>OX940877.1:169414100-172375878 GCA_954870665.1 Stratiomys singularior | reverse complement strand
GAGGCAGCGCAGCAGAACAAGTGAAGTCCCGAAACCAGCTGAAGTGGAAGTTCGTGCTACAGGAAGCACGATAAGAGTCAGCGCGACACAATTGACAGGTGGTCAGAATCAACGCAGCACAATTCACATCTTTTGATTTTTGATCCTTTTATTTTAATCTAATATGAAGAAGTAAGCTTTCTGTGTGTGTGTGTGTGTATCTAACATCGACGGATCAGGGCTTAAATAATAATCCTAACCCCCACGCCCACGCAGTGATCTAGTCGGTCAAAAGTAACTTTCTTCGGCCGCCATTATGCGGCCTTTGTATTTTCAAATAACGCTGTCTTTATAATCTTGTTCCTTTCTTTCGCTGCAGGTGCGAACGATCGGTTCCCCGATTATTATTTATTCATTCTTAATTATATATTTATTATTTTATTACTTGTATTCCTTGAAAATACATAACAATATCCATATGACATAAAAAAATTGCAAAAAGGGAAAGCTTTTTATCATTCTCACTTATGAAACATAACGGTTTGATTACATTGTCTTCAACACTTTTGAGAAAAATTATAAAATTTTGATAAATATTATGGTATTATAATATTAACCCAAATAATAAAAAAAAATCTGAAAAAGGGTTAACAGGAGATTTGAGTTTTTTCACATATTTTTATTTCATGTGAACATTCGAATCACTTCAATCATATGAAAACCACCATATGTTGTTGAATATACATATGATATAAGTGTAGTCAACAACATATCATATATATATAGGCGTGGAATAACACCGGTCAACAACAAAAAAAATTTTTTTGCGCCTGGGCTTAACTTAATATATGCTGATTATATAAGCAAATATATAAAAAAATGTGATTACAAATCGAAACCATTTGCTTTTAACAACTCGGAGCGATTTGACCATTTTTGATTTCCGCGCCCAATGAATGTCGGTGTTTGCTCGCTATCGAAGTTGAGTGAGAGGTAAGAGGGCGTACAGTAGCGTTTTTTGTGTCGCTCGTTGCACACGACAGTATGCGTTTGAATATTACAGATAAATAACGGGCTTCATATATTTCTTCGCTGTATCGACCTCTACAAAATGGCATCGAGAAGTAAGACGTCAAAGAGTGTAAAAGAGATGCTGACTCGTTTTGCTTTATTCGCGGCGAATTTATAACAGTGGGAGAGAAAAAGTATGATTTAAGTTCAAATTTAAAGATTTGCTAGGCACGTCAAGCTTATTTCAATCTACCTGTTAAAAATTAAGACAAAAATGGGCTCCACATGTGTCATGTAACTCTAGCAGATACAATCTGGACGGCAAGTTTATTTATAATGATGTTAATTAGGCTATATACGTTACGATTTATTGTAGGCTAGTGCCGAGGTGAGAAAAGAACAATGAAGTTTGCAGTGCCGAGAATTTGGAGAGAACATCACACAGACTGTTATTTTTGCATCATGAATCCACTCAGAGGTAAAAATTCAAAGAAAAAATCTTATCTTGATTTACCATCGACATCCGCTCCATTACCACATACAAAAGAAAATCCTGTCGCTGCTCCTCATTTGTTGGCAAATCAACAACTCTCTCAAGGCAGCCATCAATCACGGAGTTTATCTGTATCCTTTCATTCATCGGGTGTAGAATGTCTCTAAAGATGCATATGCTACATTCTGATTGGGATACATTTAAAGATTAAATTGGAGCTTAATCGGAAGAACAATGGGAACGCTTCCATGGCGATGGAGTTCGAAAGACGTTATCAAGGCCAGTATACTGAAAGCATGATGGGATACTATATTTGGGGGTTGATGAGAGAAACTTTCACTCAGCATGACAGGAAAAGCAACACAGTTTATTTTCAAACATATTAATTCTATTTTAAAACTTCTATCACTGCTTCAAACTGAATAGGAGTTAAAGGCGACAACACGTTAAATCTCAACAACAGATTAAATTTCCAAATATTTAACATGTCCTTACTATTTACTCAAATTCAAAATGTAAATGAACCAGTGCAAAGAAAAACCTCAGTTGTTGCCTATTTCTGATTCGGACAAACCCTGCGGATCCCTCTTCCAGCAAAACACATGAATTGATTGAAGAACAAGATGAGATTATGGACATCAAGTTATATACCTTATTCTTAGTACACATAAACAGATTAAACAAAAGGGTATCACATTTCACTCAAGAATGTGAGTATGAATGCTACGAAGCTACATAGTTGGAATACACTCTTTATAACTTAACACTCTCTTCACCACCAGCCACATCCTTTTACTTACTGGAATATACAAAAAACAGATTGGGGGGAAAACAATTGAATTTATCGAATAAATCAATTAGTAGAAGGATAAAAAAGGCGAAATACTTCCCATTTAAAGCTTTCAGTAAATTATACTTTAACCGTACACGCAAAAACTCATCAGGACTTATAAAGGAAGGCAAACAACATGTCCATCAGAAGCATCCTTCTGACTGGTTTATTTTCACTGCATGTGTGAAATGAGCTTTAGTAGTTGTTACGCCTATAAAAAGGACTTTCCTGGAGTTTTTTAGGAACATGCAGAAAACACAGTATTTTATTAACGACTTTCCTGTGGACACAAGCCGGCAATGAATGTATTGAGAACTGAGTATTGTTATTTAACAAGTATGAGCTTGAATTTCAATTTTTGTGGCATTTAAAAATATTAAAGGTGTTCAAAAAGAAACACCTTTAACATTAATATTAACACCTTTAATTAATTTTAATTAACATCTTTAATATACTGCAGGTAATTTCTTCTTACGACCCAAGTTCTAGAATTTCAATGATTCCCAGCTTGAATATAATAATTCATTTGAACAATTTTGAAAATTATTGATATCAAAGACAGATCCTTTCATCCAATTTTATCAACTATTTGATAATTCAATCCAATTTCATGTATTCTAGTAAATTTTAGTTTCCTTGCGGAGTTTCTCAAACTGCTCACGTGTATTTTGTTGTTGCCCGTCGATACGGGGTTGAAAGTTGATTTAGTTCTTGCTACGTCAAAGATTATTATGTGCGCAAGATTTGTTACCAAGGTTTGTCACAAGGTTTGTTAGATGTTATTAGCTGAGACAATCAACTAACAAATAGTTTAATATTCCGAGCAATTTTTATATCTATCATTTTGACTTGAGCCCTTCCCGTTGTCAAGACGACCTATACCAGATTAAATAAAATTCCATCTCATTAAATGCTAGTCAACAAGAATATTTTTGGAAGCTGCAATTCTTTATTTTCTGCTACAAGCTTTCAGCGTGCCTGTAGCCCGATGAAATGGACGGAAGTAAGCGCATGAATGAAGAGGACGGAAAATCATGGAATCAAATTGCGTCGGAGAAGAGTTGTCAGATGACGTTTTGATGGCGACACAGAACGAAAGAAGCCTTGAATATGCAGTGGGAATCACAGTGCAAAGGGACATCGTAGTCAAGAAATGAATAATAACAAGGGTCGCAAGTCCGTTGAGCTGTCACTCCCGGTTAGACCACGGTCGGTTCATCTTCGGACACCAAGAGCAGAACAAAAAACACTTAACCTTCGATCCGAAAAATTGGGCCAACTCAATCAGGTGTCAAATGAGTGGAGTGCAGACCCGATGCAACAAACAAACACAGATCGTGTGACGCAGCCCAAAACCCTCAGGGGAAAAACCAACATAACTACTTTCAAGCTAACGACCACACTCAATATTGTCAAAATGGACTGCGTTAGGTCGAACAAACCATATAATAGTAAGCGCACGTCTATTCGCCATAGTTCACCGAAAAGGGAGTCAAACAGGAAGAGCAAGCCAAATAGCGTTGGTTATTTGTAAAATAAGGTAAAAGGCGCTTCATTTCCCGTGCTTCAAGATCCTCAGATATGGACTTCCCACAAAGAGATGCAATGAGACGATATGAGCTCCTTACGCCAAACGTCCTAAGTCAAAACAATCACCATAATTAAAAATCAATAAGGTATGGGGCAGTTTTGAAAAAATATCGACAATTTCACTATTATTCGCGCACTGTTTTTTTTTCACTTTTAGCGAAAATCGAGTTTAACTATCAATAAGACCAAATAAGCAAACAAGACACACCGAGTTTTATTATTATGTACTATCAGTCCTTTAAAAAACGTCCATTCGAGAAAAACGCATTTAATTTTAAATTTTATTCATTGAATATTAAATGGAAAGTCTTGCTTCAAAAAGATCACACAAATCATCACAGCTATTCCACTCTTCCAACGCGTACGCAATGTTAAAATGAATGTCTTCTTGTTAAACTGAGCTTAATAATTTAACTAGCAGTTGCGTTTATGATTCAACAGGCTTTGCGTTCAACCTTATCACTGTTCATTTTACTGTTCACCGGCCTCATTTAATCGCCTCCGGTTCTCAATTGTTGACGGACTTTCACTCTGGTCTGTTGCTACTCAAATACTTTAAACTTCTCTTCAAATACATCTAACAATAAGGAAACTTCGAAATTATCCATTTGAAAAAATTTCCGTGTTCTTAACTGAACAATTGGATGTTTGCATCGATGCATACACTCTCACTCAAGGGCCGGCTAGAAATTACTTTGAAAATCCAATTGGCTTGTTTTCAATGCATGACTTCGTTGCTTACATCCGTTACTTATTATATTGCGAAAGGATTAAGTCCGCTAGCTTTGTGCTCTCAGTATGATATCGTGCCTAACGCAGTGGCGCACAACATTTTCTTGGGGAACATAAAACAACACATATAAACTTGAAACTTACGTTCCCGATCTCAACGTCTATTAATTTTCAAATTCTCAGTCATGCATAAAATACTTTTATTTGTTTGCGATATCTGGTGTCTCTCTTCGCGATGCAGCTGAGAGTAATTTGTATATGCAGTTCTTGAAACCAGATTTTATGTCATTCATTATTGCGCCGCAATGTAGTTTTACAAACTTCAAACCATGAATAATAAATACCTAAATTTCAATTGTGATGAAGATTTATATAATGAAAGACAAAAAATCCCCGCGACGTCCGCTCAATTTCACGCCGGAGTAACTAATTGATGAAATTTATCACTCGAAGAGAATTAACAATCTCATTATCATTTTCTCTAGGAAATACATCCGCTCATGATGAAATTGGAGTTTATCATATACAACAATGAATCCCTACTATGAAATTGATTCGAATTCAATTTTAACTCCGAATTGATATCCGAATCCCTACTGAAAACCAATTTATTTGATTTATACTTCCTAAATCTGAATGTACCAATCAGAGCACATCCCCCGTTCAAAGAGATTCGGCTCAGTATATTCCTTTTTGAATAAGGACATCAAAAGCATCTACCTTCGGATTATGCTCCTTTTTCTTTAATGTGGTTAAGCTTGTTATTAAAGCATTTACCCTAGCATATTACTTGCATTTTCTCCGAATCCATCTCCGAGAATCTCTCAAACCAGCAAAATTCACCTGTCAGCATCCTTTCAAAATCAGACCAAGTGTAAAAATATATACTTGGAAAAATTTAAAGGTCAAATGGCGTTTGAAGATATTCAGTCAAACAGTGATCACTAGCATGTCTGAGTTGTTCATGTAGATGCCCGCCATGCATACTATCGAAATGATAAGGGTTGATGTCACAGCACAGGCAAACTTGAATGTATGTGACACTAAGGATACATCGTCTTCATAAGTCAATCTGGGTTACTTATGGATGTGTGGGTGTCTACATATGACTCAGTTCCGGGAACATATTTATTCAACGATTCCCCGAAGACGACAGGTAACATACATACATACATTCATCTATATGAAGCGGGAGTGAAAAAGATTCAGCTACTCCCACAGCCGGTGCACTTAACTAAGAAATTAGATTTTCTCAAAGTTAAACGTCACCCCAGTGCTCTTGAGACAGAGCTTTTAACAAGGAAACCACCAGCGAATGTTGACTGTGGAAACATGGACAGGGTTGTTGTTTTCATGCCGTGATTCTGTTGTGTCCGAAGAAGGTTAAAATACTGTCCCAATTTTCCAAAATAGACAGTTTCGCTCATAGATTGCCCACAACAGCAGAACACAAATAATTCGCACTAAATTTCGCAACCTAGATGCTCCAGGATGTATTGGAAGACGTTGACTGTACTCCTTAATACCTAATTTGGGAAGATTGCTGCCAAGTTCAGCAGTTGCGAATTCTTATCTGCATATCCCCCAAGGGAAATCATGCGAGCATATTTTCATGTAATTTTATTACTATGCCTACAGAAAAGATCCTCTCTTCGCCGCTCCGTTTGTTTCTTCAGTATGCATGATTTTGCTCTCGAAAAGAGCTAATAAATCAAGACATAATTGGCAATGATGTCCGAGGACGTAAACGATAAGTCGATTTATTTCATCTGAGAAGCTTCAAGTATTCACGAAATCCTTCTTGAGAACGTCTTTTTGCATATTTACGAAAGTGGAGTTCGTACCCTCCTTGTTAGCAATCCTAGGAAGGATACAAGATGAACGTTAACCAAATATTATGCTTCAAGCACGAGCGAATCACATTTTAAGCAGCATCTCCTCGTAACACTCTCTGACTCATATGTGCTTTCTGCAAGGATACAATGGTGTGTATGTGGCAAATACAACGATTTTATGTAGGAAGACCAGAAAATCACCGAGGTGAGCTTGCTCGCTGTGAGAAGAGCTCCAGAATTTTCCAAACATCGGAAAGAACAATTTATTTGATTTGGCATAAGTTCATTTTCAAATTGAATGAACTGATCAAATAGCGAGAGGTTCAGTTTCATCGGAAAGGGATATAGTAAAAACGGAAGATAGGAAAGCAGATTTTTTGTACTCAGTGATTTTCAGATGTTTTCGAAATGCATACTTTGTCAAATGATTAAAACAGTTATGATTGAGGGGGCAGGTAAGGAAGTTGAGAATATAATTTCAATGTTTATCATCTATATTATTCCTTGAAACGAAACACCATTCGTTATAGACCATGTTTAGACTCTTTCTATTTTCTCCAAAAACTTAAAGGCGGAAATAGTAATTTCATCACAAGGTTGATAGATAGGATAACGGATGGTAGCCACATTTCTTGGAATTATAAAAGATGTCCTAAAAATATTTTGCGGCATCAATGCCAAACTTTAACTGCTGGCTTCAGTTCGTGGTGTTTTAAATCAACATAATTAAATTTGCTTATGAAAGTGCTAATATCTCTACATACACTTATAACCACCATATCCTGATACCAGTATAGGTATAATAGCTAAATTCTGTTTTAGGTTTATACTCAGATACAGATACCTTATCATACCGATGCACCTCCCGATAGTTTAACAAATTCAAACAGCAGCGTAGCTACATAAAGTGTTTACACTCTTGGATGACATCTCTCAGAAAGAGACAGAAAAAGAACAGGTTGATTTATGTTTGTTTTTTAATTTCTGTTCTGAGTTCTTAGAGTAGTCCTAGTAGTCCTGTTTTACACAAAATGAGAAGAACCTCCAATGCAACTCCTCTTATTTTAGTCGAAAATCTTTAGATATGGGAGGGTTGAATGGCCATTACCTCTTTATGAAATAATGCTATGTCTATATACTCGAATTCAAATATAAGTCAAAGGGAGAATTCGCCCGAAAATGCCGAATTCGATACAACCATAGGTTGTATGAAATTTTCGACGATCCGGAGGCCTCAAGGATTGTAAGAATGCGAAAGCGTTATGTAAGGCGAAAAACGGAAACCAAAAAAGGTATTCGTTGGGAAAACTGAATTGGAGGACGCAGTCAATGGACCGAAGCAATTAGAGGCGCTTGCGGCAGGAAGCGAAGCGAGTGAAGCTACAGTGCTAAGAAGAAGAAGAAGTGAAAAAATAGATTGAGAGCAGTTCCTAAACCGTTTTAGGAGGGAAAACTTTTGAAAACCTCCACCGCGTTGGTAAGAAACATGCCTTTGTAAAAAAAGCCTCACGACGCTTAATGAATAAAAGTGTACCAATTACGAGTTAGATAGCATCCTGTGAAGCCTCAAATGCTCACCAAAGGCGTAGTACAACAAGTTGTCGTAGAACAACCAAGATCCAAATGAATGAGATTTCAACTGCAGAACACCAATCATCCTTGACTTTATCTGCTGAAATCAACATCGATCCAATGCGTGGGAATTGGCGATTGGAGTTCTGAAAAGAAGGGTGAACGTACCCAGCCTTTTTGATATTTTTAATAATCTTCTGAAAAGGTTTGGTTTGAACGAACACTGCAAAGCCCATATGTTCTTTCTGTGCCTTTTGTGTGCTTTGAAGTTGCTTTTTACCTTCTTTTTACCTTACCTGCTATCGTGCACATTGTTTTCAACTCCTTGTTGTCCAGTCATATTTCGCGAGTTGCGAATTATCCTCTCAGTGGCTGTGGGCTTCTAGCTTACACAACATGTGAAAGTAGCACTCGAAAAAGTGCGGAAAGTATTGATGTCCTTCAAAAAACCGGAATACCAATAGATCGGCTCCAAAACTGTGCATATTCTGTACAGGAATGGCAGGAATATTTGACTGCGTGGCCAGCAATCGCTCTTTGCTCCACGCATATATTTTCATTGTTTATGGATGGTCCATGTTACTGTCCTATATGACTAAAAGAGCTACGTCTAGAGTTGCCAGGTGATCCAGCTCTGTAACGTTAGTACGCTCGGGGAAGTGAAGAATTGACTGACCAGATTTGGACAGTTAAAAAGAAAATGTTCAGTACTTCCTTCTCCTCACCGTATGCTTATCGGGCCACCGGTTTGCCCTATTCTTTTCGTGTGTCTTGTTTTGTTTAGGGCCAAGGAGGTCGGCATATCCTGCCATCTTTACTAGTCGCTTTTTGATGGTATCTATTCTTAATGCATTCTAATTGGCTTATTGATCTGTTACTAACTCATTTGTCTTGTGATCCATCTCTATCAGTATGATGAGGCGGCTGGGTTCAAGGAAAGGGTTCAGTAAGCGTAAGTTTTCTATGGTATTGGTTTTTTACTGCGGTCCTTTATCGTATTTGAGAAAACTCTGGCTAACGTGCCTTTCTTCAAGCACCACACTGATACGCTGGCTACGCTATAATACTTGAATCAAAACGCAAACGTCATCTTGGCCACACTTTGTTACAGTAAGAGGGTGGTACTTGTCATGTAACTCAAAATAACATGGTATACAAAACATTTTGGTATACCAGTCATCTTCGGGTAATCCAACTTTTGATTTACATTTTTGAAGCAATTTTAAGTCCAAAATTGATATCAATAAACCAAGGACTACGGGCGCGTTTACAATAAACGTTGTTGCTAAGTCAGAGAAACTCCCAAAGATGTCAAAGAATGTCAATTTTTGTTGTTTCTTCTCGTGTTAAGGAAGTAAATGACATTTCGAAATTGTCGTCATCAGGTTCTTTAGCTCGACATACTTTTAAAAAAAATTAAACACTAGCTAAAAATACAAGGAGCCTGGTGGATTTCTGAAATCCAAAATTTTCAATTAATTAATTACTACAATATGAAATTGGTTTATTTTTCATTGATTCAGATTCCCAATTTTCATTACATGAAAATACACAAAAGGAGTAACCATTTACCGAACTCACCTTCTGAACCCCATTAGCTATGACGCCTAAACTTTCAAATATTTGCCTCATTGCACACCTCAATTTCCGCATATAAATATATTTTTAGAACAAAAATCTTATTAGAATGAACATTAATTCAAATTTACTTTCCTTGAAATCATCTTTCCAGCGCGATCCTCCTGTTACCCATTCTATAAGTTCACGTTCGCCAAATATGAGCGCCGCACCGCAAAAACATTTTGAGAAAAGGACTCCATCGTGTACAAACAATCCATTTCAAGTACCATCGCAACATCCACGGCCTGACGGTTTTGTTGTGATTCAAAGTCCTTGAACACTTTATGCAAGGATTTAATAACTTCAAATGCCTGGGAGCCATTTGCTCGTACACTGACTGTTCAGCACCGCGAGACTTTAACATAACATGCCCGATATGCCTTGTAATGGTGTGCAATTAATCTGGAAATTCATTTTAGGCGTTGGATACAATTTAAATTTTTAATGGGGTTGTTGGTAATAAGTTGGGTCGTTATTAAAATTTAGATACAAGTTTCCCAGCTGTAGCAGATAACGACCGCGCTTCTATAAACTACGTATGTCGACTTTGCGAGTAATTAATGGGTTTATTGATATTTAATTAGCTGTGGTTGGACCATGTGGTGCAATTTTAGGATTCTGGGAATACGTTCAGGTGTGATTATGTCAGATATCCTCTTAGATTTAAAAGCATGTGAACATTGAGATGAAGCTGGATCGTTCAGTTCCTCCATTCCGTCAAATAATAAACCGAATATCTTTCTGCAATTCAGAAGGCTCTATTGGATTCATTCAACATATGAATAATGGTTTTTTTTATTTTCCTAGTTTACCCTCAGTTAAAACCAACAATTATCCACTAAAAACTTCGATCGCTTATTTTCCGATATACTATCGATGTATCGCAAAGGCAAATGCTATGAAAACTTTTCTTGGACACTAAAGAATTCCCGTTATACTTGTTGATAACAACTATGTGCTATGTAAGAATTGCACCGCGTCATTCTACTGACAGTTATGCTGGTTTAGTGTTGTGTTTCAAAATACTTCCCTCATTGGAATATTGGAAGGTATAAAATTAGATATCTAACAATGTTTAGCTTATAAATGTGACATACTTATCAACTTAAATGAAGCGCGGTAGACATTGTTTGTTACAATGTCTACCGCGCAAACAACACCTGCATATAAAAAAACCTTTTGTAATGTTTGAAAGTGATTTGACATTTGATCGGGTGTTCTAATAAGGTGATGTCACTATTCAAGATGTACACTGAAAAGATTAAAAAAGAGCTAGAAAAGCAAGTTGCCACAAGCGATGAACATGATCAATGCATTAATAGTGCATTATTAAATTTGCTAAGAAAAACTCTTTTAAATTTCTACCAAAATAAAAGACGAGCTCAACTTAAGTGTAAATACGTCAACAATTAGAAGGAAGAACCGATTATTTGCAAGAAGTCCTTGAAAAGTATCACTGTTGATAAGGGTTCACTTGGATAGCAGAATAAATTCGAAGAAGTTCATATGAATTCACCGCCTTCTACATGGCGAAATGTACTATAGACAGATTAGTCAACAAGTGTTTTATCTGGTCCTCCTCGAAGCTGAACGTGCGTTCGAACACCAAAGAATCAGAAGTTCCGGCTAGAATATACATTGAAGACCATTAACCTCCAAGCGGGCGCGCGGTCATTTGTAACGGCAGCGGGCGCGCGTAACCGAAAAGACCTATGGGATGAATAAGAGAAATAAAGCCCTAATTATTCAACATTTATTTTTTTATTTGTACTCATATTTTCATTGTCTTTAAAGTCTGATTTGTCAAAAAAAGTAATTAAAATTATGAAAAAGAAACAATTATTAAATTAATTAACATAACTCAAATATTCTTTGAATAAAAACAAAAATTAGGAACAGGAAACCCTTTTACATATCTCAGACTAGTTTATATACCTAGTTTAATAATTAAAATTACAAAATAATAATAATAATAATAATAATAATAGCTTTGGTTTAGTTTTGATCAGAATCAGTTTCTTCGTCCATATAACATTGATTGCAAATAAATGTTGTATGACTTCTGCAAATATTTTTCATACATAACTTACATTGCGTTTTTGATTGCCTCCTTTTTTTGGCTGGACATATTTTACATGTTCCTCTGCATGTGCCAGAATTACCTGCTTCTGTTTCAGCTGCACTATCCTCCATATTCAACTGCTCCCTTATGTTTCTTTTTAGTTTTCTTGGAAGGCCTAACATCGTTGATCTTCTTTGGACGTAATCTTGTGCCTAATGCCCGTAAATACATTCGCCTTTTCCGTAGAGTCACATTAACTGCTCTCAATATCACCATACTATTTATTCCTGCAAAATCCAGAAGACGAAAAAAGAGTGTCAACGGTCATCTTTTATTCTTCCTTGAAACCGAATACATTTTTGCTTTTTTATCGACTTCATCGTCAACACCCCCCCCCCCCTCCCCCCTTAATTTTATTGTAAAAAGTAACGATGCTGGGTTTGCGCTTTTCATTTGTACTTTCATCAATTTCCGCAAGGAGGTATTTCCCACAACAGAAATCTTATAATCCTTGGTCAAATCGTTCATCAGCGGCACACTGGTATACAAATTGACGATGGTTAGGTTTCCTCCAGCGCAGAAATTGGTGTAATTAGCCTCTTCACGACGTCTGCCGTAGCACTACTCAACTGATATGGGCCTTCAGGCTGCTTGCCAGCATAAAATTCAATCTTTAGGACGTAAAACGTAGCAGCATCTACTAGTGGATAAAGTTTGATTCCGTATTTGTCGGGCTTTGATTTCATGTACTGGCGGAAAGTACATTTTCCTCGAAAGCCAACCATCATCTCATCGATTACAACGTTCTCTCCCACTGGATATGACAAAAGACAGTTTTGTGTAAACATATCTAAAACTTCTCTTATTGGCGCAGTTTTGTCTAGAGTACGACGAGCTTGTCGCGTAGTAGCATCATCAAACCGCAATGAATTCAGTAGAAATTTTACTCTTTTCACTGACATAGTAGTAGGAAAAATAGGTACAACTGTCCCATCATTTGCATATAAATCTTCTAAATTGGCGTGCGATGTCTTCAAGGATCCTGCTATGTACAACAATCCGAAAAGTGCTCGAATTTCCACTTCATCGGTCGGTTTGCAGTCACGTATTCTGTTATACGATGGCGCATTTTTTGAATAAATTCGTTGGTATATCTAGCAACTTTTTCAATAATATTCTCTGAAATGAATAAACTCCAGGCTTGTTTAAATGTTGTCACCCCCACACCATTCCTACGAGTGCCCGCATCTTCCGTGAGAATATTTTGAACTTGACGCCCCACTCTGTTATTGTTAAATATTTGCAACTTCGTTACTTTATCGCGCCGTGTAAAACAGCTACTTATTTCTGAAAGTGGCAAATCATACTCTTCTGAGTCCGAGTAGTTTGATTCCTCAGCAGATCGAGATTCTCCTGCAACGGAAGTTTCAGAGCCTTGGTAGCTGGACTCTGATTCACTCTCTTCTTCGCCTTCTCTTAGTAATTCCTCGAGTATCTACCACTTTGTGGTAACCGTCCACGACTCATTTTATATAGAAAAATCCAAGCTTAATTCGATAATATTGAATGATGGCCGAAGAACTACTACGAGCGTGAACGAGGGTAGGTCGCGTTGAGCGTCACGCGTAACCTTTTCGACGACAGGCGCGTGTAGTCTTTTCGACGACTGCACCGGGACTAAAACAATTGCGATCTGTGGAATGGGGGAGCGCCCCGAGTGACGGTTTATTCTTTATTTTACTCCCAATGACAAAGCGACAGGCTACTAGAAATGAGAAATAAATGTGATGGGTAATAATAATAATATGAACGAAAATGTACTAAGAGCGGTCGATTCGACTACGCGCGCCCGCTTGAAGGTTAACTTTGGTGGCAAAGCTTAAAAATTTCGGGATGATACTCTTATTATGGAACTGGTCCTTTATTTCGGATTAAACCTTTGGGGGCGTTCAAGTATTACGTAACGCAATTAGGCGGGGAGGGGGAGTCTTGTTAAACGTTACGTACATTACAGGGGGTATACTTATATTATACTATGGTACAGAAAAACGTAATGGCGCGTGACACAGGGGGGGGATGGGGTCAGAAATTTTCAAAAATTGCGTTACATAATACTTGAACGCCCCCTTTGGTGAGCGCTTAAATTTATGTTGACATAATGCAGCGAATTTTGCTTTGAAACGCCGAATCGAATATGCCACTTATATGAGGCTTGCAACAGACTAACGACCTCACACATGCCAGCTGATTGGCAAAAGCGCTTCAAACGGAGAATAAACTTCAATTTATGGAGTGGCCGGCTCAGTATCCCACGGTCTCTAAACCCTATTGAAAGTCTGAAGACTGATGCCAGCAATTCCTTAGCATATAGCTAAGAAAGCTATGCTAAGAGAGCTATGCAGCTATGGGATTCCTTTTCACCGATGGCAAGCATTAATCGACTCTATGCCAAGACGTTTTGCCGCTGTGCTTAAAAATAAAGGTAATAAAACTCACTGCTAAACAACTGACTAATAACAAGCAAGTAGGATATAAACTGCATCGAAATACCGTTTCAAATTTTCAAATTTTATTCTTGGTCCAGACGTGCAATACTTCTGGACTACCCACTGAATACCTCCACTGTCAACTTGAGAAAGTGGCCTGGAATCGTTTGACACATGACTTTGGGCTAGACCTCGTGCTCCTACGCATAGAGCCCCCCCCCCACCTGACACTCCAGTAATCTTTTGTACTTTTATATTGGATGACACCATTTTTCAACCGTTCTGAGCATTTCCCCGCCTACATTTTCGACCTTCACGACCAACTACCGTAAAAATTATGGAAGCCCTTTTCCCAACTTTTTATATACTTGTTTAAAAATATTGTCTCAAGAGCCACATTGCCATTTCAATTTAATGTTTTTAAATATATAAAAACATGTAAACTCATCACACGATTTACACGCAGAGAGGTAGAAACGTAGATGCTGAAAACCATGGAAATCGACCAAAGGACAGGACAGATTATAATCATCTAAAATAAGATACAGATTAAGCGAGGAACGAAATTCCCTTTTTTTCCAATTTTCCTTAGAGAAAGCTTGAATAAAATTGTTGTGATGTCAAAATTGCGGTTATGCTCTGATTGAAACCCACGCTTTCTTTGCTATTGTGCTGCCTTAGATTCATTAAAAGCAAAACCACCACGAAAACTGATAAAATTTAATTTTCAACGCAATCATACAATGTCATCCCGCATCAATGTGTCGCGTTGCTAGCCAACATTTTAAAATACAAGAAATTAAATAAATAAACTGTGACCTTTCCTTGCGTTGTCATGCATATATCAAATCTGCACTCATAAAGTACCCTTTTATGCTGGAATAATTTGTTGCCGCAAAAATGTTACAAGCGATAAAATATGTAATTTAGAGCAGGAGCTTAAAAACACAACGTTCATGCTACACAAACTACCCAAGCATAATATGTCACATATGTACATTCATTGCATACATGGTTCTATAGTATCCGCATTTGTTTCTATCTTTCCCAGGACCCGCCGATTCATTGTCCAAGCAAGTACACCGTTGTGAAATATCACATTCCAGCCGCATCTCTAAGCCAGGACATCATCGCCCCGGGAAAGTACCAACAAAGACAGAATGCCAGTCGGAGGACGAGTCGCTGGGAAAATTGGATATTCCAACAATAATTACTACAGTGGTACGTACTTGGCGCGCGTGTGTTACTACATTTCAATGCTTACTTTTAGCATTTAAGTGGCCTTTAAAGTGGATGGGAGATGTTGAACAGGATTCTCAGCTTTTGTTTTCAGCAATATTAAAAAGGGTGTATCACTCGAGAAAAGGACTTTATGTCCGCATAAAAGGTCTTAGTGAGTTGATAGAACACAAAATGGATTCCCATTTGCCCCATTTATATGCGCGAGAGCAACTCAAATGAAAAATAAAACGTAAACATTTGAGTGGAAAATGGGCATTTAAAACAGGCAACATATCCTTTATACATAAAATAATAAAGCCATCACACATTTCTATGCTTTTCGACTCGTCATTCGAGCAGAGCAATTAGAATTCTTACTCCATGTTTTTCACTTTTCCTACCCTCCTGTGGTTGATATCTGTTTTTGGTCAATCACATCCCGTTTAAGAACGAACAACAAACTTCCAGATTGATTAATTTATGCAAATGACATATTAACTGGCGGAAGTATTGCTGGCATTTGTTTGCATTACAATCAGGACCCAGCTGTAGACCAAATACGTTGTAAACTTAGCTTCAAAATATGTTATACCGGGATTGTGGTTGGCTTTCATGGTAAAATGGTTCAAATGGATTCGAAATAGAAGGACATTTTATATCGGTATATGAAATGGGTAACAACAGCATTGGAATAACAATCAAACCATTGTTGGTTTGACATTTCCTCGCCGGGAAAGTTTTAATAGAGTGGTCCAGCAAAAGTTTATCAAAAATAACGTTGATTGCACGATGGGACAAGGATCATCTGATTAGAAGACATGTCAACTTGTTTTCTTAAATTGCAACTAAAATTTGACACATGATATATCCATCGAAAGCTTAGTTACATTCAATTTTGAATTGACTAAGTTCTATAGAAAGTATAGAAGCTCCCTAATTTTTCCGAGCTAAGGGCTTCAAACAAATTTGAGAGCCCAGAGTATCTCTCTAAAGTTCAGCGTCGTCTTTCTGATTCACATATATTTTTAAAAAATCCCTTGAAACCCAATTATCTTCCCAGCTAGACTCATTTGTCTTGTACAGAAGGCACCGACCCAGATATTGTGGCAGGAAAGTTATACTTTTCTGGCCTAATTTTTTTCCACACCCCATTGAAGATTGTTCACTCTATTTCGAATACCTGAGTTCATACGACTTCCAAATGGAATGCTCGGCTATTTAGACGAAGAAGAGATACTTAACATAACACAACCACTAACTAGGCGCATCACTTAAAAAGAGACTTCGGTCTAAGGACCAGAAAAATATTACGTTTACGTCGTCGTCAACATACTTTCTTGATATTTTTCATCACACGATTGATTCAATAGCTTTCACCAATTAAATTCAGTGCTTTTTCTTATAAAATGTTGTATATTTAAGCTATCAATACTATCCATTTTCGACAATCCATCGATGAACATTACATCTCATTGCTTCCTGTCGTTGGCCTCTGCTATTTTTTCCCTTTCCATACAGAAAATGGACTTTGCCGGTACCATCAAACTCGTCGCATTGGTTCTCCTGAGCCACTAAGTAGTCATTAGACTGCTCAGTGACTACACTAGTGAAGTCGCTTTATCGCATGCCTCGGGGATATTCTCCCAATAGATCTGCTTCGAATCCAGTGTGACACAAAGAAAGCGGACCAAATACTTGATTTGTACTTCTTTGGAGGCAATCATCATCTAGAATCCTCCTTCCAGTCAATATCACAATCTCCGTTTTGGGTGTCCCTATTTCTAAGTTTTACTCGTATATTCATACTTCGAGATTCCACATCCGAAATAAATTCGATGGCATGTCGATTTGTGAAATGAAATCATTGCATGCAACGTTCTACAGACCTGAAACGAGAACAGATCCTTCAGGCTTTCCTGCAGTCAGAGGAGTCAGTCAGAAGTTCAGTCTTCATTTAACACCCAAAACGAGGTCTTGCGATCATTCAAGTAGCTTCAAATGGTGTAAGTTTTGGTAGAAGCCTCAATCGTGGAATGCCTTTTCCGAAATCCGTGCTGTTTCGGAGACAAATTCCCCAGGTCTTTAGTACCAGGCAGAACCCAACGTCTGTGCAATGCTTTCAGAAGCTTTCCTTCAGTATCTAGCATATATAGTAGTTGGTAAGAGGATGGAAATCCCGTATCCCCTTTGCACTTATCAATCTATACCAGTTGAGTCGCTCTTCAGCGTGAAGGAGATACCCGAAATTTTAGCACACAATATACAGGCGCAGAATCAGTTGCAAATGGCCTTCCGCCAGTACTTTCAGCGCCCTATAAAGCAGTCCATCGGACCCAGGTACTTTGTTGACCCCCTTCTGAAGCGATTTTTACATCAGGAATGGATCCATCGAACCCTGGCCTACTGTTATTTGCTGTTGTTGCAGCATTCAACAACACCAAACAAAGTCTAGCTACCATATCCATTATCAGGCGTCCTCTGGAAGTCTGTCGTTATATTGTCCACTCAAGCGTTCTAGCGTTAAAATCTTGTTGCGAACCACGGCGGCCGCAATCGCAGACATTTTGTGGCAGTAATCTTTGAGTCCCCTAGGTGGCTCTCTGAGGCCGGCTGCGCTCAGTCTGTCGGGGTTCTGTGGGGCTGGCCATCTTAATCAAAACCAAAAACATATAAAAACTTACATATTGGAAAAAGGGAGAGGATGCGAAGCAGGAATGCCTCAAGAAATGAAAGTCTGTTTTTTAGTCATAATTGATATTATTAATAAAAAAATTATTAAAAAATAATTGGATACAAAAAAAAAATTAAAAATAAGATAATACTAAAAAAAGAAGAAAAGATAATACTAGAAAAGAAAATGGAGTCTGCCAGCCGTGAAGATAACAAGATAACAAAAAAAAATGAAACGAATGAACAAACTTGATCAAACCACCACCTAACCCCATCGGGTACGGTTTACATGCATAATTAAGACAACGCAAACTTTATAACAAACTTTCGAATCAAACCAATGCAATTTCTTGACAATTCGGCTCCCCTTGACGCTTATCCCTCGCTTGAATGATGTATTGTAGAAGACGATCGGGTAACAGTGCTTCACTAACACCCAGATATATCCTATATAACCTGTTTCATACGATTCTTTCCGTTCCCGACGTCGTAATTTCGGGAATACTTTCGTCCTAATAAACATTCAGTATCCAAACATCTTGACTTTTTACAAAGATTCACTCCGACGCCATTCGCTGCTTTCGCACTTCTTCACCCTCTACTTTTCATTGTTCACGGTTTACTCTCATTACAAGAAAAGTATCAAAAAAATTTTCCTTACCTTCACGCTGTCCCACATACAATTCTAAATCTTTCGATCAAAACCAAAAACTTCCATCAAAACTGAAAACTTTCCGCTATTGATCTTTTCTTCCCGGCGATTTAGACTCAACTCCCCTTTTGCGTTTTTTTTTTGGGTGCAGATTTCACTCGATTCCCCGTCAATCTTTTCTTTTCCCAACGATCCGTCCTGTTCCCGACACCGTTTTTCCCTGTTCGTGAGCAATACCCTTTCATCCTGCAGTCAAGGTCAACTTCCTCAGAGCAGATTGAATATAATGTCAATTACCTAAAAAAGATAACTCGACCAAAAGGTTAAAAGGCTATCGCCTATAGTGGACTCGAACCCAGTGTCTAGCGGTCCACAACCTGCCGTCAATCCACCGTGCAATGGAGCTGCTTGACATGAGTCAAGGCCGAGATACAATAGTGCAAGATTGCGATACGAGAGCGTGACGAGAATCTCGCAGTAAATGTCAAGCAGTTTTCGTAACATGCATTTGTATGCGACATCGTACAATGATTGCGATGCGTCAATGCGAGACGGGAAATATTCAGAAAAACGAAAATTCCTCGCAACGATGTGCGTGACGCTTGTCAAATGCAATATGGCGCTTGAATGAAATTTGAAATTCAAAGGCCTTAATTACTTTTTACATTGCATTTTACATTACATATACATTTACAGTACATTGGTTATTATGAATGCATTTTGAATGACACGATCACGATCTGCAGGATAACAGTTGCAATCCTTGTGTGCTGAAGGAAGCCCTGCAGTACAATCATTCCCGCCCCTCCTCCTTTTTTGGTGATCTGAGAACAAAGAACTCGGCGTCTGCAAGGTCTGCAGCCCGACACGTGTTTTCTGTATTCCTCTCCGAACACCTCCAAGAGCAACAACACGGATCCAAAGTGGAGACAGCTTTGATATCTCCGGTCCCTCCATATCTCGAGCAACTCCTGCATCGGCTTGGCCCCTGACAATTCGGGCGGATGTAGCCAAGCCCGGGGCATTTATAACACCACTGTATTTGGATACTTTTTCTCACGCGGGCATTGGGGACTGATTATCCTCTTTTGGGCAAGTTTCTCAGCCACCTCCACCATAGCCAGGCGTTTATTGTGATGCTTTGGGCACTGGAGAGAGATCTGCAATTTCGGACCTCCACCATCCTCATGAAAATTCTGAATGGCGTCTTGGAGTTTTTTTTTGTTTGGAGTTTGTTTTTTGTTTGTTTCGAGAGAACGGGTAAGGTCTTTGAAACTTTTTTGATTTTGCTGAAACTTCAGGCTCTGCTCTTTTACCGTGTTAGAATTTCCACAAAATCTTTCACATCTTTCTACTAATTTGAATTTTTTTCTATTATTTAATTTGGGACTTTTTTGCCACGTAATTTATCAACAGCATATTCTCGTTAGCATTTTGAACTTCAGGCGCTTTCTTTTCATTCACTAACACTTTTACCAACCGTAAGTATCATACGGTAGCTACTAAATAGCGTACAGCCTTAGTGGTGGCATCACGAAGAAAGAGAGAGAGAGACTGAGACAAATATCCATGAAGCAAATAAAGAGAGCTTTGCAAGACAGAGAGCTTAAAAAATAAACCATGAAAGTTTAGTGAAATTTTTCGATGGCTGGCTTACTAGCCGGGATGGACTAGAGAACAACTTCGAGTGAATACAAAATTTAAGAGAATGTTAATCCGTATCTCTCCGCATCTTCGTCTTTATGTCCGATCTCCAACAAGTTTTGCTTAAAATAACCATTGAGTCTGTAAAACTTGGGCTGAGTATCTTAGACACGAAGTTTGTTCGAAATATGATCGCTTGTTAGTAGTTACGCTAAAGATACGCTAAATCCTCTTATACGGACTGACACACACTGCATCTTTGGGAGGCTCGAATTGTCAATTACAACCCTTCGCTTGCCTACAAGTGTAATCGTGAGCAGAAGCCTTTCTCCTTCAACTGTTTTGAGTTGAAGCTCCTTTGGTAAATTACGCTTTGGAAAATAATTAACTTTAGATCCAAGCCTGCAATTCACTTAAGAAGGAAGTCTTCATACATTGCCGTCCGCATCCTGGCTTACGATGAGAATTGAGCCAGTGGCTATGACTTGCATCAATGAAATTTCTAGTGACTAAACAGACTATGCGGAATTGAAAAGGAAGTACTTGAAATTACGTATTCGATAGATTTTACGGGCGCGAGGACATATCTGCAACATGTATCTTGATGTTAATTTCATTATACCACTCCGACCTCGAACCATGGTTCCATGGTTCTGAGAATGAAGTTATGAAAGGAGAACAAACGAATTAAGTTAATTAATTTTCTGTTTCTTTGAAAATTTCGATCAATAAAGCCCCATAATTATTTTATGTGACGCTTGTCAAAAATGTCCAAATAAATTCCGCCCTACACACAGCATAAACAATCTACTACATCTTTATATTTTGCAGGATCTGGCTCTTCTGGTAAGTAACACTCATGAATGTTCAACCTCATACACCTTTTTGCAATTTATCATTTCTGCGTGTCTATGTAAAGAGTATGTCAAATCAATTTCAATAAACCTCCGTCTCCTTTATTAAACATTGTACCAGTCTAAAGTAATTCCTAAACGAGTCCTGGTGGTGTCCGTTTTTTGGTCTTGCTATCTCGTGATATGTATCTCTGTGTGTAGTAGTGTATCATGTTGGTCTATCAGCTTTTCCAATCATACATATAATACGCTAGACATATCTAAAATCAAACTTGTTAACGTTATTCATTCCTTTTTACACAGCAGACTGCAAAATTCTTTTACACTTTGATTTAACAAACTCAATACTAGATGCCATCCATTGCTAAAAATGGATTTTCCTTTTTCTTTGCTTGCTTTTTCGTTGCAGGACGCTCGTATAGTGGCATCAACGAGGAGATAATATGGGTCAGCATAGGAATGGGAATCACAATAGCTGTCCTTATAACGCTAGCGCTGTGTTATATCCTGTACGAGAAGTGTCAGAAGAAACGGGAGTACTACATAACCGCGTAAAACGGATACGTCGTCGTGTTTAGCAGGAGCGCATGTACATACTATTGGATAAGATGTAGATAAAACTTTGGATATGATTAGCAGCAAACAAGCGAGCCATTCTTCTCTGACGGGACCACATAAAATGCTCACAAATAATTCGCAACTAAACCATCGAGATGTTAATCAGAGAATTTTATTAAGAACAACAACAACAAAAACAAAACTAGTGGGAACATAAAGAACTTATACTTGTACAAGGAATAAGATCTAATGGTAGACATTAAGTGTTTTACACAAGGTATAATAATTAAGATGTAAATTGTAAGTAGTCAAAATGCACCATCTTGGCTTATGATCTTCCGGCTTCCGAGTTGGAAGGACTAATTAGTTTTTCACCCTATCAGTAGAAAGATACTTCCACCTGAAGATGAAAGAACTCAATTAAAAGTACCAAAGTAGTTTCAACTCAGTTTCCTAGATGTAAGCTATACAACTTTTGTCTGTTGAGGGGATGATTAAAAAACTAAGGAGTAAGAAGAATTAATTAAAACTTTGATTAAATTACCGGAATGGCGTATAAATTCTTTTGATTGATAATCGCATCGCCATCATCTCATCTATTCATTAGAGACATCCTTCGAATAGAGAATCCTTTTGGTCGTTAAACGTTGTATGTATACAAACATTTCGAAAAATATTCAAAAGAAAGATGTAAAAGGACCTTTACTTCGTCCATCTTCGCTGGATTATGTACAAATGATTAAAGGAATTCTTTGAATTAATTATTCGATTGATTGCTACATTTTCGGTCTGGGCATTATTTATAAATATCAATAATTCTTCTAACTCTGACTTAAATTCTTCTAACTTCTAACCCTAAAATGCATGATTTTTTTTATTTTTTTGTCTATTAAAGTGTAAATGGTTCTATGTACGGTCTAGAAACCCAAAGAAATTGCTTAAAAATTCCAAGTCCAGTGAAATGTTCACAATGTTATTTTTTTTCCTTTTTTCGTTTTTGGTCCCACATCTACGATGATATGTACCTATTGTAGCTGGCGCTATTATTTTGGTGAAATATATAAAAGACAATTATTGTTCTGTTTCAATCATAACTCAACAGGGCACTTTTCACAGTGTATATAAGCTTCTTCTTTGCATTAAGGGTACTTGCATTGGTACCATTTCAGATTCCACATCGGAAAGCAGTCAATCCATTACAACTTATATTTTGACGGCTCAAACAAGACCTTTCCATCTTCTTCACGATCATATTACCTGCCGTAGATAACGGTAGTGGTTTTTCCTTCTACAGCAACGGACCACAACCAACCTTCCCTAACCCTTCTGTTAAACAACCAGCAATTTACGAGGATAACGTCGTGGTGATGGTAAAAGCAACCTGGAAGCCTTTTGTTTTCTCTTAATTCTTTGTTTATACTTTTACCAAACATGGACCAAAAAGTTCAACCCCTTTCATTAATTGATAGTGGATTTGTACGTTTTCGAGACAATTGATTTTGTACTATTTGTTATTACTATTAGTTGTAAAGAAATAAAAATAAATGCCACGGCCAAGGCCCTTCAAAATAAGTTAAACGTGATGTTGTTCACCACGAAAATATTAGAAAGGGTTAAGATAACGCTTCCTTGCCCCAAATCCACCATGCTACGTTGACGCGTAACCTAATGATCCAATTACATACATACATTAAACATGTCTACGTTGTTTGACAACTTACCATGAACACGTACTTGCATTTAGCAATAATTTTCTGTAGTGGAGTGCTGGGATTATTGTTTATATAATTCAACATGTTTCCAATACACAAGACTAATATTATTGTACAGTTATGTTTGAAAAATTGATGTATTTCATTAATGAATAATCATTTTTATGTGTGGGGAAAAGTGAACAGGAAATGACAGATGATCGGAAATTTGCGAATCGAGTCAATCAACAATAAATGACATCTACACGACTGTTTTGCAACAGTACCCTAGGGTATTCGTAAATCATGTCTAATTTCACAGTTCTGATTTTTTATTCTTTGATCAACTTATCTGATTGCATGTATGATTCGCATATGTTATTTTTCAAACGAACGTTTCGTTGACATTAAGGACAAATAGAACTTAAATAGACAAAAATGAATCCTTGTTCCAGACATTTCATTAATCAAAGCAAAACCGCACTATTGAAAATTTTTCAAGGAAACAAAAAAGCATATGTCTGGCAAATTTCCGAAAAAATATCAATGTCTTTTTTTATCAATCCAAACCAACAAAATCAAGTCATAATTAAATATTTCAGATACTGTTGCCAACGCGGCCAAATACAATTTTTTGGAATTATCGTCTGTTTTCAATTCTCATTTGTATGAAAAAAAAAATTAAATTTTTCCATTTAATTTTCAAGTTAAATAATAGCATACCGTCCATTCTATGAACGTTTAGTATTAAGGACACTCATTGGAAAATGAGTGAAATGTATTTACACAAATAATGCATTCAGTACATTTCATGGATTTGTACTAACATTTGTAAATTCAAATTTGAAGCAAAACATACAAAACATAGATCAAATATATATTTCAAAGGTGCACAAATTTTGTTTTTAATTTGTCCGTTGAAAACTAGTTTTCAATGAAAATGGCGTTGTAAGTGGTAAGTGTTTGAAAATGAAGTTAAAGTATTTGAAGAATAAACCCTTGTTAGTTGATCACTGGAGTATTAAAATTAAGTAAATTGTTTTTCATTTTTATTATTATAAACTGTAATATTGCCATGGATTTTACAACATTCATCATGGTCCCTGAAGACATTTATGCAGTTCCTATCTTCTTGTTTTCATCCTAGACTAAAGGTTGGCCGTAAGAATATGGTCAAATCTTCCTATGTCCGTAGTAGGATGACGGAGGGATGAAGTATCTTCCGATAGCTTGCCATATCCTTGACATGCTTATAGTTTTTTTTTTCTTTGAATTAATGGAGTCAAAATACACCTCCAATGCTCAAGACCAGTCTTCGCCGATCCAGCTAAGAGAAGACCGCTTCGCCTTAAACTACGCTCCTCGCTCGATTCGGAATGGGACACATCCTAAGAGTACTCACGCAGTACGTAAAATCGAGTCGCCTCTATGACGTTTGAGCAACTTTCAGTCCACCTGTTACTGCGCATCGCTTTATCTATAAGTCGTCGAAATTCTTCTCATGAACCGATTCAACAAAATAAGCCATTTTCTCCTTTCTCTTGACGTGATGCAATGTGGCTCCCTACGTCACATCAATTCTACTATCACGCCAAGGATAACTTCAGTTACCATGGAATCAATTCGTAATCTTCTCTACAGAATAACGCCTTCAAACAATATTGGGAGATGCACAAGCTACCAAGGCTTGTATTAGTCGCCACTTTGTTCCTTCTGAATCACTTACATTCAACATCAGATTCCCAGCTATTGCCCAAGGTGGCCCTACTAATATTTATGGCTCTGTCACATGTCTTGTGAAACACCCCTTCAAAGTTGTACCTAGTTGGCCAGCTAGGTGTGTGGGGCCTCTTTGAAGTGTTTGATCTTCTTACTGGTCAGAACTCCAATTGAGGTCGCGTTCATAGAGACATTTTCCGGTTTCTTCAACCCCTCAGTCCACCTCATGCCATGATTAAGTTTTAATTGGGTGGAGTCAACTGACTTGACAGAGAATAAGGCTGCTACGTCGGGCACAGGTTCATCAACTTTGCTCACCTAGAATGCGTTCCATAGCATTTCTAAAAATGAAAAAATCTTCCTATTTATAACTGAGGTCATCGATATAGTAAGCATTTCATCGATTTTTACCACTCGTTTGTGCAAGCCATGGTTTTTATATGTAAGCTTATCAGTTGACCGCATTGGAACTACACATAGCACCATTAATAGAAATTCAAGGAGCTTTCCATTACAGTGCAGCAACCCTTAAGCAATAGTGCAGCTTATTTCTGCAACCACTTTTCTGGCCAAACTAAAGTAAGATAGAAAGCCATTTCCGACTTAGTATCAATAACCGGTGGAATAATTGGCCCAATTGAGCCTTCACTGCAACATATAATGCCTCGACTACATTACTTCGAGCTTTACAGTTCTTGGTTTATGACGCAGCACTTATCAGCTCCTCTGCCCTTTAAAAGAAACATTCATATGGGTAACCACAATGGAGTCGTCTGGGCGCAGGGAATAACTCTCTGATATGCTCTCCGTTAGTGTGAACATCCATCTACAAGGTACTGGTATACAAACAACTCAGTCTATAGGTAACCTATCCGTAATGATTTGCTATTTATACGTATTTGCTTTTCATAATACATTTTAAGCCTCTTTTTTTACCACCTTATGGAAGACAAAAAGCTCTTCGCCTGTTTTTTTTTTTTTGTTTTTGTTCGCTTTTCTCCTCTCTTCCAGACCATGTATGACCGCAATAGGACATGGTTTTGTTTCACAATCCACCCCAGGATTTTCTCGAAATTGGCTGCCGACGATCGTTGATTCCTTGTTACCCAAGGCTGCTATTCTGCTCCTAGCTATCTGAAAACTAATGAAATTATCATCACTTGCTTTGTAGTCGTCCATCACGCAATAATCGCTGAAGAATCCACAACGCCCATCGACGCCATTTTATTAATTTCATTCATAGTATTCGATGGAATCAAACCTGTAGACGTTCTATCAGACCTTGACTGAACAAAACATTCTCATCGGCATGCTAGTGTTGAGTCAGTATTTAACAACATTAACAAATCCAACCAATCTCAAATATATAATGACCCCGATTGAGTAAAGTGACCATGCTCCAATCCAATACCTTATTGTCAAAGTTGACACTTACAATTAACCTACCCTCTACGCCACGAAGAGTGAATCGCTTACCTCAGTGAACCAAATTGATTTTGATATGCCTAATTGGGTCATCAGCTACAACCCCTGGCGAAAGTCCTTTGTGCACCTACAATCCAAATCGTTGCAAATGTTGTGGGACCCAGTGCCCAGGTGGCGTACCGTTTATTTTTAATTATTGTTTTCGTTGAAACTATTTCTCCCTTTTCCTTCCCAACTAATACGTTGTTTTCCCCTCTTACCGAATTTTCTTGAGCCTTTTATGTTTGTTTTTTTGTTCTATTCTTGAGCCTTTTATGTCTCTTTTTTTCTATTCTATTTGATTCTATTCTATTCTCTTCTATTCTATTCTATTCCACTCTATTCTATTCTATTCTATTCTACTCTATTCTATTCTACTCTATTCTATTCTATTCTTTTCTATTCTATTCTATTCTATTCTATTCTATTCTATTCTATTCTATTCTATTCTATTCTATTCTATTTTTCGGAGCCAGGTTGCTTCAACGATCAGTATTTATTCCACCCACTGAGACTCTGTCTTTGTTTTCTGTCCGATTCAAGAGATTCCTTTGGTGTCAACCGCCCTTTTATTTACTTAGAGGGGATTTCTTGCAAGCTGGTCATGTGATGTATTTCTAAGAGCCTGATGGTCCTTCCGCAAAATCTTCTCTAAAGCCACGTTTTTCCTTATTCACTTCTACTCCCAGCTTTTCCCTATTCCAGCTTTTCCCTTCTGTTTTCCGCGCTTTAGGATTCAGAAGGAAATGGCAAACGAATTTGTCTTCCTCTTGTTTCATTTGTAACAAGAGGAGCTCGTGACGGATTTAGTTGTCTTGCCAATGAGGGCTCAAAGATGCTGCATGGTCATATTTTTCACATGATCATATTTGGTTTAAGTTAGCTCGAGTGTTAACTCGCCTCAAAGATTCTGTGCTAACTTTGCGATACAGAAAACTAAATTAAGAGTTAGTGTCAATCATCATGGAGCCTTAGAGTCAGAGCCAGCTCAGCACAAATGGAGAATCGACCATTTACTAAAATTTAAGAGTATTGAACAGACCGCATTAAAAGTATTTCGTGTAAATCGAGACGGAGGACAAAATATAAGCCCGAGGCCATTGGAACTAAAGCTAAAATCTAGCTACTAAGTCCGGAATTCCACCATCACTGTCCCAAACGTCCTTTTGTCTTTATTCATACGAGGTTTGTTAAAAAATTATCGCGAATTTCATTTTTTTTTAAGAATTATTTATTTATTCATGAATATCTATTTTGTCCCCTTCAAAGTAATCCCCGTCCGACATTATACACTTGTGATAACGTTTTTTCCAATCCTCGAAGCATTTTGAATAATTATTTTTTTATGATCTTGTTCAGCTCCTCCTTCGATACCGTCTTTATCTCTTTAATCGTGGCGTAGCGTCGTCCTTTCATGAGACTCTTTAGTTTTTGGACCTAGAAAAAGTCACAGGGAGCCAGATCTGGGGAATACGGTGGCTGCGGCATTATTAGAGTGTTGTTTTTGGCCAAAAATTCGTGCACAAGTAACGATGTGTGAGCAGGGGCATTATCATGGTGAAAAAGCCATATTTTGTTCTTCCACAAATCCGTGCGTTTCTAGTGGATTGCTTCTTCCAAATTGCGCGTTACTTGAAGGTAATATTCCTTAACGACCGTTCTACCCTGCGGCAACAACTCAAAATGTACCACGACCCTCCAATCGAAGAAAACAGAGCACATTTTGAAACCCTCTGAGATCATTTTGTACCACCGATAAACGTTGCTTTTGTTCAAAGTAGCTTTGCCGTATGTAATAGTCAACATTCTGAATGCATCCGCGCACTTTAAGTTGTTCTTCACACAAAATTTAATACAAATTCTTTGATCCGTTTTTTGGGATAGACGTAAATCGAAGACAAGCTAAAACACGTCCACGCACAATATCTGTCAAAAACTGACGGGACATTGAAAATGGCCGGAATTGTCAACATAAGTGAGTGTCATGAGTACCAACATAACGCCACCAAAAGATCAAAAATCGAAAATACGTAGCCCGCGAAAATTCAAAATTCGCGATACTTTTTGTAGGTCAAACCTCGTAGATCAAGCTACAGCCAAAGATTTAAGGGAAGAACTAAGATAGTTGTGACAAAAAAAGTGTTCACGCCATTGCCAGGTTATTTGTTCGAACGTGCAAAATTATTAGTTGATTATTGTGTTCTACAGGGTGCACTTAAAAAGAGGAGGCACACTATTATGCCACACGACTGCTGCTACTTTTTTCTTCCCACTACTGCTACTACTAATTCTACTGATAAAACTACTACTACTACTACTACTGCAGTTGCTGATATTGCTTATTAATGATATGTTTCCCTGGATAAGAAAATGCGTGTGTATTAATGTAATGAAGATGATGTAATGATGCATCCACGAATGACCTTTACACAAAATCGCCTCCCATTCAAAACGCTAAAGAGAGTGAACTAATATCTTGCAGCAGAGTAGTCCTCATCCTGTTCTACTATACTCTTCTTTCTTTTTTTCTTCATAAGGCACGAAATACTGGCAAATCAAGTTGAGGATTTCACATCATGTAAATCTTATTAGTATTCCTAATGCCCTTAATTTCAACCTCACGAACATAAATATTTTGTCCGCGATGATTTGGCGAAATTCATTACAAATCTGATTCCGGGGGAAATTGTTTCAAGCTCAAGATCAACAATTCATTGAGACAACCTAAATATTTACATCCGCATATGATGGCGCTACATATCAACACAACGTATGCACTACAAACTACTAATTGTAAAAAGTTCTGTGTCATTACAATCCAACCCAGTGCAACTCAATGCAACTCAGATGCATCGTCTTTCCATTAAGATAAGATTCCGCTTGTTTTTCTCGGCTGCTGTGTAGAGCGGGAGCCAACATCAAATATTTGCGATCATTACTTGATACATGCAATTCGTCACAAACAGAATCAGAGTCGTCAACATGTTGCATGACTGGCCGAAATTCATTCAACATGTGCGTAGTTTCATCAAAATTTCACCATTGATCAAGAATAAGAATAACGAAAATGGCATAACGAAAAATTCTGTATTCTGTGAAAAAATAATTAGAAAATGCAGTTTCCTCTGCGCCTGCATCTGTGAATAAACAAACTTAATTAGTTTTTATGTCATGAGATTTAAAAGAGAATCGAATCCGTTTCTAAAACAAATAAAGATAAAATCAAAAGAATGCGTTCAAGCACACTTCCACCTTGTAAAAGGGAAAACATAATTCTATTATAATTCGATCCTTATTAAGAATTCTAATTAAAATTACTTGATTTAATTAGAATTAAAAATTTTAAAAGCAAAAAACAGAAACACAATTTTGTTCCCACGCAAATATTCACTTCATTTCAAAATGGGAATGGAGTTGCAATCATATATTATAATTCAAATATGAGAGCTTTTCTGATATAAACAACACTTTTGCTCCTGCAGACTTGAAGCGCGTCTTGAAAAGTTGGGAACGTAGCGCATAGCTCCCGAACTAACGATACCAGCCTTTAATTTCCCAGATGCATAGGTTTTTTTAAGCAGAACTTGTTCGAGACGAAGGTGCAGTAGATGCGCATTAACTTCCTCTTCGATTTTGTATTAATGCACAATATCTCACTTATATTATTGCATTGAAAAAATTATTTGCACAGGACTTCTCCACTCCACTTAATTTCTAAGCTCTCTATATTAAAAAGCTCGCTTGTTTTCTTAAATTCGGTATTCATATCTGTTTTTTTTTTTCGTGATACCTCTCCCGATTATTACTCCTTTTTAGTGTTAATGATATGGTAATTGTAGGACGCGTTAATGAGCGACGATTGTGATGAATGACAACGCGTAAAACTCCTTGAGAGTGCAAAAAACCCTTGACATAGCATTAATGGCTGGAAAGCTTGTTTTTCTTTTCATATTGCCTGTTTTTCCTTTGCTTCATATGATTCCTTCTGCCCTTTTCGGTTCTCACCATGAGAATGCATTCTCTTCAAAATTGGGACGCTACGATTCGGAACCCGAGTTAGCTAAGCGCTTTCCCTTTTGAAAAATATTGTTATGATACCTTACGCAACTGTATACTAATCTTATTCTCTATTTTAAGGACAAATAGAAAACCTGGTCAGGAAATCATCAAGAAGGGATCCTGCGAGCCATAACGTAGCTTCTAAAAAGCGCAAACAGTTCAGGGGGCAGCACAAAGAAATAGACCCACATACCCCTGAATACAGAAGTTCAGTTAGATCGGAAGTTGGTTGCAATTACTGGCACTTCTGCTGGTTTCGCCTTAATTGTAATATTTTCGACCAGTTTCGACCCAAATATCTTTCGCATGTATCTTACCTGACGTGATTTCCATACATGCGATTACTGCCCCCAGGGGCCACTGCAAGAAGAGCGTTTCGCAAACTATCAATACGGGCCCCAAATCTTTCCCGAAGAACTGCATAACGATTAGAAAATTCCATTACGAAAGAAGAGAACAACGTGTGAAATAAATATAAAGTATATTTCATTTTTGAATGTGAAGCAATTTATTTGTTTCTGGTTTAAACGGCTTATTTGCATTTATTATAAAGATCCTAGTAATTAGGACCGTCTCATCAAGAATAGTGTAGCAGGAATAGTATATGTGTACCTGTTCTCATACAGAAATGTTATGTCGGTCAGCTACAAACCTCCACCATTATAATTGTTTTTCGAGATTTTACTTCATTATGATATTTTTGGTTTTCATCTTTTTATTTGCAAAATATCAAAAGTCAATCTTCACAGCACATGACAAAATACATCAAAATATCCTGAGCAACGTGTGTTATGAGCAACGTGTGTTATGAGAGGATTTAGATGTATTCTTAGAAATTGAATCTTCTTCTTCTTCTAGGCAGCACTTCAAACCTACTCGGTCTCGTTTGATTGACAACATCTACCGGCTTCGAAACCCGAGCAGTTATGAACTTTCTTCGATGATAGAGTTAGACCAGCGCTTTCTAGGCTGCTCCACTGTTTTCCGCCTTTCTATTTTCTCTACGAATCTCCCTACCGGATCGAAGGGAGCCGCCGAATGTATCCTAGAGACCGATGAGAACATGAGACCGATATTTTCTCATGAACTTCCAGGTTCAGGAATCGATTTTCTAGAGAGGAAGACCTACTCGCAGGTAGTCGAACCCATCTTATAGCCACAATTATTTAGGGTTCCTTCTCAGTAAGAAAACGAGTGGCCAGTCTGGAGGAGCAATGACGTAAGTTAAGGCAGGACCTCTGACCACCGGTTTATAGCATGAAAATATGGTGAGAGCATCAACTGCGGATGCATAAAGCAGGCGAATCATTTGGAGTTTATCGATTATTAGACGGATAGATAATTTCGACATCTAGCAACTATGTGCAGTCAAAAAATAAAGCTAGAGATCTTGCACTACACATTTGGTCTGCGTAACAAAAGAAATTCACAATTCGGGCGACCTCAATGACCAAAGATTCTGTCATCACTCGAACTACCTCCCTATCAAAGAACCGCGAAACTCCGGGAATCGGATCTCGATTATGTGGAATGCGTCCAGATTTACATCAATGGGTGTGATGAGGATATGCTGGACATTTGGGAGTTCGGCACACATGGTCAAAAATCGCTCACATCCCAGACATTGTTTTGGTGGTTGGCTAATGGGGGCGGTTCCCGCGAAATTTCTGTCATGCTCCTCAGAACTGTCACAAGGATCCGACGAACGAGCACGATCATTATTTAGACCTATTAAGTCAATGTGATACAATGTCGGCAATGTGAGGTCCATTTTTACACAAAAATCCACAATCGAGGATGTCGTTTATGTTCTTACCCAAATATCGAACGACAAGCGGCCGCACTTAAATATCGAAAATTTCAATGGATTAAACATTCCAAGCCGCTTGCCACTTCTTAAAGCCACTTGAAACACCGCTCGGTGGTATCAACTGGACAACAAATTCACTGACATAGAAGCAACATTGTTTTTTATTTATCATAAAAAAATTTTTTATCTTTTTTTATAAGGTCATGCTTCCTTCCCGAGCATGGTTCTCGCCTATCCTATCTTCCGCCTATCCTATCGATCAGTCGGATGACAGAAAGAGAAGCCTTACCTCTACTTCGGACGCTTATTACGCGGGCGCTAGTAACGCGTGGTGGCAGTTATGTTTCAACCCTTATAATCAAGTCAGTGTATTGACAGATGGGTTTAGTTGTAGATCCTCGGTGTAACACTACCTTCACCATATCGGGCAGAGGCTTCACCATATCGGTTCTTCCTCTCACCGAATACCTTCGGAATTTCCTACCGACACATAGGGTAGGTACTAGAACCTTACTCTTTTATCTACCTGAATGACAATTGACAACTCTGCTCGAATGTAGTTTTAGTTGTGATCAAGTTCATCACGATGGGTAGGAGCTGAACGTCAATCAAAAGAATGTGGAGTGCATGTTAAAGATACCAAGACCGAAGACTGGAAAGCATGCTTTCCGCTTCCTAGGTATGGTTTCATGGTATCAAAAAGAACCGAAAACAATCAATTGGAATTCGTAAGGTGTGTATACTGCTGTTGCTGTCCTTAGCTTTTGAATTTCAAAAATGATTCATCTGATGCAAAATTTTGGGATATAGAGAGGTCCACCTTGCTACGATTTCTGCGTTGATGTTGATTTGATCTGTAGTTGATGAGCGTCACATCATATTTTCCGAGCAACCGTTGATTGAACCAACAGAAAAGGGTATTTTGCACTTAAAATGCACTTTCTTTCCAGGAAGAAGACAGAAGAGGAAGATATCGCTTTGAATAACAAAATATACGGAAAAGGCATCACAGGTAAAGGCAAATCAATATTTACTCATATTTTTGTATTTCTAAAAGTTTTTTACTCAAAACCAGTTGTTTCAAGACGAGTGAAAAGATAGATCTTGGTCGAGAGATCTCTTTTTTGGAAATATGATAAAGCAATTTTTTTTACACTTTTCAATATGTTCAGTTGAGCCTTGAAAATAAAACTAGGACATCTTTATCAATCTTCCCAAATACTTCTGAAAGTAAGGCCTCCCTCACGGCTTTAGAGTGATGTTAGCACGTAAAAAGCAAATCATCCAAACCATCTTCGTTCTGAACTATATAGATACCCTTCTTAGAAGCGTAGTTTTACACAAGAGGTTTCTATTGTAGACTGACGACGATCGGTAAGTTATGTTGTTTTTTCAAAATTTCGATTGTAAGACTTTTCCTAAATACGAATTTAAAGATTTGATAGAATCGACAATTTATCAAAATATTTCTGAATTCACGGTCGATCAAACAGACACGGCAAGATCGATCCTCAGATGCTGAAAATATTCTCATTGCTTCGGTGCAATTTCTATCCTCTCGTTCAATAATTCGCGAGTTGAATGAAATTGCAGTTGATGCATCTAAATAATTAGTCCCTTCAACTCGACAGTAATTGCAACTGCCAATTACAATTAATAATTGAACAACAAACAATCAATTGAACGAACGATTGTTTCGTTCGATTATTTTCGCTAATAATAGAATTTGCGCGCGCGGAACGAAATCTCCTAGAAGAAAGCGTGCAACGAATGTTGTGAGCAGTGAAACTGCAAAATGAACTCAGAAGATCATGCAACTACAAGATTAACGCCTCATCAAAATGATTTGTGAAAACTTGAATTTATCTCCTTAAGTATTTACCCTTCGGGGTGGGTTCTTCGGCTGATATAAATGCAAAAGCAATTGAACTTTCTATTCAGTCATCGCATGCACCTTATCAAATCCGATTGCATAGTCCTGCTTGCAAACCAATGCAGTGCCAAAGTAACTACGACGCAGAGAGGAAACTGTGGACGGGAAAAGTTGTGAAGGAGCTTTTCAACCCGAAGATTACCGTGGGGGAGGTTATTAGACACTATTTGCAACGCAATCCAAAGAAAATAGCGCAGGTAAGTGTGCGACAAGTGTTGTGTTATGCTTCGATAAAACCAACAAAATTCCAATCAGATCAGCGATGATGTAAATGTTGCATTGACCAACGAGGATATACTCCGTCGTAGCTTGAAAGTCGCATCATTTGTACGGAAAAATAATTTGCAAATAGGGGATGTAGTAGGCGTTGTTGCCCGGAACACGGAAAACCTCGCCCCCCTTGTCTTTGGCTTATTTTATTGTGGAGTCGCGGTAAATACGTTGGATACAAGTTTCAGTAAAGGTAAGAATCCTTTTATGAAGAAATTTTTTTCATACGCTCAACAAAGTTGTGTTACCTTCTTGTATTACCTAATCACTTAAACTAGCACGTGATGAGAAAAAGTTTTAGTGGGACAACAAAATGTAATTATAAATAATATTTTATTTTACTAAAATTAAAATAATATTTGGATATCGTTCAACCTTAATCACAGTCGTCGATAACGCGTTGTAAGCTGTACTATCCTTTGACCCAGCAATATACAGTACCGATCATATGTGAATTCACCAGATCAATGGATAAGAAAATTCGTTTTTTCACCTTTAATTGTTACATTGCAAGCATTAATTCGTGTCTTATTTGAAATGAGTCTTGTAAGTGAATTGAATACAATGATTAAAAACTGTGCACGGGCATACATCAGTGCCGCAAAGCACATGTTTTTCACATTCGCGCAAACTTGCATCCTCCCATGGAATTCTCACAGGTTGGACATTGAGAGATTCGACAATAAACCAACGGCCTACACACTGCTGCGGGTAGATTCATTAGGGAGTAGAAGGTCAACATCTGAAGACGAGTTGAACTCAGCCATTAGCATTACTACGTCTGCTTGTAGGACACATATGCTCCGACATCTTCTGTACTGATGACCAATTAACATTACCAAATGACGAAATAAGTTTACTAAGCTTTGACGAATAGCCTAGAGTGTGTATGATCAAGATGAGATAACCACTAGGTCAGCTGCACAAATGACTTACTGAAGCTGATCTCGCATATTCACTAACACCATGACTTGACTCCCTCTCTGGCTACAAGCTAGCCTTACAGATACCCTAAGGACCCCCATTATACTTTCAACTGAATAGACGAACGAGATGTTGTACACCGGTTCCAACATATCCCATCCATACGGAGGCTGCCCTCAATAAATTTAACGAGACACCAGTTTCGCACCCAGCCTACTGCCTTTAACCCTCCGGATGTCCCGAAACCCCGGATCAACTACAGAACCCTATTCAAGACCAGATACGATATATTTCCTCCACCACTCCTTATGTGTGTCGCGTATCAGCTTCCTGTTTCTGAGGTCGTCGTCGTAGCATTACAGCCCCTCTCGAGTCTTCGCCTTCCTTTAATGATGCCTCCAACAAATTCGGTCCATTAATAAACCACCCCCCCCCCCTCCAACAGGATAATTCCGAGTCGCTTTTTGCTTTCCTCGTCAATTTTGTGTCATCAGCACATTGGCGGCATTCCGACTGGTCTTCGTCCCTCAGCCTTGCCTGCGAAACCTTCCTAAGTACTCGATCCTCATTCGTCCGCCCCAATTGCCCCATTACAACTTTTATTAACTTGCAGACCTCTGAGTCGTCAAAAATTTCGTACAACTCGTGGTTGAATCTCATTTGCCGATGATATTCTTCGCATTTTACTCCTTTCATGCATCTCAGGAAACACGTTTCAAATGATTTTATTTAGACTACAAGTAGGTTCGATTTATAGGCATGCATACCTTTGGAATCAATGAAAAGTTTCTTATCGCATATTCTATAGTATTAAAGAACGCATCTCTCTGCTTCATCTCTTGCCATGTTCCCAAAGGCATAATTCCACTAGTTATTTCTACAGACTTGTGTTATTGTAGATGACATTGTCATTCTCAGCAGACGGACCAGTTTCGCTGGGATCCGATGTTCAACTCCCAGCATTTATGCTGGGATCGCTTAACCGTGAAGATCGAATAGTGATATGCCTTTTAAAGTAATTTTCACAGGGAGTTTGAGGTATTCCCTCAATATGTTCATGATTCCAACTCCTCGAAAGAGCTTGCTTGTATGCTGCCCCTTTCCAAATTACGTCTACTACTTCAGTTACAGTTTATGGTAGATCTTCCAGACATTAATCGAAACTGATGTTGCGACAAACCTTCTGAAGTGAGATATACTTTGTCTCCTGCGAATCATCTTACAGCATTCAATTTTCATGTGGGGCAGTATTTCAAAGACAACTCTGACTTTCCTTCCTCTAGCTGACTGGCACAAGGCTTGTCTCCTCCCAGCATATAATGAGAACAACGTCCACTGCATAGCTTTTAAATACGTTGGGAAAGACGACAAAGCAGATATAGCAAACCAGTTGCAGCCCTTCGGTCTGTATGCCAGTAATTTTGCAGTTCTGAGCGGCCTGTGTTCATCTCCTTGATATTAAAGATCGAGGCGGGGTGCTGGTTTCTCCGGATAAAGCATTATGATGAAGGATATGCGCAACAAAAGATGCTCAAAAGTTTAATCCACTTTTCTGTTTTAAAAGTGTGCGTCATCCTTAAAGCGATTGCATGTCGCAACTACGAGGTTTGTTCAAAAAGTATGGCGAATTTTGAATTTTCGCGGGCTACGTATGTTCGATTTTTGATCTTTTGGTGACGTTACGTCGGTACTCATGACTCTCACTTATGTTGACAATTCCGGCCATTTTCAATGTCCCGTCAGTTTTTGAGAGTTATTGTGCGTGGACGTGTTTTAGCTTGTCTTCGATTTTCGTCTATCCCAAAAAATGGATCAAAGAATTTGTATCAAATTTTGTGTGAAGAACAACTTAGTGGTGCGCGGATGCATTCAGAATGTTGACTGTTGCATACGGCGAAGCCACTTTGGACAAAAGCAACGTTTATCGGTGGTACAAAATGATCACAGAGGAACCGAAAAAAGCACGCCAAGTTCGGTCGAATGTGAAGGTCTGCTGACAGTTTTCTTCGATTCCAGGGGCGTGGTGCATTATGAGTTCTTGCCGCAGGGTAGAACGGTCGTTAAGGAATATTACGAGCTTCTCGAGAAGCAATCTGCCAGAAACGCACGGATTTGTGGAAGAACAAAAATTGGCTTTTTCACCATGATAACGCCCCTGCTCACACATCGTTACTTGTGCACGAATTTTTGGCCAAAAACAACACTCTAATAATGCCGCAGCCACCGTATTCCCCAGACCTCGCCCCCTGTGACTTTTTCTAGGTCCAAAAACTGAAGAGGCTCATGAAAGGACGACGCTACGCCACGATTAAGGAGATAAAGACGGCATCGAAGGAGGAGCTGAACAAGATCACAAAAAATGATTTTTGAAAATGCTTCGAGGATTGGAAAAAACGTTTTCACAAGTGTATAATGTCTGACGGGGATTACTTTGAAGGAGACAAAATAGATATTCATGAATAAATAAATAATTCTTGAAAAAACATGAAATTTGCGATACTTTTTGAATAAACCTCGTAAAGCGATCTTTGCATGGTCAAGAGCTTCAAAAACTAACGACGTGAGTGATTGGATGGATCGCGACGGCGGGATGTATGGGAAAGCAGTTTTCCGGTACAAAAGCATATTCGAGCCGTTGCGCATGCATTCAAAATTTAAGTGGATTTTAATCTGCATTCCTCTGCGCTTTCATACTAGATATCATCTACAAACAGTATTTCTTATATGTACCAATGCATTTTGAAAATTAAAGTCGATATTGGTAATTTATTCGGAATGTTAGTGCTTATTAGTAGTTACCCTATGATAAACACAATCTTGAATTGCTTTTGACAATCATTTCTGGGACTGATTGATCTTAAATTTTTAATGCCTCGATTGTAGAGAACAACCATCAAGAGTTTGTCTATTGTACTCGTCCTATTAAGAATAAATCACGTTAATGAGAAAAAGTTACTGTACGAGTGTTTATTATGCCTCACAATTGTGGAAAATTTATATTTTGTTGTCTCTAAACCACACTTCATTCAACTGATAAGCTACTTGCCCGACTGTCAAGATTGTCTAAATAATCTCTTAATCATAACACATCTTAATATTTCCTATGGACACTGCATCTATTTTCAGATGAGATAACAAATCTTTTCAAATATACCAAACCTCGGCTTGTGTTCTGTGACTCGGATAAATATCTAACCGTCAAAGATGCCTTACGGTCGTTAGCAGTCAACGCGTCAATATTTATAGTGGCAGGAGATACCGCAGAGACTGGAGTACTTTCACTAGCGGATATTATTGCTCAAACTTCCGAAACGGATGCTGATCACTTTGTGTTAGTATCTCAGTATATCACTGCCCAACGAATTCTTTGAATTCATTAGTATTATAGTATCAATACAGACTTAATATGTATAACATATCATAGTTAAGACCAATGTGTAGAATAAGTTCCACACTCGCTCATTGCGTGTCTTTATCTTATTGTTAGACCGAACGAACCAGAAGATGGACGAACTCAAACGGCAATGATAGTGTGCTCATCAGGAACAACAGGATCGCATAAGGGCGTATGTCTCTCACATGCATCTCTACTGAACATACCACTGTAAACACATTCATATCCATGCTTAAAATCAAATGGTCTATCATATCGTTCTTCTTTCCAGAACCTTCAAGGAAACCGACGTGTTCTTATGCTTCAGCTCACTGTATTGGCTATCCGGAATCTTCACGCTGATTGCTGGAACGATTAGTGGAACAACAAGACTAATAACTGCATCTCCTTTCAATCCTGCGCTAATGCTTCGGCTTATAGAAAAATATAAAGTTTCAATCCTACTTACACCGCCATCACAACTAGCAATGATGCTGCAATGTCCTGATATTGAAAATGCCAACCTGTCTACCCTTCAAACGTATTTTTGTGGTGGAAGTTTCGTTTCACCGTCACTCTGCAGCAAAATGGAAAAGTATCTTCCCAATATCAGGATAACAATCGCCTATGGACTTTCGGAAATCGGTGGCCTTTCAAGTTCAAATTCAACACCTTACAAGCATGGATCGGTCGGACAATTAGTCAACAATATAACCCTTAAAATCGCTAATGATGAAGGTCAGTCAATGGGACCCAATAGCAGCGGGGAGATTTGCGTTAAGGTTCCATATAGATTCCTTGGCTATTATGGTCGTGAAGCAGAAGTCTCCACAATAGTCGACTCCGATGGTTGGCTTCATACGGGCGACCTAGGATATATGGACGGTGATGGGTTTTTATTCATTATCGGTAGGAAGAAGGAAGTTATGAAATACAAGAACTTTCACTTTTCACCAACTGACATCGAAGAACACCTTCTTTGTCTACCTGGCATAGAACAGGTTTGCGTTTGTGGAGTACCAGATCCTATCTACACTGACCTTCCTGCTGTTCTCATCATACGAACTCCAGGATCAACCATAACAGAAGCCGACATACACGAACATATTAGAAAGAATTTATCTGACAACAAACAACTACGTGGAGGCGTCTATTTCGTCGATCGAATTCCGATGACGCCGTCAGGAAAATATCAAAGAAATAAAGCCAAGGATATTGCGGCTAAATTTTATAATGAGAATCGGCGGAACATAAGCGTGTCGTGAAATCGTCGGTTTTTCCCCAATAAATAAAAAAAAAACGAGCGATAAGTCTAGAAATTATAAATTATAAATTTTAGTTGTATTCAAACCTATTTCGGCGGATCGGCTTGCAATTGGGTACGATTGTGACAACAATTAAAGCAATATTTTTATTAGATAAGCTACCATTCAACTAATATATAATTTATTACGAGCATTATGTCAAAGATATTTTTCTAAATACAATTCATAGCAGAATAGAATAGACCAAGATTACATTAGCCCTCATTTCCAATCATTTACTATTCATGAGGAAGAATAAGAGAGCTTAAAATTTCGCAAATTCTATCACTTGGGACGTATTTATCTATTATACATTGAACAAATAACCTTCAAGAAAACCCCAGCAAGGATCTTTATAAACGCCATTTGGAATAGTCGAGAATAAGATTATTTCATAGTATGTAGTTTCGAACAATATAATAAGTATAGAATAATATATAATAGTTGCGGCAGAAGCATCATCGTAAACGATGAAGTAAAAGTTTTTCTTTTCAAGGACCATAAATCGATATAACCCTGGTTTCAATCTCTTAGAAAAAAAAGCTTTAGAGCCATATAGCTTACTATCATCAAACGGCTCTCTGTATGTAACCTAGACTTCATATCGCCTAAAGGTTAAAAAGTAAATCTAAGTGAAACGTAACGTTTCCAAACCTTTTTCTGAGATTTTTTGAGAAGCCCCTCGATGTTTCTCATAAATCTCGAAGATGAGAGGAAATTTCCCTCTCCAAGTAAAGTATTTTGTCGAATATTGTTTGGTTGGGAATTTGTTCGAAGTGTCAGTGCTGTTTGTACTTACGTCCGGCCTCAGGGCAACTAAAACAAAAAGTATATTTTGGACGGGTATAAACTGCATAAGACCTCTATAGCAGAATACGCAAAGAATATCATAAGCTTTCGCTTTTTTAGTTTTAGTTTTTAGTGTATCGATTCCTGCGTGAAACATATTCAAAACACGTTCCATCAACACAAATATCACATTAGTATTGGTTCCGGCGTTTTGAAAAGTGGCGATTGGCACCCTACTACGAATTGTGGTTTCTTAATTATTTTTCTAAATAGCAACGTATAGATGTTGACGTCATCTCTTATTCATCAACTTTTTTCCATTTAAACCGAAATATTTTCGGTAGATCATTCGATGGAGTTGTTATGACATTTCTTAGCGTGTTCCTTCATGTATTCTGTTATTTTAGTGTACACGTCTTATGTTTGCCAATAAGTAAGCAAGATTTTCCTCTTATATTATCTTCATCTGTTACTCTCAGCCGTCAACCTTCTTCACCACACCACTTATCCCAATACTCACCACAAATAGTGGGTACACAATCCAACAAAATTGTACTTTATATAGATCAAATATATTGAACCTCATCAACATCAATTCCTACTTCTAATTGTATGACATGATTTCCACAGACGTACGTAAATGTTGAGTTTTCAAAAGACAACCTGATATTTGTAAAATAAAACCTTTCAAGCAGTTTCAGTATTATGATGGCATTGAATTGGCTGCAACCTTTGGACACTAAGATGATGGGTTCGAATCAATTGAAGGTGTTAATCCTTTAACCATTTTAGTGGGTTCATTTTCTTTAGGGTGGTTGACATCACATTCGATTCGCGGTGCAAACGTTAGCTTTGATAGAATCTTTATGGATTATGCAACGGTGTTCTCTGGGTGATAGCCAACCCGACTTGCTGAATGCCTTGTTGAGTAGGAATTGAAAGGGGAATGAGATAAAACCTGGTATTGATTGCGGTACAGCTCGTTGCTTTTCCTTGGGAAATAGATTCGATTTTTTACGGAAAAATTTTTGTATGCACTCAGTGTTAACGCTGCGAAGAGAAATTTCTGCTTGAAATCGAGAATATATTGCAAGTGACGCCTGAAATACGACTGAAAAAAAACAAATAAGTTTTGCAAATTTTGTATCACAAATTACTATCCCTACACTACTAGCTTTTCACCGTTGGACTCTAGATATTTGTAATATCCTCAGAGCATCAATGCCAATGAAAAAAACTGAAACTTTGGAATTTCTTCGGTGCATCCTGTACTTATCATCTGTCTAGCACGTGACCAACGTGGTTTATCTCGATTTTCCTCACAAGGACCTTGAAAGAATCAGCACAGCCGGTGCTTATATGCTACCTGTAAGGCTATAAGGACCATAAGAGCATTGCGGCTGTGACTTAAAACTACGAGAGAGAGTCAAATGTAAACGGGACTTTTGTCTTTATCAGACTCTGCCGAGCGGTCTGGTTGCGCGGGAGGTCTTAGGTTGGTTTGTTAAGAGTTGGGACAGCCGCTCTCGGGTTGCTCATTCTTCCAGTTGATCAGTAGCATTCATGAGTGAACAAGTTGTTCCTTTATCCATTGAGCAACGTATTATTATTAATTTTTTAACAAATGAAGACGTTTCACCATCGAATAGTTTGGCTGCCATCGAAGGTACAGTTTGGTGACAAAACGCTTTCACGGACACAAGTGTTTGATTGGGCTAGAAAATTTAAAAATGGACGAGAAAGTGTAAGAAATGAAATTCACCAATCAGAAATGGGTCAGCAAATCACTTCAGAAATGGGTCAGCAAAAGTCGCCTACACAAACAAAAGAAGGAAAATTCCCATCAGAGAAATCATTCTCCTCCATGACAATGCCCGACCTCACACAGCTGCATTGACATAGGATAAATTAATCGAGCCGCATTGGGAAACCTTGGAGCAACCTGCCTATAGCCCAGACTTGTCCCCATGCGACTATTTTGTGTTTGGTCCCATGAAGGAAGCTTTGAGAGGCGAAAAAAATGAAGCGAATGAAGAAGTTGAGGAGCGCGTGACCAACTGGGTGACAGCTCGAACTCAAATTTTCTATGGACAAGGAATTTTTAAGCTGTCAAAACGTTGGGAAATGTGTAGAGCGTGCATGAGACTATGTAGAAAAATGATTAAAGTCGTATTTGAATACTATTACTGTTAATAAATGTGTAGAAAAAATAAGGCCGGTTTATATTTGATTCACCCTCGTATAAGCAGCGTCTACGAGGTCTGCAAAAGGTCTTCACTTTTGGTTCACAACTCAGACCAAACGGAAGAGAAAATCCGAAACTAGGTCGTCCATAGTTTCTCAAAACGTAATTTCAAACCGTTTCAAGCTAAATAGTGTAGAATGGCAGTATTGCTACTAAACATTGACTAACACTTTCAGGCAACTTCTATCAGACAGAGACACAGGAAGCGAACGTAGATTCACATTTGCATTGTATTTGTACGCAAAATCCTTAAGAGAGATATTCTCCCTTTACGGAAAAATGAAAGGACATTTACCATTCTAAACTTCTTCTTTGCTCTAAGACTGTTAGATTGAGAGTTTGTCCGAAGTGTTAGCGTTGTAGGTAGGTACTTACGCTATGTTCGAATTTATTCATTTTCCCAGGGAAACCATCGACTGCAATAGCCAAACCGGAAAGGTTTTTCCTCCCAAGACAAAGATGACAGCCAAAAGTGAAAGGACTACAACAATTCAAAGTGCAAATCGTAGAGCCTCCTCGGACAAAAATCAACTTCAATGATTAAACGGGAAATTCTCTCGAAGAAGCAGTAGCTGCGAATCTGATAGTTTCAGCTCGGAGTCGTCAAGTAGGACCAACCTCTCATAAAGGAAAGTTGTCAGAGGAAATTCGGAGGCATTCAAGTAAAATATATTCACCCATCTATATTTATTTACTATATTTTCCGTCCAACTACCTTTAATTCCCTGGCCGACTAGCACTTTTCTTCTTTATCAAGGCCTTAATCCATGAATTACTTCGAATCCTTGATCTCCTCATAACACTTAAATGTCTCTTTTCAACGCGAACTCTGTACCTGTCTGAAAGCTAGATAAAAGTCGTGACTTACGTTGGTTGACACATTCAATAAACTACAGCGTTTCTGTAACTCCAATTAAAGCTTTCATGATTTCAAAAACAACCCCAACATGTATTTCTTCCCCCAATTATTCCAAACATCTGTGATCATATGAAACTTTGAATCGAACAATAATTCAAATCGACCGCCTTCCAGCGAGCTTATCATCAGGTACATATTTCAATTGTTATAATTATCTATAAATTATTTCTCCAGGCAACTTAGCATTAAGAAAAAAGAAGGAGAATTTTAATTCGAAATTGAACGGTGGAGAAGAAAACTTATCTTATCTTGTCGCAGAGATCGTCGGAATTGTCCGAATATCATGACGAATACACAAACAATTGTTGTTTCCCTCTTTATTTATTATAAACAATTTGTAACCTGATTATTAGCCCAACCAGGCAGTCCAATGCTCGTAAGTCGCTGCCAATGATCGTTGGATACAACAATAAATCAATTGAATTTCAGATCTGTCGCGACCTTGATAAGATAGTCGATGCAAATTCTTAACAGAAGCCTTTAATCTTACCTTATCTCTCTAAGATATACAGCCCATACATAAGATACAGCAATTTTGATAATTTTTCTAGGCGATTGTTCCACACATGGACAGTAACGCCTGAGTCAAAATAATAAAGTAGAGCGAAAGATCGCTCACGAGTTGAATTTGTGAAGTTTTAAAGTTAAATGTAATAACTTTCCTATACAAGATCTTCTTTCAAGTCGATTTTCAAATGTGTTTTGAGTGATTTTATTAAATCAGACATTCATCAACGTTGAACGCCTTGCGAACAACTCAGGAAAGTTAAGAAAATGTTTTATCAAGAAAGCAACTTTGATGCACAACTCCAAATTTGGTCGGGCAAAAAAGTGAAAGAGTTTTATAATCCCAAAATCACTTTAGGTGAAGTTGTTCGGCATTATCTGAAGCGCAATTCAAAAAATATTGGACAAGTGAGGAGTTTGGCTTTGTTTACCAAATGCACAATTTTTGTGATTTTTCTTCCTTAGATAAGTGCCGAAAGTAATGTATCCTTATCCAATGCCGAAATTTTATTACGAAGTCAAAAAATCGGTCGTTACCTGCAAGATCTGAATGTACAAATCGGAGATGTTGTTGGCATTATTGCGACAAATACAGAAAATTTGGCGCCACTAGTGTTTGGCTTACTTTATTGTGGAGCCGCGCTCAATACCCTCGATACCAGTTTCAGTATGGGTAAGTGCTAATCGTCGGACCGTAAAAATTTTTCCATCTTTTGGAAATCGAATGATCCACGTTTATCCAATCTATCCAAGCGGACCTGTTTAACTCATATTTTGAAATAAGGACGCGGAAATCTGTCCCTTAGTAAGTGATCTCGTAAATAACGTATACCGCGAATCAAAGTGTTAGGGAGAGCGTTAAATCGACCCTTTCCTTGTGTCGCTTTACCTAAAACTTCAACCTATAGCGTAAGCATACACAGCTTGAACACTCCCGGATGGCTTCAGGCAGACAGAGATATCACAAGCCAACATATATTTGTGTTGCGTTCTTACTTAAAAGCTCTGAGAGAAGTATTCCTGTTAAACGCAATGAAGAAAAAAATTATCAATTCAAATAATATTCCATTTATTTTAGCTAAATCTCACAATATTGAAAGTTTTTCGAAATTCAAAAATTTCCGCCTAAACAAATCAAGCATATAAGTGTCCAATGTAGGCTTTGAAAAAGCACTTTCACACATGTCAGTTGAGTTGTGTTGGCTTCAGCTCGGGATTAATTAATAATTTTATTTATTTTTTTTATTTACTAAATATTAATCAAATCTCAAGATGATCTAATCTCTCGTGTATTCAAAATAAATTCAAAATTCATGTGACGTATTTTTTGACAAATACATCTGTCAAAGCGCGGAAGATGTACCCAGCGTAGAATTGAGAATTAATTTTTCAGTTCTAAGCGTATGCTGCCTGCTCAACGGCATATAGTAACACAAGGATACTTTTATTTAATTCGCAGTATCTACGCGCCCAAAGTAAGCAAAGCACACATTAGTCCATTACATTGAATGTTATGATTGAAATCTTACAAATAAGTTAGTATTAGTCGATACCAAAAATTTGAAAAGACTACGAGAAGAGGGCATCGAGTCAAATCTCAGCATTGAATTATCCGTCTATCGGCATCAAAACAGTGCGTGTTAGAAAAGACCGTAAAAAATACAAGAAACTTGTGAAAAGTTTACTGTGAATCGCAGCACCTGGTATATGAATATTCAAAACTCATCATCATCATTCAAACATGGATAGAAAGATAGCATTTGTCTGCCATTTCAACATTTATCATCCATGACAAAACGGACGATCATTTTGAGCCAACCTTAACGAACATACAATTTTTAAAATTTTGTACACTAGGCCTTGCTAAATGTATTAGCGATTTTTTAACCATATGTCTTAAGAGTTCGATGTAACGTTGATTTACTTTTTGATCCATTCCTAGACAAGATTTTTTTATAAAAAAATAATTAGTTTGCATTTATGAGATCAATATTTTTATCTTTTTTATTGCACGTCGCGTTTCACTGAACTAATCAGCATTATCAAATTATTTATAAAAAATTCTCACCTGTCTTTGTTGAAACAATGAGACCAGCCGCATTTTCTAAAGTTGGTCAGTTAACTACACAAAGTCGATGTAAAAAACGTCTTAACAGGTTAAGAGAAACTGTTTCTTTCCAAGCAGATTTGTTTTGACCCATTCAACATTTTCCAGTGAAGTCACTGCTTCTCCCTGTCATTTGCGTACCGAAAACTCACTCCTTTTAAAATAAATAAATATCGGTAGCCCATACCTCTGAAGTAATTTAGTCCTGCTTTCCATGCATGTTGCAAGGAGACGAAAAAGCAGCACCCATGTAACCTCCATCGCCCAAATAACATTACCGTAAAGTGTAATTTTCTACACTTTCCGATAAACAACTAAACAACCTTCCTGACCAACTCCAACTTTCTTTTCAACCGTATGTGAGATTGGCTGAAGCAAAATTGCTGTGTTATTGGTGGCAGGAGCCACACGTATTTGGCTACATTGACTCGCTCATAATATAGAGCGAAAAGTAAACAAATCACGAAATTGTCACTTTAATTGTTTGCCATATGTTATACCGACATTTCACACAAATTTTCGCGACGAGCCGACCTACTTACGGTCATGTGTGCCTTGGCCCTTTTATTATGTTCGGTCCCGGTTTCCCCAGTTTGCAGTTGATTACCGTCCAGCAACAAACCCACGAGGGACACTTTGAATTCCAAACAAAAGCATGTTTCAATGCAAAAATCGAGTGGCAAAAATCTCTTCAACAAAAAAATTACCACGCCCATCGATCGACACAGCAAGAACTGAAAGACAAATGACGAGTCACAATATTTCTATTATTATTCTACCTATTACAGATGAAATAATGGGACTTTTAAATGCCACAAAACCAACAATTGTTTTCTGTGATTCCAATAAATACACAACAGTCAAACATGTTTTGCAAGTGTTACAAAATACAGCACCGATTTTTGTTATTGATGGTAATGTCGAAGATGAAGAAACAGTTACAGTTGAAGATATGCTCGCAGGAGTCTCAGACGATGAGGCATATGAATTTCGGTGAGTATGATGTTAAAACATATTGAACAAATTATTTTATTGCTTAAATATACCGAAAATGTCCCAAAATTCTATTACGTGCTCTCATAACTCCGCGTTAAAAGATTAGTGCTACATCGGCATTAAATCAGTGACTGATATTGAACTTGTCCCATTCCCTTATTACCAACAGGACGCGTTAGTTCACACAAATTCTGTATTAGACTGCCTTTTTGCTTTCGAAAAAGAGACATCTCAAGGCCGAAATACAATAGTGCGAGACTGCAAAACGAGAGCGCGACGAGAGTCTCGCAGCAAATGTCAAGCAGTTTTCGTAACATGCATTTGTATGCGACACCGTACAATGATTGCGATGCGTCAATGCGAGGCGAGAAATATTCGGAAAAACGAAAATTCATCGCAACGAGGTGCGTGACGTTTGTCAGATGCTTGATGGCGCTTAAATGAAATTTGAAATTCGAACGCCTTAATTACATTTTAAGTACATTATGAATGAATTTTGAATGAAAATTTCGTGCATCGTAGTTAAGGCTTTTATTTGCTAAACGGAGGAACATTCCAAATTCAAAACTTTTAAAAGATCAAAAACAATTTCCAGCAAATTTCATTTAAAATGTCACCAATTTGATATTTGTCATATGAACATTAATGTTCCCCGCATCGCGTACATTGTAAATTCAATGCGTTGCGCGACGACGAGGGAGAATCGAATCGGGAGAATATTTCGGCCTTAACGCTACTTTGCTTTGTAAATTCTGTCAAGAGATAACCGATTTGATGGCACTTGGATAATTTAAACGACTGTGACTGTGACAAACCAAACTAAATACCATTCCGAAACTTCACTTCGAGGACTGTTTCAAAACCAGAGATATTAATGAGGAAAACGAATGGCAAAGCATGAAGAGCAATAAAGATGTAAAATGCCTGTAAAGAATAATCTCATCGGGGGAAACGCAGGCCAAATACGTTTGTGACGCATTCCTGCATAACAAAAGTTACTTTTGATTCTAGTTAGTTTGTACTAAAGTGCATTACCATCGTTACTATTGCTCGGTTCCCAATGACTTTTAAAACTATTTTCCACATTCTAATTACTGAATAACCCCATAAACGTTCTAACCAATTTTCTAAAATTTTTAGACCTAACGAGCCCGAAGATGGCCGAACAGCTACAGCGCTTATTGTTTGTTCATCAGGTACGACAGGACCATCGAAAGGAGTCTGTCTTTCGCACTCGTCACTGCTGCGAATTCCCGTTCAACCGTAACAACGCAAAAACATGCCAGAAAAATTTTTGGTGCAAATTTTACATTATTTATCTTTCAGGCTGATCAACACAGGAGACGTTTATTTGTGTTTCAGCTCACTTTACTGGCTTTCGGGCTTTTCAACATTGCTCCTTGGAACAATTCACGGAGCCACCAGAATAATTTCATCCAAACCATTCGGCCCTGAATCGATGTTGCAGTTCATCGAACAATATAAAGTTTCTAAACTACTACTAACACCTTCCCAGTTGGAGCTCACGCTTCAAACCAGCAACATGTCCAAAAGGGACCTATCAAGCCTTGAAATTTGCTTGTGCTCAGGCAGTTTGGTTTTAGCATCTACTTGTGAAAAAGTAAACAAGCATCTTCCGAACGTTAAGATCGCCATAGGATACGGTCTAACGGAGCTAGGTGGACTTTGTAATTTGAATTTTGATCCTTACAAGCACAGATCGGTGGGAAAGCTTTCTAACAATGTCATTATGAAAATCATAGACGAAACAGGAAGGCATCTAGGACCCAACCAACATGGTGAAATATGCGCGAAAGTGCCTTATAGGTTTCTTGGATATTATGGAAACGAAACAGGACTTCCCGTGATTGTGGATAAAGATAATTTCATTCATACCGGCGATATAGGGTATTTCGATGATGAGGGATTTTTGTTTGTGATTGGTCGAAGCAAAGAAATCATGAAGTATAAAAACTTCCCAGTTTCGCCGGCCGATATTGAGAATTTCCTTCTAAATCTTCCTGGAATAGAACAAGTTTGCGTATGCGGAGTTCCCGATCCTGTTACCACAGATCTTCCAGCTGCTCTTGTTGTTCGCAGCGAAGGATCCTCGATCACAGAAAAACATATTCATGATTATGTCAAACAGCATCTTTCTGATAGTAAACAACTTCGTGGTGGAGTTTACTTTGTAAAAAAAATTCCCGAGACAGCATCAGGAAAGCATCAGAGAAGCAAAGTCAAAGCAATTGTCGTCAATATGTACAATGAAAGAAAAGCCAATGGATATGAGTTCGTTGGTTGCGACAAGTAATTTGTAATATAGGAATTTGAACAGAGAAATATATTGGTTTACTTTCTGGACTTGTCACACTTGTATTGATGTAAGCTTCCGAAATTTGTTCCTATAATATTTTCACGTTAGGACTAAAGTTCCTAAGTTCGTTAGTTAACTATACAGAGTCCAGTATAGAAAACGTCATAACATGCTGAGAACAACTGTTTCCTTCCAAGCAATGCATCAAGCAGATATGTTCCAACCCACTCAACCTTTTCCGGTTAAGTCAGAGTTTCCCCCTGTCCTCTGCGTTCAGAAAGCAGATCTTGCTTTAGTCATGAAGTAACATACTTTCATTCCACTTTGCTTCGCAGAAGGCAAGAAGTAATGATGGAACATAAGACTTTTATTGCAACATTCCTGTAATCATCACATATCCACTGAAGTTGTTCTTATTTGCTGTTGCCATCCATGTGATACCATCTCCCTTCTCGTGGTCTGGCCTCCTATATGAGACCCCTACGAAAATTTCTTTTTCCTTATGAAGGATCAAACTTAGCACTTTTATGTTTATGTAGCTTCCATCAATCGAATCTAACCAGCGCTCCTTGAGGTTCTCAACTGATCTTTGTTTCTCAGACTTACCTGCGAAATTTTTTCTTCCTTCTTCGACGACTCTTTCAATTGACTTGCATGAACCAACATTTCAAGTCTGTCTGTTACAAGACATTTTCCAGGCCAATGGGATGGTACTAAGATGTGGTTAACGAAAATACTATTGGAAATTTTAAGGTGTTAAATACATACAAGATTGGATGCATATGTTGCTAGTAAATCTGCATACGTACATGTTTTCTCGCCATAGCCAGAATCAATGCGAGTATTTTTAGACTTCTTCGAAACTACCCTGCGAACATAATTGGCTTCATGCCTTAAAATGCCACACCGTATTTATACGTGAATCTTTAGTTTTGTTGGAACACTTAAACACATGATTTTCTGCTACGTTTTTAGTGTGGAAAAAAGATACAATGTTTTGCCAAGTCAAACAAATAAATTTTAAACTGAAACCGTTCCTACTTCCCGACCTAAGACCTAAATTTACTTTCTGTTCTTACAGCATGTGGAGTCGAGGAGTAATGCTCACCGGAAGACCTCTAGCATGGCGAGGAGAAAATGAAGAAAATACTTTTCACCTAATTTCTGTATATTGAACCGTTCACCCCTTTAACGATCTTTGCATTCTTTCTAACTTCGATGTTCGCTCCAACCCTAAAATAATACGACCCTCGAATCACCAACATTTGTCTGAAATTTCGTAAAGAAAAAAATTCAAGGCCAATTTTTCTTCTTCCTTTCCGGGTAGCTGTTTTCAACATTGTGCATGATTCAGTCCTATTTAATAATATGCCTGGTAGTCCCCACTCGCACTTATCCAGACATGGTCAAGAATAGGCCGGCTAGTGAAAATTTGTATGAGAGTACCGCGGGTACTTTACGAGAAAGTTTTCGATATCGTCAGGTTATCTTATTTTCTGGAAAAAAACGCCAAACGCACGTGTTGGACGCTGACACGAAGGCGTGGCACAAAAAACGAAGTGGTTGCAAATGTAACTGACTGACGAGTAAGGAATGTAAAAATTTTGTGATTTCTGTACGTTTCGATAATCTGTATGAGTGAATTGTCAAAGTAGCAACGAAATACGTGAGGCTACTGCTGTCATTAGCACTGTTATTTCGATTAATTGGTCCCAAGACCGACTGAAAAGAAGAAAGGAGATAGTCAGATAAGTTGTTTAGTGGTTGAAGTAACCAAAAAGTACAGAAACTCTCACTTGAGTGATGGAACCTTCATGGGCGCTACCATTCTGGCCACTGTCACCATCAAAGGTAGATGCTACCAGGCCAAGTATTACGTACGGCACCTCATCGGTGCTAATACTTAAATACGGCCACTGCATCACTAACATGGTGAGTTTGGCAAGATGTATCTTTTAACCTACTTATTATAGAAATGGTTAGAGAGCTATTATATTGTGACATGTTCGGAAAAGGTTACGCACCACTGTAGTCGTCTTAAGAGAAAAGTCGTAAACAAGTTTACGACTACCAATACATCGATAATTCTCGAAAGCATAAACATAAACATGTCGCGTGCACTGAGTACAACAAATTCGGGTGCAAGTGACTCAGTGCGTCAACACGAGAACAATCCACATGGAAGATTCTGGGTTGATTGGTAGTTGTATAAAAGCGACTACGGTGAGCGGCGAAGAGAGTATTGTGAATGAAGTGAAGCAGCGAGCGACAGTGCGCGATAAAAATAGTGGCAGTAAAAGTGTGGTGAAGTAAAATCATATTCGAATACAAGTGATTGATTAATAAATGTAAAGGTGAACCCATAAAAGTGAAATAGTGATTCAATATAATAATTGTTAAGTGTTTGAAATTTTAAGAATAAATGTTATGTTGTACAGAATGACAGATCGACATCCTCCCACTCACTCTATCGGAATAACATCAAATCACATTCATACTACAATTGTACCAAAGTACCAACACTTTACAGCTTTTGCTTGCTGTAACATTATTCATGATTCATTGTATCATTGGACCTCAATAAAACAAACATGTTAAACGCCTAATTTTAAATTATTCGGGTGTGTTCTATTCACTATTGCTAAAATTTGCGAAGAGCAAACAAGTCGCGCACCTGGCCAAAGCGCAACAATATAAATGGTTACAAAAGGAGGAAACTTTCTTATCGGAACACAAAATTGTCAAGAGGCCACTAACTTAAACTCACGACATACAAATTGGACATTGTACAATACCAGATTTCATGTGAATCTCCAAAATTATATGGTTCAAAAGGACACTTAAAAACGCTCTTGAGCGTGAATATGCTATTGACGAAAGGAACTAGAATATTGTAAATATATTTGAAGACAGCTTTCTTATACGCATCAAAAGGGGAAGAGAGCTATAGAACCCATTTGATCTAGTGTCCCGCAAAATGAAGAACTGAAATTTGCAGAGTAAAATGACATACTAAAGGTTGAGGCGAATACCATAGAAATCCAATAAACTATGGACCGAAAACAGAATTATGTTTTATATTTTTTTCTTCTTAATTGTTGATTCGTGTGTTTGCAACCTTCTAAAAAAATTTTTTAAAAATTCTTATTTTCCATTTTCAGGTTGATTTTTTATTTTAGAACAGACAACCGTTTCGAAGTCGATATGGTCCTTTCTTCAGTGTTATGTCTATTGATTAAATTCAAAGAAAAACTGATTGTAGTTTTTTGACATTGAGGGAGTCTGAATTCTGAATTCCAGCTGTAATGTAGTGAGAAGAGCTCTGGCGAAAAGCGGGGTAAATCCTACCCAAATTTTCCGGGTAGCTCAAGGTATTTGGTCCAAACCTTCCTATATAAAGAAGGATGGACCACCATTAACTGCAAAGATTATTTCCCCTCCCTTGGACCCTTAAACTTCTTTGAGCGATCTCATCAATACCGACAGATGAAAGATTGATCTATTAAGACATTTTCTGCTGAGGCTAACTTCGCTTAAGCGTGTACCGAAACGCTTAAGCGCTTATTTAATTAGAATTCATCCAGTGGATGGACTATGATGGCTTCACCAATCACCTAAGGAGCTGTTGTTTGGGCACAAAGTCGAGGAAGCAATTCACGCAATCTTGCACTTGCACTTCGTTTGTCTATAACACGGGTGCCAAAACGTAATGTTCTATAGTAGCCGCCGAGATTTTCAGAGATGAAAAATTTTCTATGGAAATTAAGGTTACAAAGAAGGAATACTTAATTGAGCTAAACCAAGTTAAATTGACCATAATTTTCCATTCATGGTTGCATCGTCTGACCAGTGTTCTTGTCAGTGGGCCCGTCGTCGATGCCTTCAATTCCATAAACTTCGGTGGCTCAATAGGTTTGGCCAACGCTGTATTTCAAATTTCTTTAACTTTCTTTTTCTACTTTATTCACATTCAGTACCAAATTGATTCCAAATAAATAATAAATAACTAACCACAATTTAGTAAATTTGAAAGCCGTCATTGTGTGTACAACTAGAACCATGCGCATATGGTAAGCTCGATGAGAAATTCAAATTGACCGCGACCCGTCGACAATATTCCTGCCATACATTTGAACCAGACAACCGTCCTCCTCCCGCTGCTCGATCACCACCAAGTGGTACAGTTAGTTCGGTTCCTGTATTTGCTGTATTTATGGAAATGACACCTCCAGACAGCCCGTTGACTCCAATAAGCTGGAAAGAAATCAATCAGAAAATCTCTTAGAAAAACCTCAAAATTGCGTTTCTCGGTTACCCTGTAAACATCCACCACATTTTTGGTGAAAACTGACGAGTTCAACCGATTCGGAAAGCTATTGTTTATCGCGACTGCTTCTTCCAGGTTGGACGCTGGGAAGACAAACGCAAGTGGACCAATGACAGGAGTAGCCACCAGTTTTGACGTCACATCAACGCCTGTGACAATAGAAGGCTCCACGAAATTTCCTCTTATGCATCTACCACCAACTTCTACCATCCCATCGCCCTCGCGAATCTCTTGCACTACTCTCAAATATTCTTCTGTGGTTTTACTGCTGTGCAGTGGCCCAAACATGCTCCTTGGATCCAGTGGATGCCCACAAAACCTTTTGGCATTCTTCAGCATTCCAACCAGTTTTTCTACAAATTGATCGTACAGCAACCTGTGCACAATGATATGTGAAATTTTTTGCTTCTTCTGGCCTGCGAAATCAACAATTCCTACAGTTGCCGCGTCTAAGGCTAACTCAAAGTTTGCATCATGGCTGACTATCAGGCTATTGTTCCCAGCTATGTTCAATATGGGTTTCCCAAAACGATGTTGAACTCGCATACCGACGTCGTGTCCGTTTTTCTGAGAACCACTGAAAGCCACAATGTCAATACGCTCGTCTTCGGCCACCAATTGGCCAACATCGGACCCTCCTTGAACGCAAACTACTGCGGGTGGTAGACCAAATGCCTTAAACGTTTCGCCCACAATTTTCACCAATGCAATAGATGATAGAGCTGTGCTAGGTGCCGGCTTAAATAAAACTGTGTTGCCTACTGCCTAAAAATGAGAAAACCTATGAATTTCATCGTCCTCGATGAATGCAGCTAAAGTTACCAATGAAATCGAAGCACTCTTGCCAAACGTACTGAACGGTGTATTGAAAGCGGTGACAACCCCTGTTGTGCCCAAAGGAAGAAACCTCTCCATGATTATGTGTCCTGACCTTTCAGACTCGAATATGTTCCCAGCAAGGACCGAAGCCAACCCAGCGGCGTAGTTGAACATCTGCACAACTCCCCTTACCTCGCACATTGCGTCCCTAACTACTTTTCCAACTTCCAAGCTGACAACCTTTGCCAAGTGCTCAGAATTGTCCGAGATCCTTCGGGCTATTTCCCGCAGAATAACAGAGCGACAAGGAGCTTGGAAGTTTGCCCAAACTTCGGTTGCGTTCTTAACAGCCACAACACATTGTTCCGTTTCAGCTGGACTAGGTAAAATTACATCAGCTATGCAGGATGACGTAGCCGGATCAATCGCCGCAATAACTTCACCTGACCCGATCCATTCACCTGAATATGATGACTTGTTTACGTCGGATATACCAAGATCAAACAAACTTTTGAAGAGTGAAGGATCACTGAAACTCATTTCTGGTATCACATCGCCTTTGGCTTTCCGCGACTCTGACTCCATTGTACGATACAACCTAGTAGGGCCTATAGATTTCCATAAATTTCGTGGAAATCGTGGGACCGGTTGATACTCTTCTACTGACGGTGACCGGGAACAGGATACGCTCTCGCAATCCTTTCTGCATTCACTTTTAGTTGAAACAGCGCCTTCTAGAGATTGAGCAGACACTGTTACACTGCAATCGCTTGTTTTAATACTTGGGGAAACATTTTCCATTTTGGAATCCATTCCAATCGATTCCACAAAATCTTCATCCTGGTGTCCTTTAGTACTAAAATGTTGATCGTATTTATCATTAGATGACGGCGGAGGACAAGTGTTTGTTCGGTCACAAGACGAAAAATTTCCATCGGTTTTGGTATTGGTATTGCAGTTTTTGAGGTTTTCTTCGTTTTGACTGGAATTTATGGAATCCTTTTAAGCATCACATATCTACTTACTACTACTTGATTCTAATACGGACCTCTTCACAGGCTCGGAATCAATGGCTGCAGCCTTTCCTTCAAACGTTTGTTTATCGGTCTTATCAGAATCCTCCACTCTTGTAATAGCATCCGCACTCCCCATGCTTTTCGGAGGTGGAGTGACAATTGTCCCTTGAAAATATTCATTTTGAGCAATAAAGTAGGGGTGTGGATTTGGGCAGCAATAGGGGCAGGGTATGCAGGGCATACAGCTTCCAGAAGTGCTCACATTTGCTGACGCTGGATGGAATGGTTCAAACGAAGATCTATGGGTTGAACGTACTGGTTGACTTGGCATGGGTTGAAAAACGCCTTCAGAGTGCTCAGGAAGCGGAAGCGAAAATCGGGGAGCGTGCTCATCAGTTGGTATTGGTGCATAGTATCCAGGCGTCGAGGAGGCATTAGTTGCAACAAATGCTTTTGTGTCTGCTGCTAAAGTATGAGCTCCTGTGAACGGACTTAGCGGACGACTCCTGATTGATGTGTCTGACCCATAATACTCAGCTGCTGGTATGCTAGCTCTTCGCGAATAGCCATCTGAAGGGTAGCGATCTGAATGCGCTGTGCCCACATTGATTCGCGGTGAATAATTGTTGGGAGATCTAAAACCTATGGATGAAGATCTTGTGTCTAGTTGTTGATGATGGCTCGGCTTGATCGATTGGTAATAACCAGATAATGGGCTGCCCGACACGTGAACATCAGACGGTGGATAAATACTGGGCACATGGGACCCGGTATGAGCATTTGAAGGATAATAGCCTGATAAGTAACCACTATTTGTTGATGTGTTTTCGGCCACTTCAGCTAAATAGCTTGGCGGAAGTGTCCTTGTTACACCTCTTGATGAATGGTTGTCAAATGGAGAGTATGAACTTTGCGAAAATTTATCTTTGTGGATTTTTGATGGATAGTATTCGGGTTCAGGATAGGAGGCTTGGGTATGAGCCCGAGTGTGAATTTCTGATGGTTGAATTTCTGATGGATGGTATGAGCTTGGCGAGAAATACTGAGTGAGATTTTCAGACGGATAATAGCTCGATGAACTTCGCAGAGTGCTGGGTGGGCTAAATTGAGAAGGCTCATAACTTGTTGGTGAGTAGAAAGTTTCCGCATTCATATCTTCTCTGGATACTGGCTGGTAGTTAGATGATATTGAATGTCCCGTTGTAATATTTGATGGAAAATATTTCGATGAGGCATCAATGTTATTCGTAGCTTCTGCAACGGCCCCAACTAAACGTGATTGGTCTGATATCCACCCACTAGATTCGGTTGATGCTAAACCAGATGAAGACTCAGCTGATACGAACGTTTTCAAAGGTACTGAATCACCACGCATCGAGCTCCGAGAAATATAAGGTGAAGTAGACGAAGATTTCCCCAAAGAATAGTGGTTGGGTGGTACTGTGGTACCAGCATGCCATGATGCTGATCCTGTTCTTCTTGATGCAGACTTATGTTGGGATGGCGTCAACTGTGGCCAAGTTATGTGTTCTGTTGGTATAAACCGTGGCACTACCTTCGGCAGATGACTTGCAATTGGTGACTCTACTCCTGGTGTTTTATAATATAGCGATTCGTATGAAGGATTGTAAGATGGTGTAGGTGGCATCTGCGCATGATAAGAGTCAGGAAGCTCTGTCCAGTTTGGTATATCAACTGGTGGGCGTGGACATAGATGCCCACAGGGCCAAAAACATTTACAGCACCGTACTTCAGTTTTGGGTTCTGTCGAACTGGCATTATTTACGTTCGGACATTGCACATCGCAAGAGAAAGGACAACACTGAATCCCTTCTATATCCAATGTATCCGGGATTTGTGGGCATGGTTGATTACTGAACCACGGGCAGCAACGAATACCTACGTTTTCTTGTGTTTTTGGACAGTCACAGCCAATATGCTCTGGTAAGTGACCATCAGAGTAGGGCTGTTCACATAACCTTGAAGAGGTATTTGTTGCACTATCTGGAGAATGTGTTTCCATCAACTCATTCCCCTCACCAATTGTCTTGACACTTTCAAAGTCAATATCGTCCGATTTGGCAGTAGCTGCAGTCAATTCGAATGGCGCTAATGTCTGGCATGTTGCATGAGACTCTACAGTTGGTGGTATGTTTGTTTCATGTTCTGCAATCGAAGCCCGTACTGCATCTTCTCCTTTATATTGAGGTCCGTATTGATAGGGGCAGGGCTTAGGATATCGGATTCTACCTTGCGCATCTGGTACAAGATGTTTTTGCTTTGGATAACATACTATTGGCATTGACGGATACTTGCAAGGATGGTCAGCTTGATTGTTATTCGGTTGCGAAAATGTCGCTACCCGATCATTTTCGGAAATGGACTTGGCGGTTCTTTGCAACGTATGGGATCGGGACGTTGCTTGCACATTTATTGTAGGTTTCTTGGTCTGCCCATCGGATTTCTTGAAATGAAGTCCTTCTGGAGTTGAGTAACTATTGACCAAAAAATTATCAATGAATCAAAAATTTGCTAAGGACATAAATTGCTCGAGTGACGTATACCTTTGTATTTCGGATTCTCTAGTTCCTTCTAGTTTTCCTTTATTATCGTTGGGCTCAGCTTTTTCTGCTCCACCTGTTGAAAGAAGTGATCAATATTTTTCACTAATGAGTCTAACCGAAATCAAATTTATAGACGAATGGTAAGCTGCAAAGGAGTTAACTGGCAAAGAAAACATCAAGCATGTAGCTGCCAATTTGTTAGAATTCAATTGTTACAGCAAAGAATTGAAGCTTTAGAAATATGTGTCTTACAAATGATTGAGCAATTTCTTTGGTATGGTTACCCACATTTTTTACCTTTGGAATGGTATAGAAAAATTGAGTTTATCTGCAACCTAAATCAGATGGATCCGAAAGGGGATGCAATGACCAGCCAACGGATGTATGTGAAAACTTTGCAAAAAACAAACAAAAAATTTAGTTTTGCAGTTAAATAATTTGGTGATTTTTGCTGGTTGGGGGGGTTTGCATTATATCAGACAGCACTATTTGTGGAGAACGCCAATGCTAAATCTTAAATACCACACAAAAATCTTAAGGATACATAAGTGCTGAAAAAATATTATTACTAAAAGAGGTATTTTGCATAGCAAGATCAAATACTTAGCCTTCAAATGGTAAATAGTATGCATCAACACGAAAGCTGAAGCCTTGTTTCGCATACCCAGCGAATATCACTGCACAACTCTGTTACCACTTTACTATTACACTTGTAATATATAATATTAATCGTCTTAAATTTTAAATGAGTGCGAAATATATAATAAATAATATATATATAAATATGAGTTTTTTCTAAATTTTAAACTAAACTGAACAAATCTACTCACCTAACGACTCTTCCGCACTTCCTTCGAATGGTAGTAGCGTGAATGTTGGCATGCTCTGCAAATCAATTTCCTTAGAGTCAGTCTTTGACATCCTACTTTCTGGAATTGTTGAACTTTCAATATATGAATCATTTTCGTTTTGAGTGTCAAATTTTCCTGGTATGTCTGCCAACAAATTGAATGGCAAGCTTTCACAAGCAGTGAAAGTAAATTCGTTGAGTAATGAGGAAGGCACTTTTCGGAATGACGAAGATATGTTACTCTGCACCGTTCTTCCATCGTATTCTGCCAGCGTTAGCAAACCTCTGTCAACATCGCCACAATTTATTGCTTTTGTCCTCGAATCATCTGAATAAAATCTTTCATTGGCTGGATTCAAGAAGGACTTCGAAGAACAGCGTAGAGTGCCTTTCCTATTGCGCTTTGTGTGGACGGAGGATCCTAACAAACTAGCAGTAACGTGGCTTGCAGTTATACTACTGATCTCGTGGTTAGCTCCGGAGTTTACATTTGATACCCATTTCGAACTACTTTCATGTTCTGGCACAACACCCAATAATTCTGAATTTTCTCCAATTAAAATCAGCCCTACATCACCGTGTTTTCCAATATATCTTATACTATTTCTGCCGTGCTGCTCTAGCACCTCATGTATCGAAACCCGAACTGGAACCTGCACTATTTTCACATTAAGACCGTCATTCACATTTCTATGAGATTCAAAGAAGTCCACCAGGCCCCAGTTCTTTAGCATGACGTTATTGACAGGCTGAATACTTATAAGTTTGCAACGGTCAAAAAGCTGCATTAGTGTCTTGTGTCTATGGTTCGAACTCGTCGCATATTCTGTTTCATTCGACATACTTTTCCCAAGGCTTGATGGGTCAGCAGCCACGATATTTGCAAACAATTGGCTCGAAGGAGCTTCATGGATAGGCATAGGTGCAAGAGCTTTATAATTACTCGATGTCGCACATCCTGCATATGGATTCTCCAGGTCCATTTCATCAATCTCTGAAGGGAAATCAGCGCCTTTTGCCCTCAGCTTACCAATAAGTTGCTTCGTTCTTCTATGTATGCCTTCACCGACATTAGCAAGATAACCGTGTATCCTTTTGGTTTCAGCTTCACAAGCTTGCAACGGATAAAATCGAGGAACTGGCGTCCATGACTTTTGTTTTCGACGCGTTGAGACTGCGCATTCAAACCGACTCCTTCCTATATCCAGCATGTACTTCCCAGTCAAGTTGAATAGTTGAAACTCTGAAGCAGCGACACTCTCTTTTGTAAAAAACTGTTTGGCAGCATTTTTTTCAATTTTCAACCGCCTGGATTCCAATTTCGAACAACTTTTTTGAGGTTTAGTCTCATTTGCATCACCAGTAGAATAATGACAAATATCAGACCGCAATCCGCTGAAGGTATTTGGTGTTGGCGTATTTAGTGAATACACGAAATCATCTAAATCCACCTTCGACAAATGTCCCTCAGAAGCTGGGTTTCGACTGGGAAAACGCATGGCCTTATTTGATCTTCTTACGGTTGTAGTTGATAAATCCCGGCATTGATTCCAAATAGAGATACATTTAAACACACAGTCCCTTTTACATGCGAAATATCGAGTGTTCTTTATCGTTGGATTGACACCTGCAGATATTGACCTAAGAAGGGTCTGTGAAGACGACATCAAACCGTCAGGACTAGGCGGAACAAACCGATTTTTAAATACAATTCGTGTCAAATGCTGCATTTTCAATCTCCGTGATCTGTTTATCCTTTAGTCCGTTTTATCCTGCCAAAAATCTCTAGAGCAGCTCGACAAAAATATTCACTGCTGGTAAATGCACAAAGCGTTTATAGTAACGATAATTTAGAAAATAACTAATTACAAAATTTAATTAGAATTTCAAACCATTTTACTTTAAAATCCCAACATATAACAATAGTCATAAACTAAAACTCATAAAAAAATTCAAAAAAAAATTTATAAAACCAAACTTCCCAACTTTTTATCAACGGGTTTTCATATAAATTAAGGACACATTTGAACAATTTGCGAACCGAATGTGAATGCAAGGGTAATTTAAAATTTACTTCAAAAAAGAAAAAACAAAATGCATGGCATGCTCTTTTGTAGCAACTTGATTAAAAAAAACCTTAAGTAATATGTAAGGCAACCAACTTCACATGTAATATTCTAGGATTCAAATATGGTTCAACACGTGCCAATCCAATTTGACGGTTGATTCATCCAGAGTTTTCGCAGATGTTAATGCTCGTTTCGGACTCTACTTATTCCTATCTCTCAAGAACCATTAATATCTACAACACCATCAAACACCCATTCGTTCCGTACTAGTTTCGTACTCTTGACTATTGATTGCTATTGATTCATCCTGCTAGTAGCGCATACAACTGGATTTATCAACAACAGAAAAAAACTAGATTTAACTGATCAAACCAATTTTATTTCACCAATATTTGTAATACGTTTGAAAACAGTAACTCAGAACACAATAATCTGAAGTTCCTCTGTATATCATCATAAACATATTCAATGGTAATTCGAACCAACGCTTCCACCGACAAGGTTCATGTCCTTTTTCGAATCAAAAAAAAATCGTCATGAGAGAGATTGCAAACACTCGAGGCCAGTCACCTAATTGACAACTTTGAATCCAGCATGAGAAAACGCTGCATAAATCAATTATCTCAATTTATTTCCGGTCGTTCATTACAAACCGGGCACGCTGGACAAGGTAGGCCAATAGGGCAAGTTAAGTTAAGTCAAGGAACAAGTGGAACAAGTGATGATTGTAATCGCCCTTAAGCACCTAAAGCAGCTGATGAAAAACTCTGTGAAAGGCTCATACCACGATCCCCTAAATGTGAATCAGGCTGCGAGCCTCTTGCCGCAGTTCCAAGATAATCATCAGCGAAACGAATACCTCGTCTCACTACCTGATCCCTTTCAATACGTAAACTATCAGATCTAGTCACACTTCTTCTGTCATCTTGCACTCCCGACTTTCATACTTCATCCCACGTTATTGCCGGGTAAGCTGATCCTTCAAAGTCACTCCGATGTAACGGCGTTGTGGTTTGTGCACCATGTCTGAGTGGTGATGCTCTCTGCATCTCGTGCCATTCCTGTGATGAGCTCATGGTTCCCGGTATCGTCAACGTCTTACTTGGTTGCCCTTGCCCACGGGATCTTGATAATTGTACAGCCGGGTTTCTCGCCGCAGGATTTTCATGATGGGCCAGTGCACCTTCTGGGCTTGTAGCGTAAGCCAGTTCCGCATCGCGTCTCGTCAAATAACCGCTTTGCGTCTGGATGTGGTCGTCAACTTGGAATTTTGCTCGAGAGTCTAGCTCTGTCATTTTATGAGGCTGCAATTTTTTGCTCACTAATTCAAGCGGTTTTAGCGCCTTTGCATCCTTTCCATCCGGTTCTTGCGACAGTATTGCTTTAGTTTGGTAGACTTTATACTTTACCGTCGGTACTGACATTTTTGCCTCCTGTGGCTCTATAAGCCACTCTGGCTCTGATGATTTTTCACCAAGTTTCTGAGTACTTTGTTCTGGGTACTTTGGAATCAGTGTGATCCGTGACTTATATTTGGATTTCTGAATGTCCTTCGGTGTAGGTTGGTTATCACGGTCAGTTTTGGAAATTGGCCAAGTAGAATTCAATTCCTCAAGCTTTTCACCTTTTGTTTCTTGTTGGTTGGTAAGAATTTTACTTGCTTTTAGAGGATCCTCTGGCCTCAAAACAACGACAGGCTTTTTATTATTATGAAGGTGGCTTATGTGTTCCATAACGACTTCGAGTTGCATATACATTTCTTGGGGACTAGGAGTCCCATTGTTCCCATTGATTGATTGTTCTTCTTCTAATTTTGGCAGCAACAAATCTTTGCTTAGTTTAACTTTTACTCTCGATATCTGGTTTATCCCAGGTTGGTTCATTTGCACTTTCACTTCCGTCTTTCTTTTCTCCAATTGGTGAACCAGGATTTGGCGAAAATCGTGCGGTGAAAACATATAACTTCATTTCGTATCGGTACCCATTGGCTTTACTACATCATTGAAATCTTTTGAGGACATTTGTTGAGAATGCATCCAAACATCTCCATTCTTCGGAAAGTGTTCATACCCATATGAGGGTATATGAGAAAATGCAGGTTTATTACGTTTTCCAAACGTATACGCTTCCGCGATAGCACGTCTTCTTGAGTGTCGACTTTCATTACTTCTGCGATTAGATCCTTGCTCTTGAGAATGCCTTCCATACATGCCTCCCTGATCTTTTGATTTTACGTAATAAAGAACTAGTCTCCGTAAATTTTCTGAGAAACTTATTGCGGGTGGTACTAAATAATCAAAGTGAAAACAGGGTGTAGTTTGTCCTTCAATTCTTAACCCAGGGGGAAAATGATGTCGCGCTGAAGCTCGTGCCGGGGCACTATAGAAAACTTCCAATCTTTTCTGTTGCCTATAAGGCGTTCCAAATGATTGTATTCCTGTTACAGGTTTTGTATAGAGCTGCATGTTATTGCCCTGCCTCGAATCCTCAACACTTAAAGGATTTCGTCTCATGCAATCAAAATTTATTCGTCGAATCTATTTTGGTTGATTATAAACGAAGATGTTTCCAAACCTTTGATGCCCACGACAATCACTTGCTATTCCGTCTCTCTGATGGAAGGACGACCCAACTTCTGTATATCCCTGCATCTGACTCATGTGCAATAGCCATTTTTGCCATGCTATACCAGGCTTTCGAGCGAAATTAGATGCTTGTCGATTTTGAAATAATTGAAGTGTTTCTTGCTTTGATCCTTTATTAAACGAGAAATCCCTTTTATTTACAACGCCAGGAAATATTGGTCAATATTGTTCTGACTTTGTTCTGACTTTCTCTGGATAGATGAAGGAACCTGCAAAAACTGCGAAGAGATGCTGTCTTTGATATAAAGATTTTCATCGTTTTCACGAGTCTTCAATTGTATGATTCTTCGACCTTTTGAGATGTTGTCGTTATGACGTGATTGCTGAAATCTTACAACATATGTTTGGTTTATCGCGGAGTACATATCGCGACACCTTGGACATGTTTCGAATGATTCTTTGTCAAGTAGAAAAACACAGCAGCTAGTTTGTTCTTGTCGATGATGTCTAACCTTAGAGCTGCCATTTCGAGCTTCATTATCGTCGCAACCAACTAAAGTTACACCTGTAAGATGAAACTTGCATAAGCGTACAAAACAAGAGTCGGCATCCATAACGTGAAGGCCCAGATACAATACTGCGTGACGGCGATATGAGAACGCGATTTGACTCTCGCTCGTCGTCGCGCAACGCATTCAATTTACAATGCACGTGATGCGAGGAAGAATGTTCATATGACAAATGTCACATTGGTGACGTTTCAAATGAAATTTGATTAAAATTATTTTTGATTGTTTTAAAAATTGAATTTGGAATTTTTCATCGTTTGGCAAATAAAAGCCTCAACAAGGATGCACGAAATTTTCTTTCAAAACTCATTCAGAATAACCCTAGTACTTAAAAAGTAATAAAGGCGTTGGAATTTCAAATTTCATTTAAGCGCCATCAAGCATCTGACAAATGTCACGCACCTCGTTGCGAGGAATTTTCGTTTTTCCGAATATTTCTCGCCTCGCATCGATGCATCGCAATCATTGTACGGTGTCGTATACAAATGCATGTTACGAAAACTGCTTGACTTTTACTGCGAGACTCTCGTCGCGCTCTCAGATCGCCGTCTCGCAGTATTGTACTTCGGCCTTAATAGACATATTAACATTCTATGTTCACTCTGGGACCATTTGTTCATCACGAACTTAAATATCTGCCTTTCAATGTCACTCAAGAAAATTGATTCTCTCCTATTAAACATAGTAATGCGTGGTCAGACAAGTTGTAAAGGGGCGCATATAAACATATTTCAATAATGAAAGCCATCCCTCCAATCTATATTGTCCACGGCTCACTTATATTCAATTTACTCATTTATACATGTATTTATAAACAATTTTATATTCAAACTTACTTTTTTAATTACTTTCTTAAAAGTTGATGCCAAGAGTAATCAGTAAAACAATCGTAGAAGAAACCATTGAGACCAATTTTCCAAACTCTACATGAGGGGAAGAGAGGGAGAACCGAGGTAATCGGTATCACTCAAGGTAAACAGATTCAATTCATAGGAGTCAATTTATTTATTTACGAGGTCTGCTCAAAAAGTATCGCACATTTTGGATATCCGAGGGATACGTGCAATAATATTTCTGTTATGTTGGTATTCATGTCTTTTATTTATGTTGACAAGTTCGCCCCTTTTAAATCTTCAGTCAATTTTTAAAGCTATTTGTTTGGACGTGTTTTGGCTTGCTTGGATTTTCGTCTATTCTAAAAAATAGATGAAAAAATCGGTACCAAATTTTGTGAAAAACAACCTTAAAGTGAAGTGTTGCATATGATGCCACTACCTTCGGCACAAGCAACGTTTAGAAAGAATGCGAACGACGCAAAACATGCAAACGTTGATAGGGTGAAGAAATTAAAAATGACACATCTTCAAATCGCCGTTAGAGAAGTTCGGTTGAACATGAAGATTTTTCTTACAATTTTCGTCGATTGCAGGGGTGTAGTGCATCATGGGTTCAGGGTAGACCGATTAATAATTTCGCGTATAAAATCGCGTAGCATTCTGCCTGAAACGCCCGGATATGTCGAAATACAAAAATGCACATCGTTTCTTGTGAGCGAGTTTTTGATCTAAAATAACGCCGCAGCAACTGTATTTTCCAGACCTTGTCCTCTGCGACTTTTTCTTGCTACCGAAACTAGAAAGCCCTATGGACACGCTACGCCAGGATACAGAGATAAAGAAAGCATCCAAGCAAGAGCTGAGCAAGATCACAATAAATTATATTTTTAAATTCTTCAATAAATGATATTTTTAAGTTCTTCAAGGGTTGGAATATTAGCACCAGTGTATATCTGATGGGGATTACTTAGAAGGGGACAATCCAGATATTGATGAATAAATAAATAATTTTTTATAACGTTTTCGCGTATCGTTTCTGGCCAATTTGACATCATCGTCAATATTATGAGCTTCAATCTACGTTATCTCCTGATCCGAATCCTTGCTATGCTGAGAGAAGTTCAAACGATTTCCTCCCACCAAAACTCTGTATCTAATTGGGACTATACGACCTAAATTAGATACAGTCAAAGCGTTGACGATTTCACAACAAATCTCTTTATCAAGCATTCCAGCCAGAAATTTAAACATGTTTGCCTTGACGAGACGAAAATATCACAAAAAATTTGCCAAGCAAAGTTCTAATTCAAAAAGTCAAAATTCAAAAAAGTCTAATTAAAAGTCAAACGAAGTAAAGTTCTATCGCTAACGAAATTCAAGATGACTTCGATTGATTCTCACTCCATTTATATAGTAGCAATGGTATTGGGCGTCATTCGCAAAGACACACATACGCACACATATGGATAGTAGTTAAATCAAGTTCAATGCGAATTTCATAGTGTCATATCCAAAGCGACACATGATGATGTAGTGGCTAGTTATCACCTAAGGATAAAATTTGAAATCCTAAAATGCTACATTCAACCGATTCAAAAGGCGTTTTAATTACTGCATAGCATTGTAGAAAATCAAGAAGAGAAAATTTCGATAAAAACTACACCTCTCCAGGGGAATCAAAAGGAATGAAAGAAGGTGGCTTCATCATGGCATAAATACCTACAGCACTAACATTCTTGGAAGACTTCTTCCCGACAGAAGTTGAAGGAACACAAATAGATTTATATTTGTATTGCGGTTTTACCCAAAAGCGTTGAGAATGGTGCTCTATTCATACACAAAAATGACAGAATATTCACCAATCCAATTAAAATTCTACTGATTTTGGTTAAATACCGTTATACCGGGAATTCATTCGAGCCGTAAGTTTTGATTGTCACTACGCTGTTGCTATACCAACCAAACTGGATTTATTGTAGATGTTATTGATCTCCTCGGGAGAAAAATGTTCACAAACAAACATCTATAGTGCATGAAGGGAACTGATTTCCAAAATGCCTTGCCTGCTTCACTAGAGGTAATGCAAATCAAAGAATGGCCTTCACAATCACTTTGTCTGATGTCGTTCATTTAATTTATCAAAAGAAAAAAAATGTTCGTACTGCCAACGAAGTAAACCGACTTAACATTACAACTTCCCACCTACTATTTTTCAAATGGAAGTCGGCCGGTACAACATGTACCTGGCTGGCTGTGTTTCGGTCTCAAATTCATCGTTTTGATTTTTATTCTCAGATTTCACACATATTAATAACAAACTTTTGAATCGTGCAAACCAACGCTAATACGGTTTCTCCGTTGGATACATTCGATACGTTCAGCAGCATGTTGCTTGATTAAAGAACAAAAGCAAAGCTTGCCCAAAATACTATTTTATCGAATGATAATTCGACATTTTAAAAATAAAAACAAAACATCTTATATACTCCTAGCAAGTGATCGGCATTGATTCAAAATGTACTTTGACAGTACTTTGACACATCGATGAAAACAATATGATCAGATGCAAATAATTCAGTCAGCAATAAACGCATATTTCTTAGTCATATCCAAATCTAAAATTTTGTCACGTGACATTTTCTCAAATAATTTGATATATTTATATTGCAATAATAATATTCAAACAATGCCCACTGCAAACTGCAAACGGAAACAATGTAAAATAAGATATCCAACAGTTGTACAAATAGAACAAAACTCAAAGAGTATTGGACGCTGAAACTAAAGATATACAAACTCATCTTTAAAGTTACGAGAGGTTCAGATTTAAATGGTACGAGATGAGAGAAAAGTAATGAGACTGATGTTTCATTTACCAAAGTTTTTATTTTTTCAAACAACAATGTTGTCTCCTTTAAAGCTGTTCCTTTGGGCAGCTATACAACGGCGAAGTCGTTCCTACTGTTGGTAGTAGCGCTAGAAGTTTTCAACTGGTCTTGTCTTTTAAATAGTCGATCACGGCCTTTTCAATGTTCTCCAGAATTTCAAAATGACGTCCTTTCAAGACATTTTCTAGAAAATGTCACAAGGACTCAAATCAGATGATAAGGGGGGTTGAGGAACAACAGAGATGTGTTTTGAGGTCAAAAATTCCTTTAGTTCTGCGTTTTTTCGGCACTACTTTGGCAAAAGTTTTCTGTATGCCCAAATCGTCTGCTAAGATTGTAAATATGGTGAAAGCGTTTAATTCAACAGTTCGCACATCATCGTATTCTCTAACAATGATCCCATTTCACAACAGCCCTTACATTTTCATCATTTCCGTCAGATTACGAAGTTGAAGATCTCCTTTAGCGACGTTTCCCTTCAAAATGTTCGCCCTTTCAAAAATAATTTTTCCTGGTGGAAAACTTGTACTTTTGACAATCAATGTTCACCATAGCACTGTTACAACTTTTTCAAATTCACACTCGCAGATTCGCCAAGTTTAATTGATTGATGAACAAAAGTTAATTGCACAAAGCAGTTCGATGTTCGATTTTGCGATGTTCCCTTTTTCGAAATACACAATAAAACCCAAATTTACTGATGGCGTTACCAAAAATTATGTGTTAGTCGTACAGTGTTAAAAATCGAACTGAAATAGTGTAAGGGATACACAAGCGACCTAGCACAAGCTGACAGACACTACTTTGCGCAATCACCCGCAGTGTGGCCAGTCTGATGACTTTTCTAGCGTACCTTGTGTTGCATCCCTTATGAAACCGACCAAGAGAAAATATGAATTGTATGAGATATAAAGATATTTCATCAAAAGATCAGTATCATACAAAACAATGAGCTCAAAATTCGAAAATTAGAATGCAGGGGGGGAGAATCGTTTTAGTTTTGGCAGAATAGGAATGGGCGAAAGGAAAAATTGTCTTTTTCCTCATCTACTTGTTTGATAAAAAGAAAAAAAAATTAACATCATAATTATCATAGTAAGAAAGTAATAAAAAAATGCATTTAATGTCAAATTTGCACCGAAGCAAAGAGACCACGCAAAGCAAAATTAGATGGGGTTCTAAAAAAAATTTTATTTATTGCGAGTATGGTACTAAATTTGGGGTTGTTGATTCCAGAGGTTGATGTTGATTCAACATCTGTGATCCACAGTCTTCGATCCTCAATAACAGTATTGTATTGATAACGAAATTGTATGAAGGACAAAAGTTTCCATGGGGAAGCGTTTTTTAACATTAAGAACAAAATATTTCGTAAAATTTTTCCCTCCTCATTTGGAGAAAAGTTTTGCTTTGAACGTCGTTAGACAAAAATCCTTAGAGTTAGATTTTTACTCTTTGTTCGGGTTTTCACAATAACTTTATTCATACATCAAAAACAACACCTTGGGCACGAGCCAATTCACCAGAATGATTCACTGTAATAGTTGCACGTTTACAATACTGCTTCCATGAATCAGATCCTGATTCACGTCCACCACCAGTTTGCTTTTCACCTCCAAACGCTCCACCTATCTCTGCGCCGTTTGTTGTTGTATTAATATTCACAATGCCACAATCGGAGCCCTTTGGACCGATCCATTGGAAAGCGCGGTTGACATCTTGTGTGAATATTGCAGAAGATAGTCCTTGCTCCACTTCATTATTCCACTCAATAGCTTCATCGAGAGATTTTGTCTTCAGAATGTAGACAATCGGTGCAAATGTTTCCCTATGAACAACTGCAGCATCATGTGGTAAATTTGAAACGATCGTTGGTTCTACAAAGAATCCTGGACGACTTATTACGTTCCCTCCAAATTCAGTTTTACCACCGTTCTTTTTCACTTCTTCAATAGTCGATTTGTATTCATCGACAGTTGATTGAGTATGTACTGGGCCGATAAGAGTATTTGGTTCTAACTGATGACCAAGTTTCTGTAAGACCTGGAACATTAAGGAATCTCGATTAGTATTGAATTTAATTGGATAAGTTGCTCAGCATTACATACCAACTTATAACGGTCTGTCAAGGCGGAAAGGAATTTATCGTAAATCCTTTCATGCACTATGATTCGTCGAGTAGTAGTGCAACGCTGCCCTGAAGTGCCAATGCAACCAAATATTGCAGCTTCCAAAGCCATTTCAATGTTGGCATCATCATTCACTATGAGGGCGTTATTCCCACCAAGTTCCAGGATAGCTTTACCGAATCGCCGTTGTACTTGAACTCCTACTTCGCGTCCAGTACCACAACTTCCCGTGAATGAAAGCAATTTAACGCGATCATCAGACACCAAAATTGACCCAACATCAGAACCACCTTGACAAAGTGTGGTAATAGGAGGCAGGTTGTTCCTTTTGAGTACTTCTGAGACAATTCTAGATGTAGCAATGGATACGAGAGGTGTTGTTGATGCTCCTTTCCAAAGCACACTGTTGCCAACTACCTTGAAAAATAAAGAATGAGGAAAATTAAGATATTTTCTGAATATTGAACCTATATTTCATTAAAAAAGTCATTAATGTAAGGATTGTCATGATTATTTAGGTCTGAGACATACAAATAATTAAAAATTATTATCTTAATTAAACCTGATTTCAAAACGTTAACAAATACATTTCCTAGCGATTCCAATATTAACAATAAATAATAGACTTATAAGACTTATTATAAAGGCAATTTAGATAAGAATAAAAGGAACTATTGTTAAAGGTACGCCTCCTCTTTTCCTCTGAGCCAACAAGAGATTCAACCCTTCTACGTGAACACAATCACCACACGCATTTAAACTCTTCGTTTGATTCTCTCAAGTCTACTTAATTGTCTCAAAAGAGAGCAGCCTCTCTCTCAAGAACGCTATGCATATACCGAAGTAGGAGAGCGCAGAAATATTTACCTGCACAGATACGAAGACAGCAGAGAAGTGGTAACTAGGGAAAAGTGACCAATTTTTACTTGACCCAGCTCTTAAGCGGGCATGATTGTTTTCGGTCTTACCTGCACAAGATTGACAGGCCACGGTCACCTCATTGCTGGATGACGCCTGTCACACATTCTTCTCTTGCAAAAGATGAAGTAAGCAGCGCGATGACCTCTAAAGTGAAAAGTAGAGCTCTGTCCCGAAACTATGGTCGAAGCAATGCTAAAAACGAAACAATACTAAAAAAATAAATAAATAAATCTATACCGGAAAGTAGGAAGGCGTCGGGGATGCAGGGATCTCCTTTCTAGCACCTGTTCCCATCCCGCTGGAGAAGAGATTCCCAAAATCTTCCCAAAAGTTGTAAGAAAATGGGGCCTAAGAGGGCTGACTTATGACTTATGACTTATCAACACAAACAAAACCCCCAGAAACTGGCCCATGCAACCTTAAGTCAGTCCTAATATGACGGCCTTTTTTTTCGTTTTCGTTTTTTCTTAACCTAAAGAAATAGAGCACATTCCTCACATCTAGTGTCGTGAATCGAAACTGAATTTTTAAGTTCTAAAGCTATACTACAAAGGAGAACATTTACGGCTCAAAATACCACACAGAGTAGTCTATCTCTCCCTCTCTCTCATTTTTACAGCGGTGTTTAGCGTAAATATAAACAGCTTCGCCCTTGCTTCGTCTTGTAATAATTAATGTGACCTTCTTCCCTTGAAGCATCACAACGAATGCAATGCACGTAGAAATTTCCTCCTCATTTACTCATTTACTTTTCACCCTCAAAGACAAAATGCGTATAGACCCCCGACAACCATGATTTTGCCAACAATGGAGCTTGCATTAATTGCTCAATTTTTGTTCAATGATCGAAACGCCTCATAAGTAATCCAGTGAACTGCTTGACCTGCATTTACGCAATATTCTAGTCGCTGGGTACATGCAGGGTTAATGCTCGTCGAAAACTTCTCCTGCCATTGTTGAGTACAATTTTTAGTGCCCTCCATGTCCGATGATCACAAACTCGTAAGTAAACATCTCGTTCAACATATATCCCACCTTTCAACTACATTTAAATATTAATATGCCCTATAACATTGACAGGTGTCATGCTTGCCTTCAAGACCTTTGCCTCAGGAAAAGCTTACCTCATGGCCTCTTCCTCTACCCGTTGTTCTACGACACACCCTATCTCGGAATTTATCCCACTCATTAGGCCATAGGAGGTGCATTCGAGACCATTGCTTACGAACATAGCATATCTGGCTTGGTCAATCGTACCATCTGTGTTCAGGCTCCTTTTCAGGTTCTACATTCCTTCTGTTGGCAGACATTTGCTGATCTCTTTGCTTCATAAACTTCGCAACCTAAACTCAGTCTTTTTCACCGTTGATTGATTACAGTAATAACTTAATTATTATCATTGTAACTATTATAATTACACGCATAAAAAATAGTGCAAAATATGATGATTCTAAATACCCAGGTACATCATTAGCATACATATACACTACATTTTGTCTCCAAAAATGTTTTAAAGGACACAGTATCGTCAAAAATTTACTTACCAATGCGATCGCTGCATTCCATCCAAAAACCGCATGTGGAAAATTAAATGCTGATATGACCCCAATCAATCCTAATGGACGCCATGTTTCCAATATTGTGTGTCCCCTCCGCTCTGAACTGATAACCTGCCCCGAATATATGCGCGACAATCCCACTGCATAATCGCAAATATCAATGAACTCTTGCACTTCTCCTTGACCTTCACTCGCTATCTTTCCGACCTCTAGACTCACAAGTTTGCCAAGAGGCTCCTTGTATTTTCGAAGCTCATCGCCAATTTGACGAACAATATCTCCACGTACTGGGGCGGGTACCTCACACCAAGCCTTATATGCCTCAACACCTTTCTTTATACAGCCTTGCATATCGGCCGGGTTTCCTTGTCGCACTTCTGCAATAACCTCTCCAGTTCCGGGATCAATTGATTTTAAGATATTTCCATTTCCAGACCAAGCGCCGTCATAAACGCCTGCATTCGTATGTTCAAGTCCAATATCCTTTAGGAACGAATATTCAGAGGAGTCGATCAAGTAGCTCTTGGCCTGACTCGATGACGTAGTGTGAAAGCCTACAGCAGATGCAGCCGCTTTATGCCTGCTTGCAAGCTTCAGGGTCCGGGCAGGAAGACGCAACATTTTACAAGTTTAGTCAACACTTTCTTCACTATTTCACCTTTAACTTGATAAACTAGGACACTTCTTCGTAATTTCTATTTCGTGGCTCAACTACAACTGCCAGCTACGACCATTTCTGATGATAAAGCTGCGAAAACACATAATTTGATAAGGCGATGAAATATGCCAGTGCTATAACGTGGGGGTCTTCATTCAATAGATAATGAAAGCGCTTATCACATTTTTTGTTGTTTTCACTTATAAATAAGATCTAGCAGACGGGTCTTATGCGTCTCTGATAAGAGTGAAAATGTGAGATTTCTACATTGCCTTTAACAATAAGAAACAAATTCACATTTTGTACATGTGTTTATTTTGCAATATCTGATGACGAGCCTTTAGCGAGCTCAAGTCACATTTTTTCCTTCCTTAAACGCAAAGCCTTGGTTTGAAGGCATGTCGCGAAGTTTAAAATCTTGCGATTACGTTTAACCCAAACACATACTTCTGGAAGAGATCATGCAAGGTTAAGATAAATACTTCAGACTTGAGTACAAGGGGCAATATAGTATAAACAAAAACAATGTCAATAATATGTAATTGACAAAAAGTTTTATGAATTTCTCCCCAACAAATAATTCAAAGCATAACTCAAAGCTCGATGCGGGAGTGAAGATTTTTAAAGTTAAATGAGGCTCCTAACGCATTCACTAAAATTAGCCTTATTTTAAAATTGCTAACATCATTTCATTGCATTTCATATATTTTGCAATATATTCAAAGTATTTACTCATTGTTAAATGCAATTCACGGCTTATACTGCTTATACTTAAGCTGAAATCCCTCAATGACCTTTCATTTCTCCCAAATTTTGCTTTTTGTTATTTTTAATAGCTTAACATAACTGTTTGGTAAGATAACTTTCTACCAGGGAATAAAGGCCATGAAAATCTTCGATATGTCATGCAACATTGACAATGCAAGTATTGAGATGATCTTACATGATAATTTAACTTAGCGTATTAACTTGACACATACGTCATTTCGATTGTTTGACATTAAGCTACAAACACAAATTAGTTGTTCCGACAAAACTAGCGTGTTTTTTTTATCGTGTTGATCAATAATTTCGAATGTTGTGCTTGAACATATGTGGTACGCATTGCTTGTCTTGTTTAACCAAAAGAAAAAGGCTATTGAATGTCATCGTTTACTAGTAAAAACATATGGTGGACACGCTCCAATAATTGAACCATATGAAACATGTTTTCGGCAATTCACAAGTGGTAATTTCAATATGAAAGACAGTGATTGCGCTGGTAGACCACAAAAATGGGAAGAGGAGGTAGTTTGACCCAACACAAACTCAACGGCAAATAGCAAAAGCTTTGCATGTGTCACAGAAAACGATCAGTAGACGTTTACGAGCAATGGATAATATCTCTAAGCTCGGCAAATTGGTCCCACATGATTTGAATGAATTTAAAATGGAAAATCGCAAAATGCTGCTCGGTGCCACGAAAACAAATCATTTTTACATTGAATTGTGATCCGAAAAAAATATCTATTTTGAAAAAAAAACATTCAGAAAAATAGTGGTTTTTGCCTGACGATGGAGGACCGGCCCTGCAACACCAGGGCCAAATTGCTTCGGCATTAAGACCATGCTCTGTGTATGGTGAAGCAAGAATGTTAATAAAAAACGCTATCGTCAATAAAAATAAATTTAAACCGCGCATTAAACAAAAAACGACCGGAACGGGCCATAAAACACGGCAAAGTGATTTTGTAACACGACAACGCGTGAGTTAAGGATTCTAATTTAATCCTTTTTTAAAAAAACTTATTTAATTAATTTAAGAATGAACTTCTTTATTCACGGGGTTAACTCTGACTGACTGACAATTTACAATTCAACTTCAAGGAAAACGATGATCTTAAGCTATGATCCTTGAATGTGCAATTTTGTACAATTGAATATTTTATGTTATATTACGTCTGGTGGATGTTCCCATGTTGGATGTTCTACATGATGTCTTCTCGGTTGTTGGTTAGTTGGCCACGTGACCGTTATTTCACGTTGTAGGCATTGGTTTAGGTGGAAATAACTAATGCAACAGAAGAACAACAACAGAAGACACGAAAGACATAGAAAAGTCTCTTGGATGGGACATGCTTCTGCACCCGCTGTAGTCCTCAGACTTGACGCTATGTGACTACCGCCTCTTCGCATCAGAGAGCAGAGCAGAACTTGACGAATAGTTTGCCACAAAACACCAGCAGTTTGCCTGGCATTGTATTCATAAATTACCAGAAAGATGAGCGAAGGGTTTAGAAGCCGAAAAATTTTCCCTATAAAACCACGTATTTTAAACCGAAAAGCCGGAAAAACATGCATACACCTGGTGGGTAAGGAGAAGAACACATCCAAAGGTAAGCAAAAAATTTGTCAAAAAGTTTGAAAATAAATTAAAACCACGTTTACTTTTAATTTAATGTTTAATTGGATGATTATCATTTTCGTTCTTTGCAAATTTGATCTGCCTGCTTCGACTCCTTCTAACAATGTCTATTAGAGGTGTATGATTGTTACGTATGTCAAGGCTTAATCTCATTTCGGGGGTTCCAAGATATGAAATGCTCTCAGTAGCAACTTGAATGGTTCACTCACACTTTTGATAGTACAATGTCTTCATCTCCAATCCTGTGAGTTTTCTCTAACCTTTGCCTGGCTAAAGCTGATTTCCATTGTGGGTGACGCCTGTTATATTTCGATGCAAACCCAGTATCCTTAAGATTCTCCATCGACCTCATCATTATCAGCCTTTTCGTTTAGGCAAAACAGGGGCTGGAACACTAGGGGCATGTTTTTTTATATAGGCCACTGTCCGCGATTTCGGTTTTCTTGCCTTTATTTGTTCCTAATATTGTTTATAATTGAATTTTTTTGGTTGATGTAACTGCCTCAATTTCGTCTTTCTCCAATACCCTTTGAGTCCTCATGGTGGAGTCAGAGTATCGAAATGATTGCATATTTATTGTTTTTCGTGGCTTGTTTCTGTGGGAAATGTCATGTATTTTTCTTTATCAATTTTATTGGTACATGTTCATTTGATTTGGTCTACAATTTTTATCGGTCTATAATCTTTGCTATTTCTTTAATGCAATCTATTTCGTTGTTCAGTTTTTGATCCTTTGTTGGTATTTCGTCAGTAAGTCGGTGGGATCTTACTAAGGTCGTTTCCAGCTTTGTGGATCTTCGGCTGACATCGAGTTCTTGGTAACGATGGATTAGGCATTTCAAAGCCCCCTATATGTTTGTGGATGAAGCTTTTAGCACTTCATCAACCCTTTTGATTGGTTCTGGTCCCTTTTCATTACAACATAATTCTGAATTTCAAAAGTTTTTGGTAGATCAATTTTTCCATTTCGAAACCAGCTTGAGCTCTTTCCACCTTTGTTTCCAAATATATAATTCTTAATGGATAATATTTCATAGGTTAATTTGTCGTATTCATCTTTGTCCAAGATGACTGTTTTGTTCTTGTCCGCGATGAAATAGTAAACTTGATTTCATCTGAGCTGTTCAACCATCTTTATGCTATTGAAATTCCTTTACTGGCAACTGTTTGACGAATGTTTGTTTGTCAGTTTTCCTATCAGTTTTTTGCTGCAAATTGCATGGTTTAAGCCTCGGCCTAAGAACTCTATTTTAGCTTGTGTGAATTCGATTTTAAACTTGGTGGCAACAAAATCTGCTATCAGTTCTACATTTGATCTAGTTTGCTATAGTTTTCTATAGAATAAAATACGAATAAATTGTTTTGAATGGCATATTGAGTAATCCTGTTGAACCGTAACTTCCCCTCATTACGACGAGCCAATTCCGAAACGAGAAAGTCATTGATGATGTCTCCATAGCGGTCACTATTGACTGTAATGTTATCCCCAGCAGCATTTTGGTAACACATGAATCAAATTCCACCGACCCATAAGTAACACCATACTGTGACTTTTTCCGATTGTAACGGTGCTTGAACAAACGCATGTAGCTGCTTACCACTTCCCATAAATGAGCCTCATAACTGAACAAAGTTTTTAACAAAATTCGGGATCTGCAACAATTTTTTCTTGGGCCCATGCACCAAATGTACGCCGTGCCGCGTGATTGTTTGGCTTCAAATCCTAATAATAAATTTGTGGCGATTAACGCCAACAATAATTTCCGTTTTTGCAATTAGAATAATAACAAAATAATTTCTAACGTTCGTTCAAATTGTAAATTCAAATCAGTATTATCATGCGCTGTCAGCGCCAACGTAACCTTAGCATATTCATTTGACATTTACCATTTTACTATAGACACACTGTCATAGATCAGATTGACATTCATAACATTCATTCAGTCAACTGCACTCCAAGAAGAAACATACTTCAACATAACATACAATTTACATTCTGAATAATTTTAATAAAGACAATGTTTTTAGTGGAAATAAAATGAAATAAACGTAATTCCTGTGTTCAGCATTTTATTTAATCCACAAATTTTTTAAAGTTCTCAAACGAAATTCCTTCCACAAAATACATGTTAAATTGTTGAGCACGATGTCGTATGAAATCTTTTGGATATTTATCGATACTACGCTCTACAGCTCCTATAGTTTCTTGATTGCGTCTGTAAAATATCTGGAGGGATGCGCAATATCAGTGAGAGTAAACGAGGTGCAGAAACGACACATGGTCAATCGAGTTTATTGTTCTGATGGACGATCATGTCGGATGAGTTTCCCGCACTGAAACGTTATTTTCTTGGAATAAAACTGCACAATTTGCAGACGTTACTGTCAACATATTCATGATACAATGGCAAACTAAACTAACCTTAAAACTCATAAAACCAGCCATACGGAGTATTAACTTACAAGCTTAAAAAACTTGCAAAAGTTCTCTACTTCTAAAATACACACTCTTTATTACTATTAATTATTATTTTTTTTTTTTTCAAAACACCTTGTTAATTTGTTGTCATGCATGCATCTCTTTTGAAACTGCTCATATTCAATGGCTTTTGCGAATTTGAGTTTTATCTTGTGCATATCTCCTTTCCGAACCTCTTTTCCTAGTTCAAAATAGTAATCGTATGTTTTGAGTGTTAAATTGTAATTCACTTCTCAGGTGTGACAATCCGAACGGGATTGCATACGGCGGATATAAGACGACGACAATCGGCCGTGGTAGGCAATTTGCATGAGATGTTACGGAGATTTTCTTGTTGAGTGCTCTCCCGGGACAGTATCGCGAATTAAACTGCGGAAAACGAACGTTTAATTGGAAGTGCATTGTGATGAGTTTATTTACCGCATAAAATTCATCTAAGTCCAACTGAATCCTAAAGAATTCTACTTATGTGGAGCTTTGTGCGAACCATTAAATCAAAAAATCTCTATTTTTTTAATTTAATCTAAAGTAATTGCATTTTTGCTAAAACAAATATATTTCATCTTAATTCTTTGCGTATGCAAATAAACCCTTCTTTTAACCTTTATCAACAATAAAAGGAAACATCAAACGTTTTGCGCAAACTACGAAAAGTAACACCTTATCCAAACAAAGCAAAACCATCTTATTTAATTTATACTATACCGAATCATTTTCACTTCTTGACTTGTTGCGCTGAAGCTGCCACTGTGTTTCTTGTGTATTTTTGTCGTTTCAGTACCAAGCAGTAAGCGGGTCTGTCCGGCAAAAGGCAACTTGCCGCTAAATAACCAAAATAATATAATATTTTAAAGCATCCTTTGAATTTAACTAGTCGGGCGTGCAAAACAGAACCAACTTATGCGTCACTTCTAGATCGCATCCGTTTAACAACTTCATATTCTCGCTCTCTCTGCACAAATCTTTTAAAACGCAACACGAAGATGCATTGTCAATGTTTGATATGTCAAATCGGTGTGAAATTTGTGTCCTTCCGTGAAATATTTAGTGATTATATGTGGTCTGCACAATGTTTGATAATTACTTTTGTCGGGTTTGTGAAGTCAAAGATAATTTAAAGGTGCTATTTAGTAAAGAAAATCAAATCCTCATCGATATGCTGCAATCTATCGCAAATATATCCGTAAGTTGACATTTGCAAATCGTAAACAATGACACTCCACGATAAAATGATGTCTTTGCTATAAATCAAATGAAAAAAAGAATAACAGTTTTATTTTGAAACACCTTGTTATACCTAAATATTATTTTCTTCTTTTTATTATTTTCTTTTGATTAATTTTACTTTGAACAATTCACTTATTAAGCCTTTTGACTTAACTGAAGCGATACTTAATAATACATAATTAACCCAATTGTTATTCATTTGTGAGTTCAGGTATTCAACGATTACTTCGTCCTTTTATTGTTCTGTACAATAAGAATGCGATTCATAATATCAGTAAATATTTATTTTGAAACAGATTACTGAGGCAGATAACTTTTCACACTTTATCTGCACCAATTGTATCCAGGATCTTAAGGACACGGTTGCCTTCAAGCGTCAATACGAAAATACTCGCCAGAAGTTAGTTAATCAACAGCGCACACAGCAACTCGACCACTCAAAAAGCAGTTTAGAATACTCGAAACCGTTTCATATTTCGAATGATTGTGGAGAGATTCGAGAACAACCGCTCAAAGGCAGATTCGAACAGACTGGCAACCATCCTGCAGAAGGTATTTACGTTAACAACGAGTTCTTGGACAATAAAAACCATTCCGCATCTGATAAATATTTAGCCCGAATAAGCATTAATTGTGAAATACAATCGGTAAGATGGGTTTGAGAACTTACCGTAAGTTTTCGTCTTAATAGTTTTATAATCCGCAGAACAATTCATCGACAAAGGAAGTTAGTATCGAAAAAGTAACCAAAGCAGAGTCAGAAGATGAGGAATCAGAATCTATATCCTCTTTGGATTGGATTGAGAGCGCAACAAAATCGGAATATTCTTGCAGGATATGTGGTCAAACTTTTAGTCAACAGGTTGCATACGATCATCATCGGGCAAAACATAAAATGCAAAGACCGTTCCATTGCGATCAGTGCGATAAAACATTTAACGTACATGCACAACTGAGAGTCCACAAAATGCTACACAGAAATCCTAACAGTTTCCAATGCAAACAGTGCGGAAAATCGTACATCGAGCCACGTAAATTGAGAGCGCATCAACTCTTGCACACGAAGCCTGATTTGTTTAAATGCAAACTATGCGGCAAATCGTTTGTCAATAGATCGCTACTAAACGAACATATTAGTGTCCATTCGGATCCAGACCGTTTCAAATGTGAAGATTGCGGCCGTAATTTTTACCGAAGCACGCATCTGAAACGGCACAAACTGCTGCATACGACGGACAAAGGATTTAAATGTGGAGAATGTCATAAATGGTTCCAACGACAAGAGGAATTTAATCTTCACTTGAAATTGCATACCAACCCGAATTTATTCAAATGTGAGCAGTGTGGGAAATTGTTCAAAAGAAAAGCAACACTTAAGGAGCACTTGATGACGCATAGAAACCCAAACGTATTTAAATGCGAGAAATGCGACAAAGTGTATTCGAGCAGTTCCACTTTACGAACACACCGAAAACAGCATTCCACTGATTCCAGTATACATTGTAAAGCAAATTAAATAAGTGTAAATTTTATGAAATCTATTTCTCTATATGATTTTTAACCGTTATTAATTTATATTCCATGTGCGTTGAAATATGAATGCTTTCATGTAATTTTAATTTATTATTTATTACCAACATGTGACGTTGCGAAGCCCTTGCGAATATGTTTTGAATTCTAAAAGAAATCAATACCACCAAAAAGTAGTTAAAAATACTTTAAACTCAAAAAAGTTGACAAAAACTTATCAGAATCTCCTCACAGCTATTATTCACATCAAATCTTAGTTCACCCTCCAACTGGGCATGGAATAACATATGAGCCGCATACATACAATGAACCGCAGGAAAACGTTAATGTCAGGACAAAATCATTTTTATTTTTTATTCTTTCGGTAGTTAGAATATTGCTCGCCAAAATGAGACGTAGCTTCAGCGAGAGAATAAACAAGTGAATATAAATTACAGTTAATAAGCCCAAACGTGGTGCTAATTTTTCATCGGAAATCGCCTATAGCGTTGAGGCGCATTTCAAATTGCATTGGATCATAATTAAGTAAAATTTACCTTCGATTTTCAGACAACAATGGGAAAGCGATACCGCGAATTTTAGACAATGCATGCCATTGCAACTATTTCATTCCCAAAATCGATCGAATCGACAACGTTGAAGGTGTTTAACGTTACAAGTCGGCACAACATGGCACATAACTTACACAAATATTGAGTTATTTCAGTAGATGCACCATTATCGCTGCATTTCAAGAAATGGAAATGTGAAGCATGATTGGCCAGTAAGATCATGCGATTTGATTCCTGTTGTTTTTCTTATGATACAGAGCATTTTAGAAAACAACAAAGCAAAGCCGTCAACAAAGCAGCTAGTATCCAAGATCAGTAACAGGACAATTATTACAGAGACCCATGCGATTGACATCAATTCAAAATTTCGACTATCGTTTCGGCATCTGTTATGATGAGTAAAGTTGGTTTATTTCCGAACATAAAAAGCATTTATCAATTTTAAAATAATGAATTTAATTACTCCACAATTCATCGTGACTTTCTTATGTGCTTACTTTTCTACGTCGGTTCTTGTGGACCCTCTTATTATTCTTGCGAAAAAATTTTCCAAAGCTCATAAAAAATGGTAATCATGAGGCGCGCGATCTGAAGAAAATGGTGCATAGCATTGAATTTGTAGGGAGAGCTCCTGTAGTTTAAGAGTACTTTCAGTCACATATATCTGGCAAATTATGACCGAGCGGTCTTCTGTAGAAAGGTTTTTCCGTCCCTATTTTTCCTATCAAATTGCAGTAGAGTCCCGAAGTTTTCGATTTTCCAAATCCCATAATATTAGGACATCCACGACGGCTCATCAAACACACTCCATAAGTGTCCTCCGGAGTTTTCTCGTCTTCGAGTGATGAATTTTTGCGTCGAATGGGGCGAAAAACGGAGATTACCTTATTTTTCACCGCAAAATAAATTGCTTTTAAATTGTAACACAACAACCATCCCATAAGCTGTTACATAGCTGACATCCTCTTTTCATAAGGATCACACCTGTCCAGAATCTTTACTTTTCCATTTGCTTTTATTGTTGTTGGAATGACAGCTGCAAATATTAGTATTAATTCACGCGTCGTTTACGACAGATTCCCTTCGACTGAAACTTCTAGTTTTTCGTTATCGGCGTTGCTCTTAGAATGCCCACGTCATTCTCTATCAAGATCGAATTCTACAAACCATTGATATCTAACATCTAACAAACATTACAACCAATCTGCATTGCATTAGTTCATCAATTTTTGATCTATAAATGAGATGCAGAACTTAACGTCCGACGACATTAGCATTAATGATTGCGAAGAATAAAAGACTGGCACTTTACCAAAATGCCAGATGACGTATCCTTTTTAATGTAAAAAAGAACAGGTCTATTATAATTTACTACGGAACTTCGGCTGTGCGGCGTGTGAGAGCTCTTTTTTGAACATCAATAGCATATGCAAAAATGATCTGGTCAGAACCTCGTATGGCCTTCAAGATTTCCCTGAAGTTACCTAACAAAGTAAGGTGGGCTAATCCACCTACACCAAAAACTCAAACTATAATGCAATCAGTGGGAGTTAAATCTGCCATTTTTTGCAAGGATGATCAGTACTCTACTCTTTTCATGATTAATTGCTCAAAATGTGTCCTGTTATGACTCTTCCATCTGAACTGTTTTGTTACAATTCTCTTGAGCAAGTTAAGATTCTTTGATACAGTCCTAGTACCCGAAAATTTAGCAAAGTGTTAAAGAAACAAATAGCCTAATGATATTGACTTCTTTGTTCTTCTCCATTGCTCCTTCACAGCCTTAGAAGATATGCAACCTGTGGAAGAAACGTCCGACTATGTCCGAGAGGATGAAAGAAGGCAGGAAAATAAGAAAAACTTAAGCTGGAATGGTCAAGACCTCAGAATACCAATCCTTCAGCTGAAGACTGTTACTCTCCTTGCTAGAAATCCGACGCTAGCCCGAGATACCATGCTCTCTAATCGATCGGTAACGGTTAGAGAGAGACACAGAAGAGAAAGCAGACTGCAGGCGAGACTCTGCTCGCAGCAATAGCTCAACCAAGCTCATGGAAAGATTGAGCGACGATGATTTTGGACATGAATATTTTCAGTTATACCTGCACGATTTGATACGTAATGATCTCCAAATGTTGCACAAGAGAAGTAGATGACGTCTACCGAGCACTTTTTGCTTACAGCAAATGAAATAACCGGTGGGGTGAGCGCTTTACTGAATAGCGTTTCCTGGATCCTCAGAGCGGTTGAGAGATCCCTATGTGAAATCCTGGTCATCCTATAGTTGGGAGGTTAAGGCAGTTTTAACGGCTTACTGAAGCTTCAGAAGGTGCCGAAAGTGAATGGGCTCATTTCCAGAATTCTTGCTGAGGCAGTCAAGAGCTAAAGTCTGCATAGAAAAATGTGGCCTCAACTAGCTTTTGACAAAAATATCGGGTTAAAACATAGACATGCGCCCAATATTATTCAATTTGTTCTTGGAATATGTCGTAAGAAAACTATTTATCGAAACAAGATGTTCGCTACTGTACAAGTCAAACGAAGTGGCAACGTATGTGGAGGACATCAATTTGTTGTCAGGTTCGTTAAGATCCACGTAAGAACTGTTAAAACTTAAAACTCGACAATGAAGCAAAACAATCAAGGAATCGCTTGTTCTACTTTGTCGACGAAAACTGTTCTTCGCTGCCCAGAATTTAAAACTTGAGGATACAATTAATGGATCGGGACAGTTGGATGCACTGTTTGCAGGATATTAAGGTCAAAGAGGGGCTTAAACTCTACAAAATTAAACCCTTCCTGGTGAAATCAATATAATGCTGGTTAAGAATTCTTTTCCACAGTTTTCCAGTCGGAAGTGTTTGCAATAAAAGCGGCTATAGAAGCGGCAACAAACAACCTTGATGGAAGTATACAAATACTCTTGGACAGTAAGTCGGCACTGCAGGCGCTTGCCTCTAACCGCGTAGTTTCACAACTGGTGCAAGATTGTAGGCAGGTTCTCAAAATCGCAACAAACCGAGTAGATGTAGAGGGAAACGAAAGAGCCGATGAACTAGCGAGAGCTGGATCAGCCGACCAAAACGCCACTAGAATAGACACAATTAAAGTGCCACTAGCAACGGTAAAAAGGAAACTAGACGAAATCCTCTGGAAAGAGACAAATACGGCTTGGAATGACATGAACGACTGCAGGATAAGCCGAGCTCTTTGGCCTCACCCTAATCAAATGAGGACAAAACAACTCCTAGGGAAAAACCGAAAAGGCGTTAGAACATTGGTGGCAGTATGAACGGGCCATAATCTTCTAGGTCAACACGCCAAACGAATAGGAATCCGAACAGATGACACTTGCCGAGCTTGCGGCGAGGAGGAAGAAAGTACAGAACACTTCCTCCTAGATTGCCCGAGTCTGGCCAACAAACGCCTTACTTGGCTGAGATGTACTAGCGCAACAGAATTGGAACACTTGGCGACTACAGAGCTAGGAGAACTCCTTAGCTTCTGTAGGACGATAGGATGGACCATCTGTAAACAATAGCGACACATGGGGAGCTAAGGGCCGAGTTCTGGCCTATTCCTATTGGCTAAATTCCAGCAAGTGGACCCCAGTACAATAATAATAATAAGAATTCTTTTTATGTATAGTGTTGTCCAAGGAATGGTTGCTTTGTTATTCATATGATAACATTTGATTGAAATGAGTTCTTGTAACTTTTTTTTATTTACTCGGTGTTCTCTCCAGTCGCTTTTCCTTTCCATTGTTTCCACCAGTTTACCAGGCGTTCTATCCTTTTGCAACGTTTGTGGGCCATCATTTCGTTATACGACATGGATATGTGCATAAGTTCTTCCATGCTAGGCTCATATAGCTATGTTGAACATTTCTAGTCATGAATGCAGTACTAATGTTTTCAATTATTTCGTTTTCGATTATCTCTTTGTCTGTTATGAGACTTTTAAACATTATTTTAAGTTGTTGGTATAGTTGAAATCGTCTACTTATACCAAGATTATTTGATGGAGCATCTTCTGGTTACTTTTTTTTATTTCGTGCAGCGTCTGTATCTTGAAAATGTAAATAATGTTTTCTGAGGTTTTTTCTTTTGGGATCTATCAGTTATGCAGTTTTTAGTTGGCTCTATATTAGGTATTAAAATTTCTTATCTTTTGCACTTGAATAATTTTTTCTATACAGATTCGGTTGACGCTACTCCCCATTCTTGTTTATTTCACTTGGCTAATACTTTTAGACTTGACATATTTTATTTCTAAGAAAAGTGATAGTGATTTCTAAGTGATTTCTTAGTGATTTTTTCATCGCTTTGTGTCGTGTTTGCTCCGACAGGGATGAAAATGCTTCAGCGGGTCACAGGTGTTGCGGTAAGTTCTTGCCGTGAAAGGAAGTTTGTTAATGTTTCGAACTTTGGTCCTCGTAAGAATGTAAACAATCTTCAGCAAATAGAGTAAATGATGTTATATGTTAGAAGGAGATCGTACCTTTGTTCCTATTAACACCAACCTATCTGTTGACGATTCTTTGAAAAAAAAATTGTAAGCAATATTAAGGACTTCCGCCCAGTACAACAAATCCCTACGCTTTTCACATAGCAATAGAACTCACATCGAAAGTAAAATCTAAAATACTAACTGTTGAGAGGTGGGGAAGGAGATAATACTAAATATAAAATTGCAGAAGAAAATAAACACATTTTTCAAACAGTTTTTTCCTTCATATCATTAAACAATAAAGCTGCCAACTTACTATGAAATGGTCCTTAAATATGCCGCATTAGCACAATAATTATTGCTTACTAAGGGCCTCAAGAACCCTAGCAATAAACATGCAATAAACATAGTACATGCACGAGTATGTATGTAGGTTTGTGACGGTTTAGAGTAGCACAATCCGCTTATTCCGATGAACACATGGTCTTACAATAAACATCTGAATCCTAAGCGATTGACAAGAGATCTTGATCACCACATGGTGTTCACTTACACAGGGGAAGTTCAATCCTTTTTTAAAATAATTGGGGGATTTGATTTGTCCTCATTGTTTGTCGCCCTGTCATGTCCTGCGACGAATTTTCGATTCTACTTTTGCTTATTCTATGAATCGAACAAGACATTGATCTACTAATAACTACTATTCCTTAGTTTTTGTATTGAGTCCCTTCTTCGCCTTTTCGTACACTTCCTTTCTAGTTTGCGCTGGTGCGTACTCTATACCTTCTCATTCAACTTCGCATGCGCTTCAGTAAATCTGTCAAACATTAATAAGATCAGATAACAATTCCAACACAATACATTAATGATAAAACTTATTGGCCAAACGTCTGCGTGCACCTCCGATCCGTCGGTTCAACCAGCAGTGCATGCATGAGGGTTTCGCAGCTTACTTATTCAGGGATTCTACACCTTTGTCCTCAGAGAGAAGTGCACCATCGGCCGCTTTTACGAAGAGGTACCTTTTGGATCGATCGATGATTTCTCCCACCACATATTTTCCAGGTAATTGAAATTAATACTTTTTCTCATGTCTTACGGGCCGTTCCGCCGTACGGATCTTTTTCTTGCAACGCCAAATTTCGACAGTACCGCCGGTTGGTAAAGGCACGCTGCTTTTTTGTGTTAACTTGTCAGTATGTCGTCCAGGTTTAGCTGCTTATTTGTTGCTTTTGATTTTCATTTCACAGGGATTCTTTGTCGAAAGGTCCCTTCTCGGAGCCGCTACCTATAATCGCGTTTGTAATCGGTTCAAGTGGCCAAGCAGGTCATGCGAGAGTTGTGACCAGTGACCAGCTCTACTTGGGACTTCATCTCGACGCAAATGGTACGATACTTATACTGGATCCATTCACGTGAGACTTTAACCCCGGTAGACCTTGGTCAACAATATCGTGTACGTCAGCCCAAATGAACAAATGGCTGTGTTATAATTTTAATGCGAAAGATTTGCATTCTACTAATGTTTTGTTAATTTGAACATCTACACGTTGATCATGAAAGCAATAACGCCTATATGTGGAAAAACTGATTGTCATTGTGCAATTAGTGAACTACTTTTACTTTCCTTTTTATGTCGATGTACAAGCCGGGAGTGAAATGAATTAGCAGCCCATGCCAGAGAAATATTGACCCCAACGCCATTGAAATGCCAACAAATGAAATGATGTAGGAAGAAAATATCAAACTGTTATCCACCGGAAAAGAAAAAAAAACATGAATGTATGAACATTCACAATGAAAATATGACTTTTCTTGAAAAAATTCAAATGTCTTTATTACTACAATCAAACTTCCAAAAATCTACTTCAATATCAAGTGACGATTTCTTATGAAATTTATAAAGTGAGTCAATATTGTATCGTAATTTGGCAATTACTTCTCCCGTCGCACTCCACTGTTTCGCTTTTTTTGATATGTAGTCCCTGAAAAGTAGATGCAGTTGGCATGAATGGAGGGACTTATTTCTTTCGCAGAAGGATCCAGCGAGAATAAATTCGTTTACCTTGTCGTTGTTTTGTGCAACGAATAGACTGATTGATTGGATAACTTAACGGCACTTTCTAAAAATTGCATATCCATGCCGGCGTTGTGTTTGGTACCGAAAGGCGGGTTCATTACAACTGTATCGAAAACGTTGCACCAGCTCTCTCTGGTCAAGTCTCGAGTGACATCGCATTGAATGCAATCGATCGCTGGCAGTTCCATTTCTGTTATGTTGTTGCGAAACACCTAAAACATTTTACGGTTTGTAATTGAAAGAGCCGATGGATCAGGTCAGCAAACCTCGATTGCGTCTGCATCCAATTCAAAGCCTATTGTGAACTGCGCGCCGAGCAGGAACGAGCCAATACTTAGCATGCCGCTTCCACTGCCCAGATCAGCCACTAGTTTGTTTTCAATGTCGCCATATTTGCTCTGGGGATACAACATTCAGTATTTATTCGGACTGCGTCGCATCAGCTTACCTGGATGTCGTAGACCATACAGCTGGCAATATGAGAGGGTGTTGCATACTGTTCGAGTAAGATTTTTGGCTTCTCGAACCCGTCGACTCCTTGCAGGTACTCTTCGAGTTTTCGCAGTTTCATTCTGGCCATGGCTGAAGGGAAGTTCTGCTTTTCACAAACTTACGATACTATCTTCCTATTTCTTATCAAATTTGTACGAATTTTAAAATGCGACTAACTAGTTGAGCCTGTGCTACTTGGAAAGGTTATTTTCAAATCGGGGGAGTACGGGCAGGATGCTGTTGCCAAAGACAGAGTCTTGCGGCACGAAGAACCCGAAGGATTGTGTGTTTGCTTGATTCCAAGCTGTGCGCGCTGTCGTATTCAATGGAGTGTCGGCTTGCTGCGCGGGCTGAGGTGTTGCTGGAAAAAACTAAAAGACAACAAACTCAAAGGTAAAGGTCAACGGTAGCAATTGCATTGAACTCGCCAATGTGTACATTTCAAATTGCGTTAGTCTACATTTAAAATGCTTTTGTTCAAAACGAAATCTACAAGAATTGTTTAAGTGAGGCAGCAAAGTGCGAGAACTATAACAATGTTGACAGGATCCTCCTACCTGTGGCATGCTAGGATTTGACGCGACACTCGTGATGTTCGGAATCGACGTCACCACGGGCGAAACGCCTTTTTGCAACAGCTGCTTTTTCAGCTGCAAGTCCTCAAGAATTTTCCGATTATTTATCTCTGCAAAGAAGTTAGCAAACATTACGGTTTAGCTTCGATTTCCTATGAAAAATTCATTCAGTGTCGTACCTTGCTGGGCACTAATCGTCGGAAAAGCCATCAAAATTAAAAGCAATCAAATAAAAGAAAACTAAATCAATGAGAATAAGTCGATCTTTCAATTGAAATGGTATCAATAGTATGTAATCTTTGACGAAATAAGTCTCCTAGTTGTGCCAGAATGCATCCTTCAGTGACATCACAACAAGAACAGCCAAACCAATGACAGCTCGCGATGCGGAGACAGGAAAGCTGAAAGCTAGCAGGCGACGCTGCCTCGCAGTTGAATGACTTAGCTTTCAATGTGACGTAGTTTGAGATACGCTGGAATTACACATTCTCCCACAGTCGAAGGAACGATGTTTGAAACTCTTGGCCGAAGTATTGGTACAAACAATCGAGTTAAATAAAAGTTATCACGGTTTTCTTAAAAATAACGTGCTGGCGTAATTATGTGAATCTTTCAGAAACATAATATTTTATTTTTCCAGTTCTACTCCAATTAGGACACTCGAAAAATACAATCCACGTGAGTCCATACGAGACTACCTGAAATTTTTTTCACAAATTCTGGTTGATACCAGGTGCGGCTGTCGTGCCGTTAAAAGTGAAATGTCGTAATCAGAAGCATTCGGTGAAGAAATCTGGAAAATAAAACAAAACTTGCGTTTTGGATAAATGAGCGCTTTATTACCATATTAAGAAATGTGAGACTCCGGCGTTTTGAGAACACATAGCTTACTTCACCAATGCTTCGTTTAAAAATTAAGAATTTCACCCCAAACTTTCCAGAGCACAATTCAATTTTTTTTATCAAACTTATTCAAAAAATCATTGGGATTACTCAGCCTGCATTGATCTGTTGACCTCACCCATTTAAATCTGCTTAAAGCTACTTTCGCCTGTTGTTAGTTCTAATCATTTCTAATTTAATACGGATAAGCGATCAAATACGGACATTTGATCGCTTCTCCTTTGTTGTCTCAGAAATCCAGAAGCTTTCGGCTGTATACCTTTCCAGTTGATCATCTTCTATAAAACAGTGTGATTTACAGGGCAGAGTTGATTGTTCCTTTAGGTAGTTTTTCTTTTTTTCGCCAATTAATTACTGAAAATAACATTCGGCGCTGGTATTTATTAGCTCTATTGTCTGGTCAACATATTCGCCCGCTGCTATATGATATACTGTCACTATTCCTAAGGGAAGTTTCAAGGAAAATAATTCATTCATCATGAATAACAAAAATAAAAATAGTGAATAATTTTTGTAATCATCGTCAAGTCAAAGTGCAAACACTGTTACCGAAAAAGAACACGGACTAATAGAGTATAAAATTAAAAATGAAGGAAGGAAGAAAACTTGAATTCGACATCTATAGCAAGAAAACACAAACGGAGAACTGAAAACACGCAATACCGCAATCAAATGTTCGCGGACAACAGCATCATCCCCAGGATGATTTAAATACCGGTGTCAAAAGACTGCAAAAACTTTGAATTGTGTTATATAATGTATATATAATGTTATATAATGACTTAAATCGAAAATGGATGAATAGCTGAAAAATATCCAATTATTTTCGATGGTTTTAGGGCACACACGGTATATTAAAAGAAAAGAAATTGCAACACACAGTAGCAACGAAAAAGATAATCTCGGTAACAAAGTTAAAATGGATATGACCATTTCTTTGTCATCTAAAGCATGCAAGCTTGAAACCGCCTCAGGATTTAAGCAAAAAACGCAGAACAGCAGAAGAAAATCGAGTTTGAATGAACTGCTAGGATTACCCCAAGGAATGTGTTGTAAAAATCTAGAAGATTTTTATTAAATAAAATTAACAAATAAGTTAACATTTTGATTTTTGGTATAAAAATCGCCTAGAAAATTAGCCATGGACACAATCAAATCTGCAGTGGAAAGCCCACGATTAAGGTATGCACAGCATAATGTAGCAACGTCTATTATACAGATTGTAAGTGACTGAGAAAATATAGAAACAGCTAAAAGTTTCAGATATTGTATGATGCTGCTGGAGGAGCGAATAGTGGAAATGGAAAACGTGTATATAAAATTAATCGAACTACTCGGTGAAAATAGCTACAGGCAGCTTTAAGAGAATCACTTCCTTCAAACTTTGCCTTCAACTGTCTTGATCTATTAACAGCAACCTCCGATTTCGAACTCCAGGTAGCGATACACTTTTTTCGTTTCGCTAGTTGGTTTCCATGCTTCGGTTCTCCCTACTAATACCTTTTTGAGGTGAACTTTGTTCGCTCATACCATTCTCATGACTCGCCCATAGCAGCTTCCAAAGTCATATAACCTTTGAGACCTCCGGCTCGTAAAATATTTCATGCAACTCATGGTTATCCACCTTCAGTTCCATCTCGCGTAGGTAGAATATGTTCATGGACTCCTGGGTAAGGGTTCATGTTTCACACTTATAGCATAGCAGAGATCTTATCACACAAGATGTATACTCGAAACATGTATATTTGAGAATTTGTTTTTCTGTGTATGCAGCTGGTCTACAATATAGTTAGCACTGAATAAAATACTTGATTTGCGCGTTGTATTCTTCGATGTAGTTAGTTTGTTTCTTTGCCAAATTCTCCAATCTGTTAGATAATGGGATCGCCAAGTGTGATGCATTATATATTAAGTGCGTTTTCCCCCGACGGCGTCTTAATATTTGTATTTGCTTTCATTAATTTAAACCCATATTTTTTTGCTTTATCTCAACGAGTTTCCGGACAAGTTTTTTGACGGTTTTTCATAAATGTGACAAGAAGCTGATATCATCTTCGCAGGCTTGTCTTATAATTTAGTCTAGCTCTTCAATGAATTATAATATTGGCATTTGTAATTGCTTGCATCTTCATCAAATCGTTTTAATAAAAATAAAGATAAACCTTCCTTTTAATTTTATGTTTTTATTTACCTTGCGGAATTGATTTTCGACCGTGATCGTTCGATCTTCATCAGGTATTGATTTTCTTAACGTAGACATGCTGCTTATATACTAATCTTGGATAGAATAAAAATTAACTCCAAAAGGAAATCTCACTTAAGCTTACTTAGCTTAAATGAAACTTCCTTTTCAATCGCTGATGAAGACCGAACGCTCACGGTCAAAAATCGATTCAGCACGGTAAATAAAAAAATAAAATTAAAGGAAGGTTTTTCTTTAGTTTTAGTATAATATAGGATTTATTTCAAATTATTAGACGAAATTTTTGGCTGCCAGTATATCATGGAACAATTGTAATTTTTTTTCACCTTTACATTAGACTGCTCTGCTATTTACATGCATACAGGTGTCCTTTATTAGGCTTTAAACAGTCTTACGATCGGAGGAGAGCTCGTCAATGGGATTGCTTTGTATAGTATAATGGAGGCCGCAAGAGAGTCCAAAGCACAAAATGTTCGAGTCCTTCTTCTAAAGTGCGTGAGCTCAATTTGACTACGCGATTCGGCTCCATGCCAACTAAATAACTTCTCACTCAAGTCCTGATTTTACAGAGAAGATATTCCCAATATATCAACAAAATAAATTCTAGATAGGTTTCGTTTCCGTGAATCGTTTTTATTTGAACCTAACATTATACCATTCTAATTCAAAACACTGCCCTAAATTCAATAATGGGCTGAAAGTTATCCATTAATTGTTCCAAAGAACTATTAAGATAGAATTGAATTTATGTGCTCTATGATATCAGGATTTGAAGCAAACAATGCAAGGATTATTCCTCCTACCAAAGGGCAAGAATTGATGAATATTTCCTTGATTCTAATTGCTTATTTCAAAATTCTTGCGAGTTCGTTAAGTAATAAGCACAACAACTAACAAGCTCAATTTATTCACTGCGAAATATGTAACCCCACAGTAACTTGTTATGTCGTTATTTGGATGCACATTTTTTGCTTTAATTTTTGCTCCATTAAATATTTTTAATTTTCATCAATTTCTTAACGAATTTCAGACGCATTACTAAGCTCAGTAAAGCTGTTGTACAATGTAATATTGTCCCAATATCATACCCCTTCAACTGTCTGATTTGACGTTCGATGTCACAATGTTTCTTTTCGGAATCACGATGGTGTGCTCGGTGTTCAATAACGTTGTCAAATCTTGGTCCAATTAACTGGTGAGGGGTTTAAAATTCGTCTTGCCATCGCGGCTGGTTATTCTGAAGGAATCAAAAGTTCGACTGCTTCCCAAAATGACAACGTGTCTGCGTTATTTTCATACACGGTTCAATTCATTGAATTCGTTTAACTTAGCCCGGCGTAAAATTGCATGTGCCGCTGCAACCGCGATCGAAGGACCATCAATTTCGCCGTACTTCCTTCGACAAAATGCGCCGGCCGTTGAATATTACAGCTTAGATGTAAGTTACCATTATCCGAAATCATTCGGACAACGTTGTAGTTATGTTTGAAAATTTGCATCTGTTATGTAACGAATGCATTGCGAGTAATTGATCGGAACGCGCGACGCAAACATAACCTTTGTAGGTCACATTCCATACTCGATCTGATTACAACTGGGTTCGTTTTGCAGCACGTAAAACGGATATCGTTGCAACTTGATGCTTTGAAACAAGGCGTAGAAGGTTGGGAGCCGAATGTTCAAGTGATCGTGAATCCTGAAGAAGTGCGGCAGTTCGTGCTGTCACAACAACCTCAGAAAAAGACTTCAACTAGGGAATCGGTCAACGGAGAGGACTTTCAGCAGGTAAGATAAGACGCAGACTAAATGACTGCCATGAATAAATTCCTTTTCTAAGGAAACATGAGTACTTCCTGCAAGGAGTGTATAAATGTTTCGGGAGTTTTCAATCGATGTCAATGTAATTAATCCTAAAATATAAAATTAGAATTGTATTCATGCAAGGATGCTTACTGGAAAATTTTCTACTTTGCAGAATTTGTTAGAGGGTGTAGAAAGTTTCTGTTTTTTGTACTTGAACATTAATTTTACTCAACTAACCACCACGAAACTTTCCCAGACAACCTTCACAATTTGTGTTTGAGTGTTGGAATCAAAGATCTCCTTTTCGTGACGTTTTGCTTTTGGGGTGAAGGATTCAATGCTCGGGCCCAGAAAAATTTCCCAATTATCGTGTCCTTAGCCTCGAGTAGCTCATATTAGTTTACATCAAAATGATTCCACCAAATTCACCTCTCGCGATATTTTGTCTGATCGCTGATGAAGATGCGTTCCCGGCTTTAACCCACCAACCCCCTTGACTTCATACTGTATGCAATTTCGCGGTTTTTGCATCATGTTCACGGCCTTTTTATTTTTTTTCTACAGGGAGGTGAAAGCTTTCAGTTTTCGCTCGAATTGTGGAAACCCAAGAGCGCGCTAACGTTTTGGAATTCCCTGCATCTCTGAACCTCCTTCTCCTGCAACCTGAAACCCTTTCATATCTTGCTTCAAGCTAGGTCTCGTTTTTCAACCCTAGAGGTGCTTTAGGACAACTTCCTGAGCATAATGTGTCATGTAGTTATTTTTGAGTCAGTCTGCTATCTTTCTGATTATCGTTCCCACGAAGAGATTTCCAAACACCAACGAGGACTCTGCGCTGCGTACTTCAACATGTGCGGGCAAAATATGAGTGACAGTCGTAAGTGGAAGACTAAGAAGCTACCAATTCTGTGCAACGTACACAGAAAATAACCGTGCCCGCTCCAGAGCCGGACCAAGAAGAAACCAGTTTACCAAGTGGTCCATTGAACGATGGCCTTAGGTCAGAGATCAGGTGTCCCAATCAAACTTCCTTTGTATCAAAATGTTGAAAATTTCCGAGGTAGTGTTCTCCCACTCAGTTTTCTTCACTTCTACGTACGTAAATATTGCGAGCCGTTCTCAGTGCGAACGAAACAAAACAACTAAATAATTGTTATCAGTTTTTTTCCCTACACACATGCAAGTAACTTAACTATTACTTGATAGTTTCATTACTTATATTTACTTATAAATATTTGAATGACCTGGTATACACGTTTTCTTGGTCCCCTTTGAGTAGATCCTCTCGATACTCTCTTCTACATCTGTTTTTTTTTTTTTTTTTTTTTTTTTTTTTTTTTTTTTTTTTTTTTTTTTTTTTTTTTTTTTTTTAATAAAACGTGCTGCATTTGATTTTCGCGCCTTCTATGCCGATCCTGTTGCTCTCCGTTACTTTTGAATTGATGCCTGCTAGCTTACCTGCATTGATATTTTTTTCTACGCTGTTTGCCTCACTGATGCGTTCGGTTGCCCTTATCAACACCCATCGTGTTTTTGGCGGATATGCTTTTTGTTGTAATTCTTGCGGGTAAATTCGTAAATTTCAAATTTCTCCATTTTATTTACACTACCCTTCCTTGTTTCCAGTTTGTTTTTCAATTAGTTCTTTCGTCTGACTCTGTCTCATCTACAAGTCTCACTAACATATCCACGTCTATACATCTTTTTTTACCTTTTATCTCGTCATGTGCTGCGGTTAGGGGGTATGGCAGTGTTCTGTGTATTGCATCATATTTGATAACCGCAAAACGATTATAAGTCTACGTATCATAACGAGTGTTCTGGCAGAGTTCTCCTTAGTCTTCCAGCTTTCTTCGATGGTGTTCATGAAAAGGTTGCCGATAAATGAAGATAATGAAATATCCATTTTTTCGCTCGAGTCATTCTCTTGTTGGCGCAACCAAGACTACAGAGCCTTTAGTGTATCTTTAATTAGAATTCTGTTGTATAGGACCTTTACGTCGAAACATATAAGTATCTCATTCATTCTAGTTGATTTATTCCTTGTTGTTTTTTACTGTATAATTTGCTGTGTTCTTTATTTTTCTGAAGACTTCAACGAGGTGTTGGCTACTGTGATCGTTGTTTTTTCTGCCGTGATCTTTGCCCTTATTTCTTTTGCTAGTTTGGTTATTTTCGGATTCCCACTCATCCTTGGGAGTGGAAGGCTGGGCTACTTCTAATACTTCTTCTAATAACTTGTACCTTCGTATAACACATTTGTTATTGTGTTACATTTCCTTCCATGTTTACATTTCGTTGCTTCCTTGCTTTTTGCCTCTTTTTTGCAAGGTATTGAAGTGGATCGTGTCCACGTTTCCTGTATGGGCTGTTGTTAATTTTCTCTTGTATCCATTGATTGTATACTTTTCGATTTCATATTACCATTTTGTTTCCTTTATCCGCTTTCAGACAGTAAACGAGCTCTTTTTGTAGTTCCTTAACCATCCTTTCTTGGCTTTTCACAATATTTTTTCCGTTTCGTGCCATATTTCTTCTCTGGTAATTTCTATTGACTCTTGCTTTGATGCGCACAACTATTTCCCTTTTGCGGGTGGTTCATGGATTGCATATTTTAATCCGTCATTTAAAAATCTCAGCTATTCGCTTGCGAACTGTTGCGGCGAATGGTTTTCTAGTCATCAATCAATCATATCTACAGCTGGCTTCATTGAAGGTTCATCTTTACCCTGTTCTTTTTGGAGTCCTTTAAGTTAATTCATTTGTTTTAACTGTAATTAAAGTAGTAATTAAACAGAATATTCCTCTCCTTGTGTTGTTGGCATTTTATCGCTTTTTTGACGTTCGTGGGGCATATTTAGTTTCCAATTCGATTTCCAATTTCGATCTCAGGAATATGATCTCTTGATACGTCTTTGGGTGAACTCCGCTTACCACTTTTTGGCTTTATATCCTGACATTTTGGTATGGTCTTTAACTGTCTGACTCCACAGTGTGACTACAAATCGAATGCATTGCTTGAGAATCCTAATATCGTTGCTGATTGATGCTTTACTTTCCTTGACTGTGGTAAACTTGTTCGGATCGATATGGTAAGATTCCATCATTGAATGTTAACTTTAATAAATCGATCGTTCTAGTTCGTGATTTCAAATTTACACATTGTGTTCTTTCTATTAACTAGTTTTTATCTTGCTGCTCCGCGCCATCAGCTTATGTCCTGGTTAATCCAAGGTTTTCGTGGGTTGTTCGCTGCTTCTTCAGCTACAAATCCTCCACTCGTCCGGGAGGCTTCTATCACCATTGATCGTTCAATTGGCATTTCAAACAATCTCTCAATCGATGCCCTCTCAGTATTCCTCCAATATTCTACTTACGCTTATTCTATTTGTATGATTTGTTACCGGTTGTTGCGATAATCGAAAGATTTTAGTGAGATCCTTTTGAGATGAGCGTTAATTTTGGACCATCTCATCGTGTTTAAATTTTACTAAGTATCCTTCATGTCCTTTGCCACTGGTTCCAAAATTGCTAATTTTCATCCGTCCGAACTGGTATGGTTTGTTTTTACGGACCAATGAAACCAAAGATTGGATTGTGTTGCCATCAAGAAGGTAATGGTTAAGGTGCTTAAAAAGCAAGATACTGATTTGCATACGTATATAGTGACGATTTTACGTTCGGATTTATTTCTGCACACAGAATATAACAATCGAAATCAAATCACGAACGATGGCTGGAGGCGGTAATCATCGAATATCATTATTTTGTAGAACTACAACGGGTATACATGCAACTAAATAACGGCAGCACCAGGAGCTATCTTCACGGTTAACTACGAGGTGATGGATGAAAATTAAATTTTTCATGTTGTCCATGTCTATCAAAATTTATTGAATTCCCAATATTGCCAGTGAAGGTCTTGCACGATGAGTTGCCGACAGGGCCTCAAAGACGTAGCAGCCCGAGCTAATGTTAAACTAATATGGCACACGGCACACTTTCTTGTAGGGTAAGTGGAGCACCATTTCGGCAATGTTACTTAAAGTAACAGAACTAGTGCACCAGGTGACCGTGGGTATGGATAACTTCCTTGGTTTGTGCGAGACAAGAGAATGGACTTTCTGTTCTGTTCTGTAAACGTGGATGCTGCTGCTTATGATAGTCGGCCCGATACAAAAATAACAATACTTTTCGAACTATTAACATAATAAAATTAATAATCATTTTTCGACAGATGCTAAATAAACTCTCAGTTTGAGCACAATAAACTGACATAACATGGTTGGATCGTTCTAGAGTGTTGAGAGGGCAGTGGTGAACGGTTTGCTTATCCCACTTTGATTCCAGTCAATAATAGTACGGCTTTAAACTGCCCTTTCGAAATAGTTTACAATGCGACAGACATATTATCCTGTACCTACTCGCATTCACAACTCTTTAATTTGTTTGTCGATTGATTTCAGAAGTGTATCTTCGTTTGAACTATCCATCGACGTAGAAACTCGTCAGAACTGTATCGAAAAAGCGTCAAGCGGCCAGCATTCTTGCATTTTAATTCAATAACTCTCATCCACCTGAAGCTACACATTTGTTTCGCTTTAGCATAGTGTGAATGCCATCAACTATTTCAGGGATATTCAGCTGTCAATGTTGTTTTTATTATATCTCTCTATCAACGCTGAAAAATGCGAACTCATATGCTTCCGGAACGCTTCCGGCAAAGGACACCGATCTGCGCCAGCCGAGAGTAAAGGATTCTCTCTACAAATTGATAACGTCCCCGTCCCCCTAAGGAACTGCACAAAATACTTGGGGGTGCTTTTCCATCACCGCCTCAAGTTTAATCCCCACGCCCGCAGAGCCATCGAAATAGCCACTTGGGCTTCCGCAGCCCTAGCCCCCTAACTCTCCAAAAAGTCTGTCCAAGTAAGTACTAAACTTTTAATCTACAAAACCCTCATCAGACCCATTATTAGCTACTGCTTCCCTGTCTGGTTCACTATTTCGCATACCGTAGCAGAAGACCTGCAAATTTTCGAACGGAAAATTTTGAGGAAGTGTTTTTCCAAATATAAACCAAACAAGAAGCACAATCGGAACACCTTCCTTTACAGTGAAACAAAAATTAAGCCTATCATGCAATATATGATTGAGACGAGCTCGAAACGCCTAAAGAAATGGGTAACTCACCCTGAATTTATTATAAGTGAATTGGTTTCCCGGAATATCGCTGGACTTTCGCTTAGCTCTAACTCTTCTACCTTGACAAACCCACGCTTAATATTGAACCACAAGCCTCCATTCTATGCACGGACAGAACAAGGCGACCGCGGCTAACCAACTTACGTCAGCAACGGATGAACTTCATAATTGACCAAGGTCAATTGCGCCATCGAAAGCAGGATACAGAAACATCATTATGGTCGGAGCCAAGACTCCGAACTCCCACCTCCATACGATTACTACCTCCATATCAAACACCTTTAGATTGTAAATAAGAAAAAGTGCATAAAATCAAGTTAGAATAAGTTAGGTTTAAGGTTTACCAATCAAAGAAAAAAAAGCCTTATGAGCAAAGGATAAATTTTAAAATAAAAATGTAATCTAATCCTATGTCAAGAATCGGTTACGACCAGATCTATAGAATAGTTGTTTGACCAACTGTCGCTGTCAAACAGACATAATCATATCAGATAACGAAAATCATGTACGTATAAAGTTTCAATAAATAAATATCTATCTCTATCTTTTTATTATATGCAAAATGAAATGATTGTCGAATCTCCATTAATTGACTATTTCGTTGGCTAAGATTGTTGGTTAACCTATAACGAAAGAGAAATTTAAAATGTTTTTGCGTAGTTCTTCGTAAAATAAGTGAATTTTATTTTTACATTTAATATAATGTAAAGTAAACAATTAATTACAAAATTTAACTAAATCTCACATGGAAACACCATTCTCGATTCGTTTGCAGCTATCGACCGAGTATTCCAAACCTCCACCACAGAACCCAGATGACAATTCACCAAAACTAGACCACCTTAATCGGGCGTACGATGTATTGCAATCGACACTACCTAAACTGTTTGTTCAACCATTAGATTATTCAATCTATAGTCCCGATTTAATTTTCGAAAACAATATTAGGAATACAAGGACAGTGTAAGTTGCAACACTGATTGCATTTCATTTTATTCATATCAATGAATGTTTTCCCTTCTTACAGAGGTCTCTACCAGTATGTTAAGCAAATCGCATTATTAAGGACAGTGGGTCATTTCAAATATGCTTACGTTAGGTTTGAAGTGCTGAAGATAACTAAACATCCGGACGATTTTACAATTAAAGTACGATGGCGTATTCGAGGCATATCGGGATTAAAGGTAAGGTATCAGAACACATTTTAAATAATTCCAGAATAATTTTCTGTTTTATTCCAATTCCGAAAACACAGGTTATGTTTCAATTTTGGAAATTTAAGCTGTGGAAGCTTAAGGAGGCTTTCGAAGAACAAGAAGCGTAAGTAGTCTAAACGAGTCGAGAGTGCGTAACTTATTCAAAATTGTGTTTGGTTTTCAACTTTGAACAGGTGGTACGATGGATTCTCGACATTTTATCTAGGTGAAGACGGACTGATTGCAAAACACGTAGTGGACAAGGTAGACACATTTTGAAAAAGGATCTAAACCCATTTGCTCAGTGATCTTTTTTTGGCAGGTCATGCCCGATGAAAACAAGGAACCACTGTTAACACTGAACACGCCTGGTTCACCGAAACTCGCCATGTGTGTCGAAGTGCCGGAAGCGGCCGCATGGAATCCATCCGTTTCATGAACGGAATTCTAAAATCATGATATGTGATTAATAGAATGTTTTTTTCTACGTAAACTTAAAAAATAGTGAAAGGTTAGTATATGACATGTTATTAGGACGAAGTAGAAATTAAATTGCCAACCTACAAATCGTTTCAGGAATCAACGGTCGAGATCATACACCCCGGACTCTCAAATTTCCATTTTAATTTATGTTGTAATTTGTACGTGTATTATGTTGGCAATAACTGAGCTGTTTCGTTCGGAGCACATTTACAAGGAATGTGATATGATTGGAAGCATATATGAATGTATATTTCCATATACAATCTATAGGGGAATAATCACATGTGAAAATAAATTAGAATATGCAAGATAAAATTATGTTAAGATAATTTCTATTATGTTTGTTTCCAGCCATTGTAAATATATCTAATAAAATTGGATGACTGAATTTCATATTTCTGTTTTTTAATTTGCTTTGTGTAAAATGGTCAGTAGAAAAATGCTAAACTCACGATGATCTGTACAAGCCAAATTTGGATTATGAGATTTTTTCAGCAGCTCGGTAAATGCTTGCTATTCGAGCCAGGACAAACTTTTAAGAATTGTCTATTTGGTCGCCCAACAGAACCGAAAGGTTTAACCTCCAATGGATTGTGTTTAAATAATAACGACTGTGTCGTTCGCCAATTTTCGTTAGTCATGTCAATGTGTTAAAAATAATAAGCAGCGATTTTTGGTTTTTATATGCAACATGTGGCAGAAAACACGAATGCTTTCTGATACTTATGTTAAAGCTGTAACAAGTGTTAATTGGTACACCATGGCCTGGTTATGTCCCAATATTTGTTTGGTGGTTAAGCCGGTACATTGTTTATATATATAAAAGATAAAATTAGAAAAATAAGTAGAAGAGTTCAAGGTGGATTCGAAAAAGTGTCCATGTCGATTGTCATCGGGTGCCAAATCCATCGCTGGGACGCATCGATTTGCACCACGAGATAGATGTTGTTGAAATTACTTTCGCTATTTTTAAAGGCATATAAGGGTTTGCTTTACATATGTGTTGAATGACGGAGGATGAATCGGTCCGTTACAGTTCATACAAGAATAAAAGGTCAAAAACACGATCTTTGTCTTTCCGCAACTCACCAGATCGCATCAGAACATGTAGTTGCTGGCATTTAATTTGATCGTACAGAATCAAAAGTTCTAGGTAACCAAAAAATTGTAAGAAAGTGGTAATAGCGATCTGTGTGTACCCGGTTTTCGTTTGTATATATTATAATTATTTGTCGATTCATTACGTGAACATGTTTTTTTATGCGCCAGAGAATTATTTAAGAAATATACAGGGTGCGCCATCTAGACAGGACCTATTTAAATGTTGAATAACTCCGCCATTTTTCAGCCGATTTTGGAAAATGAACAAGATTTATTTAGGGTATACAATGCCATTTATTGACAATTCACTCAGAATACAATATCGATCAAATGACCACCTCCATTATACACACAAAAAGCGGCCCTTTTTTGGGCATTTTGCATTGTATTTGACAACATTTCGGGCGTAATAGCAGCAATTTCTGCTGTGATATTAGCTTTTAGTTCTTCAATAGTCTTCGGTTTGCTGGCATACACCTTACTCTTCAAATAGCCCCACAGAAAAAAGTCCGGCGCCGTCAAATCCGGCGAACGAGGAGGCCACTCCAAATCATCCTTTTTCGACGCAACGCGTCCCGGGAACTTGCTCTGCAAAAACTTCATAGTAGCAACTGTGGTGTGACAAGGTGCGCCGTCTTGTTGAAAATAAAAGTTCGTCAGACCGTGTTTACGCATTTCCGGACAAACAAAGTGCGCCAACATCCAACGATAGCGTGCACCGTCGATGGTTTCTCCAACTTTGAAAAAAAATGGTCCAATAATCGTTTTCGAGCACACTCCGGCCCAAACAGTAACTTTTACGTCGTGCAATGGTGTTTCGTGAATGATGTGTGGGCTCTCTGTTCCCCAAATTCGACAGTTTTGTTTATTGACGAAGCCAGAGAGCGTAAAATGAGCTTCGTCCGTCATCAAAATTCGGTCCCAAAAATCAGGCTCGGCATCGATCTTTCTTGCGATCGTATTCCCATATTCAAGGCGACGCGGCTTGTCCGTTTCCAACAATCTTTGAGTAAGTTGCACTTTGTATGGAAAAAGATTGAGATCATCCTTCAAAATTCTTCTTAAAGTGGTTCCGCTCATGTTCAGCTGCTGAGAACGACGGCGATACGACACACTTGGATTTTCGGCAACACTCTGTCAAACCGCTTCAACAACTTCATTGGAGTGTCACGGACGCGGTCGAATGGGTCGCGGGCGAGTAGCTACAGAGCCGTGTTCAAAGAAATTTTTCGCAAAAGTACGAATTGTCCCGGCGGAAGGCGCCGAATGTCTCCCGTATTTTTATGATAAGCACGCACAGTTTTCACAGTTGAACGATTGTTTGCAATGAACAGCGCTACAATTTCAGCCCGCTTTTTTGGCGTAAATCGATGCATGACTGAAATGGCAAGGACTGACGTTTCAGAATCTGGCTGATTTGTCAAAATCAGCTGAAAAATGGCGGAGTTATTCAACATTTAAATAGGTCCTGTCTAGATGGCGCACCCTGTATTGTTTCCAGCAAAATAACCGAACAATTTTTTTTTTGGGTACATACGAGAACTTAACAGGAATTTGCTTTCATTAAAACCAAATTAAGTTTATAACTCTGAACGTAAAACCAAAAAGGTTGCATTCCAGTTGGAACGTAAACTTTACTTCTATGAAGTAAAACTCGTAGCTCAAGCCGTCATCCAACAAACGTTCAAAAACATTCAACATAGTGAAAAAGTTATCAACTACATGACGTCCTGTGTTTGCATATATCGATTCGGTCTCATTAGTTTCGCCGACGTTCTCTACGTCCACGGTTTGTACGGTATTTTTCATGAAAAATTCCAGATGCCTGGCTTAAAATTTTACACACTAAAGGATCTTAATACAATTACATTTTCTCAAGGTATAATATCAATCATATTTGGAAAATTTAGCAATACTATATGAAAAATTTAGGAGAATTCACTTGGCATAAATTAGTTAGCCAAAATTGTTTTTGATTAGTATTTCGTTGAGAACCCCCGATTGGCTTTTAATTGCCGAAGCGTATTGGGTTTTGATTCAACTCATTTTTTTCAAAAATTTGGATCGATGTTTTCCTATTCTCTCTTTAAAATGATTTCCAATTGGCTGATGGACGAGATTTTGTGTTTTGATAGCCCTTTCACAGCTCTAGCTCTATCACATTAAGCCGGATAATATTATCTGTGGATAATATGTAATTTACCCCTCCACCGAGGACATGTATCCCAAACCATAACATGTCCTTCGCCATGTTTAAGGGATCCAGGTATATGTTTCGTTCCAAATCGGTGTTAGGTTACCTGGAACTATACCGTACTCCATCTGATTATATTTCCACTCGTCTGTGAAGAGCACACGATTTTCAAGTTGTTAGCACAAAATTTAGTTGTATATATCCTGCTCTAAAGCTGATAATCATTCAAAATCTTCGTTTCCGCAGTGTTTTTGCGCCTTTAGAACTTTGTTTTCGATTTCTTTAATTTTCCGTAAATCTATTTCTATTTTAACACATGCATATTTTTGGAGTATGAGAGCTCCCTTCTTCAGTGTTTTATTTTATAATACATGTAAAAACACTGAAGAACGGAGTACTATTATCCCCGAATAAAAACAAAAACAAAATTGCAGTCTTTTACGGAAAATTTACGGTGATAATAGGTTTTTTGTCTCGCAACCTTGAATTTTCAATGCATTATACTTGACTTTACGGAAAATCCTGTGGTAGAAATTATTTAAATTATTATTTCTACCACAGATGCAATATTTGGTGCTGACAAAAAGCAATTTATTTTAATCTAGTGAAGCACGCACCGAATATCACTTTCGTTTAAATTGTTTTTTGGCCTCGTATGTGTTGTTAGTTGTACCCTGTTTCCAGTTTTATATGACTCTGTTTTCAGTTTTTTAATAATATTACTAATACAGTTCCCGACAATTCGTAATATTTCTTGGTTTTAAAATTACGAATAAAAATCTTCTACTCTTCAATTGTAAGCCCAGTGATTTTCGGAATCAAAAATATTTGATTCCAATAGGATGGTACTGCACGCCATATTTCCACAGAAAAATACATAGGTCTACTAGTCCAGTCAATACACTTCCAAGATCAAACGATATGATGCCTACAGGTTGTTTACATTGAAGGAATCTCACATCATGAGTTTATGCTAGCAAACCTTTAACATGAGGAGCAGTGGAGGAAGATATTCGGCGTGCCATTGACGAAATAAAATTAGCTGTATTCGATTAAAAACAGATTAAAAGAGGTTGAACGCACTTTTTAACTGCCAGTCATGATGTCAATTTATCAGAAATCATTTTTTAACAACAAGTTGGATTGAATTTGGTTTAGCTTAAAATTAAATAAATTATCAAAGAAGTACATTCCAGTATGAAAATATGCTAAAATCAAAATAGTTATTATTATTGGGCAAAACGAACTCCATTTCTTTCCATCGCTGATTTTTTTCATGGGTTTTCATATTTGCATGTGTTTTGAAAATTTGCAGTTATTTGTCCCTTTGTTTTCCCGCGAATACATTCTGAAGCCTTTGAAGAAATTACATTCATTCAATTATGCATGATTCAGTTTTATGCCATTTTTGACCACGCTAAGCTAGCTTCGACTATAGAAATAATCTCATTTAATTTTAAACTCAGGTTATGAGAAAAATTTTATTTAAAGAGTAAGTTCACATATTACTATTATATAAAATTAATGGTGGACATGCCAGCAGATGACGTTTTTTTGGCAACCGTCGCTACCTGCAGTTTGCTTCGACTGCCTTCAGCATTACTATGTGAATTTTTGCGATTTCCACACGATTCGCTTACGTTGAATGGGGTCTTTATTGCTGAACACGATCCTTGTGATGTCCCCCAAAGAAATTGTCAAACAAGAAATTTTCGGTGCATGAGGAAGCCGGTTGGTGTATGTTCCCGAGTCGGAAAATGTTGCGACCTGGAAGAAAAAAATTTAAAGCTGTCATTGTTATACTTGCTGTATGGACTATCGTTACATCCTATTGAAACCTTAAACTTTGTAGTTCACATTACATATTGTTGACGAAAATTAAGTCAGTGGTTACGTTTCTCCAGTGTGCTGATTTAGCAGCAACATTGTTCTCGTCATGATTATGGAAAAAGTAGAATCAATATCATTTGTCGGTCAAGTTTGATTCTATTTGCATAAATATACCGCCATCAACTTGAACTGGATTTGAAAATAAATCCTATTTCGAGACTTTCTCGCAGAATCTCGCATAATACTTAATAATACTAAGTACTAATACTAAACATACTTAAGCATATATACCTTGGCTTGATGATTGACTCGATGATGAGCTTATTTGAGCAGATTCGAGCGTCAGCAGATAAGGCTACTGCGGGAGTGTCTGCTCTCAGCCGCCTTATGGCCAACACGGGGGGATCAAACTCGAGTAAGAGACGGCTACTTATGAGTGCAATGGAGTCAGTGTTCTTGGACTACACCGAAGTCTCGGCTGATGCTCTTAGCAAGGAGTCGTATCGAAGGCGTTTCGCACAGGTACGAAGGCGAGGAGCTCTGCGGATTGCAGCTGCATACCGCACTGGCCCTAAACCTGCAGTGCTGGTTATCTCGAGGTTGGTTTTTATTATACTTCTTGCAGAAGAACGGAAGGTATGTTCTTAGGTAGGAGAGAATCGGCGAGCGAAGCCGTTAGCCGAGAGGAAAGGAGAAGGACCCTAACTTTGTCGCAGCAATTATAGGTAAGCGAAACGCGAGGCAGGTGGACCGCACGGCTTATCATTACTTCGCATTACGTACGGACATTTCTTCTTATAAAGAAGGGCATCATGGATCGTGTAACGGCACAGACGCAAGGGGAATCTCTCTGATAGAAATCCTTTTCCTTCCTTTCCATTCCTGCTGAAAGAGGGATTTCCCTGAAACAGAAGGCGTCGCTAGGCGATGATTTATGAGGTCTAGTCGGAAGTAATGTGACAAACAGTTCCTGGCTAAGTTCTCGGTGTCACAGGGGACGTGTCTAGTTAGTAGTTTGCTTACCACCGGGAGTCCGACACTCAGAGCGTAAATAGCCTTTACCTCCCAACCATAAAAAAAGCACTACGTAACAACAACTCAACAATAACGTAAATGCTAAATAAATATAAGAAAGTGCCAAAATCATGGAGTTTGTTCTATTTTACAAGATGCATTGATATTTGTAAGCAAAACTTGTTGGAAAAAGACGTTGGAATGGAGAGATGCGCATCAACTTTCTCTTAAATTTTGTATCCATACACCATGACTCACATTTACTATTTCACTGGGAACGCTAACTTCAAGTTCTCTATAGAGGAATCCGTATTTTTACATGCTTATGTCCTCCGGAGTATGGACGCTGGTTAGTAGCTGCGCTATGCCTAAAGGTCAAAATAAGAAATTTTTGGTTTTAAGATAAGATTGAATTACTTGCTTCAAAATAACGTAAATAAATCTTATCAAGAGGTTAAGTTTAACATATTTTCCGTATTTTGTATTAAACATTTCATATCCGCATTTGTTTTAAAAAGTGCGTCTGGTCATCGAAAATTTAGGGTAACTCAGGAAGGCAATCATAACACCAAAGAAATCCGTGCACGCTCTGATTGCAATGGCTATAACGTGTTCAAAGTTGAAATGTTAGTATAAAGTGATCAGTGACATTTTTTCTTGCAAGAATTGCGCCTTCCCAGCTTTACACCCTCCTTTGCCATACAAACCCTCTAACCGTCCCAGGCCGTTCCCTGGCTTCAAAATGTTCGAGTTATGACAATGGTATTGGTTTTGCGAACAAATGTGTTACGCACCGACTTTTGAAGCAATTCAATCACATTGTCCTTGATAATGCAAATGTGATTCAAATCAGATTTGGTTTTGTTTATTATCTATGTGGCCGAAAATACCTCTCATACCATTTTCTGCACCATATCCATTATCCTAATTGGGAATTTGGGAAAAAAATGCAGAAAATATCTCATAGCGTGGACCCTTGGACGTGATTGAGTGTAGGTATATTTGTTGCGGATTAGTGGTAAATCGCTCGAGTTATGGGAATTATTTTGTTTCAGTGCGGTTCCCGTGGCAATCTATACAAACACCTTTATTGATTTCCTCGGATATCTTCGACATTCATTGTAGCTTGCTGGGTGCTCTTGCCCACAGTTTGTTCTTTTGGCTTTTCTTTATTTTCATTGCTTCATACAGAATCATCATTGATGCATGGAATCACTTCTTATGGTAAATGAGAGTTTCAAATGAAAATGAACCAAAAACTGAAGGAGATAAGAATACACTAAGTCCTTTCAGCTCTAGATTAATTTGCTCGACGCTGCTCCTATTTAAATTTAAGAATCGGCTACATATATATTTCTTTGACAAATTTTCTCTGCGACATAAGCGACCGTCGATTAGACCAAAATGCGATATTTCAAGGATATTTTCAAGTTTACTTGTCCTCGGATGCTGTTACCGCGAACAATTTCGACGGTTTTAATAGGAATGAGCCGCAGCCGTTTCACTACAATCTACAATTCGTAAAGCATTTCTTGATAATGTAATAGCGTTGGCGCTTCGAATGTAATAGATGGATACACCTGGCCGATTCGCCGCAAATCATCCGCATGTCTCTTTCGCACCAACAGTGTTGTACTGAATGTCAAGTGTTGGAGCCCGGTACCGTCTTGTACGAGTCGAAACTTCAATCGAGTCGGTTGTCAATATAAATTCAGTCCCAATGGGAACTTGCTGTCTCGACCTCGAATACTAAAAATCTCGGGAATAGTTGCTTAGTACCTGTAAATTTTGAGTTACTGAAACGTTGTATTGTCCTCAGACGTATGTAAATTGCTTTTGTTTGTTCGCGGGGAGTAATATTTGTGGAATTGGAAAATCTAGTGAAGTGCGTTGTGCAGTAGAGATTGGTTGGTTTTTCGCACTTGTGGTTTTATTTTTGTTGCTGAGCCCCATGCCCCGCGCGTTGGGGTTATCTCGATCAGATCAGCGTGCAGTTCGATTTAATTGATACGGCAGCTGCGGTGAGTTTCTGTATGCAGTGCATCTCGAACGTGTGTTGAAAGTCACTTAACCCGACAGCAATTACGGTGTTTCCCTCAGCACGAGTCGCAACTTCGGACGAGTGTGGTTTTGTTGCTTTCTGAATGGTTCTGACCAGCTTGTTACAAACATTCATCATTCTGATTCTTGGCGGGTTTCGGCTCGGAGTGGGAGCTCGAAGTGCAGGAGAGATTGTGTAGTTGCCGCTACAGAAACTTAATTTTGTGCAGACTAGAATGTGATTAGGTTGCTGTTTACCTCGGTTTCGCTTGGTTTGCTTTCAAGTTCAAATTTCGCATCGTATGTTAGTCGTAAACAACTTCCGCAAAAGGCGAAAACTGGTGCTTAATTGGACGTTTCTTGTTACTAGAATTGTATGAACGTCGCTAACAAAGCGGGAACTTACTCAGAAAACCCTCTCGACGTGCCAAGTGGTCTAAATTCCGTAACAGCGGGCGCCGATCTTGCTTCCGAGTTGAATGCTGCCTACTGTAAGAACAGTTAAGTTTGACAGATGACTTCGCCGTCATTGTCGCCGCGTCGATTGTTCTGATTAGAATCGTTCAGTTTGAAATTGCAATTGGGTGTTGGGCCGGCAGAAATTGGGATTTGTGGGAAAAGTAGAAGAAATTTCTGAGTTTCACATGTTGGCATCGCAGCGAACAAGGGCAGTAATTGGATTTTTATTTCGATACAGATGATTAGGGCTCCGGCAGCGAATGTGAGTCAACGTGCCTAAGATCTGGTTGGTGATATCGGGAAAGATGAATCGTCGTGCCAAGTGCCGAAATATGTGGTCAGATTTGTTTGTGAGCTATTTATTAGTGTTGGCTGTGTTGCTCTGTGTGAATCCACAACGGTGTTTAGTTTCATGTGGCGGTGCTCCCGGTGACTCGGTGATTTTGCCGGGTCCAGGGGTTGTTGGCAGCAGGTATCATGCCGGCAGCAGTGGGTCTGCACAGCAGTCCCATCATCATCATCATCCTTCGCAGCAGCAGCAACAGCCGCAACTTCCGTCAGCTGTGTCAGTGACCGGTGCCGCGGGTCATCCGAGCCATTCTATCGCCGGCACTGGACAATATGTCGACCCGCCACGAAATTCCTACGCGATGTTGAGTGCTGCAATGTCTCAAGCCGTTAGCAACGAATTTAGTGAGTATTTTTTTACGTGCCCATTTCCCATTGGATAAATATAGAAAATGCAAATCGTGTGATTAATGCACCGCTGGCGCGTAATAGGCATAAGACATTTCCTTCGTCGGGCATGCAAGGAAGATCTAAAGTCCAGCAACAGGTTTTACTTCCCGGTTGGCCTTTATTTCAATTTATATATTTAAATTTAATGCATATGGGTCCTCCAGAAGACAATGGGTCTGTCTAAGAGAGAAAATGCGCGCCTGAATTTGGATTTACGGATTGGACAAGAGAATAGGAAGAGTATCATAAAATGCTACCAACATTTCGTTCACGTGCTGCGTGGAACTCATAAGAGTGCTTTTAGGTTCCACTTGGGCAAAGAAAAGTAATTAGATCCCTCTCCTCACGCTCTAACCACCGTTGTTCGATTGTACATTTTTCAACAAATTCTGCTGTCGGAATGCACGAGGCATGCCAGGCAATCGCTGCTTTGGGTCATTTGTTGAACTGAGATTAAGTTCTATGTTGGTCTTTAGCACCCTCTTTGAGTCGCTTCAATCAACTGTTGATAGTTCAAAAACAGTTCCCGGTGCTACTGACATTGCTGGTTCGCTAACTCTTTATCTATGCCCTACATTCTGTGTTCCGGTCCCCACATTAGTTGAACTTTCCTCCAGTTAGCTGATGCTTTGAGTACTTGCATGCATTCCAATGCTAGCGGGAAAGGTACGTATTCATAGGGAAGGACCCGAAGTGGAGAGTTCGAGAGTATGTTAGACTTGCTGATATGATTCTTGTTGCCTACAGAGCTTAGTCCTACAGATGGGCTAGATTCGTTTGATTTCAATATAAAATGTAAGGAAAATGGAATCAGTGATGATAAGGTTGGGTTTGTCTGGTTTAATTGCAAAACCTTCAAGTGGAAACACGACATTAGATGCGGCTGGAAAAGAGTGCAAGCGCTACCTAACTTGTAGTTTTGGATATTCCGCATCGCATCGTGAACTCTGGCTCGATGGCACTCATCTGTTTTATGTATCACTGAATTTCACTCTTCCTCCTTCTTGAGCTTCTAAGGGATATCTTTGCATTAAAACTAACAATTCAGACAGACAATGAGAAACAGACAAAATAAATGCTGAGTACAAAGCTTAAAACTCGAAAATAATATAATTCCCCTAACTGTGGACTAAAACCACATCAAAAGACGGATTAGCCTTGCCAATAAGACATATTGTCTCATACAATCTTTCATAATAAATAAAGATGTGCATAGAAGAGACAAAACTATCTGACGTGAATTATACCAGTTCTATGGTATGACATCGAATCGAAGTCTCTAATTCAGCGATCAAAAAATTGAATTGACGCCTGTAAACAAAAGCACAGAAGACAAATTCTCAGTCCAGTAACAGAAGACTGCCGAAGGCGAGAAGTTCCTCAATTTTGCTTCGTTGTAAATGCAATTGTCTCGGGCGTTTGTCGATTATTGGACTGAAATTAAAAATTAGCAGAGTGAACAAACATAAAATTCAGTAAAATTGAAATAAATAATCAAGAAGTGGAAAAAGTTCAGAACCTTGCGTTTGCAACGATACAATCTTCGACGGTTAAGATACAATACTGAGTTGTATCTTACTCGTCAAAGCGTGTATCGTTGCAAACGAAGTAATACGTTATGTGACGAACACGATGCCTCCTAATTAATCAACTGCCATGAGAAAGGCATACATGGAGATAATGAAAAAACCTCCACGTTTTCTACAAGAAAGGATACAAGTACATTCAATACGACTCTCAGGCAAAGTGAAAGGGGTACCATATTTGTTTGACAATGCTTGTCAAAAGGTGCTCAGTATTAGAAATGTGATTTCGTTTTCTTGCAAAATCAACAGCCCAAAATTTCACCACTTTTTGGCTTTCTTTAATTATTGGATTGAAATGAAAAACTAATAATGTGGCAAATAAGTCGAAATCGCGAGGAGAATTTAACAAAATTTCAGATCAAGTATCCAAGAAAATTGAAAAAAGTGGAAACCTCAAGACTGTTTCGTTTACAACGAAGCAAACTTCAGGTCCCTAAATTTGAGGATGCGGTGGGACGACCGAGACCAATGGCGGCGAACTCTGTGGTAGACTAAGGACTGATATCCAACTGTAATCTCATGGAAGAAGAAAAACTTTCTGGCTCAATAGTGGTTTGGTTATATCGAATTCTCCTCCTACATAACGGGACAATACTCTTCATGGCTTTGGAAATTCAAAGATGACACTTTGGAAGATGGTTGTTTACCTCCTTAATGAATTTGATACTGATGCTAACTGGTGTTGGCCCTCTTAGAATGTGTTCATGCACTGGCTGGAGCATTTTACATTACAGCTGTTGGCGTAATCCTCAGAGCACTAGTGACGATCAGACAGACCAGTCGCTCGATCTTTCCTAATTCCTGTATAGTTGTCACAAGTATGCATCGTTGCAAATGAAATATTCAAGAATTTTTACCACAAGAATTTTTCGATGACAATCTAGAGTCACAAGAACTCTTCTATTCGAAATATATTTTTAGTTAAATATGATGGACACAGCTATATGTGCTAATTAATACCAGAAGCATAGTTGTGAATACAATTAATATATAATCTGTTTTTTGACAGAGAAAACTCGGGGTACACAGGATTAATTAGTTTTAGTTAGTATTTGAATGGGCCATAAAAAACTAATGAATAATTCTTTAATGCTATGAGCTTATTAGAAGCATTAAACTTTTCGATTTAAGAATAGAAGACGACATAATTCAAATGACTACAACGGCGATACCCCACTCGATCAGTCCAGTTTAATGTTTCATCGTTGCAAACGCAACGGTCTCGATTTTTCCACGGTGTTTTTTCATTTTTGTTGACAATTTGACTCATGTATGAAACCGATGGAGTTTTAAAGGAGTCGAAATTAAGAAAAAGTTACAAACATTTAGTTCAAGTTGTCCAAAAAATTCAAACGGTGCAAACTTCAGACACCTTCAATTTTTCAGTACATTTTCAATTGTTTGGGTAAGTATTTCATCAATGGCAACTTCGTTTTCATGTTTCAAGACGTCAATCGTCTTTGGATGGTTAGCGTGACTCTTGTCCCTAACGGCTCCTCACAGAAAAAAATCCAACGAAGTCAAATCGCGAGATGGCCAATTGACATGAGCATTTTTGCTATTATGCGCTTTCTAAAACAGTGCGGAAAATCTAGATTTTCCGTTGGCAGTGTGGCACGTGCTGTTAAAACCAAATGCAGCCTTTGTTATCCCCTTTTAATTTTGGCCAACAAAATATCGTTCAGCGATTCTCATTCACTGGGCGTTCGAAGAGAGCAAGGAAACAGCGTTTGCTTGCTCTCTACGAAGAAAAATGGCCCATTAATGCCGCCAGACCAAAATCTGGATCAGACAGTCATTCGTTGTGGATGCCGTGGTTTCTCCACGTTGACGTCTGGATTTTCTAAGCCCCAGAGACGACAATTAAACTTATTCATGTATTTCCTCCGAGTTTGAAATGAGCTTGATCTGAAAAGTTGATTTTTTGAGAAAAATATTCGTCTTCTATCAAGCGGTCGTCGGCCCATTGAGTGAACCGAAAACGCATCGAATGGTCATTGGGCTTCAGCTTGTACATTAATTGAACTTTGTACGCATTTATATCAAGATCTTTATGGAAAATCTTTCTCAAAAAATGTGGCTGAATTTTTGAGAACAGTGATGAGGTGATGTTGTTGGTTCTTCACGCACGCTCTGAACCACATTAGGGATGTTTTCGGTTGAGCGAACTGGACGAATGCGTACATGGGATGTTTTATCTAAAAACAATCCAGTTTCACGGACTCGCTTCACAAATTCATCCACAAACTGCATTTTTGGCACATCCTTTCTGTCAGATTTTTTTCGTAAATTTCTAACAGTTTTATAAGAATACTCATCACTTTGGTAATAAGTTTTTAATATTTCAAAATTTAATCAAGCGAAATCCATTTCATAAATGTCAAACAGAAAAACAACTTTCCATCACATCACATCAGAAAAGTCATCAAACCTTCCAAACTCAAAATAATCTATATATGCAATTTTCAACTGATTTTTTCAATTGAGAGATTTAAATCGCTATTTATTGGTAGGTCATTATTCTCATCCCTGTAAATGATGAGAAGAAGAACAAAAATAAACTACTTTTGACGAGTAAGACTTAAAAGTCTTCCATAAAACGGAATGCAGGTTCAAATAAAGTCACAATTTTAGAAAATTTGTTGATTCAGCTTTTGCTAAATAATGTTTAATTGGTGAGTGACACAGACGCGATAAATTGAGGCTGGTCGTTTATTTTTAGCGTCTTAGCAATTTTCATTTGAAATGAAATTCTCATGGCATTAGCAAAACAGAATGCAATTTCTTTGACCGTTTTCGAAATGTAGCACATATTTTTGACCTTTGGATATTTTGAACGTATGGTAAGGGCTGTAGCAAAAAATTACAATAGAAAATTCAATCTGCGTAATTGGAAAACCGGAAATGTGTCGATCAGCCGCCCAATTGTCATTTTAATAACAGAGGAGGAGAACAGCTTATATTTTTAATGATGGATAAGTGAAACATCATCAAACATCGCTGGTCAAAGATAAGGTCTGAGTAGTAACTACGGCCGAGGCAAAAATCCTTAATCATGCAGAGTTTCAACGCTATGAAAAAAAGGGGCAAACGGGCGACTATCAAGGATTAATTACATTAAAAGCCCTCCATGGAGGTAAAACCCTTCTTACTTAAAGCTAAACAAGCCCCTTTTAAGCTAATAAAAGGTATTAACATCGAAAAAGTTCATGTAAGATGTTACTCGATGGAGACTTTTCGGAAGAAACATCAAATGTATGAGACAAAATGGGCATAACATGCGAGCAATATGAAAGATGATCTAATCCGGAAACTACAGGGAGGTCCATCTGTTGGTTTTTTTAAAAAAACCAACAGATTTTTTTTTGGTTTTAACTATATTTGACATATCATATGTGAGAGCTGTCATGTGGTATGCGTGTATCAACTGTCAAAGGTTTGGCAATTGTGAACATGGACTTTTTAACGACACAACAACGCATTGTAATTATGCATACTTTTTACGAAAACGGTCGTTCTGTAAAAAAAACTTTTCGCAAATTTCGGGATAGTTTTGGTCAAAATTCACGACCAATAACGCCTGGAATACGTAAAGTTGTTTAACGTTTTGAGGAAACTGGTTCCGTAGAGGGTCGATGACCATACCAACATGCTCGTCCAGTTCGTAATCCTGAAAATATTGCCGCAGTAAGTGAAATTGTCCGTCAACAACCATCCACATCCACAAGACATCGTTCACAGGAATTAGGCATTGCTCGGACCACATTATTGAGGATTTTGATCTTCATCTACATCACTGCAAGATTCAATTTACTCAAGAACTGAAGCCGGCAAAATTTTGTCGAAATTTCATTAATTGGATGCTTGAAAGAAGTGAGGGTTTTTCAGTAAAAATCATCTTTTCGGATGAAGCTCATTTTTATCTCAGTGGCCATGTTAATAAGCAAACCTGTAGGATCTGGGGGGCTGAAAATCCTCATGAATATCATGAACAACAATTGCATGCCGAAAAAGTGACTGTGTGGTCTTTCGTCTGGCGGTAGTATTGGGCCGTTTTTTTTTTCGAAAACCCTGAAGAAAAGGCTGTTACCATCAATGGCGAACGTTATCGGGCTATGATAAAAAACTTTTTGTGGCCAGAAATTAATCTTATGGGTGCTAACAATCTTTGGTTTTAACAAGACGGAGCCACAGCTCACACATCTCGCCAAACCATCAACTCATTGCACGAAAAATATCCGGACCGCATAATTTGGAGGAATTCTGGCGTCAATTGGCCGCCAAGATCGTGTGATTTATCACCTCTTGATTATTATCTTTGGGGTTTTTCGAAAAGTAAAGTATACGCGAATGACCCGCGCACAATACAAGATCTTAAGCGGAACATTCACGCTGAAATTGCGGCCATACCAACGCTAATTCTGGAAAAAGTCATTAAAAATCTGGATGCTCGAATGAGAGCCTGTAAAAAGAGCCGCGGTGGGCATATGTGCGATGTTGTGTTCCATACATAATTGCCATAGACCAACCTTTTGTAGTCAATAAAGATTTCCGATCTTCTCTTACAAAAAGTGTGTTTCCTTTCACAATTTAAAAAAAAAACAGATGGTCCACCCTGTATAAAGTCAGTGCATCGTCTTAAATAAGGACTTTTTGTAGTTATTCAGCGGTGGCCGCAGGCATCAGTTTATATCTAAGCTAATCATAATTGACAATAATTACACACTTGGCGACGAGTATTATTGAATTTCGCCGATTTCCCGAAAGTGTTCCAACATCTGACAGCAATATGTCGAAGATATACCTTTAATTTTAATCCAAGATAGAGCAATTGAGCATAAGCCAGTTCTAATTGAACGACCAGAAGACGAGTGAGATATCATTAGTTTAGTGGACATTTTCAAACTATGCGACCAAGGATAATTGAATGCCATAAAAGAAAAGGCTGCATAGAAAGAACAAAAACCTTTTACTGCATAACTTAACATGTCAATTTCATATGTAGCACAGAAACAATCCAAGAGTTTTCATATTTCACAAAATTAAAAAAAGGTAAGGAAGAAATAGTCATATCTTTCTTTGGGTCTTTCCTGTATTTAACTGACAGCCACCTTTAGATAACAAGATTCGAAATAAGTAGAAGAACATTTCCCTCAATCTCAAGCGAAAAGAACTCATTGGCTAGTGTTGGACGAAGGTTGTATCTAAATATGAAGTGCTCGCTTTTTTGGAAAGTTTAGAATCTTGGCCAAAGAGTGGACTTAACTAATAAACTCGGTACTGAAACGGATTCTTTTTATCAATGTTAGACTCAATTTTTCTCAAAACAGTTTTCGAAGCAATGAAGTGTGTCACTAATTTGCAATTTTCAGTGAGAGTCGTTGAAAAAAACATTGCACATGTATTTTGCAATATTTACATGATAAGTTTGTAGATGTCCGCACTTATTAATTTTCGTGTATGAACTCGCTTTTGTTATTCTTATGAGTAATCTTATCAAAATCACATGTACACAGGACGTTCAAACGTGTTAATTAAGTTTTCGCTGAAAAGAAAACAGAAAAGATCGTTAAAAGTATTCTTTGCAAACATTAATTAGCTCCACGGATCCATCTGTAAATATGTGGCCACGTAAGCCACACACGTATGTTTCTGTTTGTATTTGACTACGAAGGCTGTGGAAAAGTAAGCTGTGCAATCCGAACAACAAAACACAGTACTTTTCCTCTGAGCCGCGGTAGCTCTTTCAGTATGAAATAGTATTGACGGAAGTTTTCCTGAGAGAGAATTGTGTCTAGCAACATTCGCTGTTTATTTGAACGACTCGACGATTTGCGGTTTCGCCACGTTTAATTGTTCGTGAGTCAAGAAAATTTTTCAATGACATCAATTGCAATATTTTCGCTATAAATTATTGCAAAATTTTGCATGCAAAGGAGAATCAACGCGCGATTCTAGATGAGTCTGTTAGTGGATGGGATCTAGCCGCACGATTGCCTAATGGAGAATGGTTGAAGCCTAGGATCAAGGCAAAATGATTTGTTTCGTATCTTTCAATAAGTGGAAAGTCATCAGACCAACTGACCCCAACACGAGGCATTGTCGCAAATAAATATGTTGAGCGAAAAAGAGCGAGCATTTGGGAACTTTCTTCCGAAAATAGTTTAATCGCTGCATAGTTATGTGAAGTATATGAGAGAGATTGATCGATTTTGTTTGGGGGTTTCGCGTATTTTCTCTGGTTGAACGCGTTTCAATAAAATCATCGCAACACCTCTGCAAAGATAGTCCATTTGCATTGCTAGCACATATGTTGCCACCTGTGCAGCTAATTCACATTTCGCGAACAATATTGACTTTGACACGCCGGCTGTGGGTTTCACATTTGTCTAATTGCACGAAAATAGCGCGTGACGTTGGCGCTAGCTGAACTTGAATATGACCAGGTTTGCCTTCGTTGTATTTTCCTCAGATCTCTTTTATAATGAGAAAGATACTGATCATAGGATCAGGCTGCGATGCGAAAGTATTCGTTGTTCAGTTGTATGCGTCCAGGGCCCTTCGGCCACGCCAGGATAGTACGAGTTTGTTTGAGAGATAGTTGGCAGTCCGTGCTAAATATATAAGGCAATAATAAAAGCGACAAATATCAGATTTATGTGGTTGTATCGAGACTTTGAAACGCGACAAAATAACGATTTGACCTACAATAAATATGTCGAGTTGTACACATTCTTCCTCTGATATATGTTCGCGAATTGATAGTCAACAAATATAAATGACATGAAAGACTTGGTCAGGCATCCATTAAGCAAGATATGAATGCACGATATTGTTTTTCTTAATATTTATTTGATTCTACGTAGCATCAGCCGTAACCCGAGGGCTATTGGGTAATAACAAGATATTGAAATGTTTTCCATTTCTTCTGTCAGTTTGCCCACTTTAACGAAGAAGAAGGGGAAGACAACATATTTTAATATACTGGAAAATTTGGGCCATAGAAGTTCCACTGCATGCAATTACGAACCTGCATAGTAATCATTTGTAATATAATCATTCTGCATCCATCTTATGAGTAAAAAACTGAAGTTTTGTTCTCTGTCTTCAACACTGAACGTAGCATTTACGTATGAAACTCGATTCTGAAGTCGGCTGTATTGAAACTACGACTAGTGCGACTGCAAGCTCACTTAAATGCAGGGGGATAAGGCAAAATGCAAGGATCACAAATTTGTAAAAATTTTCCTTTTTTGATACTTGTACTTGGCGAATCTTATTTCCATTTTTGCACGCACCCTTTATTCAAACACATTCTGTAACGTTTCGTATGGATTGCAGTTGATAGACTTCTAACTTACTATAACACAGTTGCCGGGTTCGAATTCCACGGATTCCACCGCATTAGATTGCTGCTGTTGCTGGAACAATTGGCCCGACAATCGAGAAAATTCATTATCATCCATTTAAGATTATTCCAATAACCTTCGGCGAATAATTCGTTGTTACAAATGGTACAAATTGTTCATTGGTCGTTCAATAAAATATCTGGTTATTGTTCAATAACTAGAGTATTTTATTGGCTTGTTTTAAATGCACGCCGTCATTGCTTTTAGGTTGCAAATGTAACTGTCTCGGCTTTTTATATGTGGAACGTCCTGAATTCAGTCTAATAATTGATGGAAACCAAAAAGTGAAAAAATTCGGGATCGTTACGTTTGCGACGACGCAAATGTACTTACTTAAACTCTCGGTGACTGATGATGACGACAAAGAACAGTTAGTTTTGCCTTCCAATTTGATTAATTATTTTGACTTGTCGCCTACTTCAGTATTTCTCAACATTTATTGGAAATATGTCACAATATTGTTGACATCCTGTATGATATTGTTGAGGTCAGTTCTTAATTGCATTGAGTATACGAATAATGTTGATATTCATATTTCCCTCGCACAGTTAAAAAATTATGTTAAATTAAATTCGCATGTTAATTTTTATCGTAACTTATTTTTACTATTGGTTAGATCAAATTCGTATATGATCCTCGTTTTTGACATTGTTCATCCATTGTTATTCCGATGTCCTCCAACAGAATTTTTTTTCTTTGAATATTTTTTCGTTCGTGATGGGGGTCTTTGCGAGCCTCGACTGTGAATTGTTTTTTGTTTACCTATCCTGTTTCTCGTCAGGTGGCTGAAGTTTGCATCGCTGCAAACGCGATGGTCTCGAATTTTTCACTTCTTGATATTTGACGACGATTTAACTCAAGTGAAAACTAGTACAGCGCCGATATACACGAAGTTAAGAATCCTTCATGCGAATTGCCCAAACAATTCAATAAGTGGAGAAGAATGAAATCGCATTCTATTAGGTTTTCATTTACTCTTCTACAAAAGCAAATAGTGAGAAAATTTGACAGTGTCAAGAATTTGAAACTTCAGACACCTATTTTTCAACAGAGGAAAAAGGAAATACTTGCTGGGGGCTAAAAAACTGAATACGGTGAGTGAGCTGGGGACTTGTCTTGGGGGAACAAGATTTTTGTTGATGCTAAATGAGGTCGTTTAGACTTGATTTCGTTGTTCAATCGATCCTATAATGCACAGTAAGTAAGTAAACTTTAGTGAGACTTTAAACAAGTTGACAGTACGAACTTAATGACTATTTAACATTTGACATTGTTTAGCTGTCAAATAAACTTTGACTGTAAGAATATGTTTTACATATATAGGAAGTTATTTAAGATACTTAGGAGACGCCATTCGCTCGTCATTCGCTAATATATAAATAACATTAAAACTTATGCTTACTTAAGTCTAAAACTAACCCTATTCCTAAATATAATTAAATCTAAAGCTAAATATTGACGTCAGTGGCCTTAGCCCCGGTATGTATTTGGATTGTAGGATTTTGGCATTTGGATTGTAGGAACCTGGGTGGTATTTTATAGAATAGATAGAATATTGAGGGGACAAAAATAATATGAGTGATTTGTAGTAGTAAATTCGAAGAGTGTCCGGATATTCCGGAGTGGGCGAGCTTTCCACTTTGCTAGTCGGATCTTACTCGTAGTTAGCATATAATGAAGTATCGCTACAACCCCTGTTTCTTTGTACAGCACTTTGTTCTGTTAGTATTTTTTGTTTGCTCGTCGATATTTTGAGAAGCAATTCCTTAGGATTTTCTCTCAAAAGCCTGGAGTTCTTCGGCTGCCGTTGGTGAGATTGTTAACCAGGCTGGGAATGAGTATGTGATGATAGGTCTGACAAGTGTTTTATACATCAGTACTTTCACGTTCGAACCTACCGCTTTCGAAGAGAGAAGAGTGGAGATGAGAGCGGCAGCAGCTTTCGTTTTGTTTAGAGTTTTCCTTGCATGCGAATTTGATTTAAAATTGTTATTGAGATGCACCCCAAGATATTTAATGTTGTCTTTTAGAGGCAGGGTTCAACTTCGATTTGGATTGGTAGATGCCTGCTTTGGGGCACTGCAAAACGGTGACCTTTGCCAATAGCATTTCGGAAGCCGATTACTTCAGATTTTTTAGCATTGATTTCTAGTCCCCATTTGTTCAGATATAATACGGTGTTATTCACAGCACATTTCAACTGGGTTTGAGCTAGAATTGGGAGGGAATTTGTGGCTGTGAGTAGGATGTCGTCTGCGTACATGATTAGGTCTAAGTCGGAATTGTTCGGACGAGGAATATCATGGAGGTAGAAATTGAAAAGGGAGATACCAAGGATAGAACCCTGCGGCACCCCGGAGAGTATTGGGATGGGATTTGATTTGAGGTTGCCTTCTTTTATATGCGAGGCTCTGTTAGATAGGGAACTATAGAGGATTCTATTAAGGATTCTATTCTATCCTATAAAGGAAGTATAGCGACTGGGCAAGACGAAACTTTTAGTTTAAACTTGAGACCGCTGATCCATACAGAGTCAAATGCTTCTTTAAGGTCAAGAGCGCATGCTACTGTGCACTTTTTCCGCTGTAGGTTTTTGGTGACTTTATCATGCAGCAGCATACTTAATTCCTCTGTGGACCGTTCGCGCTCGAATCCAAACTGGAAATGTGGAGTTAGTGGAGTGTAAAAATTGATAAACCTTCGGAGAATTATCCTTTCTAGAATTTTCCCATGTTTGGGAAACGGTATACGCACGGTATAGGTATATAATGCACAGCAATATAGTTAGTTCTAATGTTGTTAGTGTTACAGTAATATTGTTAGTTGAGTGTTTTCCATGTTGAAAATAGGCTATGAAGATTACACCAAGTTCATTGCAAAATATACTGGCTAGAACCTCGCCAGCTGAATGTTGCGCCTTCGGGCGCTTCCTACGGCTTTTATCAGTTGATAATTAGTTCGCCGACTGGGAATTGGACTCAGAAATGCAGTGATGAATCCATGTTTTGTTCAATGTCACAAATCGTCTCAAAATTCCTTTTTACTGTCGCACAATAGTATCAAATTGTGCCTTTTGCTATCTGGCCGCTTTGTGGTTAATTTTTAGGAAATGTAGCACCCATTTCGGGCACAACTTTCGCATAAGTAAATATTCATGAAATATTTATTTAACGTATCCTTTTGTGATGGCTATGAAGAAAACTATCTCACTCAAATTATTTTTGCGATCATTTTGGACATTTTTGGTGTTATCCGAAGTTACTATCTCATTTGGCCTTCCCGATCGCGGGTCGTCACTGGTGCGCGTGTGGTCACAACGAAATTCAGTAACCCAATATTTAATAATTGATTATGATAGAACAGATTTATTCCAATATTTATCAAGCCATGCCTTTATTTACACTAAAGTTTTTCCTATCCAAAGTCTTCAGTCTGTTGAAATAATCGTTCCTAACTTTTTTGTATTGCAGGTGTAGATCCGGATTTATTATTTATCTGGTTTGACAAGGAATTTAGTTACAGCGTGATGCTCTAATTCTATCAAATGCATCGGCGACTCCTTATAATGTGGAATATAATGATGACTGTAGAATGATTCTCATAGCTCTGTAGTGCAATATTGTTTCGGCAGAAGTTTAGAAAAATTGCAATTACCTTAAGCTCACAACTTTTCAGTATTACATTGTGGTAAACGCAACGGCCTAAAGAAAGATGACTATGATTTTTTCACATTTTTAAATTGTTGGCATTCAACTCTGTTTTTTTTTGACATCAAATCATCAGCGACAAATTGTAAAAATGAAAATATCCGGGTTTTTGTAACGAAGCAAACTTCAGACACCAAAAAATAAAACTAGCAGTGCAGCGTTGGGTCGAATCTTTATTTTAATGTTCTCCAATCACTTTTAACGTTTTGTTTTGAGTACTCACATTTTGCTTTGCTATGTAAAATGAATATGAAGATTTGGAAACGTCTCGTTTACTCCACTTTGCAATTAGTGTTGAAAAACATTCGTTAATGCATTTTGAAATGCTTAAAAAATATTCTCTTCTGCTTATGTGAGCTATCTTCCCCATGAACCAGAAAAAAGCATTTAAGTTACTTTTCGACAAATATTGTGGTATGCCAAGTTCTACTTTTCCAATCCAAACAGACAAGTTAGAAAGAAAATATGCGTATCTAGGGCATAGATGTTTATTAAAAAATTCGGAAAGTACTCATAAAATGTTGCTAAAGTTTCATACTGAAATATGTTGTCCAGTCATAAACAAGAAAACGAAACATACACAAGTGTGAGATAAATATTCAGTTTTTGCTGAAAGGAAATAAGAAGTCAACAATTGTTTGCCAAAGCTTTAACATGCAAAAATACATGTTTAGCGATAAATGTTATTTATGAACAGAAAATAAATTTAAGGCCATATTCCTGGAAAGGGTTGCAATATAGAGCAAGATTGTTTAATCCTCAGAACTCGCCATATTATTCTACTCAGGGTCCTATACTTTTTCTACCAAAGTCATAAATCACCAAAACTATGTCTCATATACAAAATATAATAACATAAATACAGTGACGCGGCAAATTCCTTAGTCGCGTGTACTTTGTCTTTCAACGTTGAAATAATCCATCTGTTACGATTTTCAATGTATTTAAGTGCTAATTTTTTTATTCATTTGACATAATAAACCAGCAAAAATTCAATATTGGATAGTTTTCCTCAATTTTATTACAATTTTATACAAATCGTAAATTGTGAATGAATGAATATGCGGGCGAAAGAATAATGACCAAGGCTAAACTTTGGAAAGTGGTTTTTTCACAGGGCTATAAAAGAATGAATACTCTCGAATTGTGAAATATGTTTGACATGTTTTTTTCCACGAACTCTAAAACACATTGCTGAAAAGATAGGTGTTAATAAAATGATGCATGGGCTACCTATTTGAATTGATTAGTATTGTTTGTATATTTGGTTGGGGTGGTATTTAGCCTCTAGTTGTAAATTATCACATAGTTGGTATGCCAAACAGGTCTAAGGCATTGTTCTATTATTCCATTAATCTAAGAGGGAAATTTTATGGATTTGGAAATATTTAATTTTTATGTTAAAAGATTGATTGTAGCACAAAATCGTCTCAAATTATTTTAATTGACAGAAAATTAATTACGAACTGTTAGAATAACGAAGAATCAAATATTTAGCATTCACGTAAGAAAATGATGCCAGCAACTATTAGTTAGATTTTATTAATTTTGCAAAATCATCTCATAACGTTTTGATGTTTGTCAGCCTTTCACTGATTATAATTCGTAAATTTATTCGTTTATATTTGGTAAAAGATTAATTATTTCCGGCTTCAAAATATGAATTTTTATTTAAAAGGTAAATGGCTTCATCATGGAAACTTGCTTGCGATTTTTCGACGATTTTTTGTGCAAGCATTTGAAATTCACAAAAAGATGTTAGTATGTGTGTAGTTGAAATGTGAAACAAATAAAAGTTAGTTTGAAAATATAAAGTTTTGTTGGAAAACTTTAAAATAAAACAAAAAAATTTCAAAGCCAAGTGATGCACCCAAACGAGGCATTGGTTTTTCATATAGATTTTCCTTGCACCGTGAATCATACTAGAGGTGTTAGTTGAAGTTTGCCGGTTTTTCAATAAAGAAAACACTTACTTCTCAAGGGAATCTCAAAAAAATGTTTATTCATAGTATTGACAATTGGATTCTACACATTTTGCCCATCTTTCAGGCAAATCATGGATACCATGGCTTTTAAACGTTGTCACATATAGTGTTTGTGCCAATTTTTGTTGCGATTGGGTGGGGTCTTCATCCAATAACGCCTGCAATTCCTCGTCTTCAAACTTTTTCGCTGCACCAGAATGTTCATTGTCTGTTTATTCGAAATGTCTACTTTTAAATTGACGAAAGCATGTTTCACATGTTCTAATCACTGGAGCATGCTCATCATAAGTTTCTACCAGCAACCGATGAGCTTCAACTATTTTTTTTTTGATGAAATAAGAAAAGCAATGAATGCTGCAAATCCGATTTACTTGGAACGAAACACGACATTTTCACTGAGGTGTACAACTGAGGTGGCTATTATTTTGGCAGATTGTAACTTGTGTATTTTATAAGATTAATGTCAATAAAAAAATATGACACAGATGCCAAATCGTAGAAATGTACACATATCACTAGCGACATCTATGAGTAAAACCGGCAAATTTCAACTAACACCCCTGGTATATCTTTAGTGGAGGTGATAAGATAATCATCGCAGAATAATCGGAGAGATTCCAAATTCACAGAAACACTATAGAGAGAAGAATCCAGGAGCTAGGATTTGTGATAGAGTTGGGTGTTTGGACACGCCACGAACTTCCGCTAAGAACAAGGAAAACAGAATCTTGTTTCCCATCTTACTCGTTTCCAAAAATTATAAAGTGCGTCCTGTACAATAACGTGATACGGCACTGAACAGTTTGTAAAGGAAGTGCATCATCAGCATCCGGCTCAAAACAGAGGGTCTTATTATCTGTTTGGTGGGATTTTCGAGAAGTCATTTATTGCAGGCCTTTGGAACGAAATCAAACTTTAACTTTGGTTGGCGATAAGTCATAGATATAAACGGTAATTAATATCACTAGTATTATTATATACATAATACTAATGCTGATAATATATTGAATTAATCACTTTTTTATAATAAAATGTTTAATTAAATTCGTAATTAGAAAAAATAAATAATTTATTTGGAAACTGGAAACTGGAATCACATGAACTATTTGTAGCAAAAAAGCTATGAACACTTTTTTAAAAAAAGGAAAAATATTGAAGAGTGTTGAGCTTAATACGCTTTCAACTTTCGATCCACAAATTGGATTATATTATATGTTACAAACCCTCCGGAAGTTGTATATTGTTGGAAGTAAGGAAGGATGAGTTTTGATCAGGAATCTGCAATGAGAAGAAACTTTAGACAGCAAAGCCAAGTCCCCTTTAAGCAGAATGAAGTTTGAAAGTCAGAAAAAAGAAAAAGAAATGGCAAGAGAGCAGCGTCCGAAAGTAAAAGAAAAAATGAGACCGTGCTCCATGGCATGTTCTAGAACAATCTCAGAAGTGGTAAATATAATCAAATTTAAAAAAAGCGTAACTCGGATTTATTAGTACTCCATTGCTGGCGTCTCCTCCGCTTATAAAATATCAGTTTATAAGGTTTAGTCACCAGGCACATGGAGATATGTGATGATGATGCAGAGCATTAGACCAATAGGGGATTTCATTCCCAACAATGAAAATCGTGTAAGAAGTAAGAACTGCAACTAGGAAAAAACGAGCGGCGCCTAATAATTCAATTAATTATACCCATACGAATTAAATTATAACTAAACTCAATGCACAAGGATGCGAATTGTTAAGTTGCCCTCGTACTCTCACTCGTCTATCATGATATCTATTGCTATGCTTCCGCTAAATCAACGCTACCTCAGACGGAGTCAAGGGCGATCAGCAGAATTTCTGCGGTCAATACGCCGTCTACAGAGATGCAACGTAGTTTCGCCTACAGCACGAACTACAGTCTCAGTAATTATTCTGTAACTAGGGAGTGATCCTAAATATTTGGAATAAAAAAAAAAACAAATAAAACCAGTCACCTATTCGCCAAAGATCCATTGACTCGCCAATTAATGTAAACATATGATATGCGTTTCAGTCAAAGGCGAACCTGTGAGAAAAAAACCAGGAACGTCGAAATATGTTACAAAACAGCCCGTACAATAACCGACGTAGATTGGGAACATTCTTTCATCAGCATCAGGTCATCGAAGATTACGAACGTTTTTTTTTAAGAAATAATTGAGTACACTACTGACCCCATGAAAACCTATTACGATTCCAATGCATACTTATCCAGAATGCAGCAAGTCGACTTGGTGCCGCGGTATAAAGGACAACTTGAAGGCATCTGCAGATACCTTGAAAATGTCTAGATTTTTACACCATTTGAATTTCGATTAAATCCAAATAGTGTAAAAATCGGAATACGTCCTTTCTAGGTTTATTGAATCGAAATGTTTGCGACGTTTTTTTTCGCAATTTTGATTTTATGCACTCTACTAGTCCTTAATTTCGGGTCAATTATCTAGGAAAATCAAACGATACCAAATATACCATGCAACGATACCAAGATTACAATATATCAGGTATCTACAACTACAACTGCGGTACTTTTGACGATTTTGGCACAAACCTTTTAGCGCATCCTTACGTTTTGGCAAAAGTAGCGTTCACTTGGATGTTTAATGCTTCGTCTGGAAAATTTGATAATGAATCGACAATTTTCTTTCAATTTTCATTTCACAATTCTCGTAGATGCTGTGAGTTTTTGCAGACGATGATTAAACCATTTGCTCAAGTTTATCATATTCTCCGAGCTTCGTAAAAACACAGTTGGATTTCATTACCGACCTTCTTAATGCATTTATTGTGTTTTTTTTATATGCGTCAAAGTAACATTTGAGGCTGATGAGTAATTTACTACACTGAGAGCACACATTTATGCTCGTAACCTTCAACACATTTAGGAAATAACTATTTAACATTATGCCAACAAAGCTCTGATGGAACAAAGATCAGATGAAGCCTTACAAAAACACAAACATTTAATACTAAACGCAGCAAGCGTATGTAATCAATAATGACAATACTCAATTGATTGTTAAAATAGTAATAATTCACCAATTTACTAGATTTATTGTTGATTGCTCATCGTAGGTTGCTTTTAAATTAATTGAAATTGGTAGCAATAAACTTCTAATGGCTACTCAGTAGCTGGATGCTAATTAATATGCGTAGCGAGGGCCTGCAAGTGTCTGCTTGAAATTAGTAAGAATTGTTAGCCCGTAGATAAACTCTCGCGGGTGTTAAATAGCTGGAAAATTCATGATTATGTCATGTTTATAATAAATCTTTTTCGATATTGACCGTGAAAATACTGAAGCTTCACACTCAAATTTTATTTGCAAAGTGTCTTCAATGTTGAGTTCTTAAAATATGTGCTAAAATCGACGGTTAATTTCTGTATTACAAATCAAAAATCCACTTCGGTATATTTCAATAATAAAATCAAGGTCAACACCCGTAATTCATGGCAATTAGCTTCAATATTGAAAATTAATTTAGTCTTATAGGACTAGCACTTCACTTCGAGACTAACTCTCTGGAAGCTCATGAAAATGAGTGACTTGATTGCATTCCTGTTTGTGAGCATGTCCTGAACTTAGCAAAAGATAATATGTGATACTATATCTATGCAGGGTTCACTCCAAATGTATCGAATCTTTGTCCAGAACAAGGATATTATTGATTAATTTTGTTTAGTAAGTGAATACTCCTACAGCACTAGCATTAAATTTAACATGCCTTCTTGGCTCTCTGAATCTGGGCAACCAAAACAATCTTTAGGATTCGTGTCGAAGTGACCTATTTCTCATCGCTGCCCTTTCATGCCCATTCATTAGGGAGAAGAATTACTGTAGAATGTCATAGGGATCCGAATCAACAGAGTTGAAAATTTGTTCGCATTTTCAGTATAACCGCAAAGACACCTCTCTTTCATCTATTGTTAATACTAGGAAAAATTATTGTCTCGTTTCATTCGGAGAGGCAACTTTACATGAAGGAATTAATAATAATAATTTAGTATGAACTGTTCAAAGCTCTTAACATGTTTGGCCTTCTCAATACAAATTTATCAATGTTCGTACTTCGTTATTGTCGTGCCTTTGATTTAACTAAAGTAGAATATTTTTTTTAAATAAATTTAACCTCGTTTGACTGATTTTCCTGTTTAGTCACAATCTCGTCCCAACCTAAATCAATGTGTCGATATCGTTGCAACTAATAAATCATTTCCGTTCAATGTTAGAAAGAAGAAAGAAAAATTTACTTCAAAAGATCAGTCACAACAGACCTACATACGAGTCGATACTGCAAGAGCAGTGTCTAGCTCATGTGTTTTAGAAAACTAGATGAGAAACATATGCTGACATACTAGTGTCTCCGACCTCACTGACACATTAGGCATTCACGGTCTCGCGTTACATATGGGAAAACATTTTTGGACTGACGTATGCAATTAGGGGTAGTATGAATGGCGCTATCACAAATGGAATTGTATATCTTAATTTGATTTATTTAAAGAAAATATAATGTCCCCTCAAAAATTACACATTGAAATTTTATAAATTATAATCGAATTTATTTTGAATTGCACTAAAAGGTAGAAATCTATAAATGGTTATGCGTGTAGTACATCCTGGTGTTCTAGTATCCAATCTTAATTGTAATTTTTCCAAAAAGATAATATTTTCATACTTTTACCTGAAATCGGAGTCTCAAAATAAAAACTTATGAGACCATAACATACTATGGACTCAAATCTTAAGGAATGTTACCGCTGACTCCCAGATGCTTTTCGACAATACCTTTAATATCCAAATATTTAACCCCGACGCAATGTAGAATTAAAATAATTTGACTGAACGTGATTCTAAAAATAATATATATAATAATTAATGCATTATACAATAATTGAGTCAATATACTAGACAACATATATTGAATAATAATTTATTAGAATAGGACAAATCATTCTGCATTTTGTAGTACTTAGAGTTTTCATCGAATGAAGCAACCATTTGATCATCTAGAGACATTCCATCAATACGATGCTTTGAAAAAATAACTACACAAATAATCGTTATTTTGCCGTACATTTAAGAGAACATCCCACGATCCTTTCAATGACCCTGTTCGTGTACAAACTCAGAACAAACGTCATCCTAATGAAAAAAATTGAAAACGTTAATGTTCTAGTGTATATCAGTTGGTTCCAGGAAAACTCCCTGTGACGACGATAGATTTGTATAGATATCATCCACATGACCTTCTCCAATCAGTTTGGAAGTGAATTAACTAGCTGTTCTGTATAAGTCGAGGCATTTCGGAGCTCCTGAACTGGTTTCTAATATAATGTTTTAAGTTTTCCTTGAGTTTATAGATCTTTTTCAGATTCATACCTTCGAGATTTTCTATGAAGTTATTAACTCGAAACTGGGGGCGGAGGGATTTTGAGAAGCTTATGACAGTTGTAAAAAAAAGTGCCTTGAATTTATGGCTGGATTTTTATCCTGTTAAAATATAAAATCATACCTGATTACAAGCTGCTCAGCGCTAAAAGGCAAATCTGATTTTAAAAATACACCACAAAGCAAAGCACCCCTAAAAAATCACAAACCCACCCGCATCTTTCATCGTCGATATTAAGTTTTCCGGTAACAAGCTCGAATTGTTCTCCCGCTCATTTTTTTCACCATGCCACCTTATCACGTTAAGTTTACTCTCAACAGTAAATATTACGCGTTTCAAGTTATAGCCTTTTTCGCATATTCTTTTGCGAACGTATGTCGCTGGAATCGGTTCATTTTGATTCGGTTCAGTTATTGTGCCTGACTGTTTTATAGCATATCGAGTACTGCTTACAGCAATTTCCTTTTATTCAGACATTTTTAAGATAATCAGCAATTTTCAGGGCCTAATTTAGGATTACGTCCGGCCGTAGGTACTAATAAATCGTTTATCTCTCCGTTACCTTGGCAACTGTTGAAGATTGGTTTGGTATATTTTGACAATATATTATACTGTGGATCTTGCTCTGCTAAGCATTACGCTGATTTCTCCTTTTGATTTTCCTTGACTATGTAACGTTATAACTAGTTTTCATGCTTTCAAAATATTTGACGCCCCTTACATATAAAACACTTTTTACTAAGAAAATTCCTACATATACATACAACTTGATTACAAATGATAGACTGGAAATAACAAACATAATAAAAGTACAATTATTCAATAGTTACAATGTGTGATTCGCCTGTACGCATATGAATGCTACGTTCAAATCTGTCATCGCCAACTGTCAAAAACGATTTTTGGAATTAAACGAACAACAGGGGCTCATACTATCATTGGTGCGTTCTCTCTAACCACTAAATTTTAGTGCTGTACGAATAAAATAAAATTTTAAGATTTTATCCTAAAAGCTTGATAGTACGTAAAAAGAGTGCTCAAGTGAAAAAAATAAACTACAAGGACTTTTCGAATGCCAGATCTATTGGATTTTTGCGAAAAATTACTGAAAACCTAATACTAAATAGCCCACAATAAATTTCAAAATTACACTGCCCTTACTCTGGATTCTACTACAAATCCTTCAGCTAAAAACGGATAAGAATACGTTCATCCAACGCGTGTTAAATGAACTTGAAGATATTTTCAAACATTGTGGGACAAATCGATTTATTTCTCAACTTTATAGCGTGGTCTGATACAAAATGCAATTCGGTTTTGTAAAAAGCAAACTACGGACATGGTAAATATCTAAAAAAAACACTAAAAATTGTTAATAAAAAAAGTTGTTAGTAAAAAGACCAGAAAACTAATTTTCAAAATATTTTATTACATGTTTCTATTTATCATTTACTGTAGATTATTAAAATATTTAGATTAATAAAATTAAGTATTTAATAATCTTGGATACATATGAAAGTGCATGCAATGATGATATGTTTTTTTTTTAACTTCGGTAGGTTTAGATCAAACAGAGTTTGATTGTTCACCATCATTATTCATCGGCCATTCATTGGGATGAGACCCAAGGCTCAGGCTTTGCTGACCACAATGATCCTGTGTCTGGCTCTAATCCTAAAGAAGCAGAAATGACCGACCAACTAGCATTTGATTAGATCGGGTGGGAAAATGCAATTTCTTTTAGAGGAAAAATTATAAATTTTTGGAAAAATTTATGAATTTTGGAAAATTGATTAATTAAGAGGAAAATTTGTGAATGAAAAAATTATGAAAATTAGAGAATTTAGTGATGACGAAAATTTAGCTGTGGTTTTTCTCCTATGCTAGATTAGGCAAAACTTGTCGGGAAAACTTGGAAACATTTTTCCGGAGCTTTTGTTGTAGCTGAACTTATTTTTCAATTTTAAGTAGAAATTGGAAAAAGAAACTAGTTCCAGCCATAATTCATATCTAAATGGAAAATTGGATTGTGAATTAAATAAAAAAATTGAGATGTCATATGACCTCTATGTGGATATACATAAGTAAATATCAGAGACTTTGTGTGCTATCATTTGTCATTATATCATTTCTAATGCCTGATGATCAACAACAAGCAGCCACTGGTATCGATTAAGGTAATCAGATAGCAGTGCGTAAGCTTAAAATAATCATTAGCGGCACTCGATCTTCGTCAACTCCTTTAACAGATGTAGGCACAGTATATACCTAGCAACGCTGTAACGATTTCCCTGTTTTGAAAGAAGCTCAATATGAAAGAAGCCTTTGGCAATTCCTTTTAATGCTGACCCAAAAACCTAGTCTGTCCTGGAATAAACTTCAAAAGATTAACCCTCCCACTGTTACTTTCCTCTCAATTTATAGATTTAAAACTATAATATATGTTTATGATATCAACAATGTTAATCAGAATTCACCAGGTACCAGGATTTTCCACTGAACTTTTGAACTATTGAGTTAAATTTCTAGAATTTTTCGTATTCTACTCGGCTCCCATTTGAATTTCATAATGTGTATTAATCACCTAATCTTTTGTTGATTGAAATAATATTCAGACGAACAGGAAAATAGTGGAAGAGCAGCGAAAATGAGGAAAATATATTCTAGGGTCACAATCGGTTTGTTGAGATGATGACCAAATTAAAAAGGCGACTAAAATCTGTTTTCGATGGAAGCTGACAGGACTAAAAGGCCAATAAAATCAAGTAAGACGTTCAAACCGGCGTAAAATGGGCGAAATTAAAGGGTGAGAAATGGTCATAAGTCATCGAAACGGAGGAGGTACAAGTAGGGGTTCTTTCTCTTTATTTATTTTAAATCAGGTGTTGTTTTCACTAAGTGACGTGTTACCTTATTTATAATGAAGTCTTCACTGGTATTGCTTTAATAATAACTAATTTATTACGATTGACTCATTACAAGTTAAGGCCTAGTTTAGAATCTGCCAAAAAATAATATTTTTCAGTGATGAATGTATTTGGTGAGGTAGTTTTTCGAATTGAATTGAGTCTGAAAAGTTTTGCTTCCTCGTTAGCTGGTAGCCAGGAACAAGCTGAGATCAGAACGAAAAAAACAAGTGAAAATAGGCTGTCTGGCGAAATCGAAGGCCGCGTACACAAATCTTTCCGCGATCGCCCGGGTGTATGGAATCCAATCCACCTTTAATTTTGAAGTTTCTGAAGTTTGCAAACGCAACGTTCGCTATTTTTTTGCTTTGGCATTCGTATATGAATACACCATAATGAAAACTAATGGAGAGTCAGTGTGTCGAAATTGGGGAAAGGGGTTCACAAAAATTTCGGTCTATCTTTCCAAAAAATAAAATCGAAAAGTCAAAAGATTCGTGGCCGTTGCGTTTAAAACGTCAGACATCTTAATTTTGATCGATACCAGTTGCAGTGTCATTCAATTCAAACCAGTCATGTATTGTAGTTCAAAAAATTCACTGGACGATACAGCGGGTGCTGTTTCATAATTATTCATATATCGATTCGGTAACTTTGACCCACAACAGCATGGGTGTCAACTTCATATTTTCAATTGTGAGTAATCAGTGTTTTTTCGTTCAACTTGGATTATGAAGCCCCTATAGAGTATGAATATATTCAGTATGAAAAAATTCAAAAACGCGAATGACGGCTACCAAAAATTTTAAGTCAAAGTTTCCAGAAAACATTAGAAAATTTGAAAAATTGAAAACCCTTCACTTGTGATTTCTAAATAAAGACAAAACTTTGCAAAATTCTAAAATCAAGGAATATCCAACTGCTCTTTATATCGATTTTCTCTGAAAACATGTGAACATGTAAAATTTAGTTCCTGGACACTCGGAGTAACATGCACTTAGGTATCTGATGATGTTATTGGTCAATTGCAGCGTCACCATGTATATGCATGATTGATGTTCACAAATGCACCCTTCAGTTAATGATTCGAAATTACTTATTCATTCAATATTGCTTCCTTACAAAAGCCCACTATTGCTTTTTTTAACGCCATCAGCTCTGATTTTGTTAAGCTTTTGGCCGAAAGAGATGAAACAGAGATTTTGCTAACAAGCCAGATTCATACCATCACACATAATACCTTCAGCCGTTGGCATACGAGATATTTCTTAGAGCCAAGAAATTGCAATTTTTAACTAATAATGACCATGAGTGAAAAAGCATTTAGATAGATGGTACGAAATCCACATTCGTCTTAGTTGAATCTGAAACGCGATTTTTATGCGAAGCTTCGAATGAGGTGGGGAGCCAGTAATGTTTGTTTACAATCAGCATTTTTGGAGGCGTCATGCAGCATGTCAGGAATGCATGTTATCAGCATAAGACGTGCTCTATTGGAAACACCTTGCCAAAGAGGTTCGCGCAAGCGGAAGTCAGCATTTGATTAATACTCAATGCGAGGTATTTTTAGAATACACTCCTACTCGAAATTATTTGTGCCAGAGGCATTCCAGTGGCTGAACGCGAAAATGCGTTGGACGAAATCAGTACCTTTAACATCGAACCTTTAACGTATGATAACCCTGACAGCATGTGATACCTGAGGTGGGTTTGATTGCTTAATCTGTTCCTGGATTCGAAACTAAAAGTGGAGCACCAGCAATAAATCTAAGCTAGATATTCTGGGATTGGAATCAGCTAATTTTCGCCTGAATTGTCTAATCCATTTGCGCAAGTGTGTACTCCCATTCAATTCTTGTATGCTATGATAAATAAAATTGTCGACGCAGATGTCACCATTCGGCAATTCAACAAGTCTGGCTAAAAATAAGCAAGCAACTCTGATTCAATTGCACAATTTCATATCCACATGCTCGCACTCATACCCATGTGTGCAAAATGATCATGAATGCAATCTGTACATTAAGGACGTTTGTCGAACTTGAATTGAAATCATTTCGATGAACTTGAAAAATATGCCGTGGGCTTTCGGCATTCAAGTCGAGCAACATAAATAAGTTTATCATTACGTGTCGAGGTATAAATACAAGAGAAATTACCGTCGAAGCGATGATTAAGCTGCAAGAAACTTTCAGTGTCACCGCGAGCTTATGTTAAACGTATTTTTTATTCAATCGAATTAATTAAGCTTCAATTAGCGGCGAACTGCTAAACGGTCTCTGTACACAAAGGCTCTTTATCTCTATCTTTATCATTGGTATCTACGATTGCAGTCCGTATCGATAAAATATTTCTGGCCCTGTCGTTTTTACATATGCATGTTGAAGCGTTGTGTTTGGATACTTCCTTCATTTTAATTACAATTATCTGTATTTACCCAGATAGGAGTTAAAGAGACTAATTACACTCTGATTTCATTCAATATTATAATTTCAATACTTTCAATACAAAGTCATAGTCAGCCTCCATAGTCTGATAGTACATATTTGAGTTAGAGATAATAATGGAAATAGGATAGCAATTTGGTTGCTGTACAAATATGTATCTACAGCACCAATGTAAATCACACGTAACCGATGAAAAGTGTTATCGACAACGACACCCACATGTATGTTCGTACAATGTGTTGACGTCATGGGAATCATTTATAATGACTATATTTTACGATGTATCTCCCAAACAATGAACAATAATTGCCCTAGGGTTAAATTTATATGGCATTATCTAATGGATTCCCTGACATGAACAATCCTTCACATGATTTACGTTTTGTGAGACTTTAAGCGTTTCGCCTGCGGTAGCTGTTTCATGGCATTATCCTCAACGGACTTGAGTTATTGCATCATACGTCCAGTAAAAGTCACGTCTTGATCCTTTATAGGCAATTACGTCTGAAATCTCTTTTTGCATATCTTTATTTTCTTCCCAGAAAAGAGGACATCATGCTGCTTCGAATGTGAGTTCCGTGCAATTGATACTTTGGTGATTTGGAAAACAATCACCATCACCATTTAATATAAAAATAAACTATTTAATTAAAAGCTATTAGGGCTTTCATTTAAAAAAATCGAATTGTAAACAAGTGCAATGTGAGAAAGTCATATCGTCAGAGTTTACAATATGGTGTCTACTAATCCAATTAGTTCCAAAAATTATGGCTGTGGTGAGTAGTGAATTTTAATATAATTCTCGTCAATGGTTTTTAATATTTTATAAAGAAATGTGGAAAGAGCTCAAGCTGGTTTCGACACGCGTCGATTGGCACTACCAGCTTAGGTGAATGTCGACTGGTTATTTACTAGTTATGAATATTGCTCTACAGCTTTGAACTTCTCCTGTATTCCAAATTGCCTTTGGTCTGGCTTTATCAATTTCAGAAGTTTTGGTAGATCAATTTTTCCATTTTCACTTAGAACTTATAAGTGATTTATAAACCAGTCTACTACTACTACTACTACTACTACTACTACTACTACTACTGCAAATAATGCTGATACAAATAACTCTGCACTCGAGAGGTGACTCTCACTCGTCATTTGATTCAATGCCGCAACTCGAGAGGTATGGAAGTTCGATGCGCGGTGATAACTATTGTTGTTTTCCTATCTAGACCTCGCTCATAAAGAAACCTTAATCGAATAAATTCAGAATACGTTACACCAAAGCCCCACATAAATTGCTTCGAGACTATTACAAGGCGAAATGTGCACGCCGAAATGAATAAAGCGTTCAAATACAGGTTGGTTGCTATGAAACCATCCCCCTACGTATTCAATGAGATCAATGCCCTTACAGGCCGTCTTACGGCAAAGTTCTCAATAAAAAGAGACCCCTTTCAACTAAACAGGCAAGTGTTCACTACGACGGAACAGAAGCTAACTGCTTGCTCGCTACATTACGTCCACATGTACAGGGAGAGATCGTCCTCAGACTAAGGCACTAACACAATCGTGGAAAAGACGATCGCAGAATTCCTAAACGGATAACAAAGGTCCTGCCTCACTATCTTATCAATTACCAATAGAGCCTCTAGCTCCTCAAATGAGCCGTACAAAGATTTCTTTGCAAATCCCGATCAGGTACTCTTCGCCCTCCGCTCATTCAATTCTAATAACTGCGGCGGCCCCGATGGTCTCCCGAATTATATACTGAAGAAATGCTCGAACGCCATTCACAGGCCACTCACTGTCATTATTAATCACTGTATAAATAATGGATACTTTCCCGAGTGTGGAAAACAGCTCTACTACCCATACCCAAAACGAGCCAAAGGCGATTTAAAAGTTCATAGCAACATCTCTGCTCACAAACCTTAGTAAAATCCTGGAGAAGAAAGTCCTACCATCCTTCAAAACTTTCGTCAAACCCGTAATACCAGCGCAATAGTTTGGATTTAAATAAAAATTATCTACGGTACAATTGGTCTTTCTCTTACACGAAAGAAGTAACTGTAACCTACTAAATTGATCTGGAAAAAGCGTTCGACTCCGTGTGGTCCAAAGGCCTCGTATTATAGCATTATAGCCAATTATTTAGACAAAAGGGTTCTTCTGGTGAAAATTGCCAATGTCTACTTCAGCACGATTATCAATCGCTCAGGTGTTCCCCCTGGATCAATACTCGGCCCTGATCTCTTCAACTTCTATCTTCCCGACGTCCCAACTTCAATACAATCGTCAAATAATGTACGAAATTCCCCTTAAAATTATAACACCAATTCCCCTCTTCACACAATCTTATACGCAGACAACATACTAGCTTTCGCTACTCGCTACTCGCAGGTCCCCAATCAAAGCCCTGCAAGACATGGAACCACACTACAAAGGTTTCTCTCAAAATGGACCCTTTCAATCGCCTTAGGCCATCGATTTGCGCCAGCTGTAAGCAAAGAACTCTCACTATACATTGAATCTCGTGCTCCCTCTTCATGCCCGTAGAGCCATCGAAGAAGCCACCTGGGCTTCTGCGGCCCTGGCCCCTCTGCTCTCTAACAGATCAGTCCAAGTTTCCTGTCTTTAGTTATATAAAATATTGAAGAAGTGTCTGCCCAAGTATAAGAGGCCAAACAAAAACACTACCGGAGCACCATCCTATATAGAAAAATAAAAGTTAAGCCCATCATAGAATATATGGTCGAGACTAGTTCAATATGCTTAAAGAAACTGGCAAATCACTCTAAATCTATTATAAGCGAATTGGTCTCCCGCGGTAGCTAGCTTCGCCGTTCTAATTTCACCTCCACCGGATCCCACCACAAGGTCCATCATAACAGCCAAAGAGTGTGTCAGATTCTCCCCAAAACGTCGACAAACCTCTTCTTCGTTCTACGTAGACGTTCTGGACATTAAAATGCCTTAAAAAGATATGTCTCAAAACGTGCCTTCCGTGTCAATGTCAACGAGACGCGTGAGATGTTTTGTTTTTATAAGATGTTTCAGACAGAAGCGGGTTAAGGAGACTATTTCTTATATTTCAATATAAAGTAGGATGTGAATATGTTTGATATCCATTTACATCCTTCAAGGATGTTTTGTGCAAGTTAATTTCTTTGCATTCCCTGTGTACTTCTGCACTTTCAAAGGCTGTTGTATATTGAGGAGCGATTGGACTGTTTTTACAGAAAGAGGCCTGGTAAGTCGGTGGCTAATCAAGTAGCGTTTGGGTTTTCAAGCGTCCGTTTCGCTACGTAAACATGTAACCCGTATTCTTATACTCTACTCGTAATGACCTTTCGATGATAGAGCACAGAGTGATAAATGCCATAAGGCAACCCCCATTATAGCATCGGAAGGAACGAGTACATTGGAAAACTCCGTCAGTAGATCTTCGTTCGGCAGTCTCATCTTATCGCCGTAATGAGGTGGATTTCATCCTTTCATGTTATGTTGGCCTCTAAATTCGTTTCATTGAGAGGAACAACCGAACCCCGAGCAGCGTTGCTGTCTCAAATTTTGCCAATTTGCTTATCTTATGATTAATGATGATTCCTTTGGACATTGCGTACATTTAATGCTTTGAATACCTCAACACATCCATAGGAACTCCGTCAACTATTCAGCAGTGTTAAAATGATGCCGACTGCCTTTTTTGATACTTGCTCTATTGTACGCCTTGAGTATATACTACAGGATCAAACAACCATCAAAGTGTACTACAGCATCCGTTGTCTACGTAATGTTGGTACACAACCTTTGCTGTCGTCTTCTGTGCAATTGATCAGACTTTTTTTTTGGATAAAAACCTAACTCTCCTGATATGCCTGAGCGACGAGGCTTGTTTCAAATATTTTAAGGCCCGTTGAAAAGAAAGCGGCTCCAAATACAAGAGTACATTATGGCTGTAATCACAGCAGAGATAAGCTTCATTCCGAAAAAGGCTTTCTGGGGCACCAGTGTGGAGTTTTCTAAGTCTAAGTCATAAACAATTCTATTTGAAATTTATATGAAATTAGATTAACTGATCAGAAATAGTTGTATAATTTTCATTATCAGAATAATTAACCATATCAATTTCAAAAATTACGGAAACAAGATTACTCGTTAAAGTAGCAAAATGTTGAATGCAAATTTGCTCGTTGTACGCTGAACTTAATTTAATCTATCTCAAGATTTATCTTTGTGCATTGCTTCAAACAGTCGCAAAACCGCATGGAAGTTAATATAAGAAAAGTAAAATATAATAAATAGATTCGAAGGGCAACTGCATTACTTTTTAACTCGATTGATTTACGACACGTGGTTATAAATTATGGATTTGATAGAACTTTTATAAATGCAATAAGAGTTTTGCTTGGTTTAGAGAATAGTGAATTATTATTATTTACTTGGAGGGACAGGGAATTATGCAGGGAACTCAGGAAAGATTAATATTTTTCCTAATTAATTGATTATGATTGATTATTGCACTTGCTGAACGGAGTCAGTATGAGTTTCTTACATCATTCTATTAAAATAAAAATGAAAAATAAAGACTTAAACATTCGAATGTTAAAAAGATTTGATTATCTATGCTGTATGTCTGCCATTGAGTTAGCTGAAAAGGACCACATCAACCCAAATTGAACCTCTTATGCAGTATGATTACTCCTCTTTTTTTTCTCAATTCGATATATCTTACCTTCTTCCTTTACTTCGTCGGCTGAAAAGAAAAATTAAATGCCAACTTCCCAATAAGTGCGTGAAGGTTTCAATAGGACTGTCTCTACATAGGGCTACTAGCCTTCTACACTCAAAGCCATTGAGGAAGGAAATTAGTTCTAGTAGCTCAATGACAAGGTCTGTGATTAATGCTTCTTAATGAAATGGGCAATTCCTTCAGAAGCTATTGTAGTTTCCCTCAAAGAACTCACCTCTCACAGGCACTTATCCCAACGGCGCTTCCGATTGATGACATTCTTCGTACCTACCTTAAGGGAGGAGTGTTTAATTTTACATAAATTTAAGCACATTTATTATAATTTATAATTTTTTTTATAATTATAATTTATTATTATAATTTATAATTATGATTTATTTCTGCACAAAGTACATAACATTATAGTTACTCAAAAATATTCTCTAAAATTTTGGTCCAAATATATTAATTATTAAGCCACTGACAGCCAATTTTCGTAGACACCTCAAAAAAAGTTGTTTTGCGGTGCACAGCATATCTCATCACTCGATCACCAGATGACAGAAAGATAAAAATATTTTGTCGGTTTATAAGCTTCCCGAGGGAAACACGACGAGATATTGTATTAACAATTCTTCAATTTTAAGTATCAATTCAAAGTTAAAAAAAAAACATTTATTTTTAATTTTTTAATTAAAATCGACAAATATGTCGTTGTAAAACAAATTGTGATCATTAAAAATAAAATATCTCGGAGTGGTTACCTCATGGTTTATGTAAAGAATAAATAATAAATAAAAGTAAGTAATAAAAGAATAGATTTTGAGTTAGAGCGTTTGACTTTAAAAGAGCTATGTGTTGGAAAAACGTTAATAAAAGATAGATTTTTTGCTATTATACTCAAAAATACTCAATTCCACGTCCGCAAAGTGAAGAGGTGATGGTCGAAATGTACAGAGCATCTTGTATTTCTTGCCTTATTCGAATTCTTCCGTCTCTAGTTTTATCTTCTACTCTCCCCCCTCCTACTACGAGATCGTCGAGAACAGCGATTTATAGCGCATCGAAGTGCAATTTTAAAATCATGTAGCTCCAATCTCCCTAAAATATTAACAGAAAACTCTTGAAGAGTTCTATTATCGAATAAAATAATAATAAAAAAATGCAAAAAAAAAATAAATTAAATTCCAAACTCCCTCTTCAGGAGTTGCCTTCAATCTACTTCTGTTCAAGAGTACACTGCGTTTTGGGACAAAGAAAAACTGTAAGAATCAAGCTCAAGTGAGGAAACAAGGGAAAGCAACAGTGATCAAGTCTAAAGCCACGAGTTCACAAGACTTTTTCTTGGCTTTTTCTTTGCGTTTTCTTGGTGATATAACTTATGACGCTTTTAGCAACTTATGACGCCCACCGAGCTTGCAGCCTTTCAACGAAGTAAGCCTGATTCAGGTGTGTAGAGTTGAAATCGCCTCGGTTTCGAAATCTTTAACCTTGATTTATGCTGATGATATTCAAGTGTAATTAAAGTAAAATCTACGAAAAAGCATTCAAAAGTTAAGCAATTTCAACAAAATTTCAACAGTTTCGTCCAATTAAATTTAAAATTTAAAATTGCGATCTTCAGACAACTATCTGCTTCAGTGTGAATCCTTGGTAGAGTTTCTCTAGTGAACAACATTTTAGGTATTAAAATATACTGTCAACACACCTGCGCATTGCAAGCAACATTCAGAAGTTATTTAAGTAATAGGTCCTAAAAGTAAAAGTTGGTCATAAAAATAAAAGTAAACCCATGATCCATCGGTGTCTGAAGATCGCAGCGTTTCGAATGCAATGGCTTAAAATTATTCATTTTTTTATTTTTGTCAATGATTGAACTGAAGCCTATTTAGATAAGCGTTGAACAACTTAGGCTTTTATACGGATCATGGATTAGAGCAACGTTCTACCAAAAAAGGGTGGTATAGATGCCAAGACGAAAAGTACTACGGGTTGCATCATTTCTCACTTACTTCTCTTGAATGAGATGGGTCAGATCTTGCCGAAAGAAGGTTCGTCCAAATAGGGCCATGGAATAGATGCTGAAATCGGCTGACAAATGAAACAGGGGATAAGTTACGCTCGTCGATCCTTATAACAAAAAAAGGCATATCTGATCGTCTTGAGGCCTCAGAATCCATAGACTTCCCTTCTCTACCAATACTCCCCCTGGATTTATGTAACCCAAAAGCAAAATAAGGCATCGAATAAATTGACCCAGGTCGAATTAATGTCCCAGTAACGGTTACAGGCTAGGTTCTCGGCTTGACTTGGGAGCTGACACAAAAAAAAAAGATTACTGCAATTTTCTGTCCAATCTCGAACAAAAAGTGAATAAAATCGATGCCATTGCATTTGCAACGCTACAAACTTTAGACTTCTGAGTAATCCTTCATTGTAATCCTTGATGAGAAGTTTTCATCTTTTTTGAACAGTCAGGAAGCGTCTGAGAAAACTGGACACAACAAGCTTGTTTATGATTCCTCTTGGTCCCTGCCTCCCTGATTTCAATGGCGGTATTATGGTATTGACATTTTCCATTCGAAAACTCGTAACAACTGATAAGTCCACATCTTATTCTAATTTTAATATATGATAACTTATATCCTACATTGTTCAGATTGGGCCATAATGATTGGACGATTGAGACTATTTCAAAAAAATTATTGTATTGATAAAAAAATAGGATTTATTATATTATATAAATTTATATAAATTTTACAGATACAAAATATTATTTGTCATGAAATATTTTGAATTTTGATATAATTAATTGGCTTCAACACCATGCTAAATAATATTTAAGTTGCTAAATAATATTTAAGTTGAATGTATACTTAAAAATAATTTTATTTTTAGCTTAATTCATTATTTAATTTCGATTTGCACATCAAAAATTTCCGAATAAACAATTTAAATCGTAGGACTAATTGAAATATCAGTTTTTATTAACTTTTTCGCAATGCAGCGTCCTGAGTAATTTTGTTTCTTACAAAATGACATCCCAATATAACGCTTAAATAAGAAAAAGACCTAAATACTTGTTTGATTCGTTGACAAACAATTCCGACATCAATTAACACCAATTGTAAAGGTTAATTGTCGCTTTCGCTGGAAGGCTCTCAATATTATGATTTTGTTGGACTCAAAATGATTGTCATCAACGCTTATTCCAGATAGTCCTAGAACGCTGTCCTACGGCAATTTTAAGCTGGAAATTGTCGCATTTTGCAATTATATTAATTAACTACATCAGCAACGAGAAGATGAGACATTAAACAAAATGACGCAAGCTTCCCTGGAAGGTCGGAATTTTATTATGGAATGGTAGAAGTATGGAATTAGATGCGACTATCTAAGTCCATAGATAAAAATTGATTGCATGCTCGTAAAGATTAAGCTCTACCTATATTATGTATCTATAACGTGATTTAATTATAAATAGTGGTTATAACAACGTTGAAAGCAACTCAATATTACATTTCTATTATTTCCAGATTTCTATATAACCATATGTGTTTGTTAAGAAAAAAAAGAATCTTAATGCGGGAAACTAATAAACATCAATCTTCTGCTGATATGGGCTAGTAATTTTTACACCCAACCAATGCATATGATTTTAGGGTTCGTTCTCGGCCGTATTGTCGACAAAATGATTTTTTTCCCCCAAAATCTCATTAAAATGGGACGTGCGGATATCAGATAGGTAATATCTTGTAAAGCAATCTCATAAGACATGAATCCATGAAGTTATGAATCTATGGCCGAGAATTAACTCAATTTAATATCTTAGTTCCAAACAACAACTCAAATAAAATAACTAGAAATAAAACAAGAGGAATGACTGATTAACAAATAATAATCAATAAAATTAAAATTGTTAATTTAAATTTGTAATAATCACGAATTACAAATTTTGACCACCAAAAAAAGAAAAAAATACATTAATTTTACCAAATACGTCTACAATCAATTTATTCCTTCTAAATGTTATTGATCTAGACTCATCTAGTTATGTCACATATAAGTTTCATTAGAAAGATTTCAAATATGTAGAAGTGCAAGCCTGATAGGCTTTATTCAAGATATAAAACTTCATATTTTAGGTATACTGTTCAATTGTCTACTGAATGCTTAAACAAGAAGCGCAAGACCCAACTACTTTGTTTGCAAAACGTTGTTTGCATGTTTTTTGATTAAATATTGTCTTTGGAATGGAAACCTAATCCGAGTTATTATCTTGTTCCAGGACATTTTCGTGCATTGTATTGACAATGCTACCTTCATTTTTTTGGCTTGCTTTAGCGGCACTTAAAGTACTGTAAAATTTGTAGGTGAAACCTAACCAAACATTCCATAAATATTCACCATTATTTACGAAATTCACCAAAGATGTTGGTTTTTTCTATGATAGACTCTTAAGTATAAGAAGCGAAGATAAATGTTCTAAGTTCTTTCGAAAACTATTTGATTTATTGACGGCATAAATGTGCCTTCTGAGTAGAACTAGTCTCACTAATCCGACAGGTCTTTGGCACGTCCATTAGTCGAGCCCCTTTAACTACTGCATACTAAATCTCACCACATTGAATCGGCGTGATGAAAGATCGAGGGTCGTCCGATAAGTACTCGGCCTAAGCAAGAGAATCGAAAATTTTGGAGAAGTGGCAATTTATTTCTCAACATAGTCCTCTTTGCACAAAACACCAACTCCAACGAATATTCCAACTTCCTTCACCATCCTGCAAAAACGCTTCCTTGTGAGGTCTGCAAAGTAGGCCTCCTCATTCGGCTGATATTTCTGCCCGGCGATTGACTTTTTCCAGTTTGGAAGCAAAAAGAAGTTGCACCGAGCCTAATGGCGGCGGCGGAGGTTCAAGCCAGTGCGTTGTCATGATGGAGAGGCAATGTTCTCTCCGTCAAATGGGTTGGTTTTTTTTCTGCAAGTCGGCGTCGAATCGGCATAGTACAGACCTGTGACAATTTTGTCCTGCTCCTTATATTTGACATAGATCATACCTTTTGAATTACAGAAAACAGTAACCACCACCTTTCCGGCTGAAAGGGCAGTCTTCGATCTCGTGGGCTAAAGTTCACTGTTTCGACTATCCTTTAGTCTATAGTCCACGGTAACGAAACGACGCACACGTTGAAACTTTTTAATCAATTTTTGGCGATCGCCATCGAAGAAGAATGTAGACGAGTGCGGTCCATTCTGCGGGATGTTGCCCAATAAAACATTTTGATCCTCTGGAGAAAGAAATTGGTGGTCATAAATCATAATAACATGATCATAAAGTACGTAAAGACAAAATAACCTTTAAGCAGTGTTGAAATGGTCTTGGAACGCATAAACTCGTTTCATCGTTGATTTGTAAAGCTTAATATATAAATAATATTTGTCATATTTGTTGTTTGTAATATCAGAAAGCTACGAGGCCTTATAGAAAAGTTTTGTTTTTTGTCGGTAGAAGATTCATATTGAATTTGTCCCAGAGCAAAAAAGGATGAAGAAACCTAACTGGTCCGAAAATCTTTAAACAAACAATGATTTATTACGCAACTGCGCAATTCTCCTACACCCGATAGATCAAATTTCATCCACAAAGTAATGTTGCTGCACGCTTGCCTCTAACCGCATAGTTTCACAACAGGTGCAGGATTGTAGGCAGGCTCTCAAAACCGCCACAACCCGAGTAAATCTAAAACTGACATGGGTCCCTGGACACAGTGGTGTAGAGGGAAACGAAAGAGCGGATGAGCTAGCAAGAGCTGGATCAGCCGACCAAAACGCCACTAGAATAGACACAATTAAAGTGCCACTAGCAACGGTAAAAAGGGAACTAGACGAAATCCTCTGGAAAGAGACAGATACGGCTTGGAATGACAGGAACGACTGCAGGATAAGCCGAGCTCTTTGGCCTCACCCTAATCAAATGAGGACAAAATAACTCCTAGGGAAAAACCGAAATCGCGTTAGAACATTGGTGGCAGTATTAACGGGCCATAACACGCCAAACGAATAGGAATCCGAACGGATGGCACCTGCCGAGCTTGCGGCGAGGAGGAAGAAAGAACAGAACACTTCCTCCTAGACTGCCCGAATCTGGCCAACAAACGCCTTACTTGGCTGAGGTGTACTGGCGCAACAGAATTGGAACACTTGGCCACCACAGAGCTGGGGGAACTCCTTGGCTTCTGTAGCACGACAGGATGGACCATCTGTAAACAATAGTACTACGCATGGGGAGCTAAGGGCCTAAGGGAGAGTTCTGACCTATGCTAAATTCCAGCAAGTGGACCCCAGTACAATAATAATAATGTTGCTGCATGAGAATAATTCGCTCCCTCAAAATTTTGCTCAGGGTAGTGCCATATCGCATTCCTCAGACATGGTGGGTGTTGTATCATGCTGTATCCTTATTCAAGGAACTTCATTTGTTCCATTCAACTTGAGTCAATCATCACGGTCAAATGTTGGATGAACGTTTGATCCCAATCAACAGAAGGATGGGGAACTAAAGATCATGGATCCACCTGCCACTTGCGAAAGAGTGGCCCTTATCAGAAAGAGAATTTGAGGTAAACAAAGAAGATGTAAATTATTGATTTGGAAGGAATGGGAATATCGACGGGAGGAAGATAAATGAAGAAGTGTGTGAAGGGGAAAGCCTTGTAGATATATTAGATCCACCAAAGAGTATTGTATGGCACTTGGATATACAATGTACTTATTTTAATACCGTTAGGACATAAGTGTTCCCCCAAATAGATTTTTGAAATCTTGAAAATTATTTTCAAGTAACGACAAGAACCTGCAAAAAAACTTCAATTCAGGGTTATTATGGGATCAAATAAATTGTTAAGCTATATAATTGTCAAAAAGAAATGTGAAGAACATAGATACCTATGCATCCGCTTTTTAACCACATATGAAATGCCGTTATTATATATATTCATCAAAATCCATACTAAGATTATGGTATATGCCATGCGTGTCCTATTTAGTTCGTTTGTTTCTTCCCGCAGCTCAAAATTTGTTTATTGTTACTTGGCTCCGCCGTGCCTTGTGTGCTTATTCTCGAGGACGCGTTTCGACTGTGTGTAGCCATTTTCAGCTCATTCCGAGGTCGTTTTGGCGATGTACATTTATTTATAGGTGCAAATTTTATGTTAAAGGCAATGCGAAGGGATTGATCGGGTTAGTTTGGCATTAATGATGTTTACTGTGTCAGGTGTCAGGTTCGTAGTATTATCATTGTTGGAATCATCACGCTCTCTAGTCCTGTTAAGTATTTGATCGAAAAGTGAAAATATTGCATGGAAGTTGATCGTTAGTTGTTCGTTGATTACTTTTCCGTGTGTTTTTCTCTGTTTAAAGGTTTCTAGTATTGGGTCTGAGTCCAATTTCGAGTCTTGGCCCCACTATTTTTAAGATCGTCGTAGTAGTCGCTTGAATTATTAGGAACAGAGTGAAGTTTATTCCACCAGTCCGCACCATTAATATGATCTCACTGAACTTCAGATCTAAGTTCTAAAACTGACACCTATAAAAAGATGTACACTGCCACAAACAGCCGCGAAAGTCCTTCGACAATAAAAGAGCATTCCCGGCGGTTAGAAGCTACAAACTACAGTATTACGATGTCTATCATATCGTATAACAACTAATATAAGAAAATTTCTTTCAAACAAGCAACATTAAAAAGATAATTAACATATTAAGATAACTAATTAAAAAACAAAATTTAATTTTCTTTTCTTTCACTTATTTGTTTTAACAGGGAACCATTTGTGGTGAAAATTTTTCGATACAAGCCGTATTTGCATGCCTGTGTTGTGTGCATGTCTGTGTATAAAAATAAATGATAACCTTAGAAAGCAGTGACTAGAATCCACCAAATATGTGTTAAGTGTAAACATTTCGTTAGGAGAGGGCAAATAACAAATAGCATGCAAAACTGAACAAACAAAGTACCCTGTCTGTTAATAATAGTTTTGTTGCTTCATTAATTTATTTTCCATTACGACGTGTTTAGTTTTGATCATATGAAATCACGCAAATTACTTTAAACGATCACATATCAGGCTTAACAAACTTACTCAAGGATCTTTAATTATTGTATTTAAGTGGTGCACCCATGGTAGGTGAATTATATGACAAAACAAATTCATTACCACACATTTTGATTGGCTCTAACGATTTTTCAATTGATTCGAAGTTCGTTTACTATACAGAAATTTGTTGGACACAAAATGAGTATCGTTTTGCTCTGGAATCCATTAAATGCCCCTTAACCAGCTCATTGCTCCACTACATGCATGACGTCTTACCATACTCTGCCCAAACGGAGTGTTAACTGAAAATTTGTTACAATTTCCAGTCGTTCTGTAGAAATTCAGAATAAATATTCCAAGAGAATTGTTAAAATGTGTTGAAGGCAGCCCTTGCTACTTGTAGTATGTGGTTAAGGTCAATGGTTGACCTTAAATATGTTTGCAGTGAATATTCGTATGATGTAAGGCGCAGAACGATATTTAAAATGGGAGGCTCTGCTAGTTTAAATGTTTTCATCATATGGTTATACACGTACATATGGCACATATATGGTTCGGTCTTTACAGATGATTACGTAATAAAAATTTAAGGCCATATTGTGTTTAGGAATATGTTTATGTGCTCGTGGACATTGTTGACCAAATTATTTGGCTTTGGGAATCGATCAAGCTAGAATCATTCCCACGTTGGGTGTTTGATGAAAGGTTTGAAGACGTAGCATTACAGTATTCAAGTTACCCTAGGTGTTTTTTGAAAACAAACAAAATACTTGGTTTTGGGTAATACGTGATTTGATATTCAAGGTAAAATTTTAACCATTGGACCGGAGATTATCTTCATCCTCGATAACATCTCATTCTTGGGCATATGCTATTTTCTAATGTTTGAAGTTTTTTTGAGTACGTTTATCTTTTTTAACACATGTTTACATAGTTAATACACGAATATATCACTCATAAACTTTTATAGAAAAATGTGACTTGGTAATACTGGTAAATATCTTGAAGTTTATTAAGGTGTGTGAATCGAATAGTCAATATTTTAACAAGTTGACTTTAGCTATCAACATATTACCCAATGTTTTACCAAAACCTAAATTTAATCTGAATGATTCAATTTAAAACTTAATGGAACCGAAATATCTGCCCAATATTGGTGCGGAATGGATATCGACTATCTAAAGCATCTGGCGTATAAAATATTTTGGGGTATAAAACAAAATTGTCTTATTCAAAAATTCAAAACAAAGAAAGAATATTCTAAGTGCAACGCTCTCTGAGTTCTCTAGTTGAAATAAATTTATCTGATTTATATGTGCTTACTTAAAAAACGTCAACTAGTTTAAATTTAGTGAAATTTTATATTTAATGGAAGTTGAGTAATGGACCCGGTAAACAAAAGAATTTAGAAGACAAATATTCAATTTCTATTACATATTTCCCAATTAACCAATATTAAGACTGATTTAAATTATGTACATTCAATGGCTTTTGTTCGTCAAATGTTGGTATTCAATACGCAATTCTAAGGTCTATTGTTTTTGCGAATCTTTCGGTTTGCCGTAGACCATGAGTCAGTCCAGCGGTTTGACTTGCATCTATTATCCTTCGTGAAAGTTGCAATCCGAGAACGGTTATCGGTTCTTTGTAAAGTGGAATGTTAAAAAGAAAAAAAGGAATGCTTTGAATTTATTCCCCTGCAATTCGCAACTTTGCCCACAAAAGATAAGAGTTGTTAAAACAAATACCACTTAGCAATATTCTTTTATACCACGGAAATAATACAAATATCCTTTTATCTCAGCGATGTGTTTCTAATTTTCCAGATTCGATTTTTTATGATTGGAAATTTACAGGCTGGCGGAAAAACATTGGTGGCTCTCCCATGAAAAATCAAACTGAATAAATTTATCGCGAAATCATACATAGCTTTAATTAATTCTTGTATAGAATATATGTATTGTATATCTTCTTACAAACTTGTATAGATTTAAACTAGGAATTTCAATGACGGAATCAAAATAACGACTTAGACTCAGTTAAGTTTATCAGCAAGGTCCGGGAAAATATGTAGACGAGGGGCCTACAAAAGTCTGTTGAGATTGATGTTTTCCTGATGAAAGATTTCGACGAGCAAGTTTCATTCTTACCTTCATAAGATTCGTTGAATTTGATGTTGCCCATTTGCCAGGCATTCTTCTGATTAAAGAAGTGAAACAGGCAGCGTACTGACTCCCTTTATAAAAATGACCAGAACTGTTCAGACTTGATTGACCAATTCGTTTGACAAATAGAAAGTCGCGTTTGAATAATTCTAACAATGAAACTGACGTGTGATATTTGCCTCGTTGCAAATGAAACGAGTAGAGTGCAGGAAAGTCCAAATTGCTAGAACTTACAAAACAATCAAATTATTCATTAAAAAAGAGAAGCTGAAAAAGTGAAAAAAAAATTGAGACCATTGCGTTTTCGATGGTGTACTTTTGAAACATCTGAATGAAAGAGCATATTATTGATCGCTTCGCGGCAACAGCGGTGGCGCTCAATCTAGTAGCAATTTCTCTACACCCTATTCTTGCCATTTGAAGAGGGATCCCTCTCGCTGCAAAATTAAGTTCTAGTCAAAATGTAATAAGCGAAAATGTTCCAGGCTAATTTCTGGTATCCAGAAGTGGAGGTTGAGAATGTACTTCGGGAAGTGAGCAAGTGAGAAGTTAAACATCCTCATGCATAATAGTTTCTACTAAAAATCAAAAAAAACATTTGAATAAATGTTAAAGATAATCGACATAAGTCTCATACGAGGCACTGTTGAATTAAAGCAGGTCCTCATTATTTAGAGTCTAGTACATTGGCTGCTCAATTAAATTACTCGCCTGCATATTATCTAAAGCTCTAAAGATTTCACCTTTTGTAGTCGAATCGTGTCAATCTGTTGCAAAAGCATCCTTTTTCAGAAGTCTGCAAAGTCTGCCTGCAAATCACGTTTCCAACGTTATTTATGATTTCATAAATTAGAATGAAGAAACTAACATTTCCACCAATAAATTTCACAAAAATCAAATTTCAGATTTGATATTCCGCCATATTTGCCCCATATCCTTTGTATCTTTTTACCCCGTATCCTTTGGTTTTTTAAAAAAAAACAGAACTGAAACTCTAAAGGCCCTTAAAGATCTTTTTTAAATCTCATCGAAGGAAAGTTGCCCGTTTCGGTGAATAATCTTTGCTCCAGAATGAATTCCTAAGCCAGACGTTGTTCTCTTCTGTTTCCTCTATGTTTTCCTTGCAATTGTATAGAAAGGAGACTAAAGTCACGGTCGAATAGTTCAACGCCGGTACGCTATATTTAAGATATTTATTTTTTATTATATATTAAATATAAATTTATGAATATAAAAAATATTTAAATATAAATACATATATTAATGTAACTATAGAAACATTCATGATGATATTCAGTAATAATTATGGTTGAATGATGACTATCTATAACAAGAAATAAATTTTTAAATTACACTTTAAATCCTTTAGAACTATTGAATAACCGCATTATCGAATAAATACGGTGCAGTTAGGAGTATTAATTATTACTGATTAAAAGAGAATTTTTTTTTAATTTGCTTAAACATTTTTTTTATGTTCTAGGTGCACTAGGTAGCGGCTCAGCAGATGGATCTTGTCATGTTGATGATTTAGATTGTTTTGGTGGAAATATTCAGGATAAACTGGGCATGGAAGCTATCAAGTCCCTCCATCGACAGCTTGATGATGACGACAATGGCAACATAGACTTGAGTGAATCGGATGATGTAAGTTGATAGAGTGAGTTCTTTGCAAAATTGAAGCAAATTAGCTTCGGTGGCAGTTGTAGTGAGAGAAGTAGTAGTTCTAGTAGTAGTGGTAATTCTACAAGAAGTTGTAGCACTATTGGTAGTTGTAATAACAGCAGTATTGGCAGTAGTGAAGTAGTTGAAGTAGTAGTATTAGTGGTAGTAATAGTAGTAGTAGTAGGTGTAGTAGTAGTAGTAGTAGTAGCAACAAAATTTGTAGCATTAGAAGCAGTCATACAAATAATGGAATAATAAGTTAAGACTAAATGTGAAGGAGCGGTATAACAAGAGGTAACAACTATAGAAAAATTATTTTATATTAGTTAAAACTTCGTTCACTTTAAGACGAAAAAATATAAAATATTTCGACTTATTTTTATCTTCTTATCTTTAAGCAAGTCAATTTAGTCACTTTTAAAGTTGCTTTAGCTTACTCAGTGTTTTAAGCGTGCATAAGTGTTTCGATATATTTTCTGTTATACATACATACATGTTATACACATGAGGAGTCAGTCACATGAGAAATAAGCATTGCGTTTGTGGCGACACTTTTGTGGAGAATTCAAAACTTTCCTCTTTTGTTGTATGCTGCTGTCCTAAAGTTAGAGCCATATGATGGACTCTGCTGTTCTTTTCATGGTTGATCACTGCAAATTACAGCCGGAGCTGTATTTGCTCAATTAGAAATAGTCACAAGTATAGAATCAGAAGTGTCTGAAACTTGATGAAAGCCATCTATGATGTTTTTCAATTATAAGAGTTTCATGTTTACTTAATCATCGCTTGAAATTCACTGTTTTCTCTTTTAATCAGCACAAGATCTTTGTTTTCTTTTAAACCGACAACCGGTGTGATATCGTATTATTGATGTAAAAAAGGCTACTTAATAATTTATGTGAAAAAAGACAAGCGCTTTCAGCAGTGCTCGTCGCGAAGCGATACGACGCAACAGCCCCTCTATGGTTTTGGTCTCTCTTTTTTTATGAAGTTCATCACATATGAATAACCGCATCTAAAATCAATCAATATACTATCAAATCATCAATATACCACATCTAATATAAAAATGTTTGCAAAACCTCGCTATTGACGATAAGCACATTTAAGCTTAGGGTACGTCTTCATGCTATAAGTCTCATATAACTATAGAACAAACTATAGATATCTTCTATAGTTTGCTTGATTGACAGAACATTTGATAATGCCGGAACAGCGACATTCACCCCGAAAATATGCTAAAGTTTGTCAGTAAAATTCAGCATTGAGTGTTTCATGGGAGAAACAATTTATTTTATTTCGTATCAAGAGTGTTGACTGATGTGAAATTTTTCAGAATAACAATAAAATTTAAACAATATTCATAATGCATTTGAAATAAAATCAATTTTAATATGGTCCGCAAGAAGTCGCCTGTTTTATGTAGAAGAAGAGAAAAAACGTGTTTTTTGTCGAAAAGAGGAGGAGCCATTGCTAACTATACAAGAGAGAGTGACAAAAATATTTTCACGACAAATTTCTTCGAAAAAAGATTCTTAAGGAAATGATGAATATTTGATTGGAGCTGTGGTGCCATTGCTGATTACGTCGTTCGTACTCTCGACGGAGGAAACGCGATGGCCCCTATTGATTTTGTCGGAGATTCCAACGATTCATTATGTCGTTTAACGCTGATTTCGTTTAATCGTCGTTTAATCTGATTTTTCGCTGAACGCTGGAATCAAGGTTAAGGAATATAAATCATTGCAGCTTATTATAAACTAAAGTTTTGCTGCTCGATTTATGCTCCTCAAGCTTATATAGTGTAATTTTAATGCTTATCAATTGTTTAATGGCCATTGATCATCACTTGAATTTTTGCACCCATTTGCTACACAGGACACACGCAGTAATCTGGCTAAATCTGCCTGTAACCAGCTTTTTGTACCTTTCCGAACTTTCGATTTTTAAATGTTATTTCCCACAGGTTTCAGAGTTGGTATTCCAAAACATTGTAAACGTTGCTTACCCTAAGTGTTATGTACGTTTTAATGGTACTGAGGTGAGAATGAAAATACTATTTGACGTCATACATAAAACATAAATATTAATATTGGTATTAGACTTTGAAATTGGCATATAATTTGGTGTGGTTGTTTCTTTAAAATTCATGTATTTGCTATTTATCTTTTCGAAAAATAATTAAACAATAATATTTGCTTCTGTCATTGTATATAGGAAATCACCTTGTAATTTGAATCAGTTTATTCAGTATACAAAGCGTGTTGTTAAGAAATAACAGTTAGTAATAATTATTTACTTACATTTATTTTTTAGAGTTGATATTGCACAATTTAAAATAACTCTCCTTTTGCAGGCTAATACTTGGATCAACAGTTGTCTCCCTTCTAGCAAAACCCTCATTTCATTGTAAATATTCTTTTAAATGTCGAAAAACCCTTTTCACATTCGATCTTCATTAATCCTTGACTATCGGATTATTTCAAGGAGTTAAAATCGCCTGTGAAATTGTCTCAAAAATATCTTTCCAAATGCAAAGTAAATCTAGGACGAATGATCTCGAAAAATGTGATCGCTCCTTTCTACGATGCAAACCGAATTTTTCGCGAACAGAATTCTTAGGAAAATGAGTCTATTTTTTTTGATATTATAAATAATAAAAGAGTTCTGTCTGAGTTCCACGATTTTTTTATTTTTAATTTCTAGACCACTCTATTATTTTCATTTCTATCTAGTCAACGGTTGATTCACATCGTTTTATTTTCTGTAAATAGAGTTATGTAAGAAGTAAAGTTTTTTGCTTATAGATCAGAAAACACAAGAAATAGTATAGAGTTATTAGATCACAAGATTTTGCAGGGCGTTTCACAGGTCAAAAATGAGAAATATGCGCTGATAAAATGGTTCTTTAGATTCAAATGCATCCTGTTGAAACCAGAGGTCCCCTGCATTATGGCGAGTCAATTCCGCAATGAGAAAGTAATTGATCATGGCTCTATAGCGGTCACCATTGACTTTCATGTTCTTCCCGCAGCATTTTGGAAGACATATGGACCAATGATTCCACTGAACCAATGATTTCCATGTAACAATGTTTTTAACAACCCTCAGTGGTTGCTCATCACTCCAAATGCGGCAGTTTTGTTCATTGAGGTAGCCATTCAACCAGAAATGAGACTCATCGCTGAACAAAATTGTTTTTGAGCACGATTCTTGACGAGTAGGGTCTTGGTTTGCGGTGTAAGCCCCGCAAACCTAGACCCTTCCGTAAAATATTCCATGGTTGATTGGGCACATGATTATTTGTTGGTCTTCATCGATACTGCGCTCTACAGCTCCTAAGGTTTCTTCATTACGCACTGTATATCGTCTGGATGGATGTATATTACCATGGAGAAACGCAAACGGATACGTGCGGAAACAATCCATGGTTCATCGAAAAGTTATTCTATACAATAAAAGGTGTAGGCAACTTAATGTTCTATACTTCTAAAAACTCACTCATAATAAAGATCTGAACATTCTTTAGCCCTAATCGATCTGGATCTTTCAGAATATTACGCCTTCCAATCTTTCGATCTACTCTTCCTCGAATCTCATTGTTTATGCAACGTCACACTATATTCGTCTAGTATAGTATATATAGTTAGTCCGTACGTTTTCCTACAAGCAAATTTTGTTATTACTAATAAGTTTTCTAACTTGAACCTTTAGATAATATCAGATACAGACAATCTGACAATCAGATTCAATCAGCTCCAGCGGGAACATTCAGTTTATTCAACTGTAATCACAACTTGTGATACTTAATAAAAAAAACTCTTTATTTCTAAAGAACATTCCAACGTTTTTGTTGAATTAGAATTGGAATTAGTTATGTTGAATAAGAAAAGATTCCCATAAAATTCGCATAGTGATTTTATATTGCTGTTATCCCAAAATATCGTGGTGAATCGCGATACAAAACATTTTTTGCTGTGACTTTTTTCCCGCTTTTGGATTAATTGAAAGGAGAAAACTTAAATCAAGGAATAACTCGGGAACGATTTTCGGTTAAAATAATTTTTGGATCATTGAATTTATAATGATTGGGGTCTATTCAAAATCGGAAAATTCTACTTAATTTTTATTAGACGATAAATTTTTTCTAATTTTTTAATGCAAACAAATTGACAAAATAAATTTGAAATTCATTTGGTAGTAAACTGATTAACCCTGTCAAATCGCTTAAGTCACTCAATTTTCACCTTATTTGTCAATTATATGGGCGCTAATCATTTACATTAGCTGAAAGGTGTAAATATGAATTTATTTAGGAAAAACTAATAAGCTGCAGTTAAAAATTGAGGTACTGCAAATAACTAGTTTCTAGTCTTCCAAAATTTGTCACCAAAACCTCGTTGCTTTCAAATTCAAGAATGAATATACTAGGATATGTAATTAGTACTTAATTGTAAAAGAAATTTGTCGAAATTGTAATATAAGTCGATTAAATGGCAAGGATTTTTGATATTAATATGAAATCAAAATTGTGGCGAACTTCAGTTGCTTAGAAATTGAAGATGCAATTGAAATTCTAAAATCACCATTAATAATCTTTTGTTTTTTATAACATCAGCTTAGCACGTATTTCAGGCAATATCCTTTAAAGAATTTGTGTTTCAATTTTCATTGCGATTATCTTTGTTGATAATGAGTATCCACAGTATTTCAGTAGCGAGACAGAGTCGGCATATTTTCTAAAATGAAAAAAAAAATAAGCAAATAAATAAAAAATAGAGAATCGTTTCATTCCTTTGTACATCATTCATTTTAATTTTACCTTTCAGTTTTTGCGTGAAGAACTCAAATATGATTCGGGCTATGAAAAGCGCCACAAAGCATTTCATTACAATGATGATATGCACATTTCAGTAAAAGAGCTGTGGGAAGCATGGCTACGATCTGAGGTTAGTATTCATTTTATTTTTCCTTTTCACATAAAATTCATACAATTAAAATTTAATGTTTAAAAACATTTCAGGTGCATAATTGGACAGTAGAACAAACCACAGATTGGCTGGCACAATCTGTACAATTGCCACAATATGTAGACCTTTTCAAATTGCACAAAGTAACGGGAGCTGTGTTACCAAGGTAAGTCCTCAAGTTAAGGTATATTTTAAGGAGATCATCGAAATCAGTCGATTGTAAAATATTTTTAAATCATAAATTTCCCAAAGATCCCATCCCAGAAATCAACTTCAATGTACAAAAAGTTTGAATTCACTCAATGGCTAAAATTGATGTCCATCCAAGTATTAATTCACCTAAATGATTACAGGATTAACAAAATAGAGCAATTATTACATTACTGTTCAGTGTTAGCCGTATTGTGTTTCACTTTTGGAAAGAAATCGTTCCGATAGATATAGTGTAGACTAGAGTGTTAGTTTGTATAGATTTCATACTGGAATCGAATTAGCGTTCCTCAGTCGGTTTCATACATGCGAAGTGCAGTATCAAGACAATACAAAGCACGAAACGAATAATTCTGTTGTTCATTGCAAGCTGTACGATTTTTTATAAGTTAATTAAAATCTCGTCGTTACTTAAACGGTCGTTTCCTGTACGCTTGCACAATGTAGTAAATATGGAAAAAAATAATTTGATTGTAATGTAAGAATCGAAGAGCAAAAGGGGAGAAGACGAAAAAGAGGTACACGAAGATAGCATCAGTATCTTTCACATGGCATCAAGCAAAAAATGAACTTTGAGTTAATATTTTTACGAAATCCATAATTTACCTTGTAAAAAACATATTTTTACAAAATCCATAATTTACCTTGTAAAAAATTATGACTTTGAGTATGTGTACTCGTTAATAAAATGAAATAGGAAATTTTTCATTGCACTGCAAAAAAGCGAAATTCTCATGCATAAAATGAGTGCTAAAGTTTTCATTAAAGAGTATACAGACAAAAATTGTTATGCTTATTAGTTACAAGTTAGTAATCGAAGTCTTTAAGCCGGGAGTGATTTTTATATGCTCGAATGATCAATAATTTTTGTTTATGCATCAGACAAACGCTGGATATGAATTATTACTTCTTGTGATTGGAAGGTGAAAGCAATTTACGCATGCAGTGTCGGATTCGCAGGGTAAGAAAACAAGCAATAAATTCTCATCAACCATCGACTATACACATCTTCTCTTACATCGAAAACCTATTCGGGAACTGATTGTCACAAGCCTTTTTATTCTCGCTGAGCGATGCCTGCGAGCTAATGTTTCCCTTCTTTCACTAGGGTTGCCCAAAAAGGAGATGGACTGCTGAGAAGCTGATCTTCCCTCTCTCTGCGCTAACAAGCGATTAGAGGTGACTTATTAAAAGAACCGTTCGCAAGAAATCTGAAAGGCAGATCTAATTGTCAACATCTTCTCTCAAGAAGATGCCTTGGCAGAACCACCTTTTTTATGAGAAGAAGATTAGGCAGCCATATATGATTCCCGGAATAAGAAGCTATCAGAGGAGAGAAATAATAATGATAGTAATAATTAAATTATTAACATTTTTGCATCATAAAATTAGTTGCAGCTTTTGCAGAAAACCCATTTTTCGCAAAAATTTAGGGAAATTGTACATTTTAACTTCGTTAGCAATATTTCATTTTTGCTGCCTTTTGCGTTCTGTAACGTCTCGACAGACTTTCCAGAAACAATTCACAGGTACTTTGAATCATTTGCTCTGTCGTCGTTTTTCCACGCTTGTTTTGTTTTGACGGAGACACTGTCTCTCTGCTTTACTCAACGCCTACAATTGCGAGGAAACATATTTTCAATAAGCTGGTCATATTAGTCACTTCTATTTCTTTATTTCATGTTTGTTATTTTTATTCTAAAAACCTGACAAAATTTTATTTGAAGTCATGATTGCTCTAATGAATAGTCAAATTTACTATAGTGAAATAAGATTCTTCCTTTAGAACAGTCGAATATACCTCCTCCACCTTATCTTCACTTAAAATTGAGAGTTTCTTGTAAAAATATTTGATAGCACCGTATTTTGGTTATTGTATATGCGAAATTTGTCATAAATTCTAATTTAATGCCCGACGTTTGACGTCAGATGTTTTGGAGATTAAGATGGTCATTTTTTCACATGGTCAAGTGACTGACAATGAAATCATACCACACCATTTATAATGGTACTTTAGATTAATAGATTAATTATATTCTAAGTAGAAGAGCTAGCGACTCCATATAAATACTGGTACTGCGAGAATTTGCCACACTACATGTGGCCCTCGCAATTTTGTGATCAGAAAAAGGAAAGTTATGATCTGAGATGGATGGTGATCTTTGTTGCTATTGAATCCCAAATGCCGGTGACTATTGAAATTGTTGGTTTTTCTTATTTGTATTGAATTTTGAGCAATTATTGGCAAAAGGGGATCATAAGAATGAAAACGATTGGGTCTTTTCTTTTTCTTTTGGCATACACATGTGCAAGTACGAACTCATCCAATCGAGCAGTATCTCTAGTGGCACCTACACATTAACTTGCATATTCTTTTTGTTTTGACAATTATGAATCCACTTAAATAAATGTTCATCGTCTTGTCTCATTTTACTTATTAAGTTTATCTTGAGCTTCGGTTTAAAGCGCTGCAGCTATTTGAATGAAGTGAAGTGCCTGTGCAAAACTATACCCTTATTAAGTAATTACCCTAGAGTATCTATGTACTTTTTTTGAATTCGGAACATTCCGTCGTTCCCAGTCACTTCCTTCGATTCGCCCACAGACGCGTTTCGACGGTGTGCCATCATCGGTGTGATGTTTCAGAAGAACGGAAAAATAAATCCATCCCTATCGGAATACATCATTTCAACGAAATATCTGAGTACCCTAATAAAGTAGCCACCAAATCTTTATGTGGAGCTTATCTAGTGATTGCTTCAATATAACTCAAGGAAATGTTGTTCCTGGCAAGAAGAAAACAAAACAAACTGAAGCATAAGCTGTAGTCCTGCCGTCGAGTTACCCCGAATATGACTGAGAGTAAAAGTTCCTGAAGTCAGTGAGTTTGCCGTTTGATACTTTCATTCCCTTCATTTCGGATACTGTCTCAGTAGTGCGCATCTTTACTAAAATTTTTGACTCTTAAATATTCGTTTGTTAAATATTTCTCTCGGTTTTTTAAAATCTCACAAGGACGCAACAACACACTCGTGAGAACGAAACAAAAATGTTACAGAACGATGAAAAATCGTTTTAAAGTTAAACTCTTAATTAATTGAACATTATGTGTATAGATCTCCTGCTCTTCCCAACTACTCAGAATTACGTTGCCAAGAAATTAATGGAGGAATATTTTACACATCGAAGAATTACGCATACCAGTTTACGTACGTATGGCTAAAGATAAAAAAAACTGCTTTTAATTTTGTGCTATTTTTTTTTTATTGCCATACCATAAATCGGTTTTCGATCGTAATGTTTCGACCTTTCTCACTCGACGATTATTTGAACTAACCTAGACATTCTTAAACCTTACAAAAAGAATATTTTTTAATCTTGTCAACTTATGGCTTTAACCGTTTGAGTCCCAGACGGTATTGAAAAAACACTGTCGAAGAATCCCAAACAGCGCGATCGCGCTTTCCCTATATATGTACGAAAACACCCACGCTGCGCGATAGTGCTTCTTGTGTGTGGCAGGTAACGTGATTATCTAATATTTCAAGTTTGTTCGACAAAAATTATAGAAAAAACACCAAAATAAAAAATTTTATTTTGTAATATATTATTGCATTATTATAGTAATATTTCACCTATTGTAAAATGTACTATTTACGTTAAAAGGAGCTGTGTGATCTACTTGCGTCAGTAAGTTTGAGCGCTCGACTTCGACAATACGTAACGAACCGTCAGTTGTCCACAATGCTCGAAATGTGATGGGTTTTCTCGACATAAAAACTGAACAGCGCGATCGCGCTGCTTGGGACTCAAATGGTTAAATTATATAAGACTAGTCTATGAACGAAGGACGCTTTCTAAAAGCATGTTTGTATAGTTTCTGCTTCATTTTTAACCCATGAGCCTTTCAAATATAAAACGGTAAGGAAATTGAGTTGTTTCTTTGTTAAAAAACTTCGAGTTCGTCGAGATCATACAATTATATATGATGCTCTGATGTAAGGGCAAGTCGTTGTGCTCAGCTAGGTTTTATCAGATGATAAGAAAATTATCTGTTTAAACAAAAACTCCGATTTGCGTTTTTTTCGGAAAATTAAACAGTGGAAAACGAAGATACTGATATTTATATTCATGAATTTTAAATTACTACAAATAATGCCATAGATTATCCTAGTAATCTAATCCTAGTAATGATGGCGCATTATATTTTTTTTAAGATTTGGCCTTTTTCAAAATGAAGTATAAGTAATTAAATTTGTACCGGCGAAAGATAAAAACCCTTAAAATAAGAAGCTTTTTGAGGATGAGTGGCGTCTTATCACCGATTAAATCGCATCAGAGTTTGGTCTGATATAACAATAGGATAAAAACAGAACAGCTAGTTTTCTGTAAGGTTTACGCCAGACTTTGAGTGATAGTGTGAACGCATCCGAGTGTGATTTCAGGAAAAGGAAGACTGTATCCCACTCACGTTGTTACTTGTGATGAAACCACTATCCCTCTGAGTCTAAATATGCGAGCAACGATGAGATTGGTAAAAGTTGAACAACAGGTGGCAAGGTTTTTTTTCCACCAGCGTAGTTTGTTGCATCTCGATTTTTGTCGTAGTCGTAGGGTAAACAACGCGGCTCATAGCTGCTGCAAAGATGCGAGTTTAGACCAGGATACTGCCTTAAAAAAGTAATGAGAGAGATTGCTTGTCGTCATAAGCTTGCTTGTCTAAATACAGATATCTAGACTAGAAAACAATGGAACGACTAGACTGAGAAACCCTTTCTATAGCCCGGATCGACGGCGACGTAACTTTAACCTGTCCTCTCAAAGAGGACCAAACGCAGATGACTTGAATAACGTCTACTTTCTGTGAGAAGGGCATACCGAAGTCACGTATACGCTCGGTAAAATATGTTTCGAACTCAAAGGATTTTTTATTTTCGTTATAAGTTCACATGAAAATGCATGAAATCAAAATTTATGTTTTTTTGTTGAGCTTGAGAAGTTTTGATTCACATTCTATCCTATTGGTATTGTCGCGCGTCGTCTAGGTGTGCGACATTGAATGTATCTCGTGGAACATCCTCAAAATCTCTTGTTCTCTTGGATACTTTTTAATTATTTATTTATGTTTTGATTTCTCTCTTTTGTTTTGTCTGATCGTTGTTTTGATGTTTTGTCTATCAGATTGTGGTGCGATGAAGGCCAGTTAGATTTGTACTTCGATTATAACCAATCTAAATATTGCTTGGTTTAATCGGCGATTGGCAGCATTTCCCTTTAGAAAATGCAAAAGTAACAAATAATCTTTTTAAAACTAAAATGTATGAAAATTAACTATCAAACGTTAGAAAATAAACAATATAAACAAGAAACGCTTCCAAAGAAATGCCGTTTATTGTAGAAAGTTTTGAAGCAATTGAAATACAAACAAGTGTCAGTGTAATACTATGCAAATGACTAGTCAGATCATTTAATTTACACCTTTTTCGGTATACCATCATCAATTATATAAAATTTTATGTATCTGAAGCTTGCATCGTTGCGAACTCAAGGGTCCCGATTTTATTGCATTTTGGATTTTTTCTGTTAATTGGGCTGAAGTTTTTGTAATTATATTTGGCAATTTTCTTATTTTTGCACTGTTACGTTTGGAATGATAGAAACTTCAGATACCCCAAGATTATTCTGTATAATTTATTTACAAACATTCCGTCAAAAAATCGACTGGAATTCCTAATTTAAATTGAATCCTCAAATTTGTTTTTTGGGGGAAAGTTGAAAGCACTGGGTTGCATTATTATGCAATATAAAGGAGTGATCTTTCATCTGGTTGAATCAGTGTATATTAATAGTGCGTCGGTATTTTTACAATGAATCACAATACTGAATAAAGAATTTGCGTTGAATTTGGTGTTGCAAATGGAATATCATGCTCGGTATTAATGAAAATGTTATAAAAGGCCAATGGCGATTTGGTGATATCAAAAACACAAGTTTGTTATTGGTTTAAACCATTCAGGGAAGACCCTGGTTATTGTAGTGGGCAAGTTTCACTAGTAGAGTTGTTCCAAAAGAGTTGAATTTCCTACAAAAACATTATCGTAAACAGTTGGCAGAGGCATGCTGGAATGCGTGATTTCCGATTCCACATTCATGGAACGACTTTTTAGTAATTAGACATGGGTCTACGAGATTGATCTGCAAGTATGTCGGCGGTCAACACAACCGAAGAGAAAAGACGAGCCGAAACTAAAGAAACGATAAAAAAATCTGTACGATCAAAGGCGATGCTCATTAAGCGATACTCGAGGTTGAATACTTTTTGGGCCTGTTTAGACATTTTTGCTAAATCTACTAAATCAAAATCTCAAAAACGACAAAATCTACTAAAAACGATCAGAACTAATTGTGGATACCATCCGATTTAACCCAAATTGTGACCGAATTTGAAACAAAAACGCAATAAATACACAACCACCATGCACTCTCCATCTAACCCCGGCAGATTTCCTTCTTTTCTAAACTAAAGACTAAAATTTCCGATCCGTAGACCCGGATTCCATTCGATTCAGGACATAAATCAGAATCAGTTGAACGAATTGAAGGCTATAACGAAAATTGCCTGTGAAAAATGTTTGATTTTCGGGAGTTGAAGATTGGAAAAGACGTTGAGATAAGTATGTTTCATCAAATGGGGCCTACTTTGCAGGTGATAAAATAGTAATTGGTTATGAATTGAACAATTTAGGTTTTTTTTTTACAAATTCTGGTTGTTTTTTGACAGAATATATTTCAATGGAAAATTTTCATTCGTTTTGTTAATACTTACGCATGAGAGATATCAAAACTATATAATTGGATTAACGGCACATGTGTCCTGGTATTAGGCGACAAATTTGAAAGTCATTGCCGTCAATTGTCCAAAACGCAACTACCCAACAGGTTCTTGTATAATAATAATAATTTATCAACAGAGATTGAACTAGTTCCAAACGTGCTAAAAATGATTGCTTCAGTTGTTTAGAAATTTATGAAATGTAGAAAGTTTATTTACGAAAATAGTTTTCCGTTGGCGGTAGTAAATTCTAAAACTCCATTTCTACCTTCAAATGGAAAAATAAAAATCAATCGGCAAACATGTAATTTAATTCAATTGGAAAATAGTAAAATTCATAAATCAAATTTAATTAAAATAAGAGGCCTAAGCCAACTACCTGATAATTATGTGCATAACCTTTCAGCTGTCCACAAACAACTCTGTGCTGATTACTGACAACCTTGTGGAATATCTATAATGCACATATTAATATAAATTACAAAATAAACAGAACTTTATGTAGCGCGTAGAGCAACCTACAGTGGCCATAGTTAGTAAGCGCGGCTTCAGGAAAAGTACGGAAAATCAACAGCATGTAACGACGTCGGACGATTACAATAAAACAAATTACAATTTTTTTCTTCTTATTTTCTGTTTTTTATATTGTTCTGTTTTTTCCCATTTTCCAGACTGGCAGTTAATAACATGCACTATGTCAGTAATGTGCTCGGCATCAAAGATCCAATTCATAAACAAAAGATAGCTTTGAAAGCGATGGATGTAGTGCTCTTCGGTCCACCGCGAGGTGAGAGATTTTTATTTTATTCGAAAAAATTCAGGTGTCGAGTTAGCTCAATAGTTAGAATCCGAATTTAATGATAACTATAATTCTCATTTGAACCATACTGACCGGATCAATGTTTCTAGAAACGGGCACACGCTGGAAGGACTACATATTAGTGACGCTATTGTTAAGTGCAATAATCGGTTGCTGGTATGCATATCAACAGAATAAGAATGCCAAAAAACATCTGAGGCGGATGGCGCAAGATATGGAAGGATTGCAGAAAGCTGAGAATGCTCTTCAGGAAATGCAGAAGGTAAGCGCGATATTTGACGAACATATTTCAGCCGAGCACATAGACATGAGGATTAAATAGTTTAAGACGTGCTTTATATTTTGTTTAAACTTTATTTCTGTGCTCCATTCTTCACTAAGGCAATTGTTTGATTGTTAGTTGTCGAACGTGCGATCGCGAATTGATGTCAACGAGACTGTTATGTAACTCGAAATAGGGAGTTACTCTTCTGTACTGAACAGTGAATCTGAACCTTATTGTTGGTATACCTCAATTATAATTAAAAGTGATAACCCGAATGTTCCTCGTTCAATGCAGCGAAGCATAAGCGATATTAAGTCTCGAAAGAAAACCACTTTTTGTTCTATCAAATAGTAAAAGGCGATATTATCTTCAATGCAATGCTTTCCTTTAAATTGTTTTCGGTTCTCTTAAGAGCAATAAACGTTCTATACCACTGTTAATAGAAAATTTATAATTCGTTAATAAAATCACATGATTCGCTTTACATCACGTTTTGCAACAGAAAGACAACGTCGGTAATTCCATCGCATTAGCGAGAAGTCCTCCTTCTATAAAACAGTTGTAAATTCGTAATATCACAGTTAAAGTTACTTCTGCATAAAAAGTTGTCATGAATTTGTATGATATACGTCCTACAAGTCTCGTTGCAAGTGTTGTGAATGGATGTCGCCGACAGGATATATTATTCAAAAATAATGAATAAGCAGACTTTGTGAGCTTATTCATTATTTCTGAAGTAGATAATTCTTCGGTTCCTTTGAATCGCAATAGTAAAGTAGATTTATTATAAATCTCTAATACTCAGTAAGTTCTTTGCGTCTAAAGTATTTGTTTTAGTGAGATCCTAACGGAAGCGATCAAATGATCGAGTTTAAAAATGGTTTTTTTTTGTGCGGCATGATATAATCACATGAATGATTGACACGTTTGAATTTGGTACGTTTCCCTTTTAGTCTTTCATAAGCCGAGTATCTGATATGTTTTTCGCGTTAATTTAATGGAATATTTCAAATGACGGTATGCCAGTGCAATATATTGGTCTACTCTTGTTAGAGTGGTTGGGGTGTGAAATAGAAATATTCATAGACACTTATTAAGTGTAAAATATTGGCACATCGCAGTTTGTGTTTCGTTTTGAATAACTCTTACTTCGTTTTGATAATTTTAACGGCCAGATGTGAACACAAGAAAGGGAAGTTCTGAATAAACAGAGTGTTGGGAACTACAGATTGCATTTGACAGGCGGCTCTTTAGATAAAACGTGAGAACAAAATACGAAGAGGTTCGCGTGTAATTATATTATTAAATATTTATTTACTGGTCTCATGTCTGTATTAACTTCAAGGGAATCTTGCTTCTAATGCACATTCTTACTCGAAAAGTTTATTCACAAGTTCAAACAGCCCTGGTGCATTTTTGAAATCTTCTTGAGCTCCTTAGTCGCCTTAACTTGAACTCAGCAGCCGTCTTAAATCTTTTCCCTTTCAAGTCTCTTTTGAACAACAGGAGTGCGCGATTTGAGGACAGTGGTATAGTAGTTGGTATATTACTCATAAGTTCTAGAGTGCTGGAAAAAAAGATGGAGCACTGTTCAAAGGAAAAAATTCGTTAGAAATCATTCGTATTTATAGATCGTGTACCACTGCTGTGGATATAGTCTGGGTCACTAAGGAGCATTGGAGGTGGCGCTTATATGCAAAATATCCCTAGCCTTTAAGTAGATTATCAGCATGATCTTGATATTGGGTAGTTTTATTTTGTGGACGTTTCAACCATCCACTATGAAGATTGGGTGTTCTTTTCGACATCATAACAGTGAATTAATGATTATTCACCTGTTTCGCCTTTGACATGTAGCTCCTACCAGTTCCTGGTTACAGTTGGATTGATTATTCGTCCGTCATCAAATGAAGCCCAAAATTCGCAGCAGCACGATGCATCCTATACTGTTTGTAAAACTCATGTAGCAACGTTCAATTAATATTCCAGGCACAAGTCATTTGCCCAAGGCAGAGTGTTGATTTTATCAACAGACCAACTACACTAAATTGTGCCGAACAACGTATCTTGAGACGTCCTTGCAACTTGAAAAACGCTTAAAGCCCTACGCTTCATAGCAAGAATCCATGTTGAGCACAGCGAATGTTTTCGATGGAGATTTTTTAAATTTAGTACAAAATTTAACAGGAAGCCAATATTTCATCCGATAATTCTTCTCGAATTCCGAGAAATGTAAACCTCGCTCAAATTAAATTATGTTTCACAAAAAAAAAAAAAAAAAATGTATCGCATAAAATGCGTAAAAGCATCGGGCATCGAGCAGCAGCTTCATTTTTCATTATCAGCTGAAAAATTTGTAATTATCATTACAAATCTAGGGAATCCAGTGCCAAATAGATTCTCCTGAAATACATGCGTGCAAGGTTAAACAGTGTCTTAAAACTGAAGAAGCTACATTGCGGAGAGGTTTACATTGCGAATGGGAGAATTGCGGATGTCTCAAAACGGCGATCAATGATGTGGACTGTGAAATAAAACCCACTTAAAGTGAGAATTCCGAAGATTTAGGACATTATTTGATATAACGAAAGTAAATTGACCAACACAATTCAAAAAAGAATAAAAAGAAGATGCGTAGAAGATAAAAAGTTTGAAAAGTAATGAATGTACCGGCCACACATGAAGTGACAACATTTATTTATAGCTCTCGCCAAAGCTATTAGAGTTAACCCTTTCGCTACAGCGGTGTGCTCCGTCGGGGAGCACCGCTGCGACATTGCTCGGTACAGCGTGCATCACGCTTAGGTAAAGTGATGTTCGAACTATCATCGTTCGGTGCATCTTCGTCCATTTCTTCATCATACGATTATTGAAGTGTTATGCAGAAGCACTTGGAGATATTTCAATTGGTAACAATATAAATGTATTTATAAATTAAAAATTACACTTTACACAGGCCGTTTCGCGGATGTCGCCTATAGGCGACACTCGTACACACAGATCGTCGCATGGATGACGTCTATACACGACGCTCGTAGCGAAAGGGTTAGACTTGCAAGTCCTTTCAAAAAGCTTGGGTTGTAACGACCCCCAAAAATCTCCTTTACCATAACAATCGGTTAAAGCAGGGGCTCCCTTCTTCTTACGGAATGAATGTATATGCTGTACGGGGGCAGTAGATGCTCATTGAAGTTCTTTCGTCCTCGAGTGAGTAACCAGCACGTTTCAGCGTAATTAGTCACCTGATCATGTTTGCGAACGGCATGACAAATACCGACCATGGGTTTCTCCAATCCTTGTTCCAGATTCGCGTCTGTTGTTCTTTGCATAGTTCCTGCGGTCAATCCTGTTCGATGAATTGTTGGTGTTGACAGAACAGGCTGATTGTACTTCCTCGCCGTCTTGAGGCGACCATTCCTCGTGGAGTGGTCGCCTCCTAATTAATTTTGTTTAAAAACTAGATAAGATAATCTTGACCAGGATCTTGGGATTTGAAAAATAGAATTTGATTGCTAACTGGCCCAATAATATTTTGTCACGTTGCTCAAACCAGATGATTTACGGAATGAATGTATTATTCCCTTCTTCCTGGTGCACTTTATGTGGTATTGGATGTTGCACCGGGCGCATAAACCAACATTTTACGGCTTCTGTGCACAAAATGTTTGTAATATTTCGTGCCCTCGGGGTGCAGCATTTGATTAGGCTTGAATAAGGCTACCTGTAATGAATCTGAATTCGAAAAAGTTATCTAGTATTGACATTAATGTTATGTATGAACGTTTTTTCGGTTGAGTATTTCAACGCCGGCAAATCGGGTGTGCTCTACTTACAGTTTTCGATGGATGATGTTAACTTTTTAAATCTAGTTCTACAAGTCCGTACACTTCATTTTATTTGTTTTATAAATGAATAAATTAAATTTATTCCAAGTTCTAAGCTGTTGATCCAGGGTTTTTTGTCAAAGATCAGATTGCTTTGCAACTGTGGACAGTTCTTTGGTTTTTTTTACCTTGACTGGATACTTTGGATTGGATTCTTTGTTAACTTTCACAGAATCTCATACAGAATCAGTTCGCAAGTGTCGTCCCATTCTGTTTAGACAGCGATTTCAATTCCCTCCTCGTTAATTTGTTCCGTTGCAGTGTCAGAAAAGTAGTTAAGTGTTTGCCGATGGCAGTTTCTTATAATCCGCTGGAATGTGAAGTTCGTGTTTCTGTTCTCAATGAAAGATCTCCTGACTTTATTTGAGAAGTTTCTTGTTTATATTTGTTTGATGGTTTTGGTCTGTTTCCCGAAGACCTTATTGAGAATTTGTGTTGACTATGGTGTTCTTTAGGATGTTAAGCTTTCGTCTAAAATATGTGAGTGTATAAATTAAAAAATATTGGCATCTTGTAGTAAATATTTTCTTATTTATTGCATCGTTGCCTAGTGTTGCGATTAGGTGTTTGATGTGTTCACAGCTTACCTAATGTGGTTTTATCTGGAAATTTATATGAGCTAAGACGAGAAGTTTGATTTTCTCAAACGCGTAAAAATCGCAAGTTATTGCCAAGTATTTGAATATGATTTTGTTGCTGATATTTGCTTTAAATGAATATAATAGCAGTTACTTGATCTTATTAAGACGTGTCATTATATCGTAGTTCAACGAGCCAATTGTAATAAGTAGCCGTCGATTAGATGTTGTTTCTTATAATATGATTATTGAATAAATTAAATATACATAATAGATTACTGATCTCCACATAAAATAGTATTTAAAACGTTGGCTGAAATTGATTAAAATTATCATTTACTCGCATTTCATAACTGGTTAATGGAATGAGTGAAAAATTGTCAATTGAATTAAAAATTTGTTGCATGCATTTTAATCAAGCGGTACTGAACGTCAAGTTAAACAACATTCACTAATATACAATGTTATAATTTTAAACTTTTGTTAGGAACTGGAACGGGCTCGTATGGAACAAGAAAACGTCGCTACCGAAAAGCAGGATCTTGAACGTCGTTTAAAGGAAGCTCCATCGTTATCGTCATCGTCGTCGGATTTGGAGTTGCAACAACTCAAACAAGAAATTGAAATGTTACGTTCAGAGCTTTCAAGAGCCGAAGTCGAGCTTGTCGATCATTGTTGGTCACCCCCACCGCAATTGCAGTCGTGGCTGCAATACACGTACGAATTGGAGAATAAGAATCACCTGAAGAAACGTGTGCTAGCGGAAAAGCAACTTCAAACTGCACGTGAGGCCTGCGAAAAACTCAAAAAGAAACGTTCGAGCTTAGTTGGTGCATTTGTTTCGACACATGGCAAAAGCATTGACGATGTAGATCGATCAATAGTCGAGGCGCGAAATGCCTTGAGTGAAGTAACCAATGAACTGCAGGAGCGATTGCATCGTTGGAAGCAAATTGAGATGCTTTTAGGTTTTAGTATTGTGAATAACAATGGACTAGCGTACTTAGAAAATGTTTTATATAGTCGTAATGGATCCGGTAAAAGTACGAGAGGTAAGTGAATTGATTTAGAATTTTCGCAGTGAAAGTGAACGATAAGACTGCAAGGATATAAATTGTAAATGTTTGCATCAACTGAAAACAAAGTGCAATTTAAATTCTTTCGCGACAGTACTGTTAATCCATTCCATGACTTTACAAGAACATACCGAGCGTTCTTTTACACAGAGGTGTACAATCGATGAATTTGTTCAAACCAAACTATCATAGTCATAATATTAATGATAATAACATTTATTTTTATCTGGATGGAAGGAGAAGACAGTTTACGCCCGAGTACAGGAAAGCCAGTGGCACAAGGCTGTCGCAATATCAACGAAACAATTCCTTCTCCCACATGATTTAGAGATCCTATTCTGGCCCCTACATGACAACTTAAAAATGATTTTTTTTTAAACGTTATTGTAAATTATTGTTTAACATACAAATATCTGCATTGGCTACGAGAAAACTGTCCGAATTTCTAATTTTTCATTATAAAATGCATAGACGCATGGCCAAGCAACGAAAAAATTAATCATAAATTTTTAGTGAACATTGCAATGCATTACCTGATTGGGGATGGAATTTTTCAATGACACGAAACGACAGTAATTAAAAATAAATATTTTATGAGTTTGGGAATTGAACGCTTTTTGAGCCCTGAGAGAAGTACTCTAACCACCACGAGGCTGATGCTCTACCTTCATTACACCTTCTGTATCATCTAAACCTAATCTTACCTAACCTGGGATTTATGACTCATTTGTTCTAGTTTAACCTGTTTTTTTTTCGAGTTTGGTTAAGCGTTTGAGTTAGGGGTTTGTCCTTTTGTACTAATGTAAGAACGAACAGGCCGATCAGATTGATTTGCGTCAACCTTTGTCAATTTATTGTGCGCCTGTATCCGGTATATCCTGAACATTTCAAGTACTTTGATCTCCTGAGGAAATCAAAGATCTGCTTTTGCTTCAGGCATCTCAATTCGTCTTCCACAGAGAAATAGCATTTGAAGATATTTTCTTCTTCTGTGGGACACTCTGCTGTTTGCTAGTACATGCACTGATATTTCTAGTACAGAATATGTACTCAAGATTCCCTTTCAATTCCCCGTTATTTCCAGTAAGGAACTTTGTCATTGATTTGTATACCTTCGCAAACTTAATAAAGCTCGTCATAGATGGCGAGGAATGGCTACGATGTTTGAAGCCATGGAAGTCTTCTCCAGAGCCTATGGATTTTCTATCCATAATTTAAAGAATTCATGTATAGATAACCCAGAGCCAGAGTCCTTCTGTAAATGATAATCCTTCCAGCTGCTAAATAAATGCTACCAAAGCTCCATTTCTCACTCTCTATTATGCCTAGTTATCACCCTCTACTGATCCGTGGTAAAGAATCCAGATCAGGTTAATCCTATTGTCCACACTCGATTTGCATGGTGCAATATAACAATCTGGAATTATCCTTTGTGAAATCACTGGCGATTTTCGCATCTTTAAGTCTGCTTTGGTATTAGATACTGTCAATGTTGACTTGTACTCTCATAGCGATGGTATAGATGTCCATCCAATAGATGCTTGATATCGCTTCGGTTGGGAATATTTAATATTAGGCTTAAATACTCTTATTTCATTTCTCTCAGATATCTTGTTTATATATCTGTATATATATATATCTTCTGTACTCAAATTACTTATAGAAAAGTTACTTATTTACTAACGTTACTCCTTTCTTTTGCATGAAAGTTAGGTGTACGAAGCACCTTTTATCTCTACCCGATCTCCGGGCATACAAGCAGTAAGGAACCCGGATGTATTTAATTTCGTGCCCAAAATAACTTGTTTTGTGGTTGGGAGGTGAAGGCTATTCACGCTCTGAGTGTGGGACAACGAATGGCAAACAGCAATTAGACTACCGACCCTAAGACTACACCTAGCCGGGAATCTTTCTCACATTGCTTCGGACTAGATCTCTTTAGTTTCGCCTTCAGGTTAGAAAAATTCTTCTTTGGGGAATGGTCGGAAAAGAGAAAGCTTTTTAAGAGGGTGTGCAGTCTTTGCTCTGTGCTGACAAGTGATCGAAGATACCCTGCTTGAGAGGAATCGCCGGAGCGTAGTGCGACACACAGTTACATTTGTAACTTGTGTTACTCCCACCTTTCCACCAAGTCATCTGGTATGACAGGCGTCTTTTGCGATCGCTGGGGAAAACAAGCAGTCCGGGACCATGACTGCTTAATTTTGTGCTGGTAATACGGAAAATATCCGTGCCCGTTCACATATATATCCAATATCCTTGCCCGGTGAGTCAGGAAATTAGCAGTTTCTCTATCTTTTCGTTTGAGCCGAGGTCCTAGATCGCAGAACAGATGCCTAATCCACCTGTCTTATATTATGTTTGTTCACACGTCCTGCTATAGACCCCTTCCCCTCTTCCTTCTTTCCCCTACTGCACCTGTATCGATCCGCCCAGGTGAATTTCTCTACTCAGAGCTTCAGTATAAACTTTGGAACCCTTTAGCAGCACCAACTACACAACGATAATCAATAGAGGTCTCCTGATGGCGACGGGTCCCCTGATATTGGCCGTTAGACGGCCAACCTATACTCCGACTGCGGTCTAATCCGCTGAAACGCTAATTTGATCGGAGAATGCCTCAGAATTTTATCGTCTTCTTGGACTTGATCGTCTCATCATCATTCCGAATGAGAGTAACTCTCGTGATGTATTTTTAGTCAGAATGACTATCTCGGTTTTATCTATCGCTGCCAAAAAGTAAAATTACCAAAATATCTAAGAACAATTTGTACACAATCAAACCGTAGATGTTATACATGATGACACCAAACATTATATTTTATTTCATTCGATTTCACTGCGGTTCAAGGATAACTTTAAGGATTTCGTATGTAATATCTAACTTCAATTTTAGGACGTTTGACAAACAGCACTGATGACCTCGACGACGACTCAGTTCAAGGTAAGCTTTTTGACAGCTTTTCCATGTTCTCTTCGGAGTAGTATTCATTTATTTCTTTTGTTTGAATTAATATTTTTCATAAAACATACATTTAAAGGATAAAGCTTGAAATCATGTTGAAGCTTTAAAAATATAAAGAAAAGAATAAAATAAAAAGAAAAAACTTAATTTTGCGAATGAATGAATAAGGAAAAATGATTTCGATGTCGCCTGTAATTTACTTATTTTAATTATTACTTTTTTTTTAAACACAGACCGATACATATAGTGATCATTTAATAGATATTGAAAAAAGCTTTTGTTTTTGATATTCATGTCTTGCGCATCGCTACTGAGATATTTTATGAAAACTAATTTCAATTACTTAAAGAGTTCGTTTTCAAAGTTGTTAATATGTTCGAAGAGTAAACGGCAACTGCATTTTTGCTATTTCCGATTTGAAGAAAGTTGGATATTTTTCAAACCCTTTATGAATCTCTCCCCCTTTAAAATAAGTATGATTAATGGAATTTTACAATTTAATATTTACTGATACCTCTGATACAAGTTTATAATTGTTGTTTGTTATTGCAAATTTTATATAGAAAAATATTTTTACTGTCGAATGAAACTCATTAAAATGTTCTTTTGCTGCTAATTAAATATCCGTAGAATTTGAATACTTGTTACACCTTTCCTTTTGTTCATTGTTCTGATTGCGTGTTGGAGTGATATGTTAAGATTTACACTTAAAAAGAAAAAGACTTAGCAGCTAGAGAGATGTTAGATGGCGTAAGGTAAAAGGAAATGTGCTTTGTAAATGGCCTCTAGAAACCGAGTGCGTATGATGCAGGTTCGGTTTGAAGTAGGCTCGATAAGGAATCGCTAATTTATTTATCACTGAAATATCAATGAAATAATTCATTCCGAGGCGTTAAACGGAGTTTGCACTCTGAACTCTGGTATGAGTTGTAATGTAATGAACTCTGGTAGTATTAATTTCAACATTTATAAAAATGTTAACAGCTGCCAGGCAGCTAAATAAAATAAAGCAGTTGTGTGAAATTCACCAAATAGGTAGTGTCAGACTGTGTAATATTCAAACTTATCATTTCATTCATCTGAGGCCAAATTTTGAAGTAACTGGGATTGATATAAATTTGAAATCCTTCTATTGGCGGCAACGTGAACTTTTGTATTTTGAACTTTATCGTTCTACCTCGATTAGCCACGAAACGAAGTTCCTAGGACCTTAATACTTTGAATAATTTTTTTTATCTAATCCGAACAGAATTGGATTGAATTAAATTAAATTAGTCACACTGGCTTTAAATTAATCTTGCCCTGTTTGCTTAACTTTTGCAAATTGCACAAATGGTAGATTACACTACTTAGAATCGGATCATATGAATAAGTTAGCTGTTTAGTAAAAGCTATTTCCTTAAAATATTCTTCAACCATAACTAGATTAGTAAGAAGATTAAAGTAAATTTTAATTTAAGTAGTGTATTCCAAATTTTCCGAATTTAACCAGTACTAATGCTAGATAATACTTGACATCAAGTTCGAAAGAATTCGGAAAAAAGCCTGTAAAATGTAAACATTAAAATAATATGTAGATATAAGAATATTGAACACAAAAAGACGCACTAACACCCACTTTTGTTTGAAATAGTATTACAACAATGAGTTAATGTTTTGTAATTTGAAAACAATATTTAAGCTTTTAAATTTTCTCTACATTTAATTCTTGTTTATCTTCTTTTTTCTTTCTTCTATTTGTAGAATTTTGGTAGTAATAGTTGATAGTTTGCTTTCTTTAAAAGCGTTTTATTATTTAGTCACATTAGAATATTACAGGATTCAATGAGGATAAATTATGCAAAAGTAAATGAAAGTTAAGATGAATTTTGGTGTAAATATATATAAGTTTCGTTTCTCTGTGATGAGGATTTGAAAGAACAACTAAGTGTTGGAATACATTCAGATTTCACCATACTTTTCGATTGAGGTCGTCAATCATTATTACTTTAAAATTGGTTTGCTGAAAACTTTTCATTTCGTCTTGTATAATAACCGGAATGATATTTCAGGTTGTTTTTGTGGATCATTTAAAAGGCGGTCATTTAAACTTCTAAGGTTCAATTTCCCATGAGCAAAATGTTGTAAATGCTGTAATTTTTTTGCAAATTGATTTAGGGAAAGGGGAACAGATACCACTATTGTGTCTTTGTGTGCTTTCGTCCACCAGTCAATAGATCTCAACAGATCTGTCGAATCAATAGACGAAACATATCCACAATACCGGCTTCAAACAACTGTTTCCTTCTTTTTTAATGTGAATCAACGTGAAGAGATAAATGAACAATTTTTCGTCATGACCTTGCAAGTTGTGGTGTGTCGCTGAGTACCCACGAGACGTTTGAATACACAATTTGCAATGAAAAATTTAATAAAATTCTTAAATACTCTTGTATACCTCAGTTTGATTTTGGCCAAAAACACACTCAAAAAGCACCAAACTGTTTAGACCACTAACGATCCGAGATAATTTTTTTGGTTAGATCTTAAAATGCAATTCGCCGTGGACTGTTATTACGTACTTAAATATCGTTATTGTATACTGTTATTAACTAGTTGCAACCAAATTTCCCGTTAGAAAATGGGATTGGTGTTATCGGCTCTTAGCATCAATGAGGTTGCAAGCCACCGTGACATCACTCTACTCCCTCGACAAGGAAATGTAAACTCGGGCGTAAAAACAATAAAGGTCGTGATTTTGCTGATTTATGTGTAGGCCAATACAGCCAGTACATATTGTATATCATATTGGCTAGAAGTCGAACTTGAGACTTATCTTATTTCCCTCTCCTTTTGTCTCTTCTCTCTATTTGTTTTCGGTAACGAACACGTTAGCAGAAAGATAAGTATCAATAGATTTGAAACGCAATGAAGTTTGTTTTTCATTGTGCTTCAACACAAACAGGATAAAAATATTACTACATTACTATAACTTCATATAAATAATGGAAGTCTAATTTATGACTCGTAAGGTTTTGGTGTCTCTCTAAGTTCGATTTCTCCAACTTTGTTTCTCCTCTGACTTTCAAAAAATAAATGTCATGGAGCCGCCACACCCTCGTGTGTTTGTTATGTCGTTGATATTTGTTTCACTCATACTCGCTTCTAGGGGCGTTGCAAATCCTCGCTTATGGCATGTTGTTTGTCCACTCTCGCTGGTGACAAGTTCATACAATCATTTTGGAAAATGAGTCACAGAAAACACTGTTGCGTACCACGGCTGCCGCGGTCGCAGACATTTATATGGTAGTGATGTTTGGGTCCCCAGGTGGCTTACTGAAGCCGGCTGTGCTCAGTCTCTCGGGATTCGCGTGGGCAAGATCACTGCCCGTGCTGGGCCACCTACACCTAGGACACAACCATCACATTAAGGGGAGAGGGAGAGGGAACCAAGGAGGAGGTTAAAACGCATCGCCTAATTCATCGTAAGTTCATTAATAGAAACAAAAAAAAAAATAGACAATACTCTAATGGCGAAGAGCAAAAGTAAAAAAAAAAAGGATTTTTACGACAAGATCAAAGGAAAAAATTTGTATAAGAACAAAAACAAAAAAAAACTACCACCTTACTCGATCGGATACGGGTTTACATGCATTTCTTCACTTACAAATCTAAATTATCTTTTTTCAACGTTTATTTTCTCCTTCTTTCCTTAAAAATCCGAATTCATTAGTTCATCGATATTAAATTACAGAAAAAAACTGTTGTCCTTCCTTTTCTTTAAAACAAAGCCCATTTCCTAGATCTCGCAAAACTTTTTTTTCCTCTCCAATCCCAAACTCACCACTTTTTTTATTTAATTCACTTATCCACCACACAAAAGTCGTCTTATTCTTATTAAATTCCTTGGCGGTCTCAAAAAGCTCCGCGAACTACCGTCACTACGGCGTGACCGCCAACTTTTTTTTTCTTTTCGCAAAACAAAAAAAAAAAACGCTCCGCCACCGTTGACGCCTCAAATCGCACTCCCCGTCTCTCCATCTCGCTGTCAACAACTGTTCCCCATCCTGCTGTCGACAACTGTCCTCACCGATTCGCGGATGTTAATCTTTCACCCCCTGGGTCAAGGTCAACTTCCTCAGAGCAAATCGATATCAATCGCTCTGAAAAAGATGAATCGATCAAAAGTGTCAAACACTAACATCCAAGATAGATTCGAACTTATCGGGGTCCACAGGCTGAAACAGATCTATTATGCCGCGGAGACGCTGGATGCATGTTAATCTATAACCAACATCAAGCATCCCCGTCTCCACTCGCAATCTTAACATGGGGGTGCGTCTGTTGAAATCACGTCAGGTAATTAAACGCAGGGATTGTTGTTGGTAGAATCCAGTATAATTGAATTATACGAAATTCAAAAATATTGGATTGTGTACCAACTGTTTGGAGTGGAAATTTGGATGAATATGGTGGGGAAAAAAAGTGAAAGAGGAAATGAAAGGTGGGAGAAAAAGGTGAAAATCATCATTCTGTTCGTCATCAAAGTCAAGCATACTGGTTTGCGCGAAATGCGTTCATACAAAGCATGCATAGCATTTGAACGAAGTACGTGACGACAACTGCTGTGTCATCACGCTAATGTACGAAAACTTAATCGTTGAAAGTTTCTTTAACAATTTGCATATTTTTTTTAACCGCGAACCACACGAGTGCATTGCAATAATTTCTGTTTTGCAAAGTTTTCAGAAATCCCTCATTGCGGCTCGAACAAATCACTAATTTCCCGAACATGTGTAGTGGGGTACTACGGTTAGATGTGATGATTTTCCACTGTGACAATTTTGTGCGGCCCCTACTTCTCTCGATATGAAATGACTGACAGAACTTATGACTATGCCATGTTTTTATAATTATTTATTACCCTGTATCACGCGTTCGACTATGTTCGTTTTAGAACAGTGTAACTTTTGGAGATAATTTGCGGCTATATCTGCATACCAAACTTCAATCATAATTTTAACTCGCATTTTGTAGCGGGTTGATTTTTTGGCTATTTGAAGCTATTTCCATTCAGACCGATCCACCCAATGAGCTCAAACTTTTTATTGTGATGGAAGATATGACGTAGTTTACTTTTAAGTCTGAAAAAATGAATGGTTCAAACAAATACAAGCCAGATAAGCTCACTAGCATGATGGTGTAGGTTCGTCCCGAAAAACTTAGAATATTCATTATATTGCTCTATTATAAGTAAACTATTAACAATTATAAACTATTTTTCTAACTATCCTTTAACCCAGTGGCATTGACAGCACTTTCCAGGGCTAACAAAACATGAGGCAAGGAGAATTCGCTCTCGATGGAAGGGTGCCACCTATGTCACCTTTCTTTTCGCCTAGGGCACAAAACATTCAATTGAAGAGATGTCAGCTACGATCAAAGAGGGTTTTGATAATAAAGAGAAACTTCTTCCGTGAGCGGGCAAAGAATTTGGATTCGCTAAATTATCTCCTTTTCGGCTATTCGCAAGTCCGGCTTCTCTCGTGACAAAACGAGATATCCTTAAATATCCATTATATTATCCTTTTATAGACTTTTCACGTGTTCTTCCCCTGACTTAATTAATCAAATAAATATGGAGTCAGGAATTTGATTAGAAAATCGTAGTAAAGTGAATCGTGATCATAAATAGTAGTAAAAAGCTGTAAAAAGCTTTTTTTAACCGTATCCTGGTGATCATATGCTTAGCAATAAAATGGGGTTGTCAAAAAACAGTTTCCACGACCTAAAGCAAAAACACCCAAAAATAGTAGCTTTTCAATAATTTTTTTATTTTCATTTCCATTTTGCTTTATTTGTATGAAATAGCTTACATAGCTCTTGCATACATTATTTCAATATCTAAACCTAAAGCCGAATTCTTTTGCTAGGCTCTTTACCCAGACAATTGTTTGGCTATAAGACTCGTATGTTATCCATAACGTCCGGTCTTCTCATCGGGCGTCACTAGCCTGGCTGGGGTATAGCTCCTTATACGCGGGCGACGTCGTTACTGCATTTCTTCTTGAGACCTCTTTTGTAGTCTTTGTATATCTCATATATGAGGGATAGTCCTACTTCCATCGTGAGGATGATAAGGATGCGCTCTATGTTTTCTAATTTAATGTCCTCTGGGATGATGACATTTCCCCTGCGTTGTCCACTTTTTTGAGTTGGTTTTTCCCATCTTGGCTGCCTTTTTGAATGTATGAATCGTTAATTTAAACTTCTGTTTACAATATTCTTTATCACGTTCATGTTGATTCGTGCTCGTTCTTGGCATTGTGGAGGAGTTCAAAGCTCCGTTAGAAGATGTATTGTAAGGGTAGATTCACGCTTTTCTTCGAATTGATTTAGTTCACATTATATAATCCGAATAATTTCCCAAAATTTTAAACAATTGGTGAACCAAAATGCTATAAATATTAGTAATTCTCTATTTTAATTTTTTAAAGCATGTCAACTACAATTAGTATCAAATTTAATACCCGCGGTCACTTCAATCGCTTCGCGTGAACGGGGTCTAAGTGAAGTTTTAGATCTTGGCCACTTGCTCGTTCGACTCGACTCCACGGCTCGTTCGAAAATTCACGCAAAGTTGGGTGTATGTCAAATCGACCTCGGCATTTTATTTAAGATTATCACGAATTAGTATTTATCTAAACAGTGCTGGCATTAATTGAATTTAATTTGAAAACCTGCCAATTATTTGTTTGGGTTTGGGCGGCATTTTCCAACCGTAACTTTGTGAGGACGTTACAGTCCCGTTAAGTTTGTTCCCTGCATTAATTGATTTGCCAAAGCAATTACTATTGGGGGAATTACTACTGTTAACTGAAAAATAATTCAAATTCTAGAAGGTTGATTTTCTTCTTTTCAGTGTTCTGCGATAGATAGAATGAATGAAAAAATGATATATGATGATAATAGCATTGTACTAGTTACACTTCTGCCCTTCAATTGTATTTTGTCTAAATATTAGTGAATTTAAGAAAATTCTGGACAGAAAAGTTGTTTACTGTCGTCTCTATCATCTTATGTCTCTATGTCTGCGATGAACTACTTTTGATTCACGTGTTATGAGACGAGAGTCGTCTTACCTTTGTTTTAAAGACTAAAGTTGGTTTCAGTCGAATCGATTGAAGAAAGGCGTGAAGAATGGGGAAGCAAAATTTATTTCTTAGGGAAAAAGAGAATGAAGAATTCTTTCTGATAAAACAAACCACAAGCAATAATTAGATTGAAACATATCCTAGCCTCTAATCTTCTAAAATTTAATTTTGAATGCTAATCAAATTTCAGATCCCTCCAATTTAATAATTTGAATCAAATTGTATGTATTTACACCAAAATTGCGTTACGCATTCAGTTTACTTGTATCTCGCTAAATTATCAGTAGTTTTTTGAATTTTCTTTCAATTTATTTTATCATGAATAAATGTTAATGTGAAAACTTTAAAATCTATTGTTTTTTTGATTTATTATGTACTTGCTGTAGTGTAAACGTGACAATGTTTTAGTTTTAATATGAATTGATATGAATGAAAACAAACAAATGTCCGAACAGCAACTGTAACCCTAAGGTAAGCTTCAGGTTCTTTATATATATATATATTTTTTTTTTTCAAAAACGATGAAGCTTGAAATTGTACTTCTTGGAATACAAGTTCGTTTTGTGATTCGTTCCGTACGTTCCTGGCATGATTGTTATTACATTACCTAACATATGTTTGCATAAGGTAGTGAATTATTGTTGATAAGAATAATTGCATTCATGATTTTGTGAATAAATACCACCACGGAAACTACGTCACGTGAATTGTGACCAAACTCATTGAATGAATCATCAAACTAGATTTTAATTGAAGAACATTGTCGATGAAAAGAAGAGAGATGGCCGGTTGTAAATATGTGCGAAATATGAGACACGACAAAATTCAACAAGTTTAGGCGTATTAGGACGTAAGGATATTAATTTATCGCATTCACTCATAAAAGCGCACTGTTTAGATGTAATTAGTGACACAGAATTGTTTCACCAGTACCAAAAAATATGCACGACCAAAAACTGTCCTTATCGTAAGGGAAGAACTTTTCTATATTTATCCAGGTATGTTGGACACGTACAGTCGAAATAGTAGTGGAGGTGGTCGCGACGATTCGTCTGCCAGCGACGATGGTGACAATCAATCGGTGAGCTTTATAGTGGGCGGTGCCCCCGTGCCTAATCTATCGCAACATCATGCACTGCAATCAGGCAATTCACTTAGCAATATTAACGCAAACTCAGGTCAAGCATCCACCACTCCGACATCCATTAATCAACAATCGCCATTGAACTCGTATGCAGAACACAATTCACATTCTAGGTATACATGCTGTTATTTATTATTTTAGAGACTTGCAAAGCATTGCTAACCATGCTTTATTTGTTTAATTTCTGCTTTTTAGTTCGCACAACCTTTTGGATGATAACCGCAGTAGTCCGTCCATTGGATCTGAACGATCCATCACGATACCACCACGCACGAAAAAGTCTAATCTTTCGGCAATGTCGCAAAGCACATTGGCTGGGATAGGAGCTGGAGCGGGTGGACCAATCGGTCGAGCTCCTTTGCCTCCACCCAGACGCGCAAATTCACATCAAAGGTAATTTGCAAGCAAGCACCTTGTGATTGCTTCATGTCAATCATGGATTAATAACTTATGCCGACTTACATTGTTAACAAAAACTTATTATTAACCATATGCTTTCTCTCGTTTGTGCCATCATCTTATACTAATGGAACTGATATTTATCATTGATCTTACAAATATTAAACAATCAATAACAAGTGGGTGTTATGATGCGTCGTAGTGTTAATCGTGTTTGTGATAAGTAGTTGCTTTGTGTCGTAATTGTTTGTAGCTGATTTGTGATAAAGTAGATGCAAGGTAACTTGAATGTTTTTTGTTGGCAATAATTCATTGTAAATAATTATTACCCATAGGTCACATTTGAATTGTTATCACGTAATGCTTAGATTTGTTCTACGTTAGCTTTGAAAAAATCATCCATTAATTTTAATTACTGTTATTTTCTTATGATCGTGACTTGAACATTTAAATCTTGCAATTGTCCTTGTCGAAATTGTTAGCTAGTAAGTTTGTGGATAACACAGGTAATATGCAAACAATAAGATGAAACAGGTGGCTGATAACATTTAAGTACTTTTCAATGTAAAATCGGAAGTCTTGTCAGAAAACCCCTAAAGTAATTTCTCTCCATAAAGATACGAATTTTGTTTGTCTTTCGACAAATGATCGAACTATGCGACGAATCAGTGACACACAACTCTATACAAACTCGCTTACCCACTTTTTTGGGATTAACTTATAGCTCAGGTTAATGTATACCCCAGCGGCGTTATACAATATCAATAGGAGAAAGTGATAATTAGAAGCAGCCAAGTCATATTAATACGGTAACTGCGAAAGGACATCCCATTTTATCGATTTTGTACGTCTTTGAGAGATGGAAGTGCGATGTCATTGTATTGTCCTGTTTTAAATTTAAATTCCATTCTGGCTTCTGTTTGAGTGAATTACCGTTTTGAATAAGTAGTGACATTACATTAAATCTCTGGGTTAAAATTTCGTCTGAAACAAGGACTTATTTAACAAAAGCACGCTAGTTCATGGGCAGTTCGGATTTGAGACGACATTTTATTCCAGAGGTGAACACACATGTCTTCCTTGCGAACAGAATCGTGTACATACGACCTTCCAAAATGAATCAAAAATTCTTTTCAGAAATCAGATGAAAATATTACTGTTGTTACTGTCTACACTTGTTTTTCGTTCAATCCCATCTTCCTTTTCTTCGTCTGGCAGGATCTTGGTGCCATAAATAGCTGCTCATAATCGATTTCGTGATCGAAATCTAAACACGTAATTGTTTTATCTACCGTCAACATTTGCCAATCCCTTGTTTGTGAACAAAACAAACTGCGAAGCTGTTGGGTCAAATATCTTCTACGCAATATTGAAAAATATATAGACATTCTATGTGATGGGAGTGTAATTGTAAGCTCGGAGTATCCTAATTTTAAAAACAGGTCGCGATTTGAAGCTGATATGGCATTACCAATGACAAGAATAGAAACAGAGAATTTCGTAGATAACTTAAGAAATACAATTGAGATTATTGTTGTAGGTTCTGAAATGAATAAATGTAGATATTATTTTATTCTTGTTAACTCGGTTAAGTCTTAGAGTTAGCCCATAGAAACGAGACGACACTCGCTAAGGGTTGAAGTAATTGGCAATCATCGCGAATATTTCTGTGTTTAAGTAAACGGTATGTGGTGCTTACTGATTCATGTCAACGGCTTACGAGTGAGGTTTTCGGCTCTTTGCGCTTCTGTCACTCTCACGAAACTACCCAGATGTTATAAAAACATAATTTGACTGATTAGGTATGAAAAGATTGCTTGTGCTGTTGTGAACGTCACGTAACATTCCGTTTGTTTCATGAAAACATTATTATACGACCACATAAATTGAGTTTAATGGAATTTGAACAGATCGCTTGTCACCGTTCACTGTGAGTCGCGATCAAACCCGAACAAACATGCTATTTATGCTATTTCAAGGATTAAGTTGATTGCCGTGATCCTTCGTCTTTAGCAAGCATTGAATATCGTGTACATATGGTACATTTTCCGACATTTTTATTATCATTTAGCAACATTACTGCTTAATAATGAGCAGAAGGAAAAATTATGGTTTTTTTTTAATCAGATCCAATAGATACAAAGAGAAATTTCTTACAATCCAAAAGTAAGATATTTCTCATTGAGACTTTATACAAGTATGACGTTATTAACTAATTGATGGCGTGTTAACGCTTAAAGACGTGAAACAGCTTTATTAGACAAAAAAAAAAATCCGGTCGCAATCGATTCTTGAATTTTAACAGAAATTGGGTAGTTTTATTTTTCGCTCATAAGTTATATATTTGAATTTATTACATTTCCTTTCTCCCCCGTATACCTATTTACTATTAATTATTTTAGGGGATTAGAGAAAGTGGCATAGAATCAGGAAACGTCCATTGCTATTTCAGAAGTTTTTGTAGATCAATTTTTCCATTTTCACTTACAACATTGTAAGTGATTTATACCCTTGCTCAGCTAGCTCAACGAAGACTCATGGGTGCGGAAGTTCTGATCAAATTTGTCGAATATCTCGAAAGTGAATTAATATTGAGAAACGTGGAAAGAGCTCAAGCTGATTTCAAACACGCGTCCCTGCCGCTTCTCGTCAGGTGCCAGCTCACAGGTCGTGCGAGTTGGCACCTGACGAGAAGCGGCAGGGATGCGTGCTCGAAACCAGCTTGAGCTCTTTTCAACTTTCTCAATGTCCATTGCTATTTTTGGGGCTGAGTTGCGCCATAGGGTACGGGGAAACGTTATCCTTCAACGGTTTGGGGTGTATATACGAATAGGGTAATCATCCTCGTTCGCTTTTTGATGCCTAAACGTTTGTTTGTTCATTTCTGCATGTATGTATTCTCTGTGAACGTGTCGTGGCCATTCATTTGAGACTAAAGTGAAATTTATATAGACGCCTTTCCAATTTCTTCTGGCTTTCTAGCTTGGTGCGAGTAAAGTTTGTCAAAATAGGGGTTATTTTCCTGTACTTTGAAAAGTGGAATGAGTTTGCTAGAGTGTACTTGTCTAAATAATCTATGTTATACTAAGGCAAAACCGGATGGATTTGTCTACTTCAGGATGTCTGAATATTCTGTAATCGGGATATTTTCCTGTCAATTGATCACTAAACTTAGTCGTGAAATTTGAACTATCTACTTCCACAAAGCTTCCGCAAAGACAATAAGGTGGGTTGATGTGGTGAGTTTCAGGTAGAGATATGTTAAAAAGCAAAACGTGACGGCTCAGGTGTGCCAATAGAATGCACATTAGAGCAATTTAGCGCAAGAAGTAAATAGTCACGAGCTTATTATACAACGACAAGCCCTTCTATAAAAATGTTTTGTAAATGCATTTATAATACAATGGAAAATTGTGTTTGTAGAGGAAGGCCCATTGAAAATGGTTGAGTTTTGTTATTTGTCGAGGGGACACATATCTGTGGTGGGTGTCTGGATTCAGGTAGTGCTTTGAATAAGTAGCCTCGTTTTACTTGAAGTGAATATTTGCTACTATAATATATTTAACGGCTCAGCACTGAATAGTCTCACATTACATTCCATCTGGTAAGCGGAGTGAGATTTTCATATCATGATTAGAGTCCTTATGAACCTGTCACTGCGGAGGATAGCAAAAATGTGAGAAATGCAGCTTCATCCCTTCATTCGTTTGTTCATTCAGCTTCATTCGTTTATGGCAGCCAAGTCTAGAGAGTATCCTTTGCCCTTGGATGGAATCGAGGCAATTTTCTGCGCGAAAATTCGAATGTAATTTTTCCAGCGACATGAAGACAAAAATTGAACAAGACTACTGAATTCTACTCTTGGGGAAGTGTTGTACTCTTGATCTGAGATAAAATTTTGTAGCCGAATAGGTTTCGAGTTTCCTATGCATGGGATTATCGCTGCTCACACGACGTGCTACCACCAAGGCATATATCTCCATGAGTGGTAAATTATTGACAGGGGGCTGTGTGATTATATTATCACGTGTGACACTGGGAAAGTTCAATTGCTTGCAGATCTTGGCATTCACATAAAGCGGCTTTTTTTCAACACTCACTCTTACGAACCGTTCGCTACACTTAACTCGCTAAGGACATGTATTTCCTGCAGGCAACACATTCTTAAAATAATGCCTAGTTAGCAGCGACTTGGCCAAAAACTGGCATCTGGAATACTTGGTCAGAAGCCTCACCAAAGTTATTATGCAGATTAGGATATATTCGCGTATAATTAAATTCAATGTTCTTCATATTTTTTTTCGTTTCCCAATTAAGAAATGGCGTTGAAGAGGTTATGATAGACATCAGGGCATTGTCAGCGGCGTAATTTCCGAGAGTTCAGGTATCTGAGTGAAACTATCTACACGAATACCTTCGTCGATGAAAAAGAAACTAAGAACAGTCAGCATTGCTGCAGATCACTCCGTACACAAACTAGCCTTTCAGACGCATTTTCGAACCGTTCCGCGTCGATGTTTATTACAGTTTTTAAACTTTCATTGATTTTGTTCCGTTTAGGTCCAGACATTTTGATGGTCTGCCAGGCGGTGCTAGAGTTCGGTGCGTCCATTCGTTTGATGTTCCTGAATTCTTTTGCCTTCAGAATGATCTAGAATTCCTTAGATATAAACTTCTGAAGCTGTAGGGAGAGAATCGCATTTTTAAGTTGTCGTTCTACTTAAAGTTTCGGTGCCTGCTCCTTCGAAATAGAGAGTGGAGATCAGTGTGGTTGGGTGTGAGTTAGGGATATTTTTTTTTGTTTTTTTTTTTTGATTTGTGTTGATCGGAGTGAAATAAAATGGCACGTTTCATTGCTTCACCAAACAGGACTCGGACGATTTAAATACTCTTTGCGGCCATACAATGAAGGTTTGAGACTTTTAAAAGAATTCAGAATACATTTGAAAATTATCAAAAGATAACCATTTTTTTGGCATTATTCTATTTTCCTTTCGGCCTATACGATCACATTGACATAAATAAAGTAAGAATCATCTCGTGGATGAAAAAATGTTTAGTATAGCATTTCATGAATTTTTGAACAAATGAAAAAATGAACTATAAAATGAAGATTGGAATATTTGTGTAGCCAGGTGTAGAGCACGTATACTGTTAAATGGTGACATGTTAAATATTACTGTTGGTTGTCTTTTTTCCTGAGGGATAGTGTTGCATAGTATGCTAGCAAATCTAATGTTGTCTGCTCCTCAAACTTGCAGAACCAACGCTCACGTTTCTATTCTAACACGTTTTCGTTAAATAGCTTCCACTATCCGTCTATCCCCCGTCATGATGGATGGGATTTAATGTAATGCTAAAATTCCAGTTAGCTATCCTTTTGGTGCAATTTTATGTAGGGAAAGAGGTATTTGACAGAAGGCCGGGTGGTAAGTAAGGGAACTTTAAACACTTGAAATTGGAGGGGAAGGGGTGTTGGACTGAATCGAATAAGATAGCGCGATCTGCTTGAATTTCCTAAATTAGAGGATACGATTAAAAAGTTGAGGAAATCGGAGGCTAGAAATTCAGGAAGATTGGCACAGGTCGAAATGGGACGATATTAACCTAGTCAATAAGTTATTTTTAGACGGATCAGCAATATAGACGGACTAATCAGATTTCATTTTGGTTCCCCCTCAGTTGCTATGGCTATGGGGTGTGGGACCTTTAAGCATTTGTCGTCATATTTTTTCATCAATTTTATATAGCAAAATTGCGATTCTAATCTTCAACAATCCTTAATTTGCAAATCTGCATACCATGCATGCAAATAATTGCGTTACGACCATTTAGATGTTAACGAAATTCGAAGTAATTCAATCTCTCACAGAACAGAACATTCAATTTGACTATTAGACTTCCTGTTCCATTCTTGTATTCAAATATTGATACCCAACTCTGCTCGAATAACTGACCAAGAACATCTCATAGTGCTATTCATTGAACATCATGCTTAATACTTCGTTGGAGGAAAAGACGTCGACGATATAATCATTGTTAACATTTCCTTTGCGTGAATATCCGAGTTGTGTAAAGTTAAGACAGGACTGCTATTGATTATATGTATTTTGATTCTTATTTATTGCAGGCAATTAAAACAGCAAACACCATCTTAAGAAAAAGTTTGCTACGATCTTTTTATTTTATGTATTTTAACGAAATTTTTAGTACACGTTTATAATATGTTTCTTATGTGTAAGAAGATAACGATTAAGCGATAAACTAAGCAACCAAGCCCAATAAAATAAAGTAAAGTAAGACATTAACGTTAGTGTTAGTGTGTGCTTAAAACGTTTCTGTAGGCTTTAGTTGGGATTTCATTTTGTGTCAAATTTATTTGCTTATTTATATTGTTTTTTTTTTTTGCAAGGATTGGGAATATTTCAAATAAATACTCGACAAACAAACAAACGCATAAAGTTTCCAACATTATATTGACGCGAAAAAATTATTTGCAAGAATGCTGATGTGCTTAGAAATAATTTGTATTTTTTGAAGTGTTATTTGCGTTTTAAATACTTTTATTGAATGTTAATTAATACAAATTGTAAGACCTGCTTCAATTTTATAAACGCAACAAGCCACATTTATGTGCGGTAGGGACACAAAAAACATATTCAGCAATGACATACAAAAAAGGAATGCATATTCCTTGTTGATTTTGTTATGGTCAACGAAATTTTTGAGACAGTGTCGTATTGTTTGTTTTCAATAGAAAGAGAGAGAATATTCATGGTGTTTGCAGCTGTTTTTTGAAATGTATATCTGTTACGAATGCTATGTGTTTAATGGAATCTACTAATTTTGCAACGCGTAACAATTTAAATCACTTTTTCTGAAAGCTTTTCTGATTTTCTCAGCTACATCATCCGATCCCAAAGTTCGGACACCGTTCCAGCGGAATTCGCCTACTACACGCTCTCAGCAGCACCTTATCCACCGGCAGTCATCACCGGCTCCCTCAGCAACAACGTCAACAGCATCACCTCCACCACATCGCCCGCTTCCGGAGCAATCACAAGTGCAACCAATTCCGGGTCGAGTGGAGCTTTATTCCAAATCTCAACATCACAGCCAGTTGGTGCAATGCACGGACCGCAATCAACCGCCCTCATTACCCTTAGCTCAGCATCAATTCCATCATCATTTTCATCATGCCTGCCGTCGTCAGGAAATGTGTCAGCCATTGGTGCTGGCACCACAACATCAACATCTGCTGCCGCATCAGCAACAGCAACTCCTGTCTCGTCAGCGACTGTTACGTCGACGACATACGGTGATCCCCAGATGGAAGATACCAATTCCACCGATTCATCAAGCTTCGATGGTGAGTTCAAGAAGCGACGCCGAAAACTTCACTTTCCTTTCGGAAAGAAATCTAACAAAAGTAAGCTTGCATAGTTCGCACAGCGCTGGGTGCATCGAACTCAGCAAGGACTCGAATCTGAACTTGAACATGGAAGACGAAACGATCGGGATCATCCATAACGAAGCACAAGATGATCCCGAGGATAGGGATGGCGAAACAATTTGTATGCATGATCTGTAGAATTTGTAATATTAGATATCTTTTGTAAGCTGAATCCTAGAGCCTAGAAATGAATCGGGGAGGGAGGGATAGGAGAATCTTTTCAATGGCTAGGAATCAATACATGAATTGCCGTTTGAATCTCTCGTCAATAAAATTGTTATTTGATGGCGATAATAGATAGTAATCGTTAGAAGACTTTTATATAAATAAATTTACTTAATTGTGAGATAAGGCTGGCATTTCATATTGTCTCAGTGTGGAAGACACTTTGCCAACAAACGACAACAAAAGTAAAATGAAAAAGTGCCTGTTACATGTGAACTAAGAATTTCAACTAACTACGAACAACAATTAACAATTGAGAGAAAATATCAAATCGCAATAAAATATCATGTAATCAGAGTTGAACATTTTTGAATGCAAGTTGAAATTTTTGATGTTGAAAAAATAGAATGAACTTTTTTACGCGGACTTGGTATTGTAATTGTGTAAAAACTGTAATATTTCGATTAAACTAATTAAAAGGTAGAATAAGCCGACGTTTTATGGACTTTGGGGTTACATATTTTGTTCGGATCTCCCTTACGATTTTTCGGCTGGCTCGAAATGGTGCATCACTGATATTATTGTAGGATGTTCAATATAATGACAGCCGTTTTAGTCTTATTTATTTTAAGGCCTTAGATATTGAATATTGAGTGGTCGTGAAGTAGACAAGACCTAAGCAAATAATTTTGTTGGCCACAAAGTACTTTCATAGAAAATATTTAAATTGTTTTACATGATTTTGCGTGTTTGCTTATATAATTTCTGGTTAAAAGGTTCAGTTTCCAGTTTTCACTCGTATTTATCTGAAAAACTAAATTCCTACTAAAATTGACTCCTTTTTTGGAGTGTTACATCCCATTCCAGACCATGACGTCCCAAAAGAATGAATTGCAAGTTTTAAATTCGTTGTAAGCTATGTACATAGGAGTGTTTTTCGTAAGCAAATATTAACTTGTGATCTGTTGAAACGTGTCTTCATTCCCCAGATTATTGATACCGAATTAGAGCTACATTTCGAGCCACAATGGGTCTTTGAGAGGTGCCAAAACTAACCACCAACACAGTTATGTGCACTGTAACATTATACTGAAAATACTTACACAATAAACTTAATTTAAACATATATTTTTAATCGTAACAATTAGGTGAAAAGTAAATATGATGGAAATGTAATTAAAACAATTGATTTTTTTCTGCATTAATTTGATGATATGCGAAAATGTGATGGTCTAGTGCGTATAATAATTTATTTATGCCGTTAAGAAATGTTTAAAGAAAGCACAGAGTCGTCCGAACGGCCGAAGCGAAAAGTCTGATAAAATTTATAATGTTTTGTTTGGAAGGAAGATAATGTACTTATTCACACAAATGTAAGAACATGAAGAGCAATTAATCAGAGAATGAAAAAGCAAAGAAAAGACCGAAATACGATGCGTAAGAGAATGATAGTAATATATATAGTATTTGTCTTCCATATTTTGTCTGTCGTTCATTAATCTCTTAGTGCGATGCAATAAAATGACAATGTATGTATATTGGCATTAGATAATCTTTTCATTATGTTTGTGTTAAGTAGGACTCAAATAAATGTTTATTTTACAATAACTAATTTAAGTAATAAATGGCAATATTAGGAAAAATAAAAACAGATAAAACACGATTGATGTTGTTTCTTGTTATTTATAACACTTTATCGTTCTCTTTGCACAAAATACTGTTTCATTTCAAGCATAATCCTTCTCCATATTTATTGATATGTTCTGACGACGTTCTACAATAATTGCTGTCTTATATTGTATAAGATTTTGAAGTACGTTCAACAATTCATCTTACAAAAAATCGAAAATGCAGACTCTGGATTTCGCTAAAGAAATCGATTTTAGTAACGAGATTTGCAAGCTTTGTCGGATTTAACTCCAATATAAGTTTTCGTTGATCTTAAGCAGTGAGTGACTTGATTTCAATCCAAGAGGTTTGTCGAGAGAATGCTGATACTGGTTTTAACAATGTATAGTTGCACCCTTGTGTCGAGCTGAATATTCCTCGGATCCAACACTATGTTGGCCAAATGAATCCTGCCAACTTCCTAATGAAGTCAACTAGCAATCAGTATCAATACAGGATGCATGTTCCGTGCAAGATATTGTTTTCGTTGATCCGCAGGAGTGATATTTAGTACTTTGACTTAGTTGGAAGTCCTTTTGCCCGTCGTCCAGCCGATATGGGGTGTCATTAAGAATACCTAAACAAAAAGTACGGCAACAGGAAAAAAGTAATGCATGGAATTCACATTCCATCGTGTGAAGGAGCCCCGACCTCATAGGGGTTTCTCTTGTACAGAGGTACACTATTACAAGTCATGAAGTCGTAGGGGCTGAAATGTTCTCCTGCATGCCAAAACTTCTATATACTCCACCTCAAAAATAAAAAACTCTGACGACAAACATACCAGAAGATTTGAAGAGTCCATGCCATGGACTTGGACATGGACCATGGACCATGGGCTCCATGGTAACTCAACTCTACATAGAGTATTTTACGTTTGTGATGATGACGAAAGAACAGACCACTAAAGCGGCTACCCCGATGCGTTTCGTTGAGGGTAAAGTTCCCAAAATGCACAGTGAAGCAGCGATGGGCTCATCCCACTGACTATCCCAGCAGACATGTATGCAGACACAAGACAGAGCTGGTAACCAGAACAGCAAATCAAACCTGTTAGGGACGTAGATTTGTCTGTTTCTCCGTTGACCGCATGCATGACATAAGTTCGCTGGAGAGAAGCGAAGAGAATCTTATAACACTTAATATAAGTGCAGTCTTGTAATCAATGAAGACTGCTTTCTCAATTAAAAAGAACATTAGTAAGAGCGTTAGGAACTGGATCGGCGAGCATGAAAACCTCGTGAACTGAGTCCAGCATTGCTTTCAAACATATCAGACGGCAGTAAATGAGTTGCGTGATGTCTTAAAACTACTGGTAGTACTGGTATCGTATTCCAACGATAAGGGTAGAAACATCGTTTGTAGATGCCTAGAACCGGATTTGAAAGAAAGGCTTGAAGGAGCTACGACCGAGATATTTTCTAGATTGAACGTTTAAAAGTGGAAAAATCAGCAAGTAAAGCTTAGCACTGGAAACTCAAAGCGGACGAGATCCTGTACGAACAATCATAAAGATCAGTTGTAAGCAGCGCAATATTGCTTTGCTGGTGAAAGCCACAGCTAAGACAAGATACTTCGATGTTCTCGGTATGTTAGAAGAGTCCCTCTGGTAAATTCTGCCCGTTGCAACCAACTTCAAGGTAAAGTTAACCTACGCAAGTCCGAGCGGGCAGAAGGGTGCAGTCATGGACTTACCGTGAAAAGAAGTGATACTCCAATGTGGCAATGGAAATCAATATCCAAAGAAAAGATACTATTGGAGAATACGGTATGGACAGTTAAGATATGAAAGATTTGGTCCTCACCCAAAGTATGTCTTGTGAGTTTTGATATGAGAAGCTAGCTGAATAGGCAGCATCCACAACAACTAAAAGATGTATATATACTTGTGTTGGAGGATTCCATTGCACTTTTGTTGTGAACGGAGGCATTCAAATTTGATTTATCCCATAACCATGTTGTATGGAGAGTGTTCCACCGTTTCAATTAAGAGCCATAGCCTCAAGCAGATAAATTGAGCTCTATGTTATTACTACGTGTGTGCAAAAGTTTTGTCGGTTTCGAATCGAGTGGTTTTTTTGAATCTATTTATTTAAAGTTCGTTTTGGTGTTGCCGCAGGCCAAAATTAACTCTGGGTATCTTGGGTCCGCCAGGCCTTGCTTTGTGGGTCTCGAGGACGCGTTTGGGCTACATACAGCCATCTTCAGCTCGTTCTCAAGCTACCCAGAGTTAATTTATTTAAACTTTGTCTAATCCACATTATTATCTATGACTTGTTTCAAACGCTCTGAAAGTAGTTGTATCCCTCTCCTGTAGAAAACTTCCCCTTATCCTAGTAAATCTTTCACTTATCACGCTTTATTAGCAATTCCTCCGCAATGCCGCTCCGATTTCTGGTAGTAAAAGTCTGCATTCAATGCTGGGTTCCGTTCCAGAACCTCCCAATAAATGCGCTCTCGAGCCTCCCACCAAACAGGCAATAAGACTTTCCGTTGATACAAGCCTGGTTTTGAAGTGGATGCTGGGATTACTTCATCTCCAGTAGCCACCCGCTGGGGAAACCCTTCATTAGTTTGACGAGCATCTGAATAGTTTGCAAGATTCGCCGACGGGTGACGGTCATTCAATGCTTTAGTTTTTTTGGTTTCTGGCACATTTCCATACACTGTTAGGAGCTTGGTCAGGGCAGAATACGTTTTGTTTGTGTTACTCCTGCCCATGAAGTGAAACAGTGTATACAAGTAAAACGATATAAAGCCCGGAAATCTATTCCGTGTTCCGAAAGGTGAAAAGTGCCTGGAGTTGACAAAAGCACAAAACAAAGCAGAAGGTAAGGCATGACCCGAGTCCGGGTCAATTTGCACCGTTGCGCGGCTTCGCAAACCACCCTTTAATGAGTTGCGAGGGAGAAAAGAGTTTATCAGATGCTGATATTTGATAAGGATCGTAACAGGGAGAACACAGCATGGTATTGCGACAAATCTGGGATTGTAGGCAAGTGGGTTCGGGATGGTATTCTGCTCAGAGTACGAAGTCAGGAGATGAATTTTGGCCAGTAGTAATGTGTTCTGAAAATATATTTTTCGGGGTCTATCTAATATCAAACGAGGCAAATTCGGCCTTTTAGAGAATACTCGTTGAAGTGAAGAAGGTTGCATTAGCAAAGGGTAAGAAAGGAAATCCTAAAATAATCTTACTGGAAAAGGAATTGACACTGAGGAAATGAGCAACGAACTCCCGAAATATACATCCGCCAAAAAACTACTAAAAAAATTGTATTTCATTCGAAATAAGGAAAAAATTGTTGATGATCCAAGCATAACACGTAAAGAATAAAACGTTGTCGTAAAGAATATTGACTAATGAAGACTTAGCGATTCGAAACTCACCTATAGACTGGAAACAGATGTTGGACTGATCGCTGAATTAATTTAGGAGGGTTGGGCACAAGAAAAATTGAAGGTTGAAACTAGATTGCTGCAGAGCGAAGCAAGTGAGGCAATCAACATTCAAGGTACCGCTCCCTTGAAAGGTCAAATACTGGCATACGGATCGGCTAGGAAACTTTCTCGCAAGTTGATGAGCGGGATCAACCCCATTCGATTGAGAAAATACCGATTCCTTGACAACTCTTCAGTGTGAAGTTGCTAGACGAAGTCATATACAAATCGATACACTACAGGATCAGAAGGCAAACTAGCAGAACTGCAGCAATTAGTGTACAATTTCTGCCCCGACATGCTGATATGTACATTCAACACATTCCTGGAGAGAGTTTTTTTCCCAAATAATAACCATGCTATGACTGATCAGGATGCAAAAGAAGAGAAGAGATATAGCTCAGCTATATTGGCCCTTACGAATGATCAATACCGTTGTGAAGTTGATCGAGAAGCTCACCAGTGCGGGATGGCGAGGCGATCCGAATCTTAGCGAATCAATTTCATAAGCAGTACACGCTTTAGAGATGGACGATTCAGAATTGCATTCATAATATAAGAAGTAGTGCTCAGCGTGCTGGAATTTTAAATGTGCCGCGTATCTTATTCAGGTAGTAAGTGACTGCCTCAAGGACAGTGAATTTGGGTAATACGGATTAACGGATCGGCAAAGCAAGGACGCAACATCAGTGGGTGCGTAGGGTTCTATTTTTACCCCAGACGTATGAAATGTCGCGATCAATGCTCATGACGAAAGGGCAATAGGCGCGGAATAACCTGCGAGCAAGCTAAACTGAGTTTGAGCGAGCCAGTAAAATACCGACCCTGGGTTAAGAAAAAATTGCTGCAATGCTGACCAAGATGCGGATCTCCAGTCTAACTCCCGCCAAAGAAACAATCGGTCAAATACCACGTCTTAATGATTGACTGAAAAATGAGCTTCTTGGACAAAGTCAGAGTGACAGCGCAGAAGGCCGATGCAGGGATGTCGACGCTCATTTGCCTCATACCCAACTCTAAAGGATCAACAACGAGTTAAAGCGAAAGATAAAGAAGAAAGAGTGTGGTGGAATCAGATATCATGTGTGGATTCGAATGTTGGCCTGAAGCTCATACCAGGAAGTCTTACCGAAAGCGCCAGGCACATGTATAAAGGCGAAATGCTTCCCGAATTGCAGCCATATGCCATAGGCCCTTTGAGGAGCTGCTTGTTTTTGCGAGAATGAACGTTGACTCGCTTCGGGCTCAAGAGTGAAAATATATTTTAACGTAGGAGGCTACAGGAAAGACAGAGGTTGTTATTTGGAAGGAGAAAAGAAGGACTCTAACTTTGTGTCAGGAAAATTCGGTAGACCGAACTGCAAGAGATCGTGGTCACGTTAAATGGTAAGACTGATTAATATCTAACTACGCACTGAGCAAGAAAATTTTTAGTTTTGTCTGTATAAGATGGAACATCAACGGTGTCCTGATTGCTTTTTTCGCACGGATATGACATATGCGTTATTGTGTTATATTTACTTCCCATTTTCAAGATGTTCTAAGAACTGGTTTATCCACTCCGTGAGAAAAGTAAAGTTCTTCCCGGGAAGTTGAGTCTGAAAAATGTTGCAAGTCAAATACAAATGGAACTGAATATCACATTACGACTGCGACTATGTTTACATGGCCGTGACATACTTGTGTTGCTGCGAGCTCAAAGCATCTTAATATCAGCGAAGCCTATTTCAAACCCAGTTGTAAAGCAAGAGGGAGGCTCTCAGGAAGCGGTTGCGGTTTTTGCGGTTGCACTAAATATTGCAGAAAATTTAACTCTTAGGTAATGACAATTGAACGATGGTGACTTCATAGGCACCCTCATATTATCTCCCGTGTTCCAGTAGTAGGCCACTAAAATGGGCAAAGGACGGGGCTTCCAGACCGAAACCACTTTTCAAATTCATGCTGCAAATTCATGCTGTTTTACTTCTGGTCCTAGAGACACCAAAAAGGAGCATGTTTGCAGTTGGGAACCCATTAATTGAGCTGGATGACGAACCATACACCTGGTGTAAATTTAAAAAGTTCCAAAACAGACCACCTTTCCCCTCGTTTTTTAATCAATTCGGTAATTAATTGATAAAATGCAGTTTTATTTAAATTTGCAGTCGTTGGGCGTCAATTAAAAGTTTTACTCAATTTCATTCACAATATCAGCTAATTTATTCAAAATTTGTTGTGTGCTGCATACATGCAGACTTTCTATTGACATTTAATTTATGATTAATGTGATGAAGGTTGTCCTCCATTTTAAAATCAAATCAATACAAAATGCATTTTCAAGCTTGCAATGTATTGGAAAATATTTTTTTTCATCTGATACAAACTGAAGGCTGACACAACGCATTTCTTATTCGAATGCGTCTTCACTGAGCTTGTTGCAACGTTGAAATCCCAAAATCGATCAAATAGTTCGACACCCTTTAATATTTACATTTACTATTTTTGAAATCAGTTTCAAATTCACTTGAATGACATCAATCAATTTGAAACCATTAACCTTGGAATCTGTTTAGTTTTACGTGGTCAGACGAGAATAACGAGTAAAAGCATAAAATTCTGATGTCAACTGGAAAAGCCAAACTACGGATGAGATAATACAGAAACGATAAAATAAGACAAACCTTAATCAATTCACCTATAGAAACTTGAGAGTTTGATAGAAAATTTGGTATTTTCACTTTTCACAAGCATTGCATAACAGAGTCCATTTGATATGATTGAGTGCAAACTACAGTGATGAACACATGTGAAAATATTGCAGAAGATATCTGCATTCATTGATATATCAATGAATGATGCATAAGAATGCCTAGGATAAATAACATGAGAATCTAAAATATTGTTCTTATTCTTCACCAGCAGGTGTTTGTTCTACTCTTTCCAAAAGGATTTGAGCGCTTCTTTGTTGGACTTTGCAGTCTAGTGAAAAGTTATAAGTTACATATCTGTGCAGGTAATTCGCAAGCTTGTACAATATTCGTTTGATTCAGGTATTCCCTATATTCAGTAGATCAGGCTTTGCTATCATCTTAGCATTGTTCACAAAAAAAAAATACTGGTTGATAGTTGCGAACTACTTTGGAGGAACTACAGAAGAGAGGAGTCCTTTTCATGCAGTCAGGCAGGAGAGAACAATTGTGGGGTTTGGAAACGGTTGCGACCTCGCGACGAAGCATAAATTGTAAAAGCAGCCTCAGAAGAGTACCCTCGCAGTTCATCCTCAAATAAAGACTTCATTGCCTCAATTAGAGCGTAATTACTAGGTAGCGTTCACACAATTAAGAGTTGTTTTTAAGGGTACAAACTTTCAGATAATATTAATGCGCAAATCATCGCGCCTTAGTCCTTATGTTCTATGTCCAACCAGTTTTGTTTCCAAACACTCATGTATATAACAGTCACCGTCGTTGTGGCGCTACAGCCCCTATTTTGTCTTCTCTGTGTGATGCTCCCAGGAGTCTCGGTCCATAGGCCAGTCTCTCCAATTAGTAAGCCTGGTTAGCGATGCGATATCCTAGTCAATCGAGGCCGATCATAGCTTCTTTGGGATTAACACAAGCCTTCGATAGTCGTATGTGCGAGTACCATCCTAGTTGTCCACGTGTAACCTTAAACGTGGCCAGCACGTGACCGTTTCCGCTGTTTTGTTCTCTAGAAGACGTTTTGCTCGTCAAAAACTTTATACAGCTCGAATTTGTACCTGTGCATTTTGCTCCTTTTATCCGTATTTAAATGCGATCTTTCATATAGTTGGGATTTATTTTGTTTTGAAAGTTTTGCGTCAGGATCTACGTCACACAATCAGGGCCGTCATAATGTAGGCTGGGGCCCTGGGGCACACAAGAATTTGGGGCCCTTTTGGAAAGTAAAAAAGCGAATTATAATAACATTTTTTTACTAATAAGTATGAGTATGACCATTTATTATAGGTAAGCAAATATAGTATGATATAATATGTCATTAATAATATTGGAATGCTGCTGGTTTTTTGGTGACGATTACGATAAAGGTTTCTTTCAGGATTTCTGTTCAGCAAAATCTTCTGTTATATCCTTAAAGTCAATTTTTTTGAAGGATATCACTTCCTATGCACAAAATTGACAAATTACTCAGTCGTTCTTGTAACATTGTTGTTCGCAATTCATTTTTTATTCTCTTAAGCTGCGAAAATGACCGCTCTCCACTACAATTGGTAACCATTAGCCAAAGGAATATTCTTGTAGCAATTTCTACGTTTGGGAAAGTTTCTTCCAATTCATCTGATTTTATTAGGTTATGTAAGGTTGAGATATTTAAATTTTTAAATTTAAATATCTTTTAATACGCATTTTTTTAAATGCGTATTTAATGTATCAATTATGGGAATGAAAGTATCTACACGAAACTTTTCCTTGCCTCTCAACTGTGCAGTCTCTGATGATCCTTCAAAAAAAGTGATGCGTGTGCTGCGAAATTTTTTTCTTTCAAATGTATCTTTGTAGTTAGCATATGGATTTTTTTCTTTAGCAGCCGTTTCGTACTGATCAAAATTATTGCGTGCGGTATTGACATAACTGATTAGAGATTCGTAGAGTTTCGTTACAACGTCCATGGCCATAGTGCTATTCTGTAAACTTAGACTTGTTTTATTCATAACTCCCAAAAGATCATTCCATATTTCCGTTAGAAGAGCAGTCTCGAATTTTCCCATTTTTGTTTGCTAGGCTTTGGGCTTCCTTTCTAGTGTCTCCTGGTTGATTGATGTCACTCGCGATAGAAGACAATGCTTCAGAAATATTTAAATTACTATTTTGCAAAGCATTATTAGCATTAGCGCGTGCAGACCACCTAGTTTCCGAAAGAGACTTCAGGACTCTATTTGCACCTAAATGATCTGTCAAAATTTTCCATCGTTTTGTCGAAGCCGAGAAAAAATTGAACATTTTGAAAAAAACAATGGACAGCAACTCAGTATCAATTCGTCCAGTAGTTTTCATTCTTGCAACATAATTCATCATAAATTCCCTGTGCTGTAAACTGTTCTCATGCTCTATCAATAAGTTACTTATATGCTTCCAATCTTTATATCCATCAGGAGAACTTAAGTTATGTCCAGTACCAGTAGTGGTATTAAATAGATGGCAGCAGTAACAATATACAGATTTCTTTGCTGGTGAATAAAGGAGCCATTTTCTTTCTAAAGACTCACCGTTCGTCAATTTACGAATAAAAATATTTTTAGTCAAGTATCTAGTTTTCATTTTACCATTTGCATCTGGAAAACTTGTAGAAGTTTCAGAGAAGTCACTTTTTTTATTTTGGAAAAATTCAGGCCCTTTTCGAATCCAAGTATCACGGACTTCTTCCGGTAAAATGTCGTCACAGTAAGTACTAGGGTCGAGAGACACTGATACATTCTCTAAGCTTGCAGCTATTAATTCACAGTAGCTTGAAGTCGATGGTTCAGCATCTAAAGTGTGTTTGTCATTTTCGTCACAGGTAACCTCTTTTTCCTGGTGACATTCAGAGGTACTTTTGTCTTGCGGTGATGAGAATGAATAATCCTTCGGCTTATTTGTTTCTTCAACCGTAAAAAACGAAGTGAGCTTTGGATGTATTTCCGTTATCACTTTTTGAGCTATAACTTTTTTTTCTTTTTTGTGAACCACTTAAATATGTTCTTATCGACATAATGAAATAATGTTTAAACGAACAAATCGAAACTTCTGTTTATCTTACTCAATTTCAGATATCAAACGAAACAAAATAATGCCACTAACTCTTATCGGACTGATAGTTTAATACATCATTCTGGGATTCCCCCAACCATAGAAAATGTCGACATTTATGTTAGGCCTTGTTTAGACGGTGCAGCTTGACTTAGGAATCGGAGGGATTGCGTGAGTGATCGCCAGATGGTGTACTTAGTAAATTAGGTAGGGCACGTTCGGAAATATTATTAATTAGTACAGTAGGAATAGGCGCAGTCATCGATATAATGACGTAGTATATGCCTTGTAAATAGCTTCTGATAAGATTACTGATTTGTGAAAAAAGTGTAATGTGCCCGACAAAAATGTTCTGAGAATAAATTTGTGAGAGAAATTTTCGGTCCTTCGGGGCCCCCATGAGATAGGGGGCCCTGGGCACGGGCCCCGTGTGCCCTTATGGTAAAGACGGTACTGCACACAATGACAGCATATAAGTTTATCATCATTTGCATATTTGGAGCACTGTTCTTCTGGCAACACTGTGAAAAAATGTTTTTTTCTATTTAGTGTAAAGTGTACAAAATCATAATGGTTTTTTAATTTTCGACCATTCAATACTTCATTAGCGGGTTCGACCTTATTTTTCTTGTTTAGAACATGCATTTTGTTTTAGGGCTTGTTAATTTGTTATTCCCCCTGTAGTGCTCCTTGGTTCAAAGTTTAGCATATTTCTACCATAAACGTACAGAATCGTGATAAGATGTCATATCATCTCTAACGGGTATGTTTAAGCCTTTGATTTATAGATCAATGGTTCTTTATCAATGGAGACTTTTTTTATCAAATATTCACGTACTCGATTTAACAGCAGCAGGGTGGCTTCAGTCTCAACTAGTTGTCAGCAACATCACTAGTCAGCTGGTTGACTCTTTAGATTTTTGATGTTGTCGACATTTATGCCATTTTTGTCAGACGTGCTAGTTTTTCTGGGATGCAAAATTGGAGTTCAACAGTTGTTTGAATTGTTGTTGGGGTTGTTTGCTTGTTCGTGAACATTTGATGGATGGGCGATCTTTTGGCTTTAAAGACCTTTTGAAATTTCCTTGTTTTTGAAACACAGGCCAGCTTATCTGCTACGGTGAGGGAAATAGTGAACCAGACAGGGTAGCAGAATATGGTAAAGCGTCTGAGCACCGAAGCAGAACAAGGTAGCCTCCGAATTTGAATCCTGTGACTTCCGGTGATCGCTGTGTTAGATCTGTGTGTTATCAGTCTCATCTGTAAAATAAAATGACCACTCAGACTTTTCCTGATTTCATGGTGGCAAGGTGGTTATATCACCTTGAGTCCAAAGTGATGTAGTCATACACAAGCAGAACCGAGTATTCCGTCGATGCTTTTTTTTCTCCTAAAATGCTGTTATGAGATGAATAATTTGTAGTATACTTTTCACGGGAATAATTTGATAATATTGGCCCTAGGTCCGAGGATAGGGTACGTCTGGATTAAATGGGATGCAAGCGGCTGTTTCCGATGCGGTTTTTGGTATTAACGATATGCCTTTACATGCTGGAGACAGATTTCATGCAGTCAACCAATTTTGTGCCTTTGGAAACGCTTATAATTTTCTTAAACCATGAATTCCTGCGTGTCTTTTTACACTCTCTAGAAAATTCTTACCCAGAACTACATCAGAATCAGAAAGTAGCGCTTTTCTTTTGAAGGCTCTTTTATTCTTAATTATAAATGTCTTTAAAATATTTCTTTGCAAAAATTTACTATGACACTACGGTGGGAGACGCCACCAGATCAACGGTTACTCCTCCTCTTGCCGTTAATTTGATGATTCCAATCGGCTCCAAAAAGCAGGCTAACTCGGCCCACCTTATCCCGCGCTGCTTTCTGTTGGATATGACCGTCATAGCTTAAGTACATATAGCGATAACACTCTTGCGTCACTTCTATGAGACAGAGATAGAAAAAAGATTATAGGAAAAAGTAGAAAAGATAGAAAAAGATATAGAAAAGTAGATTTAAGTAATAGTAAAATCAGAGTAACAAAGAAATAGTTACTATTGGTGAAACATGACGCAATCTCCACGAGTGGTAAAAGCCAGGGAAAAGGTGAGATTAACAGTTGAAACTTCTGGTTCATGGATCTAGTATGTTGAACCAGTGAAAACAAGGGTGAGATTGACCTCCGCCTGACCCAGCTATTGAACGGGCATGGACGTTTTTCATAATATTGAAGATTCTGCTCTGACAATGCTCTGATGATACCTGTAACACATTTTATCACGTAGAAGATAGATCAGACGATAGAATGGCCTTGACGGGAGAGTCGTCCATCGACTTAACCAGAGAAATACTGAATCAATTGACAAATGCAACCAGGTGGTCCATTCCGCTCGGACAATCCTTACAATAATGAAGAGTTTACTCGGTGGATTATCGGGCTCGAAGCTGAAGGCGTTCTTCTTCTTATTTTCTCTCCTGCCCCTTTTTAATCATTTAAAAAGTGATTTGCGACTGTTACGGGTAGGTGCAAAAAGGTGTAGAATTGAGAAGCCTAACCCATTAGAACGTATCAAACCATTCCATGTTAGGTTTCCTGATTGACATGGGATGCGTTTGGTTGGTAGTGAAGTTCTTCTGAAACTCTTTCCTTCTTCTGGAACTCCTCCTGGTTTCCACTGGAAACCAGAAAACTCAAAAAATTGTCCCTTATAATAATCGTATTATTTGAATATGTGCGAAGAGCTTGTGAAATATGAAATACTTGTCCAAGCCAATCGGACTGTCCGAAATTTTGACACGTTAAAATTTGAACAGGGTTTGAACCTAGGACACACAATACCGAGTTAAATTTCAGTCCAGGAAAGAATCTGAACATGCGGGTTTGTTTGGTAGTTTTTGATGATTTGTATTCTGAAGTAGGCTGGAAGGTTCAGCAATTTAAATACAACTTGACAAAGTGAGCATTCAATTTGAATACACTATTTCCGTTTTTTTGGCATAATTTTACAATTGGGAGCAATTGTAAGGCTACCACATCAGGATACAGATGCAGTGATGCTATCACATTAGGGAATATGCAGTAATGCTGTTACAGTAGACAGGCCACCACAAAAGAAGCTGGCTACTTATTAAAAGGGGACCAACAGAGTACTTAAATGGAGCATACGTCAGCTAGATTCGAAGAGCAAATAAGTCCTGAAGGTGGCAGCCACTGAGTAATCTTTCGTGCTGAATATTGGTAGTATGTGAATATTAGTGCAGGCTCACCATTAGAGACGTTACATTTGCTTTAGAGCCTTGAATCACAAAGCCAATATATAGGAGGGAACTTGATGACTACTCGGCCAATGTTGACAAAGATATTGTAGAAGCTATGCTGTAGTAATGCCTTCACACCACCAATAAAATGTAGTGCGCTTCTCTGTCAGAAAAGAGGAGCTACTTCTCATGTGGGGATTCTCTCAAACAGTTACAAATTTGTAATGAAATCAACTCAACGATCTTTTTGTAGCTGTTGTCACTAAAGAATCCGACGTCGGTTTTTTTTAACCCGGACTAAACTCTGCAATATGGTTCTTAGGCTAGGTTACTGAAGTGAGCTCCACTAGGGTGTCAAACACTTCATTACAAAGGGAAATCAAATAAGGAGTAAAAGTACAAACACTGGTGATCCTTGATTGAAAACCGCGAATTTAAAAGAGTGATCCAAAACAGATGAGTTATTTCCAAAGCTTTCATACTAATTTTGACATTTTTTGATAGGTGTCCAAATATTCACGCACAGAAATGAAAGTTGTGGAGCCTGCAGTTCGTGGCCCTTCAAGTTGATTCTTTGGGGAATAAGTTGGAAGCGATTTTTGGAAATCATTAGATTTATGAGAGCCTTATTAGGTTTATGTAAGCAAAATAGAAATTGTCACGGAAATGATGGTTAAGCTCATGGGAGTAGATCAAAACAAGGATAGGTGAGCGAACTTTCAATGAATCAATAAAATTATATGGACAATGGGAAAAAATACGCTGTTCATTGACAAGGATGTGTTCAACGTGATTCTTGTTTCATCTTTAGGGCGCTACAGGCCCTTTCAAGCCTTGGTCTTCCAAGTATGGCGCTTCTGCTCGGTTTATTGATCGCATCCCCCAATTGGAAATTCTGGGTAGCGATTCTCTATCCTTGTTAAGCGCACCTCGAAAAAATCCAGCACTCTGTGGATATTTCGGAACTTTGTCTCTGGTTATTTCTTAATTTGCACCTGCTTAAAGAGTCTCCAGTGAGAAAAAAGTCAAAAAATTATTGTTATGGCAGATTCCTATTGTAAGATGTGCTACCAAGCTTTCACCAACTGAAAGTTGTTTGCGTAAAGGTCGCACACATTAGAAGGATTTTCTTTATAATGTTTAATTTCACAATTATTTACTTTTTCAATCATAGCGTACGCTTTGAAGCAGTTCAACAAAATGGGGTTTGTGCATTATATATTGAGTTTTTACCAGAACTGATTTGTGAGAGAGCAAGGGAGCAGAGGCTGTTGAAGTCTAAGTGGCTTTTTCGATAGATCTGCGGGCATGTCGATTAAATTTAAAGTGGTGGTAGAACGGCCTGCTCAAGGGTTTTATAGAGTTTCTTAGAGTAAAGATGTAATCGACGTGTAGGGAAATTTCTTTGTTTTTAGCTGGAGTGGATTGATAGCATTTGCCAGAGGTTTTTTGACAAAAGCACCCAACTTGCTTTACAAAACTGCCTTGTAAAAAAGAATTATACGAGTCATTTGTCTGAAAATTTAGCAGCTTTCCTAAATGAAATGATAATACCAACTATCATAATCATTTCGCGATATGCTCACCATACTTTAATTATTTCGGTAACTTTTAAGGGGTTATACCTATGTGAATTTTTTATTTTTTTCGATTTTTTTTTATTTGCTTAAAGGATGCTAACACATCCCTATAATTGAAATCAAAAAGGTCCAAATACTAATATACTTCAGAAAATTTTTGAGAATCAATTTTCTGAAGCAACTCCAATGCTCGAAAAACGTAAAATTTGCTCGCTTTATACTATATAGTAATTAATATACACTGTATAGGGCACGTTTACGTTTAGGCGTCGTTTACGAAGCGACGCTAGGAGAGCTTCTGTTTACTCGATCGACTACACGCTGCATTTAAGGTTAAAGTACTATAGTAAATCGTTCAATGCAGTCGTGTGGTCCATCGCGCCGAAACATGTGTCAAGCGGCAAGACGGTGCTCCATATCGCGACGAATATCGCAGTTATCTTATTTAATGATGGACTGTAGGGTCTTCTCCCCATCTACGACTCATTAGGATTGGCTGCAGGACCTAATTTTTACAATTTCTGCTTAGAAACAGACGCCGAGCGAATAAAGGCTGCTGAGTGCTCAATTTACGACGTTGTAAAAGAGGCGAGACGCGGCTTTTTAGCATCAAGAAAGGACGAGGAGGACAAATCCACGGTCTTGGAAGACCAATTGTATGGTGCTGGGACAGCAGAGTAAAGGTAAAAAAAATTGTATAGAGGAAAATTCTTAAAATTCACAACTTTATAAGGTTTTGAAAGTTTAAGCGCGTTTATCTGGAAAGTTTATTTTTGAAATTTGCCGAAAACTAAACTCTTTCAGTTTTCATCAGATTGAATTGCCGTTATAACTGTAGCTTCTTGGTATGATTATCTAGTGAAGTACATACGATTTCTGATTGGTTTTGTTTAAAAAAAGTTATAAACAATTGAAGTCATTTTTTTGGGTCGAAAATGCAATTTTTTTGTTAAATGGTCGCCATTTTGCGAAAAATCGATATTAAACTATTATTTTGTGTACTTTACTAGCAAAACTCACGGAGCTTATGATTGTTCCAGATGCAGATGGGGCTGAGAAACTTGTCCGGCCGCGCAACGTCTTTTGTAAATACTAGTGACTTTGACGTGCTCTACAGCCGCCATTTTGTATTGAATTTAAAATAAAAAATTTTTTTTGCACTCTCGAAAAGTTGCCCTTTATATTGATATATTATTTATAAAAGCTTTTTCAAAATCCTTGAAAAAAAAAATCCTGAAAAAAGGCTTGGTTTTTAGCTTTCACATAGGTATAACCCCTTAACTCTACCCTCGAAGAGTTAGAATTATTTATCTTCGTATAAGTTTGATATCAAAACGTTGAATGTAATTCTAATACAGTGGTTTCCAACTATACTCGTGACAAATATTGATATTTCAATGCATTTTCTCAAAACTATCTCGTAGTTTTCATTTATTGCAGTACGTCTTGCAAATGAGCGTTTTATTTTGCAATTAGAAGTATAGTAGCAAGGAGACCACGAAAAAAAGGAAACCATAAAGGGTCCAGCGAAGGTCTCTTGGTTTTCAAGATTAGAAATTTATTAATTTCTCATTATTATCCATAGTATGGCTAATAAATAGTCCATAGCTATACATTTTTTGATTTTCCCATTCAAATTCATTCAAACATTTTGGAATATTTGACTAAATATTCCGTTTTAGCTGCAATCTCTCACAGGAAATAAATGCATCCAACTTTCGATGAAAGTGAAATATTCATTCAATCAGTCACAAGCAAACTTTTCTGAATAGCGAAGAAAGAAAGAATGAATTTCTATTTCTATATTGACAAAAAGGAATTGGATTTTTTGAAACAAACACGAAAGTTTCTCGACTATGTCTTCAGTTATTTGAATTGAAAGTGAAAATCGCAGATTTAACAAAGAAATAGCATGCATAATTTTCAAATGTGATCGAAACACACGAAAGACATTGCCGATTGCAAATTTATTATCACAATGGGTTAAAACTGACATTAAATTTGCATATTTAATATCAAAGATGAAAATCATTTCGAATAAATGGAAAAATTTGAAATTTTAAATGCGACATGTTCTATATGAGTTCCGACTGATATTTGAACGTATTTCAAAAGACAGTTTGAATCACATTTTGAATGTATTATTTCGTTGCAAAATTCAAAAGTATAGCACACATTAATGATTAAAAACAAATTTGTTTAGTAGAAATTAAGTGGTAACAACGTGAAAAACTTGTTAAGTTTATTGGGGCGACAAAAAACTAAAATGAACATAAAGCAGAGGTTACCAGTTCCTTGTTGATCGAATCAATGGTTAAAATTTGCGAAAAGTTGATATAAGATAGTAAATGATGTCCCTTATTGAAAGAGCAAAAAATTGCTGATGTTACCGGAGAAATTTTGAGGGATATTAAGAAAGGTGGAAAGAGATCAAGCTGGTTTCGAACACGCGTCCCTGCCGCTTCTCATCAGGTGCCAACTCACAGGCCGGTGAAAAATTGGTAATACCCTAAGATATTTCTAAGTGTATTAGTTTTTTCTTATTTCAAATCAAATAGAGCAATAAAATTTAATTTTAGTAAAAATTTCCAGCATGCAACAAATGATAAGACCCAAAAATTTTCGTTAAACAGAATTTAGTAATAGAAGAATTTCATGTGGTTTTTTAGCACTATTTACTTCTTCAATTTCATTACATACATTAACGCACCAGGCTGAAAGGCGTCCTGACATTGTTTTCGAAAATAATGGAATAAAATACAAAGGGCTATGGCTAATCAAATTACAAATTGATGGTGTATTATGTTGAACTTGCAATAAACACAATCTCAAACACTTTCCTAAATCCTTTATATTAGCTTCCTTGAATTCAACTTTAACTTTCTTGTAGTGGGTCCCTAACTTTCAAATAAACGGTTTACTTACTTAGTTGTTCCAGCATTAATTTTTCTGATTATTTGCTTATCAAAGATTTTATCAAAAACGCACAACTATTTCACTAAAGTCAAATTCTTTAATTACGGTTGTCCTTGCGCCATTCTGTTTCATGACCGTCTCATGACCGTCTCATCTTATCTTAATGAAATGTTTATCTACCGTTGCCTGGTGGATTTGAGTGGCATCCACTATCTCTGGCGAATTGTATAAAATCATCATATACAACGAGAAACTTGTGGAAGGCTGCTGCGATTTTCATTTTTGAACTCCAAATTGCCCATTTGAAATTTTTTAGATATAGTGCGGGTGGTATGCAGTGTGCTTTGATAGATAGATAGATATATTTATTGAGACTTTATACGTATATGTCATTCTTAACTAGCTACGGCAAATATTTGACAGCAACAAATTGTCAAACAGCTTTTGAAAAAGGAAAATCTGGTCGTAACCGATTCTTATACTAGATTTGAACTGTAGTTTTATTTATCTTTTGCTCGTAAAGCTTTTATTTGTTTGATTACAAAAATCCTTATCTTAACTTCTATGTAACTTATCCTAGTTAATTTTTATTTACAATTATAGTTAGTGGTCTGATGAAAGAGGGTTGGTAAGTCTGAGGGGGTTGCGGAGCAGAGGCTCTTCGGCCGAATTTTGCTCTCTATAATCTCCGGTGGCGTGTGCCGACCCGAATTTTTGAGGTTGGCGCAATGAGTGTCGTGTAATCACCCGCGGTCTGCTGGTCCAGCCTGGACATAGAATGGTGGCTTTTAATCCGAAGACGCATCGAAGGATGTCATTGTTGGCAGGTTAGAGCAGAGGAGTTTGATGGGAGCTAGCTAGGCTGAGGAGGCGTTAAGCGACATGTTCCGATGAAATAAGTCACGTACGATAGCTTCGGGGTGAGTTGACCATCTACTCAGTCTCTTGGCACTGGTTTGAATCATATAATTGCGGATGCGTTTGATTTTTGTTTCCTCGTAGAGTATGCTGCTGCGGTAGTACTTTTTATTGGGCTTTCGGTATTTAGACAGGCACTTCTTAAGAATCTTTCTTTCGAAAATCTGCAGCTTTCCAGCGACAGTGGTGGAGATCGTTAGCCAAACTGGGAAGCCGTACGATATTATGGGCCTGATTACGGTTTTGTACATGAGCAGGTTTGTACTGATGCTGATGGATCTGCTGGACAGTGGTGGGGCCAGCGCTGCAGAGGCTATGTTCGCTTTGGAAATGGTCGCGCGGGCGTGCGGGTTGATTTTGAAGCGATGGTGGAATTGGGCGCGTAAATATTTTATAGTATTCTTTAGCGGGATGGGAGAGTCGTCGATATGTAGAGAGAGTTCTCTTCTCTTTGACGGTGCCAATCGGTGGCCTTTCTCGGAGTCATTACGAAAGCAAATTAGTTCGCATTTTCCGGCGTTAATGGATAGCATCCATTTTGTGAAGTACTTTTGGAGGGATTGTATCCGTGGTGTGTTGGTCCTCAAGGCTTCCTGGGGGGAAGAGTGGGTGGCTAGTACGATGATGTCATCTGCGTAGAGGATGGAGAGCGATGGGGTAATGGGAGTAGTGTTCTGAGAGGGGTTATTTGAAATACTTCCTGGCTGCGCCATGGGGTTATTGTGGAGGAAGAAGTTGAAGGGATGCGGCCCGAGAATAGATCCTTGTGGAATTCCCGAGTTCATACTAATGAAGTTAGAATATGTGTTCGCTATATTTAATGAACAGAACCTTTCGTGGAGAAAGTCAGCTATGATGTGTACAACTGGTATAGGACATTTGCTGTCAGAGTTGACCACACTGAATCGAATGCTTTTTCGAGATCAATGGAGCATGCCACGGTTGTTTGTTTCATTCTTAGTTCGGTCGAAATGCGGCTGTGTAGCAGTAGCGCTGCTTGCTCCGTTGATATTTTCTCTTGAAATCCGAATTGCTGGGCAGGCAAGAGGGGTTTGGTAAATGGTTTGAACGAGAGAAGTATGATCTTCTCTAATATCTTCCCTAAATTCATTTTAGGGATCTGAATTCTCTAATATCTTCATTCTAAATTCCCATGGATATTGCTCTGAATTTACCTTTGTCTCCGTTTGAATTTTTTTGGGATTAGAACTGCGGTTCGAGGAAGGCTCGAGGAAAGTACCCGTTGTTTGGTGGTTTGTGGCTTGGTGGCAGTGGTTTATAATGCAGGTGAGGGGTCTAAATATAGTGGAAGAACATTTCCTTAGCACGTAGTTGGAGATTTCCTCTAGCCCTGCTGACTTTTTATGGTTTAATGAGCTTAGTACGGTAAGGACTTGGTCGGGCGTTGCAAAGAAGCATTTGAAGGTTTCGCTTGATGGGCATAAAGCTCGGTTGGTGGGGGAGAAGATTGTCAGAAAGGAGCCCAGATATCCTTGCAAGAACTCATTGACTTTCCGCTCAACAATGGCGTTTATGTTGCGATCGGTCGAGGACTTCTTTGCGTACAGATATTGGAAGTAATTGGAGCACGCAGATAGTTTTTGTCCAGTTGACAAGTTTTTTGCCCAACTGACAAGCAGTTCAGCGTTGTCAAGGCACTGTAGCGCTTCTTGGGCGTTGGTCCCTCACACATGATTGGAACAGTGATCCACTAACTACCTCAATCGAGTCAGACAAGCGCTTTCTTATGGGCCCCCAGACTTGTTTATGAATATCCACTGGTCATTGATTCGATACATCTGTCTGCCACATTGCAACTTCCGCAGTTTTACAACGAAGGAACAATCCCTAGAGTTATTTCTATCCAAGTGGATGACTTACTCGTCAAGTCCATTGATGGTTCACTACAGTTCAAAAAGGGTGATGGCGAAGGACGCCTACTAAAAAGTGCATTCGAGACAGTATGATGACGGTAGTTGACGCTTTTACTTAGGAGTCGAATCAGGACAATGTGGCGCATGTGAAGGTTGGAGCTTTACAGCGAATTGAATTTCTATAGTGCACAGCTTTTGCTGCGGCGGCGGTTGTAAACGTCAAAGTTTTCCAACGAGTTATCCGAGCTTACGAATGAAGCACTTTCTCCATTCTAAGGGATCGTGAGAAAGGAAAAAACTCTTATTGACAGGATAAGTGAGCAAATGAGATGTAAGATAGGCAGTCTGCGTGTTTCATAGGTGACCCGAGACTGTGGTTAAATCGTAGATATGACGACTTCGATTATTATCTAACTCAGCTGCCCAGCAAGTGCGGATAAGTTCAGTGTTATATACTTAAGAGTATTATATAACGGTACTCAAATGACAAAAAGAAAGCCAGGAAACTTGCATTTCTTCTGCACTTCTTCATAAAATATAGTTGTGATAATTTCAAGGCAAGAGAGAGTTTCGTCACGAGTGATTGCATCAGGCAAGTGTGTGGAGTGGGGAATTGCTTGAGATATGCATGCTGAAGACCACATTGGCTACGAAAGAGAATGGTGGTATAATCTCTGACGGCAGGATCGAAGAGAGATGGGTTAAGTATTTCAAGCGATTCGTCAATCTTGCCAACACCACAATAACATGGTTCCATTCAGTTAAGCCAATGCCTAAGACCAGTTGCACACACAGGAGACTAAGATCCATATAAGGCCAGTGCTAAGCTGTCATTGTGTGATGCGAAGCCTTACGCTAACGTTCGTAAACAAATTAAATATATTCAAAATATGGGTGCAATGAGGTACTTTATTAGCAAACGGCGAAAGCGATCGAAGGAGAAAGAGGTTCAACCACAAGGAGCACAAACTTCTTGACGGCAAGCTTGTATAACTTGGAGGGCTGACCTGGGCTCGCACTGTGTTACGGCTATCATTACCGCCGATAAGGAGACTGCTGTAAAGAATTGAAAGCTGGGAATAGAAACTAAAGCTGAGGTTTGTAGATTTGTGGAAAGGATTTCTGGAAGCGCAGGTCAGATTCGATTGACAGTCGTTGCATGGATTCCCGAATTGGAGGACGGCCTCGATACGTCAATATTGTTGGAGACATAACATACGGAAAGAGAAGGCCCAGGTTGCATAGCTGGTGCGCTACAACGCTGAAGGGTAATTATCGCTTTTGCTTCATCTAAAACAAAACCGCGAAAAATGAATGGTTTGAATTTGGCAGTAAACAACATGTGGTAGGGAATATTCAGCTAAATAAATAATAATGAAAAATATTAATCATTTTGAGTAAAAGTTAACTAAGCGTACAGAAACATTCACACTCACAGACATTACACACAAAAGTCTCGTTGGCAGAATTTGAAAAATAGAATGCAACAAATTCTAAGAATAAAATACTTCATTTGAATTTATTCAGCTGAATTTCCCCTCTATTTTGTGACTAATTCGAGTTGATGTATTCCAAAAAATGGTCCAATTACAGATGATTGTTTTATCTATTGTCAGTTTTTTCTGCTGTTGTTTATATTCTTTAGTGTGACTCATCAGCAATTTTTGCAACTGTTTCAATAAAACAATAAGAATCCGTACAAGAACATGGAGTTGGAGGTAATAACGCATGCGTTCATGTGTGTGCCTTTATTCTTAATTTTCCAAGCGTGACCAGAAGCATGAGGGAAGCTCCACTCGTGCAATATATTTCACCATATTCATGTGAGCTTATTAGAATTCCCAGTACAAGTGTGTGTGAGTGAAGATGTGAATGGTAAATGGTAAATCTATCTTCAATTTGTTGAGTTAATGCTGCTTCGAATGTTTACATTTTGCTAAATGTTGTTTACGATAGACGATATCTCGAAGACAATAGTAGAATCGCTTGCACGCAGTCATCGAAGGCATTTGAATAAATAGTAACCAGTTGCCTTCTGCAAGACATGGAAAAATTCAGTCTTTCTTTTGGATCCAGTCAGTTTTCCGATTGATTTTCCAAGCAAAGAGGAATTTCTCACAGCACCAATTCGTCATCGCCAAGTACCTTTTACGTGACATCATGTCTAGGCGCTGCGCTCTAAATTTGAAATAGTTGAAAGTCTTTAAAAGAAATATTGCAAAAGTGAAAATTTATGCAAATGGTTGCAACGAATCGCCATGAAACAAAATTTAATGCCAAAACGCGGTGTTGCATTTTGATCAGTTAATTTCTTAATTGAAATGCAGCAGCGGACAGTTTTTGCTATCATATACAAGTTGGTTGAGAAATATTGCAAAACGGACGCCTCGGGTGGTTATTGCGTTAACAACCTTGCAAGGAAGTTGAATGCACTTGGCCATTGATATTGGTTCGGTGCTCAGTAGATAAGCGAACATCCGAGTCCAATAAGCTTCACCTATCCATGAATGTATCTTTAAAATCATTTGTGGGATGATAAACACATGAGAAACAAAAAAGTTTTCACAACAATCAACCACTCAGTTGCAAAGAAGATGAATTACAAATTAAGCTCCGCTCAATACATTTCCACCGTGAAAATACCAAACGTAATAAATTACATGCTTGCAATGTTTCAATTTAATGAATCGATTGATATTATTGTTTGCAAATAAGCCCAGCATCATCATCATTGTTCATAATCGATCCCAGCGATGGCTTTGCGCGAGTTTCTTGCAGCTTTCAATTCCTCATCTTGACTTCCGGCTTTGTAAAATCCACACCTAAGCCGCAGGCATGCCAGATACCCGGCAAAGAAAATTGATCATTACTTACAAAAATCGACTTAACTATGCATTACATCAAAATATGTGGTTGCAACATTTTTAATGAGCATTTATGTAGTTGCTTAGAAGACCAGAGTTAGTAACTTGTTGTTAAGGGTGTGCTTGCAAAAGTGGGCGGAAATAAAAAAAGAAGAAACTCTGGGTTATATGGGGAAAATCGGTGGTAGGAGCTGCAGAATGTGGTAGTGTTTTCAGAAAAAAACAAGGGTTTTCCTAGACAAACACTTTTTATTTTCCTTCATTCAGCAATGAATAATACGAGAGGTAGAGAGCATTACCTTTCTCCCAGGCTTCCGATTGTCACCAATTGTGGACTACGTGGAATCGCAGTCTATCGGAAGACTAATCACGCCATCTGTAACGCTGAAAATCTTTCTGGTGATGTTGTCCTGAGCATATATTTTGGATGCCCTCACGAAAAACGGAAACGGCCTGAATGTTATAGAGACCAACAAAATTTTTTCACAAATGGACGAATGATGACATCAAAAGGATAGGAACGTCCATACCACATTCTCTCCATAGAATGAATAGACTTTTCAGGCAGGTTATCACTAGGATTCTTGGATCCGCAAAATTATAATAATGGAATATGAAACCGTTTAGGAAGTGAGAATAGCTCCCCACAGATATCTAAAGATGCATCTCATTCACAAAATTTTCTTTTCTGAAAGAAGAACAGATGACGTCGCCAAAAGGGGTGCTCAATAGTTGAGAACATGTAGCGTTCCGAGGGAAAGTTGAGGAAGGCCGAAAGGATGGATGATAGCTGCGGAGGTTATTGAAGCACAAAGTTGACTGATGATTAGACCTAACAAGAAGTAAGGAGTGGATTGAAAAAGTGACGAACTGAATCTAGACTGTTGAAAATGATACGTAATTGTCGATTCTGTAGTGTATTGTTGCAAACGGACAGAGGACTAGTAAAACTGAATGTGACGAACTGAATGTTTTGTTGCATGTAAACGAAGTAATGTTGAATGTTAATAGCAGGTCAAAAAGCTCGCATTGTACCTGTACACCTGATAACATATGAATTTGAAACTGTCGAGTGATATGTGAATTCTATGATGGCAGAATGTTGTGACAGACGTTATTCCGGACCCTATAAACTTGTGCTATAGGACTCCGGTTGACGCAGGGGGGGGGGGGGCTGGTGATCAAGGCTTGGTCTTATTCCATACAGTCTTTGGGGATTGCTGTCCCCACGCATCCGAGGTAGTGCGAAAGAGTTATCAGTCCCGTATGTCTGGAACAAGACCTGAGAGGTTTTCTCGGATTGTAGAAAAGCGCAACCTGATTAGATGTTAATCTCAACCACGGGTTATAGGGATGTCCATGACAGGTTACCGTGAGGGTTTTCTTTTACTTTTACTTTTTTTTTCTAAGCGGCCAAACGATTACTTAATCAAATACTTGCAGATACAAAGTATCGCCGCGACGTTCACGATACCTGAACTACTTCGTTGTATATATACTCAAACTAGTTATTCATCATCACCATCACCCATGGCGTGACAGCCCAAACCGGATTTCGTTCTCCAGCATTAATCTCCTCCAATCTCAAGGGTAACGCGACCTCGTTCAAAAAAAAACAAGTAACTCTGAATAGAGATACTTGCTATCCCTTCTCCTGCACATCTGTATTTCATTTCCCATCCAACATACTGAAGTTTCATCTATGGGATCACTATTCTCTAGTTCTCAGTGAATCCCTCCCATGCGATAACAAGTTTTCAGAACGGATTGCAGCTATAGAATTTGCCATCAGAACTCCTTTAATAATTTGCATTGAAATATGTAATAAGCAACATCATCATGTCGACGAAAACTGGAAATCACCGCTATGTGGAGCACCATACTGTGATGAAATTCATTGTTAAAAAGTGAATAAATCGTGAGAAATGTTACCTCAAATACCAACAGCTTATTCAGTGACGTCATACAGGCGGTATACATGCGTTGACTAATGCCCGTCCTATAGGAGATCTTTCACTTAAAAGAAGATTAAAACTTCTATCAAAAGCTCGTGTATCCTCCAATCCTTTGGTTGCAACAATGAGCAATTCCGATTCCTTTTAGCTTGCGCGTTCTAATTCTTATCAGCACAGTCTATGCTAATTAAAAGGTTTAGGTTATTTTAGTGTAGCATTAGATTATTTTAAGTTAAAAAAGATTTTTTTATTCGAATTTTCCCTTACAACTTTACCTTACAATTATGTTAAACTTTCCTTTAGTTGTGCTTAACTATGTTTTATAAGGCTGTAGTGAATTCAAATCAGATCTCCTAATTAAGACTCCACTACTTTTGTGAGACATTACATTTAAATAAGGATAATTATTATTATTATTATTATTATTATTATTATTAATTCACACCGAATAGTCTACTTCACGCCGAATGAGTCAATTCCATGTTTTCAGAGCAGGCTCGATGAACTGGAGGAAGCTGTCTCGAGTATGGAAGGCCGAATCCTTGTTGGCGGTGACTTTAATGCCAAGGCTATAGAATAGGGAATGCCTCATCCAGACCCAAGAGGAAAAAGAATTCTAGAAATGGCGGCTAAGAGGGAACTTGTCATCATGAACTTTGGGAACACACCAACTTTTCGACGGGGACGCTGCTTGCGAACTATTCCGGATATGACATTTGCTTCGGAGTCTCTAGTGCCTAGGATACACAGATGGAGGGTACTGGAGGACTACTCGGCGAGCGATCACCAGTACATTGCATTCGAAATTGGCGAGTGTGCTACTCGAGGCGTAGCAACCCAACCCTCAACTGTAGGTTGCAATATTTCTAAAATAGATGTCGACGCGTTCGCCGTAGTTCTTATGAGCGGTGAAACTATGACGGGGACGCGGGGAGTCTCAGCTGAAAACATGGTGAACTCCACCATGAGGCACATCAAGAATGCGTGCGACTGCTCTATGCTCAGGCGATGGTCTCGACACAATTAGCCTGCTGTGTGCTGGTGGTCGACAGAAATTGCTGAAAAGCGAAGAGAATGTCACAGACTTCGCCGCGAAGCCCAACATTCAAGAAATCGAGACGAGTCAAAACAAACGCTGGCATACAGGTCGGCTAGAAAACTCCTTCGTAGGTTGATTAACGAGAGCAAGGCTCGCTGCTGTCGCAACCTCGTTGAGGACATCGACATGGACCCGTGGGTGCTGGGTCATTCGGAAACTAGGAGCCGCAAAGGGGCATCCGTGCTTGAAGTGGAAAAAATGGACGAGATTGTTCGAGCGCTTTTCCCTATGCATCCTGTTCGTCCCGATAATGCAGATGGCGAATATCCTGGAGAATGCCCAATTTTTAGTGCCATCGAGCTGGATGATGCGGTGAAAGCTTTAAAAACGAAAAAGGCAACAGGGCCAGACGGTATTCCAGCGGTAGTGGTACAGCTTGCACATCAACTTTGCCCTGACGAGCTGCTCACTATTTTCAACGCCTGTCTGCAGCAGGGCGTGTTTCCAAATTGTTGGAAAGAGGCGAGGCTCGTGCTGATCCACAAGAGAAAAGGGAACTCGGAGCAACCATCTTCATATCGGCCTCTATGTATGTTGAACGCCGCTGGGAAGTGCTCGAGAGGCTCATTATGTGTATGTGGCTACTCTTTTTCGAATAGAATTGTCCAGTTCCTGTTTTGTCGTAACAGTTGCCGAAATCATTTCATATTTGTTTACTACGCATGCTGACTTTTCATGGGTTTTCTTTTGTCTTTATGCGAATGTATCTAGTAAAAAGAAGAAAGAGCTTGGCAACAGAAAATGTATCTTGAGGTTCAATGGAGACAAGTGCACTAAACATTATAATAATGTGCTGACACTTCTAAAATTAAACGAACATTTGAGCCACCACCTTAGACTGAAAATGGACTTTGTGTAAGCACAGACCAGGCACAATTCGATACACTTGCATTGATCATGTAAACGATCCAATCTACAATCGAGAGCGGGATTGTAGCGAACCCAGCGAGCAGGTGAATTTGGAGTGCTTTGTGCATTAACCAGGTGAAATTGGTGAAGCGCGGAAGTCCACGTAATGAATATTCTCATGCAAGAGTTCTACATTCCAAATACTCGTACAAGCAAGTGCTGCTGGACAAAGCAACGATCTAGAATGCTGCGAACTCAGATAGTGTGGTATACGCAATAGACCGTGATTCCCGCGAATGGAGCATCTCTGCAACACTTTTGAGGGTTCGCTTAAGCCTTTATCTGAAGTATCTCTGACGCTGGTTAGACCATCTGTATTTTGCTGTCGGAGTGCCGGAGAACTCCTTTTTAAGAACGTTTCACTTGTCTCTTGCTGGTGAGCTATAAATAGGACGCTGTCTTCTGCAACAAGAAGCTTTCCTTAAGACTTAGCTAATTGAATCAGTTTTTTCGCAAGCATATTGCGAAGCAGAGACCGGTGAAAATTCCGTATCTTCGCTACTAGATCCGCTGTGAAATTGACCCACTACTCAAGGGTTAACGCGCATTTTCCGCACTAGCGAAATCATCAGGTGTGTAATGAATGAAAGACAACAGGTAGAGTTGGAGCAGCTTCTGCTCAACCACGCCGTGCGGTGCTGTGCTGCGCTATTCCGTCGTTTTGGTAGCCGCTAGTCCACAGGTACTCCGCGGTGATCGGGGCTCATCAGTCTTAATTCAGGTGTTACACAGAGTATCTGACAAAATGCTGTCTCCTGCCAGGGCCGTCACCACTCCGGAGCATAGCAAAGCGAATCTAACTCTTGGTGGTTTGCCTCGATAGCACTAAGTTCGTCTGCGACTTCTTATCAAGGAAGATATCCACTGCATCTTGAGTCCGTGCGCGGCGTGTGCTCAGCCCAGTGATAGTGCCAAATCCCATAGGCTCAAGTATCTTTAATTATGATCAATTATTTAACTGATACTCTTATCCAATGATTATTATTTGTGTGAAAATCTCGAATCACTCGGAAATTGTTGTAAAATTATTAACCAGAGATAGCAATTTGCAATGAAAGTGAAACAGATCTTGGTGTGAAGTTTTCGACGTTGAAATGTTTTAATTTGGTTTCGAGTTTCATTGTTTCTGTTGTTTTTTTTTTTGGATTTCTTTTAACTGAAATCGAGGTGAACTCTGTTCGTAGTGACAAATTTGAAACAGAAAACAGAGAAAAAACAAAAATTGTAATATCACGAAATCGAGCGCAAGGCCGGATAAAACGGAGTTCGAGTTGGAGTCGGCCTGGGAAAGTTTCCTAGATAACAATCAACAAAATTTTGTGATTTTATCGGCGAAAAGTCGTTTGAGGTTGGTATGAGTTGCATTTAGGAAAAATTTGCATGTGAATTTAATAGGCCATTGTTTAGGTGTTACAACCGAGTGAGAAAACAACAATTTTAGTTATTTATTGAACGTTGACTGTGTGGTCGATTAAAATGAAATGTTCGTAATGTTTTTATTTTTTCTCGACTACCGACAATGGGAAAATAATTTTAATGTTTACGAGTATGTTGTGTATGTTGTGAATGCATATTTGATTGTCATACATGCAATCCATTGAATATGATGGAATTTTAACGGGCTACATTTATACTCCAATGTCATCCGATTTGATGTTCCCTAGATTTTACTTTCATTTTGATACCTTAAACTTTACGTTGATATTCTGCGGAGATTTTTCGGATTAAACTGGGTATATTTTGGTCAGTATAAAAATAAATGGAAAAATAAATAATAATAAAATAAATTACACAGAAATACACGACTATCGTTTCCAAGATAGATCTACCCTCAAAGCATCTTCCTTACAATTCCTCACCCTGCCTTAAGAATTGTAGTCAGAGGAACCTAGAGCATTTATTAGAATGCAGTTTCGCATAAATCGTGGACAGACTCTTCACTAAACATAGCGTAAATTGGCAACTTCCATGGAGCTTATAAATTAAATTTACATTGTGTTCAATGAATTCCTGAGGGTTGAAAAAGTTGCGGATGGGTTTATAATATGACATTCTTCACCAAACTAAAATCTTTAGTTAGATTCCTGGAATAGCAAATTTTGGATTGTGGCTCGATTTCAAAATAAAGTGACAAAGAATGAAAGATGATTAAAGGACTAATATAGGCTAGAACACACAGCTTTAGTGCAGTGCGCTTAACCACACCGATCCACATGTCTAATTTTATGAGGAACTGTAAGTGCACCTAGGATTATTCTTACCGTTGTTACCGTAGGTCGGTGCAAAGTTCCACTTTTGGCCCAGACCTATGGTTTCATACGACGAGCTATTGGGCTGCAGGTAATTAAGGAGTCGCGTTTGATCGGCTATAATAAGGCATTAGTCACCGGAAGCACCGTGGAGCAGGTTGAACTGGGTATATTAAAGACTAGCAATGAGAATGCGTCGATTGAGGGATGGATGACATTTCGTAAGCTTAAATTGAGGTCTTCAAGAAGACCAAGAGGCAGATCCCCAGAATTACACCCATGCGGATTGGCGAAAATACTGTACTTTACTTTGGTGATTGACACGAAACGAGCTTCTTGGGCCGGACCCAAGCGCCGATGTTAAGGCCGCAGTTGGGGTATTCGCACTCAGTAGTCTAATGGCCAAAATCAGGGGATCGGTTGCGATAAACATTCGACTGTTGAGAGGTGCAATGTAGTCGGTGCCACTACACGACTACGAGGTTTGGGCTGAAGCTCACAGTAAGGAGTCGCATCGGAAGAGACAGATACATGGCAGAGATGAGGTATACTGCAGGTTACATCCCCAAAATGATTGTCTCTGAGCTGGTAAAACTAGTTATCGAGGGTAAAATAGCTTTGATGCTCCTTGCTAAGGAGTAGAGGAAGATCTTCCTGTGTAGAGTAGATTGTAGAGAGATTGCTTAATGTGAACAGGAAGAGAGAGCAAGGGTTGGCGGCAGAAAGAGGAATCAAATGGAACCCGAGGCATAGTAATAGTTAGAGCCATGGCTCAACCGAGAACACGGCGAAACTGATTGCTACCTAACGCAGCTTTCATCCGGCACGGATATTGTCAGTCTTGCTAGCAGAAAATGGGGACTCTTGAATATATTTTTGCCCGTTGCCCGCGGATGATGCATACTATACCTTTTTCACGTTCAAACGGACAGCGTTTACATTTCATAGAGTAATGAGTAATGTATTAATTTAGATTATGCAAATTTTCTCTAGATATCTAACTGAAGATCTGGTGTCAAAGGGCAAATGGAGCTGTGTCCCACAGGATAGAGGTTCCCAAGATCGCATACATAATATTGGATTTATTATAAATAGAGAAAAAGAACAAATGGCACAATCATCATTCTTAAGTTTAACTAACACGTTATGAAGAAAGCTTAAAGTGACATTTGATGTAAACAATTTTACCAATTGATAAAAGATAAAAAAAAAGAAAAATATAAGAAATACGTAGTCTTACAGTCACGTAAGACTACGACTTTATACACTTTACACGTAAAGTTGCACGCTAAGGTGGCTAAGGTTGCATATGCCAATCAGGCTCTTTGAGTCACAACCTCAAATTAATTGATTATTTTGACAATAAAATATCTCATTTTAAAGGTCCAGTGTCAGTATATGCTGTACAATTTTCATCCACCATTCGCCATTATCACAACAACCGATCCAATCCTCAGGAATGGGCTCCCTGTACATTTCATTATAGCCAACACATGACCACTTTGCTTTCTGTAAGATGATTTCTGTGCCGGTTTTGCGAGGCACCTGCTTTCCTTCTTAATCCTGTTATTTTGGTATATTTTTATCTTTTATCTGTTTTTCAAGTTATAGTGTGTGGGGTGAACTGCTGAGCATTTCTGACTTCTTGTGTTTCCTCTTATTATTTCCTGTTATGTTTTATGCCATATTTAGGGAATGGAGACTTACCTGTTATTATAATTATCTTTGGATCTTGTTATAAATAGCTTCAGGATGAAACAAGTGCAGGAACTTGATAGGGTTGCGCTTTCTCAGGTGCGCGTCCTGTTTGCCTCGCAAATATTCGCAAAAGTGAATTAAACACCCACGAACTAATTTAAAATTAGTTGTTTGACAATTCATTTTTGTAATAAATTTCGCTAACACTTTACAATTATTTACAAGAATTTCAATGTTACTTATTCACTTTTATTTCAATTTATTGATTAAATATAACAATCACTCTCACTCGCTTTCTAATCCGCGTACGATTTTATTTGACTTCAACACTATTTGATTACCGCAATTTTTTTGGTGCACACTGTGGCTTTTCGCTTATCCAACAAGACTTCGCTTCATCCAGAAGACTTCCCTTCGCCGCTCGCTGTAGTCGCTTTTTTACATGTAACAACCAATCTCGAATCTTCTACGTGGATCATTCTCGAGTTTACGCGCTAAGTCATTTACACACGTATTTGTTGCACTGTGTTTGCAGTATGCCTATTTCCCCGGTATGCCTATTTCCCCTTCGAGAATGATCGGTGTATTGGTAATTGATACTTGTTCATGAATTTGCTCTTTAGACGACTACAGTAGCGCGTGATATTATTCGAACATGTCACACTTCTTCGTTACTGACTGTTTGAGTTGACACACGCTGCAATTCATGAGCCTCCGTTGCATTAGACAAGGAAGGGTTATCATCCATTTCTCTTCCAGTGACAGAGGAAAGCAGAAAATTCACTAAATATGTCTGCATTATAGGATTTTTCAATATATCCTTGATTATAGTATACTCAGATGCTTTGAAATATTCAGCAGCGCAGGCAAGTGTCGCCGAAGGCCGGAAGAGCTCATTGCATTAATGACTGTGATGTTGGTGTCTTGTTCAGCACTAGATTTTAAGGGGTCGAAGAAGCAGCCTGAGCCTCAATTTTTGTTATCGCAACTACACAAGCGTAAAGACATATGTTGTCATAGTGGAAGAACGCTCACGTTTTGGACAAATAGAGCTGAATAGAGCAATAGAGCTTTTTCTAGATGTTCTAGCTGTCTTCAGTTGATCCAACAAGTTGACCGAGTATTGCCTCTTTATAGTTTTATCTTATTGAAGTTAGTCCAGGAAAATCAAATTCCAAAATATTTTGACCGTCTTCTTTCCTGGCAAAACCTCCGCTTTCTTTGGAGCTGTCTTTTGAACTGTGATCCACTACATCGATTGTTCTTTCGTCTCAGAAGTATCGATCTAAGTTACATCGTTGGTTATTAAACGCTGTAAAGTTTCAGCTTGATTTTATTTGAAACCCCATCCGTGTACGCTTTTGATCCATAACCAAGAAGTGGGCAACTAATGTACGAAACGTTTTCTCATATGTGAATGTTCATGTAAAGTTGTATGTTCTCATTCAGCTGATATGCCATAAGTCTCAGTTCGATCTTGAATCGAAGATTATCACTGAGCGTCGGGGGCATGATGATTCGTCGGGTGATTATCACTCAATCGTTTCGATGTTCTTTGCAGTTTATGGGGCACGGAATGTTCCGCGTCATAAACAATTCCCACATTCATGCTTGGTTTTCGGACTTTTTGACATTCACAAGAAGATGGAGTGGTAATACTGTATACATAGTCCAACTTTTTATTTCATTGATCCCTTGTCGATTCAACCATGCAATATCTTGTTCCTTCTATTGTCGTCCTTTCGAAGACCATGTAATTTTAGTTCTTTCTTTTTTGACAGAAAACGTCAATTGACACGAACGAATGCCTTGAATTTTTTTGTAGTTGAAAGATTTATCGTTATTTTACAGGTGACGAAACTGTCCTACTATACTTTTACCCTTTGTCGATATTGCCAGACAGATAATTTTTCAAACAATCTCCTATTAAAACGAATTGGATACTGATTGACAGCTGGTTTTTAGAAACGATTTCACCAGTTTCCAGTTGCAAGTTAAAAACGTTTAGAACGAGTTAAAATACAGACATCATTTGGAAGTTCTATTTCGTCAAAAGGAAAAGCGCATCCCGACCGAGTAAGGAAGAAATTTGAGCAGATCAGGGTTCTGATTGCTCAGTTTGTTTTCAACAAAGTTCACTGATGACAACTGAGAGACCTTGGTCGGAATATTTTTAAGCATCGAACGTATCGCTCGAACTCAGAGTCTTTACATTACCATTAGCTTTGGTTGTAACACAGCTGCTTGATTGGTGTAAATTTAGCGTCAACAGAGGTCACTGGTTTTATTTTTTCGCTCAAAAAACTTAGAAGTTTGACAGCGAAGGTATTATGGCCCGAACGTTTTGAAACTACGGAAATCAGCTGTCATTATGAAAAATTGATGACACTAAGTACTAGTTTTTCAGAACGGTTCAAACGATTGTCCATTGTCCGCAAACAACTTATTAGCTTTATTGAAACTCATTTATACTATAAGTGAATTATTTTTTTTGTGAATTGTCAAAAGGGACATGCGAGTGACCTCATTCCTAGTTGCCATTATGGCAGAAATTCAGTCACATCTATTCAAGTTGTATTTGTGTGAGGCTGCAGAATTAACTTTATACCTTCACTAACGAATTTGACTGAATACCTTCTCTACTTTCCTTGCCGAATTGAAGAGGCTCCAACCGTCATCCAAGAAAAAAATTTGAATTACTAAGTGATATCGAAAACTAGTGATTACTCTAAGATTTCAATTTTGCCTGAGTCTCAATGATTGCTTGTCACTCAATTTTGCATAACGTTTCACATGCGTCCTTGAACTGAATATGTATGTTGCATTTTTACGTATGCGATTCTAATTGAAGGACACTTTTGTATAAGTATAATATATATGACAAATTTTTTGGTATTCTCACCCACATGACATCGATATTTATTGAGTTCAGTTTGATGTATTATCGACCAGAATGAATTTTCATTAAAAGTGTGAAGAATGGACAATAAGCTTTGTCCAAATTAACTGTTCAATGCCATATCAATATGTTACCGTCGTCGTTAGCATATCGTTACTGCTGACGATAAACATTACTTTGATGCTTCTTTTTCAGAGTTCAGTCCAAAAAGTGGAATGATGAAAGTTGAATTAATGAACCGGAATCGAATCGGAATAGGCGAGATTCGAAGGACATCTAGTCCAACTACGAGATAGCGGACTGAAGCAAAGGTAACATCTAAGAAAAGGCTTCGTTCTGGTGAAACTTGATTTAAGATCGCCAGCAGTTGGCTATCTGGTTTGGGGACACTAATTATGATGCTTTTTTAATGAGTTTTGGAGGATGGGAAGTGGTGATATGCAAAAATGTTTCAAATTGGCAGTTATGGATACAAGCATTAGCGTTTTAATTATTGTTCTAGAGCTTGCATAAATGTCAGATGTTAATCGGCTTGGTAACTGCAAAACGACGGAAGCGTTAGTGTTTTGAAGAAGTTAATCAAATTGAGTCATTCTAGTTACCGCATCCGAAACTAGATATAAGTATGATCAAATTCCCTCACCCAACCTGAACGAAGATTCCGCTTTAGGGATATTTTGATGTGTATTCGTTGAGGTACGATACCTAGTGCAGAAAACCAGGTCTAGGCACTAGTTACGAAATAACAGCCTTGGCGGAACTCCAAATGAAATTATGCGTCCGCCATGAGTTGCCAAAGCTTTCTGCGAACTTGGGTCCCACATCACCTCCTTTCAATTCGAATTCCTCGCATGGTCTTTGCGGTCGGCAGCAATCATGCTGAACTGAAACATTTGACTAATCTCTTGCTTTTGTTTCCGACAACGCCAAAATTAAGCCCAACACCTTTGAAAGCTAAATCTAGTCGCTTAAAGTCAAAAGTCAACTCGCGATGATTTGTGCGATAGCGTTTTTTTCGCGATCGTTAAAAAAATGATAGTTGAGATATGCATAAAAAGATAAGTTGATTGTTTCACACAAGTTGCAAATCCGGATCTGAAAGTTTTTGGGATGAAACCAATTCAATTTTGCAGTGTTTATTTAAATTTCTGAATAGAGATTCGAGATTAGAGAACGGATTAATATTTACGTAAGAAATCACGCTAAGAATTGAAAAAAAAGATATCCAAATATCCAACTGTGGATGGTTTCCGTTGAATTTGGGTACTTTCAAACCACGGACTTTGAAGGCGATGACATGTTGCAGGTTGTGTTTGAACGCCTTCGAGAAAAAAAATGGTTTTGATATATTAATGCAAATAAAATTGTGCAGGTAAAATGGTTAATAAATTATCCAACAGATAGTCTGTACAGACATGTACGAGCATTTAAGTCAGTGCCGATATGTGAATTTGCTCATACGGGTTACTCATAAACATTGCAGAAAATGTCTAATGGTTCTAAAATGTCAACAAATCCTTTTTGAGACGGCTTAACTCGAGATCGGGTCAATATATTCCTTAACAAGCAGTAGAAGAGTTTTTTTTCAGGGTTCGAACCGGTTGAGGATCGATTCCGGGGGATGACCAGATTTTTTTTTTCCACCAAAAATGAGACCTTTGGCTCTCCAATACACAATTTCAATGGTGTGACGTTTAATAAGCGTCAAGCAAGCCGCGTCTACTGGACGCGTAACACTCCAAAGAGTTAATACGGCACATACGACACTATGGCCTTGCCTATCAGAGATTCCCGCGATTGTCAAACATATAGAAACTGCTCATGGGCTCATTTCTAATGATTCTGCCAACCTTTTTTTGTGTCAGAGTTGGATCTTTATCGAGTATTGCCCCTATTCAGAATTATCAAGTTTTTTCTTCTCTCTCTGTTGCGATTAAGGCTTGTGACTTGAACAGAAATGACAAACCTTGAACTGTCAAGCTTACAAGTTGAACTATGGATTTCCACAACTGTTTGATCCACTTTTTGCTAAATTTTTTTCAATTAAAGCAGAAAACATCTTGTTTTGTTTCAAACAAAAAAGATGCTGATGAAACAAAAAGCAAGCAATATAAACTGAGGACTATTGACAGTTGTCTCTGAATTCACGAAAGTTAGCTGTTATTATAGAAATGTTATAACATTCAAAACTATTTTATTAAAAGTGTTCAAAACGATTTGTAACAACTACAATCTGACAAACATTTAGCTAAAAGCTAAAAAAAATGTTTTTTGAATTCATGATCAAACTAAATTAAGGATCAAAATTGGCTTATTTGTGATTATTCGTTACTGAGAATAATTGTTGACATGTCGTTGAACAGTTTCTGCTCAGTAAACTTTACTGAAATCTAGTTTGCTGGAGTGCGCCACTTATTGGATATGTTGTCATTGCTTGGATTATCTGCATAAATGGCAGCAAAGTTTTGAAATCGAGGGTTAGTGTCATGTAGCCTGTAATGATTCTCGACAAAGAGCCTTCTCTGCATATTTAAACGAATCCGCTAAGGATAATTTCCAGATATGGGACTTGATTTCTAGTATGGGCTGTATTGCGTCAATCGGGAAAATAACACCAGAATCTTCTAGTTTTAGACAAAGCTGTATGACTTTTCTGCTTTCCCGAGGATAATATAAGATAAAAGATTCCCGACGATAAAGTACGAGATTTTTCCCATTAGAACCGAATCTATCTTTTTTTTTGTCACTATGTTCGAGCGCCCTCTACCGGGAATCAATATGCAATAAATCAATATTGGAACTCGATGCCGCGATTTTTCTTGAGATACAATAGTTTGCATGCAGCGTGTGTTCTGTGGTAGGGAGGTCAAAGCTGTTTACGCCCTGAGTGTGGGACTCCTAGACGCACAATGCTTTTGGACTGCCCACTAAAATACTCCCCTGTCAACCTGAGAACCTAGCCTGGAACCATTTAACACATTACTTCGGGCTAGCCCTCGTGTTCCTACGCCTAGAGGCGCCTTCGGATTATGGGAATCTCTTCTCTAGCGGAGAGAAGGAGAGGAAGGAAGTGCTAGAAAAAAGATCCATCCATCCCCGATGCCTCCCATTGCAACAATAAAGCTTCCTTCAGTATCAGCATATTATGCCCTGCGTTTCCAATTGTCAACCGTTTTCAGCATTTCTCCGGCCATAGTTTCCGGACAGAGCTCTCCAATTTCGCTGAAGAGGTCCCCTCGCTGTGTTGGCTCCATCTTTTACAGTAGAAGAATGTGTGACAGGCGTCATCCAACTCTCCTGCACAAAACACACAGTTAGAAGATCGTGCTCTGTCAATTTTGTACGGGTAGGACCGAAAACAACCGTGCCCGCTAAAGAGCTGGGTCAAGTAGAAATCGGTCTCACCATGAACTCGACTGAGCCACGGCCTCAGGTCAGGGATCAGACGTGCATTCTTCTTTACCCTTGTTTCTTGCGCCCGGGACTGTTGCTGAGAGAGCGACGTCTCTCTTCCCTGGTGATCTCTTCTCTTCGTTCTTCGCCTCTGTGCAGCTAAATACTTCTTCGCGACCTCACAAGGAGGGTGATGGGACCCCTGAGATTACCAGAACTGCCGCCCCGGAGTCAGTTCGACATGCGAATGAGATTCGCAATGCTCCTTGTTTCTGCAACCGCTTCCAGTGTAACTCCTTGCTGAGAGCGTCGCCCCACAGTTCTGATCCGTAGAGTAGAAGCGATTGCACAACGCTCATTAAGAGTCGTCTCCTTCATGTGGTGGGCTCCCCTATGTTGGCTATTAGTCGTTCAGTACCCTCCGCATTAAAATATTGAGTCTGAGTTTCGCATGGTCTACTCTGTTTCCACCGCGACATCGTCCGCATAGCCGATCAAGCGTGTCTCTTCCGGCAGTTCAAGCTGCAGCAGTCCATCTTAGGAGATGTTTCACAAATCCTGGCCAAGGATAGAGCCCTGAACCACACCTGAAGTAAGAATTGTACTTCGCCTATCTTCTTTCGAGTCGAAGAGTACGCTGCGGTCTTTCAAATAATCCCTGAGAATCCACATCAGATATACTGGTACTTGAAAACACTTTTCTAGCGCTTCCAGAATATCCTATCCACCTAGCACAGTTAAATGCATTTCGGACATCCAGCGTAACCAGCAGGGAGACCCGTCGTGTGGAAATACTGTGCGACTCGGCACGTTGGACCGCGCTCACAACTTCTCCAATTGCATCGATGTTGGAGCGGCTTGCTCTGAAGCCATACTGCCGTGTAGATAGGCAGCAAGAATCACGTTAGCGAGTCTTCCCCTGATAAGTTTTCTGAAAACTTTTCCGTCCGTGTCAAGCATACACAGTGGGCGGTATGCAGCAGGTTCTCTTTAAATGAAATATGAAACTATGGTATCTCAAGATAAACTGCGGCATTGAGTCTATAATAAAAAAAGAAAGATAGAAATATTGGGTCTATTAATTTAAATAGACTTGTGTTTGTCATCACGTTTTGTCGCTAATGGTGACAGAAAAAGTGAATTTGCATCAAGGTTTGCTTCGATCTTAGAAAAACTAGCTCGAAAACAACTGGTATGATGAACAAGCCATTTGGAGAGGATTTTATGAGCGAAATGAGAATTGTACGAGAGTTGTACAAAAGGTTTGAAGATGGCCGTACGTCAGTTAGTAATGATTCTCTCTTTGGAAGACTACGAGCGCAAGTTCATCTGATGAAGTCAAGCTTGTGCAATTCGCGTTTGAAGGAAATCGTCCTTTCTCTAATCGGAAATTACGCAAAAACTACTGTTTGTAGAATTTAACCAATAACTCAGCAATGATTCAAAAAGTGCTAACGTCGAAAGAGAAGAATGTTGGCTTTGATCGATCGAGAAAATGAGAAAAAGGTTTTTAATGACGCGAATGTACTCAAGAATAATTTATCTGTATCCCATAATTTATCGCAAGTCACAAGTGGTGATAAATTATGGGTTTACAAGAGATAGAGATCTAAAAATAAATGTGACAGTTTTCACCTTCGCAGCTGTCAGAATCGGCAAGGCCTAAAAATCATCATGTCAAAGTCACGTCAAATTTAAAATAATATTCATTATTTTTTTGATTATAAAAGTGTTGTGCACCATGTATGTGCTGTGAAAATTCAGACGACCACTAAAGTATACAATATTAAAGGACTAAAAAGATTGCATAATGGAGAAGAAAACGACCACTTTTTCGGTCAAGCGGTGATTCGCTGCTTCACTGCGAAGATACATCAGTGCATACACCGAATTTCGGGCAGCATCATTAGACGAACCATCAAATTTTTCAGCTCCGTCAGACATCGTATGAACCCGAAATAGCTGGATGCGATTTTTGCCTTTTTGTCAGGGAGAAGTCACTTGAAGGAAATCAGTTCGATGATAGAGACGGTTGAAACTAATGTGACGAACGCAATTAAGGCAATTCTAAACACTGCAGAAAACAAAGAAAACATCCCTAAGACCACGTTGTGCTGTCAAATAGAGACTTATTCGATGGATGTCTCCGGATGATATAAAAAAAACAAAACTATTGCGCACTAATGAAAGTAGGCACGATTCATTTGGGACAAAACATTATGTTCCATTTCATGTTATAAATATTCTCATCCTATGGGCAATTTGTAAATACTACGTTCGAAAAAGTCTTTTTTACTGCAAACTATGCATGAAGCCATCTCTAACATCTTCTTTCCAATTTTGGTTCTGCTCAACAAGTTCAAGAAGAACAAGAAGTGAAGAAATCAATTTTTTTGAGCCAGCTGCATGAGGTAGGATTTCCCAGCTAAGTACTTTTCAATTTTGAAGGAGAATAATAAGTTTATGTTGACTCTCCCAGCATTGTCGTCAGTTTGGGTAAATTTTTTTGACAATGTTTAGATCTAGTCAAAAGGTTTAGACAGATCACGCCAGTCGGGTTTCACCAAATCCAGAGCACCATTTTTCTGTGGAAGCGATTTGGTCTTCTTGTTGGGTGTGGATGATGAAAGTATTTGTGAAGGTCCACTTTCTTAGTTCCTTAGTTCCACGGGACTATGATTCACACGCGTGTCAAACGTGCCAAAAGTGTCAAACCTGTATAACACAAATTTCATACTTGTGTTACCTTATGAAAGAAACAGCTTAGACAGTTACACCATATAACCGTTAGGCCAGGGCTTCGCGCACCCCAAGGCCAAACCTCCTCCGGTTGAGGCTCACGGTACCGGTAGCTCGCCGAAGACGGGCATGGGCGCCACTCGCTTCCCCAAGAGACCTCACGAGAGCCGCCAAACGAGAATGCGGCTCGCCCGGATTACTTCTGAATAGCCTGAAAAACAGAAGGAAACGAGGAAATTGTCACTCCACCAAATTGATGACAGAGGAATACGGGAAACACCAAACTACCCACGACGTCTCCTCCGCGGAACCTCCAACCACTCCTCGTCGCCACGCAACACCTGCAAGAGGAAGAAAAAGAAAACAAAACGAACAACTACCAAAACAGGTGCAGTCACCAATAAAACTTTTAATTATTCCACGTTCCTTTTATCTTTGTTTTTTTCCTCCTTGCGGGAACATTTTAGGTTCCCGCAAGGAGGAAAAAAACGTTTATGCACTTAAACTATGAACACTTAACCTAACTTAGGCTACGGGCCCCTTTTTTTTCTTTATCTCTCGTTTTTTTTGTAATTTGTCCACCACGTTTATCACTTATTCACAATTTTCCTTTTTTTTAATCCATTTAAAACTTCGCAAAGACTTCCTTGACCAACTCCCCTCGCCAAAAAAAGAAAAAGAGAGCCCCGCTACTTGGTTTTTTCCTTATATATCAATCCCCCTCCCGGCCAAGTATCTCCCGCTCCAGTACAGTCACCTTTTTCGCAGCTTTTTCGTCACCGCTGTAATTGCAGATTCGCCGTAGATCGCCGCAATTTCTTCGTCGCGAACTGCGTAACCCGCCATTCGCCGCGACGGTGACAATTTCACATTGTTGATCGATGTGTTGTTCTTGCGTTCACCAACCTTCGTGTTGCGTTCTGCAGCCTTCTTCAAGTGCTCCGGAGTCAGAAGATGTGTATCGAATTCAATCCTGGTGGGGAGTTCTTTGTTACATTCCAAGCATTTCGGGTGCAAGAACTTCTTCAGCGTCGAGTGACCTCCGGACTTCCAATGAGCGGACAAATGGCCGGGGAAGTGTAGATCGCATATTGTACAGTACTCAGTCGTTGGCTCTTACCAGACTTGCCCATGCGCTTCAGACGATCCAGTTCAATCAATTTCAACTGTTCAGCAATCCTTGCTTCTTAACAAATCATGTTGGCTTTAAGACGGTAGCTTTCTTCGATTCCCTCGCGCATCATCAAATGGGTACGTCCCTTGATATGGTTCTCGAACGAATGTGCATCCCACATGTGCTTCTTGCACAAATGACAGTAGAACATGTCGTTGGGTACATCAGCGTAGATTGATTCCTTGATGCTCTCGGTTTTCTTTTTATCAGTTTTATCGCCAGAAGCTGAATCCTTTTTATTAGGTTTGGAATTCTTAGCCAGAAGTTTCTTGGAAGAACTGTTTGCGACATGTTACTCGGTCCCAATTGCGTCAGGAAAGATTACTTGCTGATGCTACTGTTACTATCTTAGCGCTACCTTAACTAATGACAAGGTAGTCTTATAAGTATGCTTCTTACCTACAATTCTGCTTCCCCTACTCCTTCCAACGTCGTGGCTTGAATCGTGGTAGCGCTTCTTCGTCCGTTTTGCGTGGTGATGGTGGCGCGGAGTTAAAAATTGCTGTTAAGAAGTGGTAATCATCATCTATTTTCAATTTCTAAGCACCGAAGATTGAAGTTAGAAACAAAAACTCTACTATGTTGCACTATCTTTAAACTTATGAATTTAGCGGAAAACCAGCGTAATTTAAAATTGTTAAGATCAAGTTCACAGAGAATTTGATTTGTAATCTTGAGTTGATGACTTAATTACGTATAACATATGATAAAGACAAGGCAATTGCCAACGGTTCTATGCAATTTTTCCCTATGTTATCCCTGAATTTAATGTTTCAGAGGTTTTTGTATTCATGCATGGATTTTTTTTGATTGAATTTCATTTCTGCACAAAAGATTCAATTGTTGTTCTCAAAAAACCACGTACGTCGAAATGTCACGTAATCGCCGATTAGCTAACGAAACAATTAAAGTTCAAAGAGAACTTTTCATTCGAATATTCCACCCGCGATATGTCCCATGCAATGATCGCTGACACATATGTGGAGCACAAATCATGAAACACATGTCAACATCCTCATAACCCACAAATCCACCAAAATCGGCAACTTCGACGCAAAAGTGCACGCTAAAGCAAACCAAAAAATCAAACAACAATTAATCACATCCAATCTTTTATCCATAAAAAACATTTTTACCCGCCAGTCATTGTTTCCGCATTATTTTCACATTTTTGATTATATAAGACATCAATAATTGGAGTAAGAAGACCAGTAGAGTGTGCTGACGTTTTGTATCCCAGCAGGTTGTTTTTCAGTATCTGTGCAGTTTTTATTGTTGATTTAGAGCCACTTGAGCAACGTTTCAGCAAACTTAAACGCAAATATTGCTGTAATCATGCGAACTTAATACGCCGACATGCATTCATACGTGTATCTATCTGCCAGATACATGTGAGGAATTCCAATACAATCGGATCCGACATTACGTTTTTATTATAAGTCGCTGCAAGCGGGAATTATTGGCTATTAAAATCGATAACCTAAGGCTTTTCTGATTTTTTTTTGGTGTGTGCTGGCTTGAAGATTTTGCAGATGAAGAAAAAAAGCACAACAAAAAGACGAATGTAATGTTGTTGCAATTTTAATTTTAGCTCAATAAATCATTTTTATGGGAATGTACAGATGGATACCCAGCAAAAAAAAAACTGAGTCTGAGGTGAATGCATTGCAATAAACAATGATAGTTGTAATTGATTATTATCAAAGGATTGTTTTTTGAATATCGTATTGGCAGCGCTGTGCAAAGCGAAGTCGTAATTTGGGTCGGAATGTTTGGAATACGCTTCCCGAATGTCGTAAAACTTGGAAAATGAGCCTTTATTCCATGAAATTATGATCGAGTTGCATTACGGTGACTAATAGCAATAACAAACTACTGCAGTTGTAGCTCAAATTAGTCCATTTAAAGCCCTTAGTTGATTTGAAAGCCATTTCCAGGAGACAACGAAAGAATCATATGAGGACGTTTTAACTGCATGTTTTAACGACTTTTGCATAGATAGCAACATTTGTAGTTAATTTTTGCAGAATCAATTTCTGTTACACATTGAATTAATTGGGGCGTTAGACCACTATAAGATTTTCAGAAAATCAAGTTGATCTTCATTGTTTTAAATTGTCTCTTGTAGGACTTCAAAAATGATATCTCAAAATATTGTGACCCCGAAAGTCCATCTCAGAGTGCGTGTTTTCGCCTTATGACCGTCACGAAACGCAGTTTAAAGAACTAAAATAAGTGAAAGGCAGCTTTTCTTGAAGCTTTTTCTCATGTGTTCAGACGAATTCTGGTTTCGTCTTTAGGAACGTCAGAAATTGAGGCAACTAGAGGAACGTTTGTTTTTTATCGAAAATGGTGGCATTTTTTTGTTTGTTTTCTGAGTGTTATGAATTTATTTTTATTATAAGTGACACAGTATTTTACAGTTAACAATGTGATCAAGATATATGTAAATACTTCAAGAGACAGAAAATTCTGGAAGATCCGATCTGAGTTACAGGCACCAAGTAACTTGAATGATAATACATCTGCGAAAAAATGAAAGAATCGAAAGATACGAACGATATTGAAATGAATAAAGTTTTTTTGCAGCCTATCTGCAAAGGATTGGGTAGAGAAAATTTTACTGATTCAATACATAGGCTGCTTACTCAAAATTAAACTGAATAGTTTAGTTCGGTTGTATGGTATTGGCCCCCAAAATCCATTTTCAATGGGAATATCCTATTGAAAATAGATATTGATATTCCAGTTTGCGTATCAAGTGACGACTTCGCATCAATTTTGCACAGACTGGAAGAGACGGATTTTGAAATGGTCTCTAACTGGCTGAAATGGATCAAACTGGCTCATACAATTACGAAATGTGGTTGAGGGACTGACGGCAGGAAATTGCTGTTTGAATTGTTTTAAAATCCAATAACAAAGAAAAGCAAGAGCCGAATTCTAATTTAGAAGGCCTATTACATCGTATAGGTTTCCGGATTGTGGATATTGGAAAATTTTTCCATGAGTTTCTATAACATTAATCGTTAAAAACTTTTATTTCCAAACTGCATTTTTTAAATTGGCCGCACACATCACTGGAACATTTTCAAATAATTCAATTTTAATTCTAATTAAATCTTTAGAAAAATATATTCTCAAAAAAAAAATAACGTCTGATTTTCACGTTATGTGGCATTGTTTATTTGTTATTGACAATTATTTTTCTATAAATGTTTAAAATTTGGTTTGGGAACTTTGGAATGCCATCTAGCAAAAATCACTAAACCCAAAACTTCCTACATAATACTTTAGATGTTGTTAAGCACAATATGGAATCATTTACCTACCTTCGTAATTTGCAGTAGCTGTTGATAGGACCGGGGATCCTCCTGAAATAGTGGGGTCATCTAAAAACCATGCACAGCCGCCATTATTACATAAATTATTCTATGAAAATTATGTTTTATAGTCAATCAAAAGTAAAGGAAATTTCGGCCTTTGTAAACTCGATTTATTTTCTATTTTTCCTGGGATATAATTCACAAAAATGATAATTTTTTCGACCTCTAAGGGGCCCTAAACCCTTCATTTATAATAGTTAGGAATGACGATGTGGACTGAGGAATCGTTAGGAATGACCCCACATTCTGAGTTCAATATAGTGTGGCACAGACTGAAACGAACAAATATTTTAGTTAGGTCGGCTGTGTTCATAAATATAAGTTTCAACATCTTCACAATAAATTCAAGCGCAAGATTAATGGGCCTAATCGACGCTGCAGAACATTCGTCCTTTAGTCTACGGTGAGCGTAAATATCAACAGTCAATATAAGCAGGAAAATATATCAGAGAGGGAACAGAAGGCAAATCCGAATGAGAACAAATCAACACCCAAGGGTAAAATAACCGCACAAAAGAAAAATTTAACATCAGTGCCTATACCTGTGAAAGCGCCAATTTGTTAGGATAGTGATGAAGTAAATGTCAATTAACAATTAACATTTGGTTATACAATGACATCCCGAAAATACTATAATGAAAAAGCTGGCTTGAATCAAAAGATAGATATGAGCCGGCTCACATCATATCATTTTGCACGAAAACTTTCCTTACTATCAATGTTGCAATCCAGACTGTTGGAAGTACCTAAAACACCTCAATCTGAGAACAAGAACTCAATCTCAACCTGAGAATTCAATTCTCTGTCCACCAGACTAACCAGCCACTACTAACACACGAGAAGTAATTCAAACACATTGCGTGCTAAAATACTCTTTAGGTCATCGGATCAAAACACTTCAAAACACTTCTGTCAAGAATGTTACAGAACTTGATGTACAAAATGCCCTATTTATATTGAAAGAAGACCTTATTTTGAATGTCTTCGGGAGATGAGAAGTTTATCGGGACGGAACTAGGAAATATCATGCGAGTGGGAAAGAAGTGACAGCTAATGATAGACCGCACTTTGTTTAGTCTGATGTTTCCGATAACTCAGAAATAAATATATTTTTTATGATCATTAAAACTGTCGACTAAGTTGACTTGTACTATCAATATATGCAATTTGATGATTGTTTTTCAAAATGGCTTGTGATCACTTTCATTAGTTCAAAGGATTCTACTTGTATTATCCTTTATATTATTATTCCTTTATGCCATCTCAAGCGAGACACGAACTTTGTCTCAGTGAAACATTACTTTCAGCTGAAATCTTCAATCTAAAGCTGCGTTGTGAGAAGCCCAAAATTGTGACTACTTTTTCGAAACAGTAATTCAATATTTAAATAATTTTTTCTTCATTGTCATAACGATCCCTGCCAACCCTTACACTGCGGGTATGTATGTCCGCGATGTGGCTTGGGACTATGTCGTCGATTTATGTTTGGTACAACTCGTTTATATCTAGGTCTTGCTCATGTTCTGAAACAAAACAAAAAAATTTCCTGATTTGATTGCAACTATACTAATTTTCTTATTTTACATATTTGCTTCTGTTGCATGTTGATAGTCGTCCTTAGCGATGTTATGTTTTAGAAATTGCTTCGCCCAGCTTAATTCCTTGGCCTAGTGAACAATATTAAGGAGATCAGAGTAACTACTAATTCGAGCTAACACTTCGAACAAACACTCCGTCTGACTAGATTCAACCAAAATTTAGGACATTAAGTTGAATTAACAATGAAAAACCATATGAAAATGCTCTTAAAAGGTAAATTCATAGTATATGAAATATTTTTAAGAAATGGAACAAAAACATTTTCACATATGTTGAAGCTTAGAACGCTTGCCATGTTAACCTTACCACTCGCCTATATCGTTTAATTTTCAAGCTCTCTATCTTGCAAAGCTCGGTACATTTGCCACATGAGTTATTCGTATCTATTTTTTGTGATCTACTTTGGAGTCTGTGTACCTTTTAGTTGCGCTGTAACGCTGCTTTGCATTTCTTTGGAATTTATTTTTGAGACAGAGGTAACCTCCGCCATTTTAATGTTCTCTTTTCCTCAAAGTTGAATTTCTTGGATTTAACTCAAGCTCAAAGCCAAGATGATTCATAAGCTAACAAGAAATGAAAGCTTAAGTATCTCTTCGGCTAGGAAATAACCGATTATCATTACTTTTTGATCATCCTTCGTAATTCCTTTTAAAAGATATTTTATAGGCGCGTAAGAAATTTCAATAGAATTAAATTTTGTGTGATGTAGTTACAAATTGACAGTTATTATAGATTTTGTGTTTAATAAGATTTGACATTTAATAATAATTCATTAAAAACTCGGATAAAACAATTTTTAAAATGTTTCGTAAACTAGCGAAATTGTCATATTCACATGAGAATAATCAAAGACATTGCGTGGAAACTCCATAATATCCATTAAAATTGACTGTGGCGTTTGTGGTTTGGGAGATGGAGTATCTCTTCCATATGGTTTGTGTCTATAATAACATACGTGGCATTTGCGAGGCTAAACATCTGTCATTAATTCACACTTTGGCATTGTATGAAATAGCTTAAACAACAATGTTTTTTTTTGCTTCGAAATCGTTGAATTTTGTGCCTGAAAAAGTTGTTTTGCGGGGAAGTTTAATAATCTTCTTTCATTTTAAGAAAAACCCTGCTGAAAGCTGTCGATTGTTGGTAGAAGCTTACGGTGAACATGGTCCAACTTAAAAAATTTGTAACGATGGTTTACACTCTTCCGAAGTGGTGATTTTGGTTTGGAAGACAAAGAATAGCCAGGTCAGCCAAAAAATTTTGAACATGCAGAATTGCAAGAATTATTGGATGAAAATTCATGTTGAACGCAAAAAGAACTTACACGTTGGGTGTCGCCCGATCAATCATTTCTGAACGTTTACATGTGAACATTCGAAAAGTTGGAAAATGGGTCCGACATCAACTGAACGAAAATCAACTCAATGCCCAAGACACAGCATGCAAAAAACATTTCGAAGAACACAAAAAACATAGTTTTTTGAGTTGAAACTTAACGTAAAGCATCGCATGTTGATCCCGATCAACAATCAACTTCACAAAAAAAAAAACGCGATATTCATTGCCAAATGCTTATGCTGTGTATTTGGGAAGACCAGAAGGGTCTTGCGTATTATGAGCAACTAAAATTGAATGAAACAGTTACAGCTGATCCCTACCGACGCCAGCTGACCGATTTGGCACACGCACTGAACAAAAAACGACCATTGATAGCACGAAAACACCATAAAGTTCTGTTTAGTTATTAGAAAGGCTCGGATGGGATGCCTTGAGCACCCTCCGTACTCTCTAGAGTTTGCTTCTTCTGACTACCATTTGTTCCGATCGATTCAGATTAGCTTGGCGATAGACGTCGGTAGGGATCAGCTGTGACTGTTTCATTCAATTTGAGTAACTCATAATACGCGAGACCCTTCTGGTCCCCCCAAATACACAGCATAAGCTTTTGGCAATGAATATCAACAAACTCCCCAGAAGGAAGTCATAGCTAACGATGGGCAATATATTGGTTGATGTACTCATTCATTTAGTTATTGAAATAAACACTTTTTTTAAATAAATAAAAGCTTCCTTTTAATTTTGTGTTTTATTTTCTTTCTCGAAACCGGTTTTCGACCGTAATCGTTCGGTCTTCTTCAGCGACTTAACTAATTTCTATAACAATTTCAGCTTATGTACTAACAGGTCTAAAGGTACTTAACCGAATAAAAGCAATAAAACGTAATTTTCAAGTGGTAATTAGTGAAGATATGAGCAGATAAAGATTTTTTAATTACATTTTTCAACGTTTTGAAAAGAGATTGTTACTGAATTAGTTGGAATAACCATGACCTGCAATTTCCCTCATCTTGGTTCATCAGCTTTTTCTTCTCCCGGCTTATTGCGAGGCTTTCTATGACATCCAACGCACGTGTGTCCCTAGCTTCCTTGATGACCTTTGCATCCCCCATTGTTATGTCGTGCCCTTTCGTGATCATATGTTCCGCTACCGCAGACTTGAAATTTGAAGTTCTTCCCTTCTTCTTTGCTGTTGCTGCTTCGCTTAGATGCTCCTTGATTCTCGTGCCAATAAGTCTCCTTGTTTGCCCTATGTACACTTCGTTGCAGGTGGAACATTCTATGCGATAAACGCCAGATTTTTCCTGTGTTTCCCGTTTGTCCTTCGTTGATCCGAGTATGTTTTTAAGCTGGTTTTTGCTGCTTGATTCGGTTAGTTGCACGGAATTATGCCGATTGATTTTTCTTTTTATCCGAGTGCTGATACCTTTATGGTAGGTCAGTGCCAGTGACATAACAATGGGGGATGCAAAGGTAATCAAGGAAGCTAGGGACACACGTGAGTTGGATGTCATAGAAAGCCTCGCAATAAGCCGGGAGAAGAAAAAGCTGATGAACCAGGATGAGGGAAATTGCAGGTCATGGTTATTCCAACTAATTAAGTAACAATCTCTTTTCAAAACGTTGAAAAATGTAATTAAAAAATCTTTATCTGCTCATATCTTCACTAATTACCCCTTGAAAATTACGTTTTATTGCTTTTATTCGGTTAAGTACCTTTAGACCTGTTAGTACATAAGCTGAAATTGTTATAGAAATTAGTTAAGTCGCTGAAGAAGACCGAACGATTACGGTCGAAAACCGGTTTCGAGAAAGAAAATAAAACACAAAATTAAAAGGAAGCTTTTATTTATTTGCTCACGTGGAGTATTTTGTGAAGAAAAAGGAGAAAAAATGAATTCGATTACAAATACTTTTTTTAAGCCGAAAATGCGACAATATTACCCAACCCTCCCAATACATGATCATGATCCATAATATTTTGCGTATAATTCCAAATGTAGTTTTTGATCTCAAAAGCCAATCAGATGAATATCAAAAACGCTTAATTCACACAGGATGCCGCTTAATGCTACACAGGCCCTGAAATTTGGCAACATTATTGGCATTATGTCAATTGGCCATCAAATTCATGAATTTAAACGTCTCCTTGTTATTATGATTTGGACTCCAAGTCCTAGAATTATGCTGACGAACCAACAAAATCCGACTTACGTCAAAAAACTGTTTGACGTGCGGTTGACGAATTGAGCTAAGCTGTATTTTAAAAATTTGACGAAAAAAGCGCGCAACTGCTAATAGTACTGGTCATATATATACTGACAGATATATTTTGTAAACGGTAAATAGGATTCAATTTATATCAAATAGTTTTGAAAATTGTGTCCTAGAAGCAACGACTTTGATCAACAACAAAATTTGTTTTTCATTTTGAACACTTAAGAAAAGCAACAAAGAGATTCCTTACTTGGATGAATCCCATTTTCATCATACAAAACGTTTCAACTAAACAACAACAAAAGATTTTCTATTGCGTTTCGAACTTCCAACTGAATGGTGAAATTACGAAAGGAAAAAAAAATATTCACTTAAATGGCACCATACCAGAATTGCTCTTTCCAGGCAATAAATCTATTTCAGCACGTCACAAAATCTGCGCAATATGACAATAATAAAAAAATAATTAAAAGAAAACACACAAATTCCTGTTGAAATCGAAATCACATCGAAATGACTAAATTTAAGGTAAATTTTTGCGAATTTCAAATGTCACACGACTGAAACGAGAAAAAATTCATTTGAATATGTTCGAAAAATATAGAAAATTTAAATCTTCAGAGGCGTTAGAAAGCGCGTATCTATGAATGTATCTTTGACGTTATTTGTTTTGTCTTTGATTGATTGCGTGGATGCATTCTAGGTTTGTCGGAAGTAGAGAATACTCTGTGGGATGTTCCCCAAGTGAAAGGGAAACTTTTGCACTTTCTAATTGGATTTTGCATTTCACATTTTGCATTCGTGCGACAGTTTCCACTGAATCATGTAAATTCTGGCGAATTTTGCTCGCGATTAAACGATTTCGCCAACAATTTAATGGGTTCATCTACATTTTTGCAATATTCGTGTCAAGATAGATCCTACTCTGTATTATGTGGCAACTTCAACTGCTGCGCGATTATCTCTTGCTGACGCGGGGACTTGAGCGAAATAAGGCATAAAAAATTGGGATTTTAATTGGTCGAGTTGGAAATCTCAGGCTAATGTTTGCATTACAAGATATGATTTTGTGAAAAGGTCAACTTTTGGTACTAACTGGTAGCTCACGCGAAGGAAAGGTCTCTTTGATTCAACCGTTCTTCAGCTCCATAAACTCCTTGCCTGGAAGTAAAGCAGTTCTTTTCCGCTCTGCCGGGCTTCCATGGCGTCCGCGATACTTGTGGCCAGACTGTAGGCAGAGTCTCAAGGTAAGGCTTTGTGTCTTGGCATATTAACATAAGAAGAAGAAACGGTGCGCTAATTGTCTGCACAGTTCGGTGCAGAGAGAGAAATCTGAAATCTAGCAGGCAATCGGTGGCCCCATACGGTCTCACCTGGGTTAGTGCGGTCTAGCTCGGCTTGAAGTAGAAACATGTGTTTTGCAAGAGGCACCCATTACACACACGACGTATGATGGGCCTTATTAAACTGCACATTAGACCAACTCGCTGAACGCGAAGGAGCCGAGTGCCGTAATAATTGCTAATTGAGTAATAGATCCAATTTTCATTTTCTTCCAATTTAACTTTGTTTCGTGTTTGCTGGTCGTTCTCTGTTGTTCTGCTTGCGCAACGTTTGCATTCTTCCATCCTAGACGAATGTGAACTAATTTGTTGATTTCTATAAACATTTTGCAATTTGCATACTTAACTATTGGCTGTTTCGCTGCTCATTAAATGCCGAGGTGATCTTTGGCAATTGACCACAATAGATGCGAACGGGTCCGGTGCGACGATGAGCATTCTACATATGGAATTCAGATGTGCTTCGCGGATGCTGTGGCTACTGAAGATACAAAATGTCCGGCTCAGGTTTTCCACGTAGTATGAATTGCAATAAATACAAATGCTAGCAAGTTTTCTGTCCTTCAAGCTTTTCATTATAAACTCGAATTTCTCGTACGTGAGTCGCGCACTTTTGTATCGTTTGAATTTCTATCAATGCGAGTTATAAAAATAGCATCTGAAATGATTAAGAGCTGCTATTGTATGAATGCGAATAGTTTATTTGATCCTTTGGAAATTGCTTATAAGCCATAAAAACAAAATAATCTGCAATATGATGGCCGAAAGCCGTGACAAGTCCTGTAAACCAATAGTCAATGAATTTTAGAAGTGCTCTGTCTGCTGAAGGTGTCATTCGAGAGTGTATGAAAAATAGAGAAATCCTTGTTAGGAGGTAAATAATTTTTCTTGCTTGTTAGTAGACCTCATGTAGACAACTCATTTAATTTTATGGTTCAGAGTGAGAAAAGGTAGGAAAAAGCAGCCCTCACCAACTCCTTACATGGGATTTGGACTTGGTCTTCCCTGAAACTGGAGGCGAAAACAAATTGATAAAGGATTCATTTGCATCGTACAAACTTTTAAGCCTTCACCCATTACACTTTTCAGTGGACAAGTCCATGCATATGAACGCAGGGACTAAGCTGGGAGTGAATTCGCTCGACATATACGGCTCCGTTTAAAAGTAAGACCCTGTTGTTTGGTGAACCAAAGTGACACCTCAAGGATTGCCATTTCCCTGTGAAATGTTTCAAATAACACCCAGCTATAGTCAAACAGCATATGCTGAAGGTTGTATGACCAAGGGGATACTGGCCTCTGAGTATACAAATACCGGATATAGTTGGCCCCTGAGTTTTCAGATGAGACCCTTACCACGGTATATCAGCGGTGAGCTGTGATGTCATGTGAGACAAAAACTGGCCTCAATTAAATATTAAAAAATGAAGAAGAGATGCTGATCCTTTCAAAGCTTGAAAAAAATATTGTGAACACTACGATAAAGGATGCCCGAAAATGCTACAGCAACGCCAATCCACATTGAAGACACAACACTCGATGCGCATCACTCTTCCTTTGGAAGGAAACCCCAATCTGGGGAGTATGCTTCTAAAAAGAGTGATTAGAGTGACACAAGAAAAAGGGTGGAAGCCAAGACGAAGCGTCAAAAAAACCGGAAAAATGAAGGAACTGCAAATCCTATCTTGCCCCCCATTAGAGAATTCCACAGAGTCATCCTGTTAGGTGAGATGATTGACTAAGGAAAGGACTCAATTGTCCGAGCGTGGAGTAGTGTGTGTGTAAGTCGGTACCTGCGGGTCTTGCCACAGAAAACTAAACTTGAAGGGATTACAAATAGGGCAAGACATTAGAAGCCGGGAGAAAAATGAGAAACCCTTGATTCATAGCCAATATGCCTTAGGAACTCTATACTAAGTCAAATTGCAATGAGAAAAGAGTTGGCGAAGATGGCACCTATCCTGGCTGACCAGAAGAGCAAGCGAGCCAGATTCTCAATTACTCCAAAATTCAGAAAACCAAACTTTTGCGAGTTCCGTAGAGTGCAGTCGGTGGCAGTAACGAAGAACCTGTTGAAGCAGGTACCGACTACTAACCCGCACTAAAAATACAGCAAAATACAGTGTTAACAGAAGAAAACACATTTTGAACACTTGCAGATGAGGAGTTACTCAACTGGAAGATATCATTGCATGGGAAAGCAGAATGGGGAAGATCTAAATTTCCACGGTGTTTGCTTCAGACCAGGGATGCTACTAATGGACCGTGGGAACGAAAGAAGCGTAAAATTATTTGAGGTGGAGTTTTGTGTTTCAAAAGCCCACAGAGTGTATCTGCACCTCCAAAAAAGTGTAGGATAGCTAGCAAAGGCAGCATGAAACAGAGAACTCAGCACGAGGAAATGGAAAGTCCTTAGCTCACGTGTTGAAGTCAATGGTCAACCGCTGAGCGCCGGCATTGATGAGCCAATGTCTTCACTGTGTTAAATAGCTCCCTAAGATATAGGTAACGAAGACTAACGCGGAAACCCCACACTGACGTTCGACATAATTATACGCAATGAAATATTTGATAATATGCTCAACAGTTGGACTCTGTAGTCGTCGGTTAACAGATGGTTTGTATCTAACCATGTCGAGCAATAAAATCCTGAGGTCTTAGCTGGAGGGGCTTGAATGGAGCCTTGGATGGAACCTTTCCCTTTTCGAAATTCAAGAAGCACTGACTGGGCCACTCGCAAGAGAACCACTAACACACTCTCAAACTCAAGTATGCTTTAGATGAAGTTGAATAGGCTATTTCGACTGTCTTTGGAGAATGCTGTCCTCAATTCATCATCAAGGAGTACGAAGAACCTGTATGAAATACTAGCTAAACTGAGAGTAGCAGTTCGATAAATCTATAAAAAGGAATAAAATTCTAAACATAGAATTCTAACATACCGAAATCGACAAAATTTTAACTCGCTATGGGAAACCTAAATAGCGAACCTCGGCAGGTTTAGGTCGTTGTAGGAGAAACATTTTTGGCAACTAAACGGCATAGAGCCATAGGTCTGAAGGGAAAACCTTTAACATTGTATTAAGAAATAGTGGCTGCAGCTTCGCAGAAACTGTAAACAAGGAACTTACTTCTCGCGTAATATTATAAGGACTGTAAGGAGACAATATTACCCAAGTAAATGGAGTAAACGATTCGGAATCAACGGCGTGCCGACCGATCAGCCATTGTTTATTTTCAAAACGATTAAGAAGCTGTTGGACACACATAAGGACCCTCAGGCTTAGACTATATCCACTATGTCCTTGTTAACATGTATAGGTGACAGATAACCCACCTTGAAAGATTTGAACTTGAACTTGTCAAATCAAAGAATCTCTGGAATAAAAAGAAGACAAACTAAATGCGATTCCTGTCAGTAAACGGGTCTTTGACAAAGAAAGGGACATAAACCCTACACTCATCCACTAACCAGCTTAATCAACTGCGAGATGGACGCTAGTATATAAAGTGGAATCAACAATCAACATACGTATGAACCGTGGATGTCCATAAGGATATATTCTCTACTTTGATGGTCTGATGTCCAAGTTAGACTATCAAAAGCTGGGGTAATACATCACGCATATGCGAACGATGTCGCAATTTTGATTAGGGGACAGAAGGACGAAACACCCTGATATAATATGGGTTATAAATTGTTATAAATTGAGGATGTCAGTTGACATCCCTGAGGGATAATTGTTATGGTGGATATTCTAGCTGACGATGAGCTAAATAGATTCAATGATTACACCTCTCCACTGATTACGGATCCGACTTTATAACAGACGTCACCAAGGATTGTAGTATAGTAATAAAGTAGAAGACAAGTTTTTCGTCTATGACATTCTGGCGAATCCGGAATATCTAGCGATTCGGAACATGTAACTGGAAAGCTACGGATAAAAGTTGCACCTACAAAAAGGTCGACACAGTCTTTACTACCATAATATATCTTTCATGATTGATTCGTACAAGGATGTTAATGTTGGTTGTGGGGTACTCAGTTGATGTAAATGGATGTCGGGATCGCTTATCATTTTCAATCGATTGTTAATCACCGTTGAAGGTCTTGTTGAGCTTGAAAAATGCCTCATTTGCCGAGTTTCCAAGTTAAACACAAAATTTCACAGCATTCACTGCTTCTCCAGGTCATTAATTTTGCAATTCGGTAAACGTACAAATTGCATTCGCTTAAAAGTTGCGAACTCATCAATAAATGAAACAAATGTCATCAATCATCGGTTGTCAAATAATCATTTGTGATCAGCACAAACCTTGGGACACCAAGCGGATTAAGTTGGAAACATTTGAAGCCGCGAAATTGAAACAGTGTGCGTATTTGCTATGAATAGGCTGCAAATTCGTACCATTATATATGAATTTTTGTAAATAATTTTGTATTTGAAAATCTTAAATTTACGAATCTTATACTGGATCATTGTTTGGTTTTCCCAATTTTTCCGCTGCAAGAGATAATCTCATTCTGGCATGCCATCAGTGTTTGCATGCAGCGATGTCATTAAAATTTAATTTTCGAAAATTTTCAAATATTCATGATTTATCGAGCAAATTGATGTGAAATTTCTATGGGATAGTTGGAATTTTCGAAAAACATTTTGATTTGGAAACAACAGAAAAAGTTGTAAAGCTGCAAAATTTATAGGAATTAATTGCATGCAGAAAAAGTTGATTTCATTAATTTGCATAGTCGGAATTGGTATTTTTGTGACTGGTGACTGGTTTTGGAATGTTTATCCATGATGCGTTTTAGTGGGTCACACTTTAAGTTGTTAAGATAATGTCTCTTTTGTAAATATTGATAGGTTTGTTTGCAAATGTTTGGTGCTTTGCATATAAGGGATGACTTCGAAATTTTGTTTTTGAAGTTTAAAATCTTTTCGTGATTAGGCGCGGAAATTAAATACAAAAACGTTTGCTTTCTGCTGTGGATGATTTTTTTATACTACGATTAAGTTAAATAGTTAATTTTTAATTCAAAAATCGATGAAGATTGGTTAGCTTACACCAGAAAGGAAAAAAGGATATTCAGTGCTCTTTCTCTCTTCTTGAAGTTTCTCTTTTTTTCGATTGTTGACGTTTTTGTTGAAATAATAAGCAACAAATAACAATTTAATACGATGAAGTAAGCCAGTGTATGTAGTCTTGTATTGTCGTTAGTACTTTTAATGCTCCTTTTGGTCGATGTTCCTCGGTTTACTCGTTTATCATGTGTTCTCAAGTATGTGAAGCTCGTCAAATTCAGTGGAAATTCACTGAGGCGTACAGTGGATAAAATTGAAATGATGTAACGTTGAATTTAGCCATTATTTTCACGAGCAGTTTAATGTGAAAATTATGTGCAGATTAGAAGTAGGAATACAGGCAAAGAAAAGTGCACTGAGCTATCAAGCTAGTGTATAGTATGGATGTGTGTTAACATATATAAACATATTTCGAATAAAAATTAGAATGTATGAGCGTCTTTCTTGGGTTTGAGAGACATTGCTTAACTTCATTTTCAAAACCTTGTATTATAGAAGGGTGGTTGGGTTAGATCCTTCAGGCTGTACTCATTCCTTGAACATGTGTGAGACTGAATTACTTAAATCTTCATCGAATTAAGTTACAAACGCCGTGTAAGGACCAAACCGGGAGCACAAATAGCAGAAGCAATCGGATTTGCATGCTACTATATCTACTTTGTTGCATAACTTTCATGAGGTTGCGTGTGCTGTTGGTACCATCTACCATCCGATGATTCTTCAATTCGTAATTGATGCAATGTTTGCAAGATTACCTTGCAGATATGCAAGAGTGCATCGCAAGAAAAAAGTTGAATTTGTTGCATGCAAATTACATCTAACAGGAGCTGTCGACTATTGATAGGTGAACAATAAGCTTAAGCAATTTTGCGCCAATTCTGAATGACCCTGTTCTTTGTGCGGGGCATAATAAATATTTTATTTGAATGGAGCGATTAATCTGTGAAAGACTTGGCACCGCGATGGCCTGTGCTAAACAATAGTTCTGATACAGGCATCAATTACCATCAGTCCTTGAGAGCAGTCGGTGGCTGTTTCATTTCCAAATCTGATTTTCTGACCTTTACGCGAACGTGATTTGAAAAAGTATCTAAGAAATGCGTAAAATTGATCTGAATGAATCACGTCACTGTCTTGTAACATCTGAGGTTGGTGTTTGTGTGCCTGACCGCCGTTGAATACATTATTCAAATTTCAGGTTGCTGAGTGCTGATTAGGAAAGGTGTATTTTGTAGTCGAGATCTAGGGCAGTATTGTTGGTTGAATCTAAATTGGCTGAGATTACCATTCAACAGACGCAAGACAATGTGCCCAGATAGAGAAGACTTAAGCCCATGCATTGATAAACCAACATTCCGGTTGTTTATTTGGCCCAATCTCTGGGCAAGGTCGTTCGGATAGTTTTTGTGTGTATCTTTCAGGTTTATCATCAAACATAATGGACATTTAACCTCGACAGGGCTCTTTTTATTCGCACCAGCGTGTTACACGTAGATGCAGTGAACAACTGTTTACAACACATCACTGAAAGAGTATCTCATATACATAAAATATATTTTTTTTTCAAGAACTCTATTCTTCTTGCAATACTCCTTTTATTCGTTTTAGTATTCCTCACACTTCTGAATCCTTGATTGTACAAAGATTTTTCTTCTTTTTTTTCAAAAAAGACTGCAAGTGTGAAAATCACTTCTTCATTGAAAATTAATTTATTTCCTTGGAGCACAATTTTAAGGACTACAAAAAAAAGTCAATAGGCCCTGAGGACTATATGTGAAAGTCACAGCTGGTAGGGGGCAATTGGTAACGTTGCTCATTCGTTTCAACAATCACTTTCATTGACTTTAGTCCTGTCACACCGATCTGCTAGAACAGCGTTTTTCCCTTTTGCAATGAGGCCATGATTATTTTCGAATTTCACACGTTCCAACTAATAATTCTTTGCAATATTTACTTTCGAATGCTATGTTTCCCCGAAAATGAATCAAATATTATGCACCTCCTGAATGACCGATGACGAGTACTAACGATAACGAACTCACCTTGTGCGCAAGAGGTGCTGGGTTTGTATCCAGCTTATGTCAGTGATATTTGAAATTATGTTTCTAGTTTCGATGTATTAGCCGGCTATGCTATGTTGGATCCCTTCGGGAAAATGATCGAGGTTAACCGTGGCTCTTACCAGATCAGAGTTTTGCATACCTTTGGTCTTGACGTGAGGTGGTATGGTCATGCTCTACGACCAAAATTTTGTGAAATAGTTGCGCAACAACAACGGAAACCACAAACAGAGCAAAATTTTGAATTTTTATCAGTTGCTGTTCTTATTTTGACAACCTAATTGGTTCAGGTGAACAGTAGTAATGCCCTATTTAATTCATTGTGATGTATGTACAGTGGGTAACTTCAGAATTTGGTCAAATTTTCTTAGAGATTTGCCAATTCAAATATTCATTAACCATTTAAAACTGATCAATCCTTATAAAAGAAGAACAAACTTGAATATTTTGTATTACAATATATACATGTTTGATTCAATCCACTGTTCACTTTAATGTACCAACTAAGCTAATTCATAGTTAATTCACCAACTCCACGGGTCACTCTGTACCTCCAAACCATCTCATATCCATTCCATGTTATATTGTTGGGTTAAGGTTGCATTTTTGAGCTTTACTTTAGGTTTATGCCACACAGTAACTCAGCATATTAGTAATGTTTCTTTTGACATATTGCAAGTGGTAAGCCTAGCTAAGATGAAGGAACGCAGCCAGGATAGAGCAAATTATAACACTTTTCCTGCATGTGAATCTTGATGTGGCTAGAGAGTTGTGAAATCTTGGAGACATTTAATGTCATTGACAAAATTCCTTTCCAGCTTCGAATTCCATGTTCGAACCATCTGTAAACGCTTGGGTGTTGCAGCCCTTCAAAAACTTTGTAATTTCTACAACGATAGAAAATGCAGTGCACTAAGGCTCTGTAGTGTAGTGTTTAGTTTTGTGATCGTGGTCATTATTTTTCTCTTCTCTTCTGCGTTCCCAAGTAAGTATCGTGACTAACTCAACGTGAATCGGGTCTTCTGCTCGGTCCATCAACCACGTCCTCCAATCAGTCAATCCGATTAGCAATTCACTATCGTTAATCGAGTCCGGCGAGAGCTTCCTGAATTAGCTTATTGGGTTTCGTCCGTCAGCCTCACTTACTAATATCTTACTAGCTATCCACCCCTCTTTCACGCTGCATATGTATACCACAAATTACTTGTGGTTCTACCTCGTTCGTCGTTAATTTCCTTTATATTCCAGTGTAATTGTCCCAGTAAGAATCCGTCTTTCATATGTTTTTTGTTTTGTTGCTGGACTTTTGCGTTAAAGTGAATATCTCACAAGAGCAGCATTCAATAGCTCATATGATCGCTTTGCATATGAGGAACTTTATCCACGTGTGCATACAAGTGGCATTATGGAAAATCAGTATTGGGAAGTCAATTTGTTATAGTGATTCACTCCCAGATTTCACAACGTTTTCTTACGACAGTTTTGTGTTGTTTTTCATGTTTGAACCATTAATATCGTTAGTGCGTACCCCTATTGGAGATGTAGAGGATCTAGGTAGCACGTAAATATCATTGTTGTGGGGTATAAACTTATGGTTCGGTTGATAGTGCAGTCTTCCTCTTGTAACAGTAAGATAGGACAGTATACGACGGTATGAAATCCGTGGGATCAGTATCAGGTGTACGCATAAGTTTTTTTCTGGTTTTCCTGAGAGATGGCGCCAGCGAAAAATACGCATCCTATTAATGTGACAGATACGCCAATTCGATCGCGTGCTATTTAGCTACAAACATACACAAGTTGAGTTCGCCAAGCGTGTTTGTTCTATCGTGTTAACCTGACCAATCGTGTCGAATTATGTGCCGGAAAAAGAGCTTTGCAGCACGCCAAAAGAAAAAGGCTGTGAAAGTCACTGTTTTTTTTGGTAAAGACATGTGTTGGAGACAACTCATACTAAACGGCAATAAGCAGAAACATTAAATATGTCATACGAAATGATCAACAGACGTTTAGGAACAATGGATAAGACCAATAAATCAACTCGGTAAATGCGTTCCACACGATTTGAATGAACGTCAAATGGAAAATCGCAAAGTCACTTGTAAAATGTTGCTTCTGCGCCATGGAATGAAATTATTTTTTCATCAGATTGTGACGGGTGCGAAAAATGAATTTCTTTTGAAAACCCGAAGTGGAAATAATCGAGGCTTTTAAGTGGCGAAGCCGGTCCTTCAACACCGAAGCCATATTGCTTCGGGAAGAAGACCGTGCTCTGTAGCTGGTGAGACCAGAGTGGAATTGGGTATTATTAACTCTGGAATCCCGGTCGAACTTTTAATACACAATGCTATCATTAACAAATGATAAATCTAAACCGCTAATTAATCGAAAAACGATGGAAATGGGCCAGAAAACATGGCAAAGTAATTTTGTTTGTTAGACAACGCGCCGTCACACACAATAAAACCAGTGAAAGACACACTTGGATTGGATATCCTTCTGCACTAAACGTACTCCCCAGACTTGGCGCCATCTGACAAGCACCTTCTTGCATCAATAGGGCATGCGCTCGCAGAGCAGCACTTCAGCAATATCGATGAGACTGTTGTTTAACGAATGGTTTGTCGGAAAAGATAAGCAGTTTTTTGGCATAGTATTCATAAATTATATGTGTAGAAGCCATTAGCCAGTACTTTAATTTTTTCCATAGAAAACCATGTATTTTTTTATCCAAAAATGGGGAAAAACTTTTACATACACTTGGTAATCGAAATAGTGGGGACTGATTGAAAGTTCCTGTAGAACGCTTGATAAGTTGAGGGTAGAGAACAGGATTCCCTTAGACTGTGTTCCGGAGCACGCGAGTATCGAGGGTAATGAGTAGACGAATTAGCTTCAACTTCATTCATCAGGCTTGCACCTTTAAGTGCAATAGAAACAAATTTTAGGGCACTAGAGGAAAGTAAGGAGGGAATATGCAATAAATTTTGGGTAGACTTCCAAGACTTCAAACGTCGAAGTTCTTCCTTCCTTCTTCCTTCTATGAATAGAGAACGAAAAGATGCCTTGTTAAGATTTTGACGGGGAACTGTACAGTCGTAGGACATTTCAAGAACATGGGCCAGAAAGCGAAAAGTATGTGCAGATTCTGAGATTCTCAGGAAAAGCGACAATATAGGGGAAATATGGGGTTACGAAAAGTATGTCGAACTTATTGCTATGTTTCTGCTATGCGCAAAGTCAATCAAGCTTTGGCTATTATCATTGCTATGCTCAAGGGGCTTAGTTGGTCCCTGATGCTTTATTTTATTACCGCTTTTTGCGCTTAAATCGCCTAGAATCAGTTTTATATTCTTTGTAAGCAGTGATTCAAAGAATTTTTCCTGGGCATTTTAGAAAAAGTTTTTCATTTCTTCGTCTTTTTGTTCCATCGGAGCGTGAACATTAATCAATCATATATTAAAAACATTTATTTGGACATGGGTTGCACATTCGTGCATTCATAGTTTAGCAGTGAACCATTGCTACTATGGAAACGATTCCAAACTCTCCGCTCCCAGCAGATTTTCCACTTTACAATAATTGTGCGAGCTCATCTTCAGGGACCAATTTTCATTTCTGGGGTGGTTTTCTTTGATCCACTCCTATGCGAGGTTCCATGGTGGGTTCCAAAATAACCTTTGTTTTCACAGGAATGCGCATCTAACCCGTCGCTCCACCTCCACTCGGCAGCAAGGTCAATATGATTCCATTATCAGAGGCGTAAAGCTCGCCTTTTTCCCTCTGCAATTCACCATCATCATCATGAAGCTGTATGTAGGACTTATAATTAGATATAAATTATAATAGACGACAAATATACTTGAAACTAAGCCTCGTGGAACAACACACAATGATAATAAGAAATATTTGAAGTTTTAGCAAGAAAGGCAGACAAATAATAGCTGAAATGATCGTGCCCAAGGGTCTATCTCTTAAACTTTTACTTGTATCGACTTGAAGTTTATTGATCCCTGAAACCACCTTGAGGAATCGGTGTTGAACCAAACCAGGTACTCACACAACCTCTTACTCAGACGAGTTAAACTTGGACAGCTGGAGTTGGCACGCACTATGGAGGAAGTTAGTGGGCTTGTATTGGTTTGGGTGCGTACCTCTGCCCACTAGCTTATCAATATTAAATGCAAGGGAGTATTTGAAATTTTTGAATAGGTGGCACCACTCGAGCATGACTCATTTCGAGAGGATCAGGTGTCACTACTTTATGTATGAAGTTTCATGACATTTCGTATCCGTTTGCAAGCTACAGTCGTTTGAGTGAAGCTGCTTTTGCCTTCGTAAACGAAATGGAATATTAGGAATATCGCGTCTTGATCAAACATTATTTTTTGATGGGAAAAACTTCTGAACAATCATTGCAATAGTTGCAGAAATGTCATCCCACATCTGCTCCTTCGAGAACAACAGTCTTATCGATGGTTTAGTGAATTTAAGATGAGTCGTAAAAGCGCCGAAGACGCCCCCTGTCCTGGCAGAATTAAAGAGGCTACGGAATGCGGAAATTGCAAAGCAAGTTCATCGAATCGTCTCGAATGATCGTAAAGTGAAGTTGCACGTGTTAGGTAAGGCCGTAAGCATCGTAAAAGAACGGGCAGGATAAATATGTTGAGGAATAAATACAACTGCTCAAAAACGCTTGATTTCATTAAAAATCCCGGGACTTTTCAGCCACCGTAGTACAAAATTACTTAACCGAGTTTAAATCCCTCTTCCTTGCCGAAGAGCAATGCGGAATTTGGATTGAAGTCATGATAATACCCCTAGAAAGCTCTCTAAAATGCCTCTGGTTATGTTAAATGTTATGGTGCAGTTTATGGAAGTGCTTTGGAAGAGAAAAGGGATGATTTTCAATACGATTCGCATTTGCAGTAACAATTTTACAGCTCTTTGAACTTTCTAAGCGTGAAAGTAACATTCTATCTTACAAAATTCTTACCAGGTCACCTGAATTCGATGGCGAATTTCAGAATGAATAATTTCATGCAATTCTGACCTACACATAAAACTTTCATGTTCATTGCTTCTGAAAAAAAATATTTGGCTGACGCCGCAACTGCAACAACAAAGTAATTAAGTGCGAAATTTAATTAATTTATTCTGAACACTTCATCACATTCAGTTGCTCAGTTGAATTTTCTCAGCAATTTGCATACGATTTTGGTGACCATAAAGCGATTAATGATCTCAGTGTTAATGTGCTCCAACTTTCCTTTGTATTCACTTTGGTACCCATGTGCATTGCTGCGCTGGGAATGGTAATGAAACGAAACAAACTCTTGGTGATATTTGAATATTTGAATTTAACAGTGACTCAAATATCAAATTAATTGCAAACTTTCTTCATCACTATCTTTTACGTGTGAAGTGTTATGTTTCTTTTATGGGTGGCATGTGGACTGTAGTTGGAGAATTATAGTATAAGGGAGCCTTCCCGTATCATGATCAATTCAATCCAAAGGTCAGAAATGCGAAAAAGCATGTTCCTCATATGTAATACTTGCTCTAGTTTAATGTATGCCATATGTAACATGCATGGAAGTGACTTCAGCAGTGCAGATTTTATTGAATCCTAAAATTTTATTCGGTTGCATGTCATATAATCAATAAGTGAGACAAAAGTTCAATGTACATTGGAATACAATTCAGACCAAAGTTGTATCCGCTGTTTCGCTTGAAGCCGATCCCGCTGAATCGGCCAGAGGCTGTAATGCGGCCATTGACCAGAAAAACCGTCGAGGCCAATAACTAAGCACAACAACGTCGAAATCATATGCTAATTTTTTGATCCATTCAACATTAATGACATGCAATTTTAGTCAAAATGACATACGTTGACTCCGCGCCATATTACACGCTCCCATTGGAATGGCAGATTTTCACTTTTAGCTGCTTTTTGCAGCGCGATTTGACCGTTACAAAAAAATGCCACCGAATTGTAAACATGTCGGCGTAGCAGATACCGCTCTTGTTTAATCTGTTTCTTCATTACCTTCTGACGTTGATATCTGTGTTTGCTCTGCCGAGACCAACGTGAAGCGAAAAGCCGCACGGGTATTAATTCAGTTGTTTATCGCGATCAGGCTTCGCGAGTAGCCCAGTTTGGAGTACTTTTGCAGACCATCTTCAAAGAAACCTGGTTTTGAAAAAAACGTTATGTAAGGATAATTGGTGTCGCGATCATTAAATTGCAACTTGCCGCCACTATGGTATCACATTCACTTAATAGTTTATTGATGAGCTGATTGCGCTGTTCCTCAAATAATGCAAGAAGTGAAGATGACGCAAGGATGGGTGCGCTCAGTTCCTCTCCGGTTGGTCATGCGAGGTTGCTGGGTTTCAACAGAAAGAACAATCGAAAGTTTTGAGCGACGTTACAATGGAAAGAATTTGAATATTTCCGGTATGAGCGACCGCTCGTAGAACTGTGTTGCTCGTGAAAACAACTGAAAAATGCAGTCCAGACCGTCCATTGTATCGCAGACGCGAAGCAATTCATGCATATTAGGAGGATGTATTGGTGTAGCAACAATAGGTAAATAGATGCGTCAAAAACTCTTCACCAGACAATGAATACTATTAGCATATTAAACTTTTGATTTAATTTTTAACTGCGAAACAAAAAGAAGAAAGCTGAGCCCTGAGCCCTGATAAGGATGACTTGAGAGATGAAGACTCACTTGTTGTAATTGACAATGAGGGAATCAGGACATAGTCTATGAAAATAGCAAAAGTTCCTTCGTATATTCAACCAAATTTAAATTTTGCTGTTACAGCCTGGAATCCAGAAAGCAGGGAACTAGCATAGAGAAAAATAATTTGGAAAGGTTTCGCTATACTCCTTCTTTGCCCGTTCATTCATCATTACCCGTCTGTTTCCTTGTATGGTTCATATACTTGTTTCGGCGGTGTGGCGTCTTCGGCATTTGTTTTCGTCCTGAGTTTTTCGGCCTTTAGTGTCTTTATTTAAAACTCCGTTGTATACACAAGCATGTTGGGGGGTTTTAAATAGGAAGGGGGGCCTTTTTTATTTTTTATTTTTTTTTATTTATATCAATCAAGCTAATTTATGAACACCCAGTTTGTCCAGCGAGTCTTCTTTGTTTGTATTTGTGTGGAATGTTAATTCCAACCTGCTTTTTGTTTCGAAGGTTAAGTTACTATAGTATTTTTGTAATAATTTTGCCTATTTTTATGTTACTTTCCCAGGGTATGTCAAACTTATGTATGATTTCTAGTCTCTTTCTTTTTCTTTTCTATACTTTTTGGGTGTTTTGAAGTTTCTTACTATATTGTACAATAGGTCTGTGTTGTATCCATTGTTTTCATTATTTCGTATTTAATTCCTTGTTGTTGGCTTCATGTAGGCTGTGAGTTGCTCCTGGGGACTGTTGAACGAGTTGTACATCAACATGTCTGCGACTTCAGACACATCTCTGAAAATTACAGAAGAAGGCCTTCAAGCTGTCGTATTGAAAGGAAGTCGCCAGCAAAATGAAGATATGGAACTATGAAAACCGTTCCTTTGCAAGATATTATGACAGAGGCACCAAAAAGTAGATATGAACTACCATTTCGTAAAGGATGTTCGATTCAAAGTGGATTTATCTGACACTAAAAATCGGAATCGTTTCGAGACATTCCATTCCATATTACTTAAGATAGTCATATTTTCAAGCAAAAACATTCTTATAAAGGCTCTCTTTATTTCGAGTACTAATGAATTTCATTTTTGATGTCTACGCATAGTCCCATGCCTATTGGCACTTTCAAATGGCAACATACTTTTATTTACTAATAAAAGCTTTATTGTAATAATTTTTTTAACTTCTCCGGAAGACGTGATTGAAAATTGCGCGAAAATATTTTTACAAACTTAAAAATAAAAAATAATATATTTATGGATTAAATACAATAAGTTTCGTTTGTATGGGTTAACTGACCAAGAGTCTCCCACGGTGGGCTTGAACATGATTCAAATGCCAATTTTAAGCACTACCGATTTTCTTTCGGCATTCGATTCCCGGGGTCATAAGAAAACTAGAAAAACACATCCACCGTAAGCCTTAGATCCGATCTCGAAAAAAAACCTTTTTTCACGAGGAAATATTCAGTGTTCAAGAAATCGAGATTTTTGTACCTTTTGCTCACTTCTAGATTCCAAACATTCCCAATTTGGCATAAATTTTGTATTCCTATCAGTTTGACACTAGAACACAAACATTTAAAAAGCATATTTTTGAAATTGCTCCTTTTACTAAGACTGGAGATACTCATTGGCGATTCTCAGAAACAGATTAAAATAGAAAAAATTCGAAAGAATGATTTATCATTCGAATGAGTTTTGCGCTAGTATATCAACAAGCGAAAATCATATCCTTTATTTCCATCCTTGTCTGATTTGCGAGGTCATCGAACTATCGCCAACCCCCCACCCCCGATTTCACCTTTACGTTTTGTGATACTGCAGATCGAATGATCAATGTTATTCGTACAATTAGTTAAAACTTCAGATAGTCTTCGACCCTTTAAGGTGAAGTTGTAATTGTTTTCTCCGAAATGTCAATTTTGTGTGAAAGTATAGATAAAAGATCACAGGATCATGCAGGGACCCATCAAGAAAATCGGGCGCGCATATGTACTTTCTGTCTGCAGAAGATGAAAAACTGGTCAAAATCAGTGGTGCTTTATGTGGGAATCTAAAAAAGTGTATTAAATTTGCTGAACATGATGACCGTTGTCCCAATGTTTTATGTAGCGCTTGCAAGATTATCGTATATCCGTCAGTGAAGTGTGAAACTACAGAGAAAATAGCTCTGCCGAACTATACAAAGTTCAAAATTTTGAAGAAGAATACTCAGGCAAACACTCAAAACTTGTGCAGTTGCACTTTGTGTGAATTGGTACGAGATCCAGGGCTATATAACTTCGGTAAAAAAACGACAAGAATAAAAAGAAGAGAAGCAACAATTGCAGATAATATGTTGAAACTTATTCGGTAGGGAAAGAACATTTTTGTGGCCCAGAAAAACACTTACCGAGTTTCAAAAAACTCGCTACCCCTGAAACAGCGGGAACAGTTGGCGTGTTCTTTAATAAAGGACATAGTTTTAAATGAAGACACAGCTTTCTCATTCCCACAGGTCAAGCAATACAACCGCTACTTTATCCCAGATCCACAGAAAGGCCGCATCGTTGAAATCACCCCGAAATGAACAAATCAAACTATAGGCCCGCTACAGATGTTTGTAAAATAGCCACGAAGTACGGTCTTTCCATCAACGCAGTTCAGGTCATAGCAAGAGACTAAAGGCCGAAATACAATAGTGCGAGCCTGCGATAGTGTCGAAAATACGAAATGTCAAGCAGTTTTCGTAACATGCATTTGTATGCGACATTGTACAATGATTGCGATGCGTCGATGCGAGGCGGGAAATATTCGGAAAAACGAAAATTCCTCGTAACGATGTGCGTGACGTTTGTCAAATGCAATATGATGCTTAAATGAAATTTGAAGTTCAAACGCCTAAATTACTTTTTGAGTACATTGGTTATTATGAATGAATTTTGAATGAAAATTTCGTGCATCCTAGTTAAGGCTTTTATTTGCTAAACGAAGGAACATTCCAAATTCAAAAATTTTCAAAAATCAAAAACAATTTTATTTAAAACGTCATCTATTTGACATTTGTCATATGAACATCAATGTTCCCCGCATCGCGTGCATTGTAAATTGAATGCGTTACGTGACGACGAGGGAGAATCGCATCGCGCTCACGTATCGCCGTCACGCAGTATTGTATTTCGGCCTTAACGCGTTGGCTCCCAAAAAAGGAACTTGTTTGAACCACATCTGAAAACGAAACTACCTACACACCGCCACAGGCTAGATGATTTTTTGGATTTCAAAAGTTGCCCCATAACAGCATCCAAAGCTGGCGAGAAAACGACCTCTAAAGAAATATTGGCATTTAGTACAGATATTCCGGCCTTAATCGATTGTATAAAAGCAACTCGAAACATTGATAATCCCCATTTGAAGTTTGGCATTGATGGTGGGGGAGGTTTTATCAAGACTTGGCTTTCAGTGCAAGAATCCGATTCTGCTGTAGTGGACGGTCGACAAAAATATGAAGAGGGTGTAGGGGCAAAATGATTCAAGGGTTCCAGAGTCAAAAAATTATTTGTTCTGGCAATAATTGCAGGTACACAAGAAAACCACGTTTGGACACTTGTGGCGAGAGGAGGACTATCAAAAACTATCAAGAAAATTGTTTAGAATAGGCAAAAGTCAACTTCAAAATGTCCCTTGCAAAAAATTACAAAAATTGCTCAAATTTGCCTGTTCTTTCTAGAGGCACGCATCACTCCAGGGAGATTCTTGACATCATTGCACCCCCTGAATTGCATTTAATTCTCGGAGTACTGAACACTCTTTTTAATCGGATGAAAATGGAGTTCGAATTTGAATCTTTTGAGTTGACCAAAAGTTGCATTTGCGTGTAATTCATGCAAATTACTTTTGGATAAAATTGATTTTTGCAAAATTTATGCAGGCCGGGTCGTTTGAATTATGTTAAATGTTTCCGAGAATTACGAGCGGTTATCTACAGATCAGTGTTACTCCAAAGGTCCATGCTGCGTTTTTCCATGTACCAGAGTTTTGTGCTAGAACAAAACAAGGGTTGGGGTTTTTAGCGAGCAGGCCATGATAACGTGGAACAAATACAAAGTAAAAAAATGTCATCCAGATTATAGGAGTAAATTATTGACCGCATTCCGAGAATATAGTTCATTCATAATTTGTGGCTCAAGAGAAGATTTTTTTAAAAAGTCAAGAATTTTGTTTTCTGTATTACTGCTCTTTACTTCAGACATTTGGACTTTTCGATTCACTCTTCTACTATTGAATAGTGAATATTATATTAATAGTATTGTCGTGGCACAACAGCTCACCCCAGCGTCCACCTGATTTTAACAAATAAAAGCACATGGCCTTGACAATCTCCTCCTAAGTGCCTATCATAGCTACGCGAGTTGATGCTTCAGCAAACAAATCAAAGCTTTACTCGGACTCGGTATCTGTTGAATAGAAGATGAGAACTCCTGCTAGTACACCATCTGCAGTAGCTGTGGCTAATAAGGATATCTCGCTGAATTTCAAAAGTAGTTTCGAAAATTGTGGTGAGAAGGCCGACAGGTAGGAAATCAGGTCGAGGTATACACCAGAATGGCAATGTATAGTCCAGATAGCAAATGTCTTCGCTGACAGAAGTATGGCCCAATGTTTGAGGAACCTAGTCGAAGATAGCGTCATGGGGGGCCGAGGCTATAAGCTCGCTGCTCTTTGGATTCCCAGTTTACATGAAGCGAACAACAAGGACGAGATAGTACGGTCTTTCTACTTCACAAGTCCCGTCCTTGTTGGAGCTACCCATTATAAAACACCAGTCGACTCTACGCGTTCACTCTTTAAGAGGCAAAAACTAGAACTAGCAGATTTTCCTGTGAAATCAAAGAAAGCTCCTGGACCAGACGGAATTCCAGCCGAAAAACTGCAATGGGTTCATAACTTTCGCTTTGACATGCTGCTCAGTATCTTTCATACCTGCTTGCATGAAGGAGTTCTCACCGAGCCAATAGATGATAAACTTCGTACTAATCAGCCAATAAATTCTGACTTTCCGGGAATATACCACACGCATCGCATGCCAAATACAATATCTAAAGCAAATACGCGGGAATTTCCTAGTGAATCGTAGTCTCCACAATACGAAGTAAGGTTGACGAAAGATACCAGTTTCCTCAGGTATGACCCAGGGTTCTACACTTGGTCCAGACCGGTGCAGCATTTGCTACGACGAGTTGTTGGGACTCTAATTGCCGGAGAAGCTGCGACAACAGGCTATGCAGGTGATGTTGCGACACTAGTTGACCTTTCACAATTAAGGGTAAATGCGCTAATACAAAGGGGCAGGGAGTTGGGTGAGAACCCATAATTTTAACACAGCGCTAGAGACATCTTAGGGAGATGGCTTTGTCTGGATTCGGTGCCCGGGTCTAACGTTTTTCAGCGTATACCTGACGCCGAATGAGCCAATGCAAAGTACTCGTAGCAGGAGACTTCAACGACAGAGCCATTGACTGGGGCTAGTGGGGCTAGTCTCAAACCGATTCCAGAGGGCAACGCATTCTGGCCATGTCAGCGAGGATCGGTTTGGGGGTATTGAATACCGGTAAAGAGGATCGGTTTTGGTGGTATTGAATACCTACCTTTCGGCGCTGGGGCTTCGAAGGAACAATCCCAGATGTGATATTCACATCGGAGTCCCTCGCTTCAACGATGCTGAACTGGAAAATACTTGAGGATTATTCAGCGAGTGACCACCCATACATCGCGTTCAAGATCGGCGATACCACTCCCCGCTCGTCTCCGGGATCTTTCACTCCCGGGTGGAACATCGGAAAAATGGACGTGAAGACTTTCTCCGACGTGATCCTGAAAAGCGGGACGACAGTGTGGAACTTTTCGGTGAGGGGAAGGGCTTCAGTCGAGTGTATTGTGGAGTCAACGATGAGCCTCATCATTTCTGCCTGTAGTTCATCTATGCCTCGACAAGACAGGCCTGCTGTACATTGGTGGTCAAAAGATATCGCAGACAAACGAGGTGAGTGTCCCAGACTTCGACGTGCATCTCAGCGCTCGAGAAGCATCTAATAGGACAGTAGCATACAGGTCAGCGAGGAAAGGACTCCGAAGGCTCATCAAAGAGAGTAAGGAACTTGTGGATGACGTGAACAGGGATCCATGGGGGCTCGGCTATGAGGTAGTGTGGCACAAGCGCGGTACCCCACGGAAGCCCTGTTTACTTCAAGCAGACAAGATGCACGGGATAGTGCAAGCACTGTTCCCAACTCATCGCGTCCATGTTGATGCTGTCCACGAGATCGATTCAGTGGAATGTCCATTGTTCACAAAGAATGAGCTGGAGGATGCGGTGCTTTCTATGAAAGCTCGAAAGGCACCAGGACCAGAAGGCATTTCAACCAAGGTGCTACAAATGGTCTTCCACGTTTGTCCAGACTTGCTGCTCAATGTATTCAATGCTTGCCTGAGAGAAGGCGTATTTCCAGCTCGCTGGGAGGTGGTGAGGCTCACATTGACCAGCTTGGGAAAAGAGGACCCCGAGCTGCCTTCTGCATACCGCCCGCTTTGTATGCTGGACACAGCCGGGAAAGTGTTCGAAAACCTCATCAAGAGAAGACTCACTGACGCAATTCGTGCTGCAGGGGACCTATCTTCTCCGCAGTATGGCTTTGGGGCAAGGCGATCCACTTCCGATGCCATCAGTCCATCGAGTCGAAGCGCACAAACATGATTCCAAACGAGTTGTGATGCTAGTGACGCTTGACGTCAGGAATGCCTTCAACTCCGCCAGATGGGCGAATATTCTTGGCACATTGGAAAAATCTTTCCGATTGCCAGGGTATCTGATGCGGATTTTCAGGGATTACATGAAGGACCGCAGTCTGCCCTATGACACACAAGATGGGCAGCGAAGTATGGAGATAACGTCTGATGTAGCGCGAGCCTCCATACTGGTATCAGACTTGTGGAACGCCGCATATGACGGGCTATTGAGGCTTGAGCTGCCAGATGACTCGCGCCGCTGAACTGCCCGCCTTAAAGGGGACGTGGGATCGTGGCTCAATCGCAGGCACGGTGAGACTGATTATTATCTTGCCCAGTTTCTTAGCGGCCACGGGTATTTTTAGTCTTACCTGCACAAGATTAGTAAGTCACGGTTCCCAGACTGCGTTTTCTGCTCAGGGGAAAGGGACGACGCATGTCACACCTACTTCAACTGTAGAAGGCGGAACAGGATGCGGCAGGACTTGTGGGAGGTGATGGGAGAACTTTCTGCAGAATATCTGGTTGGAGAAATGCTGAAAACTTTGGACAAATGGCCCCTTGTGGCACATTACTCTCGGGCAATATTTATAGCGACAAAGGTATCATGGATTGCCTTGTGGGGCGGGCTCTGGAGGTCTCCTTCCCAGCAGTCCGAGATTTCTCTAGGCTGACGGCACCCTAGGGCGAAGAAAAAAGAGGCCTAGCCCGAAGTAATGTATCAAACAGTTCCAGGCTAGCGCCTCTTGGGGGTGTTTAGTGGGTAGTCTGGTAGCATGCGCTACTAGGAGTCCCACACTCCGGGCGTAAATTGCCGTCACCCCCCACCAAAAAATAAAAGAAGCCATCCTTACAAAGCAGTCTAAAAGTATCTAAATAGTTTCAATAATTTTAAGGATCGAATTCGTTCTTCTCACGCTTCGATAAAATACTTTAGCTCAGTTTCGAGCATCCGAAGAAAGTGCTGGAAACGCTGACCTAGTGATGTAACATGACTAGTTATTGCCTTTCTAATTCGATAAAAAGAAATGAGGCGGTACATGAGACATGCGAACAAGTCACAAAGTTTTAATATTTGCCTTCAATTCAAGTGTTATGTGATATATCAATATCCATAGCGGGCAATCTGGCGAATCTTTCACATTTCGAATTTGCCGACGTCAGCCAAAACTTGATAAGACGTTCAACATTTTAATTTATTAAACACTCGAATCAAACCTTTCCACCTTCTCTTCACATGTGGAATCAATAGATTTGTCGTAACCAGTTTTGCATAAAATATCAAAATATTTAGCGCGAAATGAAGAAAATAACTTTTACTTTCATTTTTCTCCTTAATTCATCTCTTGCAGAACCCGAAGCACATGAGGAGCTGCTGCGTGCTGTTAGCTAACAACGTCCATCAGCAACGAGTGGCTCAGTGGTAGCCGGAAATCCAGTTCGCATGCTGCTCACCGCGAGATACAGAAACACATCGGACCCACTTGTGCCAGATATTTATGCGTCGACGCCGGGAATCATGCAGAAATTCATGGTGGTCAAGAAGTATAGCGTGGAGCGGCCGGAAATCCAACCAGAGCCCGCCAAGGTCAAGATGAGTGGTTACCTGAAGAAGAAGCGAAGCGTAAGTATGACTTGGACTCGGTGGCGGTGCGTGTTCGCGGCGGCTCAGTTTGTTTGTGGGCCTCAAACGACTTTAAATGCTGGCAATTTGTTTAATTTGAATTTGAAAGTATCTTTGAGGCGCGGATTGGAAGGTGAGTTGCACTTGTTGGTGGGCGATCGATGCATAACAAGGTGTAATTGAGTAATTTGGATGAGTCGATTGGGTAATGGAGCCGCTGAACTTGAGCAGCGAGAAATGATGATGATGACCCCTGAAGACTCCAAGCAAGAGTGTGAAATTGATAGTTTAGCCGAACTGGCACCTCATGAATATTTAACGAGTTGAAGTTGGAAGCTGAACTTCTTTTATGATAGCGGTCGGAAAATGAATGTTTACCCAATTGACTCCCCATTGGCATTGAAATTTCGATAGGCTGTTATTTGATACATAATTATGAACCTTTTATCCCGAATGTTTCGTGTAATTGTGGGAGAACTGATCGTTATATTGTTCAACTTCTGCTAGTTCTTCAAGAAAAATTCACCAACGTGCCCTTCTGAAATGGGTGTCGGAGTAAATTGTCCGGTAAAGAGGTAAAAATCATTGAAGAGCCATTGTTGTCCATGGTGATTTGGGCAGTAACAACCTGATTAACATTCAATGAAATGACTATAAATTGTTACGAGAAAAACGAACGTGACTGAAAACCTACAGCAGAATCGAAAAAGATGAGACCTTCATTTGAAACAGTTTCCAGGGAAGGACAACCAGGGAAGAGCATGACGAAACATGAAGAAGAGCATGACAAACTGAATATTTCCTTCGATAAAATAAGAAAAAGAACAAAAAGCAAAGTCAAACCTCTGCACCCAAAAACTCTAACTAGAAACCTCTTCAATCTAGAAATGCTGGTAGATTTGTGGGCGATTTGCACAGATTTTGAACGAGAAATGCCATTTTTAAATGCATTTAACAGAAACTTCATTCTCATCGTATTAAATTAAATTTTTTATCAAAATCATTAATTGGAATTATTGTTGTCAGTTTATTTGGAATTGTTAAGTTGGAACAAACTTACACCATAAACGAGCATACAAATACGCAATTCAAAAACGAAACTGGCACCTTAATATCTCACCAGGCATACCAACGTTCATTTTTCTTCTTTTCTCGAAATTCGTGGCAATGATTTTGAAATCACGCAGAATTTTCAAGTACTCGCCGAGTACACAAAAAGGAACAAGTCAATCTTCAACCCGGCGAGTCTTGCATTTTACTTTCCTCAGTATCCGCGTCTTTAGTTTTGATTTTGTCTTTTTTCTCACTTATCCTTGTGCAATTTTTAAATCGAAGCCGTTGTTTCATCTATGCTCCTTGTAAATGAAATATATTCCTCAAAAGTTTGACAACCGATTTGCCAAATTGGCTAAGTTCTGTTGTTTTGTGGTACAGGAGATATATTTGATGAAATTCAACAAGAAGATATATCTGTTGAAATTCAACAAGGAATCTTTCTAGCTTTGTCATTGTTTTGTTCAGTTGGTAAATCAAATGACAAATCGTTTGGAGATCCAACTTACCCCAGAACAGAGTTTGACGCATCAGAAAACTCACCACTAAAAGCATAATCCGGTATTACGTCTGGATCAAACCCGCTTGTCGTACGTCTAAAATCAAGAAACTGCAGTCGTTGCTTTATTGCAAGATATATTCAATAAGGTCCGAAATGATATCCTTGCGGTTTAGTGTTGGACTTTGTATGACGAAAAAATGACGTTTAAGATATTTAAACATTTTCCTATCTAGCAAGTTTGGAATATGAGGTGTATGAATCGATATAGAAAGCAATATTATTCGAGCTTGATCAGGACTCGCATGAGTAAAGTGCCAGCTAAGTAATTATTAAAAAATCCATTAGACTTTCACGACAAAGCATTTTTTAGTGCCAATTTCAAACATTACTGCTGAAACATATACAACTGTTTTTGACATTAACTCGTGTTAAGGGATTTGAATTTCAAAATATCCTTCCTAATTATTTCCTATGATTTTTCATTTAAAAGTAGTTTGTCCTTGCTCGCGATTCGAAGCTAACTAATTTATTTCTGAAATACGAACTGTTGGTTCGTTTAAGGATGTTCCTTGAATTCTACTTACCAACATATGTTCAAAAAATGTTAGAATTTTCACAGAAAAATTTCTTACCTCTTACAAAATCCCATCACAAGGAACATTAGAAACAGATTATTTTATGGTTTTATTCTGTTTATCTTTTTCAAAATCCTATCTTATAAACGCTATATGGGTTGGGGCTTGTTAACATCCGTAAGATACATGAGAACTGGGTGGAATCCCATCTTCGTGCTCGCATTTTGTATATCTTCATCCTTTGGTATACATTTATGCATTGCAACAAGCTATGAGGGTCGTAGTTTCATCCGCTTAAGTTGATGATGCCATAGATAAATGTTTAGAATCCTTCTATGTGTACACGTGTCCCGGACATGGAACTGGGTTTTGACAAACGTTAATCAATTATGTCATGACCGTTTGTGAGAGAACTTTTCCCATTTGTTGTTGTTAGATTGAAAAACTACATGTTGGAAGAAACCATCGTTGTTAGAAATGAAGAACTAGTCCAACTAATTTTTAACAGCCTGGCAATCAAAGTTTTACAAATGATAGTCTGATGACGGCCATATCCGCCCCATAGCTTTGGGGTATGGGGTGGCATCTGTTCCTAGTTGAGCTTCATTAATTCTTGACGGGTTCTCAAGGAGGTGTGGAGTTTGGAGTTATTCTGATGGAACATCATGCATTTTGGCAACTGGCCCGATTGGCCAGTTCAGGGATTTTTTCTTGATTTCTTCGTTCATTTTCGATAGTTTGCACTAGACATTCGAATCACTAGTTTGGTTTCTCGGAAGCAGCTCAAAGTAGACTATATCCTTGTAGTCCCACCACACAAAGAGCATAATCTTCTTATTGACTTTGCATGTCGATTGTGCGAGCTCATCTTGCTTGGTCTATGATCATCTTTGGGCTACGTTGATCGATTCGATTCGTAATCGGCACATATGTTCCTGCGTTTGGCGAGAGTGATTTCCTTGAATTCGTTAGGAACCCAACAATCCGGTTTGTTTACGTAACCAAGCTGTTGGCTACGTAAGCTGTATCGATTGTCGGATTTATGTTGTCGTTAAAAACGACTTGAATTATCATCCCAATATTATAACTTTCATGATTTTTTTCAAAGTTAAATAAAAATTTTTTTAAATTAAAATCCAAATTTACCGTGTGCAGGGTAAATAAATCGGCTAGTAAGCCATCGGATACAAAGGCATATCGCTTATAACGCCTCCTTCTAGATAGTTGTTTGCGCCTGCTATCCTAATAATGTTAATATGTATCGGTTACAACAGTATCGTTTAAAACGAAATATCGCCTATAACGTCCACATTTTCTGGCTCCCAGATTGAATTTTATCGGATACAAAGACAGCCACGTGCCATTTTTAAATTTTCTTCGAACTAGCGAATGTTTTGATGTTCCCACTACAAATGATCTCCTGTTTTGCGTATTGAACTTTGCTCCAGTCATTTCTTCAGGCTCTGGTCGTGCATATGATCTGCGTGTATTTCCGTCGTTTGTGAATTTTTTTAAGATAAAGTGTTGTGAAATATGACGTATCGTAAAGTGAGGAGGAAATGGAGTAGGATTAAAATGGAGGAAAAAGCTCACATCCTATGGCATTTGGAGGCTGGAGACTCAAACTCTGAAATCGCCAAAGACCTAGTAAAACGCATCTCCACTAAAACCTCAAGGCGAAAATACAATACCGCGAGACGACGATACGTGAGCGTGACGAGAGTCTCGCAGCAAATGCCAAGCACTTTTCGTAACATGCATTTGTATGCGACATCGTACAATGATTGCGATGCGTCGATGCGAGGCGGGAAATATTCGGAAAAACGAAAATTCCTCGCAACGATGTGTGTGACGTTTGTCAGATGCAATATGGCGCTTGAATAATATTTTAAATTCAAACGCGTTAATTAGTTTTTATGTACTATGGTTATTCCGAATGAATTTTGAATGAAAATTTCGTGAATCCTTATAGGGGCTATTATTTGCTAGACGATGGAAATATCCAAATTAAAAACTTTAAAAAAATCAAAAACAATTTCATTTGAAACGTCAACTATTTGACATTTGTCATATGAAAATTAATGTTCCCCGCATCGAGTGCATTGTAAATTGAATGTGTTGCGTGACAACGAGCGAAAATCTCGTCGCGCTCACGTATCGTCGTCTCGCGGTATTGTATTTCGGCCTTCAATCAAGAAAAATCGAGAGGAGATAGAAAGTTTGTTTAATGAGGGATGTTCGAGAAATAAAAGGGCTAGATGCAGTATACATTGAAGAAGCATTGAATTGAAGAAGCTCTTTTAGTGTGGATTAAACAACAAAGGTCGAAAAATTCACCAATAAACGAGCAAATTCTACAGAAAAAAGTGATTGCGATTGCTCATATGACGGGGAAAGATGTTAAGATTTCATGGCATGGATACAAAGACTTCGGAGAAGACATAGCATTTGACCACACAGACATCAGATCGCACGATGAAATTTAAAGGAGAAAGGTGCAGTGGTGAAAAAGCCAATATGCGCGGTACGTTTAAAAAGAAACTTTTAGTGGTCGCTAAATACGCAAAGCCAAGGTGCTTCAAAAATGTGAAAATTTTACCGGTGCTGTACAAGAATAACAAAAATGCATGGATGACTCGAGAATTATTTGCCGATTGTTTAACGGATTGGGACCATGAATTAAAATTGAAAAAGAAAAAGTTCTCCTATTTATTGATAACTGCCCAGTGCATGATAAAATCTCTATGAAAGCCGTCCTGTTAGTATTTTTACCTCCAAATACTACCGCAATCCTACAGCCGATGGACCGAGGAGTGATAAAGCTACTCAAGACCAGGAAACAGATTGTTTTCAAATTAATTCATAATCTTGAATATAATACTACAGAAACAAAATTCAACATGTTAGACGCGATTTTAATGTTGGACAAGGCATGGACTGAAGTTTCATTTCGAGCTATTGCTAACTGATTCAAACATGCAAGATGACAAAGGAACATATCACGATTCAACGACATAGAACGAAGTGAAACCCTAGCCGAATGGGCTGAAAAGCTCAATCTGGGAATTCCAGAGATTACATTAAATAAATTTGAAAGCGTCGGTAATGAAGTCTACATATCGACCAATGTCAATATGTAGACTTAAAAACAAGTAAAGATGTCAAAATGTTATTTTGGTTGTATAAATTTTATACTTTTGCTGTTTCAGAGAATTCGACGGTCGAATCTGATCCAGATGAGGCAGATGAAAACCTTGAGCGATGCTTGTGCTGCTTTACAGACGGTGTCGACTTTTATTTCTTTAAACGATATCACAGATCATATCACAAAATCCAATATTTTTGCATTGGAAAAAAAATTACAACTAATAAAGCACTCAATGAAGTAAAACTTTAATGTTTATTTCAAAAAAAATATGAAAAGTGTGTTCATGAAAAATTATGTATTTTAACCAATACATAACTATGTCTATACTTTCAATACATTTTATGTTGCATATATACATATATTCTGTAACTGTTTATTTAATATTTAATTTTTGTTCAATGATCTCGAGATATCGGACAGAAAGTCTATCGGCTACAAAGGCGAAAAATGTGTGGTCCGTTGGAAGACGTTATAAGCGATTTCCACTGTACATCCTTTTTGAGCATTTACATTTCAAAAATGAATAGATTTTAATCCTATGCATTGAACCCGTCTTATAAAGTATTTGAGTGCGTCTTCCCGTTGTATGTAGCTAAGAGGGCTCTCGTTTATGCGTCAACCGAGCCGCTGCAGCATTTTTGTGACTTTCGTCCGAGTCGTATTCTAGCGCCTGCTCGTTGCTTGGTTGAAGCTCGATATGGCTGACTCCTTTCAAAATAGATTCAACATAGCTGAGGCTGATCAAAAGCCAACATAAAAGGCAACATAAACGTTAAACATGTTGACTTTTTAAATTTTGCTTTCTCTCTCTCTTTGTTGTGGAGTCTTACTTTGTAATGAGCCTTATTGCCATTTTTCGCATCGTCTTTCTCTCATCCACCGAAAACTTTAAGAAGCGTTACTTATTCAATCCGGAGTTTTTCTTCACGTAAGGATCAGCAGTTAGATTTTTGATTTGTCAATCGTTTAGATTATGGGTTAGGTCAAAAGAAACTTATTTCAATATGCGTTCTAATGCTGTTACTACCACTTAGAACATACAATGAGAGGGATATAGGTTTTAACTACTGGAATCGGATGCAGTATCTCACTGTTAGCCGATCATGTGCTTCAATTGACGAAACTTCCCTCATCAACATCTCTAGCATCCGATCCGAGAGTGTTGGTGTAAGATCGTTATTGATATCATCCTTGTCGTCAAGACTCCATCGGCTTCCACGAATCATAGCCATTAAAGTGTCTCTGCTTCAGTTTTCTTGATCCATTTATTGCATCCTCCAATTTTGGAATTCCAGCAGCTCCAGTCTTCTGGTTCTTAACAGTAGTCCACAGACTGCAAGAGACCAGCCCATGGCAGTTTCTGCAGATTTATTATTTCAGCAGCTTCTGATGTCTATTCATGATCTGATCATCCCTTGTTTTTAACTGACTTGCTATTGGTCTGGACTTAGTTCGTTTGATAACATTTCAGAGTCGCTCTCATATCTTTTAAGTTGTATCCTACTCACATGTTATGTTTTGTCTATAGTTTCCCTTATATGTAAAAATTTTCTAGTTTGAGCCATAATTTTGTTTTGACGGTGTCACCCATTTATGCTGGTTCAATTTTTTGTTCTCTCTGCTCTCCTTTTTGCTCTTTGATAAGAATTAGATAAGAAGGAATATTTTGAAAAATGCGGTACATGCTATATCGAAGCTTGCATAAGTTTTTCGAAGTTCTAGATTTGCTACAATAATTATTTCCTTTGGCGAAATTTCAGGGGGATGTACTTACAGTAGCCTCGGTGAATGTCTATTTCGTCCGCTGATGTACGTGGATGCTATCACGCTAGAATGTAGGAGGATTTTTCTAGAAGATTTTTTTTTGTCCTACGAACCAAGCTCTGTCGTTCCCCGTCTGTTTCATTGTATTGTACACATACGTTTCTCGGCCGTGTACCACCTTCGATGTGTGCATTTGTTTTTTTTTTCAAGAAACTCTTTTTCACATTATTAGAGTTGCACGCCTCCCGATTACAAATTTAAAGCCCATTCTCGATTGATAAGTCCGTTGATATTGAGTCTTGATATATTGACCAGCCATATTCCCACTGTCTTGGTGAAGACGAAGTCTTGTCAGAGTTTCGGCTTTTGCGGAATTTGCGATCACGAATGCTTTTTTGTCTCCCTCGAAGAAAAATAGTTTAAGGCCGCGGTGCGAATAGATGCGCATTAAAAATTCTCATAGATTTTACAATCATACACAATTACTCTCACCTAGCATGGAAAATTGTTCTCACATACACTTGGATCCAAAAAGCCAATCATCACGATCTCTCCACTCACCAACGTCATTCCATTTCTAAGCTCCTCATTCTGCAAAGATCATCTTATTTGCTGCATGGGATATTCGTACCTCTTCCTTTGTGATGCCCATGCGGACTGTTAAAAGCTTTAAGTTGTAACGCGATACTTCATACATTCTCTTTTAATCATCATTTTGCATCCGACATTTTCTAAAACTATTTATTAAACATAACATAAATGTTGTCCAATTACAATTTTAGAAAGTTGGAGGGTGGCGAAAAATGTGGTTTGTTCTACAAAATCATCTACTGTTGTCATATCCAACAAAAGAAGAGTACGACAAAGGATTGGGAACTTTCAAGGATGTACTGAATCTCGTGCCAGGAACACAAATTCGTCCACTTGGAGGATTTCGTTTCACGATCGAAACCACAACAAATACAATCTACACGTTTGTAAGTTTGGCCAGCTTGGTAAAACCAAATGAGGAACTAACTTAACATTTTTTTTGGTTATTGTAGCGTTGCGATGATAGCAAGACGTGTACTGAATGGATAACCGCTTTACTAGAAAGCCTAGCAATCAAACCAGAGCCTAAGCCAAAAGAAACTATTGTTGAGTAAGTAGGACATACTTTATTTCGATCAATTCAAGTCATCTAAGATTGAACAGAATTGACTTTAGACCTTTTCAACTCGCATGATAATTGTTCTTATATAATTTTTAGGAAAATACCAAAATTTCATACGTCTTTGAATGACATCAGTGAGATCCTGCCGAAGGAAACAATCAGAACGAGCGCAAGTTGCGATTCAATTTATCAAATTCAAAATGATGCACTGAATTCGAAATCACCGAAGATACCAATAGCGCAAAACACAGCAAGGATATTGGAAAGAAATGGAGTGCCAACAAAAAAGATGGGCAAACTTCAACAAATTGCTGAGGAAAATGAGAGCCCAAAAAGGTATGAAGACTGATTAGGTCTGCTGATGTTGATAGAGGAAAAAGATAATTTTGATTCTTATCGTTTAGTCCCTTTTGGCATGAATACTAAAGCCGAGATTTGACTTTTGGCCAACTCCTTATTATAATTTTCTGGTGTTCATTACTTCTAAGTTTATTTTCATTTTGCAATTTCCTTAAGTGTAACGTTTCACTAAGATCCTGTAAGTATTCAGTACTTGTGTGCTGCTGAATTTATTGGGGTGGGTTCCTTTCGAATTTTAAGTAACATTTCGTGAAAGCCCTGCGAGGCCTCTCCTGGCGGAGTGAAATTGGAGCGGTTGTAAACAGCTTTTCTCACATATTATTCCGAAAAAAGTCGCCATTATTAAAAGGCAAGTGTATATATACATGCTGCATAGAAAGAAGAAACCGTGGCGGATAAAATTGCGACTTTATTCGCAGGCTGCACTCTTGTGAAACCTGCAAACAAAACAACAGACAATCAGACAATCAGACATGGAAGACTCAACAAGCACATTCTCTGGTTTCAGCAACATCATTAAAATCGTCTGGCACAGGCAACGGCGATAGCAGCGGCTGAGAACTCGCAGGCTCCATTCAAAATATTCACAGAAGTGGTAATGTCTGCAGCCACTTTGGCTTCTGGCTATACTATGTTGCACCGTACGAGTCATATGAAACCAATTTACGCGGGGATTTCGCCTGCATCCACGCCCAAGCTTCACAAACAAGCCAACAAACAAATGAATATACGAATGCCGAGGCTAGACATCCTGTGCGCGGCAAAAGTGCCGTATGCAAATGTCAAGGGATACTACTCGATTCAGTGAAACGTAAACAAATACTCCAACAAAGTAGGAGCGATATGCAGCCTTGTACAATTTTTTCGCGTTATGGACTACGATGTTCTAACATACTACGACCCTTGAGAATTTAACCCGAAAATGCAGGAGTGACGAAAACGGAAGTGTAAAAGAAACATTAATATTCAGAGTAGATGAATTGAGGTTGGTTCGTGTTCTTTATCTCATTTAGAATTGATGAAGAATCTCATGAATTTAACAGAATATTATTAACATGAGAGAAAGGAGGGAATACGTTGAATGCAGGGTTTGCAAGGAAAAAAAGGATGCATTATTAAGGGCGAGGACATGCCAACTGGGAGAATTTCTATTCAATATTTTTTGGAATTCATAGAGTGGAGCCTAATCCTTCACAACATATTAGAAAAATGTCCTTGGTGGAATCGAATCAATCAAATATGATAGCTCATAAATTAGTTGAAATAAAATTCAATTAATTAAATTAGTTTAAAACGCAAGTAGTGGCCCCATCTCTACGCTCTCTTTTTTGACAGCTATGATTATAATGTAGCTACTAACAAGCGCTGACACTTCGATTCATAGTGTAACATCTAAAGAGCGGTGACAATTCATACAAACTTTCATTCTGGGAATTCGACGCCAATTTTCCAGAGACTGGCATTTGTCACTAAAACACGTTGGTTACAGATTAACAAATATAGGGTGCGGAGAGATGCTCGTGTACATTTTTCAAAATTATCGTACGTAGCTTGGTTGCTAAGCTCCCTATATTTCAAAGCTCATCTACGTAGCTTAACTCCTAAGCTCCCTATATTTCAAAGCTCATTTTATTTACTACATAGGGGATTTCAATCTCTTTCTTTTTGACTGAGACTGTTAGAGCTCTGTTAGTTCTTTTGCTACGCGTGGAATAAAATTATATTGGAATAAAAATCCAAGTTTTTAAACCAAAGTATGTAGAATTATATTTTGATTGATAAATTGTCTCCTACTTTTTCTTAAAACAAGACAATCTCTTTCAAAGCTTTTGCAGGGAACTTCTCCTCTTTCTATCTCTATCTGAGAATGGTCACTAGAGAGTCAGCGCTGGTAGTCCTTGCACTGGTCATGAAACCATTCCCATTATCACTCTGCAAAGCAATTTTAAAGGGAACTAATAAAGCTGACATTTACAAATGTTAAGAAGAAGAGAAACTGTATTGCAATGTAAAAATACTAAAATGGCGGACCAGGTATACGTTTTTATCAAGTTGAGTTTTTGTGAATTATGGAACTTGAGTTATTCAGATGAGAAATGAAAATTCTGATTGGGTATAGTAACCGGACTGCGACTGTTTGTGGCGTAACAAAATGGAGGTCAAGGCGCGAGATGGGATGTGGCGCAAAGACGATGTCCCGCTAAGGTTGTATCCAAGTTAAACACTCGTCTCCGGAAAATACGATTCAAACCGACAAGCGATTAAGAGACTTCTTCGCCTTTTTGTGGTATATTGAGAAAATAGATTGTCAACACGGATTGCGCTTTCTCATCGTCGGGCAGAATCTCGCTGTCGTTGCATGGCACAATCCTTGTAGTCTACTCTCCAGTTCTCGACCTCGTAGTCACAACGTTGACGTTACCACGTTGACACAACATATCTTTTGTTTATTTTTACACTTTAAGATGGGTGTGCAATAGAATCTACAACTCGGGATTTAAGCTCCCTCCCTGTTTCATGGTTTTTGAGCTTATTTCCATTGGGTACATATCTCAATTTAAATATAAGATATACTGAAAGAATGTTTATCATAAACATACTGAACCTTGTCTTGTTAGTCACATTTACTACAAAGTTGACTTGAATGTTAACGATACTTTTTATTTTGAGATTTTTTGATAAGGGACTCTATCCTATTTATAAATTTATATTTTAGCGTCAGCGCAAGGGGACTTTGATAAACCATCTTCATAGAAAGGCGGTATTCTGTCAAATGCGCGCTAAGGACTCAACCGAGGTCTCGTCACTTGCTTATCTAAAACAGAAAAAGGCTGTATTAAAAATCCTGTGATCTTCGAAGAGTTCGTATTGTCTTCGGTGATATTATTTTCAAAAAATCGTGGTTCGAGTTAACAACCATGATTCCGTGATCTACTCGTTCACATGATTTGACTTAGGGGTATGATTATATACCCAGATTTTCTTCAATTCATAAGGTCCCCAGTAATCCCCTTCAATAGCCTTTCCCTCCCTGTAATTTCATTAGAATATGTTCAGCTACATGTTGACCATGAAATATTTGTTCGAATTTCAAAAAGCGACGAAACCACATGACGCACAAGATATGTAACCCTTCTGTACGTATCTATATGTAACCCTTCTATACGTATTACAGTGTAGTCAATCTTATCAGGATTTTTACATAACATTGGACATTGTATAACCTATAGGTTAGCACTTGCGTTGCGCAAATTATAAAAAGTCCTTTGCTTAGACATCTTTACGTAGGTAGGTGGACACTCCTAACGTGCCGACCTGGAACGACTTGGAACGAAACCTGTCTGTTGTAGACAGCGGATGAGGTTCCAAGTTTTTGACGTTGCAGCAATTTTTCAATCCATTGCAAATGGATTCGTTATGATGCCTTCTCTTCAAGGTTTTTCCGATTGATCTTTGGATCAATCTTCTGCTGATTTGAGTTCTTATGTTTTAGGACACATCTTCTTCGGTATTAGTTTGTCCATTTGACGGGAATAATTTGGTGGGTAACCTGCCCAACTACCAAGTGCAGAATTTTCGCCACCCTTAGCACCCTATTTCATCACTAGGTTTTCGTACTTTAGACACCCTACATAAAGCAAAATCCGTACCAAAGAGTTAACAACTTCAGAACGAAAAGCAAAGATTGTCATTGACAATAAGAGGACGATCTTTATTCCCATTACAATGAAACAAGCACGAGATGGTGCTTCTTGGATTTTCATTGCAAATTTAATGACAAAACGGCTGAATCAGTCAATTTTCCATCCGAATTGTCTGTTTTGCTGTTTACCCTTTCAAAATCAATGGCAAGACGCCATTGAAAGTATGTTTGTCATTATTCTTTATTATGGCCGAGAATGATGACATTGCTGGGAGACCAGGAAAAGGTAAAACAAAGAAGTTCCAAGAAACTACTTTCCTCTATAACCGATATACTGGCTTTGCTAGTTTTTTTCCCGAGGAATTTTTGGATATTTTTCTAACACGCTTCGTAGTCCCTCATATAATAAGGGAAACCAAGAATTCATCTTTTATATAACGAAAAACTAATATACAATTATAAAATCAAATAATATTAGATGCACCGAACAGCTTGAAGCGTACTGAAAAGATTGCGCTATGATATCTTACGAGTTTTCTATATTGAGGAATTCTAACTGACAAATTACTTGACACTTCTGAAGAAATTTGACACATTCAATAAATTTTGGTCTATATTGTTTTAAATGCAACCAAAATCTTCATTTTTACTCTGTTGAGTAAATTTTTTAATTGAGGGCGAAGCTAAACGGACTGCGCTTCAATGTCGGCAAAACGGAGCTTATCTTTTACACAAAGCGCCGTAAACCAGAGACATTTTAACCCCCGCCCGTTGACGGAAAACATATAAGTTTAGTAAACAAGGTAAATTACTTAGCAGTAACTTTGGATAGGAAGCTAACTTGGACTCCACAAATAGGAGAAGTCAGACGGAGAGCTACAGCAGCGCTCTTCACAATGAAAAGTGAGGAAAACCTGGCGAATAAAACCCAAAATTTCCCACAGGATTTACAAAAGAGTAGTGAGGCAAATAACCACTTATGGGGCATTGGTTTGGTGGCGGGCATTACAAAAGAGAACCATTGCAACAGAGGTAGAGAAGATCCAGCGAATGGACTGCCTTGGCATCGCGGGTGCCATTAGGACTACGCCAACTGCTGCAATGGAGATAATGCTCAATCTCATGCCACTCGACAAATTTATCTTCAGAGAGGCACCACTTCCGAGCATTAGATTAAAATCCACATATGGGTTATCTAACCACCCGCAAACTGGGAATGGAGTGAATGGCGCCGTCAAGTAAAAGGGAATTGAATAGAATCCAACCAATAGTGGACACAACGATTCCATACAAGATCAGCATACCAACCAGAGAAGCGTGGGAAACGGTGCAGGCTTCCACATCTGCAAGTGAAATTATGATCTACAACGATGGTCCCAAAACGGATGAGAGAAGCGGCGCATAAGCTATGGAAGCTATGCGTTACAACTCAGTCCTTGGAACCGGGACTCACCCATTAGTTTTGGTGGACCCACCTGGACATACGCATTACTAAGTTCTTATGCAGGATTGGCTGCAGAACACCACGGAAATGACAACTTCGAAGGTGACGTGTTCTATATGCTCGTGGCGAAAGAATTCTAAAGAATTTTCCCCATTTGCTCGAATATGTCGTCAGAGCGGCCTTGACGATCCATGAATGTACATTGAACGTATCTATGACGCCATCACCATATTTCTCACTTAAATCGGAGGAACCATTACTTGAAAACATCTCGCATACATCCGCAGGATCTAGCATTATCCTAAAAAATTATAAAAGTGTCAAATCAATATTTGACAATGATCTACGGTCATTGTCTGGCCTAATATTTAGTTATTCCGCAAATGGCGGTCGAACTTAGTCCCAACTTAGGCTGTTCCAATACTGGAAATATTTTTGTGAGAGGGCGTTTGAAAATTGCCAGGAAAGTTGAGGCAAATGGTAACCAGCGATGGTTCTTTGATTAAACTGCTCTACAATTTCGTCCAGAAATTATTGCATTTTTGATGAAGAAAAGAGATTCCATTCACAAAAAAAAAAATTCTCCATTTCCATTGTGTATGTCATCGTCTCATAACGTTAATATTTTGCAAAATACTACAGCCACACATGAGTACACATCAGAATTTTACGCAAGGACACAATTTTTTTTTCAGTACTCTAGTAAAACCCTCACAACCGCTGATACCCTCCCCCGGTGAATGAATAGCAAACGAACTTTCAGCGTCAATTGATATGAAATGGGTGCACGTTAGATTGATTACATGGTTTTTTCCTCTGAAGTTCATGCATGCATTCCTAATGCAACTCAAAATGGTAAATGACGAGGTGTGAAAAAAGGGATGATGTATACACCCGTCATCCGTTCATATTCATGTGAACACACGTTGGCGATGAATGGTGGCGCTCGCCAAAACCAAAGAATCCAAAATGTGGTGGGTGTCGAGCATTTTATTCACTGCTCCTTACGCTCAACTGCAAATTGGATCCCACCGGAGACTTTGATTTCGAACGAAAGTATTGGAGGAATTATTTATTTTTACAACGCCCCAATTTGGATAGCAGAACGTATCTCGATCCTATCAATCAATTCGATGCTTTTACTACAGAATCCGTGAAGTAGTAAATGCATTCATGATGCACCAGGGACACACACACAGGAGTGCGAGCAGGCTCTGTTTGGGTTATTAGACGTAAATGTTTACGATAAAGATTTGTGAAGGCGGAAAGTGAAGATTGATATGGGCCAGAAATAGGACGTTGAACGATGTCAACGTAATTAAGATGTAGGGTATTGATTGTGAAATATTCTCAATAAAAATGAACGAGCCGCTATGTGCACACGGCTGAAATCAACATTACAAATCAGTGTTCAGAAGCTGTTTGAACGGAAAACTAATCTACAAAACGTCCCAACCTCGTCCGCTCACGTGCAGGCATATTGTCATGGGGAGAAAGTCGTACCGTCTGGCTAGATATCCTTGCTATTTGCTCAACGATTAATCAATTCACTCATGCACCTGGCAATGCAATATGCTTCCTTAAATCGGTTGAATAATTTAGTAGCTAGGAAGCTGCATCATCATCCTGCCATTTGTATGTACTCACCCCAATTCACAATTACATCCAGCAAAGTACTACACATACTGAAGTAATTAACTGTTCCCTGCCTTAGGCTTCGGCCCCAAAAGGACTTCAACATTATGAAACGCCATTGAGAACTCGAGCAAGGAGCAAACCACATTTTCCTTCCTGCGCGATGAAAAGTAACTCTATCGTAGCACACTAAGTATAATGTAAGAACTATTAGCGGGGACTCAACCTCAATTCATATGACCCCATATTTCATCCTCGCGATGACCCCAAAAAATGCTCACCCACACTCTGGAGTGCATCACAGGCTGATTGCAACGATGCATTTTTCTAGTACGTCAGGGATGAGTGGGACTCGGGTTCGTGGTTGCAGTGCATGTTCACTAAATGTGGAATATCCCTCGAAAGGAAAAAATCGTGCCAGCATACTTATTGCAGAAAAGTTGAAAGGGAAAATGTACAGGTTTGAAGGAAACATCATTGTGTACACATCATATGCACAGTGGCGGATGACTCGTGGGATTTTTTCGATTGAAGACGTTTGGCAACAGTTGGTCCATATGAAAATTTAACATTTTTCTGGAGGAATTTTTGAAGCGTCAATGAAAGTTGCAAGGTTCAAGAGTTCTCAGCCTGATCCTTAGATTTGAAATTTTCTAATTTATGTCTTGAGGCAGTGCACAGCTCATTGAGTACGGATGAGAAGTCCACACAGTGAAAACGTTGTTTTGTGGATCACAAAATTGATCCACAAGCGTCACGCCCACACTCAAATATTTGATAAGCCTTGATCCTGAATTATGCATACTTCATCGGGAGGCTGTCTTCCCCATCTACCATCCCCAAACCTTTTCATCTTGCTAGCAGTCGAGATGGTAGGGATGGGCAGACGCATTATTATAGATGAATATCCAACTCAGCAATGACTCCTCCTATCCCGTAAATCATGCTGCAAGCTTCTGATAAACTTCCAGAGATCTCAACATCCGGCTTTTGGTCAACAGGTGATTCCTTCACCTGGTTCACATTTGTTTTTTTTTGAGCTGCAACCTAGTGGTAGTTACAACCTGTCAACTCTCAGAGATAAATTTAATTAATCTTTTGTAATTTGAAATTGTAATAGGAAAAGGCTGTGTCATGGCGACAAGTTTCTGAGCTTGGCGGTATGTTTTTAAGTAGTAGCGAGGTGAGGGTTATTTCCACCCAGAATGTGGAGCTCCCACACACCCAATGCTTCTTGACTCCCCACAAAAAACCTTCTCTGTCAACCTCGAATCGGAGCTCGTCGGCGTCAAATGTCCTTATGAATGCGCCGTCGTTTATTCAAACAAACAGGTGCAGGTTCTTTTGTGAGTCGTCTGTGGACGAATCGAAAAAAAAAATAATAGTATGGAGTAAGGCGACATTTCATTTCGAAGACAAACAAATAAAGTTCCAATCCGATATATAACAAATCTGCAAGCACTCCGCAGGAATGTTTTGATCTGTATGTCTAGTCCGAGGACGGAGGTCATGTTGAGGATTCTTATTAAGTCATCTTTCTTTTTTGAATTCTTTAAGCAGGCAAAGGAACACGCCCGTGATAATGTTTTATTACCAAGCTGTGCAGTTCCCTAAAAATTTCAATGGCTGGCAGCTTCTATAATTATTTATATTCTTAAGAATTATATTTTTTCCATTGGAGATATTCACATGCACCTCCAATTTTGTAAGCGTTACCAGCTACGTCGCAAGTGTAGGACGCTCTTCATAGCTGCGGGAACCACCCAAGCAGTCAAGAAGTGCAGAGCAGGGCCTTCAAGCTCCATATTGATTCATCTTTAAATAACTCGAAGATGAGAGAGGAGGCATGTCCTGCTATATTTATTTCGAATGGATTCTTCGTCTTTATAAATGCAAATTGTTTGTGCACAAAACTTTTTGAGTGGAAACAGGCATTGCCAGTCGCATCTAATATAAAATCATCCTTCGTACTTCTTGATCCTGGGTCAACACAGTATAGAATAAGGTAATATTACCTGATGATCAGCAAGCAGCGATTGGTTACCGGTTAGCACCTAGAACGTCTTCAGGTGTTCTGGCAAAATTTGACATGAAAAAGATCAACGATGTTTGTGCAGCCTTATGGGATGTTTTTGGTTTGAATCATAGTCATCGATCTCTTGACTTGTTTCCTTTCAGACGAACACTTCTTTTGACATCTCTAATGGTACATTATGCTCGAGATGCTCACACAAATGTGTAACGGTTTGCACACGGGCTGCTGGATTTCGGAGATAGCAAGGACGAAAATTAAAGAATGTCGCCTTAGTTTTGGGTGTATCGCTTCAATGTTTGTTTTGGGCTAAGGCTCTAGAGTCCTCATCAAAAATGTCACATTTAATCAAAGTATAAGGAGAAGAGTGCTCCCTGGAAATCCTCACAGTGTATAAGAGGATCTTGGAGGTCTGAGACGCTTTTCTGATTGTTTGAAGTAATATTCTCGTCTAGTTAGTGCGATTCAGCTCTTTTACTCTGATCGTATCTGCTAGCCGTCCCGCGTTTATTTGATGATAGCAATGATTTACTGGCGAGCCTTTGATGGATTGCAGATGAGGATATATGGTTATGTTCTCTCAAATAGGGTTTCTGAGCAATCCTGAGCATTGTACTTTAAGTGTGGTTGTCTAAAATGTCAAAAAGTTACATGGGTCTGTTGCGTTCACATTTGCCCTCTTGCACTCATCCTTATGTTGCAAATATTCATATTCCCAATGTTCCATGAAATGAGCAGATTCTTGTTTCTCGCGAATTCTCGATTATTGTTTCTCGGTGCTTACATTGTAAAAGGATAAATGAATGTATTAGTACAAATACAGTGATTTCATTTGATTGGTTGAATGCCGATCCAGGTCAGCAGGTCTGTTTGTGGTCCATCGATCAAAAGGATGACCCAACATGGGTCAACGTTTTTTTTGAATAAAGTGAACAGTTATTTGCATATCTATTATTTCTTATCGCTTATAAAATTCTTATCACATGGAAATTATGTATGGATTTGAAAATGACCGCCTCGGCGCACCCTTTTTTTCAAAGTTTCTCGATTATTTCTTCACATAATTGGGGCATTACTAACTGGGAAAACTAACTTTCTAATGGACAATGGTTTGCAGATGTTTCATGTGGAGCTTGTTCTTAATATGACCCCAAAAACTCAAACGGTATTAGATCGCAAGAATTTGTCGGCTAATGCTCGTTTCTATAATATGAAATTAGGTGACTAGGGAACGCCCTCCTCGATCGTGTCAAGTTTCTCGTTACATATAAAGGATGTAGCTCCATCTCGTTAGAAGTAAATTCATTTGTGTTCTTATCCTTTATTTCCGACCGTGAAAAATTGCTTAGCATGTTTCTATGGTACAATGCATTCTTTTCAACAATTGTTTCATTGTGATTTCTAAAAATTACGTCCCTATGACAACTTTGTCATACAGTCGGCGCTAAAGAATGACTGGTTGTGAGTGTTTTGAATCAATCATGAGCTTTCAAATCCCCAGGAACGTCAGCCCAGAAAAATCAACATTCCAGGAGTCCAGGGAGAGCAGAGAGGATGCCGAAAATAGTATTTTCCTGGACGCATGCCTACTGGCGATAACGAAGAAAAGGTGAAGAAAGCGATGGACACGCTCGACACGGATCATCGCATGAGCAAAGTTGAACGTTGGCAGAGGAGTATGATGTTTCTCAAAAGTATCCTGTACCGCATTGTTATTGAAGTTGTGGGGACGTGCAAGATCTGCGTGAACATGTTGTCAAAGATCCGAACCTTGGGCAACATAATCTAGATTACTAACCTTGCAAGGATGGCCAAACGCAGTGTGGGAACGCCTTATGCCCTCAATAAAGCTACAGACGTAGACCCTCCGGATTCCTTCTTCCGCCTGAAAAGTTTAAAAGACATTTTAAAGGCTTAAGCGCGTGTCAAATAGCTACAATAAAGATCTCGAAAGGAGTTCTTCGTTTTTATCCGCAAAAAATTGTTCTCGAGAACTCATTTAACGCTAGTGTGCAAAATATTCTATGTTGTCCTTCGAAATTTAAACACGAACTTTCGTAAGAAACGAGAGAATACTTTTGTTTCTTTGGCTGTTTAGTGCCCCATAATCAATTTTTCGAATTTTTTACAATTATAAATGTCAACATTTAACCCTACCCTTCATATCTAGTAGGGACACCCTTGTATGTTGAATCCCTTATCGGTATAACCTGGGTCAACTGAGGTTGACTGCAGTGTAAACTTATAGAATGATGGGGTATAGTTTGAAAAGGTTTTAAAATAGATTTAGACTGTGGCTTTTCATTAGTTACTTACATTTTTCCTCCATTTTGATAGCCAATAGCATATCAATCGGTATTTCCAATTTTGACGCGATGGTTCTGCTTTTTGTGAAGATTACAAAACTACGACATGACATTCCCAGGTGAGACCATCTTTACATATCTCAGTAGGCAATGTAACTTCGTTGTGCAAAGGCTTAAAATTATTCGGGGAATGCTCGATCATATGAAACTCCCGCTTAAATCCGTCTCAAATTATGAAGAAAGCTACAAATTCTTGTGCGAAAAATGCTGCCTTTAGGAAATCAGTGTATGATCTTTTTGAGTGGAAGCGGTACGTGCAACTATAACATTTTAAATGTCCTGACGCCTGGTCAGACTTTATCAGAGAATTTTGCTGTATCCATAATACTGACCCTAACAAAATCTACTAATTGTGATCGCTTGATTCAGTGAAGGATATTCTGGTCTATCGATGCGGGATGGGATCTTGTGGAGGGTACAAGCAGGGAAGCAAAATAACTCCCTCAGAGCAATATGTTTTTCTTAAAAAATGAATAGCTTTTATTAAAATGGTACCCGCTCTGCAACAAGCGCCCAACTTGTATCCCCTCCAAGATTTAGTGATTTTTTAATTTGGAAGTCTTGGATGTCGAGTCTGAGCCTGGCTAGTTTTGAAAGTTGTCCTTTGGCCTCGAAATGGCGCGACTTGAAACCTGCCTCAAGGATCTAGTTCTATCGTGAACTGTTGTGCCACAAAAACAATGATAAAACCTGCAACGAAGTTTATTCAGATGGCCCAAGCCAATTTTGAAAAATATCGCAGGAGACTTCTTGGAATGTCGTTTCACGAAAAGCGATAGTCCTTTCCAATTTTGGGTTGAATTCTGCAACGGAAGGTTCCCATGCATTTTAAATTTTTGGATACAGAAAATACTTTTTTCAATATTTATTACAGTTTATTTGTTATATTTTAGTATAGTGAGGTTACGTGAACGCCAGGACAGGATGGTATATGTATATATTTTATAGCCAGGCTCTTTTTGCTCGTGTTGTTCCTGTCTGAATATCTTGTGTTTCATAAAGCTCAAGAGACTCAATCAGGCTCCGGTTCGGAATGTTAACTATTCTTCATAGTGTAACCGCAGACTGAATAATTATATCATATCAATCGTGTTCCTGAATTTTCCTGGAGTTGCAGCTCTTTTGCCTGAACTATTAAATTTGAAACGATTGGATCATTTGGTAGAAGGGATAGTTGCCTTATTTTGCAAACGACTTTGTTTGGTTGTCTTCCGGCAGTCATTCGTGTCAGGTTCCAACTCCTGCTAGGAGCTCTCCAATGATTATTTTGACAACAGGTTTAAGGGATCACGACTTCTATTTGTTAACGGAGTGAGCTACTACTTATGCCAGGATCACCTGGCATATGTGATTGATCGTCTTGTATGATTGATTTGACCAATATAATTTTACTAATTTTCAATAATGCAAATAAACAGCCTGCTAACAGCAAAACTACTTGGGAATATCCTAGATATCTATATTTTTATCTTGCGGAGGAAACGCTTCCAGGCTTCTTGCGAGGCTTTCAGTTCTTTTAATTTGGTTGAATCAATTCAAATTGTGAAGCAGCATAATATGCATTGTGTGTTTCGCTCTGTATATATAATTCCAATTTCAAAGAGAGTGAATCTTGATTCTTCCGACAAAAGAATTAATTCAGTCACTAACCACAGTTCATCCTTGGTACCTGAATAGTATTAAAAGACATCCTGTCGGTACTATCCTTTGAAACACTTTTCCTAGCAACCCAAAATCGAAAGGATTAAAAAAAGATTAAATAGCTAATTCACTAAATGGCACTCATAGGCCAAAAGGATATGAATGTCCTTGATGCATTTGTCCACATTGCATCAACGAAACCGACTGTGGACAATATTTTCAGTCATGTTCTGTATCTTAGGCATCTGTCGCGTAGACTTAACACTGAACGATGCTGTTTGGATTTGGTTTCCGGATAACGACAGGAAAATAGACGCGGGGATAAAAATAAACATTTGCCATGGAGGAATAGTACTACACGTTACGTTGTTGTTGCTTTCCACGTTCTTCCTCGTCTTTGTGTTGCGACCGGCTGCTGCTGCACGCTTCTGATGGTGGCTCCGATGGATCATTCATTGGATTCTCCTCAACGGCGTTCTACTGTTTGTTTTTTTTTGTCTCAGCCATTTTTTCCTGCGTTTTGCTTTCACCGGAGACTTTTCCACTTACAGACGGTGCATTTTATTTTTGTACTTGTACTGAACTGATTTTTTCTGATTTTTCATCTTTTCCCAGCGTATTATATTTTGTTTCTCTGTTCTCGTTCTGCATGTTTACTCAGGGCCCGGAACTTCCGTCTGCACGAGCGTAGTCATTCAGTGAATCAGTCCGACGAAGTGTTTCGGATCAATCAAATGTTCCGCAGGAGCATCTCGACATCGGTGTTGAGTCGTCCTGGATCGAGTTCACGTGGCAGTGGTGGAAGTCGGAGCAGCTCGTCCGCGTCGAGTCCATTCGAAGAGCCTTCGGTGCGTAGTAAACTGATCACGAACGAGTTGCTAGTGAAGCAGTTGCAACAACATTACAAAAGGATACAGGCGACGAGTGGCGCGACAACCACTACGACTACGGCGAGTAGCGAGAATAATAGTTTGAACAGTGAAAGGAAGTACAAGTGCAAACATTGTTGTATCAAAGGACATAAACGTGACTACAACCAGAACAACATGCTAACGGATTGTGAAAGGTGAGTGAATTCCATCAGTTTTAGTGAGGATTAAGTGGTAGTTGGTGAACAAAGGAACTTCATTTGTTTTTTTTTCTTCTTTTCTCTCTCTGAATGTGTAACGTGATCTCACATTAGATTCGGGAGATGTATTGAATTTGAGAAGGATTTACAATATAATACATATAATCAAAAAAAATCAAGTGCATGTGCTCGTTCCGGTAGTTTAAACACAATTTTTAGTTTCTGTATAAAATTTAAACTTTATATTAACGCTGCCATTTAAGAAATTTATAAATTACTTCAAACTCTCCACGGCTTCGGTTTTCCAACATTTCTAAAGGGGGACTAAAAATAACAAATATCGCTGAGTTAAATATTAATTATGAAACATCTTGGTTTTGGGGCACGAAATTTATTCATACGGAAATACGATACATACTTTGCTAAAGGACGAAATTCATGAAGTATGCTTAGTTGTTGCCGCAGGCCAAAATCACTTCAACCTGGCGGACCTACAAAATCCTAAAGTGCTATTACATAACGAAGTACGTTTTGCACATCGTCGAAAAAGACTGGGAAGATTTTACCAGTGGATAAGATATTTCTATGGTTGTATTGTATCGAAACAAAGGTTAAACCTTTAGTTGGCAAAATACGGTTGAGGTTTTTCAATAAATAAATCTTTATATAATTTGCAACTGAGTTGGAGCGTTTTCTGCTTCTCCGCATCTCCTGCGATCTGGATCATAACTTTTGGATATGTTCAAGCAGTTTCTAGATGGTGGAAGGCTTCTGATAAATTTTGGTTGTTAAGGGTTGTTAATGATGTTTTTTTTTTCTTCTTTGCATTGCAAGTTTCCAATTTTCAATTTTTCTAGTATACAGCAAAGCTCTTCACTTCTAAGTGGTTATTCTTTCTTTCGAAACACTTCCACATTACTTCTGTTCATAACCTATACGTGCAGGTCCTGATTTCGTTTAATTTTCATGGTTATTCTTTCTTTCGAAACACTTCCACATTACTTCTGTTCATAACCTATACGTGCAGGTCCTGATTTCGTTTAATTTTCATCCTCTCCTACAACCGTGGTCGTAGCTTTTTCCAAAGGACTTCATAGTAGAGCGCGGAAAATAATTCCATGAAAGGCTGATTTCGACAGATTTGCTTATGATTTGCTTTTCTTCAGTTGAACCTTTAGCATCAATAAAGGTTATTGTTTAAGTGTCCTTCGCAAATAATTCGCGTTTTATATAGACATTTACGGGAATACCCCTGTCCACTGACTGCAACCGCTTGATTCTGTTTGGTGAGTAAAATATAATTTTATTATTGACATCCATTTCGGGAATTTCAAGGGATTTTGTGGATTTTAATCGAAATCTACTCAATGACCAGGCCTATGATCGAGAATAATAAAAAGTTCTGAGTGAATAATTATTTTTGTTCATGTATTCCCTAACTATTGGACGGAAAAATTATTGGAACCAATCCTTAAATAAGCGAACCTCATGCGAACCATTCTCTTTGACCGCCAAATGGATAGTTATTGTAGCATTTAAATAATAGCTAGACTTTTCTGAAAATTGTGAGGGTTCCTGGATTTTCTGAAGTATAAAACAAAAGTCACAAAATGTTTGAAGTCTACTTAAGCATTTCCACTTAGAAGTATCGCAAGCCTAAGTTTTGCTCTTTTGGATTTGATGCATTTCGAACGAAGTAGAGGTCCTTTCCGGCTTTCGTTAAATAAGAAAAGCCGATTCGTCTACATTGAAAATTTGCTTTGCTGAATATCCTGCAGCCATGACCAATCAAATGTTTCTATGAACTTTCTAGCAGCATATTCATCTGCCTCCACGCTTTTGTTGCTTAATTCGAGGCTGAGTAGTCTTGATGCTACAACGCAACCGCGGCTAACTTCAAAATCTTCATCTTGCTATTTACAAAGAAAGGTGGAAAGAGCCCAAGCTGGTTTCGAACACGCGTCTCTGCCGCTTCTCATCACGTGCCAACTCACAGGCTGGGACGCATCATCTTGCCGTGTAAACATCATTAAGCAAGTACCTGATTTTCCCTGAGTTATGTTTGTATTAATGGGAACGTCCTTTTGGTTGGAATCTACGTTATCCAAAGTTTCTCCATCATTTCGATCGTAGATGTTCATTTCATTGCCACAACGCTTACCAATTTCTTGGTGCAGGCAGCCGCATACTCTTGAATTTTCGATTGGCACATACGTGTTTGCACAGTTGTACCCTACAATCCTGAAGCACGTGCAATGTCGACCGTTTTTTGCCCCCAGCCTACTTTTCTGGTACCTTTAGTTTCGTGTTTAAAATAAAAGCTTTCCATTCAGTTGTTCGTTGCCTCATTGCATCGCCAAAGCATTTTCAAAAGATTCTTAGAAAATTGATTTTCACTGGTCATCACTTACGAAACAATAGGGCATCGGATTTCCCTATTTCAACTCTTTTAGCAAGAACCATTCGCGGTTCCTGTGTGTGACAGGACACTAACACTAAGACATAACAGACACTAACAGATAAGACACTAACAACTCGGTGAGATAACCGCAACTTTTGCATGGAAAGTGTTCTCTATTAAATTTGAGAGAGTACCCGAAAGACGAGAATGTGACGTTAGTTGATTTTAGTGGATGTTTTTTTATTTTTTAAGAGGTACAGAACTATAAGATGGCAACACTTTTTGATGATGCGCATGGTGTGACACCTGTCATGCGTTTAATGGTTGGTTTTGTTTGCCATTTTGTCTTGATATGTTGACGCATGAGATACAAGTTTATTATGGTTAAGAGCAACTGAGAAAAAAAAAACCGTTCTGTTTGAGAAACTCATCGCGCACTCCGTCAATTTTGTGGCCGACATAATCGTCTATCAAAACAATTGATTCTATGCATCATGGATCGTTTTCGAACAACGTTCACTCTTAAAGATGACACGCACCTATTTAAACGTAGTACAGTTCGTAATAAAGAGATCCTAGCAACTGTAGAGCGTCATATTATCATGCGTAGTATCAAGCGAGTCCATTGGACATTGTGCTCAATAGTTTAACATGTACCCATCCACATTGTAGAAAATTTTACGGAAGGATTTTTGTATATGTGCTTCCAAAAATCAACTCGTGCAAGAATGAAAGCCGAACGACCATCGGGTACGGCATCGATTCGGTGTATCAGCCCAAGAACAAATTGCCGTAGAACCCGAATTTCCTAAGAAAATTTTGTTTAGCAATGAGGCTCATTTCTGGTTGTATAACTACGTCAATAAACATAACTGCCGCATTCGGAGTGATAAGTAACCACAAGTGGTCGTCCCAACGCCGTTTAATCCGGTGAAAGTCACTGTTAGGGGTGCTTAATGGGCCGGTGGAATCATTTGTCCATATGCCTTCAAAAATGCTGCTTTGAATAAAATTACAGTCACAGGTCACCAGTATAGAGTCATGATCAATGATTTTCTGGTTCCGGATAGACTCGTCGTAATGCAGGGAACCTCTGGTTTCAACAGGATTATGTAACATGTCATACACTCCGTGCAGCCAACGATTTATTGAAGGAAGCATTTGATGAGTGCATAATTTTTTCGTCATGGACACGTCAACTGGACTGAAAGCTCTTATGATTTACTATCGCTTGACTTGTTCTTGTGGGGATACGTTAAATGATTCGTTTACGCCGACAACCCCGAGACGCGTGACTTTTTCGCTGGAACTATCAACGCATCTCTCTTCAGTCAAGGCTGAGTCCACTAGCGGTTATCCAGGTTCTCACTCGGCCAATTTCAGTTTCGTTCGCATAGCTCTTAGTCTAACGTCTAGCGCTGCAATATTAACAACAAACACAAGCATACGTGACTTATTGGACAGGATCAATCTCAGGTTCGTCCGTTGTACGAGATTTTTATATATCTGAGCAAAATACGGAGCCTCAAATGACGCGCGATGAAATTTCTGTCCTTCGTCGATCTTCCCTCATGTCATAGTGCAAGCTCTGTTCCTTCGAATAGTTTTTCAAATTCCGAACCCAAAGCGCTGTTACTTGTAAACTTCCCACTATTTTTCCAGTATCGCGTTTCACGATATGAAACGGGACTATAGGAATATCTACTTAACGGTACAAACCAGAAAGCAAATAAGAATGAAATTCTGCATTTCAATCACCTAATAACGACGAACTATGCAAACACTGTGTCTTCAGTTTTAAGAATTCAATTCAATCTACTAGCATGGACCATCACCCAAGTATCCGTAAACACTCGGAATGACTTTGAGAAGCGACTGAGGAGCGGAAATACTGGAAGTGAAGCTAGAAGCTAGAAGTGAACCGCGAATTCGATATACCCATGAACTGTATGAAATATTTGACGAAGATCTCAAGACTTAATACAAGATTGCATAAGCTGTAATGGTTTGGCCATGTGAACCATAAGAACGAACAACAGGTAGATAAAAAGGTATTCGAAGGGCAAGCCAAAGGTCTGAGACCCATGGAAGAAGACAATAAAGCAACGGTGCTCCTCCGTCCAAGAAGACAATTCATCAATCCTTGGAATATGCGATGGAGGACGCGGTCAGTGGAACGAAACAGTTGGAGACACTGTTTGCGAGAAGCGAAAGGCCGAGAAGATCTGCAGTGCTACGAAGGTTAAGAGGAACTGAACCCACGCTGAGCATGAATATACAACAAACGTCCCTCCGATACACGTTCCTTGTTGTGTTTTTATTTATTTAAAATGAAAAAAAAATATTGCTACAAAGTAGTCTATTCGATGAAAAGGAATTTCTTCTGGAAAACGTCAATGAGCCCATTCATGGAACTTCAAGATTCTCATTAATTGCAGTCTAGATTCGAGTCAACTTCTACTATTATTGAGAATTGATTAGGATTCAGTAGAAAGAAACTTGAAAGTCATTTGATCATTTGCATTCGAAATTGCTTCATCGGAACTAGAAGTACATCCGCTGAACTACTTTCTCAACTCGAAACAGTCCTGACGATTCGCTTGTAGTACAAGTTGTAAGCACCACTTGATTGCATTTCTTTCGAAACAGCTCGGGAAAAATTACTTTGGTTGCTTTTCTCTGTGAGTAGACCCTACAGATTTGCATTTGAATTTCTAATACGGCTCCCATTCCGAGTGAACCGAGTAGGGAGTTTTGCCCGAGTCATATTCTACAGCACTTTTCCCTCCTCGTTTTGTTCAAAGGACGCTAAGATTTGGCTCATGACATTATTCCGTTTTACAGTGAAAGCAGTTCCAACCGGAGCGACTTTATAGAATAAGTATTCTTAGCTATTTGTGTTGAATATTTACATGAGAGGTCCTTTCTCCCACATGTGAACTCAATTTGAGCAGTTGTTGGCATACTGGTTCAATTGAATGATAGTTTGGGCGTTTGGAAAGATTTATTTATCCTTTTTTCTCCCGCTGCAGGACACTTGCAGACGAAGTGCAACGACTTTCGCTCAACGACAAAGGTGCTTACGATCCAAGCAAGTCGCAAGCCTTGCAGAACGGGGATAGTGTGTATGCGACAAAGGACTCATCGCCTCGACGTAGACGCCGTCAGTGCCCCAATCATTCACCTTTTCATCATCAACATCATTGTCGTCATCATCACGGACTTGATGATGGAATCGACGTGGACGTGGGAGCGGATGCCGATAACGAGGATGCCGATGGCGATGGAATGGTTGCCAACGGAGATGGCTGGGACTCGAAAATGCATACGCCACCTCGCCTGTCGTACTCATCCGACAATGTGAATAGGCTCGAGCCCATTTATGCAGTTGTTGACCTGAAGAACAAGTACGCCCACCGGGCGAAAATGCGCCAACTGGAGGAGCAGATGGAACGCGAGCGCCCCAAGAGTGTTCACGTGGTCTCGAGTGATTACGAAGAGGTTGACAGTTTGCCTTCACATGCAATTTCTTGCCTTGACTGATTGTGATTTTTTCTACTTTTCTAGGTCCTTAATTTCTCGCATGAATCCGAAGAGTACGAGGACGATGAAAGTGAGAACATCTATGAGCCGGTAAGTGTGGATGTAGCATGGTGTATTAGTCATTCCGTTCAAGTACCGTTTTCGTGTTGTGATACCGATGAAATGCAAGGCAATCCTTAGATTAGCACGTAGGGAACAGCGATGGATCCAGCTGATGTTAAGGATAAAAACGTTGTGCTTGCAGTGCGTTTTTTTATCTTCTCTCGAAATGCTCGTTGCATACATTTCCTTACTCACAATTCATCGGTTCTGAAAATATAACAAGAAATGTTTGTATGTTTGTCCTATTGGCTCTGACCGGAATGATTAAGAAACAAAAGAGTAGATTGTGCATTCAGTCAAAGATGTCTTCTTTCCCGAACAACTGCTTTTCTTATTACCAACAGATTAACATTCCAGAAACGATTCAACAACGCCAAAGCGTATGGAAATATTTTCCAAAATTTAATATCGAAGCACTAATGGAGATGGCGCGGACTCGGAAGAAAGTAGCACCGGGAGGGTCGGAGCAGCATCGCAACTACAACCATTTCTACAATCCACTCGTCCAACCTTTCAACCAACAATCGCAGCCTCATCACGAATCAAAATTGTCAGACTTGCGCAAGAAATTGGGCTTTCATCGGCGATCGATTAAGAATCGCATGCGTCGATTTTACTGGAAGGACACTACGTCGACAACAAGTAGTAGTCAGTCGAATGAAAGCCAGACGAAATTCGTACCACCCTCAGGACACAATCCGCGAAACGCTTACAGTGATGACGAGCTGGATAGCCAAGGCACAACCATCTCTAACTCGGAGACATCCGAAAGTAGCTTAAAATTACAGTACGACCGCAGCACGGAGGACATTGTTGATGGCAACCGAAATGCTCCTGTCGTCAACAGAGGCCACCATCGCAAGCCCTCGAACTCTTATGTCCTGACTGAAATTGACAAATACCGGAAGGGAGAGCGACACTTTTTTGGCAGCTTGTCCCGTCTGAAGAAGACCCGAACATCCCTTTGCCTCGAGGATGACACGAGTGGTAGCAAGAAGAAATTTTTCGCATTGGCAGCACCCAAAAGCTCGCCATGTTTTCAACATGAGCTGCAACAAGAACTGTCCCGAAGATCGGGCACTAAACTAGACACATAAGGATAGTAGGAGCATGCATATAACAAAGTTAGTTCTAGTTCTAATCAAGCAATAATTTCCAATATTTACTGGTTTTTACAAATATATCTGTCGACCATTTTATTGAATTCGAGACAATTGTGTGCCATAGGAAGAACAATATTGACCATTTCTTTAAACGAATATGTAAAAAAAGAAGAAAATTTGAAATTTCTTGAGAAGTAATGCCGTTATTTATTGTGTGATTATTGTACCAAATAATTATTGATGAAATTTTAATAAACATTTTAGTAAATATGTCGAAGAATTTTGTTTCAAATGGTGCGGCATAGTTGCTTAACGTCCGACTTCTATGTGGAGGACGTTATTTAGAATTTCCATAGTCCACAACGCTCTAGTCCTATTTGTTGATAATGCAACGAATTTGTCGTTTACGAAAACTTCTTGGTCCATCTCTGAGGACACAATTGTTGAACAGTTCGACTTCTAAGATTGCTGAAGTTTCGCAACACCCACTCATTAAAGTCCTTAGAAATTCGGAGCCTAGACGTTTTGTTCAAGGTATTGAAATGAGTATTTTGGTAAGGTACAGGATATGTAAGTCAGATGCATGTGAATACTTTTAATTGATGTTTCAAAAGTCAACCCTACGACTTTCGTTAAAAACATTTGCTAAAAACTTTGGTTAAAACATTTGAGTATAGCGAAATCATTTTGATCTTTTGATGAACGCTCCTCAGCGCCCAAAACGGCACCAAACAATTATTCACTCTGGATATTATTGTTTCCCATGGATCAACCCGCCTTCACACGACGAACGGGCATATTACCTCCAATACACGCAGAGGCTTCACAATAGGAGATGATATACAGAGGCTATATATGTAGATAACCTTTTCTAGGCTCTTACGGTTGAGTCCGAAAAGAAAAGATGAGATGTAAAGTGATGGGGTACCCCACTACAAATTATGGAAGTATAACACAAAACAGGAGGTGGACGGAACGGTGGACCGTTCGAAACGGTGGAACCAAGCACCAGTTTTTCAGAACTATTGGATCAGAAATACAAGCCAAGGGAACAGGGCATGTACTCAGGGGGTTATTGTATCAAAGCAGGCTCCATTGCAGCCTATACATGCACTGGGGTAGACGTAGGTATCTACCAACATGTTAACAAGAAAGGTATTGAGACACTTAAGACAACAAAACAATTGAAGAGAAAAGTCTCTGAATGAAGCCTTGCGCCAGCCAAAAAGTCGCAACCAGTCCGAACAAACTGACGGCCACTGTGAAGCAAACCTTACCAGTAGGAAGAAAGGTTAAAAGCGGAATGGGTGAGATCGGACAACGATAATCACGGCACTGATAAAAGGGAACGGGTAGTAGCCCGAAACCCGAGACTCATCAAAGATAGCCGTGAAAGTATATCTCGACAAATTAGGCCAAACCCAAGAAGATAGACCCAATAAAGCACAAAACACAAGAAGCCTATGAAATGTTAAAACTGCCAACAAGGCCAACTGCCAACAAGGTGGAAATGGAAGTCCAACAAAGAAATAGTTCTGGTCTTAGACAAGTGACAGAAAGACGTCACTGTGCCGAAGATAAAGGGAATAAAGGGAAGACTTAATTTTGGCCTCTCCTATGAACCATTCCAATGTAAAACTGATGCGGGTGGCTGTAGCGACTCTGCACGAAAGTTCAGCATCAACTAAAAATTCGTTAAACACCTATCATGGGAGAGTACTTACATAACCCTGATATAGATAGTCTACCAACTTAAGGAAAAATAATTTGGATGAAGTGGAAGAAAACCTTCACCCGAAGCAGGGTAAGAGAATCCAGGAACCCAAATTTAGAATTGAATCTCAATGAATTAAGATCGGTACAACATCATTGTTTGAAAATGACACCGAGCAGACGGAACTCTGTCGTCGAGGAACCTCCCGTTTGAGAATCTGATGCTATCCATCGTGTTCCACACTTTACTGGTACATACATCGAGGAAGCGAACCATCATCAAAGCAGTCACTAGCTTTACCCTGAATTTCATTAGAAAAACTAGAGTGGAAATGATAGACATCATTTTAGCGCTCACACTGCTGGAGAGTAAAGGCCTTATCTGGCCTGTCTGACCACAAATGATGGTTTTTCCCAATCTGAGAAAAGCGGATGAAAATGTTCCCACAAACGCTAACGTACTAAATATAGGTTTACAACACTGATGTCGATTCCCGATTCGAAAAACGATTCGAAGACGGGACAAACGTCACAAGTATACTGGTTCATAGTGTCAGTGAATGTGTCCAACCATTACTGTTTAGAAAACAAGGTAAGCTGGTAGACCACAAAACTGGAAGAGGTCAAAATAAACTCAAAGCTTAGCTCGCCATAGTAGCCCACCACACAAAATGAGGCTGGAAAAAGAAAAGAAAGAGAAAAGAGTGAAAAAGATTATGGAAAATATAACTACGTATGGACCCGACACTTAAGTGAGATGGATCTTGGACGAAAAAGTTGAATATTTGAAATCAAAAAAATATTGCCGGCTCAGCGAATGAACAGATAGAATAGAAGACCTAGTTGATGTCTTACCGTGCCCTTCATAAAAGAAATGGTAACGGAGAAAAGTCCTCTTGGTCAAATAACACTTTGGAACCATACTAAACACTAGGAATAAAGAAGTTTATCCAATGATGTTAATTATAGTAGATAGAACAATAACCCGGATCTTTGTGGGAAATATACAATGCCTTCCTTTCAAGAGGATACATTTCATCGGAATTTCAAGAAGTTAAATCAAGAAGAAAGCGGCTTAAAGCGGCCACCGCAAACATAAGCGATACCGATCTATGACGTTGAAATTTTGGGAACAAATAATGGGTGAAAATATAAAAATTGGCCTAAAATTGGCATCTGTATGCACGCAACCGTAAGGAGACCAATAACCACTTACATGATTACCAGCAACACAAAAGGGAATCTTTGCAAAAGATTCCCTTTTGGGAATCCTAAGGCCAATATCAGGTGGAGTTACAGTTCGGTTTGATGGGTTGTAGCCGATTAGAAAAATGATGAACGATCGTAAGGTGGAAATATGATGGCCTTACTTCATATTCGCCGAGCAAAGTCAAAGATGCAGCAACATGAATCATTGCTTCTTTTCTGAAATCCTTGCACACATACTAACCGAAATATGGAGCTAAACGAATCTGGAAGAACTCCTGCTCACTGTCTTCATAATCATCTGAAACTATCCTTCAGGAGCTATTCCGACTGTATATCTTTGCAAAAGATTCCATTTTGTGTTGCCCTTTGGTCCCAAAAGGACCACAGCAGCTGCTGCAATGGAGATAATGCTTAACCTCATAGAACGTAAAATCATAAAGAGCTAAATAGAATCAAACCAAAATTGTACAGAGCGGTCCCATGCAGGACTAATAGACAACTCAGAGTAGAAACCGATACAGGACTTCAGTAATTGAAGTAAAGCCGAAATCTATGCCAATGCCTCCATAACGGATGACAATAGTGGTCCGGGATCTCATTCCGAAATAATCTGTGCAGAACGCAGGTACAACATCGAGAACCCTTTAACAGTTTTATACTAAAAAGTACAGGGTGGGCAATTTAAAGTGGAAGCATCGGGCAACCCAATAACTTTTGACAGAATTGTCAAATCGACTATTGACATACCACGTTGGGAGCGTCATTCCAAAACAATTTTTTCATGGAACAGTACATACCAAAAAAATGCGCTGAAATCGTTCAGCTTTACTTTCAAAATACCTTTTCAATTGTGAAAACCTAAAATGCGTTTCGTTCGAAAAATAAAGTTAAAAGTGCTCCCGGTGATAACACTACAGTGTGTCCCAAATTTATAGGGGCACCCAGTTTTTTAGTCAAATTTTTAATGTTTTTAAACCAAAAAAATCTTAATTTGCACAAGCTATTTCTACTTATAATTCACGATTTCTGTCTTTTTTTGGTGAGCCTACGACAATTTGTTCGTTTATTATGCCATTTAAAAAAAAAAATAGTGTCCCAAGTTTATAGGGGCATTGAAAGAAAACACCATTTTCTATCGAAAATTATTTTTGCTGGTTAAATTCTATCGTGAACTACAAATGATTGTGTCTATAATGTAGTTCCTATTGAAATTGAACACTTTACTAACAAATTTTAAACAAGTATAAGGGAAATACTCCTTTGCACCGTGAAATTTTGAGGCACTGTAAAAACTGGGTTTCTTTTCGGTCGTCCGGTTGCTGTTTACCTGCATTTTCTTTTTTTTCATTTGGTGGTCACGGTTTGAGCCCTAATCATAGATAAACTCGTGGTTTGCGGCAACTGATGTTGGTAGAAGTTTCGAATTGGCTGGTTTAGGATAATAGAAAATTCGAGACTGTTCTAGACGACCAGCATAATCTGGAATTTTCTGAAACAATCGGCTCAGGTATAAATACAGGCACGCTTGTTCAGAAAACTCAGTTGCGTGCTAATCGCCAGCAAAGATTTATGCGTGGAGTGTTGTGTGAAAATGAGTAGAGGAAAACAGCTATCGAGAGAAGAAAAGGCATCTATTGATGCATTGATATTGATGCAAGACATGCAGCAAGTGTAATAGAGAAATAGCTAGGCTAATCAACCGTTCGAGTGATGCCGTTGATAGATAAGAAAATCAAGGAAACTGAAAAGAAAAAACGTGGTCCACCGTCAAAACTTTCGGAACGAGATAAACGTAGAATCATTGCTGCTGCCTCTCAATCAACCAAAGGCAAACTTTGGCGATGCGTCCGTTATGGTGTGGGCGGCCTACAGTGGATTCGGAAAAGTTGGCATAGAAATCATTTCGCATCGAATGAACAGCGAAGACTATCAGGCAGTGCTAGAGCATCTGAAGCCCTATTTCCGCCGTTATCGCTCTGCAAAACTGATCTTTCAACAGGACAACGCGTCAATTCACTACAGTAAATCTACCAAGGAATGGTTGTCAAAAGTGAAAATTCCTGTACTTCAGTGCCCTGCCATTTCTCTGGAACTAAATCCAATAGAAAATGTTTGGGGCATGACGGTCCGCGACGTTTATGACAACGCTCGTCAATAGTCATCAGTCACAGAGCTAGAGGAGGGCGTCAAAAAAGCTTGGGAAAACATCAGTATGAGCAGCTTGACAAATCTCAACAATTCGATGCAAAAACGGATGAAAATGTTATTTAAAAACGATGGTAACGTTATTAATTACTGATTTTTCGTTGCGAATCAATAGATTTTACCAATAATAAAAAATTTTCTATGGAAAATCGTGTTTTTTTTCAATGCCCCTATAAACTTGGGACACCTTTTTTAAAAAAAAATGGCATAATAAATGAACAAATTGTCGTAGGCTCACACAAAAAAAGACAGAAATCGTGAATTATGAGTAGAAATAGCTTGTGCAAATTAAGATTAGTTTGGTTTAAAAACATTAAAAATTTGACTAAAAAACTGGGTGCCCCTATAAATTTGGGACACACTGTATAAGACGTTGATACGCAAAATTCGTGAATTGTGGTAATTTTAGTAATGCCAGTCATGCATCCAGACAACGAACAAGACGTTCCGATGAAAACATTGAAGCCGTACGAGCCAGTGTTGAGATGGAGCCAACAACATCGTCTCGTCGTCGTTCACAGGAGTTCTCGCTCAGACCACTCTCCGACGCATAATTCGTGTCGATTTGAAGATGTTTCCGTACAAAATTCAAATGGCACATAAACTGAACCCAGGTGATTATCTGCGTCGCGTCGATTATGCCAAATGGATCATCGAAATGGCCGAGAACGAGGCCAACTTTTGGCGAAAAATCATCATGTTAGATGAGGCACATTTCACATTAAATGGAAGCGTTAATAAGCAAAATTGTCGGTTCGATGCCACTGAAAGCCCTCAATTAATTAAGGAACAGGCTCTATACGACCAAAAAATTACAGTTTGGTGTAGTGTTTGTGCGGATATGGTCATTGGTCGCTATTTTTCGAAGGCGATGATGAAGCAACGAAAACTGTTAATAGCGAACGTTATCGAGCCATGATAAATGATTTAGTGGTGCCCATTGTTCGTGAAAATGCTTTGAATGGCTTCTGGTTTCAACAGAACTGTGCAACATGCCATGCAGGTCGACTAACAATCGATTTGGTACAACCATTGTTCCCCGGACGAGTTATATCGAAAAACGGTGATTTTGACTGGCCCCCGAGATCACCCGATTTGACGCCACCAGACTTCTTTTTGTGGGGCTACTTGAAATCCAAGGTATACGCTGATAAGCCAAATACCATAGCTCAACTTAAAGACAATATACGATGTGAAATCGCCGCCATATCGACCGATACCTTGGCAAGAACGATGGAAAACGCCGAAAAAAGGGCACATTTTGTACTCAAGGCCAAAGATGGCCATTTACGCGATATCATTTTCAACAAATAGCTGTATCTAATCTAGCTGTATGTAATCGAAATAAAAATGAATAGTATATATATATTCATATATTTTTTCAGAAACAAATGCTTCCACTTTAAATGGCCCACCCTGTATATGCAATAAATGCGACTAACAGAGGAATTCATACTACCGTGGGCAAAAAATAGTAAGACTTTTTAATTTATCATTATCGCGGAAACCCATTCGTCGAGATATTCTTTTTTTCTAGGTTGTCACATCAAAATAATCATTGGTGTTTAGTAAACGCTTGTCTTACTGAAATACAAAAAGTGCATTCGGCGATTTTTACAATGAGTGAAGTAATTCAACAAAGTCGTGCCATCAAAAAAAAGGCAAAAGGCCATCGTTTGTAAAAGGCCTTTGGTGATAATTGTATGTCGCGAGCAAGTGTTTTTCAATGGTACGAATTGTTCAAAGATGGTCGAGAACGCGTTGACAAAGAACCACGTCCAGGATGGCCATCAACATCAACTGATGATCATATCAACACATCAATAAAATCAAGGAATTGGTGCTTGAGAATTGACGATTAACAGTCAAAAACTTTACTGACATCGTTGAAATATCGGAAGGATCAGTGAAAACCATTTTAAAAGATCATTTGGGCCTAAGAAAAGTGAAAACCCGATCAATTTTCACACTGAAAATCACTCAATTTTCATAACAAACAGCGTGTGGCAAAACTGTTAACAAGGAATACTATTTGAGTGTTATGCGTCGTTTGCACGAAGCCATTCGTAAAAAGAGGCCGGAATTATTGGCCGACAACTTTGGTTTTTGCACCACAATGTTGCACCGTCGCATACTGCGACGTGAATTTGATAATTCGTGAGTTTTTCGACAAAAATTCAAACAATATCGTTCTACAACCACCGTATTCGCCTGATTTAGCTCCATTCGACTTCTAGCTGTTCAACAAACTCAAACGACCGATCAGGGGACATCGTTTTGAGTCTATTGAAGACATTAAACGTGAATTGAAATTGTTGAAATTGTCCATTCCGGAAATTGACTTTAACCACTGTGTCGAGGATTGGAAAAAAACGTTCGTACAAGTGTATCGGGGCCAGGTGGAATTAATTTGGAGCACGAAATAGGTTCGGAAGAATTTTATCTAATTTTAAAAATAAAAAATAAAAAAAAAATTTATAATTTAATATTTTTTTATAATTTTGTAAATGAATTTTAAAATTATGAACAAAGTCTTACTATTTTTTGCCCACAGTAGTATACTCTCGATAGTATACTCTTTAACCGCCTTGTTTCGCAACTAGTATAGGATTGTAGGCAGGAACACAAAGCTGCAACAACCCCAGTAAATATTGAACTGATAGGAATCTCTAGAAATAATGTTGAAGAATAAAACGAAAAATTGGATGCAAGAGCTGGAACATTCAGCCAAAATGCAATTTGGATGGACTTGATAAAATTGACAATAACAAAAGTGAAGAGAGGAAGTCAGGATTGTCTGGAAGGATTTCGATACGACTGACAATGAAAAAGAGAGGTTTCTGATTTTTCCTCACAAACTCAGGAAGAAACAAATTTTAGAAAAATCAGAAATGGTATTAAAAATATGACCGTGTCACAATTGTTTGGGTCAACACGCAAAAATAGCTTCTTAGCTCACCGATGTTTTCCAAGATTCAAGAACGAATCGTATGTATTTCCGTAAATTTTGTTGCTTGAGAATATTTGATCGCTTGGCAAATCAAGCATCTCATCACAAAGACAAAAAGTACCAATGTTTTGTGTAGCCGCTATGTAAGCCCAAAAGTAACCCACATATATCGGTAGCCAAAAACAAATTAACTTCTTTTTTGCAGCTCCTTTGCTTGTAGCTTTAGCTGAAATTCAAGAGACTGAAATTTCATTTGAAGTAGACGAACCACATTGCAGAACTTCTTAAAAACCGTCTTTCGAATAAACGATAACACATTGAAGTTATAGACATAAATTCAGTCTCCAAATCCACGTAAATTCAGTCTCAGTCTCTCATCTAGTCTCTCTCCATTTAGCAAAAACAAACTGATAGTTTAATGTAAGGCTTCCATCCTTAATACCTGTCCCCCAGGACCAGAAGCGTAAGTTCCCCGGATTTAGGAGCTTTCACCCTGGATATTCCACTACTTTTTTCATTCACTTACATCTTGATTAAAATATATTTTACTCCATTTATGTTTACATTAAACTTTGATGTCACGCCGTATGCAATAAAAGGCCTGGGAGTCTTCACTCGCACTAATACACAGAGGCCTACAAGAAGGCTGGTGGGGAAATCGTGCCCCGGAAATTTGGATGAACAGTTTGCGATTTGCAAGGCTGCGTGTACGCCGTGTCAGGAAATAGTCGCGGAAATAGTGTCAGGAAATAAACTGAGTCCGAAGCAGGCGTTCGAGGTGAAAGTTTAGTGTCTTGTTTACGTTTTGCTCATAAACATGGGAACGCGGGAACTACTTGAACACGAGTACAACAACAAGTATCCGATCAATAGTCGCGCGGCACATTATTGAAGAGGCTCATCCTTTATCCATAAATAATTTAGAGGTAATAAAACGATTAAGAACCCCGTTTAAGTTAGACGTATACGAAAGCATTAATATCTACAAACTACCTGAGGATAAAAGACTAAACACTGATGTAGGAAATATAGCTTCAAATCTAATTAGTTTCATTACTTAGATTTTAGATTTTAGTTAAAATGTAGACAAGTTATATTTTGAGAAATTTTAAAAGAAAGTTTAGTAAAAAACACTGAAGAAGGAAACAAGTAGTTCCCGAAATAAGTATTTGTTGAATAATAAAAACATTTTACTGAAATACGAGGCAAAACGAAAATTTTAATTAAGACTTATAGGAATACTATGTAAGACGTGCCAACTGTGTTAGAAAATGAAGAAGAAAACCTCGCGGTTGTGCCATTAATAAAGAAGTAAGTCATTTGTAAGTAATAGGTGTACAAATATGAAATGCGGATTTTTTCTGCTTGAAATATGCATTTATTTGAATAACAGAACGAATGAATTCAATAATCAAAGTATTGGCCATCGTTAGCTACGACTTTTTCCCATCTTTCTGTCAATTGATGGACTCTGTCCCAGTACCAATTCTCATTTTTTGAGGCAATTTTTGATCAAGCCAATTTTTATCTTCTTCGTAAGAATGGAAGTGCTGTTCTGAAAGTCCGTGCTGCACCGATCGAAACAAGTAGTAGTCAGAAGAATCCAAGTCTGGTGAATACGGCGGGTGGGGCAGAACATCCCAATTAATGTTTCCCAAGTAGTTCTGGACAGGTATTGCAACATGCGGTCGAGCATTTTCATGTTGAAAAATTACTTTATCATGTCTTTGGTGAGATTCTGGTCGTTTTTTCTTAAGTGCGTGGTTCAATTTGATCAGTTGTTGTCGGTAACGTTCGCCAGTAATAGTCTCACCAGGTTTCAGCAGTTCGTAACACAAAGGTCCCTTACTATCGCACCAAATACACAGCAAAGTCTTCTTTGCATGAATATTTCGGACTGGCTGTGATGTTGATGGCTGGCCTGGGTCCACCCATGATTTTTTCCGCTTGGGATTGTCGAAATAAATCCACTTTTCATCGCCAGTATTAATCCGATGCAAAAAAACCTCTTCTTTTCCGTCTGGCAAGCAAAATTTCACAAATGGTTTTTCGCCTTTCGATGTCTCTTTCTTTCAATTGATACGGCACCCATTTTCCAGCTTTTTGGATCTTTGCCATGGCTTTTAAACGTTGTGAAATGGCTGCCTGAGTAACTTCCAACGCTTCTGCCTACTGTTTTTCAGTTTGTGTGTTGTCTTCATCCAAAAATGCTTGCAAATCTGTATCTTCGAATTTTTTGGTGGTTTTCCATGGTCTTTGTTGCTGACATTGAAATCGCCACTTTTAAATCTTTTAAACCTTCGTTCACAAGTTCCTTGGCTTGGGGCATGTTCACCATATGCTTCCACTAACAATCTATAAGTTTCTGCTGCCGTTTTCTTCAAATGAAAGAAGGTTATTAGACTTCCCCGCAAAACCTCTTTTTCTGGCACGTGATTCGACATTTTTGAAGCGAAAAAAACTATGTTGTTTGTACAATCAAAACCTATGACATACTGGAATTTGTTGACAGATGTTTACCCTCCAAAATGCCATATTATTTATCCCCGACACAAACCATATGTAATGGTTATGGCATCTGTTAGTAAAATTTGCATTTCATATTTATACACCTAATATTTTTACCCAATTTGAGAGAATATTTAAGCCTGTAACTTTTTTCGACATTTAGAATATATTTAGTAAATTGTGACACCAAACACCACCGAAAACTTGTAAACTTAAATACAGCCAAACGTTTTTAATAGCTTAATTGTAGGTATTAGGTTGCAATAGAGATAATTAATGAAAAACCTATTTTGTTATTATCGTTCTTTACTGTTCAAAAATATTATGGATTTTAAAGTTCCATGTCTTTCAGGGAGCAAGAGGTTTGACTTGAGGTTGGAATCGTTAAATCTATAAACCCTTCTGAAAATGGTTGGGTAGGCTCAAGTTTTAATTGGCTGAGCAGTGCATCTTCGCCATCGTTGTCATCTAGCAGAGAGAGTGCCTCGAAACACGGTGATAAAGGCTCCTCTTTGATTCCGGGATCGTTGTCAAAATTTTCAAATTCAATCGAACATTTCGCCCGCATTTTACTCGGTGACATGAATTCAGATGCTGTAGAAATCACCGTGGCAGCCGGTTGATATTCATTCATATCAAAATGGAACCCCATATCATCACTGCCCACACTTTCGTCTTTGTAATAACTATGGAAATTAGACAATCCTGTACTCTTTGGAAAGTCTGAAAATGCATCGGTATCAAAAAAATTGTTTTCTATTTTTTGAGTTGTGTTTTCGAAATTAAAAGCAGAAAGTTTTGCGTTTCCACGGTTATTAAAATTCGAAAATGTCTGGACGAACCCTTCGGTTTTAGTTTCAGTCAGATCAGGATTTGCATTGAAAACAGGTCTAAACTCTGCAATGCTCTCAACAGCTGGTATAATTGTTGGGCCTCTACGCATCAGAAGCATTCTCCTTTTCTTCTCTCGCTCAATCAGTTCAAAATCCGGTTTGGGTAACGATTCGGTCTTAATAGAAGTGGATCCTCGAGGAAATGTGGATTCCTTGAAATCCGCAAAAAGGATCTTCGACATTTGCGACACATAAGCCTCGTTCCGATCATTTGGTGCTATGCAGGTATTTAGTTTTTCCAATTCCGCCTTCCTTTTCATGGTTTCGAAATATTCAAAATTTTGTCGCGGCCGATTTCGAAGATCCAAAGTTTTGTGTTTTCGTGGAAGTTTCATTCTGTATGGATTGTGAATTTCAGTGGCCAACCTATGAAGTGGTTCCTGTATGACGTTTTGAAGAATTTCATCAATTCGATCGTTCTCAGGATTGGTAGGGAACTTTGAAGGTTGACAATGAGGCATTCGATGTTGTTGCAAATTATCAGGTTTTATGGGCAGAACTTTTTGAAAGGTGGGTTGTGCAAAGGATGATCTAAACTGGAATATCTTTTCGGCATGAGCTTTGATGTCAAATCGCTGTTCAGGTGGAGTCCTTTGAGATGAATATGTTTCCTTAAAAAATTTATTCATACGGTTGTCTTCCTTAGCTGCATCGATGTCCGATTCCGAATAAAGTTCTTGCTCAAGTTTTTTTAATAAGGCGTTAGTCTGATTGTTTGTTTTTCTGTTTGGAACATAATTTTGGCAAATTTGCGAAAGAATGATATCCTCGTGGCGTTTTTTGATGATTTTCTGATTGAGCTTGCTTCCATTGAATATACTGGAAAAATTATTTGCCAAAGTGTCCGATGTCCTGAAATGAAAACAATTTTTAATTTGCTTTATTCCTGCACATTGTTTACAAAGTTTGGACTGTTTTAAGGACTGTTTTACTTGCAGTCTGTATAGAGAGGAAGCAACGATAAATATGAATGAGCCTGCTAGCAACAACATTGTTTCCCAATAACTTGACAATTTTAAAGTTTCGGACAATCTGGGGACAGTAAGTATACTGTGTTTGGGCAACTCTTTTAGAAAACTGATAAAGTATCTTATAGGAGAGCCGAAGGACGAAGACCATTGCGTACAGTTTGGAAGTATTAAACGAAGACGGAATTGACAAAACAAACAGAAAGACATACAAAACAAACACAGCACGCACCCGCATAGCTTCTGAAACTCGAACAAACCATCAAAAGGTGCAATCCTACTTTGATATTGGAAAATTTGGTGAATTTTCGAAATGAATGGTCTCTTTTTTCAAAAAGTTTATTTTTCTCAAAAGTGCGTCAGTGTCAATTCTGTTGTGATATTTATCTGCAAAGGCATTTCAGGAGTTCAGAGAAACTCGCACGAGTCAGCGTGGTTTCCATGAGCTTCTAGGAGCGACTACCAAATAATCTGTTTAATCTGATTTTTGTCAGACATGCATAACAATAAGCCGATCGAAAATCATCTGGCATATCAACGCTCGGGATAATGTCGCGAAGGACGTCACGTGAAAAAGTTCAAAACGGATTAAATCGACATGCTCAGCGTGAACACCTGCTTTGACCTTATTCTAAAGCCTCAACAGATAGATTTGACAAAAATTGACAATCAACGACCTACTCAATGCAGGATTTTGCCCCGCTTCTGTCTGAGTAGAACTACGATTTCGAATTAAACCACATTCAGCATTGGCCCACGAGCTTATAGGGTAGATTCCTCATTTTTTTGAGGGTGACATAAATCTGTCATGGCCTCCTTTTATTACGGGGTGTTACTCTCTGAACAGGTTCTGCCCTCCTTCACTGTATGGTGTGAGTCGAACTACCATTTTGCCCTTAGCATCCGAGGATGGTACCTCCACCTCGCGTTCATGAGGTCGGAATACCAAGGAATACAAATAGGTGCTTATGTGCTATTTGTCATTCCACCCGTTCATTTCTCAGGAATTATCCCCTGCTTGTATATGGTTGCTCGGTCGAAACCAAAAGAAAAAGAAGTGGAAAAAAGTTGAAGGCAAGTACCGACAGCCCTTTTTTTGTATTTTCCCTTTTTTTGGAAGAAAAATAGATTGTATCACTGATAAATCCATGACAATCCTACAGTAAACAAAAAAAAAAAACAAAAATAGAGAAGGAGCAAGATTAGTTACCGACTAAGACTGAGAACACAATTCTGCCACAGATAACTCTCTGACAGTTTTATAACTTCACTAGGCCTTTCTCTGATTGCTCTGAGAACGCGTTTTAGCCCTACTGATCTATCTTCAGCTAATTTTTTCACGTTCTGACCTAGTCACCTTTCTCTCGAGAATAAACTGGAGCTGACACAGCCTAACTGAACCGAAAGGAAAGGCAAAGTGTTATTTCTAGGATACTGAAAAATTGATGCTTACTTTCGGTGAACTCCATTCTCAGATTTTGTGGATTTTTCACTCCCATGACTGTTTGAAGCTGAATCAAAGCTGAATTTTTTGCTTGGCAAGGAGCAGCTTTTGCTATATTTTTTCCAAATTTCCTCGTTTTTGGTTGACTTTCTAATCGTTGGAGTGAACATCCAAGAAAAATGCTTGAGTTTTGATAAATTCGGTCGTCCTCTGAAGTCGTTTTGAGTATTGGTTTTGATTTTATTTGATGCCACTTTGGAATCGTCTCGACTGAAGAAGTCCTTTTTTAGCGAACCATTTTGAGAATTTTGCCTGACAGGCTTGTTGGGTTGTGTTTCTTTGAGCTCCATCGGCTTCGGAACACATCGTATCGCATTTGGAACACATGCTTGTGGAGTTAAGGAATTCCCAGATATTTTCTGTTCATCGTTATTAGCTGGGTGGCTTATTGATTTGTGGCTCAGTAAATTTGTTTGCGTACATAAAAGCGACGAAGGTCCTTCAGACATGTTGCTACTTTGCGGTGCCCTCACGCAATAAGTTGTATTCAGATCTTTGGTTGCATTTTGAAGGACATACTTTTTAATAGACAAATCAAGTGGTGCTTCTTGGTTTGCATTTAAATTATCAACTTGGGTTTCTTTAGGGGAATCAATTTTTGACAACTGACTTTTCAAAAACGCTTCTTCTAGTCGGAAGTTGTGTGCAAGGAGATCCTCAATGATTCCATTATTTGGTATATCCTCGAACGGAACAACGATTGGGTTATCGGTCGGACTTTCAAATGCAAGTTGTTGCTCTCTGTCCGCCAGAAGGTTTTCTTCCACATGAACATCATGAGTGGTTTCCATAAGTTGACTAGAGTGGGGATAATGGTTGTTAATTCGTTTACTATCTTTTATATTGTTGTGAGGAATTTTAGATGAAGGAATGTATTCGAAGGATTTAAATGCGTTTTTGATGGATCGTTCTAGTGGTTGATCAGCAACTTCATCAACAAACGACGTCTCGCTTAAGACGGGATCAGATGGGATGGCGCTCTCGCTGGGATTGAGTTCCTTCTCATCAACTTCTTTAAAATAATCGTCGTCATCCAGTAGGAACTCATGGAGATAAGGCTTGCCATTGCTTGTCAATGGCGTCTGTTTATTCGATTTTAATTTGATTTTTGTTTGCACTTTGGCTCTCTTTGGTTTTGGCTCGGGCAGATCTTCATCAGGATTCAAAATAAGTTTTTCCAGTTGATCCACTCCAACTAAGCATTCATGAATAAGTTTAAGTTCAACAAATTTTGTGCTTTCGTCTTTCAGAGAAAATGTCCTTTCGAATGCTTTCTCTTCACAAATCGTTTGATCGCTAAATAAATCAATTGAAAATTTTAGCAAAAAAACGAAAGATTCGGAGGTTTACACTGCCTACACTTTAGGATGATAGAATAACAAATTATTGTTTGCGTCGCCTACAATGGCACAGCTGTTTTGTCCTTCGTAGCAAAATCGATGGTTCGTTTGTCGAATAGAGATTTTGAAAAAATGTTGTGTGGTTCTAACAAAATTAATTGTATATTGAGGAAACGCTGAAACTGCTTCCAAGATTTGATCGCCAAATGGAGGAGCCTTGCCCAGGATCTGTAAGAATAGATGTTAGTGATAAAGAATGGAAAGATTCTTTCTATGCAGGAACCATTTCAATTTTCCGAGCATCGGTTTCTAGGAGTGATTTGATCGTTGTCTTACCAGCATTCACCAGATGATTCGAGTAAACAGGTCCTATATTTTTGAGCTGTTTGCTGACGAATTCGGTGTTGTACCAGAGTCTTGCTTTGTAGCATTTCGCTATGATCAGTGCACTAGAGAGGGCATTATAAGTTTTTCCGCATAAAATTCCTTCCGACAGGCGAATGTATTCAGCCAAGCCTGTGTGGACGAGTTGTTGGAATGAGAAGGTGTTGAAGACAAGGACAAAACAATGCCATACTTACATTTGGATAATTTCTCCCCTATCCGAATCATTCGCTGAGCATCCTGTTGCATGGACGGATCTTGGATCGTGATATTGTCAAAAACAGCTTGCACCAAACTGGAAACAAACACAAGTCACGGTTTCCTTAGAAATAATTCCAGGACATTAAGGCCTCACCATGATATTTTATTTTCATTGGTTTTGACTTTCCCTTTGATTGGAAATCGGATCGGATGATTGTTTATGGTGTTGAGAATTTTCTTGTCACTTACACGCAAGGTGAATTCTGAGAACTCTTTGCTTCGGATTATTGTGTTGAAGATATCCAGAAAGGACTCGTTTCCTTGCACCTGAAATCACTAATGAAATCGAATTTTCTAAAACGACACTTGACTTACCTTTCGAAACACTTTGATAGTCTCGAAGGATACATAGTAACGCGCCATCAGCTTTCCGATGTTGGTCGAGGCCATTGAAAGGCCAAATGTTTGATCCTTTACAATCAGACCACATCGCTCCAACCCGGTGATATGGGAAACCACCAGTTCTGCGAAGGAAGTTGAGTCGAGGTCAATAACCGGTAACAAATTAACCACTCTCGACTGCTAAACGAGGCGTTCTATTGACTCAACACTGATTTGATGTCGGAGCAAACACATTAATTTCATCAATGTTTGCCCATTGGCAATTATGGTACCATCATCGTCTTCCGCCCATTGCCGCCAATCGCAATAATAAAAAAACATGCATCAAGATTTACGCGCTCTTGGGATTATTTGGAAAGAACTAATAACAGCTATTAGGAGCATGTAGCCGCAGGCTGCATTGCTCGCAAACTTAACCTTTACGGCGACATTGGACACTGAATGTCGGTCTGAGAAGGATTTACCAGACAAGTTTTCACTGGTCATATATCACGCAATCCACCATTTTCTATCAACGAATGCATGTCGCTGCTGTCGACAATTTGGAATTTTATTTGTGCAATTATTTTGCGACCAGTCAAGGAGATCGCAGCCAAAATAGTGTGCAAATGATGGCTTCGACGACTGCGAGCGAAGATGCGGGAATATGCATCATATGAATGTGGAGAAGATGCGCATCTTCATCTTGAGTACGACAAATGCATGGGTATTAAGTAATAAAGTGATTTTCAGATTTGATTCTTTGACGGCGAGTGAGTTAAATGTTTCTAGAACGAGGCTTTCAAAGCTGCTTGATGGGATTTTAAAAATACTAAATTAAGAATAAATAATGGTGAAATTGAATTTTAAAATTACATTTATTGCTTGTTAAACGGCTTTAATTCCTTGTGTGGAAGTTAATTGCAGAAATGCAGCGCCAGACGTTTCAAGGTGCTGATTAAATGTATTGGGTGGCTGAAATGTAAATTAGTTTCCGAGAAAATCATGCATGTGCTGACGTGGGGTCAAACATGTTGTGCAACGAGACTGCAATTAATAATAATAACACCTGAATTCGTTACTTTTTACGACTCCATTGCTTTCATATGAGTACTAATTGGACAGTTTAGAAGCGATTTTGTCATTATTGACAACGCCACAAATCAGAATCCAATCCCTGTTCAGAAGTCAAATGGGAAGTACAAATCATAAAATTTTTACACATTGTAAAGTTTGCTGGGGATCTTTGGCTTTGAGGGTGATTTTAATTTCGATAAATCTGATGTAATTACAAATTTTAACAACTTTATTTACCAAGATTTATGATTTTCATTATATCCTGTATTTTTGACGCCTTGTAGATTCAAACGAAGGAAACCAGGGCATCAATTGGGACGTAAAATCTTAAAATTAACCTTCTCGGTGACTTTCAAACATGAAATTTTTAATATAAGTCGACACGAATTAGGAGCCTGAGTTCTGTGCACGTCATTTTGATCTGTTATACGTAACTAATAAAAGAAATAATAAATAATAAATCTATATTGCAAAAGAATAGTTCAATAAAGTTTTAAAAATGGATATTTTTTATGAGATAACTTTCTTTCGTATGGGATGAACTTTTGCGAATGAACACCCAAATGTTATCTCCCAACATGTTTTCGTTTTAGTGGCCCTAAAAACGTCGTTCAAATTCATCACAAATTGGCAAAATTGGCCCCTCTGTTCCCTTAAAAATGCTTTAAAATGATCTTTAATTTGATGGGGTGCAACTCCTTATTGTGAGTTTCGTTCCACATCTCCATTACATGCAGAAGCGTAGACTTTACGAGAAACGTCAAGAGTCAATTTTTTGTAGGACTTGGTTCCCCTGCATTAGCTGTTAGGTGACTGATTACTAAGATCCCCGCCACGGCCTCATTTGTCGTTGTCCTGTTTTGTTCCGAGAAACTCAGCTTAGAGGCTTTCAGCATACCCAAATACTTAACTGATAGTTTTGACTCTACTAATGTATCCCTAACACTAATCTTCCTTGCTCTTTGGATCATATTGTCTATCAGGATGATAAGATGACAGGATGACACCGCAGTTTTCTCTAGCTCTATGCTAAATCGAAAAGTTGCTTTCCAGCTCCCTATCTGGTGCATTAGTGTCTTAATTCGGCTTCATCGACAGTGCGCCTAGTGAACAGAACTGCAACAAAATTTACACAGCAGATCTAGCACTAGCACATCCACTGGCATGTATAGTCTGAGTAGTCCTTCGTAGGAGATGTTCTACAATTCTGGGCTCTGGATGAAGCCTACGTATGCACGTATTGTAACTAGGAGCCTCCGTTGATTATGGGTTTTCCAGGTCATCCAGAATATCCGTCCACCTTGCGGAGTTGAACGGTTTACTGATATCCAGCGACATTAGGAGATGTAGCCACCACTTGGACCGACTACATAACTCCAGCTGTCGGAGGATAGTGACAGCCTCCGCAACTGCATCTATAGTTGAGCGCCCTGATCTTACACCGTACGGCTTTGATGGAATCCTAACAGAATGAATAACGTCAGGAGTCTTCCTTATATGAGCTTATCGACCACTTTCATGGCCCCATATAGCATGCACAGCGGAAGGTATGCTGAATGCTTTTCGGGATTTCCACTCTCTTTGCTAATCCGTACGAGTCTTGCAATCCATCCTCCATCGCGCAGGAAAAACCACTTCTCGTAAAGAGGTATTTATATTACTGAGCGGTGATTCAGGCCAGACGCGTTAGACTAATCACAATATCTAGAACGGAATACCATGCAATCCTGGAATTCAACTTCATGGAAAGAACTGATAATTTCAGTTCTTTCATCGTGAAAAGTGGACAGTTTACAGGGGTTGACCCTGTGACCAACTTCACTACGGACGGAATATATAGGGAAGAAAGCCGTACTACCTCGTCCATATTGTCGGGTTTGTGTCCGCCTATAAAGCGGTGAATGTGCGCATAACTACATAACCAGGCCCCACGGGTCCCTGTTTACGACTTCGAAGAGTTTCTGTCACTAGCTTGTTTTAAGTCCGTTGATCTGCTCGAAGGTTGTTCGACCAGTACAATGAGGCTTGCGGCGGCGCATAAATAACTTACAAACAGTTTTGATTTTAATTATTGTAGAGTTCATCATGTCTTCAGCAACCAAACCTCGATTGTGCGTTGTGTGCGTTTTAGGAGCGTGTCGACAAACTTCTTCCCGTCTATCTTCAAAGTATTCCACAAGTAGGAGGAACGATGAGTCCATGGGAATTTAAAAGCATTTCCTCGAATCTCAAATGCTATGAACTGATGGTTACTCGCCAAATAATGCTCTAGAAATTACCAACTGTTTTTCCTTAATAAAAGGTTCTTCGAGTCGAACGTCACGGCCAAAATGGTACCCATGCCGGCCAAGCGGCAGAAAATTGGGGTATTCCTAGTGTTCACCACAACTAGCCCCACTCTGGCTGCCATCTCCAGAATTATTTCCCTCTTGGATATGATTGGGAGAGGTCCTATTCAAAAGTGTTAGCATTAATGTCCCCTGAACATGAAGAACATGACCCTCTATGCTCGAGTCAGCGTCCTCCATGGAGTTGAGGTTCGCCTGAAAAGATGATATTGTTTGTACGGTGGCAGTTACACACTAGAAATGTTAAACTTTTTTTTTAAACTTTTGTCCGCGGCGTGGAGATATACACTGTTTCGAACCCGGATGACGCAAGTATTCGATTTACCAGAATATCATTTTGACAAATTTTATCTCGGTGATAATCGCTAAACAACAAAAGGTCAGCTTTCATAACCCTCGCAAACCATTTGATCAGGTTTTGGGCGTTTTGGCTCCAATGTAAGTTTACCTGCAGGACATAGTTCGTTGAATTGCTTCTATGCTTTTAGATACGGGTTCCTCAAAGACCAGGTTCTTTCTTGTTCTTTGGAATATGTTTCTAGGCATCATTTTGGGGTCAAGGTTCTCATAGAGAATATAATGCACCACTACCGTGCAGTATATTGATTAAGTCCCTGTGGCTCCGTACTTTGGAACCTTATGCGTTATGACCATTAATAAGGCAAGTATGGCCGTAACCTAGGATTGAAATTGCTCTGCATACCACCGGCCTGCATACCACCAGACATATTTTCATTTTATCCATGCTGAGAAATTTTCCAGCCGGCTTATAAGCCATGACACCTGTGACCCATGCCCTGTACTAAATAATCTTGGCAAGATTAGTCTGTTTTTGAACCTATATAATGCATTGAAACCCGTTTTGTGGCACTCTTCCATCTCAGTCATGTCATTGACGCAGTCTTTGTCAAACATTTTGAAGGTAGGCTTGTCGACTAAGATTTTTCACCTTGGGCTTTCTCAACTTTTTCAAGGAATGAGTGGTTACTTGTTATCTCAGTTCGAAATTTTACAAGAGGCCCACGGATTCCGACCGGCCAAACCGCTCCGGTGGTACTTTGAACATCATCAAATTTCATAGCTTTTCTGATTTCCTGCAAAGCGCCCGCATACTTTCTTAAAACGATCGATTTGGTTGCATACTTCAATTTTTTGTTGGAACAGTATAGTTTTAACTACTGATGACATCAACGAAAACAGACGAGGATAATGATTTTACTTGAAGAAATGGACTAATTCTGGTATACCATGGACTCAATGTTACGACTTGCCTGAGTACTAAGAGCTAACTAAATAGTAGAAAACCTTAACAGGAAGGCTTTCAGAACTATCAGTAAAAGGTTTCCAGACTATGTCAAGCCTGAAGCAGTCCGCACTCTCACTTCTTTTCAAGTAATCGAAGTTAAATGGAAGACCTTTCAATGCTGACAAAAGGGAGCTTATGCTTAACACAAAATGACGAAACACGAAAACATTTCCACTCCGACTGCTGATGGAAAACACATTAACTTCGCATACTTGGTAAAGTATCAGAAGAGTCTTTGGAAAGTATGCTGACTTGGACTCCACATATGAGAGAAATGAGACAGAAAGCTACAGCGGCGCTCTTCACAATGCAAAGGGTAGTGGGGAAATTCTGAGCCTTAAGAACCAAAATCGTCCACTGGATATACACCACAGCATAGATACCAATAATGGTATGGTGACCAGCACTTCAAAAGAAAACCACTGCAAAAGAACAGAAGATGCGGTGAATTGCCTGACATGGCATTCATATGGATATGTACCATTAAGACAGCGCCAACTGCTGCCTTGCAGATAATGCTGAATCTCATACCCACTTGGCAAAGTCAGTTTTAAAAAAGCGTAACTTGTAAGCATCATATTAAATTTACCACGTGAATTTTAGGATGGACAAAACGAGCCCTTGATAAATCAACATAACACCCAGAGAAGAGTGAGGAAAAGATGCAGGAATTGAAACCTGGAAGTAAAAACGTGATCAATACCGATGATTCCAAAATGATTGACAAAATCGGCGAAGGAATCTTATTCTGAGATCATCATAATCACAAACTTGGGAGTAAAGTTAGAAACTTTGGCCGGGTTTATTGGAGTTTTCCAGTCAGAAGTTGTCTGCTCTGAAGGAGAAAGCAACAAGCTGTCTATAGGCAAGAATACAAATATTCTCGGACAGTAAGCTTACACTGATAGTGCTTGCCTCAAGTTAGGTGTTTTCACGAATAATGCAGAATTAAAGACAGGTCCCCAATGCCCTAACAACCCGATTAAGTGTAAAGCTAACATTAGGTCCTGGGCAATGCGGTGTAGAGGAAAGTGAAAAGGTGGAGATTCAGCAAGAGCAGAATGAGCTGATCAGAATGCAATTAGAATACAACCGATCAAAATGCCACTAGCAACAGACAAAACCTCCTGGAAAGAGACAAATACGGCTAGGAAGGACAGGATAGAATGAAGTTTAAGCCGAACGCTTTTGCCATACCCTAACAAAGCGAGAAAATAACAACTCTAAGGGGGGAAAACTAATAGCATAAGAAAACTTGTGTCAACACTTACAGATCACAATCTCTTAGGTCAACACGCGAAACGGTGATGATAGCTGTCGAGGATGTGCCGAGTATGAGGAAAGTACAGAAAGCTTCCTTTTATGAATAAATTTGTCTCATTAAGTTAAAGTTCGAACTTAAATAACAATTTTCAGAACTAGATTTGTCAAATCGATTTCCTTGTTATGAACTAATAATTCTAAGTCGAAATACTTAAGCAAAATGAAAATCACTCTCGTCGTCTCGCCGAAAATCTAATTTTCCAGGGTATCAGTTAAGTTTATGTTAACGTGCTTAAACTACGTTCTGCAGTTGCTACTCATTCATACTCGGCTTTAATTCAAACATTCAACAGAAATCAGATATCCGAATAGCAACCGTTTATTGTTTAATTGTTTTCAGTGAATTCTATGGTAATTGTGGAAACAAACTCATCAATGCATCGCGTCTTGGCTGGTATCTGATTGCAAAACAGTGCATTATTTGTTCGAATGGATATTCCAACTTTACCCAGCGAGCCTAGACTAGACACGAAGGTATTTTAAGGTCTGCTGTAGAATGCGTTGGTTGGATCTTGCAACAAATGGTAGTTTCATTGTTGACATAACGCTAAAAGATCTGCAAAGTATCAATTTACAGACGTGAGAACATGAAGACGACAACGAAAATGTTTTTCCTTGGATATATGCTTATACATCGAATGGAAATCATGTCGCGATAAAATATGGCGGAGCGGTGTGACGAGTGTTGGTGGATTGGCCGGGAAGGATTGCATTCGTTGTCGACAGCAGTCAATTGAATTTATTGCAGAAAGGGTTTGAATGTTGGTTGATATTGGTCCCTCTGAAATTCTGTGATTTGAATTAGTTATATTATAAGAGTTTTAGTATCCATAGCGGTTATAAGTTTGCAATTCTAACGCAAATGAATGGTAAGGGATCATTCAGATACATATCAATGTCATTAGAAATAGCGTAAAGGAGTCATGTGCCATGTCCTCTGGTAGACTTTACCTCAACTAAACGCCCACTTTAAACTATCTTTCGACAACCCTAACGAACAATAACAACAGCAAATATCTGTTACATGCTATGTATCACTGCAGGAGTCGGACTAGTCGACATTGCGAAAATGTATGCAGTAAATGCACTTTAGTTCCATCTTTAAAGTTCGCGTCAAGGCAACCTCTTAGGTAAGTTGCGCTGCACTGCCATCCATGCGCATCTTCTTTTCAGAAAATTGAAACTAGGCAGGTACGGGCGAGCTGGCTGGTCTGGTCTGGGATAAGACGTGAAGAAGATGCGCTCCAAGTATTCCACGTACTCGTTAATCTGACAATTCAAGCCGCCGAGCTAGCGTGGCATGCATCGAGACCCGGATTTTTTCCGTCCACTATGAATTATAAGAGTTGACCTTTTGACACAAACCATGGAAATTACGTAATCCATAGGAGTAGTGAATTCAACCGTTCAAGTGTTAGGCAAACAGCACCATGGTGGCAGCATCTCCACAAAAGCTGCTTCGATGACATATAAAATGAGTAATATTTGCTAGTTACATTCCAAATGATGTGAAACACTTGAATTGGTAGCAACGAACCAACAAGAAGCTCCCTCAAAAAGAAAATCTTCTAAAACCTTTTCCAATGAATACTCACATGCTAATTTCAAAGTACTTGCAATACTGCTGACGTCCAGCCATAAGGACGATAGAGCGAAATTGTAATGTTTGACATACAGATGCCAAAAATAACATTCCGTAAATATTTCAGTGGTCTTCCACTTACAACAGGTCCAATAACAAAAAGTTTCTGACCTCCAATTTTTGTCATACTTTGAATTCTGTTTCGAAAGGGACAAAAATCATCATTTTACGTATTATTTCGAGAAATGAGGTGGCGCGCAGTTGAAATGACTTGAAAAATAGTACAGTAGAAACCCTCCTAAACTGGACTCCTCTCAACAGTATCCCGCACCTTTGAAATAACCAGTCTAGAGAATGAAACAAATTTTTGAAAAAAATGGGTGTGGCGCATAATTTCTAAACAAGTTTCCGGAAAATGCCAACGAGTAGGAGAGTGTATTATGTAATTTATCACCAACACGTTCTCCACACTTATCTTTATTGCGTTTGAAATTCACTTTGATTCTTTGAAAATTTATTTTGAATTGTACGAGATTTGCCCAAAACGTATCGAGCCTATCTTTGTATTTCCACGCCTCGACGTTTAAGCACTCTCTACCGGATATTAATACAAGCTACAACTTTTCAGTATTTCTCTCGATGCGTCAGTTCTTCTGAACATGCATTAGTTCGCACCAAGCGTATGTTAACACAGTCTTAACCTTGAGGAGACACAGGGGACGCTGATGACCCCACCACCTCAAGAAAAGTCTTTATACGGTTAGTTGCTAATGTTGTCTCTATCTATCGCTTTGTTATTCTATGATTCCAAAAGTGCTGTCAGTCGCACGCATCGAACTGTCTCGGACAGTTGTAGTGTTTGTTCACTCCTGTTGCTTTTCACGTATATTTTATTTTTTTCTGTTGGGACAGTGAATCGTAGCTTTAGTGGTAAAAATGACTACGCTTTCGGATGTTAAAACAGAAACTGCTTGCATGGACTTACTGATGTCGATTTCGATTATGAACACTACTCAGAAGATGGAGACACTTCCGAGATTGAAGACAATGTCTCTGTCCAAAATTCTCTGTCTGTGTCCAAAATTTACGTATATTCACACAAATCCACTAGCCTCCAAAGTATCCATATGTAGTACAAATATATGAGCAATTTTCAATGAAATACATTTTTCAGTCGTTCTTAGTGATTTATGAATAAAGTTTTTCGATTTATGAATATACGACATATGTTGGCCATTGATTGGAAAGTATATGGTGAATATTAAGTTTATGCATTTCTTATCGCGCGAAAAACATGATGGAATTGCAGATATCATGTTACTCTACTTTAGGCACGAAAGTAGCCGAACATTTTAACAGCTGATGAGGAAAAACAGATAAATATCAAATTCAGGGCAACGGATTGTGCCTCTCTATATCTCATACCTTTACGGTTCCACCACCAACGAGTCAAATATCGCGACGAAATATAGTAACTCTCGACCGAATTTCCAGAGGAGATACTCAGAGTATTGAAACTAAAAAAGATACTGTTACGTATTCCGAGATGTAGGCGACATTAAACAAACATTTAAATAATAAATGAATACGTTACACACATTACATCAAACACACGACATTAAATAAATGAATAAATAAATAAAATAACAATTAATTTTGAATATAATAATTAATTGTTTTGGTTAAGTTTTTTATATGTACCCATATTTTTAAGTTAAAAGAAAATCATACGAGATGAAATAGAAGTAAGAATAAAATTAAAATAGAAACATTTATAGTTAGATTTAGGTATTAAGTTAAATAATATTGATAACAAACAAACAAAAAAAAAATAAAAAAAGTCTCATTAAAATTAAATGCCAGAAAAAAAGTCTCAAAAAAAAATATTTCCAGTCGCAAAAAAACCCAAAAAAATTTGAGTAATTTGAGATAAATTTTTCTATTGATATGATTCACTAGGTTGTTGTGTATGTATCAGTATAAATAGAATAGAAATTGTGAGGTATGAGATAACCGATAGAGGAATTAATTCAAGTATCAAGAAGTATAAATAAAGTATCAATTGGAGTTTAAATAGAAGTATCAACCAATTGAAGAATCAACCAATAGGACTATCAATCAATAGAGGGAGCGCGATCCGAGGTAGCGCAGCAGAACCGGTGAATCCTGAAACTAGCTAAGGTGCAGATTCGTGCTACAGGAAGCAAGATTAGAGGTAGCGCAGCAGAACAAGTGAAGTCCTGAAACCAACTGAAGTGGAGGTTCGTGCTACAGGAAGCACGATCAGCGCAGCACAATTGACAGGTGGTCATTATGCGGCCTTTATATTTTCAATTAACCCTGTCTGTCCCTGCAGGTGCGACCGATCGGTTGCCCTTTTATTATTATTTATTCATTATTAATTATATATTATATTTTTTTTTTTTTTTTTTGGAAAATACATAACAATGCTTTCTCAACTTTGTCTTGGACAAAGAAATAGAGCGGCAGGGTATAATTACAGGAACGGCGCTGTTTACACTATATACTGTTTGTACGGAAATAGAAGCTTTCTTAAGTCTTCTGCTATTCGTTTATAAATAAAGACATCCGTAAAAATGTGAAAGATATGTGCTCACCATTTATCGCTACTTTATATAAATCTGTAAAGGATGTAAGTCGTCTTCAATTTCTGTTGATATGCTTATGATTTGAGGATAAAGGTAACCGAGATAATGACAATAAATTTGCGCCCATTTATCAAATATTGACAAAGTTCATATCTAAAAGCAGAAATTCTCGTAACTATAGGCGAACAACTTTTGAACTTCCGCTAAAAGCGTCCATTTAAAGTATATATTGCGTCAAAACCAGATAAATATGAAATGGAAACAGTGGCCATATGTGATGCCAAGAAATTCCGTATGTTCGATGCAGCACCATTTATTGCCAAGCAATCGAATTTGAAGAGACCTCCAGATTATGTGAAAAAAACAAGCCGAAAGCAATAAAGGATCCAGTCGCAATATCGCTTATCAAAGGTTGGTTCTCATCTATTCCACTTGCCGCTGAAATGCTGAAGAATTATAAGTTAACAACATATTGGTACACTACACAAAATAAACCGAAATTCCGCCATCTTTCGGGCCACACAAAAGCAAACAATCTCAGTTTGCTTTTGATCAGCAAAAAATGTTATCACATAAAATTAAATCTGTTTTATTATTACGTACGATACACTACAAAGCTGAACAAACCCAAACCCCAAAAACAAGCAAGCTGGAAAGAACACGAAAGATGGGGTCAACAAATTTTAGCAAAACGCTATATTCCTTCGTGCACTTCCTTATTTCTATGACATGGTTGATCAAGCTGGATCATATTGAATGGTCCAAAGCCCAAATAGCATCCAAAAGCTCCCATAAAACGTCCCTGAGTGTTTCTTTAAACGAACTTGCGATTCAATTGGTTAAGCCGCATATGAAGTGGCGTTTGACTAAGAATTCACCGCGAGAATCAGAGCAATATACGTGACATTCTAAATATGATCCAGGAACCTCCTGTGGGTGAATCTCCGGCTAAGTTACAGAAGTAAGCAAGGTGTGCGCTGTTCCCAAGAAAACGGGACGAAAAAATTAAGACAACCTATAAAAAATTTCAATTACCCGCATGCTCTGAACATCGTCAATACATTTGCCAACTTTATATTAAAAATTATCGGGTATGGGAACGTTTCTACAGTTTGTAGACAGATGTCCTTACATGTACTTTTTTGTGTCTGCTGAGGTAGTGTTCTTGGCATGCGAAGTTGTATGCGTAGGCTCACTAACGCAGTAGTCGATATTCTTTCAAAGCATGAACACCGTTTTTTTCTTGTGTTAAAAATGTCGACTTTCATACCGAAAATGCTGCATTTGCGGGAAGTCTTAGTTCATTATTTCATTCTCAAGAAGACTGCTGCGGAAACTTATCGTATAAGACTGAATGTATACGGTGATCATGATCCATCTGAGACGACTTGCAGTGAATGGTTTCGGTGTTTTAAAAATGGTGATTTTTACGTGACTAATAATGATCGTGTAGGGGCACTGCAATTGTCGCAGGAGTTAAATCTTGACAAATCTACCGTCGGTGAGCGCTTGCACGCCACGGGAATGATCCAAAAAGCTGGGACTTGGGAGCCGCATCAACAGAGAGAGAGGGTCATCGAAAGGCGTTTGGTGACGTGCGATATGCTTCTTCAACGACAAAAAAGAAAGGGTTCATGCATCGACTTGTGACAGCGGATGAGGAATAGAGTAATACGACAACCCCAAGCGACCAAAACATTCGATGATCCCGGGAGAACCAGGTCCATCGATGCCAAAACGAAATATTCACGTTTCCAAGGGATGTTGTGCATCTGGTGTGACCACAGTGGTATCATCTCTTACTAACTCCTGAAATCTTCTGAAACAATCACTGGAGATGTCTACCGACCGGAACTAATCCACGTGAATCGAACTCTGAAGGAAAAACGGCCAGAATAGAATGACAGACATGACAAGCTGATTTTCCTGCTTGACAATGCAAGGCCGCACGTGGCCAAGCCGGTCAAAAAATAATTGGAAAGTGTGAATTGGGAGATTCACCCATCCAGGCCCCACCCGCCGTATTCCCCAGACATTTCTCTTTCGGATTTCCATTTGTTCCGCTCCATGCAATCAGTCCTCACTGGAGAACGATTTACTTTTTTTGAAGGCTCGATGACTGGATCGAATCAAACGATGAGAATTTTTTCCTCCGAGGAATCCATTTACTACCAGAAAGATGGATGAAGGTCATAGCTCCAAATAGTGCATACTTTGAATGACGTGACTGTATCCTTTAATGCTAATATAAACTTAATAATAAAAAAAAACTTTGTCGAGATAATGGCTGAAACTTATTCCTAAGCCCAATAATACATTGAAATTATAATTTTTTTGCTTGCTTTTTTTTAAAAAATAAAGTAGTTAATCCCATATAGATAAGTTTGATGTTTGGTTTTAACGTTTTATTTGCAATTAAGTTCGAAAGAATGGACACTGTCGCTTTTTACGTATGCAATAAAATTGATACCTATCGAACGTTAATTGTGTGTTTAATTAAGGTTAACTTTTAAGATTATTATTTAAAAATGAAGATTAATTTTTAAAGATTAACGAATTTTCATCAGATTTGAGATGATTTAAAGAAAGAAAGATTTGAATTTCTATCGACTGATTGGGCTCCATTTTCTGGTAATCTGGATACCTAGTCTGCTTCATTCAAATCTAATAAGTACCTTTATAATCTTATCAGACGGCTTACTCGTCTTCAGATTTCTTATCGAGCAAAACAGAAATTCTTGGTTACTCAGCGTGCATCGCAACACTTCATTGTTACTCTGAAAGCTACGGACAAATTTATTCAAATTTGGTACAGTTGAATCAAAGAATAATTTCAGTTTAACGCACCCTATAGCTATGAATGATACCAAAGCCACTTAATAGAGAAATTTCTTCCTGTTAGAGAATACCCACTTGCATCAGGTCACCAAAAACTTCCAGTCCTATCTCTGTTGCAGTTCACTGGGACAATTTTGTAGGATTTACTTACAAAATGTTGGTATATCAGAATTTTCTCATTATTTGTTCGTTTACCTTTACACCTTCTGTACAACCGTTCTACTTCCCAACTTCACCATCACGAGTCCTGTTCCTTTCTAACTCTTTTGTACAAGCCTTAGCGAAATCGAAACAATCATCTTTCCATCAACAATCATCACTCCATTGAGCTTTATATAAGTAAGATCCTGATAGTATTCCAAACATATTTGTGAAATCTTTAGCATTCTCTCTGACAGTGCCATTGTTTCTTTTCTTCAATATCAGTATGATACTAGTTCATGGTATCATTGTTCCAATTCTTAAAAGTGCTGATACCTCTGGTGTATCCTACTAATGCAATGCCCTATATCCCTGATTCCGTGTCTTTCATACTTATTGAAACGTCTTAAAACGGAGTTTCCTTTGAATTGTGCTCAGTTACGGTTGCTGACCAACATGGCTTCCTTAAAAGTCGCTCTACCACTAATAATTCAAATGGCATTGCATGTCACGGCAAGGCGTTGGAAAGAGAGTTCCAGGTGGATGTGATCTTTTCGAATTTGTCCTAGGCATCCATGCTGACAGTCACTGTCTGCTTCGCCTAAAATTCAAGGCTTTCCTGTTATGGAAGTATCTACGCCATAACTTAGACTTCCATTACTCCTTCATCTGGTGTCCCCCAATAATCCATTCTCGGACCACTTATCTTTCTTCTTTTTACAAATTACCTTCCTTCGGTGATCTCATCTGGTGATGATTCTTAAATAGGTTGATTGCGTCACTACAGGATTTTCATCTTCTTCTCAGTTTCTTGTCCACTTTTTGGAAGGCGTGTTCTCTTAGGTTTTTATGTGTTTCTTGTCCACTTTTTGGAAGGCGTGTTCTCTTAGGTTTTTATGTGTTAACATTAACTGCTATAAAATTGCTTTCTCGTTAAATATCACACCAATGCTCTTTAGTTACCTAACATGAACAGACTGTTTCTGTATTTATCACTTTTAAAGATCTAAGAGTTACTTTTGACCAAGACTTTAAATTTAACGTTCATACTCTCAATGCGATCACTCAAGAAACTAAAGTTAATTGCTATGTTCTGATACAATTTCATACTGACTCTTTTCCCCCGTCCTATAGTAGAATACTGTTCCGTATTTTAGTCTCCCTGATATTCTGACCTTATTTCGACGGGTGAATAGGTTGAACGTAGGTTCACTCGCTTCGTGTTCTACAAGAATGACATACGATATCATCTTTTTGATTTCCGTTAAACTTTTCTTCATTTCCTTTCTTTAAATTTGTACCGATATGTGCGTCACTTAGCCTTGGGCCTCCATCACCTCACACATTCTATGGAATAGAAAACTTTGCGCTCCACTACTCAGCAAAAAAATCAGTCTTGAAACTTTATTTATATTTACTGCGTTTATTTATGTGTATTTACAGTTGAAGCGGCGATGTTGATAAATGTTCTGGAAAATTCCGGGGCTAAGCAATTTTAAGGCAAACTTATAAGCAGAAATGCGAATAAAAGTCGATTAAATTGGTGAAGAAGAACGAATGATTGTGATGAAAAATCGTTTAAGGTAGATACAAAACATCGGATAAATGAAAAAAAAACGAAGCTCCGTCCTTTCCTTCCTTTATATGTTCATATTGACAAATTTGTGAGGATAAACTTTATTAGAGCTTATTAGGGATTGAGACACAAACGCGTTCGATAAAAATCACAATTTGAACGCTTTTGGGATTTCGGTCTTGATTGGTTTGAGTTTAATAAATTTACTGCATTTGACGGTGAAGCCAATCTGTGTCAGACGCGATGAGTTAAGAAAACAATTCCATTGGTGTTAAATTTATTGGAACTGTAAACGAAGATGGTATTGTCCCCATTTAGCCATTCAATCATTCTGTGCACAACAATTTAATGAACAATAAAATTATCCAGAATAATTATCAAGGTGAAGCGCGATCCTAACGCGCCATCTCATTTGCCATTCACTAACCTGACTCGTGCCACTAACACGGATATCCCAGTGAAGTGTGCCGCAATTGATGATTATTAATGATGTATTAGGTATGAGTTGTATGGCACATTACAAAGTATCAATTATATTAAATGCGAAATCAAATTGTAGTTCTTAAAAATAATTTGACATGGAGCAGGATAAAACTATTAAAATCTACTTCATCACCGTTGATGTTTCACAATGCTAACGAAAACAATAGCCGTGAATTTATTGTGTACCATTTAGATGTTAATTTTACATTTCAAAACGTTCACAACGTCAGTAAATGTTTTCAAATCAATAAACAACATGCCGCATGATACGCGGAAATTTCCTTTCTTTCCTTCGGTTTGCAATATTAATTGCAAATACACACAGAATAATGTGCAAATTGAAAAGGTCATTATCGAGAAATATTCCGATGTAATGAAATGTGTACGTTTAAAAAGATCAAAAGTTTGCCCGTGCTAAGCGTCATGGCTGCTGCATGTCCAAATGCAACTTGACCATCTTCCCCTTGATCAACCAAGACATCGTACAACACGTTAGTGACCTTTTGTTACTCTTCCGATTACCACACTTTGCCCGATGTGTCTTTTTTACAGGCAGATAAACAGCATTAGATAAAATTCAAGAACAATACGACATACATCCATATGTCCGCATAACATTACCTGAAAATCTCAAAAGACTGATACCAAACGGCCTTGGCCAGGTGGTAATCTTTGCAGTCAATTTCAAATGTGGTGAAAATATGTACCTTTGCAGGAGTTTTTTCTGGTCTCAGCCATTCCGATTGCCAGTCATAATATTTTCAAGCAGTTCAATTAACTACAATCGGAGTTAAGGTCTTTTTTTCGTGGTTTCTTTGAACTTTTATAGAAATTTAATTAGTATTAGAAAGGAAGCATCCATATATGCGCGCGAAAACTTACCACTCAAAACTTAAGAAGACAACTCAAGTCAAGCCCAAATAATGTCTACGACCCATCCATCAGAAGCCTTCGGGCATTAGCCATTATTCAACCACTTGCGCAGCACTTGGCACCAGTTCATGCAAAACTAAGTTGGATATTGATGGCAGGTGTTAAAAGGTGTTTGAACAGCATTCCTGCGCATCGATAGGATTAACTTCATCCAATATCAATTACCAATGTTTGAAATGCATCTATGCAAACAATTTCTTTGAAAGGTCCGTTGGCGACAGCAGAGGCCGACATAAATCTCAGCTAATCAACGCATAATTTGACTGGTCAACTTTGGAGCTCTTCAGACGCATGATGACCATTTGGCAGTTGTGAAAACCAATAAGAGTTCAAACGACATTCATAAGTGGATAATTCTAAAAGGCTTTCTAATTAGGTCAATGTCGACGTCTGCTTTCTGGTAATTTGCAAAGAAACTAACGTGCTGCGCCCGGTAGAAGACACGAGGCAAATCGATGGTTGCATGATCATATACGAATGTTTCGATGAGAAGATAAAAATAAATTCATGCATAATACACGAAAATATAATACTCTCTTCCCATAGTCTGCAAATTCTCATTTGAATAATCAAAACTGTAAAACAGGTTACTTGCTTAAGTCTTTTGTTTACGTAACATAAACACTCCTCCGAGGCTCATCATGAACGAGGATGAACGATGTGAAATCGTAAACGAAACGACAAAGAAACAGATGGTAGACGGCAAAGACTCACTTGAGCCTTTTTTAACGTTATCAAACTATATAATATGTATTTACACTTAATGATGAATGTTCTTATAATTCATTTGATGTAGTATCGAGGACAAGGCTGCCTACATCCTGTTTTCAGCTAGGCATAATGCTGCGCCTAGGGTTTCGTTCTCTCATCTTCATCTTTTCTCAGCTTCTAAATTCAGAAGGAAATGCGAGAAAGGACTCACCTCCTCATTCAATTTATACTTTTTCCAACTGTCAACACTGCACGAGCATTTGTGCAACTTCACGTAATTGGTTAACGTCAGTAGATGTCTACTAATGAGAGAAACCCCGCAAAAACTTAGTATACCCAGCATCTACGAGCTCTGGTTCACTTATAAAAACGCTGAGTCTTACATGTAGACAAGGCTAAAAGGGAGATCACAAATAATATCCCACAGGTTGATGTGCTAAATCCCGTTCTCTTCGACATCTATACTACGAAATCACATGCCATAGTCGACTCAAACGCCAATATCCTGCATCCTTCAGATGACAATATATTGACGAGCAAAATTGATATGCCAGAGCATAGTTGATCAATTCGCTCAAAAAAAAAAGTTTGCTGCTATTCGTAAGCGCTGATAGGGTTGATGTATAGCACATCAACTTCTTCAACATGAAAAACCTAACCAAGGGTTACATCTAAAGAATGCCCCCATCAACTGGAGCAATCAACAGGACAGGTTCCGTCAATGACATGGAAGCAAAAGATTGTTAAAATGTTCAGAGCCTTCGCAAAGTCCGGCAATATTATCTAACTTCTAAGCACACCCACTCACTCCTCTAAGCCTATTCTGGCACTCGACGTGTATGAATCTGTTATCAGGGTGTAGGCAGATATTCCATATTCCAGATCCAGGATATTCCTTTCAAAGCATAGACAACATTAAAGCTTAGATACTGAAACAGAGTCTAGGGCTACGCCCCAGCACTCCAAATCTTTACACTTTTGTAAAAGGTGCTGAATATACAACAAATAAGGAGCAAAATACGTAACTGCGAAGAAAGTAGGCAAGGTTATCAATAACAACATCCATAAGTTGACCAATGAACAGTGGGTAGTCATTTCTTATGGAAATTCAAGAACCTCTTATCCAGCAGCAATGAACTACCTAACCTTCTTCGTCGACTTTTCGTCGACTTTACATCCAGCTTTTCATTCAGACCTTAATAAATGCTTCCTGACACATGTTCACACACTAATCAGATACTAAGTAGATACTGTGAAGAACATAGTGACATAGTGACATCTCCCATTGCAACCTGCAACTGAACAGCTATCTCTAGCCTTCATAGCCCGATCGCCACTTCAGAGGCTGAACTTTATGTCGTTTTCTAAGCCCTATTAAAACGAGAGAGCTTAATGGACTACTTTCAAGTAGTCGTCCAGTATAGGCGTAATAACCTTGGCCCAAGTATGGATAAAATGTGGGTTATTCACGACCTGATAAAATCTATACCGTCCTGTGGATACCCGAGCACGTGGTCAAGAAGGTTAAAAGCATGGCAAAGGAATCCTCAATTCGGAGTGACTGTCTACACAGATGTGGAACTGGATGAAATTCTTTTCCAAATATTTAATGAATCCATAGGTAACTAGCAAACCATGTATATGCAAGGAAGCATATCACCTCCAAAATGATAAAAGGGCTTGGTTTCAAAACAAGAAACTTCCTTCCAGATGTATCAAGATCATTAACAGATTGTCAACTAACGAATTTTAAAACAATCTGATCCGCTTCCACATCAAGAAAGCTAGCTCCGACTCCCAACACATATTACCTCTTCCCGCCCACTCAATAGGTTCAATACGACACAAACTGACAACGAGAGAACAAACATTACGACTGCAATCAAACAAGATGTTTATCGCTGGCCCGTGCCATATATCCAGATCTAAATTTCCTGATCCTAGGACCAACATCCGAAATAAAAATAATAAATAAATTTGTTTAACTGGCTTAAGTATCCCTCAAAATACAGTGCCAGTGGAAAGCTATCCAATCTCGCTGACATGACACCTCCATTGCTTTGTTTTGCCTTTTGTTTAGCTTTTTAGCTTTACATGGAGAAAAAAAGTACCCCTCCTCTTGTGGGAAGGGAAGAACAAATCGCCCCATAGCACTGTTTAAGAATTGAGATGAAATTGAGTAAAGTGTGAAGACAAGTCATAAAAGAACTTCCCATGCAAAGCTATAGGTGGTCTACGTTGGATATAAACGCAAGAAATCTATAATGGAGGCTGAAGAAACAAAATTTACACATTGGTATATTCCTGGACTAGAGAAAACAGAAATCAAAATAAGTGAAGCTACTAAGTGTTTTACTATCAGCAATGGAAACTACTCCGTCAACACACTTGGTCACAATCTCGGTCATGCCAGTAAATAATGTGATCGGCAAAAAGCTCAGAGACAAAAAATTTTAAGGATCGGCCTCGATTAAGTCAGGATATTGACTTCATAATTAAAAATATTATATCAAAGGAGAAAATTGTCAAGCTCGAACCTGAGGCGTCATATATAATGGTAGAACATTGACAGTTGTTTGGAACTAAGAGCGTTAGATCATATATCCGGATGGCAGCTGGTAGGTTTGCGATAAGGCAACCTGAAGTTTAAGGAGTCTTCGTTCTACTGATTGAAAACTATTTCTGTTCGTTGGAGTGAAAGTTTTCACCAGAACACCAAGAGGCCAAAATTGGGAAGTAGAAGGATAAAATTTCGTCCTGAAGTGAAAAAAGCTTATTTACGTCGAAAAGGGGCAGGCATATCTATTTGCAGAATCAGGCACGTTGTAGAAAACACCGGTGTGGTAGATCATACCCCAATGTGACCTGTACTGCCTAAAAAAGGGTCATTGCATCAGTTATCCCACATAAATACGCCTCCCAGTCTTGAAAAACTTTTTGTTTTGTTCGTTTTTAAAAATGACTATTGAGAATTTCTTTATTTTAGGGGTTCCTAGAACAACTAGCGATTATGGACAACCAGAGTAATCCAAATCATCTGTGTTTGTTTAGTCACATTTAAATTCAGCATACCAATCAATAAAAGTTCATTTCTCTGGTCTTTGAGTCTTTGTAGTCCTTGTTGAACCATTATTTAACTTCATCAAAGTTATTTTCTATCACAATCATTGTTCAATTAATACAAAGAACTCATCTCTACGCGTTGATATCAAAATAACCAAATTTGTATTACTTAAACAACGGCAACATGTAAACTACCAATTAGCTGAAATGACATAAATTTTTGACAACTGTTGACAAGTGCGGTGCCGTCCGTGTGTCGAATCGACGAGTTATTGCTTGATTCGTTTCACTCAATAATCTCAATCACTCTATGAGTCATGATCATTTTTCCTTTGAGTGGAATTACTATATTGATGTCACCGAAGTAATTAGGTTTACCACTTATTTACCTTCCTACCCCTTTAATGCGCTCCAAAATAACGTTATTTTACCTTCTAAAGTCCTTTGGATGGGTTATTTGTATCTGTATGGAAATCTGAACCCATAAGCAATTGTTTGAGTGATTGATGATTGAATTTCACAAGCTACGCATTCCGACTAATTGTGCACTTGCATTCGTTAAATTTAGAATACTAGTAATAAATACTGTTTTCCTGGTTCCATTTCCTGGTTCCATTTATTCGTTGCAAAGTTTTCAAATCCGAATTAAAAACCCACAAACAAGTGAGTAAATATTGGCCTTGTAGAACACTTTGTCTGTTAGGTTTTTGTTAACATGACCTACATACTGAATTGGTACGCGGGCAAAATAAACGCTTTTTAGCAAAGCTCTGAGCCGTCAATCATTAGTATCACTGATATCACGTACCACTGAGTTCAAAAAATTTGCTTACATTGTTGTTAAAAATGCTGCAACGGCTATTTATCATTTTGATTTGCTCAATCGATATTCTAAAATGTTACAGGATAAATTTTAACCTGAAAGTGAGTGTCATTGTTGCAATACAATCCGCACGAAAATTTTAACTATCTTACTTTTAAGGACAGTGATGTTCCAGGCACTGATTTCTATAAAGTGGCAGTGAAAGGAAAAAATACGGTGCATAGTACAACGCTTCGTGATACTGATGAAGTAGGAGGCTCCTTCGAAGGTTATGCAGATTTCGAAGACTATCAGGACTATGACTACTATGGTTATCCAACTGACGATTACGGAAGTGCATATGGAAATGACACGTACGAAGGAAGTGTGTATGACAGTCAAGTTGATGGTGGCAGCACTATTAAGGACAAAGATCGTTCAAATGACACAATGTTAAGTGAAAGTGAAGCAGCATATAAGGCAACAACGGCGGGACGAAAGCATTCTGATGCATACCCGCAAGTATCTTCACCAACTGAGGTTTCACCTACTCTAGAAATGACTTCAGGCAGAACCTACCCAAAATTTTGAAAGACTAGCAAACCTAGTGCTATAAATGTTAACGAAAATTTTCAACGAAAGGAACAAAAACGAAAATTTATAAATTCGAAAATCGAAATGCGCTACTACGTGAATTTCATAAATATAGATAAACATACTTTTGATCTAGTCTAATAAGAATAATATGCTCGTTTCCCGAAGAGCTCAAATAAAAATATTGTTTTAAAAAAGGATGCAAAATTACGGATCAAACGAACTGCTCTTCTTTTTTCAAGTTACCTTCTGAAAAAGGTTTCAATACAAATGGCAGTGTTGACCAAAGGAACCTACAAAGTTTATTTTGCTGTTGAGACTCAAATTCGAAGGGATAATGAAACTGTTGTCGCAGCTAACGAAGGAAAGTAAAGACCTCTTTTCACCCGACCCTTAAGTGACGAGATAAAGATCGGATGAAGGAAAACTCGGTTAAAGCAAAAAACAAAACAAAAAAACTAAGAAAACGATACATGGTATTGTATAGACAGTAGTATATAAATAAGATTGTTATTTTCTTTAAATTTTTTATTATTATTTTTTTTTTTTTATAAGTCTCGCCAAAGATAATCATGATTTTCGTCCACATCAAATGACCTGACCAGGATGCTCTTCTGGATCATATTACTCGCTTTATCAATTTTTTTTTTTTTGTGTTGATCGCAGCTAGAGCAAATGTTAAGGCAGTTAGGCATTGTGAAGCCTCTCCGCGGCTTCACAAATATTCAACTTATTATTTCCTCAAAAATTTGCCAACATCAAAATAGCATTTACATGTTTACATTGTTTGAATTACATATAGCCTATTTACATTAATGCCTCTTGTGGATCCGATTAGGATTCTGCACTTCATCTCCATCCAAGCTAAAACTGGCAAAAGAAATGAGTTCACGCTGGTGTATGGTCTTTTTAGCTCACTGGGAAAGAAGAAGTTGATGTTGTTGAACCCTCAATGTTTCTGGGACTCCAAACCATAAAATGAACAATTGTCTTTTGTTTTTTTTTTTATATTGAATTCAGCTGCTAACTTTTCCTTTCTGGCTACAATTGTTTCCTCGGCGTTTCTTGAGAGTATGAGAGTACACCTGGGCGAAACCGGACACATTCCTTTTTAGACTTCAAAAGGGAATAAACGGTTGAAGATTATTTTTCAGAACGAATTGTGTAGAATGGAAAGGCAACGTGAACAGACTTTCCAAGTGAGAAAACTTATTACAAAATATTATAAAGACGGGTTATCAGTCCTTGATACTGGGGAAATCGTAAAAACGTCACATTCCTCAGTTTATGGCATTTTTAAACGTTTTAAATTAACTAAATAACTCGGAAAAAACAAGAATGTGGTAGACCTACCATTTTTTCCAGCCGTAATTGCTGGTAGTATGGACCAAGAAAGTATTTGAGTAAATATTTGGAAGAAAAGATAATCTTTGACATTACCAGGGCAATGATTCAAAGCGCAAAGCACTCAAAGTACGAATGTGGCTGCTGTCAAATTGTCGCACATACTGGAAGCAACTCCGTAGTCCCCCGACTTGAATGTCATTTGAGCTTATCTAGAATTCTAATTTTAAAACTATACAATTAGAAACAAAGACTTGAGCTCAGCACATCAAACAGAATGGGCAAAAAGGGACATTCCTTGTGCAAAAACCTTGTAGAGTTCGTGCCCATGACATTGTAAGCTGTACTTAAAAGCAAAAGACTGCCAACAAGATATTGAAAATTTTCAATAATATTCAGAAATTCTATTATGAGTTAAGTTTCCGCGTTTTTTTATATGAATTTTACCTACATTGTCGCTTTTTCTCATTTTAATAATCATGAAAATGATTTATGTATTCAATTGATATATTTTAAGTACATAAAATATAATATAGAGTTACGAAAAACCATTTAATTTTTTCTGAAACTCATTCTTCAACGGTTTTGAAGTGTAAATGAGAATGTGTTCGACATCTTTATAGAGCCACTGTAAACGTGTCTCTCATTATCTTCAGTCTTCCTCTCTTATTCTGTTCATCTCAGTCACTTGGATGTCGTTAGATGTTGAAAAGTTTTTGAAAATCATGTTCCAAATTGCCTTACTTCAGACACGAATAGTGCCGAACATTCGAACAGTTGACGAAGGGAAGAGCCAGACAGTAAGTAATCGAATGCTCACGTGCTCATCTTTCGCTCGACAGCCCTCTTCGGGCCCTGATTCCCCGAAGTGATTGCCCTCAATAGTCGCTTTCTCTCGACCTTAGTCTCCGAGTTTTCATACGTAGCAAGGATCTGGTGTCAGCTACCAGAGTGTCTTGTTATCACTTTCTTTGCTTTCAAATTGAACCCTGCCCTTGTGCTTTCTCTTGTCACATTCTCTTTGGGAGTTATTGTTTATTCCACATGGCCCACAACTTGCATTTACCAGTCTTCCCAGATGTATTCAATTTTTCAAAATAAAAAAATGCGTGGGACAACGTTTCGATTGAAGAGTTTCGATTTTCTTTGTGTATAACAAACGAGTTATTGTTTTTCTAGGTTACAATGACGAATCTCATCGATCAAGTGATATTTATAATATACTGCTGATGAAATTACAGATGGATTTAATATACTGGAAGGTGAGACTTCAAAACTTGATGATAGCGTATTCAATTTTGTTTTAAAAGATGATCTGACAATGTTCCAAAAAGTACAAAAGAACTGTTTTGAACTTTCCTTGTGCCTGTTTTATTCAGCGTGAAATTAGCAAAATATTCGAATAGAAAAAAAATATATGCATTTATTTTGCAGTAAGTGCATTAACAAATCAAAGACCGACATTCGAATACAAGTTCCTAGATATAAAGTGTTAATGTTAAATGACTCAGTTCTATTTAAAATTTTATTATATCTGATAGTTTGGTAGCACTTGTAAATTGTAGTTATCATTCTTGCTTATATGATTTAGTATACGACCTCGTGTCATACCTTGCACATCACCATGTGACATTTAGTTAAGTAATCCTAACCTGAATTCAATTGAAGTAAATTAAACTATTTTGTATTCCCCAAATGTGTATTCTTAATATTGCTAAGTCTAAAAAGTATTGAGCATTTTTTGTCGTTTTTCAATTGAATTTTTCTTTTACTTAAAATGGACTTTGTTTAAGTACGTATGATCCATTATTATCTATGATCTTTTGCCATTTTTTGGGTAGAGCCATTATTCAATCTTCTTCTGTGAACTTCTGTGAACTGGGAATTTCTGTGGTTTATCAGCGAAAAACTTGGCCAAGTGATTTTCACAGTCCCTTTTTGAAGTGAATTTCTTCTTATTAAGGAAGTTTCGCAGAGACTGAAACAAATGGTAGTCTGATGGTGCAACGTCTTGACTATACGGTGGATGCATCAAAACTTCCCAGCCAACCTCTCATCAAAGATGTGTGTGGTCTAGCATTGTCATGATGGAAGACAACGCCCTTTCAATTGATCAATTCCGGTCAGTTTGTTTTTTTTTGATTTGCTTGTTGCAATCTGGTTAATTGCTGACAGTACAGTGCCGGATTGAGTGTTTGGCCAGGTTCTAGGACCTCATGATAAACAATTCCCTTCCAATTATACCATAACCACAGTATAACCTTATTTGGAGTCAATCCTGGCTTTGAAGTCGTTTGTGATAATTAACTTTTTTTTTTTGACCATGATTTTTTCTTGTATCTTACCGTTTTCTCATCGCGCGTAATGATTTGTTCCAAAAAGGGCTCGATTGCGTTGCATTTCATTGGCATTTCGCAAATGGAAATTCGGTCATCAATTTTTTTGGTGTTAATTCATGCGGCACCCAAACGTCGAGATTCTTTGTGTATCCTTACGCAAATGGTTCAAAACTGTTTGGTGATGGATATTCAGCTCCTTAGCAATGTCATGGCTACTTATGCGTCGTTCTTCTTCAATATTTTGTAAGATTTCATCGACTTTTTCAATGATTGGACGACCTGAGCGAAGTGAATCTTTGACATCAAAATTTCCCGAACGCAAGCGAGCAAACCATCTCTTGGCTGTGACTTTTGATAAAGTATATTGACTGTAGACACCGCAAATTTTTTCACCTACCTGTGATGCATTCTCACCTTGATCGTAGTGATATTGTAAAATGTAATGAATTTTTTCAGAAAGTTCACTCATTTTTAAATGAATACAACTTTTGATAAAATTGACGAAATGCAAAACTGCCAATATGAAAATTGTAGACTGGAATGTCACCTTTCAAACGCATGTCAGTCAATTTGATTAGTATTGCCCGATATATGACAACGAACACTATCTAGTCACAAAAAAGGCTCAATACTTTTTAGACAATCTAATATTTACACCCTCGCGATATAACATGAAGGAAGTATATAGACAAGCTTGAGTCTCTCATTCATTTCCGCTACAAGAAAAGTAATAGAAAAACCACAAAGAACATGGTCGTCCGTTTTGGCATCTACATACAAGTATTTAACGCAAACTATTTGCAAACAACAACCTTCCTAAATTAAAGAAAATGCTTTCAGGATTATCAGAAGATATAAAATTTCCGAAGTTATGTTTGAAGCACGGGGTCACCTCGAAATCACATTTTTTTTTGTTTTTAAAACCAGTCTTCCCAGATCCAAAAAGCAAACAGCCCTGGTGGAAGCAAATCTGATGGCAAACAACCTAAAACTTTTCCACTCCAAGAGAGTACTCCAACAGTAAACTAACATTAAAATAGCACTTTTAACACTAGCCATTTAAAAATTGCTAAATAACTATCTGAAGAATAGAAATCATGTTTTTCAAGTTAGCGAGAGCATACGTATGCAAGAAACGAAGGAAACAATGACATTGACAAAAAAATGCATAAGTCAATCTAAAGGAAGTATTTACTGAAAAAAAAACACCCCACCGCGAGAACTTCGTCATTATCAAATCGAAATATATCTAAATATCTAAACAACAAATTTCGCGTACGATCGAAATGTACACCATGAGAAACTCGTAGCAGATATGGAATCTTCTATGCAACACTTACACCATGATAGCAAAGAAAAGGTGTGTGAAAAACAAATGACAATCATAATCAATTTTTACCAACCAGGTTTTACCCCACAAGCTGATGGAGGTAAAACTCGAAAGGGACGAAATATTAGTATCGTTCGTCGTTCGAGCTCTCTTTCCCAGTTTATTTTGCACAAACAATAGAAAAAAGATAACACATCAATATATAAAAAACGAACTCTGTCATAGATCGTCCAAAGTCCGGTTGAGAAAGGAGGAGACATTCCCTTGTTTTCCCAACCCAAAATTTCCATTGTTCCTCCTCCCAAATCTCACGAATAAATGGTAGCAAGTGCTCTCGGGATCGCATAATGAGTTAACTCAATGATAGAACCCGATTCCCTAATGATAGGATATTCAATGTCAAGAAATGCCAACAACTGTAAATACACCTAAAGTTCCGCTTCTGAATCCATCTAAGTTAACCTAACCTAAGTTGAACACTTCTTTGTAAGTAGGACAACGGGATCAAAGTAATAATCATGCCGGCGGAGTGAAGATTGCGCGACGAGTTAATTTTCCATCCCTGTAAAACGCCTTAATAGTTTTAAAACGACTTTGCAACCGATTAAAGGACTATGGCATTGGACATAGAATGCGAGATCACTGAATAACCCTCGCGCTATTCAGGACCATTTACAACAGTAAAGCCGATATAAATTATGAGATATGAAATGGCACACAATATTCAAAAATGGAAAACAAATCAGGCCAAGTAATAGTCGTTGCGAATGACATCAATATTTTGTCACGGTTGCTAATAACCGTCATTGAACTCTTAATGAAACTTGACAACGAAGCAAAACTGTAAGGGCTACAGATCAATCAAAATAAAACGAATCTCATGATGCAGTTGCAAAAAATAGCTGAAATGCCCAAAATATCACAGTTGGCGAATAAAGTATTGAAAACATGGTCAAATTTGTGAATCTTTGCCCCAAAATCACAAGAACAGCGAGTGAAAGAGACGAAATACGCCGAAGAGTACAACTCGAAAATAAATTGTTTCATTCAGTTCCGACATTTATGAAGACCAGCTACATACACAGAAAAACAAAGCTCCTCGTATACAATAACACAGGACTGTGAATAGTATGAACGAAGAACGGAAACCCTAAAAGGTGTAAAAAAAGGAACACAGGGGAAACGCTGGTCTGACTCTGTTGACGAAGACAGTTTTTCGCTTTGATTTCAAACTTGGAGGACGTGGTCAATGAACCAAGACAGATGGAGGCGCTTGTTGCAGCGAAAGACTGAGAGGGAATCCAATGCAAATATGAAGAAGAAGTGTAAAAGGAGAGGGTAAGGCTATATGAACTTCGGAATCCTCTGCATTAGCGAGAATTATTTCACTTTCAGAGTTAGGTTTTGCAAAACAACTTCAAGAACAAATATGGGGAAACGACTGTTGTCGCTATGGAATGAGCTTTCTATGGAAGCGTTCGAAAATAAGCTAGATTCGTTAAAAATTACACCCTGCATTTCCGATGAGATCCGTAATTGACATATTCCCAGTGGTAACGGAGGATTATCTACAAAACAAAACCAAAAACTCAGTGTCAATTCAAAAAATGTAATCCACGATGGAGGTGGAAACAAATATTTAACTGCCTTTGCTAGACATAATGATCCACTGATCAGTCAGCAGGCTCAAATTTGGTATATATTGGAAATTTTCGACTACTCAGAGAACCATCCACCAACATTAAAATATTCCCATCAGCAGCGTATCACAGCCTGGCAGAGCCATTACTTACCATTTCAATGACAAAGGAAAGATTCAAGGAAGAATGAAAATTCATACAAAACTCATCAAATGAGAATTGATATAGTGACACGTTAGTTGACAAATTTCATTAAACGCATCAGAATGAAGCTCCATCAAAGCAAACTGACGTCCCTTTTTGTTCAGCAGAAAGACAAAAATGAAAGGAGGAAACCAGGCATCGGGTTTTGAGAAGTATCGACCGACTCAAGTTTAAGAATGGAAAAAGCGTGTATCGATACAGTCACAATGAGTAGGCGTATAAAACTCCAATATATTCTGAAGTCGGTAGAGGACAAGATGACGTTGCCAGAATGTAGTGGAGTAGACAAAATTTCATGCTCTCAGCGTCAAAAGAAGTATTTCGGGTAAACGAATATTTCGCCGAAAGTTTCAAAAAACATTGAAAAGAAGCAGAAATATGGTAAAAGGATACGAGTACAACAACAAGTATCCGACCCATAGTCGCGAGGCTCATACTTCATCCATCAATAACGTAAAAGTAATGAAAAGATTCAAAAACCCCTTTAAGTTAGACTCATGTGAAAGTATTAACATAATTTTTGGTACAAGTTTGCAAAAGTTTCTTACTATATAGTAAGAAAACGCTTACGTTATACTTGACTAATGATTATTAGATTTGTCAGGAAAGTGTCCTTTCTTATGTTATCATTCAAGTGAAACCAGCCGAATATGGTATACAGATTACAGTTACTTATCCAATTTCTTTTAAAAACGAAGAGCGAAGATCGTTGCAGAATTGCCAGAATCTACAAAATGCAGTATCACGTTGACAACTTAAAGCGTTGTTTGACGTTGATGAAGCAAAATGAAAAGAGTTTAAGCGCACTGTTCAGTAGTTTGATACTCAGCATTATACATGCGTATACCACGAGACCCACAAATGTTATAAATTTATTTATTTCCGAAGGAACCGCCATAAAATCCATCATTCTGTACGCCAATCGACATCGCAGATTTGCCAATCTTACCAAACAAAGTTCAAGTATCACTATTTGCAGACGGCAATTGCATAAACTACACTTCAAGATACGCAGAAGGCATTACCTCTAAACTGAACCTCACTGTAGTTATGTTATAGGAATACTTTCGTAAATGGAAAATACGACTAATAAAGACAGGACACAAGCCATTTTCATCACCAAAGGTAAAAGACAACTCCCAACGGCATTACACATAGCCAATGACACAAAACCATGGAACAGAACAGCCAAATGCCTAGGGCACACACTAGATTACCAACTTATCTGGAAAGACAACATCTGCAAAAAATGACCGCACTGTCTAGAAAAACTTTCCTCCTTATACACAACTCTAAGCTCCGGTTGCCTAAATATAAAAAACAAAGTGCATATTTACAAAAAAATCATTCGACCGACTCTGCTCTATGGCAGCGTCGGTATCTGTCAGACTGTCAAAACCCACAAAAAAGCATTCCAATCCCTGCAGAATAGAGCCATACGGTGGGTCTGTAGAATTCCATGTAGACTAGTCGTGCTCGTTATGTAGCACGAATAGACATACAAACGAGACAGAGCACTAAAACTATTTTACAAAAAAAAAAAACAAGATTCCTAACCGCACTATAGGTATCCTCAAAGGCCCGGCCAACACGAGTCAAAATTTACCGAGATAACGAATTGACTACCAAAAATCACTAATTTGATTCCGCGGTTAAATGAATGCTTGGGAAAATATTTAAATAAATATTTTTATTTTATATTTATTTTTATTTCTATTTTTATTTTATTCAATATTTTTTTTTTAGAAATATTTATTTATATTATCGTTTTTTATGTTCATCTTAACTGTACCGGAACTCAGCTCTGTCTCTCTACCATGAAATCAATTTTCCGTTGACGTCCTTAGAATTTTACTTATTTTGACGGAGTTTTAATCATGTTCTTCGTTAAGACTTGTTTTGTTCTGATTTTTAGTTCGTATTTTATTTTATTTATGCCGCTGAATGCAAAAAAATGTATATTTTGCTCCTAGTGGTGTTCAGATCGTCGATAGAAACAGATGGAATTTCAATGTTGAAGATAATCTCATACAAAATTTTGCATCGCTTAAAAGATGAAAAACTCAGCGAAATCATCCAGCACTGTAATTGCTGTAGTTTTTAAATTTAGTTACCTCTCTGCTTCACAAATCGCCCTTTGCCTACCTACTAGGTTAGATCCGAAGGTCTCCTGCAGTATAGCCGCATTGGTCACGAGGTATAGCCTCGCCACGTCAAGGCGGGTAACCGTGAGGGGGCGGGGGAATCTCCCATATTTAAAAAAAAAATATGGAAATACAACAAAAAAAAGTACCCACAGTACCCGGTATACGAGGGGGAGAAATCTCCGGGGACCGGACAACTGGCGTGACGGCACCAAGCACCAGTTGCCCAGAGCAATGTACGCTGAGGGAGCAGGGCGTGCATTTGACGAGTGACTGCAACAAAACATGCGCAATGGCAGCTACCACACCCACTGGGAAGACGGGAGCATCAACCAGAACGCTAAGAAGAAAGGCGCGAAGGAAACTGAAGCATCAAAACACAATCGGGGAGAAGAGCTTCCCAACGAAACCTGGTACCAGCCAAAACACGGTAACCAACCAAGCGAAACCTAGGAAATTGGCTGCTGCTGCCAAGGAAGCTGTACCACCAACCGCAAAGGAAAAGGGTAAAACCGGACCTAAGCGGATGAGATCGGATGATAGCAACCAAGGCACTGGTAAAAAAGAACGGAGGGTAGGCCCCGAACCCCAAACTCTGGCGAGGAAGTCCTATCGGGATGCCGCAACCAACGCACTAACGGTAGCTGTGATAGACTACTTTAATGTAACTGGTAAGATCCAAAAGGATCAACTCGCGAAGCTCCAAACCATCCTGAAGAAGGACCTCTTCGAGCACCTTCGCAGCAAACCAGAAAAAATCCCAACATTCAGAGGAATGAAACCGATAGCAGACTATCTGATTGTAACCTGTAGCGACGAGCAGTCTCTAGAATATCTAAAGACTGCAGTTGCCAAGGTAAACACCACCCTGAACGAGGAGTTTAGAGTCGTCCCCATAAAGGCGGTACCGCGGTTATGCAGCGTCAAGATATTTATACCCGATACGGAGCAGACACCGCATGAAGCCTTCGAGACGCCTAAACTACAAAAAACGGGGTATGAAAGGGAAAGGTGGCATCTCTTCGCGGAGTAAGAAATCGCCAACAAAGGCATGGTCCTGGTACTAGCCATGCGAATAGAAGACGTCAACACTCTAAGGGACAAAAACGTACGACTGAGTTTTGGCTTCACCCAGCTGACTGCCAAAGCAAAGGTGACTGAGTCCTTGGAGCATATCGATGCGGGTCACCCAAGGAAATCTGCACCACAGCAGCGCCACAGCCAACTTGCTTAAAGATCTAGCAAATGGGAACACCGACATAGCACTGATACAAGAGCCTTACCAACTTAATGGAAAGATACTTGGAATCAGTGCATAACGATATAAAATCTATGCCACAAGTGGGGTAAATAAAATCCGTAGCTGCATTATATGTCGGAAGGAAATTAAATTAATTTTTCTACCGCAGTTCAGCAACATGGACCTTACATCAGCTGTGTTCGACGGAAGGGACGGGCAGATAACGCTGGCCTCGGCATACCTACCGTTTGACGCTCCGATGCCGACCACCGAATTCCGCACCCTATCGGAGCATATACGGGGGAAGCGGGCCATCATCGGATGCGATGCGAACGGGCAACACGAACTCTGGGGAAGCACCAAGTGCAACGAAAGAGGTGAGCAGTTAGTCAATTACTTAATAACTGCTAACCTCAACTTAGCAAATAAGGGTAATACACCGACCTTTATAACGAAAAATAAAGCGGAAGTGATTGACGTCACTCTAATCACAACAGAGGCATTTGCGGACCTGCACGGCTGGAGAGTATGTGATTCACCTAGCCTCTCGGACCACCAATGGATCACCTTTCAAGTGAGAAGAGGCGAGAAGACCCCATTGGTCTACTGCAATCCTAGGAAAGCGAATTGGGACGGCTACACCAACGCTACTAAAAGATATATAGGGTAACACCAGTCGAACCCATTGAGAAGTCGAAAGGTCATCGACATTGAAGTGAGATATATCACAAGTATACTGGTCGATAGTTTCAGTGAAATGTGTCCAACCACTACCGTCAAACAAAAAAAGGTAAGCTGGTGTAACAAAACCGAGATACGGATTAAGAGGACTATGAGCAAATTCTGAAAATTTTTAAAACAGCTGTAAGAAGAGAGAAAAGGAAATCCTGGAATCTTTTTTGCAGCAATATTGAGGGAGGAAACGAGACATCTAGACTAAACAGGGCTCTGAAAAGAGAACCACATGTGGACACGATGCTCAAAAAGGAGGACGGATCGTGGACAACAAATAGCATTGACCGTCTCAAGCTCCTACTAAACCAACACTTTCCGGGCTCACCGGATGAGGAGACAGAACAATCAAACAACGTGACTCCTTACCGTGCCCCCCCCCCCCCCCCCTAATATATATGTAAGCGAAGAAAAGGTCTTTGGGCCATTAATACCTTCAAACCTTACAAATCACCAGGAACCGACAAAGTGTATCCAATCATGCTTATGAAAGCGAATATCACAATAATACGGATATTGGTGAAAATATATAGAGCCTCCCTATCCAAAGACTATATTCCTCTGCCAAAGTAGTTTTCATACCCAAGCCGGCAAAAGCCAGCCACTACAAAGCAACGGATTACCGACCTATCAGCTTAACGTCTTTCATGCTGAAAACCCTGGAACGCCTGATGGATGGGTACATAAAAAGCACCGTGAACATAAAGGAGCTTTGCCCCAACCAACACGCATACCTCCCAGGGCACTCAACAGAGACGGCACTACACGAAGTCGTAAGCAGAATAGAGAGGAACCTTGCCATCAAAGATTACACCTTGGCGGTCTTCATTGATATCGAAGGAGCCTTCATCAATGTAAAAACTGAGAGCATAGTAGCAGCCATCCAAAGATATGCAATAGGCCAATATCTCACTAAACGGATTACGGAACTACTAGCTAAAAGGAAGATTACCGCCGAAGAAAACGGCGTAACCTTGAATAAATGGACTAACAGGGGTACACCACAAGGCGGCATAGTATCACCACTTGCCTGAGTACTCACAGTTAACCAAATAGACCTCAACGGGGTTTCAAAACGATAGCGTACGCTGACGAAATCGTTATAATGATAAGTGGAAAGTTCCCGGAAACCATGTCGGAATTGATGCAGACCGCACTCTCACATCTTTTTGAGTGGGCGAAGCTAAACAGACTGCGCATCAATGCCGACAAAACGGTGCCTATGCTTTACACAAAGCGCCGTAAACCGGAGACATTTACACCCCCGACCGTTGACGGAAAACATGTCAGTTTAGTAAACAAGGTGAAATACTCAGGAGTAACCTTGGATAGTATACTAACTTGGACTCCACACATAGGAGCAGTCAGACGGAGAGCTGCAGCGGCGCTCTTCAAAATCAAAAGACTAGTGGGAAAACATAGGGAATAAAACTCAAAATTGCCCACTGGATCTACAAAAGAGTAATCAGGCCTATAACCACCTACGGGGCATTGGTTTGGTGACAGGCACTACAAAAGAAAACCATTGCAAAAGAGCTAGAGAAGATCCAGCGAATGGCCTGCCTTGGCATCACAGGTGCCATTAGGACTACGCCAACTGCTGCAATGGAGATAATGATTAATCTCATGGCACTCGACAAATTCATCTTCAGAGGGGCATCACTTGCGAGCATCAGATTAAAATCCACATATGGGTTATCTAACCACACTCAAACGGGGCACGTATGCATTTTGAAAAAAATGGAGAGAATGGTCCCGTCAAGTTGAAGGGAGCTGGATAGAATTCAACCAATATTGGTCACAACAATTCCATACAAAATCAACATTCCGACCAGAGAAGCGTGGAAAACGGTGCAGGATTTCACATCTGGTAGTGAGATCATGATCTACACCGATGGTTCCAAAACGGATGAGGGAAGCAGGGCCAGAATCTTTTTCCTAGATCACCCGCAACTCAACCGAAGTTATAAACTGGAGAGCCACACAACAGTTTTCCAGTCGGAAGTGTTTGCAATAAAAGCAGCTATAGAAGCGACAACAAACAACCTTAATGGAAGTATACAAATACTCTCGGACAGTAAGTCGGCACTGCAGGCGCTTGCCTCTAACCGCGTAGTTTCACAACTGCTGCAGGATTGTAGGCAGGCTCTCAAAACCGCAACAACCCGAGTAAATGTAAAACTGACATGGGTCCCTGGACACAGTGGTGCAGACGGAAACGAAAGAGCGGATGAGCTAGCGAGAGCTGGATCAGCCGACCAAAACGCCACTAGAATAGACACAATCAAAGTGCCACTAGCAACGGTAAAAAGGGAACTAGACGAAATCCTCTGGAAATAGACAGATACGGCTTGGAATGACAGGAACGACTTCAGGATAAGCCGAGCTCATTGGCCACATCCCAATAAAACGAGGACAAAACAACTCCTGGGGAAAAACCGAAATGGCGTTAGAACATTGGTGGCAGTATTAACGGGCCATAATCTTCTAGGTCAACACGCCAAACGAATAGGAATCCAAACAGATGACACCTGCCGAGCTTGCGGCGAGGAGGAAGAAAGTACAGAACACTTCCTCCTAGACTGCCCGAGTTTGGCCAACAAACGCCTTACTTGGCTGAGGTCTACTGGCGCAACAGAATTGGAACACTTGACAACCACAGAGCTGGGGGAACTCCTTGGCTTCTGTAGGACGACGGGATGGACCATCTGTTAACAATAGTACTACACATGGGGAGCTAAGGGCCTAAGGGAGAGTTCTGGCCTATGCTAAATTCCAGCAAGTGGACCCCAGTACAATAATAATAATAATTTCTGCAGTTTCCTTGACTCGAGGTATCAGCGTTAAAGTGAAAGCACGAGTCACTATCACGAGAACTGCCCTCCCACCATCACTGTCACTCTTTTTGCCTTTTATGTCGATTTGAAAAAGAAATCCTGATTCAGGTTTCAAAGTTTCTTGAATGAGTGATGTTAAGGTCATTTCGGCGTTGTATGACCTGCATTAATTCATCCAACCACTGGCTTCTAGCTTCAGGGGTTGGGTGGAAAAATACATTGAGACACCATTTGCCCCTTATCTATTATCATAGTTCGAAGCCTCGCATGCATGCTTCCATGAACTTACCCAAATTGAGAGCGTTATCATTTGTTAGGGCTTCGCGCTAGTTTCTTCTTGCAATTTAATAGATTTTTTTCTAGAGTTCTGTTTCATGGTCTTTTCCGCGAAAATATTTTCTTCGTATCCTCCAGCTTTCTTTGACAATTTCGTAATTCCTTTTGTAACATAGGTCACTAGTCATAGGTCATAGGTAACAAGTGTCACAGCTCAAACACTTCATCCCTCATTATTCGAAGATATTCTCCATGCAGACCGGAATAGAATCACCCATTTTGGCGGAAAGTCTTCACTGATATTGAGAAGCCATGGCTCAGATTAATTTAAAAATTTCAACAATCTTCTTTTGTTTCCTCGGCAATCAAGTTACGTAAACCAGAGATCCCAACATTCAAATATCCGTCTGCACGTTAGATCCTGTGTGTAACTTAGCCAATCGTTCCTGGTCTTTGAGTGTGTCAATAACTGATTGCTATTATAGGTTGAGTGTAAGGAATTGAGAATTTTTTCAGTCTCAACAGAGCGAATATTATCCACCATTTGCTGGTTCACGCGTTATTAGTGGAACCGTGACTCGCAATCTTCGTAGAGGTTTAAGAGGGATCTATTCAATTCAGCAATTCAAGGTATAAGAGGTATCAATTCAATCGACAAACCATCTCCGCCGTCGTCTGTGGACCAAATATTAAGAATGCAAGAGACGATGTCCAAAGACCGTTCCTTACTTTATTTCTTCAATTTTTTCCCTTCGCTACTCGAAGGGTTGTTGTGGACTTCGCCATGAAGCTTCGTTCCTAGTTCTTCGTTTTCGTTACGCTATTTATTAAGCTGCTTTCTTGTTGTTTCTATTTCAGCAAGGTTTTCATTCAATTCATCCAGAATTTGCCTAATTTTGCATCTTCATGATAAGTTCGAATATCGCTTTCGAACCCACCATCCAAGTCACGAGGAAACAATCATTTCGAGTGAGATCGTATTATATATCAAATTTTTTCCACATATGCCTATCAAGACGCTTATGACTGAGCATCCCAAATTTTAATGTAGAATTTCAGATTCAGAACTTATTGCTTTTTCTTAAAAATTTTTGTCAATCCGTCCTGAAAACACAATTTTCTCCGTTCGTAATGCAGGAATTGCCTTCTGAATCCACCCACGTTGCATATTAGATCCTCTCATTAGTCAGGACGAGGGCTTTTTTGGGATTTTCACAAAATATCTGCACACTTTTCGGAGTGTGCTCCCATCAATATTCCTTACCCCATCCCTCAATCAGGACGCATTGTGTGATTTTGATTTTTGAATTTCTTTTTAAACGTTACCAAGAAATTTTATTTATAACAAATTAACAAGTATCCAATTCGATTATCCATTCCCACCTTGAATATTGGTAGAGAAAAGTAGAAAGCCAACCAAAAAGCAAGGACGAAAAATATTTCGGATTAATTCTTACATTCTGAATAGTTATTTGAATATGTTCGGTAACGCTATTTAATACTATGGCGCTTCCACCCCAAAAACTTGAAGAAATGCTTAAGCCTTGGCTGACAAGTGAACAACTCTCCATGATGTTCTGCAATTGTGTCCATTTGTAGGCTTACAAAGGTTTGACAAAACCTGGCGGCTTTAAGCGGATATGAAATATCTATAATAGCAACAGAAAAACTAATATAGACACAGTTTTCAACAAATATGTAATTCAGCGTAAAAATAAAACCCAGAATAGCAACTTTATTAAAGTAATATATTTACTTACACTTCACGTGCATTAATTTTATTCTTCGTATTTACTGAAACTTCATAGCAACTGAGCCATTATCAAATATTTTCACTCGCCTTAGAAGCAGATTTTCATGTTCAATATTTGAAAAACTCTCTCATGCCGGACTGGATTTCAATTGCGTATTATTAGAATGGTTAATAATTGAATTTACTTCAAACTTATCGTTTGAACAGAAAAACGTACACAAATAAATCTATAGAAGCAAGTGTTTCGACATCCACCATTCAGGACGGTAAACATTCCAGACAAGCTATAAAAGCGTCCATGAAGAAGATGAAATACTATAGATTTTCATCTGCTGAGACAGGTATGCACCAAAGAAAGCCTTTCAATATTCTCCTGATTTCTAATTTCGCCCTAAATCTCATTTTCAGAATCATGAAGTCTTTTGCAACTTTCATTGCTTTTTGCGCTTTCGTAGCAACCGTGCATTCTGCTCCTTATCTGGAGGTAGGTGTTCCCTAAGTGTATAAATATAAAACTAATAACTGCGTTTTTCGAGTAGGATGAAATACGTGAGAAGAGGCAAATGGGTTCCGGACCCATGGGACCACCAGACGAAGGACCAATGGGGCCCCCTGGTGAAGGACCGATGGGGCCTCCTGGAGAAGGACCGATGGGACCTCCTGGAGAAGGACCAATGGGACCCCCGGAAGGATTCATGGGCCCACCACCACACCATCACATGCATCATGAACACATGCATCATCACTGCGGAAGGGGTGGAAGCGGTGAAAGCCATGAAATGGGTGAAATGGGAGAGGGAATGCCAGGAGGACAAGATATGGGTAGTGGAAGTGCCGCCGGAAGCGGCACTGGATCAGGCCAAAGCGCACCTAGTGGAGGCGGAATTACTGCTGGGGCTCGTTCCAGCAATCGCCGCAGATCTGGAACTCCACGTGCCCGTAGGACAAGGATTAATCGTCGTCGTGCTAACACAAGACGCCGCTCAGCAGCAAGGCGTGCAGCAAATGCAAGACGTGCTCGCACAGGATAAATTTATTGAAAGAAAAAAATATATATAGAGTCTTAAACATTTTCGGAAGCGAAATATAAACAATGTTGCAAAAGTTTCAAAAAATGAGTGTGTTTAGTGCTTCTACAGGTAAAAAGTCCTTGAAGCTACCTTTGATGGAGCCATCATATAACTTTCCTATTGTCGGAAATTCGTCTTTCATATTAACACGATAATAATTTGAATTGTATCAGTTGGTTGAAAGGCATATATGAATGGTTCCATACAAATGTCTCGATGTGTGGATTAGATGTTTCGCATGGAATATCGAAGGTAATTCGTCGAGGTGAATTTTTTGGGTTTAGAGTTGCGACTTTTGGCCCTTATAATAAGTAGTAGTAGGTGTCCAAATAATCTCTGAAGGCTAGAGAAAGAGAGCTAAAGAAAACAAAGATGACAGTCTCTGAAATGAGACTCTAACCAAAAAAACACGGTTTGGTCTGAATAAGAAGAAGCGGCTTTCGCTGCCATCCTATAGTTGTTGATAATATTCACTACCGCAGTGCAACGAAAGAGTAATTACTAATTTTATGTTTGTAAATATGTAATGATAACTGTGTTATTTTGGGTCTTTTCGGAAGAGGGGTGAATGTAGCTATTTAGGCCCTTATTTAGGCCTTTCAGCAGTACATGGCTTCAAAACTGCATTTTCTTGCATGAAAAAAATATAAGATAAGGATCTCATTGCCGTTCCTAATTTGCCGCCTTTGTAGAATGGTAAGTAAAAAACAACGAGAGTTTAAATTTAGATATTTAACGAAATCAATGTCTCCCATAAATTGCTTAAAATTTCGAATCGCAGTCGCGCTAAATATGCGGAAATCGTTGTTAACATAAACGATCCTGGATGGTTTGTCCCTACTTTTCTGATCAATCACAATCCGATCTGTACTTTATACAGCAATCCAGGAAGAGGAACCCAGGCATACTACCCAGTATGCCTGGGTTCCTCTTTCGTTTGTTGATCAGGTTAGAGTCGCTCAAGGGAATCTCCTTTATGCGGGTCGGCATTTACCTGCCGATTCACTAGCAAGTCGAGGCAAAAATGTCTACCTCGTAGTCTATGCCACAGTGTAACTTTAAACCAGCGCTAACACTTTAAACAAACTCCTGATCTAACGGTATTCAACTAAAATAGATTCAACTTTATTTGTATGAAGTGGTAACAAATCGAGAGAAAATTACTTAGCCTCGGAATTGTTGGCTTGTCATCAATTTTAAAGGACGTTTAAACCTACGAATTCCATTAAGTTGTAGACTTGACTAAATTGGTGTTAGTTGCTTCCTCTGTTTGGATAGTATCGGGCGTGTCCACCCCGTTTGTCAAAAATGACGTTTCAATTGGTCTCAAAAGTGTTCAATTGAATTACAAATAGGGTTGTGGGCAAGCCATGCTATAATCTTGATATTAGCCTCCTCCAGGACAGAGGTGGTCACAAGGACTGGTCAAACTTACCATCGCTCGTTATGAAAAGTTGCTGTATGTAAGATGTATGTGTAAGTATCCCTTGACAATTCATTCGATGTCACCCTGAGTTCTCTTAGTATTCTCATTTGAAAGAAACGATTGTACCTTGCCAGCGGACCCAGTCTCTGACCATTGCATTGGGAACACAAATTCTTCATGAATGTGAATGTTCGTGAATGGATAGATCATAAAATCTTTCAGCGCTTCGTTGCCATTCATTCATGTAACTATCTTCGTTATAAAACATCACAAACTTCAAAACCGTAAGAAGCATCTTACCCCATTGCTCCATATGCCACTCAAGATCTTCATATGCAAATCTCAAACGACTTTTACGGCTGGCCTGGATCTTTTTGTTGTAATTACCGGTCTTAATAGATAGAAAAGAGCCAAATAGAATGGGGATAGAAAAAGCCCAGGTAGATTTATCTTTGAATTCTTTTTACATGAAAGATTTGTGAGGGATCGCTTCTTTAACGCAAAAATGAGAAAAAGCTTAATAGTCTAAATAACATATCATTTATTTTGGTCGAGTCCCGTTTGAATGAAAGTTTGTTCGAAATATTAGTGTTGAATTTACGTGTGCTCCAGCTATAACGTAGCTACTGAACAGCGCAACTCTCCGGAGGGGCACTACGAAGAAAGAGAAACAAGAAAGATGCCTACAACATGCAACAAACAAGGCGTGCTTTGCAATATAAAGAGCTTCAAAAATAAACGACGTAAGTAAGCGAAACGATTACGATTCCTATGTTTCTGAACTTAAAAATGGTATATAATTTTCCCAGTGTAACTTTATGTTAGACATTATATGCTAATGTGAATCTTGTTGCACCTTCATCTCTATTTTGTACACTCAACCAACGCATTTAGAAAATTTTAATAGACTCCCATCAGTTCAATTCGTAATGTTTAATTGTTTCGCTGTGTTTTCGATCTAAATGGATCAATTAAGAGTTTCACATTTTATTTTTATTCAGAAATACTTTCTCACCCGACTCCCATTGTTTGACTTTATCAAGAAACACTCTCTAAACGCTGAGTTAAACAATGGTAATCACCATTATCAATGGAATTTAACTCCGCAATCGTGACGGCAACGACTGCAGGACGAGTCAGCCTCGCACCGACATCCGGACGTGAAGTCCTAGAGACGTGACAGCGAACCGTACCTGGAATGTCAACCGTTCGGCCACTACGTTGGTGGCTGCTGGCGGACTAAAGGCCCAGATACAATACTGCGTGACAGCGATGCGATTCTCGCTCGTCGTCGTGCAACGCATTCAATTTACAATGCAAACGATGCGAGGAAGAATAATGTTCATATGACAAATGTCAAATTGGTGACGTTTTGAATGAACTTTGATTGAAATTATTTTTGAGTTTTTTAAATTTGAATTTGGAATTTTCCTTCGTTTGGCAAATAATAGCCTCAACTTAGCTAGCTCAACTAGCCTAACTTTGCCCACAACCAAACCGAACATAATCGATCGCGCCTCCGCTCACCGGAATACCGCAGTGCCCGAAAATTTTTACGCGAATACCAAAATTACGGACCCGAACCGACGAAACACTTGTTGCCCTACATCGCCAGCCGACTTAGCTTCGCACCATCACTTTCCTCCTGAAACAGGCTGACTGATGGAAGGAAAGACGCGTGTCCTTGTTTACCAATTCATACTGATTTCTTATTTGGTTTGTATCTATATTTGATTGTTAATATAGTTATTTTTGAATTTTTAATTAATTAATCACGCAATTAATTAATTCTTTGTTTTTTCTTCTTCTTCTTGTCTTAAACATAAATAGAAAACACAATTTCTCTTGCAAAAGACATAAATAGCATATTTAAACGAAACATATGAATGAAAATTTATATTCCTGTAACATTTTCAAGTATGAACTCAGATGCATTTAGTTCTTATAGTTGTTTTTTTTTTGTGGGTTTTAAAGGTTTTATAGGTTTTATTCGGAAAACGAAAATTCCTCGCAACGATGTGCGTGACGTTTGTCAAATGCAATATGGCGCTTAAATGAAATTTGAAATTCAACCGCCTTAATCATTTTTTAAGTAAATTGGTTATTATGAATGAATTTTGAATGAAAATTTCGTGCATCCTAGTTAAGGCTTTTATTTGGTAAACGAAGGAACATTCCAAATTCAAAACTTTTAAAAAATCAAAAATAATTTCCGGCAAATTTCATTTAAAATGTCACCAATTTGACATTTGTCATATGAAAGTTAATGTTCCCCGCATCGCGTGCATTGTAAATTGAATGCGTTGCGTGACGACGAGGGAGATTCGCATCGCGCTCCCGTATCGCCGTCACGCAGTATTGTATTTCGGCCTTCATGTTGTCAGGTGGGCGCTGTAGATTGCGGACGAGCGACCAAAGTGTCGCTGGGTGCCTTCTATTTGAGTGCTCAACAGGAGTCTGCAATGGCAGCGATGGACGGGCCAAGATGGTTCTTTCCATGGTATAGTTGCAAAGGCGTTGAAGCAAGGGTTGAAGTACCTGACCAATCTCCCTTAATTATTGAAGACGTTTATCAAGCATAGCTGGTAGAAACAGCTCCAGTTTTTGACAGTACAAGCCCTCATTTAATTTTTACTTTCATTCCAGAAGCTATCAATAAATAACTCCTAAAGAGTCCTACTGGATACAAGCCCGAATTTCAAGTGGATACTGGTGATTCACCTCTTTTGAAAATCGTCCGACAACAATTGACTGTATTGTGCAAGGCCCTCTTCTCATCTCCAGTAACCATCCGTCGGAAAGTTCCTTCATTAATTTGACGAGCAAGATGAGAAACACTGCAGGGCATTCTGTCTTCCTTATTTCTTCGCGGAAGTTCGTGGGTACATATTGGGGACTGGGGCCCTGGAATCTATTCGCTAGCTCTGCAATGCTCATTTTATCACCTCATTTTATGACCTTCAGTGGATCTCCAGTTGATCTCCATCTATGTCAGCACGTTCTCCCTCGAATTCTGCTTTTATTCCGATGAGCCTCCGCTGCGCGATTTCCTATATTACACTTGCATAGTAAACAATGCCCTATAGGCGCATTGTCAGCTTCCATCTTTATCTTTGCTTAAAAACTCAAATGCAACGGTGATTTCTTTTGATAGTCGTGATAGGAAAATTACAAAATGGTATCGGCTGCCAAAATGGCTTCAAGTTCATGTGGGGAAACCGAGGAATCTTTTGCACATTTCCAACATTTGCACAGTCCCATGCAGACAAGCATCTGAAACAAGGAAAATGTGTGCGAAAGCAGCAGCCAGGAAGTTAAAAAGTAAGCAACATTCGAACTAAGCAAAACCCTTAAGAGAAACTGCTGGCAGATACGATATTTCAAAGCCATGCTTGGCCGTTAACAAACACTAGCAAGGAACGTCTCTCCAACTGGAGCACAACTTTTCACGGTCCACGAACAAGAACATTGCAATGTATGAGTATGAGGAAGAAATAGGAAACGAGGAGCGTTTTGTTCGATCATAACGCACCATGTGGAATTCATGATATATATTCGCAAATGTTAATTGAAATCGGTAAGAGCGAACCATGGACCCTTTTGGAAATATATCTCTTTGAACTGGAGAGAGGCAAGAATAATTCTAATAGACAATCTAGACTCTAATAAACAGTGTAGAGCCAAGCAATGTAAGGAAACGGACTTAAAACATGTACGCCTAATGGCTTATTGATTGAAAATCCTGGAGTCCTTAGTGGATGGATATAAGAAGACAGTAGTGTGAACTTTAAGGAGTTGTTGTGTTCCAGTATTATATGAAGTAATGGGCAGCAATAGTAAGACGACACCCAGCGTGAAACCCAGCGATATGCTCTTATTTGTTTGGAAGGTGAAAGCCTCGGCTGGGAATGCCGGAAAACTCTAATACCTTAAATATTTTTAATTTTTTTTAATTTTTAGTATTGAGAAGATCAATAAAACAATAACAAGGTTGATGAGATAAATATTATATTTTAAACTAAACCAGGGCTAATAAGATTTGTAAAGAATAAAACTGTTTTTTTATTTGATATTTACGTTCCTCACTTCAAGCTTTAATTCAAACTGATTTGTCACTTAGTTCCAAGAACTTAAAAATTAAAGATTTCGAACTAACGAACGCTTGAACCAATCAGGTCTCCTAATGAGTATTCCTAGGTTCTCTTTGATTTCTCAAGGATCTTTTGACAAAGAATAAGTGTATTTCAGACGTGTTTCATGCAGAAGCATTAAGTTAGCTCCTTAGCAAAGGAGCTATGCATTAAAACTGCACGAGTCTACTACTGCTGGAAATCGATGCATATCAGGATATTTAAAACAAAATTGAATTAAGGCTGTTGGGGCCATCTCACTTCAAATTAAAATCTACATGATAAGAGCACCTGGTCAAAATCACCCTTTACCCTGATAGGTTACCTAAAGTTTCTTTGCTCGGAATGTTCCGTCGTTCCCCGTTATTTGCTTCGTTTCGTCAGCAGACACGTTTCGGTGGTACACCATGTTCGGTATCTTGTCTCGTTCTGGGGGACGGTGTGCTGTTTCGTTAGCGTGTCTGTGTCCGAGAGCGACGGGGAACGATGAAACGTTCAGCGGACAATAAAATAATTCCATCCCCGTCGGAGGAAAACAATTCAGCGAAAAAATTGCAGGTTAGTGTACTGATAAATTCAAATCACACTGTTACCAGTACACTACGATCCCGGCATTTGCTGCTCCGAAGTTGACTATTCTATCAACTTCATTATCCGAAGTACTTGTGTCATAACTACACAAACAAAATTCTTCAGATTCCAAATGACAAGATTTTTTATTTTTGAAGCTTTTCTATATTTCAATGGCATCAAATATACTCATACAAGTTGTGCTTTAACCTCTGCGAGCACCTCTACCTCCGCCACGTTGTCTGCGCTGGCCCCCACGGCGTCCAATACCACGTGGGCCTCCTGGACCACCTCTCCTTCCAGGACCACCTCGACCTCCTCGTCCACCTCGTCCGCCTCGGCCTCTTCCGCCCCGTCCTCCGCGACCACCGCGGCCTCCACGGCCACCTCTACCACCACGTCCACCATGTCCATGTCCGTGAGAGCATCCTCCACCTCCCATGGCTCCGCCTCCCATGCCTCCACCACCAGGAGTAGTTAAGCCATTAGTAGGCGAGGTAGCACCGGTACCAGTCGTACCTGTACCAGTGCCGGTTCCAGGGTCTATTCCAGTGCCAGTTCCACCTCCAGTTCCACCTCCAGTTCCACCTCCAGTTCCAGTTCCAGCTGCTTGTCTTTTTTCTATGGCCCCAGCAAAATCATCATCTTCAACCTAGCAAAAAAGTATTCGCTGTCATATAAATCAAGTTATTGGTCAAAACAAGAGTCAACACTTACAGCAGATACAGAACTCAAGATGGTGGCGAAAGCGCACAGAGAAATGAAAACTACAAGCGTTTTCATTTTGTCTGGAATGAATAAGGTTAACAGTTACTAAACAGTTACAAGACAGCGAACCATTTGAATTGTTTCATGTCCTTGTCGGCAGGAACTTATTCAGATCGAGAACTTCACATTAGGCAACTTACTTGATAAATGATACTTTCTTCCACCAAACTTCACGATTGACCTTAATAAGAAAATTTTCGCTTTTTATATGCAATTTCGAACGACAATTCGAAACTTTTTGTCTATTAATACAGCTGTTTTATTGCTATTGTTAATACTAATTTTAACTAAACATAATTGTTTTCAAGTATTAATGTTTTTATGAATGGGTTTCCTCGCTTCCCGCAAATATTTGCTGTAGAAATATATTCCAAGAATTTCAGTATTTTATAAAAAGAAAGACTTTTTTGATTCTTTCATCATGAAAAAATATCGAATACAAAACGTCCTTTCCCCCTCCAAGTGAACAAAAATCATGTACAACTGAATTCTCGTTTTTGTTAATGCTAATCACAGCGTATTAGCATCCGGGCGGCATTCCGCAGACTGAGATAGAAAAAAAAACAAGTTACAACAAATAAAATTCCTTGTATTATGGGTCAAAAACCGTTTGGTATTTGTAAGCATTTGGTTTGGTTTGGTATTTGTGGTGTTAGTTAGTAAAACTTGTTGCAGATATGACATAAGGACAAAGGTCCTAAGAAAGACGGGTTACATTGGCTTGAGTTTTGTATTCGAAGACAATAACTCAATACCTAACTATAACACCGGAGAAGTTATTCTCAAATACATTTAGCTCAGAAAGCTTGCCATAGCGATCTCCTCACTCATCTACGTCGTTTGATTTACAAGCTCTCTATCTTTCAAAGCTTTCTGCTCACTTGATTCCGGTGTCGTTACCACGGCTCGAAGATCAATCGACAAGTACATTTTAGCATATGAAAAATTCCGGAAATTAACTGTAAACTTGGCGGAATACGTATGCAGATTTTAACAAAGTTTTCACTCTCAAGATTTTTTGCAACATCGAAAACGTTTTCAATGTAACTTTTAGCGTATCCTTTCGATTTTTGGTAGAAGAAAGCTTCCAAGGAGTTTTGGATGAACAACGCGTTCGACAATCAAACAATGTATAATATAACGATTCTGAACACAAAAAATCAATACTGAAGTTAGTTCGTCCATCACCGGAATTTTTTCCCAATCCATACCAACACCACTTCCTACCTTGCTCGAATTTGTTGATATATTATAAAATTTGACGGGGTTTTTATCCCAAAACAGTTGTTCTAAGGCTAGTGTTTACAGCCAACTCCCGGATATTGATGCAGCTTTCCTGTAAGGCCGGTAGAGCTGGAAGATTTATTACCATGAATAAATCACTAGGAATAAATCACAATAATCACTACAAAATTACTAAAAAGCTTCCAATGACTTTGGTAAATAAAAAAATCCAAGGGGTAGCCATGTGTGTCGGATGTGGATGTGGTTTCGTTAAGTTCAAATCATATACACAAAAATAATCATATAAACGAAACAGGATCCTGACCTCTGGTTATTAAAGTTTATTATCAACCTGCCAAAACTACCATATTTATCACGAAGTAACAATACTACACGGATATTTATTTCGCGGATTACTACCCTTATGTTCTTTTTTTCACGTGTGCATAGCTTGATGGTTCCTTTTCCACCTGAGGAAATAATTCAAATATCAACGCTAGAATATGACTTCTAATTAAATATTTCATTCCAGTTGTTGGAACTGATTCTTAATTCTTCTTTTGACATAAAACACTAAGAATGATCATTTAATTTATTTCATTGAAACATTGGCGTTCGAACTTCAATTTGCTACTTTTGCTGTCCGATCTTTACTTTGTAGTGTCCAGCACATTTCTAATATTATCACACAATCATCCAATGTTTATTATGTGATCATTTCGACGTTTGTACTCAATATTATGCTTTGGCTGGCAAGAAATTGCCGAAATATTCTGATTGGCTTGTTTTCCATGCATACTATCATTGCTCCCTTCTATAGTCTGCTGGCTTATGAAACGATAAAGTATCGGTAGTATTGTACTTTCATTATGATCTATTTATTAAAGTCGCTCGTCCACTTCAGTGGCTCGCAACATTTTCTCGTGCAATATGTAAGAATCCGATGAACTGAATATGTGTTCTTGCTCTTCGTGAATGTTATTTCATTTAAGCATTCAAAATTGTTCGCAAAAATTTTCAAAAGCCTCACCTCTCACCTTGCTAAATCCTCCAATTTATATTGGAGAATACGGTGACTAAAGAATCCTCCTATCCCAATATAAGTAAATAAACCTTCTTTTAATTTTGTTTTAATAAAGAAATATGTAAATTTGCTTTTCAAGGGTTTGAAAAAATCTCCGGCACTTTCCATTGTATTAACCAAGTCTTTTATCGTCACAAAATTGATGCGTATCGGTGGCGAAAATATTTTTGACTGCCACCCCAAGGTTGGATAGCAATTTTTTAACTTCCTGGAATATCATTTTTAATGCTATAACTCTCCATTGCGTTCCTGTCCTATTCAATTAAATTTCAAAATAATGGCTTGTATTGAATTCCTTTGCACAAGAATTCCATATCTTCCAACGTGCCTTTCATATCAAATGCATGTGCCAATGTATCTGACGGATATATATTTCCATTATTTAGCAATGAATAAAGTCTCCTTTGCGGAGGTTCCTCCGGTAGGTGCAAAAGCTTTTAATATCCTTTGGAATAAACTTAATCATTATCTTTGAAAAACAACTGATCGAACTGAGCATACTTTTTTCTGAAAAATTAACTCTGGGCCCCAGTTTCTCTCGGGTTATATTATCGTAATCTAAAATCAAGGATGTGACCGTTAAATTCAGATTGATGGAGTCGGCTCGCTTTCCTTGATCAATTAGTTGGCTTTAGGTACTGGGTACCTGTCAATATTTCTTCCACTTTCTAGGTATGTGCGTACGTTTATCCGTACGTCCACAGTACAATCGAATTAACTGTTCGCAAATCTATCAAATGATATGAAAGGACTAGTGACCATTGCTTTGCAGTTCAAATACAAGATTAGTTACTTATTCAGTTCAGAACGTAGGTAGCAATATCGGCACAATGTCGGCGAATTATCATTGAGTAATATTTTTGATTGTCACACACTCCTGCCGAACTATCAAGGCATTCAAGACAGTTGCCTTAAAATCTGGCACACATAGGACACTAAATAAAAACTTGTTGAGTAGGAACAAGGACTTCTATTTAGAGTCACTTATTTTTCCCCTTTGGAGAGAAAACGTTATGCTTCACCTCCCAGTTAATTCATTGGATTCGACGACAATATTAGGAAAAATCGGAAAGATGAAAAATGAAAGTATATGTAAGAAACCAAAATGACGTTTCCAATGAATAAGTGAAAATTCTTCTTTCAATACCATTCATATATTCAATGAATTTCATACAAACTTTGGTTGAAAGTTTTTGAAAACTCTATGTCCTCTAAGGGTTCACCAAGCTATCCTCGTTGGCCACCACGACCTCCTGCACCGCGACCACGTTGGCCTCCTGGACCGCCTTGGCCTCTTGCACCACCTCGGCCTCCTGGTCCACGTTGGCCTCCTGAACCGCCGCGACCGCCAGGTCCCCCTCGACCGCCCGGTCCACCACGTCCACCTCCGCGTCCCCCACGTCCACCTGGGCCTCCTCTACCACCCCTACCTCCGCGTCCACCAGGACCACCGCCGCGGTTGCATCCTGGCCTTCCACCTCCTCCTGGGCTTGGTCCAACGCCACCACCAGGGGCACTACCAGTGTCAGTGTTAGTTCCGGTACCTGTACCAGCGCCAGTTCCAGCACCAGTACCAGTACCTGCAGTAGCGCCTGTACCAGTTGCCTGACGTTTTTCTATGGCATCATTGAAATCATCTTCTTCAACCTTTAAGGAATATTCGTGGCAAGTTATATAGTTTTGTTAAACAAGAAACACAAAAGTAGCGATTGCTTTTAAACACTTACTGCCGAGACGGAACTCAAGGTGGCAACTAAAGCGCACAAGGAAACGAAAACTACGAGAGTCTTCATTTTGACTGAAACGAAAAATTAGTTTTACGTTTAGTTTTCCCTGTGTCTTTTTGGAATATTCCTGCGTTCAAGAACAACAGTTAACTTACTTAATAAATTATACTTTCTTCCACCAAGCTACACGAATGACCTTTCCAAAAAGAGCTACGCTTTTTATATGCAATTTCAATTGAACAAATGTGCTCAACAGCATTTTCTTCTTGTCGATACAGCTGTTTTCTTTAGCAGCTTTTCCACAAATTATCTAATTGCAATTAGGTATTTCCAAAGAATTCACTTTTGTTGAAAAGTTTACTATTGAGTATTTACTCAAGACATATAAAAACTTGCTACGTAAGACTCTAATTTACGTAGTTATATGTTATACATTATACAAATTTTGCATTTAAGTATGAGATCGATGATTATGGAATGAGAGGAATGAAAACTTCAACAGTCCATTCGTTGACGCTTAAAAAAGACGAATATTGACTTAAACAAATTTGTTCTAGAACTGTTCTCCGAAAAAAACATAGTTTCAGGTTAAACACTGAAACCTAGCCAGTCCTGAATTCTACTTTAATAGTTTTCATGAAGTTGAATTATAAAACTAAGCAAAATTTAAATTTAATATTTTCAATATTATCGTGTCATTCATTTTGAACAAAAAACTGTTTTTCCACCAGTTGATAGTTTTGCACAAGTTTGTTTGGATTGGGAATACTTTACGTTGCGGCTTAAGCAGGTCCAGGTCAGGTCCATCAGACCAGGTTAGTATCATACATTTTATGTACCAGTATCTCAGCCACAAAGATTGCTAGACAGCAGTCCTGAAGGAGGCCACTATGGATGGATAAGATTTTGTCTATAACCCGGTATCAGTCTGTCCTTGCAGTAACCAAAGCTTTCTCAAAGCTTCAAAAGCTCTGCTACTGCTAACAGATGACAAATTATTCGGGTAAACAGTTGATGCCCATTATTTCATAGGCATTTTCAGTTTGTAGAAGGAGTAAGCCAGTTGAATAAGACTGCTTATGTCTAGACACCACTGTTTGAATTTGTGTGGTCAACGTTCAGAAAATAAATGAAGTTCTTCTGGCATTGACGTCAAAAACCAGTTCAAACGGCTTTGTCGGTCCCAGGCCTTTTGACCCGAGTGCAAATGAGTTTCTTGAAAGAACTCAAAAATGCTCATCACATTTCAACTAGAGTTGTTGTTAAACTTAAAGGTTCGCATACAGTGAGCTCTCCAAGGTGGGTTCAAGCGCCAAAAACACTTCAGTTGGCAAAGTTTCATGCCAAAATTCCATTACAACAAACCATTCATCTCATTACTGATCAGACTAACCCTACTATGGTGCGTAATTAACATCCAACGAAAGTAGCGAATGTTTATAAGTGAGAATAGGATCAACACATACATATATATTCTATAGTACAAATACAGGATATAGTACATATAAAAGATTATATTCCATAAAGTCTTGTAAAACTTCTATGCTGGTTCAAGCCTAAGCAAAGAAGTTACGAGAGGACAGTCCTTTTCTTGATTGGTCCTTACAATGTTACGAGATCTTCTCTCCCACACTTTTATTTCATACGCAATATATTGCTCACGCTTTCTTTAATCCTGGTATGTGAAAGTAACCGAACTGTAACCTATGTTGATTGGCTCATAATTTGTATTTCACTTATTGTCACTATACATTTAATTTTATGTCACAATCCTCTGTCATGGACGCCAATCATGGCGGCGTTCGTCTTTTGTGAGCGTCGTACCCAACTCCCAGCTAGCCATAAACAGTAGGGCGGGGAAGAGTCATCCACCCATTCTTCAAAGTCATCGAATATCTCTTCAGTAGATATTTATTTAATTGGAGATACTTCGTCAAGGCTCTTCTTTCGGTTTCTCCCAGCTTTCGTACCTTTACGGTCGACAACTTTTTCGGCCGACGAGGTGGCTGGTTTCGTATCCTTTATCACTAATTTCTCTATAAATGCGATCGATTTCGTCCTAAACTATTTCAAAACAGAATTCAAAGTAACTAGAACTGATAAAACTACACTATGCAAATTTTTCAGATGCTTTCGACGCGATCGTCGAGTTTCAACTGAGGTTGAAAACATTTTGAGAGCTAGAGTCCTTGAAGGATATTTTACTAATTTTATCTTATCTTATCTTATGACACTTCATGAAAAAGAACATCAATAGCTAAGGAACCTTTTCGAGAACCAATACAGCGTTCCTATCGCTTGGACTCAGTCACCACTCACCACTCAGGCAACATCAAATCTGCGGCGCGAATCGCCGTGGCGTCTTCCGACCGCATGGGTTAAATATACCCCAGAACAGTTATGTATATAATAATTACTACGTGAGATATTCAGCAGGTTTTTTATTTATTATTTTAAATAAAATTATTATTTATTACTATAATTTATTATATTTTTATTGAAAAACTATTTATTTATTTTTTTTTTGCTTCCATTCGAGTTCCCTGTTGTACGTAGCATACGCGCTCATACGTCCTAACCTCCCTATGAAAGGTGCTACTGTATACAGTTGGTTTATCCTTTTGTTTTTGGCAATTCTGTTAATTCGGTTCGTATCAGCCAATGCCAGGAACTTGCCCGGAAAGACAATGTCAGCACAAGTGCTCTGAACTAAACAGACGATTGGATTCCTATTCGATTGCAGTTTTGAGCCCAAGAAGTTGAGGCCCATTGAAAATGCCACCAATCATTTTAAGTCAATTCTGCTTCTACGGGAATCGTTTCGCCCTCATTTTGGAAGAGTAGCCAAAGAGCTTCTATCCTAAAGTCAATTCTATGATTCCAAACCGCGTTCATTTCTATTAAAAGGGTTTCTTCAAGTTCGTTTAAATTCTTGCTAGTTGCAGTTTATTAACTGACCTTAGTCTTGTTTCCACGTCCGCTTTTTATTTCCGTTCGAGCTTTTACCACCAATGATCGACGTTAATTGCCTACACTCATGGTCTGCTTAGACGACCTGCCTATAATCCTGAACTTAGAGTGAAGCTACGCGATGAAAAGTTCCAATAGAACCAATAGGTCGGTCATTTCCATTTCTTTGACTAATTTCATTACTAGTAGTTCCAACTAAAGTACACGGTATTCTCCAAATTCTAATAGGTGTATAAATATGAAATGCAGATTTTTACTGCTTGAAATATGCATTTATTTGAATAACAGAACTATTAAATTCAATAATTAAAGTATTGGCCATCGTTAGCTACGACTTTTTCCCATCTTTCTGTCAATTGGATTCTCCAAAAATTCAAAACCCAAATTCAGATTCTTCTGAATTCAAATGAATTCCATCCCAGTACCACATCTCATTTTTTGAGGCTAACCACTCATCAAGCCAATTTTTAACTTCTTCGTAAGAATGGAAGTCCTGTTCTGAAAGTCCGTGCTGCATCGATCGAAACAAGTATTAGTCAAATTTTGGTCGTTTTCCCTTAAGTGCGCGGTTCAATTTGATCAGTTGTTGTCGATAACGTTCGCCAGTAATAATCTCACCAGGTTTCAGCAGTTCGTAATACAAAGGTCCCTTACTATCCCACCAAATACATAGAAAAGTCTTCTTTGCATGAATATTTCGGACTGGTTGTGATGTTGATGGCTGGACTGGGTCTACCCATGATTTTTTCCACTTGGGATTGTCGAAATAAATCCACTTTTCATCTCCAGTATTAATCCGATGCAAAAAAACCTCTTCTTTTCTGTCTGGCAAGCAAAATTTCACAAATGGTTTTTCGCCTTTCGATGTCTCTTTCTTTCAATTGATACGGCACCCATTTTCCAGCTTTTTGGATCTTTGCCATGGTTTATAAACGTTGTGAAATGCCTGCCTGAGTAACTTCAAATGCTTCTGCCAACTGTTTTTCAGTTTGTGTGTTGTCTTCATCCAAAAATGCTTGCAAATCTGTATCTTCGAATTTTTTTGGTGGTTTTCCACGGTCTTTGTTGCTGACATTGAAATCGCTACTTTTAAATCTTTTAAACCATCGTTCACAAGTGTCTTGGCTTGGGGCATGTTCACCATATGCTTCCATTAACAACCGATAAGTTTCTGCTGCCGATTCTTCAAATGAAAGAAGGTTATTAGACTTCCCTCAAAACCCCTTTTTCTGGCACGTGATTCGACATTTTTGAAGCGAAAAAAAACTATGTTGTTTGTACAATCAAAACCTATGACATACTGGAATTTGTTGACAGATGTTTACCCTCCAAAATGCCATATTATTTATCCCCGACACAAACCATATGTAATGGTTATGCCATCTGTTAGTAAATCGAGTGTTCTTAATAGATCGAGTGTTCTTCTCTCCTACCGCCAAAATTTCAACTACATATTCCAACATCGCTTCTGACTTATTACTGACGGGTAAGTTGACCCCGCAAGAGAACTTTGGAGCATCTACTTGTCGAATTCTTGTCACCTTACATTTGCTGGACAGGTCAATTTTTGTTCCATTTCAAAAATGGAAGTATTCCGTCTACTGCTCTCAAGTGATCCCTGTATAAAAATGAACTTATTTAATGACATGTGGTTGGCCATCTCTCCATCGTGACGCTTGGCGAAGATCTAATGCCAAAGTCGGCTACTGGCTGGGTCTTTTCTTCTTTTTTTGAAGATGTTCTCATTTTAAATGCTAGCCACCTTACGTCACCTTCATTTTGGCAATTTCTCTCGTCTTTTTGTGTGGCTCTAGTGGGTGGCTTTTGTTTTTATGCTCCATCTAATTTGAAATCGTTACTTCAATCTCTCTAGTTTCCCTTCTGCGAAATCCAAGGTATTTTGCTATCCAAGCGGACTCCTAGGTATTTCACGTTAGATAATAAACTTACATGTATGTAACTTCCATTTTTAATCGTTGAAGGAATCTTTCGAGTCGCAAGTGCTTTGTGCAGTTCATAGATTGCGCTTGTGATATTTTCTGAATATTATAATTTTATTATGAACATAATAAATCATTAGCATGACGTATGCACTCCTTCATTTTCTAAAGACTCTAAAACTTGTTTTCTAGAACTTCCACCTAAATTCTTTCGGCAGTCTGCAGAGATTGCGTCTCACTCTACTTGTACAAGCCAAATCAGCAAATTTTTTAATACTCTCCTGTAATTACTACCATATATTTCAAAAAGGATTTAAATCAGAGCAAGTACTAGGCCAAACAATCCACGCGTTAGAAAATTATCATATCTAGCCTCATAAGATATCGCGGCAGTATACACTTTGGCGCCATCTTACATCAAAATAAGTTCTTTGTAGTCCTTGAATTGTTGGCGATTTGTTAGACATTGCACAAAAATAGGGATACTAATTGCTCTGTAATAATCTCTATTACCAAACACACCTTATTGAAAGGAGCGAAAGTGGTTTTCTATGCGTCTAATCCCTCTGCCAGCTACCATGATTCTTAGATCGACTTTCAGTTGTTAGCTTCCGATGCTCGTTGTTAGCTTCCACAATGTTCTGCCCTTTTTGAAATTTTACAGTCCTCATATTTGCATTATTCAGATTCGGAATTAGTTCGGTCACAATGGTGCTACTGGCTCTGAATGCAGTTCATGTATTTATTTAAGAATTTTGCCGGTTTGTTCGACACTTAATGTCTGGCGTTAGCTAATTTAGTCTATTTGAAACCTTTTTTGGGGAGTTTTGGTCATATCGTGCTATGATTTTGTTGACTCCATGTTATTAGTGTATCCTTTATGTCAGCTATCTTGTATATATTGTTTAGCATTTTACAAGAGCTTCTATAACAAATGAGGTTACAGAAGTGTAGTAATGAGTTAAACTAGTAACTCATGTTACTAGTTTATCCTTGGCGGAAAATTTCAAGATAACATGTACAGGGTGGCCTTCCCTATAGGATCGTTCCCTATATACTTTGTACTCCAGTTGGTTCTGCTTCTGCGGCGCACTTCGATCTATAAGTTGAACGTCTGGTTAACTCCTTCCATATGGTAACCTTGACTTTCGGATGGATGTATGGATGGATGTCAAGTCATGTATACCACACCTTAAATTCACATAAAAAATGATATTCCCATTGACCAAATTCTGCAAGCGTTGCATTTAACCTAATAGCAACGGTTTGGCAACGTAAATGACATGTGCCGAATCCAGACAGACCGAGATATGCCCAACATCATACCAAAGTTCCTTAAATCACGTTTTGCTAAGTAAACATTTTAAAGCAATTTACACCGTCGTATACAGGAGCACCCCTGTTGTCAATTAGCTTTAAAGCCGCCACGCTCTTCGTTTCAACAACAAAGTTTGATTTAAAACGAAACCTCTGTGTATTTAGTCAAGTAGGCGGAGTACGCCTTTTTTATTTTTTAAAAGATCGGTCAATAAACAACAAAACTTGCATGTAGCCGGGCAACACCAAATCTATTTTTTCTAGCAAGTCGATGACGACTAAGCCGTGGTTCATTTATTTCTTGCAGTATATTATGTTGAATCTTTTCAACAATTTACAATATTTATGTAGAACTGAGACTATTCTGTGGCGTCATTTTTTCGAATATCATATCATATCATATCCGAAAAAAGACGTCCTTCTCTATTTAATAAGGACATAATAAAAAAGTAAACATTCAAAATTAAAGCCTTATAACATTATTATCCTGCCTTCATATCATCTCATGATCATGTCAATGGTGTTATCGCATTAAAAATAGCAAACAAATAGAAAGTTTTCGCTCAAGAACAATAAACATTTGTGTAAACAAAATTCTTATGCATTCAAACCAATTCGAATGAATATAAAAGACTTTGGCCCAACATCGTAAGCATTAAAAACTTTTCATCTCTATGCGAGAACATAGATCAGTAAATTCATACTAAATAAGTTTCAATTGTAACATATTGACACCAACATGATAAGATTCTTTACAATTTTCTTACTTACAAGTTGTATTTCTACGTTTGTTTATTCAACTGAAAGTACTCAGGTAGGTTTTAACGTATTTCCACTTAATGACTGTAATTGCAACAAAGTACTTTTTTCAGAAAGTCACAGCCAACCAGGCGAAAGGTGAGCCTTTAGTAAACTTAGGTAAGGATGAAGAAGAATTTGAGGACATTTCTTATGAAGATTACACGCAAGTAGAAGACATACAACCAATGCCTCAACCATTTTTGAAGCCAAAACTTCCGCCAAATCAGGCAGCTGTAAATGTTAAACCAAATGAAAGTGTCGAGGATTATGATGAAGGTGCTGACTTTGATGGCGACGATTACTTTGGACCCTCGTACGAAGGTATAGACAGTAGTGAAATCGGTCGAGGCAATCCACGTTGGCGAAATAATGGCCGTGGAAGGGGAGTGGCAAAATTGCCAGGGCGAAAACCAAAAGCGCCCAGAACTCCAAACAAAGTACAACGCAGGAATGGTCGCAAGCCTAATGGTCCACGAGGTAAACTCAATCGCAGAGCAAGAAATTTACAAAGGAACAGAAGAACTAATTTCAATCAGAGGAGCAGAAGGGGCTAATTTTGGACGAAAATTAGATTAAAAGCAGATTTTAAGAATAAGTAAGATATGAAACGATAATGCAATGGCTCAGTTTCATGAAATAAAAGAAATTTATTTATTTGAAACAAACATTTGCTTTCTTCAAATCATTCATTTGAAAGTGCTACAATGAAGGAGAGGCTAAGCGGTCCCCATTGTGGCCTCCATCAATATACGCTTCATGGGACAGGGGTCACTCATGCTGCCAGCGGTGGGTTCCGCCTGGCGCTGAAAAAAAACATGGTCATTCTGACCAAAAAAGTTTTACCTAGAGCCAAGCATCTGCAAGTGAGAAAGGATATTATTGAGTCCAAGAACAAAGTCAAGTGCTTGGTCTGGAATATAGATTCTAATGTGGGTTTTCCTGAACAAATAACAGCAGCATAAGAGAACTGTGAGAGTTGGTACAACGCCGCTTCATGATGAAGATAGGCAAACTGAGACAAAAGACGCCTGTTCTTCGACACAAAGGAATCCATACTTTTATGCAGATTGAAATCAGGACTGACGTTCTCAACAAGAAAACTTACCGGATACATTTAACTCAGATACAGACACTTTTGATTCGCATCGGAATATCGCATCTTTTCAAAACTAGTAGTGATATTTATTGCGCTGGTGATGCCAATTGCCTTCTTAGCAGGAGAGCGTAGGAAAATGTAAAATTCGGTGGGGGAGGGAGGTGACCAGGAGAGGAATGGTATCGTGTGAGAGGGTATGGATTCTCGCTTCCCGACATGGCGTCAAATTTAAGGAATTATGTGGACGGTGTGACACATGAGTGACGTAAGGACATTGCCTAGTTGAGGACAAAGTGAGAATATTTACTGTCTGGCTCAGCTCCTCAGTAGGTGTGTGCATTTTCTGTGTTACCTGCACAAGATGAGGAAGACGGTGAGCGTACATGGCACCATAACCTTCCTCAACTGCAGTCGGTGGCCAAACGGGAGAATTAGTGAAGTCTCTTAAAAAAGTCTGTCCTTTTAAAAAGACACTTTTCAACACATACATTTTCGATAGATAGTCATCTAACGTTCGGATAGTTCTTTTAATGCAGAAAGGATTCTTGGACCAATAGTTGATTCAGAGTGAAGACGGGTTACAGGAACCTCTATTCACTCCCTTTCCTCTGGCGAGGACGTTCAACTGGCGAAGAGATAGAGACCTAATCCGATGTAATATAACGAACAGTTTCAGACTGAATTCTCAGGATGACAGGGGAGGTGTTTGGTGGAAAGACTGGAAGCCTACGTTGGGAATGTCATTTCGAATATCATTTTATCATTAATCATTTTAAAATGGTCAAATAAACTTACGTTCGCCTACGAACTCAACGACGTCATTAATCTTATATATAGGGTCTATAAAAAAGGCTTAAACAACAAGATTAGTTCTAAAAAAGGATAACGCACATACAATCGGTGGATTTGAATTTGAACATCATGTAGTTTTGCACAATGGTTGAAAGATGGTGGAAATATTATTAGGTGTATAACTTTGCTTCCGTCGTTTTGCAATAGATGGATGTAGAGATAAGTGATAGTCGATATAAATAGATCGTAGATGTCTTACAATAAGCTTAGCTATTTGTGAACATAACACCATCGAAATATTAGTAGATTTGTGTCTGCATCATAAAGTTAATCCCGATTTAAAATGTCAGCTTACGAGCCAAATTTTCGTCATTTGCGGGAGGTTTTAATGTTCTGCTTCAATATGAAGAAATCTGCGGCTTAGGTGCATCGAATGCTCTCAAATACCTTTGGTGAGACCGCTATTAGTGAAAGAACGTGCCGAGAGTGGTTTCAACGCTTCAAGAACGGTGATTTTGACGTAGAAGACCAGCATGGCGGTGGAAGAGAGAAGGTTTTCGAAGATGCAGAATTGGAGGCATTACTTGTTTAAGACTCGTGTCAAACGCAACAATAATTGCCAAGATCATTGGGAGTGACGAAACAAGCCATTTCGAAACGCCTGAAAGTCATGGGAATGATTCAGAAACAAGGAAATTGCGTGCCGTACGAGTTGAAGCCGAGAGATGTTGAACGGCGTTTGTTTGCTTGTGAACAGCTGCTTGCAAGGCAAAGATGGAAGGGATTACTGCATCGCAATGTGACTAGGGACGAAAAATGGGTGCATTACGATAATCCCAAGCGCAGAAAATCATGGGGATATCCCGGCCATGCTTGTGTGTGATTCGTGATGACCAGGACAACACCAACGAGTAGACGGTTGCCTGCTGCCAGGCGCAGACGGCTGCCTGCCGTTAGGGGCAGCGCGATGGGAGGAGTAGAGTAGCTGGAGAGAGTTAGATTTAAGTGGGAATCAGCGAGTGGGAGATGTGAATAAGAAAAAGCGCGCAGCGCCTGGAGGACAGTCCTTTTGAGTAGTTGCAAGTGTAATAACTTTCCAAGTAGTGTGTGATTCTTTACTTTGACCCATACTTAATTTTTGCATTGTGTATTTCAATAAACTCTTATTACTCAAATTGATGAATTGGATTTATTCCCAAACAAACCATTTCAAAAAAACATAATAAAAACCTACACTTGCACGTCGACGGCCTAACCGAATATTCACGGTTCCAAGGTCATACTCAGTATTTGGTGAGACCAGCTCGGCGTAGTGTATTATGAGTTGACCGACTGAAACAATCACAGGCAATCGTTATCGAACACAATTAATGCGTTTGAGCCGAGCAGTGAAAGACAAACGGCTGCAATACAACCAGAGACATGATAGAGTGATTTTACAGCATGACAATGCTGGACTCCATGTTGCGAAAGTGATCAAGACATACTTGGAAATGTTGAAATGGGAAGTCTTACCCCACCCGCCGTATTCTCCAGACCTTGCTCCCTCGGATTATTACTCGTTTCGATCAATAGCACACGGCCTGGCTGACCAGCACTTCTGGTCTTATGAAAAATTAAAAAATTGGATCGCTTCTAAAGATGATCAGTTTTCTCAACGCGGGATTCGTACGCTGCCCGAAAGATGACAATACAAAAGACAAGACTTTGAATCATAAATGTATAACCAGTTTTTTACAATAAAGCCTCGAATTTCGGAAATAAACGCCGGAAGCAAAATTGTACACCTAATAATTATATAATAATTGCCCTAAAACGTAATAATTTAGCAACTAATCCCGTCGACTAGTCTCTGAGTAATCTAATTTGAATAAATCCAATGCATAGCTTGTCATTTCACGCGACTCAACAAGACCTAACCACATCGGCGACTCGGCTTGATAAAAGAAAGTGGGTGTTTGTGCCATTTAGGCTCCAGGATGAGTTGGGAGGATCGTGAACTGCTAAAGTAATCCCTATCTGAACCCTTTGAAGAAACGGAAGGCAGAACCCGATCAAGCTGTCGCAGGATTATAATAAATTATAACTTGAAAACACTCCGAACTTTTAATATTTTGATCTAAGGGGACGTTTCCAACGCCATGTGAATTATTAGAGTACATTAGCGTACAAAGAAACCTCGTATGTTCGGACGAACAGGTCAATTGAAAATCAGGAAAACACAGAAATAGGGCTAGAAAAAATCAGGCTTTTTTCATCACAACTCATACGAAAGACCGCATTACCGAGAAAAATGTTATGAGTTTTAATTTAAAAAATTTGACCTCACTATTTAAGGATCACAGTTGTCATCACCTTGATGTATCATTCTAGTAATAATTCGAGAATCAGGTGCAGAATTAAATGGATTCGTTTGGACCACTTGTTCTTGTCTCAAGCTCCTGGCTCAGAAATTTATTAGCAATCATGAAAGAGTTCAAATAAATGTAGGTAATTGTAGTAATTTCTTCGAAATAATAAAAAGCAGATACATACCTTCTAATTTCTTCTCAACGGCTTCACGAGACATTCCATAGACAAAGCCATAACTCGCCGGACACTTTACAGCTCGCACATAAAGAAACGTAGAACGAATCCATTTCATAGCGATCGATAGATCCGTCACAGTCTGAAGGACGATCTCCGAATTGAGATGCTCGGCCAAGTGTTTGTGCAAATGTGATTCAATCGGAATGCAACCATTCATCAAATTTTCATACTTTCGCTGAAAATGGAAAGGACAATTTTCAGATTATCGACACATCTACCAAAAGACTGGAAAATTATGAGTTCTGATCCTTTTCTGATTTGATAAAACGCATCAGAACTATCTCAACACTTCCATCTATTCCCGCATATGCTAGCGAGTAGCTCGAACAACAGTACGAGAAATTCAACTCACATGCACGTTACATAAAGCTTAATATCATTGGTGACATTCCCTTCAATTAAACGTTTAAGCATACAAACCAGGATTTGCGCTTATCTAGTGACATTTAACCAATCGAGGGGGAAAATCATCTTCAAAAGCAAAGTGGAAAGACCAGCCAAGAGCACCTCGTCGTACATATTGCCAAATAAAGATCAAAGCAATAAATCAGCAATATCAAATGCCTCACTGTTGTGAATTCTTCTCAAGATGCAGAATCCGTTTTGCGGCATATTAGATAAAAAAACATGAGATCACTTCCACTCTGCAACTACACATGCAAACTCTTCGGCTCGTAACGGCGCTGCAAGCACATGCCTATTTTTTCTCCCAGCACGGATCCAACAGTTATCACATATGCAGGCAAAATGCACATAATGGATGATTTTCATTTCCATTTTTTCCTTCAGTTTTGCTGGTTTTAATTGACTGCAATGCAATCGCAAGTACCTAAAGTGCTACAAGCACGTTAGCATTGTATCTATTGTGTAGATAGAAATTTTACGAAACCGAATCCAAACTAAATTGAAAAGTGAAAAACGAGCAACTGAAATGGAAACTGAAAAGAATCTAAACTGTGAAAACTAAGCGGCTGATCCGCACCAACCCAACTAACGAGGTAATTTTCAATAGATTTGAGTAATGTATGCAAATTAAGCAGCTACGAGTGCATAATCACACCTCGGTGTCAGTGTAGATCATGAGCACTGAATAATGCGATGGGAAATGCACTTGGTGCTGACGAAACAACAATGTCAATCGGAAAGGGAAATTAGGACATATTTCGCATGAGAACGGACAAATTAATTAATTGAAATTTCCAGCATTTCCAAGAATGTGGAATAGCTTTTTGTCGCGATGTTGGTACGTGTGTAAAGTTTATCTGATCGGCCCATATGAGATTCCTGCAATAATCTTTTCCCGACTTAAACTCCATCGAGTGAATATTTTTACCTCAGATAACACTTAGTTAACACTAGAGCTACCAACCGGTCAAAATGACCATGATTGCATGACTTCATTATAAAATTTTGTCCATAAAAAAATTTTTTGTTTTTATAAAAGTAATATGTATTTTTCTAAATTAATGTAAGCTCTAATATAGCAAATTGTTAGATTTGTATTCTCTTATTTTGCAAAGATAAGAATGTGGTATACATATTTATACCAAACAGTCATTTTGACCGGTAAATAAAATATTAGCAGAGTTCCATATGTCTACGCTTTTTCATTCCACTGTACCATCAAATTGAACATACGCAAAAGCATATTTCTTATTCTGAATAAGGGGAATTAACCGAAAATAAAAATACTGTACTTTGTAGTAATACTCTCGTTGGTACTTCTTACGTAGAGTCGAAATTTTTATACATTGCATTTATTTGCTGAAATTTTCTTTGCGAATATATTTCTTTATCATTTTGCAAGTGGCTTGTGAACAAATATTTTTATAATGAAAAAATAAATTAGTTGTAGTTTTATGCAGCCAAAAACTATCCCTGAAGATGCAAGGACGTTCGAAAATGCCAAGATTTCTGCAAGACGTAACAAATACATGTGAAGGCATTTCCAATATTGGGGAAGATTTTCGTGAGAGGGCTGAGGACCAATTTGAAAAAGATGAAGTGTATGTATCCTCAGACATCGATAGTGAGAGAGACAATATTCTCAAAATGCGAAGACGAAGAACAACTATAAGGTTACCATCATATTCTGATGAGAGTGACGATCAGGTAACTGAAATCGCTGCTGATGGAACTACATGGAATGAAATAAAACCCGGATCCCCTCCACGACGGAGACCAAAACACACAATTTTCAAAGGTTAAAGAATGACAAGTTTGCAATGATCTCACATGTTTGCGATTCATTTATCAAAAATATCCAAAACTGCTACATACCTGGAGAGAATATAACAATTGACGAGCAATTATTTCCAACCAAAGCGAGATGCGGATTCACGCAATACATGCCAAACAAACCCGACAACTTTGGAATAAAATTTTGGTTGGCATCTGATCTCAAAAGTAAATATATAGTTAATGGGTGCCCTTATTTGGGAAAGGACGAAACAAAGCCACCGTCAATTCCTTTGAGTGATTTTGTCGTCCTCTAATTAATTGAACCGTTCACCTTTTCTGGGAGAAATTTAACGGATTACAATTTTTTTACCAGCTTATCACTGGCATCAAAGCTATTGCAGAAAAATACTACGTTGGTTGGAACTATCCTTGCAAACATAAGGGAATTACCGAAACTTGCCAAGCAAAAAAAGGATAAACTACCTCTTTATTCATCTGTTATAAAACCAATAATGCTACATTATCAGTATATAAAAGTAAACCAACGAAAAAAGTTCTAGTGCTAAGTACGAAACATACATCGATCAAAATAATTTTCAATTTTGATCGATGTATGTTTCGTAAAACATACATCACAAAAACAAACCTGAAACTGTTATATTTTATAATAAAACTAAATTTGGGGTGGATATTATCGATCAAATGGCCAGAAAGTATACTGTGAAGTCTGGTTCTCGGAGATGGTCTCTTCACATCTTTTTCAATATTCTTGACTTAGCAGCAATAAATGCATGGATTTTGTATAATGAAACAACTGGAGAAAATATGTCAAGAAAAGATTTCCTGTTCCAATTAGCAGAAGAACTTTCCACAAAATATGAAGATTCATCTGAACCAGGAAGTTTCGCCGATCTCTTAGCGAACCATGAAAGTTCTAATATACGAAAAACTTGTGAAATATGTTTATGCAATGAAAATAAAACCTATAATATCTGTGTAAGTTGCAAAAAACATGTTTGTGGTAAATGTACTTTGAAAAATATGTCTATTTGCAAAATATGTAATCGAAATATAATTTCAAAGAATGTACAGTTGGGGACAAAACTCTCCATACACCCTCAAAATTTCATAAATTTCGTAGAAAATGCACATCTATATGAGAATTTTATATGCATCATTCCTGCAAATGTACCTTTATTACCAGAAATTTTTTTAAAAATTACATTAATCAACTTATAACTGGAAGAACACAAAAAAAACCAAATTCAGTAGGGACAAAAGTGTTCATACATTAAGTAATTTAACTGAAAATTCCACATTATTTATATAATTTTATATATCAATATTTTGTTGGGCCACCGTTTGCATCAATGACAGCCTGCAACCGTCTTGGCATTGATTCCACCAAAGTTTTAGTGACTTCCGGAGTTATTTCTTCCCAGACTTGTTGAAGCGCAGTTTTGAGTGATTCGTTGCTCCTGGTGTGAATTTTCGAGATTTTTCTTTTCATAAGTTCCCATATATGTTCAATGGGGTTTAAGTCTGGCGATTGAGGAGGAGAATACAGCTGCCTTGGTGCATAATAAAGCAACCAGTTCTTTACAAAGCGTGCAGTATGTTTAGGATCGTTGTCCTGTAGGAATATCCAATGCTGGCCAAGACCCAAATTGTCCAAAGAAGGTTGCAAGTTTTCTTCTAACAGTCTTTTATAATAGTATTGGTCCATAATACAATCTATAAAAACCAATCGGCCAACCCCACCAGTTGCAATTCCACCCCACACCATCACATTGCCTCCGCCGTGTTTTACTGTTGGTATCAAATTCTTCAGTTGCAATGCTGTTCCCTTTTTTCGCCACATTCTTCCTTTGCAATCATTACCGAACAAGTTGAACTTGCTTTCATGAGTAAATAAGACAGTTTTCCAAAACTCTAAATCCTTTGCTAAATATCGCTTCGCAAATTCAAGTCGAAGCTGCCTATTCTTTTCAGATATTAGCGGTTTTTTACGAGGAACTCTACTTGCACATCCATCCGAACGTATCATTCTTCGGATGGTTTTAGGGTGAACACACTTATTCGACGTATTAGCGACATGTTCCGCCATTTTACCGACCGGTTACCCTTGGGTTTTTGTCTACCTCTTTTAAGATCATGCTGATATCCCGCCTAGAAAGTTTCTTTGGTCGTCCATTTCTTGGCTTATTTTCCACTGATCCTGTATTCTTATGCTTTTGAACAATATATTGGACAGTGGTATGGGATAAATTAAGTAAAGCTCCAATTGCGCGGTATGATTTTCCATTTCTATGCTCAGCAATAATTACATTTTTTAATTCAACACTTACTTCCTTACGCTTGCTCATTTTTCACTTCCTATGCTCACAGATTATTGAAACAAACTAGTCATTAGATCGTACTAGCGCATTTCATGGGAAATGCAACGGTCCTTCCAAGAAAAACAACAGCTAAGCAATGCTATGAAGACCAGAGTACACTATATGATGAATGTATGAACACTTTTGTTCCAACAAAATTTGTTTCATTTTGTTATTTTTACACTTGTAACTTAAGAAATTTTGGTTTTTTTTAACTTATTGTTGACAAAAATACATTTGTAGTGAAGCTGCATACAAATATTTTATATATATATATTTTTATATTCTAGTAAATTTATGAAATTTTGGGGGTGTATGGAGACTTTTGTCCCTGACTGTATAACATTTTTTCTGTTTATATAAATTTATTTACTTCATTGAATACACATCAATTTATAAATGAAATACATTTTATTTTCCTTGAAAACAGATGTCTCTTTTAAAATTTTATTTTAAATTTAATATTTTTCTCACCAGACATCGAACTGTTCATTTTGACCGGTTGGTAGAAATACATAGGTATAGAAAAAATGATGGTAGTTCTAGTGTTAAGAGAAAATCCTTCCGCTTTCAATAAATTCACACTTCAAAAACCAAAATAAACTTTCTCGAAATTCAATTGAAGTCATTGATTTCTGGCTGAAAGTACTTTCCATAGACAGAATTTCATTAACTAAGCTTAAACAGTTTTTGCGAAGTCATTAAAAACATACCAAATAGTGTAAATAAAGTCTGCGTTACAATCAATTGATAATTTATAGAGTATCCTCAGTTTTCAATGAACTAATGCTTCCTGCACTCTTCCCTGAAAATATTCAAACATTCTTTACCAAAAAATTGTAGTTTTCGTCACTTGATAACTATTCCGAAAGGATTCGAAAGGATCATATATGTGTTATTTAGGAAAGTCCGGATTTGAAAACACCAGCTAATAACAGCAAGCCTAAAAAAGCCTTCATTTCCGATACATTCACATGTATCTTGCCACTTTCCTGATCTACAGATTTGGCATGATGCATGGATGATATCATGACTACGCACTGATTTTTTTTTTGGTACATATGAAACCAATATTTTATTATTTGTAAATCCAAAAAGAGTGGAGCCTACGGGTCGACTTTTGAGTGGCAGAAACTGTGGTGGAATTTCACGCTTATCAATCCATTTTGTTTTAGCTCAAACTTAGACTAACTCAATCGAAGAAAACCAATTATCTCCGGTAATATTTTTATTCGTATTGAAAACTGGTTCAACCAGTGATAACACAGTTTGGGTTGGGACAGCGAGTTCGTTTTTTCCTCTGGAATCGGATTTGCTACTGTATATGAATGCATTGTAGAGATAATGTGTTTTTGAATCACAGAGGCACATAATCTTTATGCCGTATTTTGCAGGCTTGGACTTCATATAAACCCTGAACAAACATCTTCCCCTAAATGGGCAAAGCATCTCATCCACCCTGAGGTATTCAGAGCAAGAGTAATATTTCTGACAATTTTTTATAAATATATTGAACACTTCAGAAATCAAATCAGTTCTATCACTGACTTTTCGCTCATCTCTTGTTTTAATATCATCAAATCGTAAAGATGACAAAAGTAACAAAAATCGTTTTAAAGACATAGTGATCCTAAAAACATCTCTTCCTGTGCTGTCCGTTGCTCACAAACTTTCAACATCTTCGAAAAACACCAGCTAATAACAGCAAGCCTAAAAAAGCCTTCATTTCCGATACATTCACATGATTGGTATGTGCTCCTTGGCTGGTGCACTTTTCAGAAAACTCAGTAATTTTCTCATTAGTGTGCTCGCATATCATATCAATTATCTCATCTGTTATCAATAACTGCCACGAATCAAGTGGTGACATGTTTATTTTATCACGAACTGCCCCAATCAATCCGGGAAGATGAGTTATAATATTAGAAAATCGTGTGCGTGAAATACTGGGAGGTGTTTTCGACCATTTGTATCGATTCTTACCTCTAAAGAACCCGGAGTTTGCGGTGTTATCTTCCTCTTCATCAGAGCTACTTGTGTCGGAGGAGTCACTCTCATGCACAATTACACTGTCATCCGAGCAACTAACAATCTCCGCATCTTCTCTGTCACTAATTATTTCATCGTCACACACTTCACATGGCAATCAACGTTTGATTCATCTTCCAGAAGTTTGCGTATCTCATCTTCACTTAGAAATCGCGCCATTTTTGCTTCAAAATACTGAAAAACTCAACAAAAAAATGTTTCTAAACCCAAAACAAAACACATACTTGGTATCGAGGGTCCATTTGGACCGCAAACTAGTTCATACCTTCACTTCTAATTAAGATAAAGCAATAAACGTCCGGCACCCACTACAACACGTGACATAATGAGATTATATCGACGTGCGTGTTCATAAGTGAAAAGCTAGCGATACTGCAATGGTAAATATTTGCAGTGGGGTCCATTTGGACCCCACGATACCAGCTAAGGGTTAATTTTGATTAGCGAAATAAACAAGAAATACTATAAAATATTTTCTTTAATATGATCCCACAAAATACACCCCCAAGGATGAATTTTGTGTATGACATTTTACACCCCAATGTTTTATAATAGCGAAATTCCCATTTCTGGGGGTATGTATATTTTCTTGGGAAACTGTATAAGCTAAACACTGCCGATTGGTTCAATGTCTAAATGGTAATGACACATGGTGAAACCGATTCTTCATAGAAACCTATTGATTGTCACTGCAACGTGGTTTGCAACAGGGGATATCCACTATTCCTCTCCTACAACGTGGCGAATCCATCAATGCCAAATCCAAAAATGGCCGCATTAAACTCAACCGGCAATTCAACCAAAAAGGGTAGCTAACAAAGGGGGAGTTATACAACTTCATGACCATGCACGACCACACGTATGAGAACAGCAGTCCGATAATCGGAATAAAGTGCACCATGAGATCTTTTCTCACCCGTCATAAAATCCTTTTTTATCTACCTTTACACGTTTGGATCACCGTAAAAAAATGCCGTCAAAAAGTTTTTAACCATGAATTATTTGGTGAAATTATATTCGATTAAGAAGAAGATGCAGCTGTTTAAAAAATTTCCTAGTAAATACAACCTGAAACTTGCAAATGAGATTTGAGAACAATAAAATCTATCTCTTCCGGTATGCAAATATAACTTTTACGCACGGTCACTTCTACAGTGCAGTGATTTTGAATAATTTATCGAGGTTGAAAGATGGTTGGAAAATTTTTCAAAAGATTAACGACCGTGTTTTTCAAAGGACTACGATTGAACATTCAATTTAATGTATTTTCTTAATTGGTAGACTAAAACAAATTTAAGTTCAAGGCTGCAGAATTTCGAAGACTCATACAATTCTCTACTCAAAAAAAAAACTCTTTCAGTAGCACGAGCGGAATATACTCTGAAACGTGATTTCCGCCATGATAAACTTGGATACAACTAAAACAAGTTATTAAAAAATCAATTTTAATCCAACATTCTTGCACAATAATTACAGGAACAATTAGCCAGTGGCTCATTAGAAGTGCAGGTATAAATAAACTATTTATATCATTATCTACTGCTCATCCATCTGATAAACATGCAGATATTCTTTACGATCTCGCTTGCATTGGTTCTGCTGAGCCACAACAATCTACGCATTGGAACACGTCACAATGGATTTGAATCATATGTGGAATGCAAACAAGAGCTAAGCACCTTTGTTGGAATAAAATATGTTGATAATTGGATCAATAACGAATCGAGATCACTGAAAGAGATGCTCTCTATGTATGCTAAGGATGTTGGAGTAATAACCGTGGTCCAAGGAAATTCTTATCGCACAGGGAGTGCTTTAAACAGCTTAAAATGTTGCAAAAACCAACTTAATCACTAATGATAAGTTAACAAGCTAATCGTGATCATTTGGCTAATCAGTTTCGTTCACATAAGAAAGATATTCGATAATTTCGTAAGTGGAATAGACACCGTTTTTGCCGCTGGCATATGAGCGTGACAAAATATGAAAATTTTCTTTGGCGACTTGGAATAATGCATTCACCGGAGGTAAAACACATTAGTCACTTGCATCTTTGCAGTCCCGTACAATGAATGTACATATTTTAAAATCAATTACTCTTTATTAACCGAAAGGAAGATTCTCCCAACTCAAGCGGAATACGAGTGTTGCACAAAAGTTTTTCAATGTGCACATATCAATGGATGTGAGTGCATAACTCGAATATCGAGTCATCTTTGACATTCTAAGTTGTTTCGCCATTTTTATGAAGAGAATCTAAAATGTTACCCAACATTCTAAATAACAAGCATCATAATGAGTGGCATGGAAATATGTTTGTACTTGACGTAGAAGTTATTGAGGTTGAGTTAGGTAGCTCGCCTTATGCCTGACCTTGCCAACAAAGCTCACGAATACCATTCAACATGTGTGAAAGGATGAAAAGCGAATTGTTGCCAACTATGAGCTTACAGGAGTGTACTCAATCTGTCCGAGTTGCAAAGAATTGACATTGGCACTTCCCAGAGAGGAGAATACAACGGCAACAAAGATAATCATCGATCATACTACCCAGCACAACGGGGGCCTGGCGATAAGGAGTGCTAGATCATCTGCAGTCTCTACGGTGCAAGATTGGGTATCCACACTTCGGCGTCGTTAATGTTCAGGTATCCGTGCGAACGAGGATCACGTAGTAATCTCTCCAAGGAGTATATTTACCTCAATTTAGGTTATAGCCAATGAGATCCTATTCCAAAAAGTAACACTCAGCTTTGTACCAGTTTTCCAACGAAGACGGCAATAATAACATTCGAGTCACATTTAACTTCGCGCTTACACTAATTATTAAAACCCCTTAACAGTAATAACCAATGGTAAGTTGCATTGAAAAAATTGGCAGTGCATCTAACAGGGATCTGTTGTACTCAGGCTACTCCTTGTCCAGTGCTCACTGCTTCCCCATGCACGAGCAAGGAAATATTCTGATTTGTTCGGAAATTTTCAAACGCCAAACGTAACTCATAATTCATGCCCAGATTATACATATGGGCCGGGCCTATGGGTTTCATACGAAACTACTTATAAAACAATTTTTTTTATCTTTGGTGGTTATAATTTCTTCGAACCAATTAAGCATTTCGGAGAAGGAATATTCTTGGAAATGGAAAAAGGAAACTTCGTTAGATAACGATCTTTGAAGGGATAAGTCCAGTTCTAAATTTTTAGTTTTGTGATTATTAAATCTTTGTTTTTACAGGGTTGCAGTAAGATGCCAGGAAAGTGAAAACTATTTATAAAAGTAGTTTCCGTCAAAAACAACGGTTCTATGATTCTTTGGGAAATTTAAATACAGAAGACTTATTTTCCTTGTGGCTTCATATGTAACCACTAGGAAACACGCAAATTTTTTTCGGTTTTTGTACATAAAAGTTTTTTCTCTTTTATAGGATATAAAACCAAGTTTTCCGTTCGTGATTTAGAGAAAATGACGTATGAGGAACTCTCTGAATTTTTTGACAGCATTGAATCTGATGTAGAGTCGGAAGTTTCCCGACCTATTGATGATGAATATGAAGAAAAGTTGATAGAAACCTTACCAGTGAACCTAACCATCACAATGGATGTGGAAACCGAAGGATCTATCTGGGATAGTGCGGATCTATCTATCTGGGATAGTGCGGTGTAAAGGTCGACAAGGGTTCCCCTTGTCGGCCTTTACACCTTAAGTGGACACCTTAAGGTTGGACAAAAAACGCCGATTTTTGCGCACATGCAAAAGAAAAATTTATGGTGGATAGTGGTCCCAGAGTTCCGGGAGAACTTGAAACACCACTGGATGTATTTTTTCATATTTTCCCGGAAAAATTAATTGAGAAAATGGTATACGAAACAAATTTGAACTCTGTTCAGAAATGCGGTGGGAACAATTCGGTCCAGGTAACTGATCCACATGAAATGAAAATTTTTTTCACGATCAATTTGCTAATGGGAGTAAAGCAACTGCCAAGTTATTTGGATTATTGGTCGTCAATGTCTGAAATAAGAGACCATTACATAAGCGCACTGATTTCTAGAAACCGATTTTCTTGGCTTCTTTGCAATATTCATCTGAACAACCAAACAAAAGAAGCTGTGAGAAGTAGTGACCAATAAGACAAATTGTACAAAATAAGACCACTGATTGATGCATTATCGAAAACGTTCCAAAGATCGTGGAAACCTCCCGAGTATCAATCTTTGGACGAGTCCATGGTGAAATTCAAAGGACGTAGCAGTATCCGTCAGTTTATTTCGATGAAGCCCGCAAAACGAGGATACAGAATATGGATTCGGACAGATCAGTCAGGGTAAGTCTGCTAATTCCAAATATACACTGGCAAGGTCTCGGCAGTTGCGGAAAAAATTTTGGGTTCACTAGTGCATCATGACTTGACAAGGTATTTAGGTTGTAAATATCACAATGTCTTCTTCAATAACTATTTTAAGTCAGTGAATTTAATGAAGAACTTGAAATCTCGTGGTATATATGCATGAGAAACTTTAAGAAAAGGTTGAAGAGATTCGCGGAAGGATTTAAAACATGACAGATATTTACAGAGGGGTGAGTCTGACTGGCGTGTTAGTAAGGATGGCCGAGTTTTTTGTAAGTGGAAAGGCAGAAAAGCGGTTTATATGCTACGACGAATTTTAATTTCATGTGGATCAGTTACCTGGACCGAATTGCTGAGCAACGATGATCCTTCATTAAATGATACTGCATCGAGAAGAGAACGGGATGGAACTCGTCGTGAAGTTACATGACCGAAAATGGTGGTTCATTATAATAAGCATATGAGTTACGTGCATAAAGTAGATATAGAAGTAAAAATAGATCGCAAATCCAAAAAATCGTGGTAAATTCTCACATAATATTCAAAGCAACACTGCCTACATCGACTCTTTCATTGAATATTTTTCGGCTGTCAGTATGTTCAGGTCTCATAGGGATAAGAATAATGCCGTTAAAAGGGGAAGACCAACAATAAGTGGCAATATACAACCAAAACAATTTAGGACATCCGTGCCACAATGTAGTCTCATGTCAGAACACGGAACTTCACGCCGTGGTGGCTGTTGTAGCTCACGAGATGAACCGCATCGAAAGAGGTGCTTATTGTGTCTAAACGAACAACGAAATTGTTTTAAGGTATATCATAAAAAATAAAATAAAAAAACCTTTTTAAATAAAAAAAACACTGTTTGTGAAAAATTTAATAATTCCGTAAACAAAGGATTAAAGATATTGCTTTTATCGGATCATAAAAATTAGGTGTTTTCATTTTATAATTACTTTCATAGGATGGTCTCGTTAACATGTAATATGTTTGTACGTTTGTCTGATATATAACTACACAGTATGTCGGAAAAGTTCCCGAACATATTTTGTAGCGCTTGTACGAGTAGCGCCACCTCTTGGTCGACACCGGTACTATGTTGCTACATCCCTCTGAGTATCTGAGAATTTTTTCACCAGTATCATTAGTTGCCGAGATAGACGTGCTTGAGTGAACGTGTGTTTAGTACCCCGGTGCTATAAACTTTAAACTTAAAAAAACTTTCGCGGGAACAAAAAAATGATCGATTCGGCTTGCGGTGAAGGTGTAGTGTCGCGTACAACTGTTTACACGTGGTTCAGTCGGTTCAAGAAGGGTAGACAGTCGTTAGAAGATGACTTCGACTCCAAAGGCCTGATACACAAAGAATTTGTTCCCCCAAACACCACCGTGAATGCTGCGTATTACGTAGAGGTGTTAAAACGTTTGAAGCGCCTGATTAATCGCATCAGGCTCGAGTACAAGGAACCGGGATCGTGGAGTTTGCTGGATGAGAATGGGCCTGCTCATTCTTCGAACATTGTGAAGCGTTATCTCGCCAAAAATGAGATCCCACGCATCAATAACGCCCCATACTCGCCAGATCTAGCTCCAGCCGACTTTTTCCTATTTCTCAAGCTAAAAATGGCTTTGAAAGGACGATTTTTTGAAGATGTACCGAGCATTCAAGTGACTTGCACCGAGCGTCTCACAGCGATAACTTCAGAGGAGTACCAGAGAGCCTTCAAATCACTCATGGAGCACTCAAATGAGTGTATATCTAGGGAAGGGGACTATGTTGAAAGTTAACTGGAATAACTTTCTTTAGATGTAATTTTCGATATTTTAATTCAAAAGTTCGGGAACTTTTCCGACATACTGTGTATGACATTAGTCCCTTAACAGCAGCCGGGGCATCATCATTTAGATATATTCCGTGGCTACATTTGCACCCGTGTGAAGTCCGTCTATATAGAAAGGTTCACCAAAGATATTTCGTGTCGCCGTAAAAATTTTCATCGGAAATAAGATTTTTTAACTGTTTACTTTCAATTTTTTACGTGTATAGATATAGAAATGTACCAGGTGCATTGTAAAGTTCGCGGAAGGGAAGAGTGGGTCCTTCGTAAATGTAATAAACCATGTTATAACGCGCTAACTAACTCATTATCAGCATAAAAATCAAATAAGTACAGTATGGATATAATGTAAGAAGTAACATATAAATAAAGTATAAAAAGCAAGTGAACTATCGTCTATCACATATCCCAACCTGTAAATGAGTGTATGTTTTTAAAAAATCAAGCACTACGCCGGCAAAAGTTTCTTACCAAGCAACGGAGACTTTACTGGTGCCTCCTCCAGCAAAACTATAGTTTAAAAGTGGCACAGTCGCATTAAACATGGCAGGAACTCACCTGAAGACGACAGACGGCTCGGAGGGCCGTTTGGAACGACAACCCGGGAAATGACTACAGAAAAAAAACTACACTAAAGAAAAAACAGCTTGTTGAAATGGTGATAAAAATCAGATATGACCGTTTTTGAAATCACACACGATCATTTTAACATGACAAAAGCCAACATTACATCGGTGCGGAGAATGCTCACGGTCCTTCAGAATCAATACCGCATAGAGTGTTCCCGCGTGTTTTCAGACGTCTCTAGTGGAGACAACGTTGGACTATTGAACCGAAATGTTACTGGCAACGAAACTAACGTTCATCATTATAAATCAGTGTGCAAACACGACTCTATGCAGAGGCAGAAAAAGGACACTCCACCACCCACTTCGTGACACCACCAGATTGTGACACTTAAAGTGGCTGTTATAATCATAGCGAAAACCTTTTGGGACTCAGATGTGATCCTTTTGATAGATTACAAGGATTAAGGTGTCTCCGTAGCCAGAAAATACAACGCTTCAATCCGCGAGAGGTTGAAAAATGTATCAAAAAAAGAGCCGCGTAAAATTGACCAACGATATCCTCCTTCTAAAGACACGCACACCTTTCACAAGTGCCGTATTGCGTTGGCTGCCCTGCACAAGCTTGGTTTCGATATTTTGGATAATCCACCCCACTGACCGGATATGGCTCCCAGTGGTTATTATCTATCCAAGCTTAAAAAAGAACTTCGTGGAAAGAAAATGTTCTAGATTATTCTATCAATCAATGATCAATCAAGCAAAAAATATTTAAGAGTAGCAGTAAAGATATTGAAAATTAAATAATAATTCTATATTCTTATTCGCACTTCTTGCCCTCTATTCTGCGAACTTAAAAACGCCCCCTCGTACATATATATATATATATATATATATATATATATATATATATATATATATATATTACCCTGTGTGATGCACATTTCATGTGGTATGGAAGGCTATAATAAATTATATTTTTTTATGACTGAATAGTAAATGAAGTAAATAAGAAGTAGTAAAAAAGAAGCGCAAAAAACGCGAAAAAAACATGCATCAACTATCAATCGGATGCTTTCGACCTTTGTCTACGGTTGAGAACATGAGCACCGAAGTTTCGAATATTGAAGAAGAAGAAAGAGCATAGCCGCCAAAAGAAGAAAGAGGAACAGATGAGGAGAGAGAAGGCAGAGTAGAATATGCAGTTGCAGATCCCGCAACGAAGCGACGACGTTCAGTTGTCAAAACTGAGTCGTCTGAGTCAAAACGCCCCAGAGGTCGTACCAGACCGAAAGACGAAAATACCACCAAGCAAGGTAGTTCTGTCACATTTTGAGCTGAGTCTTAATTTACAAATGCTTAAAGTCCGAGCTCCGAGGACGCATGTTCGCTACTTTTTTCTGATGAAATGATTGGAGTATAAGTTATCGTGTATACGAACGACATAGAACGAATAAACAAGCTGATTTGGACATAATCTTCGAGCCGCTAACCCCACAATGATAGAATTGGTAGTTTATCTGCGCAAGGAATACCGCACAATTACAGCAGGCAAAAATAGGAAACATTCGGAACTATCCAACCTGCATAAAAACCCCTGCCTACTTAAATGAACGACGGACCTGTAAATAAGGACACCTAAGACCGACACATATAGAACTAAAACACACCCCGAAGATGACACATCCCCGAAATGCATATGTCAACGTGAGACAAAAACAGACGAAGAGCGAGGAGACTCATGAATAATCACGAGATTGATTTCTGATGAGTTATTTTGGAAAGTTGCCATCTCGTTTTTTCAACAAAAAACCACTTTCAAAAAGATAATATCCTAATGTCCTTCAAAAGTATAGGAACCATATGAACGGCATTGGTTCGCTCGATAGCCATATTAGTTGATACAAAATTGGTAAAAATAATAATACTGATTGCATTTCATTATTTTCTTTAACAAAACACACGCCTCTTCTAAAGCATTTGGGTTAAAACATACTGCGTGCATGCAAGACAAACTGCTTTTCCGATGTGTGTCGCCAGAAGCCGCCAGGAAGTGTTTGGGCAAACGCTATAATCAAAATCAAAGCATAATCACCAACACAGAGAATACTTCCGGGCGGTTTATGTCAGACAGAGTGCTCTAGCATAATTTTATTTATATTTTTAATGCATTTCAACTCAAAAATTTTGAGAGAGTTGTTCTATAGATCCGGTGTTTGTTGAAAAGGTTCTCACTGATACTTGCTTGCGCTGTGTATTTTGCCAATACAAAAATGTATGGAAAAGGATCCTGTCAAATGTGGTTATCAGAATTTTTCAGTTTTTTTTTATTTCGTCAGAAAAGAAGTAGTTGTACTATAGGAGGGACTATGAAACTGATGATGAAGTAAAATGACATAAAAAGAAAACAAAATTGAACATATAAACCATATAATCAAAATCTTTGCAAAAGTATATTTAAAATTAGAAAAAAAATCCGAAATAAACTCTAACCCATCCTAATATTTAACTAAGCCCATAAGCCTTAGTTTTATTTCATTTGTTTATATTTCATTTCGTTTCATTTAGTTAAAAAACGAGCATCAATAAAACAGAGTTTAATTTTATTCGACGTGCTCCTTTATTGTTTGACACCTGATCCTCTCTGAAACAGAAGCTGATTTCAATATAAGCCACAGTATAGTAAGCATATATAATAATAAAATGAAATCAAACGGAATTTCTAGCCTGCAACTGGGATCAACATAAAAATTAAATGCATCCTTCTAGACTTGCCACCCCCTTTGGAAAGCTCTTCAAATGTCCCGAGGGTATTAAGCAAGCAGAGCTGAAACACCTGCCAACCATTGAACTATGGTATCGTACAAGCCCTCTAGCTGCGGTGGGGCAACAAGATGGATGCAAACTCAATGATACATCACAACCAAAAGTGTTATCCTCAGTCCTTGGTTTTTATCCTTTTTTCCTAAATAATCTCCACTCTCCGAGTTCCTTTAAAATACAAAATTAAAAACTTTCACTTGCCTTCAAATTTTTCAAATATAAATAATTTGATCACACTCAAAAAAGAACTATTAATGTCCAATCAATACAGTATTAGTTATTGTCCATCATATGGAAAATCCTATAATTTGGATCCAATATCGCCAATAATAAGGAAAATTTTGATTATTTCTCACTCATTTTTAATCGGATCTTGACTTCTTGAAATTAACTATCTATTCATTTAATGCCCAATTATATTGCGATAAAGTCACTGTCGATCATCGCATTACATTTAAAATTTATATTCTTTAGAGTGCAAGTATTCATTTTATATAACAGATTAAATCTATACGGGTGTGATGTCAAATTAATCAATCCGCTAATCAAGTTGGTAAGTTTTATTTATTCACATTTGCATCAACAACTTGACCAGTTGGCTTGATCAACTCATTTTAGTTTTATTCAGTGGTAAACTGGAAAACAGATAGCACGTATGGCTTTGGATTCTTTTCTCTATGAAATCCTTAGTACAAATTTCACATATTTCCTATTACTGGGAAATAAGAAAACTGGTTAGTATTGCAAGGATAGTCCGTCTTGTCTACAAAGTCTAGATGTCATATCAAACAAAAACAATTACATCAAAGGGGCTTAAGTTAAGAAAAAATAAAAATGTTTGTTCTTGTTTTGATAGATCCAATTTGCATACCGATTCGACACTCCTGAAAGACTCTTCCACTTACAATCTTCCAGTAAGATCCTATCAACCTGAAGCGAACAATGTACATGAGCGTTAGTAAATGATTTATTGTTAATTGCTCGATGGTTAATGTGGTATGTAACTAGCATAACAAGGAAGTTGATGACGGTCTAATTGGTCGAAAGTTTCTATTTATTTCGTGAAATAATCAAAGATCAACAAATTAAAAATTAGGAGTTCCTGTTTGCATGAATATTAGCCACAAGATAACGTCTTCTTAAGCTTTAAGACATAAAATGAAGAGTTCCTTCAACAAAACATCACACTTCTAAGACTTTGAACCAAATCTACTTTCAAGTCCCAACCGATTCGCATAGATTATCTAAATTCTTAACTAGAGCTACCGGCATATGTTCCCAACATTCAGATATTTATTTCACAATTATTCATGCCCGTGCTTGCCGTTACTGGTGGAAATCAGAATTATTTCAAATATTCGCCCATTATCCTCCCTCGCAACAAACAAATCAGCAAAATACTAACGATCTTCATCGTTTACCACCTCAAATAATCTTCCCGATCGAGGGTCATACCAGCATGTATGGAACACTCATCTTGCATTGGTAGAATTGGAAATTTTTCGTTACTTATGGCATTCCCACAGACCCAAAAGACCTCACCTAGGCACGACTTTGAAGGTTACGTACTCGTACTTGGTAAACGATGGGTTCATACGAAATCTCACCATTGCCAATTCCTTCCTTTGTGTTCAGCTCTTGGTACCTATAACCGCTGCAAATTCCACAACGTATGAAAGTCATTACACCGATCATGTGGAAGCTAGCAGTGTTACCTATAATTTTTGCAATGAGGTACATGAGCAGTCTCTTCTCCTTCTCACGACACATGCATCAAATGGAATCCTCTATGTGGGTTAGTAATGAGATCAAGCATAATCTTTAATCAATATTCGGTGGAATATTAGAATTAAAGATGAAATTGCATGATATGAGTTGGCCAAGGAAAGTTTACACTCGTAAACTAAGGAAAATTGTCCACATACTACACAGATCCAATTTTGAATCTGTTTGGGCTGTTTGCAGCGATAGAAAGCTTTAAAATAATACTTATTACGAATAAAATACGTTTTATTCAATGAAGTTGAACAATTTTCGTTCAATATCACTTTATTTATTTTTAACCACAATATCGAAGACAATGGCCACAACTAAATTTCAGTCCGTTCTCGTCCCGTTGATATTCTTCAGTCTTTGCGTCGATATTAAAGCGACAATACGCGACTTCTTTCATTGGTCAGGCATCAGACGAAGCTTGTGAATATTTCATAACGAATATTCAATTTAATTTATGCAAACAAATAAAGTAGATTTGAATGGAAGTCGTTGAATTAATTTGATGTTATTTCACTCAAAAAGGATCTTTCACATTCTAATTTGATACGAGAACCAAGTCCGCATCACAACCGTATAAATTCATCTCATTGAGTATCATTTATCATTTAGCAAGGATAACATTAGAAAGGTATCACTTATAACTTGGCACCATTTTCCTCAACGAAATTATCCATTCGTAGGTTCAGGATAGGGAAAATAAATGATAATGCAGGAAAAAAGAATTAAAAATGTTGCACGCCATCACTGGTAATCACAGAATGGAGTAACGAGCGCTAAACGCCTAATACCAAAGACAAAATTCTTAAAAACACAGGAATCGACGGCTTAAGAAAACTAAACCAAATGTTATCTTGACAATCATGAATACGACAATATCATGTGAGCGAAAAGAAACACGACGTATGCAACAATTACCATAGGCTACTGAGAATCTGAGAAAAAAAATCACGACTAGCGAGTAACGAGTACCTAGGATTAAACCTTCTGAAACCTTGCCTATACTTAATGAGGCAAGGGAAGAATGGCAAAGAAAAGACAAGAGAAGGTTGAAAGACCACAAGCAATAGGAAAGGTCGGCAATGTTAAAGGTGTATGGAAGTCTTCCGAAACAACATAAGATATCGCATAGACACCACAGGGCAGAACAGATTCAATGAAGAATAAACTCAAATCTCTTCCTAAATGTTATAAAAAAGAAATACACTTTGACACCCGTACCAAAATAAACACACTTCTTGATGAAGAATTTTAAGGAATCCTAATGGGACAAGGAAGATCCTAATGGATCTTCAGTTTTATTTAGATAGATCCTAATGGATCTTCAGCCCCAGATCTAAATAAAACTAATCATAAAAATAGTAGAATCTTTCTTTTTACACGGAAGAATAAATGCCTGATGCCAGAAGCTGAAATTCATACCCGGATTGTCATTCCCAAACCATGCAGGAACATCGCAAATATGATCATTTATAAAGAGCGTCTATTATTTAGAAGAATACGAAGTAAACCTCCTCCCGACAAACTGTTTTCCAAAAAATCCAAAAACAGATTTGCATATAACCAGCCAGCGCTATTTTCAATTCCCATGAAAACTGCGATCTCAATATTCTAATCAAACGTTGGTATAACTCAACATCCCGAGGAAAAACATACATTGAATAACAAACCTTTAATACTTCTATACGAACAATACTTCACAGACACTATTGAAGCACTACAGTCACTAATGCAATACCGCAGAGGGATGTCCTAAGTTTCTACGCTTCAATATTCACACAAAAAACCACGTGCGATTCCAGAAAATACGAACATAAACGCAATTTTCGAAACTAGGTGCAATTAAGGACAACTATTATGCGCAAACGCAAACGAAGAGGACCCATTTTGCAAATAGTATGTAGTCACCTATGCACAACAATATAGCTACATCGGTTAATTAAGGAATTAAAAAAAGAACCAGATTTTGTGAGTGCGAAGGGAATGTAACAGAAGGATACAAAGCTCAGAAACAGGAACTTAGCCCGGTTTTACAAACCATATGATTAACAATGAATGTATACCAGCTCATGCAAAGGAAGCAGTGAGTGTGTTACATTAACAGGACGACGTTTGAAAATACATTAAAATCTAGAATTATACAAACAAAAATCATTCGATGGAATGATCATAAACGAGTGCTCAATCAAACTTGATCTTGTCTTATTGTCTAATCTCTTAAAAATCGTAAAGCTGAATCACAAATCACAGCTTTACAAAAATTAGGTAATAAATTTTGTAAAGCAGCTACAGAAATCATCAGCAAACAAAGAAAACCGAGACCAAAGAACAAAAATCATATAACAATTACAAAGTATGAAAACTTACTCACAATAAACAAAAAATAAATGACTTCTTCCTACTATCTTCTAAGGACCCCTATTTGTTTAGATAAACGATAGACTAAAAGCTGAGAATATTTAAAATCTAAATTCCAGAACGAAAAAAACATCAAAGATGGCATACTGCCGAAACGTGAATGAATAAAAAACAGGGGGGAACGACAGAAGTTCGTTCAGATAGCCAACGCCGAAGGCATTTAGACACCTCCACTGTATGCGCAACATGGTCCTGGCTGAAGACACAAATTTCAATCACACTCTGGAAATTCTACACTAAGAAACTCGAAGAAACTAAGAAACTTGCACTGGATTCAAGCCACATATTTTTACTGAAGTGAATACTCAAAAATTTCCAACTTAACCTCTACCAATCAAATAACTGAAATTTACCATAAACGGAAACATCTCCTTCTGTGAGCAAAAACTTATCTAAATATTATATAGGAAAAATATCAGATACGGTAGAGCGCTAAGGAGCGGTGAAGTTCCCTAGCGCTTTATCATCACAAATCTGGGCTGTGATCCAAACTGGAACACGGTACATAGGATTTGTAGTTTTAATGTATAATCCCAACGCATCTTGAACATGTAAAAATTATGTGATTTCTAGGCCTGAAAACCTAGAATTCAACTGTTACCATTACTCATAGTATCATAGTCTCATATAGTATCATAGTACTCGTACCACACACTGTCACTATCGTCTCTAAGACACACTCAGGCTACATGTGGAGGCCCAATGAACGCTTTCCTTGCTTCATGCGCTTTGACAGCTCGCATTATGTACAGACTTTTCGCCTGAAATAGGGTAAACCTTAAACGTAGCTTATTCTAACTTAATTCCACGTAATTTTTTTATTTACAATGCAGAGGTGTTTAATGAGTATGTGGTAATCGGATAGAGATGGGAAATTGGAGTCCTGGCTGAAATGACACTTGAGGAGTCTTGGGAGTCCCTGGAGCTTGCCTTGGTGACACAACTGATTTTAATGATCAATATAGAAGTTAATTTGTTGCTGACGGTTAGCAGCGATCACCGTGCTCTGAGGGCAGAGGGGGGCTTATCGTTTAGTAAAGTTGTGAGGCTTGTTATGGTATTAGAGTTTCCGATAAGAAGTTTGAAGAGCGAGAAGTATGGACAAATGATGTTCCCAGCGCTATTCCGGGAAACCAATTCTCTTATTATAGATTGGCGGTGAGTTTCCAGTATCTTTACGATCGAGCTGTTAACACTAATATAATAGTATGATAGTTCCGAAAAGATATTGAATTTTCAAGAGAAAATCAGCATTATCTATATGACAAATGAGAATAATTTTTCTGCACGTGAGCTAGCAGCGCTATTTCGAATTATCAAAAAACAAGTAGCAGACATCATCAAAAAACAAACCAGAAATCAGCATGTTTATGTTTATCAGGAGTTTATTAGCCAAAAGTGTATTGCAATAGTTACCCAGGTCTAGCGATTCCAGATTTTGAATCTGTTCAAAACATCAAGTGGAAAGCTTTAATAATCTAAATAAAATCACAATATTTCATTCCCTGCGAACACAGGGCAATTTTCATGGTGTTACGGATTTAAGACAAGAACTGAGTGGCATTCTCAAAAAGTACACTCCTGATCCCATTTATACTTGTTACATTTCAAATGAAACATTTTTTTTTCTTTGAAGCTTTGTCGAGCAGGACATTCGCTTTAAGTAACGATAAATGCATCAGTGGAAAACGAAAAAGCAGGGCTTACAATTTTATTGCGTTCAAAATACGACTGAAGAAATATCTTGTCATTGAAAAAAAACCTTGGTCATACACATCTACCAGTAATAAAGCGAAATAACACAAAGACTTCATCATTCAATAATAAAAAAAAAATCATTCAATAATAGAATGAAACGTCGTAGAAAGATTCTACATTTTCTCCATATTGCCAGCGCGCAGAGTCTTTGAAGCTTTCTTATATTACCATTATGTTTTTGCTTCATAGCACAATATGCACATAACACTAGTGAATTTTATTTTAATTTAAAATTTCACTATCGATCCTTTATGTTAAATAGTTTGTTGAACAATATCGATTCCGTTAGATCTGCATAAGCGCTTTCGAAAAACAAATAATTTTCTAGTTGCAATTTACTTTAGCCATCTAATCTTATCTGTCTGCGGAAAAGTATGAAACCATTAGAAATTCGGAAAGCTAAATGTTGGATAATTCAAACAACGACGACAAAGAAGGTGGTAATTAGGATAACATGCCATTTAGTTTGTAGATGAATATGACAAGGCTTTGGATGGAAGTGATCCATCCAAATCCAAATCCTCTGTGATCCTCTCTTCATCGAAGAAAAGCCATTTCAAAGTAGCGATGAACAATGTGCGATTTCCTTAGAATCAAATGACCCATGAAACCAAGATGACATTGACCGTGAAAATGGTGAAGCGGATTCTAGATTTCGTATCGCAACATATGCTGACGCATTTTTATCACCTATAACAATTGAAAAAGTTTGCCTGCAATAAGAACTATGGTGCATCTATCCGATCCTTGACTGAATAAGAAACAGTCGTTTAAATTTATAAAACAAACTTCTATTAAAAATCACTTTTGTTAAATCTCATAATGTATAAATGCTATGTATAAATGATGTGTATAAATGCAATATTGTTTTTTGAAATATATGAAGCAAAATGCTTACTTAATTAATGTAATGTAATTTTAGCAATTTCTCAGTATGAATTGAAAGTTTATACTGTATAACTTTCCTCCTTTGTACATAAAATAAATCGGTAATCCTTTTAAAACTATTTTCAACATTCCTTTCATTTCCTGACTACATTTTTCGTTCCGATAGTGTCCGGTATAGGGTGCGAAAACTGAATATGTCTTTTTCTCAGTAGTTGTTGGTTAAGACCCTACATTTTTAATTACCCTTGACATCAGGGCACATTTTGGAAGTTTCCACCGAAGCCATCGGAATATAATTATATTCGGTACTCCATAAATGTAATGTCCAAAAACGTGTCCATTTAAAGAATTTTGAATTGTTACGTAATTCATGCTGTGCTCTGTTGAAAATTAACTTTGCATACTTTTGATCTAGCGCAATACGTAAGGACTTTACATATAAAAATTTGTTAATTTATCATAGCAATAAAATGTCACCGTTTGTTAAATGCTTGCCACCAATAATGAAAATATCTTCCTAACAATGTCCATAAATTTAGAAATAAATTAACCTTAAACATCTCCATATTTCAACAATTTCTTAATTTATTTGTTAGTTTGTTGCTAAAAATAAAAATATTTAATAACATTCGGTTTTATCACTTTTAAAACCCTTTTTTTGTTTTCGAATGTGCAAATTTATCCAACTATAATCACTGTATATCGCCAGCACATGATGGAGCTCATCGGTATCACATCGCGAGCACCATACTGAAGTACTGTTGTGGGTGCATCATCACTCATGATAACATCACATGCACAGGTAACTTACGACCGAGTCAACAAGGTAAGTAAGCAACAAGTACTTCGTCAATTTCCCCATCTTCAACACTGAGACTGTGGAGACAAGCCGAAATCCGGCATTGGTTTGCAATTGAATTTCAAATTGCATGGGGATGCTACGTAATCAAATTTCAATGGTAGATAGATATTCTAGACACAAAGGAGGGATGTTGTTGGTGATGACTCTTGTTGTCTGATCTTCGATACATTGCGCACCGTTTCATTTGCGTTTTTCGTTTTTGTTTTTCACTCTGCAATTTCGGATGTACCTACTAAGGTAACTGCTGAGATTGTGGAGGCAATCCATCACCCGGCACTGAATTGTTGAGGAGAGCCAAAGAGCAATCAGGTGCTCCTGCTCTTCACGGAGACGACAGCCTAGCCTACCTTTGACCTATGCAATTGTGAGTATATATAAACAATACTAAAACTTATTACCATTAGAGAAGAATAAATAGGCGTAACAGATAGCTTGGAGCTAACATTGTCGACTTGAACATTGGCCAGTGAATATCCAACGGAAAGGATATAGACTCGTGTTTTGGGATTATCGCTCGTAAATAAAATACTTAGTGTTCAAAATGTGGAAGTCCTTGTTTTTAGTGTGCTGTTTAGTGGCTTTTGTTGCATCAAGACCGCAAGGAGGCGACGAACGTCCCGAGCCGGTAATGTGGATTATATTTTAATTGTGTTACAATGAGAATATTTCGAAACTGTAAACCATTAAAGTGTAAAGTTGGTAGGATTCCTGACGACATGTGGAAATAGTTAAAATATTGGGAAATGTAGGAAATCAAGACGTTATCAGAAGTTATTGTCCTCGTGGAAAACTCCATTCGAAGTTCTGATAGCAAAAAATTAAATTAAAATATTTATAAGTATAAATATTTAAATTTAAATTTTTGCTATTTAAAATATTAATAATTATATTATTTGACAATGCTGCAGGCTCTGCGCATATTTTTATACTTAAGAAGCTCCCAAAAATCGAAATACGTTTCCAATTAACATTTTATATATATTCCGCTGAGCTGCAATTGTTTTCCACTCAAATCAACATAATTCTGCCTGCAAAAACACATTTCAAAGTGAAACTTCAACCCATCACGGAAATCTTAAGTTATATCATTCTTGAATTTATACTTTATATGCCATTTTTCCATTCCCAAACAGAAAATCATGACTAAAATGAGCTTTTCGCACCTGCAAAAATCACGCATTATTATTTTTGAATATATCATTAAAACAGAATGTTCCCTCGTCCTTGCTGAACGCAAAATCCATTACGATGAGTATTGTAAAAACGCGAAATTCTCAAACTGCTCGCACAACAGGTGCTAGTTAGATTTATTAATTACCATATGCAAGTATGTGCATTTTTATGTTAATTTTGTGAACACTTGCACTCATGTATGGGTAAATATAGGAATGCATTGCACAGATCTTGTGCAAAAAGCTTATACTACAATTAGGCTAATTATCGTTGGATAAAGTCGGAAAAAATATGTAAAGTAAACAAGGTGACTTTATATGAGCAAAGAATTTATAATAATCACCTTAACATATAAAATTCGTCTTGATCTTGAGATGCCCTGGCAAACAATCGTATGGAGATTTTTTGACACCGTCTGAAGCCGACATTCAAAGCAAACACTAAGAATTATTTGTGAATAATTAATTTTATATTAATTTTATAATCAAACAAATCCCGTCCATAAAGAAAGTATCGATAATGAATGTATTTTTGCAGTACGAATACAATTATGAAGTCAAAGATCCCGAAAAGGATTTGTTTTTCGACAAAAACGAGGCTGGCGATGCTAGCGGCAAGGTGAGTTTCGTTTGACAACACGTTTGGGTTTTTTGTTACTACACGAAGTTTTTTCCCTTAATTCAAGGTAACTGGTAAGTATTCGGTTTGGTTGCCTGATGGACGACTTATGACTGTCGAATACACTGTTGAGAACGCTGAAAGTGGATTTGTGCCCAAAATCACATTCGCCGACAATGCTTCACCATTTGGTTAAACTCTTGATGTCAGCTCGTGCACCGAACAATTTACTCAAATCAACAATATTGTAACGCCAGAGAATACATAGTATTTAAAACGAAATAATTCACTGAAGCAGAAACTTGTAAAAAACACAAAAGCAATTAGAAAATATAAGGCCCAACGCTTCACAGTGTGTATATTATGTTTTATACATTATCTTAAACAATTTTAAAATAAAGAAAAAGAAGATAATTTAATACAAAACAATTGGATTTCAATGAATTTTCTGAACTTATTGATTGTTATTGGATTCTGGACATCGATTAACTCATGAATTAAATCCACAATTTGAGTTTCCACAAATTGATCATTTGCATATTCCTAAAAAAAGCAACACACGGAGATCGCGTTAGGCGATCGAATTGTATGAGAAACCAGACTACAAGTACTTTTGCTAGAAGAAATTATGGAATGAAATAAAATGTTATCTTAAGCTTAACAAAAATCAAAAAGATATTTGCAAGGAATTGGAATAACAGTCCAAATCCCCCATACGTCCAATGAACAACAATAATCGGATAGCTTGAGAAAATTATGAGAAAATGTGAGTTGGGAACCGATTTCGTCTTTTATCTACCTTTAAAAGGGAGTTCCCTTTATTATATCTAAACATACTGTGAGCATCAAAAGAAAGAACTTTATGAAACATATACAAAATCCCATAAAATACGTTCTAGACATTTGACAATGATGATGAAAGAGTTTTCAATTTTTAATAACGCAAAAATTTTACGGAAAAACATTGCATTCAAATTAAAACAACAAAATAACAATACAGACACTTAATCTTTTACAAGACGAAAAAATGAAAAACAAGCAAAGCAAAGATATCCACATAGTTTGCATCCCTTTAATGTTTAAAATAACTCCTTATCACCTTAGCATTGACTAATAAATCAACAACCTTTTGTTTGCTATATTGCGTTTGTGGATCTGTGTACCGAGAAAATCCCACAAAAGCTCGATGGGGTTTAGGTCTGGAAATGCCGGAGGATAATTTAATTGCTTAGGTTTTCAATTCAACATCCATTCCTAGATTATTTTTTGATTGTGCTTTCGGTCGTTGTCCTGCTGAAGACCCATAATTGTTTTCATAATAATTTTGCAATACTTTGTGTAAATTTTCTTTCAAAATGTCCAAGTTTTCATTTTTTATCAGCGTTGTGTCAATTAAGGCAAGATTCCCAACGTGTGATGTCCCAATGCATCCCCAGACCATAATCCAACCGCCTCACATGTGGTAAAACTTTTATTCTTCTTCTGCAATTTGAGATATTAACATACTTCCTCACATCGCTACTTTTTCGAGGAAAATATTTCAAATTGATTTTCATCATAGGAAAGTTTATTTTCCCAGAATAACATGGTGCTGTTTTTCATACTTTTTAGGTTAAGGCACGTGGAATTTTGTAGTCTTTCTAGAAATTTTACGGGCTACACTACCACGTCACGTATTGCTATTAAGTATTCGGCCGACAGTTATCGCGACAACATAGAATCTACTATTATTTTTTCTGCGATTTTCACAGCACCTCACAATAAATCAACTTTTCTGGATTACCGGAGCGAGGTCGATTATTCACATGTTTGAACTTTTTGAATTTATCCGACACACTTTTCACGGTGTGATGGCTTCTATGCACCGAAATCTTATTTCTTATTATAAGTTAGCGTAACAACTTTCCTTCCATTCCTCCTTAATTCTATGATAAGTTTTCGTATTCCAACTACACTTTGCTTGTTAATTTCAGATAATGTGTAATGTTATCCTTCTATGGTACATGTGAAATCAGGAAAAATTTAAGTTTGAACAAAAGTTTAACTCATTTATGAACTAACAACTGAACCTATCAGAAGTTTTCCTTTCAAAAACATCAGCAGCTACCCTGCTGCAAGCCGAACATTATGAACATTATGGGTAAAAAATGAAATATTTTTGACGAAACATCTCCCTTGAAAGTCTCCTTCTCGGTAGATGTCACGTTATCATCGATATATTGTTAGAATGGTATTAACATTACCTGATACAAATAAAGAATTATTATATTGGTGAAACCAATTTACTAGTCCGGAAACTTTTGTTATAATACCAATAGCTCCGGTTTCGAACCATGACCTAGAGTCTACTATGTGAAAAAAGGATTTGTCAAAACTCATAAGAATTTCTAATTCCGACACCTACAACATTTATGAGGCGTTTTATGATGCCAATATTTATCTGTCAATATCAAGTGAAAGGAAACCCGAAAATATTAGAAGAAGTTCTTGACAGCTTTTGACATTATGCAACGGTTTAGAACAAAAGGTAAAGTGTGCACAAAATTATAAGTGACCAACCATGTAAGCTGACTGAGATGACCATGGAATAATTGCAAAAAGTGGCCAAAAAGGAACCCACTACTACCTGAGGAACCATTATGAAGAGCAGTGAAAACGTTGGCGATAACGATGATTCTACCTGAGCTATAACGCAATAATACCTTGAAAGTTAACATGAAAAAAAGATTATGCTTTGCGAAAGAAGGAAACAATGAAAACAAGGACGTATGGACTTGTAGCGTCGTGTCATATACTTTGATGAGAATATATATTTTATTTATTTCTTCATTGGTCATTTGTTAGGATGGAGAAGAGCAATACAAAATTTCTTTCCAAAAAAAACATACATTAAAACATATGATCAAACCGTGATGGACAACACTTTATCACTGATAATGAGAGTGTTATTAGAAACGGTCCATACCCATAAGCATAGTTTGTGCATTATGTGCCCAGTATGCTCTCAACAAATTGTCAGAAATTATAGATCAAAAAGAATACGAAACTAGATGCTACAACCGTTTATCCTGGTGAAATTACCAGCCAGAAAATTAATAGAATAGCATGGTCGTCAATCATTTCTTTTCACTCAATATATGATAAATTCATTTATTCCATTCTATTTCATTTTTAAATCCATCGATACATTGGAGAATACGTGATGCGAATGAAAACACCTGATGAAATATGGAAAAGCCTTTAATATAATTTCAATACTAGTAGAAATGCTATCATCTTGTTTCTCGTACCATCCCTTCTATGGACAAACCCTGTACACTGTTGCGGGGTGTTGAACTGCATATAGACATCATCAACATGTCTCTAAAGGTCCCCTAAATATCCCAGCTTTGTTACTAATATTCATGCTCATAAAATGGAAAAACCTTCAAACTATTCATTAATTTTACCAATTCATTAACTGCAACTGATGAAATCAGGGCGCCCGTAAAACAGTGGTCAATGGAAAATCAACTATACAGAGTTTCAATTTGATTCAGTTGTTTACAAACATCTTAAATAAAAATTTAAAAAATAATAATAAAACCCAACCTAAAAATGGAAACTCATAAGAAAATTTTTAGTTATATATTATTAATTTTTTTTTTCGTTTTTGTACATTTTGCAATGCATCAATTTTAAATGATGCATTCAAATCAATTTCACTCATACTTGAGGGCGTTGATCTCACTTTTTTATTATACATTTCGATGATTTTAGGGAACAATCGACTACGCGTTAAACAATTGATACCTCAGCTTGCATACCAAAACTATACGTTGGTGTATGTTCGCGGAAATTATCAATTTGTACGAGAAACGCTTAGCAATTCAATCAATTGAGAAAATACAAACACGCTTTTAAAAAAATCAAATATGACTTGATCCTTCGTTCAACACTCTTTGTTATACTCTCTCTCTATCTCTCTCTATTTTTCTGTTATGACACGCATAAGATGGATCAATACTGTCGAACTGGAGTAATTTCTGAATAAGCGGTAAATATTGTTGAAAAAATTCCAAGCTTAGTCACGTTCGAATTAAAAATTTCCATTTTTCTATTGCAATGGTTTCCAGGTTTATTGACACCAATTAATTGGAAGTTCCATAGGCTTTGGCTTTTTTCATCCAACTTCACTTGTAAGCAAGAAAGATGTTCTGTAACGGAAGAAACGCGAAGAAAATTGTTCTGAAATTGTGTTGAAAAAAAACGCATCATTATGCGGAAGATATTTTTTCAGAATTTAATTGTTGCGTGAGCTGAAATTGAATTGATGAAATTACAATTCGTATAGAAGGTAATGAATGTTCTCAGCTATAGTATAAGAGTACATACGAATTATTTTTTCGAACTATTTATTTTAAAAATTATTTTTCCATAACCAAAAGTTACTCTGCGAAGATACACTATGTGAGCCCTTAAGGAAATATTGAAGGGAATGTCTACCATGAAGTCACGACAAAGTTATGACATGGTGATCGAAATCTTCCCTCCATCTTTTTGACATTATATTACATGAGAAGCATAATTATCTTTCAAGATAAAAGCTGTTGATGTCAAGTCTCCGGGAATAAGTCTCCAAGATCAAATTTAGAAATAATATGGAAGTATGTAATGGGACACGATTTTAGACCCAAGAAACTCATCCCATGATGTAACAACTAGCCGCTTACGAACAGGTAGCAGCCGTCTCCCTTGTATAGAAAGTTTACAAACCCCAATTCCGCATGATCTTTCCCGCAATGAGATTTGAGCACCTGAACTGAAGCGCAGATTGAAAAAAACAACTTCAATTGTTCGACGAATGATTCAACGATCCTCATCCTCTGTACAATGTGGTCTAAGTCTAAGTCTAAAGTCTAAGTACTTATTTTGCTATTTCAATATTATATTAAAAAATAAAAATTACATAAAGCCGGGCTTGCTCCTCTCCTCCATATTCAACATGCAGTCGAACTGTTTAACGTGGACACATGCCTTGTTGGCCTAATCCCACGGTCTCCATAGACGGGGTTGAAACAATGTGTTAACCACCACCCCAAGAATCTGAGACAAGTCTCAGTCCAAGATCCCAATTTATTTAAGCTACCTGGATTCCCGAACACAAATGGTGAGTGCTCTTCACCACTCTCTAGCCTTCGAAACCACAACCACCACGTTTCAGGCAAGGATAGACTCCTCACCGTGTAGGGGGCTGACAGTAACCTATCATGGACGTCCCCCTAACCCGTGGTTCAGATAACCAGTGATCAGGTTGCGCTTCTCTACTGTGCGAGAAAAACTTTTAGGTTTTTTTTCCAGACACACGGGACTGATGGCCCTTTCTCACACCTCGGATACGTGGGTTCGGTACTCCCCAAAGACTGAATGGAACAAGCTGAAGCCTAGACCATCAGCCCCCCTGCGTTCACCCGGATTCCTATAGCACTAGTATATAGGGTTCGGGCTAACACAGTCACAACATAGGGACAACATTTACTGCACCAAATACTCAACATTTTCTATACATTTTTAGCAGGTGTACTAGTCTCGCATCCACATCATCAACATAGTTGATGTTGCGATACGAGATTTCTGACCTGCTATCAACATTTAATTCACTTCGTCTACATGACAATCAGTCAGTTACATTCAGTTTCTCAAAGTCGTCAGTCAGTCAAGCAACACATATCACTATCACCAATTACATCATTACCAACAAATTATTTATCCGTTTCTCCATCTCTCCGTCAATTCCATCTATCTTCTTCATGAATCCAATGATTAAATCTTTTTCATCAACTACACCACTTTACCATCTTCATTAATTCTTTCATTAAGTCTTCTTCTACAACACTTCTTCTTCCATCTCAACTCTTCCGCCAATTCCATAAACAACTCTTCCGTACATCAATCTTCACCTGCTTCCACTACATCACTTCTTCAATCCTTCCTACACCTTCTGGCAAATCAACGATTCCCTTTAACAATCATCAGAATTTAATTTCAGTCCACACCTTACTTTCATCTAAGTCAAAAATCAATTAGTCAATCGTCATGGTCATCATATCATCTCTGCTGCTATATGCTACGCTATATAGTGAAGCTGAACCCCTTGGGTTCAGCCTCACTAACTTTCTCATAGTACACCTATGATACTCGTTAGATCAACCTCTCCTCAGCAGTGTAGACCTCGAATCCTCGCTTTTCGTTCGTTACTTCGGTTCAGCAGTTCAGCAGTTCTCCCGTTCACACGTTCAACAGCAGCGACTAGGTTGCTATACTTTCCCGCGGTACTAATATAGTCAGGTCCTTCCGACTGCAACTCCTTCCCCTCATACAACGGTTTCAGCTTTTTCAACGGACTTTTCGCAAACATAAATCAACAGCAACGGCTAGGCTGCTATACATTTCCCTCGGTACACTACGGGCAAAGCCGTAAGTGACATCTTCGGTACTAATTATAGTCAGGTTCTGCCGACTGCAACTCCTTCCTCTCATACAACTCTCCTTCCATACATCGGTTTCAACTTGTTATCTCGCGGACTTTTCACGAACAAATATCGTTCTTTTGTACGTCTGTCGTGACTTCTTTTTAACAACGATTCAACTCAACATAGGACCAACGCCACTGACACCTCCCCTCCCCATTTACATGGGCTTGGGACCGTAATGAGGTAGAACCGAAGTTCCTCCAATTCAACAATTGCATTCTGAACCAGGGACTTCAACTCGGCCAGAATACCTACAGAAAGTGACAATCGAAAAGGTAATTCATCAATATCCCTCGCCGAGTATAAGCTTCGAATTCCCGAAATCATTTTTCATATGCATTGTAGCTGAAGACAAAAAATGAATAGAACATTTTTAATTCTAGGCCGCACAATATCACAGGATTTGCATGGATTTTGGAGCGCTTTTAATTTGAAAAACATTAAGAAAATTCCATCACGTCAGGATTTTTAGTTATTTTGTTTTAATTTATAAGTCAATTTTTTAGGCTGAAATTCTTAGACGAGAACACGCACTGAATGGCTACAGTCGACATTAAAAATTATAAATATAACTTATGTCATAAGTTTTGATTATACCGATAAAAAGTTTACCATGATTATCAAAAAATTGTTGGATTTTCAAGTGATATGCTAAAGACTTCATATTGTTTACTCAACGTTTATTTTTTAATAGAAATTAACTTAAATCGGTGAATTACCCTCTTCTATGCAAAAGATGGAAGGTAGATTAATATTTTGGATAAATATCATCATTATTGACATTACAAAATAGTTTGGTGCACAATTGGAACACAATTATTTCACAAACAGAACTGAACGACTTAACGAGAGATCAAACCTAGCAAATGATGCAGCTGAGCTCCTTAGATTATGACTACCAGAAAAGATTATATTTGCTCCCTTCATTGTTTTATTATCGCAACATAGAAATAGATTTTTAGAAAATTTTGATTTTAAACAAGTAACATAAAATACGGTTTAATGGTCTACGGAGGTATCAAAGTTTTGAGTATGCGTATTGTATACGTTCAACAAGGTGGCAATGCGTAGTATCCTTGCCTTTTCTGCGAGTGGGATAGTCGGAACAGAGAACAACTTTGGACGAAGAAAGAGTGACCACCGAGAACTGAACTAGTCCCTGGAAACAAAAATGTCGTGAGAGACAATTTAGTCCTCCGGATAAACTATTCCTACCGCCTTTACACTTAAAACTGGGTATGATGAAATTATTCATGAAAGGGCTATACAAAGAAGGAAATTTTTTCAATACCAAATTTTTCTATCTCTGTCAGAAGCCATACTGAAACTAGGTATTTTCGTCAGCCCAAACATAACAAAAGTGATGAAAAAAACAGCTGTCCATGGAAAATTGAGTGATATCCAATTAGAAGCGTAGAAATATTTTAAGGAAGTAGTGAAACATTTTCCAGGAAACCATAATAATCCAAATTAATTGTTCGAACAGCATTCAACTTCACTTCCTTAATTTTCGTTTGGACTACTTTCCTAGTTACTTGGGGGCTGTGGGTGAAGAGCAAGGTGAAAGATTTCACCTGGATTGAAAAGAGATGGAACGATGGAACGAAGAGGAAAAGAGGAATAAAACTATGAAGGCAGACGATTGCTAACCATAAAAGTGAGGTTATCCAATTCGGGATTTCAAGCGAAATCTCAAAAAGTAAGATACAACAAAATTAAAATATTTTTGATTTATTAATTTTTCCATAAATTTACTTTTAATGTTTTCAACTCATGTAATTGTTACTTATTTCAATGAAAATACTTTAAAGATTTAATACTGTAAAGCTGGCTTTTTTGCAAATTGGCTCAAAGGAATTTTGATGTAAAACGAGGGTGATAGGAAAAATCCAATGAAATGTTCGTAATCAGTGCACCAAAAGATCCTAAGCACAGCGTTCAAATCCGAAAGAAGAAAAGAGGAGTTAAAACTTGCAAACGATCTTAACCAACTGGAGAAATCCAAAGTTTTAGGCTCTATGGGGAAAGTTATTTTGAAACTTGAACACATTTCTAATTTCATCAAGACAAAGCACTTGCATTCAGTCATCCAAAAGGTATAAAAATCAGCAAAGTTCTCCAGATCTAATCGCCTGTGGTTTCCTTTTACCTCGGTTTAAAAAGAAGTTTATTCGAGGGACAAGTTTATTAGGAGCATTGTTATAGGATTATCTTATTTATGTTATAAAAAACGCATCGTACTCTAAGATGAATTTTTAAGGCATTTGTTCATACTTTACTTAGGAATTTGAGTACAAGATTCGAGTGGTGTTGTCCTGAATACTACGCTATAGTTTAGCGACTTGTTAAAAAATGTTCTTTGCTTCAATGTATTCATCTTTACATCAAGCATCGATGAACATGGGAGTATAATTAGGAGTATAGTTATACATAGTTAGAGTATACATAGTAGAATATACAGGCTACTGTTTTTTCAAGCTATATTCTTCTATAGCTATAGTATATACTTTGAGCTTTGGAAGTTTCCAAAATTTTTATTGCTTTCTGATGTTACGCCTGGGTGCCTACATAAATATGAATATGAGCAGTGGCAAAACCTTTTTCGAGCAAATTTTTTATCCGAGTATATGTCACTGAAAAATAGTACGACGCTATTCTCAGGTTTCAATCTAAAAGGATCTTCCGTCATTAGGTTCATTTCTTTAGGTCATCAGTCTTAATTGGAAGGGATTGGTACTTTCTAGGGGAAGGCCCGCGTTTGAGACTTCTTCTTATGACGATATTTATTAGCATTGTTGCTCTTGGTTTTGAGTTGTATATTAAACTGTCTTCTATTGTTGTAAAGTATGCCCAAGAATGTGAATGTTTTGATCCATTTAATTTTTTGTGTCTTTGATAGCTGTGCGCTAGTCTTCGTGCTTATCACTGTTCAGTTTCAAAGCCGATTTGAAGCAAATAAAATTGGGATATTAATTTGTTAAGTCTAGACTTTGATAATTACTAGCAATAGATTAAGAAAACAAGGTGTTAAGTCAAATATAACGATAAGCAATAAAAAAGAAAATCAACAAAATAGTTGCATTAGCATGTTAGTGCGAAAACTCCTTTGTAAGCCGCTGTCGGCGTCGTTTATTTATTTATTGCTCTAAGGATTAGTTAGTTTTATCAAGGGTTTGTTTCTTTTTTTATTAGGGATAAGTACAGTTTGCATTAGAGAGAAGAATTTGTATATAAAACGCAGAATTGGATGAAATAAAGGGAGTTGAGTACTATACCCCACCAAAGCAAGTCGTTTTATTTACGGAAGCACTGATAAACTAGAAGATCTACCTTGTTTGTCATCAAGTATAAAGGAGGAAATTTGGAAGGACCGAATTCCGGGAGGCACGAAGAAAGCATCGTTCATCAACCTGATAACTCGCAAGAGAGGTTCAAGTTTGTACTGGCCTAAGCCACCCTACACTCTGAACTAATTTCGACAAATCGGAAAATTAATAGGATAGGCGAACATAATCAATAGGAAGTCTTCAGGCACTATTTTTTAATTTTTTTAATAAAAAATTATAAATAGTTCAAAAAGACTGAAAATGTTCTTATGTTTCCTAAGATCCAAGCTAACTAGAGTTACGAGCAGGTTATTTCAAATGCAACACATCTTAAAGCAAGTACTTTCGGTTAGCCTTAGCTTCGGTGTTCCGACAGAAGTTTGGATGGTTTACAATAAGTACATTTTTGCTGGCCATTGAGAGGCTACATATAAGATTATTTCTTCCAAAAAAATACAAAATTTTTGATTGTATTTAACTACTTAAAGCGATTTGATCACTGTACGTATCTTGTAATCACTGTAGTCTCATTTTATGATCATGTATGACCATTGATCATTTTTATCTTCACTTTGCTACCATTCAGCAATCCAACACAATATGCAGGAGAATATATTTTCATGAAAATTCACTCAACGTTGTTTAGCCCCTAACAACAAAGTATGTACGCAAGAAATGCCTAAGCCACGCACATTTTTTAATCAAATCTTACATCAACTGACAAAACTTCATAATTAGCATCATACCCTCATCACTTTTCATGATCAAATTAATACCAAAAACAAACAACCGAACGAGCCATTAATTATATAAATAAAAATAAACGAACATCATCTCACTGGTAGTAACCTTGTAAACTCCACTTAGTAAATTATCACATAATTATTCAATCTTCTGCGGTTTCATCGGGCAAATTTATGAAAATTTCCATTTCAAAGAATACTTTTTGAGTGATGTATGTGCAAAACTCAATATCACCTAACAACGCTAATAGCCATTATTTATTATATTAAACATGCATTAAAAACAACAGACTGAAGCGAGTAACCTGGCAAATAATTAATTACTCTTTCCAAGCGCTCCTCGAAAACGCTAAATTTTTAGCGATTCCTCGACTTGGAGTGGCCAACGCTTTTCTTCTACCTTTGCTCAGTTGGTCTAGTCGCTGTTCTTCCTAATTGAGACCAGTTTTAACCAAAATCACTTACCACATTTTTCTGCTGAGTCATTATAACAGCCACACCACTCACGTCGAATTGAGGTCTTCCCGCGCGGCCAATCATTTGAAGAATCGCACTTTCGGTGTATTCTCGTGATTTACCGCAAACATAATTCTGCAGCGAGATGAGATGTTGGTTAGTATGAAATATTTCAAGGCCGCAGATTAACATTAAGTTGAAATCGATTTCAGTGCAAGCATATTAAGGATACTTGATAGGAGTTTGGAAATGCTCATCGGCGTACCTCTGTTGATTTAATTATAACCAGATGAGCCGGAAAATTAACTCCCATCGCTAAAGTGTTGGTGCAGACCAGTACCAAAATTGTTGATTTCCGGAAGGCATCTTCGATCGTGGTCCGGTCTTGGTAGCTCAGCCCGGCATGGTGGTAGGCGATGCCCTTGATAACAAATTGTTTCAGCTTCGCGTCTTGAATGCTTTATCAGTTATAGACGTTAATTATTTTAAGTGATTGGTAAATTTAATTAAACAACACCTTCTTGAAATTTGCTGCAGCTCAATTTTGTGCATATCACTGAGAGAAATCAAGGAAGGATCCTCGGCGAGCACCTTTGTTGCCATTTCTACCGACTTCCGGCTGCTACAAAATATCTGAAGGTAAAGTTTAAATCATTTTTTTCATGCTGTCTGGTGGTTATGTACCAGCGTCGGTTTATCACATGAATATCTTCTTATGATTGATGCTAGTTTGTAATTTAAGCTCATATCAAAACGAAATCCTTGAGCTGTCGTGCTAAACCCAATCACATGTTTTTGCAATTGTACAGGACGTAAAGATTCAGAAATTCTGCAAAATGCCAACGCACAAAAAACGTTAAAGTTATTTATATTGCAATTAAAATACTCGGAAACGTAAAATGAATAATAGAAAAACAAGAAACGGTTGCAGGTTGTGTCTGGAACAAAATATTGGTTCCAACGAGCCCCCCCAAACAGCTCTTTAGTCTCCTTTTTCCCCAACCTGATAGTTTATTTGGCGTTTAAAAAGATTAGCGTGGCTAAGATATTATGGTTTTTTAAAGCATAATTAAAATGACTTTTAAAAGAATACCCGAAAGGTCTACAACATATCGCGTCTAGGTAGGGTTGATCGGTAAAGGAACTAAATTATTTTGGATTTAACGGGGAAAATGATCATTTAATACCACGTGTAATCCTTTGATGGATTGCGCGCATAAGTGGAATACGCATGGATGCAGTAAGGCACGTTGTGACACACAAAACATCAGGTAAAATCAGCTGCAACGTAATGAGATTGTAAATAACGACATTACGCTTAATTTTGTTAAAAGAACTGGGCACAAGTTATGGATGTTACTTTAATCACTACCGAAGAAGTAAGGACTAAAATGTGTCGATAGAACCACATTGGTCTATTGCTACCCAACCATCCAAAATCTATTCAAAAGACGAATATCCAGAGCGTATTCAACAATTGATTGGTTCTCAACTACAAAATACATTACCACGTCGCAATCACGTCCAGAAAGAAGTTCAATATCACATAGAAAATCTAGTCGGCATTTTCAAAGAAAGGATCTTCAAACACTACTATCGAAAGCAAGAGGGTAAGTTGTTTGAAGAATAAACTAAAACAGATTAAAAATAATATATGTACCCATATAACTAAGACCGCCCGCATAACAAACCAAGCACGGATTGGTGAAATCATGAAACCTTCAAGTCAGCTGAAAGGGAAGAGAAAAGCAGTCCGTGGAAGGAGGAGCCAACGGAACATGGCTCTTTGCTGAGTTAGTCCCTGCAAAGGAAGCCGCAACGGGCTAAGATATTTCTTAAAGCAACTTGGATCCCCGCAGGAGGAATGCTGGTTACCAGGAGTATTCCTGAAAGCTAGTATTCTTTGGGGAGTGCCGCCCCTACGTACCCGGGGAAATGGAGGACTTCACGGACTTCGCCCTAAAACTCAGAATCGATAAACCTCCACAGGAACCGAAATGCAATGAATCATCGTAGATAACCCAAGAAACTAAGATTAAGAAGCGTCGAAAACCCATTGGGCACCATTGGCACATTGATCTACCCATTGGTAGATCCTATGCGGATGTTCTGCAAGAAATCAAGGGAGCGGTAAAACCCGAAGACATACAAACTGTAATAAAAGCTGTACGGCCAACTCGGTCGGGGGATACTTGTTGAGTTCGGATCAGATACAAATAATAAAGACGCATTCCGTGACGCAGTCAAAAGAGTCCTCGGAGAGGAGGCAACTGTGGCCTCACTCCAGCCTAAGGCCACACTAGAAATTAGAGACATTGACTGCGTTATGGATCTGCCCGAAATAGAAGACGCCTTAAACGCGACTTCCCCGTACTAGGCGAGACGAAAGTCAGGTTGGCCAAACCAAACAACAGGGGTCAACGCATGGCCATAATCGCCCTCATAGAGAGGGAAGCAGAACAGCTTTTGAAGCAGAGCAAAATTAGAATAGGGTGGGTTATTTGTCGGATACGGCAAAGGGCAATACCCCTCCGGTGTTTCAAGTGCCTTGGATACGGTCATACCGCACAGTCATGTAATGGAACTGACAGAAGCTCCTTGTGCTACAATTGCGGTAAGACAGGGCATAAAAGGAAGGAATGCACAGACGAATCACACTGTGTTCTTTGCCAGGAGTATGACCCGAGACCAGATGATTTGAAACATATTCCAGGAACAGGGAAGTGTCGGGTCTTCCAAGAAAACCTGACCAAGGCTAAAGCGCTTCTACAATGATTCGTATCCTTCAAATCAGTCTGCATCGAAGCATCATCGCCAAAGACGTAATCGAACAGTTTGCGAGAGAAAGGCAAGCTGACTTACTACTGCTGAGCGAGCAATATCACACCAGAAATACACCAATATGGTATTCTGATGAATCCGGTACAGCCGCCATCTGGGTTCGGAACAGTGCTCACCTACAAGTGCAGGATCGGGGGCGTGGAGATCGTTTCGTTTGGGTTCGGTGTTCGGGAACTATACTCTTCAGTGTATACCTAACTCCAAACGAATCGTTATCATCCTTCAACTCAGGCTCAATGCTTTGGAAGACGCTGTTTCGAGTATTGAGGGCCATATGCTCGTTGGAGGTGACTTCAACGCAAGAGGAATCGATTGGGGCATGCCCCAATCATATGTTCGGGGCAAACGGATCCTCGACATGGCAGCACGAACTGGGCTCGTCGTACTGAACACAGGCCACATCCCTACTTTCCGTCGATGGGGTTGCGTTGGCACCATACCTGATGTGACATTCACTTCGGAGTGCCTAGCACAATCAGTTAAAAATTGGAGAGTGCTAGAGGATTACTCGGCCGGTGATCACCAGAACATAGCTCTGGAGGTCCATCACGGTGCTTCCCACGCGCTTGTTCTTCTGCACTCCGGTGGAATACTGAGAAAGCGGATATTGATCACCGATCACCGCTGTCGGAAGCAACGCTGCAAAACGGAGAACCTGTGGCAAGAAATGTCTTTAACTCAGCTATGAGAATTATTACATCCGCCTGCAGGTCTTCAATGTCCCTACGAAGACCCCGGCACAGCAAGCCCACAGTATACTGGTGGTCACCTGAAATTGCCGAAAAATGAAGGGAGTGTCACAAACTACGACGCAGGACACAGCGAACTCGAATCCGGGAAGAGGCATGTATCCAATTAGCAGTTTACAAGTCATCTAGAAAATGCCTCCGTACCTATCAGCAGCAGCAAGGCCAGCCGCTGGCAAAACCTGGTGGACGACGTGAACAGAGACCCATGGGGCCTGGGCTACAAAATAGTGATGCGGAAGCTCGGTGTCCAAAGGTCGCCTCACTCATACGAGGCAGAAAAGATGGACGAAATCATGCGGGCTCTCTTCCCCATCCATCCCGCCGTCGTTGAAGCCATTCACTATGAAACACCAATGGAAATTTTATTTTTCACGAAGATGGAATTGGAGATAGAAGTCTTGTCTATGAAGGCCAGAAAGGCTCCAGGAGATGGGATTCCGGCTGAAGTACTACAAATGGTCTTCCACTGTTTCCCTGACCTGCTCCTCCGTATATTCAACGCAATTGTTTTCAAATACCAGTGTACCTGATGCGGATTCTCAGGGACTATTTGAAGGACCGCAGCCTACTCTACGACTCGAAGGAGGGTAGGCGAAGTACAAATCTTACTTCAGGTGTCGCTCAGGGCTCTATCCTTGGCCCGGACCTGTGGAACATCTCCTACGATGGACTGCTGCAGCTTGAACTGCCGGATGAGTCACGTTTGATCGGCTATGCGGACGATGTCGCGGTGCTGGTCGCTGGGCAAACAGTAGACCATGCGCAAGTCAGACTCAATACGTTAATGAGGAGGGTAATGGACTGGATGACCGCTCACGGATTCAAGCTGGCACTGAAAAAAACCGATGTGGTCATCCTAACGAAGAAGAGAATTCCAAGAGTACGGCCTATCAGTATAGGGGACGAGCTGGTTAAATCGAAATCAGCAGTAAAGTACCTGGGCGTCCTGATAGACTCGAAGATGAGTTTTTCCCAGCAAATCAGGACAGCACCTGACAAGGCTGCAGCGCGTGTGACGGCACTGACCCCATTAATGGCCAACATAGAGGGCCCACCACATCAAGGAGACGACTCTTAATGAGCATTGTGCAGTCGCTTCTACTCTACGGATCAGAACTGTGGAGCGACGCTCTCAGTAAGGAGTACACTGGAAGCGGTTGGCACAGGTGCAGATTTTTCCCAACTTGGAATCCCTTATGAGTGATCGATCTTCGCATTTTTGTTGTTGTTGCTGTTGTTTTTTCCGTCATATTGTTGGTCTGATAAACGCTAGTTCCCTCGAACCGTTTTGATGAGTATTGCAAAGCACAACACGAGCACTTAACTTCCCGGGATTTACATTCCGAATTCCAAGAGAGTGTAAAATAATTGGGATGCTTAATACTTTTGCGTATGGCTATATTTTACTTTGAACGAGATAAAGGCAATGATATTTTTTGATCTTTGCTACCGTCTTTGATAGGGTCAAAACACAGGAGTGTCTATTGAAAGAAAACGTAACAAGTACCGTCAATATTACAAAGCTGTGTTCCGAACATGATGCATTAAATAAATACGGTACTACACGAATTACAGAGGAATTTCGGTTCATGAAAAAGAACATCCTTGATAGATTCAATCAGAGCTGGCTTCAACAATAAATAAATGAGAAGTGTGAGATTTTTGCATCGTTGCAAACGCAACTAAGTTTTCCTATTTCATTTTGTCCATGTTTGATCTGCAAAGAAGAACTAGTAGTCTTGGTTCAAAGATATAAAGCATTGCAGTCCACTTATCCCCAGAATTGGAAAACTGGAAAATTCGAGATGTGTATAATAAAAATTATAGAATTGGTCCACATCTAACCAAATGGAAGGCGAAAAAATTGAGAAGAAGGAAAGTCATAGCTGAGGTTGCGGTACGAGGAAACATGGCTACAACTCAAAGTAACATAGGGGACAATCGGATATTCATAGGCATTTAAATAAAAGGGGGTTAAGATCGATTGCATAGCCAGCATCGTGATACAGATTGGAGGAAAATTTCGGAAAACAATTGCCGGTTTGATACAGATCGGGCTCTTAGTATTGCATAAATGGCAATAAAGAAAAACTGACTGAGCTTCAACGCTCATACATCGAAATTTATGCTCCGCACAAATCACCAAAAATACGAAATTTTCGCTTCACCGTACAAAGGACGTAAGCCAAAGGTTCCGCAAAGGAATACTGCAGCAGATTTCGGGCTAAACCGCTGCTCGTGACATTAATATTTTAATTTGTATGTGTTGTGTTGGTATATAAGCCCGCCTATTTTCGAGAGCTATCAAAAACAAAAATTGTGAAGAATAATTCTAACCAACTCATCTTCTCGTGTACCTTTCTGGTCTGAAAGTAGGGCTGTTCTGAACCGCATCAATGACTAATCCTGTACTGTATTGTTCCGCTACTATCTAAAAGTAAACTATCTAAAATATCTAAAAGCAATACAGAACAGCAAAATACAGAGAACTCACAAAAGAAAATGGCCGCGATAACAAATACGTTCATAACGGTATTTTAGTGGCCAGCAACACAGAAGAAAATCCACGATTTAAGGCTAAGAGATCTGATAAACGGCGCGGTCCTCCGAAATGCTATCCTCTAGATTCGAATGGTCCTAGAGGGGTTTGTCCCAATAAACAGAAACAACAAAGCCAATAATGTCATCCAGCGCGTCAAATGAATAACTGGAATAGATATAGCAAACGCGGAGCCGATTGGTCTAATCCCAGAAAAACGTCGTTTTAATATTCCAAGGTTTCTTTGATTTGTTGAATCAATGCAACAAGATGATATCTGCTAATTTTCTCTTTCTGTGTACGTGTGAATAAGGACGTTTGAGTGATGATAGGTTGTCCATCACTTTATCGGTCGTTTTGAAGAAAAGGCGTTAAATTTAGCAAGCATTACGCCTTTGGATTAAATTCATCATTCCTACGTAGTTGGATACCTACGAAGCTTTTACCTGCTTCAATAGCTTTGGTATATTTCATAATGACAGGTCATTTCTAAGGGGACTAAGTGATAGGGTTTGAGAAAACTATAGCATTCAGCATGAGTGCTAGATGGTTGGCTCATCTATTACCAGCGATTTGAAGAACTGTAATGAGCTTTAAGCCTACTTTCTTGGTTTCTCTGTATAGATGGTCGATGCCCCTTCCAACCAAGCTTGTTTGGTTTCAGTACTGATCGCATACACTTTTCTTATGTCTAATCTAGTGTAAGTTAACATATTTTTAGTCAAGATTTTGCAGGCCGAAAGAAGTGGAAACTCCTCCATGGTTCTCACATTGCAACTTCTCTAATGCAATGTCGTCGTCAATGACCTTTAACATCCTCTTTTGTGCTTCTACATTATCTCCTAATATCTTTTCATCTTTAGTTCTGAAGTGAATTGTCGACCCAAAAACCTCGTCGTAGGCTTATTTTCCTTTGTCCTTTTATTCCGGTTTGTATATTTTATATATATGCTACATTTCTTCTGTTGAAAGCTTCCCGGATTTCCTTGTCAAGCAGCGGGTTTTTTTGTAAAGTTAAAAGATTTCCTCTTCACCTGTTTTGTCCGCAAGCCTCTCTAAATTGTTTTGAAAAACTTTATCCGTTGCTGAAAAAATAACGCAAACCTAAACAGTGTGTGAGTAAAAAATAGAACATTTCTTCGAAGTTATCGTAAATTTCTTCATGTCACACATAATCCTCAGGTTGCGCGTGAATATAAAAAAGTTGAATGCATGCGAATGAAAAAATTTATAAAATAGCGCAGACACAAAATTATATCAACTTTCTTTGACCCATATTATTGCCAAATATACTTAAGCATACCAAGATAGAAGAGAGGTTGAATTCAAATGTAATAAAAAAGTTAGAAACAACTCACTGATAAAATGATGCAGGCTCCTCTTCACCTAGCCAATCGGCTAAGTCCTCGATGTTGGGGATTGTTGCAGAAGCTGCAACAAATCTTAGTCCAATTTCTCCGGTCTTGCCTTTTATTTTCATCGAATGTTGAATGGTTTTCATCCTCGAAACGATCGCTTCCAAAGTTGGACCTCTAACATCCTCATTCACCAAGTGAACTTCGTCTATTATAAACAATTTCACAGCTTCAACCACGGCCTCTGCATCTTTCCATTTTCTCGTCAACGAGTCCCATTTCTCCGGTGTCGTCACAATCAGCTTAGTGGATGCCAAACAGTTGAAATCTCCGATCTCGCTGTCACCCGTTGCCTCCAAACATTCTATGCCAATTGCTTCGAACTTGGTCTGCCAATCGTTGAACTTTTCTGTACATAAAGCCTTCACCGGGGCAACGTAAACGATTTTAAACTTACACTCCAGTTTGAGTTTATCGATTTTCATAAGTAGCCTCAAGATGGCCAGTTCAAAAATCGTTGTCTTTCCTGAACCGGTAGGAGCACTTATTACTATTGACTCATCTGTGTATAGAACTTTATCCAGAACCTTTGATTGGACTTTGTTGAACGTTTCATATTGGGAAAATATGTGACGATACTTCGGAGCTGTAAATTCGGTTAATTGAACGCAATTTGCTTAGATTTAAACAAACATACTCACGTATTACACTTAGCGACCGTAGTCTGCCGTCCACATTCATTTTTCGTCCTCTGAACGCCGAAAAATTGCAGTTGACGTAAAATTAAATGTTTCATATACGTCCCAAATCCTCACAGGAAGCACTTATTCAATAACGGAAATAGTCATTATGTCAACCTCCTCTTCTCTGCAAAAGATTTCACCTCTGTATGAAATAGTTTTAAACAATCTACACAAATGATCCTCGTTTGTGCATCTCTAATAATATAAATAACTTGATTAGTTATTTTTACAATTGTTCTATCAACAATTAATCAAGATTGTTTCAACTTTTTTGAAAATCTCATATGTTCTAGTTCCCGTCGATTTGTTCACCACAGTCGTGCGTCCGAGCATGATCTGGCAATGCTTGGATTCCGCTTTAAGAAGACGTCATAATTATCTGTCATTTGTGTTTGCTAACATACATCTGTCTACCCAAGTGCTAGTAATTTCTGCAGTACCCTACAGCGCAATTAAACGTGCCAGGGCGATTAAACCGAATCATCGCAGCTTAGAAAAGTGTATTTTGATTCTTTACTATATCGACACCCGAAAAAACTTTCCGGTTGATTTCAGGTTATGGTTCATGAGCAAAACAAAATGCCCGAAGCAAACGAAAGCAAGTCCAAGGAGGACGAAAGTGCAAAGGAAAAGGAGCCTACGAGTGGTGACGTGTACTACGTAACGCGTGCAGATGGCAATGTTCATCCTGCGCAAATCATACAATCTCGAACAAATGAACTCTCAAACGAATATTACGTACATTATGTGGGCCTGAACCGGCGTCTCGACGAATGGGTGCCGCAGGAACGCTTAACAAATGCTTTGATAGCTGAAGGGGGAGCTACCGACACCGAAAGCACGCCTAATGCCAGTACCAAAACTCTCAAACAGCTCAGCAAAGAGCAACTTGCTTCATTGGAAAATCCATCGCCTGTCGAAAATTCCGATCGCAAGTTGACAAGAAATCAAAAACGGCGCCACGATGAAATCAACCACGTCCAGAAAACTTACGCTGAAATGGATCCCACAACAGCCGCGTTGGAAAAAGAGCACGAACTCATCACAAAAGTAAAATATATCGATAAGCTGCGAATAGGGAAGTTTGAAATTGATACTTGGTACTTCTCGCCATACCCGGACGAATACGGAAAAGTAGGAACTCTCTATGTCTGCGAGTACTGTCTCAAGTACATGAAATTTGACAAGACATATCGCTATCATGCAACCGAATGCGTACAGCGAACACCACCTGGGGCGGAGATATATCGCAAAGGCACCATTTCAGTGTTCGAGATTGATGGGAAAGACCACAAAATCTATTGCCAGACGCTGTGTCTCATGGCTAAATTGTTTCTAGACCACAAGACACTCTACTACGACGTGCAGCCGTTTTTCTTCTATGTGCTGTGTGAAATAGACAAGAAGGGCGCTCACATTGTTGGATACTTCTCGAAAGAAAAGGAATCACCTGACAACAACAACGTCGCCTGTATTCTAGTTTTGCCTCCGTATCAACGTAAAGGCTACGGCAAATTCTTGATAGCATTCAGCTACGAGCTTTCACGGAGAGAAGGAATCATAGGTAGTCCAGAGAAACCCCTCTCCGACTTAGGTAGGCTGAGCTATCGCAGTTATTGGGCGTACACTTTGTTGGAATTGATGAAAGAATGTCGAACCACTACCCAATCCATCAAGGAGTTGAGCGAGCTCAGTGGAATCACACAGGAGGACATTATCTACACCTTACAGTCTATGAAAATGGTGAAATACTGGAAGGGTCAGCATGTTATTTGTGTTACACCGAAAACAGTAATGGAACACTTGCAGTTGCCGCATTTCAAAAAGCCGAAGTTGACGGTAGATTCACAGTTTCTCCGCTGGAATCCCCAGAAACGAAGCAACAACGCAAAATTCAAGAAACTCAGCTAAATTCCAGGAATATTTTAATGAACGTTAATTTCTAGTTTATAAATTAAAGTACAATAAGATCTTCAATAAATCGTAATTATCAAAGTTGGATTGGTTTTGTCTGAAGCAGTGAGAGTCCTTTTAAAAAACAACGCATTCGCAGCCAATTTGGAACCAAAAACTGATTATTAGCACTGATACGAAAATTTTTGTGCTTTTCAGTATAGACGGGGATAAATATTCTATGCAGTTCGAATTCATGCGAAAGCCGTGACAGCTTCCCAAATCGTGGCTCTTCATTGCGTCTGATGTCGACATACATCACCAAAATTGATCGCCGCAATGAAGTCTTGCCTAATGCCGATGTGATGTAATGCTATGTTCGATGCATCATTAGGTCATAGAATTTCTTAATTAATTTCCGTTCAAACATAAACATCCTTTGGGATCTTTTCGGAAAACAGGCTTCGCTTTTCTGCCGAATCACAGATTTTATCATTACGATCTAGATAGGAAACCATTAGCGGATAGAGCACCGACCATTAGCTTCCCGCGTGCAGCAGTATTGCTTACAGATGGTCCTTCACAAACTCAGGAGGTCCACTTGATTTGTTGTTGCCAATGACCTAGTTTCAGAGACAATATCTAAGGAGTTGTTGAGTTCTTTTTCCTTCCTAGCCGCAAGTACACCAGGTTGCATTCGTTAACTTGGTCGTCTAAGCGATCGTGGCCTGTTTTTGCAACAAACGAGCTTACGTCGGTTCCCATTTTCACAGGAGATGTTTTGTTAGCTTGAGCGCAAGAGCTCGGCTTATTGTGCAGTCGTTCTTGGCATTCGGGATCAATCTCTTTCCAAAGGGTTTCGTATACTTCCCTTTTTACATTTCCTACTGCCCTCTGCCATTGCGGATATCCTAGTTACATGCCGGCCGACTGATCCAGCTTTTGCCCTTTTTTGCGCAGAGATCAAAGATAATTTTACGTTGTACGTACTCAGGATGTAGACCTTTCATGTGGTTAGAGACAAGCGCTCTCTGTCCGAGAGAGAATCTAGATTCTTCCGTTAACGTTCTTCCTTGTTGCCCCAGCAAATTGCAAGTACATCTGGTTGAATTTGGTATCGTATATCCTCGGAAGAAGAGCTTCGCAGATATAACGAGATGGTAGAAAACCTTGTTATTGCTTCTTGGACAGGTCGCCATCATTCATGTGATTGTTTCTCTCGCGACAATCAATATCATCTTGGGTTTTTTCTTTCGTATAATATAAAAAGCTTTGGTAACTGCAGAATTTAATTTAGCGACGCCTTTGTCATCAATTTATATTCGTGCCATTGGTATACTATGCACGTGCGGCATAATATAAAATTTTAAATTTTGATTTGTATCTTAAAATCAGAAATATTTCGGGAACCACGAACCACAACGTTTCTTGCAGCTCTTAATGTAGGGAAAGATATATAATTTCTATATATTTTTCCTCGTTCGATGGTAAAGGCTCATTCTATTAAAGCTCAAAATAAAATATTATAAAAACTATTGTTTCAATGGCATACTTATGTATACTTTCAAAAGCTCCATTTCAGATATCAGAAATAATTCTTGCTGATATTTTCAGAAAGCTGAAATCAAAAAAAGGAAAATTCAAAAGGAAATAAATGCATTCATGCCGGTGAAGCTCATTGCAGCTTCGACAATCTTATAACCTTTTCAGACCTCTGGCTCGTCATATATTTCGTACAGCTCATAATTAAATCGAATCTACTATTGGTCCACTTCTTGCTTAACTCCAGTAATTCAACTCAGGACTCGCCCCTCAAAGGCATTTAATATGTTCCTGGATTCTGGCGCGGGAACTCATGTATTGTTAACTTGAAAATTGTTTGCCTGTATATGCAGCTGGTTTTAATTTTGTCAGAATTGGCAAAAACACATTACTTGCAACCTATGTTCTTCAACATATTTTGTCTCTTTCATTGCCGTTCTTTGTTAGCTTGGCACTTAGATAAACAAATTCGTAAGATTTTTCGATGTTGTACTCGCCAAATGTGAATATTATTTACTTGTTTTGTTTTCATTATTCAACTTAAGGAATAGTTCTTTCATGCTTTCCTTGCTTCTAGTTTTATTGTATTTTTCAATGTATTTTTGTATACAATGTATTTTTCATTTCCCAATACTTGATAACTTCAAATACTGGCATAAACCACCTGCTACAATTTTCGTTCCTTTAAAGCTGTTAGTGAGACATACTGTTAACAATGCAATCATTTTTACCCAAATAACCGTTGAAATAATATACCGTTGCTGTTTCTATGAATTGGATATTTTCAGGTGCTCACTCAGTTTTGACCCTTTTGATTAGTGTTCACTGTGCATTGTTTTTTTTAATTCACATTTTTGTTAAATGTATAATGTATAAAGTAGAAGGTATACTTCACTCAACTAGAGTTCTCTGTGCTGAATCCATTCCTTTTTTATTTACAATGAAATATTCTATTTGCGGCTGTACACCCGCTGTTGATTCAGGGTGTATATAATACTCACGCACACACTTTGTGCTACATTTGCATGTCGATGACTATGATTAGTAATATTATTATTATTGCAATTATTATTTTTATTTACTAGGCTCCAATGTTGGAAAAAGCGTATGCCAGCATTGGCCCCTAGCTCCTTGCGTGTGGGAAATGGTTTACAGATGTTCCACTTTGTCGTCCTACAGAAACCAACGATGTCCACTAGTTGTATGGTCGCCAAGTGTTCGAATGCTTTTTCATTGGTTTTCGTTAGCCAAATAAGGTGTTTGTGATCTTCACTTTTGGTTTTTCTTGCACAATCTCGGCAGGTAGCGTTCGGATTCCGATTCAATAAGCGTGATGATTTAGCGAGGAACATTATTGCCTGTTAGCAATTATATAAGAATTAACTTAAATCCGAATTCTTGAGTTTAACAGCAGTTATACGTTTGAAACGTTTAGCCATAACTTGTTTGAGGGCCATCATTTGTCAAAAGAACCAAGCAAGAACCACGTAGCAAGCCACGCCGCAAAGCCCTAAGGCATGCATTGCTGGTCAAACCGACAGATGGGAAAACTTACGCAGACGTTTTGCGGGAAATCAAGGGAGATATGAGACCCGACGACACTCAATGACCCGTGTCCAGCAGATAAACTTACATCGGAGCTCAAACGCCCAAGATATGCAGTTCGCGAGGGATACGAAAGCCGATCTATTGCTGCTTAGCGAACAACGCCAAGATAAAAACTCATCAGCATGGTACCCTGATGAATCTGGTACTTGTGCCATATGAGTTCGAAACGGCATCCAACTGAGAGTTTGGGGCTGTGTGCGAAAAGATGGTTTCGTGTGGGTCCGGTGCCCAGGAATAACATTCATTAGTGAGTACTTAACACCGAACGAACCAATAACATCATTCCAAGCAAAGCTCAGCTCTTTGATGGACGCCGTCTTGAGCACAGAGGGTCATATTCTTATCGGGGGAGATTTTAATGCCAAGGCATGCCTCTTTCAGATCCTAGGGGGAATCGAATCCTAGAGATGGCAGCCAGAGTAGGGCTAGCCGTGGTGAAGGACTGACTTCTGAAGACGTGGTGAACTGCACAATGAGTAGGTACCATCAAGTCTGCTTGTAAGTCATCTATGCCCCGCCGGATACCTTGACACAGAAAGCCTCCGGTGTATTGGTGGTCCACTGAAATAGCTGAACAACGAAGGGAATGTCACAAACTCCGGCGAGAAGCTCAACGAGCGTAAAGCCAGGACGAGGCATGCACCAGAATGGCAGTATATCGGTCGGCCAGGAAATGCCTTCGCGGACTGATCAACAGGAGTAAGGCTCGCTGCTGGCAGAACCTCGTCGAAGACGTCAACAGGGACCTGTGGGGCCTGGGCTATAAACTAGTTATGCGGAAGCTCGGTGCTCTATGGGTGCCCTGCGTACTTGAAGCGGACATGATGGACGAGAATGTACGGGCACTTTTCCCAAATATCCCGTCTGTATTGATGTCACCCACAGAAAAACAACATCAGACTGTCCACTCTCCAGAAGGAATGAACTGAAGGCGAAGAAGACTCCGGGACCACAAGGTATTCCAGCCGAGTTACTGCAACTGGTCTATCACTCTTGCCCTGACTTGCTGCTCAGTGCGTTTAATGCTTGTTTGCGGTAATTAGTTTTCCCTGAGCGTTGCAAGACGGCAAGACTCGTGCTGATCAGCAAGGGGAAGGGAAATTGCGAGTCGCCGTCAGCATACCGTCTGTTATGCATGCTAAAGGCTGGGAAAGTGCTCGAGAAACAGATAAAGAGAAGACTCGCTGACGTTATTCACGCCGCTGGGGACCTTTCCCCAAGGCAGTACGGTTTCAGAATGGGACGTTCCCCTATAGATGCAGTCGCGGAGGTGGTGTGTGCGGTCCAACAGGCGGAGGCACGCATTCGGTGCAACCGTCGGGTAGTCCTTTTTGTGACGCTGGACATAAAGAATGCTTTCAACTTCACTAGATGGACGGATATTCTGGAAGCCCTGGAAAACTCATTCCAAGCACCAGAATATCTTATGCGGATAGTTCGAAATTACCTGAAGTATCGCAGCCTGATCTAAGACACGGCACAAGGTCGACGGAGGATGCTAGTCACATCAGGTGTGGCCCAAGGCTCCATTCTCGGTCTGGACTTGTGGAATGTCTCTTACGACGGATTGCTCAGACTTGAACTGCCGGAAGAGTGGCGACTGATCGGCTATGCAGATGATGTTGCGGCCCTAGTGGCCCTAGGGTGTACGATCGATCAAGCGCAATTAAAGCTAAATGTACTAATTCGCCGGGTAGGGAGCTGGATGACAACTCACAGATTTAACCTGGCGTTAGAAAAAACCGAAATGGTCATCCTGACCAAGACGAAGATCCCTAGAGTAAGAATGTTACGAGTCGGGGACACATTAGTAGAGTCGAAACTATCAGTTAAGTATCTGGGTTTACTGATAGACTCTTTACTGAGTTTCCCGGAGCAAATCAAGGCAACGACAAACAAAGCCGCAGTAGGGGACCCGGCAATTAGTCGACTAATGGCCAATCATCGGGGACCAATCCAACAAAAAGCGACTGCTGATGAGTGTCTTACAATCTACGCTTCTATATGGAGCGGAGATATGGAGTGAAGCTCTCAACAAGGAACTGAACCGGAAAAGACTGACACAGGTGCAGAAACGAGGAGTACTGCGTATTTCATCAGTATACCGGACAGTCTCTTAGTCAGCGGTGTTGGTAATTGCAGGGGTGATACCCATCGGTCTCCTTGCTAAAAAGAATCTAAAAGAGCGTAACACAGCGTAAAAGAATCTACCTCCGAAGGCACGAGGTTGATAAAGAAAAAGTTGGTCGCGATGTAAGAGGATGCACTCTCGACGAATGGCAACAATCATGGGAACGTGAGCTAAAAGGAAAATGGACTGCGCGTCTCATCAACGACTTGAGATCGTGGCTCAGTCGAACGCATGGTGAGATTGACTTTTACCTGACCCAGCTACTGAGCGGACACAGTTGTTTCAGTCTTACCTGCACAAGATTGGTAAGTCACGGTCTCCAGATTGCATATTCTGCATTGGTGTCAAGGATGACGCATGTCATACTTTCTTTTCATGCAGAAGATGGGACAAACAGCGCGGTGATCTTGCCGAAAATTTGGGAGAGCTCCATGCAGATAGCCTAATCGAAGAAATGCTGAAATCAGTTGATAAATAGCTCGGACAATTCTAGCCACGAAAAAAGACATACTTGATCGGCTGGAGGCGTCGAGGGTGGAGGGTTTCCTTCTCTACCAATCCTCCTCCTCTTCTCCACCCAACTAAAGAGGGAATCCCTGTAACCCGGAGGCGCCAAAAGGCGTAAAATTGGGAGGCCTATCCCAAAGTAATGTTCAAACGGTTCCGGGCTAGGCGCTCCAGTTGACAGGGGAGGTGTTTAGTCGGTAGTCCAGTATGTCGATAGTTCCTCCCTACTCCAAAAAAAAATCATTTGTCCAACGACAGAATATTATAATTTTGTAATCTTATAGGAATAAAATTAGTTTTGTGTGTACGGTGTACAACTGTAATAACTCCTTTGCCGTTCATTAAATTATTTTATTGCTTGATGAGTTGCAATCGAATTATGACTCGGTGAAAAACGTTTTCATAAGCAAGATTCAAACTACATTGTATTCCATTCTTTTTTACAGTAGATTAAACGAAAAAACGCTTTGATAAAATCGCCAAAATGCAATATTTGTAGACACTTTCGAAAAAAAAACAACTCATCAGCACCTTTTTTTTCCTCTTCCTACAGTCCGTAGGTGTTGGCTATGGTGCTGTGCACATTAGCCAGCGTTATCGGTCTCAGCGCGCTAAGGCTAGATCAGCACCTATTATGTCGTTCGTGACCCTGTAGGGAAACATGAATATGTGTGATATTTATACGTTCGCATCATTGGTGGCAGCTGAGTGTGAAAATATTTCTTAAATGAACTTAATCGTTTCGATAGTTGACCACCCTGCATTAGACCAGTTGCACACTGGCACTATAAAGTAAAAAGGGAAGACGCGGGTGTGGAGAGATGCTGGGCAACGACGATAGGTGCCAGTCGTATCTACAGTCGTTAAATCCGGGCCGTTAATTTACTAAGAAAACGAAATAGAAGTTGTGCAGTGGTGCAAGGGATTTGGTGAGCGCAGATATCCAAAACATCTATTGCTGATTGCATTGCTTTGCTGCATTCTTCAATTTATTAGTGCTGAGTCGAAATGAGTGAATTCCATAGAGTGGAGGACGAACGAATTACATCCGAGGTAAGAATGATGTTCAGACATACAATGGTTGACAAACACTCTTCCGAACAGATTAAAATTGCTATTGATTCTCTGAAAAATGCACCTGAAGGACCCGAATTGCACTATTTCGTTCAGACAATTGTGAGTTCTGTCTGGAATGTGATCCCTACTGATCGGGATTGGTACAGCGAGAGTAGGCGAAGCGAATCTCTTGCAATAATGGCATCTAATCCGGTGAGCTTTTGTATTTTTTTTTTTTTTTTTTTGATAAATTTCAAGGATTTTTTAGATTTCCAGGAGTTAGTAATGTTTGGACAAATCCCTATTTTATTTCTACAGCATTATACAGTCGAAAGTTGCTCAAAAAGAAAAAGTTAAAGACAAAATATTTAAAGTAAAAGGATAAAGTTTAGTCAATGGAAGCTATACAAATTTCTGTCAGTTCAAACAATTTACAGACTAGAGCCATTCCATTTTATGCTTATTATAAAAAATCGAAATGCATTCCAGGTTTTGCCTTGGCCTCCTGTTACTTTGGCAACAGCCTTTTACCGGTGTGGTAGGTGCCACCAATTGAGTCTTACTCCTCTAGTGTAAACGGCCTGAAGACATTTTTTTGTGTCTTATGCAAATTATTGTGTCTTATGAAAGGTGATGCCGATTGAACTAGTTCTTTACGTCAACATTCAGAAAACGTTAGGAGTTCTGACTTCGAGGCCATTATGACTTCTAGAATTAGTTAAAACAACGTAATCTTTCGTAGTAATTTATCTAAGATATATGTAGACCTTTTCGATTCGCAGCATATGCATTATTACGAATAATCGGATCGGAGCGAGTCAATTAAATACTTTGTTACAGAGGCTAATTATTGTTATTGTCCTTACGCTCTCTTGCTTTTGTTTTGAGATCATTTTGGGTCAGGTTGTCAATGAAAGATATGAAAATTTTATACTGATTTATTTTAAAATTGTTCAAGAACGCCGAGCTGAAAAAAATATCGTATACTTGTATCGTAAATTATTGAAGATTCCAAGCGTGGTCATTTTGTACCACTGCCTGTATACAATGAACAAAAAGGTATAATTTTATGTAAAGTTTGGGTTGAATAATCCAAGCAGTTTAGAGAAAGTGTGACTGTCAACTTATGATGGAGACATATTAATAGGCACTACCAGTTTGATGACTTCTCCATTTCTTTCATCACAATTTGTCATATTGAAAGCTCTTCTTAATTGATCATATATTTCTCAAAAACAATCGGTCAGAAAATTAGACATACTAGCTACAATTGCCAAATCAAAAAGGCGCGGAAGATATTAATATACTCTATCAGATTTTCGTAATATTGGGATGGAGCAGCTACGCATGGGCGAAACAATTTGGATCGTTCCATCCAAACTTCCACTAATAGTTTGGCTTTTGAGCTAACCCTACACACTATTTAAATCTGGAACTTCCTCACAAAGGTATGTTCATATTTCAACGTATCAATAGTGCTCCCAAATAAAAACGATAGTTTTTAGAATCAAAAGAGAACTCTAAATTCAATCAATAATGTTAGTTATAGTTTCCCATCTGGTTAAATATCAAACAATTTCATATCTTTGAATGTGTGCCACTAAAGTTCTCTTTTCAATTTACATTGATTTGAAGACAACTTCAATGTCGACGAAGGCCGCTAGAGTGTATTCTTTGTTGTGCTTGTACTCCTATCTACTGCAATGCGTGTTGTCCAGTATTTACGCCTAGGTATGCGTGCTGGTTGAGGTTTAGAGGCTTCATCATATTTTGTATGCATCTACCTACGAAACGCTTCAGGGTATTTAACATAGAATACCTCTGAAAAGCCTGGAGTTCTTGGCTTCGTTGGTTCCGGATGGTTACATAGGTCGAAGGTATTGCTAAACCTATCAAGTTCAGAATTGTTCTGGAATGGTTTCCCGCCCGGTTTCTTCGCCCTTTGCCTCCAGAAATTGTTGGTTGAGAAAAGAGTCGGAGGCTATTGTTACTAGTACTTGTTCCCAATACATTACCCTTTTGCAATATCATGTCCATGAGACTATACCCCCTGATTGTAGTACGAAGTGTTTATTGCTCAATGCGGCATTAACACAAATTCGCTCTATTAAAGGAGTTATTAGAAGCGAAGCTGGAAAAGTGCCTCTTATTAATGTGATGAATGAAAGACTGTTTTACGATCATTGTTTCTATAATTTGTGTATTATGAAATGTAAGGAAACGAAAGATTCAAATTTTTATAATTCTTTCTATATATCAGGTCTATAGATTTTCTATGTATCGTTAGTGCGCCCATGTACCAGGCATTGGAGCACATTATGGGGCCGTCATGGTTCGTGTTGATTTTTTAAATTCTCATTTATTTAAATTTTTACAGCATTGAAGGATGACTTTATCTTGCCAGTTGTCTGCATGAAACCCTATTGAAGAAGTCCGCTTACTCACTTTAACCCTTCGAAACTTTTTTTTCTACACTCTTTTGTCAGTCTGTATGAGAATGTTCCTCTTGATGTCTCAGGGTTTCGTGCTTCTTGGCTTGCTATAGAATTTACACATCAATTGTACATGTTCTCCGAACCGCTGAACCTAGGTGACCTGCCCAATGCTGCCGTCGCTTTCTTTAGCCAGATTAGATAGATCCTAGTTGGAGCATATGCTATTCAAGACCCCTTGCAGCTGCGTAAATCTTTCAAGTTGTTGCCGCTTTCGTAGTCGGGATCTACTATGGCTACCGTTCGATCGTCGTTCGCGACGCCTTGGTAAAACATCCAACCTTGTTTTTCTTTTGGGTCTTTGGAGAAACCTTCATTCCTTTTCTCAATGCCTTATTCACTGTCATGCGAACGAAATTGTTTTCCCTGATTGAAGTTTACAAGCTGGCCTTAGGTGGCAAAACACTTTTTGGCAGAAAAAAACCATTCCCATCGTTTCCTCGGGGCCCATTTCTGCTTTCAATATATTCCAAGAGTTCTTTTTTCAAGCTTCTACTAGCGTCTTCTGTTTTTATTGTCGTGGCCGATGCTCCCGTCAACGCTCTGACTGTAGTATCTCTGCGTTTTGAAACTGATTGGACAACTAATTGGAAAACCATGCATATAGAGATGTTTGATGACAATGTTTTCAGTTATTAGGTGTTTGGATTTAGCTGTAAGTTCTGAAATGAATAGGTGGGAATGCTATTCCGGGTTTGTTGGCAGAGTCAAGTCCTTGATGTAACTCAGAGAAACTGTACGAACCCGTCGTGGATTGAAGAAACTGGCCATAACGACGAAATCGTATGTGTTTGACAAGTTAAACTCATGTGATGATTACCGAGGCTCATGTCCATCACTGAAAAGTGAGATTCTCGTAGATCGTCACAAAATTTTACCTGCGATCTACAACAAACGGATATGAAGATCACAGGAATTCATTTATTGCGCTACAGTAACTGTCAAGAAAATCTTTATTTGTATAAAAGAAAAACATCTTACGATGGCGACATGAGCTCAAATGTTATTTCTTCAGATCATTTACAATGTAATTTCTCTCCCGTTTCTCACGATCCTTGAGCAGGCTCCTTAAATTACTCCTCATGTGTCGAAAGGAGCAAGGTGAGCTATTTTCAGCTAAGATTGTACACAGCAAACAAGTGATGGGTCCCCTGGCAAAAAGGACTTGATATTTAACAACAACAAAAAATCCACATCAAAGGAAACAAAGATGATTTGTTTATGCACACAAACCCGAACAAACGCGCTGTTTGTGTTATTACAAACGATTGAGTTTGTTCTCTTTATGCTTAACCCCTTAGTGAGCAATAAACATTGTGCACATAAAGAACATTTTGCAACCTTTCCATAACCATAATATTGCTTAATGATGGAAAGAAGGAAAAATACTTGAAATATGAAGATTTATTCAATAGCCTTAGTCGAAATGCGAATATTGTTCGAGGGAAACACCCGCCCTTATTTGAGTGGAATTTTAGTAATTGGTAGATGCTTCTTTAGTGAAATTTCAATAATTTGAGGCTCATCCACTGCGAGATTTCCATAAGGTAATCTGTCACGAATCATGACTCAAATGCGGCTCCAGCTTGCCGTAGTCAGTTGAAGGTTGAACATCTATTGGCATTTGACACTCTGCATCGTTGTAATAAGGAGTTCTTTCAATGACATCTGAATTAACGTTTACTCATTTACTCTTAATATGGATGGTAATGAGAGTCCAGTGTTAAGACATGAAGTTATTTAAAAAACAATTTTCGACGAGGGAAGACATTCAAACGTGCTGTTTGAAAACTTGAACCACGTGGCAGTCAGGGCCAGGTTGGTCGCGACCTGGGGCACAAAAAATTACATAAATGTTGAGCTTTAATTTGGCGTATTCTCTCTACACAATCAGTTCGGTCATCTTGTGTGCATAATTCTAGCGACTATTATCACCTTCGAAATTCATTGTCTATCAACCAAAAATAGAGATATATATTGTATCTCTATATCTTTAGAATTTCATTGTAAATATATCATATATATATTTTTAAACAACACAACACTAACACTTTTTCGTTCTAGCACCATTTTGAACTTACGCAAATCCGCCTTGGAAATTTAAGAAATTTCATTGGGAAATTCCTTCAAACTGCATTTGAAGCAAACATCTTGTTCAACGACGCAGCGTGGTTATCATTTACCGTACGATTTCTGATCGATATGTTGGAATTTCCATCACTTGAATGGATGGCATCCTTTTTAGGTAGAAGTTTCGTTTTGTTTTTTGAAAATTCTTCGTAAGCATTTACATTTTTATAGCATCATTGTTCGTTGGAAAATTTTACAACATATATTTGTGTCTGGATTCGGAATATAATACAAAAATGAAAATAATCCAAAGTGGAAATATTCGTGAAATCAACTTGGAGCAATTGAAGGAAAACGTGGCGCTGTTAAAAAAGGATCGTGAATATTTGCAAAGTGATTTGATATCTTTTATGAGTATAATTTCTCACTCATTAAGGTATGTTGGCTCTTTTCCAATTTTTTTGCCAGGCTAACATTGTAGAGCATATCTTATGCAAAGAGGAAACTACCTGCACCGTTTTTTTTTTTTGTTAAACTCAGTTTATTTTTATTTATTAATATAAAATGGTTTATTTTTGTAATTTTTTACAGTGTGATACTTTTTAAAACAATTTCTCAATTTCTAGCGAGCAGAAAAGGATGTAGTTCACATGTTTCGCAGAAATAAACAGTTGTCTTCCTTTCGTCCTTACCTTTTCTGTTAGAACAGACAGTATGAGGTACTAAAATGTGGAGTTTTCCTCAAGTCGATTCAATGGTGATGGTCGCCCGCGTTTTTTAGCTCTTTAGTCTGAAATCTCCTACGAAGAAAAGAAATAACTTAGGTATGAAACGTAAATGAGTTAATGGCTTCACCTCATTCTTATTACATGAAACTTTATACAAAATGTGTGAATTAATGGAACTTGTCTCTAAACCCCAGGAAAGTTTCTTCACCACCATTTAATAGATATTCCCACAAAACAATAGGTTGATCAATACTAATCAGCTAGATCAACACCCCCCTCTACTTATTGTAATTCAAAATTACTTGGGACTTTCTCATTTCTACTGTATCACCATATTTTCGTGTTCTGTTGATGGTTATGATAGAATTGTCGTTACTACTTAACATAGTCATGAAACGTTTATCCTTCCATGCCAAGACTAACAAATTGTTTTTTTTTTTTGCCATGACACATTTTTTTTTTTTAAATATACTACTAAGGTATTCCATATAATTGCTAACTTTTTTTGGTTCTCGTTGTCAGGCTATTAGATTGTGATATATTCAAATGGAGATATATTTAAATGAAGCATCCAGAAAATTTGGAGAAATTTTTCTCTACGAAAAATATCGCAGTAAAAAGGAATCTTGTGTGTATATTCCTGAGAAAAGTGTTCTTAAATTTTATGTAAAGTAATAGTCCTCATACTCAAAATGACGCCTATAAATGCACACATCTCAGCAACGGTAATCTCCTTTCAATTATTCCACATGGGCCTTCTTTTTAAAACTTTTGAGTTAATTTTCTGTCTTGCATATATGTTGGTTTCCTTTACAATGTCTAGAATAAGTTCATCAGTGAAAAATCTTTTTAAAAAATCTATTGGCTCAAAGTCTTTGCCTTGAAATTGAAGACTAACATTCCTGTCTCCAACACTAAACTTAATTTCTGCTGGCAGTTCATCCTCTTCTTCACTTACACAATCCAACATGATACTGATATAGATCACTATCAAGCTATGGTACAGAATCGCTTGAAGTTTATAACTAATTGCAATTTGCGACAAGTTTGTAACAAATTGCTTGTTTCACTATCGGAAGAACATGAACTACTATAATTTATATTGTCATCTCGCACATCTACATTGGTAAATTCAAATTCACTGTCATGATCCTGCCTGTCTTCAAAATACATTTTGTGGGGGAAATATGTGTACTGGATTATACAAAGAGAAAAAATTCAAGGCACGACTTACACTCGACTAACGAAACTTGAAAAATTATTACTATGTAAGATCTCGATTGCCGCAATCTATTTCACTGTTATTTAGTGCTATTGTCTACAGACATACATTAGTATTGCCAGCTCCAATGTGACATACGAGTGCAAATGGTTAGTATGTTGTTAGAGTTAAATTTCTGAATGTGGCAATTTAAATCCACAAAGATAAATAGACCTAGATTTTTGATTTGTGATTTTATAAAAAGAGTCAGACTAGTATTTCGAAACAAACGGCGAAAGCTTCTTGAAAAATATCGAACTTTTTTCCGAAAATTGGTGGCACATATCAAAAAACCTTTATCTTGGGCACCTGGCTGCTCCTTTCCACATTTAAATACATCCTTGTTATAGTTTTTGATATCTTTCACCGTTTTACATTTTTATCCTACCCGTTATCCGTTTTATATTGTTTTTATTTACTTATTATATTTTATTCAATTATTATTTTTATATTTTAATTTACTAAAATTATAATCGGATGAATTTCAAATTCCGTGCGGAATTGACACGAACTTTCCCAAAGATTGAATTTTTTGATTTGTCATTGAAAAGCAAGAGAATCTCATGCTGCGTTGGAAGCTTGTTGGAAGATCTTTTTTCAGACTTGATCCTACCTAATGTTAGTTAGGTATTAAAAATCGCATGCCAATGCGAAAGACCAATCAATAATGTAAAGAGTATATTACATTACTCAATGACAAAATTAAAATTGAAAACTTCGTCGCATCCTTTATATATAATTTGTTTCACTTTTTTTAATTGTTAAAAATTACTTGAAGTCTTTCCTTAACAAATTTATAATGAAATAAATGAGTTTAATAAATAAAACGGTTTCTTTTTTTAACAGCTACAAACAGCCAAACAATCTTCTTCCAAATCAGTTAAAAATAATTTTCAAGGATCTTCCAAGCTCTATCATATTCGAGAACCGATCGTTCTATTTTGACTTCTACTTGCAGTGCTTGCAGTCTCAAGTAAGTTTTCCTCTTCGTATATTTTACAAAACCACAAATTTGCAGCGATTGTTATTTGCTATTTTATTGCAATTGATATTGGGTCAGCAAGCTTGGAAAATATAAGATCTTCAAGCGTTTGCGTCGGGAACCATCTAGTAAATTTTTCGGTTAAGAATTTTCGGATTTGTTCGACGCTCGTTGATAATTTTTTTTTCCTCACATTGAAATTTCCCATAGTTTAATCGTCAAATCCACATTTTATTCGTTAATCAGATAGGGCATAGTCACCGTAGGTATCAGTTATTATGCAAAAGGTTGCTGCATTTTTGTTAAATTAATAATAAATGAAAACGTCTCGAAAATGCGTAAAAAATCTAAAATTCAACCCTTGAAATATCTTGGTGCACACCAACTATATTTAAGCCTTCATTGAATGCTCGAATTGAATTTGTGGTAACTAGTGACATCTTTTCATGAAAAAGCACGAATCTGTTCCCATTCCTAACAGCATGGGAAAGAAGTTATGCAATTCACCAAAATACGCGCCTAAACATTTAATGCTTTATTGTCAGTAGCTTGTAAATATTGCTACCAAGAAAATCGAAAGGGTAGCTGGTGTTAAAATCCCTTCTGACTCTTCTATGGCATGATAGAAGGGAAATACTTTTAATCCAAAAATTTTCGAAAGCTCGAAGAAAAATAATAGTTTTGTACCAGTTGACGGGAAGTCCTACATTTATGGTGAATTCCAAAATAATGCAATTATCATTTAAAGTGAGTTTTTGCAAATACAGTGGGTGATAAAGTGTTGCGATACCCAGCCACCGTGGTCGCTCGAAGAGGGACGTGCAACAAGATCATCCATCAAGGGGTGACAAAAGGGAACAGCAACATTGAAGCAATTACACCTATAAAACTCCTTTACCTCTTTCTAACCCACGCGTCGTTTCTTTTGGATACGGTTCCGCTTACTCCCACAGGTCGCTTGTATGTTCAGTTTCATGCATCAGTTTTTCCTATTATTTACGTATCGACGTTCATTAGCTTCCTCTTTGTGGAACACCTCGTTAACAGTTTGACTTATCACTTAAATCAAGTGTTTGATACGGCCTTGGCCTATATAATTTAATTTCATACGAAAATACGTGGACTACGGACTATTAGGAGAGTTCGTCCAAAGAGTACCCCACCTGACTGCAAAAATGAAAACCAGATGAGGTATACATTCTCAATGCAAAAAATGACGGTCGGAGAACCTTCGGATATCAAACGTGATCCTTTAAGTAATCGAACAATTCAGACTTATGATCCAGTATCTCATTACAAATAACAATTATGACATTTTTTTTCTTCTAAACCTTCATCAAATCTTTTTTTTTTTCCTCGTCCTACACTATGGTAGGTGGTATTGGCTATGGTGCCGAGCACATTAGCCAGCGTTTTCGATCTTAGTGCCTTGTGGCAGATTATTGACTGTGCCCCTTTTGGGGTCCTTCTGGTTTACTTTGTTGTAGCTTGTTAGACTTGGTTAGTTTGTTAGTAATATGTGTTTGGTAGGTTAGTATGATGTATCTAATGGAGATAATGTAAAATGTTTAAAATGATGATGTTAGGGGGAGAGAATTGGATGGTCACAGGTCTGCCTTGGCTTCCTCAAGAAATTTGCCCAGTTGCCAGATGTGGTTTTTTCTGTTTGATTTGAATATTTTATTTAAAGACGAAATTTCTTTGAATAGTGAGAATTTGTTCCTCAAATTCTCAAAGTTGGCACATTTGAAGATTTGATGTTCTAGATCATCTCGACCATTGCACCAACTGCAATGGTCAGATGAAACTATTTTTGCCTTCAGTAGTCTTGTTTTGTTGTACGCTCTGTTCGTGAGTATTCGGTTCATCTGTTTGGTAGTATTACTGTCCAGTTGTATGTAGTGGAACCAGGGTTTTTTGTCAAACAGGAGGTCGCTTTTGAGCCATGGGCAGTCCTTGAGATTCTTTGCTTTATCTTTGTAATCTGCGATTTCTTCTTCCTTGATTTTCTCTAGAATTAGTTTTAGGGTATCGTCCCATTCAGTGTAATTGGGTGCATCATTTCCCTCCTCAATCGCTCTCTTGGCCGCAGAATCCGTCATTTCAAGGGGGGTCCATCCACAGTTTCTAGGGATCCAGTAGAAGGTGAAAATCCTGTTGTCATTTTCATTGAAGTACCTCCTCATTCTTGAGGGGACGTATTTGATGTTTTTGTTGGACGCTAGTTCGCGAATGCAATGTTGCGAGTCTGTGAACACAATGACATTTCTACTACTGTTGATAGGGGGTTCTGAGATGGCAAGGAATGTTGCCATGATTTCGGCGTTGTTGGCTGAGGCGTTATTATTGACTTTGTATAGTTTTGTTGTTTCTGAGTTGAGGTGATATATGGCGCACCCTGTACCCAGGGAGTTTTTGGCCGCATCTGTGCAGAAAATCTCATGGGTTTGAATGTAAGTGTTTACCACTGTCGAAATGGAGTTTATGAGGTCATTGTGGTCTAGAGGGGGCATGTTATCAACTAAGTTGTTTTCTGAGCTGTTTAGTTGAAAGAAGAGGTTCTTTGGTGATGTGTTGATCTCACCCCAGCAGGTACTGTCAAACATCTCACGGAATTTTCTGTATATTGAGGTGTAGTTGGAATTGACTTTCTCTGTGAGGAGTTTTCTGAATTCACTATTATGTAGGTTCTTTAGAATTTCTTTCGCTGTAAGTAGGTATGATCTATAACTGGAAGGGAGTTCTTTGGCCATGGCTAGTGTGATCGTATTTGACGCCGTTTGTGGGATTCCTAGACACCTTTTCAGTGTGGTGGCTTTATGTGCATCTATCTTCTGAAACAGGTATTGTGGCGCATCTGACATGTTTGCAATATTTGATTCTAGTTGGGGTCTTATTATCGCCCTGAATGTGTTGATTGCTTTTGAGGGCCTTAGGCCATGCTTGGGACTTGACAACTTTTTGATAATTCTGTTGTATAACTCAGCTTTCTTGTTTGTGTTCGCTAGTTGATCCCTGACACTGCCTTTGTAGTTCAGAGCTCTGCCTAAGAAGGTGAAGTTTTTGACCCATCTGATAGTTTTACCGTTCAGGTACACATGTTGTTGTGGTGGTCTGTTGTGATAGAACTGGATCGCTGAAGTTTTGTTTTCATTAAGTTCTAGGTTCAAATTTTTCGCTATGTTCTGGAAATGTTTGAAACCGCTTTGTAGGTTGAGGAGAGTCTCTGAAAGGTTCCGTCCTTTGCTTAAAATGATGAAGTCATCCGCGTATTGTAAGAGGGTGATATTTGCGTTGGTGATGTTGTGGAGTTTGTGGGTGTAAATGTTAAACAGAAGGGGGCTGAGAACATCTCCTTGGGGTAGACCATTATCTATTTCTATTGAATTATCATCTAGGGTGAGGATTCTTAGTTTCAGAAAATTTACAATCCAGTCAATATACGGTGTTGAGATGTTAAAATCCTTAAGTGCTTGCATTAGGGTTCTGATGTCTACTCTCTCGTATGCGTTAGAAATATCACAGATGATGGCCATGTATTTAAACTGTTTACTTCTAGCTGTTTTGTGGAGAAGCTTGTTGATGCACAGATTTATTGATCTTCCTTGTCTGTATGCAAAACTGTTATCGCTTAGTAAACTCCTTTCCTCAATGTGTTTGTTGATCCTGATCTTGACGAGGTTGTTAATAATCTTTAGGGGTACACTCAGGAGGGAAATCGGCCGGTAGCTTTCCATAAGGTATGGTGGTTTGTCTTTCTTAGGAATTGGCACGACTCTTATCTTTCTTATGGACTGTGGAATGTTGATGTTTTTGAAACTACAGTTTATTGCTTCTAAAAAATTTTCCTTGTTGTTCTTAGTTAAGGTTTTTATGGTGTTATATTCTATTTTGTCAGGACCTGGTGATGTCTTTGTGTTGTGTGCATTGAGAACGTCTTCCAATTCTTGCAGCGTGAAATCCTTTGTAGGGGGTGAGGTTGTGGCCGAGTTGTGGGTGATTGGGTGTGATGTTGCTGTGTGTTTCCTTTTGATCATCTTTAAGAATTCTTGGTTGTTAGTGGGATCCCATTGTGTTTTTGTTTTGCCTATCGTGTTATTTTTGAAGTTGCTCACTAGTCTCCAGAACTCTTTGTTATTGGGGTTTTGGTTGAGTTCGTTGAATTTGCTTTCCCAGGTTTTCCTTTTTTCTGATTTCACAGCCTCTTTCCATTCAGTTTCTGCTCTCCATAGCCTTTGGTAGTTCCAGGAATTCTTAAGTTTTGTGAAGTTTTTCCAGCACTTTTGTTTGTGTTTCCATAATTTCTTGATGTGTTTGTTCCACCATGATTTCGGAGAGTATTTGAAGTCAGCGTTTGCGTTTGAGTTTTCTATGATGGTACGGTTGATAACTTGTAGGGCTTTTTCTAGGTCTTTGGGAAGTGTGGAGTCTTCCAGTTGTTTTTGGATTCTATTTCTATTATATGTAATGAGTCTATTAGTGTTGATGCTGTTGATATCTATTTGGAAGGTGATGGTGCTGTGTTCACTTTTTGAGATTTTTATTCTCGCATCTTTCCATTGACTACTTTCGATTTGGAAGTTTGAGAGAGTGATATCTATATTGGATCTGTGAGTTTTTCCGTTGGCAAGTAGTCTGTGAAATGTCGGAGTTCCCGAATTGAGCAGGTAGAATTTATGTGTGTTGATGATGTCCTTTAGAATTTTTCCTTTTGGGCAGCAGAGAGTGTCTCCCCACATTTTATGCCTAGCATTCAGGTCGCCACCGATGATCATTGGTTTGTTGCTACTATTCATCCTGATGAATTGTTCCAGTTGTTGGTTGAAGGTATTTTTATCTGTATCCGGTGGGATGTAGATAGAGGCTATAATAAGGTTCGGGGTGATATTTGTAGTTTCTATAGCTAATATTTCTGATTTGTTGTTGGTAGGGATACTTTTGTATTTGATGGATTTTTTAACAGCTATGGCCACTCCTCCTCCAGTTCTATCAGGTCTGTGTTTGCATTCTATGTTGTAATTATTAAGGCTTCTGATGTTCCTGTCCTCTGCGGTCCATGTTTCTTGTAAAATTGCTATATCTATTTTTAGTTGACTTAGAGCTAATTCCAGGTTATCTTTGTTCTTGATAAGGCTTTGTATGTTTAGTTGAAGAAAGTTTAGTTTGTTCATATTTAGATTTAGATTAAGGTTTAGATTTGGCTGCCTGTCTTCTTGAGTTGGTTGGCCTGTTCGATTTCGGCTTTAGTTCGGTCTATTTGTGGTAATAATGAGTTTAAAACTTGATGGAGCGTTTCTGTGAGGGATGTGAATTGGTAAGTTGGTACTATATTCTGTGACGTGGTGTTCTTTATAACATTTATTAATTGGTGTAATTGATTAATTAGTTTTTCCACTTCGTTGGTTTTGTGGGCTGAAGGGTGGTTATACACTGGGGTAGTATTATAGTTTCTTACCGCTTGTTCTTGTGGGGTTTTAGTTTGGGTTTTTTCTGTTAGCCAGGGGTTGTGATTGCTTTTCTTATTATTGGGAGTGGACGTCACTGCTTGCGCATAGGTGTTCCTGAGCACTCTCTTGTTTATTTCAGCATTATTGTTTCTGAAATTGACGTTTTGTTTGCGATTTAGTAATGGAAATGCTTCGTCCATTGACTCATTGTCTTTCAAGATGTGGAAGTTGTTATTGTAAATTGCTGTTCTTGCTTCCTTGAGAGAAATATTTCTTATCGCACTGACTTTGAGTTCGTCCTCGTATCTTGACCATTTTGGGCAGCTTTTGTCTATCGCAGTATGTTCGTTTGACCCACATAGGAAACAGATCGTTTCCGTGCATGTTTTATTGCACTCTGTTTTTGCACATCTTATGCATCTAGGTGCGTTGTCTCTGCAGTAATTTTTTGTGTGACCCAATCTGAGACAATTACTACATTGCCTTGGTCTAAATAGATAATATTCTACATTAATGGACGTGTATCCGAACCAGATAGCATCAGGAAGCTCCTCACCCGAGAATGTTACTTTCATTGATTTTGTGGGAATAAGCTTTTCCGGTTGTTCCGTGTCCCTTCGTTTTAGTCTGTTGACTTCCAGGATTTGAATTTTATCCAATCTGTTCCCAATCTTATTGCACGCAAAAGCTTCCTTTTTTATCTCATCTTCTGTGATTTCGTAGGGAATGTTTCTAATGATGCCGTACCTAACTAGAAAATTATTGGAAATGAATAGCTTAATGTTTACATTCTTAGCTTCATTGTTTTCTATGGCGTCGTTAGCATCTTTGGCAGTCTGAAAGTTGAGTTTTATCTTATTATAACCTAAATTATTCACGTTGATAATGTTCTTGATTCCTATGCGTTTATTAAGTGAATAGAAAATTAATGCGTTGAGCCTTTTTCTTTCATTCCCTTCACTTAGCCTCTCACAGATGACTGGGAAGGTTTTCCTGGGGTCTTCTGCAGCATATTTGTTGACAGTTTTGTTTGGGGGGGAGGGGTCCGTGGTTTGCATTAGATTTTGTACCTTTGGGGTGTCTAGGGCCTGGTTGTTGGTACACCGTTCGTTGTTGAGAGTTTCATCACTCATTTCACAGTTATCTGTGATAAATTTTTCTATCTCGTCACTTGACACCGTGATGCTGTCATTGTTCGTCGATTGCGAACATGCGGCCAGATTAAATTCAAAACTGTTGGGGGTTGACTTTGTGCTCAGGGTTGTCCTACCAGAGTTAGCTTTGGGATTATTGTCTTTCTTGTGTTTGTCCGCTGCATTTTCTAGGTCCTGCTTATTTTTTGCTGTGTTTGTTACCTCCAGTTGTCTTTTCCGTTTAATTCTTGTCCATTCTGTCATTTCGTCCGTGTTCATGTCACCCGGGTCAGGCGGGAGTTTTAATTTCACTTTTTCCTCCATAATTTCATCAAATCTTCAAACAATTACCTTGTACTATGATTCCTTTTCCAAATCCTTGCGTTCGATTTTCACCCAGAAACGCACGAGGGAAATCTTCTCCCTAACCAATATTGGCAGCTACACACAATTAAACAAAGGGGAATCACTGGGAATGGACCACTTGGCAACTGTGCTTTCCTGTTCACTTTCCTGATTCGCTTGGCTTTCACTGTTCTGCTACCTATCTCTACCGAGGTTGGACGCGGAATGCTTCATCAAATCATTAGCATTATTCGTTAATTTTTTGACTTATTTTGAATGCTTTTTTGAATTATTTTGAATAATTTTTTTTCAATTTTCTGACTTGGAAATATTTGCATCACATAATTTGATCAAATCCACATGTTTTTATTTAGAACATTACAATCTTGAAGTCCGTATTGAATAGTATCATAAAAATCATTACAAGCGAAGATGAAAGCAACGAGAATAAAATACTTATTTTGAACTCAATGTGTGATGACGAAACAATTGGCATTAATTTATTCTGCTTGGCAACGCACACCAGCGCGATCATCACTGCAAAAACGTTGAGCATTTTGCTGAAAATTTACGGGTATTGTTTTTTTTTTTTTTTGTTTGAACCATTCAAATTCTGTGTGTTTATTACTTACTTACAGATTAAATCTCAAAATTATTTCGTGGGGCGCAGATGAGTACTGCACGATATTTTTGAATATTTTCCATAAATCAAGAGAAATTCGAAATTTAACAGGGCAATTCATGCTAACCGTGCTGAAGGATCGGTCTGATTCGGATATATTAAAAAATATCTTAGATTTTTACTTGCAGTATAAGGTAGATACTAGAAATTTTTAAATACTAGATTAATCGTTCAATTACAGAGCAGCCCCTTAGACATGCCTGTTCTTATTGAATCTTTGTGGCAATTCGATTATATGAAGGACATTGATAATATCAAAGAGTTATTTCTTGATCCAAACTCGGAGCAGTATGGAGAGGTTGGTGAAATACGGAACGCGGCTGTAGCCTTTTTCTGTGTCGCTGTATTGGAGCAGTTGAAAAAAGGTGACAATGGTGACATTCAAAACAGTATTATTCGAGGTATATGTTTGCCTTTCTTCTCCGACTTACAGCCTGCGATGATGAGAGAATATTAAAATGTATGAAAAGTCTCCCACAACTGTTCGCTGTATTACAAAATAATCCAATACATTTTTCCATACTGAGTAAAATTTTTTCGATTTTTGATGCAAAATTTTACGAACCGACATCAATTGGAGATCAAACGGTATTGTGGGAGGTTTGCAATATAAAATCAGATAATAATTTGGTGTACTTAGTATGCAGATGAGTTGATTGAAAGTTTTGGACAAGCACTGTTAAATGGCACAGACATTCAATGCTTCGAAATCGCAACTGTGGTGTTCACAAATTTGGCAACGATGAGGTACTACAAACCGAAACAGAAATTCACGGGCATAGTTGAAACGATCTACGAAGAATTTAAAAATAAATTTTTTCTTTGGGTTTCGAAAGAAGATGTAAGTATAGAAGTTCACTTTGATTTGAATTTCCGATACCTACTGGCATTTTTCGGAAAAAATAGATCCGCATCGTACGTATTGCTTTTGTTTTGTTTGACTTCATCTTCGATTTGGATTATTTGAAATTTTCTGCGTTCTTGTCATATGAAACGAATTTTAGCTTCTATTTAATTGGTTATTTCATGGACCTGTTTGTCATTGGTAATTTTTATTCAACTTTATGGTGCGCAAAAACGACGCCTACCAATATTTTTTCAAGTGCAGACGACGGACAAATGAGCATACTCTGCGTTGGAAGAGAGTTTGTGAACTCTCTCCAGAGAGTCTGGTGGCCGTAATGATATTATAATTTGAAAAATGGAGCTGAAGACCAGGCTGGGTTGTGTGGTTACCAGGGGAGGTGCTTAGCGAACTTAGGGAAGGTTAACCTTCAACTATGGTGTGAACAGTCTTTGACTTTCAATTTCCCAGAAAACCAATATAAATTGCTTTTTGCAGATGGCTATACTTTTCAGAATAGAGCTCATTCTTGATGAATTTAGTTTATGACAATTGCTTTGTTTTCATATGTCATGTTTGCATCGCCATGCACATCAACAGTGTATTGATGAAATCATTACCGACATTTTAAGATGTGAATATCGTGAATCGTGAATAGTTAGAGAAAAGAAATAGTTCATGAAAGGAACTTTTTTGTTGGTTTCGGCACTTGCAAATAAATGATTTTCATGACAATGCTTGGACTAACATGCACCTATGGAAGCGAAGAAAAATCTCTATTGCTAAACCAAATTATCATAGGTTTATCAGATACGATATGATAAGTTTTCGAGCTTTCTCCAACTATACCAAGGCAACTTTATTAATTGTTGATATATTTAAATATCTTGCATGTTATACGAAGGAGTTTCACTATATCTTATTACAATTACGTTATTTTCAGATGGCATTATATCCAATGCATGATTTTGAACAATGTGATCAACACAATCAATGTGATTGCCATCATGAAAGAAAATATGTTATTATTGAATAAAATTCCTCTTTATGTACTCAACACAGATTCTGATAGTAGTCTGTGTACAACGCGAACAGTATTCCTGTGTTGAATTATCTATGGAATATATTTGCAGTCAAAAGTACAATATTGAAGCTGCCCAGCGATATATTTCCGTACATTAAAAGATACGTTTTTTTTCGTTACAAAAATTGCGAAATGAAATGCAAAGTAATACGGAGATAAGATTTTATGTCATATGTTGTGTTGAATGTAGTGACTAAATTGTGCCGAAATAAATTAACAAAATGGCTCTAGTGGTGGAACCAATGGCACAAATGTTACTTTGCCATTTGCGCTACATCATCTAGATGCTTCATTTTTTGGTTTCCACTATATTACAATGAGAGCAGACAGATTTTATTTTATTTAAAGAAAACAAAACTGTAAGTAAATGATTCTAAAATGGGGTAAAGTAGTCTGGATCGGGTAACTTGATCGATTCAGTGCTCAAATCGATTCTTCCAGTATCCTATCGCAAATCGCCATCCCTTAAATTGACGGATAGGAAACGTAGAATGGAAAGACGTTTTGTTTCGTGTTTTTTTTCAATTGATCTCATCGTGATAGCCTTGCTGAGATTGGAAAGTACATTTGAAAAAAAAAAAAACAACATACCTCGATCTAGCCGCTTTGGAGTTTTGCGCTTACCAAAACCGTTAGGCATTCATCTTTAATTATAAAGATATATCTGTGATCGTTATTAACCCTCGTTATTAATGCCTGAACAAACGGAGCCATTTGATCTATATTTTGGCGTCATAACGTCGTCAATATCAGAAGAACTTCTCACGTTTTCTGAATGTTGACGTTATTACGGCGTCAAGAACTAGTATAACGACGTCGTCTGTTTCGGATATTAGCAACAATGTAATAGTATTCACTCTTTAAGGATTAATGTAGGTGACATTGTAATCACATTCTCACCTGATTGGCTTCAGCTCTGTTTATGAGTCTTTCGAATAGGTACGAGTAAAATATGCCGGGTAAACTGTTTTGTTTCATTAATTCAAGTAATTATTTATGTGATTCACCGTCCGTTAACTGTCAATTATAAGCTAACTAGCTGTGACTTCATCTAAATAGTTTATTCACCTGAAATTTGTTTTCAACATGTAAAGTAACACATGTTTACGCCCATTCCATGTGGTCAAATTGAATTGTTGTATTTCTAGACTCTTCATTTCTTTTCTCGAAATGTCCTTCAATGTTGTTAATGAAATTCGAACTAGCACTTCAATTTCGATTTGTTTTAATCACTTGTGCTATGATACAGTCCATGTTGAAAATGTTTCAAAACTGATATCCATCCATGAATTTAGTTTATATTTTTTTTATACACTTTAATTTAATAATATCCTTTCTTTATTTTTTGAGATTTTATATATTCTTCTAAATAAAACATTGGTTCTGATGAACTCGACTTGTTGCTTTGTTTTGTTTTTCACAGCTTCAAATTGACGACGACTTGCTAGATAATCTAATGGTAACATCAAACAAAATATCATGTTTTTTTAACTATCCAGCACTATTGACCGTTCGCCAAGACGAAGAAATACATAACATGATGCTATTAGCGTTATTTGAAAAGAAAGTATTCGATAATTCACCACCAAAGTGTAAACTCCTCGGTAAGTGCTTTTTTATGCAGTATTCAATATTTCAAAATGGTTCGATATGGTTGCGAATGGTTGATCGGTGGTCAGCAGTAGCATTTCCGCAGTACTTTTATAACAATTTATTTGTCTCCATATGATTATACATTGGTATATATACCGATTCTAAGCTCGCAACTTATGAAAACATCAAGAGTGCAAACCATATTCCCAAATAAAACTCTCAGCTTCAAATTACATTTGCTCATGATATGATCGAATAAAGGAACATTGGTTGTTTGTTCATTGTTCATCAAAAAACCATCATTGTTCATTTTGTTCATCATCAATGAAATCGTGAAGTATTCTTAAAATTTATCGCAAATTTGAAAGAATAGATTTATCGTAATATATTAAATAGGTCGTCACACCAAATTTGCTGGCTGTTCCCACTTGTATCTCGTTCTTCATCAAAAAACTCTTCATTGTCCTCTTAAAACAGTGTTTGAATAGGAACTATACGAATATACGCAAGGTAATATAGTTAGATATATAAAATATAGTTACGAGGAGAAGTCAAATAGTTTATGCACTAACTGGGAAAGGTGTTGAAACGAAACATCTTAGTATATCACCTATTCATGGTGTTCTCCCAAAACTTTAATACATTTTAAATATCCAATACATTATATTCAAATAACGTTGCATAATAAAATTATTTTATTATATAAAAATAATGCCGTGGTCGCCACGAAGGTCGAAGTTGCTGAGTAGACTCATTGTCGCTGCAACTCATTATTTTTAGCAATAATGAACTATGATTGTGTTTGGATTGTAAGGGTGGGTGGCGAAGTTGTTCGGAGCAGCTTTGTTGAGTGGCAGACATCGAGACATCGCACAATGGCTTCCGTGCATAGATGCGTTGTCGTTCAAGATGAGAACACCTTTTGTCGATTTTCCTGTTTTTCTATCCTATCCTGTTTTGATCGTTTCTTTTAATTGATCTTCCAAAGAAGCGTAGTATATTCCTTTGTAAAGACATCACGTTCCTTATTACTAACCGTAAGGACACCTTCGTGTTCCAAAAATTTGGTCGCCACGATCGTTCAATCCTGTGGTGTATCTGGAAAATTGTGGCGAATGTACAATTTGATTTTCTTGACTAATTAATCTTGCTAATATTCGATAAGAAATAACAATAGTGGAATAATTAGTTGACAGAAAATTCTATATTCCTTAGCTGGCCATCTTCTAATACAACTTTCTCTATATTTTCGAAGATCTCTGACGTGATGGGCTTGATAGTCTTGATAGGGGAGTGGGCATTCCTCCCCGGCAGGTAACATATCTTGCCGGATTGTCAGCGTTGTAATTCCTTTTTTGGTTAGGAAATTTACAACGGCGCGGCTTTCAGTCCCTACAAAGTAACTAGTATCTTTCGGGTTTACTTGTATGTTTCTTGATATCTCAATATTAGGGTATATATTATATGAATGAAAATAAACGCCCCGCTAATAATTTCACCCGCGGTCAGCCCCGTTAGTAGACGAATTTGTTTTTTCGTTTGCTTTTTTCTTCCTACTGACTGGCAGGATGTATTGGCTTGCCGGTTTGTTTTTGGATCTATTCGATTACGATCACTAGCCTTTTAAGGTCTCAGTGCCCTGAAGCTGACATTGCGTCGGCCTTGGTGCGGTTTTCAGTTTAGATGTCCTTCGGTGACTTAGTCAGTTTGGTAGTACTGTATATGTTTGACTTGTTGCAAACATTGCTTTGGTTAGAGAGTAATGATAATAGGGATTAAATTCGTTGGTTCCAGCTCTACCTTGGCTCCCCCTTAGAACGATTGCCTAGTTGCAAGATATGGTATGCTATGCTATTAAAAATGTTGTCTAGGGATGATAATTCTTTTTTATTCTCTGGGATACAACACAGGCCTATTAACTAGCCATTGGCCAGGTTTACCGCTCTTTAAAATTGATTAAAGAGTGGTAGGCTGGTGCTATTTAGCTGTAAGCATAAGATAAAAAAACGTGTGTATTTATAATTCTAAAATAAAGGGGTCGAACAAAATGAAGACAGAAAAGATAGTGTAGCGGACTAGTGAGTTGTATTTGGTGAGCTGTTATATCTTAACTAAATGACTATACTCGCATCTTAAATAAAGGCTTGGCATGAAGACTTTGGTGTATTTGTTGCCTTTTCTAGCCAGTTTCTATTACATTCTTCCGGGATTTGTTCCAGAAACTCATCCAGATTGGTTTACGAGTGGAGCTACTGTATTTTCAATGCGCCTTCTTTGGCGAATTTATCTACATCTTCGAATACTTGTCCTATTGTTTTTGACTAGTTAAAGTTGTGTTGGTTTTTAATTTTGTTAAAGATGATAGCTTGTATATTTTATTTTTTGACGTGACGGGGAGATCAAGAGTGTTACTTGTAACCAGACATTGTTCTACTTTGTGTTGCATAGAAGTCATGGTGTCCTTTATATATTTCCCACCATTCAGCATGAGAAAATCGTCAACGTTTGGTTATTCAGTCAGTTGGAAGAGGGTTGCAGATTAATCTTATATTTTATGCAAAACAGAGGTCTAAATGCAAAAAGGAACGGGGTTTAAGACATCACCTTGTGAAAAACTACTTGATATAGGTATTTATCCTTGTTGAGGTTCAAAAATCGTTTGTTATAAAGATTAATAATCCAATCCACCAGGATTTTGGGTATGTAAAGATTTTTTAAGAATCGCTGAGAGGGGCCAAAAAATAAGGAGATCGGTCGAAATGTTTTAACATCTAACGTTTTAAGGGTTTTCGAAATGGGATTTGCCTACCAGCTTCAGCAGTTAGAAGGTTTGTTACTGCTTTATCGATGGCCTTGTTAGGGAAGGAAGGCCCGTAGTCGAAGCAGTAACGTCACATATAATAATTTATCAGGTGTAGATAATTCTTGAAACATTGAGAATTTAGTTCTTCAATTGTCAAAGTTAGAACATTTGGAGATCTGATGTTCTAGTCCCTCATGACAATCGCACCAACTACAATGGTCTAATGTTACGATATTTGTATTCTTCAGTAAAGTTTTGTTATAGACCTCCAATATCCTGTTTGGTTTTTCTTATATTGCTACCCAGTTACATGTAGTGCAACCATGGTTTTGATTTTTGTTATAGACAAGGTTGCTTTCCAGCTAATGGCAATACTGCAGGCTATTCGTAATTTTCTTGTACTGCACGAGTTGATTCTTAATACTGCATAAGCGTTTTCTTCAATTATTTGGTGGTGTTATTCCGTATTCTCGGATTCCCATCTTATTCTGTGTAGGTGGGGGCACAGTTTAGTTCATCACTTGCTTTTTTGCCGATGTGTCGATAAGATTTATTATTGTACACGCACAGTATCTTAGAATTTAGCGAAAATGTACTTTCGGTTGCTGTTTATGTTGAACATTTTTCTTATTTCGGAGGATATTTATTTATTTTTTTTTTGTTTTTCAATACAGTAAAGTGAGTGCGCAAAGATTATTATGTTTTTTGTATTATCTGATATATCTGCATTTTTGATAGAAGTTTTATTATTTAGTTTGAAGAGTTTAGTTGTTTCTGAATTAAAATGGTGAAAGGCGCATTCTGGCCCGAAGGGGATTTTAGCAGACGTCGTGTCGTGATAGGTGACAAAAGGTATCGATGAACAAGTCTAGAAACTTCTGTTAGTGTGTAGTTAGTCCTAATTTTTTCAGTGGCCAGTGCTCTATAATCACTGTCATGTAGAATTGTGAGTATTTATTTTGGTATCTGGAAATCAGTTAATGGTTTAAATTGACGTTCTTTTGTAACCGCTACTCTTACTGTACTAGATGCAGTGTGGAGGATTCCATGCACCTTTTGGTGGAGGATTCCAAGCACGGGGCTAGTATTGCTCTAAGTTTTAAGTGCCTTATGAGGATTTGATACATGTATTGGGCCTAATAGTTTCTTGATGACAATATTGTTTGTTTTCGAATTACTTTGAGATATGAACAATCAGTTTATAACATTCCTTTTCTTGATACCTCTACCTAGGAAGATGAAATTGTCGACCCATTGGCTGAAATGATGAGGCTGAAATGATGTTTTATTGTTCGAATAAACTGGGATCGCTGTGGTTTTTTTTAGAAATTAAGTGCCGGCAATAGTTTCCAAGTGATGTTTTATAAATGTGAGAATTTCTCCTTTTGTGTGTTTAAATTTGGCCCAAAAACTAGGTAAAGTGCTTTATAAGTGCGATTGTGCTCCCTCTAACAACATTTATGTGATGGTCCCCTGCCGGCACGATACAGTTAGCTTTTTCAATTTTGTGGTGTTCAATGTAACCCTCTGTTACAGTTAAAATTAGTGACTGACGCCCATCGTCACCAAACTACTCTGGAGGTTGTTTGTAACTTGTATATCAATTTAAAATATTTTAGAAATATGGACAGTAAATTTACAAACTATTTCTAAATTGATGAGCCACTGTTCAATAAAACATTCCACTCCATCATACAGAATCAATTTTTTTGGAAATATTTTCGAATACGCTCATAGTTCGACTAGAACGTGCTGTAGAAAGTGGCAGTGTGAATAAAGAATGCAAAAAGGAATTCCAAAGAACTATAACATACGCAAAACAACTTCTTGACGATCACAGAAATAGTATATTCATAAGTGAAAAAGTAAGTAATCGCGAGCTAATTGAATTATATATGAAACAAATTCAGCTTGAATATTTCAGGCTGTGAAAGTTATAACGGACATGTTTTTCGTGCTACAACCCAGCTGTCTGCTGAGCAAAAATAAATCCTTAAGAATTTTAGCTGCACCTCTAGATACAAATATTTACCGGCTTGTATGGGACATTTGCACGGATATCCTCTGCAAAGATGAAAGATTAGGTGGGTAAATGATTGTAGTTTGTGAAAAATACCTAAATCCAAAAAAACACGATAAACCAATTATGAAAGAAAATCTTCGAAACCATTGTAGACAGCAAGACTGAAGGGACCAAGCAAAGGATTTTGACACATTTAACTGAATTCCAAAGAAATTACAGCGGATTATCAGCCAGTACAATTGAATATAAACATTTCGCTGAACTGTTGTTGGTAAGAAAAGAACACTCGTCTAGTAAACAAGTAGTTATTGGAACGATTTACCTTCAGAAATGTAAATACACAATCAAAGTTGACAACCTTATCCTTGCGGCAGCTGAATATAAGACACCTTTCGATGGAAAACATCGGCGAATTTCTGCACTGTTATCTGCAACATTTATTAAATGGGCAGACGAAAATGAGGACTCAAAAGTAAGACTGGGGAAAAGCAGATTTTATTGATATTAGTCGTAACTGAATTAACCTATTCCTTCTCAGGCGGCTGTTAAAAGGCTAATTTATTTGTTTAAGACGAAGTTGGACGATTGGCAAGAACTGTTTGCAATGATCATACTTCGCACAATAATGTCACTGACAAAGCGGCTTGCAGTGCTTCGTCCAGATCGTAATCGCATGTTGGCATTAAATTTACTACAGTCATTCGTATATCCTAACGAAATCCTGAAGCAAAAGGTGTAAGTGAATTATCGATGAACTCACTAATCAAATCTACTAACGTGTTTTGTAAACTTATAGTCAGAGAGCCCTAAATGCGATTGCTTCGGATTTGCAAAGAAATGAACGAAAAATTGTTGAACATTTCCAAAGCTATTTCTAGAAAAGGCGCGGAACCGCGTGAAACATATTATATAGGAGTTTAATTTATTTTGGATAATTTATAATCGTAAAGTTTTGTTTTTATTTTCGCGCCACAGCAAGTTTATAAGACTAATGTATAAAACAAACAATTTAACAATACAAAAAATAAGCAAACTTAAAAATCTAAGAACTCATTTGTTTTGAAGGTTAAAGCAAAAATAATCCCTCCAGATGGCTTCAAGGCCTGATAATAGCAACAACTCTGGCTGATAGCAACGTCTCTATCACAACCGTTTTGATACAATTTGACACTTGACATTTTTTTACCTTTTTAAGAAAACGATGTGATCGTTGATTCCGGCAGCAAGTTAGAACGGTTTAAAAAAGAGATCTATTTCGTAAAAGTTCAGTCTATGCGATGTCATGTCAGGGAAAATAGTGCATGAATGTCTCGCTCATATTCAGTTCGAATATTTTGGTGTGCAAGGTCCATATTGCCCTCACCGAACTATGGTCAAAGAGTCAAGGCAATAATGCGAAAATCGGAGGAGATCGGCTGATAGTCATCGACGCACGCGACACCCGTGCAGAAATTAACGTTCAATACAAAACTGTTTTAAATCATTTTCGTAAAGCAGGATTCAAATAGAAGTTTGGGTTCTCCACGAGATAACTATGAAAAACTTTACAAATCGAACCTACCATGCATTGTTGAAATGGAAGGTAATCGAGGCAATTTTAAAGGATGACGAGTTCATCGAAACGTGATGAATCTTTTTAAGTATTTGCAAGGCCAAGATTGACATAAAGGAAGGTGATACTGTTTGTTTGGTAAGACTACAAGGAAATCCTGTATAATGAGTTTCTGCAGCTTTGACAAATCCAATCTGAACTATATTGGGAACGACTAATTTGAGTACGACAAGTAATTCAATAAAAGTGGCTAGAATTGTTATAGAGAAAAGACGTTGAGACCAGGCAATATCCATTTTCGACGACTCAGCAGAAATGACAAACCTCGAATGGGAAGTTCCGAGTCCATGGTCGTAGAAATCGGACCTTATGTCTTTCATTTATTCGGTCATTGAATCACTGCTGACGGTTGTTCGTCCAAATAAGTCAAAAACTACAGCGAGGGTCTAGTGATCTTGCTTAAAAATGGCAAAAAGTCGTTAACACGATGGCACATTATGACTTCAATAAAATTCATTTAAAATAAAAAAAAATTATTTTGTCTAATAACCGGTGGAGATTATTGCCCAACACAACTCATGTAGTCGTAACATTTTTTTTTTAAATCACTGCGTGCATCCACTGGTGATTGCTTGTATGTACACATTTCTGTGCTTGCGTCGATCATAGAAAGATTTGTATACTTTGTAGCAAGTGCTACATGTGTGAGTAAATTTTACCCTATCCCTAGATAAAATACTCGAATGAAAAATGATTGATAGTGAAGTAAATGAAAGTGTAGATTCATCGTAAAGAGCGAGTAAATTTTATAAAATTTTTTTAACAGACGTCTGTTTCACTTGGTAAGTGAAAAATTAGAAGTGGGATCCTTCTTGTCAAATTCGCTTGTGACTTCTTTTCTCCCACGCAATGTGAACAAGGTTTATATATTTTAGCAATGCAATATAATCAACAGGTAAAGAAAATTCTATAATCCAAAGGGACAGAGATATTCATTACGGTTTAAGACTTTTTCCAGGTGGCCCAAACAAAAACTTCATAAACGGATGTAGAAGATCCTATATGAAGAAACAATGAATGCCAAGACGCTATAGAGGCAAAAAACTGTAGCAAGCGTTCGTCCCATCCTCATCACAGTCCCATTTTCGTCAAAAAAACGATTTGAGAAAAATCTTCGTTGTTTTCATTTGGAACAATCAAACGAACGAACTAAAATCAAACCAGAGCGAATAAATGCCAACTTTTGTTTGCTCCATAACGATTCGGCTAGATATATGGGAAAGACAAAAACCTATAAACAGGGAAATTCACGAAAAATTGGGAGCGCATAACGTGTTATGAGCATCAATGTTTTCAATCTTCGAACGATTTTTGTTAGAAAAAGAAAACCTTATGAATCAATCATTTCCATGAACCATAAAGATTGTAAAGATAATGACCCCTTTTTGCTAAACAAATTCACTTGTCGTTCAATCAACATTTCATTATGGCGCTCTGCATGTCCCCACATCCAAATTATAAACACTACATACATTCAAAAAGACTTCCAACTGGCAACCGAAACTAAAATGTATTTCAAATCTACCATATCTCAAATTAATAGTATCCAAATGTAGCAACACGTTTTACGATAATTGCGCAGAAAAATTTGCGGGTTGTATACTATAACGTACTTCTGGTAGTCACGGGCTCCTGCTCCATTGTGAGGAACTACCTTACGCATCTAGCAGTACTAAATTGAAGACCTCAGAAATAAAATGGTATCTCAGTATGAAGCAATGTGGGATGCTAGTAGTCGATTCAATCAAACGCAGGTTCTAGAGACCGTGGAGTTCAGCCGATTCATGCTGGAAACTCACATACATCCGTGGAACGTTCTGGGCGGTTGCCCTTGGGGATGGTGTATCAACTCTGCCAAGCCTTTGATAAATACAAATCCTCTCCTAGTTTGTAGTTTCAAGCGCTCTATGAACATTACAACGAGCCAGGGAATAAGAAATTTGTTTTAGAACATAATTAGTATAAATCCTAACTATATTAAAATCATAATTTTTTGAAATATGAAAATCACGGCTGCAGTCGTGATACGGAATATGCTAATACATTAGTGATTACCATAAAAAATCATTGAGACTGGTCCTTCCCAAAATGACCCAAAAAGGACTGATATACATCGATTCATTCGAGTAAGTGAAAGTCTGAATAATTGCCAATAGTGATTTTGTAAGACAAATGGGTTTACCATGATGTGCTCCTGGAAAACAAAACAGCTGTTATCAGTCAGTTGTCAAAGAGTGAAACGATTTAATCACAATGAGTTAATCCAACGCATCTCAGATCGTCTTTCAGTAGACGTACTGTACGAGTCCGGAAATAGCTGCACCAAAATGTATGTGCAAATCGCTCGTGCCAAGTGAATTAGTGGGTATTCGGAGTCGAAGCATTTTGAGATCCTGGCAGAATGTGACTTGGTATTGGAAATGTTCACAAAAGATATTAATTGTATTTTCAAAGCATCTTGACATAACTCACCTTGGAAAAACTGTATTGCTGTGGAAAAGCTGTATAAACACCGCATGCCCCGGTCCGTGAGCAAATGGTTGCTAATAGCATGAAATACCAACGTAACTGATGTTAAATGAAAGTCATATCGCAAAACTTCTCATGTGGGTGCAAGAAACATGAATCCGCGATATATTTTCTGTGCATTACAATTTGTGCATATCTAGCAAAATAACAATCTGTGAAGCTGCATGTTTGAAAGTGTTTTTCGCGAAAATGATTTAACAGTTTTTTTCTATTTCAAAAAGATCTAAATGACTAAAAAGTTTACATACAACCCTAAATTAATTGTTGTTAATTGCAATTACTCATCCAAATCATTTAAGCATATTTTATAATCAATTGAAACAATTTTCCCGTCGAATTCGACGAAATCTGGAACACTGCCGAAATGGAGAAAAGTTTGATGGAAAGGAAGCCTCGAAGACTTCACTCGATAACTACTTATTGATACGAAAGCATCAGAGGAAATGTGTTATTTTTCAAATTGTGTAAAATAAATAATAAATGCTTTTTTAAACATAAACGCTCTTAACTTAATGGACAGTATGCCAAAATGATTAGGAAAGGACATTCGCTTTGATCGAAATCAATGCTAAATCAGCAATCAAATAACATAAAATAGGATACATGGATAAAATGAAACGAAATATCGACATGCAAAACTTAACACTCCTTGGGACATGAAAAACTAACACATCTTCCCTAGGGACTTTCGTAAGGAAATATAGTAGAGAATATCATTTCCATCCCGCTCGTCTAACTTTTGAAGGATTTCTTTGCTCGATGGCTTAAGGATGAATAGCGAGCCTTGCATAAGAACTCACTTCGTTATCGTACAGTTAGCAATAACTGTGCACCTCCAGCATCCACCTTAAATAACAATCGGCAGGATAATTTTTATTCGGTCGGAGTAAAATCTATTACCAGAGCTCATAACATTGTTCCAACACACAAACCTAATGAAAGAACGTACATCCCTGCGAATGTATACGAGGTACACGAATCAAACTTTTTCAAAGGACACGGAAAACCTATACGCTGTTTGATCTGAAGTTTATCTTGATCGGTTTTTGAAGAAACTTTTGCTGCAATTCAAGCTTATTAGCAAAATATCAAGGCGCATGAAAAGGGCTGAAACCAACGGAAATCGCCCAAAGAAAAAAGGAAACGTTTTGATGTTTATTCCAAAAGTTTCAAAGGCGAATGGATGAATTCCTGACGTTCAACATTATAGCTGGTGACGGCAGCTCAGAACGAATTCCGCACAAATCCTGTGTACGATACTTCGGTGTTCATCTGGATCAGTTTCTTAAATGTAAGCAGCACATCAAAATTATGGTAAGTTAAGCGCGAAAAGTCTACACGTCCCTTTGGAAACTATTCAAATACGACGAAACCTTAACCAAAAGGTCAAGATAATTTTAAACTTTACGGTACAAGGCTCTGGTTCCACCAGTTCCTACATATGGATGTTATATCTGGTATGAGCAGTGCTAGGAGTTTTCGAAAGGGAATGTCTTCGTGCGTGCACTCGCATACGCAGAAGGCCTGAAACAGATTGGTAACATTATACATCGAACCGAAGACTTCAGCAAGCAGTTAGAGTGACGAGAGTCAACATATTAATTTTTAAATTTTGAGAAATCACATTGCCAACTGCTTGAATGTGAGCGAAAATCCTTGGATTTCACAGGCATTTCACTCTACAGACGGGTACATTGAGAAGCCAGTGGTGAGACACTGGCTTCAGTCCCCCGAAGCATCCATGTATTCGGACATGAATCGGTATGTTTTTGATCCAGACGCTGTCCCGATAAGAAGTTAGAATATCCTCTGAACTTGGGGTTGGACACTGTCGATGGAGGTACGAAATTGATCGAAGTGATATGAAGGCAATATCTGATTTCGCATTACGTCTTTTTTCTGTCAATGAGTCATCATCGCTTTGTGATCCGTTCTGTATTTTGTTTGTTTTAAAATAATAGTTGTAGGTATAGCTCAGATTAAGGCTATTGACAGTCAATATTAGAGCTTGGGTTCGCCAGGCCTTGCTCCTCGGTTGTATACATCAAACTTTGGCCAGTGGCAACAATCAAACGAAATTCAATATTCGGATTTGCCGATTGTTAAGCATTTTATTCTATTTCAGGTAGAATGAGTAATAGGGTTTGTTGGTTTTTTCTCCGGTTTTCCCAGGTTATGTAGAACAATGTTTCATTTTTATTAATTTTAAAAATGTTTTTCTCATAATTTAAGTTTTAACTTTAAAGAGTAGCATTTGCGCCAGTAAATTTTTTTGAAATTGTTGTTTTCGTGTTCGTATTCTTTTGGAAATATTTTATTCATCAATTAACCAGTTGGTCTATGTTGCCGGCACTCAACTTGACCGCATGTGGAGAATATGTATCGGCTGCTGGAACTAGGTGACACGAAAAGAAAGTACTGAAAAGCATGTTCTGCACTCTTTTGTGGGCTTGCAGAAGATTTCTACAGGAGGGATACAACTTCAAGAATTTTAGAGGTGAGGACTTTGCGCGTTAGATGGATTCTTCTCTCTAACCACACTGTCAGCAAGAAAATCAAGTTTTTACATTTAATTTCGTCGAAATAGAATTGTAAGGTCTTGTTCAACTTCTCTTTATTTAAGTTAGCATTTATCTAATATATAATTAGAAGTAAAAATCTAACGTCCCATTGATCGTTTTTAATTTCGAAAAAGTCGCTTTAAAGTTATCAAATTTATTCATTTTTCCTTTTGATTAAATTAGATATAAAACTAAAAATCTAAGACATAAAATGTACGGAGTTTGTTTTTGTTTAATCTGGATATAATACCGCAACGAACTCAGCCGCGCGATGTAGCCAAGTGAGCGTCATTCGAGCAATTTGCAAATCAAATAATACAATAACTCCCCAGTTAATTTTTCGTAAGTTTGTCGTTGCTAGCGCACCACTCACATGCTCTTTATTCTTTAAGTCTAAAAAAAAGTATTGATCTGCAGTTTTTAGTTTGTCCTGTTTTATGCGTTTCACTCCGTAGCTGCCATTGCTCTGGCCTGTCCACGAACACGTTTTTCATACTCCAAGCGGTTTTGGCTGCAGAACAAACACACATTGATAAATTTATCCTAGAAGAAATCCTCCTTTGCACTTACCAGTAGATTGTGTATGCCTCCGCTTGGGCAGGATCCTTGATGTTGGGCTCGTTCAGCAGGTCTTGAATTCCAAGCAAAATTTGTTTGATTGTGATCGCAGGACGCCAGTCCTTCTCCTCATCTAACAGCGACAAACATACGGTGCCGGACGGGTATACGTTTGGATGGAATAGTGGAGGCTCAAATTTGCACTTGGGCGGGCTGGTCGGATAATCGTCTTTGAAGATCATACGCAATTTGTACAAACCACCTTCCCATGGTGTCTGAAAAGTGAGAACACAGAGAGCGCATTTAAGATTATTCGAAATCAAGCGCCCACAAATTCCACACGCTCATGCACCGTTCAACTTACCCCTTTCTTGCCGGGAATGGCACATTCCCAAATCATCAAATTAAGTGTGCCATCTGGGTTTTTCGTCGGTTTCGCTACAAATCCCTAGTTTTCGAGCAAAAATACACATATTGAACTTGAAAAACTTCAATGACGGAAAAATTTTGAGTTGCTTACAAAAGGGTGATCTTTTCGCCACGCTTTCCTTTCTTCGCCGAGCCGAGCAATTGCAATTCCCGACATTTTACTCAGTTGCAAATACGCTTGGTTGGAGAAAACTACGTCAGTTAGGCGCTTCAACGATATGAAAAAAGCAGCGCGGTGTACTGTCGATTGTTTCGCGATGCAAAATAAATTATTTCAAACTGTCGCCGTGCGTAAAACAACGATATGAATTGTGTCGAAATCCGAACCTCCAATCACATCTGTCAAATATGGCGTCAGCTTTTAATGGCGGGGAAGAAGTTGTGTGTCGGGTACTTGTGCTAAATATTTTAGTACAGTTTGTTACTCATCTGTTCTTGTGTATTCAAATATAAGTAACTGAAAACTAAAGAAAAAAGATTTTCTATTCGATTTCCCAATTCATTCACAAGATAATTGCTGCTGATACTCGAAGAAATTATTTACGTTAAGGATGAATGGAATTGTCTTAAGTACAAACAACAAGAATTACAAAAAAAACTATTTATCATATTTTGAAAGCTACTTCATGCTGAAGGAATTTACTAGAAAATTTTTCTATAAAAAAATTTCTCTTCATAACCAAGCTGCAGCACACTGAGCTCATAAGAAAGGGTTAAATTATTTATATTTATTATATCGTCCCCTGCATACTACAACTGAATAGCTTGAATTTATTGTTTTGAGCTCGTGCCCTGTATGACTTTAATTTTGAATGCTGCTACTAAATATTATCTATTATTGCATTTATTATAAAAATATGCTAATCCTGAGAAATCAAATAACGTACTTATATACATCCCAAGTTAGACGTAAATCGTTTGCAACAACAGTCTGATTTGAAATATCTAGTCATGTGGCTAATAGTTAACAATTAACAGTGAAATAATCTAATTATTTTTTGCATCTTTTGCATCAAACAGGACAAAAAAGGGGGACAATATTAATCTGAATGAACCCTTGGCTTCCAAGAGTCCTCTTGTCTATGCCATTAACAACGCATTCCTTATATAAATTTGTTTTTAAATTATGACATATATTTGAAGAAATATACATATAAATCTAAACCAGTATCGCTTTCAGCAGGAATTACATTATATCTTGTAAACTAATAAGGAATAATAAAAAAGTTATATGCCATTATGTTTATTATATTTACTTATTATTTTTGTCATCGCATTCAACTTTTTTTCTTCATTATTTTCATATTTATTCAATGAAATTAATAAAATCAATTCAGCTCTGTTAGATATAGTCAAATTCACGTAGAATGCGTTAACACTAGAACGCTCTTTATTCTCTATATATATATTCGCGTGTACATTGTATGTATGGGCGTGGCCAAGGAATAGCCAAGATAATTTTTGTACGACTCATTAGAGTCAGTAGTTGTCTGCCGATAGGCTCCATGTAAACATCGCAAATTATTCTATATGCAATTAATAAAACCTTTTCGCTTTTGTAAGTTAATAAAGCTTTAGCTGTAACAACAATTCCAGTTCTTTGTTTTTTCCTGCACCTCATCAAGCTCAATATCAATACAATCAAAACCAATAACCCAATGATTAACTACTGATATTTAAAACAATTATTATTAATCTGAGAATTTCATACTAATATGCGGAATAGAACAGAAAGAAAGAAAATTTTACTATGTTTCAACAAATCAAATTAAAACTAGGGATTTATTATTTCTTGTTATTTAATAATCAATTATTTCACGCATCTCACATTTTTCACTTAGATAGTAGAATCAACTCGTATGTCAAAGTATAATTAACTTATTTTCGATAATTTGGGTTTATGATCTATATAAGTAATAAGAATATTATTGTATTTTATATATGAATACATAAATTAAAAATCTAACATTTCTTTCTTTTATATTATTAATTTTATTTTCTTTATTTTTTATTGCATCTTATCTTTATTGAATTTTTCAGTATTTTTCAAATAAATTTACGATTTTATTTATTAATTTTCAAACGAGTTAGGAAAGAAAACAAGAATTTCAGGACGCCGTCAAAAAACTCAAACACTATAAATACTTTTATAAAAACCTCTCAGGACATATCAACCTTTCATGGACACGTCGACCATTAGCATCTCTTCTCAGCCGCCAGTTCTACTGGAGTTTCCTTTGCTAGTGGTGCATATGCATCGAATTTCACCAATCAATATTCTGATTCGTGCAGTCTAAGTGACCAGGATATATAAGTCTCTTGTCGGTATTTGTTCTGTCAACATGGTAGATAAATCCTGTCCTTTCTGTAAAATTTTAGGTATGGAAATACTTCTATGCGCCTAGAAATTCATCTTAAGACCGGATTAGGCAAATTCTTAGAAGAAGCGAAAACAGAACTATAAATATATATTAGTAAATAAATAAATTAAAAAAAAAATCCATACTTACTTAAACCCAAAATCAATGTGAGCAAGTTAGACTCCTCAATCATCAGATGCAACAGAGACCAAAAAACATATGACTAGCCCAAAGAGGCCTTGAACGACAAACGCTGGTCAATGCTGTTATAGGAATGACCAATAAATCATCCTGAAAAAGGAAAGGAAGGAAAAGAAGGAAAAAAAAATGAAAATGCTTCTAGATTAGTTTTGTATGAGTAAAAAAAATCCCAGATCGCTTTTCATTAGAACAAAATTGCGAAACTCGCATCGATTTATGTAGCAAGTTCATGAACTGGCTCGTTGTTGGGTAAAATAACCCGTGTAGGCACTCGTCCAGGACACTCAACCGAAATCATCGCTCCTGCTGCTCGATGTTAAGTGTGCATGAACAACCATAAACTCGTCATCTTTCTCTAGAATTGAACATTCCACGCACTTCTTTGATAGAACTTTGCATAAAAATCTCAGTATGAATGCGTATAAAGTTTAAGTAGGCAAGAGCTAAATCCGCATGACTATCCGATGCATTTTCGGTTTGCTCAATGGCCGAAGATGATCCAAGATAAGCATTTTTCCCCAAAAAATCATTTTTTCAGATGATGCTCATTTCCATCTCGGAGGATACGTCAATAAGGAAAATTGTCTGTACCTAAGACTCTGAAAACCCACACGTCATCGTGGAGAAACAGAAGAATCCACAACGAGTGAATGTCCGGTGCGGATTTGGGTTTGGTGGCACTGTTGGGCCTTTTTTCTTCGAAAAGAGCCAGGAAACGCCCTTACAGTGATGGCCGATCGCTATCGTTACATTTTCGAAAATTTAAGAGGATCACATAGAGGGCATTTGAATTCAACAGGACGGCGCACCGTGCAAAGCAGCACAGTTTTTGAAAATCACATTATCAGCTGAAATGTTGATGTCAATTGGCTACAATTTGACTACGTTGGATTTTTTTGTGGGGAACCGTTAAGGACAAGTGTTTTGCTAACCATGCTGAAGTTGGTGAAGTTGAAGCTGCCGTTGGTGAAGTAGAGGCCCAAACAATCGAAAAATCTACTGAAAAACTAAACTGATTGAATGGGGTATTGTAAAGTTAGCCGTGACAGGCATTTGAATGATGTTGTCTTCCATTCCTATATGAAAAGTTTCTGTCTTTCTAATAAACTCAAAACCTCCAAAATATATTGCTTAGTTTTTGTTACAGACGATTCACATTGCAAATTTTAAAAGGCTCACCCTGCAAAATGGTATAAAATAACGAGTAGAATTCGAAATAAGGAGAAAAATACTGAAAATAAGAAAATGAAAGGAATTGACTGTTTGGGAAATACGAAACAATTTACTCTTAACGGCTGTAGAACTTAAGCAAAGACTGAAAGGCACGAATAACATGGAAATGAGCGCTGAAATTTACAGTTTAAATGGGCGAGTGGTTCGGCAAATTCTTTTATTTCGAAGAGGAGTTTCGGTATCGGTTCGCTGAGAACACAAAAATACGGATATGACATTAGCATAAAAATGTTTCGCATATTTCTTTTTATTTTCACCTTCGATTATCATATTTCTTAAGGCTATTTTTCTTAAGTAGATCCTCTTGACAGACAAAACATAAATTGACTCCGAAGGAAGGAATACGATGGCAAATTCATAAGGAAAACCGTCGAATTTGGTGGAAACTCCTTGATGATGTGTTGCTGCATATTCGTGGGCAATTTGCATTTCATTCCAGGGATAAGGGGCCGAATGTGTTACCTGGACATTTAAAAAACCGTTGAAGAAAGCGCGGAGATTCTTGGAATCCGGAGTATTCTGTCTTTTATCAAGACAATGTTCTTGCTATGCCGCTTGATTCAAATGTCATAGAAAAAAAGTGACCAAACTGACTACTGTTGCCGCCTTGATCCTAATTTATCCATTTAACCCATGTACATCCAACTCCGAAATGTTAGTCTCATCTCACGCTAGGTTCCATTGAAGATAGCAGTCCAGTGCGCACTTTTTCCAAGAACAATACAAAAATGATTCGGTTTCCTGTCTTATTGTTTCATAAGAACGCGATAATATTCAAATTTTGTAGCGCGTTTGCAATTTTGTGTAAAACAATTAAACTTGATTGCCTTTTCATTTCAATACCTTGCAGTTGGCACAGATTATTTTTTTGGTAGTTATGTAGAAATGCACATTTAGCTCAGAAAGTTGTCATCCAGCAATGAAGTTGTTAAATGTAATATAATAATTTGGTTTTTGATATTAGTAAGCTAGTTAAATTGTTCCAGATTGTCCTACATACCGTTGGCTTTTAGGGCTATGAGACCGCTGGGTGATCATTGAGTTGCATCTGTTCAGAATTGCAAAATGCGGTTCGAACATTAACATCACCAATGGGTGGTTGAAAACAGCAGTTATTTGTCAAGTTTTGTATGAGGAACGCTCCACACGAATGTTTAGCCTTTTAATCACAAACAAGTGAAAGAATATTTTCAAATATTCAATATATCCTTGACCTTTATTACATAAAATAACATTAAAATGAGAACTTAATTTTGTAAGCAAAATGAAGCGGGAGTGATCACCAATACCATTTGCATTGGTTAGTCATCGTCCGATTGGGCCTCCTCTTCGTTAATTGTTGATGTTTCCGTGAGATATTTACTGTAGCCGGTGGAGTTCAAGCTGGTGCTGGGTCCGTGGTTGGGTCCATTGAGAACGTCTTTGGACTGCTCTTTATCCTCCAGCATTTCAGCCATTATCTCTACAACTGACCTCGCTTCTTCTAACATTTTGCGTGTCATGTCCAATTCTTCTTCCAGCGTATCAATGCGGTTGTAAAGATCCCGATTTTCTTCGAGCGTCTCTGCCAGGGCCAAGCGACGCTTCTCTGCCATTATTTGCCAGTAGCCTTCGCTAGGATTGCCTTCGGTGGTCATATCTCTCAGGACGGCTGCTACATCGTCGTTGTACGAGCTAGTTGATTCCTTGGCCGGCTCCCGATCAGTTTGTGTACTCTGCGTACGCAGCACCTTGCGTTTCGCCAATTCAGTCAATTCCGTCTCGCTTTCACTAGAGGAATGTGCAAGACAACTATTAAGTCACATAATTACTTGTTTACATTTAATTGCTTAGAGAAGCGGAAATGCACGACACATTTTTATGCTTACGCTTTCGATTTGTAAATCGTTTGTGATTTGTAAACGGCCTTGGCGATCGGACGTCCGGCCAGGTTTTCCTTGTCAACCGCATCTTTTTGCAAGACCTTCAGAGTTTTTCGGTTGCTCGTCTTCATGTTTTCCTGCAAATATAATTATGTAGTGCGAAAAACAAAAGCTGACCGAGCGAGTGTTAGAACATGGACGACCACAACACCTTATCCCACGGGTTAGACATTAACGCCATTTGCTCGAATCGCTGGCTTACCTGCGTATCGGCAGCTGATTCAATTTTAATGATAACACGGTTTGGGCCGTTGGACATAGTTTCGAACCAATCGCTGGATTATGTCCAACTCGAAGAGTTAACAGCAAATCGTATTGTCTGCGATGCTACCACGAATGAGGACCAAGCGCCTGTCAAATTACGCGCTAAATTATGCACGTGAAGCTGCGAGCAAGTGATTAGAAACGATCGAGAACGGAGCGACTTAGATGAACTCGATCTGCCGTGGTGAGAATTTGATCGGTTGACTTTGCATTTTGTTGATGTTGCCAATAGTTTTTGAAGCAATACAGAAATTAGAAGAAATTACAATTAAATATTTAAAATGAGTCAAAGTTGTTCATTTTGTCGAAATGTTATGTTCTGAAATTTATATACAAAAGTAGGTGATAGCCGCTGTAAACGGACACTTGCAAAATACGTAAATGACAATTCGGTTATGACATTTGCGATTCCCATAAACATTGGTGTAAAGAACTGGCTCATGTTGCAGGTGAATTCCCGCATTCATCATAGTGATTTCCTAATATTTCGTAGCCAGTGAAGTGATGTTGGAGCATCATTTCGAGTACGCGAGTAGATGACACAATGTTGCATAAAGAGTTGAATCGAACGAGTCCGGATCGCACAGAGAGTGATGCAATTCATCCCCGATTTCTGGAGACAACTAATCTCGCGCGCGTAACTTGCCTCAGTTGCAACGAAAGAGTCGTTGTTGCATCCAAACTTGATATTTTCAATCATTACCAGAACGTGAAGCATGAAAAATTTTACAAGCGATGTAACTATTGCGGTGGAAAAGTTCATGCGTATTGCGATGCCACCCAGCAAAAGCAATTCTACCATAATTGCTTTCGTTGGAAGCAAGGACACGACATTTAATTGAGTTAATTGAGATTACTGCCAAAGAATCGAATCTCGTTTCTGTACTAAATCATGTAACAATAACAAAGTTCCGAACAATTTTACAAAGAAATAGCAAATAGGAGAAATCAATGTTATATTTATTTAAACAAATAAACAAAGTTTTAACTCAATCATAATCTCTTTTCATTTTCGAATGTTTGGCCTTTTCTTTCTTCAGTAGCAAACTAATATAAATTATGTGTAATTAAGTGCAACGATGTGTTTAACCCTGGATAGCTAAACATGCTTTACTGAAAATGAAAAGGTGAGTATTCAATTGTTTGACGATGCTTGTTATACAGTGGCGGAAACAAGAGGTTTCGCGGTTTGGATTTACAGTGACAGTCGAAAGTTTGTGACACCCAACACTTGCCAAAACAGACGTGAAAGTGCCCTAACAAATGATAAGTGAAATATTTTGAAGCACTAGTAAAGCCTATACTGAAGTGTATTATTATTCATTAAAATTTAATTTGAAAAAAAAAAAGGAGAATTTATGAACTATTCACAGGAAACGATCAATTAACCAGAAAATCACCAGTCGAAAGTTAGAATAGAAACAGAAGAATTTGTTTTATCTAGGCTTTGAAAAGAAGAGCATCAATACTCCTTGGGATCTGCTTGTGATTTCATGCCTGCATCCAATATAACTTCCCCATTCTTCTGTCGCGGCAACCCGGTGATCTTGTTCAGAAGCTATGGTACGTTTCCTGATGTTTTTGTCCAAAACTTTCTATCGATTTTCTACGGGACTCAAGTCTTGGGTTTGAGGAGAGGAGGGAAGCTGCTTAGGTGTGTTAGACAACAGCCAGTACATCGTAATCTTCGCTGTGTGGTTTGTTAGAAAAAAAAATGTTAGATCAATTTTTTGCACCCTACACTTTAAATTATTTTTAAGGAGTTATTTGTAGAATTGTATAAAAAGGACATCATGCAGTGAAATCGGTAACATAGTGTTACGCGTTCAAATACTTTAACGCGCCACTGTAGTTGCCAAAACAGCAAAACAAACAATGACGACCAAAACAACAAATACGAGGATCATTCTCGAAGACGAAAAAACAATTAAATGCATTTGTTGTTATTAGCAATAACAACAGTGCAAGTGCAAGTGATGCATGAACGCGGGAATGACCCCGAGTGCACCTAGAAAGGCGCAACGATATGTTTAAAAAATAAAGGAGCAAATGAAGAAAGAACTTCATGCGAGAACGATCTGAAGGATCATAAATCGAGTTCGACTCCTGAGTAGCACGTAGGAAACCATATATGAGCAAAACTAATAGAAAAAAGCTGGTCCTCGCTGATCACAAGCGATCACTTTTTAATTTTTCGATTCTTTTATTTTCGCAATCAATTTTCGACCGTAATCGTTCGGTCTTCTTCAGCGACTAAATCGAAAAATTTCTAAGCCTTTTCCAACCATTGCAGCTTGCACAGTGTTACGCAAGTAGATACAGATGGTTCGTAAAGTAATTTATACAACTCATCGTTGCAACGAAGTTTCCATTCTAAACCTTCTTTAGCTGGGCCGTAGGGTTTTTCAAGTACTTTGCATTCAGATGTATGAATCCGAATCCGAAAAGACAGTGACTTTTCGGATTCGCTCGCCAGGGTCCATACTTTTTTCCATACAGCAGCACTGGCTTGACTCATGGTATACAGATGCGAAGCTTGTTTTGTCTTTACAGAAATTTGGACTTTGGAATGGGCATTTATGTTGCATCTGATCGCGTCCTTTTCGGCACCTTTTTATTTAGGTTGACTCCAAGCTACACAAAGTTACCCGCATTGTCAAAGTTAAAATCTACGAAGGTCAAAATTCGGTTTGCTTCAGAATTTAAACTTAAAAATGCTTTTTTCTTTTTCTGCCAACTGAGATTGATCGTGCTACAATTTTGACATCGTCAGCATAAGCTACCAATTGTGAGGAATTGAACAAAAGTGTACCAGAGTTTTCAGCAGTTGTTCTTCTGATGGCATGATCCAGCGGAATATATAAGAGTATTGGGATAAGTCCATTCCCTTATTTCAAGCTGGATTCCATTTTAAATCTGTCCGGTAGTTCTCCGTTTACCTTGATTCGGGACTCTGTTTTGAGCAATGTAACTATAAAATCTGGACTAGTTTTGTTGGAGCATACAGTCCAAGCATTGTTTGTAATGCGCATTTCTGTCGATACTGTCGTATGCTTGGTTCAATTCTACAAAGAGTTGGTGCACATTGATGTCATATTCAAAACACTTTTCGAGCTCCATCTTTACTGCGATTATTTGATCTATTGTAGAGCGTCCACTTCGAAAGCATTTTCTGATATATACTTTCCTATAATACTTCCACAGTACGGCTTCAATTTTCGTTCTATGATTGATTGGATTGGAGTATTATTGATTGACTATATTGAGAGAGATTGGACTATATTGGAGAGTAGTTGCATGCCCTACACAGTAACGTAATGCCTCTATAATTATCATACATTAACTCGTCTCCCATACTCTGCATAGGACAAATAATACTTTTTCGCCAGTTTGCTAGCAACAAGCCTTTTGACCATACTTTATAAACCAAGTGGTGGTGAAGAGTACTTAGATAAAGGCTCTCCTTTTGGAGCAGTTCTGCTGGGATTCCACTATTCCAAGAGACTTATTTGTCCTGAGAGCAAGTACTGCTACTTGTACTTCGTCGTGCTGTACTTGACTTGGTTGCTCTGCTTTCTTGAAAATCGAAAATCATCTCGAAACGCAGATAAACGGCAGGTTCACGTGGAACGATAACATCACAGCAATGCTGATTACGAAAGGTCTGACGGTGTGCAGAACCTGGGATTTGCCTATTCCACTGGAAGTCTGGATACTTCCACTGGACATATCTCATGATGGTTAGACTACTCACGATCAAGGGAGTAGCAGCCAGAGCAGATAACGTTCAAGAATTCAATACAAGACTTTCACTCGACCTACCAGTTTAGCGTTCGACATATATCTGTATCATGGGAACTTAGCGCATATGTCCCACTGTACTCGTTGAAAATTTTAAATCTTCTCGCCACTTTATTTAGTAATAGGAAACGTAGTTGCAACGACAAGATCGAGAATATTCTACGAAAGAAGAGACGGGCTTCTGAAAAAGGCCTTCCAACATCCGTTGAATCTAACATAAACCTGATAAGATAGAATGCAATTAAAGGGCGTTGAAACGGTCCCACAACGTCTGAGTGAACAGGGATTAAGGTGATTGGGCGTGGCGCCATATATACCTAACAGATGTGAAGTATATCAACTATATTTCTGGTGGGGATCTATGCCAACACTATGAGTGCAGAACTCAGTAAAGACAGATGAAGGAAAGAGCTGACAAAAGGGTAAAACGAAATTCTATCTCATAGCCAAGCAGCCTTAAAGGCCCTAGAATGCCCGGGATTACATCAACAATGGTTCTAAATAAATTTTTATTTTACAAGAAATAAATTTTTGGCAGGATTGATATTTTTAAATGATAGGCTGAACCTTATTCTTCGAAATTAGGTATTACTCATTGGGTTAAGACAAAAATCGTAATTTCTGTGAATTTTTAAAAGTTTGTGGATGTACGCGGATTTGGTACTCGTGAAGCAGATTATTAATCTTCCAGGGAAGATTTAACTAGTTGTGGTGCTCTTAGTGTACCGAAAAGGGGCGCAAAATAAATCTTTGAAGAGGAAGAGGAAGAAGAGGACATAGGAGGAGAGAGTAAAAATGGAAAAATGCTTTTCAAGGCGTAAGGCATGTCACTGTTGCTTATAATTATTGCGACGATCAAAAATTGGAGAGATGCTCCGTAGAGAATGATACTATAATGAAGTTCGTCCTTTCTTTTTGAGAGTTATTTCTTTGGGTGAGATAGATATTATTTATTATTATTTAAAAATACATAAAAAGTAAAATAGACATATTAAGAAAATGGCCTTCAGACAATCTTTTTTTAAATATTCGACTCTTTTGCTAATCTGGAGTCCATATGTGCAAACAATGGTTGGATTAGTTGAAAACCTATAAACATTTTGCCACTGATTATATTTATTACATTTATCGTCTCCTGGAGCAGCGTGAAAAATTGTCTGTTTAAATTGGAAGTACCCAAGAAAGTTTTTAAGACAGGAACAACAGAACAAATGATCGAAAGAGTCTGAAAAGTTAAATTTGATGAAAGATAGAGCAGGAAAACTCGACAAGCGAGTTTATAAACTTTAATGTTTATCATCATTTGACCAGATCTGGTTGCCTCCTTGTAGAATTTGGACCTGAGACAACAAATAACGACTCATTCCGGGACGCAGTGAAAAAGGCTCTTGGGGAAACGGCAACAGTAGCTTCACTTGAACCAATTGCCACCCTCGAAATCAGGACATTGACTGCGTTACGGACAGGACGGAGGTGGAAAAGTGCATCAAAAGGGTTTTACACGAATTAAGTGGGCTCAAATTATGACTAACCCCTGAAAATAATAGAGGGCAGCGCATGGCCATAGTCAACTTAACCGCGAAACAAGTTGAAAGGGCCTGATAAGAGCTCCTTGTGCTATAAGTGCGGCAACGCAGGACATAAAAGAACAATATGCACGTGAGAGGCGCACTGTATTCTCTGCGAGAACGCTGATCCCAGACCTGATGACCTGAGACATAATCCAGGGACAGGGAAGTGCCGGGTATTTAAAAAAACCCTTACCAAAGCCAAAGCATATCTGCAATGACCCGTGTCCTGCAGATAAACTTACATCGGAGCTCAAACGCCCAAGACATGCTTGACCAGTTCGCGAAGGCATTTCTGGCCGACCGATATACTGCCATTCTTGTGCATGCCTCGTCCTGACTTTTATGCCTCGTCCTGAGACTCGCTGACGTTATCCATGCCACTGGGGATCTTTCTCCAAGGCTGTATGGTTTCAGAACGGGACGTTCCACTACCGATGCAGTCACGGAGGTGGTAAGTGCGGTCCAACAGGCGGAGGCACGCAGTCGATCCAACCGTCGGGTAGTCCTTCTAGTGACGCTGGACATAAGGAATACTTTTAACTCCGCTAGATGGAAGGATATTCTGGAAGCCCTGGAAAACTCTTTCCAAGTACCAGAATATCTGATTCGGATGGTCCGGAATTACCTGAAGGATCGCAGTCTGATCTACGACACGGTGCAAGGTTGTCGGAGAATGCTAGTCACATCAGGTGTGGCCCAAGGCTCCATCCTCGGTCCGGACTTGTAGAACGTCTCCTACCTCACACTTGAACTGCCGGAAGAGTCGCGACTGTCGTGACTAGTGGCAGGGCGCACAGTCGATCAAGCGCAATCAAGGCTAAATGCAGAAATGCGACGGGTGGGGAGCTGGATCACCACTGATGAGTTTGATCTAGCGTTAGAGAAAACCGAAGTGATCATGCTGACCAAGAAGAGGATCCCCAGAGTAAGAATGGTCCGAGCAGGGGACATATTAGTAGAGTCGAAAGTATCAGTCAAGTATCTGGGCTTGGTGATAGACTCTAAACTGAGTTTCTGGGAGCGAATCAGGGCAACGACAAACAAGGCAATTAGTCGACTAATGGCCAAGCATGGGGGATCAATCCCAACAAAAAGGCGTCTGCTAATGAGTTTAATGCAATCTACGCTTCTTTATGGAGCAGAGATATGGAGTGAAGCTCTCAACTCGGAACTGCACCGAAAACGGCTGGCACAGTTGCAGAGACGAGGAGCTCTGCGGATTGCATCAGCATACCCTACAGTCTCTGAGTCAGCGGTGCTGGTAATTGCATGGGTGATACCCATCGCTCTCCTTGCTAGAAAACGTAAAAAAGTCTACTTCCGAAGGCACGAGGGTAATAAAGAAAAAGTTGCTCGCGATGAAAGACGATGCACTCTTGACGAATGGCAATAATCATGGGAACGTGAGCTAAAAGGAAGATGGACAGCGTGGCTAATCAACGATTTGAGATTGACTTCTACCTGACCCAACTACTTAGTCCTCACCTCCCTATCATTAAAAATCATTATTTGATACCTGCCTTTCAGGATCAACCAACTTTTCTATAATTCACTTATGTCATCAACCTGTGAGTTGAATCAAATCGAATTTATGAATTAATTCACTCCTGAAAAACTCTAGCAAAGCAAACACACAAATAAAATACAAAATTTTTTGGCACATTAACAACGATTTTCATTATATTTGATTACTTTTCCATTTATACATTCAAATTTGTCCTTTAATTAATATTTAATTTTATTATTATGTTTACGAATTTAAAATAATTTCCATTATTTGTTCGATTTATAGCTCATCTTTACGGTTGTCAAAACTCCGCGTATGCGTGTCGATATTTCATAGTAATTTTCCGAATTTTCCACACATAAACATAATTTTACTACTGTCCGAAAGTAAAAAGTTGTTTATCGGGCGGAAAAATTTAAAAAGTAATAAAAACTCTTATTTTTGCTTCTATTAGTCGAATGACTACTTCAGTTATTACTTATGGTTTTAGATTAATATTTAGAGCAATATTAAAATTAATGTTAATAACACTTGACAAAGCAATGTGACGATTTACAAATTTATTTTCTGTGGTTTCCGGATGGTGCTTGCTGCTGAAAAAGTTGGTCTTGTCATATTGAATCTAGCGTAGCATGCTGTAAACTTGTATCCTTTCTGTTGCGTCTTAAACTGCTTTCGTGGGGTAAGAGGAGTAGATGGCATGGTTTGTCGTCGTGTTTGAATTATGTGTTTCACCGAAATTTCAACGCTTTTAACGAATTACGCGTTTTCACTAAATTGAAAACACCTTAGACTACTGTTCGATTATTTCAAGTATTACATCTAGTATGTGAGTTATGCATGCTATTAGATATTATGATTAAAATCAATGAGGAATGAATTAGAGTTATTAGCGTTACTAATTATGTCACGTCCTTGAAATGGTTATTTGATCAGTAGGAAAATTTCTTGATGTAATTAAGAAGCGTAAAACATTTTCCTTTATCTGCCGTCGGTTTGTGAGGTTGAGTTATGTGTTTGGCTGTAAAGAACTTAAATGGTACTGCATGTTTGTTGACTGACTTAGCGGTTGCCCAGATACAGGGACCAAACCAAGCCAGAGGCTGCGCTAGACATTCTGTTCATTCAGGACATTCAAGTGGGCTGTGAGGTGTTCGTTTTATGGTATGATATTGACTAAATGATGAAGAATTTAAATGGTCGCTGGCACATTAAGCTTGTTTCCTATTTTCTCATTCCGTTGCGTACTTCGATGACTACTGGCCCAGTACTGGATCCTCTTCGGTCGCCGTACTTGGTGGGCTCACCCCTGTATCGACTCGTTGTCACGCTTTTGGTCTCCGTGGACTGGATCGTTTCGAAGCCTCGTCCACCTTTCGTGGGGATAGTCTTTTTCGTGTAACTGTGGACGGTGTTCGTAACACTGGGTCGGCCTGGATTGTCTGACTTTGTTGTGATCTTATATGATTCTGAATAGTCATCAGTGCTAGAGCTGCCGCGCCTTATGATGCTCGCCGTGTCCTTGTTGACCTCAATTGGCGATCTTGATCCTAGCGACGAAGACTCACGTCGTTGGATTGGATATTTGCCATATCCGTTTCGCACAGGCTCTTCGTCGCCGTGTAGAGTCTTATACAAATCAGGAGCTTGTTCTTGCAATCCTTTGAGGAAGACGCTTCGTTTGTCGTAGCCGCCGTTTGTGTAGTTGTTGTTTGAAATATAACGTCTATCGTTCAGGTGATTGGTTGTCGGTCGATGATCCTCATCGATTCGAGTTAAATCCTTTTGACTTCGGCTGATCAAATTGACAATTGATGGACTCTTGAGTTGGGGACCCGATTCATTCAAGTGCGGATTTGATTTGTACATGCTGTTTGTGTAATTATTTCGAGTCAATTTTTCCAAATAGATGGGACTAGGATCGTTTGTTCCATTCATTCCGTGTACATTGAAACTTTTGCTTCTATTTAGCGATTTGTAAGTGCGTGCCGGCTTAGCTGGTCCAGTATTTTGAGGAGGATGTCCTGAGTTGGGTTTGACTGTGTTGACAATTGATACATTTATTGTAGATGAATGATGTTTTGGACGATTGCGATCAAGTTTACGTGGAAGTGTCTGTGTGCTGCGATGGTCAGGTTGATCGAGGTTTGGTGTTGAGCCGAGGCGATTTACACTTTTGCTAAAACGTCCGAGAGTGCTGGAACTCACATTCCTAAAAAGAAACATAACAAATTTTTGTTATTTTAGGTTGTGCACTGAATTGAATATTGAGTATAAATGGAAGAAAATATTTATTCACTTTTGTACGTTGCTTCGAAGTGCGAATCAATAATTTATTATGTGAGGATGGTTTAAGGTAGATAACCCCTTAACAGATAATTTTACACATACAACACAAGAAGTCCTTTTTATGCAAAGAAAGGAATCATTTATAATTTTTTTTTTGATTCTTATACTAACTCAAGATAATTCTAGCGCTAAATTTAACGAAATACAGGCCTCTTTCCTTCAAGACTATTGATGAACAATCAAGGGCCGTATTGTTGAACAATTCCTAATTTTAAAGGTTTTGGAGTTGTCGTATTGGAATGGGCAACAAGGCCTTATGGATTGTGAAGCCTAATTCAAAGACGTTATTTTTTAATCTTCATCTATTTATTTATATTTTATTAATATAATATTAAATGATATATTTCCATTTTATTTTCAAATAAAGGTAATATTTTTTCTACTTTGTCCTTTTACCGTCGCTTGATAGATTTAGGGTTTCCATTTTGCATGTTTAATGAACCTCTGAATTTTATTGACGAAGAATCCTTGGAGATGCCCATCGAGCTCTGCTTCCCAATCAAACATCAATCGTTACAGAGAATTTTTCAAAGACTGGAAAAAGCCGAAATCTGAAGGAACAAGCGAGTATGGTGGATGTGCCTAAGCTTACTATATAAACTTCAGTCGTTCATCTTTGTTTGCAAAAAAGTCAATAGCTATACATTAATAGTGGTGAAGGACTACCCCCTGAAGGATCATAATAAAGTCTAATTTGTCAATAGTGTTGATATTGACTCCCAGGCTTAACATTGATTCCAGCATTACAAAACACAATTCTTTACGTTGCAATGCGGCCTGCGAGTCGCTCCAGGACTTCGTGCCGTGTAAACATAAATTTTGCAAAAAAGAGTTATTTCTACTATTTGTAGCAAAAGCGTTTATTGAAAAGATACAAATCTCCATGGAAAGGAGCATACAAAGGAAGAAATGTCTCACTTATGGACTTGTAAAATCGAGTTTTAGCAGCCACCAACTGAATCGAAAACTGTTAGTTCTGCTGGGTTTTTTGCTGAATGCTAACGCATTGTTGTGCAATGATCGCGATTAAAAATAAAACGCGGTACCTTTATCATGTGGACACGCATTTTGTATAAGTTGTACAATAAGACCCCCAGGTTTGCTGTAATGTATGTATATGTATAATAATGTAATGTAATAACTTATGATCTAACTTAAAATTTAACTTACAATCTAATAGACAACACTTACAGCGACAAATATAAGATATAACCTAAGCAAGTACAATTTGATATCACAATTAATTGTTTAATTAAACACTGCGCAATACTTTTGTCGAACAGAATCTATGGTACAGATTTTTGACTAACTCTTAATAATTTATAATTAGGCAATGAGCAAGATGAGACACCATTTAAGTTTTAATGTATAATACATATCAGGTAATTATAAGGTAGTTTGTTATCTTGAGCAAAATAACAATTGATTATTCTTATGTTAAACAGTTCTAAACTATCGATATCCGAGATTACATTTGGTAGACTATCCCAAAGACGAATAGCCTCAACAACAAAAGAATGTTCATAACAAGCTGAATTGAAGTGAGGTATCTCAAAATTAATGCCATTTTTACGTGCTTTAAGGGAGTGCAAAGCTGCACTAACCTTCCGAGCAGTTTGAGAAACATTCGAATCCCATGAGAGATTATTTGAATTGAAACATTTGGTAGACTAAACAAAAGGTAGTGCAACACCATCAACAATAACTTGCGAGAGAGACTCTCTTTCAATTAACATGACTTTAGTCTTACTCAAATTCAGTGCCAGACCATTATCATTAGCCCAAGTAGCAACAGCCTGCGCATCCAGAGATACCAACCTGACAGCTTCAGTTAGCTGGTATGGTTGAAAATGAAGGTAAATATGCTTATAATCTGCAAATAGCCCATGTTCACAAAACGCCAGCTTCTCAACGACAGAGTTCATGACAATCAAGAACAATATAGGACCTAGCACAGAGCCCTGAGGAGCACCAGAGGTCGTTTTGAGGAACTCAACTGGGTCTCCAAGTTTATAAATGATTGATTGAGATCTATTTGACAAATAAGAGAAAGACCACACAATAACCCTCATAGAGAAGCCGAGTTCATAAAGTCTCCGTTAAATCATCTTGGAATCAACAAAATCAAATGCCTTTTTTAAATCAAATAACACTAGCAACTCACTAGCACTCACCCTTAGCCATGGCTAGGTTGATGTCATTCGTCAGCTTTAGTAAAGCTGTCTGAGTATAATGGTACTTTCTGAAAACCGATTGTAGACTGTCAAACAGAAGATTTTTCGAGATAGTCCACAATTTGCGCAGCAGCCAGCCTCTCAAATACCTTCGCCAAATGCGATAAGTTTGCAATTGGTCTGGTGTCAGACGGAGAAGTAGGTGAGGCAACTTTGTTTAATGGAATGATGAAGACTTTTTTCCACTTATCGGGGAAAACTCCTAACTCAAAAGATCTATTGAAGATAGTCATCAAGAACAGGCTAACGGTAGGAAGGTGATCCTTTAGCCAAACAAGATTTAGATCATCAGGGCTGAGCCCTTTAGATTTCGCAAGTGTAAGACGCACGGTAGCTAAGACCTCCTCAAAATCAACCATCTTCCTATCAAAGTAGCAACTCACTTTTCTTTCATAAAGTTGTGGCAAATGAATTACAAACTCCTTACTACACATAGCATATTACATAGACATAGCTACATTAGCTCAATCGGATCAAAGAAATCAACAGGTGAAGCTGGATTTACTTTAACCAATCCAAGATGTCGAAGCTTACTTCAGGCAGCTGCACCAACCGGGAGATTTTTAAGAGACTTTTTCAAATAAGACTTACAAGCTAGTCTCAATTCAATTTTCAACTCCTTTCTGCATTGTTTATAACGATCGCGAGTTCTGCGCGCGTTTTTTATACAATCTATCACGATCACGACACTTCGCTGGTAACTCCTTCGTAAATCAAGGTTTTTTCGAAGTTTGAGACTCGACGTGTGCTGAAGGGAGCATGTTCATCAACCGCCATCTGAATCACTCGTGCGAAGGACTCAAATAATTCGTCTGGGCCTGAGGAAATAGGATCAACTAGATCATCTGCTAACAAATTTGAGATAGTTCTATCCAATTTGACATGATCACATCTTGCAAAATTGCCAAATGTGATTACCTTTTGAGTACTTCTAAGTTTTTTAAGAGTATAATCACATACCAAGAAATCATGACCATCAATGAAAGATTTAAGGAAGTTTCCCAATTTGTCTTGGTTATCCAATAGTATGACATCTAGCCATGAATGCCTATTTGGAGTGTGATAAGAAGCCCCAAACGGTACACAATATAATGACGACTCAGTGTAGAAGGCACTAAGATGGTTGGATAAAGGACTTTTTCCCAATAAATTACAATTTAGGTCACCAGCAATGATAATGTTGTAATTTGAAGCTAAATTGTTGTGAGATTTAAAGAATTTATCAAGAAGCAGGCCAGTAGGTCTTCGATATTTGCATGATAAGAGTAGGTGATCACCAGATGGCAGTGAGACATCAAGTAATAGAAATTCAAGCTCATTTAAATAATCTGACACTGAACTTTAGCTTAGAGAACCTTTAGAACCTTAGCTTTAAACGATTTATGCATAAGACAAGCCACACCACCACCCTGTATAAGACGACCAGATTCAGGATGTTTCAGGATGTTTAGTTCTATCTCTACGAATCTCAAAATAATCATCAAAATCAAATACTGTGTCATCATGATGGGGCTTTAGCCACGTTTCAACAAGTACAATAATATGAGGCTTGATCTCAGCAACCAGTTCCGATACTTGGACAATGTGCCCAAGATAACTATAAACATTCAGACTTAATTCACACAAATAGTTACAAATATAATTTGAAAACTTGCTTAAGTTATTTCCAAGTCATTTTAATTTATCTAAATCAGATGTGGCGCGGATACATATTTTTTCCTCAGAATCTCCACGTTTTACAAATATTTCACCCTTTCTAACCCATACGTACCTATAGGCCAAGTTTTTAGCCTTAACTTTAATAGTAATCAGCAGCTTGTGTCACTCTGAGTTTAAAAATTCATTTAAGAAGAGCTGACCATGTGACTGCTCACCAACTATTTGCGGGAAAGTATCCCTAACTAACAGGTTGCGTACCTTACGATTTGCATCAATGACATAGTCACACATAGTCAATAGCCGTAGGATTTAGATTTGTAGCCACAGGCTTAGGTACCCCAGAAATCACCAGCTCCGTCGATGACTGACTCCGACTGTCTTTCTGTAGAAAGAAGGAAAGGAGACTTTTCCTCAGATTAGAGATCATTTTTTTTAAGTGCGGTTGCGTTGGTTGTGGGAAAAGATTTACTGAAAGATGGCGTGAAAGATGGATGACTGCATAGAACTTAGAAAATACCAATTGAAGCTACGTCATTCGTTATTCTACGTCATTCAATTTATATTTCACTTTTCTTTTGAATAAAACAAACATCACGATTTATGTAGTGATTCGAAAGCCTATTGAGTTGGGAAATGGAAGACAATGAAAAAAATAAACGTTATTTTTTTAAATATCGGTAAGACGGAGAGAAGAAAGAATTTAGGTAGTTCGAAGTAAAGGTGCCATACCAATGTCAATGATATCCGTGCGTAACATACACAATTTAAGTGTTATCGAAGGAAACAGACGTTTATAAAAAAGGATTGAGTATGCAAGACGATATGAAGCTGTTCTTTTGCACCTATGGCTCACAGTAATTAAACGAGCAAAGCTGCTCCAGCCAAAAAAAAATAACTCAAAAAAGTTTGTTACGCAAAAACTTAGATCGGGTTAGATAGAGGTAATTTTTCTAATAGAAAATGACAGCCAAGTTCGGGAAGAAGCCTACTATAAAACTTCGACGACAGTAAAATCAAATACGCGTAGAAGGGTATCTATATAGGTGTGAACAAAATCAGATGACGTAGGTATTATTTGAAATTATCTTCTCGATTTAAGCTAAAAAAAATGTTAACAGCGACTCATAGAGACCAAGTGGTGCTGTAAGTAACAATGAAGATTGTGTTTGGTCGAAAGCGTTTTCGAAAGGTCGAAAGGATTCTGGAAATTCCATCGAAATACGCCGGGCTAAGGACTAGCATTTATTTTGTTCAATGAACATCTTATCAAAATCATTGTTCGATTTTTGGCATCAAACAAGTGAAAATGATTTTCTGGCTTACCTTCCCTAGCGGGGATTCAGCTACTTGTTGTTAAATGTAATTTATTGTAGAAATGTGGAATGAATACAAGGTTCTTGTCTTATTTTAGATAATGCACAGAGTGATTAAGCAATTTCTCTAGGTAACGAGATATCTGTAAAACAAATTTGACAAACAAGTCAAATACGAAAGATCAAGGGAACATAGTACAAAAGTGCTAAGTTCTTAGAAGCTCCGAAACGGTCGAAAAGGTATCGAAGTTAATTTGGAGGCGGAGCAACCGTTTATTGTTGTTGAGAAGGTTTCAATCAATAAAACGTCAAACGTTTCAATCAATACAATGTTGCAAAGTAAACGAATACTTAATCCAGCATCTGCCGTGTCGGCAAAAGTCATAAATTACGTTGAGGAATGTTCCGAATCGGTGATAAGTATTTTGCACGATAGTGTGTCCCCACTCATTAGTGCATCGCTTATCAAACGTTCGGAAAAACACCGCAGGAAATGACTCTGCCACCTGGTGTATATGTCTGATCCCAGACCACCTCACTTCGATTTTTCCCCCAGGGGCTACGTTTTCCGACCCAAGAAAACCATCGAAAAGAAGCAACATTATGGATTCCAATTCTCAAAAAGGGTGAGAAGAAGCCACACTGAAAAGATGGCATTGATAAGATGGAAGGGGCTTTCATATTGAACACTCATTAATCATTATACTTTCTTCAGTAGATGTTTTTCGATTTTCACCTATTTGTGCATTACTTTTGGAACAAACCTCAACTGAATACAAGGGCAATCGTATAGTTGGCACTGAGGGTATTTTAGCGTTTTTCTTCCACAATTCTATTAAGTTATTGCAGAAATATATGACTTTAAGGAGAACATGACGTTAGATCCAGTCATTTCATTGTTACATACCAACTGGTGAAACATAGATATACTAGAAAGTTGAACAGTCAATGCTTTATTCGTCAAGTCACACAAAATTGAACGGAGATTGCGTTTTATATCTCGCAATTTTTTGTAGTTCATATTCTGTCAAAATCAGTATAGGCTAAAATAGGTTTGGTTCAATTTAAGAACGCCTGACTTTACAATGTGAATCGATTTAATCTATCCCCGTTTCCTTTTTATTGGAAATTTTTGCACAAAACGAAAGACTTAAGCGAGTAACCCGCTCATAATTTGCTGTTGTTCTATGATAAGTTATTTTCTTGTCCCAAATCGACCGTTTTGACGCTCATTAGTTTTGGTTGAGTAGATTTCGTTGACCCAGTACAAATTGCCAATAAATTCGAGTCACAGTTGATGTGATCGTGCATCATTTCAAATAAATTTCAAACCAGTTCAATGGAATGACGTTCTGCATTGAAAATTAATCTCGTCAAAACGACAACTAGAAATCAAATCAAAATGAAGTGAACAGATTTGCCACACTTTACCAGATGGGTAATCAATGACTACTGAACCAAATGTAGACTAAACAATCGACCTTGGTGTACCAAAAAAGGAGTGGCTGGTACCGCGTACTTGTTTTGTTGCTCCTGAATGTGAGCAGAACTATTTTGGTAGCACAAATTCAAGTGGAAGTTGTGAAATGGTCAGAATGGAAGCAGAGACGCCTAACCCCAGCAATGTTCGTAGTTATAATTCCTCTTGCTACAGAAGTCCTGCTTCCAAACGTTTCCAACCCCTGACATCGATCTTGCAATCCAGCCGCTCCTTCAGTCCAAAGGAAAGAACAGCCTGGTTAATAACGTTGTAAATTCAATTTGACTTAATATCAACCACTGTTGCGATCTGTTCGATGATTGGCATTTATTTTCAACTTGCAGGTTAACAGCTGTTAATGTCATGATTTAATTATAAACTTTATGACGACGACAAGGATCGCCAAACGGCTTTGGTACTTTACTACTAGTAACATCGATCAATTCGCTGGCAATTGCTGGTTGATGGATTTCGGTTCGAGATTCAGGGCATTATGTTTGTTTAACAACGAACGTTGATCACGCTGTTGTTTATTGTGTCATTCATCACTTCGATTGGTTGTTGCGTTGCGTGCTTAGAAATTGTAAGTTTGCTCCGGATTATTTATGAGATTGTCAGCGGTAACATCATTTTGTCAGGGATAAACAATAGGAAATCGAATATGGATTACATGATTGAAATCGTTCTCTTACTTATCTTGGGAGTTGTTTCATTGAAACAAGAGGTCAGAATTCATTGAATTGCATTAGTAGCGATCTTTGATTAGTAACAGGTCAAAAAAGGACTTCGTCTTGATCAATTCTTCAATTATTCGTGGCTTCACTCTGCCAAATGATTATTATATCTGTTCATCTCAGGTATCTATCACTCAATTTCATAGAATACTGACCCTGAAAATCAATTCGATTTTCGTTAGAACTATTGGGATCGAGGCAACCATCCGATAATTTTAAAATCGAACCTACACATATTCATGAAATCAAGAGGTGAAACAAGAAGTCTTTAGAACCATTCAAAACATACGAGTAATTGTTTATCTGTAGTGTTGGAAAAACAGTTGCTTGCACTATTGTGTCGTTATTTTTGTTAATCTCCTTTAAGGTAAGTAGGATGACAATTTTTGAAATGGGTCAGGTAACAACCTAGGATAGGTAGATTGCTATTAAATATTATCTAAAAATTTACAAGTGATATTTTGGCACTTGGTAAAAATAGTGTGATTAGCAAGGATGTGCAATCAGAGTCGAAAGTGAGGTAAGTTAGTGGGGAAGTAAAGAGTCATATTTTGGGTTTTCGCTAGAAAATCTTACCACTGAAGTGGGTCGTAAGATTGATATTTCTGAGTGCGCTATGGCGTTGCTTTTAAAGAAGTTTCGAGAAACAGGCACAACTATCTCTAATTAACCAGGAAAAACTATGCTTTTGGAGGATCGCTTCATCCTTTTGCAAAGCTGTCACACCCGATTTCAGACTTCATCGGACATTAGACATGATCTCATTCAAGAAACAGGAACGCAAATTTAGGTGAGAAAAAGGCTCGTTAAAGCGAGTTTGCGTGTATTGGTCCATAAAACAAACCTTCCATTAAGAGTCAAGTAAAAGCGCTTGCAATGCGCTCAGGAGTTTATTAATTGAAGTCAGGAGATGTGTGATATAACAATGTTTTCGGAAGAGTCAAAATTCAACCTTTCAGAGAGAAGGATTCTAGTGCGGCTAGAACCCCGTCATTACTTGAGCGTGGAATTACTTCGAAGTCTTCTTTCAAAATTAGGAGTGTTTGTGGTGTGAGGCTGCTTTTCTAGTGGTCAGCTAGGTGGATATGATTAATTTATTTATAACTTACAGCTTCGGTCTTTTTTCAGGTCCATTTAAAAACAAGTTAAAGCCTTGTGCGCTACATTTGCTTTTTGGTGATACCAGAAAATTTGTGTTGCAACAGGATATTGTACCATATCACACTGCGTGTTATAAGTGTGCTATACTGTGTATTATAAGTTTGTACATTTGTATAAACTTTGATATTATTTGCATAACTATTTATAATAGAACAAAAGAATTTTTTTCCTTTTAATTTTTGAAGGTCAATAAGTATTTCGAGGAAAAGAATATCGAAGATTTTGATTGGCCGCAATTGGTCTCGACTTAAATCTGATCAAAAATATCTGGTCGATCATAAAGCATGAGGTGACCAAACAGTGGCCAGACTCTGTTCAGACGCTGAAAGACAATATCACCTGGAAAAATTCAGGGAAGAGGTGGTCGAACATATCTAACAAACAAATGGAGTCAGCTATGGAACAAAGGAACAAAACTATGGATTCCTTACTAATAAAAACCATAAAAAGAACCAAATAAATCGTTACTTGCGTTTTACATAATAAACTTTTTGAAAGGTTATTATTATTATTATTATTTGTACTGGGGTCCACTTGCTGGAAATAGCATAGGCCCTTAGCTCCCCATGCGTAGTACTATTGTTTACAGGTGATCCATCCTGTTGTTCTACAGAAACCAAGGAGTTCCCCGAGCTCGGTGCATCTCAGCCAAATAAGGCGTTTGTTGGTTTATTAGGATGAGGCCAAAGAGATTGGCTTATCCTGCAGTCGTACCTGTAATTCCAAGCCGTATCTGTCTCTTTTCAGAGGATTTCGTCGAGTTCCCTTATTACCGTTGCTAGTGGCCCTTTAATTGTGTCTATTCTAGTGGCATTTTGGTCGGCTGATCCGATCTCGCTAGCTCATCCGCTTTTTCGTTTCCCTCTACACAGCTGTGTCCAGAGACCCATGTCAGTTTTACATTTACTCGGGTTATTGCGGCTTTGAGAGCCTGCCTACAACCCGGCACCTGTTTTGAAACTGCGCTGTTAGAGACAAGCGCCTGCAGTGCCGACATACTGTCCGAGAGGGTTTGTATTCTTCCATTAAAGTTATTTTTTGCCGCTTTTATTGCAAACACTTCCGACTGGAAAACTGTGATGTTTAGTTTATAACTTCGGTTGAGTTGCGGGTGATCTGGGAAAAAGATTCCGGCGCCGCTTTCCTCATCCGTTTTGGAACCATCGGTGTAGATCATAATTTCCCTTCCAGATGTGAAATCCTGCACTGTTTCCTACGCTTCTCTGGTCGGTATGCTGATCTTGTATGGAATCGTTGTGTCCACTATCGGTTGGCTTCTATCCAGCCCCCTTTTACTTGATGGGGCCAATCTCTCAATTTTTTCAAAAATGTATACGTTCCCCGTTAGTGGGTAGTTAGATAACCCATATGTGGATTTTAATCTGGTGCTTGCAAGTGATGCCTCTCTGAAGATGAGTTTGTCGAGTGGCACGAAATTGAGCATTATCTCCATTGCAGCAGTTGACGTAGTCCTAATGGCACTGTGATTCCAAGGCAGGCTATTCGCTGGATCTTCTCTAGCTCTTTTAAAATTGCCCCGGAAGTGGTTATTGGCCTCGCTAATGATGTGTAAATCCAGTGGGTAATTTTGGGTCTTATTCCCTAGGTTTTCCCAACTAGTCTTTTCATTGTGAAGAGCGCCGCTGTAGCTCTCCATCTGACTTCTCCTATGTGTGCAGTCCAAGTTAGCTTACTATCCAAAGTTCTTAAGCTTTTTACCTTGTTTACTAAACTGATATGTTTTCCGTTAACTGTCAGGGGTGAAAATGTTTCCGGCTTACGGCACTTTGTGTAAAGCATAAGCTTCGTTTTGTCGGCATTGATGCGCAGTCCGTTTAGCTTCGCCCACTCGAAAAGATATGAGAGTGCGGTCTGCATCAAATTCGACATGGTTTCCGGGAACGTTCCACTTATCAGTATAACGATATCGTCAGCGTACGCTATCGTTTTGAAACCCTTCCCGTTGAGGTCTTCCACTATTTGGTTAACTGTGAGTACCCAGGCAAGTGGTGATACTATGCCGCCTTGTGGTGTACCCTTGTTAGTCCATTTATTTAAGGTTACGCCGTTTTCTTCGGCTGTAATCTTCCTTTTAGCTAGTAGTTCCGTCATCCATTTAGTGAGATATGGGCCTATTGCATATCTTTGAATGGCTGCTACTATGCTATCAGTTTTTACATTATTGAAGGCTCCCTCGATATCAATGAAGGCCACCAAAGTGTAAGCTTCCTCTCAATTCTGCTTACGACTTCGTGTAGCGCCGTCTCTGTTGAGCGCCCTGGAAGCTTCTTCACGGTGCTTTTTATGTACCCATCCACCCGGCGTTGCGGGGTTTTCAGCATGAAAGACGTAATGCTGGTAGGTCGATAATCCGTTGCTTTGTAGTAGCTGGCCAAACTATTTGAGCTTCTCTCCAGTCCAAAGGAATATAGGCTTTGGATATAGAGGCTCTACATATTTTCACCAAAATCCGTATTATTGTGATATACACTTTCATAAGCATGATCGGATCCACTTTGTCGGTTCCTGGTGATTTCTAAGGTTCGAAGGTAATAATGGCCCATAAGACCTTTTCTTCGCTTACCATTTCTTTTAGAAGGGGACACGGTAGGGAGACACGTTATTTACTCGTTCTGTCTCTTCATCCGTTGAGCTCGAAAAGTGTTGGTTTAGTGGGAGCTTGGGACGTTATATGCTGTTTGTTGTCCACGACTTAGCAGGTTAAAAATGCTCTTTTTGCACTTTATTGAACGTGTCCGTCGGAATCCCAGGATCATTTTTTTAAGAAACCCCCTTGAAATCGTTCCCCAATTGAAGTTGAAATTGTTTACTAAATTCCACTTTTAACAGTCTCTTAGAAAAGAAAACGGACTAAGCCACTATTTCTGCAACACTGTCTATCAATATTCAATTTTACCAATGATTGTATAAAATCGAAATCGCATTCTGCGAAAGTTGCATTTAATTACGGTAATTGCATAAACCATTCAAACACTTCCACACGGGAGCTATGAAAATCGCAAGTTTTAATTACACAATATTAACAGTCCATACGCTGTAGGCGAATATGTGAGTGCTGATGGCATGGAATCATCTTTAAATTTAAAATGTTTACCGCCGTTGAAATATTAAATGCGGATTCGAATAATAAAATTATAAGAGCTGATGATACTGCATGTGCAATATGGTAATAAGATTTTTTTTCCAAAGCAGAAATAAAATTATTTTTATAGGAATTTTAGCTTTCGCCGTTGCGTTCGCGTAGTGTTTCTCCTTGTTGTGAACCTATTCGAATCTTGAACGGAAATCTTTTTAATATCGCTGTAATCTAGAGGGAGGAACTTAACGAACTTTGTTATTGGAACTAATCTTACATTTTATCTCCGTCTTTGAAGCTTAAACGATGCAGTTTGGTCATCTAGTCTTGCGCTGATAAAAGCGAGATAACTTGTTCGTTATTTGTTTGCGATTAAATCAATCGTAATGTTGTGCAGAAGTTAAACGCAGTCCTAGTGTGTAATGGTTTTATGATAACTGCCATGCACTTTTCCATGCTGCATACGCAAAGGGTAGGATAATAGTTCGCGAGAAGGGGAGTTGTCGCAATCATTGAAGAAATGTTTCAACATGGAACAATTTAAGTTCTTAACCAAGAAATGGAGTTCTGCCCAATTCAAACTTATCAGATTGTTTTGAACACTGGTTTTTGACTTTTCCGGTAGCTGCTGTCCTGGCAAAACTATTGTTAACGAGAGGTACAATCTCTTAAAGCAAGGTAAGGACCCGATTAAAGAGGTCTAAGGCTGTGCGGCCAGTCGGAGTTATCCCGGCAGGAAATATAAAAAATTAGAAGTTATAACTGAGGTTAGTCGCCTGTTGATGGCGACTTGGCTTCCTTGGCTGTGAAAAAGGCTTACTGAAAAGTTCGGAGTATCATGTACAGGGTGTCTCAAAAAAGTTTGCATTTGCTTAGCTTACTGCGTGAACGCATGGAATCAGAAGGAAGGGGGTATGCACGGATGCAGCCTGGCTCATAGGAATTCATGCTATGGAGTGTTTCTCGGGAGTCCTCTGAGAGTTTTACAAAAACCGTGATTTACTGACTGCAGCACGTAAAAGAGGCTTACTTAAATGATGCGCAAAGCATCCCACTCGCTGGAAAATGTTTGGATAAATTCGAAAAAATCGGGTCAACAATAGAAATATGTAAATCGAGGCGGCCATGGACATCAAGAACGACAAAAAAAGTGGAAAGTCTAAATTAATCTGTGCGTGAAAATTCGAATCTTTCAATTCGAAAGCGCGCAATGCAATACTTCAAATGCTTTAAATGTGCATAGGTCATTATTAATCCGCATTCTGCATAAAAATCGAAAATTGCACTCGTACAAAACGCAATTAGTGCGAGTTAATACCCCAGGATGCCAATAATAGGCTTGACTTTGCAAACCCAGCAATCGATCGCTTTTCGACGTTTAACAACACCTTCATTTCGGATGAAAACAGGAAAGAAAACCCACATGCATGAAACACATGCATGAGACGCCCATAAATTCACAAAATGCGACTGTGGGCTTCGATGTCGGGGGCTCCTACTTTTTGAATATGAAAAGGACGCGTAGTGACAACAAAGACGGGCGTTTAGTGGAAATGTTGAGACGTTTCTTGGTACTCTTCTTTCTTCTTGCTACAAAAAAACAACATAACATGTTTCCCGGTAAGTAGATCTCCAGGAGAGCGACATAATCTAGCCTCCCAGCAGTCCTGATTTACATATAAGGACTTTTTTTGGTGGAGTTTTCTCAAATCAAAAGTAAATAATAATAAACCGGCTTCTGTGGTATATTTGAAAGAAAATATTTGCTGCGAAATCGTAGTCATCACGCTGTCACCAAATGTATGCCGTGACCACGAAGGTTTACTTTTAGATGATCTTATTTTTAGGAAATAAGCTCTAATATACTGTATTTTCATAATTAATTTTTTATTTTGTATTTTTTATGTAACATTTTTATAGACATCTTATTTTTCATTTTATTGGATGACAAAATGTAAACCTTCTTTTCAGACGCCCTGTACAGATATTCAACCGACCATATTCACATGAGTTGGTACGCTGAACACTCACGCCATATTAGATGCATGGTCGAATTATTGGATTCGGTCTGAGATGAGATTTTGAAGCTTGATAGAACTTCAGGGCTCATCATTATGAGCTTGAGTCAAAGCAGGACTCACTTTAGTGGTATGGTACCAGGTATTATCTTTCGGTTGGAGAACGTCTGGCCACTCTTTTTCAGTGTAAAGAGCGACTAATCCTTTTTATCTACAGAGCATTTTCACTATAACAAGAGACTACCACGCGGCGTTGCTGAAACGTTTGCGGGATGCTGTTAAGGAGAGAAAATACTGTTCTTATCGGAACGTTTTCGCGTAGCTCATATTTATCCTTAAGCGATTATTGTTTATATACAAGAATTAAAAAAGAGCTTCGTGGGAAGAAATTTGCTTTCAATGAAAAGGTGCATAGCGCAATTTCGATGACAAATAAAAAACATTTTTCCTAAAATAATGAAATATGTGAAGCAATTGACCGATCTAATAAATGTGTAAGATGAGTTTAGTGAGCATTTATTTAGAAGGGACAATTAGTTCAATTTTAATTGAATTAAAATTAATTTTAATTTTATTTCCAACATTGCAGGAACTTTTAGACTCAACCTCACTATTTGAATTTAAAATTGAATTTAGCTATACGCAATACAGTGAATGTTTTTGTTTTTTGAAACACAATGAAACAGTTTTCAAATGGCTTTGATTCAATTTTGTTTATAGATCAACTGTTATTCTAATGTTCTAATCAAAGGAAAATGGACTAGAACATCCTCTAATCTTATCAAATAATCACAATATCATTGTAATCAAAGAAAAGTTGATTAGAACATTATGCTGACTTCTGGAATGCTACAAACATTTATTCCAACAAATGGAAAATTAAAATTTATTTTCGACTTTCAGCTCGGTCAGGTCTCGTCTAACCGCGTTGAGGACGTGCTTGTTCCATATCAGAGTCAGATTCAGTTAATTCTGATGGAAAAGTGGTAAGAAATATATTTTCATAGGTGTCCAATATGTGTTCAAAGGGTCATATAAGGAAACATACTAAGAAGGTATGAAGAGAATAGTAAGGCATGGCAGGTATTGACATGCACGGAATCTTTCACCGAAGTGGAAGATTATAAGGAATCTGTGATTCCAAAAGGGAGTCTAAAATTTTCTGCGTCGATTTCGTCACGTTTCCCTTGTTGTAATAATCAGAAAAGGCTTATTTTTCCTGGAGCCTCCCCTTTTTTTTATTGCAGAAAGGAAGTGAGAGCGGTTTTCACCGTGATTGTCGGACTCCAAAATGAGCCCCTACATCGACCTCCCTTTCTAACGGAGAACCGGAACTTTATAGCGCCTTTAAGGATATAGGAATTACTTTCTGGCGAGAAGAAAGGGAGGAAATTGGTTATCAATGATTTCTTCGCCAATGCTCCAGTAATGCCTTTTTTGCCCCAGAGAGTATAACGCACCGCATGGTTCCATTTATTGTTTGTAAAATATCTCTCTGATGATGAAACACACAGTTGTGAACCCAAGGCGTACATACCTCTCGCAGGTGGGACTGAAAGCATCCAGACGTGACCGATTAAAATAAGTCACACGACGGGCTCGTCTGAATCACGGCCTGGTTTCATTCTTGGTACACCTTTTATTTGTGATATTCTCCAAGGACTGATGTCTGTCCATGGAAGAAGGTTGATTCTACACCTTCGCAACCGTGTTTTTATAACCTCCGTTACTGTCGGGATATATATTTCTGCGCTGTTTAGCAAGGAGGGCGATGAGTAGCACTCCAGGGATCATCTATACAACAGACCCGAAGACCGTTTTTTATGCGTATGCAATTCGCTTCTTGTCTCTGCATCTGACAACAGCATTCGCACCAACTTCTTGCTGTAGTTCCATAAACTAACTAACATAAACCAACTTCTTACTGAAGGCGTAGCTCCATAAAATAGAACATACCGTAGGAGCATATCGGGAGAGGTTTTCTTTAAAAGAAAAATTGGGCCTAACTTTTGCTTAACTGTTGTCTAGATTCGCTCGGAAAAAATTTATTTCGGAGTTTACTGATCACCTTAGTTCTGCAGGTTTTGATTCGATCAGGCCCGTTTTGATTTTTATACTCCGTACTCTGGAGTACTCTTCTTTATCCGGATGAAAACTTTAGTTTTTTCCAGTGTATACTGTATTTCCAGTATACTTCGTTTGAGTTGTGCATGCTGAACTATGCGTCCAGCAATTAACAGCGCAATACTTTCTGAGTAGCCGATCAAGCTTGACAGAAGTGTCCCCGCGGACGGGCTGACAATGGGGCGCTGCCGGACATATAATGTAATTATCATCCTTCGGTTATTTATCATCGTATTGTAGAGCAGGTTTTTCGGAATCTGCATTAGATATTTTGGAGCTTCAAAGCGAGTTTCTAGCACTTCCGGAAGGTTTGTCCATCTAGCACGTTTGAAGGCATTTCTGACGTTAAGAGCAAAGAGTAGGAGAACGCTGGAGAACCTTTGAAACGCTGTTTGTGCTTACCACTTCTGCGATTGCATTCATGTTAAGACAATCTGCTTTAGACGCCATTCAGCCGCGGTGATGGACTCTCAATAGCGTATATTGCATCAGCGAGACTCTCTCGATAGGTTTTAGCATAGGTACAAGGCATGCAGTAGGCTCACAGTGGTTGGAGACTGAGAATGCCTTATTAGATGGTAGTTGTTACAGTATAAGTTAAATCGAATTTCTTGCGAACGATCAACAATGTACAATCATTGCTATTATAACAGCACTTAGACTCTGGCTTATTAAATCTATGAAGATACGAAATGAAGGATTTCTAACATTCCACCTCCGCAGTTTCTAGCAGAAATATTAGGAAATCGTTAATAAATGGGAAGTTTTGTAATTTTTTTTTTCATTGTAAGATAAATGTAAACCGTCCTTTTTATTTTACCATTTCATGACATAGTGCCGCCGGATCGAAAAAGCCAAATTACCATCATCAATCAAAGCCCCCGTTCTTACCAATAAAATCCACCTTGTAATAGTTCTCACTCCCAATGGACAATTAAAGCTCAAATTGGCTTAATCGAAAAATTAACAATCAAATGCCAATTTAACGACCAAGCTACATTGTATAAATCTTTGTGGAAGATATTCAGACACGTCATAATGAGAAGGGGCAGGGCGTGTCGATAATTCATGGCAGATCCCAAAGAGAATAAATTGACGAAGCTGTAATTACACGTGAGGAAGAAATGGAGGCATGGAAGGCATCTGTTTATTCAACGTTCCCAAGCTGTTTGAAGTGACTAAAAGGGCTTGTATGCTCGATTCAAAGACTATTTAATAGGATTTGAAAATCAAGTGTCGTCAGCTGAATTATGTTCGGCGAAAATATAAATGCCACACACGTTATTCAAATTTATCGTAAAAAAAGTTATCGTTCAGATATCAAGAACGTCCGACAGGCAGGGCAAAATAAATTGAAATTTATATAAAGGAGTTTACCTCGATGTGCTATAAATCCTAAAGCGGAAGTCGGAATGAAATTTGTTTCGAGCCCACACTGTATCCTCTTTGACATGCTTGCCTTTTCACTCATCCCATCGACTAATTGAACTCATAAGTAAGTTCTGGACACGAATGGCTTCGGGCTGTGGGGAGAACGTTTTCATAGAATATGTGAACAATCTTTGCAACAATCCAATTGAATCGAATCGCAAGTGAACCGCAGAATAGAGAAAATGTCCGCTCGATCAGGTGTGGCTCCGCACGAGAAGTAATTAAGGAAATTACAAACGAAAATGGGCGATCGGCGTTCAAATGTTTGAATTGAACGGTTCAAGATGTTAACTTGCAGAGTTTCTCCCTAGAACATATGCGGATGGGCATACGAGTAGTGTACAGTTTAGCTGGATAGAGTTAATGTTTGTTGTTCTGTAGGACAGACTCCAGTTTAATTGAAAATGCGATTGATTTTGTAGCTCATCAGTTTGGAAAATTTTCATGGCTGATAGTGGAAGTTAGTTGATGTACGGTGCAGCCCTTAGATTTGATGTAGACCACGTTAATTAAAATTTATGTGTTTATTTAACTTTTCTTATTTCGATGTTATTCCCTATTATATTACTATGACTGCAACAACTGCCAGGGTTATCTGCGCTCCTTGATATGAACAGGAACATATATTTAAGTTTAATTTCATGCATGTATTCCCGATATCTATTCTGGTGAGCCGAAGTTTCTCTATTCTGGTAGACGCTTAAAATTTGTCCTTATCGCATGTGTTCCTACATACTACCATACCACCTGACCACATCTGTGGCATCATCTCCACCTCCAGTCATCAGGAGCTGAATTAACCCCTTCGAACGCTAGGGGAATGAAACCCTTAGCAAAGATTTAATCTGTACCTCGGACTAAGGAAGCCCATTATAGATTAATGCTAATCCCTACGATGAAAGGCCTATTGAGGAGACGATGAGAAACCTATTTTGGCTGAAACGTGATGGTTTGTGGCTTGCGATACGACTGCAATGTAAAAATTGAATAATCACCTGTTGTGTTTGGGTATATTGAAGAACGTTAAACTGGCGCCTCAATGCAACGGCAATGAAGGACGTTGGACGACAACAAACTGCCAACATGCGCCGATCGCAAAGAAACAGGGGAGCTGATTTCTTCACCAAAAAAGGTGCGTTTGAACCTGAAACACATCGAGTTTCTTTCCAGCAATAATTCGAAATATCCATTCGCAATATCGCTTTTCCAGCAATATGTTCATACCATCGGGTTAGTGACGTTCTCAGTACGTCTACTGATTTCTTTATTTTTTACACATCCTGCTCCCATCGTTCAGTTATTAGTTTTCTGCATATCGAATTATTATATGTAAATTTCTGCATATCGAATAAATCTATGTAAATTTCTGTAATTTGAAGCGTCATGTTGCATTGGAAGCTTTCTCAAATTCGATAAAGAAATTGTGCAGTTTTGCAACCGACGCAGAGGACGTGAATAACCTGCACTTCCCAAAAATGGACGTGAAATAATACGCTAAAGTATTTATGCGTAATGAAACCACAAAGAGGAAGATGATAAGGAGTAGTGGATAGTCAGCCGAAAATCCAGTATACTCTACTATGAGTCTTTTCAAGTCTGCCTGGGATCGACTTTCCCTGACTCGGTGAAGGCCGCCACGTGTCCTAGTGTTCGCCGCAAAATGCTGCGTCAGAGGGATCAGGAAAGTCTCCCGTTGTTCAGGGTAAGTAATGTGTGCTGCTGTTGACCCCATCGATAATACCAGCAGGCGATCTTATCAGCGGAGTTTAGTTGTAATTAGTAGTTGCAAGCCGAATACTTCCACATCGTTTAAGAACACGAGAACGCATCGTGTTCTTAAAGTGGGGAAAACATTGAGGTTGTTCTGCCATTCCTTCCTGTGCATCCCTTTTGTATTTATGTTCTACGTTTCGAGTGCGAACACCCTGGGCCATACTATGCAGTAAGGGCATCCCAGCAGAAATGCTTTTCATATTGACTTTTCAACATCTTTCAGCAGTATATTGTGCCCCAAAAACACAACATCCTTATGTGCCCTAATCTACCTCCTACGCAGTTCAGTGGGAAAAGCACACAATAATTGATGGCGTACAGTACTACTTGTGATACTCGATGTGAGGAATGACTCAAATCCTGCTAGGTGGATTGATATTATCAACTGCTAAGGGTGCCGAAGGATTTGAGGCTCATTTATGACACATTGGAAGGCCTGCGAAGAATAAACATACGTCAAATGTTGAGCAAGTTTCGATTCTTGGTACAGATCTATGGAATGTTTAGTGTAATGAGCTTTTGAGCCCGTAGTTCCTACATGGGTCACCTTTGACAGGCTTTGTCAATGATGAAGCTGTATGAGTTACCATATATTTTTCATACCGTGTCGTTCAGCAAGTGAGCAAAACAAGTGAACGTGTTTCTGACAGACTGTGGGTCCAGCTTTGCACTTGAAAACGCTAAGCGTGTTATTCTGAATAATAAGATTTCCTTCAGTTACTTTCATATGTAATGTGACTATCGAATTCAAGGAGACAATAAAATTCTTTGGCTTGATGATTGACCCGATGAGCTTCGTTGATTAAACTGTAGTGTTGGTGAAAAAGGCCACAGTTGGAGAACTGTCTAACGGCCAACATTGGGAGACTCGCGACGAGCAGGTGAAACCAACTAATTAGCGTAATGTTATTTGAACTGCTATACGGGTCCGACTCCGGGCCGATGCTGTTACCTACCAGTGTAGGAGAAAAGACAGTGTTGGAGAAATAGAGAAAAGACACTCCTGCTTTGTGACGGTCAAGACGGGCAAATGAAATAGGAGGCAGGTGGAGAGCGCACCTAATCAATAACCTAGAGCTATAGCTCAACTGAAAGTACGGCGAAACGGATTATTGTCTGACCCAGATACACAGCGTGCATGAAAGTATTCAGTCCTACTAGCACGATATAGGAAAGTTACAAACGTTGCAAAGTCTCCTGACTGGCTATTTTCCACGAGTATCTTGAATGATGCTTGTCACATCTTCTTTGCATTCCGAAAGTGTATGAGGCGTCCTTTACATTTTTTTAGAAAGAAAATTTTTGATCCCTTTAGAAAATGATGGCGGAAGTGGAAAAGATGCAGGAATCAAAGAAAATTGAACCGAAAAGCGGGCATCTTCGATCGGTTGTCGGTGAAGAGAGAAGGGAGGACTTTTTCTCAACAATCTCTTTCTTTTCAATCCGTTTTTGCTGAAAGAGATACTCTACGAAGTATCTCCCAGCATCATTATGTGTTCTCAAAGATGCCTTCGAAACATCCGAAATAGTGTTGCAAACAGGTATAGTGTGCTCCCGGTATAGCATGCAGAGAAAACTGAATCAACCAAACTGAGTTCTTTTGTTTTACCCACTAAACAGGTGATTTCGCCAGTTTTGACGGCGAAGAAAGTTCATCTACTTAATTTCGCATTTTTCTTTTTAACAATGGTGTTTCTGTTCGATGAAGATTTCTAGCATACATTTCAGCTTGAAGTTTGTAAATTCTCAAACTCAAAATCTACTACGATATGTTACCTAACATGTTTTTTCGCCGAGATCAAATTAATTTATTAATGAATTATAAATGAGATTCAATTTCCAGTATTTATTAACGCCACAAGCAAAGATTGTTTAGGAGTATCCCATAATTGTACATGGTTCAAGTTGGCTTGTACGCGTACTTAAAGAAATCGCGACAAGGTTTACTAGAGCTATAACATGGCATACGTTAAGTTTAACGCAAAAACTGATGATGAAAACCTCTGTTGAATCAGCTATACATGAGATTTAATAGTTGGTATTTTTTCTATATTCCAAAAATTATCGTGAATTTTGAGTTCCCGCGATATTTTTGTGGCGTTAGGTTAGAACACATGTCTTGCAATAATGCTGACAAGTTCAGCCATTTTGAATCTTCAGTTATATTAAGACAGCTATTCTGGTTGGACGTGCTTTGGCTTCTCATCGATTTTAGTCTATTAAAAAAAAATGGATCACAGAATCCGTATTAAGTTTTTACAGATTTAAAATCTGTTTTAAATTTAAAAACTTTAAGTGTGCGGACGCATTCCGACAATAGACTATGTAGAATCGTGAAGCTACCTTCTACCAAAGCAAAATTTATCGGTGGTAAATATAGCTCTCAAAGGGTCGAGACGATGTCAACAACAAACGAAAACATTGGTAAAGTTTAGAAAATAGTATTGGCCAATCAATGAACCACCATTAGGAAAGTTTCTGTGGAGGACCTGAAGGAGGAGGAGACAAAAGTTTAATCGAAAGAGGAGTTGGAAAACATCGCAAAAACTGATTTTTGAAGTAAAAAACGTTGGTACAAGTACATAATATTTGATGGGGATCACTTTGAAGGGGACAAAATGGATATTGATGAATAAATCAACAATTTTTGAATAAAAAAAAACATAAAATTCGTGATACAGGTAAAAATTCATAAGTAATTAGAATACAAGAAATTAGAGTCCACGGTTCTAGAAAAAAAGGAGTTTATTGAGCAGTTTTGACTTCTGAGAGACTACTTGCAACATTTTGTTTCTCGCCGAAAAGTAGAAGTTTCCCTTCGCCATGAAGTACGGAATGTATTACAAAGGAGTTGGTTCGATAGGAATACTAGAGAACATAATGTAGATATGTTGGAAGATATGAATGGCCCACCGGTAAGTTCCCTATCTGCTTGATGTTACATTAGTAACTTTACCAAAAGACTTTTTGGTACAAACTACATTTAATATATTCACCGCATGGGTGTATCCGTTGGTAGAGAAATTTCTTTTCTCACTTTTGATTTTCAATCTTGGTGTTGACTTCTCGCGACTCCTCTTGATAAAACGTGCAATATGATGAGCCCCAGAGAAAATGAAGCTTATAAAAGCATTCTATGTAAGTATAATAGTACATACTAGACATGAACACAGAATTCTTGGAGGAAGAGTTAAAAAAATCTTTTCACATAAGAAAAATGTGCATTGTTACAGAGCTCAGACAGTAGCCTCGATTTTTTTTCGACTTCTAATAGGTATAGACCACTTTCTCTATTAGAGAGATAGGCTGAGTGTTTATAGGTAAGAAAATATCCTTAATGGAAAGGGCATGACCACAAATATGGCAAGGTTTCCAGGTTTACAACCATATCTAAATTTGACGAGACTTACAGACTAGATTAGGAACCAAAATAAACGAAAGGTTAGCCCCACTCTGGTACTTTGGAACTTTAGGCAATTCGTTGAAGGTGAAAATCTATAGGGAAATCCATGCCATTTTTGATAGCATTATACGCGTATCGTTCGTTTGATTGAATGGAGAACGGTGAAAATGGAATATCAAAAAATAATGGATAGGAAAACGCTTGTTGCGTTATATATTGTTTGCTATCCCAAAAAATGTTTAAGAGCTAAAAATTGGCGGACAATTGCTGTTTTTTGATGACATTTTTCGCATTTTTACTCAAGTGCCATGCGAGAAGAACATTATTTGATCTTCATGGATCTAAAATTTTCGTATATGTGAAAGTAGCTAATTTGGTACAGCCGCAAAACTGAAAAAAACTGGCTCCAGCGGTTAAAAAAAGAATGGAATTTGATGATTCAAGCAAAGGAAAACTTGATTGTGGTTCGGAGGATTGGCATGTATCCCATAAAAAACTATTGGATACATTACAAAGACGGAGAAAAAAGACTTAAAGTCTGGAACATATCCTTGATGAAGATTCACAATGTTTAGTATAACGTAATAGAGCGCACAGAAGTTGCCAATCAAAGTCATTAGTTTTAGAAATTTACCTTTCAAAGTTAATTAAAAGGTCAAAATATTCAAAAAATGTTTTATGGTCTCATAAAAATGGACTATTGATTGATTTACTTTCGGGATGGTGCACGTCAACCCTTACAGGTTTATTGTGCCCTGGAAAAATGGACTATAGTGTGGCATAAAGCGCATGAAACTGAAATAACAATACTAGATATTATCTTATTTGCCTCTAGGTGCCGTATCCAACAAACCCAACGATTGAAATGATTTTTTATTTTAAAATATGATTTTTCGTCCAACGACAGAAGCAAATCAATTTGACGAAACCACATGGAGAACATTGCGTTGTTCTTTGGAAATTTTTCGTGCCCCGCAGATCCTTCTTTCCGGGGAATCCAAAAAACTTTTTAAGTTCAAGTAGACAAATTCATTTTAAAACATTATAAATTGCTTTAAAAAAGAATTCAGAACGCAAAAAAAATTATTTTTTCAAACATTTAAATATCTCAAATAACTTGATGATTTGAAAATAGGATCTGTTTCTGCCGTGAACTTGGTGAACTAGATAATCTGCAACCAAGACATTGCGCAGTCTTGAAGCAAAGATACAAATATCTGAAACGATTTTGTTATTGGACGTTGCAAATGTGTGTTTTTCGATTCATTGTTTGCTGTTTGAAACAATGAAACTTGACCAGGCTTGAAATGAGTCAATGCGTGTCGAAATTCTGACTTGGATGTGTAAAATGTTGATCCTGATGTTGTTTCCAGAGAAAAAACGACCCTACTGACTGCTTCGAAGAAATATTCCGCATTGACCTCTAGGCATTATAATGTAATAATTTCGAGTGTCAACATTTTCCGTGTTTTTATTTCAAAGCATTAGCATAAATATCAACTGGCCATAGGTTAAAAATGATTTTAAATTAAACAATGACGCAACTGTTTACATATGAGGAATTCAAATAAATGCGAAAATTCTGCGAAATACCCAATTCAAACCTCTCAAAACACTATAACGACCACATGCATGTTAAATATTTTGCAAACTGATAAAAAAGTATCTCAGTATGTTTTTTCTTCCTCCGGATTTTCGTCAAGACAAGATTATTTCACACACATATGGTAATCGTGGTGGCTGGTGTCTTTTCAACAAGATCTTTCAGAACAAGTTGTCATTTGCTCGCTTGATTGTGTTCGGTAGCTTTAGGCAAGGAGTTACGTTTAAGTGGTCAATAAATGAGAATAGTGTGAAGGCTTGCTGATTGGTATTGTAACTTGTTTCCTTTCCAAGATATTTGTTTACATTCACAAACACATACCGCAAAACGACATGAGTGGATCACAACGAGACAAGTTTATGCTAATTAATATTAAAATGAATTTATTATTGTTAGCGTGTTTTGTTTTTACTTTCTTAGCCATAATTTAAGAACAGTTGGTACGAAAAAATATGTCTCAGACGAACATTTGTCGGCGAAAATTAATGGTCTATTGAATTTAGCAAGCAAGCATTTACTGCCGTGAGATGCTTTGTGTTAGTGTACAAGGCAGTCGTATGTAAAGTTTTGGGTAGGCTTCGAATAGCCATCAATGAAATAGCTCCAAAATTGAAATCTGATTGGCGTATTTGGGTTCTAGGCTGTTAGATCACTGGGTCAAATTTTTTTTTGATTATAACAACATAAATAGAACTAGAGAAGGTGCAGTCACGGGAGGACTGGTCTTCTGCACAGAACGTCCGCGGTGCAAGTTTTACCACAAGAAGAGATACCCCGATTTATTACAGACATTCCAGACCATCCATGAATCTCTTCAGAAGTTCGCTTTTTTCAACCGTCGATAAGGTATGAAGACTCATATTTCACAATGTACAAATCCTTGATCTTCATATATTGCAGCACCATTATTTCTTAAAATCTGGCAGTCCGAGTTCCTGTTTATGACCAGTGATAAGGTTAAGGTATGTCAAGGTTACCTCAGGGATGGATTTTAGGAAGTACCGAGTAAGTATAAAATCTTTGACATTGGACGAAGAGAGCCTTTTTTTGCAGCGCACCTCACAGGTAGGTGATTTCTAGGTGCCTAGGTGCCTTTCTAGGTGCTTAGAAAAACTAAAAGGCACCTGAAAATGAATCTAACTACAATATTACAATATTGCGAAGATATTTTAAGAGCTGTAAATGCATAAGTGACAAAAAATACTGAAGTAATATAGTGATACTACCACACTATAGTAATACTTTACACCAAATTGATAACATTCTGACTGAGTGAAAAGAGAACGTCATAGTGGTATGTTTTGTGAGATATAATAAAACACGACTTTTTACAAAAGTTCGTCGTTTAAATGTCCTATACTAGATCAATTGAAGAAAGGAAAGGAAAAATCTTTGCTAATTCCACCAAGGAAACCAATAGTTTGGATCAGAGCCACGACCGCAGCCACACGTTGAATCTTGTAGTTTACAGATCCTGTTGGTTACATATAAAATGGGTAATGTGTTAGCCCGTTTAATACATAAATAAAATAAAATTCAAGAATTTATTAAATTATTAAAATGACTAACCAATACAAAAAAAAATTACTAGAATCTGAAATCATCTACAATTCGCATGCTTTCAACAATTTTTAACCAACTTGATTCCATTTCTGACGTGGCAAAGCGGAGACATGAGAACGTGATCGAACTTTGCTACGCGTTGACAATTTCTGGTTGACTAAACATTTTCTTCATACTGAAAATCTTTCTTATAGTGTAGGTATCTTTTTCTGTTACCCCTACTACTATCTTTGTACTACAGCTTTGTACTACTATCTTTGTACACACATATAAAAAATAAGACGTAACCTATTGAGTAGGTTGTATGGCCGTTGGTGGCTGGTAAACCTGAACAATCACCTAATTGAGACACTACAACTCCATCCTTTACAAGCCGTTGCAGGACAGTTCAAAAGAGCTCCCTCGTAGTTTTGGTTCTGGAGCCATAGGGACCGTGGTCACCGGCATTTATTTTTGAGGTACGTTGCTCCCACTTTTTTGTAGTATCGGTGAACACTTTACTGTGTAAGCTGGAGCATTAACACATATAACAGGGCTCATATGATAATATCACAAGGACTTATGATGGAAAACGAACAAGGGAATTTTGGGTGTAACGAAAGATTTTCATATTTGGTAAGTCGAGAAAGGAAAGAAAAGAGTACGAAAACAAGCAAATCAAAAAATGAATTTCGGCGGAGAAGACAAGACATGAACAGCATACCGATGCCTGTCTTATAAGCCTGATGGGAACACTTTTGTCAATATCTGCTGCGTGGAAAAACGAATTAACTTCTTTCTGGTTCCGAACAGTATCAGGAGAAAGAAAGCCTACTGCTTTTAGCTCAGAGCCATGTCGGAGGGGATGGCTTTGTGCTAATTAGGTGTACGCATGCAACAATTATCAGTGTCATGCTATCTCCCAAGGAGTCGAAATCAGCGTCCTAGAACTAGACTTTCTCGGCCGCTTTTCTGTTGACTTTCGTCAACGCTGTTGAAAAATGATACCTTATATCTGTTCCACAAGGAAACTGATCTTTGGCCAAATCTTTAATCTTTAATGGCCAAAATTATCTATGTACTTTTCTTGAATTCCATGTCATTCCATTGAAATTGAGCCGGAAATTGAGCCGATCAAAACAAACCAAGAGAGCCTGGAGGTGGTCTGTGTATAATGTCCTTATGTACCGTAAACGCTGCTAGGCATCTATTGCGGGTGTTGGGAGATTTCCTCAGGGACCGATAGCCAGACTGCAGAGGGGTTCAACGAAGCATGGATGTGGCATGAGGAGTGGCCAAGGGTTCCATTCTTGACTGAGACCCATGAATTGTTTCTTGTGACGAACTTTTGAGGCTACTGCTCTCAAATGAGTCATGCTTGATTGACTATGAAGATGATGTTGCAGCACAAGCTTCCAGGCCAATCGTCGACCAAGCGTAATTTGAACTAGGTTCGGTAATTTGTCGGTTTCGACTGTGGATTGCCGATCCGGTCTAGTAAACTGGATTCGTCATGCTGACCAAGAATTGGAACACCACTTTTTTGGCCCAAGTATGAGTCAAAGCATTCTCATCAATGAGTTCAAGGAATCGATCAAATACCTTAGCTCACCTTAAAACAAATAAAAGCCAACGGCGGACAAGGCCGTTTAGGGATTGTAGGAAAGCTTTCAGTAGTGACATGATTAATCCTGGGGGACCAACCTCGAGAAAAAGACGCTTTATTACGAGGGTCGTGCAGTCTTCCGCCGTGTATGGCTCCGAAGTCCGCGTTGAGGCTCTTGGTAAGGATCTTGTTCGTATAGAAAACGTCTGTGCAGGGCTCTCGCGCCTGAAGGTAAAGCAATCGGGATGGAAAAAAGATGATTCAAAAAGATACAATCGAAACAAAAAATGAGGAAATAACAACTAAAGTGATTGCTACAAAATAAGAAAGATGTTCTATTTTAAATTTAGTAGGTCAGATTTTAGCAAAAGTGCCAGATGCAAGCTGCTTAAGAAATGCAAGGAAATAGGGCCATTTGGAGGAAAATGACTAGTCGCCTAGCCCCTGAGAAGAATGATAGCTAAATTTGCATCATTTTCGACTCGATTCAAAATTGTATCTAATATTACAAAATTGTTATCGTGTATAAAGAGATGGAAAAAAAAGAATTCTGGCGGAGTGAGCATTTAGATCCTAGAAAAAAGAAATGAGCTTGCTTTAAAAATTAGAGGGTGTGATTACAAAAACACTCTCCTGACGGCCGAAACGCAAATGAATCGATTAAAATTTGGAAATACGACTTCAGAAGGTATTTTGAAGGGGTGAATCAAAATCAATTTACTCGAATTGAGGCGAAAGTAGAATGTCTTAGCCCGATTAACCCCTTTGCGGTTGAGAAAATTTGCTAAAATTTGGGAAAGTAGATAATAATTCTACGTTCATATTGATTTGGCTTTCAGTTCACTGGTTGAAAGCGAAAATAAGACCCAGACTCTTCTTTTTGGCCATGCAACAGATGTCACCATAAATCATAGAAAATTTTTGAGCTTTGATTTGAAATATAGTTGAAAAGAAGAAGTCCGTTCAGAAACTGAAGGAAACTGAAACATATAAACTTATTATTTTCACTTCACAACCACTCGCAGACAAGAAAAATTCTGGGCTTTCGTTTTATCTTCAATTTTGAAGGGTGGAACGCCAACTACAGTTTATGCATTTGCTAGGAATCAAGATGATTTTTAATAAATAATTACTTCAAAACAAATCTGAGAATAAGGGATTAAGCATAAGTGAAAACCAAACATTCCTGTCGAGAATCAACTCCAAGAGTTGACAAGAATCATTTGGCTGGGAATTTGTTTCTACTAGAATGAATTTCACACACGCACTGTTCTGCTGGTCTCAATGGAATATAACAAGGCGAAGACAGTATCCATATATGAATCAGCCAAGTCAAAGTAAGAAGCACAACCTGTGTATCGTTTCAATGTTACCATTTAAAGCGTGTTCAAGGTCTATTCCTAGCATAAGTGTCGCTTTGTAAACAGAAAACAGCTCGTGCTTAGTGGAATTTTAAGTGGTTCAGTTGTTGCGTGTGAGTGACAAGCGGGAAACCAGCCTAAACCTTCTAGGTCCACTCGAAAGGTACCCATCAAGTGTTCTTGGAGTTCTGTGAAGATCTCTTAGTAACTTTCCTAAGAATTAGCCCACAAATATTTACACTTGCGTATTACAGATTTCAGTAGTCTGTTGCCCGAAACTGTGGGTGTGAATTTACAAGTCCAATGATGTGGAAGTGATCAGCAGTGGCATGCCCATATGTTAACAATGTTAATGCGGAAATACACCTGCGCTTGCGTGATGTGAATCGGTGCTAGTTGCACCCGAAATAAATTCGAATGCTTCGGATGCTTTGGACTTGCGAAAGAAGACCAAGAAGCAGTTGGTCATCTTATCGCCAGCGAAAGTAATGATAGTAGCAAGTGAGGAAAGTGTCCGTAATTGGTTTGTGGAATTTATTGGCAATGTTGCCTCTTGGAATTGGCATGCAGGTAGCGAAATTGTGCGAAACAAGGTTTATCACATATTGCAGACAAATTGAGTAAAATGCTTTCTTCCACTTACCTTTGCTGATAAGCCTCGGCTCGATCGTCGGCACTTCCTTGGCGTCGCGCTCGTTGCTGCTGGTACTGCTGCATCTGCGATGGTCGCACGCCATCGTACTTGTTCTCCTTCCCATAAATGCTTCCTCCGTAAGGATCCTCGCCCAAGTAATAACGTTGTTTCGGACTAGTCATCATGTCTAAATCGGAAGATCCGCGTCGGTCGATTCGCGAGCTTTGATGATCACTACGTTCGCGATCGCGTTCACGTCGTCCGGCCGCTGTTGAACTACTAACAACGCTTGATTCGCGATTGATTGTCATGGGAGATTGCTGGAGCTGCTGGTCGTGAATTTGTCCACCAACAATATGACTATCAATAACGTTGTATTGTTGATATGTTGATCCGTTTCCGTTGATCGGTGGCGGCGTCAACTGCTTGCCTTTGCCATGAGAGGGCGATGGCGATCTTTGTCGACTGCTGCTCCTGTTGCTCTTCGATTTAATCTTGAATTTGCGTTCAGCACTGGCCGATCTGATTTTGCCGACCAGTTTCCTTATCGAGTTTCCGATGGCCTGGCCAACTTTGGAGCCGCTTTTCGGAGTGGCCGCGGACGGTGGCGGAGTTGGTGTGGATGGTGTTTGCGTTTGGGTGGTTTGCGTCGCGACTGTGGGTCGATGGGTGTATTGATTCGAGTGTCGACTAGTCGATGAAGATTCGGAAGCAAAGCGAGTCCGTTGATTTGGTTTTCGAGGAATATCGTGGGGGCGATATGGTGGCATGAAGTTAGGCGAAGCGGAGCGCGAACGGGGCGGGGGAGAATAATCTGGTGGAGGTTCCTCGTAGCTCTGTCGACGGCCTGGCGAAGGAGGCGAGAAGCTGTTCTGGGTGCGTAGTTTCTTCTCGATAACGCGTTTCCGCTGAGGCACTGTTGGGCGGGAATCAGTGTCGTACATTTCTGGAGAGGGCGATCGAATGCCACTGTCTGGAGTGTGAAGCTGTGGTGTTTTGGGCGGCCTGGATTCTGTGAAATATGTCGATGAGGACACGTAGGCCGAGTCATCTCGTTGAATTAGAGAACTTTTGTACTTTTCACGATCATCATCGGTGTCCCGCAGAAGCGACGATCGAACATCTTCCCGAGAATCCTTCACGTAACCAGAGTCCTCTCTCTTCAAATAACCATTGGTTTTTCTGTTTTTGATTCCTCTATCGTAATCGTCTTTCGAATCTCTTCTGTACCTCAAATCAGTTCTCGATCCACTCAAATACCCCAAATCTTCCCGCTGAGCACGGATGGTCTTCGAATCGTCGCTGTCTTCCCTCGAGTCTTTGCGATAGCGCAAATCGCTTCTTGATCCAAAGCTCTTCTTCTGCATTAAAATATCTTCCTTGGTGACGTAGTCGTCCTGTCTCAGCTTCGACGGGTAATTCAGATCATCGCGCGATTTGGCATGCCTCATTCTGTTCTTTTCTAGAGTCCCCTTGAGCTCATCGTGGAATGCTTTCGATGCGAAATGCTTTAATGGAGTCGATTCCTTGCGTTCAGTCCAATTCGTAATGCCTTGAAAATATTTCCGTTCCGTTGATGATGTATCCCGCTCAGGAACGATAACTTTGGACGGGGACGACAGACTGCCGTTTGAAATAGTCTTTTTTAGAGGCACTGTTGTAGGCGACGGGGACGAGCTAGACGCTTGAGCCTGATTTGATTTGATTGTTACGTTGAAGAACGTTTTCTTGGTCGGTTCAATTTCACCATCGTGCGACGAAGCTGTGGACTCACTACCAAAATGCGATTCCAGCCATTTCATGGTTTCACCCTTCCGTGTCTCTTCTTCGCGATCGAAGTCGAGCGGAAGTTTTGTGAGTGCATCTGTGCGATCGGCCATTAGTGCTGCTTCTATGAAGGATAACGAGAAGGACTCAGATATTACGTTATGTATATTATTGTATTGGATGTTATACTATTTAAAGCGATTTGATTTATCAGTGAAGCCACAGTAAATGGAAAAAATATTCATACGATCCAAAATATGTCGAAAAATTATGAATTTTTCATCTTTCTACCTTCGTTATCAATTTAAGAAAAATCGCACATGTTAAACTTCTGCTCATTTATTGGTAAAATTTATATTTACATACTTTTTAATTGAATTGCAAAAATAAAAAGAGAAATTTAAAAAATTCTTATTTGTTTCCATTTTTTGAAAACCTCAACCTAACATGCAAAATAATAAGAATTTTTCTAAATTTTTTAGAAAGTCGCAAACACTTGATTCACCAATTGGAAACAGTTAAAAGTTTATTTGCTATTTTTTCGGAGTTTTTTCATTAATAGCTTATTTCGGTGTGCAAAATAGGCAGTCAAAAGAAATATGCATGATTTTCTTCAGTTCATAAAAACAATATTTTCAAAATTACACAAAGTCATACGAATAATTTTTTCATTCACTGTTCATTCAAACTAAACCAAGTTATTGTCGATTATATTCCAAGCGAATAAAACGAAAACACACCAATACCTTTTTGTTGTTGAAGCAATGTTTTTTGCAGTCTACGTTGCTTACGTATACGATCCGATAGACTATCCCAATCTTCAGGACCTTCGGGCGGGCCGTCCCGCTCCATTTGTTCTGTTTCGGCAGCGTAACGCATCTCTTTGCCAATTACTTTACCATCGGCAACATATTCAACATTTTGTTCGTCACGTTGTTTATAATATCGTTGCGAGGATTCCTGGTTGGTTGGTAAAAAACAATATTTGTTTTATTTATCTTAATAGTTATTAAGGCAATTTTAGTAATAGTAGGCTAAGTATTAGTCTAGTAATAGTAGACATATTTCATAAATGTAAAGAGGGTGATTCCAGACGTCAATATATGATTTTATTGGGACTACGAAGGAGATTTCTGCAAAACAAATACAAATATCAGATCCTTTCTACTGCCTAACCTTTCTCTCGGTGCGGCGTTCTGTTTGCGATGGCTTTGCTTTTTCAAATGGAAATAGATGCACTTTCGCACACTTCATTTGAATGTTTGGTTGAACTAATATTTGGGCGGGCATACTTGGTTTAAAAGAGTCTTTTTGACGATGAACCCGACAAGAGTTGGCGTTCCCATCATGCATACACCCCAAGTAAAATAGAACTAGGAGTTCGAAGTTATAGTAGCCGTTATATAGTTATAACAGTCAGTTCGAAATATAGTAGCCGAACATGCTTGATACTTCTGTACTACTTAACCCTGGGGTTCTGGATGGATTTGAGGAATTTACTGACGTCTTACAAAGCATCGCATGGTTGCAACTGAATATGTAACTAGCTAGTGGTTTTTCATAACATTAAGTTTAAACTTGGTGGTTCCTTAGGTTACTGAGCGCAGGAACTTTTTGAGAGTCACATCGACTCGCTTGCATTGAAGAAGAGGTTGGGTTAAACTGTGAAAGCTTCCGAAAGCTAAACATATTAACAGTTTTCTATCACCTAACGAAGAAACAGCAACGCAAAGGAAACTTGTCTTCGTATCGTGAAAATAATTGAGACCGTAACATAACTACGAACAAGCGCAAACACTTTGAAGCAACTTCCAATCTAATAGATACAGTAGTATTTATACGTAAAACTTCTTGAAAATGGCACATAAAGACGACGGCGTGGAGAGATATGCATTAACATTCTTCTTAACTTTGTTTTCATGCATAGTGAATTTGTAATAGACGTATACAATTATATAAATTTAAACTAAGAAAGCTAGCAATCGTTACCTCTCCACTCACCGAAGTCGCTTAGTTTACAAGCTCTCTATCTTGCAAAGCTCTCTGTATTTGCCACAAAGGGTATTCGTTTTTGTTTCTTTGTGCTACCCTCCGAACTGTTAGTGTGTTTAATGATTACGGTGTGGTCTAGGCGCGTATATTCTCCATTTATACGAACCAAATTTTTTCGTAACTTTCGTAATTTTCACACAAGGGAAACTCTCACACAATCAAAACAGAAAAATGCTACCGTTTCTCACGAGATTTTGGGACATTTTCAGACAGATTTTGGATTTGGTACGTGGGAGGTCTTTCTCTGCAGTTAATAAAAGATTTGAAGTTATACCACTAAGACAATTATTTTGTCTCAGTTGAAGTTGATGATTGTGGTAATTGCGAATTTCAGATTAGAAGAGGACAGGACATATTTTAGTGATGCGGTTTCGAAATGATTACCATTTGACTGTTATAATTTGAATATGTTTTTACTCCACTAATAGGTAGGGAGAAAGACTTATTTTGTCTTTGAATATAATGTTAATTGATGAAACTGATCGATAGACTTCTCAAAATCTGTGGCTCAATCGAAATTAATGGTTTTATAAGGATACCCCTGAACAATGATAGCTGTTCCGATGCTAAAGTTTTAATAAATAAAATAAAGCAAATAAAGTTTTATTTGCTGATAAGCTGACGAAGCATTTAAAACTCTAAATTTTCATTTTTAAATCCAAATTGATTCGTGGAAAAGGAGCTTCTAAAATCAGAACATCACCCGGACTAAATTATAAAGCATATGACCAATGACTAAGTTTATTCAGTAATTGGAAAACATAGGCAAGCACCACTTGCGTCTAAGACCATTTGAAGGATCAGGTTTACTTCAAAATCTTTGGCAAAGGGGATAAGCACGCACGAATTAATGTAACCATGCATTATGAGAATCAAGACGGGCTTTATTGTCATCAGGCCTGGTTTGATTAACGCAGATGGTTCATATGAAGTCGACCCATGAACCTTCTACAGCAGGATACTTCGAAAATTCCATGTATGTAACAAGAACATACGATTGAAACTAATTATGTATTACACTAAGACTTTAGATATGGGTTATCTCATCTATTTATTGAGATGTTGCGAATCTCTGGTCCTTTCAGCGAAGAAAGGAAATTTCAGAAAAAAGTTCTTTCGAAACAATTTTTGCTTGGGTATTCTCATTTCTACTTTCTTAAGTTTGACTCAATAATCGAGAGTTTACTTACAGTTTGATTGATTTTCTCCCGGCTACCTGTCGACACGTCGTCCTTTTCGGGTAATTCTTCGTCGAAAATTTCTTCGTGTTCGGTGGTCTTCTTTCTTTCGGTAACAATTGTACCATCCGGTTTGAGTAGTGATTTCTGTTCGATATCTTCGGTATCAACTGTTTTGTGTGCGTCAGTAGATTGGTGAATTATTCTTGGACCGAGCGGGACTAGTTGTTGTTGGTGTTTGGGTGAATAGAGAACTTCTTCGAGATTGTCCACGCCACTATTCACAGCTTGTACATAAGCCTGGAATGAAAAACAAAAGAAAATCAATATCTTGTCGAGTCAGCTCTAAATTTTGTGTAGGAATAAATAATATATATCTTTAATATTGATAAAAGGTAAGAAATATGTTTTTTTTTGGTATTTCTTGTTCTAAGAAATCTGAAAACTTGCTAAACAAAACTGACACACAAGTGGCGCATTCCGATTTAGGTTCGAATTTCGTCTAATTTGAATTCAAGACCAATGCAAACTAAATTGTTGATTCAATGTAGTGTTGCACCTTTGGTAGCAAAAGAATAAAGTTCCCGCTTACTTGCAATGTGTCACCTGTCGAGTCAACGGACAAACACCAAACATTCAAACCAAATAAATAAACAGCACATCAAAATTCATAAAATTCCGCATACGATTCTAAAATTACCATCCTAAGAATTTCGTGGTAGCCATCAAAGACGAAGAGAAAGAATGAAAGACACAAAGTTGGTCTTCGTACTCGAAAGGTGTTTAACGTCTTGTTATAACTTTGTGGAGTCGCTCTTTCATTCTCGTCATGCTAATCACGTTCGTGAAGATGACGAAGAAACAGTAGGAAATCTTTCAAGAATTTTTCTTTCGCCTCACAAGCACGCTCTTAATATTGGCAATTTTAGATACCATTCGAATTTTATGCTTGTATTTTCGTTTTGCATTTGATCGATAGAACCGAATCGTAATGGTCCTTTTATATTGGAGCCAGTCATTTCGGTAAGCACCGGTAAGTTGGATTTCTTGGGAATATGATGTTGTGTCATTTGTCCGCAATGTCTTCAATATTCGACGAGACAATAATAAAGAATATTGGAATATGCAATCCGCGGTTTCGGTATTTGGTATTTAAGTGTGTGCATGGCGGACGTGATGCGAATTTCCCATTACGCCTTATCTCGAGGATAATCTTTTCTAACGTGAGCAAGGCGACTCCTATAATTTATAGAATTTTATGCAAGTAGCGATTTTTTATGCGGATATTGTCCACTTAATTGGTGCCGTTATGAATATTGACGACACGAAGGAATCTGAAAGGATGTTAGGCCATGTTTGATTTGTTTTCCATTTCGTTGGACGAGCAGCGTGCTTGAATTGCATTGTTATGCCACGTTAGTGAAGCTTTTAACAAAATGAAGTAGATTGCTCGTTACACTTTGACGGATTAACACAACTTTCGAGAACTCATAAGCAACTACAAGGAAGTGTCACTAATTCCGTCTGTTTCTAAGGCTAATGTCTGCTAGTCTCACATGAATGAAACAGAAGCGAACCTATCCATATCAAAATATAATTTTTAAAAGTGGTTTCTAGGTAGTAAAATTGTTGGATTTAAGGATAGAACAAATTTGCACAAGTGGTTTGTATTTATCGCATTATATCAAACTGCTTTGTAGTATCCTAACCAATCTTGGTCCTTCGCAACGAAGAAATCTGACTACTGCCGCTGTATGATCTCACTTTAAATATTTTCTCTTGAGTCCGAGTCGGAAAAAAATGAAAATTCAGGCGATAGATTCAGGCGAGGTAATTTAGCAGAGCTTGAAGAGTAACATCATACGGCTACATGTGACTCCATGCATGTGGCCAAATAGTGGATCGTGATCCGGCAAGAAAAGTCATAGTGATAAATGGAAAGCAGTGCTAAAAGCAGAACGAAGTGTTGCATCATATCATGTCGGAACAATAAAAAAAGGAGTGAAAGTAGGTTACAGCAGGTGATTTAGAAATCTCCTGTAAATATGAGAGATCTGTAGTAGAGGCTGGAATTGGGGCAAAGGCAACTATTCCAACTAGTAAGTAAGGGCTCCGCAGGGAATTCATACTACTTCGTGATTCTATACAGAACTCATCCAATTTCTACGTTCGAATTCCTACAGAAATACTTTTATGTTAACATTTCGTAGCAAATACAAACTTGATTTAGCTTCGGCGTCTTTGTGAAGAAAACCTGGAGAACTGCATGAAAGTCAGATCTCGGAAAAGTCTCAGCGGACCAATTTAGTTCAGCCGATGTAGGTAACCCAAGTATAACCTCCGAATTCTCCGAACCTTTCTCGTTTTTATGAAAATTGGAGAATAGCTAAAGGATGCCTCATACAGCAAAAGTGACACAGCATTGACATCTGACTGGGGGTGAAAAATATCTATAGACGATTTGGTAAGGAATTTGAAAAGAACTTTGGAATACGCTCCACATTGAGTCTACAGCAATAAAACCAAGTGAATTTTGCTTAAAATAAGATGAGAATCTCTAATTTCTTAAGAACATGTGAGAAATAAGTTGTTTTTTGCCTTCTAAACGCGCCCCTTTGTCTGCTGTGATTAGCCACTGTGCACATGATACCGAGGGACTCCCTTAAAATCAGTAAAATCGCGGACTTTTCCCCACCCGCATTAAAACAGAACACCTACCATGTGTAAACGACGGACTTTCACATAGAGACAGTTTAGACTCCTAAGCTCATGAGAAAACCACACGCCGAATGAGATACACCAACGAAACGCGTATGTGTTATGTTGCGAAATGGTAGAACGAAACAGATGGGGGACGACGGAATTTCGATCGTAGGACAACAAAAAAACAACTTTCCCAGCCCTGCCGGACAAAAAAAAAACCGAATTCAAGCGAAATAAAATCTACGCTATTTCCAAAAAAGTGAAATAAAAAACCTCGATCTTGTTCCAACATTTGTTTCGGTTGCTGGATAACTACCTACAGGGAAGAGAATACAATCCATAAGATGATTTTCGTAAAGGACTAGCAAACTTTTTCGTGACTAATAAGGAAGTTTATGACATTTCAGAACGTTGATAATGCTGATGATATACTTGATTTAAATAATTTATAATTTTGTATAAATTGGTGAAAAACTTTTGCACGTACGCAATAATAATGTAAATTTTCTTATTTTCATGCTCCGCAAAGAACTGGAAAATACTGTTGGTATTATTGAAACCCAACGGGATTGACCTGTGTCCAAAGCTGTGTGATTGGCTGATATTATCCTAGCCAGACGCATCGGAAGGAAAGCATGCTATCCTCATTGGGCTAGGAAAACCGATGTATGTACGTTGACGGTATTGACGGCTTATATAATATATATAAATCGAGGAAATTCAAACCGTATTGATGATTGGGGCGAGATATCATTGGCCTCTCGGTTTGAGAATATGGCGGATATTAGAAGCAAGCAAATAAAGACAGGCCTCAGAAGCCCAGCTAATTTTACATGGATCGAAACTTTCACTGTCTTTCTTTCATTTCTATTTCGCTGAAGCTAATGGCACTGCATAAATTTGTCATCGTCTACGATTCTTTCGTTTTTCTAACGTGCGAGGAGATAAATCAAAACTTTCATACGGTTCAATTTTATACTGTCGGTCAAAAAATGCCATGAATCCAACCTTGAAGTTTGACCAAGTTTTTTAAATGGTAAAAAGCGATTGAACTGTCTGTTATCATCTTTTCAGCAATCTTTTCAGTTGGAACTTTTCAGTTTTCTGCTTCTGAGGGACGCCTAGTGTCCTCATCAAAGACAGAATGTCGTCGCCTAGAGCAGGGTTGATCTTCCAAGTTCAATCAATGCTTGAAAATCTGCTACAAAACTTGTCAATTATCCCGAATATAGGAGCACGGATCGCAAATGTTTTGTGCATTTCCATCATTTACTCCTCACCAAAATCGCTGTAGAGTTACAAGTGAGAAACATACATTTTCATTCTCGATTCGAAAATTCTCTTTTAAGAACAAACTATCTTATCTGAACGATGCCTGAAGCTTAATTAATCAAAGACATTGAATTCAACTTAAGCAAAAGAAAAGAAACAATACCGAACCTTCGCCAAAAATTCATACCGTTATACCAAACAGCGAGGATACTCTAGAAAAATCCCGGAGCTAGTCCTTCGCAGTTAAACCAAAATTAGTAAAATTATATCTGTAATAGTTTCCATTTTTCATTTCACAAGAATAACACCCTCACAATGCTTGAGTAAAAATATAATACAATGATAAATTCAGTATTGGTTGCTCTTCCTTTTTTGTGCCTGAAGCAACTCGAGAGTGTTCCAAGGCTGACTAATGCATCTACAGGTAATTCTGATGGACGGAATTTGAAATCTCGAGTTAACAATTTTTTTGGTTTCGCTTTTGTCTGAAAAATAAGTTGAAACTGCGTCCTTTACTTCTTCATCCCTTGAAAACACATTCAGACCAAGTTCTTTTTCAAGCTTTGGGATCAGGTAATATTCAATGGGAGTCGGATCAAGACTGTACGATGGTTGGCGATCAAGTGTATCGAAGCCCAACAGCAGGGCAGCTTATTCAACACGACACGTGTGAAAGGGGGGGTGTCGTGTAGAGGGAGGACTCCATTCGATTTCCCCCCTTTTTTTTGGTACATTCTTTCATCCTCTCTGTTCAACTACTTAATATTTTTCGGTTATGGAGACGCACTTGTCTTTGTGATCTGTCAACACGATTCGTTCTGAGTCTCAAAAGACCATCGCCATGATCTCTACAGCCGACTGTGACACCTTTTTTGAGTAGGGAGTTGAAGGCTATTTACGCCCTGAGTGTCGGACTCCCAGTGGCACTAGCGACCTACTGGACTACCGACGAAACACCTCCCCTGTCAACAGGAGCGCCTAGCCTAGAACCGTTTGACACATTACTTCGGACTAGGCCTCCCAATTTTAAGTCTTTTTGTGCCTTTGGGTTACAGGGGTTCCTTCACCAGCGGGGAGGAAAAGAAGAGGAGGATTGCTAGAGAAGGAAACTCTCCACCCTCGATGCCTTCAGCCGATCAACTATGCCTTTTTTCGTGGCTAGAATTGCCCGAGCGTAATGTGCCACTTGATTCCATTTGCCAACTGATTTCAGCATCTCTTCGATTAGGCTATGTGGATGTAGCTCTGCCACTTTTTCGGCAAGATCACCGCGATGTTTGTCCCATCTTCTGCATGAAAAGAAAGTATGACATCCGTCATCCTTCACAGCAATGCAGACTATGCAATCTGGAGGCCAGCACTTACCAATCTTGTGCAGGTAAAACTGAAACAACCGTGTCCACTCAGTAGCTGGGTTAGGTAGAAGTCAGTTTCACGATGCGGCGGGGACACGTTAAACTTCTTGGGTAGTGATGTACCCTTTTCATGCTACTGCATAGAGTCTCGTTGGAACCCAGGTTTATAAAGATGAAACCAAGTGTTATCTCCAGTAGCAATTTGATTCAATAGTAAACCTTGTCTTCAGTACTGAGGTCCAATGGCGTGCGGGAACATTCTCTGCGATGTTGTTTCTGAGGCGGAGTGCGCATTCTCAACATCCATCTAGTGGTTCATGCCAAGATGATCGTAAAGAGTTTTAAGAATTATTGTATTTGATACTCCACTTCGACCGGCTGTCCGGACCGCGACTCGTCTTCAAGTGAGCCCCTGCCTTAGTTAAGGAGACCGTGCCACTTGTAAACCAAGGGTTTACTCGAAGAGGAGTCCTACGAACGAACGCCACTGCCTCCAGTAGGGTTTCAATTGACTTTCATCGCATGGTAAGGAAGCCGATACCGGCGCGGTACTCGATTTTTCCATAACTCACATTTACTTCCAGATTGAGATATTTGATCGAAGATAGTTCAAGGAAGATCAAGATAAAACTTGCTATTTAAACTGATAATTAATAACTGAATGCGTTATCACTAATTCCTTGTACTAATATATTATCCCTCCATTCTGCGAACTTAAAAACGCATCTTCGTACCTTCTTTAGATATATCTTAGCTTATGTATTTTAGTGCAGAGACGGTCGAAGGGTAATACTGGACCAAATTGAAAATTCTTGCCAGTGTCACACCAAGGACTTGTTGGACTACCCACTTATTGACCTCGCAGTGGAGATTTTGAGCGCTTATTCGCTTTTCACTTTAGGTTTCAACTGTAAGCTGCTAATTTAGGAATAAAACTTAGATTAAAGCCTATAAAGACTTTGTCATTCATAAGACATTCAATGAGGCCTCACTAGAGCCTTAAATAGTATTTCGTGACATGAAAGAAAATTTACAAATGAGTCTTCCTATGATTTTTTGTAGACAAATATACTTGACACAATTCGCAAAGCAACCAATTACAGATAAGGCTTCAATGGCTGCTTTAAGCATTAGCAAGTTCCCCACGGGTCACAAACTCAATCCTCAATCTCTCAAAATCCTCAAAATCTACAATAGAATCCTAAATTCTATCTATTTGATTCAGTACCGTTATATTTTTCAAATAGCCCCTAACCATTTCATTGATCGTGCGCTTATTATTGAAATGATCATTTCTCCGATATATCCAATCAACTATTTCCCAAGTAATAGGACTCATTGCAAAGAAAACTAAATGGAGCTTTCTCCTCTACCCTTGCATCTTTGTTTTCCGCGTGGAATGGTCGTTGCACCACCTTGGTCACATCTAATATAGCCATGATTATTCCGCAAGAAGGAATGTCTCGCATCGATACCACCTTGTAACCAGGGGGAAGCATGCGCATCTGGATTGCAAGAACGAACAAGTGTATCGACGGAATGATCCTCGCGAACATGCCTCTGGTCGGTAACAAGCGAAGCGGTAAAAAGGCAGTAAGTGGAGAAGTCGCTCCGTGGATGATGATGATGATGCTGATGATGGTGCTGGTGCTGGTGATAGAGCTGGGCTGCAACCACTTACCACGGTTACCATTAAAACCATCAAACCATTCGCTTTATAGGTTACAACGAACACAATGGCAAACAAGTGGAACACGATCACGTTCAAATTTTATTCGCAATCAATTACTCAATAAGGAAGTGAAATGGGAGAATTAGCCGATTGCGCGATCGCGATCGCGTTGCATGTTCCTGAGCCTGCGGAGCGTCAGGACAGACAGGGTGCGGGCAGTGGTAGCATGAATGGGCTGGAAAAGGGCTGGATGGCCAGCGAGGTCTAACGGGCTCAGCTAGATCAGTTTTGCTAACGGGACCGCCAATGTTAACGGACTCGGGAAAATACTCGGATCGAGTGTAGGTTAAGCATTTACCTGGGAAGCACTTCATTAGAACGAGTGGTTGGTATGCTGCTAAGATGGGTTGGATTCGGACATGCTTAGGTATGTCGATGGAATTGATTTATGTAATTGGCTGGAGTCAGATGATCCTGTGCATGATTCCAGGAATCATTTTGATCATAGGAGAATATTAGATCCAGTGAGTGCGAGGTGCAGCTTCACAGATGGTCTTCCCGCGGCGTAAGCCCACGTTCAATCGTCACAAGATCCTTCCGGAGTTAGATCGCCCAGCGTTATCGAACGTTACTATACAGCGAATGGGCAAAGGTTATCCAAACGTATCTTTACATCTTCAGCGAAAGAGCGTCTTCCTGTTGCCAAATGAGGATTCGCATTTTCTGCACGTGCAATAATTTAAATGCTGATCAGGGAAAACACACACGGATGCTGTAACTGTGAAAAGGCGGGCAAAGTGATTATGAGATAGAACACGGGAGCATGAGTATCGACCAGATCGGTAGAACTTGATTATTATGTGTTGTGTTCGCGCGGTCCACGGAGGAAATGCCGCGGCGAAGGGGGCGAGCCAGCTTGCAAGCGGCAAGCAGATCATGACCATCAGAGTTCGCCCGACTCGCAGAAGTACAGTAAGATCATCATGGCCGAAACGGAAAAAAGATTCAACGCTGCAAGTGCACCAGCGGAAAATGCGGAAGAGCAAACCATTAACCATTTTATTAGATCGCGAATAGGGTCCAGGGTTCAAGTGAACGTTTTTGGTACCCGCGCTCTTCCTTCTCGCGCACTCGCGTCCACCGTGGACGTTCGCCAAGAATTCCAGCTGTAGATGCTGTTCTTCAGTGGTACTTGAGATATGGCTGCTGAAGTAGTTTTTGTTGTTGTTAGCGGTGTTGTTGCTGTTAACGCCGATTTTGGAGCTGCAACATGTTCGAAGCTTATTGCGGTTCATTTCCAACTGCTTTTTGTCCATTTCGCGTTGCTCTTTTTGGTTGTTTCCAGCAGCAATTTGGTTCGTTTTCTTGTGAACAATTTTATTGTTTTAAGGAGTTGTGTCTATGATTAGCGGGGAGAAGACAGCGCCGAAGACGCAGAAACATGGCGCGCTGACCATGACTTTAATAAGTTTTAGTCGAATCGTATTATGTTTTTGACTTCGACTCGAATTGATTGCTACTTGGCTGTTGGCGGCAGCATTAGTAATGATCTTGAATTTTTTCAATTCCTTTCGCTTCACTCGACTGACTTTGCTGCAGGTTCATTGGATGGCTCTTGTCGAGGTAATAAGTATCGATTTGACTTTTTTCCGGAGCAGGCAATGCAAACAAGCTGGTGGGAAAAATTATTGGTTGGAACTATGCACTGTGAACGAGGACTTGACTGGAATTGGGTGAAGGAATGATAGCAAGTGCTTGTGGTGCAAAAAGAGTTTTCAAAAAACTTAGCTCGGAATGTAATTTATGGTTGCTAGTAGAGCTATTAAATTTGAAGCATTCAAATTTATTTGGTTGTCGACATGGCTCGAGAGTTGCATGATCGGGAACTTAGCAGCCATTATTCTAAGGTATCATACCAATTATTCGCATTTGAATGACGGAAGTCATTTGTAGTGGACGTATAATAAATATCACCTTGCGTTGAAAACACTTTTTGCAAAAATTTCCTTTCTTCTTTCCATTGAGTGGGACAGAAGAAGGAGAACCTTCGTATGTCAACAGAAAATGCTACGAAAGCTTTTCAAAATTACATTTCATGTTCATACCAGCATTTCATTTGTCATTGAAATGTTTCCAGCATTCTACAAGTTTGACGATAGTGAAAGTATTACCCTGAGTGAGGTCTACGAACTCGATCTTGCCTCCGCACTGCAATTTTCTCTACATTTCATCCTTGAGTGCAAAAAATTATCTCTAAATACCTACAGTAACAATCTTCTAAATTTTGAGACGTGGACCATATCTGTTATCCGAGTCCTTCACTTAATTTTGCAATAAATGTTATGAGGACTTGCTTGGGTTCTTTTGAGTACGAACTGAAGATGGCTGGTCTAAAATTCAAAACTGTGGTATGCTATTGTTAAATATTTTATTTTTTTACAGATAAAATATAAACTGCTGTGAATCCAATGCAGTCTTTGCAAAATCAATAAAGAAGGAAATAAATAAGTACCAAAGGTATTTTGAAAAACTATACACGGCAGAAGTTAAAGAATTGACAGGATTCTAGCTCAACAGCTAGTCTAATTTATACTGATTTCATATCCTAGGATATTTTTTTTATTTCTAGATTTTCTAGTGTCGGATTTATTAAGTAGTTTCTTTTGTTTTCTAGAGTAGAATTTATTAAAAAAATTTAAATAGGTTATATTGGGCCGCAAATTACACACTAGAGTCGCTGCTTAGTCAATGAGTGGTGTATGCAAGTGATGTCGTGCTCCCCCACTTCTACGCAAATAAAAGAAAAAATTCCTGAGTTTCTAATCAGCGGCAAAAGACATTCGTTGATAAATGAGTAACCTTTGCTGCTAATTAAAAACTCAGGAATTTCAATTTTAAACAGAAAAAGAAAAACGAAATTATGACTTAAACAAGACAACAAAAAAGGACGAATCCCAATAAGCAAACGATTTTATATATCTATGCGGAAAATTAATGAGACATTTGGACTGACGGGATTAAACGACAAATTCTCCCGAATAAGGCGTTTAGTTCTTCCCTGGTTATCGGTGTTCCCGATGAAAACGAATACCACGTAAACACATCTATAATACGGTTTTGTTACGAAATTTGGAAGCAATTTTATTTTACCCGAGCATTTTAATTTTGACTTATGTCAGCATTCCAAAAAAGTTTTGAAAGTCTTCGAAAAGATGGTGTTAAGAAAAACCATCGGAGAAAAACGAAATGAAGATTGAGTTGGCGTGCGTCAAATCTTTGACGAATCCAAAAAGATCCAAAAAAAAAAGAAAAAGATCAAGCTGTAAGAATTCCAGTAGCCATTTCGGGATACCGAAAAAGTTATGTATGTAAACTTTCACTATCTACTCAAATCAATTCCTTACTAATTAGAAATAAAGCCGTTTTTTTCTGCGCTTGAGAACATTTCAGGGTATAATTTTTGAACAGAAAAGAAATAAGACGAGACTTCTCCGTTTCCGACACCTTCTGCCTCTCTGCCTATTGAGGTAAACATGGTTTGAGCATAATGTGCGAAGCTCTTTGATTGGCTAACCGATTTCGTTATACATTGTCCGGCTACCCCGACGGAGTTCTGTATGAGGAGAAGTTATGACAAGCGTAATCCGAATTTCAGTGGAGAATGTGTTATACGAGGACCAACCCGTTTAATAGCTTGGTCATGCAAAGCCAGCCTCGTCATGCTTTGTACTGATCCACGGCTTCAAAGTCTTATGTGTGGCTGAATTTTCGTATAGCACATCATATTAGGAATGCTGCCATCTGACGTTTTTGTATTTTGCATTTGAAAAGCCACGTAGCTTAACTTTTGCTTAGCTTATCCTATTAGGAAAGCTGCAATTCGAACATGGTCTCCTGGTTTTTCGCAAGCGACTGGTTTTGCTATGAAGTTTGAGGTTAAATGCTATTACGGCTGCTAGCAAGGAGGGCGATGGCTATCATGCGTGATAGTACAAGAGAACATATGTTATGCTGGTGTTAGCCGTTTCTGGCAGAGGGTCTTGTCGAGATCTTTGCTTCATATCCCTAATCCATATAGGTGTACATACTGTATGATGATCATCAAGAATCTGTGGTTATCGAGGAAGTATTGATTATTTTGAATACCTTGTCGACTGCATTTATGGAGGAAATACAAGCTCTGAGACCATCCTTTTGTTGAGAAAAATCTCTAGCGACATAGATAATTTTAATGAGTTTGTTAGTTTGTGTAGCCCTTTTCTGACCCACAATGAGCTTTTGCTCTCTTGCATAATACATAATAGGCGACTGGCAGACATAGGCCCAAGATGCCCCCTCCCCTTGCTGATCACGCACGAGTGTTGCCATCTGGAGTTGTTTTACAGCATCCAGGTATTAAATGTAATGAACAGTCAATCGAGAGAGACGTTACAGACCAATTTCTATATCAACCCCTAGCAAACCTTTCCTTCGGTATTTGAAGGCACACGTCAAGAAGTCGTCTGGAATTTTCAAATCTGTTTCTCTGAGAAAAATGGCGACGAAGCGAATGTCAAGTTCGACGTTCGTTTCAATCAATCCTCATATGGACCTTCTCTTCGGTACGAGACTCGACAAATTAAATCGTCGCATGATTATCAGCTTATTTTAGCATATTTTTCAATTGAGTGAACTTTTAGAAACTCACTGTTTGACTATGCTTACGGTAGTATGATGTAGAATGCTCATGTTCCGTTTAAGACGAAAAAACCTGTAAAGACCTATAACCACGCAAATAATGTCCAAAAATGTGAAGGATTTCAACCAATATTATCTTTATTCTCTACTGAGAAATAGCTCAATTTTCCGTATCAAAAGTTGATTTCTTACGAGGAGTTTCAAGATGTCCGTGTGCGCTTTAGGAACCAGAATACCGTTTCTATACGCTTTTAATTTCTCCTGAGTCTTGTAGTCTACGTTTCGTGAAGAAGAACTAAATCACGTCAACATGAAAGGTTCAATAAAATACACTGATATTATTTGTCCTGAAGCTCGATTTTCAATTTTTTCATTCAATTTTTTCATATTTCAAATTCAATTCCTTTGGGGAACAATAAGTAGTGCCCTTTTACAAAACGCATCTTAGAAGAAAGAAAATCCGCTTAGGACTTTAAGGATTTTCAAAAATGGTCTCTTGGTACGTAACAACGCGTTAATATTTCAAGAGAAGTTTTCAGCTGCTTTCGCTTGAGTTCTCACAGTTGTGGCTCAGGGCATCTCTCTGACGTTTGCCGTCGATAGTCGAGGTCTATATCGTTCTCAGTTAATCGCCTCGTTTTACACCTCATTACTGACCATTACTGACTCTACCGCTGTGGATAATAAGGGTTTGATAAAAGTATTTACTGGGACATTTTCATTAGATTTGGACGGGTATAGTGTATCTTATTTTGCTGATTTAATTCTGATGTTTGTTTTCATGCAGTGGGAGGTCTCAGTAGAGCGACTGGATGTTGAGGTTGAAGTTTCCACTATATATTTGTTTGACGTTTTTTGTTTAGACATTTTGCTCGACCTATTGCTCGTGTAGTATGTGACTTGCACTTAGATTCTTAGATATTAGATGGTTTGATATCTGCTTTCATTTTTAATGTATTATCTTCAATCAGATTAGGGTTTCATTTTTTAAAAGAAAATTGACATCCGTTGGTAGTTAAAAACAAAATTGCATTAATTCTCGAAGAAGAAGAAGAAGAAAAAATAAGAGAAAGAAATAAGAAAGAAATAAGAAAAAGAAATAAGAGAAGAAAAAAGTATTATTGTCACTTGACAACGAGCTTCAAGTCATATTTAGAGACCAGACCGTCGGAGTAGTGTAGTTCCTGCCTCATATCGGGATTTATTTTCATGCCCAAGAAACAGAAAAGTTATAGCTACTTACTTTTTTTGGAAAAAAAATTATCGTAACAAAAAATATGCCAGTTTAGCCATACGGAATTTATCATTTTACTTGTCATTTATCGTTTTACTTGTCTTTATCATTTACAAATGATATGATTGGTTGGTACCAAGTTTTGAAATTCACCACTTTTTCAACTTTTTTACAACGATGGTTTTAAATACTTTTGGGTGCTTGAACGATGAGAGTTTTTTGATGCAGTGCTACGATGGTGTTCTTCAAAATCACTCATTCTAACTGCTCACCCTTTTAAGTCATCGCTTAAAATGTAGATCTTGTTGCATTGGACCATACCGTCCCGTACAGGGTTTAGTCTCTGCACACATGTTCATCCTGCCAACATACGGGATGCAAAGTATCTATTTCCTCGTTCGTCAAGTGTTTTCGTTCCTACTTTGACTTTTTGAATGATTGACCAATTAGAAAATGAAGAAATTAGTCACCCCTATCCCTGGAATTTTAACTGGGAAAAATTTTTCTAGACTGACGTTCGCCTTATTGAAGGCGTGATATATTGTGTCCGTTCAAATGCTCTTAAGTAATCTCACTGGAGTTCTAAAGTCATTCTGCCTGAGTATAGTTTAATCATGGTTTTGTCAAGATGAAACGAAGTTTCTGTATGTTGTTGGAGACACTCAAATTTAATTCTCGATTGATTGGCTTAATTAATTCTTATTGATTGGCTCAATTAGCTCTTCCCAGTTTCCCAGCTCAGAAAGCTTGCCATCTACCTCTGTCGTTTAATTTTTAAGCTCTCTTTATTGCAAAGCTCGTTGCATTCGTTACATAGGTTATACGTATCTCTATCTTTGAGATACGATATAGAAGTTACGTTATTGTCTGCTCTTTTGTTTCCCTTTACAGTAAAAATTGGGACGGATTCCTAGTACAATTGTCACAAGCGAAGTCTATTTTAGGAGCACTCAGCATTTACCCGCATTTGAATCTGTAAGTTGCGCAAGCCCCGCACGACAAATAGATTGATTTAATATAAAGTAAAAGATGGTCATTATAAGGACATTTTGAAGAAGTTCTGATTGTCGCCATGTTATAAAAATGATCAAAGGATGGAATCGGCGCCAGCAGCAGTTCGTCTTCGATATAATATTGGAGGATAAAGTTTCCTAATTGAGCTTTCTCGGAATAATATGTTTAGGAATTTTCGTCCTGATTTGGACAAATGTTGTTTTCAAGCGAAAGCATTGGACGATGTGAATTTTTTTATGATTTTATTTGAGGATATAGGATATTATGCAATTTCAATGCATAACTGCATCGGTTGCAAAACAAGGATATCGACAAAATTTTGGCGTGACTAAAATTCATATAATATCCTGCAGAGATTCGCCACGAGTCATATTATTTAGGATAGGATATCGTGACGCAATCTATTAAATAGAGTATGTGAATTCTTCCCCTAGGGAATAGTGCCGCTGTTGAGATCTTTCTTTCGAGAATAGTCTTATTGCTTTGCAGGCTATCTTTTAATCTCATAACAGAACACTCAGACATTCTTAGCGATCTGCATAATTCACAACAATCTCGTGCATTACATATGCCGCCATCAAATCACTTTGGCGCAAGTCAAGCTGGAGTGGAGCCGGGGGCAATGTAGCCTCACTAATTATTATGCCATCCAACAGAATGGCCAAACACACGAAAAAGGTCTAACACTAAATCACGCTAATGGCTACATGTATTCTAACATTCCAAGTACCATTTCGGATGTGAATGTAATTGCAGAGTACTCTCTTGATAGCCGTAGGTGCCGCGAATTGTATTTGCAAGCGATTGTACGGCAACTTAGTGCGCCATTGAACACTTAAAATTTCTACCAGGGATATTAAAAAGTGTGACAACCAGCTATCACGACTCGGCAGAATGCATGGACAATATAGCAAAAGGCTCATATGCACGTAATCGTACATTACCTCAAGTTGGTCCTATATTGCATGGCGTTACCGAGTGTTGCCTGGCAGAGATCGAAGGAGTCAGTTCTACGGCAGCAGGTGGCTTACCTTTGATTTACTAGCAGAGTTCTGCGCTAATATTTATGGCGGTGGATTAATCTCGCGCCTACCAAGAAAAAGATCGTCTTCAGGTACCGATCTGGGGGTAAGTGTTCGAGGAAAAATGATGGTTCTTAGGGACAACGGTGATGGTAATTACTATGAGACTTTGTTGATGACATATTAGGGATGGTGTAGTTTTGGCGACGAGCTTTTGAGGAACGTATTTAGCGGTTATGGTAAGAGTGTTTTATAGCAAACATGCTGTGTATCGGAAGTGAAACTAAGAATTTGGTCGAAATCTTAGCACCAGGTTAGTGTAATCAGCAGCAATTTAAGACGTTAACGCAGTTTTTGGGCGTCAAAAATTTTCGCCATATTCATGACCAAGTTCGTGAAACGGTTGCGGTTGATTCATCTCTTCCCATGAGAAAAACCAAGACAAAAGTCTGGGAATCCGTTTCTCTTAGTCACGAAGAGGTATTTAAAGGAAAGAAGGATCAATATCAGAGGTCCTCTCCAAAGTTACTCCCTTACTATCTAAAGATCAGTAAACGTTTTACTGCCGGCTGGGGTGCCGTTTTACAGCAGCTTCCACTGTGAGGCTGGTCCAGCATCTATTCATTAGAGCATCAGGTTTTTGCCGAGCTCCATACCTACAAATCAGGCATTCAAGATTGCCACCAGGTATTGTAGGCAGAAATATGACCAATCGTTCCGTTCCGACTTTTTCTTGAGCTTCATAGATGTTACATGCATTGGGCAACGGCGGTTAATTAGCACATTGTTGCATAAATTCAATTTAAAGTTGGAAAAATGGTGCCAAGCATGCGTGTTAATTGTTTTTGACAAAAAGTAGCGGTTGCTTCAAATATTTAAACAAAACACATGGAGAAATAGTCTTGATAGGGTGCTATAAATATAATTTTTTGCATCGTTTTGAAGATACAATACTTGAAACGCGGTTGCTTCGCCCGAGTACTATTGACGACCATTAATCAATTTTCGGACAGCATTTCTCGAGTACATGGTGTTTTGATTTATACTTGAAACGAACTCTAGGATTACTCTTAATTACTTAGGCACTGCTGTTAGTACTTGGGTAGGATTTATGGCTCTTGAGTCAATGGAATTAACAAGAAAAATTTTGCGTAAATCTCTAGACAATTGCTTTTTTATCTTTATGTTATAGTCCGGTGTCATTACAATATTTTTTGCATTCCAGGATTCGGATTAAAATATTAAACAAGCTCGAAATCCTCCTAGATACTAATTTCGTTTGGGTTGTGTTCGCATGTTATGGTTTGAGGGTGGTGATGACTTGAAACGTTGATTTTGCTCAAAAAATTTCATTATCTAGCATCTGAATTGTTGGTTTTTTTTTATTGTTTTATCTTGTTTTAAGTATAGGAATCTATCAATCTTGATTCGATGGTACTGATTCGGAAAATTTTGATTTCAGAGTGTCTTTCAAATAAATTTTATATTTGCACTACACTAGTTTGATCACTTAATACGCAAATAGGTATATTTTTTATCAAATTTAAAGGAAACAGTTTATATTTAAGAAAAACATGATTTATCCTTTTTTTCACATTTTATAAAAAAATTGAGCTTCTAGGTATCAAAATAAAATTGCACTTTTTATATCAATTCTCAATTATATTTTTGGTTGAGGTAGGTCTCCTATAACCACTTTCATGGGTGTCGTTACTCATCTCATAGCAGTGGCCTGACATGTGCTATCAACCGTGGTAGGTCTTTTCTCTTGGTGGTATGATCCGTCTAAATCGCTCATCACGATGGACGCATCAACGCGATTATTTGAAGAAAAATCAAGAAAGAGGTGAAGAGTTGATATTTTAGTAGAATTCTGAGGGTTTGCCATCTTCTTTTGTTCAGGAATCCATGAACGTCTTGTCTTAAAAAACTGCCATGTCTCCTTTAAAATGCCATGTTAGACTGGATCACGTTTAGGGCCTCATTTTTGAATTTGGGTCATTATGGCGCAATAGAGCAATACAAAATTTGGACCGTAAAGCATATTTGAATCAACTTATTTCAAGGGAAAAGGTGGACCAGAAGGTTAGCTGACCAGAAACAAGGATGATCTAGATTATTTCCCCGAACGTTACTATCCGAACAAGATAGGCTAATGCTCTGACACAAGAAACACGGTGTCAAATATTACTGCGAAAAGTGGGAGTCAAACTCAACTGTTACACCAGTATCCTTGGTATAAAAATACCAAGTATCCTTGGTATAAAAATACCAAGGTATACCAAATCAGTACCTGGAATCGTAAAATACCATCCCGCTTTTCTCATACCAAATCAATAACAATCAATTTACCAACATATACATTTACATTATTCACGAAATGACGTTGGTAACTTGGATGTTGTTAAAGGTTATACTATGTTTGTTGAAATATAACCTTCTATTATTTGAAAGCAATGATTTGTGCTTAGTTTTATCGAGCTTAGTAATGGTTTTTCTTCTTTTCTCAGGGACTTAATTTGCCGAATAGTTAAGTTTTTTTCTTTTCTAAGTCTATTAGAGCATTACCTGCATTTGAAAGACTATGCAGGAGATTAACTTTGCGATCTAAGCCAAGTTTAGTACTTGGCTTACTTTCAAACTGCTCTTGCTTGTGCTAAAAAATTCCAATTAGGGATAACAGGTAAGAAATTTTGGCTACTGTATACAATCAACAGTAGTTCCTAGTAGATGTATTGCCAGAGCATGTCCTGACTTTCGCCGACATAATATTAAGTATGACTTTATAGGTTGTTGAGATCTATAGCTTACCTCAGGTCTTCAGGATGTCTCTTCTGGGATTTCTTCGAAAAGGAAGGTAGTTTTACCATCTGGACAACTATTCCATTTACTTTGTGAACCCTTATCGGTCTACTGTCATTTGGGTTGCTGGGCACTGTCTCACCGCTTCACTATCTGTAATCTACTCACATGTAAGGTCTTTTACGCGTTATAGGCTAATACTCTTTGAATAAATTTTAAGTCTAGCGGAACTACATCAAATAACACTTGTAATCCATGCAGTGAAGACTTTTTGACAGATTGGGGACAACTGATTTTTACAATCCTGACCAGGAATCTACTTCGAATTATTTTGATTTATTGACTTCAAAAATAATTTTCACTTCTTTTTCCCTTAAACAAGAACAATGCCGTCAAAACTTTTGTTTGGCTCATTAAAATCGTAATACATTCGTAATTCTATTATCCTCTTCTATATCACTATCACATTCTTCTAGAAGTAACATGGGAGTGTTATTGCTTTTTGAATTTACGCTTTACTTATGGCCTCCCTTAAAAATTTGTATAATCGATGAACTCGTCATAAGGTGCGTGTCAACATATGTGTCACATGTGACATGAAAACTTCATTTTTTTACCAGGCTTTTTTTTCAACGGCTCGCTCATCAAATCTGAATCCATACTTGATAAGAATTTTTTATAAAAAATAATTACTTTGCAATTATTTGATCAATATATTTAGCTTTTTTATTGCACGACGCGTTTCACTGAACCAGTCATCATTATCAAGTGCATTGACAATTTTGGACTTTAGGCTACCTTTTGTATCCTATAAAATCATGAATGAAAAAAGTGATTATGCTTATCCATCAAAGAGGGTAGATTTAAATGTGTTTGTTTGGTAATTAAGGACAGTAATATCATTAATTCTAAGGTGTTTATGAATTTCTAATGCTTCTAAAATATTGAGTTCATGGGCCTTAGATAAATTATGGAGGATCTTTAAGTTTTCAATTGAAGGGAATTCATGATTGGTTTCCAGGAAGTTGTTTGCTACGTTAGAATTTGATTTTTGATGAATCTAGGGTTTGAACTGCTCATCAAACCTGGCTTTAAAGGATCTACCAGTTGGCCATTAAACCCACAATTACATTCTCCACATGTAATGTTATAGACTCCTGATTTATTAAATTTGCTCGTTGATTGTTTGGCGTTGTAGAAAAGGGTGGATAGTTTTTGGCTAGGCTTGAAGGCAATGTGAATGTTATCATTAGCTAAAATTCGAGAATTTTATTGGACAAAAATATGAAAGGAGTACAAATTTTCTTTGGATTGTTTCTTCTATCTTCGGATAAATTTTATAAATTGTGTCTTCCATATCTTTTGATTGTTTTTTCCTTATGATCAATTAGCTGATGCGAAAAATGGTTATTATTTGCTATTTCTTTGGTGGTTAAAATTTCGCTATTATTCGGTATGGAAAACGCACGGTCAACCATCGAATAGTTGCATCCAAGAAGATGGGCTTTGTAAAAATGTTAAATTTTAGGCTGTTAAAAAGTTCCTGGTGATGGTCAGATCCAGAAAATTAATTTTCCGATCATTATCGTGTTTAACCGTGAAGGAGATCGAAGGATGTATATTGTTGTAGAAATTTAGAAGGTGGGAGAGTTGGTGATTGTTTCCTGTAAAGCCAATAAGGATGTCATCAACGCATCTTCACCAAAAAATGACATGGTTTGTGAATTCAGATTGTAAATCAGCTGCCTCAATATTATCCATAAAAAGGTCTGTCATAAGCGGACTCAGAGGGGAACCCATAGCAAGCCCTTTTTTCTGTTTATAAGTGTGTTTTCAAACTGAAAATAGTTTTTCCAAAGAAAAATTTTTAGCAAAGTACAAATTTCCGTTTCTTAAACCGGGTATATGCTTTTCGTCGCCAAAAGATTCTATCAAAAAAATCTTTATATGCAATATTGGAAATCATGTTTGCAACATCAAATGAGATAAGAGAGCAGATATTTGAAATATTAAGATTGATATATTAACTTTTTGACCAGGTCTGTGGAGTTTTTTATGCTGTCAGATGCATTGAAGTTAGTGGTTTCTTTAAAATCTTCATTAACAGCGATTGCTATTTGTCGCGAGGAGCTGTTTATAAATGAGACAACTGGTCTAATGGGATTATTCTCTTTATGTACTTTTACAAGTCCATAAAGTTTTGGGGCCATCGGGTTCATATTTGTTAGTCGAAATTTCCCGTTTTCGGGGAAAATGTGGTTGGTGGATTTAAGAATATCTTTCAAGGCAGTTTGAATTTTATTTGTGGGGTCCTTAATTAAGATGATAACAATTTCTTTTTCTATAAAATCTAAGATTTTTTGGTTATATTGGGCTTTTTCGATAAATACAGGGGAATTGCCTTCATCAGGTTTCGCAGCTTTTAGGGGGCTATTCTACTTTAGGACCCTATAAAATTGCTAATTTTTGCGATTTTTTTTGAGGAGTCATTGCATGTATCGTTATAAATCCTTCTGGCATTGAACTCTTGAACTTCACAAATTTTTTTTTTTATTTATATATACATATATATGTATATATATATGTGTATATATATGTATATATATATATATATATAGTCATGACGCATACATTCTTGACATGTCATAAAAAAAGGGGTGCACTTGTCCATGTGATTTCTCGGCAAGAGAGAGTTTGAAACACAAAATTCTTGATATTCTTATTTTTTGATTCTTAATTTGTATAATAGCGGCTATGGTTGGTACTAGAATCATGAAGTTTTATGCAAAATCAACAATATGGCGACTGTTTGAAATTTTTTTCCATAGTACCAACTATGGCTGTATGTTTGACAAATATTTGGTAAAAATTTCAGGAGGATCGGTTCGTTAGTTTCTCAGAAAAGCTTTGGACAGTATCGAAAAACATGATTTTGGGAAAAACGCGTTTAAAGCTTTTTTTATTGAAAATTTGTATAAAAATGATACTTTCAGCTAATCAAACCTCGTTGCCCATATTGAGAAAAAGATATATTTCCGTCACATTCTTTACACTTAACAAACGTTTTTAACACAGAAAACACTAAAAAAAGGTTTAAAATACAGTAACTTGACGTCTGATCAATGTTTACGTCTAATGAGAGATTACTCGATTTTCTAATTTGTTTCGGCTGACTTGCTCGTATAATTTGTTTGTGTTTCATTAGAATACCTATTGCCTCGAAATTTTCTTTTTTTAGGTCTAATTGTACCCCTGGCTTCTCGAGATCCTTTTCTTTCCATTTTTATACAAAAAAATTTGTTCAAGATTGATACTTTTACTACGACATGCGAAGTGAAACTAAGCGTACAAATAAGAGTTCAGGGTCAACTTTCTCTTTCAAAAATCAATGTAATATACTAACAAGAAACTAATATACATATCTATATTTATCTATCATAACAACAGCTGCGAGTTTATACAAAGCCTAAAATCAACGGGAGGGGCCGAGCCGTTGAACGTAATTAGTTTTTATAAAACATTCTTATCTTGGAATGGATCAAAAAGTAAATAAACGTTACATCGAACCCTTCCTACTTGATAATTATTCTTACTCTGTTTGCCAAGGATAGTAAGCAAGGAATTACACATTTTGTTTAATTTTCTTTGTGGTTGATCCACATTTTATAGAGCACTCGAGGCAATAAGTGACGAGCTCGAACAAAACCACGTAGTCGAAAGGTCTGGTAGCAATAATTTATCATGCGAAAGGAGTTGCAGAGTTGAATCTTTCGTATTATGGTATCGGCTGAAGATCAGCTTTCACATCAACATTTGGATTTTGATTCTTTAATCAGAATCCAAATTTCGTTGATTTTTCAAATGTCAAATAGTAACTTGAAGTTGTAGATAAAAGACTAAGTATTCTATTATGTGAATTATAGAAACTTATTTCTCTTTTTTCCAGTACTGAAATATATTGCGTTGGCAATTATCGGTATAGCATATATAGAATTCTTCTTTATGTCCTGTATCGAGTGAACAAAGTACCATGGATCGGCAATTGAAGTCTAAAGAATAAATAAATGTCTGCTGAGGCCAAATCTAGACAGTACGGTGGTATTCGTTGCGTTTTTTTTGCTTTATATTTGGTCAATCGTGGGCACGATGCAATGGCACTTTGTCATCATGCAAAATACATTTATAGGTTTTCCACAATCCTAATTATTTCTGGCCGATATTTTTAGGAAAACGTCTTATTTTGCCCGAATGATATATTTTGTTAAAGGAAAAACTAGTCCTGGATGTAACTTTAAAAAAAAAACAACGCGCATCACGTTTGTTTTTATCGGATTTGGCGTGCTTTCTTCGTTTTCGGCTCGTCTTTTCTCTCCCATACTATTACCCATACATACTTATTCCAACACACATAAATATTTATCACCAGTCATTCGTTCCGTGAAGTAATACGTTCCAGTATTTCCTAAGCGACCTCTGCAGTCGTGTTTTTGCAGCAAATTCAACTCTTTTTGGAACGATCCTAATGGAGACACGAACCACGCGCATTGTGTTATCCAAAATTAAACGTTTTGACTTTTGACGGATGTTGAGTTAACGTGTAATCTCTTTTGAGCTGCAAAGGATTTTTTCAGCACAATTTCTTCACAATTTCACTTCATCTTCTTCTTTCGATTTCTACGGTTGTAACTATCGACCATCCTCCAGAATGATCCTGCATCTCTTCAATCACTTCATGGCTCTCTTTGATTGCCTTGAACCCATTATAACTTTCGGTGTTTGGCATCAACAAATCCCGATGGACCTTTTCTAACATTTTCAATGATCCCAAAAACATCCCAAAATATTTCAATGATCCCAATTCCATTTTTAACACAAAATGTAATGCAGACCCATTGTGATCAGCATTATGATTCATTGCAAAAATTATGACATACTACCGAGATACATTGGTTCAACCAGCTGCTGTCAACCAAATGACTGACTGACGTGCTTTAATATCGCAGGGTAATGCATCACAGTGTTACCAACTTACGAAAAAAATAACTAAAGTTCAGAAATCATTAACACGATTCAATTAAATTACACGATTCGGTTACTTTTTTGACTGAATGTAGAATGGAATGAGGAATAGTTTTTCACGTACATCAAGGTAAACTGGTTTTCCGAACCGTGATCAAAAATATTCTTTTGACAAATATTCTTTGTATTCTTTTTGAATTTTTTCATTTATTCGTATCGAAAAAATCAATTAAGGAGATTAAAAATAACATTTGCGGAGTGCAAGTTGCAAGTTACTTTATAAGGTGTAAGCAAAACTGAATCGGGTTATGATATCAGTGCTGATTTGAAAATAATGTTGTTAATAGTGTAATTGAAAGGAGTTCGAACTGGGAGGAGGCATTGGAACAAGCATGCAACCAGGTTTTGTTTTCATAAGAATACAAGCAATTTTGAAAGAAACAGGAAAGCAAAACATAAAATGCAATATGTTCTAAATTGTTCTTATTCTAAAATTGCTATGTTCTAAAATGTAATATGTCGTACCAAAGCGAAAACCTGGCATGAATGGTAATCGATAAGATTGCCAAAATAATGGACGAATCGCTCCGGTAGTAAGACTATACCTTGGTCACGTTCCTTTGACATGGAGCGGGGCTTGAAAAATCTGATAATCAAAACCAAAGATGATGGCGTTCGGGCAGGATAAGTTCAACCAGCAGATATGTGACCTCATCGCCGAAACATATACCGGTCAAACAACATGTCTAGAGGAGGACAACTCTTCAATCTACTGAGGTTGTGTACTAAATGTAGACTGGTCTTACAGCCATGACAAAGACAAGAGTAAAGGTTGTAACCTACACGAACGACATAGTTTGACTATCTTCTAATAAATATGTCCTTGCTCTTTCGGGGCTTGCTGATGTTTTAACAGAACAGAGAGAGAGAGAGACAGAGAGAGACCCACAACCGTTTCGTAAGAAAAATTTGAACTAGTCAAATTTGAAAAGAAAATTAAGTCTCCAATCCTTGATCTGACAAAGGCTTCAAATACTGACAAGCCATATAAAGTATGCTAGCATTGTCTTTGAGAGTGAACTGATATGGAAAGGAAATAAAAAAAGGCAACGATAGCATTTTAGTATCGCAGAAAAAAGTTTTCCTAGTTATGGGACCTGCGGTCTTAGGCTTGCTTGTAGATTCTCGCAACTTTCGTGAGACTCATTCTTTCTGATAGAATTTTAATTATGGATTGATTACAATCTGTTTTACCTCCAAAGAAGACACATTTTTGATATAAATAATCATGGAATTATCGTGCCTTGTCGATACATGGAATAAAAGGACTTCAAAAGATTCGGAAAGTCTGTCAGCAGTTTAGGATTTGCTACCTTGCGGTATCTGATCAAAAGTGGAACGAAATAGTCGAAGCATGCTATGAAGTTTCTGTTGAAATAGGGTGATGATTCATTGGACTGCAAGACATGCTGGAGTCCTGTGGATGTAAAGCCAATGAGTTTACGAAAGGTGCAGCAGACTTCAAGCCAATATCAGTGCTAGATGCCACGTAGCTTCCACAAATAGTGAAGGACATTTTAAACGAGAGGCTGGCTGATAAACTAAACCAAAATTAGATAGAGAAAATGAAAATGTCCATTTTAACAAGAGCTATCGGAATGATACAATGAAAACAAGCTTATTTCTTTGTGAAGTTGTAGGATCACTCTGTGCCCTATTGATAACAATTTAATGCAATTACTACTAAATGCCATGACTCGTTCAGAAACTAGAAGACACATAAGAAAAAAAGGACACTACTGCCTCGTATGTAATTGGGGACTAACGCTCAACGGAGAGCCAAGATGCAGGGATCTAATGGAGGTCTCAGAATGTGCTTCAAGGAAAATTATTGACACGTACGTGTTGAACGGCGACATCGCGAGGGTGGTAAATACACAGAATACGCTTTCTCATATTAGATGATAAAGGAAGATCCCTCTGTACCCTGAGTTGTTGCGTAGCGGTAAATGCTGTTAAAAGAAATGTTGCAAGGATCAATGTACAGGAATTCGTTATGAAGAAAGAATTTATTATATTCTGATTATATTTCGTACTAGAATCGTGGACACAATGTTGTAAGGACTAATGCAAATACATTCGAATCCCTAATCCTCGTACTGTTCATTTATCGGTCAAACACATTACCGAAAAGATTTTATGTTGCTCAGCATTATGTTAAAATGGTAGAAAAACCTCAGCATCGATTTAAATTGCAAAACTTTCATAAGTGGACTTAACCGCCCAAACTTATCAATAAGGTAAAGTTGGTTGTGAACATTTTCCTAGCTTATTAATCAAGGAAGTAAATTTCAACCTTGCAATAATTAATTTGAGTTCTTTTCAAGCGTGTGCAGCAAAAAGAGTTCTAAGTAGTTGCGCACCATCCAAGCAAGCAACTGTAATAATCCAGAAGTGATTTCCTATACGCTAAATAGTCTGTGCTGGTTGCACGTTATCTCACTCCAGGAATCAACATTCAATTAGGCAAATCAAAGTTTCGATCTGGCCTTAATTTCTACCTCAATCCAAACATCTCAGTATCTAATTCTAATCCATCGCATGTAGGAGATTATCTTCTTGCCGTGCCATTGTTAGTGTTCCTTTTGCTGCTGCTGCTGTTGTTGTTGTTGTTGTTTTTGTGGTACATTGTTGAATTGTTCGTTCGAATGGACAATGTGGTGGATTATGATTTGTTGATCTATTCAATTAATGCAATGGCGAAAGCATGATCATGTCCAAGACGAAAGATATAATGAACCAGGTGTGGATGCAGCAGTTATAGAGAGTCAAACTGATTATGAGTGTTATGCTAAGTAGGTCTTGTGGTCTAAGATGGTAACACAAAAGCGCATAATATGAATTCATTGTTAAGGTTAATTTGTGTGTGTTAACTAGTAACGGGAAATGTGTGTGGTTACTTATGTGGGGGGATGTGCAGATTGTTACAATGTGTAATGTTTTGCCTATGCTAAAATGTGGATTGAAATCACCATTATACTAGCATGTTCGCATAATAAAGGGAGTTACAATGTTTTGGGATCATGAGAGACAGTTCTTTACCCAAATGATTCGCATTGTGTTCCGGTTAGAGCAGTTGCCTTCAGGGTCTCAAGTACTATTGCTAAGAAGGGTTTTAGTTTGATTTGTGGATTCGGGAGAATTATGAGGTGTATTCTGTATTTCTTGAATGAGTGAAGAAAGTCGGTTTGTCGGGGATGGACTTTTAGATGGACATATCGGACTACTAATTATCACTAGAGAATTCATCTTTGCAACGTTTTTCTTGAAAATATTTTTGTGCTGTAGTATATATATTCATTTTAGTGACTTTTGTAATTCCTCCTTGGCCATGCACTTTCATTTTTCTTTCAAGATACTTGGGATCCTCGTTCAACTTTCAGAGCAGTTAACCCGAAACGTTATACTGGTTGCGGCCACAACGCAGCACAAACAGCGAAATGAGCGCAACATTCCGCAGGTCTTGAAAAATTTCAAAAGTTTAGCATACAGCAAGGACCAGAGTTGGTTGAAAATGAGAAATGATGTAGAATAGGAATTAGCATTTACCTTATCACTACGAGACCACCAATCTTAACCTGTTGAGCTCGTAGAAAATGGGTATAGGAAACTGCAAGGTATACAATGATAAAAAATGAGGAGCTAAATGACGGGAGGAGAATATGCGCATACATACATACATACTTATATTCATGTACATATATATTTTTTTCTGGCATCAACAGTCTCTGAATTGTCGGCATTGTGGACCTCATTGTTCTAATGGACCTCTTGTCTTATTGAGACAAGTTGGTTCAAGGATTTTTCAAAACATTTGTTATTACGTACATTTTTAACAATAAAAGTGGTTGTATGGAGGCTACGTGTGTATTTGCAAACATTTTGCAATCATATCCTTTCGTAATGTTGCAGGTATTGTTCTATCATCTGTCTCAATGTAGTCTACGGTAGACGATGCTTCAGGATTTTTGGAAAAGAAAAGTTGAGAATTTCAATGAATTGGTGTCAATGTTTTAGAGTCTAAAATTATCAGGATTTGTGGATAATAAAGATGTTCTTATTCAGAATAAATCATTAGCATAGCTCTAAAATATTCACTTCACCTTTGACGGCTTCTTCGTGGCAGTTAGTGTGATGCCTCGAAGATATTATTTGTGTTATTATTTAATTCCACCCTCTCACTTGTCATATACTACCGCAATGACAGATAAGTACGGCGTAAGCTCTGCATTCAGCCTCCTCTTTTGATCATCTGGAATTTCACTACCTCTCAAGTGAATAATTGGCATTTAGCTTCAGTAGATTCATATCGAAAACAGCCCTTCTGAAAAGTTCCACATTGGGAAGGTCCAAACAGCCTCAGTTTTCAGATTTCATAAGATGATCAAAACTGTTTTTTCCGATAAAAAAAAAGAGTCTTTGAAAAGAGTTTCAAAGAATTATGAATAAGAGTGAAGTTGACCAGAAAAATTAGTCATTACTCAAATAAGCGGACACAACTTATAGGTTAAGGCTGGTAAAGCGTGATATACGAAAGCCAAAGGACAAAAAATGTTGAAGCTCCAAAATATCTACAGTAAAGACACCACTACTATAAACAAACGTATGATATAACAGTATTCAAACCAAATAAGTGGGATCATATTTGGTTTAGTAAAGCTTCTACCATTACTGCGTAAAACAAATTGAATCCCTTGCAGCATCATTTTGCGTAAAAACGTAGTAAATATACGAATCTATTTCTGCTTTTTCTATCCCTGTCTAACTGAACTTGTCCGTGAGTATTCACGCTGTGTGTGGCTACTGTAGCGTATCCACTACACTAACGCTTATAGCGTTAGTACTTGAAATAAACTCCAATCTAACGGCTTTCGACTCCAATTTTCCAGAAACATTGGTATTTATAATGCAACTATGCATGTAATCAGCGTTTCAAAATTAATAGCCATGCAATATGTGTTACATGCACTTTCATACCGGGAAAATTATTCTTACCTACATTTAAGCTTAGAATTAAACTACCCGTCGCGATCTCTCCAAACATCAACGTCGTTTGATTTCAAAGCTCTCTATCTTGAAAAGCTCATTTTATTTGTTACATGGGGTATTGGTATCTCTATCTTTGCAATGCTGCGACGAACTATTAGACTGCGGGCAGATAATTGACTGCTGGTCAACAAGATTAGGATTTTTAAGACATCTAGAACAACTTATTAGTATTTATAAGTATTTTGGGATTAATGATTCATTCATTCATTAAATTTAAGTTTGTTTTTGGCCTTTAAAGGCCCATTTAGCAGCGAATAAATCGTTGCAAAATTTGGAAAATGGAACCCGTTGAGTAGCGTATGACTATCAAATCTGGCGAAAATTGGAGTGTAAATGTCATATAAATTTTACAGATACGTGTTGCTAATGGACAGGTTTTCTCTCAACGAGTAATCGTTACAGTCTTAATTCCTGATACTATGGTTTTCTTGCTTTTTTACGCGGTAGCTGTATAGACAACCCCAGTTCATTTTAGGTGGGAGAGGAAGATGATGATATGACGGTGTTGATTTTGCTGCATAAATGAAAAACGCAAAACATGGAATATAGAACGCAAAACATGAAATACCGAACGGTATGAGATTAAAAGTTTTTGTGACATTTTTGGGCTTAGTAAATTCGTTTGAATGTTTCAGCTTCATTAAGCTACCATAAGTTCATGTTGAGTATCATTATCTGGTTAGATGTAGCCAAAACGCGAAGTTACATCAAATATCCTCAGCTCCCCAATGAGCCTTACAAAACCGAAGAATTTGTAAGTAATTGGAATGAATAATTGAATGTTAAGTAATTGGAACTCCTTTGAGGGAGAGGATCTTAAGTGTTCAGATGGCGTGCTGACATAGAGCAGGAAAGATTGGCATTTGTGGTTATAAATATGGGATTGTTTCTGGTTTGCACACCACCAGTTATTTTAAAGTCAAAGACAAAGGACTGTTCCTTATTTCATCTTGCCAGTGTGTTATTCTTTCAGGTTTCTAAAATGTCCGCCAGAAGAACGCTAGCAAGAATTGATCTATCTACAGCCGGCACGGCAGGTTGCTGTTGGTCCGTATGAGTAGACTAGACTAGACTATAGACAGACCTTAAAATCTATGGTGCTAGACAATGCCATTTGTAGGGGCCTGCTTTGTGCAATATTAACAAGTTGGTCTGTAAAGAGCGTTGAATTAAGGGTGAAAACAAACACATGATTTCACTATGGTTCAACTTTTGGCTGTTATGCTCTATCAAAATTTCAAACAGGACTTACGCCTGTATCATGCAACCTGGTTGATGAGACAGAATTAGGATGATGGTTTGATCTTTTGAATGACAAACAATAGTGACAGGCGAATATCGACCATGTATCCTTCTTTCTATTGAAAAGAGACAATCCAATATTCCTGTTGATAATATCTGTGAAGGGACATGTTTTGTTCTGCATTTATTTAGTAGCTGGATTACATTTGGGAAAGAAAGAAATATCTGAAAGTGAAAGAGCGCTGGATGTTCAGAAATAAAATCAGAATGAGTTGTTCAGATAGAATGATTTTATACAAAACTACTTAAAATGCTTTCGTCCTTCAGCATTTGCGATTTAGAAACGATCGAAAGGACACTGCATTGCTATTAACGGTTATGTTACCATTTGTTATATAAATGTTCTAATTTGAATACTTTCACTGATGAAACACGTTTCCGACATTGTCCTCGATTCCAATCAAGTAACATTTAAACAGGATCGTAGAAGTTGCCTCACATAATAATCGCATATTGAAACAAAAACATGGAAGCGAAAATGGCTTATGCTCTCCCATTGACATTAAATCGAAGTGTTCGATCTCGGCTCCACTCTCGCGTTACTCAAGTTATGCAATTTCAACCACAAACCAGCCACACCGCGAACACAGTTTACATAGGCAACCAAATTGCATTTAACCATTTTAAGACTTCCATCTACTTTGGAACGCCCTCGCAAAGGTCATTTTCTTAAGTGTCTGCACTCGATCAAAACCTCCCAAGCACCGCCATAAAAACTATTTCAAACATTGTTGGAAAAGCAAAAACAAATGCAAAATCAACTTTATGTTGATGAAAAACAAAATGCTCATTCCATGCCCAGGCGAATGTGTGCAGGCGCAAGGTAGGCCGCATGTGGAATTTTCATTCTGTAGGCGTGCAGGTGAGGTTTCCATTGCATACCTGTTGGATGTTGGATGTTGAATATTATGCACTTATTAGGTGGATATCTTATTACGGCGACGAGGCTGCAACGTATTGTTTAAACAACTAATTCCATAATGGAATATCATTGTTGACGCGATTCAAACTTGTTTCCATCTGATTATCCGACTAACAAGTTAATAAGGGATTTATTATTCATTGCGTCGTTGTTGCTGCTTCGATAATTCGTGGAAATTGGAATATGTACGTTAACGTTTAATAGATGAAAGATTTATTCCATGGCATACTAATGCGAGATTATGAAGACGACAAATCGTTTGAACAAGCGTAAGTTCACTTCTCAATTCCATTCATCATTCAATTACTTTTTATTAATTTTTGAAGTGTGGAATAAAAATTTCTTAGAAAACAAATGCAAACGTGTTGAAAAATGTGCTTCGATTCCCATTTGTACAATATATACTTCAGGAAATTGTTAATATAAATATAATAAAGTAAATTTTCAAAGTAAAAACTGCACATAAATGATGCTTTTTTGAGAGGGTTAGAACTTTAAGTCGGCAACACTTTTAGTGCTAGTTATGGTATGACAGCTGTCATTTGGTTTGCCCTTTTATCATGAATAGGTTGACGATTGAGAAACGTCCTGAGAATGGTCCTGATTAATTAAAAAAAATCCATTCTGTCCGAGAAACTCCACATGCACCTCATCGATTTTGTGGTCGACATAATCGACCATCAGAACAATTGGTTCGAGTAATCATAGATGGTTTCTGCATCACGTTCACTCTCACTGATAACACGCATCCATTCATATGTCGTACAGTGCGTAATAAATAAATCATAGCATTCTCGTTTTGGCCCTGTGCTTGCAAGATCTTGTGTTTTAACACCGCTGGACCAACTATTGGTTGGAGTTGTCGCAAATTGGACCACTTGGAATTATCTTTTCGATAAAGTTAATTTTATGACAATAAACACAATTTATCCGTATTTTATTTCAATTTAAAGTTCTATAACTTGAAAAAATACCCTTTTTTCCCAATTCATCATAATGGTTGTAGTGGGCGGACAGGTAATTTGTCCGGTAATTAAAGTCAAAGGTAAAGTTAAAATTCAAATAAATCATTAAATTATATTCTCTTGGAAATTTGAGTGAGCTGACCAGACAAACACTTGACAAAAAATTATATCCTGTGTTGAATTTTCTTGAGTTTCGCAACAGTTGCTACTAAAATCTTAGATAGTAATGTAATGCTTTCAATTCAAATCTAATCATTCAGACATTTCCTGCATGTGGCGATCTCAATGGTGTGGTGAGGTGTGGTGAGGTGCTAGAAGTTGAAACAAATCTTAGTCGGACAATCGAGGAATTGTCAAACAGTCTTAACCAGCTAAATTCATTCTCTCCAGAATATTTGCATCTGAGAAGGAGGTCGTAGCCTCCACGAAGGAGTCTGAGGGATCCACGGACTGATGAAAATTATTCCTTGAACGGCAGAGTGCAAAAAGTTAACAAGAGATGAAAATAGATCGTTTGCTTTGATCAAGAATCAGGGGCAGTTGTTCAAGGGATCCGGACCAAGTTCAAAGAAGATTATGCCTTTTAATAAGAGGCAATACCGCTAAAGAAAAGCGAAAAAAGTGTAATCAAAAATTGAACGGACTTGGTTAGTAACTTTGGCGCTCATAAATCTGCAAAAGGGAAGGGCTTTTTTGTTTTAAGTTCTATTCTTGGTTCTGTATGATTTTTTCATAACCTGTAAGCATCAACGTGTGGTTTGTGAGGCCATGGTGGGAGGACAAGTTGATATATTTACCCCTTCGCCGCAAGGGAGAGACGGGTTCTCGTCACTAACACTAGCAGCCAGCGATCAGGATTTTTACCTCTGATAGGCCTTGACCTCATTTTTACAGCATTTAAAACAAAGGAAGGCGCATTTTTAAGTTTGTGTAATAGAAGCGTAAGTAATTAGTGAATATAAGTAACGAAATGATAACGTGTTTCGTAACTAACTAATTCAAGAGGAAGTGCGTGTTATTATTCGATCAATGTTTGAATGTGTACATGTACGATACATGGCCATGAAAGATATTTACAGAATTTTCCAAATCGTCGAAACAAAATTTAGTTGGATGCTTCTGATGATGCTTAGGTTGAAGCAGTAGACACTCTGGTCAAAAATTAAGATAAGTTTGACAAGAAGCAGGTTCTGCAGAAAATAAAACGATATCGTAGGCATCTACTTGCCACCGAAACAAGAATGGAGAATGCTGCCAACTGGACTGCCCAAGAAATCCTCCAATTCATCGTAAAATGGGACTTCACGGAGTCTTTACCCAGTAAATCAGTTATACTCCAATACTTGTGTCTCTGTTGCATCATGCGAAAGAAGTTTTCCAAAGCTCAAACTCATACAAAGTTACCTTCGATCTACGATGAACCAAGACCGAAATAAATAAATCTAAATCTTTCCTTGCGAAGTTTCAAAGGAAATAGATTGCACTGAAGTTATTGAGGAGTTCAGTAAAGCAAAGGCAAGAAAACATGTCGTATAACAGGTAGCAGAAAATAAAGACTACATATAACATTCTTATAATTTGTTGTTTCATTACATCTTCACCCGTCTATGTATATTTTATTCCTTTTCAACGGAATATGCTGGGAGAATAACATCAGCTTTTTAGGAGGGGGACCTCACTTAGATAGTCCGCCTCGAGTCTCTGGTAGGCTTAGTCCGCCACTGTGTAAATTGAAAAATTACTTATGGTATATCATACCATTAAGCGTAGTTTCCCTTACGATTGCCAAGAGAGCTAGTCGTTGCCGAGTTCATTGTGAGTTCAGCAGAATTCAAACAAAGTCAATAGGGTCAAACGCCTTTTAATGTTAAAACATAGCAATCGCGAGCGATTTGCAGCAAACATTAAACATAATTAATGTTCTCTGTATGTAATTAATTCGTGCGTGGATCCCATCGACTGAAGACAAATGAATCCTGGATTGAAGTAATGTGAGCATTTGACCTGCAGGCCAAAGGCAACTTTGTTAGCCGAACAACCAAACTAGGCATTTAAATTTAATTAATATTTTCATCCATTTTTGGCAGCATTTATTATCTGCCACAACATACATCAAGTAACCGCTACATGCCTTTAAAATTCGCATTAATCACTTCTGATCGATTGCAATCTAAATAACTTGAACCTTTCACAGCCCACCATCAGCATTCATCCAAACCGCATAAATCAAAACGAATCAAGCGGCCAAGCTGCCTCTGATCTGCAATCTCACTCATAATCAGATAAATATCTCGCAAATGGACTGCAATCTAATCGAGCGATGCTGGGAGTGTGGTCCATATGCAAATTTCATAAAATAACGCCGTGTCTAAAATTTATGACATTTTAAAATCAACACAAAAACAGCGGAGCAATGGCGGACCCGGGGAATGGGTTCGAAACATGGCAAGCAGACCCGCAGATACTCATTCAGATATGCGAAAAATATGGCGATGTGGCCTTGCGAAAACCGCGTGGAAAGCAGCAAATGCAGATGCAAAGGTGGATGCTGAGCTGGACCAGCTCCACCAGCTCGCGCTGTGTGTGACACAGAGCCAGCTGAGTGACAGTTTCCGCGAGATATCTGTCCGCCTGTGTGTCTGCTGTGGCTTGCCCACCCGGAGACGCACGGCGGATGGATGATTCGAAAGGTTGTGACAAGCGAGCGGGAGTCGGGCCTGGACCGCGAGGCCTGTGTAAGCAATCGTCAGTGGGCAACCAACACTCAGATTTCAGTAGGATTGAGAATAATTGAATCTGGCAAACACCGGAACCGATTGTTTGGAATGTGACGGTGGTAGGCAACAGGACGAAAGCCAGCCACGACACTTTTCGCTGGGCGGAATCTAATGGATTCGATTTATTTGTCGCTGTGAAAAGTGGCGAGAAAATGGCCGGGAGTGTAGGCTTGTCGACTGCTGTTGGCTAGCGATGTGAAATTGAAAAATGGCTGACGAAATGAATTTCTATTTCCGTTCTAGATTGAAATTTTTTCAATTAAAGGTATTGGGCGACGGTGAGAAACGGTTTCGCTCAGTTAACGAAGCACCGTCATATGCAGATTTACTCATGTCTTCATTAAGTAATCCAGTTCGGCTGCAGCATGTGAACTGGGTCAATACAGAGCACTGCTTTGATATAAATCTGTTTTGAATTTTGATTTCGTCTTAATTAAACTGATTGTTTCCTGTTTGCGAAAAATTGAACCAGCCCACAGAGGAATTTAATAAATTGATTTCTGCTCGCTCCTCATTAATATTCAATTCGATCCTCATTAATAGATTTTACTCGGGAAATCAATTTCGAATTGGCGAAATTAAAAGGAGCGCGTGGAACAGGAGGATTGTTCATTGCTAGGATACCCTATAGCAATTGGATCAACGTAGCCCTCATTGAATAAAGGACTCGCGTGGGAGGACACGAACCCATCAAGCTCTCGCGTTCGCCGTATCTTATCCGCAGGCGAGTGGTGCAGTTGCATTTGCCACGTTTTCCTTTCGTCGGTTTGCGAATTTCGGTTAGGTTGCTGCAGTTTTCACAATACGCCGAAGGCAAGGCAACAAACGGCCTTCTCATAAATTATGATCCATTCAACCGAGCCGTTTGCGTATGTGTTTGTGTTACTGTGGCTCTGTTTGCCACTGATATGTTGCACACTTGCATTTCATATGCAATTCTGCATTGAAACCTGTTATGGATAACTGCTTGGTTAATCAACACTCCTGCCTGCTGGTTGAAGTGTTTTTTCTGCTTCTCTGGTGAAAAAATATCGTTTTTCGCCTTTCTGGTTTCGATTCGATTTCATAACTTGTGTTTGGGCTGATTGGAAACCATTGGAAAGATTGGTTCGTTCATCCATGCAAGGCACATGCTGAATTCCAGTGATTATCGCTCGCTACCAGTCCCACAGGCATCATTTTGCATTTGAAGTTTTTATCACAGTTCCAGAATGGAAAAATGAAAAGCTGATGAAAATCGTTGCGGGTTGCACATTAAGGTTTGTACGCGAATGTTGCGGCGTCCCTTGGATTGAAGTCAAGTGGAAATGAGGTTTCGGGAACGAACAGATGAACGGAAATTGGCCGGAAAATGCCACGTTGTAAGCAAAAGATTGAGTTTGGTTGGTGGGTTTTTGTCACGATAGTTGAACATAAGAAACTCCTGTCTATTGATATTAAACTGATATTAAATAGAGGGTTTACCGATTAGGACGTTAGAAAATTAAACTTACTACAATGGTAACGCTGACGCCAAAAAGCAAACTCAAATTTTAACGCTGTAATCAGTGCTGTTTGCTAAGCGATCATAGAAAGACTTATAACGTTTCAGAAATGCGTAGAAATTTTTCATCATAATGAGTTTTCATTCGCTGGCATAGAGTTATATCTTAAGAGCACAAACACGCTCAGAAGGCACCTCGAAGAAAGAGACAAAGTGAGCGTTACTTAATTTATTGCTACACAAGAAGGTCATTCTGTGTTTATTCGTGCGTATTGAAATTATTATTCTGATCAGTGAAGAGGAACCAGAAAATATTCTCAAATACAAATAAAACCTTAGGGCTCTTGGTTTAATGATGATAAATTTTTTGCAGATTGTTTTTCCTGTATTGTTACTATTCTTTATCTCTGGACGTTTCAAGGATTGAGAGAAATATATGGACAATGCTATTGACCATCGAACGCTCTATTTATCATCGAAACAATTTGGTTCAATTACATTTGAATCTATCTTTGTAGGTCACTCAACCACTAACACAATGAAGAATATTGCAAATATAAACCAGAGTTTTAAGTGAAATCCGATTTCTATGTTCTACGTTGTTTGAAGAAAATATGAAAGAGTTGCGTCCCTTTCTTCATAGTTAGTAGATTGGAAACAGATCCTATAACAAACTTAAATCATTTTCAAACTGATCAAACAAACAATTATATATGAGTTGGACTCGAGTAAGACTTTTCAATCATAGCGTGACCACAAACAAGCATAAATATAACTCTTTACCTTGGTATTCTGCTAAAATTTCCAGATACAATTGTATTTGAAAGCGAAATTTTTTGAACATGGCATGAATGCACAAAGGAACGAGCATTAACACTCTTTTAATATATACAAAATAACGTAACATTAATAAATAAATAATCAAGAAGTTAGAAATAAATATAGTATGAATAAAGTAACATGTACTTTTCCACCGGACAAATTATTCTCACAAACATTTAAGCTATGAAAGCTCGTCATCTGGATGTCTCACTAACGTACGAAGTTTGAGCTTACGTAAGCCAAGCTCTCTGTCTTGCAAAGCTTGCCCTATTTGCTACATGGGTTATTTCGAGTTCTTGTTTTGTACCGTTACCTCGGACTGTTCGAGTTTTTCAGCAGTGAGGACCAGCACAACATTTGGAACTAAGAGTGGATATCCTACCTTCAAGAAGCAGGACATGTTGATACGGGAGATGTACAAAGGTGTCTGACTATTTTAAACGGTCTACAAAGTCAAATTCACGAATTAAGACTAATATATAAGCTGGTACTTCGGATGGTGAGTTTGAAGGATGTGTTAGAAGTCGACGTTGTATCGATGGTTATCTCAACTTTTTTTTCGTAATGCTATCTTGGTAAATGGACGCAGTATATTGTAAAGAAAGAAGTTATCGGCACATACCCACACTGACTACGGTTTTTCTGTCCGATCTCGACTGGGATAAAGATCTCTCTTGGCAAAAATGAGCGAAGATTGATTCTTCAAAAAGCGTAATATGAACTTGAGTCTTTCACGCCGATGAACTTGTGCACTCTAAGTTCATGTTTTCAAAATTCTCTGGTGACTATCTTTAACATGACAAAGTGTTGAAACTTACTTTACTATGCGAGCTAGAATATACTAAAATTGGTTATCTTTTAGTGTTCCTAGAAACGCTGGATTTTTGACATAAATGAGCCTGCAAATTAATGCCAGCTTTTCAACTATAATATTATCCGTTTGTCACAGGTACTTCATTTCTTGTGTGAACATACGCTAATGATTATTGTGCTCGGTAGAAACCATTCAAGTTTGATTTGGAGGGGTAGTAATAAGGAGATCTTCAGAAGGAGCCCTACAGATTAGGCGATCTTTATTGCGTTACATACTTGTGACTCGAGGAAAGAAGGTGCGATCCTTACTACATTATGAACTTCTGGCTCGAAGGAGAAGGTATCATTTTCATTTAAAACAAAGCACCTACAAAGGCAATTGCTGTACCAGCATTTATTTTATAACAGGTGATGATGTGGACTGATCATGAAGAATAATTCATGCTTCAAGCTTCAAACTTTTGCTTTACATCTTCCCAGGGATATTAGAATCCTATATACAAGCAAACACTTGTTGACATGGCCTGAATTTTAGATGAGTTGAGGGTATTTGTCTCATATTCTAGGGATGTTAACCACAAACTAAGGGTTCACAAAAATAAGCTTATATATTTGACATTATTTTGAAAAATGTTATCAGGTTCGCTCTGCGATGTAAAATCCGATACTGGAAAAATTACGTTCTCAAAAGCGAACTCTGTGCTGGTTGATATAAGGTTAGTGAATATTTAGTGGTGAAAGTGTTTCATAGATTATATCCGACAGGGTGGCAGATGACTTTGACTGCGTCTTTGAGACTTGACCAGTGGCGTCCCCATTAATCGACGGAATCGTCCAGTCCAGATAAGCCTACATAGGTGGTAAGGAACGATAATAACAGTTATGTTGAGTTCAAAAAAGTTCTAAATAGAATAGTCTTGAGAATACTTCAAGTCTGTTCTATCATCCCCCAGGATGTTGTTACTCAAGTTCGAAGAATTACGTCGGAGTATGATCCAAAAGTAACCGAAAAAGATATTAAATACAATGTTAACTAGTTGAAATTTTATTCATTTTTCTGCTTTTTAAATTTAATTTCCTTTTTCACCATAACTATTCCAGACAATTCAATACGTTTACTACATTTTGTAAGGGTTGAAATAGTTTTTTTTTTAAATTTCTAAGCTATAACTTTAAAAAATGTGTCCGGAGCGTTAAGAAGGAGTGTTAATTAGAATTTGTTTAGCAGCCATTGAAAGTAAAGATTTTCTTTAGGGGCCCAATTTGGCGAAGAGGGTGATTGTTCAAGTAATTTTAAATCCATTTCCCTTTGACAGTTACCACGAGCTCGCATTTGTGAGCTGATATATTTTCTTTGTGAAACAGCTCTTAGAATCGAAACTTTTCCCCTTTTGTTCTTGATTACTTCCTTGAATCTCCTGACCTGGTGTAGGAACTAAATAATCTGATAACAAAACTCAGATTAATGATAAAAGCAAGTAATAACCGAACTTATAAATTCGGACGGCGTAGCATTGCTAATTTCTTGAGCATCGATAAAAGTGTTTTTTTCCGAGCCATAGATTGTTTTTTCGACTGAGGATTAACCAGGATGACCCAGGCCTCTTCTCTGATTATTATTAATTTCAACAATTTTTCCAGGTGTCCTGGAAGAATATCTTTCAAGAATCAGTTTCATAAATGCAACCTCGTTTCTTTTGTTTTTTGGTTGGAGGTTGTGATGCTGGGTATCGAATTCGCTGATAGTTTGTTCAAGTGAAACTCGTTACGAATAGGCCTCTGAGTCCTACCTACTGGAATAGTTCTGACAATAAATCAATGTTTAATTATCACTACTAGGCCTGATACTTCCAAACCATCTATTTTCACTATATTTTTTCGGTGTGAGACGTTGAAAGCCATTCAGCGATGATAGTCTTCCTGGTAGAATCAGCCCAGTTCAAAAATTTGGCAACTTTTGACATAATTAAGTCTATAGAAAAGTAGAATGAGTGTTTGGATGAGGCTTCAGAGTATGTCAGTCGCACAGAGCTCTACAGGCAGTGGTACTTACCTTTGACTGTACCTTTACCCCTTTCCATTTCATCACTCCGAATTTTCGCATACTTATGAAGGTAGCTTCCAGTGATTACATTATATATTGAAGGTTTTCCAACCCATAATAGTACGAACATAAAAAAAACTACCATGATTATTTCAGCTTTTCAGGACGTGTGTTCACATGAATATTTCCAAAAATAAACTTGATTTGATTTCCCGTGATGTTTTTGTTGAGTTCGAAATTTCAGCTTTTTTTTTAATTTAAGACATTGTGCGCATTAGTATCAACTTTTAAATGTATTTTTCGCTGAAGGAGCCAAACGTTGGCCCAAAACGTAAATTCTAGAAAATGTGCTTCACAAACAAGTAAAAGTTGTAATGATGCTTCATGATTTACCATTACAAGCCGTATGTAATAAGGACGGAAATGGATCAAGCAGTCCATAAACTATTTGAGCGACTTCTCCTTAGTAATAATTCTTTAGAAACTAAATGTTAGATGATGGACGAATAAAAAGCCTTAAGGTCAAATCTCGATGAAATATAGCACGCACTGTGAATTATGAACGGACATGGAGTAGTTTTATCCTGAGGCGTCAGGGTATATCTATTGTTCTGTATGGAGGATTGGGGAAGAAAGGATCGTTGTCGAAGTCAAAAATGTAGATAATCTAGTATTTCACTCCAACTATGACTAAAGATCTCTATGAAGACTTCTATCGTTAGCATTGATACCTTTATTAGTATCTCGAGTGTGATCTCTGTAGTATCGTAGCTAGTAGCGAGAAAGTAATCTGGAGTCTCCCGGAAGGTTTATATCTCGGTAGGCTGGTTGTTCCGGCTGTAGGATTCTGATGGAAGTGGGCTCGCACTGAAGCCCACCAGTGTTGACCTAATGTAAATATCATGTCCAAAAGGATTGACATTTGAGTGATGAATTATTATCATTTTATTGCCATCAATAGAATAGAATTCGTAGTCTGGATAAGCAACAGGAGGTGCGTGTTATTCTTACTATAAATTGAATAAAAACTTAATTTCGAACGCCATTCTAAGCCCTATTGTTCCTCGTGACCTTAAGGTCAAGAGATGCCCAATGATGTCGGAGTATTGGGATAGTCAAGGCGAATTCTGGTAGCGCAATGGAATCCTTGAAAGCTCACTTTCTGTGAGCGTTGGCTACGTATGGGAAATAAATGATCAAGATCAAACATACTGGGAAATTCATGGCCTAAGCTAAGAAGAACAAAATTTTTCTTGACGAAAATCTCTGGAACCATATGTTGGCTGCGTGGCAAAATTTTTGCAGCAATTTAAACGTAGTATATCCTGATAGCTGATTCCATTTAAAAAAGAGAGGAACCCTGGAACTTAATCACCGCGGACTTTTTGAACAATTTACGACACTCAGACATAGCAAGACTCCAATGTGCTTGATGTAACGCTCAATTTAAAATTAATCGATTTAAGTCATCCTAGCTCCTACCATCCCAAAGAAATGAAAAACCATGTGCCAAGTGTACTTGTATGCTCTTGAATGTCACTTTCATTTCGTGCTTACATAGTTTCACTTTCGCAACCATCATTCATTTTCATTGGACTTACTTTTATTCTGATGTCAAATGGGAGTCACATCTCCATTGTTCATATTCTTAGCGCAGAAGACGCGGCGCAAAAGAAGGCAACGGGCACGACCAGTGCTATACAAAATCTAAGCCAAAGCGAATTCCTCGTATGACAACTGCAAGATCACTGGCGTATCACGTTACTGGTAGACGACAGGTATACCTTTCTGGGACTATGTGCCTTAGTTACGTGACTATTTTAATAGGCAGTTCAATAGATCAAATAATCGATAACTTGGTTACATGATCGACTTTTCGCTGTATGCTCGCGTTCTTGCGAACAAAACCTGGCGTTTTTCTTCTATTTGTTTCGGGGTATTCTGATATGATTTAAGTAATTCTGTACCACTTCTGACAAGTTGCTATGAAAAATGTTTTGATCGTGCCAGTGTGCGAGGACATGATCCCAACAACAGCCAACAGACAGGCGATAGTGTAGTACGAAAGCAGATTCCGATCGGATCAACAGATCATGATTAATGATGGGATCAGTTTCTGAAAGAGGATCTCGATGAGGGATCATGCGGCTTGGCGCTAACTTGGAACTGCGCAGTGTTAGGTTTTGGGAAATAAAAAAGACCAATATCATGGGGTGTTTGGAAATATGTTTGAGGAATTCCCAGAGATCCTTTTTATGGGGCACTCGTCACGCGACTGACTGCAAAAAGAATTAAAAGAAACAATATCAGAGGGAAATTAGCACAGAAACACGCTCTGGCTGAACCAGCAGTATTTTGTTTAAAAATGTTACTCTATTTTATGTATCTGAATCACCAGACGCGCATTGCAAGAGATCAAATCAAACAAACGTACAGCAGTGCCCAAACATTTGATTCCGCCAAAACATTTCAAAACACCACAAAATAAAGAAACAATCCAAAAGCAATTTTCCTTAAATGGACTAAAAGGAAAAGCATCATCATCTGCAAATTTCGTCAAATCATCATGACATGTACAAAGTAGCGAAACAAATCCCAGGTTCGATCTTTTTTTCGTTTCGATTCAACAAATTCGTTGGAAGCCTGAAGAAATTTCAAGCGTGATCGTGCGACTTTTGTCCAGATTATCATCGGCTCCTCATGGGGCGTTTCATTACAATTACAACGGCCCATTCTTAATCATTGGAACACGAGAGCGATCCATGTTGGGCGCCAAATTCAAATGTATTTGAAATCCAGTAAAGCCCAAAAGATAACTCCGCGGTTACTGGTTTTGGCGTGGTGAGATGACGTTGTCCAAACTGTTGGTTGACCCCAACAAGGGCGAGAGTTTATTATGAAATATCGTCACAGTTTCGCAAAACAATTAATTTTCGCAATTCGTTTTGGTTTTGTTAATATAATACGCGATCGTATTTCATATTCTCTTTTGATCAATTCATATTTGTTCATCGATGAAATTCGTATTTCAATGGGGAGGTCTCATTGATTTCGGTATTTTATAATGGTGCAGCGCGGCTCGATTGTTGGCTAATACACCGGGATTTATGCATTGATGCATTTCGGAGAGACCCACAATACAGTGACAATTATAATATTTTGGAACAGACGTGGATTATTAATTTGAAAAATATGTAAATAATTTTTTTATATGCATTGAATGTCAAAATATTACACGATTTTCTTTTTACGTGTGTTCGTTCAACTCCAATTATGCAAAATATTAATAAAAACTCACACAAAATCCGTCATTGTATTCCCATAGAAGGTGCTTACCTAAAATAAAAAAATAAAAAAATAAAAAAATATTAAACACACATTGAAATATTCAGGTCATGCTAAATTACATTTGACAAGAAAATAAATGATATTTAGTGCTACTAGTTTATATTTTAACTTTGATGCATCACTCAGATTTCATAGCTTTGCAGGAGGACAATAGGGTGATGAATGATAAAATTAGTTGGGGGAGGAGTTGTATAGAGACGTATGTTGCAGGCATTAGGAAACAAAGGACTGGTTCCAGAATGACGCAGCTTTCAGAACAGAAAGTGAATATTGAGTTTTGGCGAGTTTTGAACGCTGTTCATGTGAAAGTGTGTTGACTGTAAAGAAGAAGGTTTTTAATAAATAAAATTCTGAAAATGATAATACTAAGCACAATATGCAAATCATTACTCCTCCCTTTAAAGCTTCCAGAAATGCTGCTTTATATGACTGTCGACCATAAGTGTCAGCGTAACTAAAGCTCCAAAGGAACTTTTCTCATAAACTGATTCAATTGTTTGAAATCTGGAACTAGAAAAAAAACGTAAACTATAGGAAATCCAAGAGAATGTGGAACCCAGCGTCAAATAAGGACATTTCGCATACTTCGATTTCCAGCAGTAATGAATGCAACTAAGAAACCTCTGGCCTCTAGCGTCTGAATTGATGTCGAAATAACGAAGGATAACCGAAAACTTTAAATGGAAGGGTCACATCGCTAATTTGTGCACTTAGTTACAGGCTTCAGCTAATATAAAGCCTAGCCAAATGCATTTAATAATTTGTGCATAACAAATGACATTAGAATCAACAGCATCAACAATTTATATATAAATAATACAGAAATAAATAAACTTTAATCATTGAATCCTGTTGATTATGAATGAAAATACGGCTTAGTTTTTCGGCGCTCAGCACATCATAAGGCTATGGAGAGACACGCTTTTTTGTTGGCGGTTTTGTCATTGTAAACATAGTAGTGTGAGACTAATCCGAAGATGTGAGTTCCGAACGCTAGCTGCTCCTTGCCATCTCTCTCACGAATAAAACCTCACAAGTCTCAGTCTAGCTTCGAAATCTATATCGTGGCATTGGAGTAAGCTCAAACAGCAAATGCACCTTCGGGCGACTTCTTGCAGAACGAGATGGAGAATGTAGAACTAGATTTCTATTTGTATTGCTTTTCATGCAAAGCTTTGAAAGGGGTGCAGAGAATAATCAGCAAAAAATAACAAACCCAAGTCAGAGTTTATTCGATTTAGGTTAAGAGTTTATTTTAATTCATTTTTGTACTTTCGGTTTGTTCTGGGCAGGTGGAAATTGTTGGGTAGGCAGTGATCTTGGCTGGTGCTGATCTGCATCTTAACACCTCACCCCTAAAATGTAAATAGAGCCAAATATCACTAAGGCAATCTCACACTCCACAGAGATAATGACCGTAAGTGGGTACCCACCAGCTATGTCATTCGACAAAAAAAAAAAACAAACTAAAACAAGACAAACCAATAGATTCAGCGTCAAAGGACACCATGTAAAGCATAGAAAATGCTTCAAAGAACACCGATGCATTTTGTATTCACATCAAGGGTGTTGATTGTGACAAATTGAACACAAAGCGTGTAACGCCAGGACAAAACTTAGACTGCAACGGATAGGTGACTCCAAAAAGCCAACTAAGAAAAACTTCCGAACCATTCAGAGCAGCGCGAAGATATCGCTGCAGCACTCGCTTATACGCGTATCCTCCAGAATGGAATGGATTGAGTTAGAGCGACCAAAAAAGAGTTGTTGCAGAAATGTCACGGAATCTTTAAAAAGTGATCTAAACGTGAGAAAGCAGTATTAAAGCAAGTTAAGAACATCAGACTTGCGCTAAAAGAAGGTTCAGAGGTTATCGTTGAGTGCCGAGAGAACTAACAGCAGAAAAATGCAGAGAACCAGAAGGTACCAGAACTGTACACACTTGAATGGAACACTGAATTATGGTCGAAATAGGATAAGCGCAATAAGCGGGGGACTGTATTAGGTCCAAAAGAAACGCTGAAGACGTGGTTCAGATAAATTTTCAAGCTGCTTACCGTAGGCTTTGAGTGCTGGTCACCCACGAGAAGAAGAACAGAAGACGGTTAAGATACCAGAAGTTTGAACGGAAGCCTCAGTGCTTAAGAGTTTTGTTGTTGTGTTCAGCACACATTTATTAAGGCTTTTTCCAGAACTTGGGAGCCTGACTGTAGGGTGTGTTAGAGTCTTTTCAAAAGCAAAAGTAAAATACAAGGTGATCTGGCCTCTGATCTTGCCGATGAGGACGATCTCTTATCTTCATAGGCAAGGATAAAACAAATGATCCCTCTTTGATCACGCTTCTCCTTGTTTGAAAAGTTATTAAATGCCTCTCGATCTTGACACACAAATCAGTTGGATAGTAGTATTTCTGAGCAGATGAAAATATCATCGTTGCTGAGTAGACAAAGACAAGCTGAAGTTAGTGTTACAAATTCGCTTCAGGTAAGGACAAGGTATTTCACTGCACCAGACTGAGTGTTTAATATAACTGCCTCTAACTAGAGTACAATATTTACTGAGGACATTTTCGACACAAGTTTGAGGTATAATAATGCTGAAATCTCGAATTTTCCAACTAGTTCTGGAATTAATTAAAGCCATTCTTAGTTCTCTTGTATTTTGGCGCTTAGTTCTCTTGTATTCCTGATACGTAGGCAGTTCAAAATATGGTTACGAGGGACAAAATATTCAAATCTCGTATTATCTAAGGTATACTCAAATAGTTTTCAAAACTGCATTATACATAGATTTTGCTCATATTTGAGTGTTGCAAAAATATTAAAATTTCTTGAATAGGAACTGGAAAATGTCCCAAATGAGAAATGAGAGAAATTAATCTAGTAAAAATATAAAGCAAAAAGTAAAAACGGAAAATGGTCTGAGGGAACTAAGCTCATCTTGCTTAGAGATATTGAGTCAACAATGTTTTCTAAATAAACAGGGTTGAAACACTCGTCCATATTTGACGCGTGACTGCAATGAACAACGCTTATACCACACTCACTGAAAAAAAATTACACAGCATCAGTTAGAAAACGCTAAGAAGAAAAGCGCTGAGAGAATGATAGCGCCAAAATCTGGGATCTTGGCGCTAGCTGAAAAATGACATCTAATCAATGGACGGCAAGGAAACTGGCGGCTAGGCCAAAGAAAGTGTACTCTCATCAACAAAAGTATAACGAGACTAAAGCGGATAAGATCGGATGACAGTCAAGAACACACAGGAAAAAGGGGATCGAGGGTAAGCCTCGAATTACAGAATCATACGAGGAAGTTTTATTCATACGTCAAAGTTGATGCAGCAAGTCTGGCAGTGGTAGACTATCTCCATGACTAAAGAAGATCAACTCAAGAAGTTCCATACTACTCTGAAGAAGTACTTGTTTGTACACCTACACACCAAACCTGAAGAAGTTGAAATGGTACAGGGGATGAGATCTAAAGTGGGTTGTCTGATTAGGATCATTCCCATAAGGTAGGTATCGCGGTTATGCATCGTCAACCGTTTATACCTCCAACAGAGCACCCACAGCAGGAAGCCTTCGAGACACTAAAGAGACAACACATGAGGTACGAGGTAAATCGTGAAGCTTTTCGCGGAGGAAGACATCACTTACAAAAGCATTGACCGGGTACCAGACATGCGACCGACAGATGTCAATGTGTTAAGGTGCACAAACGGAGGACTAAATTTTGGCTTCACTCAGGTTTAGACATCTAGAATCAATCAGTCAGTCAATTTTCTTAGACATTTAGAACCTATAGAGGACTGTTCCAAGATAGTTCCCAACACAATTGGTACTTGGAATCAATCGACAAACACTTGGAATTTTGGCCGCAAACGAGGCAGACTAAATCCTTAATTGTATTACATATTGAAATGAATTTTGATTTGACTTTAGTTCTTCATTTCAGCATTATGGATTCAACCTCAACAGTGTTTGAAGGATGGGACAAAGAGCAAATAACTATGACCGCAGCGCACATCCCGTTTGGCCGAGTTTCACGCTTTAGCGCAATATATACTGAGGAAAATAGGACAATACAAATAGGAAGTGATCATAGTTTTCGAGCCGAAATTATTTGCATTAAAAGCAACCACAGAATTGGCAACACGCCACCTTAACAGAGGAATGTTAATACTACCGGTTATCAAGTCGGCACTGCAGGCTTGTGCCTCTAGCCGCGTAGTTTCACAACGAGTTCAGAATTGTCGGTAGACTCTCAGAGCCGCAAAAACTTGAGTAAACCTTAAATTAACATAGGCTCCCAAACATGGAGGTATAGAGGGAAATTTATAGGCGGACGATTGATCACCATCAGAAATACAAAAAGTATAGACGCCACCGAAATTGCAACTCCAGAAATTGCCACACGCAACGGTACAAAGGGAACTAGGTTCACCAACTGGGAAGTAATAGGTATGGTTTGAAGGCACAAGAACAACAGCACGATAATCAGAGTTCCTTGGCCTAAAGCTGACAAAACTAGGACAAAATAACCTGTAGAGAAAGACAGAAATAAAATGAGAACATTGATAGCATTATCCACAATTTTCTAAGTCAGCACACCAAGCCACGCCAAGGAATCATTTGAGGAGCGTAAGGCGGGGAAGTTCAACACTTGGCTGAAGCGCACTAATGAAACAGAGCAGAACAGGACCACTTGGTGACTTGACCGCTAGAGGACCTCTTTGGTTTCTCTAGGACAACAGTTTAGACCCTCTGTAAGCAACAGTACCATACGCGAGCGGATAAGGGCCGGGGCTTTTATAAGAAATTAATTTTTCTATTAATAACAAGAATATTCTGAGATGTGAGATGTTCCGCATGAGATTTTCAGATATTTTTCGGAATCAAGGGAAGAAACAGTCCACTTTCCCCAGAAACAAGGGGAAAGTCGACTGCACGTCTGATCCCTGACCTGAGGCCATGGTTCAGTCGAGACCGTGGCGAGACCGATTTCTACTTGACCCAGCTCTTAAGCGGGCACGGTTGTTTTCGGTCCTACTTGTACAAAATTGACAGAGCACGGTCTCCTAACTTTGTGTTTTGTGCAGGGGAACCGGATGACGCCTGTCACACATTCTTCTACTGCAAAAGGTGCAGTCAGCAGCGAGGGGTCCTACTCAGCGAAATTGGAGAGCTCTGTCCGGAAACTAATGTCAGAGTAATGCTGAAAACAGTTGACAATTGGATCGCATGGTGCAATATGCTCGGGCAGTGCTGATATTGAAAAAAGCTTTATTGGAGCGCTGGGAGGCATCGGGGATGGATGGATCTCTTTTTTAGCACTTCCTTCCTCTCCCGTCCTTTCCGTTAGAGAAGAGATTCCCATAATCCGAACTGTGATAAATAACTTTACAGAGGAAGGAATAATAATACATTGCTGAAAATTGAGTTGTAGGTGAGACTGCCAACATCTTTTTTGAAAAATCTTAACTTCGACATAATCATGCTGTTTCAATTTCACTCTTAAATCGCAGGTTGTTAAGCCTTAGACGAAGTGGAGGACTTTCTTGCCTTCGCCCGATTTTACTGTGTCAATCGATGGCCAATACTGAAATTGACGTTCAAAATTAAGATTTTTTCGACTGGGTCCTAGCCTAGCAGTATTAAATTAGCCCAGGGACGTAGTACCAACAAAATATTCAACAATTTATTGCATGCTTTCGTAATCCTGTTACAAATATTTCCCAGGTTGTCAGTTAGTTTGGCTCAATGCAAGTCTGTCCGAATTAAGCTGCTTATAAAATTTGTTACATATCACTGGCTGATCCCTTGCAATCAGTTGAATCAAACAAGAAAGTCATTGAACATTAAACACCTGGCTATCATATGCAAATGAAGCTGATACGGAGCGGGTCGTAAGGTAACTTGAAATAGTCTTGCATTCAATCCAGTAATTTTACCTTGCATAGCCTACTGACAAAGTAGCGCAATCCGCGAAAACAAGACTTGAAGTGAAAGTTGTCCTGATCGCGCAATTGTCCAGGCGCTGTTAGCAACCGCCAAAACAATCCAGTAATTGCGAGTATGTGGGCTTCTTGGATTTTGGAAAAAATCTAACAATTGCTGTACAACGATTGGCGGCTGGCTGCATTTAAGAAGGAATGGTTAAATTAATCTGTAAATTAAACTGCATGCATACGTGCTTGCACTAATAGGATAACGATATTCCCATGGAAGTTCAAAAAAGCCTTTGGTAGAGAATTAAAGATTTTAATTTTTTGTGGTCTCAGGTGGAGATCGGTGTAAATCGCGTGTGTGTTATTCAAACTCAGACATAGTCCTGGTACACATTGTACCAGCCATATGTGCTTCCAATGGCCAAGTTCCGCGACATCGAAAAAGTAAGCAGGACATGCGTGGAATCAAGTTTGAATTACTTGGGTGAGAATTCCGTCTGCAGATCAAACTAATTGCACTCCTGGTCGTGGCGGGTTTTCCCAGCTTAAAGTTATAAAACGCTCTCCACAAAACTATTGAGGTCTCGGACTCGAATTTCCAAAACTGTTATTCTAAATAACATTTTGATATCGACTTACTGGGAAAACCATTCACCGCGGTCGCCGGCATTTCGCATGTCGCGCAACATACCACAGTTGAGACATTTATCTGTCTATTTACAATTGTTATGCAACCCCTAAGAGTCGCACAATTCACTTTAGATTGACATTTTTATGAGATACACCACACAAGCATGCATATAATAGGTTTATTTTAATGAATTTATTTATTTATGCATGTATGCTTGTTTGTTTGCTTGCCAACATATGAGACGCCGTCGAAATGCTGCACCGATTTGAATAATTGCAACATGGCTGTGCACCGGCGAGATACCGCCAAGCAATCTAAAAACAAGATACACATACTCGAACATTTGATTCACTCGATATTTGATAGCGATACGTTGATACGAGTCGTTGCGAAAGGATTGCGTTTATCGAGTTGTACTAATTACTGTTTGATTGTTTGGGGGGTTTTTGCGAAATTATCTTTCGATGTGATTTGATCGGATTCGTCAATGAAGTGATTGTGTGTAATCGCTGGGCTTGGATGAATTAGCGGAGGATTGTGATCTGCAACGGTGGTCTCGCGATTTAACTGCTTGATCGCTTGTTTGCGATGGAAAAGTGATTTGGTCATGATTTCAAGTTCCTTCGATGGATTGGATTGCGCTTGTATCAGTGGTTTGGCTGGACAGTGTTTAGCGTGAAATTTCATATGCGTTCGAGAAGTAATTTTTTAAGTAAGTTGAAATCTAGGAATCAGTTTTATGTGTGGTAGATTATGAAATCTACACCTGATTATCTGTCGCACTGTACCACAATTCAAACATCAGAAGTAGCTTCCCAAAAACTATTGTTTAGCCCGCATTATTTTTTTTCTAGGGATCAAATCTAATGCATCCCGCACTTGATTTCCTTAATTTTTTTGCAGGTTTTCGATCGAATCAGTTATCCTTGAACGAATTTCCAGACTGCGTGTTATACAAGTATCTGTGACTTATTGTTATCACATTAACATAAAATCGCACCGTTAAAGTTTAATCCTGGTACATAAGTAGGGAATACATGGGTGGGTTGACATAGGTCAACCGTCTCTTGACCAACAGTGGCGTCTATCGCACTCCTAGCGAGAGAGCGTAGATGGTTTTTGTTTAGGAGTGATGAAAAGGAAAGCGAGGCTATGGCACACTAAGACAACCAACAGACTCTTGCTCTGCAACAACTCACAAGGGACGTAAGGGCATGGCTCAGTTGAGGACACGGTGGGACCATCTTACATACTGCTGCTGCTGCTCAATTGGCATAGGAATAGCATACTTACCAGCTTTGGGAGCCAGGAAAACGCGTCCTACCCTTTTATCTAGTGCAGATGCTGGGTCTTCTTGACAATTATTCTTCTTTGAAGAATAAAATAGAATACTTTGAAGAACAGATGGAATAGAATCTTTTTTGAAATTAGCGAATACTTTCTAGAAAGTCTGAGGGATGTGTTAATGTCGTTAATTGACAACTTGAACTACGAGGTCTGTTGAAAAAAGTTACGAGAATTTTGAATGTTCGCGGACTACCTTAGTTCGATTCTTGATATTTTTGTCGTGTTGTGTTGGTACTCATATCACTCACTCATACTGACAAGTTCGGCCATTTTGAATTTTCAGTTAATTTTTGACAGCTATTTTACTTGAACGTATTTTGTCTTCGATTATTGTCTATTCCAAAAAACGATCAAACAATTTGTATGAAATTTTGTGAAATTTAGACTGTGGCATATTGAAGCTACCTTGGACCGTTTATCGGTGGTCAACAGATCACGTCAATAACAGATGAAATCATTGATGAAGTGAAGAAAATAGTACTGTTCAATCATCGTATCACCAGTGGATAAGTTGCTGAGCAGCTAAACATGTCGATTGGCTTGTGCTAGTCAATTTGTAGCATTAATTTGAGCTTAAGATAGGTCGTAGAGGAATTTTTACCATAGTTGGTCGATTTCGACCAAAAAGAGCATATCGGCAACATTGCAAATAACTGTGGGATTCTATCCGTGACGACCCAAAATTGCTCTATAGGGTCATAACTGGTGACGAATCGTGGCTACATAGTTATGAATTGGAATTCTAATGGAATTACCTCACGAGCCAGGCCGAAAAAGCGCGCTAACTTCGGTCGAATGTGAAGGTTTTGCTTACCGTTTTCGTCGATTACTTGCCACACTGTAGAGCAGTCAAGAAGCAAGTCCGAAATTCGTGCAAATCTATCCGCCAAAATCAACAAAAATTTGTGGAAAAACAATGATTGGCTTTTGCGCTATGATGATGCCCCTGCTCGCAGATCGTTGCTTGTGCGTGAATTATTCGGCCAAAAACAACACACTAATGATGACACACTGATGTCGCAGGCGTCGTGTTCCCCAGACCTGACAATTGTGACTTTTTCTTGTTCTCGAAACTGTAGAGGCCGATGGAAGGACGTCGCTACGTCACGATTGAGAAGATCAAGACGGCATGGAAGGAAGAGCTTACACACAAAAATAGTTTTTTAAAAAGGCATTTGTAAATACGTTGGCACAAGTGCATAATATCTGATGGACATTACATTGAAGGGAACAAAATAGATGATGATGAATAAATAAATATTTTTTGAAATTCGCGATTGATTTTTGAACAAACTTCGTTTGTGGCAAACAACGCTCAGGCAGTTCTTCAGACGAAGACATTATTCTCGAACTACTGATTGATGCACAACTAGGAGGGGGAATTTTCACAGTAACATCTACCCTCATTGCTCCCTGCGGATAAAACGGGGATTCCTCAAACCGAATGCGCAACTCGCGAGGAAATATAGGTCTAGCTCGATGTAATATGACAATCCGTTCCAGGATGGGTTCTTAGGGTTCGAGGGCAGGTTTTTGGGGTAGTCTAGTAGTCTCACGCAGTCAAGTATCACTTAGGGTGTCGACAACCTTCAATTTTCATCCCCAAAAAACTAACACACGAATGTGCATCAGACCTAAGCAAGGATTTTTTTGATCTCTGAGATGGACAGTATCTCACATAGAGGATTTATAGCGATTTAATTTCAACTTCTTAACTATACTGAGGAGTCTGCAAATTTGGAGTTATAAAGATTTCCTCCCTCCGATCTAACTTTTAACATGCATTTAAAAGGCGCTCGGTATCAAAAATTTGACTGGGCTAGTATTCGAATTAGAGTTGTGATATGTCAAAGATTTATTAGTTGGTGAAATTTGTGATTTCATTTCTTCATAATTTAAACGCTTAAATAATAAATCCTAATCCTCCTCAAATGCTGAAATTAAAGCAACGTGAACCATCAGAACCATTAGGCATTGACCAATGATTGTGTACAATGTTATGGGTCACATCAGCAATTCTTCCAGCATTTCTAGAGCGTTAAAAGCTTCAGGAATCGTATGAGATCATAATTTGAGACCTCGTTCATATCACTGTCTTTATATTGCTTAAAGCACTCATCCTAGACTGTTAGTTAGGACTGGGTTATTATACGGGAGGTACTTTACTGTTTTTCTTCTCCTTGTTGTGTAATTTTTGCCAGTACTTGCACAGGTCACTTGTTCTGCATGTTTTCCCGGTCTGCATGCATTGCAGCCTACAAAAAACGGTAGGGGATGTTCTTACCATCAGTTTGCAGAATGCCAGGACAGCTATACAAGCTTTTTTCAGTTATTCTTTTTCTTCCTTAGAAATTTTGTTCAGATTCATTTTTTATCATATTTATCTAGTTGTGAGTGAGGTCTTGAGATTAACGATTCGAGTGGCCATCAATGCATGCAGAGGTTTTGATAGATATACCACTGATACTTGCACGGAATTCGTTCTTTTCCTCGAAGACTCATCAGCTCGAGTTTTGATCTAGGCACACCCACGCTTTATTTTTTGAAAGGTGTATGGAAAGTTTTGGCATAGCTACCATCCACGCTTGCTCGGAGATCGCTTCTTTATTTTGACAGTTTCATCGGCTCGAGGTTCTATCTTCACTCATCCTACATTTATTCTTTGTAAAGATTCGTTTGTCATTGAACAATATTATTTATAAATTAGCTTTCAACTGTATAAATAAATTTTTTTGTATCTTATTTGTCCGGATCTTGAAAAAACTTCGGGAAACTAAGTTTTTGTTATTTTTCTGTTATTTTTAAGTACAGATTTTAAGTAAGTTTTTTTGTGTCAGGAATTCTTTTTTCTGTAAATTCTTTTCATTTTTATTCACATTTGCCTGAAAAATTGTGGGAACAATAGTAAAGTGATTTTAGAGGATGACCTTCCTGAGGTTTCCACTGTTCAAATTTTAGCAAACCAAATAAAGCAAACTTGTTATCAAAATCGTTTCGAGTACAGGATCTTTACAGAAACGTAGTCGAAAACGGGTAAGTTAATTATTTCCAGAAATGGCGTCATGGTTCCCAGATAAGCAGAAGAAGGACGTCACATGAAAAATAAATCCCTCTCATCTAACCGTTTTCACCTGTTTCACCCCTTTTTACCTGTCAGACAGGTAATAAGGTCTGCTTCGTCTAGATAGGAGTAGGAAGACGTGTATGGCGATGATTATAAATGAATAAAATGATTTAACATTCAACAGGACAACGAATGAGGGATGTATTTATCAAAATAGAGAGTAATAGGTTTTTTTGGAATATGCGACTTCATTCCTTGTTTTTTGATCGCTATTTTCGATCAAATTTAAGTGGGTTGCGATCCTTTCAGTTCTCAGACATAACGTTCGTTCACGCATATAGCTAAGGAAGGTATATGAACGACGAAAGCGGAGTTTAATTGTGCGTGTGCTCTAGTTTCGTGTGGGTATTTGTTTATTATCACTATTTTTTTAGTGCTTTTTTTCGCCGGAGTAATTTTGTTTTTACGGTTTGGTGTTTTGGTTGCGTGAGTTTTTTGCATTTTTGGGAGCATTTTTCTGAAAAGTTTGCAAAAACTAGAAAAGAAGAAATGAGAGACAAAGTATGAAAATATTAGGTTGCTGCAGATGAAATATCCGATTTAGTAATAAATTTTTAAACAGATGTAACTTTTTATAAAGACTATTTATTTAATCAAAATAGGTACCAATAGATGCAACACACTTTTCCCAACGAGATACAAGTCCATTTATTCCAGTTTTGTAGAAGTTCAAATTTCTGGTTCGAAGAAACCCCTCGAGGGCATTTTTGACAGCAACTTCATTATAAATTATCAAATCTTTTTCCTGTCAAAATGTGATCGGAATTTTTAAAGAAATGTGTAACCTGTTAGTCAAAGGTCTGGTGAATATGGAGGGTCTTATAGCACCACTCGTTTAATTTTTATACCATTCATGATTATGATTATGATATCATAAAGCAGTATCACTCCATCCCTCTTGACAAGCCTAGGTCGTTGGTCTATCAATTCCTGATGCATTTCATCCAGTTGAGCACAATATTTCTCAGCATTGATGGTTTCGCCAGGTTGCAGGAATGAAGAGTAGATAACTCCAGCTACAGACCACCAAACAATTACCATTATTTTCTTTGGATGAAAGTTTGGTTTCGGCATGTGCATTGGTGCCTCATCGGCGTCTAGTCATTGGACCGATCGGTGACGATTATCGTATAAAATTCACTTTTCATCGCAGGTCACAATTCGGTGCAAGAACTGTCCCTTCTTGTTTCGGGAGAGAAGAGAACTTGAAATCTCCATTCGACATGTCATGTTTTGCTCGGTAAGATCATGCGGAACCTATTTGTCAAACTTTTTCACTTTTCCAAGTTGTTGCAAGTGGCGGCAAACTGTCGAATTGTGAACGCCTAATTTCTCGTCAAGATCCCTTATGGTTTGATGTGGTCAGACTCCACTAATCCAAACAGCACGTCGTTATCGATCGATTGTCCTATGTGTCCACGTTGCTAACTTTCAAGGCCCATATCTACAGATCGAAATTTTTTGAACCACCGCCGAGTGGTTCGTTTCCTATCTGTATCAGGCCTAAATAGGCTGTTGAAATTCCTCGTTGCTTCCGTAGCATTGTGCTCTAATTTAAATTCGTAAAGTAAAAGTAGCCGTTTTTGATTCACTTCCATGTTCACTTTCCCTTTTTTTGTTTTTACGACCACTTCGAAGTGCAAAACAGAAATGACTCGATAAACGAAGGTAGCAGTATTTATACTTCAATATGTCATATCATTTGCATCGCCTTGTGCCAATATGATATACTAAAATTGCAGCAAACTTTATGTCATTTCTAAATTGCGTTTTCATCTGCAGTAACCTAAAAGATGACTTTATGCTATTTTCATATAACAATGAAACTTTTTTCAAACGTACAGCGTCTTGTGAGGTTTTCAGAATGTTCAAATTCAAAGGGCAATTCGAAAACATAATTTTGAATTTTTTTTCAGTTAAATCAAAAAAAAAATTGAACAAACAATATTTTGGAAAAATTGTTTAAATTAGATTATAAGATGATGGCATACGTTCTCATGGGTTGTTCTTTTTCACTGAGACCATACCGAAACAGTCGAGAAATGTTCCGAAGTTGGCGTGGCCCATTCAGCAGTTTTTTGTCGGACATGTTTTATTTGATTCAAAGTGTCCTGTCTTGTTTACTGTCAGCTTATGATATCAGGTCTCCTGAGTGAAGAATATTTTACTGCAACTACTCTTTTCTGCGCACTTAAGGCCCTGTCATTTGGCTCCAAGCCAGAAGAATTTCAGTGGTGTCAGCAAGCTGACTAGCTTCCTTTTCAGGAACTGTCACTACTAGGCTTGCAAACCTTTGATTCTGATCGACATAGAGCTGTAAAAAGTTTGACTCACAGTAATAGATCATCCATAGTGCGAGCGGATAAGGTTTAAAGAGGTTTTTCTACCTTACATTGGTTTATATTTTGATTTGAGTTGATCCCAAGATAAATTTTTCAAAGTATTTTGGTTTTCTATAACTTGGCCTCCAATTTGTACCCCTTCCCTCAATTCAAACCCAAACTGAGCACAATTCAAAAGAATTTTCCATTTACTCAAATGTGTCACCGATTCAGCACTTTTCACTTCACCGCACGTGAAAATTGGGAACGTAACAGCGAAATGATGCCTAATGCAAAAGAAAAGTAAGCATTTGAACAATTTTCGAGAAAGTTTTCACTCGTTTCGTCGTGGTGCGTTTTTGCTGTAATTTTTATTTTATTCACATAATTAACTTCTTTGATTAGGTAGAATTCCACTGTACCGATACGCTTAATTTATTACGTACTACTCGACACAGAGGTCTTTTAGCCATCTTGCAACGTGTGTGGTTTATGGTAGGAGACCACATTAGGAAAATTATCTGCAATCATGTTTCATTGTAATGGATAAATTGTTAGGGAAAAATTCAATTATTGCGGCTTGTAGAAAGGGAGACGACACTCTCAGTTTGGATCGGGATTGTTTGGATATTGAAAATGAAAGTTAATGGCCGGATAGGTCTAATATTTACCATTTCTTTATTTGAAGACTTTCGATGGCGTGCGCGGTAGACCATGCCTGGTGGTAGAAGCGGTCTTGTTTGTTGAAGGAAACAGGTGAAACAGGTAAATGATTAAAAAGTGTGGATTCCATGTTCTGTCACCTCCGAGCGATGGATGGTTTTATTTATTGTTTAATTATAAGCGCGTCAAGAAGTTTTTGAATTCCATCATGGAATGTGGTTCTCGTTCATCTTTCTCACGATATTATGCAAACAGTACCTTAGCCCGTACCTTCGACGCGGACTGAGGAAACGTGTCTTGGATGCAAATGACGCGGAGCCCGTTTTGAATCTGAACACAGAAATTTCGTTAGGATGATTTACGTGAGTTCAAAACAAGGCACCAGTAAAATGCATGCTTAGAATTAATTAAAATAAATGGAAATTGGCTTTCCGTGTAAAACTGCCTCAACATCTGAAGCCAGTCCGTACGAAGAGTATCATTTCGTTGAAAGTAAGTCGCTTGGAATCGCTATAAGGTTGCATAACTATTCATTGGAACGTTCCAATGAAACTTGGTATTTTATCCTCTTTCTTTTAATTTAAATTTTTAGGAAATATGACATCGTTTTCCTATATTGCTTCATTGCAAGCTGCAAGCCACACGATTATGAAGATATCAAATTACTTCTAATTTTAGATTCACTCTCACAACGAGTCCTTTGTAGGGGAGGCGTAACGTGTATAAAATGAAGGCATTCGGCTTGATATGTCTGCACGCGATTTTCTGCATGGATACGTTTTTCGGATTCTCTGAATCAAGCCCAGCAACATGAACCAAGTATCGAATATATTTGCTAAGTCTGTTGCTCAAGCCTTCCTTCCAATGATACCCAGACCAGTACACAACGGCAATATCAGACTGAAAATTTACCAGAAGGACCTAAAAGTAAAGCATGCGTTTTTGAAATTATATCCATGAATGCACTCCATTTGTTTGTTTGGTTGTTTGCTGGAAAAGGAGCGAAACGGCTTGTCTGTTTGGCTTTACGGAGGGTTAACACTATCTGTCGGCCAACGAAAGCAAAAAGCAAAGAATGCCAGCGAAACTCGAGTCCCCAGAAGCGCTTTTGTCAGGTATCAAATCACACGTAACCTTCCTTCAGGCGGTGCACGCACGCCTTTTATTTATAATTAAGAAATTTCAAAGAACAAGTTCTTTTTTTAGTCGTTTCATATTTCTTGCATTTTAATTTGCCTGGAAATTATGATTAATATCGTATTAAATAATAACTCTAGGATGATAAGAGAGATGAACATGGCGCCTGTATAGGATTCAGGAGGAAGAGGAGGACTCATCTTTCTGTGTTCGTGGGGTTGATTTTCCAATTTGTGTTCGTCTTTTTTGCTCCTTTTCGGGGTCAATAAATTTTGCTGTTTAAGGTCATCAACGATAGCCTTCTTGAGCTGGACAAACGGGGACGGATTAGCGAATGCGGACATTGTATTGGACGATGATGATGAGAAATGATTAAGAATTTACAGTCACGATATCTTATGCAACCATGAATATTGTTTGTAGGCAGATTTTCAAGATAGACGACGGCGGCACTAGGAAGGTGGCGAATTGCATTGAGGTATTTTCCGCAGTTGTTGCTCTGCAGAAAAAGATGGACCCAGCGTCGAGTGGATCAAATGAGTAATAATTATTCATGGTGCTGACTATTGTTGCGAATTTTATCTTTTATCTTGTTTATGTTACTCAATTTCGTGGAGGCTCAGACATTTCCGATTGGTAGCTTTTTGTTTGTGGTTACGCAATTGCCGGCATTAGCAATGATGATCGATGAGCCGCCGATGACCCAGTAAGTTCTTGAGTTCGTGACGAGATCGAAGGTGTTTTCAGTACAGGACGGCATTGAAGCATTTAGGTATTGTTTACACATGTACTAAAGTTCAAGTTAATTTCGGTCACAGAAACTTCAACAGAACGCATGAAGTATTGAATACGTGCTTAAACAATATTTGATACTTCCGTGGGTAGGAGCGTGATTTTATATGATACCGGAATGAGGTTTGCAAACATTACAACATCCGGCAATATTTTGAAGAAAAAACTGCTTTTGGGTGAAGTGGTTAAACATAAACATTAAGTGGAATATCCATATTTGAAAGTGTTCATCGATACTAAAAAGGGCAGCAGTTCTTCAGTTCTCAATACGCAGGTGCAATAGTCACAATTTCCAATTGCTTCTAAGCTACCATAGTGGTATGGTAAGGCAGTGTCCTCTCATCATTCTCTTCAGCTAGATTCCCTTTGTAGGTCGAACTTGAAATAAGGGAGATATGAACCCCTCGCTAGCCATGGCTATGAAAAGGAGATCATATTTGCCTCGAAACAAATGTCTGTTCTCGAGATTCTTATCGCCAAAATGGGAATTGTACTCATTCCGTTGCAAAGAGCTCCTGCCTGGAGCTCACTCATGTCCTCTAGGCTCAAGTTCATATCATACAAAACATAAACTTCCCTTCAAATGACAACTTGGGATAAAATGCAAAGAAAATGTTGATCAAGGCTACCTGCGCCTCAAATCCACCAATTTGAGCAGTTCTGGTATTAATACGTTATAGCTATCATGCTTCCTTAATTTTAAAGCGTAATCTATGCTCACGCGTTTAGGTACAACGTATTTTGATCTTTGCTAGGGTAGTCATAAGGTGAAGTAAGGTTTTGTTAGTGGAGAAGGTGTCCTTCCAAGTTAGAAAATATTTCATAAAAAAGTGAACAAGCTGTACTTACTTTTAAATTATTTATTTATTTATTTAATTTGTTATAACTTCTAAATTTAGATTTCGAAATTGTCAAAATGTCAAAATTAGAACCCAATGTGATATAAATATAATGCCTGTTCCTGTTTCTTCAAACATATCAAATGGCAAATGTAAAATTGTTAAGATTTATTGTCTCAAAGCTTGCACATGGAATTGTGAAATCCTTAAGCCAGTTATAAATCAAAATAAGTATGACGATAAATCGGAAATTAGTACACTGATAGAATATTTACAATATTTAAAACATCCTCACTACTTCTTTACAAATTTGACTCTTTTGAACGTAGGGCACAATATTATGTAAAATAATTTGATGGCTCATAGAAGTTATGTTAAGCATTTTTAAAACAATTTAGTTTTGAACTTTTCCCCCTTTAATGATTTTATAATGTATAAGTTTTGAGTGTCCTCATTAATTTCGTTTGTTCTTACCAGATTTCTAATGGTTTAAAATAAACGCAACCCATAATTAAGAAAAGAACTTGTTTATTATAAACTGTATACAAGTGAATACAATGGCTGCTCAATAGATACTGATTTATATAAGAGAACATTTAGACAAAAAAAAATGAATAGAGCAAGATATGCACAGTACGGACGTGCCAACCTAAAAGAACTAAGAAAGCATATTGGTAGCACTTGTTCGATATTCATAATTCATATCAAATTCTAACAGTTCTGATAGATGGCGCACGTTATTATGAATGCGTGGGTATAAATGCCGATTGCTTCTATAAATCAGAATACAAAACAACGATGAAAATATTTACTAACATCAACCAAATAACCGATGGGTATCGAATGGCGGCTAAAAGTACAATAAAGAGTTTTTGACAGATTGAACATCGACATTTTATACTGGAGTTGCTGTCGATCTTTTTCGCGTGCTGCTCAATTCTGAAATGTCACTACAAATGTTTCATAATGACACCTGATTGCCGTAGTCAAAGAGGTTAGACATCTGTCAATAGTATTTTTTTATTTTTATGAGTGTTTTTTTTTTACTTCATTAAAAATCTTGTTTTTTTTCTATATTGAATATGTCAACATTTGTTTTACCGGGGCAGCCTTTCTGTAATGCTTTATTTTGTTGCCTTAATTGCAAGAAAAGTTCAATTGAAGCGCATCGAAAGCTTGTGGGGTTGATGTTAATGTTGCTTCCATTGACATGTTATTCAGAGACAGTTCGGCGTTTCCAGAATATTGATTTTATCGATGAAGGCGGATTTCACGGTGGAAATCGATTGCCAGAGAAACTTGCAAATATATTGAAGATACCTGAACAATATAACAATCATAATCTATGGGACAAATCGAAAGGAAAAGCGAAGCTTCCCCATTAAGAGGAAACCATTAAGCAGCTGAGTCAAAAGCAAAAAAGTGTTTCGCTATACTACGTGTTTTGTCCGATCGGGGTGGAAAAGTTTTTATTTAGTCCTTCGAACAAATTTTCATTGTTCCTCGTCTGCTTCGTTGAACTTATCACGCTCCTGAAACCAGTTTTCCGTCTGTTTCCTTGTATCTTTCACGTTCCTTAAACCACACACCGAAGATGGCACACTGTCGGAACGCGTATGTGAGTGATGTGGGGAATGACGGAGCATCAGGAGAGTTAAAAAAAAACCACCAGAAAAGGTTTTCTATGCCGAATCGTCTCTGAGGCTGGCAGGCACAATTTAATGAAAACCCCAAGAATAAAAAGGAAAGACGCTTGGCTCCGTCAGTCGTTGTCGTCGACGAGAAAAATGGCTGGGTCTACGAGCAAAGGCATGACAATGTTGTTTTTCTACATGACCTCATGTTGCCAATATCCTTAAAAATATCTTTCAACGCATTCTATGCATTCAGCAGCAACAACCAATCATGTATCAACCGCCTGTTTGCTGGCAGAATATTAGCTTAAGTCCTGGGTCTTCACAAAGGACGAAAACTGATTGAATTAGAAAAATTCCTGGGTGATGAAAATGTTTTTGCTAACGAAGTACAACATTTGGCTCAATCTGTCCTTTCTTTTGAGTTACTCTCCAAATAACAAATTATCGACTTCAAACCAATATTCAAGCGAATGTTAGTTATCCGATATTCTGGAAACCTGCCTGACGAAAGAATAGGACGAAGAAGTCAAAAACATGTCTCCATCTCATGACCTTTGTTAAAAATAGATGATTTTTTATGCGGAAGCAGGTAACAATATGATTAACCGGGGAACATCTGCAGGCTGCGGTGATAATGAAAACAATAGTGGCCAACGCATGTTAGAATTTGCATACAGAAGAATAATACAATGACGCATCTACAAAAGAACCTGGGCATCACAAGATGGCATCACCTCCAATCAAATTGAACTTATGCTTCATTATCCAGCAAAGATGGGCCTGCAATAAACTTGAGGTTGTTGACAAATCGATGTCGTTTGTCAAAGGTCATAAATAAGGATTAGTGCTTTACGAAAGTTCGATTTTGAAAAACTATAAGGACATAAATCTCAGCACAGAACAATATTATGCGAGGCAGTTTCATCGCGGGCGACAATTTTGGACGATATTGTAATGCCTAACGACAAAAGTATCAAGAAGAGACAGGCTGACTGTTTTATTCAACCATTCGATCCTGTTAACACTTTAATGATGGTTGATATTGTCGATATTTTCGATGAGTCTCTTTTGGAGACTGGAACAGAACCACAATTAGAAGCAGAAATCTGCACTGTCAAGATTTGCAAAAATTAAAAAGACGACGGACATTGATGAGGCTCAAACAGAACATGTAATATATGGTGGTATCAATGCCCAAAATGTCATCAATATCCTGATCGGATTTAAAATGGAGTGCAGATGGAGCGAAGACATGGTACCGATTCATTGTAATCCCTATCAACGAAAAAAGAGGCAGATTATAAATTATAGAGCCTTATCATTAGTCCGTTCGTTGTATTTCGATGCAGCAATTCAATAGAGATTCAATAGAGAGCACACGAAGCGTGTTGGAGTCATCTAATTTTAAGACCGAAAGTACACCAGAAAGTGATTTGGTCAGAGCCACGCTGGACCTTACTGATTTTTGCTAAGGACGAGATGGGCTGACAACCTGACACCAGACAAACAAATTTTACAAAACACAGTCACCAATGGGATTTAGAACCGGGATCTTTTGCACAGAAGGTGAGTACTAATTACTCAATTACCAGAAGTATTCTTCTTGCGTTACTAAAAGCCACCATTTACCACGAGGAAACAATTGAGAAATATCAATTGGTATTAGTGCTTGAAAATCAACCGACAACCAACTGTTCACAATTCTTGCAATTATTCTCGGAGAAATTAAGGAACTTCAAGATCAATATCCATAAAATTTTCATGGACTCCAAGCAAGGGTATTACGTTATTTATTGCAAAATAATGCCAGATCATATTTGTCTTTGACACCTCAGCACAACTAGTCCTTCAGAATAGGATGACATAAGCGTCGACAACATCACAAGGCCCACAAAAAACTTGACTGATACATTTCTCACAAAGGTGAGGCTGTGAAGCAACGAGCTGGCCCAACATCGGTTTGTCCTAGACGTAGGATATGTGAAAATCGATGAAACAGGAATGAAACAGGAAATTTCGTTGAACCAAATTGGCGGCAACGCTGCTATCAACGTTCTTTGCATTATCTAAACAAATTTTGGTAAAAACGCAAATAGAAGCAAAGTAGATAGGGCCCCAAAGCTAAACCAAATACTATGTTCTGAACAAGAGAAATCGCAGCAAATCGGGTTACTGCAATGCGGAATGGTCCAAGAGTAGAAGGAGTGGACGGTGTTGTACAACTAGTAGTAGAGCTTGTAAACTACGGGACAGAATCTGATCAAGCCAATAGAAAATTGCAGCTCATATACAAGACGTCCTTCATAGTTTTGGGAATTCTCTCGAAGGCCTGGATCGAAACGCCAAATATACAAAGCGATGATAAGAGCCATACTATACTTCTTTGTTTTGTGAGACGTAGGCTCGGATGAATATAGCCGAAAATTAAATGAATGCATTTGGAAGGGCTTTATTGTAACGTAATCTTGAAATCGTTTCCGTAAAAGTTACAATGACATTCTTCGTTATCTGAAACGTGCATTTTTACGCAAATATATGAGAGCAGAATTAACATTTTTAAAAGACGGGGCATGAAAAGTCAATGTGAAGATTAGGGATGATTAATTTGTTTTTTTTTTGATCGGAGTTCCATCGTTTCCCTTTTGCTTCCTTTTATTGTTCACATATGCGGTTCGGCCATGTGTCATCTTCGATGTTTGGCTGGGTCCTTAGGAATAAGTGACAGACACATCAAGGAACAAGTGTCTCCACAACATTGAGGAAGCTGCAATGTGTTGATCACATGCAACGGATGAATCGTTTGTTGGATACCTAGGGAGCTATTTGACGTTAACCTGATGAACACAGAACAGTGAGAAAGTACACGAAGTTGGTTGGACTCGACTAACGAAAATCGTGAATCGTGCTCGGATTTTCCAATTCGAGGATTCTGAAATTATTCCAATTTTTTCAGATTTTTTACTTCGGCGCGTTATATAAAAGAGGGTCCGAGAGAAGATGTTGGAGACTTAAGCCAATCAAAGCTACAGTAAAGCCAGCTTTGTTTCATTTCGGGATAAGCTACCAGCTTGTTAACAATTTGTGTTTGTCATGGGTTTTGTTTCACTTGAACAAGACGATCCACATTGGTTCAATGTCCTTTGCAATTAAGCTGATACTATGCTTATAATTGCCGAGCAGATAAAACTCAGATGAATTCAATAAGATTACAAGTTTTTCTTCGGGCCTTACACAACAGTGAACAGAAATTAAATTAATGAGGCAAAACAAAAGATTCCTTGCGGGAACCTTCCACAAAAACTTGCATAGAGAACTTTTATGAAAGTGGATGACTACATCGAAGTACCAATACAATCAGCAACTCTCGAACAAAATACCATGCCCCAATCGTTTGCCATAAAAGTCGAGTCCATTAACACTACAATCGAAATTTCATTGTAAACGGATGTTATCGAACTCGCGGTCCAGTCACAACTATTTGTTGCTTTCCTCATTGGAAAACAATTGGAATGTTGCGGCGGTTATGCAAAATCTCTTTGAACGCGTGTGGAAAAGTTTTTCAACTTCATAATGACTTCCATGCGCAGTAAGAATTGATAGCGATAGCATCTATTAATCAATCGTTTAATGAAATATTAGACATGGTTGAAAATAATTTGTAATTAATATTTATCCATGGGTGAAATGCTGCGAATTTTACTTTCAATGTTGGAAGCGTCTTAATTGAAAGCCCAGGAGTGAAGAAAGTTTTTGCTTTGCCTGGTTCTGGTGATGAGATGGAGATGGTTCTGAGACAATATAAGTTCAAAGACGACGAAATACTGCACAACGTCCTAAATGTTTGCTCCCACACTCGTCCAGGTGCGTCCCATTGCGGTGGAAAAGCGTTTTTCAGTGCGTTCACCAATCAACTTTTCACTTTCCTCGAAGCTCAGCGTCCATAATTGACGGTTTTTCGTTGATTTCATTTGGATCAATGTCTTTAATGGTCAGTAATTGCTGGACTGAGAAACCAAATGCAAACTTGCTCCAATTAAACCGGCATTTATCGCCATCGGCCAAACATTGCGCAATGCCATACACAAACTTTTAACATTTTCTTGCGAGTATTTACCTGGCCGACAATTGTTGTTACATAACCATTGTTGTGTCTTCGCCCGAATGTTTCGCGCTGTTGAAAAGTGTACCGAATTGATGTTTATTATTTGCAAGGTAGCCGCGATGGTGATTGATGAATGTCCGTCGGAGAGACAAAACAGAAAACAATTTCGAAGGTGAACTTGCAATTTGTATGCAAAGATCAAAATCAATTGCACTGCGAAGCAAAAACTTTTGGTGAAATTTTATTGAGATAAATGAGCAATCATTGATTCAATTAAGATATCAATCACGAGATAATGGTGGATTTGTGGTGTCCAAACATTTAATTGAGAAAATGATTGAAGCCGATTCAAACGCAACAAATGCAAATTCGTTTCACCTAAGATCCATGTCCGTTTTCTGTTTCCGCTTTAAAGCTCTTGACCTTAAAATAAAAAATTAAAAAAGAAAAAACCAAACAAAACAGAAATGTTTTAAACTTTTTTGTCAGTTTTCACATTTTAACGAAGTGAAAGATGGATTTAATTGCTTTACCTTATTTGGTTTCAGCTCTGCACTGAGTTTTTTGTATGGTCAAGTCGTCCTTGAATTAAGGTGTAGTAAATGAAGTGTATCGAATTCACACCTGTTGCAACCTACACAATAATGAATTAGGTCAATCATGAGGGAAATTATTTGTGGTTGGCGTTTGTAATTTTAATCCTACAGCATGGGGTCCCACACATGGGACAATAACACATTTCGTCTGCATGAAGGATACAAGTGAAAAACAAGAATAGCCGCAGATTCATCAGTTCGAGGAGAGAAAAATTTTAACTTTGCTACAGAAAAATCAACAAATGGTAAATTGACAGATTTTTCAGTTGCTGCATATTTTTCGCACCCACCAAAATTCCTTTAGCTGCATGGGACAAAAATATGCACGGAATTCTCTTTTACACGAATTGGATTTAATATGATTTTTATTAACACGATTTTCAATATTCTATGAATTTGTCCTGTATCTCATATAACCGATAAAGCGAGATTTTTCACGCGTCTCAATTAGTATCAGAAAAAGTCGCTCAGACATGTTAGATTTCGCTCTCGCCGTGTACGAAGTTAAATATTTGTTTATAATCTTAGCATATGGGCGTACAATATAAATAAAAATAGTTAAACATTTTAGATCAACTTACAACAGAACAATGTGCAACGGCTGTAGGAAACCATTCTGGTATTCATGAAACTGTGATACGAACCTTCGAGTAGAAGAAAATCGGTCTGTTCTATCAACTACATCTTCATACATAAGAGATGTTGTCAAAGAGAAAATGGAAGAAGCTTTGATAACTTTATTTAAAATAAATCATAAAAAAAAGACTAGCATACGAATTAATTGCAGGCATTAACTGTCTGGTCAGTAATGAAACTTTCACGCTCTATAATCCGGTACACGGGTGCCAATTTATAGCGTGAGTAATGGAAAATTTGTTAGTAAGCCGGCTACGTGTTGTATAAAACAAATCCGGAGACTCAACAGTTTCCAAAATATTACACGATGTTCATTGGACACAAAGGTTCGATGCTCCACTCCTTAACTTCGAACGAAATAGAAGCAAATTAGAATAGCGATCAGTCGGAATTTTATGATGTAGTAAGCAAAATAAAGTTATAGATAATGGGACCCGATTCCTAAAAATGACATCTTCTCATGAACAGCGTGCTAATAAAGGGTGTTTCGTAGAAACCTAGAACTTCAAGTTGGCAACACTTTTCAATGTGTGTGACAACTGTCATGCGTTTTGTGATTAGTTTGGTTTGCAATTTTATCATAATAGGTTGAAGCCTGAGTAACGTCTCCAAACTGTGCAGATTTATTTCGAAAATAACGGTTCTGTTCGAGAAACTCATCGGGCCGATATATTCGTCCACCAGAACAATTAATTCGATTAACCATGAATCGTCTCCACAGAACCATTTTTCTACCTACCTAAACCTACCTCATTAAAAGGGTCTACCCCTGAAGGCACGAGGGTAATAAAGAAAAATCTGCTCGCGATGAAAGACGATGCACTCTCGATGAATGGCAACAATCACGGGAACGTGAGCTAAAAGGAACATGGACCGTGCGGCTCATCAACGACTTGAGATCTTGGCTTAGTCGAACGCATGGTGAGACTGACTTCTACCTGACCCAGCTACTGAACGGACACGGTCGTTTTCAGTCTTACCTGCATAAGATAGATAAGTCACGGACACCAGTTTGCATATTCTGCATAGGTGGGAAGGATGACGTCTGTCATACTTTCTTTTCATGCAGAAGATAGGACAAACAGCGCGGTGATCTTACCGAAAAAGTGGGAGAGCTCCATCCAGATAGCCTAATCGAAGAGATGCTGAAATCATTGGACAAATGGAATCAAGTGGCACATTACGCTCGGGAAATTCTAGTTATGAAAAAGGCATACTTGATCGGCTGGAGGTGTCGAGGGTGGTGAGTTTCCTTCTCTAGCAATCCTCCTCCTCTTTCTCATCCAACTGGAGAAGGAATCTCTGTAACCCGAAGGCACCAAACGGCGTAAAATTGGGAGGCCTAGCCTGAAGCTATGTGTCGAACGGTTCCAGGCTAAGCGTTCCGGTTGAAAGAGGAGGTGTTTTATCGGTAGTCCAGTAGGTCCACTGAGAGTCTGACATTCAGGGCGTAAATAGCCTTCCGACCACAAAAAAAATAAGTTTTTTACTGATAAAATTCCTACATTCTCCATTATGGCAGATTTTATAGAAGGATTTCACAGATTTTATGAATTTCAAAATTTGTGCAAAAATAGAAGCCGAGCGACCATCGGCCGAGGCGTAGATTGGGTGTATGGTCCCAACAATAAATGATTCCGAATTTCATAAGACATTTTGCTTCAGCGATAAGGTTCATTTCTGGTTGTATGGCTACGTCAATAAATACAACTGCCGTCTTTGGAGTAAAAGCTCCGTTCCACTCGAAGAAGGTCACCGTTCGGTGTGCTTTATGGGCCGGTGGATTCATTAGTGCATTCATGTTAGTTCATTCATGTCATGACAAATGCTGCTGGGAATAAAATCACAGTCAATGGTGACGGTTATAGAGCCATAATCAATGACTTCCTCGTACTGGAATTCGCTGGCTGTAGCGCAGCGGTCTTCTACTACTACTAAGAATGGCGCGACAGACCACCATTGCGGCGAGCTTGTGCTACCATCGTCTTGTCGAAAAAAAGCATTTGATGAGCACATAATTTTTCATTTTGGACCTATTTACTGGCCCCCAAGAGCTTGTGATTCAACACGGCTTGACTGTTTCTTGTGGGTTGGGGGATACGTCAAGTCGCTCGTCTACGCCAACAAGCGCAAGCCTGTCCATTTGGACCATTTGGAAGATAACATTCGCCACGTTATTTGTTATTATTCGGCGAGATACGGTCCCAATTATTGGTATGAGTAGTCGAAGGTCGGACTTCTCGTTTGGATTTCCTCCGAGACAGCCGTAGCACTCAAAGTCATATCCAAATAAAAATGGCGAAGAAATGATGAAGAATGAAAAGAAAGAAGGTATGAGTAGAAGGAAGCTTTTAGTCTGCATAACACCGCACAGATGGATATTCTGGTTTTGAGTTACAGACGAGTATGAGTAATTCATATAGTAAGTAATTTCTTAAAAACTAGAACGATTGTGCAAGCCTATTTCACTACAAAACAAACTGACGAATAAGAGAAGAAGAGAAGATTTCCGCTTCTCAATCCCCTTTTATCATCACCAACAATACCGGTATTTCCATCTTAATATGAAAGATTCGCAATCTAGCCCAAGAAATTACGAGGTTGCGGAAAAATTCTGGGAACTGAAACTCAACAGTTTAACGACACGCAAAATTCTTCGTAGGATATCGAATAGTCAAAGTACGTACTTTAATACGTCCGATTCGAATAGTCCACATTATTAAGTTAGTACGATATCCTTTAGTTTTACCTTTGGCTTTAGCTTCTTTCTTATCGGCATCTTCTTCACTTTTCTTTCATTCTTCTTCATTCTTGTAATCTTCAGGTCATATTAATCTACATATCCTGCAGCACTGATTTCATTAACTGATTATTAAATTTCCAACATTGGAAGATCTCAGTGATTCCCATATCAAAACAGAGCCTTCTCCATTTTTGACGGTTAGACACAAATTATCCTTTTCCTGTTTTTGTTGAAAAATTGCTGGATAAGTTAAAATAGAAAATCGAAATAGAGGAGTTAGGGAAGCTACAGAAGAATAATAAATTCGCAAATTTCGTAGAACGCTCCTGATAATCACTTCTTTGAAGAAATCTTGAGCAACAGTTTAGCTCGTTTTATCGAGCCAGGGGGATATTGTAACTACTAGGAACCGAGGCGTATCCCGTAGTATCTTGCCTCACCTTCTCCCTTATAACTTACTTCCAGCTGGTTTCCTTTACAAATACTAATGCTTCTAGGAAAAATCAGTCAAAGCCCGTTAAATGGAACATTTTTCCGGAGTTTTGGCGCTTGTGAGCAGTTATGCTTTGCCAGAAAAATCAAAGAATAAAAACTTCGGAGAATGCAGCGAGCTGTTCACATGTAGCGAATGAATGTGGGCTGGGTGTCTTAGAAACTTCGAAAACGAAGGATGGATACGGTGGCAGCCGCTAGGATGAAGCTACTCGGATTCCTAAAATGAAGGACGCGATCATCAGATCGTGATAGGTAGCGAAAGGCATCTTCCAGCCCATTATTAACTAAAAAGCATAGATAACGACCTAGTGGGCTAGCATAGGTTTAAAAAAACTTCAAGGTGTGGAGAGAAATAAAACGATTTTAATGATATTTTTAAAACTAAATTAAAAACGGGATTGGAGAAGACGGATAACTTTCTGCACATTCGGTTGTTCTCAGCAAAACCCTTGGACTTTTCAAACACAAAATGCGACTACAGTAGATACAAAATCTGAAAGTTTTTCTCTGATTTTGAATTCAGCGCTTGCTCTTTCAACTCAGAACCAACAACGTTTAGAGACTTGTCAGAAATTGGTAAATAGGTGTAACTCAGATATATGATCACATACTAATTAATAACCATCAGGAAGATTTGCAACGTAATGTACTTAAAGTTATCCGGCGTGACTTGGCTTTCATGCTGTTTTCGAGAATTTATTGTCATTCGAGAACAGTGGCAAAACACAGAGAATTTCAAACCAGTCCATCTTCATGCGCCTGGACCAATATGACTGATCTTAAATATTAGTATGTCATCTTCCCTAAAGTTATGTTATGAAGTTGAGGGTGTTATTAGGTGCCTTGGCAACATGTTTATTATTGTTTAATTTGTGGATTGAAGCTTACATTTACAACATGGGAACGATTTTCGCCTCTAGGGTATGTTGTGGTTTCTAGGTTCTACACATAAATATGGTGCTTAATCGGCTTTTCAATTTTAAAATGAAATCCTGATAAATTTTTTCAAGGAACCTTTTATCAGTAGATGCAAAGCGACAGTATCAGAAGACTTATCTTATCTATTTATCAACTTAGTCACGTGATTACTAGATTCATTTACTTCTTGTAAGGACAGATGGTTGATACGATGGCCTGATCACTTACTACCTCTACAGTAAGGTTAATCAGCAGTACCATCAGACTGTCATACTGCACTCCTCAACCCTTTGTGCTCTGTGATAATGGGATTATAGGTTGAGCTCTGTCTTAGTAGATTGAAGGTAAAAGATTGAGTGTGAAGAACCAACCAGGATGGGATGCATATATTATCCGAGCAGGACACCGTTTCACATGATCAGTCTAGTAATGTATGCCTTTTGTATCAGGTGATGATGCACTGCACATCCAAGTTCCGTATGATCTAGTAGACTAGATTGTCGCCTTGCTTCAGTTTGACTTCTGTATCAAGGGTATTAGTCCTGTTAATTGTTGATTCTTACTTCTTAAATTACTGACAGTTATTCTCGTCAGATAAACTTATGTTAGCACTAAGCAATACAGTGTTGATTGAAACAAAACGTTCCGATCAGTAGCAATTGCTTCAATTTCATAAAAATTTGTTAGATATTGTATGAAATCTGGAGCGTTTTTCAAATACTTTCTGAATATTTCAAGTATTAATTCGGTTAAAAATTGAAAAGAAATTGATCTTCCAGCTTCAGAGCCGACAGTTTGTACAGTTCTTTGTAGATTGTTCAGCAAACACTCACGCTACTTCTACTACTATTGGTTTTTTCTATACTTGATATTACAAGTTGAGGCTTATCAAGCTGAAGGCGTGACGAGACCAACTACTATCTGAAGCAGCTGTCATGAAGCAGCGTATCCCTATGGACACGGGTATTTTCAATCTTCCCTATACAAAAGAAGACACAATCCTCAGGTTACTTATTTTGCCTGGTACTATCACATGGCTCCGGGGTATTTTTTTTAATGGAAAGTAGGGCATCAACCCTTTGCATCTAGCTGAGATAAAAGATATCTAGCACAGCAATAGCATAGCATGAAAACAAACAGCGATAACCCTCCAAGGCAGCTTGTCTGAGACAGAGATAGAAAAACTGCAATTACATTCGTATCTGTACTATTTACGCAGAAGCTATGAAAGGAGTATTGTTGCTTCAAGCAAAAATGAGACAAAACATACCAATCCAAAAATATTTCCATTATTTTGGCCGAATAGCGTTAGTGTGAGAGTTTGTTCCAAGTGTTAGCGCTGGTTAGTAGCTACGCTGCTCTAGATAGCTTAGTAGCTAATATGTTAGCATCTAAATACGACTGGAAGGACTGAAGTGGACCAAGGAAGTGCGTAGATGAGTATGACAAAAGTGCGCAGATTGTCAACAGTAATCACTATCCTTTCAGGGGCAAGAAGGGGATGTTTCTGACAAGAACCCATTATTTGACGAAGAAAGAAGAAAAAGACGTAGCTCGGTTCTAAACCAAGTTGACAAAATAAAGGAGGAGGTGTTTCGGGTGTGGTTTGGAATGTTCTTGGAAAGATATTCAGTTCCTTACTACCGAACAAACTTACTATTAGTAAATAGTTGTCGCCGATTGTTAATTGTTTTTTTAAGCAGGATTAATGACCCCTGTCAGGTTTATTGACTATAATCAATGAGAATCAGTTAGACCATCGTTATAAATTCGGATGCTTTCGAATTTAAGTCATTTCAATGATGAGGGATGGAGTCCGAATGTGTTGGAGGAGCTTAGTAATTTACTTCCAGTATTATGCACATGTGTGATTATTTAAGTAATAAAATTAATGTAAGAATTATGCAAGATTTAATTGCAAACACCAAAGGCCAACACTACAAATCATTTCAGCACTTAACTTTGTTAGTTAGTTAGTTTGTTTGTTGCGCAAAGCATTATTTCTTAGAATTCTTCATTTCGTTGTTTTGGGATTAAATACTCCACCTTGTATTTTTCTTCAACAAATTTTTAGAATAAGATTCTCGGTGCTCATTCAGCTGTTGGGAGACATCTGGCTAGTGACCACATAAATCTTCTTTATCAGATTCCAGAAAATTTGAAGTGTGTAATAAAACATTTAACACATTGGAGCGCAAGCGTCGATTCGAAGTGCTGTAGAATTTTCTTTTATGATGTGAGAATTTTTGAAAAAAAAAACCCAGGAGTCCATTCTTTGTCCATTGGTCATATAAAACATAAGAACTAAAGAAGACCCCCAATCGGCTAGGATAGAGTTGGCAAAATTATTTCAGGATTTCTTTTTCTATTTTAGCACCTAACATAGATTTCTTGCAAAATATACAGTTTGTCTGTTATTTCCTAGGAATGAAACTTGTAATCTTTATTGGAAAACGTAAAGGTCAACTAACTTGTTCGGAGCGTTAAGAGCCCGAATTAATCCACTGTTAGATCTTAATCTCGGTTCTGAAGCTAGAAGCCTATTAGTTTTAACTATTTCCATTTAAACTGACGAATTTTTTCACACGTCTTGAGCTTGCCACTTCTTTGATCTACCGACGAAATAGGGGTCCAAAAGCAAGTTCACATTAATTGGAATCATTAAAAGCGGACCGCAATAAATTTTTGACTTGTGTACGCAGCATTTCCCATCTCTCACTAAAATCAAATCAGCAATTTGAATTCCATCAAGTCCTACTCGATGTGACCGAAGAAGTTAACATTCCCTTCAAACTGAAGCCTTCCCCACCGTGATTGCCGCTTCACAATACCTTCAATCACGTGGAACCAATTTCGAAACGAAATCGATTCTATTAATCGGCAATCATCCCATACATTCCGCGAAACACTCAGCTCAACAATGGTCTGCTATTAAAGTAATTCCTCGTCCATTGTTGCATTACATTGTTATCTGCAGTTCCTCAAGCGAGATGTTTGCGCTGAAGGCGGTTTGTTACATCCGCAAATAAAATCAACAGCAAAATTGTAGTGAAATATGTTTGATGCTTTCGTAAGGAGCACGATTATTCAATCTTTTAGGTTAGGACAGCGACACTAAGACCATTACTACCAATAATCAGATCAGGACAAACAACAACTAAGACATGTGGATCTGGATCATGCTGGACCTGAACTTCTCAGTAGGAATCCTCCCAGTTTACCAGTTCAAAACCCTTCCCCAAACTGCTTTGTGGGAAAGCTATTGGCCAAACATGTAACGCATGAATGGAGCCCCTTTCTCCACTAGGATGCAACCATACCTGCCATGCTAACAGACCAAAACCTAGACAGCAATCAGCAGAAGTTATAGCGTGCTGCGTATAATTTATCATCAGGCATAGAGAAGTTTGTTATGGGTAGTCGGAAGGTTGCCTTCTTTGTCCACGCTGTTCTTCCCAAGAGGCTTGCAACATCACCTGTTGTTTGTTGTTGCTTCTGATGCATCTTTTCATTTATCTCTGCGCTACGGACAGCTATGCGTTTAAGGTTATTCGGAATCAGGAAATTGTTTTTCATGTTTTCACGGAAAACCACTAGACACTCTGCTGTTGTTTGTGTTGAGTGGAAACTGAGGAATGAGAATATGTGCCCAACAAAGTTGCAAGTAACAGAACGACTGCAAGAAGATAAATCTCGATAGACGGAGAACGATGAAAATTTTTCATTAGACATCTTTCTACACAACTACCTAACTCTTAAAGTAATGTAATAGTAATAATAGTTATTGCCGACCGAGATAAACTCTAGATTGTACGTTCTAACCATCTTTCGCCGACCAAGAGCTGAGTGGCTCATCTGGAATAGTTCAAGATGTTCCAATGGAGCATGTTTACCATTCATTGTCTTATCAACTTGAATTCATGCGCGCATGTTCAGCAAACAGTTTTCCCTGAATTATATGAGCAGTACGATGAGGAAACTCGAACTCTTCTTGTTCGTGGCGAAAAGCGATTCTTAGTCGGCCTTGGACTCGCGAGATTGACTCCTTTCAATATGAAATTAAAGTTTAATAAACAAGTGTCCGACACTTATCAAGCTAAAGCTTATAGGATCACGTTAATTTGCTTGAGAATTTGTTCCTTGTGCCTGAGCATCAGATCGGAGGATGCGATTAGAGATTTGCAGGCGAACTTAAATGAAAGGTTGCCTAAAAGGTCGTGGGAGAGTTTCGACGATTATTTTGGGATGCGGTGACTGAATCACCGGCTGGCAGGAGAAAATCTTGGGGTCCAGTGATCATGATTGCTGGTTCAGAGTAATAAAATGGTGCTTGTATGAATCAGTTCTGCGGGATTTTTTCAGCGATTACTGGTGCATGTAAAAGGTGTTTCTCAGAAGTGTAGAACTTTAAAATTTAATTAAAAAGTGTAGAACTTTTAAAAGTTGGTTTTATTGGAAAGATAAAGTTTTGCCATTTTTATCCGAATATAATTTCGAACATGCGAGGGCCATAACTGGCGCGGAGGAAGCCCAAACGAGAGGTCAAATTCTCGACTACTCTAACCAATAATGCGGCCCATGTGTCGCCAATAACGAATGGCGAATGTTGTCTTCCAAATGGTCAAGCGTCTCGGACTTGTCGCCGTAGACGAGTGATTTGATGTATCTCCCCACCGACAACGGGGAGGAAGGCAAATGTACGAGCTGTACCACCTGTATGGTTTGTTGCACCATCCTGTCGAAACCAGAGGTTTTACGGCGAGTTAATTCCGGAACGAGAAAGTCATCGATGATGACTCTATAGCAGTTACCGTAGACTGTAATGTACCACATGGACCAACGATTCCACCGGTTCATATAGCATACCAAATAGCTACTTTTTCGGATGTAACGGTAATTAGATAACTGCCTACGGATGCTCACTACTCCAAATATCGCTTATTGACGTTCCATTCAACCCGAAATGAGCCTCAACGCTAAACAAAATGTTCTCATGAAATTTAGGGTCTGCAACAGATCATTCTTGGTGCCATACTCTGAGTCTACGCCTTGCGCGGTGGTCGCTCGACTTTAATTCCCCCACGAGCAGAATTTTGTAAGCCCGCAAAACAAGGTCCTTCCGTAAAATCTTTCACAATCTGGATGGGCACAGGTTTCATTGTTAACCACGATGTGTAAATGGACTCACTTGTGCCTTCATCGATACTAAGCTCTACAGCTGCTATGGTTTCTTCATTATAAACTGTACGAAGACTGCATGGGTGCGTATTATCACTGAGATAAAACGTGATTCTAAAGCACTCTATGGTTAATCGAATTATTTGTTCTCATGGACGATTATGTCAGCCATAAATTGGACGGAGCTCGTGATACGTTTCTTTCGAAATGAATCAACACAATTGCAGACGTTGCACAGGCGTCAATCATCACGAATGACAGCTGTCACACTATAGGTAGCCTTAAAAAGTGTGCTCAACTTACAGTTCTATATCGCAAAAAAACACGTTAGAGTTATAAATGACACCTGGAAATTATAGTGGATTCCGATGGAAAACAATTCCTACCGTTCTTTCGCAATACATGCCAAATTAATGATTAAAAACGAGGGTAAGGTAATTCCTACAAATAGCCTTAAGATTAATTCACATTGCATGAAGTACATTTGTTTGTCGGCAACCCAATTTGGGTCTGTAGAATTATCTAAAATCAGAGTGTAGTTGATTAGCGAATTAAGTCCTTTGAAATATATTGAAACCTGGACAGATTTTCCGCCGGATTACGAATCCCTATCTGAAAGAGGCAAACAACTATGTGCTAAAAGCTTATGCTGACCACAATGAATTGCGTTCGATTGATTTTCTGATATTTAACCCAATCGATATTAAGGCCAAGGTCTGACTTTGGTCTACTCTAGTACAATGGGTTCAATCACTTGCAAAGTAATAACAGTGAAATTGCGGATATTTATCTGAAGACCCGAATCATTCTGCTTAAACTTTGGTGTAGCAAGTTCTATTGTACTTTCCTTGCTTTTCTCTGGCGCCAATAGTATGAAATGAATGCATGATGTTCAGGAGAGCAGAATGACGTTAGAAGTCACAAAGGACGAAAAGTTAACTATTGAATCTGGCGCTGATATCACAGTGGTTTTTCCTATTCACCTCAAGGAACTTTAATGAAATTTTTCTATAGGTGCAGCAGTGAATCATTGGGACTGCGTTCTAGATCTCGCACATTGTTTTTGACTGAGGTAGCCCTTATAGTGGATTACAAAAGAAAACTTTGAAGTAATCGAACCACAGATAGATCCTCTTCATATTTCACTGTCACATTTTGAGACTATCGAAACCACAAATAACAGGGTAAAGCCAATCGATGAAATTTTAACCACTCAAACGTAATAGCGAAAAAACGTTTTCAAGATTCGAAATAGTTTTTGCTGAGATCCAGTAAGCAATTGTTTGTACTTTCCTTTTTGGCACGGATTACGCACTCAGCGAATAGTTTATGTTTTCCCCTGAAGGGATATCATCAAACGCGAATGCTTTGAGACATGTTACAAACATTTTACTTTGCCTTCTCTTCCTCCTACCGCGACAATTTCTGTTCCACCCCCAATCACAGACTGGATGGAAGTTAGATACTTCGTCCATCAAATTCATAGCTGTGCTGAAAAGATATTTGCAAGACTTGGCCGGCAATACCTTCGGGATTCAGAGCTCAAATTGTAATTGATTGTATTTGATGCGGGCAATCAATCATCCATTAACGATTTACCCACTAATGCGATTACTAGAATGGTGAAGATGACGATCAAGACATCGCCATCGGTGGTTTTCATAATGAGTTTTTTGATTTGAAAAGGATGAAAGTGTTTTCGGTGTACATGTATGAGAGCACACGAGAACACTAGAAAAGTTGAAGAGTTTTTTCGTGGCAAGCTAAGACATGTGTAGTGTGAACAAAAAACTAAAATAGAAAAAAATGTTAGATGAGTGTTATTATGCAATTTAATGTGAGACATGTGTTATATAAAAGTATTGAGAAGGCTTTACCGGTCTTTAATCTTAACACATGCTTAACCATTGGCTTGGATGATTTATTATAGCTCCATGATTGAATGTATGTGTTAGATTGTGTTTCTTTGAAGATGGCCTGCGTGCATTTAAATTGCTAGATAGAGTCTAATTCTACATAAAAATTGAATTGAATAGTTAGCCTGAAGGCACATTATTCTTGGGACACAGCAGTGAGACCGTAAGTTGTTTTCTGTTTATTGCATAGTCAACGTTTCTTAACACCTTCTTAGTCTATGAGATATCAAATATTTTTGATGAACTGATCAATTTATCACCCTGGGCTTGATTCGTTTTAATTACAGGTACTTTGAAATCGATAAGATAAGTGCGTTGATAACGCTGGACCGTCTTGTAAGCATCTTTGTGGACTGAAGTCAATGTCAGTGGAGCACCTTCACACCCTCTTTTAATTTTTTATTTAAAATCCGATTCCATAGTCAATTTTGGATTATTTCGTGCCTTCGAACCGGGGGTTTAAAACGTCAAATTTTAAGAACAGAATGTTTATTCAGGAGTAACTCAAAGCAGTTATCTTGGGCCTCTTTTCTTAAAACATTCAATGTAAGGTTCTGAAGTATTGTCAGATGTTCTTCGTTTTCCTTATGCCACTTAAAAGACACCCTGAAAAACCATGATTTCTTCAAATGAAAACCACATCTGTCAGGTTAGTTCATATTTAACAAAATTTCATTCAACGTCAATAACTGTGTAGTTATATGTTCTCCTTTGAAATCCTCAATACTAGCGAACAATGCAAACATCATAAATTATAATAAAACGAGTGGACGGCACCATAGACCTCAGTGTCCTTTGCGACAGAAATTGTGCTCCAATTTGTTTTAAAATAAGGTTCTTTGCAATCCAATAAAGTGTTTGGCTTCATCAAGGATGGGTTTGAAGAAAATTAACTTGTCTCTAATAAGGACATGACAACCTGCAGCTATGCATTTACTATCTTTGAAGAGACATTTACGTTTGAACAAAGCAAAATTAAATTGTATGATGCATTAGGGCTGCACCGCAGATTTTATGATAATGAACCAATGAGTGGATTTTCTAAAACCTTTTATTCGTAAAGTGGGTATTATTCTGCCACCGATTCTAAATTTGGTTACAATATTTATTCCTTACCACCCAATCCCTTTTTGGGTAGAGTTGTGAGGGCTATTGACGCCTAGAGTGTGGGAGTCACATTTTGACCATCCACTAAACACCTCCCGTATTAACTTTAGAGCCGTTTCGAGAGCGCCTTCACATTATTGAAAACCATTTTCCTGGTAGAAATGAGGGGAAGCGGGTGCTAGGAAAGGTAACTCAGCATTTTCGAAGCACATTGATGGTCGAGTATCCATTTTTAAAGTCTCATGGCCACCTAAGGGCATTCTGCTTTGTGATTCCATTGATCAATCATTTTAAGCAAGGTATCGACTTTTGTTCTCTCGAAAATTTCTCTAGCTTTACAATGAAGGGGTCACCACATTTTTCACTCCATTTTTTGGAAGCGGGAAATTCGTGACATACGTTATCCACCTCCACTGTACAAAATATGCAGTTGGAGGACTGCGAGCTTTAGTAGGCAAGTAGCGTAGCAACTGTATTAAGGCTAGAAATCCCTTGAGAATGTTCAAAAAATCGAAATTTACATATTTCGAAAGCATAATACCCAAAGAATATACTGATCAAGGGAAAACCAGAAATAATCAATTTTTGAGGAGTTATCGCCATATAGTGTCGAGCTGAGGGTCAGCTTGCGGTCAGATAAATAGCGAATCGGGCGCTCGGACCGGTAGAGGTAGGGCAACCCTTGCTTTACTCCTTTTGCTGTACTCGCCTAGCAACCTTTGCTTTTTCATTTAATTTTTTTTGGCCAGGCAAATGTTTCGGGAAATTGTATACGGGGGACATTATCACTGCAATTAATAGTTTTCACATGTTGAAACTTTAAACGCGATTATCTCGAAACTATGTTTTCAAAAACTGCTCGTGTTGTCGAGCGTGTTTCAAATATGGCGAAAAAATGGTCGAAAATTCGAACTTTGGGGTAACAAGGCTCCTAAATTTTCGATTTAGCACTTTTTGATAATTTTTTAAGGTACATCGTTGCCCTTAATATGTCAGTAAACGAATGATACTTGTTAAATTTTTTCCAGATCAACAGCAAAAGAGTGACAACTGCAGCACTTTTCGATGTCACGGAAAACAAACGTCCAAAAACCCTTAATAACGCAGCCATTTTTTACTATCCATGGTAATCTCAAAAAAAAGTGTCACAAACTTGAATGCTATAATAAAATTATGTCAAAATTTGAAAATGATTAGATTATTTTATCCCCTCTTAAAAAAAACTCGAAAAATACCTATTCTTCACGCTTCTAAAGGGATTTCTGGCCTTAAACAGAAATCAGTGTCAGTAAGGGCTCGTTTGGATCACGGTCTTACGAAAGATATCAGACATGTAGCCTTTGGATCGTACCCCCGGGCCGTCACCAATCACTGAGAGAGTGTTATCGATTTTATATGGTGAACTCTTCTCTGTTGCCTTCTCTCCTGGCATCAAAAAATGTTTCTGCGGTATCTAGCAAGGAGGGCAACCTAACAAGGAGAAACATCCAATTCTTTAATCCCATATATTTTAATCTATGGCAGAATAGGATTTATGTTGTATTATTCATTCATACATTTAAGTCATTTCATTCATTCATTTAAGACGTTTAAGTGAAAACCCAAATATAAATCAATTGTGACCTTTTCTATCTCAGTCTCCCAGAAGCTACACGGGAATGCTCATGCTGTTTTATGATCAAGCTTTGATAAAGGTACTTAGAGTACATGAGTGCACCAATTGCTCATTTTCTCTTCCTTGAGCTTCTTTATCCATCGAAGATCAAATGTTGAAAGTTCCTTCTACTCGAAGAACGATTCGAAGAGAGAATAATTCAATGATACCCTAACAATACCAGCAAAATCAAATAACGTGAGCTTTCCCAGTTCGAGAGCTTGAAAATTAAACGACAATGGAGAGTGAGGGGTTCGCTATGGCCATAGCTTAACCATTGAAAAGCGCTAAAACGTCGAGCAAACTTCTGAATTTGACGGCATGGGACTGTTCTACATGAATTGGTGCTACTAAGTAATATTTGTTGGAGGTACCACATAGCCATGAACGACCAACATGCGCATTACCACTTTCTTAAAATGCATAACACAATGACTCAACACAGTACTCTAGTGATAACGCTATGGCGATGGTTGGGTTTCTGAACTTAAATGTTTGTTACAAGAGTTTTATGATGTTAAAACACATCTGTCCTCCCTTCATCGTCATCTCTTCTCTTGAAAAAGTTGTGATGAACACAAATCCCGACGCATCTGGAAAATTGGCGTTGAAAACCATTTGATTGTGATTGCTTTTTATGTTAGCGCTGGGTTTCAATGAATAAGTTGATGAGAATCAATTCGTTTTCAAGAAAATTATTAAAGACAAAATAAGGAATTCGGGAATAAAATCCTCTAAAACAGAAGGGATTCAAAACTGATAACATCACTCTAAATATCAAAAGATGGTTATTAGAGCTGGATGATTAACGGTCGACCAGGTTTCGGTAAGCACAGGAAAACACATGTCGAGCAAATGGGGGAAACCGCCTCACGTAGGCCCATATGGTGATGGACCATACCACCTACGTATCAGTTAATATGCGAAACCCGAAGAAGCCTTGAAAATCACCAGTGGCAGTGTTCTATTCGACCAATTCCTTGAACTGGAATGCATGCCTTAATTATTCTACCTAACAAGACCGACAATGGACAATGACTGGCAAAAGGAATATCAAAAATGGATTCACCAATCTGTTTCTCCATGCGAAGATGATCAAAAGAGAAAAATAGTCCAATAAATGACGATTTTTCTCTTTTGATCCTGTTGTCGGGATCAGATGCGATGATTTTCTTAGCATTTCGATGACACGGTCAAAACAAACAGGTCCTTTGTGTAAATTAATCGTACTCAGGTTCCATGCACAAGACGTCCCATTTTCGGAATTCATAATATTCGTTGAAACTCTCCACTTATGTTCATATGATAAATAGTTATTCATTAACTCTTTTCGACCAGACTCTGGACTATGTTGTAAGAATTGTCACGTCCGTTGAAGTGAGGGACACGCTGATATAGACATAAGTGAGATTTATGGTAATGACATGGTTATAATGTTTCACTTGATTTTTCCGATTTCCCTGTGTTCCCTGTCGGAAATGGACGCGGGCGCCAATCCTCGAGCCATGGAAGGAGCTTGACTGATCTCGGTTCCACTTTATTTTCCCCAAGGAGGTCGTCACTGCAGAGCACCATAAAATAATGTGACCATTCGCTACCACTTCGCTTTAACTTCACTCTTCACGATTCATAAGTGGTGTCAGCTAGATGCGCGAGCTATTAAATTACATCAGGATTAGAAAAAAAACATTTTACTGAAAAGGACAATGAGATCTAGGGTAACAATAACTAATTTCAATAGAATAAAGAAAAGATAAGTAAGTATAAAAAAACCCGGAAGTTAACATCCTATAGCTACCACTTTTGTCCATTCAAAGGGGGGGGGGGTACGCTGAAATAATTTCGTTGCAACAGCCGCTCCTTGTCCAAGGAACGGCGTTCTTTTTGCAATCAGAGTAATCCTCGTCCCAACTACTGCGTTCATTTTAAAAAGTGTTCGTCTAGAATTCCTTCCCGCAACAAATGGTAATATTTTGGTCGCATGAGTGTGGCATACGAAGAATTGTAGCAATAGAAAGACCAGGTTCAAGAATAAGTCAATTGAAACCAACACCACGTCCACTTTCCTCATAAAGGAATATACATTTTAGAAGAAGGTACAATCGACAATTTTAACTTGGAGCATGCAGATCTCTTTGTGAGCCTATGATCTGACACCAGGTGAGACAACTGAAAAAAGGACAAAATCGATCCAATATGGACATGAAGTCGCAAGTTTTATTGTGAGTATTAATGAAGACCAGCGTCAAAGTCTGCTAGATAAGAGTTGAGTTTCATTAACTACCGCCCCCTCCCCTTTAAATTATAATGAAGTACTTGTTTAAATTAAGAATCTCTAATTTTTATACTCGTAGGTACGGTATCATGCTAGCAGACAACGTCGCTCTCCTTCCTGACTGGCCACCACAGTACTCCCCGAAGGCCTGTAACCCAATTAATTGGTTCAACCATAGGAAGCAGGCCTACAAGCTACCCGTGGTACCTGAATCTCGAGTTGTAGTTTGTGGAACGAGCTGCAACAGGTACTCCATATGGTAGTATCTAGCAAACTCGACTGCCATGCCTCGAACTAATTTAAAGGTGCATATTGACAGCAAAATTAGGCGCGATTTGCTGTCCTCCCCTGGTACGATCAACGAAAATCTAGCCACGAAGCGACAGATCAAAGCGACCATACATTCTGTGTTTTATCTCGTACGCAAATGCTCTATCAACAACAAAGAGAAAATGCATTTAAAGAACGGATCCTTGGAACTACTCCAAGAGCAAACCGCAAAAAGAAAGATGGAGTTTGGAGGTCTAATTCCGAGCTGTACGAACTTTTTGATGGAGTCTAGGGGTCTTGTTATATACCTGCGGAATTTTCTATGTATGCAGTAGATGACCAGCTACTGCACGTCCTGAATAAATGGAGAGTTGATACCTAGGAAGTTATTCGTATGGAATGCTCAGGGACGAAAATCTAGGAGCCGCTGGTTGGATTCGATTGAAGAGATTGTGAATCAGTTTTTAGTTTAGCAATTAGAGAACCTGTTGTCACATAGAGAAGGCGATTTGGTGGTAACAAACTCTACTCATCAAAGGATTAAGAAGATGGATACTACACAATGGTAACTAAACTCGTCATCGTTTCTACACATCTCTCATATGCAAGAAATTCCATGTTAACATACGGAAGTGTTCTCACCGCTATGCATTCATTCATTCCAACAACCTGTCTCATATTACTATTAGTTCTGTCCGAGGATTGTTTCTTCATGCAGAAGAAATACTCGCAATTAAGCTTGTGAACGATTAAAATTGAATTTATAACCTTTTAAACAATAATTTGCAACAATTCACATTATGCCAACTCATAAGTCTCAACACAAACACTTAATCATGCACTTAATCACATCAATTATGCATTGTTTACTTTAGTCATGCTCTTAATGGTAACTACTATGAATGTCTGCAGACAACATGCTGTTCTCGATCCAAAGTCGTTCCCAGCAAAATGTTAAGATACGTTATTGAAATTTCAACTTCCTGGTTCGCTCAATACAGGTACAAGTAGTTTCCTTCTCTGTTTGTGCTATTACAAGCACTAAATTATTTTATCCTTGTAAAGTCTAAAATTATTAAATTTTAGATCGAGTAAAGTGATTTCAGCGAAGAAATAAATTATCGCAATTGTTTATTTATTGTTACGTTTGTTGCGAAAAGAAAGAGAAAAAAAAGGAAAGGAAATATGTGTCGGCAGACACCAATCAAGACAAATGGTTGGTTCCAGTAAGTGTTATGGAGTCGGACAGCGTCAGTTGAATGGAAGCATGGTTGAAATTTTCTTCCTCCTTGCCATTTTCATTTTCACACACATTGTGTGATGGCCATCAATTGTCTACTTACGCCGACATATCGCTTTGTGTTTGCTATGACTATCAACACTCGTCAAGTTCATTACAAACCTTTCTTCAGAGCTATGGACCGAGATCTCGATTCATATGTGATGAAAAGATGTTAAGCTTACCTGAAAGAGACAGAAAAGTTTTCATTAGTTTCAGAAAAAATGCAGGAGGTGTTAGTGCTTTGCAAACAATTTGATGATATCATTACAAACTAGACATTCACATGCTGCGTCAGCTAAGATTTATGCTATATTTCGCGATATATTGCTGATATGTTTAGTCATTGCAAGTCGAAATGAATGAAATCTGAAATCCAGAGGTTGCATCACAATTACACACTTTGGCCATTTAACAGTCAGACCGGAATGAACTTTTTGTCACTTGCATTCGTCGTAATTCGACTGGCATTGACGGTCATTTCAGTGAAATTGATGTTAATTGCAGATAAATGTTGCAAGGAAAAAGTTGCAGCAATTATTTATGACTTAGCGATGAGTGATTAGATAAATCATTCAGTACAGAAACTGAACTATGAGACCAATGACATCATTGTTGGCCACAAGAAAAATCTATTATCAAGTTTGTGCTGAGTCTGCATCGACTTTCATTGATAATTTGTTAACACTCCTTTTTTGAGGCCGCGGTTTGTGAGCTGTGTGCATTATTATAGTCTGATTTATTTATAATGTCGTTTGAATTATTTCAAAGATAGATAATTCCCACTTGCTTCTTGGAATCAAGCTACCTGGATTGAGAATTATTAAAAGCAAGATTGTACACATTGTGATTACGACGCTTAAAAATCTATACATTAAAACAAGACGATCAACCCCGACCCGAAATAAAACTACGTACAAGAGTGTAGCTATAAAATTAAAGATAGTACACTAATGGATGTTTTGGTATTTGTAAACAAACGGCTCAATTTACTCCGGCCTTGCAACCGTACAATTCTCCTGATCCTTGTTACCCGCCTTCTTTGTTCCACGCACCTTCTTTGTTCCACGCACCATGAATCCTGTTCCAACTCTCAAATTCAATTTTTTTAAAACAATTTATGATTTATTGAAAATTGAACCTCTCTTTGGATTGCGTTTTCCTTAATCTGGACACCGAGTCTGCTCCATTCAAATTAAGGAGTACCTCAATAATCTCATTAGACGTTTCACTCCTCTTCTAACCTCTTACCAATCAATACGCAAACCATGGATTACACAGCGTTCATTTGTTCCTCTGAAGGCTGAAGATAAAGCTCACCGTTGAATTAAATTGTCCAGTTTGCTTGAAGTAAGGACTGATGTGCTCTATAGTGCCAGTATAATGAAGCCAGAGAGACTTTGAAGAGTTACTTTTCAGAGAATGCACACTCAGGTCCAATAATGCGAAGCTTTTACTAGCTCACATCAGGTCAATAAAATCCTCCAGTACTATTCCTGTTGCAGTTAACTGGGACGCTATTGCAGTATCTACTTTCAGACATATTTCGGAATTTATCTCATTTTTTTCCTCCATACTTTCTCGTCCTATATCAACCGGTCTTCCTCACACTTCCCCATAAAGAATCCTATTCCTCTCTATCTCTTGCGAACTGGCCTACGTGAAATTGAAAAAAATTATTACTCCATTGCCCCTTCTATAAAGATTAGAATGGAATTCCAAACAAATTTATGAAGTCTCTTGCAACCTCTCTGTGAGTGCCTTTGTCACTTTTCTTCAATCTTAGTCCAAGTACTGTTGTATTTTCTACTAAATAAAAAAAACTATCATTGTTCAAAAGTGATGATCCTTCTGATGCTTCCAACCTACGTCCAAGATGTCTAATTTTCCTGTTTTTTTACAAACTATTTACAACCGACTCTGTTAAATTGCGGTCAGTTATTGCCCTTGAGCAACATTGCATTCCGCAAAGGTCCACTACTATTCCATTTGACTGTATTCATGAGTAATATCGGTAAGGCGTTGGGATGGCAGTTCAAAATCGATGTGATCTTTAAAGATTTGTCCAAGGCATATGATACTGTTAATCACCATCTTCTTTGTCTGAAATTTAATGCTATTTGTATCGCGGAATCATTCATTCTTTGGATGCAGTTTAACGTGTTTCATCGTACCTGTTGTGTAAGTCTCTACGTATAGTGATAACTCAACGCATAACTCCAATTTCTTTTCCTTCTTCAACGGGTGTCCCCCAAGGTTCAATTCTTCGACCGCTTCTCTTCCTTTTTCTTTATAAGTAAACTTCCCTCTGTGATCTCTTCTCCTTTTCCACTGTATGCCGATGATTTTAAAGTTCATCAGTCAATTAGGCCACTGCAGGATTGTCAGCTTCCTCGAGAACACGTGTCCACTTTCTAAGTATAGGGTTTTTCTAAATTTTTACGTGTAAATATTTGTTAAATGCTCTTTAGGCTTAAATCAACAGGCTTACACTGTTGTTTCCACTTGTAAAGACTTAGGATTAATTTTTGACCCAAACTTATAGCTTGACGTTCATCGTCTGCTCGTATTCGAGGCAACAAAAGTTCCTCGCTTTATTGTAAGGCATGATATTGAACTCAATCATCTCTACACTACTGTACGCTTGTTTGTTTCTGTGCTCCATCCTGTCCATTTACTATTCTAATACTATTATACTATACTATCCAAGTACTATTTCTAGTCTAGAATGCAAGTTTACTCACTTCATGTTCCATTTTAATCTTATGATTCCCGTTTTCTTCATCTTCCTTCTTTGGACTCTCGATATACTGTCCTAGACCTATGTTTTCTGTTTAAACATTCCCAGCTTCAGATTAATTGAATCCTCAACGCTGATTTTTACCAGAGATAACCTCGGACCTCTACGAGAACCAATAATCCGTTAATGGTTTTATTTGCTCGTATTAATACCTATTTTTGTTATTAATACGAAAGAGCGCAAGCTTGGTCCTTTTCCTGCTTCGTATTATAAAGAGACGAAGAACTCAGATCCGCAGGAACACTCTCTTAAAATCTATATCTATGCGCAAACTTGAAATACATTTAGGTCCAGCAAGCAAGCCATTGCGATCTTTTCTATTCTTTTCGATTTTTCTATTGTTGTAGCCTGAGTTCGTTCTATCTGTCATTTTGTGTATTCGCCTCTCTTTCTTTGCGTTGACCCCCAGATTGAAAGGTCTTGTCAGTTGTTAGGCTACAGCACAAGTTCAATACAGCGAAAACATTCCGAGGTAGCTTCTGACTGAGAAAGATAGAAAAAACAATAGTGGATTTATGCTTGTATTGGGTTCTACCTCATGCTTTTTGAGAGTTTGATTTTCTTGTCTTTTCTTTCTTGAGAAAAAGACAATGGAAAGAGAAAAGGATACGTACCACGGTTGTCGCGGTGCTAGACATTTATTTAGATTTCCAAGGTGGTTTGCTGAGGCCGACTGCTTTCAGTCTATCGGAGTACCCAAAAGAAACCGAACTAATGTCTTTTAAGTTTTTTCTAATGTATTATATCTTCCAACAAGAATGTTTCAATTCCCCTCAACAAAATTGACTGCGGCACTAATACCCCTATCTTTTATTTCATCGCTCAAAGCATTTTTGTAATTCGTCTTCTGTTATGCCCGGCAACGCCTCTGTCGGTTTTTTCTCGACTTCAGATGTCGGTTAAAAGCTTCCCTTTCATATCTCTTTTAATTCAGGGATATAAAATTAAGTAGCAGGGGGCAAAGTCGGATGATTACGGGGGATGGGGTTTGCCATTTTGGTTAAAACAAACATCAGCCCACAGAGTAGGAGCGGAGGGTAAACCATCGTGGAGGGGAAACCAGTCATTTGACTGCCACTAATCAACCCTCTTCTGCTGCAAACCGTTACGCAATCCTTCCAAAACGTTCAGTTTCAAAGCCTGATTAGCGTTCTAACCCTATAAAAGAAGCTCTGAATGGAACTCCCTTACACCGAAAAGTACAAATCAGCATTGTTTTGACGTTTAATTTTACTTGACGGCGTTCTTTGAGCCATTCGAACTGGCATCGCTGGCTTGATTGTTGCTTCATTACAGGTTTATAACCATAGCACCATGATTCGTCACCTGTCACAACCTTGAAGGAATAAAAAAACGGAGTCATTTTGTGAGTCTACTTTCAAAGCAATGCATGCTTTGACTTGACGTTGATTTTGCTCAGCAGTGGAGACACGGATTTGGCAGATAACCTTATTATCCTAAGATCTTCGTCTGAAATTCGCTGAATAGATATCCAAATCACTCGAGGCAGCTCCACAATTTTTTGTATAGCCCGTCGTCAATTATCCATAAAGATTTCGTCAATTTTTTTAACATTTTCGTCGGTTAGGGCCGTGGACTGACGAGAAGAGCATGATTTGTCGTCAATTAACTTTTCATCTGTTTTGAAACGGGAAGACCCCTCGAACGAGTTTTTCATAAGTATCATCCTTGCAAGCTATGTTTAATATCTCAAAGGTTTCTGTGCCACTTTTTCCGAGCAAAAAGCAACACTTTACAGACTTGTGTTTTTCAACAATTACAAAAACGTCGAACACACATAACAACTGTCACAAAAAAAGTTCACAGGAACTGAACGGAACCTTTCTTAGCGAGGACGTTTGGCTTACTGACATGGGAATGGCGGCACTGTACCCGGGCCTTATAATTGTTTCTTCTTCTCCTTGTGATTTCTTCTCGGGCCTTCACTTTCTGCAAAAAGCGCCTCCAACTATCTCGGTCCATCGACCGCGTTCTACAATTTCGGAATCCGAACAGCTATGAAATGTTTTCGTTCACAGAGTCAGACCAGCGATTCCTTGGTTTCCTCCCCACTTGTCTCCGTACATCAGTTCTCCCATCGAATACCTTTTTGGGTATCCGTTGTTAGTCCATCTGATTCATATGGCCAGCACATTGCAACTTCCGCAGTCTTATAATTGTTTACAAATGGTTAATACGTAAGTTTCCGAGTCCTTTGTTTTGTAATTTTCTTATCTTATTTAATTTTATCTTTTTAATAATTTCATCTTTCTTGTTTCTTGTATTTTGTATCTTTTCTTGTTCTTTCATTTTTCTATGTTTCTTGTAAAACATGTTTTATCTCAGTATCTGCTTTTTGACAAAGAAAATTTCCGTTTTTTTATCAAAGCGCACGGTCTCCAGAATTAATATTTTGACTACCTCCTTCTAGGTAATATGTGGGACTCGTAAAACCATCACTTTCACAACGCCATCGTCGCCAAGTTTCGTTGCCGACAGAAATTCCCTGCGGCTCGCGGATATTTCGCTTTTATCCTTTAGTCAATGCTAACTAATTTACTTTTAATTTGTCGTTCCTTCCTTGTCTATGAAGTGCGTAAGGCTTCATCAGGTGTTAAGCCAGAAGTCTTTTGTTAAGGTGACAGTAGAATAGCGTAACAACAAGCAGCTGAAATACTCCTAAATAGCCTCTAGTAGAAAGAGATAGCGCAAGAATAAGTAGATTTACATTTGTATTGAGTTGAATGTAGAAGCTTTGAGAAGGGTATTCTTGTTTAATGAAAAAGTAAACGAAAATTCTAACTTTGGTTGAATCTTGATAGCGTGAGATTTTATTCGAAGTATTCTCGCTGTTTTGCGCTCAAAGAAGTGTTTCATCATGAAATATTTAAACATTTTAAGGACGACAAAGACGATAAAAAGGATTATTCGCATCTACGTTGCCTATCCTTGTCAAAAACGGATAAAAATCAAGAAAAATGGAGTTGGATTCATCCTGATTGGATTTGATCATCATTTATATTTATGTCCAAGCTGAAAAAAGAGGAAAATCATATAACATAGTAAATAAAATTAATACGTAATGAGCGTGCGTCAAAATGCTTGTCCAAAGTTTCATGTTTGGACGTAAATATACTCATGACTCACTAAATTAGGCTTTCAAACACGATTTTAGCTAGTATAGCTCTGACTAAAAGGACAATAATACGTGAAAATTTTTGGTTTTTGCTTATGGGTCCGACCCTAGTTTCCCACCTTCACACTAAAAAAGTCTAACAGCTCGAAAAAACATTTAAAAATGGACAGCAATTCATATTGGGTTTGATATTTATAGGATTGTGGATTGTTAGTGGAATCCTGAAGACTGACCGATTTTCAATTTCAGTACCGTTGTTTCTTTGCCCAAATCTGTGAATCCTGCATGGCGACATTGGTGCATTGAGCATGGCTGCTGTTCCTTTACGGTCTCTTACATTGGAATTCGATACGGACACATTTTTGGGTAATTGAATGGAAATACCGTGAAAAGTCGACTCTACTATGGGCATGAAGAAATCAAATCGTGTTAATACAAACATACGGCCAGCAAAAACTAAAGGTAAAACCAATAACTATGTATCATTCTCGCCAACAGTTTTTAAAATCTAATATCCGGCCTGGAACCGCACACCACTATCGCACTCTAGGTGAGTATCCAAGTGAAGACGGTAACATCCTACAATGTAGTCATCTGCAACGAAAACCATGATGACCACGATCAATCATTAAATAATTTCTTGGACGGTAATCGCAAGAAGCAAGAAACTGGTATGTGCGTGTAAATCCTGGCAGGTTCGGCGCAACGCTTACACAGAAGACCCCTGGGTCTAGTCCACTCCCAAGAACCAGACCATCTAGTGCTTATTACCGAAGCAACCAAGATGAGATTGGTCGGCCTGGTTATGGTAATTATAAGCCTAGGTAACAACTATCATCATCATTATCATGGTACATGGTCATCATAAACATTATCAGCATAAAATCGCTGAGTTGATTGTCGTCTTAGCTGATCCCTAGACCGACTTGCGCAGATGCAACTGGGAGATAGGGAGAGGGCAGTGAGTGGCTGAATTCGCGGAGAAAAGGCAAGAATTGGAAGTTGGTGTTCGAAATTAGAAATTCGATACATGCAGACTAAAGGATGTTTCCGGCGGTACCAAACGAACGCTAGCCATTACTTCCATTACCCGCCTTTCAGGTACAGGTGCCTTTTCACTAAATCAATCATAAATGCAGAATGGCTTGGTCTGTTCCGCATAACCTTGAAGACAGGGTATCAAAACTAATCTCCGGCAAAGTTGGCAATCTTCACCAACAGAAGTGGTTGGTATGTAATTGGATGGGTGTTGGATGCTTCGGTTGCGACCTTTTTATTGCAGCGCAAACAACAAGTGCAAAACTATGAAAAATTGCTCCATTGCTTCTCTTGCCACTTGCAGCACTAATTTGCCTAGACTGGATCTTGTCAGGAGAAAGAGTAATTACGTTACGATCGTCATAAATTTCACCGCGGACGAAACATCCTTTGGAAGATGGGAGGCGCAATGCTCTGTTTTTCAGGACTCAAGATGGATCATTGCTGCATTAATGGGGATTTGGAAAAATTATTGTAGTATCTTTTGTGTCGTCGGAACGTGTCGTCAAGTCGGCAGGCAACAATTTATAGATCCAAAGGATGAGCATGTATACGATCAAAATGGAATGAGGTGAGTAAATCAAGCGATATCTTGCACGTGTAAAAACTTCTGCTTAATTAATTGTCAAGCTCCTAGTTGTAAGCCATAAAGTTGCCGAAGAGTGTATCCGTTGAGTTCCAACTTGTGGAGTAGCACGAGTGATGGGAAGGAGTTTCAGCGATAATTCTTATAAGTAGATTTATATGTAAGCGTACTTTGGTTGAACGAAAAGAAGAAGTTCAGGCTTCCTAATTTGTCTTAGCTGACCTGTAGAGGTCCTGGACTTTAGAAGGAGCATATATTTATGCACATTCTATTGACATTGTTCTTCAGACGTTATCATGTATTCGTTTTGTTTCCACTGTAACTTTCCTAACACTTCCTTCGAATATGTGAACGTCAAACGAGAAAATTCTCCTTGGCCATCTCACAAGATATTACAATTCCATATATATAAATTGAAGATATGGACTATATTATGCTCAAAACTGTAGCGTACATGGACCCTTGTGCAACTATCGGCTAAACTTAATAAAAATCAATATTGAACAAAGCAAACGAGCCAGGGTTTCCAAAATTAGAAAATTGATATAGCGGCACTTTAATGTCCTCGTTTTAAGGGTGAATTAAGTTTAAATCCCCAGGAAAACATCCGCAGACAAAACCAAGGTATGAGAAGAACAATGGTCTAGAAAGTCTAGAAAGCATTCCTTGAATTTGATTGATGAGAACAGCAAATTGCTACTAGGAATCTATGTTTGGAGGACACGTTCGATAGCCTTAGACTTTTAGAACCATCCCATACTGGAGGCCCAAGCCACGGAAGGGGCTATAGCGCGATAACGACGGGGATGTATACTTCATAAGCTCAAGTTTAAAATAAATGAAAGAATCGAATCGAACTTTTACAATTTTCAGTTTATTATTGTTGAATATTGCGACGTCAAAGAAGTTGAAGACGTCATTAGACAAATTATTCCTTGGTAAGGAATATTTGGGTAAGGTTGACGTCTACCAACCCCAGAGCACAGAAGGTCTCAATGGCAGACATCCCAGAGAAAGACAATTTGCAACTCCTAGCAAAGTAAAAAATCAAAATCGGATGGGTGGGTAGTGTTAGGTGGGCTGCAATTACCGAACAACAGGGATCGAACTGATCTAGATTTAAAAGCAATCTGCGCTCCAATTGTGTCTCACTAGGCCATACAGCGAGAGAGTGCACAAACAAATCAAGTTGCACCTTGTGCAAAACCAAGAACCTGAAGATCATCACCTCTAGGAAGCGGAAGGTACCAGGAGTTGAAAGAGGCACTTAGTAAGAAAAGAGTCAAAACATGAGTCAAGCGCTGCAGATCAATCTACATCGTAGTGGAACTACATAGAACTTGCTTGATCAGGTTGCGATATAGAAAGAAGCTGAACTGCTGTTCATATGTGAACAACATCACAATAAATACATAAGGAGGAAGTTCAATGTCTGTGCCAAGTTCAGGACTGCTTCAGTGGGGATGGCTTTCCGCTGATCAGCTGTAGAAATTCAACATTGATCACGGCAAATTAGTCAATGTTATCCTTTCGGACCAAGCTCGATGAATTAGAGGAAGCTGTTTGGAGCAAGGAAGGGCGTATTCTTGTTGACGATGACTTCAAGGCGATTGAACGAAAACGTCTAATTCAGATTCAAGCGGAAATCGAACCCTACAAATGGCATCAATAACGGAAAGAATTGAACGCCAAGAAGGCCTTCGAGGAGGTAATTTTATGACAATTAGTACTATCAGAGCAGAGAGATCAAGCTGACACCAATTACCAAGATAAATCAAGTCTTCTTGAATTCACTGGGTATTTTGAATACACTTTATTTTAGATAGACCAAAAAATCATCTGCAAATAAAACGCAAGGATAGAATATCACAGAAGATGGATCAAACAACAGGAAAAAGGGTACCATGAGTTGATCCATAAGGGTCATCGGATGTCAGTAAAAAAGATATTAAGTGAAAACATAGATACTAACTTAAGACGAAAGCCAGGGCTGAAGAGCACCAGAAACCTAGTTTTTGCATTAAATTTCAGTTGTTTATCTTTTGCCTTTGTAAAGTCGTTTGTAAATTCGGTCAGATTAGTGGTAGGAAGAGAATTCGCCCGAGATTCCTGCGCCTCGGGAAAAATAAAAGCACTCACTGACTCTGCCTGTTTATTGTTCGCAGCCGTTGAATTAGCCTCAGAAATCAGCAAAGCAGTGATACATGTCGATGAGTATACAATATTTATTAGCGATTTTCCAACAAAAGGGAAAAGATTCAGAACTTAAAATTAAAAAAAAGCAAAAGCAAAAGAAAGCATTTGTTAAGGGCCATTTTTCAATGGCGATTTTGGATGATTTGAAGTTCCTCATTGAGGAATTTACATATCGCCACTAGGGAGCTCCGCACTTGATTATAGGCTGGATAATCAGTTTGAGTATGAGATTTTTTTAAAGATCCATGGAAATAGTTTTTGCAGGTAAGCTTTCAATGGAGCTGTACACCTAAACAGAACAGATATTCGAGCCAAGAAATCATTTTCTGTTAGACAGCATGGTGGACTTTCGTTTTCTGCTGAGGTGCATTGCATGGTTTATATTGATTTGCCACCTGTCTATATAAGGTATAAGCCGGTTTTTTCTAGTATTTCCTCTGGGTTGGTGATGATTAGGTTAAATTTGGAGTAGATAGACGCAGGGAACGTCTACTTATACTGCTAGCTGGCCGTTTTGCTTTGTGCGTAAACTGGATGGGTCTATATCCAACAGAGTGGGACCGAGACACGAGCCTTGCGAAACACTAGTAGGGAAAGTCTTTCTAGAGGAGATTGGCTCTCGAACTTGAATCTGGTATGTTCTATCTCTCGAAAAATTAAATCATATTCTGCAAAATTGATGGTGTACTGCACTCTAAGAGCTTATGAAGTGAACCATCATGCCAAACAGTATCATTAATCATTATTGATGGTCAGCGTGCCCATCGGCTGTTATCTTTTTAGCACTGTTCTGTTTTTTTTTTTTGGAAACATGCAATAGCTAAGGTAAGCATGACTGAAGTCATACCGAAAATAACCCAGGATTTTAATTGGTTTCCACTCAATCGGTCAACTTATTCAAAAGTTTTGAAAGTGCCGGCAATAAGCTTATAGGCAGCGTTTACCTGAATTTGGATTGGTATAACGCTGAACTAAGATTTGCATGAGAATTTCAGGAGGGAAATTGGTGATGTTTGGGGCAGCATGCAGTGAAATACCAACTATTGTTTTTGTTTATATTATTGGTCTTGTTTTAATACAGCTTTTTCTTCAAAAGAATTAATTTGGATATCATTGTCACCTTTCCAAGCATATAGAAGAGGGTGGTTCTTACGTTTCAGTATTTTGCTGAGCTACCAAACTTTTTGTGTGTTGTGATCACGGTTCCTAGGAAGATTGTTCCAGGGATGAATTGAATTTAATAGCTCTTTTTTGCATTTGTGTAAAGACAAATCTTTGCTGTGAATTCTGAATGGCATCAGTGAAAGTTCATGTTTAATGGAAGACAGAATATGGCCAGCAGTGAATGTTAAGGTGTTAATCGAATCTTCCATTTGTAACTCTTTGAATGACATATAATAGGCTAAATAAATAAATCATATATGTAGCATATATGAAATCATATATCATATATGTATATATATATATGTGTTTCAAGCAGGAATTGCAAATCATATTCCTCAACTTCCTGTCAAACTGCTCCTCTTGAAACGTGTTTGAAGCATGGATAACGAAACTATCTTTCACTTTATCACCAACAAGATCATTCAAATTCACTTGACTGGTATGCAAATGGAGTCGCAAAAATAAATCGACCGTCAAAATCTCGACCGTATGTGTCCCCCATCATATTAGCAAAGTGCTAAAAACAAGCTAAATGATGAGATAAGCAAAAACAAAAATTGAAATAGAAAAATAAAACCACAATGAAGGTTAAATTTTACATAATCCATGAGCGTCATCTTCTTTTCGATTATCATGAGCTACCGAAAGCAAAAATTTAAAAGGTTGAACATAATAAAAACAACTACTTCATTGATTTTTCAAGTGATGAAAAAGTTTCCGCCATGACTCCAATATGTCAGGAATTCAAAACAGAAGACGTTAAGTGATGCTCAGTGAGTGTTATCTGCAAGATAAATGCGAAAACCGCGTGGTAACAGGTACATTCCGATTATTACTACTGGACAACGAAACACCTGAATAATTGGTACTTAAGTTTTCGTTGTATTTCTTTTTCAGAATATGGTGAAGTTATTGATTGATCCGAAGGAGAACCAACGTGAGTTGTGGGAGGTAGTGTTTGATGTGGTTTCCTTCAAAACGACAGTTCCATGGGTCAAGACAGTTCCATGGTCCGGGATTTGTCATTTAGTTATTGTGAGCACTTTAGACAAATCAGTGCGGTAATGAAACCAGTAATGCGATATTGACCTCCATATCATCTGGTTCATGTGTCATTGGTCTCATAATGCCTGCAGATGTTGAGGAGTTGATCATTGATATAGTGTCAGGTTTAGCTGAGGACTGATCTGAATTTGTTGGTTTTCTGCAACTTGTAAGGCGACCAAATTTTGCCTTCAGTCCCATTCGCTGAGCGTGTCTGAAGCTGTGATTAATGAATTTCGCGATTCAGTCTTATAACTATGGATTTCTAAATTTTTCATTGTAAATTTTTTGACCTAGTCAAATAGAGCCATTCAAATTCTGCATAAATTCCGCTTTCCTCTTATTCCTCAGCTACAAAAACCAGTGTAAGTGCATGTCTTTTCGAAACTCTCTCGTGTAAGGCTTTTCCGGTTTGTTCTCGCTTCAAATGTACTCAAGTTTAACATTTAAGAAAGGTGAAGGCGTCTTGAAGCGGTTAACACAACATAATGAGAAAATTGCTTCGGTAAACATTTTTTGCTCTTCCACTTCGTCCATTCCCAGATAAATTATGCAACAATTTTTGTTGGATGCCCGCAAAGCAACCTAAAGTGTTGTGGATTTTCTTCTGGGAAATTGTAAGGTTTGTACGAAGATTAAAATCGCGTAACTGGTGTAACAGTATACCCGACCAAAGATTATCTTCATGCCATGCCAGACACAGAGAAGCATCTTAGCATAGAATGTTGGTGTAATTGTAGCATGTTTAAATAATAATTTTAGTTATTTATAAACATAACAATCAGTCAGAATAAAAATATATTCGAGTTGGCGTTTGCAGCAATAAAAATCTCACGGAAAATAGTTAATGAAAAAAAGTTAACGCAACAGGCGTGAAATACTCGCGCATACTTATGCCTTGAGATTGCTTTACTTTTGCAGATGTATGTAGGTCAAGCGTCAAACCGCGAATCAAGCTCAGCGCTTGAGGTTATGTTTTTTGGCGGGCATGATTATGTATTTGAATATTGTTTTGAAGACGGTAAAAAACAATTATTGCATCTTGTGCAAGACAGCCAAGATGATCAACAATATTCCAACATGGCTCGAGAGTACTCAGTTTGCAGGTATTTGCATCAATTGGTATTTCCTTCGCGTACGCCTAAGCAAGGACCCTCAGCGAGACAGACACTGTCGTCGCACACGGAGACGCTGAGTATGAAATAATAGCTCTTCGGTTGTATCTTCTAAAGATTAAGCAATCTATAATCCAACGTCAACTCTTCACCAAATCGTATTTGCTCAGGCCGTGAAATGTCCTTGCAGCGACATTCCACTTAAATGTATGCGCACTTGATGCCATAAGAAAACAACGCGAGCAATCCTCTGTGTTGCGAACCAATTTCGCGACAGACAGCTATCATACAGTTTATCGAAGAAGCTTGTGATTGGCACGTCCACCGTGCCGGTGGTCACTTAAACCATATTCGATTGGACCTGCAGAGTATCTTTGTGTCTGCGACTCTAATCCACATTCGCGGACGTTGGACACTTAGTCCGTTCACTTGCCTGCCTACAACACTGCACTTGCGCGCTCACCTTGTTACCTAGTGGATCAAGCGCGGCGCTAATTTACCTGTATTCTGATAAATTACCTGTAATCGGACACACTCTCGGTGTACACTCACTGCACAACGAACTGTACAAGGTGAGGTGAGGTCTAATTAATCCGCAGCAATGCGTGGTAAATGTTGCGGTCGGCACGGTACGTACCGACGTATGGTAACCTAAATAAAGTGCACTGCAGGCATGTCATCAGCTTACAATTATGAAGCCAACCTGAGCTATTCTTGGTAAAGGGTTCGCGGCTCGGTCGCCTCTAAAATGGAATTTAAGTGATGCAAGTAAGAAAACCAACCACAACGAAAGAGAATCTGTTTTCTGTAATTGGCGAGCATATGAATCATGTCCTCAAGACATTGGTGGTACCTTTCCAGGTCTTAGAATGCTAATTATGTGATATTAAGTTCAACAGTGGCCTGGTTTGATCGTGTCTTGATTGTCATGCGGCTCAAATTAATTCGAACAGTTTATGAATTGTCGTCTGTAATCCCTCCCCCTGAAATTTGTGTGAATGTACGGCAAGTACAAGGTGAGTTATGGGTTTGAATTCTGATAGACAGGACACATAATTAAGTGCATAATATGATGACAAGGTCACCTTCGAACCAAAAGAAGTCCATTTTTTCTGATTGGCACGAGATATATGGCTCAAACTAAATGGGGTCCTTATCACATCACGCAACAATAAAATCGACAAAAATGATCCGCTCTGGTTGATCTGATTATTCCTACACTTTCCGGACGGTGTAGGAGTTACAGAAGTTACCCTCTATCTGCTGGTAATAGTTATATTTGAATGGTAACAGTGATGTTTCCATTTGTGTTTTGGTTGCTTCAATGGCATTATTAAGGTCAAGCGTGATTTTATCCAGATCACCTTCTCTTGATCACCATTGGTCTTGAAATAAGGTGGCTCTAATACATCTCTAGGCCTACGTTCTAAAGTGAACTGTTGCGCCACACTAACAAAATGGCTGTTGTAGATGGTAAGCATAATAATAAGTGACAAACTGAGGTGATAACAAAAACCTTTCCCAAAATGTACCCCTAAAAGCATCTCTCATTTAAGTAGAGCAATTAATAAGGCGGATGAATGAAAGCTAAGATAGGACGACAACGAGCAGTTTCACAAGAAGAAAGGCGTAAGGAATACGAGGAGCAAAAAACTTACACGATGCATACTTGAAAGAAGAACGGAAAGTTGAAGTGGAAATCAAAGGACCAGCTATTTTTTTGAAACTTAGAGATGTTATACTGATATCCGCTGTGAATGCAGGATTACAGAACTTGCTGACTGTTGGTTTATAAGGATTATCAAGTGTCATTTTAAGGTATCGATTTTGTGTAACTTGCAGCTAATTTGTCAAGTATTTGGCACAAAGGTTCTTGCTAGGTGCTCTGTGTAAAGTTATGGGGTGAATCACCAAATTGGAACATGAGCACTTTATTCTTTATGCTCAACTGATAGAACCAACTGACTATAGAATCAACTTTAAGGCCATCCCGGCGATGTGTTCGATGTGATTCTCGAAAGTTAACTTTTTATTTAATTTCAGTCCAATGTGTGACAGTTCTTTAGACCACGAGATGTTCTGTCTGCTGTAGTCTAAAGGTCTACTCCGAAGCAATAAAGATTTTTGTTTTCTGTTCAACTACACCGATTTAGTTTGCTAACGTTTATTTTCGTTTTCCACGTATGGAGTTATCCACGTTATCCATTTATACTCCACTTAACTGGTATTGTTTCTAAAAAATGTTCCCGATTTCTAGTAATGTTGCTATAATCGACGATAGAATTGTATAAGCATATGACGCCAGGAAACATTGCTAGTCGACGGTTCGTACTGGTAAGAATATCAGAGGTGTAAATTTTAATTAACATGGGGTCAGACAAGAACCTTGAGGGGCTACAGCAATTATATTTTAGGCGGAGGAAGAGCTTCCCATAATTTTCACTTGGTATCTACTATTTTTCGGAAAAGATTTGATCAGCTTGACCAGGTATAATGGAATATTGGAGCTGATAATTTTATGGAGAAAACGTTCCGGCCAGGTAGTATCGAAAGTGTTCACATACCTAGTGTCGCCGTACGAACGGTTTGGGCAACTTTGGTAGACTCCGTTACGCGGTAAAGTTGTTGTGCGGTCGAAAAAGCATTTTTAAAGAATCGATGAATTTTCCACAAAGCTAGCTAGCCTTCTTTGTATTGATTTTTCGAGAACTTTTCCAAAAATCGGTAACAGGCTGATTGATCTGTAGTTTTCGATCAAGACTTAGTTTTTACTTGACTCTATGTTTGCAGAAGATAAGAACAAAAGATAGTTGGATACGGGAATTGATTAGGACGCTCATAAATGCAACTCCATTTATTGACAAGTCATTAGAACTATGTCAGGCAGTTCCGTATGTTTTCTCCTTCTTAAATTCTTAAGTAAGTTTCTTACCTCACGAGGTTTAATTAAATTTTTTTGGGAAATGGTTGGAATACAAGAGACGGTTTTCAGGGTTCTCTTATATTTCAACTAATATTTCGGGGAGATCGTTACGCATTTCATCTAATGTCTTCTGAATTCTCCGGTCCTTTTTAGTCAGAACTTTTCCCTTTCTTCTCTTGAGAAAATTGTAACTCCGATATCATTCTTCAGAGGGTAGCACAAGGAATTCTTTTAAGCATAATGTTTAGTCTCCAGAGTTTATAAGTGTTGAAGTCAAGGCTAAGGTGACACAAGTGAAAAACAAAATTTAAAAAAAAAATTTTATTTTTAAAACTGAAATTTTTGCAGAAAATTCTTTTTGTTCTTTAAATGTTGCTTGATTGAAAAGGATCACTCTTATGATAAACAAACCGTTTCGACACATGAGTGATTTTTTTTGTGTCATATACTTTTGGTTGTGTAAAAATGTCGAATTTTGTGTCAAATAATCGTCATTTGCGGGAAGTGATGCTCTTTTTCTTTCATTCAAAGAAAACGGCGGTTGGAGCTCATGGAGAGCTGCAAAAAGTTCATGGAGATAATCACAACGTGCCGTAATAGGTTTCGTCGCTTCAAAGACGGTGATTTTGGTGTTGAAGACCGTTCGCGTGAAGAAGACCAAAAACCTTGGAAGCCGCTGAATTGGAGGCATCGCTCAATGAAGATCCGTGCCAAGCGCGACAGGAGCTTGCTTTAGTATTGGGAGTTACCGCCAAGCAATTTCCAAGCGCTTGCATGCAAAAAGGAAGGGTTTTCTTCATCGCATCGTTACGGATGATGAAAAATGGATTCAATAAAGCAACTCAAAGAGAAGAAAATCATAGGGACTGCCCGGTCATGCTTCTACTGCTTCTATTTGGTGGGATCAGGGCGGTGTTATTTATTATGCGCTATTGAAACCGAACGAAACTATCACTGGGGAACAGTATCGAACTCAATTGATGCGATTGAGCCGCAAAAAGCGGCCAAAATACAAGCAGATGCACGAAAAAGTCATTCGACAGCATGACAACGCTCAGCCTCATATTGCCAAACCCATTAAAACCCACTTAGAAACGCTCAAATGGGAAGTCCTACCCCAACCGCCATATTCCCTAGATATTGCGCCGAATCAGTAGTTGTACTCATATGAAGACATCTCAAAATGGCTTAATTCATGGATAGCCTCAAAAGATGAACACTTCTACCGTGACGGTATTCGAGCTCATCTAGAAAGATGGGAAAAAGTTGTCGCTAGCGATGGGCAATATTTTGAATGATTCATTTTTAACAATTTTTTCACAACAAAGTGGTAATTTAGATTTGCGAATTTAGTTGCGCACTTAATATATGAAACACATGAGTAAGTTTTATGAAAAAAGTGTAGCAAGATAGGCTCGGATAATCCAGAATATTTTATATTTCCAGAATATATATTTTTATATTAGCAATTGTGCCGGCCCCAAATACAGCCAAAGAATGAGTATGTATTCAGAGAAGCAGACAACGCAGCATGATTGTGGCTCATATAGTTAGCAAGGACATAATATGAAACGGCTCAACGTAGAAGTTGTGAGGCAGATTGGTAGAATCTTGAAGCTAGCTCGCATGAAAAGTTTTGACACCCTGAATGTGAGTAACCCACGACGAAAGGAAGATGCACGAATCGCCCATCTATATAATGTAATAAAACTAATTAGTAAGTAATTAAATGAATTAATAAGTTAGTGAAAAACACTCGCACTCGCAACAAGTCATACCACCTTCAAAAACAAAATTGAAAAACGCAGTCAATAGCTCCCAAAATGCGCATATGTGATCAGACTCTTCACTTTTACTTTTTTCTTCTGCAAGACTTTGGTTGTACTTTGCGATAATCAAGTCGACTTTTGTACCTGTAATATAATTATGCAACACGAGGTACTGTCCTTATCTATTTCAAACTAAAAAGGATACGGAAAGTTCACTGGTAGCAACTTATGATGTTTGCTGGCAATAGCAAATGATGAGCCCGCTACATTGACCAGATCATGTGATATTTTTTCAATCTCAACAAAAGTGCATTTTATGCGAAAGTCTTAACACCCTTTGGTAATACAAGACAGGATGACAGAAGTAATCAGCAGGCAACCAATGACGCGGATTCATAAACGTAGTGTTCAAACGTGTATGTATTTAAGAATTTTGAAACAACAACAAAAAGAAAATCACACAGCCACATATGAATTGCTGCTTCAACGTAATGAAAGGAAACCACTTCTTTGCCGGATAGTGGCGGGTTACTAAAATCCTTCGGGTTGTGAAAACCCGAAGCGTTCCCGACATCTATCATGGCCGGTCCTCAACACCAAGGGTTAATCGTTTCAGCAAGAAGACCATGTCAAACGGTGTGCGCAAAGCGAAGGGAAAACTTCACATAAAGTCCCAATCAAACGACATTGAACTATAGTTAGAAAAACTTTGTTCGGATTGGTAAATTTTTCTCTCATTTCTGCAAACAAAAACATCCTTTTCAAATTTTTCGTGACAAATCGCAGTACAAATCTAAATCGGTTTGTGCTTCTTCTATCTCTGAGTGCAAGATACCATCCTGGAGTCTTCTCGTTGTTGTTGCTTACACTGCGACATACGAGGGCACATTTTTAAATTCACGGATTGGAGGGGTAGATCAACGCTTTCAGTATTCCATTATTTGAAAGTTTTGTCTAAATTGGGTCAGTATTCCTTGAACTGTCTTCAACCAAACATTTCAAGATGGTAGTAAGTTTTAACTATGGAAAAAATCGAGTGACGCGGCGGTTTTAAATTTCCTACCAGGCAAGGACACTTTTGGAATCATGCTAGAAGAGATGGCGTCCGTTTACGGGGGCTCTTGTCCGAATAAAACGATGGTTCATAAGTGGCACTGTCTTTTCAGTCAAGCCAGAGCCTCACATGAAGACAATCCACGGACCGGACGGCTGCAATCAAAATAACTATTCCAGAAGTGATTAAAAAAGTTGGAAAATTAATATTGACATATGCTAGACTAAAGAAAAACCAGTTCACAGAAATAGTTGGCGTTTCGGAAACGACAATTTTTAAACTTTTTCGCGATCATCTCCGCATTGCAAAGATCAGCGGTAAATGGGTGCCGAGGATGGTAACGCCAACTCAGAAACAATACCACGTATAATGTTCCCGGGCATTTTTGGACCTCTATAGTGAAGGCAAGGATGAACTATTGAATCAGATTGTTACTGAAAACGAAACTCGGGTTGATAATTATGAACCTAAGTCCAGACTCCATGCAGTGGCACAAAAAATGGGACGCAGCAGAGATCCTGTTGACAGATTACTAAGATGAACGCTGGCTGCCCTGCACAAGGTGGGATTTGATGTTTTGGATCACCTGCTCTACATTTCTGACCTGGCTCCCAGTGTGATTATTTGTTCCCAAATCCTACAAAAGAACTTCGTGAGGAGAATTTTTCAAGCAATGCAGAAGTAAAGGGCGCAGTTTCAGCAGGTGTAGTAGGTGAATATTGAAAAAGAGAATTGAAAAAGAGAAAAAAGTTCTGTATTTTTATTGAAAACTCGAAAACGCTCGAAAACTCGTACGATGGAATACATTTTTGTTTGCATAATTAATCACGATATATAAGCGTCTGTAAGCGCCCTAAATAAAACATCTTTTGGTATTAATAGTTTGAGGTTTAGTAAGTTTCGGTAGAAATATTGTAGTAGTAAATTTATGAAACGTGTTCGAGTAGTTTTCCACTTTTGCCAAATGTTTTTTAAAGCCACTAAAGTTTCACTTGAATTTCCTTTCGCCTTAAGCTTTGAATGAAAATTGACTTATTTTAAAATTGAACCAATTTTGACTGATTTTATATCAATTGAAGAATTCGCTGAGAATAATGTTCGATGTCATCACCCTGAAGCCTTTTTCACTATCAAAAGCGAGGACGGTTCCTTGAATCCACGCTTTGGGATATTTTTTAATTCAAGGTTTTTTTTTTCGATTTCGTGTCTAGGATTCTAACGACGAGTAACATTATAGTGATGTGACAACTGATTAATGTCATCCTGACAAAGTTCGATGGCTGCGGATTGTTTTAGTCACATAGAACATAGCCTAAGTCCATTTGATCGGTGTGCCCAAATTTCAATGAAACATAGCAATAAGTTTCTTTACGAGTATAAGCTTAATAGTTTCAAAGGATTGTTAGGAGGTATTCTCTTTTCAGACCGGCATAGCCAAGGCGTGTTACAAACCCAAATTCAATGGAGGTTGATTTCGAGTTCATTGCTCAATGTCAGCACAACATTGACAACATTTCATTTAGCATAACGAAAAATTTGCATTTCCTCACATATCAATTTGCGTTGATAAGTTTAAGAATTAAAAATCAACATAATCCAATGACAAGATCGTATTGAAAATAACTTAACCTTTCATGATTAAAATGAAACATGATGTAATATTCAAAATAAGACATTCGCAAAAATTTATTTTAATTGATTTCATTTATGCATGTGTACCATAAAATATCAACTTCCAGGTGAAGTAACAAAATAAAAATTTCATATTCATCAAGGTCAGCGCGATATCACCTTTGGTAAACTCGTCTTTAATATCCGTGAATAAACTAGACGCTGAATTGAAAAAGAAGAAGAATTAAAAAAAAACAGATAATAAAATCTGGCGACATCACTACATAAATTAATTTAAAACAGCCAAATCATTGCTAATTTCCCACCAAGCTAATTTTATTCTATTGCGGCCAAAGATATTGACGCCAGTCTCATGTTTCACAAGGCAATCTTTAGTCATACTCATGTTAATGTTTGCGTATGAGTCTTGGCCGGAATCATGGTTAAGTGTTGCGCCCAAAAATAAAATCGAGTTAATCGCCGAGCGAAATCACTGAAGATTGAGAATACAAAACAATTTTCTAGAAAAGCCACCAAATGACTGTTTACGCCTAAGTGGTTTTTGTTCTTGTATTTAGTCTACAATGCTGTTAAAAACGACAAAAAATTAGAAAAAGATCATTGAAATTATTTATAACAAAAAGGTATTGTCGTAGTAGAGTGTTTTGTTGAAAGTGATGATTAGGGTTTTTTTTTTGTTTTGCAACATCCGTACTAGGTGTTCGCTTGTTTCATTCTCTTATGGTGCTTCAAATAGAATTGAAACTCAGATAATTACTCGGATGACCTTTTGGATTGCTTCTGATCGTTTGCAAAAGCATTGGATGTCCACATTAGTTCGTATCCAACTTAAAAGTTATATTCGACTAGTAATCTTTGATTTTACAGAAAAAGGTTTTATCAATCAATTTCATAGTCCTAACTCTCCTCTCTAATTGTTTTCCAACGAATTTACCAGCTTGTCGAATTCAATTAAAAATCAATTAAAACAGAGCTTGATTTTCCTGAAAAGAAAGCAAGAGATGATTTTCGACAGTTTTCTCGGACTCGAGATCCATGCTATTCTGCAAGCAACGGAATTTCTCTCTGAAATGAAAAACTCTGAAGGCACGAATTCCGGATGTCAGATTACATATCACAACTCCAGCAGTTTCCTCAGTATATGGGAATGTGTGGCCTGGCACTGCCGTTGTGGATATTAACTTGATTGAACATGATGGGCCGTTTTACAATCGCCCAAAAACGAATGAAAACCAGAAGGATATTGAGAGTAGTTTGAAAAAATAATTCATACTTAATAAAACTTGGGTTTTTGTAAAAATACACTGAATAATAAGTTCGTTATTGCAGTGCCGGTCAAATTGACACGCTTTTGTTTGTGACATGCCGTTGAGTGTCGATAAAAAATGGATAAAACTGAAATTCGTCCTATGAAAAAATATTTTTGCTCCAATAATTTTCCTACAGAACAAATTTTTGAAGAACTACGATAAAGATTTCGAGGCTCCTCCACCATATTTTACAATGGCACTGTAGAGTGCAAAGTTCAAGCGGGGAAGACAGTCGATTCAGAATGACCCTCGCTCGTGCCGCCCTTCGACGTATGGTTCCCAAGAAATGGTTAGAAAAAAGTCGTACAAAATGTATTGGATGATCGTCGTAGACCAATACGTTTCATTGCTGGTTGGTCTCGGTAGGAAGTACACTAATTATTTAACATGATCACGTGGGAATGAGAAAGGAATTCGCGTTCCCAGAATGTTCACGCACGCAAAAACGCAAATGCGACTCAAGATTTTGGAGATCCTGTTCGCAATTAGCTCAATTCAAACACAGCAGGTGAGACTTGGCTTTCATCATTACAATCCTGTAACAAAACACCAATCGATGGCATAGAAAATACCCTCATCTCCAACCTTAAAGAAATTCAAGACAACGATTGCCTGCTGGTAATATAGTGAGCCATTTTTGGGTGACACCGGCGGAGTTGCAGTGATTGAATATCTTGATCTTGGAACCACTGTTACAGGAAGTGTACGCAAAGCAAATAGAAAAGTTAAGTTAGCAATTTGAAAACGCGGAACAGAAATATCTTTTCCATCACAACAAGGCATCGGCACACAAAATGACATGGTAGCAAGCTAAGATGCTGCCTTGAAAATCCTCCCCATATATTCATCTTCCTTATGTTGACTACACTGAGGTTTTGGTAATTTTTTGTTTATTTTTTTGGATAAAGGACTATTTAAGAGGCAAAAAATTTAAAGATCATGATATCCTTATTTATATTGCTCTATGAGATTTTTTTCATTTCAAAGATTCTGGAAGGATCCCGGCTAGAGGCTGTACTGTAATTACTTTATAGGTCAGCAATTTTTAAGATGAAGTATTTTGTAGTGTTGAATGTTTCTAATTACATGTTTAGAAGATAAAAAAACCGTACAATATTACAAGTAATGGATTTGGTGAAATTCTACAGTAAACATTTGAGCTTCAACAAAGGAATTCGAAGTTTTATCTTAAAAACGTAGATTTTGTTAAAATCGGATATGATCATGTGATTCATGTGAAAATCATATGTTCACCTGTAGTTGCATTTATTATTGTCATTTTTTTAAATATTTTATTTTATTCACAGGTATATCTGCCAAATTTATTGAAAATGCCAAAGAAATTATCGGATGAAGAAATTTCAGCGCCTTTATTTAAAACCAAATAAATTAAAATTAACCAAATAAAAAAAAAACAAATAAATTTTATTTATTTGAAAAACGTAAGACGAGGAACTATTTGCAACCGAAAGTTTGAGACATCTGACATATGTGTTGACAAAGACGTGGAAGATGACGAACAATATACGAAATCACCTTTTGGTAACACGTCGTCAACGCCTCAACCATTATTTCTTACCAAAGATGGAAAATCAAAATGGTGACGGAAGAAAGAAAAGGAAACGAAATGGCACATGTGTCTGGATGTAAAAGCATTGTTGGGGACAAAAAAATGTCTCGCGATCTTTTTAACTGATTTACTTGTCGATATGGTTTCGAAATATACAGATCAGCAGATTTATTTAAGACTGGCCAGCAGTCCTTTCATTTCATCGTAGAAAACAAAGATGAATTGAACGAGGTTTTTGGCAGCCTTATTTAGGTCTGGTTTTAGTATCATGTTAAGTCTTATTTTTAACAACCAGCTTTCAATTCATTCTGATATTCATACGCATTATGCTTAATTTTCTTAGGAGGACTACCGACTTTATTTCCCGTGTGGATGCAAGTGTATCGAACGCGTCCTCCAATCGGAAAATTCGGATCGAGATTCGCTTTCTTCGTCAATGGAGTCAGATCTGTATTTCTTAGGCTTTCGCATCTGACTACGTTTCTCATCTTTACCGGTGAATACCCATAGATATGCTTTCTCATTCTTCTACTGTATGTGGGTAGCCCCGTGTTCTTAATTTTTAAAATTTGGACTCCTTAGGCTCGTCAAAAAGTTCGCGCAAATAGTTTTTATAGAACGACTTTGTCTGACGACATAGTCCGATGACATCGTCCATTAAGAGAAAGGAATACTTCAAGCCTAGAAGCCAAGAATTGCTCCATTGACTAACATAGCTGCCTCAATCACATTGAAGACCCAAGATCTTCATTGGGAGCTTTTATGCCACCCTCCCAGTCAGTCGCGCTCTTTTTGCATTTGAAATACTAGCTTAGTCGACAATGGTTTCGAAATGGCGAGAAGCTGAAAATTTCAATTACCAACTAGTTCAATTTATAGGTAACAAAATGGCCGTTTAAGGACAAACTTTATGACGATTGCCTGAAGAAGTAAAATCAATTTTTAGCCGAATATTTTTGGCAAAAACATTTTTTTAACGAGCTTATTTTTTTATGAGCAAACGAGCCTTCCCTTTGGGACACGCCCCGTACAGTTAACAACTTTAACTTTAGCCAGTATTTAACACTACAAGTTTCTGGATCACTTAAAGTCAAACAATTGTTTTTCTCAGTCACTGATTTTAAATTCAGAAAAATTATCCGAAATATACGTTTAGGCTTAAAGTCAGCATTTCAAAATTCACCGAATTTTCCCAAAATTAGGACATTTATGCATTTGTCATCAACATTTTCTGGTGAATTTCAGGCACACTCCAATCAAAAGCGAAACAGTACACCAAAGAGTTTAAAAATAGCATTTGCAACTTCAACATACTCGAAACATGTTGCACGTCAATGATATGTATCGTGTCGGCTTTGCTGCTAGATGTTTCGCTAACATCATTTTCCTGTATTTCTACCATTCAATTCCACGCATCACATCGACTTCCTCTTTAGGCATGACTCATTCATAAGTCCTATCATGCTCCCTGTGCCTGTCCAGACATCTTGAAGAATTTCTTCCCAATCGCGCCGTGGGCAGTACCTTTGAAAACCGTTTCAAAGAAATTACATCAAATCACATCGTGAAAATAAAAATGACAAAACGCCCATCCATGCAAAAGACAAATAGTGAGATCTCCTTCGAATCAGTGAGGGATTCATGTGTACGCCATAGAATCCGGCGAAACTCCTTCCATTGCAACCAGAATTCAATCCATTCGAAATATATAGAAAAGATAATTTCAATTAATCACGCGACATGTCAAAGAGTGGCAGTAGACCACGCAACGTTAGCATCTTTATCTTTTAATGCAATGCTACAAGACATGTGGTATGTATGTGACGTTTCGTACCCAGATATTTACTACTTGTTCGCTTCTAGTAAATCAAAAATAAAGGACCAGCGCAGAATGAATGAAATGAAGAACTAGTTTGAAATATGTTCAAGAAGACATTTTACCCACACTGCGACTTAGGAGTTTACCAGTGGGCAGCAAATGCGAGAGGGTTCCAAAGATGTTAGCGCGGGTAAGACGTGGCTCGTCGATGCTACTGGGATCATTTTCCTTTTTCTAATATTATCGCACTTTTAATTTAGAAATTAGGCGGCTGTATATACGTTATTGCTAGACCCTCCCAAGCTCATAGAATCAACCTTAAGGATGCATTTCAACATTTACACAACATCTCTCAAACTTCTTCGTAACGAGCCACTTCCTCACCTATTCGAAAAATTTAACTTTCTTATAAAAGATAAATGTCATCGCTACATCCACTCAATGATGCTTGCGCGCAAATGACATGCGGAACATACGTGCCGAAGTTGGTGGACTTGTTCCAACTCTGCCCAACGAGCCACGCAATGGCCAAAGGCTGCATACAAGACAGCAAACCGAAGGTAGAAGCAATGGCATTTCAAATGAGCTCTTGTCTTTATCCCTATTCCATACTTACATCAACATGATATCATCATGCAAGGAGCATGTTGGGCCGTGCACATATGAATGTGGCGAAGAAATTGCGAAGCGGCAACGCTAGGCAAGGTACAAGGCACAACCGCAAATCGACACTTTCTGCTAGCGAAATTGCAAGTGGGCTTCGGTACACTTAGTACCAAGGATGGAGTTTAGATTTGGTCCATGTAAAGTGGTCAATGTTCTTTGCATATGTCTCATTGTTTACTTGAATTTCAATATTGATATATCTGTGACCACGCAAATTTTCACCAAGATTTTGCACTACATACTTTCCAAGTGCTCCAGCAGAGAAGTGCTGGGAGTGGCTTGAATCTGTAATGAGTCATCAGTTTCTTGATGGCGATTAAGTAAGGCTTTTTACTTATCAACTTTGGCAAATAATGCTTTGAAAAAACAAAAGACTTAAGCCAGTAACTTGAAAAGTTATGGGAAGGGCTATTAGCAAAAATTGTTAGGCTGTTTGGTTTGCGTTTCTTGATGAGCTTATTATATTTTCAACCAGAAACAATGAGTGGGCGGAATCGGATAAGAGGATCAGGTACTATTCGTATCATAAGGAACGAGTTATTCGGCGATAATTCCGTTTAAAAACTGGAAATTTAGCACTCGTTCTGGACTAAGTGGAACTTGTCGTAAATAACGTTTCATTAATGCTATTTAATGATAACATATGCTGCAATGAAACAATTACATCAGACTATTTTATTACTGGACGGGAGGGTGTTGGGGTCGGTAAAAATTCTGATTTAGTGATTATCACACTGAATCGATTCAAATGCACTGTCTCATTCAAAAATGGGTTTTGAGTATGGAGAGGAACTATTCTAGATCTATTTTTGGTGTATTTTGTCCAGAAAGAAAGTATCGTGTGGCCTGAACTTTCTGCATGTAATTGTGAAAACAGAAAGGAATAGGGAAAGATTAACATGATCTAACAGAATAAAATAAAAAAAAAATGCTGTAGCAAATCAAGTAAGGAAAATGGTGACAGAGATGGAGTTCTATTTCCAACGAACATAAGAAAGGCAACAAATGGGCATCATTCTTGCAATAATCAAGTTCATGCAGAACTTTTGAAAGACTTAAGGTTAGTTTTATAGGGCATTCAGGTCTGATTTGATCTGAAGAAATATTGTTGACAATCAGCAGTTTACCCATTATATCTTCAGCTTTTTCCACAAAGTTAACTACAAAAGGTACTCGTTGTTTGAATTTTTTGCATATCAGTTTAGGTTCTCTTCCATCATGACGAACTCCGATTGTATATCCGTCAAAAATTACGGTGATTCGTCAAAAATTACGGTTATCCGTCAAAATTTACGGGAACATGGTTGGGAAAATCTGATCTGCTCATCATTTAATCCAGACATAGGATACCCTGACTATAACTTGTTCATATTTCTGCATAACTCTCTCCATGAAATTACACAGCGTTCGAAAGGAGTCTATAATAATGACCTGAATCAGTATCTCAAGCAGGAACCGCAGAAGTTCTCTCTACCTATAGCAGTGTGGCTTTAGCCGGAAAATGGCGGAATATCAAATGCATTGTGTTAAGTGTAGAATATATTTGGAGGGAGAACATTCATTCGTTGTCACATTTTAAGGAAAGCAGGTTAGATTTGACTGGAATTTTCAGGAAACGCCATGATTTTTCTCCCTGACGCAAAACTAGTTTAAAAAAATTGTGTCATGTTATACCTATATTGCTTATTATGTATTCAGTAATGTACGACTGTAAACTTCATTTTCTTGCATTCGTCCCATTCTCGGCAACTATTGTAAAACCAATAGTTCTGGTTGTAAGAGTTAACGAACACAAGATGTGTGTACAGATATTCTTTGAGCAAATTCTAACTGACTGATGCCAATCCCAGCCACTCCCAGTGCTCCTCGTGGGGAGAAAATAGGATCATAGCCGTGGTTTCACAACAACTTTTTTCTTAGTTTTCAATTATTATATTTACTGCTTCTACTTTTTTTCGAAATAAATTGGTATTTTTGATCGTTGCATTGTCTATTTGACCAATAAGTTAGTTTTTATTAGAAAGTAACAAAAATAAATAACCCAAAATTTCACTGATGTCTGATAGATGTCTGTCAATCAATGTGGACGACCATGATTACAACTGAGTCTTTGATTTTTTTGGCAGCTGAATTTTATTCATTTGTTGTGGCGCAACAGTTCACTGCAGAACTTGGGCCGTATGGCGAGGTAGTTTTCATTTATGTTTTCATTCTTGAGGACTCTCCAATGCAGTTACTGTCTAGGTTAGTTTAGCAGTAGGAAAAGAAGTAATACTACTTAATTATTCAATCGTTGCTGCTCATTACTTTGAATGCTGGTTCGTGAGAAAAAGTTTTCCCTGCGGAAAGGAACATGGGAATATCCGTTCTTATCTCAGGCGAAAGAAGTGGAATCGGGAGTCTCCGGGATGAAACACCAATACACATGCTACAAATGATAGGGAAAGCGCTCCAAAAACTCATGAAGGGAAGATTCACGGACATTGTTCATATCGCTGGGTATGTTTTTTCATAGCAGTACAGACTAGCGTGCTCTAAGTTGCGAACGGGATCATTGTCATCCGAAAGGTGAAGGATAAGGAAGATGATGCATCGAATGAGTATCTCTTACAGAGACCCTGAACATGAGGAATGCATTTGAATCCGCTTTATATTTTATTCAAGTCATTCTAATATTCTGCAGACATTCCGTAGGACATTCCAAGAACCTGAAGATCTGGTGCGGATTCTTTAAATTCACATGTAGAATTGCAGTCTACATGTGAATTTAATTAATGAAAGAAAATCGAGCGAGATCGAGCGCAAGCAAAGAAGCGAGATTGAGGGAGGTTGAGGTATGCTTATCATATCAGGAATAACCCAAGGCTCGACTCTGCTCTAGACCGATAGGATGGCTCCTAAATAGAGCTGAGAGTCACACGTTCAGAAAAGTCGCGACATAGCCGATCCGAAAAAATGAGTAAAACGCTGATGTACAGCGTCGGATTCCCACTTACTGATTTACTATAGCGATAGGGAAAACACAAATTGTCATGGAGAAAAAGAAATCTCCCTAGATTCACTGCAGAACGTTCTGCAATACGTAATAAATCCTCTGAGTGCGATACTTAAGAGAGTTTATTCGAGAATGAATGCAGTAGCAATTAAAAAAAAAATTAATTGTGTACATAAGTCTCTCTTTGGAAAAAACAAGTGAATGAGGGCTCTGACAGAATCCAAATCAGTTTCCCGTCTCGTTTAATTTTTCAGCCACATACGCGTTATTAGGGTACACAATCTCCACGCATGTGAATGAATATAAAAAAGAAGAGATAAGCAACGATGAAGGTCGTTCAGAAAACAAATACGATTTCCATTCTTATCGGGAAAATCGCAATCAATACCAAAATCCAAATAGGGTTGGGAATATGTATTTGCCCATAAAAAAGAAAGTTCTATTTTCATAGACAAATTAATTTTTTTATTTATGTTGGTGATCGTTTTTATATTTATAATTAACATTGAACTATCCTTCCCTCTTCAAGTCTTAGCATTCAGATTCCCCTAACTCAGGCTTCCTCTTTTGCAGTCAGAGTTTAATAATAATTTCGCGGAACACACCTTGCATAGAACTGAGCATCTTATTGCAAAGCTTATTATTATAACTATAGTTGCAGCAGATTTTACCAGATCAAACCTAGTCGCTAAATTTAACGTCCGTTTAACGTCTCGTTAATTTAAACAAAACGCTATGTCTATGTAGAGAATCAATCCTAAAGCAGTTCTTTGCGTGGACCAAGACACCTTCCTACTCTAAATGCGAGTTCCACCGGTTTCAGTAAAACGCGCCCTTATTACTCACAATATCCGGATGTAGAATTTTATTGAGAAAAATCAACTTTCTGGACCTACTCGTAATATCAATCGGAATTTGAAATTTAACTGAATATGCAGACTATCTACAATGTTACAATGTGTTTCATTGAATCTAACGGCACTTACATCCTCCGGCAAAGATAACTACCTAAATAAATATTTTTGCAAGAATTCTAACAACTTCGGCGTAACTGAAGTTCCAATTAATCTAATGGCTATAACGTCCGACCAAAGTCCTCATTTCAAGTTCATGCAGATCTTTTTGCTGCGATCCTCATTACAATTCAACACAACTCGAGATAACTCCACGATAACTGAACTTTCTTGTATTGAAAACGCGAAGGAATCGCCAATCTGTTGGTGCAATTAAGTATAAAAAAATGTTCCATTGCGATAATTTCTGTATGAGTCCGATAGTTGTAGTTTATGTTTTAATTCTGATATATCTGGCAGATACACTTATCCCCGTATGTGAACGTACGTTTAAATGTTACAAATTGATCCGGACCGGATAACAAATATTGTGCAGAGTGCGAAGCAACGTGCACATGTGTTCTGGCATTTTTGTCCGTGGCTGATGATGTCGATGATGATGGCAGTGTTGAATACGCGTACAGTAACAAGTTCTTCATTTCTCTTTTATTTGTTTTTTGCTTTTCTGCAGTTCAATTGCCATTAAATATTGAAAGTTATTTTCTTTTGCGCACGGAATATCGCAAGAAAAAAAGGTGGATGCGAGTGGATAGCGGATATAAGTAGCTCAGATAAATATGCAAAGCATGTGGATAGATTTTTTATTAGTTTTGACGAGAGCTAGTGGTGTCTAGACATTGAAAGACGCGATGCTTGGCTTGCTTTTTCCTACAACACATGATGGCCGTTTTGCTTACAACGAACTTGTCGATTGCTTCCAGCTAAATTTGAGCAAGTTGTGTGAAATGTTTCCATACAGGTACATAGATGATAGAGTTTACCTTGAACTAACTACACCTAGGGTAAGTGTTCATCACGCATGCGTTGGCACCGCGAAATTCGACGAATTTCTCTATGAAATTTCTTCTTAATTATAAGAGAAATCAAATATTTCGAATGATTCAGGCAGGGAGTCATGAAACTTTACCTTCATGTGCAATCGATACGGATATTTATCACACTTTCAATTCTATTAAGGTCATAGGTGATTTTCAGAAGTATTTCAAAATGCGGAATTCGTTGATTGGTCTCAGACTGTGAAGTGTTATCTTTAGCTCTTCGTCATATGGAGACGATGAAACTTTTTAATTTGCGTAGAAATAAACACTAGCAGCGGCCACAAAGAAATTGTTTCACAAAACGTTTCATGGAATCAACTACTAGAGAGTTTACTAAGGTATTAGCAAATGAGTTTTGTTGAAAAGATATACCGAATGTAATATTTTTAGAAATTAGATGTGTAGACTTGCTTCAACGATCTCAAAGAATCACACTTAAACTAAGGGTCTTTCCACCTGTAGATGTAGCCCTGGTACACTTTTATTGTTATATCCTACATTGTTGCACAATGATAAATGAAAATGAAAATGATAAAGACCTTAAATAAAGAAAGCGAATAAGGTGGACTTTTCATGAATGTGGAAAAAACGAGTTTGCTAACTAACTATAAAACACACGAGATTCAATTAAAAGCACAACCTCTGGAATATGTAGACGAATATATATATTTGGGACAAATTATTTCACACAACGATATGACAGGCAAGAAATAACCAGAAGAATATCCAACAGCTGGAAAAAGTATTGGCCATTAAAAGAAATAATGAAATCCACTGAGATTAGCAATACAATAAAATGAAGAGTCTTCAACACCTGCATACTACCTTGCATGACATATGGCTGTGAAAGTTGGGCACTTACAAAACATCATAGAGACATACTAAAATACTGTCAAAGAGCAATGGAACAAAGCATGCTGGGAATAAAACGTCAGGATAGGCACAGTAATACGTTTATAAGATCCAAAAATAAAGTTGTTGATGTTTTTGAAAAAATAGACCAACTAAAATGGAGGTGAATCGGTCATGTGAGGCGGAGCGAAAAAACGATAAATGTATCAAAGATGTCACCAACTGGTATCCTAGAGACGGCAAAAGAAGTAGAGGCAGACAAAATACAAGATGGGAAGACGACATAAAATTAACAGCGGGGCCATACTGGAGAAGAGTAGCAAGGGATAAACACCAGTGGAAAATGTTAGACGAGGCCTACGCCATGAGGCACACTGAGCTCAGAGACATACCATAACAACACGAAGTAAAACAAATAAAAAGCTCAGGATGAAGAGGCTATATAGATAGATAGATAGACAGACATTGTTGCACTCTCAACGAAATCATGTCTCATGTCGGTTTTTTGAGGGTTTTTTGAGTGTAAGCACACGGAAATAACACAAAGTGTATGAGGCTTTGAATGTTTGGCAAATAACTTACATGTTCTGGGGACGGGATTGTCTAGGCAGCAGTCGTGAAAATACCAGTCACAGGCCCTCCATATTTCTGGCATTTCGTATAAAATGTCATGTCTTAAACAATTTAGAACATCTATATAGTAAGAGTGTTACATCATGAAGTCTTAGGCAGGCATTTGTGATGAATAATACTCTCAGCATATATGAAATCAGTCAGGAACAGCCTCACTATGAACGAACACTGTCAGCAACAATCTTAGCATAAACGCGATATTACAGCATCACCTTCAGATCAAACAGTGACGAGCCTGGGAAACATTTCATGACCTCACTCCGACATTTGTTTCGATATTAGAACCTCCAATTCACAAGCCGTCAACTGTTATCATCTTTGATGACATGTTCTCATCTTGTTTGGAACGATAAAGGTATTTCTGATTACCTAGAGTCACTTAATTATCTTGTCGTAGTCCTTCTGCAGGTGCGGTGGTAATTCCGCAGCACCACAATGCATTCTCTAATTTCGGGTCAGCTGGCCAGATCTGCAGGATTCACTGTATCCTTATAGAAGCTTCCCAATGATTACACGAATATAATGATTTTGTTTGATTTTTGACATATGAATTGTCTGTCAATGCAGAGTGTAGCCAAAAGCGTTGAGCATTAGTAACAACTTTCGATCAATCTTAAGGGGTTTATGCCACTTAAAATATCCGATACAAAGCATAGATACATACGTTTAAAAGAAAAATCATTGTAAACAGTATTGAACACCAAATGGGTTCCTTGCAAATTTTCTAAGATCATCACTAAATTTTCCACCCAGTTGCTGTTTGCTTCTGGTAAATCATTCTAAATACGACAAAGGAAACAATTGCATTTCACTGAAACCGTGCGGCTTCATCAAATGAACATGTCGAGGAAACGCTCCCAGCAGCTAGTTTGCACAAAGCTAGCGCCATCCAGCAGGTTGTTAGGGAGCCTAAGTCGAGTCCTGCAGTTCAACCATCTCGCAGATTTATTGAACAGAAGCCGTATTTAGTCCGGTAGAAATACGAGTCAGCAGAGTTTAAGCGTGTTACAAGTCAACATCACGTAGTAGTTATGCATATCCAATCTAGGAATCTGATAAAAGTATATTTCTGGTAGAAGTTTGTAATTTTTTAAATTGAAGTTGTTCCCTCTGGCGGAAATTATTGGGTTTGTCAGTATCTGTCATACCGTCCCTTATCTTTAACGATGACTTTCAGCTACCAACAGCAATTTTCAGGTTGCCCCAAAACTTGTTCATAGAGAGTTGATGGGCAACTCGAGCCAGCATCAGCATGTCTTCCAAAATGAGCTGAAACGCTGCGAATGTGCCGAACTCGTCCTCGACAAAAACGGTGGACCTTAAGAATTAAATTGACGTTAAAAATTCATTTTGATATGAAAGATAAACATCTCATTCTTCCTAGTTGACAAACTGTGTTTTACTTCATGGTTAGGATCAGAACTCATAAGATACCATTCAAAGACAGGTTGAAGATTGCTCTTTATAAACATGCACTGCCTGCCTTAAACGAACAAGTATACCAAGGAAGAATGTCAGCGATAAGTTAAAATTTTACCATGCTTGATACATACGGTCTGTTAGAAAAGAGTGCCAAAAAATTTAATACTCGTGACGTTTCACCTTCAAAAAATTCCTACAGGCTTATATTTTTAAGATTGAGTTTTTGTATTCTTTTTCCAGGAGAGACAACTGATTCGGATTCAATATGGTCCCTTCTTTAGTGTTATATCTTTTGACAATATATAATAGGTAGCAGTGAAAAAAGACCATATCCCCGCCGAAACAAATGTCTGTTCGAAAAAGTAATAAGCAATCCCAAAAATGGAGTGTCATAAGAATTTTTTAATTTTTTAAAAAGATTGCAACGGAAATTGGAACAGAACAGAAGGGGTTAAGACGAATTCAAAATTAATGGAAAGTTATCTATAACACTTGATAAATACATTTCTCCAGGATTTCTGTTTCTGTATGATGCATGATAACAAATTTTTATAATTTCAATTTATCTGCAGAATGACAAATGCAATCTTCACCGGGATGTGTCTTGGCTTGGTTTGAAGAGAAATTTAAAATGAAAAAAAGAAACATCTAAAATATCTCTGTTGGAATGTAAGTTCACGAAACATTGTGCCGTCTCTTCACTCATACGTTTCTATTTTTTCTTCCTAGTTCCCACTTCATTTTCCTGATTTTCGAGGGTGATCTATTAGAAAAAATTTTGGGTTCAATCTTGGAGGATACGTTGTAACATATAGCTAGAAAGCATCACATTTCGAGGAAGAGGATGATGAAAACAGTAACAACATTTTAGCAACTGGCTTTTTCGCAATCAAGGAATGACTGGACAATCAGGACAAAGCAATTTTTGCTAGAGTCCGTAGAAATCTTTTTATATTGACAAAATAAATTCAATAAACGTCAAAGCTACCAATTTAAGCTATCCCAATCGAAAAAAGTATAAATGAACCTAGAATTGCCCAGCCTGAATGTTGACCCTAGTTCTGTAGTGAACGAGGGTGCATAGCCGCAACATCCAGAAAATTTTTATTATAGAGAAGAAGGGAAATGAGCAGTCTACGATTCTTGAGGATAACGTCAAAAAATCCCAAAGGTACTGTGCACTTCATTCTCAAATGTCATTCTCTCCAAATGTTTGATAAATTGAACTATATGCCAAGGAATGAATCGAGAATAAAACGTGCCGAGAAAACCTTATCAGGACCACCAAAAAATATCAAGAGGGCAATCTTTATACCAAGAGCTGGCTAAATTAAAGTTCGGGGCAAGATAGTGGAAATGTTGATAGTCGAAAAGTTCATATAAATGGTGGAATTTAGTCGGTGGACATTTATGTAAATATCTTAAGCAAACAAAGAAAAATTTGTGGAAGAAAGGAAACCCAAAGCCTGCAATGGCCACGTCAAAGCCCCGCCCTTAAAAATATACCTTCTATAAAAAATGCTCAAAGAATTCTCTCGTTCTCTTTTAACCAGTAGGCAGCAGACACATATGAAACCTAAGAATAATAAAAAAAATTTTGAAACATGGCAGACCGATTGCGTAAGTGATAAAAGCCAAATTATACCGAATTTCATTGCGTTTAATAATTTCATTTTATGGGTATTTGAATGATAAGTATTTAAAATAATGTGATTTTTTCAAAGTTTTCAAAAGATTTTGTTTTGTTAACATACCCCCCAATTGATGTTTTAATGTTATATCACATTTTTTATACTCCAATTTATCGGTTCCAAAAATTAAATCTTTTTCGTCATCAGTGATGAAAAGTTTTGTGTCGCGTGAAATAAAAGCGTCAAAAACAGAGGGCTAAAAAGATCTACCTCATTCCAAATATAACAAAAACCAGTTCTCACCAACTTAATATTACCAACTTAATAGTACCAACTTAAATAACGGCGCAAATGTGGATATCTATGAGTACAAGGATTGCTCCATAAGTATGGAGCCTTTATTTACATCTCTTCTCCGCAATGTTCGAACGCTCTCTACCGGACTCCAACTTCAATATAAACTTCACTCTTCGGGAACTCTCTCGATGCCGCAGTTTTTTTCGAGAAACCTTATTTGACAGTAGGGTGGCAAAGCGTGGTACATGCGGTTAGACGATGAAAGCACGTCAGCAAATTTTTGTTCGATCCTCAAACGCAATAACATCAGAAAATATCGAGAGTGGGCGATTAGCGATTGAAGGAGATACACGATTTCATTATATATGCGAACTAGAAACTGGTATTTGAATACCAAAAACTACTGTTCAGAGAATTTATGCCAAGAACTTGGAAATGACCCGCGTATGTACGAAATTATTTCCAAAAAAGGAGAAGAAGCTTCGCTTTGAAATCGCTTAGGACAACTTGGAAGTGGTTTCTCGTGACGAAAATGTACTCAAAAATATTATAGCTAGTGATGCATCCCGCGATTACGACCATGATCCAGGAGCAAAGAGACAGTCTCAAAAGTAAAGACAGTCAAAGGTAAAACGGTTACATAGAATGCAACGTTGAAGTATTGCAAAGATGGCATTGTAATAATGTGAAGAAATCGGCCACATTTTCGGTCGAGTGATGATTTGCTGCTCCAGTACGCTTATGCGTCAGCGCATTCATCAAAAAGTGTGCAGCGCGGCTTCATACAAGGTCAGCCTCCATATGGTCCCTATAAATCTCCTTGCGACTTTTGACTCTTTTCTTTCTCTTTGACTCTTTCTAAAACTTCGGCTCTGTGAGAAAAAGAAGATTGAAATTAATGCAACGAATGCAAGAAAGCAAATCCGAAAACTGACTTGCAGGATAGCGGGAGGAAGTGGGGCTAACGCTGAGATTGTGTTATTCAATCAAACGGGGACTCCGTCGAAAGATGTCCACCAGGTATGAAGGTAGGCTTGATACAAACCTCGTAAATTCAATCTTCGATGTACACATATCGACGTCTTGCCCTTTTTTAGGTGGCTTCACAGTTTTGGACATGTTTTAAGGATGGCATGCCCAACAACTTCTCTAAATTTATATGCTGAAATGTTTTATCCTTTGTTTATTTAGATCCAATAAGGATTAAATTTCGATTTTGCTTTATAAATTTCATTCCTTTTATTTACAAAAGAATTAAAAGAGAGAACTGTGTCTTAAGTGTAGGAGCAAATTGCATAAAGTATTAAAAAACTCAAAACATTAACTCTAAAAGCAGATAAAATCAGGCAAATAACGATAAGAACATGATATAAAATTGAAAAATGAAAAATACTTTCAACAGTTCATTGAAAAACTCAAAAACTATTCATTCGCTGTCCGAAATTGAGTTCGACACAATATGACGATGTGAAGAAAAACTTCCAATCACAAGTGAAATACTTGAAATTTTAGGAAACCACGAAATTGTTGATGGGAATGCAGAAGAGAATCTTTCGGATGTTGTGGCTAAATGAGTTTTTTTTTGCAATGTAATAGAAAAACAATGAAGTGGACATTGAAGAGGGTATAGAAGAGGTCAATGGAGTGATTACAGCGAAACTTTCTGCTTGAGGTAGTAAAAGTGATAGTGGGCCCTCTTTAGGGGAGAATGATGTAGTCAAGCCGTATGTAGTTCTAAAAGTAAATAGAGGATTATTTTGAGGACTGTGATTCGTAAAACTCTATAACTCCCCAAATTCAATAAATCATTAAGTTATGTGAAGCTTAGGAATTGTGATGTAAAACGGAAGAGGAATGAGAATACTTAGGAGTGGTAGCTCCTGAAACAATACTGAGACAAAAAGACTGCTCGTTGTCTCCTCTGCTTTCTGAAGTAGCACTTGAATCTTTTCTTAAAATAAATTTAACAGAAGACAAACTCTGTAAACCTAAGTAAACCTGTAAACCTGTAAAAACTAAGGAGTCGTCAAAGGTGATGGTCATCTTTTTCCTGGTCATCTTCGCTGTTAATATGTCTTCCTTTATTAAATGTTATTGCATTGTTTCAATGAAACACAGGTTGAATTTTTGTCACTTCTTCAACAAGATTGTAAAAACAATTAAGCTCAGAAAAAGAAGGAGAAGTTGAACAACTTTTGACATTTTTGAAAACGTATACACCGCCTTGACCTTGGAATGAGTGGATCGAAAAAAGGCGCCAACTAGGCGAAACTTCAAACTTTAATTTTTATTATATATAATTTAGATTTTCTTTCACATACTTTATTGTTCGGTATTTATTTTATTTTAGTTTGTCAATTAAGCAACACCATTTATTGCATTTATGTTATATTATTGGCTCCTAAATTGTGATGTATATTCAGGAGTGTGAACCTGCCTTCAATGATGTCATCTATAGCACCTTAAAGCAAGCAATGGATCACACTAGGCTCAAAAGAAAGGAATAGAATGGGAATCAGGGTCGTTATGATTTCGAAGCAATACGACTGGGCAACAAATTTCTGGAATGTCAAACAAGAAAACAGCTCGCACAGGCGTTCTTCTGAGCTTTTCCAATTTTTAAGGCCAGTTCCAAAGCTATCTATATAAAACGGCATCAAGATCTGTGTTACACTATGCTTTTGGGACTTGAATCCTTATGAAAATATTCGCAAATGCCTTAAAAAGACGCGCCCAAAGGCACATTATAGGAGGGAAACGTGAAGGAGGTTAATGAAGACCAATGAAAAAAAAAATTATCTGTACGGCATTTATGACGAACCAAAGTTCTCTGAAAGTGAAAAACTACTAAAAGTGACACTCTCTGAAAGTGAGAACCTGGAATGGTATGGTAGGTAAGCCCACTGGTAGCATTGAGTGTCAAATATCAAAGGGGAAACCCAAGAAGAACTGCTAAGACTAAAATGATGTGGACAGGAAATTACTACCCGGGGCTAAGAGGGCGCGATCCCCGACGGAGACTGTTGGAGGTCACATATATTGGAAGCCAACGCTCAAGAGGGGTTGCTTCATTATGGTGGCGGTTGGATTCGGCTAACTATTATCAATCAATTATTCGTCTTTAATTAAGCCTAGTTACTTGAAAATATCCGACCTTTTGTAAACATCCTGGTATTTTTCTTTGTATAAATATTTTCAAATTAACATTTCAAATTATCGTTTGGCAAATGCAGGCCAATTTTTTTTTTGTTTTATTTAGTCACGCCTGCCGCTGTTGTGATTGAATGAGCTAAAGTTGCCCGTAGAGAACCGAAATGTCAAGTTGTCAAGGCAATCCAGACAGTGCTTTTGATAGAGTCTTATTTTTTACTACGTGATATTTTTGGCTAGAAATAGAAACCAACAAAAACCACGAATGATTACTCTTCAAAATAATATATTTGGATGAATAAAAAAGGGGCATTAGGATAAGGGTAGGACTCAAATATATCAATTGGCGACATTCCATAGACTTTACCAGAAACTCCAGTCCCCCTGTTAGCTTATCATGATCTGTTGATTTGTTCCCGGTTCTGTGTTTTGCTGGATGCATGTTAACGACGTACAAGGATTAACAATTTCCGGTAGGTTTTTGATTCTCTCTTTTTGAAGATATGTTTAGGAGCAATTTATTCATTTACCAATCATACTAACCACGCTGCTACTGAACCTTTTTGATCAATCTGAAATGATTGTAGAGCAAAGCCATAAGCGGAAAGGATACGGAGGTAGAACTAGGATGCGTTTCATATAAAATATTAATATCTAAGAAGATTTTAAATTTGGTATCATATGCAAATATAAATTTTCGCGGAAATATTAGTAGAAAAAAAAAAGAAATTAATAGTTTGACAGTACACTGGGAGTCCTTTAATTTCACTGCCCCATCTCAGAAGTAATCAGCGATCAGAAATATTTTGTGTCAATAACAATTAATAGTAGTGAAAATCAGGGATATAGAAGTATTTGTGTCTAGCATCAACAATTCCAATTCAGCATTTTCTGGTTGACGATTATACTATGCCTGTAAGTCTTAAACTCATCATGATCGGAGGATACAAGGGCAAAAATTAAGCTTTTGAAACCAATAACCAAGCAGCCTTATAGACGCCGGCAAAATCGGCAGAATTAGTCCTAGATTTTTCTAACACACCGAAAAAGTAGCATACAAAAAGTGGGATTGCCCTTTTATGTGTGAAAGGACATGGAGGAATCGAGGGTACAGAGCAGGCAGGTCAATAGCCAACAAATTGAGCTTTGACAGATTTCATAGGTTCTGAACTAAAAAGTTAAACTGATATGAATCACAGAAGAGTGAAACATAGAGAACGTAATAGGTTGGGGAGGAAACGTTTAGAGCTCCAAATAACCAAGCAATTGTATGGACGGTAACCGGATTAAAGCAGGAAATAATTAACGACTAAAATAAGTTTGGAGCATGAATCGAAATGAACTAGAGAAAGCTAAAGATTCCTATTGGGATCTTCGTTTTGCATCGCTTTCCCGGAAAACATTTTAATAATAACGGCCTCGAAAGAGAACGTTGAGAGCAGGATACAAAATGGAGAGTGCGCTCTCTTAAAAGGAGATACAACATAGTCAGCTACTTCCTAGCCAAATTGGAATTGGAGACAACATAGCATATCCTACCATAGTGTGGACCGAGATCCTGCAGTGCAAGAGACTACAAAGGAAGGATTCGATTCTTCTTTGGCTACTCCCTAGCCGAAGGAGAATCGAAGACGGCATATTTCTTAGTGAGATCGATCTGCAAGAAGTGCAGTCAGGTACACCGGCATCGGAGACACGATAACCCTCTGGGAGCTCACGTGCAGTACTTTCAGCCATTGTTTCAATTACTCAATCAAGAGAATCATATTTCATTATATCCTGGGACAGTTGTGAATGGGCTGAAAACTCTCACCAATGTTAGAGAGTAAAGGTTAGCCTAAGGTAGTTAGTTGGTGAAGAAGTAAGTCGCTCTAAACCTTCAAAATATGAAACGAAAACCGTGCAATAATTATAAATAAAATGTGAGGCTGGAATTGCCGAGAAAATATGTTCCATGTAGATTTTGTGAAATGTGCCAAGCATGCGCCCGTGCACACACTCCATAAATAAAAGTCAGTACTTTTATTATGTGTTAACAGTATGAACAATTGATTACAATCACTTGCCAGAGGCAGAAGATCTGTTGCTCCAATTTTCTCTTAAATACAATTTATTTGTTTCTATCCATTTGAATTTAAGACGAAAAAGCATAAAGTTTTCATGGCCCTCCGGTTTGTAACAATCAGCTCTGAGGAAATATCCCATGAAAAAGGAATACTTTAGACTTGCATAAAAAGAAAATTTCAATTGGTTCCAAGTAATTCATTAATGCTATATTCAGAAGTTATACGATTGCAGCGAAAGATTTAAATTTCATGTGCAGACCATTGAAAATTAAGCCAGACAGCTAAAAACAAATTGGATGAAACAATTAAAAAAACTAAAATGGGTCAAGTGAAGTAACGTGAATGCCGGTGGCATAATCGGTCAAACTTATATTTACTTCATTGTTCACAGTGTGAAGAAGCGTTGGGTTATTTTTCCAATCTCTTACTCATAGTTGGAGTCTTTTTTGGTTTTGGAAAACAAACATCTTCAAAAATATTTCGGGTCAGAACGTTCACGGAATACGTATCTAAATTACTTGAGATCGTAGTTAATCAATGTGCTATGCTTCCGTTTGAAAGGTGATCCTTCACTACTTTTAATGGCAGCTCCATCTGGATGAAAGCACGTTCTTATTTGTGAAAAAGGAAAAACCCAGAACCAAAGCCTCGGAATTCATGAGAATGAGGAGATTTATTTTGAGTTGTATTTAAGAAGGGCAGATTGTAGATTCTTTTCTGAGATGCCCTTCAGTAGACTGAATGAAAATTAAATTAAAAAAGTTGTCAATGTTGGTAACATTTTTTAAACGGCTGCAGCGCTCGTTTACCGATATCCAACCAACGCACCGTCCACATATTCTATATTTAAACGTTTACTCACATTTAATAGAAAACTGCAACCGTTCAAGCCGCCAAGGTTTTCGCTAGGCAGTCCGGTTCGAGCTCTTGTTAAAGATAAACCATAAAAGTCGCAAGCCACTGAAAGCAAAATCTACCTTTATTTTCGCGTAGATGCACAGACTTGTTTCAATTTTTCATGTGAGATCCAATCCGGCCCGCAACAACAAGCTCATATGTTCCTTTCTCCTAGTCACTCGATACGATCTTGTCAAGGTCTTATATAGCGGTATATCTTATTAAGCTCCACTGCACCATCGCGTCATCAGATTCAGAAGCGTTTGTAGATACTTCTCACGATCACCGATCGATTATTTATTTACGTAGCAACGTCTTGAGCAAAACTGGTCATATGTGTTTTGTGCATGCACTTTGGATCTTTCAATTTGCCAAACTGGAAAAAAGAACACACTTTTCGCGAAATGTTGCCGCACTATCGATCCTGTCGATTGGGACTATGTCACTACGCGTTTAACCAAGCATTTCGCTGAACAAGATGTGGAAGCACTCCCTTGACTCGGAGCTCTGTGCAATCCATTAAACACAAAAGATTCAGTTGCTGGTACTGCACTTGGCTTCTACCTTATGCAAATCCGAACCGAAACTATATTCGATAGCCGCGAAATAAGATACATTCGGCAAACAGGTTGAGTAGGCGTCAATCATCCATGGATTTCGCAAACCCGTAAGAATTTAGTAACACTCTAGGCACTGTCGACTATTGCAGAGAAGATCATATAACGGTAGTGTCGCTAACAAAGTATTCTTTCCTGGAGGCCAACACCACTTCACTACATCAGTCGTACACTTCCATTCACCACATACTACACCGAAGACTCCTTTGAGCCTGCAACCGTTGCACTATTGCAATTCAATTTTGAAAGTATCAAATCCGGCTTTTTTTTGGAGGTGATACCGAACTTATCATACCTCCGTGAGTATTTGAGATGCCAGTTGTAATTTTTAGAACCAATCACTCTATATTCAGGTTTTTCAGATAGAACTTCACCAGGTAGTTTTGACACCACAAGCACATCAACAATTTCACCTGAATACAGATGTCCTGTTCAACACCAATAATTCCACCGCGTTCACAAAGGGCTAGCGAAGATGCACAGATTTCTTGCTTCTGTCTGATCTGCTTGACCTTTTCACTTTGCAAGAAACAGCCTCAGTCAAGTTGTTTGGTGCCCACCGCGACCAGCACTATCAGCACTGAAGTACTCACTACCGCACGTTATGTCCCAGAGATAGCAGACCTAAACCCACTGTACACCGTCGATCTTGTCAGGTGGCACGCTTTCGAGCAACTAAAGCTGAAGCAATCTTAAGACTTTGGTGAATGGTAATAGCAGCCAGCGTCAGCCAACGCCAGACCATACCAACATCGCGAGCAAGAAAAGTTGTTTTCTTTGAAGACTTCTTTTACTTGCTTCCTCGCTACCTTCACTATCTCCAGAGGAACACGTCAGGGCATCTGCGCTAAAATGGTCTTCAAATTTTCCGGGCTCGGCCCAGCATCTTCATGTGGAACGCGAAAGAGGTTTTCCTAAATATTCGATGGCTGAGTCCAAATCTTGGCATGGTAACAGTCCAGTGGACCAAGTTGCAGATCAATTGTTCTTAGCAGCCTCAACAGCACCATGTTCAGCACATTGGGTATTGAATCAATTTGAAGATCGGCGAACTGGTACTATTAAGGATTTGCTTGAAAGCAACAATAGACAAAGCGAACAGGATAATTTTGACCCATTATTTTCAAAGTGGTGAAGCCGATACGTATTACATAAGCCTGGATTCGCTTCAAAGCGTCTACAAATCCTATCTTTGCCTAAAAGCACTGAACAAGGAGGCATTGTCTCTGATGACTAATGGTTAGTAAGAGTACGGCAGATTCCTTGCACGTGAATCAGTTACCGCGGGTTAGTTTTCACAGCCTTGCTTTACTTTCTCCATCATTGACGTCGCGATCAATTGACTTTTGTGTAACGAGATCAATACGGCGAGATCATCGCGTGCGATATTTATCGTACAACGATTTCTTCCATTTAACCTGTTGGAAAAATGGCATGTGAAATGATAATTGCGGCTTTATACCAGCGTATTCATTACGCTTCAATTGTTTTGATTGTTGCGTCACAGTATGGGGTTTTGCAGGAAATAATGATGCAAAGAAACGGAGAATAAGTTGGGCACTGTGACACAGTTTCATCTAGAAGGTATTGTGATGCAATGAAAAGTGATTTGAAATGTATTTAAGGTGGAAATTCAGTAGTATTTGAGTTCCTCTCTTAACTTGAAGTTTGGATCTCCTTGCTTGGGTTTACTTCAATAACTTTGCGAATGTTGTCTTCTAAATGGTCAAGCGTCTCGGGTTTGTCCACGAGAATGAGTAGTTTGACGTATTCCTACAAGGAAAAGTCAATCGGTGTTAGATCACGAGGTCTTTTAGGCCAGTTCACTGATTCAAAATGAGAAATTATGCGCTCATCAAATGCTTCTTTCAATAAGTTGGCATTGCCCCATTGCACCCGATTCTGGTGATGGCTCTATCGTGGTCACTATTGACTGTGATGTTAATCCTACCAGCATTCTTGAAGACACAGGGATCAATGATTCCACCGCCTCACAAAGCACCCCAACCAATGACTTTCTCCGGATATAACAGTCTTTGGAACACCGCCTTTGATTGCTCATCCCTCCAAATCGAGGAGTTTTGTGAATCGCCGTAGCCATTTAACCAGAAATGAGCCTCTTCGCTTAAAAATTTTTGATATCAAATTCGAAACCTGTAGCATTTTTTGGCCCCATACATCGAATCCGCCGCGTGCCCGGTGGTTGTTCGGCTTTAATTCCTGCACGAGTTGGATTTTGTCAGTCCGCAAAACAAGAGCCTTCCTTACAATCTTCCATAATATGGATGGGATTCAATTTTTGAGAACGATGCCAAATGCAGTCACTTGCGTCTTTATAGAACTTGATCTCCATAGAATATAGTGATAGCAAAAGTAGAGTAATTCATTGTTCTGATGAACAAATGATGAAATGACAAACTAAACTAACTAAGAAACGCATAACAGCTGTCACACCATACACAGAATTAAAAACTGTTCAACTTACAGTTCCTGACCTTTTGAAAACACCCTTTATACGGGAGCTAAAGAACTTTAACCATCGCTTGAGTGGACGTAGGTATTTTGGTCGTATCTGTAAAAGATTTGCTAGTCAATAGTCAGTTGCAGAGCTTTTTTTCCAGGAAATATTGTCGAAGAAATACTTAAAACGTTTGACAAATGGAATCCTGTAAATTATACTCGGCAGTTCGGACAGTTTAAAAGGCAAACTGGGACGTCAGAAAGCGTCGAAGATGATGGGATCTCCTTTTTAGCACATGCTTCCCCCCGTTTCCTTCTCGCCAGTTTGGGGACTCCCGTAATCTGAATAGGAATACGGGACCTAGGCCGATGTAATGTGTCAAACGATTCTAGGTTAGATTTTAAGTTTGACAGAGAGTGAGTTTAGTGTGTAGTCCAAGGGCATTGTGCGATTGCGAGTTCAACACCCTGGGCGTAAATATTTTGTTTTATTCATATCATGAAATATGAAATATTCAATCACATTAAAAATCAAAATTGGTACCCGATGCCTGACCTGATGTTTCTTTTTCCATTAAAATTATTAGGCTTTTGAAGTGAAACATTCGTCCAACCCAGGAGTAAGGTTCAAACTTCAACCGAAAGCTAGTTCATATGGTTAGACGCTAGATTTGGACTTTTCATAAGCAATGGAAGAAGCTATTACTGGATGGATTAGTGAATTCCGCATTAGTCGGGAGCGCAAAATCGATCTCTTTCAAGGCGTGCTGCTGTTTAGTCACGGTTAGTAAGGGAAAAATTCACAAAGTTCACACACTATATTTCAGTTATATATGATGAAAAGCAGATTCACTTCGATATTTGCGGTCGCTTGGCACATTAACCAGGCAAAGTTGAAGTGTCATCTGCACCCCACACGATTGCCCAGAATTTGCTTCGACAAGTTGCGAAGGGACTGGAATTGAGTTGCCACTGATATCTCACTGGTTGTTTCTGCGACTGATCTGGTACCAATGCCATCTAAATTTGGGCTAGAATTTCGCTGAGACATGAATCCATTAGTCATAGTGGATTAGTTCCCGCCTCCCAATGAATAAATTTCATACTTCCAACGCATCTCAGACCCCTGGAGGAAGCTGCCTTGAATACTATAGGTTGAGCGATTGTTTGCTCAGATTTCAATGCTGAGGCGGTTGAGTAGGATCCCTCAACCCAATTGTAGAGGGAAGCAAATCTTAAAAAAGACGGCTGAGCCGGACATTTACTGGAATAGCTGTATCAGAATTTTCCATTCATTTCAGCGTCCTTTGTGCCTATGAAAAAGAGAGGGTACTAGAGAATAACTCAGCAAGCGAGCACCAGTTCAAAGGCTGGAACATTGCAGAAGTGAACGTTATAAAATTTTTCGAAGTCTAACTGATGGTCAGCAGAAACCCCTGAAATGTCAGAAAGATGTACGGGGTTCAAACGCAAAATTCAACGTTCTAGAAGATCATATCAGTCCTTGCGCATGTTAAACGCTGCTAGGAAGTTCTCTAGAATCTCATCTGGAGGAGAGTGTAATAGAGACTTGGCTAGGCGTTCCAACTTGTATAGGGTCCATCTGCTCAGCAGTATGGTTTAGGCTTTGGAACATTCACGATCAGGGATCATTGACATTAGTGGAGAACGTGCTTTAGCAAACAGAAATGCATAACCTCATGGCGTATTGTTTCGGTTGTAATGTTCAATGTGAGGAATGTTTTCAACTCAGCAATGCGCAAAGATAACCGAAACGCTGTGGAATCATTCGGGGGGTCAAGTTCTAATCTAATGCGAATACTAATGGATAACCTAAAAACCACCGAAATAAATAATGTTTACTTATGATTGAGACGGAATCAGTGTTTTTGTATGGTTCCAAAGTTTTGGCTAATGTTTCTTTTTGGATTGCAGCCACATTTCTTGCTGTTACTGAGTTGACATATCACGGCATCGTTAAATCTATCCCGAAAGTGTTCTGGTTGATGTGCAGAAAATAATCTAGTTACGTAGGGAAGAGGTGGTGAATGAGGCTGTTACTCAACAGGAGAGGGTCGTGGTTAATTGGTGGTTTGTAGTCATGGTTGGCGAAGGACGTAATGGAACTAATTACCACTTTGAGGAAGAGTTCATGGTGCACAGAATATTTCAATTTACCTGCATAAAATAGGTAAGGTACCTTACCCAGATTAGTTATTCAAGCCCGAGAACATAGACGACGTTTGCAATACCTTTTTCATGGTCCATTCAACATCTTGAAAGGAAGAGATTAGCTCTCTTCAGAAAGTTAAGTGGAAGAAAATTCACATTTTGATGATAATCGTCAATGCATGTCACTTTTGTGCAGATATTTCTTCTCAGAAAAAAGATAACTATTGTTTTTTTCTATGGTTTGTCCTTGCAACATTTCGTCGTTCCTCGAAACATTCTTTGTTTCGTTCACAGACGCGTTTCGGCGGTACGCCATCTTTGGTGTGATGTTCCGTTCTATCTATGGTTGGAAAGGGAAAGAAGGGGAGGAAGGTTGTTGCCAACTGCTCCTATTAAGAGACGGATCGGTTAACCCGAAGACACCATCCGGCGAGAGCGAATAGGCCCTTCCCGAAGAAATGTGAAAAACAGTTCTAAGCTAGATTCTCAGTGTGGTGAAAAGCCACTGAAACGCTGAAACTCAGGGCGTAGATAAAATTTGCCTCCATTTCGCAGATAAAAACCATTCAGATTCAGATAACGACAACAATAATGAATGCGCTTTTATATAAAACTTATGTATCTTAGATAAGCTTTAAATAATTTATTTACAAATTAAAGACGTCAACAGGATTAAGGAAATCAGAATTAAGGACGTTGATCGAGGAAATAAAATTTGTTGAATAAACTTTCAAACCAGGATAAAATCCTGTTGAGCCTATAGTGCAAATGGAATTTAGACTTGGTAATCAGTGACTCGTCAATTCCCAGTAAATTTCGTTGGTATAAAACATGAATATTCAATGGAGGCGTGTTCGTGCAAAGTTGATTCAAAGTCGTAGAATTGTGCAGATCTTGGAAATTCGTGTCGTGAGTAACACAAGAAAGATGCATGCAGCAGAAATATCACAGACTGCTGATGTACGATGCATGGTATTCGCGCAAGCGGAAAGCCGGGCCTTATTTAAACGACCAAAATCTATGATTCATACAAACCAAATATTACTAACCGCTAACCTCGAAAAAGACAAAAAATCTTGCGAAATCCTCCGTTCGCAAAGAAAAAACTATTTAAGGAGATGCGGCCAATATTAAGTTTAATAACTTATTTCCGCCCGTAGTTATAGTCTTCGCCGGTAGCACTGGTGCAAAGCTCCACCGAACAATAGTAGGAGGTGATCGAGACGGAAAAATTTGAAACAAATTGATGGTAATAGCAATATCTTGGCCAACCCGATGGCAGCATATCAAAATGCTTTTAATAGCACATATGGCGACGGAGCAACGCAGCGAGCACAATATATCTAGGTAGGTCCTTGCGACCATTAGCCGGTTGGACTCGTACTTTACTTGGGTACTTTGAAACGATGATTTACAGGAGATACTCGCGGACTGCGTACCCGTTCAATGTATCTTGTCTGATTGCGCTCGGGATGGCGGCAGTCTTTCAGCAACAATGTACGCAATGCCACCATGCCCCATTGAAGCCCTCTCGAGAATCCTAGAAACAAAAGAATCATGCCACAAAATGCATTCCATACTGAGATTGTTAAATAATAACATTCTTACGCGGCAGACTGCTCCGCGCGAAGGATTTAATCGATGCCAGCTATGTCTAGCCGCGAGCCGAACGCGCAGTCGCACTGCAACTCGGCCGACTTCAATCTTTAATTTGTACTTGGCCAGAGATTATCTCTTTTCGCGAGGAATCGATTAAATAACACAGAAATTACCACCCAATGTGATGTTAAGTCGCTTTTACACACATTGTAAATAGTACGACTTTGAGTGCTAGAAGATACTTCGCGGGCTTAGATCGATCTTCAATTCTATTCTCGTTGACTGTTTGCCGGGCATCCTCCCGAGCCGTTCTGAGAGCTCCTTTCCATGGATCACAGAGTACGACGTAAACTTTTTTCAGCCGCGACGCTGGTCCGCGCTTCATTATTTTCATTTTTATGCCCCATTGTGTTGTGGTAAGTTGGTAAAAGATGATGATCATCATAATTTTGCTATGTGTACTATGCGATCCTCTATTATTTGCAGTTTGCTAAGATCGCGCCTATGAACAAGAAGATTGTCCGATTATCAGGTCGAGACTCGGCGCATTCAAGACAAAGAGCTGAAATGGCTCTCATCCACGATGGTAGGCTGCTGGAAATGCCTCCAAATTATGATGATTATGAGGGAGAACGTGCGAGTGCGTATTATACCAACGCCCTACTGATTGCACAGTAATGCATATAATTTTCCTTGATCCGTTTTCTCTTTTGAACGAAGCAGTGAAAACTGAGGTATGGTGTATGATTTAGGATGTCCTGAAGGCGAAGGGGGCTCCCGATGTTTTGTAAGCACGGAGAACAACTAGTACACTGCAATGAAACGGAGAAGGGGTGGACAATCCGAGAACAACGGAAAGGTTTTGGATGTAGCGATTTTCTCTGGCCTGAAAATCAGATGATGCAGAAATTTACTTTTCAAATTTTAAAGAGATCTCGGAAATCGAGGCCGAACAGCTGGAAGCCGATGAAAAAAACTTCATAATTGTAATTGGCGCCGGGGAGTTTTTTATTGTACAGGTTATTTGGTATCCAGTTTTCTTCACCAAAGGAGCTGGGTAGGATTCTTATCCAACTCCAGGTAATAATCAAATTTCTTGACACCTAAACAACGCAATCCAGGTATGTTTTTAGTAAAATACGAATCGTATTATTACCAACACAGCTTGCTTGGAGAAATTTGGATATAGTTTCCACCCACAAAAAACAATTCAACACAAATCACATGAACAGTAGCTGCGATTTTTCGGTATATTTACAAAAATATTTCAGATATTTATAAAATATAAAATAATAAAACATAAATTATTTATAATTTAAAATGTTTAAATATTAAATTTATGCTGCTTGCATTGTCTTATCCTTAATTTCGACAGGCTTTGTGTAAAAAGTACAAGGAAACCTTCTGGAACAACATATTTATTGGTTTTCGCGATAAACCCCGAATAGATCCTTCAAAATATAACTCTTGAGCATCGACGCACTTTTGGCAGCGGTTCAAAAGTGTATGCTCGACGGTTTCTAGAAGGTCCTTAAGTGAACGCGTTCAAGCTTCTCCAGTACACCTTTGCACTTCGTGGTGTTAGAGGGAGGATTATCCTTTCAAGAATAGAAAAAACTCTGTGAGGGATTGTAAGGGTGCTTGAGAGTCATCGTGACCCCATTTTGCGTCATGCATTTCGAGATGGTATTCTTGGCGTTGAGCGCATTGTTGTGATAAAATTTCAAATTTCCATCACATCAAAGTGATGACTGGCCTCACCCGGTTGCTCCTCCTATTCCGTCTTCTCAGCACATCAAGGTGAAAAGCACTAACTACTGTCGGCTCTTCAGGTACAAATTCGTAGTGGTCAGATCTCTTGGCATCGGAGAAAACAATGAGTTTGCCGAAGAAAATGACGAGCAACGAGGAAAAGGGCGGTTTCGGTCACCTGTAAAGGGCTTGTCCCAATTGAAACTAGTGTCATGGTTGATTTCATTCCTGGGCACTTGACATATCATGCCCAAAGCCTTCGCACCCGATTTCCCTAGTCCGACACGAAATTTATATCGTACTCCTGTTCACACCTTGACTGCATTTTGACCTTGCATAGAGTCACTGGAGTCCATCCAAAACTCGATCTAGCCTGAAAAAAGGTTCGCAGTTGACTGGCTTTTAGTGTGTTTTTAAGCTAAGACTTCCCATCGCCGAGCCCATTCATTAGGATCACGTTATGACGTGCAATCACCTTAGGAAGACGAACTTCTTGATTCTTTTTATAAAATCCTGTATTCATTATAAAATTGAATTATTTTAAGAAAAGGGACTAAGATTTATCTGGAGTGGCGGATCAACAATTTCAGCTCCTCGTTGGTCGGTTCATTACCATTCAGAGAGTCTTCCATAGACCAAAACAAGTGAGACACCTAGCGTAAGTACAAAATATCAAAAACACTATCTGGGAGTTCCTGGCAAGGATGGGCAGAACAAACGATAGTGGATTGATGGTTGCATTGTGTTAATTAAAGGATTTTGACAGTTCTCTTCCTCTTAAACGAATGAAAATGGAGAAATATTTGCTTGTTACAGCAAATAAATTTCTTTTATGGTCCTTAGATTTCGATAGATCACGAGCTTTTTTGAGTGTCTTTCAAGACCTAGTTCTTTCAATCTAGACCAAGTTCCTTCAATCAAGTTGGGCCACCAAAAAGAGTGTTGTCTGGCATTGTCATAATATGATACAACACATTTTCTGTTGGTTAATTGATCTTTGATGGCTTCAATCAAGTAATTGTTACACCCTGCTGGAGCACCTTGTAACAGATCATTCCCTTCTAGCCCCACCAAACACTCAATAAAACATTATTTGCCATCAATCATGGTTTTAAAGACGAATGTTGTAATAGTTAGATTTGTCGTCAACCACGGCTCCTGCGTGATACATTTATTTGACAGTGATCTTTGGGTTACTTAAGTGAGTTCCTGAGATCGGCTTTTTGTCTTTTTCACACAATTTTAAGGATAAGGTTTGTTTTTTTAATCCATCCATTTAATCCATAATCCATTAAACCCTTTTATCCATCAGTCAAGGTCAACATTCTCAGAGCGGATTGAATCTAATGTCAATCATCCTTAAGAAAATTACGCGACCAAACTGATTAGAAAGCCATCACATACGGTGCATTTGAGCCCAGCATCTAGGGTCAACTGGCCGCCACCAAACTGCACGGCGGAGTTATTCTATAGGCCGAAATACAATACTGCGTGATGGCGATACGTGAGCGCGATGCGATTCTCTCTCGTCGTCACGCAACTCATTCAATTTACAATGCACGCGATGCGGGGAACATTAATGTTTATATGACAAATGTCAAATTGGTGATATTTTAAATGAAATTTGCTGGAAATTGTTTTGTTTTGAATTTGGAATGTTCCTTCGTTTAGCAAATAAAAGTCTTAACTAGGATGCACGAAATTTTCATTCAAAATTCATTCATAATAACCAATGTACTTAAAAAGTAATTAAGGCGTTTGAATTTCAAATTTAATTTAAGCGCCATATTGCATTTGAAAAACGTCACACACATCGTTGCGAGGTATTTTCGTTTTTTCGAATATTTCCCGCCTCGCATCGACGCATCGCAATCATTGTACGATGTCGCATACAAATGCATATTACGAAAACTGCTTGACATTTGCTGCGAGACTCTCGCCGCGCTCTCGTATCGCAGTCTCGCACTATTGTATTTCGGCCTTATAACAAGCAACAGTTGCTATTCGCAGTCTTACTCTAGATATGGGTCTGTGGAGGTCATTTAATTTAATAGTAGCGGGAATTGTTGTTGATAGTATTCAATGCATTTCAATTATACGAAATACAAATATATAGGATCTTCTAACTACTATTTAAGGTGGCTGTTTAGCGAAGGGCTGAGGGGAAAAAGGTCAAAAGGAAGTGACAGATGAGAAATCAGATTAATGGACAAAAAATAACGTCAATATCCGTACAATGCTACGTAGAAAACAACGGAGCATATATCTCCGTTGCAATAGATGCCAGATTCGAATTCAATTAGTAGTGCTGATATTTGAATTTGTGTTCCTGTTGTGGAACCATCTACTCACCCAGCCATCCGCTTTCAGGGATAAAAGCAATGTCAAGCGTTATTCCGAACACATAACCTTCTCGTGTACCTTTTGTTTTGAATTAACGTGGTTCTGACACGCTTCACGGACCAAGTTTTTGGGCAAATAGCGTTTTTTTTGCGCTATAACAAAAACAATCAAATTTCCTGTCAGTCCATGTGGCACTCAGTCATCGAGCGTCTTTACGTAGCATGCTCATGCACAATAGTGAGGAATTGTTTACTACTTTCACTCTGCCCGTAAAGCATGCGTGCAGACCTTGAACTCACTGATTGCAAAAGTTCATCACCGTTTTCATTTACTGGTCAACCGGACCAAGACGGACCTATAATTCTGACATTTCCGGAACGGAATCGAGAGAACGGCCGATGGGTCCGTCGTTCCTTCACAGCATTCTCAGTCTAAGTCGAGAGCATTTGTTAGCAGGTTTTTGCAGCGGTTTTAGCTTTCACTGTTATAGGAAAACATCAAAAAAGATATTTCTTCAGGTATTTAAAGTGAACCTTATACTAGCGACAATTTACCGGAAAGCCTTTACACAAAATATATCGTGAAATTATCACACATAACCCTTGTAATTGTTAGATATAATAAGATTACAGTTACCAGATTTATAATAAATACATAAAAAATAAATGCCATAACTCTTCTTACCTCGTTTCCAAATACTCCAAGAAAAAAGATTTGTTTCTTACCTGAAATGAAAAGCAATAAAAGAAATGTTAAAGATTGCCAACAGTTATTTATTCTGTTAGGAAAATTTATGTAAAATTTCAAAAACGAGACCAAAAGGAGTTCGTGCACCATAAAGAGATTCAAATATTTTCTTAGGCAATGAGATATAGCGGCATCCTTTCTTTCTCATACAACGGAAATCATAATTTATTCGTTTTTTATGCAAAGATCAATTTGAGCAGACTAGCACAAACACTTCAAACAAACTTCAATCTAACGGGATTCTACTGAAATTTACTGGACGCAATGATATTTGTGGGCAAATTGGGGAAAGGACATAAAGACGGAGCTGCGGTGAGATTCGCGTTAACCTTCTATTATATTTGTACCTTAACACAATGATTCACACATTTGAACAAGGGCTGCACGGAATAATATGCCTAAGGAAGTCTACAGTCACATCCTGGAACATATGGCCATAAATTAACTGAACTTTCGCGAAAATTTGTATCGAAGTTCATATTTTTATGAGGCCGCGCAGCGATAATGTCGAAAAAAAATTATAATATTAGCAAGTTATCGCTAGTTCTGCGTCAAAAATTTGTGGACCGCACGAGTGAGACTCATACCAATAGTGCGTCGCCAGTAAAGTGAAATTATTATCGCGAAAGGGAGTGAGTTGCAACTGATCAACGTAAAAAAATTTGTGATTTGTTTACGTTTAGGTCCGAAATATCAGCAAAACTTCTAAGTGATCGGGAAACACGTGTGACTCCTACTATTAATATTACCGTAATTTTGCCTAAGCTGGTCTTAAGCCCGATTGAAAAGAAAAAAGGAGGTGCTCACAATGTATGTTTAGTGGTTGAATAACAAAAAGCCCCACTTTTCACCACTTTGTCGGCCGTACAACACGAGTGGGGCACCGCTTTCATCAAACGTAGGGACAACCAGGTCTATTCTCATGTACGAAAATGAAAATTAGAAAGCTAGATCTCTCCACTCTCCCATTTCATTAAATTGTCACTGTTTCCATCTTGCGAAACTAGTTTCTTGTAGTACTAGTTTGCTACTTTGGTATTCGTAGTATTCTCTGTTTGTATTGCCCTCCAGAGTTCGAGCACTTGACTAAATCGTAAGAGCCTACTGCCCAAGTACATCGAAGAAACTCCCAAGATAACGGGATTTTATCAACATAAATGACATTCTAATTGGAGTGGTTCTAAAGATTTGAATTCAAAAAATCAGACGTCTTCCAAATATTTTATGTTAAAACAAACAATACAAATATAAATCTTCTTGTTATTTTTCTATACGTGAATGGGATAAACTTCCCAAAAGTGTAAGTGATAAACATGCGCGCCGTATGATTTCGAAGAATACTGTACAATCCGGATTATTGTAAAAGTCGATAACATAAGGTTATGCAACAAACAGCAACGAAAATTAGTGGAGTGAGCGGTACCAGAGACAACAAAACTGTGGATTGCTTCAGTTTACAATATAATAATGTGTCTATGTTGGCGGTGTTTATATGCTAAAGTCGTAACGCGCTCTTTGGCATACAGCAAAATCTACATACGTAGAAACGAATGTGACAAAGAGGCTTCCATGTGGATTTCTATGCATGTCATTTCTACACTACGAAAGAACAAAAACGCAGTCAGGAAAAGGTAGCAATTCTGCAAGAATAAAAAAGTCTGACAGACTATGGCTAACGCGGGGCTAATCCGAAAGCCTGGTGAGATTGATTTCTACTAGACTTGGCATTAGAGATATCATCGGTAATAAGCAGTTTCGTTTGTATACGATTGATGAATCTTGATTATCTTATTCATTTTTTGGATTAGGAAAAAAGGAAGATATATCTGCCTCCTTTCCATAGTTTTCCGTTCTTAAGTACGCTTGCTACTCTTGTTGTAAAAGTTTGGGAAAAGAAGCTTTTCAGTAGCTATTAGATAGTGTCTGCTGAAGTTCTCGTCGGTCTTTCTTTTATACCGAGAGAGTATAAAAGATTGTATCTGAGATTAGGTTACGGGCCACCTTCTTAATTGTGTTTCTAATTGGTTCTAGTGATTCTAAGATAATATTTCAGCGTGTAGGGGGGGGGGGATTAACCATTATTGCCTGTTGTTCCATTTGCGCTGTTCGATACGAGTATGAAGTTCCTTTAGCTCTAAAGGTTCCTTTCGAACTTCCCTCCTTATGTCCTCCTTATGCTGCTTTCAAATAAGCTTTGTATGCTCGAGGCTATCGATAAATTCTCAGTTTTCTGCTTGAATTCCACAGTTCAAATGAGCTGAAGTACAGAAGAGCAGGATCTTGACACGGCAGGTCTTTGTATTCCCTGATTTCCTCTTGTTAGACCAAAGTCTGGTTTTTAGGCATCGGAAGATTTGATGTCAGCTCAAAGACCAGAACCAGAGCCATTACAGCCGAGACAATGTTGAGAATCGCAATCAAATATGAGAACGACTTTCATCTCGATTTCGGTTTATCAAATCGTTATTTCTACTATCGACACCTACTTGCCTCAATTGCTTTGCATTTTTTCAACTTACTCTTTCAGAGTTAATTGCACGATTATCCGTGGGTCTGTGGAGGCGTCATCCACAACTAGGTATTGATATGGGCGGATGAATGAGGAGACCCCATTTGATGATGATTTGATGATTTGATGATTTGGTGGTTAACGCAATGAAGAGGTTACTTGGGCTATAATCGTGGAATTCGACTTAGGTCCCTACAAGGCGCCCCACAAATTCGTTATAATCTTTTAAAATTTTCGGGGCTTTTACCATTTATTTACACGAAAACGCGACATTTAATCGATTTCCATGTCAAAATTAACCAATGTTGACAATTTGTGCAAGAAAATTGCTTTCTAATACGACAAAAACCAACCAATCCATCGACACATGCTTTAATACTGGAAATTCGACATATTAACCAAACAGGTCTGCAGCACGATTGGTCAACATGCCTCAAGATGACATAATCCCATACTCTAACTCATAGCGGCTGAGATAAAGAAATATGGCATGTACGAATAAGCAAGAAGATTGTCTCTACTGACATCCTTACAGATATTATCTAACTATTGTTTTGCTAGTTGGTACTAGTTGGCTAGCTCGGGCTAACCGGCTCCGCAAATCACGGTCAATTTCAGTATCGCATCCACCAAAGTTGTTGCCATTCCAGTCATAGCAACAAAAGCAACACCAATTTCTGTCATGCCGGTCAAGTTTCGGGCCATAAACATCTTTAACAACACCATCATGAAATTCAGATCCGCCGCATCAAGGTCGTCGTCGTTGTCTTCGAGATTGAGCCTATTCGATTTTGTCACGAAATCTTAAGAAAAAATCAACGGGAGGAGAAAAAAAAGAGAAAATTGCTTGCATGCGTGCATACGAAATCGATCAAAATCGCAGTTGCATGAGTCGATTTACAAATTATTGGGCGATTTGCATAATGAGGGGACTTAGGAGTTAAGACATTGAATTAAATTGTTTTTATTAACACACTCGTAGTACATTCATGCAGGTTATTCAAAGAAGTTGTCACTTAAGTTTCCGATGAGTGGCTTATACAAGCTTATGCTTCAGTTGCAAACTTCGTCATAAGAACAAAAATCGTGCGACTAAATCATTATCATTTTATGTGATATATCCTTCATTAAACCCTTGCAATATAAGTATTACTTTAATGAAGCTAATATCAAAACGATTGATATTATGACTAGAAGAAACCGCTCAGGACTTTTGTAGGATAGTCCAAATTGAACTTCAAAGACTGGTTTACATTCGTTAGACATAGATTCATACATTTCATACATTCGATTCCTTATTTAAGGGTTGACTATTTTGATTCCTTCGGGTTCGTTTAGTTTTACAGTCTAAAGTGAATTGTCGAGAGATTCCTTGCTCATAGACTATCCTCTTAAAAAGCTCCTATGTCTCTCTTGGAACTGGGCCTGTTTGTCAAAATACATTGTACTCGTTTTTATTCAGGAATTAATTTTCCGCTTTCCATTGCGTTAACCAGTCATCTAAGTATCCTTTGTTCGTCGGAAGATGAAACGAACACATCGAACGAATAAAAGCTGATGTATTAACAGTTGTACTTGTAAACTGTTGATATCATTAGATCCGTCTTCCCGGAGAGGGTTCACCAACTCCCTCGCAAAGAACAGATCGCTCGTTTAATATGTTCGTGTATACCCGCACATTATATTTGTAAAAACCTGAATTGAGCATCTTCTAAGAAGCAATCGGGGACCTCTTTCGTATTTTCTCCAAGAATGGAGTCTTGCGAGACTTCCAAAGACATGTCCATCCCTCGTCCTCCTCCTTGGGAGCCATAAAGCAGCTTACAGTCGCTCAGGTAATGATTCGAAACCTTCATCAGATATTCCGGTATGCTAACGGTTTTTTAGTGGGCGCTAATGACATTGGTTCATCCTGCGGAGTCGGAAGCAGATAGTACGATTCGTTTTGCGCACTGGTTGTGAGTTTCTGCTTTCTGAACTATGGCATGATGGCAATTGATGGCATCTGAAGTAGATATCCGAATCCCAAAGCTTTACTGTAGAGACCATGTTGAAGTGAAACTCTAGCGGCTCTGATTACTTCAGCAAATCTCCGGTCGATAAGCTTGAAAAGCTGCTCCCAGCCGCATCCAAAATGAACCACGCACGGCACAAGGATGGTCGCGCAAGGTCTCTCTTCTTTTGACTTAAAATACCATCCTTACCTCAATCCAATGTAAATGAAAAAAATTCTCCTGCGAGCAATCGTAAAAGGTGGCACGCAGCAAGTTGGGGCAGGTATGTTGGAGCATTTCTAATACCTCCGCAGGAATCTCATCCAGTCCCCTAGGCCTCTTCTTTTTCATGGACACGTTCAGTTCTTCCGCAGAAAAATTTGGCGGTTGAGCAGGACCTCACCAGGTAATGCCTTTTAACGATAAAAGGGTTGTAACGATTCCCTGCATCAGTTTGCTTGAAGAACTTTCGGCGGCTGTAACTTACCATTCTTCTACAATACCAGCTTATAGCTCAGTCCCCATAAGAGTTCCTGACAGCAACGAACGTCGTCGTTTCTGATTATTTCACGAAGGAGTTCCCTTGCGAGTCTTTATGTTACCACAGAAATGCTTGACTTTACAGCATAGATCAGGAAACTCCACCGACACTCCTGGCATATTTGGATTCCTCAAGAGCACGCAATCAAACTTTCAAGCCTCTATTTGGCATTAATTTCACCCTATGAATGGTGGTCAGGTTTAGTAAGGTCACGACGGGAAGCCAATCTTTAGTACTCTATACTGATGATCACTTGACATGCAGTTTTCCAATATCTTTTTTGAATCCATAAAAATTCTGAATCACCAAAAATTCCATCACTGGAACTCAAAAACTCAGTGAAAAATTTGTCCTTATCGTTGCTTTTTTCTTCTTGTATACCGAAGCTGAGAAGTTTTCCTGGTTTCAAGTTCAAATCATACTTCTAAATTTTTATCTTTTGTGTTCATCTTTTCAACTTAAATAAATTGTAAATAAATCTAATGCAGCTAGTACATACGGCAGTGTCCTTTTTTCTCAGGATTGCGAGGGAAACTTGTATTTTAATAAGGTTTCCTAGATGTATAGAGTCTGGTCTTTGATACAACAATAGCATCAAATAATCACTATAGCCACTAATTGACTATTTTTGGATTAATTTTGCTCCTAAGAGAAGTCAAAAGTGAGTCTCGCAAATTGATTAGTAGAGGTTATTGAATTGTCTATTCCAATTTCAAAATATACAAAAACTCTGTTAGGGGGCAAAATAACAATGAAAAAATAAATAAAATATTCTCCTTGCACACCAAGTGCTTGCAACGCTTTTTTAAGCAGGATAGGAAGAAGAACTCAAGATCAGAATCTTTTTCCTTAATTTATGAACGTTCGTTTGTTGTCTGACTCACAAATTACAAAATGTTTCAAATTACAAAATTTTTATAAATAGTGTTTCCCTCTAATTATTAGATCCCACTCTTTTAGTTTAGTTTTTTTTTTGATTTTGTCACGGCGAAATCTTTTTTCCAGATGTAAACTCTGGCAATGCAGATTCCCATGTTCACACACTTCACCCGGATCCCATGATATCTTGACAAAAGATATTTAGACTTAAAATCGAATCCGAACAATTCAAAACATTCAACGGAGTCCTTAAATTCATTAGAAATTCGTGAAATAATAATTAGCGGGCAATGAACCGCAAGTTAATAAACTCTGCTATCAGTTTTTTGTCCATGCCATTCAACTCAATGGAAAAGATAAGTATGACTGCCTCGATAACAATGCGACCATCATCAACCACGATACAAACCATCAACATCCACGTCATCAACACGAAAGAAAAAACCACATCAAAATTTGCGGCGTGCAATTAATTCCATCTTTTTCAAAGTATCTTATTTCACTGCGTATCTATATCTGCTCCAAATTGGCATTTGATCTCGTGCAAAACAGCATAATTGGTTTATATGGGCTGCTCACCCCATTCTTCACGGGCAACAGTTGGTGGTCACTTCTGTTGAGCACCACCGCAATCTCCGGCATTTCATTTCTGCGATTCCCGCGGAAAGAAACCAAAATAAAAAAAAATGAACGAAACAAATGCCAGAAATTATTTCCCGAATAAACGTGAGTATGTGATGACTTCAATACAGTTATGAGCCTTTGCATGTCTGATTTTCCGACAGCTCCTCTCAGGCGGTGACTTCAAGTAGTTTTGCAAGGCTTTGTGAGAAGTCCAGTTGATTTGAAGAATAACTACGAGGCATGTCTACATGAGATTAGATCAAGGAAGGTGTGAGACCTCCCAAACGCTGAAGCAACTTCTAAATGATCTTTTGCGCTAAACGAATTCTATAGACTCGTTAATGCTTTTCAAAAGAGCCTAAACCTCCGCGGACCCGGTCAACCCTCGCTGAAAAACAACTTGAATGTTTCTGTTTGCCAAAAAGTCCATCCAATAGACGAGCTCCGTTTACCACAATGCTGCTGCAAGAAATCACACAAAAAGCAACATGGCCCAAGCTCCAGCGATGGAGCTCTAACGGATTCACATTTTAAACCACTTAAGAAAAAATCTCCAAGTCATAGCTGAAGACAGTGCAGAACTTTGGCAGTTGGGCTCGTTTGAAACGTTTGAGTATTTTCGATAGATCTCTTTTTGCTCGTGGCTCTTTTCATTGCCCAACCGACAGATCTAGCATTTCCCCGGGTCCAAGAACATCATCATTAATCTTGGAAATGTCTTCTTTTCAGCCGTCTAACAAATTGTTCTTCAGCTGCTAAACTGAATGGCACAAGAGGTTCCTACCGGCGCGCATCATAATTGGCCTTGTTCCTGCTAAGTGCGTGTTGCTTGAGTTCCACTCTTTGAAAAAGACGTGTCCAATGATGACAATAATGGCTGTTAGCAATTGTTTTTTAATTGCTGCCTTAGCATTTTTAATAGAATGTCTTCTGGGGCCAATCGAAGAAACTGGGCCAACAATTGGATTCAACCTAATACAGTTTTGTTATTGAAAAAGCAGAAACGGGTTTCGAGTACAATCTGAGACCATAATTAACCATCAGAGCATAGTGGAGCCATTTGTCATATTCTGAAAGGTGTAACTCATTATAAACAGGAACTAGGTTCGACTTTAGGTTTACAGGCAGTGGGGTAAGTGGGATATGGTTTTAGGGTATTGTCCTCTTTGGAAATCAGTTATTTTTGGCATATGTTGAAATTCGAAGTGCACTCCATAAGAAAATATCAGAGCTGGGCTACTGATGGAGTTTCTGAGATTGATGAGAACTGACCGATTGTGAAACTTGTAAACTTAAGCCAAAAGGGTGGTTTCCTGATTAATGTTTATCCTTTCAAGATTCTACTGACTAACGAAATATCTTTATTGAGATAATAGATTTACTTGAATTTAATTTCCGAATTTCTTCATTTATTGAAATACCAATACTTCAATTTATTTTATTATTCAAAGTCACTCGTTAATATGATGCTCTTCATCTTTTTCTTCTCAACAGTGGTAGTCCGCAGAATACTACACGGAATATCAACGTAGAATACTTGCCGGCGGGATCAACTTCGCAAAAAGATTAAAATACAAGAGTTGCTAGTTGCTTATTTGACCTATGATAATTCTAGTGATAACCAAAGCAAACCATTGCCATAAGTATAACATATGACATTTTTAACATATAAGTTCTTAGAACATTTCGACGTACGAGCAGCATTTGATTGGCATGAAGTAACTTCATCTCCACAGAAAAAGGAAATTAAATCGTGTTCATTTTCGTTCGTTTACACTATGAATGTGGATTATAAAGGCAAGCTGGAGTATGGGTTACGTGGATCTAGTGAGATTACCATGCGTACTCTTGTTCCATTCTTGTCTGTGAGTATTGGACACTCCCCACAACCTGACACAACACTCTAGTATCTTCAGTTATTTGTTATTGGTCTGAGCCTTGGATATGTGTCATGATTTTCTCAATCTCGGATTGAGTTCTGTTGGAATCTCGTCTAATTTGTCAAATAGTTTCAGTGCTTCGTAACTTGTCGGTGAACCAATAACTTTTGAGGGATTCACAAAAGATGGCATAACTGATATTACATCGCATCGGGCTATCTTGTAACTTATATATTCATGTTAAAACGTTACTATTTTCCTCTCAAAGTATGTGTCATTTCGTTCAAGTGTAAACAAACGCATTTTTTGTGCTCCAACTGTGTCATATTTTATGCCAACGAAACAATATTTGCGGGAAGCGTTGCTCTTTTGTTTGGACTTGAAAAAAAAATGCTACTGAAGGAGATCGACTTCTGTGTAAAGCATAGGAAGAGCAATCTCTATCAATAATTGTATTGTTATACAATTTGATTCTTTGATGACAATTTGATTGCTGTCACTTTGACATCAGTGACAAAGAGTACGAAGGGTGGCCAGTCAAGTTTAAAGCCGTTGAGTTGGAAGCATAACTGGATTCATGCGGATTCAGACATCACCTTTGCGGTAAACAGTGCTAGCCAACATCTTGAGAACCCGAAGAAAATCCACTGGAATGCGGTAAAGAGAATACTCAAGTATCTGAAAGGTACAAGTGGGTATGGTCTTTACTTTCCAGCCGAGCAGACAAACAAACTCCAGGCCTACAGTGACGCAGACTATGCAGGAGATGTCAAGACCCGAAAATCAACGTCCGGCGTTGTTCTGAAGTTTGGAGAGTCATTCGTGTCATGGAGTTCTAGCAAGCAGAAGACAGTGGCACTTTCTACTACTGAGGCAGAATATGTCGCTGCAACTCAAGCTGTGAAGGACATCTGGATGAAGAGACTCATCGAGGACATTAACATGTGCCAAGATCTGGAGAGCACCCTCTTCATCGACAACATGAGCGCCATCAAGCTCATTAAAAACCCTGAATTCCACAAAAGAAGTAAACATATTGATGTGAAATATCACTTCATCCGCGACAGTTTCGAAAATAGAATTTTTGCTTTAGAGCATGTCGCCTCCAAGAACCAGCAGGCAAATTTGATGACCAAGCCCCTGACGAGAGTCCTTTTCGAGGAACAGAGAAGGATGCTCAACGTACGAGATACCTAGGGTCTACCAAAACTCCACTAGAGGAGCTAAAACACCACTACACACAACAACTCAATTTGAAGTTAATTTTTAGTGGGAGTGTTGAACAAAGTAAAAAAATAAATAATTCAAATTGTACGCGCTCTAACCTAACTTTCATTCTCATGCAAACACTCACTCTTTTCATGTATTCAGGCCCTTAAGGCCCACCACAGTCATAGCAACCTTTGACACAAAACTCACGACATAAAACTTTCACCACACTCTCTTAGCATTCAGCTTTCGTACTGTTCAGACGTATTTAAATTTATCCTCAATTTATTCAACAATCCTTGTTGTTATTTATTGTTCACCCTGCTTGTCTAACAGGAAAATATTTCGAAGGGTGTACAATGTACAAGCTTTTTTTTCAATAAACCGGCAAAATTTAATAAAAAAACAGAAATCTTAATTATACACCTAAAAAAGAGTCGTTAGAAGCCTTTTAAAAGGCTTCTTAGTTAAAGCCTTTTCTAAAGAAAAAATCACAAATTCAAACGAATTTGTCTGCATATAAGGACAAGAGTGCATCGATCAAATTAAATGTACTGCAGTGTAAATACTTGTCAAACGAAGTGAGTTGAAAAAAGACAATTCCAAGTTGGCGAGATCAATTCGGTTCTTTGCACAATCAAAAACAAAGATCAAACAAAACTACCTTTTTAACTTTCAGAAGTTTTTGGTAGATCAATTTTTCCATTTTCACTTACAACATGGTAAGTGATTTATACCCTTGCTAAGCTAACTAAGCGAAGACTCATGGGTGCGGAAGTTCTGATCAAATTTGTCGAATATCTCGAAAGTGTTCGAAACCAGCTTGAGCTCTTTCCACCTTTCTCAATATATACCTTATTAACGTTGAATTTCTGACTCCAAACCATCATAAATTCTCAACACCACGTTTTGGAGGTTCACTCTTTCAAACCCGTGTACCCTGCAATTCAATATCTACTGTGCGGATCGTCTCGAAACAGTGGTAGTGTGGGTATATTTGTTTTATAGCCAGCTTGCAAATTAGCAACGACGATTTTTTTTTGTATTATAATTATTACTATATATATATCAATAACACCGGAATTCTTTGTTCTTACTTCCAAATGTTACCAAAAACATAAAAATTTCGAATCGAAAAACTGACCGTTGCTATCAAAGAATTTTGGAATTTGTTTTTCAAATAATCCAGTGTTGAGTTATGCGGTATACGACTGAACAACTTTTTTGAGGAACTTTCTGTGACTTGTTGGCATTGGATTAATAATGTTTTTCATTTTTATTAAATAAAATAATTAATTAGTTTAAAAATAATTAATTTGTTTAAAACTCAACATAATGTCCCTCCGATGTTATTTTATTCTGTCCTAATACGCAATAAACATATTCTAATAATAAATATGACTTTTCGTAAGCTCTAGGCTTACTTATTTATTGATGTTATTTTATATTAATTGTTATCGTACACGGGTTTTTTCAATCATTTAATACAAGCGTATCAGTGTCGTTTTCGGCTGGAAGGATTACACAGTATGTCGGAAAAGTTCCCGAACTTATTTTGTAGCGCTTGTACGAGTGGCGCCACCTCTTGGACGACACCGGTACTATGTTGCTACATCCCTCTGGAGTGTCTGAGAATTTTTTCACCAGTATCCGTTGATTAATTGCCGAGATAGACGTGCTTGAGTGAACGTGTGTTTAGTACCTCGGTGCAAGCTCTACGATGGATGAGAAATTTGAACATCGTGCCGCAATTAAATTCTGCTATAAACTTAAAAAAACTTTCGCGAAAACGAAAAAAATGATCGATTTGGCTTACGGTGAAGGTGTAGTGTCGCGTACAACTGTTTACACGTGGTTCAGTCTGTTCAAGAAGGGTAAAGAGTCGTTAGAAGATGACGAGAGAAGTGGCCGGCCGTCAATAGCTGTTACCGACGAAAACGAGGCTCGCGTGCGCGCGCTACCATTACGTAGGGGTGTTAAAACATCTGAAGCGTCGGATTAATCGCATCAGGCTCGAGTACAAGGAACCGGGATCGTGGAGTTTGCTGGATGACAATGCGCCTGCTCATTCTTCGAACATTGTGAAGCGTTATCTCGCCAAAATCAGATCCCACGCATCAATCACACCCCATACTCGCCAGATCTAGCTCCAGCCGACTTTTTTTTATTTCCCAAGGTAAAAATGGCCTTAAAAGGACGATTTTTTGAAGATGTTCCGAGCATTCAAGCGGCTTGCACCGTGCGTCTCACAGCGATAACTTCAGAGGAGTACCAGAGAGCCTTCGAATCACTCATGGAAAGTTCAAAAGAGTGTATATCTAGGGAAGGGGACTATGTTGAAAGTTAACTGGAATAACTTTCTTTAGATGTAATTTTCGAAGTTTTATTTCAAAAGTTCGGGAACTTTTCCGACATACTGTGTATGACGAATTATTTCACATCAAGTAATTTTTTATTATGACGAAATATAAGCCAGTGTCTTTTATCCAGTTAAGAAGGGATTCGAACTACTAAATAGAGCCTGACATTGTCGAAGGAGATTAAGCCCACTCGACAAAAGACGGCCTCGTCTTTTGCAGTAATATGCATTGCCTCCCCTCTTTCAACAATGTGTGGTTGTAATCAGTATCGATTGTGCGTTGCTCAACTCATCCGATGACCTATGGCACTAGAGGACGGAATCACTCACACCAAATCACGAACACTAAATCATTCCTGAAAACGAAAATCGAAGACTTATCCTCGAGTCTTAAAAAATATTACCCAGAGAATACCTGAATCAGTCGCAAAACTCAAGAAACGTGGATCGAACTCAGAAGAAGGTCCCAGAAGAAGGACTACGTCAATGAATCATGACTTTTGGAGACAACAAGACTAATGTCCAAGAGGGGCTGTAACGCTACGTCAATGATTTGTTGAAGAAGTGTTTATTGAACGAAAGGTTAATGAGACAGTTTAAATAAATGCATTGATTGCATTCCCCTGCAAAATATTAAAAAGGTTGTTCTTCATTTTTATTAATTTAATCTAACCCAAAAGGCTTGTGGAATAAGGACTATTGCATGTTTTAATGCTCTCTATCTTCTTTTGGAGTAAATTGAGTGTGAGAGTGGTTCGATCATTTTTTATGTCAACTGTTACCCTAAAGAATACATTCCGTCAACGTACCAACGTTTTGTACTACATTTATTCTCGGTCTACAGAGTCGACGAAATAGTTTCAAAAGGTTTCTAAGGGAAAATTTCAATTCTAGGAATGTCGTTTTAAGAGTGGTTGGTTATATGACATTTAAATACCGTCGCTTTTTACTTATCCTTGCAACCGCCTTTCATTGTGGGAAGTCAGGCGAAATCCGAACTTATATGCTGAGGCGAGACCAATATGCTTGACATGTCTATGAAGTTCGAACCCAATTTCAAATCAAGTTATTTTTCGGTTGACTTGACTTGAACGGCCAGACCAAGGCGATGGCATGAAACCAATCCCTCGCTTACACTATTATTTTGAAAATTTCGGATATTTCTAGGGGTAGGAACCAGCATGTCTTCAGAATTAGGATCGAACTAGTCATAATTAATTAAATAAAAATTTTCATATGGACAGTTTCTTTTCTTATCCAGAATCACTACGACCTTGCATGAGAAATGATGGAATCATCTTAAGCTATCTGTCCTAAAATGTTACGTTGAAACAGAACAAAGGACATCAGCGACTGCAGCCTTGTTTGACGACTCCTTGATTCTTACATTTTTGATCATGACAAACAAAACCATCAACTTTTGACACGGATTTCAGCACAGAAATATACACTATGCAAAATTTGCCAAGAGGCAGTTGAAAAAGGAACTCCCAACTCAAGTTTTCCTGGTCTATTGAAAACTAGATAACCGCGCCAAATTTATCACTAAAAATCAACCTAGTGAAGCATTTATTGAACTACTGCCATTTATGCGGACAGGTTGGAGGGTAGTGCTTTGCCTTTTTAATAGCGCATGATAAAGTTCATGTTTAGGCGGCGCACCACTAAGTCGACACTCAAAGTGCAATACTGTTGTGTTGAGACATATTTCCCTAATCCCCATTCGATTACTCGACTCAGATTGTCCCGTCGTGAACGTAATCCTGGGCGAAAAGCACAAGTAAATTAAATGAATGCATTCCATGTACAACGTAACCAGCGCTAACACTTCAAATAAACTCTCAAATCTAATAGTTTTCAGCGAAAACAAGTAAAACTTCATTTGGATTCGTAAACTTTTTCCAAATTCGGAGTCAAACAAGAACATTTCTCTCAGAGGTGTTATGTAAAAAGGCACTAAAAATATAATTCCACTTGTGATTTTTCTGTTAAAGTTGTGTTTTTCTGTCTTCTGAAGCCGTCCGCGAGTTTTAATGCTGTCTGTCCCCACACGCTGCTTCAAACTAGAAAGCATGTATCAACAGTACAAAGAGGGCCGAAGAAGCTATCTCAACTCCTAAACATCGAACCAGTTGGAGGATTTGCATTGTGATCGCCCAGATGCTCTCCTCGGGCGCCTCCTCCTCGGTTTTCTAAAAAGATACTCTAAAACTTCGTGTTCCATGAACTGTGCGGAGAGCGATACGATAAATATCTTGGGCAAACATGCTCATCAGTCATAACCATTACTCCTATCATTTTTCTTGATGTGCAAGAAACACCACTGCCACTCTGCCACTGCTTACTTCAGTGGGTATGTGAACAAACAAAGTATACAAAATTGGGAACCTGCTCAGTCATACGGGAAAATTCACAAGAAATATTCGACCTCGAACTGCCCTCACTTACTGGTGCCTTATATCAAAGGGCAGCTAAAAATTGATTTATAATTTCTCAAGAGAAACCATTGCACTGTAACTGCTTCATACAAATTTTCAGGAGGTTCAGTCTACTTTTTCAGTTATGCAATTGGAAGGGTCGTTTTAACAGGAAAGGTTTGTGGCAAACACTTCAAGGGTTATTACTTTTGTTTTCGAATATCGATTCCTGTGCGGCCCGCCTCTCATGTGGACCTCCACATCAACTCGAATAAATCGAACAGTCACCATATAAAAAAGGACTCCGTTTGTACCTATATCTTTTTTTCACTAAACTGGACATGAGATTCAAAACAAAATTGGCTAGTGCAAGAGAAAAATGCAGAAAAGGGGCTAAAATTGATTCACGTATACGAGCAAAATATTCCATGGACATATTTACTATATAGTTAGTATCTATAAAAAAATATTATGTAGACGAAAGAAAGAACAAATCAGCTGGTGCATAGCTGGAGCACTGCTAGCTCCTCATCAACTTTCGGTTTTCAAAGAAAAAAACTCGTATATATGCTACTCAAAAGCATAATGCTATGTCAAAGTAAACTTTGAAAATTTCTTCAACGGTCGCGAATTGTGCGATTTGACTGTGTTTAGTTGCATCAAGGCTGGTGCTAAGCTTTTGCTCATGGTTCAAGGCTCCGTGGATATGCGTGGGCTGTGCGCTGACCATTTGCAAACTCCGATTGCCTTCAAAAACTATGACAAACGTTAAGTTCAGAAAAAACGATTCCCAAGCCCGGTCTACCGCGTTCAACGCCTCGAAATACAATTGCTCAAATGTCCATTGTGCATCAGAAGTAACCATAGGAAGCACTTCTTGAAAGGGTCAAAACAAACACTCGAAACATTTATGTTTCATTGTTGCCCGTACCAATCGCTTATTAACCCAGATATCAAAACGATCGACATCATTCCCTATAATTACTTGCAATTGACACCGTTGCACCTACTCGGTTGCCACTTACTCTGCACCAGCAACAGGTGAGTGCTTTTACAGTGTCTCCTCCGACTCTCGCCTGCAATCGAATTCCAATAGTTTCACTTTCGGCAAGCACTCGTGGCGCTTGATCGGAATGATGAAAACACTTTACATATCATGATCAAAATGCGAACACTTCAAGTCGAAAATTAATTAACTCATTATCCGCTGATTTGGCAATTAACCAAGAAAAAATTTGCAACACTATCCGAATGTCTGTTTTAGTGTAAATAATGGCAATCTAATAACCTCCATTTCGTCACGATCAGTTGTTTATTATTGTTTCACTCATCTTGGCATCCTGAAGAGAACACACAGCAACACAGCCGTGCCGTGACCGTTCAAGATGCACTGCAACCATTCTTGCGTTTTTCCTCGCGAGAAAACCCATTTCCTTTGATCTGCTGCTGCCATTCAAATTATTTATGCAAATCGTTCATGCACTCGAAAGTTTAGAGGCTCAATTTGAATTCTTCAGATCATGTTTGAAGATATCTTCCAGTTTTCTCAAGAGGCTCTTTTCGGATGTCATGACCTTCAGCGCTCAGTCATTGCTATTGGAATGTCTTGGGCAACATTTTTTGCAACAAGCATGAATTTTTCAGATAGCTTTGATGAGCGTGGCGAAGAACTTTGCAACAGTATGACGTCGGCGAGTGTGCTGCAATAGGCAAAAACAAAATCACATACTCCACGATACCGTTTTGTCAGTGGGAATCTTTAACTAACAGAATTTGATGAGCTCCGCGAGATTTCGATGGCGGCTTGGCGCGGCGCTACCGAAGCCACGCCGAACAAGCCGTCGAAATGCGATGCATAATTTTGTCGGTTGAATGATCTCTAGACAATGGATTACGCAATGAGTTTAGCACTTTCAATGATAACGGTTTTTTGTTCGATTGTATTTGTTTAATAGTTGATACGATAATACCGGGTTACTCGCTTAAGTCTTTCGTTTTGGTAAGTTCAATGCCGATCGAAATCGAAAGATTTCAATTTTAGATTTGTGCACGCCTTAAATGAGAGACTTGATTATCTGCTAAAAGGTCAACCGAAACGCATTGCAGAGATTGGATTGGATTTCCGTTAGAAATCAATTCTTTAACTTCGTTTTCGTTTTGCAGAATGAATCATTTTGCAGCAACTAAGTTGCTTTGAGTTCACTTGAACTTGCGACTTGCGGATTTATGGCTGTTTGAAATGATTTAATTGTCATGTTTAATGCAAGTCCTACTAAATCCTTCCCAGACAAGCGCTACTTCATCTCAATCGATAAGTCAACTGCCAACTCCGACAACACTATGAATGACGTCATTGAATGCACTACATAATAACATAGCGGGCACTATCCAAAAGTCAAAACAAGCAAAGAAGCCAAAGATTGGACAAGACACCGACGCGACCAGTTTTCGGGCTTCACTTTCAGAACGTGAGTGCTAAAAGTTGGTAGTTTTTGCTTGTTAACATTTTTTGAAAGCAATTTTCGGGTTTGTTATGCTCGAATACATAAACGAAATGAAGTTCTTCGTTTAATCGTTTTCGTAGAATCATTTTTTGCAAAACGAATACTAAACATTTGTAACATCAAATACGAATTCCCTTTGGCCGACGAAATAATGGTAGCCCCGGTAAGAGCCTTCCAACTCGTTTTGCTCTCGACAAGTGTTAGCTTGTCTTTAGACAGAGCCATTGTTTCACCTTCCTCCTTCTCATAAGAAGTGGCATGCAAGTGGATAAGGCGACTGTTAGCAGGTTTATTGCACTGATTACAGAGCATATTCTTCGAGTCACTTTTCACTTTTTGAGTGCCATCTATATTCTATATTTTGTTCATTACCTCTCAGTCATGGTGGTTACATGATCTACTAAGCATGCAAACAAGATTGGCTGTCTTCCCGAACAAATTCTATTCTTCACCTATTAAGGTTCTGTACATTTGTTGCACTCAGAAGTTGTTTGTGTTTTAATGACTTCGAAATCGTTTAGTCATCATTGGCACAAACGCAGTCTCATTTGAAGAAGGCGATCCTCATAACATCAGATTCAGTGATTTCTATGTGAAAATATACTGCGTAACATCTTCCTTCTTTCCTCATAATAGTTTTCTATGTGTTCCCATGCGAAAATGAAAGCTCACTTATCGACTAAAACAATCGTCGGTACGTAGATAAATTGCCCATCTATCTTCACACAATTACAAGTTCTTACAAAACCGAATTCCACCATTAAGCAAGTTATTTGGTATGGTCGCATCAGAGTTTATTTTGGCAAATATACAACATAATTTACCTCCGCCTCAAATTATCCAACTCGCGCAATTACTTTCAATTTCTGCAGCAGCAGAACGGTTGAAAAATCTCGGCGGTCATTTAATGGCAGCCTCGACAATTTTTTCGGACCGCCAAAGTAAAAACAATGAAATAACATTAAGCCCAAAGTTATTTACATGCCATCCAGGCAACAATCTTTAAGCATAAATCTCTTGTTTCACTTCTTCCACTCTTCGTTCGGAAAATATTGGCCGGCTTTACCGGCGGCGATGTAATGTTACGAGTGCTGATGCTGGCCACTCAAGTGGTTCGAGAGAAAAACAATAAGATGAACATCAACCGAGCATGTTGCCAAAAAATGTTTCGTTGCGCGCGAGATAAGTGTAAGGAGTGAAGACAATTTCTTATTCTGGGAACAGGTAAACAACCCCCTAATTGGCCATCCACAGCCACCAAAATGGTCAATAGATTGTCCAGCGAAACCGGAATGGATGGCTTTAGTTCGACTGGTTTTTCAGCCGAAGACTGGCAAATGGACCGGCAAGCAGAGGCGAACTGAACAAGAAAGTTTGCGGATCATTGACTTGGAATCAGATTGAATTTGATTTCATTGGGAGCTGGCTGCTCCCCAAATAACCGGTGAAACAATCGACAGGTCATCTTGAATTTTTATGTTGCAAGTCCTAATATGGGAGGAAGACATAAACTGGTTCTACCCACAAAGAACATATTATACCCAAGGAGCCATTGTTTTCTGCCAAAGGACTCCGCCGCGAGTTTAGATAAGAGCCTTGTGACGCTCTAACAAATTCATGGTCCATGTATCGTTAAGGACCTTTTTTCCAATAATTATTCCAGAGCAGTGTTGCCCTGTTAGAGCAGCAAGAAACTACTTGGAAGTGGGTCAGCAGCCTAATCAGTAGATATATATCTTAAGCGCCATTACCCTAAGCATACAAATTTATATCGGTGCGGCTGAGAATTCTTGCGATAAGATCACTCCACTTCTTCGACAAGCATTGAAGGCAGACACAAAGCAGCTCTGGTTACTTTTTGCTCCGCTTGCAATATCGGTCGAAAGGAAGAAGCTTCACAACACGAGCAAGGTGGTCTGGCAATGGCTTCAAGTTAAAGTCGATAAAACCATCTGAAATAATAGTCTGAAAATAATGCAAGTATTCGCAGGCATCATAAAACTTGTGAATTTCAATCGATCGCAAAATTGCTCCACGGCACGGTTCTTCGCAGGATTCTATAAAATGCAAATTGTTCTGATAGTGGCACTTAAGGGCAAGAATTACGCACTTCGATGGTTACTTAGAGAGATGGCTAAGACGAGTGTAAAGATAGTCCGTTCATTGATAATCGATTGACTTGTTTCAACTGAGATGTGCAGGTCTATGATAAAAGTAAAATAAAATAAGAAGATTAACCTGTGGATGCTTTCTTGAATCTAGCGTGTCGATCGCTAAGCCACAGTCGTGGCTGAAAATCTGAGTTCAATGGAAAACGCTGTCGAATTTTTATGGTAGGGATGTTTATCTTCATGTTAATTCAAAAATTACTTAGAGAGAACTAACACTACCCCTCAACTGCTCTATTTGATGTCTAGAACGGCCGGTCACGAGGTAAAACTTAACGAAAATTGATTGTAAGGACTTCGCTCCTTCTGTGATCTGAAGCAAAGACGTAGTTTAAGCCTTCACTAAAAAAAACTTTTAGATATCAATTGCTAATATTCATCATAGAACGTGTTTGAGATTTACATTCTGCTCGATTACTTTGGAACTAATAGTGAGTTCACGGTTATTATGGTCAATTGTACGTATGGATTGTGTCTCAGGATCCTTGTATGGTTTTCCAAAAAAAAAAAAACAAATGCTTTGTTGTTATAGCTCAACAGTTCACTACAGCGCTTTAACATCAAGATGGGTCAGGCTCAGCTCGTTTCAAGACCAAGTTACAGGAGAAGGTGATTTCGTCAGAACCACGCGTGATCTTCGTGGTTGCCTCCAAGACATGTATAGCAGCTGGATGGGCCAATACTCTGACACCAGACACATAAATTCAATTATCACTGCCACTAGCGGGACTCGGTCTCGGCTAAGCCTATTGCACAGAACAAGTCCTCTAACTACTACATCATCCATCAATATAAATAGCAAATTCTTAAACAAATTCAAATTCAAAGCAAATTCTTAAACATCCTTTATTATTGAATTAATCAGGATACGAGCAGGTAGGTTTCCTACTTAGAAACAGCGAAGAATTTCACCTTTGATCGTGAAACCATTCACGGTGTCGTTGAAGAGCGTGAAAATTTGCCAAAAATGGCGCCAAAATCGAGTATGGGGCGCTGTTTTAGATCCAATCAAGAGTCGATATTCGCTTACAGAAAAATCGGGATTGCTTATTTTCCCTAAATATCAAGTAAAAATCGAATTTGAATGAGAGTGTATGGATTGAGTAGATAAAAATTGGGGTTTTACTGCATACACAATGCATTACAGAGGGACACAAAGACTTTCTTCAACATATTTTTTATTTCTCAAGTACAAAAACACAAAAAACCCTGAAAACAATGGTTTGATTTCTCAAATTAATTATAATTTTCACATCATGAAGTGAGCGATTGGATATTATTAAATGTGCAAAGACGAAAATTCTGCAACTGCTTTCTCAATTTCTCACCGTAAGATGGCGCATCAATCGCATTGACCTTATATCTGTCCCAGTGTTTTAAAAATTCATGGTGGACACTTTCACCAGCATATTCTGACCATAAGCCCAAACCAGTGTTGGCGTCCAGGAACTCCAGAGACTCTCTTAGATGATTTAGGATAACGTGGAGTTTCGGGGTTATGGCAACCCCTGTACTTTCAACAGCTTTTTGGAAATATCCAACTGATTTCTCAACATCACAATCTCCTCTTGCCACGCGAGAACAGTTTTCAACCAAATTATACATTGTTTTAAAAGCTACAATGAACGGCTTAATCCGAAAGTAACCACATTCCTTATATATTTCAGCACCATTCAACCTGCCAGTTCTTTCAGCAAGCTCCTGCAAGCGTTTCCTTCGAAAACTTCCCCATGATAGCCTTTGGAAATGATGTTCAATTTTTTGGGGCAAAGAAGGGCCCTTTCTCTGGCCAAAATTGGTACCAAGCCAGACCAAAACAGATGATTCACAAACTCTTGTAGAAGGTGTAGCTCGGGACGCACGCAGGTTTCCAACACAGTCAAATCGTCACTTTCTCTAAACAAAGGAGGATTCACTGTACTGAATATCTTTGAAGTTTTTCCTTTTTTATATGAGCACAAAATCGACTATGGTCGTCTTTCAAGTGTCCATACGTTTTCAAAATATCAGTATAAGGCATTATGTTCCTCTGTTCGGGATCGCGATCTCTTAATTCAGCCAAAGTCACAAAACAGCACGGGCAAGTGTACGTAGAGGTGGCCGTTTGTTGCCTATTGACAATCAAAAGTATCTTAAAATCAGCTACCAATTTAAATGGAACAATATACAGCTGAGTCAAATCAAATAACAACTTGAGATTTTCGCAAGTTTCTTTTATTCCGGGCACTGTGGCTAGCATGATAAGTTTTTGGACGCTGGTCCAATTCGCGTTTTTACTGACCATTCCACCTCCAGCACACTTTGATCGTTTTGCTGGCATGTCCTCTCCAAAATCACTGTCGTACGCTAGATCGATGGCTGGCAAAATTGTCACGGAAAAAGACCCCTGTCCTTCATCAGCCATAATTTTTATTAAATAAAACGCTTCTAGCTCGCGCTTCACAACGACAGATCCAATCAACTCCTCAGCATTTTCCCAGATGACAGTCCGTATTTCTTTTGCTCCGCCATTTTCAACGTCGAATGCCACTTGATCTTGGTGATAAATATTCAAGAGCATTTTTGAATTTTCTGTGATGTGTTTCAAATGATGCGATGGGACGGACTTTTTCCCAGCAACAGAACAAATGAAATTGGTGATTTTGGTCATTTGTCTCCAGTGTTCACTTGTAAATTATCCAAACATTCGAAAGAAAAAACTGAGTTACTATTTTCGCAAGGATTTACAAAGACACGACAAGGACGCCCGCCTGTTGCCAACTACACTTCGACATTCGCAACATTCATTGAGATTCTTGGAAGCTCGTCGAATTTCTGTCGGAGAATCGAGCTAGCGATTTAGTCTTGTTGTTTATCTGGAAGACGCTGAATTGTTAAGGTCAAGTTTTTGGTAACGACGTTACTAGGCCTATTTTCACGCGCAACACGAGAATGGGGTCTTCCTCTCTCCACTTCTTGCCTGACTTTTCCTTACCAACTTTATTTTTTCCTGTTTTATCTATTTCCACGGCCCCGTACATACCTGTAGTTTCAGTAATACCCCGTCCTTTTTTGTTTTTTATAGAGTGCTGGAGCGTTGGAGCGGTGGGGAGTGGAGCGGCCTGTTACACAGATGTAACAATTACATATATAATGATCTAAAAGTTTGCTTCGCATCCTGGTATTTTTCGGCAAATAAAGAGTCTCGTACGCCAGCAGCGGTCTTTCCCGACAGTCCCGTTCAAATCCACTGAGAGTGTGTCGACATGTAGTGCAAATACGCGCCGGGTATTTTGAATTCAACAAGTCAAATTTGTCATTAATCCACTTTTTAATCAATTTTTCAAACTTATCACTAATTTTGAAAGAATCTATTTTTCTTTTGTTCCCAAAACCAATTTCGGACCACAAAACAACTTTAACTCGATTTTCTTTGTGATCACATTTTCTATTCAACGGGATCGCCATGATGAAAAATGAAAATTTACTTGTTTTTCCTTCGGAATGTTGCAGAAAATTGATATCATCATTCCGCGCATTTTCTCAAATATTTTACCGACAGGGGGAGATACAGTCGAAATCTGCAATTTCGCGTGTTTTCTTATGTTAACATTTGCGTATGCATTTGTGTGGACATGTATACGGAGGTGAATGCGTGTGGGTGTTTACAGTTGTGCGTCTGTATTCGCCTGTATTTATACAAGTGCGACTCTCCCCATTTGAATTCACCGGGCATTCTACACCCTCAGGTTGAAATTCAATTTTCAACCGTAAGTATCGAAAATAAGCTGTCCCGATTTTTCTGTAAACGAATGTCGACTCTTTATTGGATCTAGAACAGCTCCCCACGCTCAGATTTTTGGCGGCTTTTTTGGCAAACTTTCACGCCCTTCAACGACACCGTGCATAAAATCCACCAACGGCAAGAAGAAAGCAATAGAGGATTTCACTTTTGTGACTTCATATAAGTCAACACAGTTAAAGCTACAGAGTTCTTCTGCGGTTTCCCAGATGAGAATTTTTGCAAACAAAGCTCCGAAAAAAATGGTCACGGAAAACCAACACATTCACCCAGATATCAGGTGCACTGCAGCTGCTTGCCTCTACGTCTAAAAGGAACGAAGTGAAACTACTTTTGGTGGTTCATCATAGTGGTGAGACAAATGAGCAGAAAAATCATCTAGCACCGGCTCATGTGGCCTACACGTAGATCCAATTAAAGGAAATAAGAAAGACAGGAGTAGATAAAGCTTAGAACGAGAGGCATGACCTCAGGATAGTCCAAGCCATTTGGCTAAAACCACGTCCAAATCAGCCTTACAGAGGAACAGAAATGGTGTAAGAACATATTGCCTTTGCTTACAGCCTGACATTCTCTAGGCCAACAGGCCGAATGACCGGGAATCCAAATGGACGGTACATGCAAAATTCAGGCTCATGTGCAGAGTGATGGGTGTAACCACCTGAATAGAATGCACCATATGCAAGATTCAACAGCGGACTTCCGAAACTATAATACTATTTACAATGGGGATCATGGGGATGTGTTATCTTGATTTAATTTTTGTTTGCAATGTAATAATATTCCTTGGCATGTCTTTCTTGTGAAATGAGAAAAAAATGATTTGTCATAGCTCATGAGATTTTTTTCTCAACATCAAAAGGACAATTAAGATAAGGTTTCGGTCTTCTGAAGCAACAACAATACATTCAGTCCTGATCCTTACCGAATTCAAAGTTCATATCCGAATATTGAAAAATTCAAATTTTTTGGAAAAAATTTCATTGAAAAAATCGGAATATCCTAAACTAAACAAGGGCTTTAACCCAGATATAAATTTTCTTCAAGTTCGAAAGTCTTTTATGTGGGCTGAAGTCCAATGTGGGAATACAAACGTCTTCTATTGTGCAAACCTTATGTTATTGATTTCTTAATTCTTAATTTCCAAGAACTTAATTAGTTTTGAAGCGCAGTTTCCTTCGTCAGCGTTTATTCGTGTTGCCGGGTTTTGTCGCATTATGAAAAGGCTCTCCCACGCATCCAGAGTGTGGCATTTGTTTGTATATTTGGCTAATGTTAAATTTCTATTGTCAACTTGATGTCCTTTTTCGATCATGTGTAAAACCAGTGCAGATCGAATCGTGTTGAGACCTCGTTTTTGTTCCTTATTTCTTTGATGTGCTCGTTGAATCGAACTGTCAGGAGTCTTTTTGTCTGGCCGATGTAACATTGGCTGCAATCCTGACAGCTAATTTAGATGGAACAGTTATTTTTTTTTTCATACTATCTTCATTTTAGCTTTGGTTCGTCTTCAACCATTTATTTGGCGCTGTTATAAGACGGTTAATATTATTTCATGAAGTTTTTCACTGAATCTCAATATTTATTCGTCCACTCGACAAATATTCACTACTTTGACTTTTCTCTATGCTGCCCTTTTAACATGCACTGCCCGGAAGGTAATGTCTAGATAGGATCTTGGTTTCTCTTTCTAGACGGTGACACGTTGGAGTGCTCATGCTAATTTGTAGTGAGACTATAGTGGAAGAAACAAGAGGATCAAATATGCTTGTTGCTATTCTGGATTCCTTAACTCTGTTTCATGATAACCGCCGCACGGTGATTCGCAAATTATTATCGCACATAAGGATGTACTAGCAATTGGGAAACCATATGTTATTGGAAAACTGCTGGTTAGGTAATTTTTGAAGGACACAGAAGTGTATCTGCTAGCACATTGCGCAGCACTGCTCCACAAGCGACGAGTGGAGAGGAAGAGGGACGCCTGAAGCCTAAGCAAATCATTGTTTTTATTTTAAAGATCAATATGTAGAAGTGTAGAAATTTAAAGGTTTATGTGCTGTTCTCTTGATCCGCAATCAAATAATCACTGTTTGTTTATCGTAGACTATCCAGCGCTTGTTCTGATACTAACTTATTGACTGCTAAGTCTTGCGCAACTACTTAAAAGTACGAGCTAAGAAACGTTCCAAGCTTTCATCCAGGATCGTTCTCGTAATTTCGAATCAAAAAAAAGGTTGCTTATTTAACTGGAACCATTACTACTTGCTATCTTTGTTCTCCTAAGAAAAAGGACTGACATTTTCATATATTCTTGTTAAACCATCGATTGTAAATTGCTCTAGAAGCCTTTGGCCCAAAGTTACACTATCAGACATCCAGCTATTTAGTAAAAGGAATATGAACTTTATCTGCATTACTTTTCCCACTACTCTACTCTCTACTTTCTCCATTTTTCACTGATTAGTGATTTCGATGAGCGCATACGTTTGGCATTCTGAAGTTCTTGGCAGTCCAGTGCTTTCCCAGGTAATTTTTACAGACTCTAGGAAACCCTTTATACAAGTATTTTGTTATTCCTATACATTTTTCTCTGGCCAGTCTTTGAACAACGTGATATTTTTCAACCAACCCATTTTTGTTTTTGCATGACAAATCCTTGTTGAAGTTTTTAGCCAATACCCCTATCTAAGTGCACCCTGAAACATTTCCCAGACTCGTTCAAATAACTGGAATCTACTAAAACATTCTCTAACCCAATGCATGGAATGATAGTCATAGATCTATTTGGTTTCTAAGATTTCTAAGAGAACGCAGAACAATGTGACGTTTAAATCGCTGATTCCAGTTGTGGGGTAGCGAAAAACTCTGGAAAACAAGGTGGTGGTTTCGAATCTGGTGATTTCTGGAATTTTCGGGTGATTATTATTCTATCGAGTTGGCTCTGTGCTTTCTTTTCCATGATATTTGTATTATAGAGATGAGCAGGAGAAAATCTGGAATGGATTTTGGCGTTCTGTCAGTTGATAAGAAAAAGGTGTGAGTTGAGAGAGTCAGAACATCAATCATTAAATGACAAAAAACTACGGTTGGGAAGTCGAGCAGTGGTTCGAACGTTTTGAAAACACCTACTCCAGTGAATTACCTACTCCAGTTGTGGGGTAGAATCATATTTTTTGTTTTATTTTAGGATAATTTTGGGCAGATTTAATGGAAAAATTCAAAATTAAAGACCCATCCACCGGAAAAAAAACTCTCTCCATAGTAAAACTAAGTAGTGACACAGTGACCCAATGTCACTTTTCGGGGTCAATCTGCATTACACTTCCGATTTGAAACTTAAATAAGGGGGAAAACTTACGAAAGTAAACTATCGACGATCCAAGCAGGGACAAGGTACTGTACAAAAGTGAAGCAAAATAAAAGGGTTAGTGTTGATTGGATTTCAAAGTCAAGAGATCCAACGTTTATTCCAATTCGATTTGCAAATATCTATTAATATACTATAAATATATAAATATAGAGTAGAATAGTCTATAATAAAGACTATTGTGGGACTGAACATCGCCCTACCTTATGATGGAAGGCCTGAAATGCCAAATGCACTTCATTCCGCGTACTTTCCAATGCTTGTTAAAGACTACTTGAAGACTTGAACAGATCGCGTCCTCGCTCAACAGTCAGCAATGCTTTATTCAACAAAGCACAGGCTTATTGCATTTGACCTGTTGAGGTTTTTTGAGGCCAGAATCCTGCCCATGCTAGGTTAAAATAATGACTTGTACTCACTACTAATGACTTGTACTTGACGCAGCTTGATGCAATTTAAGATGGATAATGAATGATACATTAACAAGAGAATTTAGGGACTCCAATAAATAATTCCTTTAAAAAATTCTAAACAGGATATGAGTAAAAAATTACCTCAAAAGCTATCTAAACTAAATTATATCCGGCATTAACAGCCTGTAACAGCTTTATGTCAACTGGAAGGTTGGTAAAACCCCACCCCAGTGCAATCTTCAGAATACTCCCAATCAGCTTCCCCACAGACAATTACGCAAAATAGATAACTTGAGCACCTCCGCTATCTTTCATATTTTGACAAACATGTTTTTTGGAATGTGAATTTCAAAACATTATATCAGTGCATAAAACCCTTTTACTAAAATATGTTGGCAGTTAAGGTATAAGAGAAGTGAATGATGATTTGACAAATGTTTTTTGTTTTTACAAGTCAAAATTTTACAGAGAACGAGCAATAACGCTGCATGCCTTGCATTGCTAGGTGGAGATAATAAGACAGTGGTGATTCGAAATACAACTATTTTGGAAATCGAAATATAGCAACCGCAAAACCATATATCTATGTGTCAACAATGAATGAAAACACTTAATTATATACTAATAATCATAAACATCAAATATTCATCAATTTCTACACAAAAAACACTTCTTGTTGTCCATTAAAATCCAATTTTGTTAGATCAATAATAATTTTAACTCACCTCATCAGAGAAATCTCCTAAATGGCGGACATCCTCAGTTTCGACAAGTTCTTTGACTTCTTCACGTGATACTACGCGTTTTTCTTTTACTTCACGTACAAGTCCGTCTGGGCGGGCCACTAAAGCTTGCACCACACCAGTACCGCCTTCCACTCCGCCAGCAAACACCAACTCCTTGCCACCATTTCCACCATCAGCAACCCCAATTGCGGCTTGACGGTTCGCATCAATCGGTGTTGCTTGACTGAAATCAATGGCAGCTGGTCCATCTACAACATCAGGATCGCCCAAGTTTCGACGCTAGAAATATAATGTAAAATAACGGTTAGCTTGCAGGATGTATATATTTGTTATCATGGATCATCAGATATGCTCCATTCATAACATGTTAGCATTCAACAAATTTTAACAATGACGACACGATAGTTTCGTTGATTAAAGACACGATAATGTTAAAACAAATTAGACCACAAAGGAACCCGACAATTTTATATTGTGATCATCAACAAAAAAATATTACACTGACCAGCTTTCCTAGCATGTAGGAACCACGGCAGACTACTTTCAGTCAACTCGACTTCTCATCTCGAAGTGGACGAGAGTAAGCTTGCATGGGCCCCCGATTTCGAGGACCCTGTTAGTAACGTTTGGTATCCGTCGAAGAATTGGTACTCCCGACGGAGAGTACCTTCAATCACATTCTCATCTAAATTATACAACACACTAGTGCCACCAGTTCTAGTACCACTGAAAATTGCCATCAAAAGGATCAGACATCGTAGTTGAATAACATTTTAGATCAGTAACATCTAAGCCAGAAAAGTCACTATATACACCATATTCAAAAAGCACATGTCTCCAAGCATCCTTCAGAGGATCACAGAATGGACACGCATAGGTATCTAGTAAGACGTGAACTTGGTCGTAGTGGGTCGGCCAGGAAGAAATCGCTAGCCAATCTGAAGTTATGATATGAGCTCCAGTAGACAATCAGCCACAAATGCAAATGTGTACTACCAGTCTACCAGCTTGAAACCATCCTCATCCAACTATTTCAGCTGCCTAGGAGACCCTGAGGGAGTGATAAGTAAGTAGTAAGATTACTTCGCAACTGTCAATTATCTTCAGATCATGCAGAGATGCTCCCTTTTGAACCAGAGAGGCTTCATTGCGACAATCTAGCAGAAATTTAAACAACGAAGTAGAAGAACGCGTCGCTTCATTCGATGCTACAATCTTTACTTTCTAACAACACAATTGCAGAATAGGCAGAAGCACAGAAATCACTACGTATATACAATGGGAAGGGAGGATCGGCCCTTAAAAGAATAGTGACTTTCCACAAGTATTCCCAGGACCGTGACTGTGGTTACATACCAGACTTACAGATTGCAAGCATACACACATGTTTGACACATATGAGGAGCTTGATCAACGATAAAGAGTCAGTTATAATAAATTTCATATAAATGGACCGACATTTAACACCTGACGTGCACGTAATCGCAAAGGCCGTGGCTGAATACATCTCTACAAGAGATCGATTGTACTCTTGGAACTGATACGGATCTCGAGGATGTAACTGCAATAACGCAATAATAAATAACGCCAACAATAAAAAGCCAGCCATGAGGCACATATAGCCAAACATCTTGTTCTTGGAGCTATATATGAGCTCGCCGAGCTGGGATTCCTGGCGAGCGACTTCTGCAGTATGACAATAGCGAGGAAAGAGCCAGGTGAAAATATTTACCAAGCAAACTCTGGATATAAACTGGTATGACCTACGAAATACATTTAAATCTAGATGCTACCTAAATGATTTCCTATATCGAACTGTGTCATCCGTTGATTCAATCTCGGATCACTCCTTTCATTTGGGACACCCTGGATGAAATGCTTTGAAGTTTGGCGCTAAAAACACCAAATCATCAGCATTGCTCTAATTTTAAATTCCGCTTTCAAATTAAGTCTTCATCTGAAACGCAGATGCTGCAAGAGTTGTCAAAAAGCTTGTCCTAACCTCAAAAAAAGGACTTCAGTACTTTGTACGTCTTACAAAATCTCGATAAAAATATAAGAGTCATATGCATATGCTGAAGTGAGTTTCTGTGAATGTCAGAGAAATTTCAAAGTTTACCGATCAAATACTTAACAATTATTTGCAGAACACTATCGGATCCGTAATATTGACGTTGATAAGATATTTACTGACTTAGTACACGATTCAAGGAAAACTTGCTCCACTTAAAAGAGTTTTGACTTTAACAACTTTAAGTCAAAATGAACAAGAAAGTTCCAGCAAAATTCAAAACAAAAATTAGACCGAGCAAGGTAAAGGGCTGATCTTTCTTCTGTTGGATTTGACAGTTGAGTGAATTATCAGAAAGTTATCAGTTCACACGAGGGACACATTGCTTTAGTGCGCTTTTCTAGTTAGATACAATAGAAGTCATCAAGGTGACGTGCACTTACCAGCTGCAAACGAAACTTTTCTGAGGTTCAGAGCTGTCATTTCGGAAAAAATTAAACGACATCAGACAGGAATTCCAACTTGGACAAGAAATTGACGCTCGCAAGCTAAAATAAATGCAATTTGTTGCAAATCGACAGCTTGACGTACCTCGGCACCCAATTGACGGAACACGGTCAGAGAATTTGGAGACATGGTTCAAGGAGCAAACAAGGATAAAGATATTTTGGAAAATCAGGTAGAATACTCGTTTTTCTGCACTACAACCGTTCACGTGGCTTAGTCTCCCTTACATGATGACTCAAACAGTTTTGGTTCAACGACATCGTCTTCCAATCGGTAAATCCGAGAGTCGATACAACTTAATCAAAGATACAATAATGAGTTGTACGAATTAATCGAAGGGCCAGAGGTCCGCAATATTCATAGTCTCATATGTCGCGCATGAATGATTCCGGGATCTAGGGACAAGTATATGGGGTGATGCAGACCCCATTATGTCGACTCCTCAAAACTGGAAAGCATTGAGGCCTTGAATCAACAACAAAGATGTAAGCTACCAAAATCGATGGATGCGATCGAAAATCGAAAAAATTGGGCATGGGACATCATGAAGGCCACATACCAAAATGGGCTTGAGAGCCTTGACGACGACTCCGAACCCTCAACTTCGAATCAAATCATGTTTGTCCGGAAAATCCTGCGATTTGCCGGTAATTCTAACATAGCTAAAGCAACATTTATTTTCGACCTAGGACACCAATTCTTAAGGGCTTTTCACGCGTTAATACCTCGTTTCCATAGTTTGATGTAATATGAAGCTTACATTCTCTTCAAATTCACCCTCAATTGAATGGTGAATTCTTTTTTGGTTTTATTTCATCGACAAATGTCTGCATGAACAAAAAAAAAAATTCAGAATGAAACTGTATTAAGCTCGTTTTATTCCTTTGACAATTAATAGGAAAGTTTATCTATTCATTACTAAATTGGCAAAGATAAAATCAACAAATAAATTACCTCGGTCGACTCGCTCTCTTGTTTTTCAGTATCTTCTGTTGTATTTGTCGATACAATTGGTCCAGAATCTTCAATAACTTTGCCATCTTCAAGCACCACTTGACGTTTAACTCGAGTTTCTATTTGTCTTGTTGTTGTTAATTCAGTTTTACGCTTCGTAACCCATTCCTCTGTAAAACAAATTTAAAAAATAAAATTTAATAATCAAAAACCCAAATCAAAGCAATGATAATTTAGCCAATCACATGTCACGTTTGTGTGTATTAGTTGCAATTCAAAAGTTGAATCCCAAATAACAATAATAACAACCATCCGCGGCATATCCACATGTGGTTAGTGAAGTCTTTTAGCAAAAATAATCTGCCCAAGGATACTTAAATTTCCTATTCCTCAGCAAGGACAGGAAATTTAATTGATATTTCCTAAAGCCAATTTTATAAAGCTGTTTTTTTTTTTTGATGCAAATCTTTTCAATTTTACAGTGCGCTTAACCGCCTAAATTCCATCTGCAATGTCTCACTAGGAGTGGTGCATGCCGGATAGGTGCTACATATCCACATCCACCGTACAAGCTTTTTCAGTTAGCTCGGTAATGATTTTCCACACACTACAGATCCACGAGTTTCAGAAAGTTACTGCTAACAAAGCAGCGCAAAGATATCTTTCAACTGCAGAAAGCTGATCAAGTTAGCACGGAGCTTGCGTGGTATCCACAGTGAAGTCAAACTTTTAGCTTTACCAAATTTTCTGATAGTTCCTGGGGAAAGATATGTAGGAGAGAGAGTGGTCTCCAATTTCCAACGGAAACCTGTGGAGCCATTCAATACAAACAGATTTAACTTTGCAACGCACCCGAACAGCTGTCGTTTTCTAAACAGCCGATCAAGGGATGCAGTAACGTTAGGCTCGTTGATATCAATTTCGAAAATAGGAGTGGCCATCAAACTTTTATATACAAATTAGAGAAGAGACGTTTCTTAAGTAACGTTATTTTCCCGGAACGTTACATTATGTTCCAAAACGAAGAAGAACACGCGTTACTTTGGAACGACAACGAATAACGTTCCTGAAAGTTTCATCGCTTCGCGTGAGCGTTTTCGTTTTTTCAGTCGTTCTCGATCTTTCGGTTTTTCAAGGAACGAAAATCTTTTCGTTATTTTCAGGCGTTATCGTTTTTCGGAACGCTATCGCGTTTTGTCACTGAGACCTTCTCTAGTTCCGTCTAACGTTTTGCAACTTTCGTACATCCTTGGTTCTACGCGTAACGAACGTGAGAAATGTGTATTTCGTTTAGTTTGGGCTTGGGTGATTGGGCCGAATCAAGCTATTGTGCTTTTTATGCTTTCATATGTTTGTGTTATTTTTCTATGATAGGTAGAATTATGAGATTGATGAATAGAGTTCGTTATCGATACCTACGTGGCAGGGTTGATTTAAGTTGAGGTTTGAATACGATTCTTTGGTAAATAAGTGAACGTTTAATGATGGATTTGAATTTTATTTGAATTTTTAATGTGAATTTTACGATAGGAGCTTACCTATTGTGGACGTCGAGAGTAATTTATTAAGTAAATTTATCGAGAGGAATTTGCCTATTGCGGCAAGCAATTTATATATCTGTTTATATTGATATATATATATACACTGGTGGTCAAAATAATAAATACACACAAAGTTTCTTGTAAAACATCTATTTTTTCAGCTGGCAACGCTTTTCAAGTGACGCAATCAGCTGCAATGAATCATTAGATTATGAGAACAGTTTTGTATGTAGCAAGCCTGTTCATATGGTTTGTTCGCACATGTCAAATTGAAAGTTGGTAGTCAAAGGACAATTTTCACATTGGACAAAATAATAAATACAGTGTTGTTAAATCAGTACTTTCGGGCCACTTTTTAGTTTTTTTTTCCAAATTTATTTCCTTTTGAGTAAGTTTAGTGAAATCTTTTCTAATAAGTTCAAATTATATGATTTCGTAATAATTCTTTAGTTCAAACATGGGCCGAAATAAGCACTGTTCTCCAGAAAAGAGGATCGAAATTCAACGCCTAAGAGACGACGGCTACTCTCTTCGAGAGATTGCACAAATTTCTCACTGCTCTTTGGGAATGGTCCAGAACGCCATGAAGGAGAAGAATGATAAAGAAAATCGCGGCCGGCCACGGAAAACCACTCCATCATTGGATCGAAAAATTGTGCGCGTCTATAAAAGGAACCCTTTCGCGTCTTCGGTCGTGATTTTGCGGGAAACAAATGCTAACGTGAGTGCTAGAACAATTCGTAGAAGATTATTGGACGCAGACTTACCAGGCCGACCACCTAGAAAAGTGCCTCTCCTAAGTAAAAAAACATACGGAACCGACTAAATTTTGCAAGGGCCCATTTAGATTGGAGTGGAGAAGAAGGCATGAGAAAATGGCGAAATATTATCTGCAGTGACGAATGCAAGTTCAACATCTTCGGATCAGACGGAAAAGAATATGTTAGGCGTCCTCCCAAGAAACCATTTGATCCACAATATACCAAAAAGACCGTTAAGCATGGCGGAGGTAACACAATGGTGTGGGCAGCATTTTCTTGGTATGGTGTAGGCCCAATTCAGTTGATTGACAGGATTCTGACCAAAGAAAGTTATTTGGACATACTAAAGGACATAATGCTGCTATTTGCAGGGGAAGACATGCCGCTTCGATGGACATTTCAACATGATAATGATCCGAAGCACTCTGCAAAAATAGTGAAGAATTGGTTGCGGCGCAAAAAAATTTCGGTTCTCTATTGGCCGGCGCAGTCACCGGACTGTAATCCTATTGAGAACTTGTGGAAGCAAGTCAAGGATAGGGTTTATGTTCATAAACCCAGAAATAAGTTTGAATTGTGGACTGAAGTAAAAAGAGAGTGGCATCTGATTTCAAAAGAAAGCTATGAACGTTTAGTGGATTCTATGCCGGCTTGTTGCAAACAAATTCTTACAAATAAGGATCACGCAATAAATTACTAAGTTGATATTATAAAAAAAAAAATGAAAACTTCTCTTGAAAAGAATTAAATTTTTCAATAAAATTTCTCATACTGTATTTATTTTTTTGTCCACTCTACAATTAGGATAATGAATCCAAATCGGAATATTTTAAAAACTCTTAACAGGTAAGACGCTCTTTTTGCTCCTAATATGTTCTACACATTTAAACGTATCGTTTCAATCGACTGGCTTAACTTACAAGGTATTGAAAGCTGAAAAAATAGATGTTTTCCAACAACCGCAGCCGTGTATTTATTATTTTGACCACCAGTGTATATGTATATTAGGTGTACAACTTTGCTTCCGCCGTTTTTTTCCGAAATACGAGGCTTTATTGTGAAAAACTGGTTAAATATTTATGATTCAAAGTATTGTTCATCTACATGGTCCATGGTCCATACATGGCCACTACATTCTCCCATCTTTCGGGCAGCGTACGAATACCGCGTTGAAAAAACTCATCATCTTTTGAAGCGATCGACGAATCGGTCCAATTTTTTACTTCTTCATAAGACCGGGAGTGCTGGTCCACCAGGCCGTGTAATATTGATTGAAACAAGTGATAGTACGAGGGAACAAGGTCTGGAGAATACAGACTTCAATCTGGACTCCCAATTCAACGTTTCCAAGTATGTCTTGATCACTTTCGCAACATTGTGTTGAGAATTGTCATGCTGTAAAATCACTTTATCATGTCTCTGGTTGTATTGCGGCCGTTTGTTTTTCAATGTGATTGTTTAAGTCGGTTTTAACAACTCATAATACACTACGCCGAGCTGGTCCCACCAAATACTGAGCATGACCTTGGAACCGTGAATATTCGGTTTGGCCGTCGATGTGGAAGCATGGCCGGGATTTTCCCATGATTTTCTGAGCTTGGGATGATCGTAATGAACTCATTTTTCGTCCCAAGTCACAATGCGACGTAGAAATCCCTTCCGTCTTTGCCTTACAAGCAGCTGTTCACAAGCAAACAAACGCCGTTCAAAATCTCTCGGCTTCAATTCGTACGGCACGCAATTTCCTTGTTTCTGAATCATTCCCATCACTTTCAGGCGTTTTGAAATGGCTTGTTGCGTCACTCCTGCCAATTCTTGTTGCGTTTGACACGAGTCTTCTCTCTTCCACAGCCATGCTGGTCTTTGACGTCAAAATCACCATTCTTGAAGCGTTGAAACCACTCTCGGCATGTTCTTTCACTAATAGCGGCCTCACCATTTGAGAGTATTCGATTTGTGTTTAATCGAGAATAACTTTATGATGCAGACACAAATTGACTAATATTTCGATGCCGTTATGCTTCAAAATACCTAAGCTTATTGAATGACATCTACGATTTATTTATTTCGACTACCAATTATCGCTACAGCCATCTATTGCAAAACGGCGGAAGCAAAGTTGTACACCTAATATTCATATATATGGGATGTAACAAGGTCGTGATTTTTGTTCGTTTTGCAGAGGAAAGGTATATCAATAGGTATATCACCGCTTTGGACGAAATTTTAAATAAAGGTTTATTGAGGCGTATAATGAAGCCACCTACAAAAAATCGAAAATCGCACGAGCAGATTCAAAATGGCGACCGTTCAGAGGTCAAAGATTGTTCCTACAGCTGTGTTCAGCTGTGCTAGCGAAACGTCAGGAAGAAATTCCAAACGACGACGGCCTTTCGAACAAAACTCTCTGATACCAATGGAGGAAAATGACAATTGAATAGGAATAGAAGAGAAAATGGAACACGCTCAAAAGAATACTTCTAGAAAATGTTCCATTTGCAATGATTCAAGGACCAGGCTATTTCAGGAATCGTCTAAGACTTACTTAAAGTTTCTTTCCAACGGACAGGATTAATCATAACTGAGAACGTGTTGACATTATGATCACAATAAAATAGATTAAAACTCAAAGCTTTTTCACATAGATTCATAATATTTTTAGATCAATAGCCCTCAAAGGAGAACAATAGGCAAGTAATAATTTGACAACCTAACGAACATTTTACTGACCTTACGACTTCAGTTCAGAGTTCAGAGTGCTTATATGAAGTGGGTAATCCCTGTAATTCGTACTGATTTAAAAGTTATATAACCTTGTACAAATACTTAAGGTGCACAGTGTTTATTTTGCTCCTTATGTTGATTTGGATGTATGCAGTTTACTCATGTATGCATATGTATACATATCTTTTGATTTACCAGAAAACGTTTTCAAGATCGCGGAATATAGAGGTAGGTCAATGGTAAATGTAATCAGTGGAGTGATAACGCATTTAGCAATAAGTTGCATAAATTACAAGTGTTATCTTAACTGGGTCAGTAATCGCTTGAACTACCGTCGATCAAACATCTCTTACTGAAAATAAGTGAGAATTTTGGAAACAATCGAGTTTCTGACTACCACGCCATCATTAAATTATACCAACTTATACCTACTAACTCATACCAAGCAAGGAAACTCAGTTGCAACCATATTATAAAGATGGCGTCACTTCGCGGGAACTCTTTTACTCTTGAAACCAGATAGGGACTCACTTGAAGACGCCTCACGATCCCGACGGCGGATCGGAGTGAGTACTCCGGAAATGATTGAAAAAGTCGAAAAATTAATATTCGAAGATGCTAGACTAAAGAAAAATCAACTTGCAGAAATAGTTGAAGCATCAACATCACAAAAGTCAGCACTAGGTGGATGCCGAGGATGCTTACCCTGCGTTTGGAACAATATTGTGAAGAGTGTTCCCGCACGTTTCTGGAACAAGGACGGACTTTTGACTTGAATTGTTACTGACAACTTATGTTCATAATTATGAATCAGAATGCAAACAGGACTCTACGCAGCGGCAGAAAAGGAAAAATCACCGCCCGAGAAGGGTAAGATGTCACAGTTGGCTAGTAAAATCATAGCGACAATATTTTGGGACTCAGAAGAGATCCTGTTGAGAGATTACAAAGATACAAGCGTCGCTACAACCTTCTGGTAACAGGAATCCCTTCCTTCGTAGGAAGGGATGGAATAGAAGGATTAGTAGAGAAGAGATACCGTTACCCTCGATTGCACTCAACCAATCAAATGTGCCTTTTTTAGTTATTAGCCCCAGCCTACTGGATAGGTAGTACATCTACTTCTATTTGTCGTGGATCTCCGCAGCTCTTCTCTCCAATGAAGAATATGCAACCCCAAACTGTGACTTATCAATCTTATGCAGAGACGACTGAAACCAATCGTGTTCGCTCTATAGCTGGGTCAGGTAAAAGTTACTTTCACCATGATTCCGACAGAGCCACGATCTCAAATCGTTGGTGAAGCATGCGTCCCGCCTTTCAACATCGTTGCCTCACAACGCGAGTGCGTTGGCTTTCATCGCTTCTGACTGATTCTTTGTTAACCCCGTGTCTTCGAAGTTAGATCCTTTAATTCTCTGTGGTAAGGAGGGCAATGGGGATCACCCAATTTCCAGCACCGTGGATATCAACCGATTACCAACACTGCTGACACAGAGATTATCTTGTTTGCTGAGAATTCGCGACGCTCCTCGGCATCGTACATGCGGTAAGTTTTTATTGTCAGTTTTCAAATCGTATAAACACTCTTCTGAATCAAATAGTGTTCAACCCACCATATGCTGCTTCCCGTTTTCGAAAGCAGTTCCCACCTATTGAGCTCAAAGTGATAATCGTAAGGTTCTAAGTTTCAATCAATCGTTTTTGTGACGTCTCCGTAATGTGACCCTCTGGTCACCAGTTACTATTTTCAAGTTGTGAAGTCCTTTATTTTGCTTAGTTCAAGTATTTTGTTTTCACTTGCTTCTTTATGTCGCACTTATTTTGGAAAATGAACACATTTGCAACTGAATCCTATGCTTATCATCGAAGTTATGAGCCCCAGCTGGATTATTGAATAAATTGATTTTTTTCTTACCGAAATCTTTGTATTCAGTCCTTTTTTAAGTGAAATTTCCACTTTCAAAAGAAATCCCATAAGTGACCTCTTTTCCGGTTACGTGGGCCACAACACAAAATTCGTTAACAATATGCAGTAAACGGTATAAACCATCTTCAAACAAACTAAACCTCCCCGAACTACGCAAATTAGTCAGTTCACTGAGCCCTAACTCGCCGAACCACCCCAGTGAATTATTTCAATTACTTTTCAAGCAAAGCAAGAGTGAGCCCCAAACAGAGGGGACGCCTTGTTGTGATCACTCTCATCTATAACTTTCGTCCCTAAGTCCGTTCAAATATTGAATAAAGATTGTCCTTTTTGAATGCACGAATTCATTCCAGAGGTTCAATCGAGTTGACTGATGAATAATGAGTTAATTGGATGCCCAGCACCTTCACCTGTAATTAATTCGACATGAACTCGTCCATGTAATTGAAATGGCATTTGTTTAGAGGGACCAGTGCATTAGATGAGGCGGTTGGGAAGAATGTCGCGATGCATGTGCATACACAGTTGGTTGCAAGTGCATTCGATGTGGGATATGGCCAAGTACAAGGTCGTAGCTACTTGCACAGGTGAATGGTTTGAGTAAGCACAAGGTCGTGGTAACGAAGGCGATAGTAAGTCTACAAGACAGCTATTGTGGTCGATCAAGTGAATGTGCATTTGGTTGACTACACTCTGTTCGTAGCTTTTATGTCGCAACACGGGTGTAGGAAGTCCAAATACGGACAGCATTTGCCATCCCATATATGTGCATCCTCAGTCATGGGTGCTTGCATTTTATGTTTGTGCTGCTGTGCCGCGAAAGGACTAAAGAATAGTTCTCTTAGAACTCCCATTCAATTCTTATTTCATTGAAGGTGTGATGTGTGTTCGAATTCTACTACGATTCGCACCAATGGAACCACCGCAGTTCAACAAACTGCGCTCACTCCATTTCATTTGCAAACAACGCTGCACGCCGGCCTGCGATAACTGCCACCACCTAACCACTAATAGTATCCAGTGTATCTGACCCTGACATACAATTAGTTGTGGTTTATTGGATAGTTAGCAATCGCAACAGTTTCCATATGTTCTCCAACCGATTATTTAGTGGAGAAGACTCGCGAAGAGCGAAGAGCTCGGCAGCTTCTTGCGTTCTTCATTGTGATTTAGCGTTCATGTTCACGTGGGAAAATCTGCACACCCCATCCGACCCGTACGAAAAGGTACACATTCCAACTTGCTTCCATTGAAGAGGATACCGCACCAGAATGGACGAGTCTAGCTTTTGGGACTAACAGCAGAACGAGCAGTCCCAACTTGCATTCATGCTATTTTCCGCAAACAGCTCGATTTTGTAAATACTCGTACAAGTGCAGAATCGGAAAAGCTGAATGGAGCTGAGCTCAGCTTAGCCGCATCAAGGAAAACAAATTCCATTGTGCTGGGGCTGGGATTTATGGTAATCCGTGCAATTGACTTGTGGGGCTCATTGACGCCAATAAGGCGAACTAGTACAAATAATCGCTTTGAGTGTTTCGATGCCTTTTTCACGTCCGAAAGTATCTTTTCATGCCCAGCCAAGTATCTGAACACGATGAAAGGTTTAGCTCGTTAGGCTGGTGGCAACTGAGCATTTATGCAGGCAATCGTGCAGGCGTTAGGCCCAAATGAATGGTCTGGTTGTGAGTCGGATTAGTGCAACAATTATCCAACTGAGAAATTGACCTAGTGCTGAAGATGCCTTTGATGGAACTTTTCCAACGCGCCCATTCTTACGTCACGTTGAAGTTAGTGAAGCAAATATCCATTTAATTTCCTTCAAGCAAAGTTTCCATTTCCAAGTTGGAGGTCGTAACTATTTAACAGGCTCAAGTGCAATGGATAATGCTATTTTGTAAAGAATTGCCGATTGTTTGGTAGAAACAACGACGGCATATAAGAACGACATTTACGGACAGCATTTTCTTTCTTTCGAAAGAAAAACAGCTTTGAAACTCGAACTAACCCAATTCTTTGCAGCTTCAGGGTCTTAAAAAACAAACTAATAACGTCTGATTGAATTAACTGAATTTTTTGCAACTTGCAAAAACCTAGTTCGAATTGTTTTCTGTAGTTTTTCAAATTGCTAGATTCATTCAAAATTTTGCAAATCTGGACTGAGTAATGCGTTCACGGGCTTCTAAGGGAGATTGTATGCGATTTTACTTTCTCTAGGTAACGCTGGCAAATAATTCTTCAGGCACTGTCGCTCTTCGACCAATCCCAATTTTAAAATTCGCCGGCTCGATCTGACTGCCATACTCTTCTTTCCTGAAAAATCCAGGCGTATTCTACGGGACTTGTGTTCGGCGTTGATGCGGGACATTTTAGTTGAGTGCTGCTTACTTCATCGAAGTATCCTAATATTCACGGAGTTTAGGGTCGAGCATCATCAAGCATTAAAAATAAAAGTTTCATCTATGAATGGAGAACATAACCTAGAGTTTTTAGATCTTCGTTAAGCGTAACTGTGCAGTAAATTATCCATTTTCAATGATCAATAGTTCTGTGCGAGTTCTGATACCTCATATCAACACTAAACCTGCACCGAAAAACTCCTTTAACACTAAGTTTCTGTGACAATTTTTGGGTTATACTGTTCTTCCCACTATCTTTCCTCTTCCACCCACGAAATTTGCGCAAATATTGCTCTGATTATTGAATAAAATAAGACTCCAACAAATGTCCTTCTTACTGCTCGTAAGCGAAATCTGTCACACGAACTTTTGTCACACGATGAGCTTACTCAAGTTTTGGTACCTTTTTTGGCGCATAAGACGTAAGGCTAACTTTCTCCTTAGCGTAGGGTTTAAGTTTCGATTCCTGACAACACGAATAGCGTTGGTGCTCTGGTGGCGCCCAGATTTTCAGTGGAAACACTAGAACTAGGATCTTAGTTTGAAGCCGAACTAGTATATTAGTTCGATAGTCGCCAAGATTGCTAGATGCTAAACGCCAACTTCAACCCTGATGGAAAATTCAGATACCACATGCAAACGGTTGAGACCTATCCGGTACATATGGTCCGGAAACACATGGTGCATAATGGAGGCGTTGTCCTTAACAGAGCCTGGATAAGCCTCATATTCAACACTATAAACGTTGGAGGTATAATCTGCTGTAAATGCGATCAAGTACCACATTGAGACCTAATTGGCGTAGTAAACTGACGAATGTCAGCTCTTGACTAAAGACAATGTGAGGTTAGGTCAAATAAAGGCAAACACTGACAATTAAACCGTCAACTTCATGTCTCCTTGCTGTGCTCACTGTTTTTGTGATTTAATTGCGATCTTAATAGCTGGTTGTCGATAATTTCCTGCTGTATACAGAATCATAAAATTATGTTGCTACTAGCCCGATGTTTACCTTAAGGTCGATCAATGCTGTGCATCACCAATATTCAAACATGCACCGCACGTCTGACGCGGTGGTAGTGTAGCTTGCTATGGTCCGCGCTACAACCTAAGCTCACAAAGACGATGATAGATAACTCATATCAAATCAGGACAACATGTGCCATTCCAGTGTAAGCAACAACATCAGCCACAGTTACATACACAGTGTCTAATAAGGATCTTTTCAGAGTCAGATAAAACCACAGAGTGATAGAAACCCCTGAAGCAGCATAAACTTATTTACCATACTTCATAATGCGAACTTTGTACCGAAGTCAGATTCTAAAGAGATTCTTTGTACATAAATAAAACCACTTGTCAATACTCGCCAGAAACGCTGAAAACATGTTACGTTTTGATATTTTCCTTATTGTTTCGGTGAATGCCACGACTGCACCTACCACTTTTTCATCTACTATAACTCCAGCTACAACTGCTATTATTAATACTCCTAATATTACCACAACTGCTACTATCACAACTATTGCTACTACTACTACTACAACAACTACTACTGCTACCACTACTACTACTACTACTACCACGACTACTACTACTACTACTACTACTACTACTACTACTACCACTACCACTACTACTACTACTATCTAATACCTTCTTCCGGGAGTAAAGGTGCAAAATGTTTAGCAAAAAGATGATCGCGTCACGTGTACAAAGGTTCAAAGCGATTCCCAGAGCTCAATTGAGACAGAAGACTATCCTTGTTTGACTTACGAATTACATCAGGACAGGACCGCTTTTGTGTCATTTCAGACAGACTTAATCGAGCTGTGTCTATGCTCATCTGGTCAATCCCAGATATTTCCGAAATATTTCCACTTTAGAGCGAAGAAAAGGAGTTAGTTATATGCTTTCCTCCATCAAGTCTACTTTTGCGATGGTACGGGCAAACATGCATTGATGAAAGATCCGCCCTGCAGGCTCCATGAAGGCAGTCCGTAGACTTTGACAATTGGCGAGAAGTTAAAAATTGTTTAAAGATCTGAACAAACATGTGCCAACTGATGAACGAATATATGCAAAACCATCACACCTTAAAGGTATTATCTGACGTCGTCATCATTAAGATGGTGGTGTAGGTTTGGTTAGTTGATTGCTTCCGATCAGATACACTGTATCTCTTCTGACTATCACTTAGCACCATTTCTCCCCATAAAGGCTTGCACCAATCGTCGGATGCCATCTTTGTTTCCGCATGCACAACCATGGCATCCAGTTCACAACTGCGTATACCTGGAGATCGCGAATTCAAACAAAAGCCCAATCGATTTCACAACTGCGATAGGTTAACCACTAGTGTTGTAATGCATTACCAGCTGGAAGCACTTTAAACTTACAATTCGTGCATTGTCCTATTGTGTATACTGCGACCGTTTCACACAGTGTCTACAAATTTACCCTCTTTGATCACCTCCAACCACCTCTTAGACATCTAGGGTATGATCAATAGCAGGAAGATAAGGCTACTCTTAAAACAGAGCCGAATGTTATTTGATTAAGTTGGAAAATTGTCAACTGTTCGGTATCCAATGTCAATTCTAAGTACCTGATAAACTTGCTTGCCTGAATATCAGAAACACTGTGATGTTCAGGCAAATACATGCTGAAATGTGTACCATTTTATTTTCCTCATGATTTGGTTAAATTTGGGTTGGGGAGCGCCAACCAATCCTGCGGCAGTTAGCGCAACTCACAAAGAATACTTTCATGGGGACTGGGTCGACTCCAGTAGTATACATCTTCTTCCTAATCAGACTATTCACAGATAGTTGGCCTGTAGGCAACTCGGAATCGGAACTTCAAATTAAGAACAAATTTGTTTTTTCAAAATTCAAATTTGTGTCCTTTGAAGACAATAAACACCTTAAGAAATGTTTTATTTCCGTAATTAAAATGTTCACGTATGACATTGCAATAGTCACGACCATTGACAAGGAACCTTTAACCATCTGTGGTTCTATAATAATAACTGAATACAGACATCTATGCCCCTTCTTCTGTAGGGATCACTAGTCAATGTTAATCTGAATCCTGTGCTCAAATATGAGTAATGTGAGAAAGTCACCAGCTTCTGCGCCGCCCTGCAAACTTCCTTGGCGAATTTTCATTGCATTTTCTCATCTGGACTGAATTTCCTCTTGACAGGTGGCTATTGAAAGCATTTTTCCCGCTCGAATCAGCACAATGCTCCTCTGAATGACCACAAAACTTCTGCCCAGTCTCCAATCTATGTCTCCGTTTTTTTAGATAAACTAAGCTTCGGTGTCATCGAACAAACTCATATCACCTTCAAATTCAGGCATTTATTACTCCTTTATGGGCTCCGTCAAACTTTGAAATTTCCGATGCTCATCAACATCATTCAATTCGGTAAACAACATGATTTGTTCTTTGGCAGCACTGCCTTCTGTAGCGATGCATTTCATATTAGCCCGGCACTTCCCAAGATAGTCGAGTTGAAGAATTTCTACTTTTAATCTTACAATGGAGTGTGTCATGTCTCCTTCACCATACGCGACCAAGCTTATGGGGTTCTTTTATAAGATTTTACCATATCTTCTACATCAAAAACAACAACGACGGTTTCAGAGAGTCATAAAAGCCAGTTATGGACCAACCTTCTAAAGTGTGAGTATTCAGTACCTGCTGCGATAGTTTTCGACTCAGAAAGATGTTGACCTGCCGCTTATATGCAAAGAATGTCACAACGTGAAGAAATAGGCGCAGACTCCATCCAATGAGGAAACAACGCTCTGTTTCGAGCTCACCAAATTTGTAATCAGGATGCCTTAGACTCAAATTCTTGTAGATGTGTCATGGTGTCCATGAAAATTGGCATGATGGTTGACTCGATGATTATCTTTTGAACGTAAGCAGATCATCGGAAATTTTGGCTCTCAATCGAGGACGCAGATGAACGTGGTTATATCTGCGCGCTGTAGCCATCTTGATCTTTGCTGTAGAGGTTAGTGCGCAAGTTATAAGCTGCTGAGCCATCAGAGAGCACAGTACTGCTCTATTCTATCGATAAACATTTCAAAAATCACTTGATAGCTTGTTTTCTACCTGGATTTCTACATGGACGTTACCAGGCATATATTTGTTATGCAGAAGTTGCTCAGGCACCGCTTGTGCCTATAAAAAATAAAGGGGTTGCCTTCAGTAAATTCTACAACTGAGGTGCTGGCATCTACAGAAAAGGATTGGGGATTGGTTTATGTTATGTTCGGGTAGTTCCCGTCAGAAAAAAGGATTTTATGTACGGGATATGTGATACGTTATTGAAGATGAGGGAAAAATCTGCTGGTTATCCCTTTTAATTCACATCTTTCAGCTTTGAAGAGAAGGGGGAGAAGAGAGAGAACAGAGACTAGAGAGGTTTAGTTAATATTGTTAGCATACCTGGACTTAATACATGGGAAACACAAACAGGGGCTTCCAGTTTATTGTTAGTTGGTAGGGGTCTCGCATTAAGATTGCAGATAGCCTTCACGTTACGTCAAAAATGCACAATGAATATTGCCACATTTGATTATTTAATGCTTAAACAAATAGAATAACAATAATAACTGGACTGCTTATCATAGTAGGATTTGTCGAAAAATACTTCATTCTGCAGGCTGCATCGATACCAGGCTAGCTTAAAACTTATATTCAATTTCTTCAAAACTTTCAAGAAGATATTTCAAAAGTAAATTACTTAACCAGGCATTGCATCAATGTTCCCGAATCTTCCCTCGTTCCATCACGTGCCAATAGATATTGATTGTTCCTGCTTACTAATTAGTCCTATTGAATAGTTGCACATGTACCAGTGTCAATTAGGCAGATAATTAAGCGAACATCCTTTCACTTTAAACGATTGCCCGGGACGAACGTAGCGATCATAGCATACAATGTACCTTAATTCGCATTTATCGCGCCTGCCGTCGGTCCCTTTCATGTCAGGTTCACTACTTAGTGCCCCGCGAAACGATAAAATAGACGCGTCCTAATGAAGATATGTTTGCGACGCAACATATTGAGTGACAATGACAACAACTCCATGCATCATAAAATCGCAATCGCGATAATTGACTGCGCCCGCATCCACAGGTGAGCTAATCAGATTGAACGCGTGACGAATTGCAACCACTTACCTTTTGCATCACTCGCTGCACATTGCATTGCGTCGCCTCCATGTCACCTGGATTGAGTGTCGCCCAGCGCGGAGTGACCTTTAACGCATCGCTTGGAGCGCGGTTCAATCCTCGCATCACTACTTCGCAATTGCTCTGGACTTACATGTATCGCTGCCTTGGGGTGGACATATCGGCTCTGCATTGCAATGAGATTGCATAACATGCACTGCTCTGTGTTACTGCGCTTCGGTGCAATTGTGTATATGCACGCGCGAGGTGCACTGAGCCATGCAAGCGTTGCAGCAGAAGTTCCATATTTGGCGGAGAATGGAGTTGGTAATAGAGTGCACTTGTGAGTCGGAGCAACCAGCGACTGAAAACTTCTTGCACCTTCTCAAGACGCCAGTCAAGATGTTCCCGCCCAAAGTTTGCCTGGGTCAACAAGTGACGAGGAAATTCCAAGGTAGAAGTCCTTTCGCAAGTAAAATAAGTGTTCGAATGGTGGAAAGTTGAATAAGGAAATTGTGGCATCCTAGCATACTACTCCAAGAGCGTAGAAGGACCTTTCACCACCCACCAAATCGCTCAAGGTTGCGCCCAACTGCCCTCACCAAGTTGCATCCCATTCGAGGGTGCAACTGATCTGATCAATCGTCCAAGACCGGTTGTTGGTATCGTTTACGTCGACTGACTTCGAAATTTTAATTACACCTGTAGATGGAGGTGGATGGGAACAGGTAGACAGCTCCTCGCCTCCCGCGCCTTTCGTCCTTCGTTCGACGAATGCCTTACGTTGCATATTCCTCGCGCGCAACCTGGACCTCACTGTGAGCCAACTTTTTGCACAATGCAATCGTGGCTTGGACCCTCTTAAATTATCGAAATGAGTTCGTATGTAGGTGGATCGACTTAGTTAGTTGCAAATGTTAGATGCGAAGTACCTTTCGAAGATTTACGCTGAAGATATCGCGGACAACGGTATCATGTTTGACATTTTGAACTGGAATCTGGGAGCAAATGTTGGTTGTTTCGATTTCATACGAATACGTGCCGTAATGGTCGGATGGCGTGGATCGAAAAGTGCATACAAATATCTTGTGTACTCAGCCGGTAGGCAAAGAGGTTGGAATGCATTGACCTAATGACTACGCCCAATCTACAGGTGAACAGTTTCACACGGTTGCATGAGATACTATTTTGATTAGGCGGATATCTGATTGAAGCTTATTAGTAATATGCCGGAGGGCAACCGAACTTGCCGGCGAGTAGACAATGGGAAAATTCGCGAACTACGCTTTAATGGTATGCAGAATCGATAACTCCAAATGGTTATTCGAAAAGAATCATATTTTGGTTAGAATTTTGGATTTTGCCCTGAAATATTAACAAGGACATGTTTGAAATGACCATTCTCTTTCATGCTCATTTCAGTGAGTATATTATCTTCAAATTATTAGCTAGTGAAAACAGTAAAACACTGAAAGGAAATGATTTCGAAGCCGTTGTGGATCGGGCTACCCCGTAATCGACGATGATATTGGAATGATTTACATGGATGTTACCAGTTATGCGTCTCACTTTTCGTTTGGGTAAATTCAACAACCCTTGACGCAAAAACTGAAGGCGCATAATGTCGAACGCTTTGAAAAAATTCTGTCTTATGTGTTACTGATTCACAAAACAATCTTTTTCACGGTCTTTACCATACAGAAAAAACAATCATCCTTTCCATTGAGTGTAGCCAAAAAATATAAGCCATACGTTCAATAAATTAAAGTAATTAATTCAAATAAATTAATATTTATTTGAAAATTACAATTTTTGTAATGGTTTATATTTCTTAAAATGCTCCAACTGATCAAACAGATAAAATGCTTCCTTTTGATTTTGTGATTCTTTTAATTTATTTACGAAATTGATTTTCGATCGCAATTTTTCGATCTTGTGGAGCGAGAGCCGCATACTTTTTTGAATCAGTGGTTTCTTTTTTTATTTTGAAGAAAACATTATTACTTTCTCTACAAAATTAAACTAAAATAGAAGAGAGTGTTTTGAGATCCATAAATCTTGAAAATACAAATAAATTGTGTTGATTGCCACGAACTTGAGCTTGGCATCATTGGAACGATAATTCTCGGCCATTTTTATTTTATTGTGATTTCGGGCGAGTAAGCGCCAGAACTGGCGCGGAGGGAATCCAAACGAGACATCAAATTTTCGACTATCCGAATCTCATTAATAAAGTGGTGAATGTTGTCCCCAAGGCGATGGCTGCACGAGCTATATGGTATGTCTCACCATCCTGTTGAAACTAGTGGTCCCCTGCGTTACGGCAAGTGAATTAAAGAGCAAGAACCTTATTGATCATGACTCCATAGTGGTTACCATTGACTGCAATGCGCCATATAGACCAAAACCAATGAGGATCAATGATTTCAACCGCCCATAGAGCACACCAAACAATAACTTTCACCGGACGTCATGGTATTGTGACAGCCGCCCGTGGTTGCTTATCACTCAAAATGTGGCAGTTTTAGCCATTCAAACAGGAACCACAAATATACCCTTTTGCTAAACATAACTTTCTTCTGAAATTCGGGATCTGCAGCGCTTTGTTCCTGGCTCCATACACAGAATCTATCCGTTCGTTCGGCTTCAATTCCTGCACGAGTTGAAATCAGTTCTACCATAGGTTCCGTGAACCCACGACCACCAGTGATGGATGATGCGTTCACTTCGCCTTCGAATTCTTTCACTCTCGCAGGACTGTTGCCAATCACAGAGAGAACGTTGTCTTTCTTCCCTGGCAACCTCTTCTCTGTTGTCTTCTCTTCTGCGCTGGTGAATGGCAGGGTACTCTAACAAAGAGGGTGAAATGCAACGGCATCCTGCAGTAAAAAACACAGTACTGTCAGAGATCGTTCAATAAGCCCATTCGCTACGAATATTTGAATATATTGAACATTTACTTCGAGCATCGCCTCATAGAGTAAAATAAACTACATAGTGTCCATAAGGCATCCTCCCTTTTATGTGATGGGCATTTTTTTTGCCATCAACAATGAATTTTGATTTTGCGTGAATATCTCGTTTTCGAGTCGATTAACCTGCCCAGGTATCTCACAGCTGATTCCGATTCGAATAGCAAAAAATGGAGATTGTTCCCCGAAAAAAGGGAGATCTCAATAACATTCATGAGTTAAAGACGGCATCACCAGAGTTTTTGAGGCATATTTGGACATTTAGACTGAGGACCATGAAAAGTTTCTCATATGGTTTCGTTGTCATTTTAGAACACGTTTTCAACGAATCCTTGTTTATCTCCACGCTCCACGCACTCCACGCTGTAAAACCCTCAGTCTGAAGCCCATAAATTAAAATAATCGATTTGCCCCATAATTTACACAAAACGAGCCTAACGATAAGACGGTTTCCATATTATGATCAACAAATCACAGCCTTTTCGAAAAGCATTAAGCTAGAAAGATTTTATAGTGAAATATAGTAAATACAATATAGTAAAAATGTGGCAGAAGCTTTTGATACTTTCGCTACTCCCAGATCACATCGAAATAGTTACAGAGACGAGTACCAAAAAATGTTCACACAGACCATCAGGCTCGTGGGTTCGGAAGGGAGTATTGAAAGACAAAAGAAAACAACTTTAGAGCTCACTTCTGGGTTTTTCCCTCCAACCAATCGTTAAAAAATCACTGTTGCTGCCATTTAAGTTTAACTTAACTTTAATTAAATCAATTAAAGCTGACATTTAACGTTGTCAAGTGAAGAAGCAGTCATTACTTCACAAAACTAACAAGAGATCTAGATGTGAATGGGTTTTAAAACATCAAAGTTTCACTGCAGAATATTAGTCAAATTTGTATTGTTTCTTCTCATAACCATGAAATGCTGTTGAAAGTTGATTCATTTTCGTTATTGTTATACCCCTACCCCTTCCTGCAGGGATTAGGATACTTGATCATAATATGTGAAAGGTAGTTTATTCTTTAATGGATATGCAATGACAATGAAGCTAGAAAACAGGGACACATAACATTTTGAAATGTATCGATAAGCTTCAAAAACACTAAAACCACAATTATCTTAGGTCAAATTAAAGGGTCTTGGGAAAATTTGAGAAGTGTCAACAGGATATCAAATTCTGCAGGAACCCGTGCTGATAAACATTGGAACAGTTAGTCTGGCCAGTTCGATAAGTCACTGAAAAATTTCAAAGGAATAAAAGAATGGTATTTAGGAACTAAGGAAATAAACTTAGGCGAAGGTATACACCCTGATCTCTAAGGAAGCCTCAAACTAATACAGACTCCTCTAGCAACCACGCTGAAGATAAGCCACCAAAGTGAAAAAAAAACTTGTTATTTACAGAATTTTCAGGTACAAGCGATTAACCAGGTACGCTCGCTGAATTATACTGCTGCGCATCTCGAAAAGCAAAAAAAGCAACACATGTCTCCAAAAGCACAAGTGATAGACAAGCCTCCATGGAGCGTTTCGTGTATTGACGAAGCAGCGAGTTCAAAGCACTCTCCTTAATCAGGCTTCTCAAAACAAGATAGTAATTAATCTCAGTGAACCCCTTCATGGTTCCCCGCCTTGACGTGGCGAGGGGGCCTACTAACTCCAATGAACCCAACGCAGCTACCGCACCCACTGGAAAGACGGGAGCATCAGCCAGAACGCTAATAAGAAAGGCGCCAATAAAATTGAAGCTTCAAAACAAAAGAGCTTCCTAACGAACCCTGGCACCAGCCAAAAAGCGGCAGCCAACCAAGGGAAACCAAGGAAATTGGCTGCTGCTGCAAAGGAAGCTGCACCACCAGCCGCAAAGGAGAAGGGTGAAACTGGACCTAAGCGGATGAGATCGAACGATAGCAACCAAGGCACTGGTAAAAAGGAACGGAGGATAAGCGCCGAACTCCAAACTTAAGCGAGGAAGTCCTATCGGGACGCAGCAACCGATGCACTAACGGTAGCGGTGATAGACTACCTAAATGAGACAGGTAAGATCCAACAGGATCAACTTGTGAAGCTGCAAACCGCCCTGTAGAAGTACCTGAAGATGGAGAGAAGAAGGACAAAGCGGAGAAAATCCCAACATTCAGAGGAATAAGACGGACAGCGGGCCATCTGGTTGTGACCTGTATCGACGAGCAGTCTCTAGAATATCTAAAGACTGCAATCGCCATGGTCAACACCACCCTGAACAAGGAGTTCAGAGTTGTCCCCATAAAGGAGGTACCGTTGTTATGCACCGTCAATGTATTTATACCTTAAACAGAGCGCACACCGCAGGAAGCCTTCGAGACGCTTAAACTGCACAACTCGGGGTACGAAACAGAAAGGTGGCATCTTTTCGTGGAGAAAGGAGTCACCAAATAAGGCATGGTCCTGGTACTGGGCATGCGAAAGGAAGACGTCAGTGTTCTGAGGGACAAAAACGGACGACTGAGTTTTGGTTTCACCCAGGTGACTGCCAGACCTAAGGCGACCGAACCCTACGACCAAAAACGGAAAACTGATGCGGGCGACCCAAGCAAATCTGCATCACAGCAGGGCGGCAACAGCCAACCTGCTTAAGCATCTAGCAGATGGGAGCACCGACATAGCATTGATACAAGAGCCTTACCAGCTGAATGGAAAGATACTAGGAATCAGTGCAAAACAATTTAAAATCTTTGCTACAAGCGGGGTAAATAAAATGCGTAGCTGCATTATATATCGGGAGGAAGTTAATTTAATTTTTCTACCGTATTTCAGCAACTGCTAGCTAAAAGGAAGATTACAGCCGAAGAAAACGGCGTAACCTTGAACAAATGGACCAACAGGGGTACACCACAAGGCGGCATATTATCACCACTCACAGTTAACTGAATAGTGGAAGACCTCAACGAGAAGGGTTTCAAACGATATCGTTATACTGATAAGTGGAAAGTTCCCGGAAACCATGTCGGAATTGATGCAGACCGCACTCTCACATCATTTCGAGTGGGCGGAACTAAACGGACTGCGCATTAATGCCGACAAAACGGAGCTTATGCTTTACACAAAGCGCCGTAAACCGAAGAGATTTTCACCCCTGACCGTTGACGGAAAACATATAAGTTTAGTAAACAAGGTGAAATACCTAGGAGTAACTTTGGATAGTAAGCTAACTTGGACTCCACACATAGTAGAAGTCAGACAGAGAGCTACAGCGGCGAAATTGCCCACGCATTAACATTGGTTTGGTGGCAGACATTACAGAAGAAAACCATTGCAAAAGAGCTAAAGAAGATCCGGCCCACCTTGGCATCACAGGTGCCAGTAGGACTACGCCAACTGCTGCAATGGAGATAATGCTCAATCTCATGCTACTCGACAAACTCATCTTCAGAAGAGCATCACTTGCGAGCATCAGATTAAAATCCACATATAGGGTATCTAACCATCCACAAACTGGGCACGTATGCATTTTGGAAAAAATGGAGAGAATGGCACCGTTAAGTAAAAGGGATCTGGATAGATTCCAACCGATAGTGGACACAACGATTCGATACAAGATCAGCATACCGACCAGAAAAGCGTGGGAGACGGTGCAGGATTCCACATCTGGAAGTGAAATTATAATCTACACCGATGGTTCCAAAACGGATGAGGGAAGCGGCGTCGGTCTCTTTTTCCCAGGTCACCCGCAACTCAACCTAAGTTATAAACTAGAGAGCCACACCACAGTTTTCCAGTCGGAAGTGTTTGCAATAAAAGCGGCTATAGAAGCGGTAACAAATAACATTAATAGAAGAATACAAATACTCTCGGATAGTAAGTCAGCACTACAGGCGCTCGCCTCTAATCGCATAGTTTCACAAGTGGTGCAGGGTTGTAGCCAGGCTCTCAGATCCACAACAACCCGAGTAAATGTAAAACTGACATGGGTCCCTGGACACAGTGGTGAAGAGGGAAACGAAAGAGCGGATGGGCTAGCGAGAGCTAAATCAGCCGACCAAAATGCCCCTAAAATAGACATAATTAAAGTGCCACTAGCAACGGTAAAAAGGGAACTAGACGAAAACTTCTGGAAAGAGACAGATACGGCTTTGAATGTCAAGAATGACTGCAGGATAAGTCGAGCTCTTTGGCCTAATCCTAACAAAACGAGGGCAAAACAACTTCTTGGGAAAAACAGAAATGGTGTTAGAACATTGGTGGCAGTATTAACGGGCCATAATCTTCTACGTCAACACGCCAAACCAATAAGACTCTAAACAGATGACACCTGCCAAGGACGAAGAAAGTACAGAACACTTCCTCGTAGATTGCCCGAGTCTGGCCAACAATCGCCTTATTTGGCTGAAGTGTACTGGCGTAACAGAATTGGAACACTTGGCGACCACAGAGCTGGGGGAATTCCTTGGTTTCTGTAGGACGGCAGGATCGACCATCTGTAAACAATAGTACTACACGTGGGGAGCTAAGGGCCGATTCAGGGCTTTGCAATGGTTTAAGCTTAGCAGGTGATAGGTAGGAAAACTGTAGCCAATTGGAATAAAAGGCTGAGTATGCTGAATAAGCAGTAGAAACTCAACTAATCTCTGAACTTAATGTGTGGACGAAAAAAGGCTCGTATCCCCTAATGATTCTAATTACATTTTTGACAAACCTTAAACCTTTTCTGATTGTATGAAAAATGCAGCTTTCACCATACAAACAATACTCCAGCTCCGAATTCCAGGAAATTCAGTTTGAGAAAGAAAAAGGAAAGAAAGAAGAAGAATTTGGAAAATGTTTTTTAGATTCATCACTGAACTGTTTATTGAACTATACCTACATTATTGAAGGTAAGATTTCGAAGCAAATCTGTGTTACTTTCAAATTTTTGGAAGTCCAAGCCCCATTGGCAAGCGACAAATGGGCATTATGCAATGATTTTATTATCACTGACCACTCCAGGTAGCTTTTAATTAATCCAGGTAATTATAATTCAAACTCAGGGAATTCAACGTTAGAACCTGGAAAACAATTGGGATATCCCTAACTCTGATTTAATCTCAGGTCATAGTTCAATTCAAACTTATCTCCGGAGTAGGATAGGATTTAAAACTTACTCCGCGTATGACTGATGCTTCTGTAACAATTATTTTTCAAGTGTTGAAAGCGATGATGCAACGATGCTATACAAATTCCTCTTTTTTTAGCATCTGAACCTTAAGTTGTGTTCGGAATTTTATTAGGGCGAAGATATATTAGAAACTGCCTATGACCCTAACTTCCTTCACCTCATTTTTTCATCGTGAAAAAGCTGTTTAATTAACTGATAATCCGCGGCCGTTCGTCCTGAAATAACTACAACCAGTGGGAGGGGTTCAATGGAAAGCGACTATAAAAACCACTATCCTACAAGGACTATATACATTATTCTGTACTTTTTTCATGATATACATCAAATCCTTTTTCGGACCAAATTGACACTATTTACGAGTCATTACCATAGTTAGCGCGAAATACTGGAAGCAGAATAAAATTTTCTATTTTCCTGTTTAGCTTCCTTGTATCCATAAACAGATTTTGAGGTACCTTTTATGACGCCTGCGATTTTTGACTATCAAAAAATGAAATCATGCACGTTCATTTGAAAACGGACAATAAAACTGACATGTCATCATCATATGTGGTATCAATCATTTTTATCGAGTGTGCTCATTCGAATCTTGGCTTGATTTATTTATTGACGTCATTGGGATTGTCCCTGCTTATCTTTTACCCTTTGTTCATTCAATATTCTATCCCAGTTGAGGTGATCGCATGAACGTTGTATTACTTGGGAGCTTTATTCGTTCTTCCATAAAAATTTAACGTGATTTACTGTCCTATTCCTTATGCAGATTTGGTGGTTTGCTTCCGTAGTGTACTTAGCGTTTTGGTGACCATGCAACCATTTAAGTAGTTGCTATTTAATTACTGCCATAAGAGGAATCGTTGGCGTGTCAACCAGTGAATAATTACTTTTTGATTGAAACACGCATAAGTCGACCGAATTTTAAGTTGTTTTCAAATAATTCAGCTTGCGTTTCTTTCATTTTTAGGGTCCCACTCACATTGAACTCCAAAAGATGTTTTAACTATGTTGGCAATGTTAAACTTGATGGAGGCCGATAGAGGACTTAGATTAGACTATAGGAGTTCATTCTACTCCAGCAAAGGAACAAACACTTGGCTGAGAGCATTTTTTGTTTTCTTTTACTTTTTTTTGGTGATCTTTTTTAAAAATATTATTTGCGTAAGATGTTTGATGCATTGAAAATCTTGCTAAGGTTTCCTTCATGAACTATCTTATCTAACTTATCCTGGAATCACTTTTAAGAGTTCAATGAAATATGTTTTTGATAAATTAAGCATGTAAATTATATCAAAAAGTTTGACTCACCTTCTTTGGTAACCGCTTCCGCTTCGCCATCGCCCACTTCCACCTGCGAATCATAAACATCGGAAAAATTAACGCGGGTCACGTGGCGAACATAATTTGTTTCATGTTTATTCGTATTGTCTCGATTGAGTCGACGGGGTGGCTTTGGAATTGCATTTGGTTGTACGCGATCGAACTCAAAACTAACATTATACGGCTTACGATATTTTCTACGATTATTTTTATCGTATACGATATTTTTTGGTAATTGCTTAGCTGGGAATGTATTTTTAGTTGGATCGGCACTTGCAACCCTGCCTGCCTCTGCGGGGTAGAAGGTGGATGTTGGGATGGCAGTGGTCGCAGTTGATGACGTTGATGCCGAGCTTCCGTTGGACTCATCGGCATTGCCGGTAATTGTAGCGGTAATGGAATCACAGCCATTGGTTGAAGATGGTGTCAGCAACAAAATCACCACCATTCGATCATTTGAGAGGGGTTAAGATGCAAGGGTGCTTTGCACAATAGCGCGAACATGAAGTCTCGGGTCGCCGTCTTGCATACGATATTTTGTTACGATATTTTTTTCCACGTTTTCTACACTTCTATTATACTTTTGAAAATAACAAAATGTCCATGACTATGGACTGCGGTTTTTCTCTGATCTTTTCAAAGTTCCAACCATTGTTCGCGCAATCAATCGAACACGCACATTGCGATAATATCGTAACCATACGCTGAATCACTAATTAGTAGGACCGATTATTCGCTGTGTAAACGTATGATGAACTTTTTTTCCCAGTGCATGCTAAATCTATTCAAGCGATATTATAGTAGATTGTTAAGAATCTATTAATAACGTATAAAAATTGATACTGAATTGTTTGTGAGTTTTGTCTTTGCTGAGACGTTGAAGGTTATTCCATATCGTGACGGTATTGAAAAGAATTGAGAAGAATAATAATTTACAAGCGGGTCGTTTTGAAATTGTTAAAAAACGAAGTGAAATCACGACAATCTTTTGCCAATAAACAATTAATTGATATGTTGGCAAACGGCCGTATGAGAAGGTTGAACTTCAACGTGCGAAATAATTTCGAGAATTTAAACATGAGCCGTAAACTGCATACAGAATGCAAATTTAAAAAATGAGTCCATTGTTTTATTGCTCATGCCAAGTAAGGTTCTAACTTTAGCCGTCGAAGTCTTGCGTGGAGTCATAGCTTAGCTATAGGAGATATATAATATATTACCGATTCGCGTAGATGAGAAATATACCAAGTAAATCAGACAACATTTCAGGAAAACATAAAATTGGTGAGAAATGTTTGAAAATCTATAGAAAAACGATTTTATTGAATAACTTGCTCAATCGATTCAAAACCTCATTATGAATCGTTTAGTAATCATAATAGGGACAAAAATTTTAGTTTACCAATTTAAAATTAAATTTAGAATATAAAGACTCTGAGTCTCCATCATATGAACCCATTTAAACCTATCGGCATGTTATCGCCTACGCAATCTCTTTTTTCAAAATCATTCATCCCCTCTCCTTCGTTTGTTATAGCTCTTTGGTGATTAAGGTAGAACTTTTCACAATTATAGATTTCACAAGAATTGCCCCACGAGTGTATTTCAGGAAATATTCGCTGGTGTAAGCCGTGATGAAATAACAAAACAGTCAGAACACTCTCACAGGAGATTATGAAGAAAGAGATAGAGCAAGTTAAAGTGGATTTAAAGTTGTATAAGTAGTTTGTTATTTTGAACAAAACTTTTTGTGTATTAAGCTTTTTTTTTGCAAATGAAATAAACAAAATGAGAAGAGAAAAAATTAATCTACAGAGCTCGAAGAATCTTGTCAGGTCGGGATTTCCATTGCGTTTCCATATTACGCCGTGGTATGAAGTAAATGCGGGACCGTCACGGATGCTTCAGCACAGATCAAAAGAGCGCATGTATGAGAAAATATATTCCCAGGCTAAATTACTGGAATGTTTTTTGTGGGTAGAGAAGTATATTTGAGCCATCGTATATGGATAAAAAGAATATTATCAAGAATATTCGAAGAATATTCAGTAAAATTTCAAATTAAATAATTAATTTCAAAAGTAAATTAAATTTCAATAGGTCACCGAATGTAGGATTCTTAGCTTTTCCCCATAGGTAGTTTTTGAAGAACAAATGTTAGAGCAAACCTGTAAGAAACCCTCGCCGATAGGCTTACGGCGAGTGACAAGTTTGCCAAGGGTGTACCTAAACCAAATACTCTCGGCGAAAATTTGATCGATGAGTAAAATGAATATTGTTTTATAAAGAAAAAATTAAAGCAACCAACAGAACTGGTAGAATTTTTACCTATGACGCCTGTCAGCTAACAATAAATAAACGCTGACGAAAGGTGTCCCTAGCAGATCATATGGAATACTGCTGAAGCCTTATTGTTCTTTGGACGCTGAGGATCGAACCGAAACTTTGATCGATAAGAGGTTTAGAAATTTTCTAAACCTATTGTCAATCAAAATGCGGCATGACTGTACAGAAATGAAAGTAAAAGTAATCCGTTTCCGGAACGGCTGGCGACTTGTGATAGAGAATTCATACTCTTTTTCTTGTAAGCGAGGAGAAGGTTGCTTATGACGAGGATCAGACTCCCAATGGCACAAGCCAAATGGAATACCGACTATCATGTCAATCGGAGTACCAAGCTTGGTACTCCAGTTTGAAAGATAATTTCGCACTTGTTCTCCCTATTCTACGCTTTTTCGCACATTGGATTTACAGGGTTTCTTTCACCAGCGAAAGGTTTCTGTTCCCTGCACACTCGACGTCTCCAGTAGATCAATTATGCATTTTTTTGTCGTAAGGATTGCCCGAGCTTAATGTACCCGTCTCCATTTGCTTGTTTGTCGTCTCCATTTTCAAGCCGTTTTCACCATCTTTTTGATGAACGTTTCACTTTTTCGACAGGATCAACGGGCAGTCTGCTGCATCTTCTGAATGAAATAAAACGGAATGACAGTCGTCATCTTCCCCTCCAATACAGAATATGAAGTTTGTAGACCGTAACTCATCCAGCTTGTGCAGATAAGACTGAAAACATCTGTGAATACTGAATATCTGGGCCCAGTAGAAGTAAATCTCACTATGCTTTCGACTAAGCGAGGCCCCTGCCACGGGCTTATATGCCATTGAATCGAAAAACTCCGCTTGGACTCTATCAGCAAGTCCAAGTTCTTGAATGAATGTTTCGACTTGACTGAGGACTTTCCGCCCGTTGGACCGACAGGATGCCTCCACCTGTTGGGCGGCAGTCACCACCTCCACTAATGCATCTATAGTTGGGCGCACAACTGTGAAACAGTCCTGCTGCGGAAAGAGATCCCAAGCAGGTGCCAAGAGGTCCCGACCCTGTCTAGTATGCATAGCGCACGAAAACTTGAAATTGAAAATGCATTGACTTAAGTCAAGTTCTAGATGATGGAAAATTGATACCTTAGAATGATACAAGCGATCGGTACAATGTTTAGGCCATTGAAGCTATTCCCGTCTAAGTGGCTGACGTGAGCATCCGAAGAATTTGATTGGCTAATTGTTTTTCTACTCATTTGTCCAAAGTTTGACTTAATCTTATGGCTCACTGGGTTGGCCAAACAAACCGAATATACACAGAATTAATCGATGTTGTCTGTTGAGCGATTCAGTAAAGGTGTTATTATCGACTAGTTTTATGAGACTGGGCTTAAGGATATGACGAACGAACTGCAGGCCCAAACAGCTGAGACTAATGAACACAGACAGATCAATCCTTGTTGAAGACAGTGCTCAAGCAAACCTTGAAAGATCTACGTTACTGATACTGCAAAGGCTACACCCAAAATACGTTGGCATCTACCATATTTGCCATTGCTTGCTCCAATGTATATCATTTTTCCGAGTTTTAAGTAGTTTTCGCTGGGAAAAGTGGTCAATTTCGAATGGCGCCTTCGCTAAGTTATCACCAACTGACCTCCGGGCTTACTCGCCTGTGGAATGATTCAGCTAGAAATAGAATGGTTCGTTATATTGACCCGGTTTAAATGAGGGGCAATTAAGCTAAATAAAAAAGGAAATCGTGATTGGTAAGAAATCTGGTAAACAGTTGCAAAACCGAAACATCTCAGGGAAGAGTTTTTTCAACACGTAAACGTCATCTTAAATGGTCAAACCTTTGTGTTATCACCATGTTGCTCAGCACTAAGAACTTAATTGTTTCTTCATAGAAAAGGAAAAGATAAAAGTCAGCTCTTCAAAAGACTTCATCACAGTGCCCCCTAAATTTCAGATAAAATGAAAATGGTAATCGACCAATATGCCCTATCTTACACCGAACGCATTTTCCTAAAATCGAAAGCAGCGAGCACCATTTCATTGAAATCGAAATTCTATCAGGGAAACCCAACATAAAAATCCCATCATTACCGCCATCATTTTAATGTTTGCTGCTTCCACTAATCAATTTTCTTAGGTAGTCATGGGAACAAGAGTCTAATTAACTATACATCAGGGAAAAAAGCTGCATCCTATCTATGGCATGCTGCATTCCAATTACTCGTACATTACGACTAACTGTGCAATATGTTAACATTTGTGAAGAAACTAGAAAAAATCGATTAAGCTGCATAATCAAGTGAATAAATTACTGATTGTTTCATGCCTATCAAAAGCCAAATAATATTTTCACCTGGCGCTTTTGTAACACTGTTATAGACAATAAACGCCGGAAATACATTGGTGCCACGATGACTTTGAAAATTTGACCGTACGAAGAGTATCTCTCGCATTTCCAATCAGGAAAAGATACATCTTGAAAAAATCGCACAAAGGCATTTCACTGCTTTTTGAGTGCATCGCCAGCGGTGAAAATTTAATTTACCTGTCAGATATTTGAAAAATCTTCCCAGGCCAAATTGCTGGGATGATGCAACTCGCGTTAGTTAACATGATCAAAAGCTCGCGGAATTGGATATGGTTTAATTGCGCTACAACTTTTCTTTTCTTCTCTTATTTTTTATTTGCTTACAGGTGTCGGTTCACAGCGACGGTGGTGGGTAATCTGAAGAAGGATGCATCCTTTTTTGATGCTAATTTCTGCTTCAATAAATTCATTTCGTCAATGCATTCCAAAAATTATTGTGGCGTACAAAACGAATGGCGAAAACGCTTAATTGTTCCCAGTATTCTGCGGGACTCAGCTTGGAGGCTGATGACTATCCAATTCTTTCCATTCTCTTGCTATAATTGCTTACGAATTTGTAATTTAAATAATTATGTATTCAGGTGTTGATCTTTATTGTACCAGTAGCGATTCAATGGAGACGAATTGCTTTTGTTCCACATTTGCCAAGCATAAACGTATACGCAACCAATTCAAAGGCTAAAGTCTTTTCATTGAAACGCGCAACAATTAATTAAATGATTCTGCAATTTGCAATTATTATAGTGCTAGACAAATTAGATAGAGGAATAATGTCAATGTAATGTGAGATGGTTTTTATGCTTCGTTTGCATTGGACACTTTTTTACAACAAGTTATTAAGTGTTGAGCAATCGTGCGTTTCAATTACGATTGTGCAGACAACGCGTTGTCAAATGTAATAATTAGATGGCGAAGCATGGATTTTTTCAAACATCCTGTAGATGAGCCAACTATTCGGTAATTAATTCATTGGCTGGCAAAGAATGTTAATGGTGAACGAGTCAATTTTTCATTGGCACCAATCCATTTTGAGCACTTTGAACATGCTGCGATAATTGAAAATTACATGGAAATCTCGGCCAGGAATGTAACGTATTGAGAATTGAGAATTAATGTTGAAGGACGGTGTACCACTATGCATGAAAATATTACACTGTGCAAGAAATTAATTTATCTAGTGAAACCAAATTGACTGATTTCTTGCACTCTTTGGTCGATTTTTTATTGGAAAGGAAATTTTTTATTGGCACAATATGTAAAATTTTTCTTTAGAAATCTTCAAAGTAGATCCCATTGGAGTCGATAACACGCTGATACCGGATTTTCCAATCCCCGAACGCTCCCTGGAAGTCGGCACGTCGTAGCACCTTGAACGTTTTCCAGAGTCCCGAACCGCGTCCCCTTAAGGTGTCTCTTGTTCTTGGGGAATAGAAAGCTGTCCGCTGATGCCATATCCGGGCTGTAAGAAGGCTGTGGCAACGTTGCTCTCGACTGTTTGGCCAACTGCTCGGTGACGAGCAGGCAGGTGTGCGACGGAGCATTGTCGTGATGGAGGATCCACGAATCGGCAATCTCCAGACGGACTCGGCTAACAACCTCATCTGCGATAGCCCGAATGCTCAGACGACGATCACTATTCAACACATCACGCACTTTTTGCACATTTGTGTCCGTGTGACTCGTTGATGGAGGACCGACGCGCTGTTTGTCGTGGACGTCATCGCAGCCCTCCCGGAAATTTATGTGCCACTGACACACTTGAGTTCTGGACAGAGCATCCTCACCGTAAGCCTCTTGAATCATTTGAAGAGTTTTCGTGGCCATTTTCTTGAGTTTGACACAAAATTTGATGCTAACACGTTGCTCGATCGTACGCTCCATTTTCACTCCGACGACGTAAGTGAACACGCACTCCGCTCTCGCTCGATGCTATCTCTCCAAGCGCTTGGAGGACACTGCTGCAGCCCGGTTCCCTTTCCCTAGACCCCCACCACCACTACAGCACCAGATACCGGTTAGCAGACGCTTTGACGGCGCGGGGCAGGCTCAGTCCGGTTACTTATTAGACCCCGTAAGTTTAGTTCAAGTTAGTTAAGTTTTTGAGTCTACAACACACACTGAAGAAAGAGGAACTCTTATCTCCGAAATATATATATATATATATATATATATATATATATATATATATATATATACATGTCTCTATTTTGACAGAATTGCACTGCCAATTTATCGTATAATACAGGCGATGTTCGCGGGCGAAGAAATGCATCGTTTTCTATGGAAAAAGAAATGGAAATATGCTTTGATTTATTAGTATTGCGCTATGCTGCATGTTCAACAAAGCCTTGAAAGAACATATATCATCTATCGCAGGCTTTTCTGTGCTTACTCCTAACATGAACCCCTTACACGAAATCCATACCCTGTATGAATTAGAGAATTAATAGCAAATCTATAAACTTTTTTTGGTGATTTGAGTCTTCTTTCGCAAACGTCTTATGATTTGTATATACACGTGCAAGATGTTTGATAAATAATTACGATTAGTTGATTCCCACCACGTCTCTGAGACGTCCTGTTTATGTTTGGCCCCGTAGAACTATCACGTCTCCCGTAATTCATTGTAAGCTAAGGGGTTAAAATATCAATAACTTATCAAGGATCCTCAATATTTTGGCGTATGTTGCAGGCTAGGCAAAATCACAGCTGTCTTTTATGAAATTTTAAGAGAAAAAAAGTTATGATGGGTGGCATTTCTCAGTGGTTAATGATAAATAATTATTTTTTTTAAGGAAACATGTTTTATAAATAGTGCTTTGGCGGATTGATTTACGTTATATCATACAACTATTATCGCGCCTGCACAGGCCCTTCTTCAGTAAATTCATTATTTTTACAAAAAAGTTTAATTTCTAGTCGTTTCCCAGAAGGTTTCAAGCAACTGATTTAATAAATGCATAACTTTCTTCCATAAATACGAGAACTGCCCAGTTATACTTAACACATGGCTCTAGCACTTTGATTTAACGCTACATACGGCTAGCAATATCATAGCTTTCAATAGATGGATTTTCTTTCACCACAAATTTGATGACACCTCCTGCGAACCGAGATGACCTGATTTACACATTGCAATTTTTTCAGTATGAAGACACATTAAAATGAATGCTCATGCATCAAATCCGGTAACCATTGGTAAAATGAAAGAGAACATCATTGAAGAGCTAGAAGACCAGATAGCATAGCATATAACTCAAAATCTTCAAAACAATTAAGAAAATTGAAAGGAAGAAAAATGAATTAGTTTAATGAAAGAGAAAGCTTCAGCTCTAAGCAATAAAAGACAACGTTAAATTCAAAAAGAAAATGGGAAAAAGCAACGAAGCATAACACGGAAAGACTCCAACTAGAAAAGAAATCAATGGAACGCAACGAAGAAACAACAAAATATTAAGAATCTGGATTGTGAAAATTTTGTGAAAAACCGATTTTACGAAATTTTTTTTCGAAAAAATTCCTCGATTCCTTACACGTTCAGTAATCGCTTCCTAAATATGAACAAAGGAATTCAATGTACATATGTGGTAATTTCTTATACCACAAGGTGTCCACTGATAAGATACCACAGCACTACTTTGAATTACAAAACTGCACATCCCTCTGCACGCCTAGAGGGATGCAAATAATTGCAGGTGAAGAAAGGTAATAAGTCGCAGATAGGCAACCCAGGTCTAAGTCTCACGCGGTGTCTCTTCCCTTAAATATTGAGGCTTCATAAAGCAGAGTACAACTGCCATGCAGATGTAAATTTGTTATCGATTTTCCATTTCAGTCTGCTAGAAGCTGTGAAGAGTGTTCTTGCTACTCATGCTTATGTTTGGGTCTAGAATTGCAGGAGCATGTTATAGCAGTCTCTTAAAAACTGACTCACGGTCACGTTATCAAACGTTTTTTGCGAATAGAATTGGATTTGCTCTTCGAATCTCCAATCCTATATAGTTGGTCCAAGTACAGCTTGAAGTGGCTGGTTTGCCTAGAGTGCAGCAGCTTCTACTAAGTGATTCCTCTGTAGTCTCAGCAAACTCACAGCATCCTGTGAGATGCTGTGGACGTGAATTACTTCCTGTGGACGTGAATCCTGCCCTTGTCACAGTTTAAGAAGAGTCATAAAAAAGAGATTCATCAAAAGGTCATCAAAAAAAAAGAAGAGGAAAACAATGGGCGAAAACCGACGGTTGCTGATTCGAATGAAGACTGTTTGGTCAAAAACGTAACGCAGCCGACAGGAAAGCCGCTGTATTAACATCAGAAGTAGGTTTGTTTGATCCAGAGGCCCAGTGGATCAAGTGCAAGTGTTAAGATTGGATGCGTCCAAAAATGCTTTTTAAAATTAAATAGTGAAAATAAACTCTAGAAATGCGCTTTTCTCGAATTTTTTCAAGCTGTGGACTGCTATTCGTGAAATCCACTTGTCGGAATTTATCAATTCTTATTGGATCTCCTTTATTAAGGTGTCACACGTTACAACTGAGCAGAGAATTACGCCAATATTCATTACAATTAAAAAAATGTTTGAAAAAAAAAGCGATATAAAGTGCCACTTAAGGCATCCGCCAGAACTTATCCTTCGCTTGATTTTTTTTTCAATTTATAACAAACCATGCATAGATCTTTCTGCTAACATCCTCCTTGATCTGTTTCTTCTTTTGTGTTCAGGAGTAAAATTTCTGAGGTACACTACCAAGGAAATAACAAATTTGTTTTCAGTGGACCTCTTAAGTTTTTATAAACAATCGGCTTTGAAGGCTTAGCCGAGATGAAACGAGTAGTGAAGATATGGCGCTCGAACATATAAGCAAGACATAAGGAGCATAGAAAAATATCGAATCAGGTGGGATAGCAGGAATCGGATCAAAAGAAGTGAAGCAAATTATAGCGCTGAGCCGTTGGGTTAACATAGAAGACCGCTAGTCATGTGCAGCACATGAGGTTTCAGAAAACTGGATGTAAAAAAGAGCATCGGGATCTAGAAACACGGAAGAGAGGATCTACGCAACGCTGACCAAGGAAACGTGTACATCGGGCTGTTTAAGCAATTATGTCTAATTATAAGGACGTCCAAATATCAGGAGGACCTGTAAATCTGACCTGTCAACATGGACCTGACCAGGACCTGTACATATCTAGTTACAAGTAAATTAATTACATGTTGGCTTTGTTGATATAAAAAAATCGGGAGCATTCTTTCGATTTGTATGCACTAAAGTAGTCTGCAAGGCGTAGCTGAGTGATATATTTGCAAATGTAACATAGACTATCTCACACACAAAAAAAAAACATTTTTGTGTTCATGTGATGTATCATGTGATATTTTTAAGGTTGAAACATAAGAGATAACACGAGAGTAAACGAAATTTTGTAATCAATGCGTACGCAGGATCTGCGTTAGCAAAGTTCAATGAAGCTGCCCAGCTCCCACCAGAACTCGAATTCGTCAAATTATCTAACACATCGTAATCCCTCATGGTCAACACCTGTTGTGCCAATCTTGTACCATTCCCAGCTGATTAGCACTTCAACGATTTGTTTATCTTTCAAAAAGACGCGACATTGACTCATTATTCGAGCAGCAACACAACTTTTTACCATTTGTTTCCATGACTGAGCTCAAGGAAATTCCCACGGAGGCACCCTTACCGCAACAAGTCCAAATATCATTGCTTCAAACATTCCGAATGCAATTATTGCGATACTTGTTGGCTTCACGTGAAAAGTAAATTTTCAACTCCACATGACTTTTCTCTCATGTCCCAACTCGAACCCCCCAACCGCGTCGCAACAGTCCAAGTCTGCAGTTGTTAGTAAGCAAAAACATTTCTGTCTTGTATCCTCGTAAATTACCAAAGTCATTTGTTTCAATCTTATACAATTAGCGTGATTGGTGTTTGGTCTTGTGAGGTGCAGCACTGGCTGTGGAAGCAGTAGGTCGAGGGCGAAGACAGTATTTGGACACTGGGCCCCAAGTCACCAAAGTCGGTGCACCAGCGCCAACAAACTCTTGACACTCTTATGCAATCTCCTTGGCGAAAGACTTACAAGTCTAAGCTGAAAGATACTTTTTCACGCTAGTCATGAAATCGTACAAACAAAATTCTCTCTGCCATTTGTTTTCATGCTGAATCGAATTCCAGTAATTTCCCAGCAATTCGTCTGTTAATTAGTGATTTGAGTGGATAGTTCCTAATAGTGGATAGCACTTTGGGACACTGAGAAATTTTCGGGGCACAACGTAGAGAGGGGTGTGGGAAGTATGAAATCAGAACGTGGGAAAATTATTAAAGATATCATAGTTTTCGTGAACGAAAGGAGCGAGCCCTATGCGAAATCAATGGATCTTTGCAGCTCACGTGCTCATAATAGCAGATCCCATTGTCAGGTTTCGACGCTTGCAGTCGCCCACAATTGGTTTCATGTCTTATTTTCTACACACGAACAAAGGCTGGTTTCCTCGGCGGATCGGCGAATCTGAAGTTCAAAACATGAGTTGTAGATATTACACAATTGCATGACCAAAACTATTTCGCAGATACTTTTACGAATTACCGCAAATCAGCTAATCCCTGCTGTGATGTCCAGCGCTGGGAGGGTATGAGAACGAAATCTGCGTTCTCTTCAACATGTAGTTAATGCATGTCGTTGTACAATCCTCTAACACCTTTAAAAGCCAATTTCATATTTAAGTCTCATAAGCTGTTTATTATTAGATTGTTAAGAGCTCAATTTGAAATTTCTTTTCAAATGCGGACTCCCTACTAAGTTTCCCACGATTCATCTTTCTTATCCTGAAATGTCGGGAGATGCAGTGGTGCTGCTGCTTGGAAAACCATCAGCAATTCAACCTTTAACTCGAATTGAACCAAACAAACAAGCATTTGTACTTAGTGCCATTAAGTCGGTCATCAGATCATTAGACTCGTCTGGTTCTTCTCTGACCAATATTTGCAACAAGCGAACTACTAGCGTGTTAACAGTGGGATTTGAAGACAGTTGGAAGAAGAAGCAGTTGGGGAAACAATGGATGAAAATGACGAAATGTTCAAAACTCACGTTGCGCAATCGTCCAGCGATTGCACAATTGCTTCAGCAACAACAACCGCATACTGTTAAGCCGACGACGCCGAAGAAGCACAAGAAGAAGAAGAAGAGTCAGCTGGAGCCCCCATTCTGCTTTCTTACACCAGTGATGGCCATTGTGCGTCTATCTGTGTCCATGTTGGCTTCTAATCATCTTCAATGCAGACCAAGTCCAACTTGTAACGTTTCAGCTCTGGGCATGTCACGATCACAGCAGCTTCTGTCGTCTTTTGGTATCTTCTGAAGACATTTTTTGAAGACGCATTGCACGGTATGCCGAGGAAGAAGCCCCTGGTTATGTGACATTGACAAGATTGCATGGTTGTACTATTTTTAGTAGCTTTTAGCGCACCAACTAGAAATTTCTCACATTATTTGCATACACGCTTCGGTTGGGTTGGTCTGGCGTTGGGTCGGCGCGCAATACGGAAGACACATATCAGTTTCACTTTCAAATGGCGAAGAAGCAAACCAAGACTCGCCACCAAGATTCCAAGGCCCCAGTCGACAATTATGTAGGAATTGTACAGGAGACTTAGATTACGTCAATGCGCGCAATGTGTGGTTAAGGGAAAGTTGGCGTTTTCCAACAATTGTTATTATCGCTCCAAACACGGAATATGACTACTTGTTGTTAGCAAGAGAAGTACTAAGACGTTGATGAACTGATTGTGGGCAGACGGGATTGGTAATCAGTTTGATAGTTCAAGAACGTATCAAAACCAACAAGACTTCAATGTTAAATCGCCAATGAGCTGATTGTGATTGAGATGTTAAGGATTCAAGTAACGTCTTTAAGCTTACCGACAGTCCTTGTAGTGTTTTATTTCACAGTATTAGGATTATATTTGAAAATCATGCAAAATAACTTCGTGAAAAAATGCGTTTGGGGTCCTTTTTAATATGCGCCGTTCCACTTTCTGTACATATCCTAACAATAACTCTACTGGCTGAAACAGTCCTGGCAAGTCTTTTTGTAACGACTTTAAGGGATTTTGTACATTTTCATCTGTTTCTCCTTCAAGTCCAAGTCTTGTCAACAGTCCAAGGGTTGAATCTTTTCACAGTTCTTCATTACAAATCTTTCCAGGAGTATATTGAGTTTCGAAAATAGGTCATAGGTGCATGCATAGGTCAATGAAGTTATAGGCAATTTCTTGCTATGATAACTTTACGCTCAATTCAGGGTTGAAGTTCGTGGTCATAGTGCAGGGCAATGAATTCGCAAAATTTTATTGTGAGAATCCCCCTTGACAACAACATACCCTCTCGGTCTCTTTTAAACCAAATGAATATTTGTCAACTAGCGACCCCAATTCCATCGTTATTTGGCACCAGCTTACATAGAGGTGAATACACAGCCCAGTTAATGTTGACGCTTTCGGGTACAATACCGCCTAAATTCATGCATAGCCATTACGTACTAAGATAGTCCATCCATACGAATCGGGGCTTACCAGTTATCCATGGTAACTAAACATACCTAGAAGGTTGAGGTTTGATAGAACCACATGATATTCCAAACTGCAGTGTTTAGCGAGACCGAGGAAACGACAATTTCCGTCAGGTCAACACAGCACTAAAGAGCTTTTCTCCTTCGAATGAGATCTGTCGGCCCCCGGAGTAGTGCAGGTTTATATAGTCATAAGAGCTATTGTGAGTACCTGGGTATCTACCTAAAACTGAGGTACCGGATTAGGTTGAGGTCTTACAACTTTTATACTAGTGATACGCTCCGTAAGTTTTTCTGATGCTGTCACGAACAACACTACTCTAATGCATCACAAGCTAGCACGATACTCCCCGAAAGGACATAACCCTGTAAAGTGGCCCATCCATACGAACACCGACTTACTAGCCATTCTTTGTAGCCACATACCCATATGAGGTTGAGGTTTGCGGAACTAGTCGCAATATATATGACACATATATATTCCGTGTCTGCACTTTGCATTAAGATCCTAGTTCTTTGGTTTCTTTGTTGTGGCTCACGGAAGTCAGAATTAAAACCAAGCATTAGAACGAAAACTTCTATGAATCAGATCTGTCCTCCCACAATTAAGTATAGGTTGATGCGGAACATTGAATGCTTGGACAAAAACCAAAAAAATTTTACAAGCTATAAGGATTCCTACATTTTTGGGATTCGAAAATCCATCACCATTCACCCAGTTCTGGTTTTTGCAGTTCACGGCGTGCTGAAGACAACATAATCTGGGTCAGTGCTGTGGCGTATACGGTCTAAGCCCTAAACACCAGACAAAGATAAGAGCGTAACAATGCTCGGATGATATATGACACTCGTTAAAACATCGATTTAGCCGAATGAAATTTTGATTTTTTGGAAGTTCAAGTGGTTTTCGTAGAACGTTTCAGGATCAGCATAACGAAACATTTTTCAGACATCAGAGAAATTCCAATTGTAGCACAAATATATGTCAATGAGAGGAGGCGTTACAATTGACTGATCTGTACAAACCAAGAGACTTCAAGCCAACTCCACTGGATCCAACGAAACATTCAAGCACTCCACGTATTTATCAATGCATCTCAGACACGAGACGAGCCCCTGATTCAACATGTATCAGGGACTCATGGACACAAAACAGGGTCATGTTTTGTGGAATATATGTGTATTCAGTAGTCCAGAACGAATTCACCGCTTGCCGCAAATAGAACCCTGCGATGTAGAATGTATTATACCTTTAAGATTTTAAAACATTCGATGCATTTTACGATAAACTCCTTGATGATGATACTACACATTCACTTTTGAAGGGAGAGATGTAGACAAAAACAAAGACTTCAAAACTAGAAGACATCACTAGCCTCCGTGTGGCCCTGATATACTTTCCTGCTAAATTTATCATTTTCCAAAAGTGGAAATGAAGGACTCACTCCAAAGACAACGATTAGACGGCAAAAAGAAAATTCAACTAGGTCATCAGTCGAATGCAGTTTAAACGATTAAAAATTGTTTTAAGCGAACCAAAGAAGAATATGACTAAAATATAAATCATATCGAAATACCTCTGAGGCATTTCTCGCACGGTCCCATGAAAGTAGACAGTAACATCTTCCTGCATAGCCTCGATAATAATAAATCATAAAAAAGTATATCTACTGCCTTGATCAAAAAGTTCCCGGAATTGTTTCAGGGAATGAAAAATGCAAGATTATACACCAATAGAAAATCGATTTTGTCCCCTTCTAAGTATTTCCCATCGACTACAACGCACTTATGCCAGCGCTTGATCCAATCCTCCAAACATTTTTTTTTATTCGCTATGACCATCAGAGCCATCTTCAATTTTTCCATGATCTCATCTCGGGTGCGGAAACGAGCTCCGCGGGGCGGGTTTTTGAGTCAACCGAATAGGAAAAAGTCGCAGGGTGCCAAATAAGTTGAATTCGTTTCGTTTGTAGCCAAATCTTCACGGATAACGATAGCCTTGTGCGACGTTGTGTTATCATGGTGCAGAATCTACGAGTTGCTTGCCCAGAATTCCGGTATTTTTAGTGAATCACTTCACGCAAACGTCTATTAACACCCAAATAATACTCCTTGTTGACGGTTTGGTGTTGTGAAAGGAATTTGTGCAAAACCCTTGTAATCCATGAGAACTGTGAGCATCGCTTTCTTTTTCGACTGAAAACGACGTGGTTTTTTCGGTCGCATCTCATTCGGTCCACGCCATTCTCATACTCATAATGTCACACGCGTGTCAAACTCATAAATCCACGTCTCGTCCCCAGTATTGATGTTGGGTCGGGTTTGGACTTGGGAATCATGTCTTTTGCGACATCAATGCACCAGTTTGACAGCAAAACGTCTGAGGCCCAAATTACCAACCAAAATATCTTGAATGGATCCAAAAGCAATGTCCAATCCCTCTGTCCCGTCTCTAATGGTCAATTTACGGCCTACGGTCATCTATTCTTTGACTTTGTTGATGTTTTCGTAGGTTTTCGATGTCGATGGCCTGCCACTGCGTTCATCATCGCTCACGAACTCACGGCCAATTCTGAAACGTTCGTGCCACTGATAAACTATTGTTTTCTTCAAAGCATCGTTGCCGAAACACTTTTCTAACATTTGCATTGTCGTTGACCCATTGAAACCGTTTTATACGCAAAATTCAGTACAAACTCGTTGTTGCAAATTCAATTCCATTTTTAAAATTGTACAAAATCGATAACACGCACAATCGCAGATGTACTTAATAAGGCGTCACTCTTACAATGGTCAAACTCTCAACAATGACAAATGTGGCAACCTAATAAAAAAGAAAACTCAAATCGGGTGACTGAGAGCGCAACACGGTGGTGATTCCGGGAACTTTTTGAACAAGGTGGTATTTTTTAAAAATTGTATCAAGGTAACACATTCAAACAGTATGAAGGACTCTTGCAAGCTCCCACAGTGATTAAAACCTTGCGAAAAAAACTACAGCAGACAGAAAGCAAATGTGAAAAGAATAATTTTCAATTTTCAGATAGTATTATCTGATTAAGGTCAATATTCCTAGCATTGGAAGGCAAGGCCAGTCATTATGGGGATCCTTTGATATGCAATTGTAAGTGGCGCAGTAGAGACAGAAAAAGTCACTACACAAAGAGAGGATACAATAATTGGCTTATTGGCTTATTACAACAATAATTGGCTTATTCCAGGCCATAAAAACGTGTGAAGTGATCCTGTCGATGATAACATACTTCTACCATCGTTGTAAATAAACCTCTGCCTGATCTGAAAGAGCGAGGCCTAAAATTCAGCGAGGCATAAAATTAAAGAAGGATTATTTCTAGGTCCATACATTCGGCATCTGATGAATGAAAAGAGTTTTGAAGGAAAACATAATGGCCGGTAAAAACTCCCCATGGAACATTTTGTAAATAAAAGTTTTATAGTAAACCATAAAGCGGAAAATACCAAAAACTTAACAAATAAACCTAAAATGTCAAAGAAAGCTTTAGAGTGTAATATGGCCTGTAAAATAGATGTTCAGTTCTGATATGCTTTGAATGAACTTGGGTTTTGGATGACCGATTCTTTCTGGACATTCCCTAAATAGACGCGATCAAGAGAAATTGAATCCTGGAGTGCTAGCAGATTATTGTTGGAGATCCAGAAGCCTACTAATAGTCAAATTTTCACACAAGTTAGAAGCGTAGCTGATTTTTGTACTTTAAACGAAAATGTATGTTTTGAAGTCACAAGGAAACCTGATGTGTAAATTATTTTTCGATGTTGGATTTTAGTTTTGATATTACAATAGAAGTCAAAATTTTGCCCACCAGTGTATTCAAACAAGTTTCTTAGAGAAGAGTAAGCCTGAACTTGAGCTTCCATAGTGGAAATAAACAATATTATAAACAAAAGGAACACTTTCGTAATTCGAAGCCATCTTCAACTCTTTCGCCGGAAGTACAAAACATGTCTTAACACTTTATGTACTGTTATTTTCACGCATCGCAAATAACTTATCGAACAAGTATCATCATCCATCATCATTTGTATAAGATTCAATACTATAACAATAGTAACATGCCACCGACGAAATGAGATTCCGCGAAACCTGCTCGCTCCGTCTATATTAAAAGAATTTCGTAACAAATAGTTCGTAAAATTCAACAAGCTGAAAAAGTAGCAATCATTTGTTTTATTGGATACTTTCAAGATTCACCCCTTGAACATCTCAAGTACAAGAATTCCCAAGGCAAATCCAAAAGCCAACAATTTTCAATAGTTTCAATGACAAACTTATTTGGACAAAATTTTTGGATCGCCTTACAAGCTGATTTGAATTTTTAATTCAATTAATTATTCATTGCGCGGAACGAGCTACGACTTGTATTCAAACTTAGAATTCCTGCCGAAGACATTCAAGTGCTGGTCACTTTGGTCAATAAATCGATGATGGATAAGGTTAACGCTGTTGCATTTTGATTGACGAATTCATTCAAAAATTTGGCAGACTGGCAATTGCTTCCTTATGGCAAAGAAGGGACTCAGTTGCACAGCTTCCTCGGTGATCCAGTTCTGTTCTGCAGAATCACTTTGGTAGTTTTTCGGGGCTTTCTTGTGGCTGTTGCGGGAGGTATCAGAACCACTTTCACTTGCATTCGCTGGAACTATCCAACGCGCATGGCACGCTCCAGCAATTCCAAATGAGTTTTGGGTCGGCAAATAGAGTTAATGACACTGAATTTAAAGCTGCTGCTGCTTCTTGTGCTGCCGCTGAAGAAGCAACTGCTCATCGAACGGAAGCTGAAAGGTGCTTTTGGTAGGTGAACGATTGAACAAAACTCGATGAGCCAACAATGGCTTGGATATGCAAGCATTGTGTGCTCAGCTAAGCAATGAATTAGCATATGTTCAAGCAGAAAATTAACAGAATACCTATAAAACTGCGAAATGAAGAAATTGACGGGACTTAGTAATGAGCCTAAGGCTTGCGAAGTAAATCGTAAAAGTACTGAAACTTACGGCTAGCAATCAACTTGGGAAAAAATGCTATAATGAATTGACTGAATGCATCTAGGGAAAAGTGCATACACGTGTTGTGCAACATGTAACGCAAGCAAATAGCATATTTGAACAGGAAAGCCCCCTTCGATCTGCTCTCTTTGGTTTCTGATTCGTTCCTTATGGTCTTTATTCCGTTTTGTAAACGGCTTATTCATCTTAAGGTAATCGGGTAATCGTTTTTTAGCCAAGTCAATTAGTTAATAAATAAATGCAAAAAAAATTCGCTAACATCGCTTTAAAAGCCACCATAGCCGCGAACTTAGAAGTTTCCACATAATACTCCTGTATTTAGATAACAAAGACATACTCTTAAGAGTCAACAAACCAAACTCAGGTTGTACTCTACGAAGAACTTTAGTTAGACCAATCGACCACTCATTAGGCTATGTTAAGTTTGGACACAAATGTAACCTTGAAGCGTGGTAATGACCACATCCTAGCGCTGTCTTTTATGGGCTTGAATGAAAAGTTTAAAAGTAAATTTTGACGTTGAGTTTAATTCAGTTCTTACAGAAATCCATAAGTGGTAAGCTACATCCATGAGGAAGAATCCTAGTTCCGAGATTCATAGAGTTTCTAGTTATAAAGATCATATAATAATGATTATATAATAATCCCATTTTGAAAAAGCGTTTTGAACAGTATTGGTAGATCTCGAGATATTGAATGTTGAAGAATAAATCCTCTAAAAATCAAAATGGTCTGTTTTGAGACAACAAAAGACAGCCTGACCAGTAAACAATTCATTCATAGTGCATCCATAGTGGATGCAGATCCCATAAGAAATAGAGAATATCAATTCCAGTTTTCATAAAAGATATCAACGTAGAAAGTTTCAGAAATCTCATATTCTTTGTTACTTACTGATCACGATATAGCAGATTAGGAAGAACCGATAGTTATTGATAAGTCCAAGTGGACAGCCAGAAAAGCAGAGTGTTACATCTAGAACGTCATGTGCTTCAACGTTCTACATCAGGACATACATGTGTACGTACTTTCGGTGGCCAACGTTTACGAAATATCAGTGGTAAACATTGCCCCATACATTGGATGTGCACATTTCAGATATAAGCTTAATGTATAAGGAGCGTTGAGCGATCGGTTAAAAGCTTCGAACTCTATGAAAATTACAAGAACGGAATCAGTCGTCTTGCTAAGCAGAGGATGGCAGCACTACTCCTGATAAAGTTAAACCGCATTTTGACGCATATCCGTAAGTCGGTTGAGTGCCTGCAAGTGATATTTTAGACCATCCCACTGGGAGGGAATTCGTGAGGTATATAACACGGCCACCCGCTAAGTCTAGTCACTGAGTTGACTCATAGCGAATGTTGGTCATCCATTATAACGACCCTTAATGAGTTAATGAGAAAGACCCTTAATGACACTTTAAGATATCAACCCCCATACCACTGATTGGTTCCTAGATCTAGCGGCACACATGCTGCGATAGGCACTACTGAGAATTCCTTGCACCTTCTGGACTGTTTCTGTACTTATACAATCTTTTCCAATAGAAGTGGTAGCAGCTGACCGTAAGGCTACTTTTTAAATAAGGTGCTCGGAAGTCAGACGCATCCCAGAAAAATTAAATGATTCTGACACGAGCATCAGTCACAAAGAGGGGTGGAGTGGTACACTTCGGCCATTGTTATTTCTCAAAGGGCACACATATTTCCATGTGTACGCTTAGTTTTTATCGTCGTTAGACGTTATTTATCAGTGCCTATAGATGAACCAATCCTCAAATTTTCTGTTGACCAAGTTTTTTTTTCGAAAAGCGGAATGCGCTTGCTTCTGGGGTAGATTAACATTGACTTCATCCCGACGGAAATATGAACAACGATAGAAGCGTGAAGAAGTCTTCGCGACTATCTTCGCTGAATTGATCCCTATTTCGAAACAGTAAAGATTCTGTCTTTAAGGCGAATTCCATGTTCATATGGAATTTCATATGGCCCACGTGAGATCCGCAGGAGTTCAGATAACAAGCTTTTTGCATAGCTATAAAATTTCTTTCATAGAGTTATCAGTCCTCAGTTCGGTTTTTGTGGATTTTTTGAGCTGTCTGGAATTAATGGGTGGACTTTATAGCAGATATTTATTGTTTACTCGACATAAGATTTTGAGGAGCTACCAAGGTAAAACGAAAATCGACCGACAGTTCCGTGAAGTGTGCACCAGATCAATCCCTCGCCACTTGTTAAAACTTAAGAAGTTAAAACCTGTGCAGATCAGTTACAGAATTACAGCGAGATTTGAAGGAGAAAATCATACATTTTCGGGAACGCATCTTTACCTGCAACAAAACGAGGATCCACATTTTCACTCTCGAATAAACCAGGAAATAGTGACGGAGGAAGTAAGACAAGTTTGAAAAGATCGTTGGCATGGTTCTCCCTTTTATTTGTTAAGCTGGGAAATGATTTCCCTCATTGATTTTTGCATGAGTAGCGCAAAATAAATGCTGCTTACCCCTATTGAAATATATGAAGGACTCAAAGGACTGTACCTACGAACTAATTTAATGAAACTTTTGGACAAAAATGGCTGATAAATTTCTGCGGAATCGATCATACAATAATGAAGACCTAGTAATATATATCCTTGGAATTTGGAAAAGTAGGTAGGTTTCAAGCGTGGGACCTCAAAAAAAGACTAAAACTAAAAAAAAATATTTGCCTGAATTTTTATCTAAAAAAAAAAACAAAAATCAAAGTCTTATTACATTTGAACCACCGTCAGAAACAAAGACATTTCACTGATACCCAAATCTACAGTATTTCTTCCATATCTGATTTTTTTGAACTTAACAAAACAGGATCGCCAAAAATGGCTGCCTATGTCTACATTAGCAGAGTAAATTTTTAATCAATAGTGCCCTGGCAGTTCAGTATCATCGGGTGTTTATCAATGGAGCTCTCTGGCCTTAATGCTACTTCTGATTAGCAACTACCTATCATTTTCAACTCGCCCTTATTTATATCTTATTTATCGCTATAAACTTTCCAATTTTTTTCAGATTTTCATACGTGTTTTTTTTTGGTATCCGATCAAAATTCTGTCCTTCCTCGTCTATCGCTCTCCGGCTGTTTCATTGTAACCTTCACATACGCATTTTGACGCTTCCACAAAAAATGGACGAAACCCCACCCCAAAGATGCCATACTGCGGAAACGCGAATGTGAAAGATACAAGAAAACAGACGGGGAGCGATAGATGAGGAACAACAGACACGGAACGACAAAATTTTCTTCGGATGTCAAAAATCACATCTGAAAAATCTGAACAAATTTGTAAATTTGTATTTGGCGAGCAAAAAACAACATTTCCATCACAGCCGGACAGAACTCGGAGTATAGTAAATCTGATGATACTTAATTTTGTTGCCTGTGGACTGGTAAGGTAGCCTCCAGAAAGTTACCAGTTGGGGCGACAAAGAAGCTCACTTAGCTATGACTACATTTTCTAGATAAAAGTCCTTGTAAGTGAGCCTTGTATACAATGGGGTTCCAAAATATATTTGAATTTTTTTGCATTGTTTTCTAAAAGTTAAAAGAATTCGAGGGTTTTTTTGTTGGTCCTTGTAATTCGCTAGAAAGGTATTGGTGTTAATTATTTGTATGTAAGCTATTGGTTTTATTCGTAAGCCTTCTAAAATTGTAGAAGAAAAATATGGCGAGAGCATTTCATCACAGTAATCTTTTGATCATGTGGTCAGACCATGGCAAAGGAATTGGGTTTTTATTCACATGTGTAGTTTTAACGTAGTTCAAAATGAGGTTTGTCATCAACACACAGTCATTGATGTAATCCTGACGTTTCTACTGGTCGGCCTTGCTACTGAACTTTTTTCATCTTCTGTATCTGCACTAACCTGAGTCTTTCATATCAGGAGCCCTTTTCATTTCTCCTTTTTTGATGACCCACTGATCCAGTTATGTGACTTCCTCCAACCAGCAACATGGAATGAGTTAAACCAACAATCAACTATGGAAAAAAACAATAGTTTTCTTCTGAAAAATAAAGAATAATGATCGATTGATCATGATCAAAAATCGATTCTATAGGATTTTTTTCGTTGTGTTTCAATACATATATCTTTTGAGAAGATATTAGGGATTACGCAACAAGTCATTTATTCTGGATCAGCATCCGGTCTAACTTCCAACCCCCGAAAATCTTTAACATTTAATAAAATCCTTCTTTCGTTCAAGCTACGTATTTTTACCTCATTTTGATAAAATTCTTGAAAAGGTCTTGTGGACCGTGGTTTGTTGCGGAAAAAGGAAAAATAAGCTCGCCCAAATGAGCTGTTCTATAAAGACGGGAAAACTAAGAAAGTTTGGAGTAGATCTTCTAAACTAAATGGAACTTGTTTGATCTTTTTTGGAACTTTTATTTTTCCATGTTGTGTAAGCAAATAAAATAAAATAATCAATTGTTTGACATGTACATCGAGAAGTCTAAATCTACAGGATAGGAGTTGTGTTCCATCATATCAATGCTAGGCCAAAAACTTCCTTACTTCTACTTCGGAATATTCATTCATCGTGAAGCCGGGACTCTGCATCCTCTTTGTCACTGTTTAAATCATGTTCAAATTCTTCGCAGACAAGCAAATTAAATTCGATGGAATTACGAAGCAATAGCAAAAATGGTAAAACTTCATTGATATAATGGCCAATGTATGCTTTATTTACATTGAGTTTCAATTATGACAATTTAGAGCGAAAATTTACGTAACAACCCGCGGATACTCCTTACATGATCTTGTATAGACATCAGCTAAATAAGCTTGCTTGAAATGAGAGCATGAGTGTGTATAAGTGTCTACAAGGAAATCAAATAAAAACTTCACACTTTTTTGCATTTTTCACGTTCCTATTTATTTATCTAACGTTGCTCATTATCCTTCATTGTTTCATAAATTAGTTTCACAATTTCATCAACAATGTTTCCTATTATTATATTTTTGAATGACAAAAAATCATTCAGTGATTCACCAGCGTCTGATAAGTTTTTCATTCCAGTTTTTTGTTTTTTTTTTTTTGGAAGTTGCCACACTTGTTCGTCGTTTGCCCAAACTGATCTGTTTAAATTTCAAAATAAATCAGTTACACCCAGACGAAAGGCTAAATTAATATCAAGAAATAAATTCCTAACTATACGAGTATATTTCTACACGCTCTCTAAATTGTTCTCTTATTCCTTCGCTAAAATTAAGGTAAATGATATTAGTTTGAAAAAAATCAGAAATGGTGGTAATTAGGACTCTCATCATAATTATCGTGATTTCTGCGCTGGGCGGTTCGATCTACTCCTCGGAATCTCTTATAAGATAAACTACTGTTCTATATCCTGCTGTATAATTTTGCTCATCTTCGTTATGTCCACATGAGCTTGATTTTCTCACTAAAGAATTGTAGGTTTTTTTCATCAACTCAAAAGTGAAGTTGTTGAGAGTCAAGTAAGCTGTCATCAAGTTAGTCATCACGTTAGCTGGTGCTAATTCTTTTTTATTTTCAGAAGAATTCACACGAAATACCGCATTTGCTCATCTTCTAAGGACTTATTGAACGACCATTGCAGATTTAATTAGCTTGCAACGGTTTGTACAGAGTTTTGCATCATCAAACTTAAGTAATCAACTTAAGTCTTTATGGCCCATCGTACACAAATCAGCAACATTTAAAGATATCGTAACGAGCGCCATTGTAATAAATGAGCATATAGTAATAAAACTCATTCAAAATCTTAAAAGATTACGTGAAGGTTTCATGAATGATAAAAAAATTTAATTGGCCTTTCAAGAACTTGGTTCGAAATGAGGTTTATTCACGGCAGGATGCAGATTTTCAAAGTTTTAAAGTGTTGATTCAATAAAAAATAAAATAAAAATTAAATACGTGCACTTAGGGTAGTACAAAGATAAAAGTAAGAAATATTTAAGACGGTTAATAAGGGTTAAATTTTTTTGCTTATTTGTATGGCTAAAAACGAAAGAAAACCTAGGCCTTAATTAACTCTGCATATCATGACAATGAGGATGAAAATAAACGCGAAATTACAGAGAAGGCATAAATTTCTTGGGATTAGGAAATACAACCAACACCAACCCCTGTTCCGGTAAGCTTCGGATCCCTTAGCCCACTGACAACTCAACAAAATATCATTTAATTACAGTTTAAAAGTAAAAATGTTATGCGTGAAGTATTGAAAGCATCCTGAGTGGTCAGACCTCAATTATTTGTTGATTTGTTTGACAACCTTTCTACACTTTGTACGGTCAAATCAACGTCAGAATCTTCACAGGAGAGAAATTATATACCTGACTAGAAAAGATACACCTGACTTTCATACTAATAACAATCAGTATACTAAGCATAATCAAGTACTAATCAGTGCTAACACTTCAAATAAACTCAACATTTAATGGTATTCGAAGAAAATTAAGGGAATTTTATTTGGTTTGGTAAATTTTCAACCATTTTTAAAAACGAAAATTAAAATATGAACACTCTGTCTGAAGCTTTTGAGCCGACTGAGGGTGTTATCGCTTTAAATTCTTGCAAAATGGTGTTAATGTTATGAATTTGTTGGGGAATCTTGTGAAAATGGACAGAGATCCTTGTTATACGTTGCAATCCAGACCAGACAACCTAGACTAGTTTATTTTCATCCACCAGGGAGTGCGGAATACACTTTCAAATAGGACTGGATATAAAAAATTACCCTAACTAGACGGTAATTCCACTCTGAGTCAAGAGTTCTAAGATTTATAACTCGATCAGATAGTAAAGAAAAGTATGCGATAAATAATCGCACTTCTTCTGACTGTAGCTCAAAAATGCTTCAAAAAACATTGGTCACTTATATTGGTAGATACAAAAGACCTACTTCTGACACTGCGCGATTGGTGTGAGTAAAGCTTTCAAAGAGAATTTGACATGTTTTCCTACAAGTTTCGTTTTTTAGGGTAGGTTTGTGTTTACAATGTGATGAGAAATATTAAAAACAGGCAAATAAATTAGCTAATTGTGAAAATACTTAAATCGAATATAAGGTACTTTGCCAATATTTTGTGATCAAAAATGGTTTGACTGGTAATATTTTAAGCACAATGAGCAAGACGAGTTTAGTTAAGTTGTTCTTCATAAATCCAAAATGCTAGTCAATCCAAAACGCCAGTAGTATTTTGGATTTTTGGATTATCAACTGGATAGCATCCTTATAGTTTATAGAGGAATTTCGTCCTTTCGAAGTAAAAACAATCCCTTGTTAGAAATAAATGCATTATCCCACAGTTAGCGGCGAATGGTAAATTTGAGTCCCCATTCCTACGCATATTCACTCCAAAATTTATTTCTAGCCTACAAAAATCATCCTCTGGAGCAAGTTGATAAGCAATTCCGCACATGCAATCATATCAATAAGGATTTGAACATTTCACATACAATTTACTAAGTTGTTCATCAAATAAATCAAAACGCTTACAAAACTTTTTTTCTCTAATTAATCCTCAGTTTAATTATCTCTTCATTTCTTTTCGCGTCCATAACGGTATGATTTCTTTTACACTCCCAGAAAATTCAACATCTTGTTAATTTGATGGTGGTAAAACAAAATCGGAATGGTCACAACAAACACCGGAATTTCGACTTGAACGCCACGGAGAAAATTTATTCGCACAAATTCACTGAATCATAATGGATTTTCACGATTCACAAGATTCACATAAGTTTTCACAGAATGCTTGGGAAATGTAATTTAGTTTAAGCTCGACTGCTCCCTTGCAGTTGCTGCTGATGATGGGAAAATGCAGTTCGGATTGTGCAACACTTCTTGCTTGTGTGGGAAGAACCAACTTCAAGGAATCGCAACATTTTACGAAGCTAACGACAAAACTCACAAACTTATATCATAGAACTTTAGAATTGCATGTGATATCACGTGCTAGACCACGTGAATGCCCCATAGATTAAATCATCCATTCGTGCATTGCGGAATAGAATGAGATGAATAAGTGCAGTTCCATAGATAGCCGGGAAGAGAAAGCGCAACTGCGTTATCCTTAAACTCAAACTAATCCATCTAGCTCACTGAATCGGGACGGAAATCCAGAACGATGCACTTTTCTTCATTCCACTCCACAATCAATGGATCTATAAATCTTCAGGATAATTTGGTACCCGTTTGGAAAATCACTCAAAGTTACACCTAGAACACATGAAATGGTTTGTCGTCAAAGTTCATCCGCCACAAGAACTCGAGCGATTCGTCAACGTTCGAAGGTGCTTTACCGGAGTGTTCACCACCGATCAACGATTTTTCGTACTGCTCAGGTGAACTGTTACCTGACTGACTTTGGCGCTTCGTTGATTTTTTCCCTACTCTATTCCGACAATGAAACTAGACTAGCATTGTGGCACTGGTAATAGCGCCAGCGATAGAAAGATAGCAAGCAATAAGCAACCAGCTAGCTCCGCTCGCCAGCTATATCAGCTAGCATGCACGATCCGTAGAAGGTTGCGGGAAAACTTTTCATTTCACATTACCACAACGAGCCGCACTAAGTCGCGCTAAGCTGGGAGAATGAACGAGCGGCAACAGCAGCTTTTCTTTTCCTTTCGATCTGATCAGCATCAACTCAGCCGAGTGCAACTTAATCCAGGTTCAGCGTCTTGAGCAATCTGCCTAGAAATCAATCACGGCGACGTCTATGAAGGAATCGTCTTCTGAGAAACTGTCAGATTCGGTGCCAAACTTGCATTTCCCAGCAAAGGAAGCAATCGAAAATGAGGATGATATGCACTGTTTGTGGTTTGAATTTAAAGTGTGTTCCAGTGGCTCAATATCGTGGGTGGTTTGTCCAAGAAGTTTTTCTCTCACCAGCATTCGGATTTCATTTTCCATTTGTAGCCCGCTTTGTTCCTGGTGCAGTCAATCTATAAGTCCAATCATCCTTCATGGACGATAGTTTCTAGCCGACTATATTTATCCCCACCGTCAATCTGAACATTGGCTGGACATTGGCTACTTTGTGAACATAGAACCCTAGAATTGAGGAAGCTTTATGACAGAAAATTTAAAGCTGGTTCCACCAGCTTCAACACAACAAAGAAACAGGACTCGCCAAACATATAACTATCGTGTTAGTCTAAGAAATCGACCTAGAAGTCATCAGCTCTTAAGACTAGGCATCCTTTTTACTATGCTCTTAGGCACGATTTAACTACAAAGATCCCTCTTCTAGTGGGAAGGACGAAGGAGAGAAGAAAAGTGGATGAGGAAATAAGGAAATTAATTAATTAATTAATTAAGGAAATAAGGAAATAAGGAAAGGACACCAACCAATAAAATTACGGTAGTTTTTTGCATACAAAACGAGAGTTTCATCGATCTAGACTTTGAAATATCAATGTCAAACAGAATCCTTCTTCCAAACGAGCACATATTCCGGTAACTTAACCGATAACGTTCGGGCAAACATGACAATATGTTGGTTTGCTTGAAGGTTTTCAATTTTCAAAGTATTTTTAATATATAATCCGTCAGCGCCGCACGTAAAATGTATCGTTTCGCTACGAATTTCGAGAGCTTACTATTTTATCTATTTGTAAGAATTTATTTTCCGATGAATGAGACTAAGTACTTTTCAAGCAGCTGTTAGTTTAAATGATCAAAAACTTGAACCTTTGCTGGAGTATCTCTCATGAAACGACTCCAGCAAGAGTTTTCGGTTCTGGTGGTTCCTGTCATAGACGGCCACGCCACGCCACTTACCTGTACCGCTGACTCTGAATTTCTCGCCAAGTGAGAAGAAGGTTTGTCTAACTTATTATCCTGAAATAAATAAAGATAAATCCCGACCAAGTTCGAGTAGACAGTAACTGAATTTTCGTTTCAACAACATTCAATCTTTCTAAAAGTCCATTTAATAGCATTCGGAATAGTATTCCTGAGCGGTAACGGTCATAGCCCATTCTAAACAGGGCGTTGGTGTTTTTTTTTTGGTGGACACAATTGACTGACAATGTCTTCCCTTTTAGTTCCTTTTGGATGAGCGGGAGCAACAAAATGTCTCGGGATGAAAAATCTGGGCTACATGGGGGTGAACAAAGCAGCGCCGGGCCGGGTCGAGTTGTGGGTGCATAGCAACACACTATTAGCTGGTCCATCGTCCTCTACAAGAGTTGCGGCCGGCATGTAGCTACGAGTTTCCGAAGCCAATTTCGCATATATTCGTAAAATGTCGTATTGACAGTAGCTCCGAGTGGTACGAACTCTTGGGGCACGATGCTCTTGAGTCCGTTGACACAATGAGCATTGTTTTATATTTGATTTAGACGCTAACGCTTTCTTGGGGCGAGTTGGTTTCGGGGTCTCCTCACACTTCGGCTTGGTTTCGGAATCATGCTCGCAGCACTGCAATTCGTTACCAGTGAAAACAGAGCCAAGAAAGTCTTCATTCTATGCAAAATTTTCCAGGTCTTCATGAGACAGACTCACACGTGCTACCTTTTGGTCCTTTCTATGTGCGTGAAAACTTTGATCACTAGCTGCGCGGACAATTTTCGCATGGCCAGTTATTCTCTATCTCTATGAGACGTGAACCACGGTCGATATCAGAAAATTCACGTATTCGGTCCGATTTTCCTCCCGTTTTTGACGGTTTGTGCTACTTGTGCTACTAGAAGACATGCGATCATGTCCGAACTTCATCTCCAGACGCCTCCTTAAGAAAGTCAAGGTTCGCGGTAAGTGTCTTTTTGGATTTTATACAAAACTTGATTGAGTAGCACTGTTCTAAGGAAAGTATCATTTCTACAATTGCGAAAGTATAACCGAACGCCAAAAACCATCTAGATGTCGCAAGCGATGCTGACTCAACTGCAGACGTCTGAAAACTGCGAACATTGCAGATGAAAGCTGTAGGCCCAAAAAATAGTTTGCTTGCCTCCTCTACACATATTGTTGGCCAAGCAACCGCCTCGGGACGACAAAATTTGTTTTACTTCCTTTACAGGTACCCTCTGAGGATATGCACTCTTTCCATTAAGGAAAGACGTTATTAACGCTAGATGTTATAAAAAACTTAAATCTGCACTCAAATAAAGCAATAATGGGTTAACTTTATGGCAATATTCTCCATTTCTCTGGAGAAACGAGAATGTCAGTCTCAATACCAACTTGAGCAAAAGATATACTCTTAATATTCCGAAGGCTCGGTTACTATCATGTTCATTGAAAGTAAAATAGCGTTTTCAATTTTAAAGCAATTGCCGATCCCGTACCAGACGGCTTGAAACTAGGATTTTAAGACGTATAAGAACTTGAACTTAACTTTTTAGAATCCCTTCTTAACGGAGCCTTATTGGGACCGGCAGCGCTAATTCTCTCAGCATTGTTGTAGAGAAGATTATGACCCATAAATTTAATGGCATATGCAAACTTGTATTCGAAGAAAACACGTATTTTCTCGTTCCAGTAGAGACTGAATATATTTTATCTTTTAGCACCTCTATATCCATTTAGTACCTCTATATATCAAGAGACATTTTGCTTCTGAGGGCTTGAAACGCGTGGTTCAGGAAGACGAAGCGTTGGAAAGGGTTGAGGGATCTCCTCCATATGACTCAAGGCCAAATCGAAGCTAATATAAATGGCAATTAGAATCAATTTCAGAAGTTTTTGGTAGATCAATTTTTCCATTTTCACTTACAACATTGTAAGTGATTTATACCCTTGGTACCCGATGAGAAGCGGCAGGGACGCGTGTTCGAAATCAGCTTGAGCTCTTTCCACCTTTCTCAATATTAATTCACTTTCGAGATATTTGACAAATTCGATCAGAACTTCCGCACCCATGAGTCTTCGCTGATTTAACTTAGCAAGGATATAAATCACTTACAATGTTGTAAGTGAAAATGCAAAAATTGATCTACCAAAAACTTCTGAAATTGATAAAATCAGACCAAAGGCAATTTGGAAAATAGGACAAGTTCAAGCTGAGAGCAATATTCATAACTAGTAAAAGTAACCAGTCGACATCCACTTAAGCTGGTAGTGCCAATCCATGCGTCCCGGCCTGTGAGTTGGCACCTGACGAGAAGCTGCAGGGACGCGTGTTTGAAACCAGCTTGAGCTCTTTCCACCTTTCTCAAATTAGAATCAATTTCTTCGGATTATTTTCGCTGTGGTTGACTATGCACTTGAAATTGTCACATCAGGATTACCTGAGTAAGGAGCTTTTATATCTAAATCTGGAGTAACAATATGTCATCTATTTTTCTGATTGTGATAGATAGCAACCCCTGCATTCCGAATTTCGTTACGTTGAAATCTTTCAATGATATCAAAATTTGGTATGAGAACTGGAGGTTCATTATCGTCCATAAACGTTTCTGATAACATGAAAATAATAATGAAACATAACATTTTTCAAAAACTCTATCCGTCAAATCATTGGAGTGTGCACGAACACTTTGGCAATTGAATGCTACGATTGATAAGTTTATTTTCGAGTTGATAAATTTACATAGTTCTTCATCCAAGGTGGAAAGTGGATTTTGACCCAATTTCATCACCTCATTCCGCAAAGCGACAAACGAGCGGTCGTTACTCCCGTTCCCATGGTAGAAGTTCTTATGTTTGTTGACTGGGATAATACAAAATTGAAATTGCTCTCGGCATTGCAACGTAAAGCAACTGTTGGGATTGAATTTTTTCATAATAATAAACCACCTCCTCAATAATAAACGACCTCATCAATCCACAGGCTGGTGCTAGTGGAAAATGATTTCTCTTAGCTGAGATACTTCTTTGTCTATTCAGATAGATTGTAGCATTTCGTCGACCGATCGGGACAGCTAAAGGATTGAGATTATTAGCGATCATAAATGAACGTGCCACGGCCCGAACTTTAGAGAGAAAGAGAGTAAGTCGGTAGAGCCACTCTCTTTCTTTCTCCTACTTTCTACCTTTGTGTATCTTTCTTTCTCTCTCCCTGTTACGTTGGAATATTGGATGCTACACTTTGCTAACGCTCGCGCTGGCCTGTCACAGGTATACTACGCGCATGCGTTCGAGTGCCACGCATTCACTCTCGCTCTGTCTCTTTCTATTCCCCCTCCCCGGGAGCGTTGAACGTTTAACGAAACAGTGCTCTCATACCCCCTCCATGATAGCGTTAAACGTTAAACGCAACCTTGTTGGAAGTCGCATTAGAAGTATCACTTCAAAACAGCCGTGAAATTGTGGAAAATGTGTCACTGAAGATGCATCAGTCCCAGCATAACCCTGAACTTATTGAAAGAAATCGTCGCGCTTCAGTAGCGGAAATAACTAAAAATACAGCAATTTGTGTTAGAAGTGCACACACCATCTTCCGCGACCATCCTGAATTTCGAAACATTTCGGCGGGATGGGTTCCACGTCCGCCTAGTCTGCAGAGTTGAAGTTTGTCAGTGGTTTCTTGCTCGTTTTCAAGGTGAAGGCCATACTTTCTGACGACGAATCATGACATTTGACAAAACGTGGGATCATCACTATACTCTTCAATCTAAAACGACTAGTATGAAGTGGAGAAGAAATGGGAAGCCAGAAACAACAAAAGACGAAGAACGCCTGTCAGCTGGAAAGGTGATGTCTATGGTTTTTTGGGACTTTCGATGAGTTTTACTCAATGGTTTTCTTCACGATCGTCGCTCAATAAACGCTGCCTACTATTCTGGCCTTCTTGACCAGATTCGAGCCGCATATCGGTCAAAAAAGCGCGGCCTGCTTATTCGAGACGTGTTTCTGCTGCGTGACAATGGAAGGCCAAACACTGCAGCCCTAAAAACCCAACAATTAGTCAAAATGCAATGGACACCCTTCCTGAACACAGAATACAAATGCAAGTTGAACAGATATTGAGTTGAGCATGCAATACAATTAACATAACATTTCGATCTTTATCCTAAGAAAGCTAATTTCTGCTTGTTGAAAGGATATCAACCAAAAAATGGAGAAAAACAGTGCGGTGGCAAGTGGAATTCTAATTTTATCAGTTCATTACTGAAAGTTTCTTTTATTCACGCGATGAGAAGCGCAACAAAAAAATTTCATTGGATTTTTGGTAATTTATTTTGTCCATTTTAAATGTTTATTCTCATCGTATAATAAATTCAGCATCTGTAAAAACAGAAATTAAAACTGATTTGAATTGATGCTCAAATAATTTTAAATTTCGAATTTTCGAATTAAGATTTTGAATTAATAGAAAAAATCTTAAGAAAAATTAAGTCATCGAAGTTGCATTCGCCGCTCCATGTTTTTTTATTAAGTATTTCTTAATTTCGTTGTCCTGTTTTTCCTTCATTCATTCACATCACTGTATGCCTTCTATCTAGAGGAAGAATTTAGTAGCTATGCGGCTACAACCTTTTTGTCATTACCTCCCGTAGGAATCGACACTCCTCCAGAGAAACGAACAAATAAAAATGTTGACAACCTCTATCCGAAATTATATTCGCAAAGTCCTACCCATACTTCACCTAGTGTAGTAATGTACAATAATAACAATCCATTCTACCCACCGACTCAGATATTCTTCAGAACAAATACCACCAGGTGAGAAGAGTCGACCTAATCTTGCCTCAATTGCACCCGAGTTTCCATTAGTTAGTCCATCGTCTAGGTGCTATCTAGCAGAATGGGAGCAACTCGCAGCTTAAGTATCTGCGAAAAGTATCTTTGCTCCATATCTGCACTAGCGAGTGATACTCATTAACCGATCCACCATGTAGTCAGATGTGATGGTACCGCGACGTTCGGTTGTGCCATCATTATGCGGAGTTATAACTCTTCCGGTTGGGGAGGCACGCGGCGCCAGCGGAGTTACCGGAGGCGGTAGGTTCTTTTTGTTTGCCAAGCCTGCTAATAATAATTGCTGGATAGTGTTTTTTCAGGTGTATGGCGTTGCGGATTGATATCACAAATGTTGTTATTAAGTGCTGGGCAAACGGAGCATTTACATTTTCTTTAGCGTTTTTACAAGTTGTATGCCTGCAAAAAAGGCAGGGGAAGAGTCTGTTACTCGACTTGTTCGTGTTAACATTTGTCTTCAGGTAGTTAAACAGAAAATAGGTCAGTGGGTATGTATGTAAACTTAATGGCTTTGTTCGCAACATTCGCGTTAATAGCTCTAAGTGGCCGACATGGTGAAGGTTAGGATGCGGAGTAATTAACAAACCAGAGATCATCTCTGTTTTGTGTTGAGAGTGATTTCGGGGTTTTCGAAGGAACCAGTTGATAGGCTTTTGACAACAATGCGAAAGGTTTTTGGTGATGGTCCCTACTGCTCGTGCATAATCTGCAAAAGCAGTCTTAAAGCGTGCAATGCATAGCAGCTCACCATACAACAGCAGTCCCGGAACACAACAGCGCAATTCCTGGCTGTTTCCTTCTCGATAGAGTCAGCCTATAATCGAAAGTCATTAATATGCCATGTACTCACATAACGCAGAATTTACTTTCCTAAACGGCAAACCAATAAATTTTCTCCAAGACGAAGGTACACACCTTTCGCCATTTCTGTTCGCTTCGATAAATAATGGGTAGTTGGTGTTGCACGGTTCGCCGTGTTTTACTTAGATTTTGATATTTACACACTATATAATTAGTATCGTGACTCATATACTGCCACTATCACCTCAACATGTCGGTTTTATCATCAACTCTTTCAGGGTTCAACCACACGTCTATTGATTCGCTTTACGCTTATTATCCTTTCGATATGTTGTGGCGTCGTCGAATCATGTATGGTCGTGTGAAGTGTAATTTCATTGCTCTAGGATAGATAAATCAAAATATAAAATCGATCGCCTGATTCCAAGCCATTAGTTTCTTGACTATAGGATGGAGTCTCGTTGAAACTATACAGGAAATGAAGATTTGGGCCATTCTTCCGTGAGAAGCTATAACAATTGGCTTGGACTGTTGCACGCATGGATATTTTATGCAAGAAGCTTTCTTCTTTACAATGTGTTAGTTCGATTTCTTGATTGAAACACAGTAATCTATCAAGAAAACTCGGCATTCCTGTTATATTCAAAAAACTTCAAAATGTATCCTAGATCATGCAAAGATAAAATAATAATAATAATAATAACGAAAATAAGACCAGTGATGCTGAATCATAATAAATCTTGGATTCGTCTCCAAGCATCCTTCCTCGCCTGCATCTACAGGCCTTTAACCAGGTCTTCGTGCTCTTGCATCATCGGTGTGATGCTCCGTCATACGGAACATCACATCGATGATGGCACACCGCCGAAACGCGTCTATGGATGAATCAAAGGATGTGACTTGGAATGACCAAATGTTCCGAATACAAAAACACTTTTCCTTCCTCGTCGGAAAACATCATTTCAACAAAACAAGTAACGAAGACTATCTACGCCCAGAGTGCAAGGCTCCTAGTAGCACACAAGAAATTCAGTACCAGTTAACACCTTGTATTCACGCCGACAACCTAGCCTGAAGCTGTGTCATTTTGCTTCGGACTAGAGCTCTAAAGTCTCGTCTTATTCGTTCTTTTTCAAAAATATCATCGTGTTTGACTTTTTCCCTCGAGAATAAAAAGACTCGAGCTCTTCATTGCGTCACATAGATTTTGCTTAAACGCGTCCTCTATTTATAGGGCTTCTGCATTTCATCTCATGTCTTCTAGTTCGAATGCAGCCATCTGTTTAAGGTTTCAAACCACTGGTTTCTACCCCCAGGACGTGCTTTATAGCATTTTCAAACATATCCATATTTGTGGAGCTTTCCATATTCCACGAAGAGACGAAATCGTTCGCTCATACCGCTCTTATTGTGGCTCCTGTTTCTTCACGCTCCGCATTTTTCCTCATGTGTTGAAGGATACTGATATATGTCCTCCCATCAACTGACCGAATTTATAAGGCATCGCTTAACTATTTATGCGTGTTCTTTTTCATCGACGGATTCAGTTCAGCTTGTCGGTTTGAGAATGAGTTTGAGCGTACGTTTGATTGGAATCAGTTTCCCAACCGTGGGATTGATTTTTACTTCAGGCTAAATACTTCGCTGACTTTTGGAGCGAAGTGAACCCAAGTCATTTCCGATCTTATCCCTTTTGCTGAAACCTTTTTTTTAGTTAGAAAAGTTTTTAGAACCGCGCTAATATACCGTCTTTGCCACCCGTCTTCACTTCTGCTGCTTCTTGAGGGTTTTGCTTCATGGCCTTTAACTTGAGAAGCCGGAGCAGGAGCAGTGAACTCGCGAACTCAGCGTGAACAAAAAGTAATTTTTTATTAATGTGTTATGTAGATGTTGTCTTCTCGTAGCTCTGCTTCAACTTTGCTGCAATGTGGGGCAGTGTCCGCAACAGTTTTAGTCTTTTGGCAACCATGTTTACCTCAATGGATAAGTCATTCGTAGTTGTTAATTTTCGTTGGTCGAGTGTTCCACAGTAGAAAAGTACCCAGGTGAAATATTCTCATCCTGATCAGTGAAATTAAGTCACCATCAACAACTTCAGGATAATAAAGTACTTTGTCCAATGTCATTGCAGTTTTCCATGAGGTATATCACGTGGTATACAACTAGAGACACTTAAAGGCAAGATAACTCTTTGGAAGGAAGAAGTCAGACCGTATTTTAAGTGAACTTGACGAGCAGGCCTTGCCTGAAAGTGATACCTCGATCAAAAAATTAGCTAGAGCACATAGTGACTGTATTACGGCGAACTAAGACAGAATTAACTTAAAATAAACGGAATGAATATTTTTTCGAAGAATTCATCCGCTCTCCTTGAAGTAATTTTGATTCAGAATTTCTTTCCTTTTGAAGACGCCTATAGGTCGATTTTTGGTCTGAGACTATAATAGAAGGGCATGCTTTGAGAAAAGAGAACCCCATTAAAGATTTAGTCAAAACGAAGTCTGGAAAATTGTGAAACATAATCATCAAGACCGAAGTATTACCACATACGACTAATCTCCTGGCAATCAATCCCATGAAATCTTATAGATTACATTCTGATCGACAATAAGCCCGATGCTTATCTGAATACAAAAATATTGAAGGCGTGGCAACATGAAGCGAGCATCAAATACGGACTATGCCTGAATGAATACGAAATAATAAAACATTTTTTTTGCACCATTTGTTGTTACTGTAGCGTGGAAATTCGTTTCTATGAGTTGATAACAAAATAGAAATACTAAAATTAATTTGGTTCAACCCCCACCCATCAGATTAGACACTCTTAAACTTTTGTCATTTTCTAAATTTAGACAACGAAGAGAAACTGTTGACAAAAATCGGTATAAATGGGTGCGAAATTTCAATGAACATACTTGCAACAATTAGGACTTAATCTCATTAGAAGATACCAGGAACAGCACTGCAATCTTCAATCAGGGATGTTATTCCTTCATTGGAGTTATTTTAGCATAGCTTGATATAGCATAGATTTTTATGCTATATCATTATTTCATTCCTGTAGTTCCTTTTTATTGTTTCTGTAAGCCGATTTCTTGTTTCAAGTCATGTTTATTTGTATCTGGATCTTGGAGGTATACTCGATGGAAAACGTCAGATTATAAGCTAAATTCTCGTCACTGGCGACAAGTTGTACCTCTTTACTTGAATCAAAAAATAAAACTTCGCGGCTCGGGATCATCGAATGTTCACAAGTGCTTATGGTTAGGCTACTCTCAGTGAAAGAACATATCGCGAGTGGTTCAAACGATTGAACAAAGGTGAATTTGTTGCCAAACAGCGACATATTGGTGCAATGGAGAAAATTTTTGAATATGATGAATTGGAGGCATTACTTAGTGAAGACTTGTGTCAAAGTCAAGAGGAATTAGTAATACGATTGGGAGTAACTCAGCAAGAAGTTTGAAAATACCTTAAAGCCAAGAGACGTTGAACGGCATTTGTTCGAAAGGCAAAACTGGCAAGGATTTCCGCACTATATTGTGACTGGGGCCGAAAAATGGATTCATAACCCTTAGAAATAACCCTCAGTGCAGGAGATCATGGGTATTTTGAATCAGTGTCCATATTTCCACGTTGGAGCCTCGATAGAATATTTACGGCTCCAAGGATACATCCGAGCCGAGCAATTAAACGGAGACGTGCGCAAAACAAACTCAGACATAGATAAGATAATAAACACAAAATCGGTCAAAACGAACCTTGAAATACTAAAATGGAGCTCCCTCCAAGCACTGTTTGACGCGACCAATGCTAATTTTTTCAACGAACACTACACGGCCTGGCTGGCCAGTACTTTCACTCTTATGAAGAACTGAAAAACTGGATCATTAGATAGCCATTGCTTCAGTCTCCAGATAAAAATTCCTGCAAATTATAACCATTTAAATTAAATTCTTTGGTTAAATCATTTATTTGAATTTAAATTCCAAGAAATAAACTTAAATTAATGCAGCAATCGGTTTCCAATTTGAATTCCTGACAATTTCGCGCAGTGTAGGAATCACGAAAATGCTGGATAGTGTAAGGTTCTAGAATAAGAATTTCGCTCAAGAGGCACTAACTTAAATAAATCAGTGTTAGAATCTACTTGTGAAATTGTCGAAATTCCATTTGATCTTAGTCTTTTGCTTGGAATCTTATGTCTTATTCATAAATATTTGTACGAAAGAGAATAATGGCAAATATTTATTCTTATTCCTCACAAATTTGTCAAACCATCGAGCGCTAATAAGTCTAACCTTGCAAAAGCTACCAAATTATCATAGTTTCGCAATATTTCACGATAGAATTAAGAAATATTTAAGTGGCTTCGACATCAATATTACCAGATTCGAATGAAGCTTGGATTAAAAATAAATTCTACCAACACAGCTCAACATTAATTTCAAATGGTAAAATTTCTAATAATAGTGCCATATCTATCGTTAAGCTCAACGAATGGACGCTTATTTGGAGTTTTAAATAGACGCGTTGGAAATCGAGTCTTAAATAGACTGCAAACATCTTTTCTCCTTTTTCTCTAATTAACTTTCTTTCCACACATCCACATCCATCATAACAGTCAAGCGAACCACATGAAACCGAAATTCACTGGCCATACCCTTGTTGGTCTTCATCAAACGGAAGTTTTTCATGCATGAGATGCAACGAAATTTGATATTTTTTCACATTTTGATATGAATTTCAAGTTGAAGAGCTTTATTTGTATTTATTTGGCATTCTTCCATTCTCATATTTTATTACATTAATTTTTTATGTCTTCATTCAAGTTTGTCGGAAAATCCATTCATTTCGTTATTTGTGAGTGCTGCGATGGTCAGCACCACCATTACCATACGGATGAAAAACTTATCCGTGTGGGTGTTCGTCCATGAGAAATTATTTTGGGTTTTCATTTTATTTGTTTGGTATGCAAATATGAATTCTTCGGCGTTTTTACAACTGCTCATTTTTTGCTCATCAACAAGACAAAGTGATCCAGCCTCACAACATAAATCATTTCGATAATCCTAGGTGTCCCTGGGCATCAAAGCGAGATTATCTACCGTATGTAGATAAAAACAATCAAAAGTTACACGCGAAAGTTTACCATCTCAGCTGATTGCGACGGATTTTCCCTCCTCTCCGGCGGAGCGCAAATACGCAAATATTACCCCTGTCGCAAATGGGTGTTTCACATACATTTGCATTATTAATCCTAATGACTTGAAAACAACCCGAAATGACTACAGCGCCGTTATTAATGAACTTCTAAGAGGATGGAATATTGACTTTTACTTTGTGATACTGAAACCCTCGCTGCCTTCCCGCTAGCTACCTCCAGCCTGCCACGTCCAAGTTGCTCCATACTCCGTGAAAATTATCTTTCTGCTTAAGCGGATTCTTCCATAAATCAAATCCTCTGCTATTTCGAGTTACTTACCTTATGACACCGTTCCACATATTGCACAGCCCAACCAGACCCAAAAGCCCAACAAGACGAGGCAGAAGTCTAAGACGCGCTGGGCCAAACCAACTGAAGAGTTATTATACCACCCACAAAATACCACGAGCACATGAGGACCGTGAGATATGTTCGCATTTGTTGTAAGTACTTCCTGTGGAGATAGCGCGAAGAAGGCGACGAGCGAGAAGTCTGCAGGCCAACAGCAAGCAGGCGCTGAGTTGCAGAAGGAGAGTCTCCTCCGCCAGAGAATAGATTCCTCCGCCAGTGCAAAGTATCTACGTAGATAGTAATAGTAGCACTTGTATCTGTATTCGTATCGCCTAACTGTGCCTTATAAACATTCACCTGAATTTCACGCTTCTGATTCCAATTTCATGCAAGTGCCAGGCGCTTAGACAGTTTGGATAGTCTCAGCACACCAGACTGCAAACTTTAGACAGCATGTGGTATGCAAACATATCTTGTAGTTATGTGGCGATGGGAGAAGATACTCAGCCTCACCGAGCCTTTTTCCAACATTTGTATGGCACTTTGGTCTGAAATGCTGTTCTTCTTGCATGTGCACTCGAAATACCCTTTCAGGGAGTAACAGTTTTAAGCACAGCGAATGTAGGACGACGGCTAGTGTACTTTGTGTTAACCACAAAAACTGAACTCAAATCCAGCAGTTTATATGGAGTTACTTGCTTGTATAGGGGAAATATTAGCTCGATGGGAAAAATGATTCCTTAAACTTCCACTATTTTGAGCAAAAGGATGTCGCTTGGATCAAACGTCACCAGCTACATGCAAGAAGAATGAAGATTCAGCCGAAAGCTGGGACAGTAAAGGAGGCAGCATATTGAGTAAAATTCTAAGATCTGGTCGGTTTGAGGCTTCAACTTTCAACTTATATAAAGCGCTCAGCCAACATATCCTTTTTTCGGATCTTATATTGAAAATTCCATCCAATCCCTTCCCTAGAATGCACTTGCAATAGCCTTATATTCCGCTATTCTTTCAGGCGCTCACATCCCTTCATTTTTATCTTCGATCCAGACAAATTATAAACCATCCTGATGTTGATCGCTGATACGTATTGCGGTTGGAATGGAAGAGGAATCCCGCCTGGAGAAGAGCTCAGATTAAGCATGATAAAAAACATAAACTTCTACCTATTCGCAATTGAATACCGGGAGAGGTTTTAGAGCCTCGAACCTGACAAGAGTGCCTTTCCTGGTTTGACCGAAAGTCTTCGCCTGCCAAAAAAACTCACATCCAGAGACACATTAGTCTCAGTTTTCAAAAGTGTTAGGTAAAAGCTTTTGGTTATGAATTTCGATTCCAATTCCAGGAGAACAGTCGTAAGGACATCTACAAGAAAGATAAATTTCGATTTAAGAGGATAAACAGGTGCAGTTCGAGATTCAGAATGGGTCTGCTACTCAATCCCTTGATGTTCAAGAAACATGAACATGATCCTGGCCTCGACTTTGACATACAATGTTGATAAAATATTAAATATAAATACAAAAGTTTCGGTTTTGGTCTTCAAAATTTTCATTCTTTGATTGCATTCCAGCGCATTTGACCTAATTTTAATTCGTTGTGAAGTGTAAGTTGGCCACACCTCCTTTTTATCCGTTGTAAATATATCATAATATACCAAAATATATTGATTGGCCATAACCATTCGAATTTAACGAATGATTTTGATTTACTAGATCTGGCCCCTTCTAAGTTTTTCTTGTTCCCGAAACGGGTGAAGCCGAAGCTGGAAGGACGACGCAACGCCACGATTGAGAAGATAAAGACGGCATCGAAGGAGAAGCTAAACAATTTCTTTGCATGCGACAAAATAGATATAGATGAATCTTTTGTTACAGATCTAGAATAAATGGTCGAAATCCGAAAACGAACTTCCCGAGTAGCAAGCGGAATTCAGGGAAGACAGGAGTTCAACTAACCAAATACCTTAAAGATTGTCCTCAGTTTCAAAAGCTTGCATCTTAAAGATTGTCCTCTTCCTGTCCTAGATTGAGGCGTCAAACTAAACATACTGTTTTCAATTGAGGACAAAGGGAGATCAATTCTTGGCCCATTCGTAGATCTTAGAAAAGCGTGTTAGATTCACGAATGAAATCTCACACATCTCATATCAGCTACATTGGAAAAAATAAACGCAGTAGACCTCTCTTCTAAGCTGATAATCCTTTTCAGCTTAGTAAAAAGTGGGAGATTATCCAAATAGTGTCTATAAACACGATAAGTCTGTACAGATCGAGAATCAGGGAAGATAAAAGCTTTGCAGAACCTTATTTTCCAAGTAGTGTTACCACAAAGAGCCAGCGAGGACACAAGGCCCAAAGAAAGGTTGTCGACAGATCCTGACTAAAATAAGTAACTTTACGATAACTATGCAGAGTCAGAACTTACGAAACTCAACCGGGATCGATGAAAAAATCAGAGCACTGTGTGAAAAAATCCATGGAGGACATGCAAGAGATAGGAGGCGGAGCATCCCGATGTAACAAGGCCTATAAATTAGAACGGTCAACGGTGAATTTCTACACAACGGAAATGATAATGCTCAACTTTGGATTCAACTGTGCGGAAAGGATTATTTGCCTTCAAACTTGGCAAATAATGACCGAACAGTAATTCCAAATTTCTGTATGATGGGGGGGAACTACTTTATATTCAAACCGTGATTCTACAAAGAAAATGGAGGGATTTCTATGGGTAACCCACTCTAACGATTCCTCAGTTATATGTTTATGGCCAAATTTGAGAAGGAACTCAGTAATAAGGATGTACTTACAAGTGTATGGATTGAAGATGACATCTTTGTATACGTCAAATACAAACTGATTTCAAGAGTTTTTACAGTTCTGAAAGGCGCACACATGAACATCCGCTTCGCAATTGAGAATAAACGAACCGAGACTGTTGTCTTCTGTGTCCCAATTTAGAGTTTGATGCAACAGATTGATAGGGAAATCATCTCTCTAAATAATGATGTAGAATCGTTTTCAAATAAATAATTCATCTGGCTGTAGGTTTCTCTAGGTGCTGATTTTTGCCTGATATTCCGCATCAGACGTCGAGGGGAATATCTTGTCCGAAAAACACTACGCCATTCTACAAGGATCCACTCCGATCCCATCTAATATCGATAAGTATGAAGGAGTCAATGTGAGAGAGACGTCCTAGAAAGGCGAAATATGTCATCAAAATTAATCACGTAAAGTATTTGTCCTGACAAGCTGCCCACCACTTTCAATGCCTGTTTGCAACAGGGCGCGTTGTCAAATTGCTGGAAAGAGGCGAGGCTCGTGCTGATCCACAAGGGGAAGGGGAACGCGGAGCAACCATCTTCATATCGGCTCGTATGTATGCTGAACGCCGCTGGGAAGGTGCTCGAGAGGCTCATTAGAGAAAGACTAGGAGAAGCCATTCGAACTGCCGGGGATCTGTCTCCTCAGCAGTACGGCTTCAGGGCTGGTCGATCCACGATCGGTGCAATAGCAGAGGTAGTGAGCGCGGTCCAGCACGCAGAAGGCCACAATCATTACTCGAGACGAATAGTACTGCTCATAACACTAGATGTGACAAATGCCTTTAACTCTGCTAGATGGACAGATATTCTTGGTGCTCTGGATAATTTCAGAGTGCCGAGGTATTTGATGCGGATATTGAAGGACTACCTCAAAAACCGGAAACTCATCTATGACACATCGGGAGGCTGGCGAAGAATTGATTTGACATCAGGGGGTGGCGCCCGGCCCGGGCCTCTGGAATGTCTCGTACAATGAGCTTTTGAGGCTGCAGTTACCGGGGGAGTCGCGCCTAGTTGGCTACGCAGATGACGTAGCAGTACTAGTCGCCGGACATACTGTCGGAGAGACGCAGCTCAAACTGGGTGCGGTAATACGCCGAGTGAGCGAGTGGATGACAAACCGTGGGCTTAGCCTAGCACTGGAAAAGACCGAGGTCGTCGTCCTGACCAAGAAGCGGATCCCTCGTGTTATTTCCGTTCGTGTGGGAGAAATTATCATCGAGTCAAAAGAATCAATCAGATACCTTGGTTTGATGGTTGACTCGAAGATGAGTTTTTTCGAGCAGGTTCGAGCGTCAGCGGATAAGGCTTCCGTGCGAGTATCGGCGCTCAATCGCATTATGGCCAACACGCAGGGACCAACCTCGAGCAAAAGGCGTCTACTGATGAGTGCAATGGAGTCAGTGCTCTTGTATGGCTCCGAGGTTTGGGCTGACGCTCTTAGTAAAAAGACGCACCTAGCACAGGTGCAGAGGCAAGGAGCTTTGTAGATAGCAGCTGCATACCGCACTGTCTCTGAACCTGCAGTGCTGGTAATCTCGAGGGTGGTTCCTATTAAGTTACTTGCAGACGAACGGAAACGTGTGTACTTACGTAGGGCGGAGACGGCGAGAGAAACCGCCAGCCGAGAGGAACGGAGAAGAACCCTAACCTTGTGGCAGCACACATGGGAAAACGAAACGCGAGGCAGGTGGACCGCACCGCTGATAAGTGACTTGGGGCCGTGGTTCTACAGAATGCATGGTGAGACTGATTATTATCTGACGCAAGTACTCAGTGGTCACGGGTATTTTCAGTCTTACCTGTATAAGATGGGAAAGAAACCATCCCCAACTTGCGTGTTCTGCCCGGGGATGACGGATGACGCCTGCCATACGTTCTTTACGTGTAATAGATTCACAAGACTCCGTTCGCATCTATCGGAGAAAATTGGCGTAATTTCCCCAGAAAATTTAACGGGAAAAATGATGAAATCAAAGGACAATTGGAACTGTGTGTCGCATTACGTACGGACAGTACTCATTATAAAGAAGGACATAATGGATCGCTTGGCGAGGGAGGGAACATCTCTGTAACGCAACATTATAGTTACTAATCGCAATTCCTTCTTATCCATCCGTGGAGAAAGAGAGATTTCCCTTAGCCTGAAGACACCGCTAAGCGATGATTAATGAAGCCTAGTCCGAAGTAATGTGACAAACAGTTCCAGGCTAGGTTCTCGGTGTGACAGGAGCAGAAAAAAAAAGTATCGACGAAGTACGGGTGAAAATTTTTTGAAATTTTAGAGAGCCTGGAGAAGCCCAATCCTAGAGCACTGCATCCGGGAAATATTTCATTGAGCAGTAGATGGTATTTCGTCTGAATCTTTCATTGCATGTTATCACCGCCAAATAAATCGCTTGTTGGTGCTTATGTACTGTCAACAAGAGAAGCGACTCCAACATGAATTAAGGTCCTAAGATTGATGTATCGCAAACGAAAAGTGTTGCACTACAATAACGTTTAGTTTTAGGTCGTCACTTTGTATGTCTCTTGTGTGACCATGGGAAAAATAAAGAACCACGAATGGAAAGTTTGCACTTTCACCATACCCTCTAAGTTTCGAACCAGCGGGCTAAAATGTTTTGTTTTCTCTCCAGAACTATTTCATTTAGAATAGTACATAGGGTTTCAAAGCTACCTTTTTTGATAAAACATTGTTGATTGTTTGACAGCTATCATTTTGAGCTCACTTTTTGACAAGATTCGTGCATCATATTGAAATTCGATTTCATAAAAGGAAAAAAGGATTTGCTACGGACCATCAAAATTATGGAATTCATGATGGAAAAAATCAGATAAATCAACCCCTAGATAGTATATACCTTTTCGACCCAGAAATTTTGATTTCAATTCTTCAACTTCACTTGGATCAGTATGCCATAGACAAGGTCAATACAACCAAGACCGGGAGCATAGCCTTCCTTATTTTGACCGAAGTGCATTTTGATCCCAAATCAGTTGTAGAGGGTTCAATAAGGCGTTTCAATAAGAAGCTTAACGTCCGAATGCTTCGCGAGTAAAGTCTAAAAAACTTTATGTACACAATTTTCACTTGCAGAGTGTTGGTGAAACGTAACGAAATCTAGGAACATCTTGAAAAATGAAATGGTAATACAAAAATAGATGAAAAAATGAAAAATAAAGTACGACAAAAATATGGAAAAAGATCGTTAGTTAAAGTGCGGTCAATTTGCCCAGACGGTTACCTCAGCCAAGATTGTAGCTCCAACAATATCAACACAAAATACGTCTCACTAGCCAAGGAAGCTGGATGGAACTACAAAGAAATTGTATTCATTTAGGTTTTGTAGCCAATGCAAACCATCGACACCAGATAATATCTGCGGGGAAAATTATAGAATCCCGTGGTTAGAAAGTGACCAGAATTGATTTGTGGAAGCAGCATTGTATTTCACCTTGACAAAGGCAGAACGGCCCCAATTTTAACCAATTCACAATGATTGAGGACTGTTTGAAAACTAACTTAATGGGATATTAGTGACAAAAGAGGCTTCTCAAAATTGTTGTTCTCAGTTTTTCACTTCAAAAACTCGGAGGTTTTACAGGGAAGACATTATGGGTTGCGCAAAATATGGCAAAAAAATATCACCAAAGGTGGCACAAACACACTTCAATTTCGTGCGTTTACAATATCAAAAGGGTCTTTGAATCTTGGCTGCAAATCGGTGGCAGTATCTTCCAAAATCAAAGCAAAATAAAAATTGTTGCAACTGAAAAATTAAGCGGTTATAAGGACCAGATTTCGACCAGAAAGATTCTTGCACGCACCCACTATTATGATGGCAGCTCCTTTCAAAATTTAGAGCCTCGTTCATTTCTAGTTGCCTAGCATTCTTGAACTGAGTGATATTAAGATTTGGATGAAGCAAATCAAATTCCTCTCATTCCGGAAATATGTTAAAACCCTCGGATTCTATGAGAGGAAAACAAAGAAGGTAGCAGGCAATTTCCGTTTCGAAATTATTTAAGCTTTTTGTGGATCGGGTGTTATTTTCTCCCACTTCCTCCTATGCATAAAATCAACAAACGTACGGGAGCTATAGTATACCATGCTGAAGTATCATCGAAAGCTGGATTGTGCCCCGAGTATCGTCAATACCGAAGCCTAGATCCAAAAGACAGAAGTGAAGAAGGAACTTATCAAGGCAAATCCACATCGTACACAGCTCTGAGTATTGTTCTCGTTTTAATTAACTTTTAATGAGATTATGCAAGGAGATGTGATGAAAATTATCGCTGTTTGTCGAGTTGTTAGGTTCCGTTCGATGGAACGCAGGAACGAGGTTATACAAAATGATTTTCCACCCGGATCAGCACGAGCTGTCTTGTTCGCAACGTGACCTCTTGCTGATGATGTTGGTCGATGTTTTCTTTTGCGCTCCGGCACCGGCCGAGTAAAAGTTCAAGTGTTGCGGTTTATGCTGGCTTTAATGGATGTAAAATTTAATTACTTTCTCCTATTTAGCACGACGACATCACAGCAGTTTTTATATTAATCTGATTATTCCTTCATTTTCGAAGCGAAGCTGACGATGATATCAGTATGTATTTAAATGGATAAAGTTAGAAGAGTGCTGATATCCAAGGATTTTCAATGGAAGCGAATGAATTAAATGAATGATGAATCCGAACTTCGGGACACTTTGCGCGATAGCATTACAATTGAGAATTATTTCAGAATCAATCGCTGGAAATTCATTGACAATCAACTCATCAACAGGTGAAAGGATTATCTCGTTGCAGTCAAAATTAATACAAATTTAATGATCGTCATTCACTTAAACCGCGCGAAACAAAGAAGCATTCTGAGAAGTTATTCAATGATTTGAGTTTATAATTTTTAGAGTATAAATCATTGAATTTCATCAATCATCATCATCATTAACGAATCAACTGAATTATTAAAATCTAACCAGCCACACCTACAATACTGCCAAAAGTCCAAATAATAAGACGAAAAACGGTGGCGTCATGTAAATCACCGAAATTAATTTAGTCACATCCCATTCAGCCCCGACGATCTTGTTGTCGTACAACATGCACCTCCGACAAAAACACAAATCAAATTAAATAACAATTCATCACGACATCATTTATTCATGTTTGCATACAACACGCCAAACTCCTCTGGCACAACAATCAATTCATTCATCAATTAACACGCCACCATTCACCGCACCAACATCCTAACATTCGCCAAATGGAGCTAATCCTCACACCCACACAATGGTGGGCGAAGAATCTTCTTCCTTCTCTAAATCATCTTCATCTTCTTCCTCATCCATCCCAACTAACACTCATTCATAATTTATTCCATCTTCGAGCTCCTCCACTTCTTGTGCAAAGTCACAACATTCCTCCTCATTAAATTCGACAAGACAAGGTCAGTTGGTGTTGCAGAGCAGTTTCAAGCAAATTATTGTACATATGATGTCGCTACGTGGACTGAAGGTTTGAAATTGTAATTTAGTTAAATTGAAAAAAATTTACGATTATTTAATAGGCACAAATTACAACCTCTTGCAATTCCAATTATGAGCCACCTGAAACGTTTATATGCATGCATTAAATCAACGTGTTTAAGGGGACATCGACAGGTAACAAATTTCATTTTATTGCTTAATTGTCTTAAAAATTTCTATGAAAGATAATTTAAAAATTTTAAGATCTTAAAATTTTATGTTTAAATTTAGACGTTGCTCCATGCTGTAGAAAAATGTTTCTGAACGATTTCAATATTCTAGCCAAAATCTACAATTTAACTTCGATTAAAGCGACCGTTCCTTTCACAATGTATCCTGCCCAAGTGATAACTAAATAAGTTTTACTAACCATCTCAAAAAGTAGAAGATATCTTCAGTCTTACATTATAAAACTTTGAGACATTTTAGCATTTTAGTACGAATCCTAGACAACACTCCAGAGATACATAGAATTGTTATAAAGATCGCGATTTCATGGCGGTAACGTTGACACAAGTCGTCAAGGCTTCACATCCTGTGTCAAGCCTTGGTCTTCAAGATGTATTACATAGAGCTTTTTTCAATACCTTGTACGCGTCCTCAGTTTCCCGAATCCAAAGAGCTTACAAACAGTATAGTTTTCGTAAATAGAATCTGTCGAGGACATTCAAGGTGCGCATACTTATTTCAGTCCTTCTGTCAATTACCTATTTCTGTATCTAAGGGTTGCTCATGCCCTGTAAGCGGTCACAGGTCGGGAGTTTCTACACAGTATTCTTTTGGCAACTTCTCGTGTCTGTTTTTCTGTTATTCCTTCTTTTGGTTTATCAAAACTCGTTTCTGGGACCCTTTATTTTCAGCTGTTTAGCATTAACAGTCCACATAATGCCAGGGGTATGCATAATTGCTGAAGTCACGAAGTTGCTGAAGTGCAAGTCTGCGAGCGCAGAGTCGTTTGTTGGTCTACCAGATTGCTCATTGTCTTTCCCATTGAAATTACAACTTCTTAATTGTGGAAACCATGCTTCACATGTCCTAATGAATGGAGCGTGTCCACCATATAGTGTTTACCAGCAAACGATGACTTTCAACAGCCTTTTCCTTTTGGTTGAACAAGATAAGCAATGTTTGTCGCAAATGCTCTTGTTCAGGCACAAAATTCAGGCACATGATTGATCAACACGATAAAACAAACACACTTATTTTGGCGGACCCAACTTGTGTGTGCTTGTAGGTATATGTCAGACAATCAAAATGGCGTATGTGTCAAATTAATACGCTGCGTACTTCTAGCAGGCGCCATCTCTTATTAAAACTGGAAAAACTTATATACTCAACTGGTAGACGTCTATACGCGCGGATTCATTTACCTTCTTCCGTTCTTATTTCATAATTTTGGGCAATGCATTTTGAATTATACGACGGGGACTTGTTAAAAGGTAACAATTACATGCTGAACGACCATGCAGAACTCTCAAAATTTGTCCACCTCTTGTTCGACCGTAAATTCTGGGTCAATTGATTTTGCTGCTTCCAGCTCTGGAAACTCTTTGGTAATCCTACCATATTCATGAAAGCGAACTCTTATAACTTAAGTAGCTATCTTTTTTAAGACTTTGATGGAAGTGGTAAGTTGTGGTATACCTTTAAATATTACACAATGCAGCTTGTTCTCCGATTTTTTTAAAGTGGCAGATTACATTTATGGACCTTTCCCGCTGCTTTTTTATGATTTTGGGAATTGTGAACCACACAAAAAGTGAAGTTTCGAAGTGTTTTGTCTTCTTGTTTTATAAATTTCTCTTTAAGTTCAGCTAGCATGTCGATGATGTACAGCACTCTTTTCATACACAAATGTTAATATACAGCTATACGATTCAAAATGCAATGGATCTTGGTTAGAAATGGTATCTACTGCGGAAAAAACGAATAGAAAAGCCAAAGAACCTTTGCATTCTTTAAACTACGTATGTGTGACGTATGGTGTGAAAATTTTCCAACCTCCAGCAGATGTCCCGCCAATAAGGCTTAGTTTATTTGAAAGCATGATTTGGAACATTCCAGGCGAAATATCGGGTCATCTACCCTTTTTCTATTCATTTAATAACCTGTTGATTAGGCACTGTAGGAGCCTAGGAGCACTGTAGGAACACTGACCACGCACCACTTTCAAGAGGCTCAACTTCAAAAATGATATATACACCGTGTGTTTTTACACTGATTTTAGTATAGTCCTTTAAAATTGAAAACCCCGTACGGTCTTGCGAAAATTCGTTTTTTGTAACTAAGATCCACAATTCCTCGTCCCAGATGTATCCACAATCAAAGCAATGAACAATAGAGCGACTGAAATAACGCAAGAAAAGATTCAGACGACTTTTTCGGCAAGCCAGATTATTGTGTCTGTTTTTCGAATCCAAAAGGAACTATTTGCTTTGATTGCCATCAGAAGGAGGAAACCATAGCTAGAGAAAATGTTGCAGGGTGTTTCAAGCGTTTGAATGATCTGTTAAAAACGACCTCCTTTGGCACGGAAGAAATCTTGCTTCACTACGATAATGCTCTCGCCTAAACCTCAGTCGTTGTCTTGCGTTGTAAACGATCCCCAAAGGATTTTCCAAACAAAGTCTTAGAAATTTTTATTTGTTTCGGGCCTTCATCCGTCTGTCTTTCATTTTAGAAAAAGTCTTCGAGTTGCAGGCTTTGAAATCATCATTCTTTGAAATCATCATCACAGTTGTATTCTGGCTTTACGCTGAAGCTTCGGAAGCACTCTTGCTTGGCGCAATAAGGAGATATATATATATAATTTTGCTACTGGCAATAAAGTTCGATTCTTTTTTTTGCTTTACTCCGTCTTTTGTCTGATCGGGAATAAAATATTGTTTGTTTGTTCGCCGTACAAAATTCAATTTTGCGCGTTTGTTTCATTTCGCGTTTCAGCTGCGTCATTTCGATGTTTGGTTTCGCCCTGACTTCCTCGACTTTAAGTGTCCTTAGGAGTCCTTTTATGGAGGTAGGGGTCCTTTTCTGCATAATTTTTCTATTTTGGGAAGTCCATTGATGTCTTCGCACCCTTTTTGCCGGCTGTCACTATTCGGTATGCTTTGATTTTTGAAAGGTCGTTTTAGTGGTTCGATGAGACTTTGTCTGTTCATTTACAATTCGTTCGTCGATTTTTTTTGTTTATTTAATTTTATGTTTTCGAGTACCTTCTAAACCCACCCTTTATGTTATTTGTGTACTTGCTTTCCATTGCTTTCCTTTTCTGAGTTTCCATACATTTATTGTTAATAACTTGGCTAGCTAAGTGGCAAAGATCGCTGAAATGATGTGCTCCGACGAGGCTGGAATTTTATTTTTGTCTTCGAAACATGCCGTCATTCTCCGTCCCTTTCTTTGTTTCGTCCACAGACGCGTTTCGGCAGTGCGCGGTGTCAAGTGTCCTTATCTCCTGCTTTTATGGTAGATGTCCATCTTATCTTGTTTACCATGACCTTTCATGTATCCATTGTTTTTTCTATCATGTATATCGTCAAGGTAAAACTGAAGGTACTACATATACTTGTCCTTATTTTGAGTCACGATTGATCTACATAGCTTTATTGACATGCTCAAGTAAATTCAGATAAACCCTGTTTTCCCAGCGGGTCCTCCTTCTTTGTATTTTTCTGTCTCCCATCTAAATTTTTTGTTGTTGTCTGTTGAATTATTCCGACATTTATTTGCTACTTTTTGTCATTATAAATTTTATGTCTTTCACATATTTTGCATATAATATCACTCCTAAGATAGATGTTAGTTCCCACATAAATTCTTGTTCGATGTTTTGTATGAAGACGTCCATAAGGATTACTGCTGTTGGACTTCCAATCCCAATTTCGTTTGATTATCTACAATATTTTTGCTGGAACGCGAGAAAATTGTTGTAAACTTCAACTTTTTTTGGTTGAACCCCATTAGATTCGGAATTTTTTCGATCAGTTCTCGCTGTTTCCTCCTTACACTGTGCTAGAAACCTTGTCTGAAAACATGACTGAGGAAAAAATATCGATTGTCAATCAATTCGAAATTTTTGGACCCCTTCTGGAATAATAATGTCAAACAAGGCTCTATAATAGTCTGAAGAATCCAACATCAAAACAAGCCCCACCAAAGACTAAATTCAGATTATCATCTTAATGTATAACGTGATTACGTTATGGGAAAATTAGACAATTAACTATGTTAAAATAATTTCCTTGCTTTTCATGATCACAATTTGTACCCGGTCAATGTCCCCTTAAGTTTTAAGAATTATCTCAGGGCAACACATCAAAACTTGGACTTACCAGATTTTGTGTAGGCGGTTCAAGTGATAGTCCTTTGAATTGTTTAACAGCTAAAACATTCGGCGCTACCGCCATCGATAATGGAACCGCTTCAGTCATTATTATGTAATAATTATTGCTCCACTAACAGCTGTGATTCCTTTTTTGACTTTTTCTAAGTTGATTCAATTTCCTTTTCTCCGTCTTCACTCCGATGGGGTAACGTATGATGTCAACTTGTTGAACTATACATGACCAGCATTGAGAACGTCTGGAACGAGAGAAAAATAGATATCGTGAGATAATAGTTAACACATTACATGAATATCAATGATCTGGCAACGTTGGCTGTGTGCCACGAAAATATGTGGTAACAAATAGAGATGATGTAATACGAAGTAAAAATGCAGACAGGATTTGAGTGGAAATTAAATAAACGATTCCGTTGATACGTCATAGAAAAAATTAAATTAGAGGGTAGTATTTAGTAGAAATAAATAAGGACCATGTCGAAAGTTGCTGTGAAGCAAATGAAAGTCATTTAAAATTTACATATGTTTGAAAACAACATTTATTTTGTATTCAAAAAAGCTTCTCCCTCACAACAAATATTATGTTCAGAAGGAAATCGACTTAAAAATATTAACTACTAAGTGAATCACCGTAAAAACTAATTAATTTTTTCTTGCAACTACTCTATTCTTAATTTTAAACCACTTAATTCTAAGTGTTGTAGTTTAGAGGAAGTTTGTGATAAAATGTGGAGTTGGTGGGGTAAAAGTTCTTAACCAAACTACATTGATTTGCTCCGGTACGCGTTCTCGCATTGCCGTGGTGTAGGATGAATTCGAGGCAAATGTCAAACGCAGGGCAGTTACCACGAAGAGCTTGTTTGCCGCTCCAACTGCTAAGAGAAGAAGTTCCCATTCAACGCTTGATTTCGTTCGAGAAGCTCACAACAAAGACTGCTTGTGATTCCCGCCTACAGACAGTGATTCCTTCCACGGATGCAAGCCTGTTTTAGAAGCGGTCGCAGATGATTCATTTCTTTTGCAAATTTTCAGCCGCCGTTTCATGTTATACTATAGGATATACTTCATCAGTGTTACAAGCAAGATTAGAATACAGCTGGCCATTTTGTCTTCCTTGGTTCTTGTAATACACAAGCATCTAAACTTAGCAAATATTCCAACGTATATATACTTCTCTCTATAGCACTTCTGAGGAACTAGAACCTTTCCGACAATTCCGGCAACCCTCTCACCTCCTTGTATGCGTTCCATCTGATCTTCATCTGGCACTTCCTTCGACCGTCGAGATCGTGACTTATTTTCAAACTATCGTTTTCCATTACGAAAGCGCTGAAACCCATGATGACATATTTCTGTTGTTAGCACATTTTCTCCATACATTCTACTCTTATTCCAAGGAGTCGATAACATTATGATGATGAGGTGCAGGATTTCTAAGAGTGAACTTTATAGTAAATAATAGACTTTTGCTTGAAAACTTAATCAACAGTTATCTCTGTTTATAGTTATCATCACAGTATTTAAGGATCAATGATTTATGCGATGAAAGGAAATTCAAAGAAATATATATGGGAAAACCAAAAAGAAAATTTCTAAAATTAATTTTAAAAATGCTTCTTTAACAATGTACTATTAATGTTAAGCCCTTGTTTTCTTGTTTATTTCAAACTTCGCAACATATTTGTCTGCAACGAATTTTCAATTGTCCGAATTTATCCCGCCTTCTTGACAAGACTCAGAAAAAGTACTGATAATGCTACCTACATCGTCAACCAAACAATGTAGCCTATTGATAACGTTGAGTCGTTTAGCGGTGCACTTTACTCGACTAGCAACCCATCCAGCTAACAGAGCTTATGGTAACAAACCCGATCTAGGACCTACTGAGTTGTCGTTATTTCTAAACGGAGTTCTCTCAGTTCGGGAAAATTTTTAATATACCACTACATTCTCCCTCCCACTTGACCCCTCTCTGTGTTCCAATTAATGTCGTTTTCAAAAAAGTATACTTTCAATATCATACGTGCCTGACCCAACGAAAAATCTGCCGGACACAACAGAATTTCCTTCTCCATAATCAAAAAATGTAGAAAAACAATTTTTCTTCAATCTCTGCATCCTACAGGAATGCGTACTCCATCGCCGTACCAATCCTTATAAAATATAATAAACGTTGCTACCCAATAGCTACCGTACACTTCCACTCCTGTTCTGCCTTGGAAAGATTTTGGAAATCGTCATCAAATTTTTTGAAGACAAATACCTGGCTTAAAATGAAATCGTCCCATATTTTCCATAGGTTTGCAAGCTGCGTCTTCCATTCAATAGCTCTTCTCATTCTCAAAACAATCATCTGTTCTAAACTACATAACTCACATACTACCGCCTGTCTCCTAGACATACGTTAGGCCGTTGACACGGTATGGCAAAACAGTCTAATCCACAAAATGTTCATAACTTTCCCATTTCATCCCGTCTTATGAAAACTTATCTACTGGTTCCTTACCGAATAAACATCCTCAGTCAATATAACCGACACTCTTTCTGGTCGCTTTTCAAACTTATCCGGATTCCACAAGGCTCTGTTTCTGCTACCCTCATGTTCTCTATATATCCCGTCTACATGCCGAAGCACATCCCGTTTCAAAACCCAATGCATACCAACTAATACAACGACGATATTATATCATTTAATCTGTCTCTAAATACACCTCCCTACCGATTTTTCGCCTAAATAATTATCATTCATCCCTCAACTTCTTCTTCAGCCGATGGAAGATGGAAGCAAACAAACCATAACAAATGCGAATCCATTATTCTAAAATGGAATGGACATCCAGTCAAACTATTCTGAAATATTACTATTTCCCACCATTAAAACTAAACACATCATCTTTTCCACTTTCAAAACAGGTAACTTCCCTTGGAGTCATCCTTAACCAACAACCGCTCCACATCATTCACCTCAAAAAACAAGCAACAATGCAACTAACACATTCAGAGATCTCGGCACAGATATGCGCAACAGTTGCGCTATAAAGATCAAAACCTTGTATTATCTCACCTCATTCCCCCTATCCTCAGCTTCGGCTTCCCTTTTTCATGTAGTCTATCCCCAGTTCTAATGCGATGCCTCTGCGCGAAGGTAAGGTTGATTCTTCGCTACGGTATCAAAGTTTTCAAACATACAGAACTCCTACAACTTCATCCACGACCAGTTTCTCTGCATTGAAGCAGAAATTCCCCGCATTGACCATTTCCTCATAACGCACCTCTCCAAAACGATAACGAAATATATCAAAGTTGGTACCGCCATCGCTCAAAACAAAAAAATTGAGTTTTTGGGTTCCTCTAGATTAAATTTATAGTTATAAGAATACAGAGAGTTGCTAAACTTGGAATAAGAGGAATTCTAAGTTTAGAATTGTGTGCCGAACAAGAAAAGTGCCGAATAAAAACTTGTTCTTGTTAGAAAAATGTTGTTAAAACCGTTCAATATTTAGCACGAGAAACGCATCACAGTCTCATAGTATTGTATCTTGGACATCGCTCGAAAACAATTTGAAAATGTTTTCCTCAATCCCAGCAAAACTTCGCACTTGAGAGAACAAAACATGTTGTAATCCACCTCTCATGTGTGGCAATCCCATCAAGATTGAACATGGAGAACACGCGGCGAGAATTTCGGGAGACTGCAGGCGAGTCGACGGTAATCCTGGCTGGTTCAATAATGGATCCGCAGCAGAAGTCCACTAGTGGTCCGACCAACGCCCGTAACCCTTGCCGACCAGCGTTAGTTTGCCAGCAGCCACCAACATTGTGGACTTTCGAGTGGACAAACAGGTGAACCGAACACCCGAAGGGTACAGTTCGTTGGCACAATTCTCTGAATTCACGTCCTGATATTGGTGCGAAGTTGATTCGCCGTGGACTCCGCCGTGACGTCTACGACTTCTACAGCTGTAACAATCAGTTCATGCTTTTGTGAGAGATTTGAGTGTTCCTTGTCCTACTGAATTGGTTTTTGAATTTTTTTCAAGCAAATTTAGTCGAAAATTCACTTCACTTGGCTATGAGAATTACACATCAATCACATATTAGTGAATTTGATACAAAAACTGAGTATTTAACGCAAATACTACAAGACTTCAAAGACGTCCTTTTTGTATGATAGGAAAACTTTCTAAATACAAATCTAAACAACATCCTCTTAGTAATTGCCATCACTAACTGATACATGTATCCTTAATAATTAACGTTTATCCTGAAATCTACACGAGAGAACTAATTTGCTCTTCGTTGTATCCCACTCGACGTAATCTCCGTTGAGTACTTATGAATCCATCATCCACTTTCGACAAAATACCCAACAAGAAATAAGACAATGCATACAAGCACATCCCCAAATGGATTTCCACAATATTCAAATATCTTTCATAACTCATCTAAAAACCTGATAAATGTACAGCACAACATCAAACAGAACAAGTTGCTTAATTTAACTTTCTCCTGCACTCTGTAAGCTCCTTCTTTCTTCCAATTGTTAGTCCCACGGCAACGTGATTGGATTAGTCAGGAAGTTGTGTTGAACCATAAAGAAAACGATTCTCAGATATAACAAAGTTATTGGATAACATCGTAATACGTAGCAGAAAGGATACAGGAACAGGCTTCATATGTATAATATGCATATTGAAAATATGATTTGCTACTGTGGAAAGTTACAAGTGAAGTTATGAAGTAAAGAAGCATCACAAACAGATTTACATAAGAAAGTCCTGGATGATGTTTGCAAAACAATTGGATCGATTTCTACCAAGGACATATCTGTTTGGATGTTTTTTAAGTAAACCTGCATGTTATTGAGATTGTTCGCTTGATTGAGCTCGCAGTTAAAGTGAAATGGAATGAGAGATCAGTTTTGTCAAAGAAAATGAAGCATTGTTTGAGCAAATTCTTTTCCTTTTGTTTAAGTTGCAATTCTGGATTAATTTCATTTTGTGATACTATGCTTTGGCATTTATTGTACATAGCGAACCAAATTTAGCAAAATAACTGTTCACAAATTGTCAAATTGGTATTCTAAGGACGCTTCAATTTGATTACAATTCAACTCAATTTTTCTGTAATTTCCCATTTCGGGCCAAATCTAATTAATCAGAATGCAAAACACAAAAAAATTGCTCGAATAATGCATCTTATCATGTAAATCAAACTCAACCTGTAAAACGACCTAACCTTATGCCGCGCGATTGAGTATCCTATCAAATCACAACGAAAAACAAAAGCCCCAAACAGTGGTTTTCCACTTTAGAAGGATGCCCGTGTGGCAGTGCCCGATTGCCCACCCTCGCCACACTTTTCGCCATAGCGAGTCCTTGACGATTGGATAGTACGCGCCGCACGTTTAGTTTTTAACTTCACATTTGCATCTCATTCGAAAAGTTTTGCAGTTCACTAATTAACCCGACCAAAAACTTCTAGACCGTAATAAATCCGGAAAAACTCGGGGGAGAGGGAGAGCATATGAAAAGTGGCCATCTGGGTCGGATCGTTGGTTGGTCTGGTGTAGTCCACTATGAAAAATGTTGGGAATTTCATTATTAGTGGGATGTCTGTGGAAGGATTATGTTGCAGACTGCTAGTCTAGTGTTTGTTGTTTGTATTTTCAACCGAAGGACTTTACATCCTGGCCAATGAGTGTCTGCCGTGAGCTATAAACGTTTACTTTTCAAATAAAAGTATGAAACTGGCATATCGCTTAATAGCAATATCTGTGAGAATAATTGTTGGCATAGCTATTAAACAATTGTGTCCTGCAGAACAAATGTAACGGGAAGATGTTTTTTGGGTGTTGGCACAATCACACATGTGAAGGAACCGAGGACGAATTTTGCTACAAGCAAACTTTTTAAATTAGTACACAGTTGGATAAAGGAACCGATGACCATTCATGCAGGACCAACAACGTATTCCTAGAGTAGAGAAAATATGGAAATCAGAATGGGGATAAATAAAATTTGATTACATCCCCCCCCTCTAACATTTCGATGACTTCGCAATGTATTGCAATATTACAATGTGCAATGATTCACAGGTCGGCCTACATTATGTAAATCAGGGGATTGTAAGAACAGGGCACTCTCGTCACCGCTGTGTCCTTTCTCTTAATAGCGTCTTAAACTTTACAGAATCTACTAGAGTAGAGTTTTTTCATATCAGGCTGGCAATTTGGTGACACTAGTCTGAACTGAAGGTTTTGTAATATTCTCAGGAGTGAATAAAGGCCAAAATACAACACCGCGAGACGACGATACGTGAGCGCGACGAGATTTTCGCTCGTTGTCACGCAACGCATTCAATTTACAATGCACGCGATGCGAGGAACAATAATGTTCATATGACAAAGTGTCAAATAGGTGACGTTTCAAATGAAATTGTTTTTGATTTTTTTTAAGTTTTGAATTTGGATTTTTCCTTCGTCTAGCAATTAATAGCCCCTACAAGGATTCACGAAATTTTCATTGAAAAATCATTCATAATAACCCTAATACATAAAAACTAATTAACGCGTTTGAATTTCAAATTTTATTCAAGCGCCATATTGCATCTGACAAACGTCACGCACCTCATTGCGAGGAATTTTCGTTTTTCCGAATATTTCCCGCCTCACATCGACGCATCGCAATCATTGTACGATCTCGCATACAAATGCATGTTACCAAAAGTGCTTGACATTTGCTGCGAAACTCTCGTCGCGCTCACGTATCGTCGTCTCGCGGTATTGTATTTCGGCCTTAAGAGACTGGACGACTCAGACAGTGTCAAATTGCATAAAATTGAACTGATCCCACTAAATGGGAAAATCTATTGCCAGCAATTGTTATCTTAAATTAAGTTGGGGTAAAACTGACACAAACGAGCTATTCCTGGTATCGTTCTTAATAGTAATCTTCCATTTAAATGCAACATCTAGAAGAGATAAAAAAACACAATGACTGCTTCTAGCTCTTACAAAATATTGAACGTAAGTTCTGCGCTTGGATTCGCTAGACTATTCGGGAGTGCACTCCCCTTTCCGGAATTTTCACCTGGAGGGGATCTCTGAACAGAATAACAAAAAGGATCAAATTGAAACGTACACTATATGTAAAACGACATTCCAGTATTAACCCTGATTGGTAAATACACGAAACACGCTGCATATAGCAGCGAAATCAGGCTTTGTCTCTCAAAATTTATGGACAATTCAACTTCTCATTGAAATCAATTAAATGGGGCAAAAGCAAATCCGATCATAATTCCAAGTAAAAGGCAATGGGAGGCAAATATAATTCCCAGGCGAGACAGATTTTTATACTATTATCACTAGTCGAAACCGGAAACAAGCTGTGGCTGCAGCAATTTTAGATTCCCAGCCTGATGTTATAGCTTCAACATAGCAGAATATGGCAAATGAACAATAATGATCAATGGAAAAAGGATCAAGCAGTGAGGCTCATACATAATCTGATCGTATGTCAAATTACAAAAATAGAGACTAGCCAAAAGGGGAAAAAGCAGGTGACAATACACTGATGAAATCAACAAAACGCACCAAAGAAACACGATATCAAAATAAGGGTCCGCCATCTAACGTTTGAAATTAGGACTAGAGGTCATTTTGAGGTAAGAAGGTTTGATGACATTTCCGATGTGACATAAACTCAGTTATATGTTTGACATTTATGAAACGGGACGCTTTTCGCTTGAACAAAGTTGGGAAATATTGAAAACTTATTTCCAAAGCGACAAGTCTCCTACTTACACTGTAAAGAAGCTTACGAAAAAAAAATTGATAAAAGGATGTGTCAAAAATGCAGTTTGTGAATCGTTAAATGAAGCGAGTTCGTGGAATTGATCGTTATTTGATAAAATAACTCATGTACGTACTCGTGCAATCCACTAAACCTTAAATATCACTGCTGTTGCTCAGAGTGTTCGTGAACAACCATCAATATCAAGTCGCGATTGTTCTCAACAATTGAACATTTCACGAACTTCTGTGAGAAGACTGTTGCATGAAGATTTCGGTATGAATGCGAACCACGACGACGACCATGCACGACCATATGATTCGTTTTTGGTTTGCTCAATAGGCCGAAGATCGCTTGATCGGAGGCGATCAAGTTCAGAGCTACCTCGAAGGATACGTCAGTAACACAAATTGTCCTATGTGGGGCTCAGAAAATCTTCACGTCATAGCAGAGAAAGCAATGCATTTAAACGAGTGAGTATCTAGTATGGATTTTGGTCTGGCAATCGATCTCTTCACACATTGTTTTCGAGAATCGCATAATTGGCCGAAATTCCCTCGAAGCTGAAATTTGACACTATTGGTTTTTTTATTTTATGCGGAGCCATTAAGGACAAGTGTTACGCCAACAATCTAGAGACGATTGTCGGAACGAAACTCGAAATAGAAATTGTCAATGACGATATGAAGCCAAACAATCGAAAATGTACCGAAATATTGGACTAATCGAATAGGTATTGCAAGGCTACCCGTGACAGTCATTTGATTGATGTTGACTTCCATTCCTAAATGGAATTGTTCTATTTTTCTGTCAAACTCATAACGTACGATCTTCGGTTGATTCGCCCAAATGTGTGGGTTTCGAGAAAAGGTCGAACTTTGAACAGCAACTTAACAAACATTGTGCCCCTAGCCGGGGGGTCGGATCGTCCATTAAAGGATATTGTCGACTAACTTTTGCCATTTGAAAAGCTAATCACTGACCAAAAATTAAAGTAATTTTTATAGAAAGTCAGTACTATGGGTAAGCTACATCAACCCAAAATGATACAAGCTGTGATAAGATTGAAGCTCTTCTGGGTATTCTCGTGTCAATTGCAGCACTGAAAAATATTTATTTTACCATTAATGACCTATTTAACGCGGAGTATATTAGTACAACGTATGCATGGTGCATAACTAAAGAAAATTGTGAGTTGTGCAAAGACGGGTCGTAAAAGAGGACAATGATGATAAACCACCACCAGCAAAACGGTATGTTACAATTAAAGAGCAACGACTCGCATTCCGAACCGAAGGCACAAAATAAGGATATGTATTCAAAATAAGCTCGCCAAGGATTAAGACTGAAATAATGTTCAACAGGGGTTTATAGTATGTGGTCGACTGCTAACCATACCCAGCCAAGGGAAAAATACAAGCGATACGCCAGGGTATAGTAGGGAACTCTGCAAAGGTGCTTCCGCGCAATATATCTACATGACACAAACAGAAATATTACGACCGAATTTTGGTTCAGCTTAGTAGAACAGTTGCTCCAGCAACATTTTCAGCTGACCATGGTAGAAATCCTAAGATCTAACAAATGGGAAATGAACAACAGACAAAAGAAGATGAAGAAAAACAGAAATATATCGAATATTATTGCATAAACCAACACAGCTGTATGGTAAATTGTCACAACGCCTTTTGACGTGGTTTAAAAATAGAACCCTGGCTCAGTGTGACCCTGTATGTAGAACCCTGGCTAAAAATCCGATAGGAAATCATCAACATTCCCAGGTACATCAAAACAAAGTCACGGTATATAATCTTATAATCAAGACTAGTGCCAGTCACCATCCAGTTTTGATGTCCAACCAATAGAAGCTCCAACCAGCGGGATAAGAAAAAATTGGCGTCCCTGCTCTTATTAGAAATAGGCGAGGAATGAAATCAAAAAATCAAAATCAAAATCAAAAAACTAAGTTTTTTGTAATTTTTGTATGAAGTTTTCGTATAGTTATTCAAACTTATTAGTTATTAGAATTAGTTTTTTTTGTATTCAGAACATTTCGTCGTTCCCCGTCATTTTCTTCAATTCGACCATAGACGCGTTTCGGCGGTGCGTCATCATCAGGGCGACGTTACCCGTCGGAATACATCATTTCGACGAAACAACAGGCAAATATTGTTGATTTTTCTTTGAATTTAATTTTTATTATAATATTATGTTGTCTAATTTGATCTCATTATCTCATTATATAAAATTATATTAAAACACAAAGAAATGTATTGTTTACTTTAAAGAATAAAAGCTGGTCTTTAAAATAGGGAAACATAAATAAAATACATTTCCAAAATGTTGACAATATTTTTTGCATTCCAAATGTTCCTCGATTCGCCAAACGGTTAGGTTTAATGGGATCTGAGCGAACATAAGTTTTCCAGGTTTAAAAAAATAATTTTTAGGGGAAGGATGATTCTGATTAGTTGCGCATTCATTTCATTTATTTTCTTGGCCATTTGATTTAAAACCATCTACCGATTGGTAAAACACGCATTCGAATTCTTAAATGGCGTCAAGTTTACATGTCAAATAAAACGGCGGCAACATTTCAATAGAAATTCCACGAAAAGCAACGAAGACTCCAAGAAAGCTTTTATGATTCCAATCACACGTGAGTTTTCTCTTGCATACTTTCAGGTTACCTGAAATACTGGAAGTTGTTGGAAGAAGTTTTTCAATAGCTGTTTCATGCGGCTGTTAAACACTTTTAGAAATCGTAAATGAACATTCAGTTATTTGCGGATCTCGCTCCAATGCTTCGAAAGCTTTTTCTAATAATTTGGAAATGTTTAGCAACATTAGATTGGTAGCTTATGCATCAGAGAGACTTGTGTCTGAATCCATTCATAAAAATTGAACAAGGTCGGGTGGTAGAGCGCCAAAGATTTTGCAGTAAAGGTAAATTGTTAAAGTGACAAAACTTATTTCTTTGCTTTGATGATCGATTTGGTGGAGTTTGTTGATGTGGATTGTAAGGAATTACTTGGGCTATTTACATAATTCTTACGCAGATATAATTTAATAAATTATTTATTGATTATTAGAAAAAATCGGAAACATTTTTATGGTGGTTCAACGAGGAGAGCTTTGGACGTAAAAAATTGCAATATAAACCAGCAAGTCCTCATAAAGATCACATCAAAAAAGTGTCCATACGCCGAATTTCTTTACATGTAAATTGGACATTTTCAGTCCAAAAATAATATATTTCTTTCTTTAACGTTTTAGAAAATGAATTTTCAATTAAGAAAAACAAAAGTAACAACACTTCGCCATTCAGCAGCAATTCTAAGAATCTTAACCAAAAATTTGTATTACACCTGAAAAATGTACGTCAAAAGCGGCTTTATATAATGAATTACTGCCACGACAAACGTTGCAATAAATAATGTTTGCATCTGATGTCGGACCATCTTGCTGAAACCATATATCAGGTGCATCAATATTTTGCAATTCATGTACAAGGAAACGCATTATCATATCGCGATAGCAAGAAGTTTTTCGCAATTTCGAAAAACAATGGTTCGATGATTCCTCCAACTTAAAATCCGTTCCAAACACTGACACGTTGCAGATGCATATTTTTCTAGACAATTACTCGTGGTTTGAAACGAGAATAAGCTTGCTGAGATGATTTTGCTTCACTTCAATCACCACCCCTTTGTTGCTCGATCATCCATATCCAACACTCTTTGTTTTGCGTGGTCAGTAGGATTCACTTTACTGAATTTTGAGTGCGTGAAGATGCGGATCTTTTGTCAGATCACGCTGAAGAAAGCTTCCCAAAATGTTCAATTGTTGAATTGTTCACGAAGTGTCGAAGATCGCTAAATCATACTCTCCCGAAATTTTTTAATTACTCTTTCCACGTTTTTAAACAACTAGATTCACCATACTTTGTCGGAAAATCAGGAACTTTAGCTACCGAACTTTCATTATTTTTGCATACAACCCATTGTCGTTTTTTCCTTCGTTAAGCATTAAGTACCGGAACCGATTGTAAAAACTGAAGGGTTAGAGAAGACAACACCTAACCCGGTTGACCAGAGGTGGAAGCGAAGCGGAGACGCGATTACCTCTAAAAGCCAACAATTGAAAAAGTGACCACGAATATCGACACAGGTACGGCAGGCGGCAGCAACGAAGCACCCGTTGAAGCTAGTACCAGTTACACAAGCACATTCAAAGTGCAGCGTGTAGCCGTGGAAGCGAAGGAACACCCGTTGCGGGCGTTTACAGATGAGGAACTCACTGACTTGAAGACGCCATTGTATGGGAGATGCAAAACGGAGAAGATCTTCATTTTGAGGGTACTTCAGACCAGGGATGCTCCAAATGGGCTGCGGGAATGAAAGTACGGTATAATGGCTCGTAGGAGTAGTTTCAAAATTAACTGCTTGGGAGGGACTGGAATTGTGTGTGAAGAAGGGAGAAGACATCACTAAAGCCCACATAATACATATGTAACTCCCAAAATGCGAATGGTGGCCAGCAGAGGCTCTACTCAGAGCGCTGGCAGACTCGAACAAAGGCCTCAGCACGAGGCAATGGAAGGTCCTCTTCGTATGCGCTGAGGGAAACGGTCAATTGCTGACCGCTGGAGTTGATGAAGGGTCAGCCAACTTCATCACCAAGCAAAATGCCTCCCTAAGATAACGGTGGGGCAGAATAAATGTACCCGGTCTTAAGAAAGTAGAGACAATCTCCACTGCTTCGGTCGCACCTCCTGGGGCGATTGCGGTGGAGCCTATTGCTCCCGCAGCGGTAGTGGTGGGGCTGGCTTCATCTGGGACTGCTGGTAGGGAGACCATTCCTCCCACAGCGGTTGCAGTGGAGCCCGTCTTTCCGATGGCGGTTGTAGGGGGGCCGGCCGCGGTTGTGACCAATGTCGAGGAGCGTGTCCCCCTCGCAGTGGCGGAGTTGGAGCATGCTCCGTGTACCACTGTTTTGAGGACGCGTGGCCCTCATACGGCGGTTGGGACGGGGCCTACCTCCGCGACTGCTACCGGGGGGAAACTGATTCCGCAAGCATCGCATGGGGGACTGAGATCCCTGCAGCATCAACGAAGCTCTCAGATAGAGTGAAACGAGGTACAGCAGCGGTTCCAGAATGGAAGAAAGAAGCTTATCAGGCCAACCTGCCGGATGAGCTGGATCTCTCAGTCCTCGACATAAGCTCTGACAAGGCTCCCACGGTGAAAGAAACGGGGCTTGCCCCCGCAGTTTCCAAAGAGAAATTACCGAGGATGTAACTCATTTAGCAACAGGTGGACTTCGTCATGCCAAAGCGGCTTCGAACGCTTCACAAAACAAAAAATTGGACTAGCACTGATCCAAGAACCCTGGACTCGTGAGAATCGTATCAGAGGCCTAAACACTCGCGATTCCACAGTAGTCTGGGCAAAATGGCTGGATCCTCCCAGAGCGGATGCTATGATAAGGAAAAGCATTAATTATGTATGTCCTTCAGAATACTTGACGCGGAACTTAGTACCTCAGAAGACCTCTATTATGGTCAAGGGTAAAACCGGTGACATAGTTTTTCCATCAGCCTATTTTCCACGAGACGCGGAAAACATTCCACCACTTCAAGTACCAAGGCTAGTAGCACACTGTGAGAGAAAAAAATATTCCAATCTTGATCGGATGCGATGCTATCGCCTAAAATGAGCTTTGGGGAAGCACTGACACGAATCAAAGAGGTAGTAAACTACACGAGCTCATAATGAAATCAAATATGATTATATTCAATGTAAGGAATACATCTACGTTTGTTACTAGAACACGCAAGGAGATTCTGGATATTACTGTCAGTAATATGACACTGGACACCTTGGTTAAAAGATGGCATGTATCCGAGGAAACCTCCATGTCGGACCATAAAATTCTGAGGTATGACCTGGAGGGGCTGAGGATGGAGCCCATTATCACTAGGAATCCAAGACGCACCGATTGGGCACTGTACACCATCCGCTTGCGGGAAAATCTCCAGCATATCTCTGTCCAAAGGACCCCCAAAAATAGTCTTGAACTTGAGCATGCTGCAGATGAGATGAAAAAGGCTATTGTGAAGATCTTTGTAGAAAGCTGTCCTGACGTTCGATAAAACCCTGATAAAACCACACTCGCGCCGTTCACAAGAAGAAGAAATATGGAACAACTCCGCACCATATACCTGAATGGAACGGAGATTGGGTATAAAAATGAAATCAAGTATCTCAGATTGCTGTTGGACGGCAAGCTCAGGTGAAACGGACACATCAAGGCAGTGTCTGCAAAGGCTGTCAGAGCCCTGATGGTGTGCAGGAACATGACAGGGAAGTGCTGGGGTAACCCGGGAATCCTGTGGTGGATGTACACCATGATGGTGAGATCAATCATCACCTATGGAGCGGTGGCCTGGGCAGACAAAATCCAGGAACGCAAGATGAGGCTTGCACTCGATCGAGTTCAGCGTTTGGCAGGTGTCTGTATCACCGATGCCATAAAGTCATGTCCCAAGGCAGCTCTCCTGAAATTCATAAACTAATCGCCACTTCTTTTGGTGATAGAAACAGTAGCGACATCTACAATGTCAAGAATCTTCGATGAAGGAAGAGAAAATGGCTTCAGAATTGGGCAGAAGGACCAAGCTAAAATGGTAAAGGTAACCCCATTCATTTATGCACAATGGGTCGCATGACGTCGGCATTCAACTTTCACAACTACTTTTATGTAGTGCTGAGTGACAAGAGAGAATGGAGCGTTGAATACAATATACACCGCATAAGACGGAATGCAATCAGGTGGTATACGGATGGCTCCAGGACATATGAGGGAACAGGTATTGGAGTATTTGGGGCTGGCACCAAGTACTACCAATCAATGGGAAGTATGCCAATTGTCTTTCTTGCTGAGGTCTATGCTATCTCTATAAGCGCACAACTCAGCATAGAGAGTGGATAAAACGGCAAAATTATAGCTATAATATCCGATAGCCAAGAAGCCTTAAAAGCACTAGAATCCCTGGTGATTACATCGAGATTACATCTAGATTGTTGCATTACACTCAACGAATTGAGGGCAAACAATAGGGTTACCCTATACTCGGTGCCGGGGCATGCAGATATCGAGCGGAATGAGAAGGCGGACCAACCAGCGAGGAAAGGAGCGTCATTTATCGGACCTGAACCCTTTAGCGCAACTGAAAGTCACAGGGCCCTAAAGGAAACTGAGGATAAAGAATGCAATAGGCTCTGGAATGGACTTCGAGGGCTTCGAATGTTTAAGCTTCATATAAATAATATGATTGAAATAAATCAATCAAACCTGTCACACAATCGGCATAGTGATTAGCCTTGCTACCACTTTAATGATTCACTAAGCCACTCCCTGCCTCATGTTTAATCCCTTTGATACAAACAACCCCGAAACCGCATAGTAAGGACTTACAATTAGTGTGAGGAAAAAGCTGGCAAGCACCAGAATTTACAGGGCATAATTTTGTGAACGTTCTGCTGAAAAAATGGATTTAATCAATTCCTCTAAATAATTATACACCTGCGTACAATTCACAGATACATTATATCTTTGGAAGAAGGTTAAAATATCCCTCTTTGATAAAAAAAACCTATTTTTGAGTGCGTCTCCCTTTACGTAACTTCCAGTCGAACATCGATGGGTTATTTACAAAACTACATCTCATATTTCAATTTAAATCTGCCGTTCCTGGAAACAAACACTTAAAATCTATTGTCGCTTCGACATTCGCAAGATTCAATCAATCAATCAGCGAAGACAATTCGGAATACAAAATTATCATTCAGATATAAGCTCCTCCTTTGAATACAAATCACTGCACAACACTTGGAGAATTATTAATTCAAGCAACACATTTGTCGTTCAAGCCATGCATGTTGTTTTCCTTTTTGCACGTCCATAAAGAAAAGTTGAAGTAAATTGATGTTCCGTTTAAAGAAAAAGCTTCCATAAATTCAGTGACGTTATCTAGAAATACAAATCAGATTAATAATAAATATTATTCATTAGCGGAAAGTGGACAGGTTGTTTCTGCAGTGTAGAGGCGATCATGGAACCGCAGCCTTTGCCCAAATCTGGGCCCACCGAGACATGTGGGCAGCGCCAACGATTTGATTAAGCAAGAAGTCCGTGGGGTCCACTTGTGGCATTAGGCGGACATAATGAATAGTATGGTCTTGGGGCGACAAGATATTTGTTGAATAATTTATTTCGACTTTTCATCGATTCGGTGCTCCCGAATTATGAGCGGCTGGAAGTCAGCGAATTTCGTCCTTGACCAACCTTATGGACAGGAACATACTGACAATACCAGCAAGTCCTTTAGGTGCCAAATCTTGACGAATTAATATCAGGACAATCGAAAACGCATACATACCACGTGCTATACTTCAATGACAAAATTCAAATCATAGGAAAAATAAATCAGTAAATTAACCAATATCAAACCAGATAGTGAAAGGGTTAGAGTATTCTAATTCCGCAAGTCATGTGATCAAGTGATGGTGTTTTCAGTGATACTTACATTTATTATTTTGGGGCCAGAACGTCACGCTGCCCCGATTGATCATCATATGTCTGACGAAACAATGAATCACTTCAATTTGAATCTCTAAATTGAATTCCTTTAGCATGCCGTAACGTTCAGCTCCAAAACTGAACTGTTGCGCCGTCAGTTATCACCAAGCGAATCCATCGATTAAAAGGACTCGAAATTTCAGTGTGGTTTCTATTTGGCACCGAACGAACCAATGCCATCTTTCCAAATCAGGCTTACACTCTCGAGATGACAATCTCGAACGCGATCGGTGATTTTCTCGAATATTTCGGGATGTCAACGAAAGAGCTATTGAGCCATACTTCAGGCTTAAACAGATTCTAAGGTAAATCGAGTTGGGACATTGTCAACCGGAGCAGGACTTGCTGTTTTTCATAATGAAAGAGCGTCGTCTTTCAAAAACGTAACCTGTTGTGAAGCGTATATCGGAGGATTAATTTCTAAGGATATACAATCGAAGAATATCAATGGATTGCTCAAAAATTGTATATTTCGGATTTTGTAGAAGTTAGAACACAAAATTTCCTTACAACAGCCGCCGGGCTCAGTAATTTCTCCTTGGTGACATTGATATATGAAGTTCGTTTTGGTGTTGCCGCAGGCCAAAATTAACTCTGGGAGCTCAACGAGCTGAAGATGGCTGTATGCAGCCGAAACGCGTCCTCGAGACCCACAAAGCAAGGCCCGGCAGACCCAAGCCACCCAGAATTGATATATGAATTGTGTTTCTAATTTCATAGTATTCGCCCTATATTTGGGAAAGGTACCTTCGAAGGATTTATCACCGATATGAATCAGACAAGATTATCTTCTTCCGTACCTTTGTCTTTCAACAAGTGAACAAAGTTACGCAAGAACTCAACAACAACTTAAAGAGTTGTCACCAATATACTTCATTTGAAATCAGTATTGAGCTAATCCGCACGTTTTTTTCAATCTTGATCAAGCAAAGGGAATTCTTGAAAGAGGTATGATGATTTTTTTCCTGACGTGCTCACGCATGGTACACAACTTCTGGGATATTTGCCGGGAAGTGAAAGACTGACAGCTGACAATGAAGTCAACCGTATCTCAGCTATTGCTACATCCACCTTTAAGTCTTCTATGGTCTGCCGAAGAAATGATGTGGATTGAGATGTGAATTGAAGTAAAATCAAGTGAAATTGCTGGTCAGTCAAAAAAACTGCATAAACTATGATGTAATCTGTTAGGCTATAAGGACTACTCTGTTTGAAACCTCCGTGTTGACATCATTAAACAGCCTCGAAGCCTATACAGTTCGAAAGTATCCTATGCCTTGTTCCAACACCCGCATGTCCTCTATAATTTGAATGATAACCATTGGACCGGCCAATTTATAGTTCTTTCTCATTCTCTCACTAGTGATCCTCAATTCTTAAATTTCCATAAAAATATTCATGACATTTTTTAATCACATTTGATTTTACGAGATACATCAAATCTTCGTTTTTTTTTCTTTGGTATTTGAATTGCATCTTCGTAAGCATTTTTGAGCTCGACGTTTTTGACATCAACTGACCTTCTTGTTTGTTTCACTAAATTAACTTCTCTGAATTCGGATTCAGAACATGAAACTTTATAAAAGATTTCTCAGTATACTGTCTTTCTACTTTGGATACCGCTGCATCACAAAAGTTAACAACTTGGCTAGATGTGTCTTTCCCAAATGTAAGATTGGTTTCAGAATGCATTTTTTAAGTCGTAGAAGTCATCATAGCCCATTTCGACAACATTGTACGGCCTTTGTTTTTTGGCGGTTTTGACTATACAGACATAATCGTTGGGTGTATAAATTGGGCCTGCCTTTATGGATCGTTTAATGTTCTTTTCAATCAGAGAATGGACATTGTCGCTTTCGTTTTGAGTGTGATGATTCTCGTCAAGCTTCGCTTTATCTTTCAACTTTTCTTCTCTGCTTAATACTTTTTCTGTCTGATGTCATAAAAAGGTTTCTTCCAATATTTTCTTTCCTTCAGCATCAGCGTTTTCATACTCAACACATTTCTGGCATTGATCCTTTTTAGGGGAGAAAAAGAACAAATTAGATTCACAAATTAAATTAAATATTTCTACACGTCCCAAACTCCTTCAATAAACTCTTTTTCAGAGTGGGCTCTAGTGTAGTCTCTCTCAATCCTGCGTATAGAAGAAATGTGTGCTCTCACATCATTTTTCACGCACTCTGGTAAGGCTCTCTTCATGTGTTTTCCCCGCATGTCTCCGAATATCCCTTCTTTTATTTTTGCTATAATGGTCTTTATGAACCGATTAGTCACTTTCAAGGTTGAAATACAAAATAACTTGCAGACCCTGAATTTACTGGCATCTTTAAAAAGATAATATGCACCATTTTTGGATCGTGAAGCTTCTCATCGATATTTGTTATTTACTTCATCCATAAGAGTGGCAACAAATACTCTCTGCTTATTGATATCAGCTAGACTCCAGTATTTTTCGAATATTCCCAATCGTTGATTCTGCGAAAATTTCGCGTAACATTTAAATTACAATTGTCGTTACACGGATCCTGCATTTGTCTGGGTGGTACCAATTTTGCAGTACTTAGGTATTGTTTTGTACGCTTATCCGCTGTTCCGCTGTTGCATGATGGCATTTCTTTTCTATTTCATGGGTTTGGCGTTATATTTTTTTTTAGTTTTCTTTTTTACCTCATCAGTTTCATCCGCCTTACGGTTTTCTTTGTTACTGAGCGTCATCCGAAGATGCTGAAGAAATGGTTTCCGCCACGTTATTAGGGTCTGCTACAAAATCATCAGAAGGAAAATCTGAATCGGTGTCTTCATCATTAACACCGGACAATACGTTTTCAGCATTTCATGGTCCTGTCGGCTTCTGCAGTTCTCTTTCTCAGCTTAATTCCTAGCATTCCGAACATTTTCTCGCTTCTCGACTCCGTTTTCGTTTCCAGTTGCAAAAAAAATATACACTTCATTGCGGCTAATCTTCTAACTTCCTATGTCTTTTAACTTCTTTTACGTCAAAATGGCTTTCATTTTATGTATGCAATAGTGGCACATTTCAAAATGTGCCAAAATAACTTCACATAAAAAGACAACATTTGATTTTCTGCTAATCAATACTGACATATTGTAAATTGAGCCATTTTGTCTAAAAGAAAATAAGACAATATAATCTCAACCTACTGGTAAATGTCAAAATTGAATTATTGAAGTTTCTTAGCAGCAATCTTTTTCATACTATAGGGTATGCTACTGGGAGTATAATTAATGATATAACTCCATTTTTTTGATTTTCGAAGATGTGCCACTATAGCATTTCGTGAGCGATATGATTTATGAAAAGCTTCGGAAATTCGAAGAAACAAACAGATGGCGCACGCCAGAGCACGTTGAAACGGATCAAAAAACTAGATCATGGACGCAAAATTTATATCTACAAAATTAATACCTATGACTATATATCTGTAAAAAATTGAATGTAACATTGTCTGGAAAAAAAGTCCTAAGAGATTTTTTGAAGTGCCGAACATTTGAGAGAATCCAGAATATAAGCAAAGGCATTCGTAATGGATCACTAGAGCTAGAGATAATTCTAGACTTTCCAGACATATTGGTTTTTACCGATGCAGATGCAGATCCAGACGCCAGTCGTATCAATGATATGCAACACCAAAAAGGGTGGCTAGCAGGCCTTTCAAATCTAGCCGTCAGAAAGTGATGAAAAAAGAGGCCATAAGTGGAAATCATCTCATTGAAAGAGGATTTCAGTCTCCAATGCTCCTCTTTTTAGAGCTGCTTTCCAATAAGCTTCCAACAAGCCACAACATACACCCATAAAGGAAGTGCTTTTCCTGTGACCCACTGAACCCATGTGGACGTGCTTGGGGACATCAGGTGGGCAGTTAAGCCAAATGACGTGTAAAGTGTGATTCAAATCGCACGTCCAATGCGATTCTGTGACCTACTGATAGAGTTCCATGCGGGAGCTACAAGTAAGGTAAGATGCGCGGCGTTTGGGACGGTAGTTTTGACTCCCACCGCCCATCTTGCGAAGGAACGGAGCAACATCTACTTGTGTAGCAAAATAGTCAACTCGGACCAAAGAAACATACGAAGATATGAGACCGTTTCTTTCGTGAATATTTTCATTCGTACATTCAAAAGAATCGTAATTCATGGCCTCTTCATAGCACATTGAGAAAGATAATGCCTCTCACAGAAAGAACGATGATGCATCCTATACATTCATTATTAGTAAGAGATCGGGCCGCTCAAGTGATAATCTCCTGAATGAAAGGGATGATGTGAAATTCTACGATGATCCGAAGGATTATTTGGATGAAAAAATTACGTTGTGAAACGCTCAGCAACTTCGCTCAGGTTGTTAATGTTATTGGCAGTTCATATTTCGGTTTATTTGGATATCCACTAGTATTGCGAGCCGTGAGCTGCATCTATTGCTTATTCTTTTCCCACTGCAAAAGCAATCATCAAATTTTGATGGCTCTTTAGATCTTAGTAGAAGAAACAAGGTCGACTCTGAAATGGTGCATAAAAAGATTCCGAGATAGTATTGCACAAACCTTGGGTTATTCGGAATCTAGAACAAATAAAGGTCCTTACCTTACTTCATTGTCCGTCATAAATTAAGTGACCAACAGTGCCAAACGAAAATTCTAGTTTATTAGTTTAGTATCTCTATTGACTGCTCTACGTTCCGTTCATGTTTTCCCAACGACAACAATTATATCACAAAAAGCCAATGTCATCAAAGGCTGACAGTAAAATATCAGAGGCCTCCTTTCAGTTCATGAATGAACTCATAGTTCCATCGTTCCTCGTCTTTTTCTTCATATAATCGAACACATGGGTGTTTCGGCGGTGAGCCTTCAGACTAAATCACATGGACGAAACCCTTTCACAGAAGACGGTATGCCGCCTAAACGCGTGTGTCTATGATCTCTGTCGGACAAACACTTGAATGTATCAAGGAAATCCCTCCGGCACATAGGGGTACCCGTAATGCCTGAATACCTTAGGGTACGGGTAGGGAACGTGTTGAATACACGGAATATGTCAGCAAGCTCGGGACATCCTTTTGGAACTTAGATCGTAGTTTTCATATTTTTATAGACCACTGAAATACCAACTCTTCGGTCTCATCGGAATCAAAATTAAAACCAAATATTTGGCAGAAATCGCTTTTTAACTAGATCAGCCTGTAACTGCTGGCAGTTACTAATCATCACAATAAAATTATCGAAAAACTAAAGTGATTAGTTAAAGGACCGCATAGCATTTCTGGAAAACGAAAACGACAGTCTATGAATATTGAATAAATAATTTTCAAAATTCTAAATCTCGGTGACACGAAGACTGTTTACAAAAGATATTTGAGTCAATAATTTCATTTGGTGTACTACACTTTCATCAAACATTAAACAGATCATTTGGTTTTCATCTCAATCAGTCAAAAAAACTCATTCACTCGTAAAAGAAAACAAGCCTGCAATTTATTTGCGGACTTGTTTCCTTTACATCTCGCTGTTAACGTTTAATAGGATTTAATTATTCGGTAATTATCAAATACATGCAGTTAAAGTTATTTAAATTGGACATATGAAATACTGTTGGTTAATATGTATATAATCTGGGTTCGATCTTCAAGAAATATTTATTAGTCTAGATACTTGTTTTGCTTTGGTGTTATAGCCCCGAAAGAGACATTTATGTTTCTGAAGGTTATGCATTTTCACAAATGATATTTTTTAAATTTAAATTGTAGGTTGACAAGGCTGATTTCCTAGACATGGATTTCAGCGGAAACTTCGGCTCAAATAATGGCGTATACAAGCTTTATATGCATTTCGAAAATCAATTCATTGTTTGTAATGGACGATTCGAAACGAGACTACAACGATAGCTTAACTATTTGAGAGAAAATACGTAAAAAGCGCTGATGGGATCGTCTCGCATAAAATGTCTACCCTCTTTTACCCTCTTAAAAATAACTTCTAAAATTTTTAAGTCGAAAAGCAATTTCATTCCCGCCCCTGACACAGATCGAATGTTGATCATCAAAAGAGAAATGGACGATGTTAAGAAATGCTGCATTTCCCTTTCGATTGTCACATTGATGAAAGCTTTTTTCTTCATATAGACAAGAATTTAAAGTCAGTAACCGTATGCACCTTGATTTGTTTCGTTCAAATGAGATCGCTAATAGAAGGTTTAGCAAAACCGAAAAGTCCTGTACTCAAAACGAAAAACAACAAACGCACTGCAAAGCAAAAAAATATTTGCCTTCCGTATTCCATGTCCAAGTCTGAAACGCGCTGTACAAAACTCGAAAAGATAACCGCGAAAACCCGTAGATGGCACTATTCGAACTTGTAAGCGTAGGACAACCACTTAAAAAACGCTAAAAATCTAGATAAGCCTCACCAAAAAATAGATACCAATCCCATATGTAGCAAATAAAGCGAGCTTGGCGAGATAGAGAGCTTAGAAATTAAATGAAGTAAACGGGGAGTGATGCGAGCGATATTGCTAAAGTGATGATCTGGTGTAATCGAATATGTAAGTTATTGTGTGAAAATTTTAAAGCGGATTTCGTCTTCATATATTATTTCCAACAAATTGTGCTTTTCCAGTTTCAATGCATCTGGAAAATTACACCGTTATATTTGGAGTTTTTTCGAAGTGTACGCGCTGGTTGTACTAAAGCTTAGTAAAGCTATAGCAGTAGTCATTCGAAATTAGGGAATATATACAATAGGTGATGAAGTTAGTACAGAAACGAAAAGTTACGGCTGCATAAAACGACATAAACTTGAAAAAATTGACAACTATCGATGCTTCACAAGGTAGCATTATATGATCTTTAAGTCAAATGTTCACAGGCAACCAAAAAATTAAATTTTTCAACTGATAAGGCTTCAGAAAGGTAGCGTACGCCAACAATATCGTACTAGTGGTCAGTGTATATATCCCAGAAACTATGGGAAACCCAAGGCAGACCGCACCAATGAATGGTACGATGGCCCCAATTTGTAGATATTTTTTGGAGCATTGAAACACCTCAGGGGGCCTAGGAAGAGATATATACAATTTACAAATATGGGTGTGAAGTTGGTTTACTTGATTTACCTTATCAAATCCATTGAAATGAAGCGACCTGTGCATGACTTCTACTCCGTGGTAACGATTGTAATTGCAAGGTGATCACAACATTTCCCACAACAATTTTGGCAGAGGTGTCTGGATGCAAAAAGCAACTCAGCAGCAATTTATCTTTAACAGATGGTTGAGCTAATAATCCACATAACGGACTACTCATATATCTGCATGCCACGTTCTTAACTGAGGTGATCTCGCAACATTCCTCATTGCCTTATTGCCAATCTAAGCAAATAATAAAATTCCACTTTATTTGAGTGCAGAGTTGACTGGGTAAACCGAAAACCTAGAAACCTTGATCATGTAACACAATCGTGATTCCTGCTTGCATTTTTGTGGTTTTTACAGGTGATAACTACCAGCACTCCTCAGATGCTTGGGGTAGGCTGGCCAGAGGTTTGACACATGATTTATCATCGACGTCTTATACGCGAGGTAGTAGGTGTAAATTGTTCAAATTGCGGAACAGGTCCGATATGTTTGCTGCTTCCATTAGGCTTATACCCAAAGAGAAAATAGGCGTCAACGGTTATCTGTTGAAAATGCCTTAAATAAATCACATTATCGAGCTACCCGCGAAATGCCCATTAGAAACTGAGTAGAGTGAACCAAATCAGTTTAAATAAATTACTCCAAATCGTGATCTTGCTGTTACCCAAACGAAGGTACTAAAACTGGCACCGGCGCTAACGATTTCTCATGCTTTCCATCTCGACAGGTTTGCTTGCCACCGGCGAATTATAAGTAGGTTTTTTTCTTTTTCTTTGATGTAAATGGTAAGTAGCGGATTACATTGCCATGGACAATTCGAGATTGATAAAGAAATTTACAAGCAAATTAATCACGTATGGGAACGGGAAGTGATTCCCGTCGAATAAGTCTGCATACTCAATTTGTAATTAATCTACAAGAAAACAGTTCGGCTTGATGCAATGGATTATGTTCAATTCATCAATTAAACTATGCTTGCATAATACATGTCATGCTGAAGGAAATAATTGTTCGTATGAACACCAACACAAGGAACTTTATCGAATTGCTATTATATGCATATCTGGCTATTTTTCATCAAGTGAACATTCGGTTGATTCGCGCAGAACCTTAAAAACTTATAAAAACTTATTACTATTATTCGAGACCTGGGAAGGAAGCAAGACATGCGGAAACTCGACGTTGTGAGGACACCCTGTGTGCTAGAGGCAAGAAATATAGATTAAGGCTTCCGAACACTTCCAGGGCATTCTGGGGCGAGCAAAACTCGATTGATCACATGTTTTTCAGTCCAAAGAAACTATACAAGGTCATGACCACAGGACTTGGTGGTATCACAGCGGAAATTTTGCAATGAGTCTACTTTATCTGCCAAAGGTTGTATTTAACACACTCTACTCCAACCTGAAAAAATATCGCCAAAAAAAGACAAGCAAGCAAGGTGTCGTTGATCCGCAACGAAGAAGGGAACCGGGAAGAAGCATCGATATATCGGTGATATTGCGTACTCAACCCCGCTGACGAAGTACTACACAACCCCATCAGAATAAAGCACAACTAGTCATCAAAGCGATCGGTATCTTTTTTTTTCAGTTCTATAGCAAGCATACTCCCGGGTGACATCTTGTAAAAGGAGACAGAAAAATCGAAGTGGTCGATTTAAATCTTTATTGCGTTCTTACTCAAGACCTTGGAAAGATTTACTTTGTTTAGACAGAGTAATGAGGAAAATGTTACCTCTCGCTTGATTGGGGGCTTGTTTCAAGTGTTACTTCTTTGTGCGAAGCATATTTGATGCAGATGGGTAGAATTACATCAGTGGTGATGGCGGTCCAGCAAGCATGAACATACAATTACCATTCAAAGCTTATTGTTTCGCTTGTCGATGTCATTAATGTCTTCAATTTTTCTCTATAAAAGAATAAGTACGCTGTTTACTCTGTACTACCTTCCAGTGGTTATCCCAGCGAATAATAGCTCGGTTGAAAATCTGAGTGACATAAGAGAAAGCACAACGTTCCATTCTTTGCATTATGGAATATCGCATGGGACAAATCTTTATGATCGTTTTTGCCGGAAGGGTCGTTTTTGATTGAGTTATTTGGTATGGTAGCTACATCAGCCAATAGACGGACTATCGAGCAGGCGCATCTCTTAAAATAGTATTCAGGAATCATTTTTGAATTCTCGCATACGACGGTAGATGTTCACGACATAAGGGACAACACAAGGCTCTATTCTTGGTCCACACGAATGGAGTCACATGATGAGTATTTAACGCCGCAGTTACCGGATGAACCACATTTGACTGACGATGAGGTTGCAAATCCACTTTCCGCAAGCAAGACATTGACGTTAAGTTTACAAATTAATGTTATGGCTGAAAATTTTAGACATATTTTGTACTTATATGTTCCCACACATCTGTACGAGCTTGGTTTCAAAGCATGTCTGCAAGCTCCTTTTGACCAATCCCGAGATACAAGGGGAAACGTTCAGCGGGCTGACCCACGAATTCAGAATGAAAGGTTAAAATAGTTATAACTTCTTTGTCAGATTTCTTTATTAATTTGGGGAACGTTTGACCAGTACCAGTGGTGGTAATCAATAGTTTATATCATCAGTTCACACACTCTTACTGGTTATATTGCCAACCCTGTAGAACTTATAAATATCGTCAACCCAAACTCCACTGTTCATGGCGTTGATTTAAGAGTGGATTAGCAGAGTTAGACCGTGTATTTGTATTGTTTTTCTTATTAAAGGGCATTATCAATACCCAAAATGTGTATGTCAGCTTACATGATCCAAACGCTTTTATCAATACCACTCTTGACATTTAACGTTGACCTAAACCTAAACATTCAAAATATCAGCTTTTGAAGCATATTTCGATTGCCGTTTTAAACGAAATTCGCTATTCTTCCTGTAAATTGCAAAATTTCTTTTTCAATGAAATGATATGTACAAGTTCTCGAAATACTTTCAGATTCAAGGTAGGTCTAGGTTCGTATGTGCGTAGGTGCGGTCTAGCTAAATTCAATAAACAAAAATCCGATACGAAAATCGTAGTTGGATGTTAGGTGTCAACCGCATATGTGGTTTGGAGTATACATATCTTCACTGAAATTGTTTGGAACTCCTTTGATCTGCCTTTTTCCTTAATCGTTTCGTTTTTTCAGGATTCCAAAAGAAATTCTTTATTTACGACATGCGAAGCAGTAAACAAAAGATGTCTAACTTAATTTTTTAATTTATGTATTTGATTTTCAAATGAAAAACCTTCAATCCCTTTCAAAGTTCCCTCAACCGGCACTAATGATCTTTGTTCTCAACGGCATCTTTTATTTTTTTGCTTAAAAAATTTTGAAATTCGTCTTATGTGACAATGTCAGGAAAATGCTTTTCTTAAGGAAGTAAGGGTGTTGAGCGTAGGGATCGTGTCACTTTCAGCCAAAAATCGGCGCTCAGACAGTATGAATACGGGCGTCATCATAGTGGTGAGACCACTCATGCGATCGACAGACTACCACGAATCAGATCTCTTTTGCCTCAAACTGTTACAAAATCATTTCAAAACTTCCGATTAGAAATTCTAGTCAACTATCTTATCCTGTGGAAAATGCTCTGAATGGAAAACTCCTTCTTTTATACCGAAAAAAGATTCACTTGCGAAGCTTTTTTGGGCGAGGCGAATTCGAAGTCAACCACCCGTTTGACTATTGCTTTTCAGGGTCGTAACCATAGCACTATGATTTAACACTAATAGTCATCTTCGAAAAAAATTGAAAAAAACATGTTGGATATCCTTTTCCAAAGCAAAGTGTGCTTTCACACGGCCTTGGTTTTGTTTAGCAGTTGAGGCACGAATTTGGCAGGCACCTTTTTCCTGTTCAAATCTGCCGTCAAATTTTAAAAATAAGTTCAGCGATTTTAACGGACATTCTAGACGGCTCCACTATTTCTTCAATCTTCTTTTGTCCATCTTTAAGAATATCCATCCATCTTTTTCAACATTTTTATCAATGAAGACAGTGAATAGAGCGCGTTTTGTTGCCCATTGACATTTCACCTTCATTCGATACCCAATCGCGGAAAAAGCCAACTTCACTTTCTTCAGCAAGGAGTCTCCTGAGAAAATGGAGCGAGAATTCTCACTGCTTTTGTGCAGTACCTTACTAATCGCCAACAATTCCAAGTGATTTCGATGCCAGCTTTGAACTGCTTTGAAAACTGTAGGCATGCGTTTTTCCAATCTTGGGTTGATTAGCCTGATCATTCCCCTGATGTAAACCAAAAAGAGAACAACACTGTACACCCTTAAAAAACTTAGCAATCAACTAACATAGTATAATAATAAGCGACCATCTCAGATATCAAATATACAGTCCACGATCTAATCCTTATGAGAAAGCGAAAACATGACAGAATCAATGCACACAATCCAGAATTTCCGAAGAGATCAAAACACCATAACTTGATAGAACGATTCGTTAAAACGAACAACCCCTTCGCACTTAACTGTAAATGGCTGAATACAGCCATGACGCGTCATAAAGACTCCCGAGGACCCAAGTAACAATATATCAGCGAATAGAGTGTTCAAAAACATTATTTCTTAAGGAATTTCAGGTGCAGGGAAGAGCACCACCACAAGAGACGGCTTCCCTGATTTACTGCAGGAGACCAAGGTTCCTAGAGAAAACCAGGAGTGAAATATTTGAAAAAAAAAGACCTGAAGAGCGAGCAATCTTTACTCCAAAATTCAAATTTGAATCAAAACGCAATGAAACTTAGTCCTTATCAGTTTTCGCTTTTTGCTTCAAAATTGAGGTGAAGTAAACTATACGAACATGCATCGAACATGATTTTTCAGTTTCTCACTATCTTAGATGTACTTCAGGTTCCTCGGTGTATTTCAGGGATATCGATTCGATATACCATATTGGCAAAAAAGTTAGCGGAATCGCTTTGTGCCACCCTATATCTTTTTCGTCAATCATTTTGTCTGGTCCTCTTAACAATTTATCTCCCAATTGCATCACAATGAATGTTTGGTATTGATCAGACCCTTAATTTGTCAATGCCACGTAGAAGTTAAAGGTCGAAAGCTCATGTGGGCACATGTCTCATATTCAACGACACTCAATTTCAATTTATCAAACCCAGAAACTTGTGGTCTTTCGTTTGACCAATGAGTTGTCAATCCAATCAAACAATACTAAACGCAACATTTGAACATCTGAAGGTGGTTCAAGGTAAGATCGGCGTTTCGGTAAAGTGAAAGTCATCATTGGGTCATTCTTGTCAGTCATCGAATTATTGGACCTAATCATCAACCCAGCCCGATGGACGTGTAGTCTATGATCTGTAAACACCTCTTATGCCTAATTACATGAACATCTGTTACATCCACTCATCCATCATCATCTCACCGCTCGTGGTCCAGCACCAAAGAATGGTAATCACAGCAGAACAGCAACAGGTAATCACAAGGTATGAGGTCATTTAGCAAACAAATCAATATACGCACACGGGATCTGTTAACGATCTGGGGTTATGTTGTCTATTTGCTCAAGTCGATATCGGTTGGTCCTAGCTAAACCATTGTTCACCACAACCTTCAGGCGAGTTGTGATGCCAGAAAGCCGTTCGAGTCACTCGATTGTGAGTAGGTGGCTGAAATCTTGCATTGGTTTCGAATCAATGATTTATTGTTCGTTCCGAGTTGCAAGAGTGGCTTTCGAGATCGAGATTCCCTTTTTGGAATCAGTACAATTGCATCGGCTGTACGCCATCCGCAAGCAAGTTGCTCCGCGAGGGAGGCAAGGAGCAAGACGACAGCTTACAGACAATTATCGCGAGCCCAAGACCCATAATGCGATTTTCAATGTCAGGACTGTGATTTGCTGTAGATGTTGTTAAATAGATACAAAGTACTGTCGATTTCAAGTGGCAGATCGGAGGACTAGTGCTGAAGTACTGTTGCAAATACGAGTATTGTACATGGTCCCGACTTGGACTGCTGAACAAAGTGAACAATTAATCTGGTGGTAATAGAAAAATCTTTCAACAACTGATTGCTATGCGAGCATATGTTGCATCCACAATGGAACACTATCCGTATCTTTGCTCTCGCAGTGATGAAGTGATCAAGGAGTCAACAATAAATCAGTCATCCGATTTAATAGCGTTATTGTTCTCATTGTTTTTGGTCAGAAACTCAATCAGTCCAGATCTGAGCTATTAGAGGCTCAATTCTCCATTCTCTTCTCATTTATACTTCGAATCAAATTCGAATCAATTGAAACTTCACCGCACAAATAAAGAAGTACCTGAGTAAGCAATATGTATTTTTAGGTCGTCTAATCGACGTTATTGTGCTTTTCCTAGAATTCGCGGAGCCTGGGACAGTGAAGACCACCGGCGATAGTTTTAACACATTCTTGTTGCAGTCGGCTCAAATGCTGAATAGGATGAATGTCATCCAGTAAATGAATCCATTGGCCATACACAAGATCTCCTATTAATTTTCGATTTTCTTCAGGTCATGCCAATCTTGCCATTGAACACTTGGCTCCGAACGCCTCCATCTCAGACGTCCCGAAGCAAACCCAACTGCTAGTAGGAGAAGAATTAAACTTCATTCTAATCCGATTGCTGCGAATTAGATGTCTTATATTGCGAGCAGTGCTCTAGATCCATAATCCGTTCTATGTGGGCTTATAATTATCCAGTTCGCAGGAAATACATCAAAATTGCCGAACGGCTCCGACTTCTATGAAGTCTAATCATAATCTGCCTTGTCATCAGATAAACTTCTATTAAAATTCTCAAGCACGTGCCCGTTCGCGAGCTTTGTGGTGCTGATCTTGTTGCGGCCATTTAAGGAGTTCTATAGCCGCGCAGTTCCAAGTCATCGGTCACTTGTAGCAAAGCCAGAGACGTAAGAGACACCTCTTCGGCGATAGTTCCATCTGGATAAATTCACTCGAATGTGTTGATAGTTTGTAGTCTTTGTGTTGATCATGTCGCCGATAATCACGCCTGAAAGAACCGACTCGAGGATCACTTGAGTCGCGTCCGCGGATCCATTGTTACAACATTGCGCAACACAGTCCCCACCTGCAACATAGCATATACAACTTATCTCGAGGAGTGCCATCTTTGGGCATACGCCACTTGTCCGCACCTATGATCTGCGGTTGGACCAAGATCACCAGGTCTCGTCCAGTGCGATCGTTAATCACATCACGTATTGCACTTGCCCGATGTCCAGTAATGTCTTAAATCACAGTCATTTTCAGTTATGAGTTGATACATCAATGTTTCTTCTTCTCGCAATACCAAACCGATTACACCGTCCACCAATGAACAGAGCTGGGATCTTGGCTAGCTTTGCTTCCTCCATATCTCGCCAATTTTCACATTGAATCCATCGCCAAAATGGTTTTACTTAACCAGTCAAGTTTTTCTTCACATACTACACTCGAAAAAAGCGTGTGGAAAACGTGACATAATTGTATGAACGACGGTCTCTTCGGTTTTTATGAGACTTGAAGTCCTTCATTTAGGGACGATAAGGCTTCTTGGGTGTATACCAAATGACCGCAAGACAAGCATGCGCATTCAATGATGGTATGTCTTCGGGATAACCGGCTTTAATTGCCACCAAGAATTGCACGAAAAAGACAACAGCAAAGAACAGATAATTTTCAGATTTCGATTGTGAGGCTGTTGAAAAGACATTGAAGCAAGAATAATTGGATGTAAGAAGATGAGTAGTGTATACTTAGCTGGCACTGTCAATGTCACTTTTTATACGCCGACAATATCTGTCGAAACAATTCCGGCATTCGACGAATTATCTGTGTTAATACACGATTGATTAGTAGGTTCTCGAAATGGCCTTCAATGCCACCCGTATCGAAGCGAATATTGTTGTAATATTGTTCCTGTGTGGTCTACAAATTAATGTTGTTTTTTTTGTGCTCACATCTGTGCTGGGATATTGTAAGAATTTTATAACGTTCTTGAAGAAAATCTATTCTGCCGAATGAGATCGTTTTTATAGCTTATAATTATTTCTTTTATTATGATTACACATACATTCAAAAGCCCTTCAGCATGCAGATAGAGATGCGAGGATTGTTGAGACATAAAGTTTTTTTTTCATTTAAGATGCACCAACCCGCGTTGCATCGTAGCGTCTTCATTTAAGATTACAAACTGATATGCAAGAAATTTTTCCAACAGCTAAATAAATTCTAAATAAAGAGAACACAATAAAAAGATGGAACAATACTAAAAATGTATCACTATTGATCTAATTACCCTATTTCATAACGTGCCTTATCACAGCGCCTGTGAATCCAAGTGCATCCTGCGTGATGCATTAGCTGTCACTTCACATATATGATTGGACACTACTTTATCTCCTTTTAATATCCTCACTTTATTGATACATTGAAAGTACTGAAATCAAGATCAGCCCAGATCTATGGTCATATTTGCCAGCAATATACCAGAACATTGTCGTAGGATAATTTATTGTATCACAAGGCAGAATTCACTGCCAAAATCGATTTAAACAAGAATTCTACATACCCTAAGCACAAACAGCAAGGACACCACCGGGCTACTTCTCGCAGAAAGAGATAGAAAATCATAAGTGTATTTGAATTTGTATTACCTTTTAACGTAAAAGCTTTAAGGGGAGTTTTATTGTTAAGCGCAATAGTGACAAAAAATTTACCAACCCTTTTAGACGGGTTGGTAAATTTTCTATCACTCTGTCCGTTTATCCTACGTTTTCTGTCCACTTATTTCGGTTGAAATCGTTGGACTTACGCTGTGTTTGCGGTACAAGGGCAATTTCTGTCATTTTTGAACATAAGATTACAAAGAATCATTAGAAAGGATTCAGATACAGTTCTTCGCATGTTAATAATGAACTACGTTCTGACCTACATTCTGCGTTAACTTCCACGGACGAAAACTCCAAGCCTAGATAGGAACTAGCACCTCACAAAATAAGGAGAAAACAACGAACAATTTAACGGGCCACAATCTTCTGTGCCAATACTCTAAACGGCGAATACATGCCGGACGAAGAAGAGTCTAGGAGCTAAATATCTCACTTGGCAGAAGTTTTCAGATGTAGAATAACTCGACCAATTGGTAACCACAGAGCTAGAGATCCTCCTCGGTTCGCTTTGGATCGCGAGGACTTAGGACACTATGAGTCGCTAAACAAATTACAACAGTCGATTCCTTTTTCCTTCAGCCGTAATATTATCCTGGTATTTTACTATCTGACTTTTCTCCGAAAATTAACAGGTTACCTGTCTAATCACATATTATGTTATAGATTGGAATGATATATGGACTTGGTATGGTTGGTATATAAATTGCGTCATAAATCATTCGTGATACATTGGACCGGAAAACTAGTAAGATATCAACCAGGCTTATGTATATAATAATCTCCTTTAAAATAAGGGAAGTTTTCCTCCTGTGACAGTTAACTGTCACAACGCTTGCAGACAGTGTTAACTAGGCAGGCACATTAAGCTTTAATTGAATTTGAAATAAGTGGAAAAATATTTTACTTTCTTTTTCTCTAAAAACGGAACTTCCTTCTTTTAAAAGAAAAGAAAATGAATTTTTGTTTTTATTCACGTTTTACAGCTATGGAACTGATTTCTTTTGTACTATGAACGTATAACCGTCGTTTTGGGCCTGTATCCTTGCATCGTACACATGTGAGTTTCAGCGATATGCCATCTTCGGAGTATGGTCTCGACCATTTCATTGCGGAACCGCAGATGCGTGTATTTGAACGATACAATTAAACAGATGGGAAACGACGCTAATTCATTCACATGTAGGACAAAAAACATTTCCATCCCTGTTGAGCAAAAACGTGATACAGCGAAAATATTTCATTCAGACACCAAAAACACGTCATATCGTAAGATTTTTACGTCCAATGCTAAGAAAATGCCAATCATTTGAAGAAAAAATCCAAAAATTTTAGAGCAAACAAGAGCTAGTGGAGAATCGTGGGTACTTATTCGGCACAAACAGTCTTCAATTGCACTTATACCCAGATGCTTAGTGCCAGGATACAATTGAGTACGCATTTATCTAATATAAACTCTATAATAACTCTCTCTAATATAGACAAAAAGAGTCCCTTTTTAGGGGAACGAAACCAAACGCCGAAGATGACATACCACCCAAACATGTCCCAGCTAAAAAATGACTTAAAAACGAAAAGATAATGGGGATGATTAGTGTATACAACAGGACAACTCGAACCGTAGACAGCTCTGAGGTATGGGCAACCATGTACCAACATTATTTACAGAGCCGGAGTTTGTCAAAAATATGTCAAATAAATTGAGACTTCTTATCAACGATCCTAGACTTATTTGAAAATTGTGATTTCTATTCTTATTTGATTCTAAATTGTGATTCTAATGAAAAAGGGTCACTGTTTGTTTCCTTACATTGAAACAGTTTGCAAATTGAGCTCCGATATTGGCTCCTACTTTCCACAAACAAGGGAATTGTGATTTTAACCATAGCTTTGGGCATGTTAATCTAACAGATTGTGGAATGTCAGCAAATTCGCCTGTTCTTAAGCCGTTTCTGTTCTAAGTTAGGAATTACATTGAAGGATCCTTGGGTCACACATATGGACTCAACACCAGTCATTTCTATCATTCCCATTCGAACTTTTCCTTTTAACCAGTTAACTGTGGCGGTCTCGTTTAAGAGTGCGCACCATTTTGCGTCGCCTGAATTAAATAGCCAATGGTTACTGCTTTATACGCATGAACAGTATACTCTTCAATGCACAAAATCGTGTCGCTTCTCTATGACGAGTATACTCGTCAATCACAGTTAACTGGTTATAGACTGATGAAGATCAATCTTTTTTCACTGCTGCTAGTGCATTTCGAGATCCATTTTTACTGTGGTTTTTTCGGCCGGACTATCAACTACTACTTCGCCCACTGTTTTGTTTTAGTGTACACGAATTCAGTGAGCTCAAACATCCATGCTAGATCCACTTGGTTTGGGTTTATGCACAAGCTTTATGTTTACAGACAAGGATCGCTGACTCACCATCCTTAAAGAGGTGCAGATCGCCATTAAGATTCGTATTACGATTTCATTGGCTACTTCAATGGCAAAAATTGCCGTTGATAGTAGACTGTTGCGGAAGAATTTTCCCCTCCAATAACATATTCTGTTGTAAAGCGGTTAGTGCATTTCGAGGTTCTAATCTCTGCTCAGGTGATATCCTTCATCATTTTTCAATTCTACGCAGTAGGTTTAACCTGAATGCAATTTTTTCGTGCCCTGTTTGTGAACAAGTTTTTTGCTTTAGCTTGTTAAAGCCTTTCTCGATGATATGAACTTAAAAATTCTTTGAATTGGCTATATGGTCTTTGAAATGTTATCTGATAACCCTAAAATATTCACGGAGAGCCTGGCAACGAAAAAAATTTATAAAATTATCAACTCTGGTTCTGGGTCTGCTAATACAAGCCTGGCTTTATCAAATATCCTTGATCTGTTTGTGAACTTTCCCCAAAACTTCCGAAACGAAGCTATCCAGTTTTTCAAATCTCAAATTTCAGGAGCCGATACAGCGCAAAATGTAGACGAACTGTAAGGTTTTTGTAATTCTCATGTGCTAGCGCATTCACAACTCCCCGAATTTGAATAATTAAGGATGTATCTAGCAAATGACACAATATGGAGTATTATTTTTATCTTAGATAATGGCTTAGATCAATAGGCTCAAGAGATGCCTAGACAACTCATTTTCCGTATCTTTTCTAGCTCCTCTCTGGTCCTATCTAACAGTTGGTCCTATGCTATGTCTACCCATCTTTCGCTTCATAGGTAGTTATTGGCTTTACTACTGTATTGTACATCTTGTGGGGGAGTTTTTTCTCAGTCCCCATGTCTTTTTCGGCAGACTTTTCAACTAGAAAAGTAACTTCTTCGTTTTTTTTTGTTTGAAAAGTGTGCGTTAGTTTGCTCTTCAGGCTTACTTCTAGTTATTACATCGTGTCCTTCACGATGAATCAAAATCAAACTTTAAAAATAAAAAAAAAAACGTTGAAAGAAAATCAGAGAATAAGAGAATATTAAGTTTTATTTAGAATATTAACTACAAGAAAAATAAGACCCCTTGAAAGAATTTAAGACTTTATTTCAAAAGTTCTAAAGAACTAAGGGAAGAAGGATAACAAATTCCATTAGATCTTTCTAAATTCAGTATGAAAAGCCAATAGGTCTCAAACGCAATTAGGTGATAAAGACTGAGGAGACGCAGTTAGAAGCAAAACAGCAGTGTCATTGAGAGGTTCAGGATTATAGGGCTATACGATCACTTCAACTTCATTGGTAAAAGACATGATCACTGGCTCTCTGTCGAACTCAATGCTACTGCGGCATTCACAAAACTTGATACAGACCATAACGGATATTACCAAAGACATCTTCCATAAAGTATAAACCAATCATTTCCATAAAATTAGACACCTATAAGTCTTCTCTCATCCATATTCATATTAACAGAAGAAACTCTTCTGATCCGATTTCAAGAAAGTACTGTGGGAAAACAAATTTTCACAAGAGAAAAACTGGGTTTCAGATCAAATGATTCAACGGAACTCCCGTCTCCTCATTCAACAGAACACCGGTCGAACATAGTCGATAAGGGAGGAATGGAAGCTAGTGAACAGGCTTAGTAACGAAAGATATATATCGAAATAGATGATACACCCGACACTTTTCACGGCAGTATTGTCTTTTGCCAGACATCAAGGCCAAATAGAAAATTACTTCAATTTTTGCAGAGCAGGGTTATTAGGGCCGTCTGCCCAATGCCATTGTGAATTGGGAACTTCGGCAGAAATAATAGTTTCAGGGTCGAGAAATATAGACAAAACATGCACTGGAATTGTTCCAGCGGTGTCCAGCAGGCGATCATTCCAAATTCTCTGAGCTTTCATGAAAATTAAGCAGAAAGTCTTAAATAACTAAGTGAGCTCAATAACGCCCAAACACACAAATTGAGGTAAAGTGCTTAATTGAACTCTACGAAGTTTGTACTCCAAACTACAAACTTTGAAAAGACAAGAAAGCGAAGTCCATGTTTTCGGGGGAACGCGGCTGCTCACTTCAAAAAGTTTTCTATCCCATGAAAATTGCAAAAAGACATCGATATCAAGACGACATGATGGATAATTGCCACCGATAATTTTGCGTTGTTGGAGTAGAAGATAGATGGGATGATCGAGGACAACAGCTTTCGAAACCATTAAGGCATCTTTTTAAAGAACTGTAGATAGCTGCAGGATGAGTTCTTGCAGTAAACACATTTTTCCACGTTAGTGAAGTTACCACAGCAACTCTAGAAACTGAAATTGAAACCACCTGATTTCGACCTATTTTTCAATCAACCGTCTATGAAATTCAATTCAAGGTGGATTGAAGCTAAGTTAATTATTGTGGGTTTGCAAATTTTCAAAATATTGCCGAACAACTCAACATAAAAAAAGGCCCAATTGGTTTCAACAGCGTTATGATATCATAAAATTTTGCAACCAGATACAAGAGCCTTCTCCAAACTTTCAGTAGTCTTCAATTTGCATGCAAACAAAAATTTCTATCAACTCAATGTACGCACCACTCTTATTTCGGGGACCTTACGTCATGCTCTGATATATTTTTCCACGGTTTCGATAGCAAACCTCCCTTGGATAGCCACAATTCTCTTTTGCGTAGCAGAGTAATTCCCAGAAATACCATATCACACAACCTTGTCAAGGTTAATCGAAATGCGCCTTCGCCGAAAATCCGGTAATGTTTTCAGTATCACAGATTGATTATTTGCCTCGACTATTTGTCAACTGCTTCGCAAGCATTGCGTTTAGATGGACTAGCACAATATTGTCATGTGTGCAAGGCAATTCAGGTTAAACAAACATACCATGTAAGCATTCAGTTAATTATGATCAGCTTATTTCGCGTACTTGCGGACAATCAAGCTTCATCAACTTGTCGGACGTGCGTCATGTCATTAGAATCCCCAAGCATACCATTAGCTTTCTCTATTAGGTCTTTGCGTCTTTGACGAATTAGGCGCTATTTTGCGTTTCTTCTTGTTATAAATGGAAGCAGAAGCACTCCAGATATGCTACATCGGACCAAGCTCGGCTGAAAGCAGCCAAAGATCCCTTAGATGAACCTTCAGTTACCTGACCTGCTTCGGTACTGGTCTCCGTGTATAGTTCGAAGCCTTCAGGCTATTTTAGCTGCGCTCTTAACACTTGTACTCATCGGAAAACTCCAACTACCAACAAGACAAGATTGCAAATAAATTAAACTCTCCAGACCGTCGCCACTACTATAAAACGATTAACTTCCCAAAAATGGACCGATTGAAGGTTTCATCTGACGAATTACACTGTGTCTGATTTCTTGCCGCGTAACTCTATAAACATTGGCCAAGCCTTTTCAAGACTCCAACAACTGTTTCAACCATTGCGGCTGGCTGTCATTTATTCATATGAAACGCAACAAATGTAATCGTTTTGAGTGGATATTTATTTAAGAGACAAAAAACTGAAAAAATTATCTTTTATATCAAATCCTTAACAAAACGGATTACAGTAGCGGTTAATTGATTGGGTACCAAACATTGGTCCAGAGACACTTGGCCATTAATGAATTTTCGAGTATGTTGTTATTTTTTTCTGGTTAAACTGAGATTAGCGGTTAACGACTCTACGTGTTCTCTTTGAAATGGTCTTAATTTGGAGTTCAGGTTTTCGGTCAATGTACATATACCAGTTCATACATGAGAAATTTTTTTTATTGCGATCATGATTCCAGTCGTTATTCAGTGTTCCGATGAATTTATTGACCTTGCAAGGCTTAATTTGGCATCTGCGGATGGTCGTGGCCTGTTTTTTGTTTTGTGTGCAAATATACCAACGATGAACTCAATTTGAATACTGTGGGAGAGTTCTAGAGAAATGAGCAAACACTTGAAAGGACATTGAAATATTTTAGTCGCAATCATATTAGATAGAGTTCAATTATTTCGCAAATAAATGATTTGGTTTTTGCACACTTTTCGCTGCTACAACGAATTAACGCAAACAAAAGACTTAAGCGAGTAACTTCATCGACACGTCGATAATGATTTGTAGTTGTGGGTGGCTTAGAGCTACGAAATGTTGGAAAATAAAAAACATCTTGCATACTTACGATTAACTTTTGAAAACCAGTGCTGGCTAAGACACTTTGATGCATTCAGAATTTACCTGGAAATAAAAAAGTATTTTTTTTTAACAGAGAGTATGCATAATAAATTGAGATGGAAAATACTTTTGTCATTGCAGGTATCGCACAAGAAGACTTGTTTACATTTTTTCTTTTCAAAACTGGAATAAGCATAAAGAGAAGAACAAAACATACTCGAACGATTATTTAAATTTAGCTGATGACTGATAATGTCGTAGAATAGAGTTATTTATTGTTTTGAGTTGAGCTTGATCGGTTAATTTTAGGGTTCAATTATTAAAACAAAAACAACTGTGAATGATAAATATAACTAGAAACATTTCACATGGAAGCTTTATTCCTTTAAGCCCACTAGAGTCCATTCTTTCTTTCACGAAAAAATGAGATTTGATACAATTTTCGCTTGAACAAGAATTTGAAGTTATGCCAAAACATTTTTGGAGCCAAGTGGATGCTGTCGCAATCAAAGAAAGATTGTCTGCTTTCATCTTCCATCGTTAAACGCAATCGAAACGAATAAGGAGAATTGCAGGAAGAAAATTAAAGCCACAATGTTAGACAACTTAGTTAATATTCTGACGAAGACCGTCAACCAGACATAATGAGGTATTGAATACACGCATTTGCTTGGGAAAAGAACTCTTACTTGCCTACTGATGGTGTCACATAGCTCACTAGAAGGAGTTGCAACCAGAAAAGATCTCCGAGGTAGGAGGAATTTCAATTTTAGGGTTCCTACCATTGAGATTTGCGGGAGACTGTCTCTGATCATAAACTTACTGAGAGATTTGAGTGTTTCGATTCCAGAGACATCGTTTTTGCTAAAGAAACATTTTGAAAATAACAAATCTTTATACCACCAACGAACGGAACTGTAATCTAAAGAGAATGCATCCAGGAATAAAGGAACCGATGCAGAGATCTCAAATCCTTAGGCCACGCAGAAGTGTTATTAAGAATCAATTATAAGATGATTACAACTGTAAATTATGAAAGAACTAATAAAACTTTAAGCTCTCGAACCAGACTGCTTAACGTAAATGCCTGTCGCTGTAGATGGATCCCTCCCCACAGGAATGAAGTCATTATAAGCATCACTTCAGGACGACTTTTACTCCTCGATATTTTGATTTTATTTTTGAATCTCAATTTTTTTTCACGTTGCCGCAATCTGCCATTTCAGAATGTTATTTCGAATAAAAGAAAAGAAAAAAGAAAACGTTTCGATGACAACCAAGCAATATCTTCATCCCTGAGGAAAACAATTCGAAAAATAACTACAAACAATTCGAGACTAACTTTGGGTAGCTTGGGTCCGCCGGACCTTGCTTCGTTGATCTCGAGGACGCGTTTCGGCTGCATACAGCCATCTTCAGCTCGTTCTGATGTCTTTGTCGCGGTGTCCATCTTTTTATATATGAAACTTTTTTTCGGAGGGGTAGGTCTGGTTAATTAGGTGTAGCGTCATTGAGTTTGCCATGGTATCGGGTTCGTGTGTGTGATTCTGTAGGTGTGTTGCGTAGTTGGAGTCTACTTTGTTATGTGTAAACGAACGTATGTGCTCCTTATATCTAGTTGTTAGTTTCCGTGTCGTTTTTCCTATGTATACCATGTCGCAGTCCCTGCATGTTAGTTTGTATATGCCACTGTTGTTGTATGTTGGTGTGCTGTTGGGCTTCGTTGTTAGTTTGTTTCCGATGTTGCTGTTTGTTTTGAACGCGGTATTTATTTTGTATTTTTTAAAGAAGCTTGCTAGCTGGTATGTCTCCTTGCCTACGTACGTCAATGTGGTCCATACAGAATCACACACACGAACCCGATACCATGGCAAACTCAATGACGCTACTACACAAACAAAAGAAGGGACTTCGACTTGACGTACTAGAGAAATTAGAGATCTACAAACACAAAAAAAAAACCACGGAAATATAATCAACGAACAAATAATGACCAACTCCGACACAATATTTTCAGTCCTCAACCCAATCCTTGTCAAAAAAAGAAAACGCGACGAACCCGACAACGATAATCCCACGATCCTGAAAAGACCCAAACTTAATGACCCTCGTTAACACCTAATTAACGAGACCTACCCCTCCGAAAAAAAGTTTCATATATAAAAAGATGGACACCGCGACAAAGACATCAGAATGAGCTGAAGATGGCTGTATGCAGCCGAAACGCGTCCTCGAGATCAACGAAGCAAGGCCCGGCGGACCCAAGCTACCCAAAGTTAATTTTGGCCTGCGGCAACACCAAAAAAAACTTCAATTCCAGACTACTTACCATTACTAACACAATCCACTTGATCTTTTGCTAGAGAAAGGCGAGAATGAATACTGGAGAAGAAACTTGAGAGAAATTTACTATACCGGAATGGATCCTGCAGATCACCTCACAAAAAATCATTCTGAACTGTTGAATGAACATTTGAATTCACTCAAGCGTAGATTGAAAATTTTAAGGCGATATTCGGACGATTGACGAACATCATTGTTTAGCAATGATATATTGAAGAAATTTTGTTCACCACAATATGAAAAATATTAGCTGACTTTACGCGCTTTGAGTCCTGAGTTTTTTATACTTCACTGGTTGACAACATAATTTTTAGAGAAATCGACGTATGAAGGAGGTTTTACAGACTAAATAACAAAAAATTCGAATCTATTCATAAATTTAATATATAATTAACTCATATAAGATGACAGCATTTGCAGCCGTCCCCGTCTTTTACGAGAAATTAATAAGGACATCAAATCCAGTCAAGCTGAATGTCCCAATAAACGGAAATAATCGAACCCCGCGGGTATATTACGGTTTTTTGACAGAAGTTTTTAATTATCTCTACAAAGGCAGTTGACATAGTGCGTTAACCAAGGTGCCAGCTACTACATACGTACATCAACTCAATAACTCCTGGATGAAACTAAGATAGTCAGGTTTAAGAACCGCTTTTTTATTAAATTTTAGCAGCTATATTTACACCCACATTAGAGCCATTAGTCTCCTGTCTGTCGATTATTGATAATACTTCGAAATATTGATAATAAATTTCGTTATTGATAATACTTCGGAAGAGTAAGCACACTCACCTTTGAAGGCTTAGACAGAGACTAGACTAGATTTCTAAATCTTTCTGCGTTATATTGTCTTAGACAACAGTGAATAAGTCCGATCATATTTTTCGCTAATCTCATTCCACATTTAGTTCCGATATTATGAACATTTTTCTTGTCTGCAAATATTCGCCAGTTTTTCTTTAAACTATAGTTAAATCAACTGGCAAATAAATAAGGCATCCATTTTTCATTTGACATTCTTTATCTCTTATATTATCCATTAGTACTTAGTATTTAAATTTGAATCATTATTTCAGTAATTATTTAATGTCTGCACGTTTGATTGATGTTTAGGTGAGCTAGAAAACTTCTACCATATAATTCAGGACTAGATCAAACCTGTGAAATTCTCCAATCTCTGTAATGAGTCTTCCTATGTCTATCCTTGATTCTCAAATCAAGGTATCAGTACCTTAAAATCTTGAGCATAAAATGTTAGGGCTTAGACAAAATGAGCTTAAAAGAAAACTTTAAACGCAGGTACGCTCTACGTTTCAATAAATAAGTAAGTCCGAACATATTAGAGACTATAGTCTAAGTCCACGTTGTTCCCAGCAATTACTCCTGGATAAATAGCAAGTTATCTTTACTTTTTCCGAATGTGTGCTTGCCCATTTGTTTACGCTGATTGTTGACACCTACGAACTAATTTGTCATGCAGCTTAGGACATAGACTCTAATCATTTTGGGAACCAATTATAATTTAATTTATATTTAAACCCCATCTCCTGAAACTTTCAGTGTTTGTCAGGTAAGGCCTTCTTTTTGCAGAGATAAGCCGAAAGCCAATATCTCCTGGCCTAAAAATTCAAAGATTTGCACTCTAACCTATGATATGTAGAAGTACCTCTGCTTGTTTCTATCTTTTCTTGCTTAAATTCTGAAGTAATAAGTTTCCGAAAAATCGGAACCACAAAATTCACGTCTACGTTGAACTTCTGACACTTCTCATGGGAAGGATTCATTGGATCGGAACTGGTATTTCGTTTAGGCGCTACCACTACTACCATAGATTCAGCGATTCAGCCTTCTTCCCGGATTTCTACCCATTCATTATCCTTCAATGAAACTACCCTTGGTTTGAAGCGCTTGCCTAAGAACACTTTTCAAATCGATTGCTGCTTGTTTTTGTTCACTTTTGCTCCTTGTATTCTATATTTTCGCCTCCACTCGGCGTCGCTGTCTTCAAATGTAATATTGAGTCGTATGTTCCGTGGTGCGTGTCTAACAGGTCAACACTAGTAACAACTGAGTGTTCCTGGTCAAACGTGCATCAGGAACTTTGTGATGACAGGCAGGTATGGCAGCAATAGGAACGCAGCACTATTTTGTAAGTCCTGGCGTAAGCATGGAAGAGACTGATTACCTCCTTTGAACCTGCGGCTTATTGCGTCTTGCATCGCATACAGAAGCTCACATTCATATACTGCTACTGATATCCTCCCAATTGAACAGAATCACGATTTCCATTTAAATTTTGTTAAGTACTAGGACGGTTGGTTTGGTGAATATCGATAATGTTGTGTGCGTTTTTAAATAGGGGGACAGTCATTTTAAAGGATATTCCGAATCCCCTCCCATGTTGGAAGGAAACGTTATTTTTTATTGCTCAAAAACAATTGACACTGAGGAAGGAATAAACTTAATCATAAAATATTTGTGTATTTCAAAAACAATTCTGGCTTTTTCTTTTAAACAATAATGAAAATAAGAAGAATATGTTTTTTCCCAAAGTTTTTGGGAAATTTTTGTATCCAAAGTTCTGAAATGGACAAACTATCATATCTGACAAGTATTGTATATCTATACTTTCTGGTGACAATTGTAAATTGTAAGGTATAGACCAAAAATCGTTGATGCCAAGTTCATATATCATATTCGCTTATGACAGTTTGTTTTAACATCCTTACTAGTGGCAAGTTTTTGTACCATCCTCAATTTTGACAGTTTGAAGCCCAGTTTTACAGATGGCAAGTTGGGCTACCAAACTCTGTGATGACAGGTGGTTTCTTCAACATCCCTGATGGCAATTGGCTATAGGGATTTCGTATAGGATTTGATTTCGTATTTTTGATTTGCCGGAGCTATCCTCATTCCAACGAATCACCGTAAAATATTGAACTGTTTGAACATTTGTGGTGTAATTTAAAAAAAGGTATAATAAAAACATGCCTGAGAAATGATTAAACTTCTTGCTTATAAAGAAATAAAAAATAAAAATGTAAATTTCGTTCAAAGGAAATGAAGAACAAGGTGGCTCAATGGGGGTGCTCACATTCATAAGAATACCAAGAATACCGCTCTTAAAGAGCTCTCTTGAAGAAATTCATTAGCATGCACACAAAACTTTACTCTATGCTAGAATTTTTATTTGGATGGGGGTTATAATTCTTTTACTCTGCAATCGAATTCCAAATGAGCCGATCTTACTATTACATGAAAGCAATTTGAAAATATTTGAGTAATATTGTTGTTTTGGTCTGCCGGTCACTGTTTTATTTATTTCCAAGTCGTCCCGGCTGTATGCAGTCGTTTTTAACGCGTTCTCATGTCCTTTTGGCGACACGCATTATGCAAGAAACACCAGAACAAGCTAATGATGTCTGGATACAGCCCTAACGCGTCCCTCCCCGCAAAAAAAAGGAAAAATGTACAAATTTTCGCCTGCAACAATAAAAAAAATAAGCAACTTAAGTAATATATAACTATGAGATCTCTCGTATCGTTTTTTGTCCAAAACTTGCGTCCGCCTTATTTTAGACTTTTGGAAACATACAACGAAAAACGTGAGTTGTTCATTTCCCCAATACACAAATGATGTGCAAATTCAATTACCTACCTGTGAATTTTATCGCAGCAATATCAAATCTTACTAGACTGATATGTAATAGGCCTTTAGTGTTTGTCAAGAACTTTTAAGAAAAATTTGACAATGAAGCAACCCTCCGAAAATCCTGTATAAATTTTTAGTTTATTTAATAATTCAATTCAGCTGGAATCAAATGGATACTATCAAAACCCTTCTTATGAACCTGCAGATTGTAAATCAACATGACCATCATTGATTCTTCCCTATTTAGAATAAATAATCGCAGTTTGCGTCCTGAATACATCTCACAATCTTCGAAGTAACTCATTTTACGTAAATTTCACTATAAACTTCACTTTCAATTACGCAATAATCTTGAGTAAATATGCACACTTACAAGGAAGATTTCTTAAGTCCCCTAACCATTTTCCAAGCCCAATAAACTAACAAATGTTGAAAAGCGTTACATTATGTCAACAATATGTTAATTCTCCAACAAATCCTCGCTAAGTATAATAGATGCACGTACTATGAAGCTCAAACGTTTACCTCAGTGTTAACATGTTAGCGAAACGATTATTGTAGTATTATTAATGGCTATTTCTGCGCATGTGGGAATACAATACGGGGTAATTGCAAAATGGCTGCAACTGACCTCGTAAGCGGGCTGTTTCGATATACCCTCAATTGTTTGATAGCACGTAGTAAAATTCACGCATTTAGATATTATTTATATCGCTTTCGTGCATGATTGTGATTTGCATTTCAAATTTGATTGTTTTCGAAAATATTTATGAATGGACATGGAATCTCCTGTGTTATGACCGACTATTGTTCTATGATCCCATGGAAATTTGGTGTGTAGGCCACGTTTATGATTCGATTGTGATATTTTGCTTCGTTCATTCATCGCAATTTAACTAGGGAGTGGCTATCAACGCTTTCGCTTGTAGTAGAATATTGTTTATTTATTAAAATTTATTAAAAAGAAAGCCACTTTTGTCTACTAGATTTATTTTCTTGGGATGATCAAGTTACTTGCTTAAGTCTTTTGTTTTATTCAAGCTTAAACATTTCCATTTGTGTTTCATTGCTGGAATTCAATAGATTTTCAGATGAAAAAGTGATAGCAGTAGCGATCATAGAACAATCATCACAAAACATGATCGCAGCAACAACAACAAAAATGATAATCATATTTTTTCGCCATATATTGGTGCACAGCAACCGGTGTACCAAATAAACACCTCCCTTGACATTCCTCTCCCCTCCCTTGTCACACTCAGTGCCAAGGCTCAAACTGTTTGTCTCATTACTTCAGGCAAGGCCTTATGAGTCTCGATCAGCAGCGGTTCATCTTTGACAGATCCGTTTATCAGCGGGAGTGGAATAAAAGGATGGGGATTACTAGTGGATAAAATTAGTAGGGCGTAGTTTTTCCCTAACATTTTTTCCAACAAGGAAAAACTTGCCTGTTCTCGACAAAAGTTGCCTCGTGTTTCATTCGTTCATACATCCTGCCATACAGAGAGAGTACTTCATTCCCCTATTCTCTGTACGCCCAAACGGTACATAATACCATTCTTTATAAGGAGAACCGTCCAAACGTAATTTGACACGCAGTTCGAATTTTCTTTTGATGTTAACATCTTCCCCGTTATATTTGACAGCAGGCCTATTTTCTCTGAGAGACGGAGCCTGGTCCATTTCCCGCATGCAAAGAAGGAGAGCAGGCGTCATCTGTCGTCCCTGAACAGAACAAGCAACTTTCCCATCTTATACAGAAGACATTCCCATCTTATACAAGTAAGCCTAAAAATGCTCGTGCATTGAGTAACACGTGCATTACCCACTGAGTAGTGGCATGAGACAAAAATAAGTCTCACCATGTTTTCCGCAGATCCACGGTCCCAAATCACTGATAAGCCATGCGGTCTACCTGTCCCACGCTTCGTTTACCCATGTTTCTTGTTGTAAAGCTAGGGCCCGTCTGCATTCCTCTCGGCCAACAATTTCTCTCTTCCGGTTTCCCACCTACGCAATTGAACCCACCACCCAGCAAGTCGCACTAGCGTAAATAAACTCACGATAGTTAACACTTCAGGGAAAGCGCAATAAGTTGTTATTCGTAAAGTGTCTAGCGTCTGTACCGAAGCGAGACGCCCTTGGTACGACTCCATTCATACGGTACCAACACAGACTTCGTAACCATACAAGAGCGCTGACTCAATTACACTCATGAGTAGACGTCTTTTGCTCGACGTTGTTCACCCAGTGATGGCCAAAAAGCGCTTGAGAGCTGATTCCCGCAACAATCTTATCCAATGACGCTCGAAACTTATCGAAGGATTACTTTTTCGAGTCAATCAGCTAGGCAAGATTTTTAATTGATTCCTTCGACACCATAATCATTTTTCCAACCCGAACGGAAACAATACGGGATATTCGCTTCTTGGCCAGTATGACGAAATCGGTCTTTTCCAGCGATGGTTTCTCCGGGTTCTCCTTTTCTTTGGTGATCAGCGCAAGCCTCACTTCCTTTCGGGATTTTGGGAACACGTCCTCCTGAGCATAGTTGGTGTCCAGGGCAAAGTTGGTGTACAAGCTGTACCACTTCCGCTGGAATACTGTCTGGTCCCTTGACCTTTTGCATTTTTACAGGACACGACATTCCTCATATTCAGCATCCATTTTTTCCGCATCAATCACACATGGCCTCCGTGAGGCTCTTATAACAATAACTACTTCCGCGAATTGTGTACAAACTCGAGGCGATTTTGGTATTCTCTTCATCCGGGAGGGTCACTGCGTTTTTCTCTGAGATTTCTACCATTGCAACCTTTTGCCCTCTAAGATTGGTAGGCGTCAATCTTACCTAATTTGCTCTTCTACTTTTTTGACATTCGCAACACAATCAATGTCCATCCCTGTTATTTCTCGCTTATCGTTCTGTTTATGTATCGGCGGTGAAACAGTTGGATTCGGGTCCTTCGACTCAAACTAGGCCTAATCGAATGAAAAACCTAATCCAATGCATCATTTCTAGGGTTATATTTTCACACAGTGAATGGAATCTAAGGACTGATCAACGCTTTTAATAACAAGGCTAGATAGAAGCGAGACTGTTTACTTAACTTACAATTGTTCAATGTAATGTTTGCTTACTTATTGATACATTCTAGAAAAATTTTTATAAAAAGAAATATGTAATTACTTAGCAAAAATGTGATCACTTTTTCGTTTTTCTTTTCTATTGATAAAAAAAAACTTGATCACATATCTGCGAAGCAATTACATATTTCTTTTTATAAAAATTATTTAACTTACAATGTGTGGTGATGAGCTTTACCTTGATACACGACGTATACATCGAGCCAAGTTTTGGTCGTAGCAGATGGAATACTGGGAGATCCGCGGAAACTTGTACTAACAAACCAAGCAGGCAGCAGGACTTTGATTGAGCGAAGCCAAAACAAAGTTAATTGTGCAAACAAGGAACCCAAAACCAGGCTCAACTAATGTAACGCTGGATGATCGAATACTGAAATACGTGCATGATTTTACCTAGCTTGGTTTAAAATTTTTGAAAGACTAGATTTATGTGAATTGAAGAATAAAAAAACGGCTTGTGCCATAAACATGATTCTCAGGAACGTCAATTTTCGAGTTCAGATGTGTACGTCGAGCTTCAAATATGCAAAGCTTCTAACAAAGCTTCAAATATGCAAAACGGCACTAAGGTATGTGTTACCCTACGGTCACGAGATATAGAGCCTGTCATAAGCGTACGAAAAAAATCAAACGACCATAACGCGGATTATTGATGCAAAATGTCAAAGAGATCAAGGGAGAATAAGGTACTACTATATGCTGTACAGACTTTTTGACCAGCAAAAGATAGTGAAACGGAGCAAGCTGCAGCGGGATGAACGTGTCCAGCAGATGGTTGAGTAATGGGTTGCTATGAAGGTATTCGCAGGTAAATTTGACGATTGGTGGGAAAGTCCGGAAACATTGACTAGCACTGATAGCAAATTGCTGCGCGGATTAAAAACGCATCAGAGACCTTTGCAGGATCCTCTTGGGTCACAGTGTCACGAAGATCACGCCACTTTTCACAACGATTATACATTTTCTCGATTGACGATTATATATTATCTCTACAATAAATGCACGTGATAGCATGCACCTTTCCGAGAATCCATACAAGATTTGAAGATATGTAGCGAATCCTACATAGGAAAAAACCTTAACGCATCTGTAGAATATCCGAACAAACCTAAAAATTGTGATGAAAAACACTTTCTTCTTATTTTCGTTTGAATATTTTTCAACCGTGACCTGTGGATTTGCTCTGCCCAGTAATTTTAATAATCTTATAAATTTCAAATAATTAAAGAAAAATTTCATTAAGAGCCTGCATTATAAGCAAATCTCGTCACTTTGTCACACAATGTTGGTGAATCTTGCCAACTCTACGCAAATTTGTGTAAGAAAATTTAAGGAAAATTTTGCCTTATTAATAGCTAGTAGTAATTTTAGGATTCGCTAATAGCTAATTCATTAAATTTCTTCACTTTCCATTTTAATTAAAGTTCCCATTCCACCTGACAAATAATAATATATTATACACAAACAGCCACTAACAAGCTTAACTGCCCGACCAATAATGTCGTTATTGGAAAAGATTCTTTCTACTCGCATTAAAGATTCACCTCCTAGAGTGTTATTTGTTTAAAAATGCATTTGCATACAAGTTTGCGTTCAACAACAAACATTTTCACTTAAACTTGACAAAGTCTCCTTAACTTGAAATAAGTACGAAAGTAATTGCAAATTAAATATTTACTTTGAATCATACATTTTACGTACTGCAAACAAACGAACATACATATCAATGGACACACATGCTTGGAATATGGGGAAGATACAAAGCAACTCATGTCTTCACTGAAATCGCTTATGAATACAATCAACAACGCAATTGGCTGGTGTAGCATTACAAAATGGAAATCCTCTTATTCCGAGCACTCACTCACTCCATTGGCAATGGATATGAATTTCGCAAAATTTTTCCACTTTAACAAGTAAACTTTATGACCGGAAAATGCTTGGCAATAATGATTATAAGATAATGCGAAGAACTTTGCCTTTATTGGAGAATTTTAGAGCTGGTGTAATAAAGGCCTTAGCAACAGGTGGGATCGTCCGGAGAGCGTTTCGCGCCGCTACCAATAAGGAGAAGGAGTAACGAATGAATCAACGAGGTAAGATTTCAACCTGAAATTCATTTACATATCCCGGTAGGATATTCGGACTGTTAGTTACAGAATAATGCACACAGAATTTCATCCGTTCTCCTGGATTGGTAACAATTACTCTGAAGGTCCCTTTCCTTCTTCTTCTGCAATTTCGTCGAAATTCTATTGCAGTTGAAATTTTCCAGTTTAACTACAAAGTCAGCATTCATACTTTAACACCTAAACCTAATCACCTCCAACGCAACTTTTCTGAATAATTTCTTAGTTTCCGAAGAACCATCTATTACTCACAGAGCAACGGAAGTTCATTGTAGGATTCATACACTTTGTTCAACTGTTATTGCACACTAGGCACATTGCCTTCTAACTACCATGAACGTCTTATTAATTTACTCAGAGTAATGAATTACACATCAATCTTCGCCGAGAACACTTAACATCTTAACATCTTCAGAATTTCTGCTTAATTACGTCATCCAATACCAACGAGAGCACACTCTAATCAGCACCTTACTCGATCCAACACAGTACCACATATGTTGCCATATGTAGTACACCAGATACACATATTGAGATAATGTACAAGCGACGCAGCAACATCTCCACCTGGAACTTGGTCACCTGTGGGACGATGTTGTCATCATTTTTTAGTGTGAATGTCACCAAAATAAAATTCAAATGAATCTTTTTTGTTTTTTTATGCGTCAACTGGCACTCGGCACAGAATACTTTATCGGAAACGCAAAACTGTCGTAAACGCAACATCAAGAATACCTTTCTTGCACCACCCATTTGTTAACTATTCAGTTAGATGGAATGCTGCAGCGCAAGTGTGGCAGTGATGAGTATCTTTAATTAAAGATTTTTGATTGGAAATTCAATCATTTATTTTCGGCGGTAAAGATTACAACAGAAGAAATGATGGTCTAACTTGCAGGCGCAAGTGCGTAAATTGTTCGAGCAAGCTCAGGTTTTCGTGGGTTCCTTCTCCATGTCAGGTAATGGAGGGCGGCAAATGGTGATGAAGTGCTGATAATAAACATATCGTCATCATCATCATTTCGGTTCGGAAGATTCTTAACGAGCCAAAGTGCAAAGAGATTTGACGGCATTTATTTGTTGTTACTAGATGATGATTGATGCATGCGATAATGAGAGAACGTTCTCAACCTTTGTGTAGAATATATTGCCTTTTAATTAGCTTGCATGTAATAACAGGTGTTAGTGCTAAAGTGCGAGTGTCGAGTCAAGTGTGTAAAAAGAATCATATGTATATAAATTACTATAGTCATGCAAGCAGACGAATGGGTTCCCATTTGTATAGACGCGCGTGCGATTTGAAAGGAACGAATCCTCGAAGAGAGGTCAAGTAATCTTTTTGGAGCATCTAGCAGGCGGTTTTCATCAAAACAGAATTGTTGTTAACAGTTTAAAGCAAAAGCACCAAGCGCTTAAACGTACATTAGACGAGATATCAAAGGAAGCGATGCATCATACAATGAAATTTATTTCCATATTTTATGAAATTCCACGTAGACCTTTATTTCTTTCCAAAGAATTTGTCTGTCTTTTCTTTTCGAAACCAACAGAGGACGAACAATGCTTTCAATTGTTTTTTAGAGCCTGAACTACAAATAAATGAGCATTGACTAGCAGACTTCGGAGTATGGTATGAGTTTAACAAATGGTTGCACAGGTAAACATGGAGACTCCAAAAAGAACTGCTAGATCCAGACTTGACAGATTTTCTAACTCTTCTGAAGCAGGTTCGCAAAATCTAGCTAATAAATGTTCTATGCCCTCTTCTACATCGCCGCAAGGTTAGCATATGCCATCTTTATCATAAGAAAAGTCGAGACATCGTAACATGCGCTTCTGACGATTCTCTTCAGTTGCTTACTCCATTGCCTGGACCCATTAATTTACAGCTTGGTCAAAGCCGTCTGATTTTTTTGGTTACTATTGGCGCTTGCAGGTTGAATTGAACTAGCATGCGACGTATCAATAGCAATAGAGAAAAGTTTGAAATGACGAATGAAAAGCTGTGAAAAACCTGTACAAAATAATTGATCGAACCAATAAATGGGGAAACAAGCTTAAGAATAGAGCATGTACGACAGTCTTAATAAACATCAAAAACGTCAAACTGATTGACACAATCAAATACTTTGGCATGGACTTCGAAAAAACACAAGAACAAACGAAACGCAACCTGATCAGAGGTTTATCTGAACCATGTGTTGAGAGGATGCCCACGACAGGTCAATGTTAGGCCTTAACGGCAGATGTCTACGTTGAAGACTTCGACTTCATGTCCTTCTCTCGCCCCGCAAAACGAGCAGATCTGCTTGATAGAACCTTACTTCCTAATACTTGCGTTGAGTTACAGTTCCAGTGAACTCGGCGGACTTTGGCGTTCTTGCGTTTCCCAGGCGCTTAATAAAAACACTATCACTAGGATCTTAGATCGACAAAAAGCGGCTAAGCTTGCTAGAAACCACTGTATAAAGCATCCTTCGGCAAAAGAATACGCTCGAGGTATATGCAGGTAAATGGCATATTGGATTACGACCCTTTGGGGAGTATTGCGTCGACTAGTACTGCATTACATAGCGTTGTGACTTACAGCGTCAGGAACAGATGTGTTCGGTACGGACCGATATAAAAGTCAGATACCCTCAATGTTAACGAGCACCTCATAACTAGGTAACGCGGGAATACAATTGATAAATCTCAACTCTTGTCCAAAATTGGCCGAACGGTTGCGTGTAACCAAGGGGGTTCTCACAATAAACTTTGCGACCTCATGTTTTTCGATTGCCGCTGGGCATAAATATATTTTTATTTATCCTTTCGTTGATATCGCTTCTTAATGGGTTGAATATGTGGTTAAGGACGTAAGTAAACGTAGAATACCTACTCCGTCTATGACGTTAACCCTTAGTCTGACTGAATGTGTCACAGTTGGTGCTGCGACCTTAGTTTATCACATAAATATAGAACTGTGACCTTAGTGTAATGAGGATAGTTAGTTGGCCTGCTATTTAGCCCAGTTCATCAAGCGACAGGACAAGCCTCATGGTGTCAGATACTGCCGTAGTATATAGCTTTCATCGTATGTTCTTCCATTAGTAAAAACCGGAAACATGAAATTAACATTTTTATCAAGAGCATCAAGTGAGAATACAAAGTACTGCGTAAAGAGAGTGTAAGCAATACACTCTCGTTCTTCGCTTCAAATTTAAGTTTTTCCTTCTGTTTTTTTCTATTTCTTTTTAAAACACATCAAGTTTTTTATTGTTCACTTTGTATATTTTATCTTGCTATAAAAAATAATGCTGTCATAAATACATTGAAAACAACAAACCTCAATGTGATATTACCAAAACTAAACCAATCGAACCGAGCCTAAGAATTATTTAGTTGTCATGTCTCGACAAGGGAATGTTTCAAAGACGTAGAAGGTTGCTTTTTTTTCAAATTATTCTTATGCTTGTCAATCTAACCTTGCCGTTCACATCATATCCATATGCATATGACTTTCAAAATAGGCTTTATTTCGAATAGGCAGTAAAATCTAGAGAGTGAAAATACTGAAACAGTCTAAGTAAGACTAATAGAATTCAACCGAAACTTTTCAACAGTAACAAATATCAATTGTCCATGTTTCTAGAACGGTTCCCACACACTTTCGCTGTCAAGCCTGACCCATATTTGTGTTCCAATCACTCTTGCAGAGCAAAAACAACCATCCAAATCCACAACACTTAACACTTGATAGCGCACTTTTCACATAGGTACGAGTACGAATTCGGTTGCTACCAAAATGCAAATTGGCCACTAAACTGTCAGATACAATAACCTTTCAGCGTTAATGACATGATAAATTTGAATTCATAGTCGGGGGGAAAAAACTCTGCAATGAATAATTTTGCAAATTTGATTGAGACCTCATAGCAGCTGAACAGGTCGAAGAATGGGATTAACTAGTTCATGCCACTCGGAGATTTGTGGTATGGTGCGGAAGCTTCACTAGACAGGTAAATAGACGTGTCCGAGAACTGCAAGAATTTAATGAATGAGTTGGTTCGCTACCGGAATTACCATTAGGTTGAGTTACGCGACAGTTATCCTCCTCATCGGTAGTTTTTGTTTAATTAACAATTTCAAGAGACTCTTCCTAGCTCCGGGGTAAGTGGTCGGAAAACTGTCCAGACCCATATGCGCTAGCTGGCCGATAATGGATTCAATACTTTTTGTCCAGCTATGAGTGGTTTGCGGAATGCAAGAGTGGTCAAATGTGTGCAAAAAACACAAGAAAGGATGAATATGCAAATTGAGACATACAGAGATTGACTGGAAGTTTTATCCGATTTTACTGGCAAGTGCGCCGATGCTAATTGCACTTGGTACCGAGTGGCTCATAAGTGTATAATAACGGGAATCGAATGGGCAAGGTAACATAACGACACCTCGATGAAGTGAAGTGTTGGTGATTATGTGAAGAACCCATTCACTAATTGTATGCAACAAGTACTGGACATTTTATGGTAAAGGTGCGAGAATGTGTGCTATGTTATAGGCCAATTTTGACGCTAGGAAACTCTATGAATTAGCTTTTAGCCACTCACTTTCAGTTTCGACCTTGCTTGTCTGCGTGATCGAATTTCGCTTCGATTTGCCCAGATGGAGACTGACAAGTAGTTTTCAATTGTTAAAAACAATTTATCATTAAAGGTCTCATTAAAAATTCGGCGTTAGAAATGACGCGATCATTGATGCTCTTTCTCCAATAAAGTATGAACTCTTTACCATGTCCTGTATTCGAGAGTTTTCCTCGTCTTTTCAACTTTTGCTGGATGCTCACGTATTCTCATTACAATTCGTCAGTTTTGAACACTTCGAATATTTATACGTGCTTAATTTATATTGGTCTAATACATCATGGAATTATCATTTTCCATTCTTTTATCCTTTGTTGTTCTCAGCTTCGAACTCAAATTTCTGTTGTGCTGACGCATCGACAAATAACACAGCCTGACAGTTTTCCCAATTTTGTTGTCCGACATTTCAGGCGTAATGGGTATTCGTTCTGTTCCTGCTCCGCGAGTCTTTTACTAGATTGGTTGAATGTATTCCTTCTTCCTTTAGTTGTTATGCTTTTAGTTTTCTCGAACGTAACTGGAATTTATTGCTTTTCCTTATTAAAAGTAACCAGGAAGAAACTCTATAAACTGTGAATTCATGCATTAAATACCCCAATTAGCTGAGCTGTAATGGGATTACTATATACTGTGAGCGTCAAAAGAAAGTGTACACCTATGTATGTGTAGCATATTCAAAACCTCATAAAATTAGTTCTAGACGTCGGATTTTAAAAATGTCTTGTGTTTTGAAAACGTTTTTCTATTTTCTAATACTAAAATAAAAAATTTGATGATAAGACATTCCATTAAAGTTCAACAACAAAATAACAAAAAATACTTTATTTTTTACGCGTCCAAAAAAAATGTACAGCTTGCAGCACACCCTGTATTTTATGTGTTTAACGGGAAAACTTCCGTTCGATTCAGTTTATAGTTTTTCAAAAATGCAAACTTGGTTGACATGACGCGACAATTCAATCATTCGTCATTTTATTTGCACCATAGAACGATCCAGTTTCTACATTATCTAAAAAGGGTAAGCAAAGTGCAATTGAAACGCGAAAACTTATTGTAAAATTAAGAACGGTAGGAAAATCGTTACGGGAAATATCACATGGGGTGAGTAGAAGCCATAACACCGTGAAAAAACTTTTGGACAAATTCGAGAAGTTCAAAGACGTAAGTGATCGGCCTCGTTCCGGTAGGCCAAAAAAGTTGTCCGTATGTGATGAACGATTTAATGTGAGGAAAGTGCAAGCAAATTCAGCAGAGTGCAGTTAAAATCGCGGAAAACATAACAGTTGATTCTCGAGTCAGTGCCAGCGCAAATACTGTCCGCCGAATACTTAATAGGAATGGGTTACATGGCAGAGTACCCCGTAAAAAACCATACATTTTTCAAAAGAATCAGAAACTCCGAGTGCTTTATGCCAAAAAGTATAAAAAGAGCATATGTCATTCTGAGAAAACGTACTTTTCAGTGATGAAAGTAAATTTGAAATATTTGGTTCCAAGAAATCACCCAGAATATGGAGAAGTAAGAACGCCGAATTTGATCAGAAGAACGTAAGTTCAACCATAAAGCATGGTGGTGGTCCGGTTATGGTCTGGGGGTGTATGGCGGCATCAGGCGTTGGGAATCTGGTCTTTATTGACACTACGATAAATCAAAATGATTACTTCGACATTTTGAAAGAAAATTTACTACCTAGTATTGCAAAAGGAGGGTTAAATACATCATGGGTCTTCCAGCAGGACAACGACCCAAAGCACAAGTCAAAGCTAGTACAGGAATGGTAATTGTATCGAACACCTAAGCAGCTGGATCATCCTCCGCAATCCCCAGACCTTAACCCAATCGAGCATTTGTGGGATTATCTCGATACACTAATCCGAAAACGGAATATAACAAGCAAAGAGTCGTTGAAGTCCATTTTAATCGAAGAATGGCAGAAAATTCCACTCAGTTTGACTAAACAATTGCTTGAGTCAATGCCAAGACGACTAGAAGCTGTTTTAAAGGCGATAGGGAAGCAGACTAAGTACTAATATGCAGATGTTTGCTTTATTTGTTTACTGTACACTTATTTTTGACGCGTAAAAAATTAAGTATTTTTTGTTATTAGTGGTTGAATTTTTAGTGCAATGTTTTATTATCAAATTTTTTATTTTGTTATTAGAAAATAGAAAAACGTTTTCAAAACACAAAAAAATTTTAAAATTCGACGTCTTGAACACATTTTATGAGGTTTTGAATATGCTACACATACATAGGTGTACACTTTCTTTTGACGCTCACAGTACGTCCTTATTGTAGGTTACTTTTATAGCAAAAAGATGAGTTGTGCGTCGGTTTTTTTCTTCATTTGAGTAAACAGCTTTGTGAAAATTTAATAACGTTACCAAATATCAGATCTAGATGGTATGTTTAACTACTTTAGTTAATTCATATATAAACCTATTCGTATCTGTGTCTGTATCACCCAGAAGTCAAGAAATTGTCCCTGCGATTTTTGAGTAGGGGAGCCTGGGTGTGCTTGTGACAGTACAGCGGCAACGGTTTCTTAGCAGTGAACGCTTTATTAATGTTTGCAAGAAGTAAATCATCACTCCATCTTCTGCCATCACATCACGCGCGTCAGTTGCGCTATCATCCATGTCACACCATTCCTATAAAACCATGGTTTTCATGGTTTTTGATTCTTAATAAAATTGGTTTTTCTGTGAAGGCAGTGAAATGTGTGTGCCTGCGTTTTACATTTTTGCCCTATTGCGTTGTGTTTGCAACGAATCTGCTTTTGTACAGTTATATTTTTTCGCGTTTCTACAACTCAACCTCCAAAGATTAGTTTTGCTAGTGGGTCTGAAAGAAAAATTTGGTCGAGACAGATTATGTTCCAAACAACACTGTAGTAATGGTCTCTGATTGTTATAACTCGATAAACATGAATACGTTGTTTCTCATTGCAGGAGAACGTATGCAAGGAAAAGTGACCACGGAAAAATTTCCAAATACACTACGAAAAGGCAGCAGCTACTTTGGAAGAGGATGTAACTAGAAGAATTCGTAGAATCGCAAAAGATTTTGGAATCTGTCTGTCTCTGGCAACGTATCTAAAGAAGTGTAAAGAAACGAAACAACATGGCAGGCCAATGGCATGTATCACACTATACGCAAAATAAAAAATTTTTAGCAATTGACAAGAGGCTATTTACGTAAGTCACCGAGCAAAATACAGTAAAATATACTATAGATTGACGCCGAAAAAAGCCAGGCAATTGCGGTTTGCATGTCCTTACAGCATTTTCAAAATCTAATCAACCCTTGTCTGAGAGATTACCAGAAACTTCTCGCCTGAGCAAAGTCATATCTTTTAGTAAAACCAAAGCACAGGAAAATTTCCTGCCTCGCGCATATGGAATGTTGAAGAAACTGGTAACAACCATACAAAAACGCTTCAACAAGTAGGTTCTATTACGTCTGCAGAAACATTAACGACATTTGTAGCAGTCAATGCAGTGGGAAAATCGGTCGTGAATGTTGGTCGTCCCTCGAGATAATTACAGGAACCTCGAGTTTATATTCCCGCTGTTAGCTTGAGCGGCTGGATAACTGGGATTGAATTCCAAATATTCCTGAAGTATATTATAGAACATGTGAAGCAATCTTCATTTGATCCTGTACTTCTATTGCTGAACAACCATTGTTTGGACTTGGGTGGATAATGAAAAAAATGTCTTTTCACTATCGTATCCACCACATTGTCCTCATAAGCTTCAGCCTCTGGGTGTGGGAATTTATGGACTATTCAATAATTATTGTGCAACTCAATAAAATGCTTGGCTCAAAAGCAATCCAGGTTTAACAATGACAATTCACAATATTCCGTCTATAGTGAATAAAGCTTTGTCCTTGGCACTGAATACGGCTAATATCGTCAACGGATCTTAATAAATGGTCGTTGCACCATTCAATAAAGATACTTTCCAAGATTATGATTCTGTATCTGCTGCTGATTTGGAAATTTCAAATAGCCAAAATACCTCAGTTACCCCACAGAAAATTCTGTTTTCAGCCTATAGGACTCGACTTTCGCCTAATAATTCAGTTTCTAGTTCCAACAAAGATATGCATGTAGTTTTTCCCGAGACTATTCGGCCTTTCGACCTTAACGAAAAGCTGCGCCTTGAACAATAAGGTCACACGAAATCGTGGTGTTTTTTTGTGACCTTTTTGGTATTTTAACTGATACACCAGAGAAAAATGCTTTGGCCCTTGCACAAGGCAAGGAAAGGAAAATTCTTCTAAAAAAGCAAATGGTCCTATGAAAAAAAAGTCATTGGAAGATATTATTACAAAGGAAGATATTACAAGAGTCTGATGATGAGAGAGCTGAAGATAGTTAGTTTTGCTTGACATGTTGTGAACCATTCGACCAGATTCTAGCTGATGAGAAACGGAGTAAATGTTTACTTTGTAGGAAAGGATTCCATACCAAATATGCTGAGAAAAATGTTTCATCCTATATTTGTTTAAATTGTTCAAAAAATGAAAAATTTCTTGAAGCTAAAATTTTTTTTAAGTATTATGTTTGGCAAATTCTTATTATTCGTAGTTTTTGTTCTGTTGCTTTAAATCAAAAAGACTGTGAACATCAATTAGGCTGAAAATTATCATATTTTGTTTTTGAAAGACAGAACGCTAAACAATAAATGAAAAAAAATTCTAAATTCTCTAAATTACGTAGGACAAAACCACACGGTCTTTTGATATGCCAACGGCCTCGACTATCTGACGCACCTTTGATCGGCCATCTCTCAATACGAGATCGTGGATTTTTGCCACGTTATCCTCCATGGTAGCCCGTTTCGAGGCAAGTCCGCGTGGCTTAACGAAAAAGATGTGCGACCACGTTGAAACTCGTTAAGCCGATTTTCTTACATTCCCTATCTCAGGAGCAGAGACTTCGTACACAGCATGCGAGCGCTTCTTCATTTTCAGCGAAATTTCCCTTCCGAAAATAAGAATCGAATCACCAATCGATATTGCTCTTTCTCCATTTTTCTAAAATCCGCGGACCAGCTCGCTTCTTTACGCGGGCAAAACAAACTACTTGCCCGATTTGATTAAAATCCTGCCCTTGGGTGGTGAGACTAAGTACTTTTCACTCGAACCACGTAAATCTTGAGTTGAAACGAGCCAGTTCGTCGTACAAATATTGTCGTCTCTTGGATACTGATTCACCACATGAGCCGCATCAATCTGCGTCATATATCCTGCGGAAGGTACTGGAAACATTTCATAGGCATAGTAATGCGTAGACAACTCAAATGGAACGGCCATGGGCACGATGCAACATAATGCTATATGTGCAGTAGAGATGCCGGATCCTTCTCCATAATCAATAGTTTTCTATCTCAATTCAGTTGAGCTTACAAACATCAATGCATCTGCGAAATTGAAGTGGAATCCTGTCAGATTGGGACATTTTTCGAAGTGTTAGTAATGGTTAGTAGTTACGCCTTGCTTTTGACTGCATCTAAACATATGTCTACTTGAAGTTCATCAAGGAATCTTTTGATCTTGAATAAGTTGGAGCTGATATTTTACAGAAGAATAATTTAAATACACTGATCACTTACGACTAGCGTAGCCCTGTGTCTACCCATACTGTGTCAGACAGCGATCGAATGCAGTAGTCTCCAAGGATTGTCAATTCTTTAAAGGGCAGATTCATTTCGGGCATGAATAAAGAGTTTCACGTGAATCAAGATTTATTCAACTACAATACAAGAAACAAGCTGACCTTGTGGAAAACGTGAAGCACGGTCATGGCTAGTCATCAATTTTCCTTAGCAAACAAGCAACATCTGCTTATTGCCTCTGAAAGAGATAAATTTTGCTCATTGTGACTCTCTCCTGGGATAACAACAAAATTTATACAAGCAATGCAGGATTTCAATTAAAGATAACTATATCAGGACCATTAAGTTAGTCCATACAGCGTTAACACTTTGAAAACTCCAGATCGAACAAACAATCAAAATAAATGGGATTATGTTTAGATTGGTAAATGCCCTCTTATTCCTGCGTAAAAAAAACATGCCACTTTCAATTTTTTGCATATAAAGCACCACAGACATACATCTATACATATGCTATGCAGGAGTCGAGACTCTTTGCAGAATACAAGAGCGAAATACACAAAAAATCTTTTTCGAAGATGGCAGTTTAGAATAGAAATAGAGATCCGATATATAAGATTGCCGACTACAAGCATTTTGAACGTCCTGTATGATCGTCTCGGCATCCTTCACCCATAAGATGGGCACCTAGAATGACAGTGCCACTCTGGAAGCGGCGCCAATTTTTTCATTCATACTGTCAAAAACATCGAGGTAATTTTAGACTGAATCGTGATTGCATACGACATGAGGGTAGATCATTATGAGCCTGAGTACAAGTTAGCCCTATTCGCAATACGTTAGTCGCGGTGGCTTCTATTCAAAAAGCGAGCTTTCAAATCTTGCAAATCCTTCCAGCAATGGATTTTCAGCGCCATGGAGTTGTAATTTGAGCAAAAAGTAGTCAAATAAATATGTCTACTTCCCTAGGTCAAGAGCTCCGGCAATTAATTCAAATCATATGTTTTATATGTATAAATAAATTCATTATAGTTCTACTAAAAATCTTGAGCAAAAATCAGCTCTAGAACAACCAACTTTTCGACAAGTCAAGACAAGTAAAATACGGAAATATTCGTCCTGAATACGTAAACGTAGATGAGAGTTCGCACAAACACTTCTAGATTATTCCATTGAAGATTTTTGAAAGGAAATCATTATTTTCTGATAATTTTTGCTGTTTTCCTCACTATAAAGCAAAATATTCTATTACTGATTTGTTTTTCTTATTTTGCAGAATATATTGAGCGACGAAAGCAGGTTGGAAGCTTAACAGAATGTCACCAGTTCGTTCGGGAAAGGCCAAATGAGCGATGCAATGAAGCTGATGTCCTGAGGATCGTATAGCATTAATCGGCCACTTTAAAATGAATTTCTATTTCACCAGATGGATGTTGACCGCTGTATTTAGTCAACCAGGCAATGATTACTCTCCAGGTCTCTGAGCTCATAATCGACAAATAAATTTTATATTTCAGTTTATTAAGATGCTCTGGGACCTGTACCACCTTTATGCTTGATGGTGTTCCATGTAACAGTTCCCACTATGTGTAAAATATATTTCATGGTGCCAGTACCCCAGCTCTTTCATGGCCTGGCGATTCCCCATCCTTATTTAAAATAATATGGTTTACGTATCCCACGGTAGGTATAATATAATGTAATATTGTAATTATTGGAATATTTGTAATATTGGGAGTGTCGGTAAAGAATTTCGATTTTATGCTTGAAAAAAGCATTTATTTCAATAACCAAATGAATGAGTACATTAAACAATATATTGCCCATCGTCAGCTGTGACTTCCTCCCATCTTCTGGGAAGTTTATCGATGCCAATTTTGAAGCAGTCCTCGTCTTTCGAGGCAACCCATTCGTCGATCCATTTTCGCACTTCTTCAGCATTTCGAAAGCGTACGTCGGCAAACCTGATCTTTATCGATCGGAACAAATGGTAATCAGAAGGAGCAAGGTCTGCAGAGTTCGGAGGGGGTGATCAAAGTGTTCCCAACGGAGCCCTTCTAATTTTTCTTTAACGATGTTTGCCCGATGAGGTCTAGTATTGTCATTGTGGAACAGAACTTTGTGGTGTTTTCGAGCTATCAATGGTCGTTTTTTGTTCAGTGCATGTGCCAAATTGGTCAGTTGGCATCGGTAGCGATCAGTTGTGACTGTTTCATTCGGTTTTAGTAGCTCATAATATACAACACCCTTCTGGTCCCACCAAACACCGTGGGTTAAAAATTTTTTAACTGATCTGGCGGTTTTTTTCTTCCAAGTCAAAATTACCACTTCGCAAGCGTGCAAACCATCATTCACAAGTTTTTTGAGTTAGAGCATGTTCACCGTAAGCTTCTTCCAACATTCAATAACTTTTAGCAAGGTTTTTCTTCAAATGAAAAAAAGGTTATTAAACTTTCCCGCAAGATAACTTTTTCAGCCACTAAATTCGGCTTTAGGAAGCAAGAAAACTTTGTTGTTTACGCTATTTCGATCAATGACTAAGTGAGAATTAATGACAGATGCTTAACCTCCAAAATACCATATAAGTTATTATAGTAATAAGCCATATGCAAATGTTGCGCCACCTGTTATCTAAATCGACATTATCAAACAACACTCCCAACATGTTAGAACACAAAGGACATGAGTGACAGGTAAATCAACAGATTACCCACAAGAACATTAAAGCATTAAAGCTTGTGAAATATAAGGTTTTAGACGCAGGTTCCACTTGATTTGTTAGTGACAAATAGTCAAGCAAGACCAAACCGATTTTCTACATTTTATCCTTTTTTTTAAAAAAAGAATCAATTATAAAATAAAACAATAATTTCACCTGTGTCTATAGAGAATTTTATTATTTCCCAGATACGTATTTCGAACCCTATTGTGGGTTCTTCCTCAGTGGCTACTACAAACATTTTTTTCAACAGTACCTTTCCATTCCAGAAGATCCATTCATAAAATTTCCTGTTCTAAACTTTTATTTTTAATGGCATTCAAAAACTAATTAGGGAAATTTTTTGATTAATGTATAAGACATCTTAATTGCAACACTAATTAGGGATGTAGGAATTTGAAGAGGGGTGGAAATGCGTTGCCTAAATCATTTGTTGATTCTGTTCTCTTTTTTGGTTTTATAGATTTCCAGACTCTCTACAGTGTCTAATTGTTGTATCCGGCGTACCTGGCGGATCACCTTATGGTCCTTGATTGTGATCGTGTATCCTGTACGGATGATTTGATGTCGGCGTTTTTCTTTTGTTTTTTGGCTGCGTTGTCGGCTTCGCTCAAATTTACTTACAGCGAACCATAACTGAGCGCCTTGTTTGTCCAATATAGCACTGGTTGCATTCAGGACAAGTAATGCTATATATAACATTCCGCTCTTCAAGTTTAGGTGGGTCTTTTGCGGAAGTGAATAGGTTTTCTAAATTTTTGAGTAGGAATTGTATTTCGAACGTTTGATTAAATGAGAATGCAAACGGTATGTGAGAAAATAGTCAGAGCTGCGAAAAATTAAATGAAATAAACTAAAACTTGTGCTGGGACGAACATATGCAACATGGGTCCAATTATATTGGGCCTAGAAAGGAGTACAATCACAAGTCAAATAATCAAAACCATGGGATCGAAGCAATTGGGAAGTCTGAGGATGCATTTTTTTTGGTTTAGCTGATGAAAATTCCATGCCAGTGCCGGATTTTTGTGTTTTCGGATGTCGCTGATGGGCTAAGATGTTCACTTGCGCGCCTTCCGCAAATGAAGGGCAACAAGAAGTTACCGCTAGCATACAGTGGGATTACCATGTTACTCTCTAAGTTTTCGGAGACTGAAATAAAACTTCATTGACACGAATCAACTGAGAGACTCTTTAGATTATAATACCCAGAAGGATATTTCTTTCCCATGCGAACGTAAAGTAGATAGTTGCTGATCATGTTTCCATATTTGTTTCTTACTTCCTTTTTTTGGAGGGTCACAAACCCCAAAATCACCAAATGCATGGCACCAGGTATGAAGCATTTTATTCTCTCGCCGGTAACTTTTAGGTTCTTCTTAAAAAATCACTCATCAACGGCAACTAGCAACACATACATCAACTTCTATTTTTTAGGGTAAGTATCGAATTCGCTGATTCTAAGAGTTGAAGCGACCATAAATAACTTCAAAATGTACTCCCGGCAACGTCTAAGTGGCTTTTGTGAGCTCATCAAACTCTAATTTAACCAACTCGAATTTCAATATCCCGAAAAAAATGGAGTGAAGAAACTCAAAGCCAATTCAACCATAATCCCAGCACGGATTCATTGACCTTCAACTTAAACCCTCAGCTCTTTCACAAGTATTTAGATGACAAAACAAGAAAGCCATTTGCATTTCAGTCGAGGTGCTAATTTTGATCGTTGGTTGTTTGTTAAACAAATCGAAAATGCAAAATGAAAAAACCCCAAAAACGGATGACACGGCATTCTGCGCTAAGAACACACACTCAAGCTTTATTGTCATCGTAGAAAGATTTTGCAAGTTCAAATCTGCTGAACTTTTAACTGGTTCCACCTTTTCGTACGCACGAAGACTACGTGGATGTGCAAGACATGCTCATATGTGTACATAATTGAGTATACAAATGACATAAGATGCTTATTATGTGACGATACGAGTACATCTGACATTCTATTATTTATTTGTACGAAACTTGAGGAAAACGTTCCACTTGAATCCAACTCAAGGCATGCAGAGGTGAGAACTTTGGAGTACGTACTTGTGTGTGTGTGTGTGCAAATATTTAATTTTCATTCGGATAAACACCACACGGCCCAAGATCAATAAATCAAAATTGGCTGTAACGCCAAATTCAGGATTATGGTAATTAGACGAGTTTCGCACCGAGCCAGTTGTAGGAATCGTTTGGTACGGATTCGATGTAATATAATAAAATCGATCTCATGTGGGAAACGAGATGCCGGAATCAGAGATACGTTGAAAGGCTTTTCAAAGCCGAAATACTTTATATAGAAAGTTGATTACACCTACCAAGGTATTAATTCATTTCCAATGGGTTAGCAATAGCGAAAATCGAAAATTCCATATGGCCTTGAAATTTTCTTCTCTTTTTCAATAATTTCAATATTGGACTGATGTGACGACATGTGCAACGTGTTATAAGGTTTATTCGCAAATTCCTGAATGTATGTGTTCCAGTTCATGAAATCAACAAAGGATTATATACCTGAGTTATCATGAAATGAACCCTTTTATTTCAGTTTTCAAATTTTATCAATTATCCTTTTCTGATCTTCTTTTTTTTTATTTTTTGTTGAAAAAGAAGCAATCAACAGCTGAAATGAGATCGAAATATCCCCCCTTCCATTCCCTTTCTATGGTGGTGGCCAATACTACATCATTTTCGAAGCAGCTTCCTGGTGCTGTCCGAATCGAGCCTCGAGAATTCAAATAAATTTTTCCTGTATTTTCAGACTTTCTTGAGAATTACATTTACATCTAGAATTTTTCAAAGCAAGCATTGGTGTGGGTTGCGATTCTCATTGAAGGCTGAAGATTTGCCTTAAAATGACGAAAGCCACCCTATTTATATAGATTTTATATATGAGATTTATCTATGCACAAGCAATTGCTTTATCCTAACTCATTTTTGATCACATGTTGAACATTTCCGCGACATTGCAGTTAAATTAATTTTTGATTTTAAATAATTTTTAATCTAGCTTTGCCGGTAGAAGGACAATTTATTTGGTATTCTGCGACATTTTCCGAAAATTATGGACCAATCATTTCATCAAAATGGATCGAAACGTCTCCACTGTTGTTTTTCATTGGATGAGGTCCATAGAATACTTTCAATGGGTGCAGTTCAAAAATTCGTCAAAAGCTACTAGCGGAATCACCAGAGTACGCAGTTAAAGAGAAAGGTTAAAAAGTTCACAGATCGATAATAAGGGATGTTTCGATGAACCATAATATTCTTGTTCTTTTTCAACACAATACAACACTGCCTTCATCCGCAGATATTTTCTTCCGATTTTGCCTTACGACGTAATACATTTGGAAAAAATGATTGTCTATGGTATCAAAACAGTCTGTCAATTAGACTATGTCATTGTTATTACGATTTATTCCATGCATTTTGTTTTATTTTTATTTTTCGAAATAAAGAACATTTAGCACTGGTCGGGTCTGGGATGTAGCGTGGCAGATGCAACATTACAAGACCGGTGTAGAGGAGTCATCTCAACATACTCCTCATGCATTATCCTGCAATTGAAACACTCTGTCGCCCAATTCACCTCATGTTTTTCGACGGCAGCATTGCCACTCTTTTTGCGTCTTTTTCCGACATTAGCAGTGAAGGAAGGTCAATTTTACTACTGGATGAGGAAACATATTAAAAAATAGCTACCGCGATAGTTATGGGGTATTAAGACACCTTTACAACACAATCTGCACATTTTTCATACCACTGACAGGAATGGAAATTTAGCTTGTTTGTTCTCCCAACGAAATTCCTCCCCTCTCCGTATGTTTCCTTGTAACGTTCACATACGCGTATCAGCGGTGTGCCATCTACGATGTGTGGAGAACATACAAACGTTCTTCCTTGACTCTTCAAAGCGCTATAAAAATTGGTGAAATCTTGATCGTCCGATGCGTATTTTTTTATGTTTGGTGAGCAACTGGCTTTTGTCATTCTAAGATGCTCAGTCGGTTGTTCAATATCATTACACAGATATGCTCCATCATTTGACAATGCGCCATTATTTGTTTGAAACAAAATTTTCAACTTTGACTTTTCCATAACGATATTGCCGTTAAAAACCCATGCGAAATGGCGGTCATTTACAATTTCCTAGTTCAACTGTTCCTGATTTCGAAAAATGCTTAGAAACATATTCTAAACCTCATAAAATGAGTTCTAGACGTCGGATTTTGAAAATGTTTTGTGTTTTGAAAACGTTTTTCTATTTTCTAATAACAAAAATTTGATGATAAAACATTACACTAAAAATTCAACAACAAAATAACAAAAAATACTTCATTTTTTACGTGTCAGAAATAAGTGTACAGCTTACAGCACACCCTGTATTTGATGTGTTTAACGAGAAAACTTCCGTTGGATTCAGTTTATAGTTCTTCAAAAATGCAAACTTGGTTGACATGACGCGACAATTCAATCATTCGTAATTTTATTTGCACCATAGAACGATCCAGTTTCTACATTATCTAAAAAGGGTAAGCAAAGTGCAATTGAAACGCGAAAACTTATTGTACAGTTAAGAACGAAAGGAAAATCGTTATGGGAAATATCACAAGTGGTGAGTAGAAGTCATAACACCGTGAAAAAACTTTTGGACAAATTCGAGAAGTTCAAAGACGTAAGTGATCGGCCTCGTTCCGGTAGGCCAAAAAAGTTGTCCGTACGTGATGAACGATTTATTGTGAGGAAAGTTCGAGAAAATCCAGCAGTATGTGCAGTTCAAATCGCGGAAAACATAACAGTAGATTCTCGAGTCAGTGTCAGCGCAAGTACTGTCCGCCGAATACTTAATAGGAATGGGTTACATGACAGAGTACCCCTTAAAAAAACCATACATTTCTGAACAGAATCAGAAACTCCGTGTGCTTTATGCCAAAAAATATAAAAATGAGCATATGTCATTCTAGGAAAACGTACTTTTCAGTGATGAAAGTAAATTTGAAATATTTGGTTCCAAGAAATCACCCAGAATATGGAGAAGTAAGAACGCCGAATTTGATCAGAAGAACGTAAGTTCAACCATAAAGCATGGTGGTGGTCCGGTTATGGTCTGGGAGTGTATGGCGGCATCAGGCGTTGGGAATCTGGTCTTTATTGACACTACGATAAATAAAAATGATTACTTCGACATTTTGAAAGAAAATTTACTACCTAGTATTGCAAAAGGAGGGTTAAATACATCATGGGTCTTCCAGCAGGACAACGACCCAAAGCGCAAGTAGCTTTGACTTGACTTGCAGGAATGGTAATTGTATCGAACACCTAAGCAGCTGGATCATCCTCCGCAATCCCCAGACCTTAACCCAATCGAGCATTTGTGGGATTATCTCGATACACTAATCCGAAAACGGAATATAACAAGCAAAGAGTCGTTGAAGTCCATTTTAATCGAAGAATGGCAGAAAATTCCACTCATTTTGACTAAACAATTGCTTGAGTCAATGCCAAGACGACTAGAAGCTGTTTTAAAGGCGATAGAGAAGCAGACTAAGTACTAATATGCAGATGTTTGTGTTATTTGTTTACTGTACAAGTATTTTTTGTTACTTTGTTGTTGAACTTTTAGTGCAATGTTTTATCATAAATTTATTTTGTTATTAGAAAATAGAAAAACGTTTTCAAAACACAAAAAAAATTTAAAATTCGACGTCTAGAACACATTTTATGAGGTTTTGAATATGCTACACATAGGTGTACACTTTCTTTTGACGCTCACAGTACCTTGAAAGAAATGTCCAAAGTGATTTTGTTTATCTAGTCAGGAATTCAACCTTCATACGGTGTTAAATCTTTTCCATCAAGACTGAAAATTCTGAAACGTTTGCTGAAACCCAACTTCAGCGAGAACCAAAAAAGCTCGAATGAGCAAACCAAATGGGGTTCCTGGGATTGAATACTGTGACTAAGTTTATAGTAATCACATTATTAAACAGCATTACAATTTTTTGTTGCAGCTTAATTCCGCAGGAGAAAAAAGTGAAAGTACAAGACTTAGACGACAAATCAATAGTCCCCCACATACAGATTGGTATCATACTTTGCCGGCCCAGAGGCTTCTAGCCAAACATTTCTTCTCCGTTGGACCCGACCCGTATGACTCCTGTCTGTTTCTTAAGAAAAAATGTTTCTTAAGAAAAATTTAACGGCGAGTTAGTTCAAAGTGTTAACGCTGGATGAAGCTGCGTTGTGGATCCTTGATAAAATAGTTTTAAGGTTTCAAGTGCATGAAAGACCTAAAAAAATTTGGAGGGCATTTATAAACACGAAGCTACAAAAAGATACAGAACTCTAAAAAGTTAATTACTATCTTAATACCAATAAATAAAAAAGGATACTCTCTTCGACCAAGGCTCTTCGCCTTTTTGAAGTTTTCATATGAGCATAATCGGTTTGAATCACACCCAAGTTCATGAACAACAAAGAGAATGCTGGGTAGGCTTAATAAAAATTCACCATAGTTTTAATAAAACCTAACTTAATGTTTACACAATATGGAAAGTCAAATTTAATCTATGATTGCTACAAAATCAATGAATACCCATCAATTTTATTGCATTGATCCCCAAAACCATGAGTTGGTGCTGGTGAACGAGCAAAAATATGTACTACAACTGAATGAATTGCTTTCCGTTGTTGCATTTTGTCAAATACCAAATTTCGATTCCTTTGATCATTGCCACTGGTCAATAGATATTTGAGCTCCTTAGCTGCCATTCCTTGCATAAGTCACAGTGAAGACTCGTTTCAAACCCTTTTATCCTTCATTAGCTCATTCTCAGAAACAAGAAGAATTTCCATTCTCCTACTGAATTTTTGCTAGGAGAATAGTAAATACGCTCCAAACAACCATCAAGGACCAGGGTGGTAAAAAGGCAATATTTATTATTTAGAGACCATATGAAGCTTAGGTCTTAAATTATGCTAGAATTACTTCGATATAAAATCAAAATGTACCTTGGAAAAAGTGAGTTAGCACTAACCAGTCTAATCACTAGGAACCAATGGTAAGCAAACCTGAATTAGAAGGCTACCCTTTCTCTTCCCAGTCCATTCATATTTTTTTTTATCAACTGAAAAGCTATGAACGCGTTTCAGTACTAATTAAGTTGTTTTGTATGATATAGAGAGATGCCAAACAGAGATAATAAATAAATCATTAGAGATAACAAGGAGAAATTTAAAGGCTTTTTGGTTAAACAAATTTCTTAGTTAAAATCTATAAAGTACTTTTGAAATTAAGATATTTGAAAATTAAAATAATTTTTCTTTATTTTTGTTTGGTCATGAATATATTTTAGGAATTCCACACTAAGCGAACGAGAATTTATTCTATTGGTTTTTGTTTGGATCGGCTGAGAAGGCTAATAAGAAGGAAGGGGCTACAATTTTATGTTTTCATTTTTTTTAATGAAAACTACCATGGGATATATAATGAGTCGAGCAGACTAGAATAATTTGAAATAAATACCATGTTCAAAACTGATTCACCAAAGAAATGAAAATTTGCGAAAAAAGTTAAGCTTGCATAACCCTATTGTTATTCAGCAAAAAAGGACTAGCCTTCTGATACAACCCTGAATCATTCAGAACATTCAAAAAAATGTTGCATTTGAACATATTTAGCACTCGTTAGAATTCGTGAAACTTGTTGTTTATTTTATTTTCAGATGTTTGCCTTATTGTGGTCCAACTTAAATCGGAGGTTTTTCTTTTGATGCACTTCTTGCACACAGCCATATCCTTAATGCACCGTCTCAATGCAATGTCCCGAATTTCAAGCCTGATCGTAAGTTTTAATAACTTGAGGTGGTTCAAGGTTCGTTGTCTTCACCCAAGAGCGATTTTAACTGGGCAGAATGACAGAATGAGTTACTATTTGATTCCAAGTGTCATCGGGTTTGACAACTACCCTGGTTCCCACAAAATTTTCGCGTATGTTCTATATTCTGCCGGATTGACCAGCAGATCATTTCTGAGAGTTTCACGCCATGGCTTATTCCGATATGCTGGCTTCGTAGATAGCTTACTTTAGCTCGGTTTGCTATCTTACTAGACACGCAGGACATTCATATTCAAGATTTTTCTGTAGGTCTTTTCTTATTTCCTACCAATCCTAAATTCACTTATCATATAAAACGGTTGTATCATTGCAAGTCGTCACTAGGAATACGTAAGAATCAAGGTAGGTTACCCTACCATTACCCAAACCTAACTATAGATTGTTTAAATTTGAATGAAAAGGAATTCCTTAACTTGAAAGCTTTATCACTTTTATCACAGCCTCATTTGATTGATTCAAATAACACACTCAAATAAATGATATATGAGCGTGTATTTTATATGCATTTGTAGGAATCAGCATAAATCGCCTTATTGGTTGGATTTTGCCGTTTCGGCGGGATGCCAACTTCAGCGGTCGAGAACGAGACAATCCACCGAAAATGGCATACAGCCATACTCATACAATAAGGAGCGCAGGAGTGAAAGTCGTTCAAAAATCGAACCAATAAAATTTCAATTTCTGTACTATCAAAATAAATCATTTTCCAGTTTATCGGATGAATAGCAAAAAAGGAAGAGCATTTTTGTGGCACTCTTCAACGAATGGTTTCAAAGCTTTCCTAGTCCAGACGTCAAACAAAATTTAAACAGAAAATGACTTAAAAGTCCTTTTCCTAATTGACATCACATCTGGACGTTATCGTAACGTTCAGGGTGAAAACACATCATCCCTACGCCTTTAGACCAAGAAATAATTTCTTTCGAGTCGCTATATATGCACTCATCCTTTAGGTTTATTTTGGCAACCATGGAAAATGTTCCATTCCTCTGATTCATGGATTTCAAAAAAAAAATATCTCTATCGTATGTTATGTCAAGCATGTAGGACTTTCGTGAAGCCAGATTACGTAAGCAACCTTAAGAGCCTACTTTGAAGATCTTACAAGCAATCCAACATAAAATGAGGACTGAAATTGAAGACTGCTGTTGCAGGATGATTTTTCTACAATTATAGAATGGAAGATGAATATTTCAATGTTTTAAGCGAGACGCGAACAAAGGTGAAGGAGGCGAATAGGACGATAAAGATTGCTTCTTCCAAGCTCAACGAATCAAATGCTAACCCAAAGATTTCTAAACTGTTCTTGGTGGAGGTGTCTAAAGTTTGCATCCATGCAAATGCAAAGCTGTCCAGTTTTTGCTTTATTTTTTGGCAAATTATTGAACTGAAATGAAAACTAAGTTTAATACAAAATGTAAAAAATGCCAAAGACGATATACGAAGACGCCATACAATCTGCCAGAAATGACAGGATTTATGGAAGAACAAAGATTGGCTTTTGTGGCATGATAACGCTGCTGCTAACATATCATTGCCTTTACGCGAATTTTAGGCCAAAAACAACAAACTATTGAGCCCAAGCCACCGTTTTTCCCAAACATGCTCCACTGTGACATTTTCTAATTCCTAAAAGTGATGAAGCCGATGAAGAAAGGACCACGCTCCGCCACGATTCAGGAGATAAACACGGAATCGAAGGAGAAGCTGAACAGGATCACACAAATTGAAGTGCTTCGAGGATTGAACAAACGTTGGGACTAGTGCATGCTATCTGATGGTGATTACTTCGAAGGGGACAAAAGAGATATTGATGAATGAGTAAATTATTTTTGAAAAATATAAAATTCGCGATACTTTCTGAACAGACCTCGTATGATGAGCTCGAATAAGTAATTCATTCCAAGCAAACTAAACCAAAAGGTTGAATGTTCTCTTCGACTAAAGTGACAAATTGGTAAATGGTTAAGCCGATGATCAACAAGGAGCTGAAATAACCCGATTGCAACTTTTCTGATTTCTTTTCAGAAACTCTTCGCCGTTCAACCGGGGCCAGCGACGATTGATGGAAGTTGTCCTAATTAAAGAACAAACAAAGTTCGTATTGAATTGGAGACAACCTTAAAACAAGTTTGCAATGATACTTCAGACAATTATTCAAAACTTAACTACAATTATTCAAAATTCCGAAAGATTTTTCAGTAACACTTTTGGAATTTTTTTTTTAAATTTTTAATAAGTCTTTTTCTCGGTTTTTTTAAATTGAGTTTTTTCTCGGTTAGAATCAATAAAAAAATTCAAAATTTAATCGGGCTCTATGTTTCCAAACTTTGTTCATGCCGCATGACAAAAGGATCATGGTAAACATTATCCAAAATATAAATAAATACAATATTCCTCCAGCTTTTCTCTGAAAGATTTCAATTTTATGTTTCGAAAAATAAATGTGCACGCTGCCTTGCGCTTCATTGAAAATTAACAAAACAACAAACTTAAGCTCTCACCTATAAAATCCTTCGATTCCTTCAATAAACTTCCAGCAGCAAGCACTTTGCAGTAGTTAATCCCAATCACTTTAACCTGTTGCACTTAACAAAACATGACGAACATTCAAAAGAGACGAAACTATTGCGCAACACTTATCCGAAAGGATTGCTTCAAGTCAACACTGGCCACGGGTTGACGTCGGGAATTTATCGAGTGAAGAGTTCCAAAGTCACGTCTGTCCTGAAGGCGTCCGCTGTTTTTCCAAGTAAATGCGACTAATGACTGTATCTGAATGCACTTCTACTAAATCTTCGCGTAGTTACTGCTCATTGCAATGCACCTGTAACCGCGGATTTTTTTCTCTAACTCTCTGTTCGCGACACAAAATATTCTTACACTGACCTAATGTTGCATTACAATTGCTTGCATTCAGAACGATTTGCTAGTCGAGAAGAATCTATCAGTAGATTCTATTCGGTTCGGATTACACTCAGTATCTAGTTCGTCATATTTACCTGGGCACGATTTTTTCAATTTTCTGTTTTGATTTAACACTTGACTGGCCACAAGGTATTGTGTGACAAAACACGCAACTAATAGCCGCAAACTCACAAAAACAACAACAAATCCGATTTCTGTAATATCCGTCTGACTTTTTAATCTGCCTTCGCTTTCGTAATGATGCACCTACGAGGGTAATCAGATCAATCCGATTTCGCGCCCCGTTCAAATAGCGAAGCCCGCGCGAAAGCTTGGCAAGAAGCTAATTCGCCCAACAGCACTTGTACTGATCCCTTTTAGCACCTGATCAAAGTCACCTCGTCTGAAGGGTGGTCGTTGTGGAGAACTCGAGTCCGCCCCCGCGCACACTTTTCGATTCTCGTTACAAATGACTCATTCGAGCGTGAGCTTTTCTTGTTCGATGACGTCCGTCTTAACGTCGATGTAAGCCGTTCAAGTTTCGCGTTACGACTGATTTCGCACGCTTTGCGGCCCCACCGACCGGCACTGGTCCATCCATTCAGATTCCGATGGAATCAGTCTCGCGCTCAGCCAGATTCAGATTGTAAACAACCACTAAACCTCTAAAGCCGTTTTTCCCAGAATATTGCCAGCAACATTCCCAGCAACATTATCTACCAATGGGCCGCGCTAGCCAACTCTGCCGATAGATACTAGATACTAGACGCAGACTGAGCTCGCGAACGACCTTGTCCACAGCTTCGGAAAAAATCTAAACGTGAGTCCAATTTGTGTGGATACTTAGATACGCGGAGTATCTACGGTTGCATGGAGTTAGGTGAACGATGGCGATAGAAGTTAGATAATTTGTTGTAATAGGAGTGGCGATAATAGTCTGCAAAGTGGTCAGAGCCGGGCTATGTTTGTTCTAATAAAGGCCAGAGGAAGTATCACATCCGATGCATTCTAGACAGCTCTCAGTTTAGTGCTTCGGCCACTTAATTTGTTCACAGGATTAGTCATTACCTAAGGACCTTGCAGCGGACACATTCATGCATAACTAAACATCCTCTTCTTCATATAATGTCCTCGAAAGCACGCTTTTGATCTGAGGAATTCCCAGCCATATTTACGTGTCACACATTCGAATTTCCGCAGTACCAGGGTTAAGCAATTTCATAACAGCAACTTCGCCGAAATTCCCACCGTTTTCGCCGAGCCTCGCTGGACTGAGGTGACCAAACTTGATGTTGTCACCTGGTTGTTGGTCTGGTTCCTACCTTACAGTTCCAATCATTGGGTATCAGTACTCAATGGCATTAATATTTCGTGTGGGTAGTGCAGAAATAAATGGGTGTCGGCAGGTGGGTGAGTGACTGCAAACTGCAAGAAGATATTGAAAGAATACGAACAAGTAATACGTTAACCGAGTTGATACACGCGAACATATGTAGCAAACAGCCGGAGGGCAATGCAATGACCAGATTTAACTTTAAGCCGATCACCGACGATTTGGATGTTGATTTTGGGATTCAAATCTTTTGAGGAATGAGCTTTGTGTTCAATACTGCAAGAAAGGGTTGATCTAATTTGCGTAACGAACCTCTCAATGAATTTATTGTTATTTATAATCTTTAGCGAGTATGAATAGATTCCAAAGTTATGTTGATTAAGAAAGTTATTATGATATTTTTGCAAACAGAGCGTGACAATTTAACCATACTGACGTTGTGTGCGTTCTTAACATTTGAATGTTCGAGGGAACTTCTTTTTGTTGCGTTAGTGGTACAACTCCGTGCATAACATGACTTTCCTAATCTATAATCATGATTAATTGTCGATTAAGCGAGTACCACCTTTGTCACCTAACATGAGAAAGGCAGTATTCACTCATTTTTCTAAATTTAGCACCGCCATTGTGAAAAAGACACAAAATTTAGGTGCATCTGATGGAAAATGGAAGGAAAGGGGTCCTTCAAAAATTATTTCTTTCCTTCTCGCATCCGCCTATGGCTTTCTCAATGAAAGCAGTCAAATCGTTGGACTGCCTTCCATCGAGCATTTTCTAATTTCAAGAGACATACTGGAAACTGAAAAGTTGACGAGAACTTATAAGAAAGTTAAAGAGCAGATCAAAGACTTCAATCAGAATATTTGGAACGTGAATTAGCATAGCATATCCTAAACAAGGCTGACTGCAATGTCTTAAAGTTCATTTCGAAAACATACAAGCTCATCCAGATTAGGAACTCCCTCAAAAGGTAATAGCCAAAAGCCAGGGACATCCAATTAAGTGAAGGATCAATAGCCTAACAACTGCTGTTCGTTTAAAAATTTAATGTCCCCGCGATCACAATTGACATGCCCTGCTCATTTAACTTGAGTTCAATTCTCAAAATGTCTAAAAAACAGCAAAATATTCAAAGGGAACAAAATCTCTGTTACCCACTGCTAGACATTAACCACGATATCAAAGAAATTTCTAATCATGGTAACATCGAGCTCCTTACTGACACCTTCATTAACACTAGATATCCGATGTTCGTCAAAATGGCGAGCCCTCAATAAACAACTAACTGTCCTATTGTAATTATTCAGACTCAGTGTCAACTAAGAAATAAAATAGAATTTACACTATAAAATGAAAAGCATTTATTTTTGGATTAAGGTATTTTTTAATATTTAGATAAATAATATTAGATAAAAAAAGTCTCAGTAAAAAAAGGCCTAATACTTTGCAATTCTCGGAACGCTTTTCGGGACAAATTTACAATCAATATACTTCAGTTGTAAGTTGTGATCAAGTACCTTTCAGAAGGAGGAAAAGTAAATACAAGAGACAAAAAGGAAAAGCGAATAGAGGAAAAATAAATATAGGAGAGCAGATAAAAGGTCAAGAAAAAAAATTAAGGAAAAAGCAAGTATAAAAAAATTAAGAAGAAAAAAATGAAGACAAAAATAAATATAATGGTTAAGAAAAAGTGAAGACAAGAAAAACGTGGAAACAATTTTTGCGATCGTGGAAACAAATTTAATAAAGAATATGAATGAGTTCGTGTGCGCGTGCATCACATTTCCCCAATACAAGCTGTTAAAATTATAACAAGTACAACTGTTATAATTTTTATCAAACTGACTAGCGAATTGCAGAAAATTGAAAACGAAAAAAAAGCTTTTCGGAACATGAATGGTGTCTGTTGGTGTTGACTGATTGTCGAAATAACTTGAAGACATATTAATTTGCGCGTGTAATTTGCGCATCAAAGGACAGACATCGTTCCTGGCAGATGCCAGTAAGTTTTATTCGAGGGAGCACAATCCAATACCTTCGAATTCCAGACGAAGTTAAGGATGTAGTGAAAAAGACACTCAGGCGATGTCCCGGAATCGAGCTGAGATAAAACTTCATTTTGGAAGCACGACAAACAACTCCAAGTAAGCCGATGTTCAGAGCCTTATGTACTTGAGGCGTCATAACCTAATCCTTCATCAGCTGCGAGTCACAGTATTAACTTAACGTAATATTGGGGGGAAATCATCTAACATGGGCAACTCACAAAGAAAAATCATCTTCTTGTACTTCAGGTATAAAAATCGTTCAGACAAACGCGAAGTAACTGAAAAAAACTGTCGAGTAACTTTGGACTAATGTGGACTAATTTGAAAAAAGTTAAAAAAAGGAAACAATGAAAACACTAAAGGAATGAAACACAATGAAACAGCACTGGCGTAGTTTCCATTGCCGAGTATGGAGGCAAGGATTTAACGCTATTTGATCTGTGCACGAATAGAAACTTCACTACAGACAACTAGTTTACATCAATCCCATTAACCAAACAACTGCTACAATGGCTCTTGCACCCTTAAAATCTGCCCATAGTCAGAACATCACGAACAAGGAGAAATACCAGAAGAAATGAAATAAACCGGGGCAGAGAGATTGGAGCCTTCATGTTTTGTTATAACGAGATATTGAAACCTTTGTCATTCAAGCCCAAGGCGAGCAGGATTATTGTTTTCATGTGACGAAGACGGGGCAAACCAACCATGACCGAGTTCTACAATCCCACAAAAGAAAGATCAGATTTGTTCAAATATTGTTTAATCAGTCATGTAACCGGAAGACATAGATGGGGTGGCCCATGTGCATTTCTCATGATATGCTATAATAAGAAATATAATAGAAAGATAATAGTAAGTCGAATTGTTAGCTCGGTAACCACAGCTATCAAGGAGTATGTAAAGCAAATCACACTTTCCTTACTATCCCTAATTACATCTCATCAACGATCGAATCAAGCCAAAAGGATAAGCTAAATAAGCTAAATAAACTAGATAATAGCTAGATAAGCTAGAAAAGCTTAGATAAGCTAGGAAAACATAAGAAAATAAATATTAAATATAAAATAAATATACTTAAATCAAATACATGTTTCCTAAATTTGTTGTTAAATTGTATTGTTCAACAAATCAATAAAAAAAAAACATTCTATACGAAACAGTGGTACATTAAATATAATTTATTTTAAACATTTATTGAGATATTAAAGTATTTACTTTTTCTAATTTTTGAAATGTTTTTTCTTATCCAAGGTCTCAATTAAAAAGACCATTCTTGAATCAATTTCAGCTTAAGTTTTTGATCTTAAGACTGAAATTATTTCTTTCATCAGTAATGAGACACGTCATCTAGCGTCCCTCGATGTTTCGTTGTGAAGTTCCAGTTTCCATTGAGGATTTTCAACTTTCATACAGATGGATGAGGAACGTAGATTTCTCTAACGCTGCAAGCACAACGCTACCCTTATGGACCTTAAGCTGACAGGGGAATATCCTGCATAAGCGGTACCAAATTAGCTAGTTCACACAACGAGAAGTGGCTAACAGCTTCTCGCGGTACTCGAATATACCTCCAAAAGTACGCTTTGCGGAACGACTCGCAACGCATTAACACTTTCTAAGCAAAGCCGGGCGTGCATGGCCCTTTATTTCAAACTGAGATCTGATAGGGTTTCAGCGAGTCAAGGTTACTTTCCCCAAAGAACGTTTTACCAATTCCTCATCGGTACGTTTCACGAAAACTGGCTTAACAAGCTCTTCTGCTTCTGCGCTGAGAGCTGGTTTGTGTATGAACAGCAGATTCTCTGACGACCTTCAAATACATGCAGAAGCCTGGATTGTAGTATTCGCGGCGCAGTGCCCCATCTGCAGAAATCATATGGTAACAAAATGCCAATATTTCTTTTTCGTGTTATTCACAGAATCTGGGAACCATTGAAATGCTAAAGAACAGTTTGTAGACTCTTACTTCGTCACTTTGCCCGTCAACTCTTTATCCTTCATTCTCAGGTAACTCTTTACATTTCTACCTAAATATCTTTTGTTCTTCCTGAAATATCCCTAGCTTGGCTTAATTCCATTTATTAGAGTGTATAATGCTGCACATGAGTGTGGGCAAGGAATGACCGAAAATCAAATATCGAAAATAATAGCAGAAAGGGAAAAAGGGAAAAAGGTGCGAATTCTTAAACAGATATAAAAACTTCGGCTTGGGTGAAATTTTGAATGGCGATTGCAAAGGAATCGAAAAATCGACTAACAATTAAATTAGTTTGATTTTCTACAAACTTTTCCCCATATTGCAACGCCTTCCCCGTTTGGGAAGAGAATATTTGTCCTTAGGAACGAATGCAATATTTGAAGTATAGCACTACAATGTTTTATGCAAGCAGGGTTGCTCCTTTTTATTGTTCAATTTTTAATGGTCAATTGTAGCAAAAAGATAGAAATCGAATTCTCTTTTGCTCCCGAATAAAAACATTAAGTTTGATGCAATAATTTTTCATATTAATACCAGGGCTATGCCAGTGTGACACTTTCGAAAAATCGCTTATTCGATAGTTTATACTTTCAAAAATATCCTGTGAAAGTGGCAAGGTCGTATCTGGAATAGGTTTTGAATGGTAGCGTTCTAAAGAGCGACCGGTCGCAGGTATAAACCGCTCCACCTGCCTAAAGACGGAATTTCGGAGTTAGTGTGTAGTTACACTAGTTCAAGGAATGGACTTATCAAAGTTCATGCATGATCATTTACCGCTTGATAAGGATGTAACGGAAGCTTTTAAACCAATTTATACAGATTTGAGTTCAAGGGAATTGCTAGAGCGATGCAAAGAAGGAAACACACAAAACAATAACGAAAGTTATAATGGGTTGCTATGGCACTTTGCTCCAAAGCACCTTCACAGCAGGATGAAAACGATTGAGCTCACTAATTTCCTAGCAGTCCTAGCAGCATGGTTGTCGGCCCTATTGCGGAAGAAAATGCAGTTCAAAGAGATGACAGCCGAATAAAGCAGGCAGAGATACGTCACGCGGCGTCCTCAAAAGAGGGAGGGACAGCCCGGAGACAAGCATTAGCCTCTCAGCAGACATTTTTCGAGGAAGAAGAAGGTGTATTGTATGGGCCAGGCATAGCAGATTAGCAATTTTTATGGTAAATATAATTTTATCTAGCAAAAATCGATAGTTGAAACGTTAAACGCGTTTTTGTCGAAACGACAGTTTTCAAAATTGCTGACATAGTAACTCAACGAGAAATCGACCGATGAACTTCAAATTGAAACTGAGTATTCTTGAATAAAATTACTATACAAGAACCAATGATCTTTTTGATTGGTTGAAAATTGTCAAATTGGTACAAGAAAACGACCATTTTATTACCCCAAAAAACGACACTTTTTTCAAAACTACGCTTTTATGTTAATTTTTGATATTTTCCAAAAATCATAGGTCATTGTATAGAAAATACCTTCAACTTTAATAACCTTTTTGAATTTTTTTGTTTCAGCTACTCATTCGGCCGGAATCATGGTAGCAGTTGGGGAACTTTTTTTTGGCACCTCCGAAGACAGCACATAACACTGTTATTTTTCAATATTTTTGTAAAAAAAAAAATCTTAAAATAGAGCTGAAAATATACCTTAATATGTCCAAAAAACTTCAAAACGTTCTATCGAGTACTTTCTTTTAAAAAAATTCCCAAAAATCGCATGAGTTTTTTTTTGGGTTACACTGGTATAGCACCTTAACCTCATGGTACAACAATTTGTGGAGGCCTGTGAAATCCCAGCGTGATCTTCAAAACATAATGACTTAAACATGATACAACCCAATATTTCGGATAAAGTATCGAGTCATACTATATCTGGCTTTGTTTCTTTTTGGTGGAATATGTCAAAGATAAGTGATCTAAGCTGCACATGAGTCTGTGAACTAAATCAATAGACCAATGGAAAGTTCACGGAAGCGGAACAGGAAAAGGTGATAAGAAGTCGTACATCGGCAAGCCGTAAGGGCTGCAGATTGCAGATAATTCTCTCAGGCATTACATGCATTAATTATGGTGTTCTGATACAAATGTCAGTGTCGATTTAACGTTAAGGCTTGCTTTAAGATGTTGAGTAACGATATATTAGGACAAACGTGCGTAACTAACGCAACTAAAGCCTAAGTGACCTTAGCCGGGCAACTTTGACTTTCAAAAATCAACTCGGACCTGTAGTTATTCCAAATCAGCACAGCGATGGCTTACAATAATGTTGCTCCGTACGAGGACATGGTCTGTTGAGCATCATGCCGTTCTTCGCTACGAGATTGTATTTTTTTCTGCTTGGAGATGTTCCCACTGGGCAGGCAGATCTAGTTCGAAGGAGTTTTCTCTATAATTAGGACTTTGATTGACGAATCCCAACTACAGGGTTATCCATTTCGTATAGGAAAAGTATAACCCTGCCATTTGACATCTGTCATCCAAAACGTGTTTTTTTTAATTGCCATTTAGAAATATGAATCGTTTAACAGTCGAAGAACGCGTGAAAATTATTAAATTTTATTATAAAAATGGTGATTCTGCTGTATCAACATTTAGGGTTTTACGAGCCGATTACGGTTGACATAATCGACCTACACAGCAAACAATTTCGAACACAGAGAGAAAATTTGAAGAGACTGGATCGGTTATTGATATTTCAAGGCCTGTGCATCATCGCAACATTCGTTCTGCTGAAAATATCGCTGTCGTTGCTCAAAGCGTGGAGGAAGACCCGAATTTTTCGATTCCTCGACGTGCTCAACATTTGGGCTTGTCTTACGGCTCATTGTGGAGGATTTAGCATTTGGATTTGCATCTCCATCCGTACAAAATCCAACTCACTCAAGAACTTAAGCCTCAAGACCATACCCAACGCAGAATGTATGCGAATCGGGTGATTGAACAACAAGCCATTGATAACGATTTTTCGAAAAAAATTTTCTTTAGTGATGAGGCTCATTTTTCGCTCTGTGGTTACATAAATAAACAGAATTGCCGCATATGGGGTCTCAAAATCCTCAGGTGATCGCAAAAAGGCCCTTGCATCCGGAAAAAGTGACCGTTTGGTGTGCATTATGGTCTGGTGGTGTTATTGGCCCGTATTTTTTTGAAAACGATCAAGGAAGAGCCATTACAGTCGATTCTGACCGCTATGGATGAATTTTAACCGATTATTTTTGGAGAAAAATTGAAGATTATGATCTGGAGAACATGTGGTTCCAACAGGACGGAGCCACAAGCCACACAACACAGGCTAATCGAGCACTTTTGCAAGAGAAATTTCCAGGACGCGTAATTTCGAGATTGAGTGATGTCAATTGGCCCGCAAGATCCTGCGACCTAACACCTTTGGATTTCTTTTCATGGGGCTATGTGAAAGATCGTGTTTACGCGAAAAATCCTCAAAATCTTGAGCAATTGAAAACCAATATTCGTGAAGTTATGGCCGAGATATTGCCGGAAATGTGCCGAAAAGTCATTGAAAATTACCTCAAAAAGATTTAGGCCTGTAAGAGGTCCCGTGGAGGACATTTGAATGATGTCGTGTTTCACGTATAATGGCAAGGTTCAATCTTTATATTGAATAAAAAATTTCGTTTCCATCTGAGTATTTTATGTGTTTTCTTTAGCTTTACTTTCCCAAGCGTAAATGGATAACCCTATATTGTTCAAAATGGACAGTGATAGACTTCGCGACCTCAAAAAGTTCGGAAACACTGTGGAATTCATCTCTAGAATGATTGTTTCTGTTATAGGGGTTCTGATAAGTAGGTGACTGTGAACTCAGGATGTAGAAAACTGTGCGACCCGATCGATGATGTTGGTTATCTCGGCCTGCTCCTCTGCCTTACCAGGTTTTCCGGTTCTTCAAGTTTTCATTGCTCGTTTGATTATCACGCCGTTGCAGTCTGTAGGACTAACCCCAATTTCCTTGGTGCCTATGATATCTTTACGGACACAGGCTTGTTTTTAAGACGATCGTGTCTACTCATGTTAGTTTTTCCGGGTAGTACATCACCAAAGAGAATATTTTGTATCATTTATTCTTTGTGTTCTTTCTTAAGTTAATTTGGATGTGAGTGCTGATTTGGATTTGAAATGATAGCATGATCGTATATTTGGAGCACTAACCTGACAAGAATAGAAAAACGCAAAGTGTAATCAACTAAACACAAAGTTTCAACCTGCCAAAAAAGTTGATTGTATTTTTGAGTGGTAGATGGCTTACGACCAAGTGAGATAATAATTGAAGGCTTACTTTTTACTGTCTCCAGCAGCAACCAACACTTCGAATCTTACCTTCTGTACCCTATCATTCTCCTTGCTGATCTCTTCTGTACTTTCAGTTTAAATTTAGCGTTTCATTCCCCTAAGACCGATTAGACCCGACACCAAAGAGTCTTCACTTCGAAATTCAAGCCGAGACGTTTCAACAGAATGAATTCATCCCAGCAATCTAGGATAATAGATGTTCGCATGAAACTGATGACGTGCTGCAACCTCTGTTTTTCACGGTTTTCAGGAATGGTCGTTAAAAAGATTTTTCCCTTTGTTTCGCAGGACATTTTCGTTGACAATCACGTGCGAACACTTGTTTGCGCTCTTTCGTTATTATTCATTATTCACACTTAAAAATCAGTTTGCTATTTTTGCTACAGGCGGCATCTATGATGCATGCAGATCATAAAAAAAATGTCGTCGCAACACACAACAAAGCAAATTCAAATATATTCATTGAAACGACGCCTACAATTGCCTCTAAATGCAAATTATAAATCAATAAAACTGAGAATAATAATTTTACCCTATAAGGAAGCATTGGGAAATTCTTCATTCAACGACACACGGTCATATCGAATCATCTTAAACTAAGCAACGTACGGCACGATCGCGGACTGGTCGGACAATGAATTTATTGTAATGAATTCGTCTGAACGACAAGTGCATAACCTTCTTATATAAATGTGTATATATATAATTTGGTTTTTGTGCTATTGCAGATTGCTCTACGCAATGGTGCAACCTTGAAGCAAGGTACCTAAATTAAGAATGATTAAAATTAACGAAAATCTAATATTTCTTCAGCATGAAGAATAATATTTGGACAGTTTGTGGCCTCATTAGTTCGAGTTGCGTTTGGTAAACAGAAAATTAATTCATAGATCAACAATTAACAAAAACACTTGGAAGCACACTCAAACTTTCCAATGTTAAATGGAAGGTTCTCATTCGGGAGCTTCAGTTGCGGAGGATATTTGCATGTGCCATAGCTTTTGTTGCAGACATTGTAGCTCCTTTCGAGTCTATTAAAATTACAGATTAAATACAACTCGCAAAGAACTCAATTTATACTTCAATGCAATGATAAATGCACATATGAATACCTTCCATGTGTATTACGATTCCAAAACAAACAACCGGTGATCAAATTGAAATGCGATGCAACGATGCTGAAATTGCCAACATCCCATACGTGCGCAATGGCACAGGCAACGTATCATCTCTTCGTGTTGCAGTTGATCTAGGCAAATGAAATAGTTTCATTCAGATTCAATCGCGGACCAATGTCGAGGTCACCTGTAAATCACTTCAAGTGACCCCAATTCCTTTAAGGCAAACACCAGTTGATTACCTGCAATCTACACAGGAGATATGTGTGTCTGTTCAAATGAATCGTTTTCAATTGTCAGATGGATCATGTGTGTTTCAACACATTGGCACTACATATTCGAAACGGTGAACACATGTATGCAGAGAAGTATCATGATGGATCCATGACACCTACACACAAATCAAAGTAGATTAACATGGTTGAATTTTTTTCGAAAAATCCGGTCGGCACTGGACAAATATTTACGATTTTTTAATGCGGTGAGCTACCGAAAAAGGAGTTGACTGAATAGAGATGTTAGCTGCGATAAGTTTCCAAACTTAACATCGACCAAAATGGTCAAAAGACTTTAGTAGCTAATAATTCCGTATGTCTTCGATTTCCCTGTAAGAATTTAACCACTTACTCAATGGCGAATTCCACAATTTTTCTATGTCGATTTTCACATGTGATTATTGATCTTTTTTTGGCACTAACTAAAGTGATTCAGTTGTTTTTCACTCGTGACTTTTTGCGTGGTTCAGATGTGAAGGCTATTTACGCCATGAATGTCGGACTCCTAGTGGCAACAGGGCTATCGACTAAACAACTTCTCAGTAACATGGAGATCCTAGACTCACGATTTGTATACCCACATATCCTCACACATGGCTAACGGTTTGCAGGTGTAATCCACAAAGCATGTTGCCTATGTGCCTTACGAGATGCCTCAGTACGACTCCCTACTAAGAGCGTCAGCCCGTTCTACGGAGCCATACAAGAGCACTAACTCCATCTCACCCATGAGAGAGCGTATTTTGCTCGAGGTTGGCACCATGATAGTGATAAGGACTTGATCAACGAATCTCATCTTCAAATTAATCATCTAGCCAAGATATTTTATTGATTCCTTCGAGTCGATGATCGTTTTTTCAACCCAAATGGGAATGACACGAGGACTCCGTATCTTGGTCAGTATAACTGCCTGGATTTTTTCCAGAGTTACCGAAGTAGTCATCCTGACCAAGAAGAGGATCCCCAGAGTAAGAATGGTCCGTGTCGGGGACAAATTAGTAGAGTCTAAACTATCAGTCAAGTATCTGGGCTTGGTGATAGACTCTGAACTGAGTTTCTCGGAGCAAATCAAGACAACGATTATGTCTTGGCAATTAATCGACTAATGGCCAATCATAGGGGACGAAGTTCAACAAAAAGGCGTCTGCTAATGAGCGTAGTGCAACCTACACTTCTTTATGGAGCAGAGATATGGAGTGAAGCTCTCAACAAGGAACTGCACCGAAAACGGCTGGCACAGGTGCAGAGACGAGGAGCCCTGTGGATTGCATCAGCATTTCGTATAGTCTCTGAGCCAGCGGTGCTGGTAATTGCAGGGGTGATACCTATCGCTTTCCTAGCTAGAGAGCGTTAAACAGTCTACCTCCGAAGGCACGACGGTAATAAAGAAAAAGTTGCTCGCGTTGAAAGAGGAGGCAATCTCGACGAATGGCAACAATCATGCGAACGTGAACTAAAAGGAAGATGGACCGCGCGGCTCATCAACGACTTGAGACCGTGGCTCAGTCGAACGCATGGTGAGACTGACTTCTACCTGACCCAGCAACTGAGCGGACACGGTTGTTTTCAGTCTTACCTGCACAAGATAGGTAAGTCACGGTCTTCCGATTGCATATTTTGCATTGGTGTGAACGATGACGCCTGTCATACTTTCTTTTCGTGCAGAAGATGGGACAAACAGCGCGGTGATCTTGCCGAGTAGTGGGAGAGATCTATCCAGATAGCCTAATCAAAGAGATGCAGAAATCATTTGACAAATGGAATCAAGTGGCACATTACGCTCGGGCAATCCTAGTAATGAAAATAGGCATACTTGATTGTCTAGAGGCGTCGAGGGTGGAAGGTTTCCTTCTCTAGCTTCTTTCCTTCTCCTCCTCTTTCCCACACAAATGGAGAAGGAATCCCTGTAACCCGAAGTAATTTGTCAAACGATTCCAGGCTAGGCGTTCCGGTTGATAGGGGAGGTGTTTAGTTGGTAGTCCAGTACACTGGGAATCCGACACTCAGGACGTAAAAAGCCTTCACCTCCCTTCCCAAAAAAGAGCTAGGCTAAACCCGCATCAGTTCACTCATTCGCAGTATCAGTACCGCGTCCGGTACTCTTACTCAGTTTGAGTTGCGCTTGCTCGGTTGTGTGCCTGGCGAAATATGCTGCTGCATCATCCGGTAATTCTCTGGCGCGAATCCTCAGGTATGTACAGCCTCCAAATTTGGAAACGTGCCCCACCTCTGAGGTCTCATCTATTCTTCTTCGACCCCCCAATGTGTCATAGATAAGCATCCGGTCCTTGAGTTACTACGTAATCATATACCTGCATCAAATATTCCAAATTGAAGGCATTCCTCAAATTTGGCACCCTAGAAGAACGGAAGGCATTCCTCACATCGAGTGTTACCGAGTCAGGAATGTTCGCCCCGAGTAATGATTGTTCTGCACCAACCATGAATCTGCTCGCCCTGAACTGAACTGAACTCGCCCTGTGATAGACCATAGCAGCTAGGATGGGTTCCCTGAGTCTCACTCTCATGAACTTCTCGAGCACATTCCTAGCGGCATTCTGCACCCATAGGGGCTGATATGCAGATGGTAGTTCCGCATTCCCATTAACCTTGCTGTTCAGCGCTTCGCTTTCTGTCCGCATTTTAGGATCACATTCTTCTGCTTGCTGGCATTGCATGTGCTGAGTAACATGTCAAGGCAAAGTTGGTACAAAAACTGCTACATTTTCGCTGGGATGCCGTATCGTCAAGTGGCTTTTTCCATTTTGAACGGCTACACCGGTTGGAACTTTTTTTCTACACACCTCGGTAGCAAATCGCGCGTACAACCTTACCCTAAAGATGCCTATCGCAAGAAAAGTTTGTCTAATGCCCTTTCCTAATTCTTCGACGCCCGCAACAAAATTGATATCTCTTATTTCTTAAGAGGCCTTTTGCTTCAATTTCGCGACAACAGCTTTAGAGCCAAGAAGGTTCTCGGCGACATTCTCGAACAAAGTCTTGTCTATGGACTCCGCCCCGAGTTCCACGAAGAGGTCGCTTGCTTTGATCGTTCGTATAGTACATATGCAGGCTACTGTTGTTTCGCGCTTTGCACGTTGCCCTACGTTGCTAGCGCTTGGTTTCATAGGCGTCACGCCAAATTTCACGTTTTCGTGCTTTTTAGGCGTGAGTTTATCTGTTGCGCTTTGAAGGATTCCGGTTAGAAGTCAGCGTCTATCTCCTCCCTTCAACTGGGCCCTGGGGGGATTATTATCTCCATGTAGATTCCTTTGACAAATACTTAAATGGTTTAGTTCGGTTACTAACTTTTGAGCGTTCGCTAGTCCCCCACCTTATCACTAAGACTGTGGCACACATCATGCTGTCACGATGGGTATAGTTGGGTACACTTTGGATTGTTCTGGAAACATGAGCAATGGAAAAAGGAAGAAAACCATCGATTCTATAAAGCTGATCCTCAAATTTTTCTTTCTCTGGACGTAGCTCAACCGTAATCAAGTAAAACAGCGTGAACTTTGCCTCTTTGCATAGAGATAAACCACATGAAAGTGTATTTATATTTGTATTGCGTTTTTACTGGTGACTTTTAGAGAGTTTTTTATAAGAAAGAAAGAAAATATATACATTCAGTTAAAATACAAACGAACCATATTTGTTTGAAATCCGTGAGATCGGTAGTTTTTGTTAATGTTATTTTTATTGAGTGGGCACGAGGTCAAAAAATTATGCTGGCTCAAACATACGCAATTTTTAGTCCTACGGTCTGTGTTTTCACGACATAACTTAATAAGCAAATTTTTACATCAAATTATTTGATTTGATTATTTCTATCTATTATATTCAATTATGATCATTTCTCGCGAGCGTATTGTTTATTCCAACTTGTTTGAGCCAGTGTATAACCCTTTACAATATTCTGAGTACATACAGCGATAACACTCTCCAACGGCTTCCTTCAGACAGAAACAGAAAAAGGACAAAGAAGATTTATATTTTTATTGCGTTTTTACGCAAAAGCTTTGGGAAGGAGTGTCCTTGTTTTACACAAAAAAGGAAGAAGACTCATCCGTTTAATTAAAATCCCAATAATTTTAGTTGAATATAGTTGGATTGAGATTTTATTGGAAGTACAAGCTCTGGTTGTGGCTGCACTGTGCTTTTACTTTTCGCTCCCGAGGAAGAATAATTCCACGGCCGATAATGTTGAGTTTTCGGTGAAATCTGCTTGAAAAAGCTTGAAACCTGCTTTGATTATTTAACTGAAGCACTCGAGGATCTTTTTTTGCCGTTCTTCATCCATTCCGTTTTCAAAATTTCCATCAATTGCTTAAAACTTAAGAATAACAATGACATTTAGCTTGTAGCCAGAGACCGCTGGTCTTCTCACTGTATTCATTGTTTATTGGATTGGTACTTTAATGTACTGTCCAGAGGTTCATTTTCAAGTGATTCAGGAAAACAGTGTATCGCTGAGTGTAAATCAATAAATAAATAGGTAAATGAACCAATAAATACGTCTCTTGGCCTTCAGCGAATTTGAGTAACTAATGTTTTTTCAAAGGTCCTTACTTCTCTGGTTTGCTCTAACTAGTATTCGAATTTAGGGACTAGGAAGCGTCTTATTAGGACTTCAAAGAAAGCATGTAGTTAATTTATTTAATGTGTAATCATGTGATTATGAACAGGATTGGTTACTTCGATAAGATCCGTTTTGTAGCGCATATTCACAGGTACTCCACAATCTTCAAAAGACACATAAACAATAATAAAATTGCTCATGTTTGAACGCTAAGCGTTGTAGCACTTATCAAAACAAAGCACACCCATGGCGGGATGAATAAAGGCAGCCATTTAGGGCCCAAATTGTTCGGGCTCGGTTCCCATAATATCTACGACAAAAGCGATTCGACAGATTCTCGCATATGATACTTCTTACATTCCAGCCACGTACTCGGTACTTTGGAGTTTATGATGTATGACGGTCAGGTGTGTACATACATATTAATATATGCGCGAAAAGTAAATTTGAATTGTTAGGCAACCGCCTTCGGTCATCATTGAATCAACAAACCCAACCCTGAGTGGGACCAAGATAGGCGACATGTCGACTTGATATGCCGCGATTCAGAGATTCGACCTCCAGTGACATAACTGTGGAGTTTTTTTCGCGCAATTTTATTCGCACATAAACTTGTCGCCATGTGTGTCAGCTAATAAAACATTGAAAGCACTTTGGCCAACTACCGAGTCGCATTTTCTTGTAAATTATGCTAGAGCTAAGGAAATACCAGTCGTGAAGCTCAACACCTCCACTATTTCAATATCATTTCCATAAGAAGACCGAATCAAGGACGCTTCCCTGTTCGGTTGCTGCCTGACTGGCTGCTGATGCTTTATCTTGGTATTGTTGTCTTCGCCATGGTTAGGTAAATTCTTTAGATTGTTGTTGTCAGCTGGAATCAGCTCATTTCACATGAACCATGTAGATTTGATTTGAATTTGCTCTACAGGCTGTTGATAAAGTACCGCAGAATACGAAATGTTTCGGTTTAATTTCAAGTTCGTTGCATTCATCCACTGCAACCCATGCACGATGCATGCAAAATAAGAAATAAATCGTGAATTTCGCGAGTTTCTTTGTATCAAAAACTCCGAGTAGGCTGGGAATATCACTAGGATTGCTAGGAATTCGCCATTGAACACCAACCGAACTAGGAAAGGTTCAGATACGCGGAAGCGTTGCTACTCACTTGGCAAAATTTTCCATGGCGCAAAAGTTCGCCATAGACACGGTTTTCAACCTACCTCAGAATATAAAGTATGGCCGCGGGGATAATTCCGTTTTGATTAAACTCGATGCAAGTGTCTCTCAGCCTCCTCAATTATGACTTAAGTCTCGGTTCTAAGTGTGTCCAAGATCTGAAAGTACAATCCGACATTCCACGCGAAAAATTAGCCAGAACCAAATGTGATTATTGGATTACCATCAATGTGTCGCTTCACGGTCCAGCAACGAACACTCGTTGAAGGTGTTAAATTTGGGCATGCATTCTTTCACTTCGGGAGGGTCAGCGAACGGAAAAGAGATTTTATCAGTTGCGCTTCCGCGCAAAGGCTTGGAAGCTCTAAAATTATTTTGATGCATTTCACCGGGTTCCCAATTTGAGTATCTCTGACTAATTCTAACCCACCCATAGTTTCACTTTTCCAAAAAGAGCATTTTTAAAAGTCTTCACATTTGCTTTGTGGTGAAATCTATTTTTAATAGCGTATCCATTACGCATTCGTGTCCTCGTTTCTCAATTCACTCGGAGCTCGCGCCAAAACCAGAAACTCGCATTCTACAAATAAGGACTAGCCTGGCCATATAAAATGTATTGAATTCATTGACAATTGCATCGAAGGGGAGCAGCGACTGCATCTTTGTGCTGGAAAATTATTTGTAGGATTGAAATGGTCAAACTGCATCAGCATCAGCACTCACCATACAATTTATTGACGAACAAGAAGGCGAATTCGGAGTTGACGCCATGCCGCACAACGACGCAATATGTTGCATATGTGACGTAAATTCTCATACGCAAACTATGTAAGTCGTGGGTTTGTTCATTAGAAATGCTGAAGCATCATTGACAAGTTACCTTCTTTGATAGATGTTGTGAGCTACACAAGAATGTTACAACGAATATGGCAAGAGCTTCTCTTCAAGATTGCTAAGCTTCGATTATTCATTTATCATTCGCTCGACTTCAATTTAATTATTAGTTTTTTTTGAAAGTTTCGGCCAAAAATGTTATAATATATTGCCTATGAAACTGCTCTGGCTTATCGTGATTTTTAATTAATTTCCAGGCCTATTCAGCTCGTCAGCTCGCTTCCTATGGTGCCTATGTTCGGTTAATAAATTTAAACTTTAGTAAAACATTGTCGATTATTGTTTCGATATAAAGCGAAATCATCCTTAAAGCAAGTGTGCTGCATTGCAATATTCTAGTCTAATTAGAATTTACTCAATTATTTCAATCCTTCGATTCAATTTCATCTCTGATGGAACATCTCTGGATACCTAAATTGGAATCCTGGAATATGTTCTTAAACTTTTGATTAGAAAAAAAAACAGGATAATTATTCGGAGTGTCAAATTTTTTTTCTAAATGGTGTTATTGGACGTTGAAGCCATTGTAAAATGATCTTTTTTCATGCGTGTCTGTAACTCCTCCTTTGTAGAACTGTTCAATAACGTTATTGCCGCTTTTTGCCGCTCTTTTTTTGAACAGAAAAGCACTTCCCGGTGAGACCATCTTTTATTTCGTGAATAAAAATTGTCAGGAGAACTCAAATCAAAGATCAGTGACTGACTGTCGACTAATTTATTTTGCCGAATATTCAACGTTAATTACAGCAGTTCACAATGGCGCATCCCTCCCTGTAGAAAGAAGAAAGGATTTCTCCGCAAATCCGAACCAAAACATACAATTCTTTCGCAGAAGCAATCTAGTATATATGTGTATATACTGAACAGAACACAACGGTAAATCCTTGTTGAAAAATTTATGTGAGAGGAATGTTGCTTTTGGAGCCAAAAAAACTTTAGCAATATAGTTAAAATTTTTGGTTTTTCGATGACCAAACTTTTTTGGATGCGGATAATATTCAGAAAATCAGAAAATGGCAGTACGTTGTTTCTCCGTTTCAGAGCCATATGCGGATGAGGGAACAACACGTAACAAAGAATTCGAGAAAATTCGGTTGCATACCAGTCGTTTCCAGCAAGTTTTCACATGTATTTGACACTATTTGGCATTAGTGCAGAATAGATATATTTCGCGCAAAGCCTTTTTTTCGTTTGATATTTCTTAATAACAAACTATACGATGGTTTTTGGTATTCTTGTGAGTTTCTCTCAAAGCAGAATGATCTGGCTTGCAGAGGTTGCTTCCCTATTGCTGGGCAAGCCGTCCGAAGTTCGCGTTTCCACATTATTTACATGTATTCAAAAACTTGAACTTGAACTTGGCCGAACTTGCTAAATAAGAAATTGAAATGCTACATTGCTACTTGCCGCTTGCTCCGCAAATTTCAGACCTACAGGAATTCATTGAAAAGCCACAATGTGTTATTGGATACGGCTCTCCGGAGAGTATTTTGACAACGATTCATGCATCAGAATGGCGTTAATCCATAAAACAAAATATATAACTGAGTCTTGCATCTACCAATATGAAAAATAGAGATCCTCAATGTAAACAGGGAACACATAACAATTCTCAGGACTTGTCTGTGGATCGCATGAAGTTTTCCAGTAGCATGACTGCTATCCTCGATAATCACTTTAAGGTCAAATCCTTCGCCTTCGTCTACTTTCGTCCATCAACTGCTTCAATACGTTCCGCCCAAAGTGATGATAGCACTGAAAAATGGTAGCCATCAACTTCAAAATTTTGAATATTTTCCTCTCAGTTCTGACGTTTTTAAAGGTAAATTTAAGCTCTCTGTTCTTATTTTTACTTGTTGTAAGACGTCTGCTTTCACACTAGCATGTGAATTTGACTACGTTGATGTACTTCTTGACTAGTGTTGTCACTAACCTTCACGTATGTTTTACATATTATATCTTGTATTCTTGCCATTTTAGCTTCTAAACGCCAATTTTGCGTCATTCATTAGTGGGTCTTCTTCACTTTTAAGTTGGATTTTAATTATTTTTTTAAGTTGGATTGACAGGAGCTAGTCTAAAAATTGTCTGAACAACTTCTACGACGAATTTTTCAAAAAGCTTTTAAGTTATATCAACTACGTTAAACTTTGTTAATGTCGGCTAAGTGTTATTACTATATTCTTATTGTCACTTTTGTCGTAGAGGGGTGCGGTATACGCCCTTTCTTAATCTACACGTCTTTGATCATGACAAAATGTTGCCCTTTATTTTGATGGTATCAAGCACGAATAATATCCTTTCATAGCTTGATATGGCATAATGTATGAGAAACTTGATAATATGGAATTCCTTTCCTGATACATATAGAAGCCAATTTCGCGGTACGTAAGTACGACTACGTAAGTACGGTACGGTCTAAAAGGTACGGTCGTAATTATGATGAAGCAAATTAACGCTTTAATATATTCTTACTACACCATTTTGAATCCTTATCTGCCTCTCCGAATTTCCCATCACGAATAAATTTGTAATGTGCATCCACTAAAGGTCTCATTGTCTGTTTGGTACGACTCTCAAGTAGTGATTTATTGGGAGCTTCTGGATCAAAATCAACGTTAAATGCGGACTTTTCACTTGTTTCGGGCCGGCGAAACATGCTCTACTGAAGGGAAATCAACACTGAAGAGGATCTTCGTGTTGATTTTCCTTCAGTAGTAGAAAGATTTTCGGGTTTAACGGGGAAGTTTTCTAAAGAGTGATTATATAGAGGTCTATAACATCATGTTGGCAACACGTTTTATTGATGCTTATGGTGTGACAGCTGCCATGCGTTTTATGGTAACGTTTGACGGCGATACCTGCGAATTGTGCAGATGTATTTAGTGCAAATAAATTGAAGCCGTACGACCACCGAGCATGACGTAGATTTGGTTTATATGCCCAAGAAAGAATTCACGCAGATTCCAAATTTTATGAGAAAGTTTTTCTTAGCGATGAGGCTCATTACCGGTTGAATGACTGGGTCAATAACCAAAACTGTCTCTTGTGAAGTGATGGGTAATCATAGGCAGTTGTCAAAATACCGTTTCATCCGGAGAAAGTCACTGTTTCATGTACTTTTTGGAACGTTGGAATCATTAGTTCAATTGACTCGCCGTAATGCAGGGGACCTCCGGTTCACTAGGATGGCTCAACATGCCATAAAGCTCTTGCAACTATCAACGTATTGAAAGAAGTATTTGATGAGCTTTAGAATTGTGAACGGGCCTGTCAAATCTTGCGGTTAACACCACTGGACTGTTTCTTATCTGGTTATGTCAAATCACTAGTCTACACCGACAAGTCCGAGACGCTTGACCATTTGGAAGACCACATTCGTCGTGTTGTTGAAGATATACGGCCCCAATTATTGGCTAATGTAATCGTAAACCGGACCTCTCGTTTGGATTTCTTCCGCACCAGTCGTGGCACTCATATGCCTTAAATCGTATTCAAATAGATTATTTTCCCATTAAAATCAGTAATAGATTTGTATGATTTGTGCAAATAATCGATTTGTATTTTAGTTCATTTCAAAGTTCTATACCACTTAAAAAAAACCCTCCATATTTGGGCAAATTTCCGATGAGTTTTTTATGAAAAGAGGTGAATAAGAAATTATAACAAACAGCAAATCAAAGCTCATCAGCAAGTCAAAGATAAATATGTTCTCTGTAGTGTAAAATGTGATGTTTCATTCGAACATGAAGTTGGAACGCAGAAATTAGCTCACAAAACGAAACCTCGACTGTCCAAAATCATGTTGGCGGGAATCCTTTTTTTGAGGTTCTTAGATAAGTGGTATGACTTAAATAGAAATTGATGGAAAATGGAAAAAAAATTTATTGCAAATATTTTGCCACAGAAATCAAGTTCAGGTTCGCGCCTAGTTCTCTACTTTTCCCATCCATTGAAAATACTCCTTTTAATATTCATCCACGCTAGCATATTTCTCTTATTATTAATTTAAGCTAAGAACCTTAATGGGAATTTGGTTTATTCATGAGAAAAGTCCTTCTATGAAAATAGCATACACTGTTGAAATGTTAACAAATCAAGTTACCTTCAAGAAAATCAATGACTCCGCACGTAAAACTGTACACCGCCTCTTCCAAAAGACAACCATCAGAATCAAATGTGAATAACCTGAAGAATAGCTGACATCCTTATTCAAGTCGACCTCACACACACACATTTTTTCGAATGATGGTTCAAAACGCGGAAACACAGAAATACTAAAGCAATTTTTTCGCCATCTTCTGCATAATAGTCCGCCTGCCTATTCAAATAAATAATTGAACGGAATTTTCGCATTTAGCCTACATACACCCATATGACTTCGAGGGCAAATGAACGATTAAAAATACAAATGTACACTGCATACAAGCATGATTGGTGAAAAACTGATTTTAATACGCGTTCCCGCCATTCATGCTTCAGCGTCTTATTTCTCAACTTCTTCATACGGTCCACGCAATGAAAGAAGTTATGAATGAATCACATTTCTGATGACTACAAATTCTAAGTAGAACAAACATGACAGCGATGATGTATTACATGGTAATAGTTGAGGATGTTTCTTATGCAGACAAGATTGATGTAAGTAAGAAAGTACCAGACATTCCCGAAAGAACGAAAAGACACCGCCTCGGGACCATCTCGTTCTCAAATTTAATATTGTTCGAATGGGGTCGCACACGCTGCGCTGTGATTCGGAAATTGCTTTATAATTCTCCTGTACGCTATTTTGAATTGCGCCCGAATAGGAATTAGTACCCATTTCGGGATAATTAATGAAGTTTATCTCTTTTCTGAACCAACAGCCAAATAAGATATTTAGGCGTCCACAAAAGATTTCGCTTGTTACGGGTGATCCCGTTGATATTCCTTGCATTCAGAATCGAAGCAATAATGGCAGCAATAAATAAAAGCCGATAAACCTCGATACCACACAAACGCCCTCCGTATTTAATATTTCATTCGGCGCAACAAACTGCGGATCTGCTAATGAATTTCATAAAATAGCAACGCCCTCTCATCTTAGAATTCAGGGGACCAGATTCCACAGCTCTAAAACCCATTCTCATTGAATATTGAAAACGTCCTGATAAATATGACCTAGTAAACAAACAAATTCGTTTGCTAGTTTATTAAATCTGAACCAAATTGACCCTATTCCCCGGACGTGACAAACATCAATTTTCTTCCCTCCGGACTACCATTGCTCCCTCTTAACTTTCTGTGCCCGTCTTGCTGTTTCCTGTCCACGCTACAGGCAAGCTCCTGCAGACCTCGGAACGAGTGAGCGTAGATACCATTTAATAATGTTCATCGTCGACAAAATTTGCTAGTGGTGTACCTTATGCTGATGACAGAAGATTAACATAATGTCGTGTTCGTTGTTTACCATACACCAACCGACCCTCATCAATTTCTTGCCAAAATACAAGCCCATAAACTATGCTAATGGCTCTGGACTGAAAGTTTCTCAAATAACACATTTTCAACATTCTCACTGGCTTTGTCAAGTGAAGTTGATCCTTGTGAGCCGAGCGTTGCAGGGGAGAATGTTGTTGGAAATTGATTTTTCTAGTCTTGTAGTAAATAAAATTCAAATGAATCCTTAGCAGGATTCGAACGGTGAAGTAACAATTGGGTCCAGTCACAAAAGCACTCATTTAAAAGTGAGTTCCAAGTGTCCTCTCAACAGTTTACTCTCGTGTGTAAGAAAAATTCCAACTCGTTACACTTCCCTGATTTCCCTATCGAAAACGAGCTTCATGACAAAATTTTCGCATTCCGGACACTCCTTTTACTAGCGTCAAGCGAAAGTAAATATCAATTTATAATAATCAGCAACAAATAATTAACTTTAGATCAGGACGTGCTTGGCAAAAAAAGCGAAAATGCTGGCGATTCCATTTGCTAATGCGCCTTAACCCAGGCATATAAGGCTGCATTGATCGGAAAGGGGAGAGGGTTAGAAGCGTAGTGTGTCCCGTTTCTTTAAATTTGAAAACATTACCACTCGGGATTTCTTTCACGCTATATAGTGAATAAGTTGGCTGAACATCATCCTACGAAGGAAACAACATCCCTCGACCATCGTTCGCAATCAGTAATAATTGTTAATCTATCTGTTTTCAGTTACTTTTCAATGACTTTTTGCACATTTGGGGTGTCGTACTCATGATATCTTATGTATTTACTTCTTTGTTCGCCAATTAGAATTATCAAATTGCAAACAGAACATATCATCCCCTTTTCAGACCATAACTATCTGCATATGAGGCCTCGAATCTTATCAAGACAAACCACACATTCATAAAAAAAAGGTCTCCGAAAGGATCTAAAGATTTAAAGGATCTCAGAAGTTTGGCGTGTAGGTATCTTCGTTCTTCAACTGTTCTTTCCAATTTTATCTAAACTCCATTATATTTAAAATAGCGTCCATCTGCGTCAATTTGAGGTTTGTCCTAAAAGTATTGAGATTTTCTTGGGAAGGAAGGTCACCCTGAGGAATTTACACCCTGAGTGTAAGGTCTTAGTGTATCCTACTTGACTACAGGCTAAACAACTCTCTTGTCAATCGAAGTACTAGCCCTGGAACCGATTGGAACACTACGCCGGACTAGACCTTCTTACTAGAAGTCCAATAGCACGTTCGGGTTGCAGGAATTCCTTCTCTACTGAAAGAGGAAGGAGAAGGAGAATTGCTCAAGAAGAAATTTCTCCACCCGAAACGCCTCCAGCCGATCAAGTATGTGTTTTTGAACTATTAGTATAGGAGTGTGTTTTTTAGCTATGAGTATTGCGCCCGCGTAATATATCGCCTGGTTTCGCTTGTCGGCCAATTTCAGCATATGGTCGATTAGCCTCTTTTGACCAATACAGAGTTCTCCCACTTTTTTGGCGAGATTATCGCGCAGTCTGTTCCATACTCTGCATGAAAAAAAAATGACAGGTGTCATATTTCTCTCCAATACAGAATATGAAACCTGGAGACCGTCACTTATCAATCTTATGCAGGTGAGACTAAAAACAATCCTATCCGCTCAACAACTGGATCTGTCAGAAGTTACTCTCACCATGCTTCCTGCATCCTGATGAGCCACGCAGTCCATTTTGCTTTTGCGTCATGCTTCCAAGATGGTTGACATTCGTCGATAACTCGACGTCTTTCATCGCTAGCGGATGATTCTTTGTCACCTTCGTGTACACCAAAGACTTTTTCGAGTTTTTCGAATTTTCTATAGCTCAAAAATGACAGAAAAAGCTCAACAAATGTATTCCAGTTTTGCTGTAATCTTGGAAAGACTAGATCGGAAACAATTGATAAGATGCATAAGGGATTTGGATGATAAGATTAGAGCACGGCAGTCAGCAATGATTCTTGCTCAGGCTCACCTCCGACCGCAATACCATCGGAAAACATCGAGCCAAAAACATCGTAATTTGACTATACGCGGTGGGCGGTTGACTGTATGGGAACTAGTTGCGTTCGAATACCAAAACTATCCTTTGGAAAAATTTATACGAACTTCCTGCAAATAATGGCAGCTTTGATAGTTCGCATTGAAAGCGGGAGAGAAATTGTGCATAAAAGGACAACGTGGAAATTGATTCAAACGGCGAAAACAGTTACATCATAAATGGTTTAATTCATGAAGATTATCCTGCATCTGCGACTATGAAGAGAGAGGCCAGAAACATAGCAGCAGTTTCACAGTGGAAGCGTTCTGAATCGCCAATTGTTAAAAAACCACGTCGAGCACCAAATCGTTCAACTTTTCCAGGCTCCGCATAGTTTCGACATAGCTCCTCGCGACATCCTGCTCATCTCCTCCTTAAAACTGCTGCACAAAGGACTTTGGTTCGATGAGACGATGAAAACTTATAAAACTCTCAAAACTGACTTCCAGGGCTGATTCATGAAGTAGAACCACCAATCGTGTAGAAGGATGTCACTTGATAGATACTAACGAATAACACCATTTTGGAAATATGAAGGGACGCCCGAAAAGTGCAAACCTCGTACTTTGAGCCTATTCACAAGTTCACTTCATACGAGATGGGTTTTGTATTAAGTGAACTCCAAGCTAGATATATAGATATAAATATAATGCACCTCGTGGATAAGGTAGTGGTCCATTAAGGCATTATCGCACAATCGTCTGATTGCAATGTTCCATATATTATTCACTACGTGTGAAGTATGCGATTCATTTGTAGTATGTCACACTTTAGGTTGATTTCTCACTTCAAGGCCTAAATTTTCTATAGAGACCCACCTAAGCAAACTTCTCTCATTGTGTGGCCTTCATATGAAAAGACACACTTTTCATATCGAGTTTGTGTGTGAGTTTTGAATTGAGGCACATTTGCTGCGGTAACTTTTACGTTTTTTTAGCACTATAAATAATCTAAATGCTATTTGACTTTTCAACACTTCCTACTCACCTGTTTACGTGCTAAAGTACAGCATTCATAGTTAAAGCTTTTAGACCGAATAAAAGAAGGAAATCCCCTCTTTTTGGCAGAACGCGATTCACATGCGGAAAACTGGTAACATCTACGGAAACTTTTACCCCGAGTCAGAGTTTTGCACGTCTTGAGTTGTCCTTTGTAATCCCCAGCACACACTTTCTCGCTTATGATATTCTGCTTCTTAGTTATCTATACCGGCTGACCAGGCATTATATAGGACATTTTGCACTTAGATTTAGCCTGGTTGATTCATCTCCTGCCATCTCCTAATGGTTTCATGCAGATGGTCTTGTTCTGTATAGCGAAAACAGAATTTCATATTCAAAAGATCTTTCCAATCCAAAACATGAGGATCTAAATTTTTAGCTCATTTTAATTCAATATTCCAGCAGTTAAGCGATGTCTTATTGAGCTAGTCCCCATTTGTGACATTTTTACAACGCAAGTCTCAAACTGATATTGTTTCTTTGTCTTCAGAGTCAGACCAGTTTTGTGTTTTTTCGGTTTCCGCACTGGTCTCCAGCGCTTCCGTTCTTGCAACGAATACCTCTTTGGGTATTCTTTGTTCATCCATACAATTCATATGTCCATGAAGTCTCGTGGATTAACGTGGACACCTGCCTTGACGGCTTAATCCCACGGTCTCCATAGACGGGGTTGAAACCATGTGTCGACCACCACCCCTAAAATCTGAAACAAATCTCAGTCCTAGGTCCCAATTTACCTGGAAACCTGAATTCCCGAATACAACTGGTGAGTGCTTTCCGCCACTCTCCAGCCATCGAAACCACAACCACCACGTTTCGGCCAGGACAGGCTCCTCACCGTGTAGGGGGCTGAAAGTAACCTGTCATGGGCGTCCTCCTAACCCATGGTTCAGATAAACTCTGATCAGGTTTCGCTTCTCCACTGTCCAATAAAAACTCTCAGTTTTTGCTCCAGGCGCACGGAACTGATGGCCCTTTCTTATACCTCGGGTACGTGGGGTCGGTACTCCCCAAGGACTGAATGGAAAAAGCCGAAGCCGCATCGAAATATTTGATCAAATGTACCCCGAGCTTCAGATCCCTCCTCAGTGTGTGCCTCCTCCTTTCTACTCCTCCTCCTCCTCACATCAAATATGCTTGAGGCCCAACATTGTTCGATCAGATTTTGTGTATTGCATTCCAGTGATACCCAAGGGTTTTAATTTATGCGTCGATATGTGTGTTATTTATGCAAGGCGCTCCTATGACTGAATTTCTGCTGCAAGCAAAGGCCAATTAGGTGAAGGCCGTTGTCATTTGTTTCCTCGTCGAGGCTATGTCCTCCAGTCGTTCCTGGATGAGACAGCTCATTACCAACTTTACCGTTGAAGTCACCCAGAACTATTTTTGAGCCGTTTAACACCCACTCAGAGTTCTTCCTACGTTCTTCCTACGCATGTGACTTATCACTACTCCCTGTGTGAGCATGCATTCCTTTTGGAGCCCAACCGGTTAGGATCCTAACCAGCAAAGTAAAAATTGATTTGGCAGCATGAAGTTCTGACACTTTCGTGGGACCTTTGTTGTTACCGAGAATATTGGAATGGAATTAAGACTTGCCGTTTAGGTTCAGTTAACAGTATGAGTAGCATTTTGATATACCTACCTTGAATATTTGCTAGAAATGTATTCCACTAGTGGGAAGCTCATTTGCCAGTTCCTGCCGCTAGCTTCCTGTATTTACCTCGCGACAGCACTCATATCTTTTTGGTGGATTTTGAAATTAGACTCGAAGACGCTCACGTGAAATTCAACTCGCTTTTTTACAACATTTTTAATTTTTAAAGATTTTTTCGTTATAATCAAGTTTTTTAATCAAGACCATGGCCATTCGCAACTGACCTTATTCCTTTAAATATTTGTTTTTGCACGCAAAGTAGCCTGTATCGACAATCGTTGATGTCCTGCGATCCGGTGGATCTCCACTGTTTTGATTCTCAGCAGGATAATGCACGGCCCTTTCACGTTTATGGTATAGTTTATGCTTTGATGTACTTATACAGCAGAGTCTTTCGTGCTGGCTGACTATCTAAGTGTATCGCAATCTTTGCGGGCAATTCTTTCCATGAGCGTAACGTCAGACTTTGCAGACTTTTTTCAAATCGTCGGACCATTTACAACAGATATCGAGCATAATCTCTGGCGAGTTCACGATTGGAAACTCCCTCGTTCCCATTCTCGACGCCGTTTTGATAAATTGCTTCCCGGAATTTGTATGCACCCTTCATGTTTCGAATGGCAACCGAACATTTCCTATCACGCAGTATCCTCAGGCTAACAGTTGGTATTAGTTAATTCTGCAAATCTGACGTTCCAATCCTCGTAAGAATGGACATCATACATAAGCAGGCGGAGTCTCTACGAGCATAATGTTTTTCGTGCTTTATTTCCTGCTTTATTTCGAGGTCTATCGCCGTTAATATCATAATGACAGTGAAAAATCTCAAGACGTCACGGAAAAACTACCAAAATTTACTGATCTCGCTACAACGATTACCACTTGTTTCGGTCCCTGGACAACTACCAGCTGGGAAGAGGATCTGGACGTTCTGATCTTCGTACAGCACTAACAAACTTTAAGCGAAAGGGAGTGTAAAGGAGAGGATTTCTACAGGAGAGCAATATAGCAACAACGAGAACAGTGGTCAAGTCATAGATAAAATTCGTGTTTATAAATTAATTCAAAGTTCAAACAAATCATTGATGAAAACAAACAAATTATTTAATAAGAGACTGAAAAAAACATTGACACTCGCCCAATAAATTATATATTTTAAAGATAAAAAGATAAAATAAAGATAAAATAATTGTTAATCTCACCTCGCCAATCATTTTTTCAAAAAATTTGCATGATTTTCTTCCTGTACTTGCAAACTCGTGTACTTTGTATTACAATATAAGGCCCTTCCCAAAAAATAAGGTTGAAAATGAAATTCTCAGTACTATGGGATTGCAGGGTAACATCGACTCATTACTATCAAATCGGATAACACCAGAAATTCTGCATGTAAACAATCTCATTAAATTCCATCAAGCTTTCAACTAATCGTTGTGAAAATATGCAAATTGAGAAATACCGACTTGTGGATTGTCCATCAACGATTTCTCGTACGGTGCTCCTGCCTGCAACGAGAATTAGCATCCTGTTGGAACGGATTTCAACATGCAAGATGAAGAGCTTCAAGCCAGCATCAATTTCGCAAAAGCATTTCCAAAGACTGCTCCGGCAGATGCTGAGAACAATGAAGAATAGATTTCAACCTACCCAACAATAATGAAGGTTCCACATGAGCGAGTCGGTAAATCAAGTGAAAGATGATGAGGAGCTCTATGCTTAACAACGAACCTGCACACACATATGGTAGCCGAAAGCATAGAAGATTTCATTCCATTCCACAAGAATAGCATTTTTTGCAAAAGCTGTTCTTGGTAAGTCGGAGTTCAAATCTGAGGATAAAGCAGAACAATTGCTACGTACTCACCCACTATTGCTAACTTCCTGAAACTTCATCGTTGCAGCAAAAAACGCTTTCCTAACTAGTTTAAATAAATCAAACTGTTATCAAATAACTTCGTGCCAATCTTCGGACCAAGGTTAAGTGTGACAAAATCTTAAGTAGAACCATCAACGTCAAGCGTAAGAACTCTATTGTAGGTGATAATCCGAAATCAGCTTCCAGGTGTGCTACCTACAATCCAAATTGATTGCCTACCTTTTCACCTAGCACTGACGTCGCCAGAGGACCACGAAACAAATGCAAATAAACTTAAGCTCTGTAAAAGGAAGCAGCGAAAACGTTGCGTATCCAACCTCATTGGTATCTTGAGATAATTGCGTGGTTAAACAAAATAATGATCTTTTGACAAGATCAAAAGATCTCTTGATGATCTATTTGGTAATGTTGAGGATTGAGTGAGACACTCATGAAGCTCCGTACATACTACGTACGCGAAGTCTTTTGTTTCGTGCGACCGCGCTTTTCCGCGAGTAATCTACTTTGGATACTTCAAGGAACCAAAAGAAATGTTCAAGTGTAACGGTTTTCATAATAAAAGAGTCGTGTTCGGATGAACTGAGGTCATTATCATGTGAGACTATTTGTTTTTGTGGTTGCGAAATAACTCAGTGATACACTTATATGGTGCTAGTTGTAGAATTTTGATTGCTTTCTTGTATTATCTGATATGGTTAAATTACCAGCCTTGAGCGAAAATACATTCTTCCGCGCATTGGTTAATCACAATGACTCAATTCAACCTGGAAATAAATTCTTAAGAAACAGACATATGTTACCATTAATAAAAACCTCCGGATAAATTCTTTAGATTCTTCCCCCACAATTTGTATTTTCCCTAAAAACAATGTCGTCTATTTTCTGTTCGGCTATTTGGGATGCTGAATTTGCTCTTTGGTTTTATTTCTCATTGATTTGCGGAATTTAGGCTAGCACCATTGTGCAATGGTACATGCATGAATAAATACAGGTAATCCAAATATAAAATTGATTTCTTTTGATGGTAGGTGTAGGCTATTACTCTCAGCATGTAACCCTCTCAGCAGTACGAGTTATTTGGACTACATTTCAATTACCCCTCTCCTTATCGACCAGAGCATCCAGGTTGGAACCGTTAAACACTTACTTTTGGCTACGCCTTGTGTTTTCCATACCCTAAGACGTCTTCACGCTACATTGATGGTTTTTTTTGCCGGGCCGAACGAATGGCAGCGAAATTCCTTTAATCGGGAGCTTTGAAGGCAAGGTATCCTTTATTGTTATTCAGACTACACAAACATTATGTACCACAATGTGTAACAGCCCGGTCGATTCCTCACATTTGTGTAACAAGAAATTATGACAACCCACTGCTCCGTAATGACATTATATGGCCCTCTTTAATTTGATTTGGTCTCACATCCCTTTAAAAAAATTCAATGTATAAAAAGCCACCGTGACAGACAAATAAGAGCGAGATGACGATGGCTACAAGAACGCAGTATAGTCTGGTGGACATAAAAGTTAATGCAAAGTGAACATCTCTCTTTTAAAACTGTAAAGGTACCACCAGGGGTTCACAATATTTCCTTTCATATCTGTAACACCTACCATTTTCTTCTCCTACTCCAAAATATGGGCCCAGAAATCGTGCCCTATAACACTTTATCAAATTAAGACTGAAAACCTAAATGCTCGCCCAAAAAAAAAAAATCTGGTATAAGTCTTACCCTTTGGCAGAAGTCCTACCATAGTAGTAGTAGTAGTAGTAGTTTATTGAGACTTTCTTTTACATATATGACTTAACCTACTATATTTATTTACATGTCATTTGACAATGACTCTGTGGTCAAATGTCATTTTTGATTTATATGCGACCGGAGTCCATTCTTGCAAGTTTTTATATATTTCAAATATACATTCTTCTACCGTTTGCTCATACGGTTTGGTTCGTTAGTGGATAACAACGTAAAACTTAAAACTAACAACACTTAACCTATCCTAAACCTAAAAACTTATGTACTTATATTTATTTACGGTTAAACCGTCTCATTTGTTCTGGCTGGCCGTATGCTCTCTTCTCAGCGTTAAAATAATCCAACTTTCTATAGAGGGCATATTTCCATCAGACCTGATCTCCAGGGCATGCAGAGGTATTTGGGAAACTTCTAGTGTAAGGATTAATTCATTTTAACCCCTATAGGTATTGACTGCGGCTATGTGGTAAAAATCCGGTTTAGGGACTATGTAGAGGGTCGGCATTGGATTGATATTCTTCTAGGATTCTGAATGGTGAGATGTAATAAGGGTTTTCGGGGCAAGGACTGTTATTACATAGGTTCCGAATTAGTATTGAGTCATATGTCCGCCATTTGGCTAATCTTATCTTGCTTGTTTTGATCATATATTGCAAAATGGGAATAATATTGGTCTCTTTATAGAGAGATTGATTTTTATAGTATTTTTTGTTGGGGCGTCGGTATTTCGATACACATTTTCGAAGTATCTTCCTTTCGAATATTTCAATTTCTTCTGCCACTGTTGGTGAAATAGTCATCCAAGCTGGGAAGGAGTAGGTGATGATTGGCCGGATTAACGTTTTATACATAAGGAGCTTTACGTTCGACAAAACGGATCTGGAGGAGAGTAGAGGTGAAATTACTAGTATGTCGTCTGCAAACATAATAACCTTCGGGTTGCAAGACGGGCTTTGGTTTCCACTTTTAAAGTTGGCGGGATTCAGCACATCGTGAAGGAAAAAATTAAAAAGGTATGGCCCGAGTATGGATCCTTGTGGCACCCCTGATAGGATGGGTATTGGTGTTGAAGTTTGATGAGCGATATTAAAAGTTAAGGTCCTGTTTAGTAGAAAGTGATCTATGATTTTTGTAAGGGGAAGAGGGCAATTTGAAGACGTGAGTTTGGATCTGAGACCGTCAGTCCAGACGGAGTCAAATGCCTTTTGTAGATCTAGTGCGCACGCGATCGTGCATTGTTTCTTGCGCAAGTTCTGAATGACCGTGTCGTGCATCAGCATTATTGCTTGTTCTGTGGACTTCCTATGTTGGAATTTAAACTGAGACTCTGGGATCAGGTTTTTGGAGAACACTTTGAAGCTACGTAGGATAATTCTTTCTAGAACTTTACATATGTTAGATAGCAGCGAAAAAGGTCTGAAGTTTTTAATGTTACCATCACAGTGTGGCTTTGGAATGAGAACAAGCTTGCCCAATTTCCAGGACTGAGGAAAGTAGCCATTATTGATGCAGTTGTTACAGAGGATCGTCAATATTTTCGCAACATCTGCTCCACACTTCCTCAAAACTTTGTTGGGTATGCCATCTAGGCCAGTGGAGGTCTTGCTATTCATGCTGGCTAGGACCTCTTCAACTTCAGCCTCATTAGTGAAAAAGTCTTGGTAACACTGCCTTTGTGGTATTGAAGAAGATGGTTAAATATGAGCCCAAGTATCTGATGTTTCTGGTTTTAATAGAGTCAATTATCTCCTGTGTTTTTACGTTCTCCGGGCTACGTTCTCGGTATAGGCTACTGTAAAAGGAGGAAATTGCTTGGAGTTTTTGATTTACAGTAGAAAAAGATTGTCCTCTACTTTTGACAGGATCTCTATCAATACTGAACTTTTTTTCCTGTCGTCCTGTTAAAATATTTATTTCTCTAAAGACATCCGAAGACGGCCTTAGACTGTTCAGTTTACTTTGGTAGTTTTCGTTAATTTCCTTTCTCACTTGCTCCCTTATTTTGTTGGACATGGCATTGATTTCCACTTTGAGTGTGAGATATTCCTCGCTCACTCGGTTGTAATGCCTATGAAAAATACGTTTCAGCCTCTGGAGTTTCCTTTTTTTCTTATTTTTTATTATTATTACTATTATTTTCTCAATAATAAGGGCTAATGTATCCTCCGTAAGGCACTTGTACAACATTTCCTTTGGTGGCTTTCTGGGACTGGTAGTCCATGCAACCTATTATCGACTCAGAGAGGTTTTTTTATATAGTTATCTATTTCTTGGTTGGATAGTATTCTATTTGCCGGAGGGATAGGGGGTAAGAAATTTTCGAGGTCTTTAGTAAACTGTATCCAGTCTACGTGGGAATAGGAGCGAGTTTTTTTCGGACTCACGAAGTTGGTCTCTATATTTTTCAGATTAAGTGTTAGTAGTAGGCCGTAGTGATCGGATATAGATGGAAAGGTTGAGCAGTTATAGGAAGTCGAATTTCGGGCTAACAGATTATGGGATACTATGAAGTTATCAAGGAAGGAACTGCTTCTTGGGTATGTCGGAATTCCTGCATTTATGATGTTGCACGTCAAAACAGCGTTCGAATAGTACCACTGATGGATACTTTTGCCATTTAAGTTCCAGCTAGAGTCCTCCCACTGATCGTGTCTCGCGTTCAGGTCACCCCCCCCCCCCTCCGCCAAGATGATGGAGTCATAGTCAGAGGCTATATTCAAGATCCTATCGAAAAACGTTTGTATAGGATTTCCAAGGTTCCCTGGAATATATACTGAACCAATTAGTATTTTTCCACGATTCTCATTGGTTCTCTTTGTATAAAGGGTGGCTAGCGTGTAAGAAATGTCTGTGTGGTCAATGATTATTTGTTCGACCGAAAGGTTAGCGCGGTGTAGAATTGCGGTTCTTCTGCCCGAGTCATTCCTGAGAATTTGGTAATTGTCCACACGGATCTTGTGGGCCGATTTCAGTACAGTTTCGTTTAGAAGTACTATGTCTGGTTGCACTGATTTTGTTAAATTAGATATGAACATTCTTTTATCATGAGAGACTAAGGAATTTATATTTAGGCAAATGAATATCAGCTTATTTGCCCCCATAGATATTTAGGTTTAGCTCTATCAGTGCAATTGGTTTGTCTTGTGCTGGTGTAGTATTTTGGCCAAAATTCTGCGATTTTTTTTAGTAGGTCGCCTGGTGACATTCCCAATACAAGCAAGGTTTCTTGTTGTAGGCGTTGAAAGGGCTTTCCCTGTACTGATACGCTCCGCGGCGTTTCAGCACAGAGTCCTTTTGTGATTTCAGCGTAAGATACGCTTGATTAGATTTTTGTTGGAGTGGCGGTTGTTGTGTTTTGCGAAGGGCTGGGTCTGTAGGCGGGGGCTGGGGTGGAGAAATCTAGTTGTTTTGTTTTTACAGACGCTATTTTTTCCCTAAGCCTTTTCCTTTCGGGGCATCCGGAGTAGTTTGCAGGATGGCCTTTCTCTTTGCAAAGGACGCAGAAGGGTAGCTCATTTTGCTTGTCTGTTTGCCGTCTTGGACACGCCGCATTGCTATGTCCTTCTCCACAAGCGACACATCTTGAGTGAAAGGCGCAGTTTGTCGATACGTGGCCAAACCTCTGGCACCTAAAACATTGGAGAATTTCACTCCTTTTAGGTCTTTCCCAGATTGCCTTTTGATTGAGTATATACCGTACCTTCAGAAGACGATGGAGATCATCTTCTTGTTCTACGGTCACTCAATATCCTCTTTCACTTCCTTTTCACCGAAGGCGGAGTCTACTCCTTTGAGAATAGCAGAGTATCTTCTACGTTCTTTTGGGGTAAAGGAGTAACCTTCTGCGTTGGAGTTCCGTATCATATCAAGCAATTTTTCATGGGTGACAACGTCGTCTACTATTATTTTAAGTTTTCTAACGTTTAAACGCATGACTCTGTATTTAGTTGTAGGGTTTCTTTCCATGATCGTTTTGATCGTCATGGCCGAAATACCCTCTACAAATACTGGGGAACACCATGACGATTTTTTTCGGGGAATGTTTGTTATTGATGGTGGAATGTTTGTCTTTTGGTGGGCTCTTTGAGAGGGGCGAAAAAGGATTCTCACTATGGGTTTTACACTAGAAGCGGAAAACTTACGTTTAAGAAGAAGTTTCCCCGTCGCTGTTTTAAATTCTTCTACCTCCTTATTCATAAGATCCACTTTGGTGCAGTCGAATGTAGTTGTTGGTCCTTGCTCCACTTCCATTGATGATGCAACTTCGATTTCCTTGCGGGCGGCTTTCGTTCGGGGTTGTCTTACTGCTTCGTCATTGGCTCCTTCCGACCATCTTTCTTTCGTTGGGGGCTCGCTTTTTTCGTGTTCCGCCAGTCTCTTTTCACTTATTTCACTTTTATGTTAATCAAGCTCTCCTTCTGTCTTTTCGCCTTTTTAGATTTAACTGTTTGTTTTCACACTTCGTCACGTTTTGGCACTACTCAGCTGTCATTTAATATGACAAGTTTTCGGCACGAACGAATAAAAGAGGTCTGCACGCTACGGCTGGTAAACGTCGATTCCAGAAGTCCTGCAATAGTAAACATAGAGTCACAATACATGATTTTTGATAAACCATGTCATCCACTGTTTTTCCCTTTCATATGTACTACATTAACTGAAAAGTCTCAGGATTTTTCAGCATGTGACACCATTAGAAAATGAACGTGACTCATTCCGAGATGCTCACTTGTCACTAGTTTATGTCTAAGGTTTCAAGGTTTCATTTCGTTTATTCGGTAACAAGCTGTTGTCGTTTGAGTGACGCTACTTTCGCCTTCGTAAACAAAATGCAAAATAGAAATATCGCGAGTTAGGTAACACCATAGGCATCTCAAAAGAACGAGTAGGATATATTTTGCAAGATATTTTAATTTTATTTTACGCTCGGCCTCCGTTTTTGTCATAATCTTCATCGGTTACCTGCAGAAGGGAACAACAGTCATAAGAGAGTACTTTGCAGCGTTATTAGACAAACTGAACGATAACATAGAGAAAAACGGCCTCATATGGCGAAGGAAACCGTCACACACGCCCCTGAAAGCGATGGCCAAATAGGACCAATTACGACTGGAATTAGTTACTCATCCACCGTATTTTCCAGACTTGGCCCCCGCGACTATTATATATTCCCAAACCTTAAGTGGTTGTGAGTGGTAATGAGGAACTTATCGCGCAAACCGAGGCGTATTTCGAAGGCTTTGACTTTTTGACGTAAAGAAAAGACATCGATATGTTGGAAAATCGATCTACCAAGTGTATCGCCCTCGAAGGAATCTTCGTGTTGAGAAATAAATATAGCTTTGCCCAAAAACGCTTATTTTCAGCAAAATCCCGGGACTTTTCAGCCAATGTAGTCTGTTCTGCCTTCCGATATCACCAACACTTCTATATTGTCCTCATTTTGAACTACGATTGCTACGAACTAGTAAGATTGTATGGGGTATTACCCGAAGTCAGCAATTAGGCAGGCCGAAACTTTTTTTTTCTCTTATTCAAAAAACCACCGTCTATGGCACCAGTTTCGAAAAAAATCAGTTGAACCTTAACAGAGAAACACCAAAACCGCTATGAGAGAAGTTTACGCGAAACATGTTGAAGCCCTGCAGCCAACGCAACCAAAAATGCGTTTGTAGATGCGGCAACGTGCACAAAATACCGAAGACATTTGTCCAAAAGAGGAGCACATTGCAGAAATCACTACTGTCCGAATATAACGTTTCCAAAAGGCTCATCTGGGCACTTGAAAACATTATTAGTGACAAGAGTAATTAAGTGTTTACTGAAGTATTTCCTGTTTATGGGTTTAAAACAATTCGACGAGCATGGCGCATTCCTCATTGCGCCAAGGGAAAAGTCAAACATCCAATCAAGGTTTATCTTTGCGGCTGCTTCTCAAACAAGGGTTTTAGTGGGTTACACTTCTTTACCCAAAATCTTAATGCTCCTTCCTGTTACCGACTACCAAACGTCAAAAAAGACGGCATAATGACATCACCAAACTTTGTTGACCGTCACAACCACCTCATCGAAATCTATCTCAAGCAGAAGACTTGTGGAAAATAACTCTTTATTTTGAAGCAGCTTTTCCAGAAATTTGATATGTTCGAAGAGCACTGCCCCTACAATATGCAGAAAATTTAGTGTATAGTATGTCTCGGAGGAGCCATGCTATTATCGACGCTGTTAGTGATTAGACTTATTCTAAACCTAATTACGCATACTTCAGAACATGCCTCATGTATTATATGATAAAAATGCTTGTTTAAAACATCTGTTATGAATATGGTCATACACGCTCATAGTTAACACGATGTAGGTAGATGTTCTCCGCTCTCTAGCAAGAAGAGCAATCGGTATTACACATGACCACTAACATAATCGCCTCAGACTCTGTTAAGTATACATATGCAATTACAGCGCACCGCGGCTCTTTGTCAGAGTCCACCGTTCTTAGCTCTTCCCCGTGCTGAGAGTATCTCCCATATATTTGAAGGGTAGAATAGCAGAGGTGGTACCGAATTCATGGAGTAACGACTTTGGATAAACTGGTCATAAGTTGATTGAGGGCTGATACAAGCATTGCAGGTATATCAATTGTTGTCCTGGTTCAGACGTCTCAGATTCTAGGGGTGTTGGTTGACACATTGTTTCAACCCCGTCTATGGAGACCGTGGGATAAGGCCGTGCAAGGCAGGTGTCCACGTTAATCCACGAGACTTCATGTTTTCCTGGTTCACTCCAAGGAACTTAGCATAGGGTCTATCAGCAACCTGGCAGTTTATTTTGTTTAGGATTTCGCAGATCTTCAACGCATCAATCGCGATTTATTTGGCAGTCCATGTGACGAGAGGCTTCACCAGTCTTATTTTCAGCAGTATTCACATATATGCAGCCCAAAATGCTGAATGTTCCCATAAGACACACGAAATAGACCTGTTTGTGGTGCTTTAGTATCAAGGGGTTATTAGTTTATATCATAAGCAAAGGCCGTGCTTTACTGAAATTTTCATCAGCAGTCCTACATCTCTCGTTTTTGGGGTGGCTAAGGACTCTTGCATACTTTGGAACCTCACATAAGCTTAACTGGCTAACCCCCCCCCCCCCTTCTAAATATTTCGGAATTGTAGGAGCAATATGGCTCTGAAGGCTAATTTGCGTCAACGTATTTCACCTTCTTGTATCTTCACAACTACTGATGAGGAAGAGGCGTCTACGGTTTCACTTGAAACTTGAGGATCAATTCCACGTTTACTGTTGCATATAATTTATATTATTAATCCATTTCTTCACGCGAACGTTGACCCAGCTTGCATGCCCATAGAAATCAGTACACGCCTTTCAATTGCTTTAAGATCTTGCGTTTTTCGTTTTATCTTTTGAACGCGTATTTCGCGGAATGGCTTTCTTTTCGTGAGCTCGTAAGGAATTGGTACCCTTCGGTTACTATTACATTACCCTCTCCATATTCTGCAAATTTCTCTTGAATCTTATCTTGCTTTAGAACGCCCGCCATGTTCTTGATGTAAGGAGACGATTTTTTTGTTGAGAATAAGAATAACTTTCAAAGGTCTCATTTTTGATATGCTCACCGGCAACGAGCTAACCGCCATTCGATGTAAACAATCCCTTCTTAGAAGTACCTTTCTGCTGGTTAATATGAAGCAAATCTCAGAAGGATAGCAACGTCATGAATCTTCGAAGATACTCAAGCGTCCAATCCCACTTTTGAAACTCAATTGTGACAAAGGCCGCAAAGTTTCGGGCTTCGAATGAAAAACAATCGACTTGAAAGGATTCCCTTGCAGCATTCGATTCCAGAATGCCTAAGTATTTCACCATTGATCCTGTGTTGGTTAGGTGATTCAGGTTCCCTTTTCTTAACTTATAACTGCGACTGGTTCTAGAAATACCACTTCTTGCACCGTAAAATTACTCGCCCTATCATCAGTCTTTTTCGGTATTTGAGTTTGGAGGCTCCTGTCCCTAGAATCATTATGTTACCAACTACTCTTCTAAATTGAGCATAATTTTTAATGCTGTTATTATGACTATTGTTATAATTATTTGTTATGAATCCGCAAAAAGATTGTGTTTGTCCTGTGCTTTATCAGAGGAGCAAATATTTCAAATCTTTCACTCCCAGCCAGGAGAAGAAAGAGTTCACAAATATATGCGTTCTTTCAGTTGCGTCGCTACTGGTTTTGATTCGTCTAACCCTTCCTAAATACTAATAGGCCGAAATTGCGAATCATCTTCGTTCTCAGCATGGATCCTTTGTTTTACATCCAATGCAAGCCTGAAGACGCAAGCAATCTTCCAGTAGATGTGCATCCAGGGCTGTGCTTATAACGACTAGTGCTGCAATATCGTTGGGAATGTCGATCAAGCGTGACTCATCCGCCAGCTCAAGTCACAATAATACGTCATAAAAGATATTCCATATATCCGTGCCGAGAATAGAGCCCTGCGCAACACTCGATGGCACTCTCATGCTTCGCCTACCTTCATTCCCGTCGTTGAGAAGACTGCGGCTTTTAAAATGGTCTCACAGAATCCGTATAAGATTTTGGAGCTTACAATGATTTGAAAACACTTCCAGATTATCCACCTCAGTTGTCCGAATACCTGACTCCCCGGTTTAATCAACAGGACAAGCCGTTTTCCACAGTAGCAAGCCTGCTTCTTTTCTGCTCACAAACACCCAGTCATAAGCTGTAAACAATTTATCATGATATTTAAAGTTTATTGATGTTTAAGAACAAGAAAAGGACTGTACAGAAATATAAATAAATGATGCAAGCATCGTTTGGTAAATTTCCTTAAAACAGGTAGAATAAAAGAAATGTGGAAACTTCATCTCCTTCCGAAATTCAATGACTCCACTACCAAACTGGTGAAAACTTTGTACTAATTCTAAGTACTTTGCGCTCTATGTCAATCTTTCCTTCCTGGTTGAACATCTCATCGTGTAACTCAATGGCATCTAAAAGAAGGTTGAAGGATACTTGGCATTATTTTAATCAACTTTTTGGGCATCAGACGATGGCATCAATCCAGCAGATGAGGATGTTTTCAGGTTTTCGCCGTTGCAAATCAGTTTATAACGTTTGAAGGACAATAGTAAGTTGGTAAAGTTGACGACGTAAGTTGACACACAAACCACGCAAAAGTCCTCCAGCACAAAGTACAATAAATACGCCAAATAGAGCGATAACACATTGGAAACGATACAAAGGACTACTTGTACTCTTGCCATAAATGTTGTTTTAGTGTAGCCTGAAAGATAAAATAAAGAGGAGAATATTTTTGAATACAATTGCATGCTCAATTTTACTTAAATTACAACCCATAACTGATAATCATGAAGGATGCAAAAGAAAAAGAGAAAAGCAAAATAGAAACAAACCTCAACAAAACAAGCTTGAGCCCGATTGAGCTATTTGATTTTTACGAAATCTTCGCAATCATATCCTCCACACGAAAATAGAAAGCGACCATGAAAGTGGCAATTCCAATCCTTGTCGATGATCTTTCATTTCAATCCCATTTAACCAACAGCAGCAAGTTTTTCTGCTCCTACGCTATTTGTCGATAGCTTGCGATTCGAGTAACATCAAAAGTTTTCTATTTTTTTTTCCTTTTTTTATTATTTTTTTCTTCTTCTCAAGTTTCCTTTAGGGATATATTTTCGACTTGCTCTATTGTATGTCAGCAAGCGCCCAAGGGCAACTGAATATTGATGGAGATTCATTCTATTCCTTGAAAGGTTTTAACTTTTACTGCCAATCCTACTATCAGTCTGGGTGGATTGCTCCTTCTTATGTTGCCGCTACTTTACTACACAGAGCTTATGTGATCCCGGGGATAATGAAGACAAGATTGTTGGACAGAAGAGTTCCTTAAGTGAACTTTTACAACTCGTTAGGAAGTATGAAGTTTTTGTTCGTTGATTTTCGTTTTACCCTTTGTCCTTTTTCGTTTTCATGCTTGTGAGCATTGCAGCAATAATAGAACGGAAAGGATCTATAATAGATTGTAATCGGATTGATTTCAGGAGGGAATTTATCAGGGACGACGATTTTATAGTTGCGGTGTAAGAAGAATGGATGGAATTCAAAAGATTATTAGTAAAAGATAATTGGATGGTACCGGAGGAGGAAAAAAGAGCTAATGTGAATTTCACTATTGCGAGAGTTCGAAAGCTTTTATTAAATTTGAACAAATTTAAATCAATTCAGCTAGAAAATTTCGAATACATGTACGAATTTATTGTGTTGAGAAAATTATGCAGCAAATGAGAAGGGGATGCTCGCTTTTATCTAGACACTAGATTGCTCAAGGAGCTTCCTTTACGGATCTCGTATGTATGTAAGGATCTACGCTGACCATGAACCACTTACGATCTTAGTAAAAGAAACACGAGCTCCAAAAGGAAGTCAAAAGCAGCGCTTGAGATATACGACTTAAACCCTGGCACTATAAAGGGGCTCAGAACAACTGAAGAAATAATGGGACAAATCTAACATATATACCCATTCCATTTCAGGGACTACCAGACTTGTTTTAATCAGAAATTAGTCGGAGACATCTCCAGCAAAGTCGACCAGTAGGGGAAAATACTTCAACAGGATTTTGAAGAAGGGAGGGCCATCGTGATCATTCGAATACCTCCTGCAACAAGCCACCAATGCGTGAAACCATACGACCGACCCACTCAACCACAAATCGCGTCGAACTATATCTCGGAAGAGCTCCCAACATTGTCTTGAAATAATTCGAAAGGATACGACTGACGCACATCATAAAACTCAAGATCAGACAGAAAGTCGACATCAAACACCACAATAAAGACAGCCCATAAAAAATTAAGCTGTGGTAGAGACTGTATTTATGGAGCAAATTAAGAGGGGTCAAAATTATCTTAAGATTCAAACCGGAAAGCGAAAACAGAAATACCATCATTCTTACTCAAAGCAGTAAAATCATAAAAATACGAAGTTCGAAAAGATCACTAAATTTTCTTGGTAATGCCTAGAAATAGTTAGCTATAACCCTCACAATAACCAAAAAATTCAACAACGCACCGCAAAGTTGGTTGTACGGGTAGCAATAAATCGGTAGTAATAAAGTAATAAATATAACGAAAGGATCAATCAGTACAATCGAATAGCATATAATATCCAGGAATTGAGGAAATCTAGGTGGAAATTGAGGGATCTATCAATTAGATATATGAACTAGCTCCCGCGTAAAATGAATTTTTGCAAGCTTAATTTTTTTCGCGTACAGACCATGCGATAATGCAGAATAAACATGATTTTGAACGGAATGATGGGAAGGGAAGAATATTCGTTTTTGCAACACGTGTAGGACACCCTTAGAGCAAATAGTCCATGAAATTCATTGCACTGCCGAACTAAGATAGGATGAAAGAGAATTAATCATGACCGAAAAGTGGAAATTTGGCATGAAGCCCAATCAAAGGGGATTGGGATAAACGCAGGAAGGAGGAGGACGGAGCGTCGAACGATCAAATTGCGATGGAGGGGGGGTTTCAGATGGCACTGTCCAAAGCTGCCAAGGAAACAGCTTAAAATCGGCCCTAAAATTGAAAATCGATAAACCTCCACAGGAACCGGAATCAAGAAGAATCATCGCACGTAACCCAAGAAATAAAAAATAAGAAGCGCCGTAAACCTCATGGACAGGCACTCCTGGTTGAACCCACTGAAGGTAGATACTATGCGGATGTCTTTCGAACTGCTATAAAGTTGTACGGCCAACTCGGTCAGGTGACCTACTAGTTGAGCATGTAATTTAGCTGATAGAAGCGCCTCGTACTACGATTGTGGCAAGACAGATCTATGTTCTTTGCCAGCAGTACAACCCGAGACCAGATTTTTTAAACACATCCCGGGTACAAGAAAGGGTCGGGTCTCCCAAGAAGCAAAGAGCAAAGCGCTTCTGCAATGATTCACATCCTTTAAATCAACCCGAATCGAAGCATAAACGTCCAAGATCTGTCCGAAAAGTCTGCGCGAGACAGAAAATCCGACTTGCTGCTGCTCAGGGAGCAGCATCACACTAGAAGCTGGACAACGTGGCTTCCAGACGAATCCGGTACAGCCGCCATCTGGGTTCAGAACAGTGTAGGACATGGCAGAACTGGCCTCGTCGTATTGAATATACCCATACCCCTGCTTTCCGTCGATGGGATAGCCTAGTACAAAGGGTTAAATTTTAAAGAGCGCTAGGGGATTGCTCGGCTACCGACAACCAGTAGATAGCACTGGAGATCCATGGCGGTGCTACGACAATAGACGGAGCTCGAAGACCACGAGTTCAGTCTTCTGCGCTTTCGATAGAATAGGCTACAAAATAGCCTAGGAACCTCGTTGAGGCCAAATATGATGAAAGGAAATCAAAAGTTGCCAGCTACATACCACCCTCTGTGTATGCTGGACATAGCCGGAAAATTTTCGAAAAACATATAAGACTCGCTTGTGTGATTCGAGTCGCTGGGGATTTATCTCCACGGCAGCATAACTCAAGAGTAGGTTGCTCCACCATCGATGCAATCGGAGAAGTGGTGAGCGTGGTCCAACATTCGTCCTACTGGTTACTCTGGATGTCCGAAATGCATTTAATTGCGCTAGATGAGTGGATATACTGGAAATGCTTGAAAACCGTTTTCAAGTACCAGTGTATCTGATGCGGATTTCGAGGGACTACCTGAGGGACAACCTGAGGGACCGCATTCTACTCTAGGACTCGAAGGAGGGTAGCAGAAAGACAATATTTACTTCAGTGCTCGCTTTGTGGACGATCTCGCAGCTTATGCTATTGGGATGACCGCTCCCGGTTCCAGGCTGGCACTGGAAGAAAATCGAAGTGTTCATTCTGACAAAGAAGAGAATCTCCAGAGTTAGGCCTATCAGTGTTGGGGAAGCGCTGAGAAGATCGAAATGAGCAGTGAAATGTCTAGGTGTTCTGATGAACGCGAAGATGACTTTCTCCCAAAACATCACTCCTAATGAGCGCTGTGCGGCCGGTTCTACTCTATGAGTCAAAGCGCTGCGAATTGCATGCTCATAAAGAACAGCTGCTGGGACGGCAGTGCTGGTAATCGCAGGGGTGTTACCTATGATACCTGATGGTACCTGTCGCACTTTTTGCAAGAGAGCGCAGAAGCAAAGACAACAGAAAAGAGGTCACCAGGGATGGGACAGAACGCTTTCTCAGTTATTGGTAACAATCTTGGGAGCAATGGGAAGCTAAACTGCGCGCCGGATTCCTGACCTGAGGCCGTGGCTCAACCGAGTGTACGGTGAGTCTGATTTTTACTTGACTTAGGCGGGCATTTTCGACCTTACCTGGACAAAATTGACAGGTCACGGTCTACTGACTGCGTGTTTTGTGCATGAAAGATAAATGCCGCCTATTACACATTATTTTCTTGCAAAAGATGGCGTAAGCAGCTTGGTGACCTCTTCAGCGAAATTGGAGAGCTCTGTCCGGAAACTATGGTCGGAGACATGCTGATAACTGGTGATAGACGTAGTCGCATGGCATAATATGCTCAGGTAGTGCTAAAACTTAAAAAAGGCATAGAAGGCATAAAAAAGGCATGAAGATATCCCTTTTCTAGCACTTCCTTCCTCTCCCATCCTTTCGGCTAGAGAAGGGATTCCTGTTATCTGAAGGCGCCTCTAGGCGTAGGAAAACGAGGCCTAGTTTGAAGTAAAAACGCTTCCAGGCTTTCAGGTTCTCAGATTGACAGGGCAGGTATTAACTGGATAGTCCACAAGCATTTCAGGTCCGAAAGTCCCACGCTCAGCGCGACAACAGTCTTCGCAACACCACAAAGCATAAGTTAATGGCAACATGTATAACCACAATACTTGTCCTGGCGTAGCAAGAAATTGTGCAAAATGAAGAAAAACAACAATTTTATAAATTTGCTCGAGAGTTTATCAATAGCGTCAGCTCCTAATATCCCAATAGCAACAGTAACCTATCAGTACACCGGGAGACCTCTCAATATGAGGTTCAACGATCTTCCCTATTTTCCAATAAGTAATAACAGAAGATCATATTCACCTGCACGGGAAAATAAAAGTGCAGCTTTTTGGATTCCACGGTTCACCTGGGAAGACACGGAGTTGTAATTAAAAATTGATAGAATAAAGTGCAGGGGTTTGCCCTGTAGAAAGTATTTTTGAAAGCCTTTTCGTTCTAAATAATTAACTTACAATGCCCATGATTTTCGTTGATGTGTTAGATTGAGACAACTTTTATTTCAAAATGAACTTTACTAATAATTCCGAAAAGGCTGATTTTCTATATAAACGTGGGCCTTAATTTAATGACCTATGAAAACCCAATATTTGCATATTCCTCCCACTCCGAATAGAATTATCAAATTGAAGGTCTCCGAAAACAACAAACAGTTTCAGTGACATGTTTCATATTATGTTAAAAGGGAGTCGTTCGATTGCAACTTCATTTATTTTAACGCAATTATTCTTTATAATTTCTCATTGGCCACAATAGGAACCCCATGCACGCTATTTTGCCTCCTGTGATTTTGAACCCATGATAATTCGTCAATGGCAGTTTGTTATGAATTTTAACTTGGCAATCAGCACAACACACAGAATCACGTAATAGCTCCTGCGAGCCAGTAGCAAAATTACATATGATAAGGGAAAGTGGTAACAGTCACCTACCATTAAAAAGTCATAAACACCGACCTGAATAAACCACACAAGCGAAAACCGATATTTGAGCAATATCTGCATTGTGGGACGAATCCATTGAAATCACCGCTTCGGCATGCATTCCCACCATTCAAACTGAATTTTTCAAATAATCCATGTATCAAATTGCCATTCCTCATAAATTGACTAGTTTTTGCGGTCCACTCGGAATCTACTCTGTATGCCCTAAAAGCTTCCAATTATCCTCTAAACAGAGTCGTGTTGCAACTCGAACGCCGCCACCACCGCCGCCGGGAGTCATTTAAATTTTCAGATGGCTGGTGTTTGTGTGGTTTAACCACAGACTGCCACTGGCTAGCCGACCCCAAATTGACCATCGACCATCTACCATCTACTGTCTATCGTCCACCTCTCATCCAGCTTCGTATCCGTGCTGAGTTATAGATTCAGCTCCACTAGAGCCGACTCCACATGACTGCAACTCCATATGTGAGCAACGTACGGTTTTGATTAATTGCAACTCATAATCTGGAGGTTGTTCAGAATTTGGTTCGAAAACAAAGTTACAACTTCCCAAGTTGTTTAGGGACTATGGTGCCGTGGTTTAAGGTTAGAAGCTAGCAAGTTGATCCATTTGCGTCCACTAAACAAAATCTACAAGGTTTTAGGCGGAAATTTGTTAGGATTAGCCTAAATGGACTTCAGGAAGGAATACGATGCGTACATTAGCAAACTATGTTTAGAATTAAGGTTATTTGTCCAGAACCATGAGTAAATGAAGCGTTAAAACCGTAGTCTAGAACGCTGCCATTTGCAAATATGCCCACTTTTGACACTGCTTGAAGTTATGTACTATAACGTATCGCGCACTGACTTATCGGTCAACACACTTTCTTTCGATATTCGGAACTAGATCTTCTCAACAGGACATTGGAAAGGTGCTCAATCAATTACTGAGGTTGACATTTCTTTGCAACTCTTTCGACATTTAATGGACGAATAAACATAGTAACTGGCTGGTCACACTCCTACAATTGCGACCAATGAGCCTCGAACCATGGCTTTTCCGCCGTACCGCAGGTGCCCCGCATCCAACTGGTCGAAATAGTTTGAAATATGTGCGAATAAGATTATAGTTTTGAATTTCCATCATCTTTTAATGGGGCATTGTGACCAGTAGTAAAATCTGTGACTTAATGTCGTGGGATGCTATTTCAGCGTTCGAAATGCAGATTTTCATTTCTGTAATTTCGAGAGCGTATTAACGTCTTCACATTTGCTAGCCGAAATATTATTATGTGCAGTTTTGGGTCAGTGCTTGTAATTTGGCCAGAATAAAGTGGGATTGGATTCACACTCGTGTAATAATCTCTTTTGTTATGGAGCCTTGCTTTGTGGTGTTTTCACTATTTCTTCGGAATATGTGTGTGAAAATGTTGGCTTAAGAGCTTAATAAAATCTAAACATTTTATGGAGACCTTTCATTAATGATAATGTCTTTATGCTGTGAATGAACAGCATTGCCGAATTGGTCTGAAATGATATGCCCAAGGCTAAGTTAACGATGCTGGATAAAGTTCGAAGATAGATGGAGCCTTTGTGGTTGGAAGTGAATTGGGAAAATCAGTTTCACTTTTTCCATTGCGGAGTAAACTATCAATGCAGGCACTAGCAGAGCAATGCCACAACATCGAGAATTAAAAATTTTGATTTTGATAGTATGTGGGAAAGTTCGAATTACTGAAATTTTGATGATTATAACGTTTTGAACAAACGTTTGAGCAACAACTTCGATTAGGGACTCAGACAATGTTATGGCGCAAAAGTTTCTAAACAAAGTATTTCTTGTATGAAATTTGAAAGAAAAGAGATTGGTTTAATGTTATAATGTTGTTATAACTACACACATAAGGTAATGCAATATATAATTGGTATAAATGTGATCTTCTTCATTTGTACACGTTTGTCTTTTGTACACTCCAAAGGTCGTTCTCTGCAACTTTCGCATAAATTTTTAAGGTAGTCTGCAGAATTGTGTCCGGCTGAAGCTGCTGCCTATTTTTTGACATAGGATCCTTAAGGACACTCTGCTGTAATTTGGTTCACGCATTTTCGAAAATGAGTTTTTCAAAGCAGTAAGTGCCTTGGCGCCATATTGCATCAAAATCACTTCCTTTCCTTAAATCGTTGGCGATTAATAAGGCTTTTCCAAAGAACAGGGAGAATATTTCCTTCTAACACTCTCGATTAACAGACGCTACTTGCTGAACAAAGTGAAGCTGGCTTTTTCTGCGACTGCTCACTTCACCAGATATGACTGCTCACTTCATGATAATTTAGTCGAAAATCGGTCGACATATTCCTGTAGTTTCTCACTGTCCTATTCTGTCGATTGGGTATTGCATGTAGTTGAATCCACGACTCTCCCGTTAAAGTGAAGTTTTGTAAGCAGACTTTAAACGCAGTAATTGCCATCGCCAAACCTGTTGTTTTTCAGATTTTGTCAGAAATTCTGCTGGTCTCGTATACTCTCGTTAAGAAGTTTCTTGCATTGTCTTTATCGGTCAAAAACTACAAGAGACATTCAAGGTTAAACGACTCTTTTGCTTCTAAGGGCTTTAAAAAAGAGTTGTTGAGGATGGCGAAGCGTCGGAGAGGGTTGGGGTATACCCTCTAGATGACTCTAATCAAAACCAACGGCTCGACGGTTTCCTTTAATTGTTCTCAAAATGAGCGAAAGTGAAGTCCATCCTTCAGTTGCGGGATGCATCATGCTAAATTTTAACTCTTTCGGGCTGGGTTTTATATAATTTTTTTGAATGGAAAAACATGTTATCTAACAAAGAATAGATCAACTATTCTATGCTTTCACTTTGTGCTGCATTCAGTTTAGTCTATGACTGGCTTCAATTTTCGCTGATGTGGGAGTTTTTTTTTTAATTCGAAAGTTCGTAATTAGTAATTTGCAGCGTGCTCAAAAAATAATGGTGTAAGAATGGGAAGTGGCGGATTTTTCCTGTTGATAGAGTTTGATATTATTGACTTGAATGTGTTACGGTGTGTCTGGGTGTTTAGTAACTAATCACCGTCATGATTGAGGGTTCCGAAGATCTGTAGGAGGGGTGATTCTTACCCTCCAGTCTTTTGTGTCGTGATATCTAACGTACTCAGTATTTTGTGCCATTTCCACGTTCGGGACCCAGTTTCCCTCCTATAGAATAGAAGAATTGTTAAGTTTTTGTTCGGGTGGACAAATGAAAAGAGTGGAAATACTAGTTTAATTGCGTTTATTAATTAAGTTGACACACACGTGGCCGCGTACATTCACTTTTTAGAGGGAGAACAACTTTTTGACAGATTTGGTCAATCATCTGCTATAATAGTTAGTGTTGCCAATGTCGATGTTCCTACAAGAATTTATTCGAATAATTAGATAGTTAGTTAAAATAATTTATAATAATCTTTATTCAAATGTAAGATTTCACAAAAGTTCTGAAGTCTTAATAAGGAGATCTGCATTCAATTCAATATATTACTGCCTTATGGTACATAGTTAAGCAGAACTGTAAAGTTTAAAATGATCCTAATCCTAAGGAAAATCCAAACAAAAAAAACCTTTTTTAACTTCAAATCAACTAATGCTACACTGAAACAACCTTAACCTACAATGAATTAGAACAGAATGGCTGATATGAATTATAAGGCACAAAAGCTATAAGAAAGCGGAAATGCTCAATACTGCAACTTAAGGATTGAAGGATGCACGAACTTTTGATCGAAGTTTTACTCTTCTTTTAAATGAAAGGCCACCTATCGAGGGGACATTAGTCAACGCATGTAGTTTCTGGGTAGACAAATAAAACGTTTTATTTGGAGGCATTTTGAAACATCTGTTTTATCCGGGGGGGGGGGGGGGGGTGGCAAACCAAACAGTGCAGTTTTGAAAGGTTGGTACTTCCCGTGTGGTGGGGATATTGCGATTATGATGGTTTCATTTCGTCGGGCGGGCCATGCCGTTTTCAGTCATTACCATGGTTTGGTCTGGTGAACAACGCGGCTTCGCCGTCCGTATGTTTTTTTCAGATGGTCGATTTTCAATTGTCGAAAATGAAGCAGTGGATAAACAAAATTTTCGCTATTGGGCAGAAAATAATCCACGACAAATTCACGAGAGACCTCTTGACTCCCCAAAAGTAACCGTGTGGTGTGCGATTTCAAAATTTGGGGTGATTGGGCCTTATTTTTTTGAGGCGAATGGACAAACCGTAAATTTCAACGCTCAAAGTTATGTTTCCATGTTGGACAATTTTTTTAAACCTCAATTGTCAGAGCTAAAGGAAGAAACAGATATGGAAGAAATCTTGTTCCAACAGGACGGGGCTACGGCACACACTGCTCGAGTTTCAATGACGAAGCTGCAATAGATGTTACCTACGCACCTCGTCTCTCTGAGGGGTGATGTGAGGCGGCCCACGCGCTCACCGGACTTGAGCCTTTGTGATTTTTTCTTGTGGGGCTACCTGAAGAAAAAGGTTTTGAAACACCGGCCTCACACCTTGAAAGAACTCAAAAAGCGAATTAGGGAGGAAATTGGCGCTATACCATTCGAAATGTGTAAAAATGCGTCAGAAAACTTCAGTAATCGCCTTCACCAATGTATCGCTGCTGATACATTGATATGCAGTCCGCGCAAAAAAGATAGCACAATTGAAATTTTTTCATTATTTCTTAAACTACTGGACGCAGGTCAGTAATATGTTTTACAAAATAGACACGTACACAAAAATACATATTTTGACCTAAAAACAATTAGGGTTTTCTGAAAGAATGATATTTTAATGCAAATTTATTGATTTTTTGGTGCGCAAAAAGATAGCACATACTGCTTCCCTCTTAAATTAGCGTAGTTTTTCCATCAGGCCAGTTTAGTTTCGACTTTCAAATAGTAAACATCAGAATATAGACGTTCAGGGCAGACTAGTGAAACAAAGCAAAGGGTTTCAGTCTTTTCCAAAATGGGACGAGGTAAGATGCTGAGTCACTCTGAAATTAGTATAATTTTGAGATGACGGCGACAAAAAAAGTTTTGCGGAAATTTTACGAATCATTGGCAGAAATCGAAAGGTAGTGATGAATTTGATTGCGGATCCGGAGAATTCTGGGAAAAAGAAGTCACCAGGTCAACCACGAGTGATATCACCACGAGAAAAGCGTCAAATTTTGCAGGAGGCTTCCAATTCTGCTCTCACTGCAAGGGAAATTGGCAGACGAGCTGGCAATAATTCGAAGATACGGAACATACAGTACGTGATTCAAAAGTCGCCACTTATTCAACGCCAGAAGCTAAAGCGAAAACCACCGTTAACTCCTCTTTACAAGGAGAAGCGTTTTGCACGAGCCATATTCAATGGAGAAAAAAGTGGAGGCGACTGATATTTTCGGACGAAAAAAAATTTAATTTAGATGGTCCAGATGGCTGGAGATATTATTTTTGCGACATCCGTAAGGAGGAAATAATTTTTAGCAAGCAGCATGGTGGAGGATCGGTGATGATTTGGGGTGCTATCGGATTTAACGGTCGGTCTGAATTAGCGATCATCAGTGGCAAAATGAACTCTGATCGATATGTACAGTTGTTGGAACAACAGATATCTGACGGTCTAATGGCTTTCGCAGATACTCCGCCGATTTTTCAACAAGATAATGCGTCTGTCTATACCGCCAGAAAGGTGAAATCTTTTTTCCAAGAGAAAGACATCGAACTTCTCGATTTACCGGCACGATCACCCGATCTCAACATCATCGAAAATTGCTGGAGACAGCTGGCTCGACTAGTTTACGCCGAAAGAAAGCAGTATGCAACAGTGGATGAACTGAAAACAGCAATAATTCTATGTTGGGGTGAAATTTCACAATAAAACATAAAAAAATTATACAAAAGCCTTCCAAAAAGGATGTTTTATGCAAAACAAGGCCTAAATATGTGATATTATGGCACCATGGAATTTCCTTGCCTAAAAGGTTAACACATCGGTCAGGAAGTTAATTGGCGCTTCTCTTCTTAGTGAAGGACATCGCTTTAATTTTATCAATATTTATTTTGATTCCCTATCCATGCATTCTTTTGAGAATTCGAGTGGTATCACCCGGATCCTATGATGTTGCGTAAAAGCAAGTAGCAATATTGAGCAGTTGGTTATTACTAGCATGTTTGCTGTCAAAATTGCATACGTAAGGCAATTTATTCCAGCTCTTGTTAACTTGTCTCTCGATCTTTGCCAGTTAGAGTAGCATATTTTGTCAGCGAGGATGCGATTGATACACACAGTTAAATCAAAGTTGTTATGTATTTTCAAACGGAAATTAATAATAAAATATATATATATATAATTAATAATAAAATAATAATTGGGCAACCGATAGGTCGCACCTGCAGCGAAAGAAAGGAACAAGATTATAGGGTTAGCTGAAAATACAAAGGCCGCATAATGGCGGCCGAAGAAAGGTAATTTTCCACCGACTAGTTCACCGCGTGGGCGTGGGGGTTAGGACTTCATTTAGGCCCTGATCCTTCCATGCAACTCACACACACACACACACAGGGAAAGAGCTTAGTCCCTCATATTATATAAAATAAAAATTATAAAAAAAATCAAACAACCTGTGAATTGTGCTGCGCTCAATGGTGCTGCGCTGACTGTGAACACCTCCTCCTTTACTGGTTGTGTATCTTCAACTGATTGAGTGTCTTCTATGGTTGAATGTCCTCAACTGGTTGGTGTTCCTTGGCAGAATGTTCTCTGTGGTTGAGTGTCATCCACTGGCAGATTGGCCTCTACTGGTTGGCGATTAGTGCTCCTTGGCAGAATGTCCTCTGTGGTTGAGTGTCATCCACTGGCAGATTGGCTTCTACTGGTTGGTGTTTCTTGGCAGAATGTCCTCTGTGAATGAGTGTCATCCACTGGCAGATTGGCCTCTACTGGTTGGTGGTCCTCGGCAGAATGGCTCTACTGGCTTCAACTGGTTGAGTGTGCTCCACTGGTTGCAACTGGTTGAGACTGGTTGAGTGTCCTATACTGGCTGCTGCAACTGGTATTATCAGCTATCGGCTAATCGGCTGAATGTCTTCACTTGTTAGGTATCTTCTATCGGCTGTCGTCTATCGGCTGAATCTCTTCTTCCTCACAATTTCCACTCCTTTTATATCGATACGAACACAACAACCCAGTGAATCGTATCGATCTTAAAAATAACTCCCAAGAATTTTTTTGGGGGGTTTTTTTTTGTTTATTTTTTTGGGTTTTTTTTTTTTTTTTTTTTTTTTTTTAATAACGAATCACTACTTTACCAATACTATTTACTAGATATTATACTTATATTATTTTACTAAATCTAACATTAAATGTTTTTATTTTAATTTCTTAATTTATTTATTTACATATATATATTTTTTTGTTTGCGTAATGTCGCCTACACATCGAAATACGTAACAAAGTGTATCTTTAAACAAATGGTAATATACCTACAGCTTTGCAGAATGCCCTGTGGACTGAATATCGGAGAAATTCAAGAGTTGCGGCCGGAAGGTATACCTTCAGATAACGAAATTCAGTGTAGTGCAGAGTCTGGTCTGGTATTAAAAGACGACCAATACACTTCCATGGTATTAAAAAAGGCGTTACACCAGGCATACCAAGACACACCAACCACTTCTGACAATTTTGATTCGGAAGATGACTTGCCTTCGTCCAGCATTGTTTTAGCGCGATCACCGAGTCTCATCGTTTCCAAGCTATAAAGTCACCAAGCTATCAAAATTTTGGTCATCATCTGCAGATTACTCCATGGTTACTTTCATGGCACTGAACAGATTAAGCTGGGTGTTACAACATCTTCCTCTAAATAACAATAACTTGATGCTCGCGAGGAACAGCCCAAGTTACGATAAATTATTTGAAATCAGACCGCTGCTGGACAATATCCGAAGAAATTTTCAGAGAAATTGCAAATCATTTGAGAAAGTGGCTACTTACGGGATCATGATTAAATTTAAATGTAGAAATTTTGTAAAACAATACATGCCAAAAATGGAAGGTATGGAAGGTAAAGAAGGAATTACCATCGAGGCTGATCTTGGTGGGAATGTTCTATCAAAATTTTGTGCGAACTCGAAAGGCAAAAACTATAAAGTTTATTTCGCCAACTAATTCAATAGCTTTCAGTTGCAAGAAGAGTTACGAAAGGACAAAATACTAGGTTGTGTAACAATCAACTCTGCTTGACGATTTCTGCCGAAACTTCAGGAAGACAAAGATTTACAGAGAGGATAACATGACTATCGCATAAGCAACACTTATGTAAGCATTGTTTAATGGAAAGACAATAGATCAGTTTACATACTGTCCAATTGCCATGCTCCTAAAAAGGTCGGGAATGAAAGTCGCAGGGAACGTACCGGAGAAAGTATTGAGATCTTATGTTCAGAAGTGGTGAACGAATACAATGCGCATCTGAATCTTATCGACAAATGAAATGTTTTAAATAAAATAGACAGGAAATCTCATAAATGGTGGCTCAGTTCTAAATACTTTTTTCATTTATAAGAAACTGCAGTTCATATGTCGGACGGATTTCGATCGTTTTGTCTTGAACACTTTCGTCCCTCTATGTAACAAGGACTTTTAGCTCCAGCATATGTCAACGAGCCTAGATTTGAATCGCCAGACAGTAACCGTTACCAAAGCTAACCGTCCTGTTTCTCGAATTCCTTAAATTTAATATTTATTATATTCATATTTTTAAGTGATTTATAACCTTATTGCAAACAAAATAAGGAAAATGAATTATTTCGTTATTTGTTCAGAAGTGTGACTGAAAGAGTTAAACGAAGGAAGGTGATAAGCCAGCTGAAATTCAGGATCGATTGCGTGCAGATTTTAGGGAGAAGTTACTTTCAACGCTCCGAATGATATCCTAATGAGCCTAATTTATAGAAGTCCGTGAAAAAGTGATAAATTTGAAAATGTGAGTCACCGAAATCGCCCCAGCTCGAGCATGACGCCTCATAACGTAGCAGTTGTTCGTTATCAATAAGGAAACAGAAATCAGTGTTCAATCAAGCGTACACATCTTCGTCCGAGACTCCCATGAATTCCGAAAAATCTCGGCGAGGTAGATTCCACACCTGCTTACCCAAGAACGCCAAAACCCCAGATGAAGTTTGTCAGAGACTTCTTGCTCGTTTTCAAGATGAAGAGCATGCTTTCTTGCAACGCATTTTGGTGTGCGCACATACGTGAGTTCACCAGTTCTGAATCAGAAAGGGGGAGCGTAAAGTGAGAACAAAGGGGGAGCCAGGACCATCATAAGCCAAGACACGCTTGTCAACGGGGAAGTTTGGGTCAACGGGTTTTTAGAACTCTCAAGGAGTTTTACTTTTATTCACGATCTTAATGTTGCCTTCTTGTCAACGTTCGAGCCGCATATCGGTTAAAAAATACAAAAAGTTACAACAGTGACAGCTTGAAACGCTTGGTTATACTACTCTCTCGATTGTCACAAAAATTCCGATGGCCACCTGAAACACTCAAATACACAAATACACTTACATAAAGGGCCCGAAAAGAGTATTCATACAGTTTGCAATTTCGCTATTAAAGTCCTGAAATACAAAATGTCGAAAACATTTTATTACCAAACCAAAAATGTTTTCCATGAAAAATTGAAACGGAAAAAACGGTATTTTAATTAATCCAATCTTAGAAAAAAATTAACTGAATTGGCCTCCTTTCTTTATGCGAAGAAGGAAATTATTTATTGAGAAAGGATTTCCTGTTTGCGGTTCTGGTGGCTGCATTAAATTGAGGGAATTCCCGCGAAAATATTCCACTGTTTGGGGTGACAGTCTGACAAATAATATTTTTGGATATAGGTGCCGAAGTGTGGACAGTGAAGTGTACATGCAATAAAATGAATCGCAAGAGTCCACTCTTGGCGAACGGGAAATCAACGTGAAACGATTTATTATTCTGATTTACGATTATGTTGGCCATAAAATAGACGGAGTGCGAGGTGAGTTTTTTTTTCTCGAAACAAATCTTTGAAATTTACAGACGTTGCTCAGGCGTCAACCTATTCATTATGAAATGGGAAATGTAACTAGTCATAAAACGCATGACAGCTGTCACACCATACGTAGCATGAAAAGTGTTGCCTACTCAAAGTTCTAAACCTCAAAAAAGCAACGTTTAATTCAAAATGTTCAATAATAAATATGGAAGACAACTTTTACATGGAACTTGTCGTTTCCGAATTTGTTTGTGCACCGAAGTGCATCTTTAAACACATTGCCAAATTCACCTCTGTGCCTCTATTGCTGGCTCCATGGTCATTAATAAACTGCTGGATCTCATAGTAGAATGGTAAAAGAAAGAGTTTTAGGGTTATTGTAAGAATTTGTGCATTTGGCTGCCTTTGGCATAGCAACGAAGATAGATAAACGGATTGTAGCGAACCACGGGTGTCGCGATTTGACATTCGTTTGACAGTGATGTTTGAGTCCCTCGGGTTGCTTACTAAGGTTGTCTGTGTTCGGTCTGTTGACATATATTAAAGGCATATTAAGAAAAAGATTTAAATAAAAATTTGTTTATATTTTGAAGGAGTCTTCCCCGATGCAATGGATGCCCCGATAAGAATCTTTATATTGATCCATACCTAAATTATACTCTTTTAATACTGAATTTACACAACAACAAAACTTCTAGTAACCCCAAAGAATAAGAAAAACGTTAGTGGATCTTTTCAATAGGATTCATATTCGTAAGTTTTGGAATTAAATCAAATTATACTGACCGCCGAAAGAAGTAATGATAATGACTGGAAGTAGGAAACGTGACTTGCTTTTCCGAAGGGACCTCCATAAATTTCCACTTGATTTCCATTCATTTCCATTCAAATGTTTTATCGGTTTCGAATGAAATGTTTTTATTTTTTAAACACTAACTTTCTGGCAACGTTCTGGCAGTTGTTTTATCCCGCTCTCGTTGAAAACTTCCCCCTTGCCATCAAAAAAGTTTGCTGGTCTTGTACGAAGATCCTCGTCAGTGTTATATTTTCTTCACTGCAGCTAATTGTCCAGGAACCGAAACAAGTGATAACCCAAGACAGTAAAAGTCCACATCTAACGTTTGATTGCGTTCCATAAGTTCCATAATAAATAATTCCTTGAAATCCCACCAAACAGACAATAAAACTTTCCGTGGATGCAAGCCTGGTTTTGAAGTGGATCCTGATTGGATTGAGGGGATTCGCCTATTTGCAAACTGTCAGTCGTCGTTTCATGCCTACTGTACAGGACCCACTTTTCATCGCCAGTATCCCATTCTGGGATTTGCAAACGCTACCTGCTGCCGAAACGAGATGAAAGGCTTATGATTTACATTTCAAGGAAAGTCCATATGGAAAAACCAGAAGAAACTTGAACCCACCCAAAACTCGCAAAGAACTTGATCGTTTTGTACATACAAATATATTTGGTATCGCTTGCATTTGCAGCAAGTATTTCTGCTGGAGAATTTCCTAAGGATTCAATTCCGCGATTCTTGCAGCTCAAGCGTTAACGATTGCGATCAAGAATCCATCCTGGCAGGTCAAATGCAAGCAAAACACAAAATTAATAGGAAGGCTTACACTTTATTATTCAGCAGAAGATTTTATTGCTAAAGTTCGAGTTTTCAGTTTGAAAATTTAATATCAAACAAGCAACGAAAGCGCAGACTAGAAGAACAAAGCAACGGCTCTCCTGGCTCTAATTAACACAGGCACAATAATAATTAAATGAATACTTACAAAGCAAGCCGATGAGAACGTAAAACATCACTCCCATAAAGCCGTTCGGTTGATTCAACTTGGATTCCTCGCCAACAACATGCCCCACCAGTCCAAATCCTTTTCCATATCTGCACGGATTACAAGCAAAATCTTAATTTCCATATCTCTACCCGTGATCCTTACATTCCAAATACTCGTAGCGCAACGCAAGCAAAGCAAACAGTCAACTCAAGCACTTACCGAGATGAGAAAACCTTTGTGCAGCTAATCCTTTCACTGATATCACAAAGTGCCCGATAGTTTCTATCCGATTCCGAGTTAATTTCCACGTAGGTTGCATAAAGCGAAAGGACTAATCCAATTAGGCACGATATTATTATCCAGGTGTTGTATTTCCAGTTGTACATAACGATAGCGTAGATGATGACAGGAGCAAGGACGCAGAGGAGCACAGTTCAAATGGTGCAACGTACAAATGGAACGATGATGGTGTGTGACGCTGGTTGTGATTTATCCAGGATACCGGACCGGGAATAAGCTGTGCACACGGAATAATATCGTCCTGGCTGAATATGTTTGTTTCTTTTGATTGCATTCACTACACTCGACGACCGAAGCGAAAATCTGCGAATCAAAGAGATTTCATTGGTTCAGTTAGTAGTAAGATGTTAAACTGAAAGGAGACACCAACGACTGAATCGACACTTTGCCTCCTGTGTCAATTGGTGTCCTTTAGGTCGTGTAGGATAGAGACAATGAGGTGGGAGCAGACTGGCGTCACGAACGTGCGGAAAATGTGGGTGGACTCCTATTAACTGTCTTTGTGATAGAACTAAAGCACATTCTGCTTCACAGGATTGCTAATATTAGAGTTCTGATAATTTACTGCACTAGATCTAAGTATTTGGATGTTCTTCTGAACTTATTCGATTCGAGATACAGTTTTACAACATTTCAGAATCCATGTTGTGAATAATCGCTAACTAGTTTTTGAGATATATTCCGCGGGAAAACCAGAACAAACACATTTAAGCTCCATCACAAAAGGGACCAGGAGTTGTCTAACGACGAGGAACTCAATCTACTCGTTCAAATACTTGCTACATTCACGTTGCTCCAATCTGTTTTGCTCGAGATATTTGTTTTCACCTCAGTCGGGATAGTTGTCGGCACTTTATTTATTCAAGGATATATGAGTGGGAACGTTTCACCACTCTTGCTCAACTTTAATATTATCCCATCGCCGTGTTGTGTACTCACAAAGTGCGGATTTGTGCCGTGTCTTCGTTTTCTTTGACAAACAAACAAACAAACAAGCAACAGCAACACCAATAACGAAGGCAGTAGCAAGTGCAAAACAACACAAACAAGGAGGAGACCAAAGGTGTTGTTCGAGTGCAATATTCTGTTTTATGGACCGGAAAGGTAGACGAAGTGACGGGTCTCCAGAATATGTGCACAGTGAAGATAGTCGAAACGAAATGGACGGGGAATAGAGTTGGACATAGTGGAAGCAAGGTTTCTCTAACAGCTTCATAAATATGAAAAACATTTTCCCTTAAATAAGTCAAATGCAGTGTGGAGTCCTCATAAGAGTAAGATAGTTTTTATGATGAAATGGCGTTCGAGTTTCTATATCGCTTTCTGCAAGGATGCTGAAATTAGAGGAGAAACGGAGCTCAGATTTTGAGTTGTTTTGAAAGTTTCGGGAAGACTGTAATTGTCTTCCCGGCAGGGATAATCAATAAACACTAATGCTCAAAAAGGAATGATAACCAACATGTAAAGCAATAGTGATGGTCGGAAATTATATTTAAGTTGTCTAACAAATCAACGCATTTACTCCATTCTTTTTCGAAACCCTGAATACTCTTTTAAAGAAAATCGGTTCAGCTCATCCCAAAATACCTACTTCCAACTGAGCATTCGCATACGACAAGGATGAAGGTAGAACTTGTCGAAGGTTAGATCTTGGTAATATGTTGCGTCTCGTGTGGTTCAAAATCTGCATCTTGGATGGAACTCATCGCTAGCGATTCACTCAATTCTTGTCTGAAGTCGTAGGAACATAGTTCCAGTCTCAGTCATCTAACTTGTTCAAAATAAGCCTGTGATATCAACGAACATGTGTATTCACTCATATGTGTATCTATTTATGATTCAACAAACATAGACAACTTTCTTGGAGATGAGTTTTTGGAAATTGAATTATTTAGCCGTTTGAGTTCAATTCAAACTCAATTTCTGCTAGAGCATTAATTTGCTACATGCCACAAATCATCATCTTCATCACACTCAGCTTGTTCAACCATATTTCAAATTATGGTGCAGCCTCCCTTTCATATTGACTCCTCATTGCTGGCCAAGTCTGCCTGTTTTCATTCTATTCTCATCCAAAATGTGTCAGCTATTTTCTATATGTCATAAAATATTCTCGTCATTTTCACCAAGTGACCGGCCCACCGCCCACCATTTCAAGGATTTTGCTCTATATATCACGTCTGTTACTTGGGTCCTTTCTCGTATCCGCAATAGTCACTTGCGATCCCTTCGCGTAATGCCCAGTATGCATCTTTCCCTGGCTCTTTGAGCAACCTGGAGTTTTCTTGCTATTCCTGTTGTTAGCGCCCATGTTTCACTACCGTAAAGCAGGACTGATAGGATACATTGGTCGAAGGGTTCCTTTTTCAAGTACATCTTCTTCATTTAAGACTTGAATATAATCGAGTTCTTCCCGAAAGCACTCCATGCGATCTTGATTCGTCGATTGAGTCCTGGTAGTAGTGAACCGGATTTGTGTATTAGCTGACCCAGGTTTACATATTCTTTGACTATTTCGAGTGTGGTGTTATTCTCTTTTGTATATCCTTGAGTGCTTATCTAATCATTGAACATGATTTTGGTCTTGCTTCGGTTGTGATGTTGATGGGTGGCCTGGGTCTACCCATGATTTTTTCCGCCTGTGATTGTCGAAATTATCCAGCTTTTTGGATTTTTCCCATGGCTTTTAAACGTTGTGAAATGGCTACCTGAGTAACTTCCAACGCTTCTGCCAACTGTTTTTCAGTTGGTGTGTTGTCTTTATCCAATAATGCTTGCAAATCTGTATCTTCGAATTTTTTTGGTGATTTTCCATGGTCTTTGTTGCTGACATCGAAATCGCCACATTTAAATTTTTTAAACCATCGTTCACAAGTGTATTGACTTGGGGCATGTTCACCATATGCTTTCACTAACAATCGATAAGTTTCTGCTGCCGTTTTCTTCAAATGAAACAAGGTTATTAGACTTCCCCGTAAAACCTCTTTTTCTGGCACGTAATTCGACATTTTTGAAGCGAAAAAAAACTATGTTGTTTGTGCAATCAAAACCTATGACATACTGGAATTTGTTGACAGATGTTTACCCTCTAAAATGCCATATTAGTTATCCCCGACACAAACCATATGTAATTGTTATGCCATCGGTTAGTAAAATTCGCATTTCATATTTATACACCTAATAAGTGTATAAGCCCGTATTCATCTTGTTCATGCAGATCCGTGACCAATTCTCTAAGCAGCCTGCCTTTGGTTTTTGTGAAATGAACTTGCGGGTGTCTGACATAGTTCTTGGTGTGATCCAGTGAGTCCAGTGGCCGGTCAAACTAACTTACCATTTCCTTTTTGAGTTCGTTTGCTTTTACTATGTGTTGCAGCACGCTACATTTAGATAGATTCTCATGTTTAGTTTTTGAGTGCCCACCATTTCCAAGTTACTGTCTATTTGGATCTGCCGGAACGTAATGTCTTTCCTAACGAGAATGGCTACCACCTCCTCCCTCAAATTGGCACCTATGAGTTTGCTTATGCGCTACCTCACCTTACTAAGAGAGCCACTTGCGACATTTCCGGCTTCTTGTCTCGTGATCCTCTGCTTTGCGTAGCAAGCAAGAGAATTCGATGAAAGTGGCTGAAAGATTTGATTCTTCGTCTTACGATAGAGGGCTGAGTGTCTTAACCTGCCACAGTTTAAGTACAGACGAGATCTTAGTTTGAAGTAATCTGCTTTACTGATGACGTACACTTCACAGCGTCGAGCGTCGACCGAGAACCTGCCGTACTCAACGTTTAACATGTTATACTCAGATCTTTTATATCTTACAAATAACTTCATTGGCGTCAGATGCGTCCTCTCATTGTTCTGGTTAAATCCATCCATAATTACTAGCCAAACTTTTTCCACCGAGTATACTTGGATTTGTTTTGTACTGGGCATGTGTTTTGTATACATACCGCATTGGTGATGACGCAAGATGACCCCCTACAAAGTTTTAATGTCCTGCAGATCATGAAGTGAACAAGGGTTAAATGGTTAAAAGCGGTCGAGCTGATTATATTCATAAAAGCAACAAATTTAAATAGCCTGCAAAAATGTTATTCAGGGTGCATAAAAGTTAACTAGGACACAAACTCATAACAGGTTCCTTCTGAGAAAGTTAAAACGAAAGAAGTTTATGCAACATCAAAGCAGGTACAAGGTGAAATGAGGTTTGTTGTCGAAAACTTTGATCCCTGCAGACACAGATTCGATGCGTTAAATGTGAAGGATTCTATCATTATTCTATATGCGAAAATAGAAAGGAGGAGAAACCGAAACAAGTGAGCTATGACATGCCTTAAAACCGCGAATAACAAATAGCATATCACGATAAGGGCTAAAAAAGCAACAGTGTCAAAATAACACTCTTGAAAAGTCCTGCAAATTGCAAAGTAACTCCAAAAGTAACTCCTGCAAAAGTGGAAACACCTTTTTCAATAAATTATTGGGGATATGATTTGAACCAAACTTTATGTCATGATTGTAGCGTTTCAATTGTTTCTCCTGTTTGTGACGGCTGGGAGGGATCAGCTGTTAGCTACCATTATAGATCCATAATTTATGCTGTACTTGTCAATAACAAAGGTACGCAAAACAACCAAATTATCCTGAAGGGAGGGAGGATAAGGCGACTTCAGACAATATCACTCAACAGAACTAGCGATTGACTGGCGAAGGATATATCATAGAACTGCTAAGCGGGCGAATACCAACAAGTTTAGTAAGCCTGGCATTCACTATTGGTCACGCAAGACATCATGTTCCAAGTGGCTCAATTTAAGACGGCAGGACTTTTCGACCATTGAAACTGAAATTCTTCAAAGATCAGTCATCTCCCCAATTATCAGTCATACATGCCCGGTTAACTTATTAGGTCAGCACTGTCCATTGTTTGTAATTTTGCATATTCTTTATTTGAAAGAACGTTGCAACTGTTGACACAAGGAAATAATGTCAAAATAATATTTGCCGCCACTGTGCGTACTCACATGAAAATAATCTTACACTTTGACTGCTTCCACAAACGTGATAAGAAACGTCTCAAAGTGACTGAAACCCAAGTTTAATGCGATGTGAATACACAAAATCACACAAAACACGCACTCAGGCAAACGCAATAAGAAAAACAAAACCCCAAATAATGCACAATTTCAGTAGTTTCCAACAAAAACAACCGGCAAAAACACAAACACTCCGCACACCACCAATTGTTGCTTGACAACAAATCCAGACCACGCAAATTTGGGATGATCTTTGTCGAATTTCTCTTTTCTACTATCAAATATCAGTACCGAATGATTCGGCAAAAACAAATTCGTTGAATTGATCAACTTAAGTGTATAGGAAATGCCTGAGAGTATGCAATCATATATAATTAGTGGAGTTTATCTTCGTTCAGATCGTCAATTCACGATTTTATCAGCGTTCATCGTTGACATGAACCACATCGGCTATGCGGTACACAGCGAAATTAATTTAATGCATTTCACGATCAAAACGCGTCGAGTTAAAATTGGCAAAACTTTAAAGAAAATATTCGATGATGTGGTTGATTCTCATTCTCCTCGTTACTCCAAAAATAAATTTTGCTATTTACACCATTCATATTTACTATTATTACCAATAAATAATAATTTAACCAGACAGTAATCATTGCATTCAAGAACAACAAAATTTTTTCATTGGAAAGGGGAGAGAGGGCGAAGACATTTTACGCATTTTTAAGTCTTGTACTGGCACACAGCAACTGGACTATTGATTAAACACCTCCCCTGTCACACCAAGAACCTAGACTGGACCAGTTTCTGCAGTTCAGACACAGCACGCTACCCAAAAACAGTCCGCAAAGCTTCGCCCGTCTGAATTTGCGTTAGGCGTTTCATCACACACATAAATGGACACATCTTATTCGAGGTTCTGTCCGCAATGTCGGCTATAAGGCCACTGAGAGCTGATACAAGCTTCGAGTCAATAATCAAACTAAGGTATTTATATACTGCCTGATCTTTCCTCCTCCTAAACAGCAACAACTTCCGTCTAAAAAGCGGAAATCCGCTTCCTTGTCAATAAGACAATAACCGTATTTTTCAGCTTTGGACTGAGCCCATCCTCAATCCCACCTGTTTAACGGTACATCTGCGAACCTACGCCGCTAAATCAGCATCAGCATTGCAGAACAAGGCGACTCTTTCAAAAGCTGGTCTATAGATCTGGGCCAAGAATGGAACCTTGTGTCACTCCTGACGGCAAGCTCAATCTTCGCTGATCTGAAAGCATAGCAGATACAACGGGGCTGTCAAAGAGTTCAGTAAGCTGACAATATCAACCCACCTAGCGGTTTTGCAGACTTATGCCCGCTGGATTGCGTTAATCACTTCCATGATTTCACTGATCATGGGCCATCCAACCCTGAGGACATATCGCTGCACAGATATATCTCAAATTTCTCGATTCTCTGATGAAATTCTCGAACACTTTTCCAGCAGTCTTAGCACACTGCCGACATGCAGTGGCGAGCTCCAGCCCTCCTTTTCTTTGCTTATCAGCATAATCCTCGTTTCCTTCCAGCGTTTCTGCGACACACTCTCCTGTAAGCGAGCGTTGCATGTCAGACTTATGATGGTAATTGTATAATGTTTGCTGAAATGCCGTCCGGTACCGTGGTCTTCCGTGTATTCCGAGACAAGAAACATTACCTGGCTCTTTTGCACGGTATGTCTGGGATGTCAACTCGTAAAAGGTGAATAGGAAAAGGTGCCCTGACAACTTCACCTATTTTACCTGTCGCAAGCAAACATGGCGTCCATGTGGTTCCGCGGTTCTACCTAAACAACATATATTCTAGATCTCAAGGGTTCCAGTTAATATTCTCAGCAATGCTTTGCTAACAACGGGCCTAGGTCTCATTGATCGAATTTCCTAGGAGTTTGTTAGTCGCCTTGTATGGCAAAATTTGAGAATGTGATTGTTTGTAATCCCTTGACCGTCTGCGCTTTCTGAGGGACCTTGTGATTATTTTCTGTCAGCACAAACTGGCATTATTGTGTCTTTGCCTTCGCCGGAGCATAGAGCATCTCCATACAGAACTGGTAGGAGTCTTGTTGGAATTCACAACGTTTTGCTCTGTGGTTCCTCTAATCCCTGTAATGATTTTCCTCCTGGTTTCAGCCCACGATAATGCTCCAAGCAGGAAGTATTCGAAAAACTCGCAATTTTGAGTGCAATGTTCTAATCAGAGCTCACGGGGTAGTCCTCCAGTACCCTTCATTTCTGTGTTATAAAACCCCAAAGCAGATGTGACATCTGGGGTAGTTCTAGTTTCAGTCGTAGCCACCCTTTAAAGGATTTACATGCTTCTGAAACCAAGATGAGACTGTTCCAATTCAGGTGCGTTGGTGTTGATGTCATCGCTAAAAAGGAATAAGCCAAAAGTGTTGGAGGCAAATTCCTCGTAAAGCCTGCGTTAAAAGGATGACATGGGACCATTCGGCATCCAAAAGACATTGAAAAACGTCATATTCGAACAGCATGAACCCATCTCACCTGGCGTGGCTTTGAAATCAGAAAAGAACGGTTTTCGCCTTCTACTTTCCGATCCCCAGATGATAGTGGTGCCAGATTGCGCTCAGACCCATAATGTGTCCTTCCTGTTGGTATTTTGTTATTCCTGTTGTTTTTAAGTTATTTGCGTTCGCGTTGTGGTCGCGAGTTGATCAGGAGGAGTCGAATTATGTCCAAGTATTTACCTTGCTCAGTACCACTTTTAATACCAGGCACTTGGGGGAATCCAGCACATGACCAAGATCTTTGGGCTTTATATGTTACAGCTTGCCCAATATACAGCATGCAACATTTCCACACTCTTTTGTTTAATGACCAGGAGTGCCATATTTCAAAGTCTGACAACACGATCAAGATGCGTACTGGGGAAATGGAAATGTGGCACAAAACCAAGGCATCTTTAGCAATACTTTATGGTTACCCTTTGACGAAACTTGCAGATCACCCAGCTGATTTTTATTTTTACCACTGGCAGGAGTTTTGCAGTGTATCTTTTCCGACCGATTAACGACTGCGATCCTTTTGCCCCCTTGAGCTTGCATTTTCAGCTTTACCCTCAAATTGCTTGCACTGACAAGAATTTTGTACATGGAATTTGCCTTATCTCTGGGCATACCTTTGATGAGGGGGCTCATACTACTGCCTAGGTGGCTAGTAGATGTTTATCTGCGCTAGATAGTGAGCTGTTGTTGATTTCACGGGAAACTTCAACAGGATATCCATGATTGGGATCCTTCATTAACTTTACGACGTCCTTCGGCTTCGATTCCTGCAAGAGTTGGATTTTGTAAGCCCATAAACCAAGATCCTTTCATAAAATCTTCCGTAATGTGGATGGGCCTAGGTTTCATTCTTGACAACGATGTTAAATGGCCTGACTCAGGTATTTATCGAAATTATGCTCTACAGCGGCTTTGGTTTTTTCATTACGCACTGTACAACATCTGAATAAATGTGTATTACAATTAGGAGTAAACGTGGAGCGGAAACGGTCAATGTAAATCAAATTAATCGTTCCAATAGACAATGAGTTTCTCGAACTGGACCGTTCGACTGAAATTGCAAACCAAACCAAACCAACTATAAAATGCATGACAGCTGTCACACTATATGTGGCATTAAAAAGTGCTGCCAACTTAAAGTTCTATACTGAGAAAACACCTTACATTTTCATCACATGTTCTTGGCCTTTTGCAAAGGATGTTGCGTTCCATGGCGGTCGCAGTCGCAGACTTTTATGTTGCCGTAATCCTTGGGCCCCCTAGATGGCTCACCGAGGCTGGCTGCGCTCAGCCTGTCGAGGTTCTTACGGAGAAGATCACGGCCTGTGCTAGGCCACCTTCATAAACAAACATTACAAAACACATAAATTTCAAAAGGGACAAATGGAGAGGAAGCGAAGGAAGGATACTTCAAGAAATTAAAAAAATCGGTTTATTTCGAGTATTCATGTTTTTAATGGTAATTTAAAATTCATGGACAAAAACAAAACAAATGTAATAAAATAAAATAATTAAAAGAGAAACTAATCAAAAATCTATTTCTACCCGCAGTTTTTAGACTTGTTCGAACGTCTTACTTCAGCTTATGACATAATATTTCACATACATAAAGATGGTGGCTGTCCCGCATACGATTTTTCAAAATTTTATCCACCAAAAAAAATACCAGGAAAAATTTTCTTGCGACGTCTTTTCTTTTTCACGTTTGCCAATCGACTCCTTTTTCCGTTTTATGGATTCCGGTTTTTTCGATCCCGCATCAATTTTGAACCGCCAACGACCCCTCCCGTTCCCGGCAACTGTTATCTCCTATTCTCGGGCGATACCCTTTCATCCTTTAGTCAGGGTCAACTCTTCAGAGCAGATTGAACATAGCATCAAGGTCCACATAAAATACTGCGTGACGCCGACGCGAGAACGCGATGCGATTCTCGCTCGTCGTCGCGCAACGCATTCAATTTGCAACGCACGCGATCCGCGGAAGAATAATGTTCATATGACAAATGTCAAATTGGCGACGTTTCAAATGAAATTTGATTAGAATTTTAGTTGTTTTTTAAAAATTTGAATCTTGAATTTTCCTTCGTTTGGCAAATAAAAGCCTCAACAAGGATGCACGAAATTTTCATTAAAAATTCATTCCAAATAACCCTTGTACTTAAAAAGTAATTAAGCTGTTTGAATTTCAAATTTCATTTAAGCGCCATATAGCATCTGGCAAACGTCGCGCACCTCGTTTGCGAGAAATTTTCGTTTTTCCGAATATTTTTCGCCTTGCATCGACGCATCGCAATCATTGTATAATGTCGTGTACAAATGTATGTCACGAAAACTGCTTGACATTTGCTGCGAGACTCTCGTCGTGCTCTCGCATCGCAGACCAACTGGATAAAAGGCCATCATACAAGTGGATTCAAACCAAGCCTCTGGGGTCCACAAGGTTTATTTTATAACATGCATCAAGCATACATTGTCATTCGCAATCTTACCTTGCGTGTACGTCTGTGGAGGCCATTTCCTTTATTAGTAGAGGGAATTGTTGTTGGTTGTATTCAATGCATTTGAATTCTACGAAATTCAAATACATTGGATCGTGTACTAACTATTAGAGGTGGATGTTTGGAGACGGGCTGTGGGGAAAATGGTGAAAAAGAAATGACAAATGAGGGAATAGGTGAGAAATGGGATTAATGTACAAGGAATAACGTCACCATCCGTAGAATGCTACGCAGGAACCAACGACGCAGCGCGGATCGTAACAAGGATGCAATTTTGGTAGATTTTGTGTCTTTAGAGGAGCCTTGCAGTTGATCACCATTTTGTGAGAAAGGTATGGCCAAGTCATAGTCATTGTGAGCCAGAAAAAAACAAGAGGAGTCCTCTGTATCAGGTCTAAACTATCAGGACATTTTATTGCCACTTTATCACATTAAAATTAGCCTTACTAAGATCTTTTTCAAAGCACTTGCTCGCGGGTAAACAGCTTTGATGTTTCAGTTACTGCCATACGCAAAAATAAAAAAGGCATATTAGTCGGGATTCGAAAACTTATGGTTGATACAAAGTTTAGAAGACGTTGAAAGCCTGATGAAGTAGCAGCAAGCGCATTGTTTGAAAGTGATGTTCATGGTAACCACATGTCACCGCATATCAAGCAAGTCATTGACTATTTTTTTGCTAATCGACCACAAGATTGGATCTCGAATGTCTCTCAAGACACATTTCCTACACTTACATTTGGTTTTGCTCCCCATCAAACTTGGGTGACACAAGCGGCCAAAAAATCTAAAGAAGAAAACATCTTAGGGCGGTACCAAGGATTTTTGGATGTCACCAAACAGATCCCAAGCTGTCTAAAAGACTAAATTCAGCCTCTCTCCATCTCTGATTCAAACTTTTGAACTGAAATAAATGGCCGTTGATTGTGAAAAATAGTGAAATAATTATTTTATTTAATATTTCGAAAAGAAGAAACAATTTTTGAAAACGGGCTGCTTATTTGAATTCAGTCCCTCAATTTACCTTTTAAACAGCTTTTCGTTGCTCAGATCCGAAACCGTGGAAGCTTTTGTATGCTGCCAGGATGATTTTGTGTCGATGTGTATCGATGATTGTGTGATTGCGTATCGATTTCTGCATGTCAGTTCAAGAAAGAGTCCTGCGATATAAACTTCTGTTCTTTTATTCTCTCGCTCTTCCCTCATCCCTTACCTTAAGAACTTCGCTAACTCGGCTCTCGGATAGAACGATTGACAGCCTCTTAGCGTTGCTTTCGACTAACAGAAGATTCCACTAGATCCACTAGCTCTTCATGCCGGTGCCTTTACCTAAAATGTCTTTCCATTCGGGAAGTTCAACAGTTCAATTTTCATAACAACAGTGGACAAATATTAACGTCAGCTAGTTGGGTATCTCGTTGTTGGCTCTTTCTTGGGACGACGCGATAAGGTATCGGGACATGAAATACCGAGACGTAGTTTTATAACTGCCATTTTTCGGTCAACCTACCAATTTGTCCTTCGAAATTTTCGATATGGAGTATCAACCTCAACGATACGTGTCTGTTCGAAGGACGAATATCCTTCTCGTACATGTAACTGTGGAACTGCCTTGTAGCTTCGTTGACTATAATAAAGCTTCGGTTGTTTTTTTTTGTTTGGGAGGTGAAGGCAATTTACGCCCTGAGTGTCGGACTCCCCCGCTACCGGACTACCGACTAAACACCTCCCCTGTCACACCGAGAACCTAGCCTGGAACTGTTTGTCACATTACTTCGGACTAGGCCTAATTAATCATCGCTTAGCGATGTCTTCAGGTTAAGGGAAATCTCTCTTCACGGATGGATAGAGAGAGAGATTAGAGAGAAGCTTCGGTAGTTGGTTCAAAAAGCAAGAAGCCGCTCCAAAAATGCTGCTAGCTTCTATTTTCTGGGGATTCAATTAAACAATTCTTTACTAATACGATCTGTCCTAAGTTTTTGACGTCATTTCCTAAGAGAATGCACCTCTGTATTCAGTCCACAGTTTTCTGTGGAAGACGACCTTTCTAGCCTTGAAAAAAGCTAACCATAAAAGATGATCATTAAACGTTGTTCCTACAACAATTATGTCGTTCAGGTATTCCAAAAAAGGCTCGCGTAGCATGCACTTCATCTGGCTTCCAAAAGTTCCAAATTACACCCCATTGAACCATTATCACCATTATCCTGAACCATTTGAAAAAGTTGTGTTATCTCGGCCTGCTTTGTTGATTTGTACTTGCCTGAACCAGCCTTCAGTTCGGTATCCATAATGTTGTCTATGCGTGGATGTGGGTAGCTCTTTTTCTTCGTGATCTAGTCGAGCTATCTAAAGTCATCACAAAATCTAGTTCTCCCATGCTGCTTCTTCAAAGAGAAGTGTTTTGCAGAACAGGCATTAAACTGAATAAAGAAAAGTGCAAAGTCAATGGCGCATGGTCCTGGTAAACCTGGAGCATGCTATGTTTCATTTGGCCAGAAAAGAAAAAAATGGATAAGCAAAACTGACAAGGGCAAAAGCTTGATCGAATTGCTTGACTGTGCCCAAAGAGAACAAAGGCTGCAATTGCAAAAGCGAGTTGAAAAGATTCCTAAACATCACCAATGAATGTCTTATCCTGATAGAAATATTATTTCTGTGAGAATGACAAGCTTGGTCCAGAGAGGAGAGTCTAAAGAGGACTACACAAATTTTATCGTCTTCAGTATCCACCGGTCCTTTTCCATCTAATCGACCAATGGAAAGGAACTGCAAGGATAGTGATTTTCATCGAGAGAGATTTTCATGAGAACAATCTAGTAGGAAAGATTGAGGTAAGTCTGAGATTAGAGTCTGAAAATAGTGTTTAAATAAAAACTGATATGTCATAAGTTGACATAAAAGTTGACATAAAACTGATATGTCAACTAGATTATGGACTTGTTTATAGACAAAATGTTTCACAGGCTATCGCTTAACAACAAATGTTTCATGAGTCTTTTTCACACGCGAAATACACCAACAATTCCTCATAGGCCAAAGATCAGCAGGACTAAAAGTAACTGACAGATTCCGTTGACGATTATTAACAAAAATTGCATTTATTCAGTGATTACCACGCAATTACTTGTTGGCAACATTTCAGGCACAATTTTTCAACATTGAAAACAGATATTTCTGATAGGGAAGGACCCTAAATAACTTGCTCATATATTCAAAATGCTCCCCACTAGCCAGCCAGCAACAAAGAAAAACTGCTGAAATATAAACGAGCAATCTGTGTGGAATACCATTACGTTTCTAGTCGACCCGTTTCAATCCATTCTCCATGCTGCCAGCATATAACATCCTTACTCAGCTATTGCAGTCTGTTATTGACGCTGTCGTCGGCGCTGCTGTACGATCAAAATCTTTCTCTAACCCCCTCAATGCCTGTTTAAGTATTCAAATCTGTTGTACAGCATCTCAACATAACGGACGTAAATTCCTTTCACATAAAATTACATAAAAATTTGCATAACAACCGAATTTTCAGGGTTGAAAGGATTCAAGGACTCTCACCCTCATCTATACGGGATGGCAATGAGTTTCTCTTTCCATGGTGTTTTGTTCTTACGTTTCCCTACCGTCGACCATTGTAGTTGTTGCGTTCCGCAAGCTTTTGTACTGCGTTATCGTTTTTGGTTGAACAGAATGGAAAGGATTCAGGAGTTTGAGATCCGTTTGAGCAAACAAAGATGGGGAGAAGTTGACGGCGAAATTGTTTTCGGGAATAGAGTGTTTGAAAACATGCTGAATTTTTTAAGTGAGTCGAATAGCAATACGGAATCGGTCTATTATATTGGAAAGATTTCGCGTGTGGTGGAGTGGACGGAAATAATTTGGTTTCGTAACTATTTTAGAACTTCATTGCCATCCTTTTTTAACTATCGTTTCTTGTAACTGTCAGCAACTCGTTTCATAATCTTTCATAACCATTTCAACATTCTTTTTTGAGCATATCCTTTATGCTCAATTACCTTTTCGATTGAAAAATGCCAGCGTAATATCTACCCATGTTAGCCGTACAAATTTTGAACCAAACAATTTTTCAACCCCTAATAAATAAAACCGAAACGGAAGTTTCGCGGCGCTCAGGAAATAAAATAAAACTGCATACTAAGCGCTTTGCTTTAGAGCACGATTGTGGTTGAGGAGGGTTCACTCAGTCCTCATTGAAGGTAATTCAATTGTAGTTTGGCCGAAGCTTTACACCTTCAAAAGGACACTGTCGCCTTCCCACAATCCTTTTCTCCCATCTGACTGTCGTCAAAAAGGCACCATCAGTAAATCCTTTTTTCGAGTGGACACTTCAACGCTCAACACGTCTTTGCCTCGAATGCTTTGCGCTCGGCAATTTTGTGTGTATTTTTTTTTTTTTTGCTTTCATTCTTTTGTTTTTTGTTTCCATTTCCCCAACCCAAAAAAACCCTTTGCATCCCTTATTTCGTCAAACGACCAGACGAATGACCTGTTGTTGCTGCTGTCGCTCCGTCATCGTAGTCGTTCATTAATTCGTGTCAGACTATAAAAAAGTGTAATTGCTTAAGTACTGAAGGAGTAAATTAATTTAATTAAAATGGACTAAGTGTATTTTCTGTTGTCTGTTGCTCGTCCTAGCATCAATTTTGGTTTTCTGTCTCCTTTCTTTACATTTTGCAAATTCCATTCGCTGTAGGGCTCGGAAAATCCATTAACAATGCCAAGTAAGTTTGTCTAGCACTAGCGAACAGAGAATTTTTCGCGAGACGAATCAAGTTTTCAGGCTTCAGCGGGTTTCCTTGTATTTCCTTCGAGTGTGGCTCGTACTCTTTTCAGTGTTATACATGTTACCTCGGCTATTGTGCCACAGTGAATTTTTTAACCCAGCACTAGTAATTCAGTTTCCGAAAGAGTTTCGTAAGACCTGCCTCAAAAAGTTGTATGAGAGTAAAGAGCCCCTAAGTTTAACTACTGAACAATTTCGACTGACAGTTCATGAAATCCATGAAATACAACATTGCCATCTATTGGCGATTGCTACCGGCTGTCACATGGTATTATCACGCAAGTATTTGTTACATTGTATATTTGCATTGACTTTATTGTTTCAATGGGGCTAAGATAAAATAGCTAAAAAAGCTAAGATAACCACTACAAATAGTAACGATGGGTGTCAGAAGTGGGACTCAGAAGTAAAGAAGAGGCTAGTTTGAATAAATGTAGAAATTCTTGCGTCTGAATCTGTTTTGAAAAAGTAGACAATGGAGCTGATGTTTTATCCAATTTATAGGATGAAGTAGGGGCTTTAGCTTTTTAGTTTGACTCAAACGAAAGAAACACCGTTTCAAGTTTGAAAACTCTTATGTCTACTAGTTTGTACATTCTTGGAAGGGTTCATATAGCAATATCCTAAAAGCTCACCGCGATGATTGCTATTTGCGCTGTTGGCAATTAGTCTTAAGGTTACCCACTATGATATCAAGTCATCTCCTGCTGCCTTACGTTATCCGGTTTTGAGTGTAATACTTTCTAGAATGGTAGCCCCAAACAACGAATTCGACAAAAGTGACCAACGAGTGGATATTCACCAATTCTGGTAAGTATCGAATCGCGATGGTCGAGAACGATAATTGTGAGGACCCGTGGGATATTCCTAAGACATAAGTAAGTTCCGTTATATCATACAAAGTACCCAGATTTTGAAAAAGCGGCCTGTACGACTGTGTGCCAATTCCGAAAGCAAGACTTTTAACTTTCAAGGTAGCGATCCGAACTCCACATGCCAATGAATATAACGGTAACTACATAACCAGGATACCATGTAAAAGGAGTTGGTGGCCTCTTTCAACAATCTCTTGTTGCATTCTCTAAATATCGTAAAAATATATCTTCAGATGAGCAACAACATTATTCGTGAAGGATTTATTCTACTTTGTTTTCTGTTCTATCGAGGACCATCATGGTTGATTATTCACAATTGTTGATACATCTTGCAGTGCTGTCAGACTCACCGATTGACAGCAGTTCAGAAGCAGAAAATCACCAATATATCTACAATATATCGACAAGAGCGCAAACAAGTCTGTTGTTTCTGCCGAAACCATTCACGTGCTCAGTTTGAAACAAGAATTGCACACGTTATTCGATAGCCAAACATCGACACCAATGCGTTATGCAAAATAGAATTGATTTCCCCGTAATGGCCATTGATTCTGAGCTTTTAAAAAACAAATAGGACACAGACATTGCAATACAGAATCTGTTTTTGTCAAACCCAAGTTTGTTGGAACTGTGTTCGACGACATTGCACAATCGTCTAGTTGGTGTAAGATGTCTGGTCCAGAACTTAGACCATTCATTTTTGAGTCACTTTGTAGGATAGGTAGTGGGACGTACCTTCGCGTTGATCACCCCAGCAGCAGATCTACTTACAAAGCTTAACTATGTATGAACATTCCCAATACATCTTCGGGCTACTTGTTCCTTGTTGCAGATGATGTTTTAAATGTTAAGCCCCCTTTTTTCGTTGGCCTAGAGCCATTCTTATTCTGGAACAATCAGTCCCGAATGCACTGCATACGAATTGTGTTTTGCGGTACGGAAAAACACTGGTCAAAACCACTGATCCACCATTCCAAAACAATTCACCCCTAACTCAAGCATTGTAAAAACCCCACTATTGAGAACCTCATCGATGGCACCGCATCCTGAATGTGATGGAATCAGGAGTCAGAAGGGAAGCATTCATAGGTCAGCATAGTTCCCACTGTTATGTTGAGGCTAGGAAGCGGTTTTAAGGAAGACGAACCACCGAGCTAGTATTCGGAAAAACCTTACGACTTTTGAAAACCAATAACTAATCGTGCAAATAAGGCAGTATTCATTCAGTAGGATCTAAATTCGTGCCCTAATGTTTTCGTTAGAAGCAGCTCAGTTAAAAAGTCACTGACGATACCTTACAAAAGTGTTCACCACGTCACCAAGCGATTGTCATCGTCTGTTCAATGAAGACAAAGGCAAGAAACTCAACCCAGTAAATGTGCCTATCAAGAGGATAACAATGGTAATCACTTAAATTCCATTGACACCATTGAAAACACCATTTCCTGAAGCAAGGTAATCACTTCCTCTATTTTCGAGAAGACATTTACTCTCAGAGCTAAATATTGACGGAGCTGAAGGCTTTTGCAACTCAGTAATGAAGATGGCAAACCATTTGACTTCGAATTCCACACAACCATGTCTTTTAGCCTGCTGTTACTTATTTATTGACACGAAATATGCCAACATCTACCAATAGCAATCTCCACCAACCGTCTCACCTGGTCTAAAAAAGCAAGCGCTTCATAATTACTTCAGAGCATTCACCAGCCCGAACGGCCATTTTTTCATCGTGGGCTCAATGGCGTTTCTTAAATTTTGTGAAGGTTTCCCAACTTTAAATTCTTTTCAGAATCAAAGTTCTTGTGGATTCACCCTCAAAATCTAGTTTAGCGATATTTACTGGAATGACATATGTGCATGAGCTAATAGAGATGGCTTGTCTGTTTCGAATAACCTTCGGGTGGATTGTACAATATTGAAGGAAACATATGAAGGTTCACTTTCAAAATCGTCCGCAAAGTGGTTACAATGCTGTTCAATGGCTGAGCTCGGTGGCGATAGAAGCAGTTTAGACATTGACAACACTTTTGTCTTTTTTTTTGCCAATTGCCAAATTTTCTTTGCAACCGCCTGGACAGAATTTGCACGATGTTGGCAATTTGTTACCGAGTTCAGCTCCACCAAATTTAAGGTTAATCGATGTGATTATGCGATATGAAACAAGGAAAATCGATTCTTTGATTTTGCCCGGTTATTAATAGATGTTATGTTATGCAACCCTGATTTGCGCTGATAAAGTAAATATCTGCGGCAGTCTGCGTTTATCCTGAAATCGTCCAACAGAGAATAGAAGAAATATCATTCCTAGGCGAGTAAGTTTAAGTTTATAAATATTTCTTTTTAATTATATAAACAGTCCTTCCACTTTAAATAATAGCGTAGCTGTATTCATTTCTTTTCTTTAAGTTCTTGCTTCGCAAGAGCATAAATATTTGACAACACTCCACAGTCATATTAATGATTTACATTTCCCGTTATTCTTTTCTGACAACCCATCATTTAAATCAGTCTTCAACAGTCATCGAAATAAATTAGTTTTAGCTTTAGAAAGAAGACCGACAAAGCACATAGACTTGTGTCCTCGAAGAGATTTTTTCGTATTTCGAATAATTTATCGAAAAACTAGAAATTGAAAATGAAACAATACACAGAAGATGGCATACAAACAAAACGTGTTTCTAGACAAAAACGAAAGAAATCATGAATGAACGCAAATCATTCCGAAAACCAACCCTTAAAAAATGATCGTTAAAAACTTGACAATTATGATCAATTGGAATTTGTCCACATGTTCATTTCATCACAAGCATCTTTATTAAAGAAAACAATAATGACAAGAACTCCAAAAGTCATGCGATTTCCCCACACAAAAAAAACTTGTCAAAAACCGTTTCTAAAAATCTAGAATCATCCCTTACAGTTATTTCTACCAACGCAGGGTTAACTGCTGGGGGTAAGCCTCATCGAACTGTTCAACGAAAAACTTCAACCGGTAACAACCAAGAATTACATTGGGGAAGATTAAATGGAAACTTCCTGACTGCAATGTTTCAATTTAGAATGGCCATGAATAAGTTATGGCTGAGTGAAGATGGCGAAGATAGTGAGCTCACTATGGTAGTACGGTGAAAATTTCGATGGTGGTGATGTCGATAGTGGAAATCCTGAAAGGTATGGCGTTCCTTTTTACGAACTATGTCTTTTTTTTTATTAGCGAGTATTAGCAATAAGGAAAACTGAAGGATTTAAGCGCCTCAGTAACATTCAGCTAAAGTAGCCAAAATTATATTGTGAGGAGGATAGTTGTTTCACCCCGAAACGTGGGCAAATGTAATGGAAAGGGAGTTATGGCGTTGCAGGAGAGTATTATTAAGATAAGTTGCAATTGTTACTGAATAACTTGAATCATAGTGCAAGCATTTTTCTCGTTTTCTTTGACCTTATCGAAATTTCGGCGAAGTCGTCGAAAGAAAGATGAAAAATACTTCAAGGAGTCATTTGAGTGCTGTGTTACTTTTCACGTAGCTTTGAATTTAGAGAAAATTTGAAGTAAAATCAAACGAGAAGGATTAAAATGTTCAAATTGGGAAAATCTCAGAATGGCAAGAAGAATATACTCTGAAGCCTCTTATAGGGTTTCGACAACAACAACAGGAAAAATTTCCATCGCTCAACCATTTCCTGTCCCCAATGTATTTTAGCTTCTCAGCTCATATGGCAGAATCACAATAACTCTGTTGTCAACTAAATCACACCCAATCAATTTAGTCCTTTCTGATCTGTCTACTCTTGATCCATTACATCGTTCTCAATTCAATCAACAAATCACCAGGAAATAAATGTACAATAACAAAATCGTCCAACTTCTTGCAAATTTATCCTTGCCAGTTTGAGGTTAACTCGATACACGATACAACACCATGCCAGAAAGCTCATCATTGCGAAACTTCTGCTTCACACAAAGTGTCTGCATGTCGGTCGAAAGTCTTCCATATCGAGTTCACCAACTCTTAATCCTATCCATACAATTTGGAGTACCTACCGACTGACAACGCTCCGCAAGCGTGCACCCCTGAGTGGAATGTATTATATGTGGCAGAACGAGTGCTATGTAGGCGTATGTTCACACGTATTCAACTCAAGTATCATCACATCCTTATTCTCCGCAAAACTATTTATATCCTTCGCTCGGGTCTTACATCCATCTCTCGACAAGCTTTTAATGTCGAGACATTCCATGCAACACATTCCGGTCATGTTTCGTGACACTGTGATACATTCGTTATACGTAGTCATACTTAACTACGTCTATGTCCTTCGCACCAAGGAGCGTCTGTGTCTGCGGGTATTTTGCAACTATCCAATTCCGTGTACAGTACAAATATCCTGATGTAAGGGCAGACGTTGCAGCGTTTCTTCTGCCACTGCTGTTATATTGCCGTTCACTACAACAGGATAATAGTAGTTATTGGTCCTTAGCATTGCAGAAAATCGTTTTGCCGTCTGAGGAATTTCAGGGTGTCATCTCGAAACCATTCTTTGGCTTTCACAGCCGGAAGTGAAAATATTTGCCCTAAAAGGCTCCACGTATGTTACAATTTGTCGTCCTCGATGTTGGCGTCGTGCTTCGACAGATTGGCAAGCTGGCGTGATTTTAGATACTTAGCCATGATGGTTTCCGTACACGTTTCCTGACAACGTTAGCGATTTAAGACGACGAAAAATGTTTTCCGTTAAGGGAAACGAATGTAATATGAGCTTTTTTACTGTTATGGCCGCTGTCATAAAGCTACCAATGACTATATCATGCGGTTCAAATCCTTTTTAATAAACTGATCCGAAGTTTCACTGATAAAAATCGCAAGCATCCATTTGAATTCATTGATCCATAGCACTCGCGAAAAATATTCTGAATCCTGCTCCAACTCTTTACCATTCCAATTGCTCTTCCGACCCTCCATTTTCATCCCTACCCTCACTTCCCACCGCAATCGTCCGAATTGAGTTTCCATGACCCGAGGTGAGTCTTCTTTTCGGAATTGAATTAATTTATTAAACCGATAACAGCCCAAACCAACGAAATGAAACTTCGAAACGAATTTTTCAATGCTAAGTCAAAAGGCTATGAAAAGGCGGCAAGGAGTAACGTTGATGACCGTTTTATGCCTTTTTACTGCTCACAATGACCCCAACTGCCACTGAAAATCATAACAACGATGCCAGCGTCGACCAAATGGTCCTTCTGCAACGCAACGACACACATTTTTATGACTTGCCTGGGTGAAAGGATGAAAGCAGTTAACGAATACAAAAGATTGCAAGGATCAAGGACAAAAGGATAAGACTAATGACTCAAGAAGCGTAACAAATCGCGTTCATAATTGATTTGCAACGTGTAAAAGAATCTCAAGTATTATTTGGGAGAATACCTTCATTTGCATATTCAAGGATTTAAGGCGAGGACAAAAGCTGTTAAATGAGCACATGTTAGATCGTCCAAGGAAGTTGAGTTAGGAGTTGAACGGATGACACTGTGTGAATAATGTAATTTTTATTCTTGAATATGAGAAAACACCACTTGATTACCTTGAAACGGCAGCTTTCGCCAAAGGTTATGTGAGCAGTTTCGGTCAGGGTAGGACACATCAAAGGATATCAGGGAAGGAGCAAAGGATATAATCATAACATTTAATTCCATACGACAATTTTTCAAGTTTAGCAAAATTGAAACCTTAAAGCGATAACAATTAAAGCGGAAGCATACGTTAATCGACTCCTAATATCAATCCTGGGTCCCTACGTAAGGACACTCAATGATTGATTATGACTGTCACAGCCGCTCTCCTAGCTATGGCAATTGATTTTCAAATATTTACAGCATAGCTTTGAACAACTGACAGCATAATACTTGGAGAGTGATCAATTGTCATAGCTAGTCACAACAGTCCATGCAGAACGTAGTCATATCCTAGTACGAGGGAAGAGTTTTTTTCGGATATTCTAGATTGGTTCATAATCTTGTTGTGAAACTAACTCAGCCTTTTTTTCGTACTGAGTGCAATAACCGTCACTGACGAGCCATTCAACAAACCTTCTCCCGCTTTTGTCATTGTTTACAGAAATATGTCCTTTAATTTCGACTTGACATTTTCCAAACAATTATTAAATAAATAAAAAATATTAACATACTTCATTGCCAACAAAGTCTGATGACATCGTTGCGTCTAAACAAATTAAAATACCCTCAAAAGTCTCGAACGTGCTGAAATCTATGTTTAACAATAATATAAAATGTAAACTCTACAAAGAATTACTTGGGAATACAATTCATCCCTGAAGCGTCCATTGACAACTTATAACTGACAAAAACTCAGTCATCAGAAATCGAAATATTCATTTCAGACATTAACAAAAAAAAATATCATAAGCCTTGGGAGATCAGAGCTTTTATTCGATATAATCCCATTTGTCCCAAACATAATAATGGTCCTTTGGAATTCGTTAAGTTCTCCTTTAAAAAATAAAATACAACAACGCGATATACCTGTTACTAAAACACACTTGGATACACGACCCTCACCTAAGCGTGAAACTATTCGACAAAAATTAAGAAGAATTGGAGTCCCTTGGAGAAATTGTCAAGGCCTCACCATCTTTAGAAAAAAACGAAGGAGGTGTGAATAAATTACCACAGTACGTTTACGGCGTTTTCAAGACGAAAACATTCAGACTGTGGACAACTAAATACGCGCTGGGGCAGAGAAACTTTTTGTGACAATTGACAGTTCTTGACAGTCTTCAGGTCCTCAAGTGCCGAGGCTTATGAGGTATGCCTAAAATTAAGGCAAAATTTGAATGAATATTAAATTTCAGATAAATTTCAACATGAATCTGTTTGATAGAATGTGAATCAATCCTAACATTTTCCAATTGGGGGACATGGTCAGAGGAACGAGATTGTTGTAGGTGTCAAATACGGGAGGCTAAGTCCAATCGACAGAATATTTCTAGTCAAGCTGCCAGACGTTCGACACCCTCTTCTAGTCTACAAGCAGTCACTGATTATAGTTACAGAGGCATACTCTGGCTAGAATATAAACGAACTAGCTGTGCAGAATACAAAGAAAAGCTGACGTGAAATTAATTTGGTGACCCCGCGTAGAATCTAGTAAAATCAGATTTTTTTCTTGTATTAAGGTACTATCGGAAACTATTGAAATAAAATGACCCTAACTATATTCCTAATCATAGTTACATTACTAGATCGCAATTTGATTGAAAAAGTTGACTATTACCTTAGCTATCCAAACTGAAATTCTTCTTCAGATGCCTAGAAATTAAAAAATCAACAAGACGGAATCATCCAAGCAATGCCAAGGTATAACCAACAGCTCCGTCTGACGGGACATCGAAATGGAACTCCACGAAAATGGAGACCGCAAGCCTACTCCGAAGAATAACGCAGAGAGGTTATAATAAGAGAGGTGAGAGGTGAGCAAATAATTCGAAAATACCTGAAGGATACCCCCCAGACTTGTGGAACATCTCCTTTCATGGACCTCTCAGGCTCGAACTGCCCGGGAAGTCACGACTAATCGGCTATGCGGATGATATTTCGGCATTGATCCCACTGTCAGTTAAGCACAATTAAAGCTAAATGCGCTAATACACCGGGTGGGGAGCTGAATGACCACTCTTGGATTTAACCTAACACTAGAAAAACCTGAAGTGGACATCGTGAAAGAGAAGGAAAAAGGCGATTCTTAGTGAGTAACGTACAATCTTCAAATTGCATCAGTATAACCAATATTCTCAGAATCAGCGATGTTTGTAATCGGAGAGATGATTCCTATTGCCCTCCTTACCAGAGAACGTGAAAGAATATACCTCCAAAGACACGAGGGTAACAAGGAATCAGTCGCTAGAGAGAACAGACAAGGCAGTAGCGACGAGTTGTGAGTGGCGACAATCTAGAAATCGTGAGCCTAGAGACGTATTGATCGCACAGCCCACCAACGATTGGAAATCGCGGCTGAGTCGAAGGTATGTTGAGACTAACTTCTATCTGACTCAGCTATTGAGAGGACACAGTTGCTTTCAGTCTCACCTGCATGAGATTGATAAATTAGGGTCTCCACAATGCATATTCTGCATTGAAGAGAAAGATGACGCCAGTCATACTTTTTTCCATAAGTGGAGGTCTTGCCGAAAAAATAGGGGAACTCCATCCAGGTAGACTAATTGAAGCATGAAATCGGCTAACAAATGGAACCAGGAGCTCCGGGAAACACGGGAAATCCTAGTAACTAATAACGGCGTATATGATCAGCTGGAGACATCGAGGGTGAAAGAACCTCTTCTCGAGCAATCCCCTTTCACCTAAATCGCTGTCTCTGACGCAAACCTTTATGTGGATATGAAGCGAGAGAAGCACAATACCAGAGACTGTGACTGTGGGCATAATCATGAAGGTAAACTGGGTCTAAGAAATACCAACGCCCAAGAGAGGATACTAAGACTGGACCTTTAATGAACGAGTTTGCGATTCGAACATGGGCTACGCAATTAATTATCAAACGTCATCAGCTCTATCAGACTCAAAGCGGGGATCGTTCAAGAAAATAAGTTTAAAAAGTAACTCCAGTTAGTTGTGATCTCCAAAAATGTTCAACAACTATGTCCGTCAACTGACATCCACGCAAAGGTGACATAAGGCCAACTCCACAATAAACCTATACAGCAGTACAGCTCAACACTGTCAGGACCTGAAGCTCGCAATACTATCCTTGATCAAAATGAGCAGCCCCGAAACCAAGTTATTTTATGTCTATCATCCACGATACAATAAATCGGCTAAGCCTGACCTTTGAGGTACTCACAAAAGCACAAGCATACGGTGGGACCTTAAAGTTACTCCGAAGATAGATTAAAAGTTCTAATTAACTTTTATTACAATATAAAACGTTATGCGTCGGCCCAAAAGCTCATTTTCAATGTACACTCTTACCAAAGGGTCAAAAAACACCTAACTACAGACAACACCCACAGAAAATCTACTGCAGATTTTGTATTTTTAAGCTAAACACGCTGAACTAAACTATGCACATCCTGTTCGACGTGCAGCATATGTGCCGCAGGTTTGGGCTAGTGCATAATTATCTCCACAAGGATCAACTACACAACCTTCAAATGACTAGTGGGCAAATCTTAAAGCTTCAAACCCAAAATCTTCCACTGGATATATACACATCGGTAGTGAGACCAATTACCATGCATGAAGCACTGATGGCTTCCATACTACAAAAGAAAACTACTGAAAAAGGACTGGAGAAGATTCATCGTATGACCTACCTGGGCATCGTACCATAAGGACTCACCTAATCTCATGCCACTAGAAAAAATAGTCATAGAATAGAATAGAAAAAATCACAAATAGAAAAAATTCACATTTGGCAGCGAAATCGGGATCTGAGCAGATGCCTTCAAAACAGATTAGGAATCAGGCTCTGGGTCTTCTTCCGAGATCATCCGCAATTAAACTGAACTATAAACTTGAGAACCATTCCGAAGTAGCCAATCGGAAGTAATCACATTAGAAACAGTCACAAAGAATCTTCACGGGGGAATACAAAAACTCTCCGAGAGCAAATCGGCACTGCCAACGCTTGCCTCTGCAATTCGATAACTAGTACAGGACTGCAGGTAGACATTTAAAACAGATTTACCCTCCCAAGTTTCAAAAAACCGCGTAAATACAAAACTGACATGGGTCCCTGGACACAGAGAGGAGAGGGATAAAAAGCGATGTCTAGCATAAGCAAGATCACCCGACCAAAATACTACAATAATCACGATCAAAGACCACTAGCAACGGTAAAAGGGAAACTATATGAAACCCTCTGAGATAGATACGGGATGACACGGATGACTGCAGGATAAATGGATAAATAATTTCCTAACGTAACTGAATAAGAACACTTGGAAACACAGAATGAAAGGACATCCATGATTTCTGTAGGACGACAACATAGACTATACTAAACAACATACGCCTAAGGACCTAAGGATCGATGATTTTTCCAACACCGGACAATCCCAAGTAAATTATAATAATAATAATAAAAACAATACAATCTTCCAAATCAAATGCCACATCACTCTGTTGCACGGTATAGTCGTCATGTTTAACTTGACTGGACACAGTGGACCTATTTGCAATGTGTTGCTCGGCTCATACTACATTCCGTGTGGCATTAGACAAGCGTGTCAAAAAGTCGCCATAGCATACCAAAAGTATTCACAGCAACAACACTTCGAACAGATTTGTCATCTAACGGTGTTATACCAAAAGAAGTGGGATCATCTATGTGTGGTATGTTTTTTCTCATTCTTACGTAAAACAAGATATCTCTTTTGCAGAAAAACGCAATACAAACAAACAATCTACTTGGGCTTATTCTTTCTCTGTCTAATAGTAGCAGCCCAAAGGTGTTAGCACTGTATATACTTGCACTATGGGCAAAGGTTAAGCGGGGGACGAAATTATCATTGGAGTAGTTCTCATTGCTGGACATCCCTCACAGAGCGAATGTCAGACGAACAGCAACTGCTTACATACCCTCAAGACGCTTCCATTTTCCACCAACATCATCAATGCGGCTAAATTAACTTTCTAAGGACAGTCTATTTCTCGATTTACACCATAAATCTATTGCTGTATAAATTATTCCTCCTCGAAATAACAAATTGTATGCTAAAACGAACATTTCCTGGACGGCTTCCTATTGGATTTTCTCTACTTATAACATGCTTGATTAGATCCTGAAGGGAGGAAGTCCCTGAATATTTAATTTCTATTTTTCCCTTCGCACCTTTTTTACTTTCTCAATTGGCCAGATGTACAATCCCCCCCATCCCCCCAGCTGGATGACTTCATAAAGGAAAAAGTCCATTGAGTTCCTCCATGACCGCCAAGTTCCTTTCTTATTTTTCGTCTGTTTCCTTGAATTGCATTTATACGCGTTTTAGCTGTGCGCCATCTTCCATCCATGTGGCTTTCTTTTGAGTTTGTGGACCTCAAGCGTGCTGATTAAGTCCCTCAATTTGGTCCCGTGCTCCTTTTCCTCCTCAATTTGATTGGTTTTTCTTCTAAACCGAGTCGGTAGAACAAAGGAACACGAGATGGTGATCAGGTCAAAAACACGCTTGTCGTTGAAAGGTACCCAAAGGTACCTTTCACAGCTAGGTCGGCTAATACTTCGAGCTCTAAAACACAAATTTAAATTTTCAGTGTTCACTGGCAGGATTCGAACACGGGATCTGACTACTATACCATCTGGAAATGTGTAATTCTATGTGTTGAAACAAGAGTGAATCCTTCGCTACAACATATGATCGAGACTAGCTCGAAACGCACGAAAAATAGTCAAGCATTGTTCTCCCTTAAACTGATTACCGCCTGTCTATCATGCAGAAAGAAGTTCCTCTTCTGTGCACAAATAGAAAAAGGAAACCGGCGATAATTAGTTTTGTAAAGAACAGGAGCAACCCCAAGCTCTGTCCGCAAAATAGAGTGCAGACTCCAGCACATTCTCTTACATTGTAAATAAATTACTATTTGGAAGAAAATCAGGAAAAATTCTGTTTAAGATTGATCCTTTTCAGGCCGAGACTTCATATGCAAGGATATACCGGAAAAGTATTCGGTTGTAAGTAGTTTTCTTGGCGGACGTCGCTGATAACGCAATATTGAATACTGGCCCTTAAAGTCCTTTCCCATACTTTTCCTAATCTATTTCAAATGCAAACAGACTCCAAGCACACAATCGAAACATCGGATCTCAGTTTAATTAAGTTATTAAACCCATCATGCAGCTTAAAGACCATTTCAATTGCACCGCACTAACTACTCCGCCCACCGCGTGCACCTCCACCCTCGGCTAACCACGACCACCTAAACACTAATCACTCAATATATCATTCAGGCTGTCAATGAATGTAATCTCGGTCGTATTGTGATTAATTGGAATTATCGCGCGAAATAGTCAACAAGAGCCCCATTAAGGTCGATGATGGATAACAACAGGTTTTCGAGATTATCTCTCAAGTGGGAGCTTACCGTAATGTTTGTACACAAAATATTTATACTGAACACAATCGTATGTGCTCACATGTGTAAATACGCTTGTACAGCTGAGCACCCCCCGATGTACGGGGGCGCACACGAAACGTTCCAGCGATAAGCGTAAAAGTTGCAGCCGCGATATTTAGTTGTGATAACGATAAGTCAACCAGTCAGTCAGCCACTTGATGTCTGTGGAAATCGTTCCAGGAAAGTTACTTCGAGCTTAGGCCGCTAATTCGCAGGTATTTCCGCGATAAGATAACGCGAAATGCCTGCTTAGGTGCTTTGAATTTCGGCGAAAAGTTCCCAGCACCACTTGCTGGAGAGGCGAGGAGCACTTGCCAGGCATTCGCGATGAACTCGAGTAGCTTGAACACTATGCAATCGATTTACAGGATCATGTTCTTCACCCCTCGTTCTTACGGGGGCAAGTAAGGTCCTATCCAACAGTGGATCCTTAAGTGAATTTCGCCTCGTTCAGATAGTTCTTAAATGAGCTTGGAGTCCTAGTTCGTCACTTCTTAGAAGTATCTTACAAGTTCTCGCCACGGAAAATCCTTCATTTCCTTACTTTTCGATTTCACCACCAATACCGCTAATACCAAGCGCACCTATTCTCTCCTCCTCTCTCTCCCTCTCTCCAACGTCAGCTTCAAATTATGTTTTGCGACCACTTTCTTGAACTTATAAAAATTCATTTCACATAAAATAAAGTGAAAAACTTTCGGAACAGTTTCCTTTTCGCCAAGAACATCAGCAGGAGGAAGCAAAAAATACAAGGAAAGATTTCCGTCCATAAGTTATAGCAATTTTCCTCTCATTTTCAACTTGGAATCTCTCCGTGATAGCGTCAAAATGGCACGCTGCTGTCGGAAAGGTGTAGGGGATGTGGCGAGCAGTCTGATGCGGCGCTATAGAAAGGGAGGACGCTGTAAAAATCCAGGATGTAACCGAAACAGAAGCAGGAAGACCAAGAGGACAGGTCAGAGACAGAGACTTTGAAGATGTCGTGGAAGCAGAGAATTCATTTTGCATAAAATATGATGGCATTTTTGTCGTTCTTGCAACCCCATTTCGCGCCGCCCCCGCTCGACAGCGTGGTGGTAGTGGCAACAGCGGCAGTAGCAGCAGTTTTTCCAAGAACTTTTCCATGAAATACGCTTTTCACGTTTAGCACCAGTGACTCTGTTGCCGGCTTTTAAGGACTTATGCGGAGCAGGTGGGATTTGATACTGCACGAGGGGTTGAGGATATAACGGCTAAGCTGGAATGATGAAGAATAATTTTAAAATTAGAGGTTTTCCGTTCGCATTATGCCAGTTGAAAGGTTTTTGTTTTTTAAATGAGAGTAATATTCCAGAATCGTGTTATTTTAATTATGGTATTTATGTCGGGATGGTTTTTCAGTTAAAATGATTTTGAGTTGTGGCTTTTAGTTATTTTAGGGGTGGTTTCGGGTCTGATTTGAAGTTACAGCAGTATTGAGCGGTGTTTCATGTTGGTAGATAGAATGGTATTAAATACGACATTCATTTCTGCTACATTCTGATGAAAATTTGAAGTTATACACTCACACGAGGGAGTCTGATTTTCGTGAAATGCCAACCAATTCTGAGTATATTTTCCAAGCCGAAAACTCGTACACTAGAGCTTAATGGAACTAAAGTCATTGGGTTGAAAGCAGGACGACAGCACGACATGGAGGATTGGATCATATTCTGATTAATAAAGGCAAACGATGATTTTTATGTATGAATACTATAAATAATTATTAATAAAAAAACTTCAAATTATTTTATTGTAAATGAAACTTTCAACCAGCATCCAGCAACACAAAGTGGGTTTGAAATTGAAGTCTGTAGAGTTCTTTGAGAAAGCTACAAAGACCTTTTGTCGCGACTCCCCACAATTATTAAACCCCTCAACATTTACATAGACTATAAGGAGCTTTTTTTGCGGGTCACCACACATATTCAACGGAGTGGTGACACAGGTCTCCACGTAAATTTTAGGGATGGTCATAATATGGAATAAATTACCAAAAAATGTGTTGGTACGTGTCTGAGTAAAAGAGTAATGAATTATGATTAAAGTAAGAGCACGGTACTTTCGCGTCTCATCGAAGATAAGCAATAGACGCAAGTTATTAAAGTGCGTATTGACACATGCCAACTGGCTCGATTTATTCGTCGTTGTACAAATAATAAAAAACTTTTTTATGCGTTAAATAAAGGCAAGCAACAAAACAGTACTTTTTAAGAATAAAAATTTTTTTAAAATTAATTTTCTATATAGAGCCATTGTCTGAATTGCATGTTTTAGTAGAGTCTAGATTGCTAGAGCAACGGGAGACAGAACGCTATTCTGTTTAAAGTTAAAAGAGCGTTAATCGGTTGAAGAAAGTGGAAAGTCGTAGCCAACTGCATAGCACGGAAAAGATATGTATATCAGTGTAATCTAGGACGAAGAAATTATAAATTTTACATCGGTCAGCCTCAGTAGTGACAACAATTGTAGTAAATTTCAGTGCGTAAAATAATAAATAAAGCAAGTGGATTCGATAGTTTGAATTTGTGAGCTTCAATTTACACTTAATAAAAGTGAAACTTAAGGCTACGTATTTATGTTCAACATTACAAGTAACATGTTAAAAAATCTCGGAAAAAACTAGATTACGTACATATTGGTAGTGCAGATCTTCAAAGCATAGCAGAATCACTTAAAAGCCCTAACAGTCTCGAGAGATATCACAAAGAAAACATACATAACCCTTTGAAGCAAATGAAGCGAGCTTGGCAAGAAAGCGAGCTTACAAATTAAGCAACGTGGTGAGTAGAGCGATCGTAATGGCGAGCTATTTGGGCTGTTTTCAGAGAGGTGGAAAGATGATAATCTGAAGTTGTGAAGTCAAGGGATATTTCAACGCATCACTACCCAATGGACCCCAAGCTGCGGAGGATTTGCGCTATGGTGCAGTAAGAATGATTCATTTCTCAATGGTCTTATCTCGTCAAATAATTCTTCCATTAATTCTAAATATTTTGAGATCCTGAATGATGTGTTCCCGAAATAGAATCTCGACTGAAATGATAACTTTATAATCCCAAACAACGGAGACCAGAATCTTTTGCCCGGAATTGTGGTCTCGAATATAAGAGGGTATAGGAATGTGACAACTGCTTTTATACCTTAGCTATTTAATAAGCCATTCGCGTTTTATGTCCGGATTTATCGTCAAATCCGAAAGGCTCACTTCCTAGTCCAAGTTGCTCAAGCAATTCATAGCTTTGATTTTTCTTTGCAACACTTCTTGTTTCTGGTACCTCAGCGTTTTTCTATGTCCCATTTAAGATAGTTTTTTAGATTTTTTTTAGATTAGATTTTTGAAAATAAAGCATAAATTTTGTCCTGCCTCGCCCCATAAGCTATTATAAGGATACCTCCCAGCTTCCGTTGCTTACAAAAGGAATGGGAGAGAATCAGGGTACAGAAGCTTGAGGAGTTAGTTTTCTAAAGCCTATCAAATAGGCAGTAAACCTTGAGTATAGGGCGTTGCACTAAAGCGATGCAGAGCAACGTGTCAATACTACGGTGTGGCCAACTTAGGAGAAATACGTCCTTAGTAAAATTATTGAGTTCAAATAGATTCTTACGACCAAATTCGGTTGATTGATTGTTTAGGCCATGAAAGAGCTACTTCTAGAAAAGGTTTCCTTAATGCTTTCCTATAAGGTTTAAGGCATAGAGTTGGCGTATCTGAACAAAAAGGATTTCCGGAGGGGACAAATATGGAATCTTTTAACAGATCAATTTGCTACCTCCTTTATATGTAGCCAATAAGTCGAAACTTAGGCTTAGATAACGTGGAACTATTGAATGATGTTGTATTAGAGTAGGGTTGACTTTTTCGATGAAGAAAACAAAAAAAACGTTACTTTTTCCGAGTTAAATTCCTTAGTTGTTGTGCTGGGGTTGAACTTTAAAGTATGCGCCAACAACTATGTACTAAGAGATTCTTCTAGATTCGAGAAAGCCATTGTTACTCCATCGTAAGAATCTGACGAAATACCTCACCTATCTAGCCTCAATACAACATTGCGTTTGAAGGAAGCAGTAGAGAGAACTTCATGGATGAACTTTCAAAAGAATATTAGTTTGTCAAATGTCCATATGTGCAACTTATTGCGATTAGTTTTCGCTACAAGTGTTAAAAAAGTTTTTCGTGGCTACAGACGTAACAATGAAGGGTTTGCTCGAGGACTATAGCTGAAAAATTGGGTCATCAGGGCGGGTCTATAACGATTTGAGGAGGTATTTCTTATGAGGTCCGTACCGTGCAGGTCGTCTTTGATAGGGACAGTGTAAAAGCTCAGAAGTGCGTGGATTAATTCTCAAAGACCATGCCGTCCCATTTGCTCTATTTATTTGAGGAAATGTTAGACTAATGCATGATAATACACTTTGCCATTCCAAAAGATCTGTCACACAATGCATTTATGAAGTCGATCCTCAAGCCAGCACGTAGTCTCTATCTTGGTTCCGTCAAACATATTGCGGACAACCTTAAAAGACGTGTTCGTGGAAGAGCAGCAGTGCCTACTACCCTAGGATAGCTCAAAACCGCTCTGTTAGGGGTGTAGCACATTATCCCTCAGTCGGACATTCAGGATGTCATGGACGGTCTTCCAAATAAGCTTCATAAAGTCATTAGAGCCCGGTTCTACCACTAGGTTCTACCACTCATTATCAAATTCAAACTCAGTGACAAAAAATTAACTTTTTATTTAATTAAACAAAAATAAGCAGTTAACAAAAATCCTGAAAAAATCTACTGTTTAGAATTAAATCATAATAAATCATTTTTAGCAATATTTTCTATTAGATTTATTATTTGATGCGCTCTATGGCTAGGAAACAAGCCAGGCACGTTTTGAAGAGTTTTATGTTAGCTTAGAGAATTAACCCAGGTCCAAAAATACGAAACCTTTCCGGGCTTACTTCAGGACACTGAAAGTCCACCCCCTGATGGTAATCCAAATAAAATTTGTGAGAACTCTTGCAACCCCTCTGTCAGTACTATTCTCTCTTATCTTCTCATCTCAGTCTAAGTACTGGTACAGTTCCCGAAAATTGGAAATAAGGTCTCATTGTCCGATTATTAAAAATGGTGATCCTTTTCATGTATCCAACTACCCAAATTTCCTGTTTTCAAAAAGTTTTCGAACGTCTCATTCAGGATCGCCTCTCTGTTGAATAGCGGTCAGTTATCGCCTGAGCGAAATGACTTCCTTAAAAGTCTCTCTACCATTACTAATTTGACTGCATTCACAAATGACAACTCTAATGTCTTAGAATTCCAAGGCAATAGGCAGTTCCAAGTCGATGGATCTTTACAGATTTGTTGAATGCATTTGTCTTGGGGTTGCGGAATAATTATGGTCTTAGGGGCAGCCTTTCTTGTTCCATTGCTCCTGTTGTGTAAGTCTCCTTCATTTGGGTTATCCCAAGGCTCCGTTCTTGGACCACTTCTCTTTGTTCTTTTTTATAAATGACCTTGCCTCTGTTGGGTGCCTCAGGCCTCTGTTGTGTCGATTATTTTTTAAATTGACAGATCAACTAGATCATTTCAGATTATCATCTTATTCAAGACATCTTGTCGACTTGTTCTGCAAGTTGTATTCTCCTAACATTTATTGTGTGGATATTTCCAAGAGCCGCAAAATGACTTCTGCGTTATTGATTACCAGTGCTCTTTCGTTAGATGTTGAATGGTCGAGCTTTCTCTTTCTCTCTGCTGTTACCACTTTTAAAGACCTAGGAGTTGTTTCAAACGAAAACTTAAAATTTGATGCTCATGTCCTCAATGTGAGCACATAAGCAACTAAATTTTCTGGTTTCATTTTAAGGCATGTTTCTTAATGGATTAATCTTTACACTAGTGTGCGCTTGTTTGTTTCTTTGGTCCGTTCTACCCTAGAAGATTGTTCTGCAGTCTGGTCTACTCGTTTTCTTACCTCATTTCCACGATTCCATCTTTGAAGTAGGTTTTCTCACTCTATAAGCACAACATACCTTGTCAACCTTATGTTTCTCGTTTAACTCCTCTTCATTTCCCTTGTTTGGAGTCTTGTTGGACTTTCCTAGTCCTGTGCTTTCTGTATCAACGTTTGTTTCACCATCCTTAGACGTCCCACGTTTCACCCACGTGGTCAATTAACAGTCCAGTTATGTTGTACAGGAACGGTAGCTCATTCAAACTAGATGGAATTCCAGGAAGTCTTGGATCTACTAAATTGTTACTTAAACCAGAAATCTGAGAATTGTGAAATGTGAAATGATGACAGAGGTTTTCGCGTGGTTTACAAACTCCAAGTGTGCTTACAGCGCAGACCAATGACTTTTCACATCCTTCTCCTTGAATATTGTTTATTCGTTTGCCCCCAGAAGTTGCAACGTTGCTTTCTCTTTGTCGAATTGGTCATTGGGTATAGTCAGTTTAGGTCTAATTTCTAGTCCTTTTTAACATAATCTAAGGGAAGCACATGATAATGGACTGACAATTCTAAAGGGCCTTTGTTGTCCTTTCGCAGCATATTGCCGCGGCGTGGCCGATGACCAGCCAGACAATGAAAAATATTGACTCAGTTGTTGGTTGATGCGTGACGACTTAGAACCTTAGGACCTAGAATTTCTTGTCTATAGCATAAACACGCCTTTTACGGATTCCAATACGAAATTAATACATCATTTCCCATCGAGAAGGACGTTGCCATTTGGACAGTACAATTGGAGGTCTAGGGAATTTTTTAGACAGCAATTGCAATTGCCTTTTATAAATGTCAACCTGGCTTTTTCCAGGTACAATAATAAAAAAATTAGTGGCTAGTCATGAGTAAATATTTCTGTTCGTGCGGATGTGTACTGTAGCAAAACAAGGAGGCCAACCGAGCAGCGCTGTTTAATCGCCATTCTTAAATAAATTATGCTGTAAAGTGTATGCTTTACCGCCTATCATATGACAATAAACTTCTACCATTTGAAACTTGTTTTATTTTATATTTTTCCCGTAAAAAATCATAAAAATTCCTACTTTCTCGCCCTCTAGAGTGGCCACTTTTCTCCCTGACGTGAACTTCAGCTCCGAACAAATTTTTTCAAATTCAAATTTTTAATTTCACAAAGAATCTGCCGTTCAAGGCCAGCAATGAGATAGAGCAGGCTAGATATTGGTGGCTGAATGACAAAGACTAAATTATTCGTGTTTTTTAGCTTGTGTTTATGTAGTTTTTTTTTTGAGTTTCAGCTCATGGTTGTTACATTTAGCGTTTTGTTAAAAACTAGGCATAGGTTTAAATATTTAGTATATGTTGATGATGTAATATTAGGCTTAAGAAATTATGTTTAACATTTAGGTTAAGAATATTGAGTATTATAGTATCAAATAAATTATTTTGATTAGAATTAGGGTATAATATATTAGTCGTAAGATAAGAGATCACTATGATGTTGTGTAAACATAATTGATTTTTTGAATATTGTTGGTTGGTTTTTTCTCCTTTTTCCAATTGTATGTTAATATAAGAAATAACTTTAATTAAATCGAATTTGATATTGTTATTTTTCTTCTTTCTTTTAGTAAATGATAATGTTCAAATTTTGAGAGTCATTTGGGCCACTAAGTTTTTTCGTATTTTTATTGTTAAGAACTGGTTTATATTCTTAAAAAATTGATAACGATGAATAATAAATAAAGCGCTTTTGACTTGAAAGGCCAGCAATGACGTAGTTAGTATCTGAATAAGATCTGGTGACATTTCCTAATTTCGCATAAACATGAAAATATAGCAAAGTAATCATTGGCGTTTCAGCAAAGTTTTCGTTCGAAATATCGATTGAATACAAATGCTGTTAAAATTACGAATATGAATTTACATATGGAAGAAATTATTAAAGAAAACTCAGCAGTCGGTACGGCATCAACGAAATTTTCAAAAAATGCCGCCTCTCATCTGATTGGTCCCTCGCACTGCTGCCAATAACATGGACTGGAATGCCCCACTTGCTTTGACAAACTGTCAAACATTTGCTTTCGGCGCAAACAATTGGATTGTTGATGAGCGGATGAGTGCTAATACATCAGCTTCATATCGTTGAGGCAAGATGTAAGGAATGTTTTGAACATATTCAAAATCCAAATTAGCTACAACAAACGGTGACGCCCGTCCTTGATTTCCTTCACCCTCTAACCGACATCCAACAAACATTGCAACTTTTCTTTTCAACTGTTGCCAGCCATCACAAGCATTTCCGTGCCCAACTTCACCCTCTCGAAACAATTGAAATTCAACCATCTCGCACACATCACCACTCGCACACTATCCGTACACGTTCCACACGACTCTGTCGACACGAAAATTGCCCATGTTGCACGCATGTGTGTTAGTAGCGCCAGCGACCGTCCGTCATTTTGCGAACATTGCATACAAAACTTGTGAGGGAATCATCGCCAGTGCGGGAAAAGGCGAATTTCAGCCTCGCGGAACGCAAATAAATCGCGAATTAGTAACAAAAGCCTACTCGCACCTGTCGCGATTGCGGACTGGTCTTCTGCACGCGTGAAAAGTGTCTCGAACGTGGAAAACCAGCGAAAAACGAGTCGTGAGTCGCACTCAGTTGCCGAGCGCAGTACGGAGCCGTTTCTTGTGTTTTTTGTCGACCTCCGGGCGGGCGGTCAGCGGCTCGACGTCAATTCGTGAGTGATTTTGTTTGCGTTTCGGGTGTCGCGTGAACGCTCCACAGTCGTTGCGACCCTGCCCCGTTAGTATGGTGGCGGGTTTTATTCAGGGCAAGTGTGAAATGTCGTGAAAACTAGGGAAATTGGTGGAATTGCTGTCGTTTGTGCATTTTGCTCGGCTCGGACCCCATCGAATCGTCGACGACGAGAAGAGAAAAAATCTCGGATGGGATATTTATGTTCCCTTTGCTTTGATCGGAGTGTGCAGGTGGGCTGGTGTTGGTGCAGCGCACAGCGCCGCGAGTGAGTGTGAGTGCGGGAGCACAGTGTAAACGAGTGTTCGGTGCGTGGATGTGCGTATGCCGTCGGTTTTTTCCTGCTTCGGGTTCGATCTCCTGGCAGGCAATTTTTCTTGGACTCGCGGCGACGCGTCTCCGATTTTCACTGAATGTCGCAAATTTTCAATTGAATTCGTGGTCGTGTGGAGCGGGCGCGAGCGCCACAGAGCCACCAACTGGTTTCACGCAGGCCAAGCCTGTGGAGTTGTTTGATTATCGGGAAACTCGGAAAACGTGAGAATTTCCCAATTGAATGTTTTCAAGTGAAAAATGACGGCGCGTTGACGGTCGTCGGTTTGTGAGATTGTAGTGGTGCGCAACGAATCCGTCACACGACGGCGACATAACCTACCGTGGACTGTGGAGCGAGCGAGATGCACGTCACTCGATTCGGTTTACAAACACGCGTGCGAATTGTCTCGTTTTATGTTTGATTTATGTTTTCATAAATTGGTTATTATTTGGGCAACGAGCGAAGCTTAAATGCGAACTAATTGACTTAACCGTGATCCATGGCGTCCTACAAACGATAAATTAAACGGATTGATGTTCTTAATTAGTAAGCAAGCTGTCAAGGGATGATATATGTCGAAATCGAAGGGAACCTGGGCGAAGTTGTGTGTGTTTTTGAAGTGACACTGTCAAACCGCTACAACAGTGTGTGTGACCAACGAAAGGCCCATTAGAGATTCCATGCTTTGGACGCCAAAACGGTCCGAAATCGAAGTGAAATCATTCCCTGATTAAACAAAACAGGCAGTGAAATGTCCTGGCGATAGTGATTCCCTCTAACTGTGCGGATTTCCCGTGATACTCGCAAAACAAATGATGGATTAGCGGAGACAATACGTTCGGTACGCACACATGCAAACGCTCTCGAGTCGTATGTGAATTTTGACAATTGGCTGGAGTGCGGCACAAGCAAAACATCCCAATAAGGAAACTTCGCGCGTGCGAGCGAGAAAGCGCGCCCATAAAGTGGCTTTTTTTGGCAGATACAAAAAATGCGATTTTCCACTTTGAATGTCAAAAGATTGTTGGACACAAAAACGCGGTTGATTTGTGCTTCTTAGGAGAGCGCTTTGGCAATAAGCGGCCGGAAGTAAGGCGGATTCCTCGAGGCAAACATTTGCGATAGAACAGTGGGACAAGGATGCCAGTGGGAAGGATTTAATCCAACGGCAAATTAGAGCGTGTGTAATAGGTAGTAGTGGAAGTCCTGCGTGGACGCGTGAACGTCGAGCAGGAATTCGCAAGGAACGGCGACGGATTAGAGGAATTACAGCCTTAGCCAAGCGTTACATGGTCGTCATTGAGGTGTAAATAATGTGGTCGTCAGGTGAGCGCAGCGTGAATTCATCTGCCAGGCGCACAGAAATATGGAACCTCCGGGCGACGATCTAACCAAGTCGAACTCCAAACAGCACTCAACACTGCCTCCAGGAGCAGGCAGTGGAGGAAGCATTGCACCTCCAAGCAGCCTTGCGGGCAACGGCAACTCGAGCGGCCAACAGCTGTCCGGCAAGCAGATACGGCAGCAGCAACAGCAGCGTAACAGGCGGCGCGAACGTGCCCAACGTATGCAGGCCGAGCGTGACTCACGGGAGCGCAGCAGCACGGCGGGCACAAACGCGAGCAGCAACGGCAGCGGTGGTGGCGGAGGCGGCGGTGGCTCCGTTCTTGACGATGACGTCACGAGTTCAACAGCCACATCCGGTCTTGGCGGATCATTGACAACGCTGTGCGTGGGAGGCCCACAAGACATTCTACCTCCCTCTACTCTAAACGGTACTATCACATCCGACACGTCGATGGACACTTTGCCGCCATCGGCGACCGTGACTTCCCATCACAATGTTACGAACAATAACAATAACAGTGCGCGGGCGCAGTCGGTGCCCGCATCAGTTGGCGAAACGGACGACGATCGCGACTGCACCGACGACGAGGAGGAGTCGGTCGACGAGGACCTCATGTCGACGTCGTCCTCGTCCACAATGCTGCACGACAGACCTCGTCCGCCGCCACCTGTTCGTCGGAAGAACTTGAATAACAACAAGAAATGTGTCATCAAGGACGACGACGAGCCATCACCTATCTTGGAAGAGGATATTATCGATGGATTCGCTATTCTGGCTTTTAAGTCCTACGAGGATTTAGAGGTGAGTTTTTCAGGCCAATTAAACGAGATCCTGTGAAGCATGCAGGGTTTATGAAAATCACACAAATTAGATGGGATCACTTCCCACTTGAGCTAGTAATGAACGGACTAAAAGGTTCCTACGTATGCAGTCCAATCGAATTTTGCATCGTGTCTTACATATTTACAAATAGTTTGTAAGGAGATTGTTTGCTCCTTTCTCTATCTTCATTGCACAAATAATGCATTGAACTATCTATGGTCAATAATTTCCTATTACTTCCTAACTTCGTTCAAGTTTCGTTACTCCCTTTATGGAACTTAGGACCATACCGTAGTCTAAGGAAGAAGTCTACCCTAGCAGACCATTGACAGCATCTGGGGCCTCTTATCATTTTCTTAAATTTAAGTTTAATTATTACTACTGGAACATGGACATCCCCCAAAAACTACGTTTCTTGGAATTGTTCGAGACCCCGAACATTGTCTCAAGGTACACGAGTTTCGATTTTGCATGCAACTATAAAACTCGTTAATCTGCTTCATCGCAGAGGACAATTCACATCTTCAGCCTAACTGTGAGCCATACCACCCATTTTGGAAGCACCCAAATTTTTACCACCCACTTCAGACACCTCCATTTTGATGGTATTGCGTATTGGGTTTAACCAGGCATCTAAAATTCAAGCCCTTATAGGGATGATCCCTTGTACCGTAATACTTTTTTGACTTTTAGCTGTCAGTTTCCCCGAAATGTTTCCTTCAAAGTCATATGAAACAAAAAACATATGTTTGTTGCCTTCTAACGATACGAATTTCAAATTTTCTCTGGAATGTCATCATGACTGGAAGTAAGATTGAGGCCAATCTGGATGCTACACATATGCCAATAGGTTGGTATTGCCGAGAATAAGATCTGAATAATAAAATAAAGTCGGAACAATACTATGGAATGTCGTAAAGGAAGATAACAACATCTCTTACAATTGTGTGAATGACATGAGAATGATAGAGAAAGTGAATGGGAAAGAGATTTCAAAAAAATTATTGAAGTGTCTTGCCTACGAATCCTCCTGTAAATCAAATCGTTGTGAAATAATCGCTTATTGTTTGCGGATGTGACTTGAAAAAGGATAAACTCAACTCCGACTGTGAGGCTCCGGGACTGGTAATCGATTATAGCTATGATTTTTGCATTTCTTCTTTCACGAAAAAGCAACAGATCAGGTTGCCAACTCGAACCTTGTTGGACCTTGTTGGGCCCAGTATCTAAACCTTACTTTCTTATCCACAATCATATGTTAAAGCAAGTTTGCCAAGTGCATTTTCAGAATACTTACCGGAGATGTACATGTATCGATTTTTTTATGGTATCCTTCGATGGTGGTACTGATCCCAATAGCAACTAAAGAGAAATATTAGAAAGCAACGGATTTTCGAAAAAGAACCAAAAATATGGCGTTTCAATATATTCAAAAAAACGTAGATGTTCCACATTGTTACATTTATAACGTAGTTTCTAATTTCAGAAAAGTCCTTACGATAAGGGTCAGAAATATAAGTAAAAAACTATAAATATGTGATGGTTAACTGAGTTCAGAATGAAAACCTGCCGATTGATATTGCTGATAGAATATTTGTGACATCTTGTGTACATGGCTAGGTATGTTTGCAAGAGATCCGGTATTTTGGCTCCGCCTTTTTGTCCTCTTACTTAGAAAACTGCAAGTACAAAGCCGTTGCACGTCTCGTACGACATTTTCTTCAGCCCAAAATACATATCAGTATGTCTACTATCATTTGTCATTTTTGGCTTGTGCCAAGTACAAATTTGCCGCCGGACTTTTTGACGGTTCTGTCTTTGAAATTCGTCTTCAGTTTCTTGTATTTTTATCCCTTCTTACATTCTTTCTTGATATCCGATCAATTTCACTTTCAGCATTAATTATCTTCTGAGTAGTCCTTGAGCACCCAGTGGCAACGAATTTTCTGTGCCCCTGTAAACAATTCTACACTGTGGCCAATTCATTGCAATTTGTGACGGTTTTGCGAATATTTCCTTCAGATCCTTCCTTTTAGCAGTGCTCAATCCTTCAATCTCAATCCTTCCTTGGTTAACGTTTTTATAGTTTTATTATCATAAAAAAGTAAAAAGGACATGCCCCTCAAATATTACCAAAATAAAGGCTGAAACATTGCTAGGATAAAATGTTAGTGGATGGAAAGCATTTCAGTGGATCGAAAATAAATTGGATGTCATGAAACCCCTTCGAAACAAAAAAAAAAATAAATAAAGGATTTATTCCCACCTGTATAAAAGGGTCCCTTCGTACTTATGTGAATCTGAGTCTAACAACAAAAAATCCGAAAAGTTGGAACGATAAAACCTAGCGAAAATTTCTTGCCGCTGAAACTCGCCTATGGACGAAAAAAAACAGGTGATGATTGGCGGAAAATCCTTCCAAATTCCAATCAATAGAACATTGGAAGCAAAAATTAATCTCGTCAATTTTTTCATCATCATTGCAACGATGCCAACTTCAGACACTATTTTATGCATCACAGGCTATTCTAATAACAACGAAAGAAAGAACCTACTTGATCGGTTGGAGCTGTCGAGCTTTCAGTGCTCATTTTTCTTTAAATCTTTCTCTTCTTCCCCACTAGAGAAAGCATTTCTGTGTCCTGTGTCACCTTCATACCTTACCCAAGAAAGATCAGTATCAATGGGTAAAGATACTTTTACAACGATGTCTGGTTTGCAGTCATCATTCAATTTTTTCACATTTTGAACATTTTTGGACGATTTAAATGATTTCTTTTAATTTATTTTCGTTATTTTGACTCTAGTATTCTTACTCCAAAAAAATCATGGAATAGTTTCAAAAAGAGGAAACAATTTGAGACCGTTTGCAACGATGCAAACTTCAGACATTCATGGTTTGAATAGTTCTGGACAATCACTTACCTGTACCTTCCTTGGAAAAAATAGCACGGGAATGGCTTTCAGTTTATTTTTTTAATTTTATTTATAAAATTTGGTGTATAGTTTATCGTGGGGTGCCACAAAAGCTGTCGAATGTGTCCTTTTACTTAGTTATCCTATTTTGCTAAATTATTTGGCACAATTTGCTGTTTTCAAAAATGACATGTTAGTGCGATTGTTTTATGATTCCTAAATATTGGGTGTAGGCATATTCCCTAATCCCGAGGACGAGCAAATCTGCTTGCAAGAAACTTGCTCCCTAATCCTGGTTTAAGGTTACGATTCCAGTAAGCCATTCCGACTTAGAGCTCCGGCAGTCGCTAGACCCTCAATAAAAACAACAAAACTAGGATCTTAGTTCAAACCCTTGCGGTTCAGGCTTGCTAGATACTATTGTATAGGGAATCCTTGAAACTGGTTCTATAAATCTCAGATCGTCGTTTCACGGGTTCACGCTAATATTTTGACTAGTTTTAATGGTAAATATGAATTTATAAAGTTTGAAGCAACCCTTAAAATTATACGAGATAAGTCTTTACTTCAATGGTTCGCTGCATGCTTTTTCTGCTCAGTAAAACAATTGTATCTCCAGGACTTCTCTAACCGCCCTCACTTTTGCAGTACTTTGTAAGATTCATTGGTGATCCATCATTCTTTCTAAATCTTTAACTAAGCTGTTAATCCATCCATATCTTAAACTTTAAAAAAACTTTGTCAAAATGTTGTCGGCAAGGACATAATCAAATCCCTTTATTTTAAACGCAACACATGTCAATAGAAGCATATTTGGTTGTGTTTAACCCTCATGATTGTGATATGCTACACTTTTCTATATGACATTCCCTAGTTTCAGACCCCTTTCTTATTTTTCTGACCAAATTGCTTACCGGTTGCCGCCTCCTGTCGATAATAAAAAAACAAAACTTATGAAATTTGGACGTAGTACAGTTTCATCGACTACAATAGGGCATCGCTGCGATATATGTTTTTTATTTCGTTTTCCAGTTAACACGTGGCAAAATTTTCACCCTTTTTCTGCGTGCACAGCGCTGCATTTAATTGAAGAACTGGAATTAGGTCGGGACTGATATGAATGAAGGGACAAGTAGTTAGGTCCAGTGAAAAAAGGATTACGAAAACACGATCACAGCTCGGCTTATGTAACCAGAAAAAAATAAACAGTGCATGGGTACATTCCTTAGAAATGATAGTCAATAATTTTTAATTCAATTATTTCATTGTGAAACCAGATTGACAACACACTCCCAATTTATTCTATAAAAAAAATTGTCTTCGCACCATGTAAGCAATATCGAGATCAAAGTTCGTTAAAAATGTTAGATTTCGTTAGGGGTCTCCAAACTATCGAAATTCGTGACCATCTAACAATCTGGGTGTCATTTACTGGTTAGAAAATTGCTCTCCAACCGGCAATCGTGCATTTACCCTGGGATTTCTCGTGAAAACGAAACAACCAATCGAGAAATTTGCTTTCCAAATTGTTTTCGACCACCCTTAACTATTGTTCAATACAATTTTGTAGTCATTCGTCTTATCAAACCCCATCACGAACATAGCACAATATTGATTAAAAGATTGCCTGCAACAGCTAAGCCACCTTGTGTGCGGTATTTCGTAAAGCATATGTACATAAGTGAACACAGACCGTTCATACCTGCATTCATATCGTCATTACACATAATTCTAACCATATGTTCAGATGACATGTGTTTCAATAACAAGAAAAGAGAAAAAAACATATATTTGACCTACAATAAATATCAGCACAGTGGGGTATTGTCGAGATGGTTTCAAGCTTAAAACATGTGTTGGCAAAGTGTGTGATGTTGCAACTGGAAGTGTTAACTATTTATTAGAACTATACACAAGAAAAAAATTAATTCAGACAATTTTCGTGCGGGCCAGGCTACTGACTGTTGGTGTTATCTTTGTTGTCTCGGTCCCATATAGATAACTTTCTTTTGGAATTTTTAAACAATGCAGAAATTTGAAATATTTTATCATAAATGTTGCTGCTTTATTTCTTAGAGATAAATAAAAAAAAAAATTTGATACGTTGGAAACGTTGAAAATGAAATTTTATGACACAGGGCTGAGGAAGGTGACGCCTTACAAGTGTAACAATCTGAGATTAATTCGTTTAGGCGCTGAGGAACTGGTATCAAAGATATGTCACATGTTTGAACAAATCTTTAAACAACGACATATTCATGCTACATGCTGAAAGCGATATTTGGTGAAGTTCACATTGACCAACAAATATGCTAATTAACCCGAATTTTTCCAATTCCACAACTAATTATTGCCTTGATGAATGCGGTCTTGTTTATCGTATACAAAACAAACAGACAAAAAATTAGCCTCAGGCAAAATTTAGGACATAAAGGATTTTTATTTTTTTCCATTGAAAACAATTGACACTAAAAATGGCTCGAAGTCTGTGCCAAATCTAAAACACAATAGAGTTTTGTTTGAAATAGCAAAAGCAACGAAAAGAATTAGAGACAAAAAGAAATAAAGTCCTGACAGGGGATATCTAAGGTTTGCTTCGTCACAAAGGCAATGGTAACTGAACTTTATGTACCTCAAAACGTACGTTATGTACCTCATATAAGACTAATTGTCCAATGAACCAGAGGTTTCGTCAACGGAACTGTGAAAGTTGCAATTTTAGGACGAAAAGAAGATTATTTGAGTTCCTAATTTCATTTATAAGTATGCATTAAGAATGCAGAGGTGTGGTTGGAAACAGGAAAACCTCTGTCGAAAAAAGCGGCCAAAGTCGATTTATTTTTCGGAATGTCTACGCAGGCACATAGGGGCCGATTCATAGCAAATGGTGACTTTCAGGTAAACAAGTATTTTCGTTATAATTACGGAACACACAATTTAAGTCCCAATAAACCTATAACGCTTAATAATTAGGCAATAAGCTATGCACATAATATAAACAACGGTTATGCACATAATAATTGAAAATAGTAAAAAAAATTAATCTTTTCTAGTCTGTAATTTTTTGGAATTTTTCTGCATCATTGAACGGAATTTTCACACAAATACTTCTACAAAGGATGCTATTGTTGTAATAAGAAAAGCAAAAAGGTTCAAAGGGCTTGCTGATTTTCCGATCCATTATTCGCAAATGACAAGGCAATTTGACGGCGCCAAAACTGGAAATCATTTTACAATAGACTAATCAGATGTAAAGTGTGCAAGTAGCAAAGGGTCTTCACGGTATATCTGGTTGAGGCCGCGACTGTAAGCCTGTCAATTTTCGGAATGAAAACCTAGTAGGAGGCAAATTTCAAAAATGGAAAAAAATTACCAAAATTCTCAGTCAAAATATCCAAAATCAGTGAAAATTATCCAATTGGCGTTTGAAATGATGCAAACTGCAAAGTTATCACTTAAAATTTGACAAAATAGGCGAATCAAGAGATATCGATACATATCTTTCCAAATTTAAATGTATGTAAGAAATACTTTTTAAGCCCAATTGTATTTTTCACAAATTTATGAGAATGCTAAAAAACATTTCATTCACCTTCGCCTTTATATCTTACTTTCCTATCTTTCCTAGTACTGTCACAGCGTAGCTACATGTAGCGCTAACACTATAGGGTGAATCCTCTTAGACAGAGATAGAAACAGAACAATATTATTTGTATTTGTATTGCGCTTTAACGCAAAAAGGTTGAGCGGAGTTTTCTAATTCTACGTAAATATGAGACAAAATTTACCAATCCACATAAAATGCCGTTAGATCCGGATTTGGTTCCAAGTGTTAGTGATGGTTATAGCTACGCTGTGGTTTTGTTAACAACGGCCAATGGTACTAGAAAAGAATTGGTTAGAAACTTTTAGATTGGGCATTTAGGGGGCATCTATGGTCACAGTTTCCATATGCAAAGTTATTAAATATTTCTTGCTTAGACTCGTTAAATATTCTGCACAAATTGCGACCACCGTAGTCAATAGTCGAATTTTCTTCTTCATACTGCATTTTTCCATTCTCTGCAGCTCACTCTGAAACATTATCAACTCATTACAAGATCTAATTAACCCCCGAAATCACCCATTAATTATATCTTGCCGTCGACCATGAAAAAAATGGTGTTAATAGCAAATTGATAACAATTTGTTAAAACAAATTCTTCGAATCATCGTTCCATGCCCATCCTCGTCCCATCCACTCTCCCTCCTTGCATCATTCCCCGTTCGATAATCAGCAACAAAATCAACTCCAATCCGAAACTCCTCGCCGCCGGAATACAGCACACACTTCGTATGTGACAATTTAAATCACTACACGACATCTCATATTTTATGTTGCCTTTTATCTTTTATTGTTATCGCACGCGGGACTACATCCAACCGAACTGAATAGAAAAGAAATACACACAGAAATAAAAAACAAAAATAAAAAGACATCATAAAAGAAACTTAGAGACAGAAACTTATGAGGAGTGCGCGGGAATGATACACGAAAAAGAAAAAAGCTCCGCGAAAAGAATAAGAAAAATATCTCAAGAGGCAAGCACTCAATGTATGCTCGCTCTTTGCCGAGTGTTTGTATGTGCGTGTTTATGCGTTTATTTTAGCCCCCAAAGAACACATTCGAGCATCATGAGCAGCAGCAGCAGCTCCAACAAAATTTAATAACAATAGTAACAATAGCAACAATATAACAATAATTATACAAACAATGTTTCCATGTGACACATTATCACATTTTGCTTTGCCACACCTCGCAGTGACGATTATGACGACAGCAAAGAGGAGGCGGACGACAACGGTGTGAACTTTATCATCAACGACGTGTGTTCATATGTAACGTATCATTGTTTCGTTGCTGGTCTGGTTGTAGGAAAAATGGGAATTGAGTGCAACTTGCAAACCGATTTTTCTTCAAAACGAGCATAGATAAAAGTAATGGTTCAAAGGAAGAGAAAAATAAAAAAAGAAATATCAAAACGAATGATAGTAGCAATGGCCGCAATAAAACAATCTCAGCAAAAAAAAAATAGTAAAAGAGATTTTGCGTTAAATATAGCACACCAGCGCGGACATGTGTGGGACTCGATTAAGCGCGGCTGAACTTGAATTACGACCGATGATGAACGCACGATAAGAGAATGGGTTAGATGACAGTGAGGGTGTAACGAAATGATAGCCCAGGATAATAAATTCACACAAGGATCTGAATAGACTTTAGTTTTTTACGTGGAATTTATGTGCCCGGGACTTGTTAGGGGAGAGCAAGTGAATACACATAAATGGACTATGAATTTTTGGTGCGCTCCACCCAGAAGGGGGATTTTAATAAACGTAACTCTTTATTATGAAATATATATCATCAGCTGGAAATGTCCTTCGAATCGCATTTTATTTGGAATATCTATTGACAAGACGGCCCATTCGCTTGGCCAAAAAATGAATACGCATTCAACTATCCAACAAATTCATCTTAATCAAATTCAATCTTAGATCTTCCTTAGAAAAAACACCAGCCACATGGAAGGACTCTCGCTAATGAAGAACACCAGTGAAGTATTTTAGAAACTGGTTTTACTCAAGTGTCAAATATGAAAATCTCTGAGCATTCACAGCTCATGTGAGATGAAAAACATGAGAAATTTTATAATAAAATTCAAGAACGGTTACGAATAGGACATTGCTTACATGAATCGTTCAATCCGAAATGGAAAGGAATGTGTTTCACGAAAAGAAGAAATTTGAACACCTAGAAAAGCGTAGCTTGAAAAAGCAAGGGAACAAAAGTCAGCAGGGAGACCTGTATCGCAACTCTATACCCGAAACATAAATATCGCGGTTTTGACGTTCAACTGCAACGCTCACCAAATGAACCTAGAAAGACATTTTCAATCGAATCTACCAGGAGTGTGAGAAACGTAATAAGACTGCTTTCTCATCTAACAAAGCTTTAATTTATTCAAAGGAATAAATCGGTCACAACCTTTATATAATAAAGGTCGGTCACAACCTTTTTAATATTTTGCGGATTTGATCATAGTCCAGGGTTGATCACCTGAGATCACACAAGTGAAGAATCCTTGTTCAAACGCCCACCTTTTTTTTTAGATTGTCCTTGTTTTCAATCATGAGGTTTTCGTCTCCATTTCGGCTTAAATCTTTCGCATATCGAAATCGCCTGTTATCGTGAAAGTGTTTAGATTAAACGGTCCACTTACCATCCTTGTTTTTAATATACAATCGGATCTCACAAGAGCCCCCACTAGTTCAACGTTTTTACAAGGCCGTTAAGCGCCAAATATTATTTGTGCCAACGGAAATATTGCGTTCTTGATAAGCAATGATTCCCACAAGCCTGTATCAATTTTTTAAAAGCCACACTAGCGAATTCAACATGTTTAACACTTGATAACAACGTTTAACACAACGTTGTTATAAATTCCGACCCTCTATTTTTTGACCAAATAAAAAAGTTCACTGATGACGCTGTCAAAAATAAGGTGTTTCCTGTACGGAGTTAAAATTCGGACTGAGAAAGTTGAAGTGGTAAGCAAAACGGTTCAAACCCGGTCGGTGCACACAGTACGCCCGCAGTATTGTGAAACTCATTACTTTCCTATCACATATCATACGTATTAGCTAATGTGGATCTCGCATACGCTATAAATTTCGAGTATATAATCAGGAAGGCAAGTCGGGAAGCCCAAACCTAACTGGGTTTGCACTCAACCATAGTATACTATGGTTGAGTGCTGGTTGTTGCGAATGCAGGAATTTGATACTTGCAGTGGTCCTCCCCTAAGTTGAGAGTTAAGATCAGCTGCGTTCAGTTTCTCGCTTTTGTCCGGTCACCCCACGCCTTGAGGCCACACAGACCGTATCATGAATATGTTTAAGAGGAACTTCGTTGCCCTGTGTAATCATTTGGGTTTCGAAACGTCTTATTCTTAAGCCTTACTGATTTATTCGTTCTCTTGATATCGTCTGCTTTGTTCCGTTGTCTGTCAAATTGTGGGCCGTGATGTCATCAGCAGAGGCTGTTTTTGAAACCAGGCAGCTCTGATACGCCTCAGGACCTACGTCATAATTTTATCTGATTTTAAGTTAAACTTTAAGGTAGCAACTTCAAAAACATGGTTCATACTGGTTTGAAAATACGTATCTCACAAAATCCTAAAATCTGTCTTGTTCTACTTGGTCCTGTTTTAATGCTGTACTCGATTTTTACGAAATTTTGCATGACTAGAAGTCACGTCGCGAACAAATGTGAGCATAGACAACTTCAACACTACCTATAAAGAAAAATATCGACGAATCTTCTCGAAAAACTTTAAAGCAAACAAGAATTTGTACCGTCCCAAATAATTTGCATTTGTCATGAACCAAAATAATAAATGAAATGCAAAACAAGAACATAAGGAAATGAATGAAAATGACACAGATTCTTTATAAGTCTCCCCCCTTGATTACGAGCACTAGAGAAAAGACGCAGCAAAACATGTCAGCGAATGAAGATAACAAAGAGGAGATCAGTATCCTTAAAAATTCAACTCCGCCTATCGACCGTCAAGCACATCTGCATATGGTGGTAACATCAAACTATCGTGCTTGCAATCTATTTGCTAGTTGAACCTCCACAAAGATGTATCTATAACGATTTGTCTTCTGTTTGTTATAGTTTTGTATCCTAGTCGAGATGCTTCTAAAAAATTCAAATTCGTCCCTGACAAACATATCGTAGGTATTGCCGTGTGAAGGAAATTGATAGTATAGTGAAACGTTTTCCCCCCTCCTCGTCGATATGCATATGGAGCTACTGAACTGACAATGCTCAACTAAGTCCGCTTGACGTAGTTGAACTAAAGACGATGATGACACGATGGCAACTTTCGGTTGAAGGAATTTATAGTTCAGTTCACCCATTCACTCGTCCGAGCGTACCTCCTTGCTTGGCTCTTTGACGATGTCGTTTGGCTTGAATAACAAAGTGGGATTTTAAGTGAATGACTTTTATCCTTGGGGGTCCAACTTTGTTCTTGTTCTGGTGATGGTATCGGAACGCGTCACTATAAAGACAGGAAATGAAACAGTACAGCGCAAACTAGTGTTGTCGATGATATCCTTGCAACTCCTGTCTAAGCTGGCTGTTCTGTTAGAGCAAATATTTTTTTCGTGTCATCTTTTATGAAACATTTCCTAATTTTCCTTTCATAGCTCCTCAACATTTTCACATTCTATATTTAGTCTTAGTGCTTGTGCTCCATTTTTCTTCCCGATTCATTCAAATTCATTTGCCCGTCTTAGTCCTGATATGGTTCTTGCTGGAGTGGTTCGAGCAGGCAATTTTTCTCCACTTTATTTTTCGAGGATTTTTCTTGGGCGTTAGATGAAACGGAAGTGTAACTAGAACCGATGAAAGTCTGTACGGTGAAATTACTGATTTCGGGGAATTACATTGACTTCCCACCGCCGGTTTCCTTTCCGTACTTTTGGGAATTGTTGGTCGTGCAGCTTGGGATTACACACTAAGTTTAGTCGGTCGTCATGGAGGATCGTTGCAAATGCAAGGATAGAGAAATAAGGACTGCCAGCGTTTTTTGAATGCTGATATAATGTTTAAGAAATCATGGAAATATTGAGCCCTGCGAATTTGGGTTACAATATTTTTGTGAGTGTGGAATCGAGAAGTTTCTCAAAAAAAGAAAATGGCAAGAGCATGTTTCGTATTGTATGCATATATGTGGTGCAATTTATAGCAAGAGGTTCATAGAATATGTTTCTTTTGTTTCTTTACTCTCAAGTTAATTTTTACGATGAAGATCCGCATGGCCTTGTCTTGTTTGCTTCGAGGGCACGCTTCCGCTCGTTGGGAAGGGTATATCCCCGCGTTCTCATGTTATCCTTTTTCAAAATAATAGCCTACGTTTGGCAAGATTCGATAAATTTTCATTGACAATTAGATTTGTGGATTGGGCTGGATCTCTCACAAGCAGAAATGCAGCACTTCACTTGGTGCTCATCCGGTGCCAAGTTTGCCGATTATGGAAATCGCTATTTGATTTTTCATGTGCAATATATTTCATATCTGCGTGGTACGAATCCTCCCCAAAGTCCATTACAGTAAACACCATTCGACATTAAACCCATTCGTTTGATGCCTTCATACCCATAAACATCCTTTAGAATCGATACAGGCCCATGCACCCAGCACAAGAAGTACGAAGAAGACTCACATATCAACCAAGCCATATGGGATTTTTATTTATTTTTATAGCTATAATCTTCCAAGTATTTGTTATCGTCTTTGTCGTTGTCATTGTCGACATCATTGTCGTCATTTTCGGTTTTGGTCTTGGTCTTCGTCTTGGCTTTTATGTTTCCTCTCCCCTAAGATTTTAAGCCTATTCGCGTAAGACTTTAAAGCCCCTCAAATGTGGCGTGAAGTAATTCGTGAAGAACAAAAGCAACAAATAAGTATCTCTTTCTATATTTATATTTATTATGTATAACAGCTAAAAGTATACTAAACACAACCACCAAACACGAGAAGAAAAATAACGACAGGACCCACAATCTAGATATACAATTCATTTGTTGGTTCTTGGGTTTTTCTGTCGATTTTTGTTGTTGTTTTTTGTCTTTTGCTTAGAGTGCAGAAGACGTCGGCAATAAACGACATTGAAAGACGACGAAAACGACGACGAGACAATAATCAGTTTATTGTTGCGTGATATGAATAATCTCGTCTTGGGAGAATAATTATGTGGGATGCGATTTAGATAATATGGTTTTGCGAGATTTTTTCCTTCCATTTCTTGGGTCGACAAGTATATCATTGAAGAGTGGTTGGGTGAATTATCATCATGGGCGCGACGGTGGAGGAGTAGATGGAAAGTGATGGCGGAGGAAGAGATTATTGAAATTAAGGAAGATATTATAGAGTTGAAAAAAATCCTAAAAATTATGATTATAAATTAGGGGATCGAATTAAAGAGAAAATTCAGTAGCAAAATGGTATCGGCTTAAGTTTCAGACGCCAAAAGTCTTTCCTTAATAGGCTACAAAGTGGGAAGGACGATAATGCAAGAAATGATTAGGTTTATCAGATGAAAGTTTAAGACTGTCGCTGGAATATTGCCATTTAGTTTAGGACGATGCTTTGATGCTTACCGCGTTTTGAATCCTGATTTTGAACGATATTTTATTGATTGCTAGCTAACTCACATTGCACCGCGTTTGTATTGAGTAGATGATATTTTTGTTGAAACTTTAATAGTATTCATAGCCATGAATTGTGCAATTTACCTCCAACATTGTCCTTATTGCGCGCTACAGTCCTTACAGCATTACATCAAGTTGGTATAGTATTTCATGGCGGCATAATATGAGTATTACAAGACCTTTTACCAGAACTATTTAGGTTGAGTCAAGGTTTTGTGTTGATATGGAGTTGAGCGTTTGTGTTTCCGAGGGTAATGAGGAAAGACGAAACCCTTCGCTTTTTTTGTTCAATGTTCTCTTTTAGTTCGCATACATTTATTGAATACATCAAATAATTTTTTTGTACCTTCGGAGAGAGCATGTTTTGTCTATGTTCCCGAAACAGGCGTACGTTATGATATCCAACCCTCCTTCCCTGTACATTTCTTTTCTCTAGACTCCTTTTTACTTTTTTTTGAGGCAAATAAGAATTGGGAGGGGCTTAATCGCATTTATTGCAAAGAGGTTCTAAGATTTTAAAGATAATTCTTGTGCATGCGCCAACCTTATTTAAGTTTCATGCATGGATGCGGTCTTGAAGCAACCCTTGGGGCAATTTCGTTTGACTTCTTCCATCTTCATGGACTTCTTTGGAACACTGGTCTCTCTCGTAACCTTCCTACAACATGTCAAAACGACCATGCAGAATATCAAGAATTGCTGTAGCTACATAGATAATTGATAGTTGTCTGAAGTTTGTTGCAAACGTAATGGTCTCGAACTTTTTAACTTTTTGATATTTGCCGACAATTTGATTTAAGTGAAAAGTATTTAATTCGTGTTTTCCATACAAATTTAACACATGGGGAAAATTCGAGTCCGTTGCGTTCGCAACGACGCAGACTTCGTATACCTTTATTTATACCAGTTTCGCATTCCTTAAATTGGCATCTTCCAACGTGAGTTCTACGTTTTCTGCTCAACAGACCGCCCCGAACTTGGGATCTTTAATCGAATTGATGCCTTGCTTGAAGAAATTTTGCTATTTCTAAGCCATGGCTATACCAGTATGTTAGCTATTTCACAAGAGTCCTCAGAAACGCAAGTTGTTTCTTTCAGAAAATTCTGATGTATTGACTAAGCAAATCCTTATTCCCTATATTTTGCAATAACTTCCAGATAAACTTGTTCCTTAAACTGCCTTTCGGTTTATTATTGCTAGATCTTTACGAAATCTTTTTACCTTTGATGTGTGTAACGAAAAGTCCAAAAGTAACATCTTTGTCACTAGACTCTCTGCTCCTTGACCATTTCGACGCATCTTCTTGTAGATTTCCATTTTAATTTGTTATTCTTATTCCTTTCCGTTTTTCAACACACTCACGTAACATCTTATAAACTGCACCATGAATTGAGTAGATCATAAGAAAGGTTCGTGTTCTTGGGTCTCTCTTTACTTCTTGTGTTAATTTAAAAATAAGCCTTCCAAATTTCAAGGGAGATTAAATGAGATTATTCAGAAAGAGAATGATTTGCAAAATTTAAGATTCCAAACTGTCTAAACAGTATCAAAGGACAATATTTGAGAGGTCCTTTAAACTTTTCTAATCGTTCGTTTTGGATTCCTCATAGTCAACCTTCTGCCCTTACCATGGGAAATGAATTCAAAAATGTAAGAAATAATGACGCATCCGCTATTCGGAATACTCTTCCCTACGTAGACATATATTAAATCGAAATGACAACAATTGGGAAATATGTACCCGGGAAAAATCCTGGTATATCGTAGGCAAAAACAGACATTGAAACTCCGCTAGACGTAAACTTTTTTGTGACATTTTTATAATAGACTTTTCCGTACAAAGTTAATCTGCTTAGAAAACGAGAAAGTTTTTCATATACCAAACCAAATGCAGAGAATAGGTAAGTGGAGAACATGCAAAATGTACCAACAACAATGCAACAGGATATACATGTTAGTAAAAATAACAAATTTGTGGTTTCTGGGATAGAAAAATGAGAGATCTAATACAAAGAAACTTTGTCCCGCATTACTCATCCCGTGCGTGTTTTTACACTTATGCTGGTTTTGTTTAACGGTTCATGATTTTCACAGTGTTGATCTGAAGGATACCAAATGAGAGCGGCTTTTTAATTCTGTTTATAAAGCAAAATAGTGGTGGCGTGTCTTTGTTCACGCTAAGAGTATAAAGCTTCGGTCAATCAATCCTTAGGGAAGACCAGTTCGTGATAGATTTCAAATATTATACTTATGAAATATGTAATACCCACTTATCTCTGCAACAGATCAATTCTGCAATTTCTTTAATTCGAAGGACATGACAATGCTTTCGTAAATTTTTATAATCGTTTAGAGGTTGTGCACAAGCTATTACACAATTGGACGGATTCTCATAAATTTTGACTGCACTGAAGGATTATCACGTGTTCGTTAATTTATACATATCCTTTTGGCTCTTAAATTATTTCAGCACATGTAGGAGACGAACGCGCGATCACTGAGATTTCATATGCTTGACTAGCAGTATCACCTGTTTATGACATGGTACCTTTACGAAGCCGTAACTGGAAAATATATTCTTTATTTAAATATAGAAAGTCTATACAAAGAAAATTGCTCACGTGTAGCAACCGTTTTGCTTTTTCCAATAAATTCACAAACATATTGTCCCTACACTGTAAGCAAAGCAAAAGCAAATCCGAATACTGGCATGAAACTGGCTCCTTAACAATGCAGCGAGAGTTTATCAACAAAGCTTCAACTTTTTCTTACCGTCATCGTATCCCGTTATTCCCGCAACATATCTAAATTTTCATTCTCTAATATCTCGAGTTTCGTCTTTTTACACCCTTTTAAAACACCCTCAAAGATTACCCCAGTCTTTGGTTGTGCCTTCTACCCTAAGGACAAAGGGACACCCAATTCCACTATCCATTCCTCGAAGAAGCAGCCCAGCAAGATTTATTACAGGAATTTGTTAAAAAACTTTCACTTTGCATTAAATTAGAGGGTCGTTCCGGTGAAAATCTACTTGGAATAACAACAGTTCGTTGGGATAGAAAAGCGAATCCTTCTCTTCGACCGAAAAAAGTGCCTGTTTCAAATGTTAAGGAATGCGAGAGTAGAACTGAGCAAGGAAAAAGTTTAATGTATTTCGGTCGGTGTTTATGTGAAGCTATTTTTCCTGGGTAGTTGTGTGATCTGTTTTGCTATTTTTTCCTCCTTCGTACTCTTGTTCTTCGTAGGAACAAGGGTAGCAGCGAGCAGAGGAAGATAAAAGTCGAGGGAAAATGGAGAGCTTATATGGGATTCTTTGGAAAGTCAAGTATACGCCAGGTTTACATATTGAATTTGGCAATGCACGGTTGGTAGGGTAAAAGTTAGCAAAAGGTAGGATGCGATTGGGATGTTGGGTTAAAATGCCTTTTTTGGTAAAGTCTTGAAAAAGATGTTGATGGGATTTTATACCCTCAAGTAATTCGCTTGTAAGGTGTTCAAGTGCTGTTGAATGTGTAAATATGTTGTGCTCAGTGAATTTATGTTGCTTAGCACTAATTCAATTGGCTTTGATTAAATATGTTCTTCAAAGAGTTGAAAATTGTTGAGCTGGCACAACACGGTTTCGGAAAGGGTTTTAGATAATAATTCTGGCGACAAGTTTATCCTATTTTTAGGCTTTTGGCACCTGTGCAAACATCTTGTCCTAAGTATTTGATCTTCCACATTTGACATTGATTTCTGTTCCTCTGTCTTAAGAGAATTAAAATTTCAAGTGTTTCAAAATATTCCTGGAAATTTTACCAACAATATGTCATTTCAAAAACTCGTCTATTACAAAACCGATTGACTGACTTAAACTCCGTAGAACCTACTTCCTACAACTACCTATATCCTGTTCTTCTCGTTCGCTCTTTAAATTCTAGCATCCTCTCGATATCATCGTTGTCAGAAAAGACGTTCATGAAGCAAATATGACATTATATATGACAGCATCCCTGAAACTCCTGAAAACACTGAAAGCAAACAGAATTATCCGTTTGTCAACAATATAGCATCAGAAACTGTCGAGAATGTGGAAAAGTGAAGATGGATGATGTCGAGATGAAAAATATGTTTGCTAGAGGCATGTGGAGTTAGGAGCGGTGGAGATGGAGGTTGGTGGATTGGCTGGATAGCTTTTATGAAAGTTGCGGTTATACAATTTGTGTAAGAAAAATGTTGATGGAAGCAGGCAGTCAATGAAAATTGTTTGTTTATAGAAAAGAATTCTTAGGGGGAAATATGAAATTCCAACGTCATTTGCCATTCAAGTAATCTAACGTTTGTTTCATCGTATTGTACGCCATTTAACATTTATGTTCAAACTATAATTGATCTGCAACTCTCATATCATTAGCAGCATTTTTTTCTGATAATCAAATCAAATAAAACCAGTAAATCAATAACACATGAGTCGTAAATAGTCCCAGAGTTCCCATTTACAAAGGAAGATTATCCTATTTTTCTAATAACTTTAAAAATGAGTTTGAAGAAAGTCGTAAAATTTTAAGAATAAGATTTCATAGTTGTGCTTAATCGACAAATCATTCTGATTTGCGCAAATCTACTGAAAACCTTCACTAATATCAACAGCGCTAGAAATTATCTGAAGATTTATCGCATAAACAAAATATATTTTTTGCATCCCACTTCTGACACCAATATTTGCAGGTTTCAATTGACAGAACCGCTTTCACGGCCCACCACATTTAAGGAATGAATATTTTTCTTAATTTCTGATACCTCAAATTTTATACGCTCATTAATTACCCTAAGATTTCCATAAGAAAAATCTCTGTAAACTTGTTTAATGACTCTCAAAATAAGACGGCTATATCTTGACCTCACTTGACGCCCGTAACTCTCAACAACATGAACAAGACAAATGAGAGAAAAGGACTCTTTGAGAGCGAGCAATATTTAAAAATCAAGTACTTGTTTTTCCTTACCCTATTACACCTTCATGCTATTACTCTTTTAAGCTATCCTTCTTCATGCTTATGAAGATAGATTTTAATTTTCTCTCGTTTTTCTTGTCTCGTTTCAGGTAAGTGCTTGTTGCTTATTTTGTAGACTGTTCAGGCGATGCCCACTCCGTCCGAGAGCTAAAGCAAGAGTCAGAAAAAAGGAATAGGGAGGGAACACAGAGAAGTTTTTTTTTCTGAACAATAAGAGTAAGATTAAAAGGATTCTGACGCGCGAATCCCTTCTAGGTGGCTGCTTGGCTAATTGCTAATTAAGTGGAGAAGCAGTATTTCAAATACTAACACTTTTTACCATAGTATCATTCGCAGGTAGAAGCGTTGCCGACGTAAATACAATTAAATTTAAGTTCTAAGTGAGATGGTGATGTTAAAAGGATGCCGCAAATAATAATTGCTGTCATGCTGTCGTATTTAGCTAAAGGAAATTCTATTTTCGTTTTTCCCTAATGATGCCAGAGGATAGGTCAAGGTTAGCTTTGAGATATACCCTCAACCCTTCAGAGAATCCTCCCGAGCATTATTTCAAGTAGAATTAAAATGAAACACCTTCTGTATATGAGGCGCCGATTGATCCAGAAAAGGATAACTTTGATAATTATCTGTTACACGTGCCAAATCTTGTGTATTCAATACTAGCGAAATCAATAGCGTATCCTCCTCTGAACTTCGTCCACTGCTAATACTGATGAAGCATCACCACTTCCCAGTATGTACTCAATTTGTTGCTACTACCTTTTGACTGAAACTGTTTTTGCTTCCACGAGTCTAATTATAGCAATTTCCTTTGTGTGGAACACCGAAAGCGTAAGCGATTTTTGTAAAGAGATTAGAACTGAACCTCCCTGGTCGGCATTACAAACGTCGACGTTGTCATTTGGAAGCAGCAACTACGTCTAATTAGCCAATTATGTAACAGCAGTACATAATTAAGTGCTTAGTTTTGCGTTTATATTTCCACTTTCTACCCGGACTGGTATAGTTTCTCCGGTCCCCCAAGTCAATTCACCAACGCCTGCTTCCCAGCTTGCTCAGCAAGTGGTCGTTGAGTTCCTTTTCAAATGGCCGCTTTTTATCATTCATGGGTCGAACTTGTATTTTTCATTAGATCACATATTAAGATGTAGCCTTCGGCACAGGCTGCCCCGGAGAGTAAGAACAACTGAGGATTTGACCTCATTCGCTTAATAAATTTGGGACAGTGTACATTGGTAAATATTCTTAATTTCTGCATATGGAACGGATTCAGTTTGCGGGTGGCGATTCATGAAATCTAAACTAATTTGACTTGTAATTGACGACTTCACATTGCATTCATATGCACAGAGATACCCCTTTGTCCAAGAATTACCACCAGTCCGGAAGACTTGAGTTCAGGCAGTCTTTGAATCTGTAAAACAGTCCTCATCAAGTATCCTTAAATGCATTCAATCTTATGATTTATTCAATCATCCGATTTGCAGTGAATAGGAGGTTATGAAATTCAATACGGTCATGCACAAAAGTGCCGATCGCGATTTGAAAGCGAAATAGCTGTTAGCGAACTCGTGTGCTTTACTTGCTTAACCTATTCCTGTATTTACATGCATACAGACGAGCATTTGCCATGGTTGGATCTGAACGGAAGAGGAAAACAGGAATTCCCTCCCTGAAGTGCTGGAAGCTGTGATGTAAATTCATATATAACACGCCGACTTCCAAGTTAATAGTGTTGGCATTACACACCGAATAGAACACGAGGAATCCGAGGACGATAAAAATTCTTTTCTTCTTTCCTTTCTCTAGTAGTTGCAAAGCAAGCATATTGCAATTCGTTCGTAGTGACTAGCATTCAGGATGCATCTTGCACATATAGTTCAGTGTTAACATTCTTCACTTCATACGTATTCTGAACACTCACTCCATTCTAAGAGGCGAAAGAACAGAACAAAACGCAGACGTGATTCCTCGTTCGCCGTTTCCATCTTGGTTTGTTCTGACATTTTTTCTTCATATTTCATGTGAACATACATGGATCAGCTCCACATATCACGGACGTAGAAATATGTTAGGCATGGAACACTATTTAGACTGCTAGTCAGGGTCTACGTATCCTGACATGGTCCTCAACTCATGAAGTTTTCTAAGTCATCCTCGTCATCGCCTCCTTGGTTGTCTTCGTCTTCACTGCATCACGATGCGGCTCCATTTTGCTTCCTCTTTTTCTATTATTTTGTTGAATGCGGAGCTTAGGTAACATAAAACGGACTTTCGCGCTTTGAAAAGCAAAGGAAAAGGCTTCCTTTCTGTTTGCTCATGTATGCCTTATTTCCTATTCACCCACAACTCAGCGCAACTTGGAGTGTCGTGTGTGCATAAATCTTTAGCGCCAGTTGTATGCAAATTGATTGTCGTATTTTGACGCTTTAAAGCATATTTTAAATACCACCAGAGGCAAGTTTCGTTGTACATACGAAGACGATGACGGTTCATAAGACGAGGACAAAAAGTAGGACTCAGAGGAAAAAAATGTCATAGTGTATGGAATTGTCATATATATATGAGCAAAGAGAGAATGTGTATCAACGGCTGTAAGATTTAGTACGGGGGATGATGGACTGAGAAGAAAGTATTCAGAGGTCAATGTGAGATTATGGTGTTTTAGGGTTCATTAAGAGCAGCTGAACATACTGTGACATTTGCATTTCACTTTAAATAAGTTTACACACCAAGATCTACTATTTATAAACATACTAGAACAATGTCGATACAAAGGTAATGAAAGACGCGACGAAAACAACCGAAAATAAATCAAATAAAACAATAATATCGTTTCATTCAATAGAGTCGAAATGGCTACTGAATTTGAAAAACAATTTTGACCTCCTGGCTTAAGAGTCACAAAAAGAGACATGTTTTGCTTAACTTTACGTTGACTTCGGTATGTCATGCCATTTTAGTGAAAAAAACCATTTAACACATTTCTCTGGGCTAGGATGCCCTGCTAGATATCATACACTTCCTTCAAGTGACAGGAACGCGTTCTTCTGGAAAAAGTGGCAGCAGGCGAACTGCTATTGAAGAAATTTCCCTGCCTTTCTGCCTGCCCTCTGCCGATTAAGTATGCATGGTTATGACTGACTGCTGATTGTTGTTAGAAACAAAAATATTTGACACATAAAATTATTTGTAAATTTCTCGGATTTGAAAAAAACTTGAATCTATTTAAATTTATACCTAGGCCCGAATCCCACGTAGATTATTGCATTATACATTGACAAAGACGGTCAATGCCAGTTGTTTTGGCCGCTATTATCTATTAATTATGAGTGTGCTGAGGCAGGATTTGGTTTATAGGTGTGCCAAATGCTTTGCGTTTCGGCATATATCATGTATAATTTTCTATGTAGCCGAGGTGGCCGCAACACACATCCAAACTAAATTCTGCGTTCCACCAGTCTTTCCGTATAAAATAGAATCTTTTCTATCTTATCAAAATTCCCCTTCCAATTGTTGTTTCCCTGAAGTTCTGAATTCATCACATCAAATTTACACATATTGGGTCCTTGGATAGGTAGCACAACTATCCTACTTTTTAAGTGCAAATATTTCGTTGTCCTTTAAAAAGTACCTCAAAAAAATCCAGGTACGGTAAGATGCTGTTGTATTGCTCATTTCGGAATAGATAAATCTGATAAATTGTTAACTTCCCTTTGAATCCAGTTAAACTAGTAATCCTTTCTCTGCTCTTCATGATATTCTCCCTCCTTATGAAAATTTAGATTTCCTGAGAAATTTCTATTGATAAAATAAGGCTTTATTTTAATGATAATGAATTTTTCCCCGTTACCTAAAACATTCTTTTTGCCTAAGAACCAGTTTTGTTTTGTGTTTAGTCCTTGTTTTTATTGAAATCATTAATTCTACCTCCTGCAATCTTACCAATTACTGTAGTTAGGGTCGTTGCAAGCAAACAAATTTCCAAAAAGACCTTTTTTCCCATTTTGGATTTCATGTAGTACCTTGAAAATGTCTGTTTCGTCCTTGTTTCATCCCCGAATTCGGAGCAAGAGAAAAGCCTCTTTTGTCGTATTCCAAGTTCCACTTCGCTGATGTGCTCGTGGAAACTGGTTTGAAACAGCTTTTGGTCTGTCCAAGTTTCGTTATTTGACATTCGGGACAGATGATTCTGTAAACTTCGCTGTTTTAGTATTTGCTCTTCGGGTCCTTTTTAGATTCCAATCTGTCATATAAACTCTATTCCGTAAATGATGGTATTTGAATAATTGTCATTCTTCACAATATACGCTCTAGGTTAGACGGGGTTAAAGTTTGTTCCTGGTTCTTGTTTCTCGTAAAACTTAATGTACGGATGCATTTCATTCTGCATATCCTTTTTTCCGTCAATTCCCGTGTGTGTCAATTTTCGGTCAAAGAATTATCGATGTATTCGTTTCTTCTCGTTTCTTCTGAGTTTTCTCTTGTCGAAATAGGAACGGTTAAAAGATAATTTACAGACAGTTTAGGCGGTCATTTTATGAAAGAATAAAATATCAGATTTAGAGTGAAGATTTTTCGGTTGACCTAGAAATTACATGTACCGTTAGTTCTAGTCCAAGGAAAATAAACTGCGTTGGATTCTTCCTTCATAGTGCGTACGTTATCCCCATTGGTCTTGTTGATTTTTTTTCTAGTAAGGTATTTGCTCCACAGAAAATACCTTCTCTTGAAATCTTTCCTAAATTCTATCCGCAAACTAATCACTGTTTAATGAGAACAGAATTACTACGCCTGACGTCGCCTATAAATTCGGAACTTCAGATGCTTCACTCCGATGTAGAATTTTGTAAATTTTGCACACGTCTTCGGTGTTGCCGTTCGTTTCTATAAAGAACTGTCAAAGCAGTCCACGGTTTGCCTTATTTGGATACCAGGCAAAAGTTGCTTGACAAAAAAATAAGTATGTATTCTTGCTCACTCGCTGTACCTCGTTCCTTCCTGATGAATTTTTCTCTATTTTCGCCGTTCTGAGCATTAATACTTAACTCCTGTTCATAAAAAAATTGTTTTTTAGTCCTGCGGAACGTTGCGGGGTAATAGAATAGAAGAGAATATAATAATAACATAATAAAAATATAAATAATAGAATAGAATTTTATTTTCAAAAATTCTCGAATGTTCAACTGCAAATCATATATGGACAAGTATCCAATTGCCCACTTCGAACACAGCTGCAAGCATAATTTATGTAACATATCGACCAACATCGAAGGCAATCCATATAATGCCCTGCAACAAAACATAACATATCAAACGAAATGAGATTTTATGAAAACAGCAAAAGAAAAAAAAGATAGGACAACTCGATACACAATGCTACTTCTCAGAGTGCCTCGAGGATGTTGCGTTCGTTGCTGAAGCTATAAAAGAAAAACCATGAATAAAGAAGAGACTTGTTCTGCAGGAGTCAAGCTACAAAAAAAGGGAGATGTAGTACAACATTCTTCTCGGATGTATGATGCATGTATCAAAGGAGACGAAACAATATTGACGACGAATTGTTGACATGAAATGCAATCGATTTTGATGTAAAAATGTTTTATTTAATAAATATACAAGAACAATGGAAACTGAACAAACATATCAGAGGGAAAAAGTGGCGCGCGTAAGCCGGATCTCCGTGGCAGAAGAACTGTACGTAGGGAGTGATAAAAGGATGCATTAAATCACAAATCAGATTTTTTTCGCAACAAATCCATACATGGTAACAAGCGAACATGGTTTTCGGCGGCTTACTTGCTTCGCCTGGAGCCTCGAAATCATTTTGAAGTTCATAAATAATTTGTTCAGTGAATAGCTGGGGAGAATGTCAAGTGACTTCCCTGATTAAACAATCAGTGCAGGCGAGAAACGTTAAGACGAAATGCCTGCACCGTTTGGATGCGGAAGATTCGTAGTTTCCGAATCAGACCCACCCACCCTCAATCGCAAACCATATTCACTGGAAAAGCGGCCCCACTTCAATAAATCTTTTCATCCAGCTACTCCACTATGTTCTACATACTTCATTCTGGCGTCGGGTTCAGAAAAACAAGACGATTATTAACGACTGACTACCCTTAAGAGTCTGTAGATATTCTGCATTGAGTCCATGACGGCATCGTTAGCACATTTCATAGTCTTCTTGCATCGCTCGCTGCATTCTTTGCCTTACCTTTTTCTGAACTTGAGATGCACCCTTGGAATGACTTGGTCCCCATCGCATCAAACTATTCACTTATGATTCTATTTTACCATACGCAGTAGCGAACAAGAAAAATTTCCTCGAATCCGAGCTATAAAAACGATATTGAAAAGATGGATGCTCTTAGCTTTTTGGGTGAGTTCACACCACATGTTTTCCTGCACCTACTCGGGCTGTTGTTGAGGAGCTACCAGAAGACCTGAGCCACTGCTTCAGGTCGCATGGGAGCGATTAAATTTATTTGTGAACTCTGGCGTGCGCTCTTCAGGCCGCCGTTGTCATTGTCGTCATCTTGGAGGGGGCATTGGACTTGATACCGAGGTTCTCAAGAAGGATGCAGCGGTGGGGTGAATGGAGCAAGTTAGCCATGTAAATCTGGTAATTTGTCATGAATGTGAATTGTATGGTTGCGATTGATAATTGATTTACGGGCATATCATATGCAAGATGGTAAATGGTGATAAGGACCTTGTTGAGAAGTGGCAGATATAGTTGAATGGGTGATTTGAGAATTAATAGCGTAATCTGTTGGCGTGTTAATTGTTTTGCCGGCAGCAATTTAGGGGTGTAATCGAGATATTTATTAGCTTGATGGTAAGTCGGTTAGTCGAATCCAGGGGCTAGAGATTATCACAAGTAAATTTAAATAGTCTATTGCCAATCTTTACTTTAAGAATTCAGAATTAAAGATCTTTTTCAATGTAATTCATAAACTTTTTTTTGCTGCTTACTTTTTCTTCGATGTAGCTTTGAGCGCTTTTTAGGTTGTAATCTAGAGTACTTTTTAGAGCCGAAATTTATCAGACAAAGGCCTGCTGCAGATCTTTCTTTTTACCGCATAAACTAAATGATGAGGCATCTACAGTCCTGGGAACAGATCTTGAGAACCACTGTCCCATGTTCTGTGTTCTGTTTTCAACCACGTTCTGTTTTGTTCAATAAGGATCTTGTTCTGTTTTCGATATGGATGTGGGCGATTTGGTTAAGGCGCCTTCCCATCAGGTGAAACGCAGGTCGGTATATGAGCTCAAAGATTTGGGAAATCAAGATGAGCTTAAAACAAAAGTTTCATTATAAGCAAAGTCTACCAGACACTGAAAATTGCAGAGTTGTAGTCGTCGTGATGTCCTTTGTCCTCCGTTCATTCCTGTATATCTTCCCTTTTCCACCTTTAACGCTAAATTCTTTTTGTTTTTTTGAATCTTTGTTTTCTTGGACCGTTGTTTGTCGAACATTATGGGAGACGACAGTGAACTCATGCTTTATGACTATACCACTCTCAGAATTCTGATGAAACTCATACGATGAGCACTAAAGCATGTCCTTTTAATAATTTCCAAAGATTTCCTTTCGAAAGGGATAAATCATCAAAATTTACGCTTAAACCACGTATTTGTCGGAACTGGTTCAACCAAGCCCTCCATTTTCAAAAATGAACCAAAAAATTTAGACGCTTTTAAAATTAAAATTAATTAAAAAACTAATTTCAAAATCTGCCATTTTCCGAATGTCCCAAAAGGTGTAGTTAAGTGGAAATTGTTCCCTGATGATAACGGAGCCTCCTTTGACACGACCTGTGGTAATTCGAAGTCCTCAGGCTTGCAAGTTGGAAGAATGTTTACAAACCTAACGAGAGGATACCACAGGTCGCTTCATTTACTTTAAGGTTATTTGACCTTTTTGGGCCGAGTTCTTATTTTATTCTCTTACGATATTTTCTTAACAGTTTTAATAACTAGACGTTCTGAAAGATTGAAAATTAATTGTGTCCTCGTATAGCTTGAGCAGGACGACTCCATGCCATAACTTACGTTCAACGAAAAATTCTTCGTTTAAAGAAAAGTTGATAAAACATGACCCGGTTTCCTGCTCCTTCTTTTGTTTACTTCTTCATCCCTTAGAAGTCAACGACCCAATAGCGTCTCCACGAAAGTAAGCATTTTCAATACAAAGGCTCCTCTTCAAAGATTTCCCTGACACATAACGGAAATACTTGAAATCGTTAGGGAAAAATGAAAAGGACTTCGACATCTTGATTGTCCTTCCTTTCCCATTCAACCGTTTTCTCTACTCCTTGCCGCCGGAAGCCTTGCTATGGATCCATATTTCTCATCACGCCCTTCCCCTTTTTCTCGTGGCATTCGTGTTTTGTCGCTACACCCTTAGCAGCTCAGACGTTTTTACTTAACATACACAACTCATTTAATATCCTGTAAATACTCTCAATTCGATGTTAGCTGTTGACCGAGTGGCTCCGCCAACTTCGAAGACCCAACTCAACATGTTAAATAATAATAATAATCATAATAATAATAACAATGGAATTATTGTCGCTGGCAGACAAGACCCAACTTTCCCTGGCACAAGCATTTGTGACACTCTCGATTCAATCATCGTTGTCTCTCTTCCGATGCGAAAAGCGAGAATTGCTATTCGATTGTGTGACATCGAGCAGAAAGTGGCAATAGAAGTGAAAGCAGCCAATGGTAAAGGCAATAGAGTCAAGAGGACGAAGAGGAGTGGAGTGGAAGTTGAATGGGGTGTGAGGCAATCAATGATATCGTTCACTCAACTCCTCCAACACTTTTGTATAGAGTCATTTAAGTGGCTCACAAAACCAAATACTTGGAATAAATTGGTATGGATAGGAAATGGAGACCGAATGTCAGGGATAGACAAAAACCGAGTGGAAAAAGGATTCGCATTCATAGAAGTTCAGCTCGCAACAACTTCAGGAGGAAGCAGGGGACGGGCTAGCAATATGTGGCAGCCGAAATATCAATCTGCCTGTCTGACAAAGACCTGTCTACCCTCGCCAGTGAGGATTCCACTACGGAGTATGTGACTGTTTGGTAGATTGTCTATTTGCGTTTGTTTCGTCTGCTGCACTTAAGTCCTGAACACGTGAACGATTTACTTTTTTTTTGTATTTTTCATTAATATGTGGTTGGCTTGAACATCTTAGGCCTCGTGAATATATCCAAGTCGATCACGTCTATTTTCGAGTGCTCCAACTTCTGTTTACTACCCCCTAATTCGGGGCTTATGTCAACGAGTAAGTTGACTTTGCTGTGAGCCAACACTAATGGGAACACCGAAAAAGTTTATTCAAGCACTCGAATGCGAAGGACAGTCGCCACACGGAATTGTGATGTACTGAAAATGTCAAAAGATAAAATAGATTCGATTCTCAGTAAATAGTTGATAGTTAATTAAATTTTGTTGGCGATAGAAGGATATCAGTTGAAGCATTTGTTTGGGGAGAGTGTAACGAGTTAAAACTAAAGCGATTAATTGTGAATATGTTTCGACTCAATATTTCGAGAAATCGCCAGTTGGCGCTGAAATTAATGTATATTATTGACTACGATTAATATCGCAATAATATGGTCAAATTTTAGATGACCATATTATTGCGGGAATAGTAGAAAAACACGACGGGTGTAAGGGTGAATGTGGGAATCGCCATACTTCAATAAAGGACGCGTTGAATGTATCCTATAGCTTGGAATGGACCGAAATGATCTTATTGAAAATTGGTTGAATTGAATATTAAGGGAATTGTTGCACGCTTCACAAGTTACAACGAATGAGGTCTTTTCCCTAAGGCTGAGGTTAAAATTTCCCGCTAATGACTAAATGAATGAAGTCAATATTCAAAATTTTTAATAAGATAGAAAAACATTGAAAATTTTTTTTGTGCATAGTATGAAGAAAATAGAGCTGACTCATTATAGATTAAAAAATATCGAATCTTTTGAAATCACTTCGATTCAATCTATTCGGACTACAAGCACAAGTACCTGGTACAGAGAGAATATCTCAGATACCTTTCCCAGTTACAAATTTCGATTCGTTGGGGCCCTAAGTAGAGCGACGGGTCCCATTGCTGAATCAACTATACCAAGATTCTGGTCTTAGACCAAATTGTCAATGCTTTTGTATGCATACCATCATACATTTAAATGTCAAGGATATCATTGAGGTAGTAATCCATGTGGCATGCAGTTCTGACGCCACAACCAAATATATCTCTGGTTTGTCAATGAAGTAGATCTAACACAACTTATGAAAGAAATAAGACTATATAAAAAGAGGATTTGTTGTATTGATCCGTGTGCCCCTTTTAAACTCAGCGAATTATCCGCTTTCCACTCACTGAAGCGATTTATTGTCATAAGAATAAACGCCCCAAGCGTGAGATATTATTCCGGAACAATAAGAACCTATAAATCATAGCGAATGCTTAGTTCGATAAATAGAAAAAATCTAATTCGACTTATAAAAGTCACATTACCACTTCACGGTAGATTTATTAGTTTCCCATGTTTACGCCTAACAAAAAGCAAATTAAGTGAAATATTTTAACGGTATATTGAATATATTCTTCCATGTATCGACCCAAAAATACATAAATTCAACGAAGTATGTAAATTTAGTCAGTGCAGGACACGAAGAAGGAATAGAGCTCAGTTAATATCCCAAATGAAGTTGTTCGTGAGAATGTGTTGTGTGAATCCAAAAGTAAACAATCAATGGCGGCACTATATCAATTGCTGTGTCCTTTGGACTCGTCCTTTTTTTCCCAGTCATAGAAAATCTAATGGACTGTCGATTATTTCCAATCACAATGAATGAACCAACGGGAGGAGCAATGCTACAAGGAAAGTTGGAGATCTTACAAGACCGAAATGGCATAAAGTTACTTGCAGCAATCACGCAAAGCTCAAGTCTCCCTAGAGGGAAACTCCTAATTGGATTCAGACACGAAAAAGCTAAACCATTATCATGAGCATCGACGTTTCAATGAATGGATAGATGTAACGTGAAATAGAGAAAAGAAGAGGTCTAGATTACCATGAGAATATTAAAAAGGAATGGATGAAGGAATTTGCAGAGAGGGGGGAGGGGGTTCGTCATACTTTTGTTGTAGAAAATATCCGTTTATCTCAATATGTCTATTGAAATGTCTTAAAATTACGCCATTTCAAATGTTTTATTGTATATCCTCAAAGAAACTACTAATGGTAATCTTTGATGTTACATATTTCAATTTAATATCGTTGACTTTGCCACGATGCAAACTTCACACACCTGCAAATACAATGTCACACTTAAAGTTAGCACATATCAAAAAAAGAGTCGACTTCCATTTACTCAAAATTTGTTGTCCCTCAATTTTTCATGCCCACCCATTTCCATTATTTGAAATTTGACCTTTTTCCACGCTTGCTAGATGCAGAAGCCACCAATAAACGATTTTTTTGTTGCTGATATAACATTCTTAACTACATTCCCACAGCATCACCTACTTAGTTAGTTACGTTATCCAGTATACACTGTACTATGTATACACTGTTTTTGATACAGAATCTAATATTTTGCCTATAATTTACGAGTGTTCATTCAATCAGCTCGACGGCAATAAATCACACGATGAATCTTCACGAGAGAGGTCCTTTTGTAGCGAAATCGCTAGCGCGTTGACGTTGAATGGAAGATAGGACAGGTAAGCGAAAGTATCATCCAGAGAGAGTGTATCTTAGGAGAGCTAAAATCTTACCGACCGCAGTGAAGGATATATAAACTAAGTACACATAAAAAGGAAGGGAACGTACAGAGAGAAGATCCCTTTCATCAAAGTTATTGACATCGGTCGCCATCAATATCTATATCAGTATAGAATCAATGATTTTCGAATTCTTTTTTACATGGTTGTCCTTTATTCGTGTATGACACAACAGCTATATAAGAATCAAATTTTAGTGTGAGAAAAGCAATTTCACTTTTCTCATAGAAAGAATGTTTTGAAAAAGAAATTATGCCTAATTTATCATTACCTTTTTAAACAGAAATAGCGCGTTAAAGTATTGAAAACTTGACTAAAAGTGACAGTATCACAATGGTAGTCTGGTATTTGCATTAAAAAGGGTCTCATTGTTCCATTAAAAAACATTTCATTCATTTCACAAACCAGTCAAATATCATGTACATAAAACAATCCTTGTTCCAGGTAATTAGATTGTAATTAGGACTTCTGCTATCGGAAACCTTATATATCGTTTTTACGAGATTTAGTGGTGACAAATTGATAAATTAGCAGAAATTCATGATTACATCTATATAGTCCGACAATGCTGGAAATGTTCTTTAACTGCGTGGCGGAAACGGCGGTTTTCATCGTTTACTTAGCAGAACGATCTAGCTGTGCCGCAGATCGCGATATGCAAAGCCAAATCAAAATCAAAAAATCGTTCTACGAAAATCCAACTAGAACTCGAAAATTTCATTTCTCATATTTACTTTCCATAAGGCCTTGTAAGTGAAGCGTTGCGATGTCCCCAACAACGTCAGACATGCTTAGGTCCTCCAGTATTATAGTTAGACATCTTCAATGTAAATTGGTGCCTTATTACGATGTAATGGGGGACGGTCATTGACAAGTCTCAATGCTTGTCTACAGAGTCTGCGTGGTTAGTCCTGATCAAGTAAAGTAACAATATTAAAACGTGTGGCTTTATGTTAGGCACGATAAGCTATGCCAAATATTAGACCAGTCATGAAGATGTTCGTATGGTTAACATGCGAATGGAAAGCTGTCAGGAGTCAAGGCTTTAACATTGAAATTTGCCGCTGCTCTGGTGTAGGAATGTCTTTCAGAATGTCCAACTTTTTTGTCACATTTTGTATTACATCAAGTGCTCTCTGCCGTCGAAATTGATTGACACAAGAACCAATCATAATACATATCTCAAACAAAATTCTGTATAATTCGTTACATATTTAATATCAGTTTACGTCCTTTTTTCGATCCCAAAATCATGCAGGCATGCACTAATAACAACATCTTATACTCAAAGCTCACTGGAATTCCCAAAGGAAACATAATAACATCGTCTTCATTCGATTCAAGCAGTGAATAAACGATTCATACAAACCAAACAGATACCAATCGACAGACCGACAAACAACACATTCCCATTTGCTTTTCCGGGAAAATGTCCCCAGAAAGGAAAACTGTCGCTCCACTGAGAAATAAACAATAAAATTCCGAGATGGAGGAAAAAGAAAATCACACAGAATAACGACGACTATGACTCTAGCGGGCTGCGAAAGGACAACACTAGTTGCCAAAATATATGAGAAATTGATCACAACTGCGGATAGAGCCTTTTTGTACTCCCCATACTCTCAGCGTTCAGCTTCCTTTATCTCGACAGCTGTGGAGGACTTTTTCAAAAGGAAAGCATCGTTTCGAGCTCTTCCAAATCCCATCGACTCAAATTTGTATTTGTTTTCTGTTTGATGACGACGGACGGAATGAGTGTTTCCTTTTATAATAATATCATCTGGAATTTATATACACACTTTGATCGAATCACATCGTCCATCCTGTGTTTATCTGTTTTTCAGCCAGGCGAGTGTTCTCCGCCCTATTCGGGAGCCATCACTGCCACTCACTCGTCCGTTGGATTTTGCTCTTACAATTATCATGTGTAGTTTCGTCTTTTTTGAAATAGATTAAATTGTTGGACCATAAATGTTCAGATGTTATTTTTTCGCCTGCTCTTCAGTTTGTTATTGGTGGTATTTTGTTTTTGTGAGGAAACAGGATAATATTAATATTTCACATTTTATTGGATGGTGATTTGATAGTTTTGGAAACCCTATCGGAGGTTTTTATCATTTCAAGCGTCATCAAATTGTTGGGCTTGCGATGTTTGTTGCATGAGTGATTTAATGGTGCCATTGGTTCGGTATTTTTTTGTGGAGTTTAGTTTTCCTGTTTTGTTATTGTTTACTATTAATTTGAAGGAAGCTGCAGTCGGAATTATTGTTCCCTTACATTCTGAGGTAAAAGTGGAAAAAATTAGTGAAAAAAAATCTAATTAATGTATGCGAACATTAAAATTAATACACTAAATTGCATCCTGCTGGATGAAAGCATGTGTTCAGTAAACAGGAATTTCGCCGAAAAGCCGGTGACACCCATTGACAAGAACTGCAAATTTCACGTTTTGATGACCTGCAGCGGCCTTGGAGGATATACCCCCATCTTCAAACGACCAAGCTTCAGTTTTTGCAGGACGTTAAACCCGTAGATTGGAGACAACCTTGCGAATTTATTCAATGAGTGATATGGCAAAGTAAAGTAAATGCCCGATTTCCCAAAAACACTATTTTTACCGATGAGCCCCATTTACATCTGGCTTTCCGATAAAATATTTCGTCCTTAATACCTTCCGGAAATAATCTGTTTCAGCATCCGGACGGTGACCCATTTGATCGAAAATACAAAAAATATTTTCCAATACAGTTCTTATATGCGTCCATTTTTTCGTGTAAACTTTCATACCGATCGTCATTTGGCAAATATCAAGTCAAATGTTCATTCGTCAGCTGTCAATAACACCAACTGACAGCTATAACACCTAAGAATAGCTCGCTGAGGGCATCATGCGTAACTTCAGTCGAGAACATCATAAAGAATTTGCTGAAAGTAGCTTCTGCCTGGAAGATGGTAAATGAGCATCCACGAACACCAGAGGAAGTCTTGGGGCGTCATCGTGCAAAACAGAATACTTGAGTTACAAAGGATGGACAAAGTTCAGTTAAAATACTTGAAGAGGAATTATAGGAAACCCAATTCTAGATAAAAACGACGTGTGTACGTCATACTTCCAATAGTTCCTAACAATGTGTAATGACTCCGTGGCAGTAACTGGTCTAGGCGGTAAAAAAACTAATTCGAACCCTGTGAGGAGTACGGTTGGAAGTGAAAGTTAAAACCTGTAAAATCAGCCTTAAAAGTAATGGGGTCGATACGGCTGGAAGATAATTCGCAAAAAAAAAAACATTGCTTCTAGGGTAGGAAATTCTAGGGTAGGAAATCCATGTACAACAATACCATCAAAAGATACAAGCTGACAGCAGATCCCTACTAGCCGTATGAAGGAATGCGATGATTTAAGGCGACTCGTTCTAGTTGCTAAGGCTCGATTTTGTCTGACATCCATGTCAATGACGGATATCGAACGCAAGTCCAATTCAATCTTTAGTGTAGTCCTCATGAATTTCAGAAAATGGTTTTCTGAAAACTACACATTTGACACCAGCTGAACTTCTGTTAAAAGCCGTAAAATGAGACTTTCTGTAGAGAATGTACGTCGAAACCCGCGAAAGAAAAGAGGATGCATCTAATATGTAATTGACGGAAAAGGAGATTGACAACCGGCCAACCGACAAGTATTCTAGTAATCCAGAGCCTGAAATTCTAAACTTTTCTCCTTAACGGCATATTGTAAAAATTTTCTCATAACAGCGTAATACTCTTGACTTACAGTCGCATCCTTTTCTTGTGGTTCATAGAAAGGCATGGACCGACGTAGAAACCGTTAACTGCGAAGAGTGATGATTTGTATAAGCTGCTTCTCCATTAAAAGTTCTTTAACACTTGTAAATCTTGGTTATACGACCCGAAAGTCCCGAAAAGCAGTCTCAGTCAGCAGCGAACTATAACATCAAACCAATTGTTTTCATCAAAAAATTACATACCTGTGGTGTCTATCAAAATTAACTTGCTGGGCTTAGCTGAAACAGGATTTATGTTTAGGATTTTTGAAGTGTTATCAATAAATTCATTAAAATAGAGAATGGTAATTTAACTAACATCAAAATTTTCTCTCTTCTTGCAGGTATGTCTGATGCTAGTTAAAATTTGTTTCAAGTCATTTTTGGTACAAAGCAAAGTAAGTAGTTTGTTTATAAGATGCAGAAAGCGCCAGATCCTTTCGTTGGGGTTTGTAGGCAAATTATCCAAGGGAAGAATGGACTGATGACAGTTAATTATTTTAAATTATAGTCTAACATATCAAACTCTGCCCCGTTGTTATTATTGTTTTATTTATTTATCTGCAATTTTCATTCCATGATAGCTTCATTTCACATTCATATTCAATTTTATCTATTCAGTAATACACGCACGAGCCTTCTTACACGCTTATTAAATTTTAATGAGCTTACGAAGAACCTAAAGGAAATCGCCGGAAGCACGACATTCATGTTGTGCTCCACTACCTTGTTGTCGTGATAGATTATTTCAAAATAGTGGGAAAATTTTAAAAGTTGCTCCTGCAAGTCTCCAGCGCCATTTACTTTGTTGATAGCAGGTGATATATATATCAACAGAATGGCTACCGTTCAACACATACTAGGTGGGAATACTGCGGCACGTGGATTTTAAAGACTTATTCAAGATACACTCTCGCGTTCCTTTCCACCAGGTTCGAAAGGATTTACGTATATTATATGGCGGCTAACAATTTGTGGTGGTGTATTTGGTGTGAGATATAAATCCCCTCTCTTGTTCTCTACCTTGCTAATTGGAACTCTGATATTGACAACAATATGCTATCATGCAAATCCACTCCTTTTTCAAATCCATGTGAAGTTCCTAAAAGTAACAAGGCTGTAAAACAATAAATTATAATCTTAAATAGTTCTGAAATATTTACATTGAGTGAGCCCGTAAAACTGTCGACTGTAAAAAGGGGGTCATATTGCAAAATGCTTTTTAATGGCAGGTACGCTGCGGACAAATTAACTATTGCGAGCTATGAATTTAATAAGTCTACAATTGGTGAATGCGTCGGCAAAAAAGGCTTTTACGCAAATTACAGTCCATTGGGCTTACCTCGAATAGAGGAGTCACAGGTTTTACGGACATGGTTACATGGTATAGTTGCAACAGTGAGCTTCTCACATAAAATTTTTAATATTGGTCGTAGTCTTCTTCAGAGAAGATGTTCTACTTATTCTTCTTCTAAGTTATCCTTCTGGAATTTAGTGCAAGCCTGTAAACGTTTTTCAAATTTTGGTTTGGTCTTCCCAATGTTGCTTACTGTGGTTCCGTGCAGTTTTTCGGGTGTTTAAAAATTCTGTAAACCGTTTTTTGATTTTCTAATATTTTTATGTTCGGCTCAGCAAACGTAGCGTTTTATGTGAGGATGCGTTTCGGCTTCGTATATGCATTATCAGTTAGTCGCTGAACAAGACTAGCAGAACCAACTGATGAAGGCTACCAACAGCCAAAACGCGTCCTTGCCACAATCGCAGTATGGCCCGTTGGATGTTAGAGACAAAAAACGTTTATTTATGGCAGTCCTATTGCAATTTCAAAATTCTTTTATTTCGATCTGTCAACATTACATACTTTTTTTAATTTTTTCTAGTTTTAGTTTTCTAGTTCCTTTCGTACGTGTTTTCCAATTATTTTACTTATATATTTTGATGTTTATCTTTTTATTTTTAAGTCGCGATCAATTCATTAACGAGCAACCCCTTGGGTAAAAGGAAACATTTGTATCGAAAAGATTTTCAAAAGTTTTTTATGTCGTCTCACTTGATCGCTTCTGTTGAAAACGCGAATTTAGATAATTTTAGCACTTTTTGCGAATTTTCCAACGATGACGCAATTTTTTAATCAAGTACTTTAAATCAAAACAATTTCTTCCTCTAAATGCTTTGTCTGACCAAAACAATCACTAGACACTTCCATTAGGAGCCCATTAGCGTATGAAATATTTCAAAAGAATTCATTATATGCATATTGAATATTATTATAAATTCAGTGCATTAATTTGCACTGAATTTAATAGATACAGAAAAAGATTTTTTGCATTTAACTATCAAAAGCACGCCCAGTTTTTCTCTCCTTAATTCTACATAATGGTGGATCAGATATCGGAACGATAAATTTTTTTGTTTTCATGTAAAACCAGCAAGTAAACTAGTTATTCTCGATTTTATCTCTAAGTCCCCGATTTTATCAAGCACACCTTTCTTTCATATTCACTTAAAGACATACCTTCAAGTTTTTGTTGATTCTTAGATTTGATTTGGATACGAGTATTGCGAGGCTTGAGAAATCAGCTTCGTTATACTTTGCGGGTGGTTTTTGTCGGTGAATTCAGGTGTATATTTGTTCATTTTAAATGCAGTAAATCCCTGATTAACTTCAGGCTCAGCGATTTATACATTTATCACTGAAGCTCGTTAATACAACATGGATTTTGACGGGTTTTTCTTTAATTACTTCAAGAAAATATACACATCTTCCACTGTTTGAAGTTTAACGATCAGATGAACCATAAATTTGCGTACAGAGTTTTTAATTTTTAGTTGAGTAATACAACGAAATACTACGTAGTAGTATTATCAGCTGCGTTTAGTAGTAAATTACTCTTGGCAGAAATCTTACATTAGCACGCTCACCTGCCGATCCTACAACTGTCTGAAAGGGACACTCTCAACACATGCAACACATTCCCGAAATAGGAAGCGAGAAAATATACCGAAGCAAGATGTGGCAGAATGTGATAGCTTGCTTTTGAAATTGAGTGTGTTGCATCGCATAAACTGAAATACGAGTCACCATGACTTTAATTGTGTATTTTAAAAGAGCATTTAATTTGCTATCTCTTTCAAGTGTTCTTTATTCATACATTGAAAAGCTCAGTTTTACCGATTGAACTCTGTGATTGGAAGTTTGTTTTCAGGGATCCTTGCGTTGTGGGAATGCTCCGTGTATCATAGCGCAACAACCAGCAAGTACTTAAACTCTTGGAAGATATTAGGAAAAAACAGACAAGAAAAACCTAGTCAGAAAGTAAAGCCGACTGATGGGTGCTAGGGAAATGGAAAGTTAATGGACGTATAATAAGTGATAAATCGTATCTAAACGCGTTTGTGCATTTATGTCTTATATCCTTTCAATTTCTGCATCTAGTAGAAATTCTGCATTTCAAATGCATCTAGAGTCCCATCGGTGGAACACTGCTGGATTGTAGTGTTATCGCTTGTTAGTGATTCCGCTACAGTACAGGATAAGATAAGGTCTCATGAACCTTAGTCTCGTTCCCTTGGAGCGCTGTCCTACATAAGGCGTGCTAGGGTGTCATTGTCACCTCTTTGGAAAGGATAACATAGTCAAATTGTTTATACTCTGTTAACCTTTCAAAAACTCAAATCAAGTCAAATTATTTTTTGGATTATTTCACAATTGTTCGCTTATATATCTTCGTGCTTAACCGGTCAAATGTTTTCATTTGGCACATCTCTCCACTACACAGACATCAATACATTATCGGCTCACATCTAGTAATTTTGTTCCCCATTCAAAGTCAATTTGCATGTTTACCATTGTAAACTCTCGTCAGTTTACGACCAGTTGTAAGTGTAATTGCTTCGAAACAGCACAACAAACGACGTGCCCATAAAACCCATAAAATCTTATTATCCATCCCAAGCTGCTTCCATTGTATCGTTTCGTCGGGATCGCACATCGAATTGATGTCAATAGTGTTTTGCTGGTTTCGTTGGGTAGTTTTTCTTCTGGTCGGTCTTTTTGTTATCCACCCGTGCTATATACACGTTGCACGGTAAAACGCAAAGAGCAAAGACGCCACTACTAGCCAGCAAAAAACACGAACGGTGATAAATCGACATCTTGAGGTATGCCAGCGCTATCGTAGTGGAGCTGGATTGGGGCCCGGTGTCGCCAGAACCATCACTTGCCCGACGATATCGAAACGAGCGCGCGACAATTTATCAAGTGGGAACTAATCAAAGACAAATTACGTTCTCGATGAGGATGGCCGTGGGTTGAATGGTCTGCTGCCGAGGTGTGCCAGTCATGCTCTTTTTACACCTGAAACAGTGAGTCGCCGCTACGAACGTTGATGGAGACAACGAGTTATCTTGATGCTCGATTCAATCAACTAAAACGTAGAGCGCGAGTTGACAAAAGTTAAATTTGCACGACTTAAAAATAAATGGACCTCGAAAGCCAACAGTGTTCAGGTTGCGTCGTATCATCAAGTCTTCTCCTGTCTGAAATCCATCAAAAGTTGTCAATGATTCATCCACCATATCCCCTCTGCTCCCTTCATGAATGCCGTTCATTTTTCAATCACACTGGGATCCTGAAAATCAGCTGCCACTAATTTCTGTTTAGATGTTGAAAATATGCTCCTTCCTTCTTTCGACTTCAAATCGGCCATCTGAAGACAAATTGTCCTGATAACAAATCGAACTGAACTGAAGCGAGGTCAGGATGTCGGGAAATTCTTTTCAAATATATCGGGACCAGCGTTCGCCGTTGTTGTTAGGGCAAGTGGAAAGAAACAGCCCGAATCGTTTAAAAGGTGTCAGTGAAATGACGAAATCTCGACATGCCAAGAAAGATGACTTGAAAACCGAACGAGAAACGTGACTTAGATGCTATCACAGGTATTCACTCTCCATGTCACACACTTGTCTTGGCTTTGAAATAATGTAAAGATTCTCGACAGTTGTTTGCCTTCCTAACATTTCTTGGGCCAATGAAGGCAATTCGTCATTGTTTATCAGATATCCATTATAAAAATACAGAACCACATACGTTTGAACTTTCGGAAGTCTTAACAATTCTTCCATTTGGCACAAGGATTGCACTTCAAACAATAGTTGGTTATACTTTTCATGCATCCAGCAATATTCATCCTCCTTTCATTTCACTTTCCATAATTATGCTAAGTCTAAGTCTTTCTTGTTTGTGTCGGCATCTCAATGAGCATATTACTTCAGCACAAGCTTACTTCAACTTCGGTCTCTCCATATATGTTCATGTCAGGCAATTCGACAGACAGGCGAACATTCTCATCCGACATCTCGCATAATCCTTCATCCAATAAATTTCTAAAAATGGATGCAGAAATCGATTTAAATAACTGTAAAATCAGCATTGCATAGATGGATGAATTTCACTTCGAAAGAAATGATTTCAATTTGCAAGAGATCTGGGATTATATCCTTTTCGCTCGCTCTCAGCTGACACGAGATGAACGCATAGAGCATATGAAAAAAAAAACTTCGCGTCCTTCATTGAATGCGAAAATTGAACTCGAAATCTTCCCGTCGTCGCCGTTCTGCACAAAAGATGGTAAAATTTGCGAAAAAGTAGCAGCAGCAAGCGTGAGTGTAGCGTAATAAGTTGGAGGAGTGGAATACATTTCACTTGTCGAAATGGAGCAAAACTCTCCTTGTGCCGGTACAAAGTTTTGCTTTTTATTTCAGTATCCTTCGTATCAACCCGAGGTGTCCTGCTTCGGTTTTCTTGCAATCTGTTGGTAACGTCGTAAGTATATTGTGAATTTGCTTCTTTTTTTTGTGATACTGTCAATTTAATTATTCAAAAGGACACCCACGACAGCTTCGAAGTACGATTCGTTGTGTTCGTTTTTGAAAAGAAAGGGTAGCACTTGGAGGAGCGCTACCCAACGTAAATGTACGCCAATAATGAAAAAACTGAACGACAAGCAGCGGCTCAGCTGGATCACCGAAAAATTCGTTGAAAAGGAAATAAAGGAGTATGAAAATAAGTTTGAAATGGCTCGATTCGTTTTTTATCGGGGTTTTATTCAGTTATTCAGCCAGAGCAAGCATTAAAACCGTTCGGCAGTCATTCAGCCATTCATTGAGTCGACCCTCTTAGTATCGTTCTTGGGCTCACTCGGCGCCAACAGGAGCATCGGCGGCAGATAAGGGATCAGATGTAGAAATCAGTGAAGAAGAAAATTGAAGGCTAACAGGGCAGAAAAAAAGGAAATGTGAAGTCGATTGGATTAAACTTTTATCATTCACTCATTTCTTACGTTTGGAATTGTGTGTCCTGATAGGAGCTTATAAGGGTTGAAAAGAACGGACAGAGGGAGAGGTGGTGGAAAGAATGAATGGATAACAATTTTTGGTTTTCGAAGATGCAATTGAAATGATGAATGGAAGCCGAATGATATTTGAATTATATGTGAGCGGGATTAAATATATTTAAGACTAACCTTTTGAAATTTTATGTTATCATCAATTCACTATTAATCTTTATTTGAACGAATACATTGGATTTTCATCCAAATAAGGTTCAGATAACAGATAACGATATTCGAAGTGAATTTTTCAGATGCATTGATGTGCATTAACATTCTCTTAAATTTTGTATTCATACACAATGACATATATGCTATTACATCAGCAAAATTATTCATATAATTAACATACATTTTGACTCACGAAGGTAGTCATTGATGTCTCACCACTCAAGCTCTAAGCTTGCGCTTAAGTAAGCTCTCTGTATCGAAAAGCTCACTTACATATAATTTTGTTGGGTTATTAGTTTTTTTTTGTATCGCCCTTCAGGACTGTAAACGCTTTTTAATTAACACTATGATTTTCCCGACTTTACTAAAATATGTGAAGAGGGCTAAGCAAATATTCATCTTACAACTATTTTATCGGGAATACAACAAATACGCGACATATATCTAAATTCATACTTGAAAAACATGTTTGTTCAGAAACATGTTTTCACCAGAGAAAGTTGCGTCACCAGCAACTTTCTCTAGTGATTTTTTTCAGGTGATGTCCCAAGAAACATTCACCTCACTGAAATCGATAAATTCAGAATTCTCTTGAATCTTCAACCTGTAGTTTTTGCGAGAACCAAACAGATCTCACAATTTGGATATCTTCGCATTTATCCTCACAAAATCCAAGTTGGTCTACGCTGAAGGATTTCATATCATGGTTCGTTCCCGATTATTTCAAGATAGTGGACATAAACAATTGAAAAACTTCTCTGTAATGGCAAAGGTTGTTCGAATTTCTTTGTCATAACTTTATTTTCTTATACCACCCCACGTTCTAATTGCCTTGTTGGATTCTGAATTCCCGCTGATCATTGCAACAAACAGCTCATGGGTCTGTCAATTTGAATCCGTATCAGCTGGAGTGCCACTATCATCATGATCATCAAAGGAGCAGTCGTGCCATTTCGATCTTCTCGCGTATACTGGAAATAGGAAGTGATTGTTTTCGAGGTTTAAGGATAAAGACCCATCAGATATAGAGGATCTGGAAAATAGATATGAATGGCTTGCGTTTTACATATCCCGTCGAAAGAATTGCGGTGGATGCAAGGTCCTTAATTACGCAATTCATACTTATTTATTACACAATGAACGTCTGGTAGAAGTTTACTGACGACCATTGTGCTAGTTAAAAGCGTCTGGCAAAGTTCGAGGGGAGATTCGGAAATTTCAAACTTGTTTCCGGTGAATTGTTTCACGTACCTGTCATTTTTTCAAAAAGTTAATGCCATCTAACGAAGTCAACAACTTTGCTCTAAATTGAAAATGATGAACTGCCATCAAATTTACTATAACCATTATATATATATACTATAACCATTGGAAATTTGTTAATGCGTTCCAATCAGTCACTAATCGTTTTTCCTGGAAAATTTAGATCTTAAGTACATTGGAAAATTGAAAAAAATTTTGTGAAAGAATTCCCGGTAGAACTAATTGAAGTTCCCAAATGCAAATTCATCAAATAAACTTCCGACAAACTCTATAAGTACTCTGGCCAGGTTGTGTATCTGATTCCGAGAAAAACCTAGTCCTTCAGTTCTCCTCCTCTTTCTCGTGTCGTAGCATGCCCAAAAGAATTTTAAACTAGGCAAAAACTTTCATAAACTGCGGCCACTGCCAATGCAGGCAGCGTAAGAGATCTAACGTGAGACGATTTAATTAAAAAAAGCCTTAAACGCGTATATAAAGTGAAAATTGAAAACATTTTCACTCAACATGATTTCCACAGTAGGTAAGGACGTGGTCTTTCCTATGAAAGCTGTGCTAGAAAGGGAGTGAGAGGGGGGGGGGATATAATCGACAGCCAGGGAAAGCCACAGGCATACACACAAAATGAGAAAAAGTGTGCTGGGACGGGCTTACGGGTGTAGCGATGGAACTCGAATTGCCAACAGTGTTTTAGTTAAAATAAAGTCAACAGACATACATTAAGCAGTCAGTCGTCCTGTTCAGAGGATGTGTGTACTCTGCGTCTCTTTAACGATTTTCCTTTTGAAAAAAAAAGAAAAACAGAAAAAGAAAAAAAAAAACACCAAACTCGGAAGAATTTTGTAGTGGAAAAGTTTTTCGTTTCTGTGTTCCTTTGTCAAGAGGGAGCCGAAACGGAATCATAACAACAACGCAAGCATCACGAACAAAGTCTAAACAAAAACATAAAAGCACATAAACGAGAAAATATAAATCCCTTTTGGGGCCGTTCTTTATTTATATCGGGATTGTGTTTAAGAAACACTGAGGGAGACTAAAAACGGTCTTAGACTACGTTCACTCAGCAAAGTTTCTTCGTGCTCGCAATCAGACTGATCATTCTCGTCCTTGCGTTCTTAGCTGTTCTCTGTTTCTCTCTTTCCTCTGGCATTTTCTCATGGGTGTGCTAAAGCTTCCATTTTGAGTCCTTGTATGGCTTTTTCTATGGTTAATTGGACACAGATGAAAGGATTAATGGTTTTACTTTGGATGATGGTATTTGAGTATAATTTTCAGGCTATAAATTGAAATTGGAGGAATTTGTGGGTAACTTTGCTGTAATGTCTGAAATGAGGATAAAAAGGAGTTAATGATGGGATGCCACTGTGAACTGATTGTGTGTATTTTCGGTAAATGGCGCTGAATGGCAAATAGACTCAAATGATTTAGTGTAGTTAATCATGGAGCTTGAATAATTCGAATTAAGTTTTGAATCCACGAAAATTTATACATGCGGGCATTATGAAATGTCGATGGGAATACGATTTGAAACTTAACTTTAGTTATTCAGAAGATTATTTGAAAGGTATATCGCCCAAGAGTGCTGCTGTTCCTTCTTTGGAATTACATACGCATTTGAAATAAAACATCAAAAATTGATTGAATGTCATTTTGATTGGTAGTAAATGTTTTCAGAGGTGAGCATATTTCAATTCCTTTCAAAACAATAATGTTCCTACAGTTTACTTTTCATAAATTCAGTGCTTCTGTATCACTTGTTGAACACCGCAAAGCTACAGAAAAAGTGGTTTTACCCTCTAAAGCTAATTGTGGGTGGTTCAAGTATGAACAAATCCTTGAACGAACATGGTAACTTAACATGGTTATTATTTGATACCATTCCATTTGCGTGTCATACGAAATGCGTGTCTAATCGATTGCTGTTCGCACTGTAATTAAGTTAAATGGCTTCACATCTATATAATCTCGAAACACAAGTGCTCATGAATGCTACATTTTCCTCATGTGAAAAAAAAAAACACTTCAAATTAGTATCTCTAGTGAATGGACTTACTTTTGCACTTCTTGTATGAGTATCCACTTTGAAACGACTTCTATTGTCGCAGCAAGCACTTGGCTTCAAATTCACTTGCAGCGTCATGTAATCTGGGAATTATAAGTTGTATAGTTGTTGCCTTATAGATTTAATCAGCAAAAGATTAGAAGACTTCAAAGAGGAAACATATACCGAATTTCGATTATTCTAAATATCTTCTTGATATTTCGGCGAGCCAAACTATGGAAAGAACATAATCGCAAAAATCAGGAAAGACTCTAAATAACGTAAGAAATATGTTAAGAAATTCTCAGGCCGTAACAAGCAGAATCTTGAACTTGACGCAATCAATTGAAGACGAGAAGTTGAGACGTTCGGACGAAAATGTTCTTATGCCAGAGACAGCTCGGAGAAAAATGCTCCAAAGTTCCAAAATACGAAAAGATTCCAAAAATTATAAATAAATTGGATTTATAATTTTCTTGGACGTTACTTTTAGTGGAAAAGCTTTTGGAAATCTTTGGGCGAATAATACCCAGTAAGAAGACTGGTAAGGTGAGGAAACAATGTCAACGGACAGTAGGTCCTTTGAAGCTATAACAACATGAAATTGAATTATCAAAACGAATCGATGCAAACCACTAGCGAAGATCAAGATTATCGGAGGCATAGTATAGTGTCAATGTGGACCGTCACGCCGTCGATATTGAATAATAAGCTCGTAAATCTTTGAAAGAGGTCTTGTTTCGGTTTCTTTCGAGCTTGTAAAATTTTTGAAGCTGTTAGAGTACGCAGTCTAGTAATTATAAGCGAAGGAACATGTTACAATGTAGGTGTGCACTTTCGATGCAACAATAGTAGGAACCCCGGACTCATCAGGGTGTCTGATATTTTGAAACGACCTACTGAAAGTGGAAATAGAGATCACCTTTTCCTTCTGCAATCTCATTTCATGTAATTTTGACTGCTTCCGCTGTATAGACCGACTCTCTGATTCTGTGTTTCCTAGAACTGTCACAAATGAAGTCAGCATTTATTCCTCGTATACTCACATACTCCCAGTCAGGACATATCAAGCTCACGATTATGATGGAAGCGCAGATAGTTTATTAGTAGTTCTTGTTATCAAGGCAGAATTGACACGACTACTCACCTTTTATAATACAGTCCGTTGGCTCGAACCCAAAAACTACTTTGTGTAACAACAGCTGTCAAATTCGACGTCATGTCGTTCCATAAGAGCGCTCTGGTTAGTCGGAATGTGCGACGAAGTGCTGACGAATCCTACTTATTATCAAATTTTCTGCTTAATTTTTGCGTTGGTTTTTAATCATTGTCAGCTATATATTTATGAACTAAGTTGCTCCCTTCCTCAGCGCAAATCCCCAGATCCCCATATGCGATAGTTTCTTTCTACCAAGTGTGGCATTTTAACTTATTCTCTTAAGTATAGAAAACTTCCAGCTGCCCATTTTGAAATTGTCAAATTATCCCGGAATTCACCTAAAAGCTTTATCGACTGCTAACAAAATATTCTAGGAATGATTACCATTAATTCTGGGAATATGGAAAAAACAACACGCATTCTTAGTTGCGTCTATTCACGTAATGAATTTCAAGTATCTGCTGATAAACGATCAACAATTATTGAACATTCAATGTACAATAAATGAGTGGCAATTCATCGATATGATATTTGACAATAATCTTATCAGCTAATTGTTTTCAATTAGACAATTTATTACAGCTTGGGAATATTTGCTCAGAGTAAACCAGTTAGTTCTAAATCCTTTGATTGCTCTTTAATATTACAAAGCAGATGAAGTGATTTGCGAGAAGTATTAAGAGTCCTAAAAAATACATGGCATGATGATATCTAAAATAATCATCGTATGTCCTTCGGATCATTTGTAACACGACGACATTAAAATAAACCTTGAATAAGCAAAAAAGATAGCAAATGTATTCCAATGAATAAAATTCATTGAATTTTCATAACCATTTTAATCTTCATCTTCTCGTGTATTCATAACAATCATTTCATATATTCGTTATTTCCTTTTTCCCACCCCATGCCTGGTCTGCTTGCTGAAACATGCCCAACATTTTTTCTCCTTCACCATCTCACTATCATTTATTCAACACAAAATTCATTGACATACACACACACATCTTTTGCATGATAACAATCATATACATGCATGTTGTAGACTCTCTCAAGGACTCCGTCGGCAACGAGAACTAGTTTTGCCAACCTCTTGGAGTAAAAATCCCATGAAAATTCAAGAAGGCACTATCCTATAGACCGAAGCAGAGTGATCCTTTGGTTGAGTGTGCAAAAGTATGATGGATAGGATTTGCGCAAGTCCCAATACATTCTTCATAGTTCTGAAGTATTTGAAGCACAAGTGTGTGTATTCTATAAACCCAAATATCCTTTCAAGCAAAATGGAATTTCCTATATCCTTCTGGTAGTCGTGTATACAAGACAAACAAAACCCTGTATTAGTTCTCCCGAAGGCAACAGTCGGGTCATAAAAAACGTCGCTTACTTCGACATCTAGTATGCCACAGCTATACTATTTCACTCTGTCTGCATAATCCCTTCGTCCTTTTTCAGACGACGGACCTCCAACAGCGACTGACTGAACACATTTATTCGTTTTTCAACCAGTGTGGCCTTCACATGTACCTATCTACATGTCAGGATACCCAACGATTTTGTCGAGCACGTAGCGGCTCGGTGCCGATTACACAGTTCGCCCAAGAATTGTATTTCGACATGGAATGACAAAACAATAAAACAGGACGATGTAAGGCAAAAGTACACGGTGCAAGTGTTAGGAAACTGAAATGCAAAGTCTTCTGATTTGAGCTTGGGTCCGAGTAGAATATCCTCCTGAAGCTGAGAAATATAATTTGCTCCGTATTTCATCAGAGCGAAGATGAAGATAAAAAAACCCAATCAATTTTGGCATACTCCATTACGTTCAAATCATGGAACAGGATGGAAGAAAATTATTTGTAGATTTTAGAGAAAATTTTTTCAACGAAATTATGGAAATTTCGACCAGTTTTTTCATGAGTCACAACGCTGCCCTTAGTTTTGATTCAAAAACAATGCTTATAAAAAGGAATTTAAGTCTTGACCATGTTTTCGATTGTAGTCCCAATCCTGGCCAGTCAGTAGCGTGGCTTCACTCAGCATACGCTCCAAACTATTTAAGCTGTTGGAATCGGTGGGGAACTCAAAATCTTAACACACAAAGTAATTTGATTTGCGTAAGGTTTTTGATTTCGTACCTCGAAGTACAAACCATGCTGGAACACAAAGTGTTCCCCCCTCCCCCCATTCCATGCTTAATTTTCAAATTCTTCCTATACTCTCGGTCGATGTCGAATTTTATTCTGCTTCTGGCGTACATCAAGGTTCAATTCTCCGCCCTCTTGTATTCAATGATCCACCTGTCGTGAATCTCTATTTCTACCTTATATGGATGTGACGCAACTTTATGTAAAACGTAACTCGGCTTCATGCAAGGTTCAAGTTCCAACTTTCTGCATGTGCCGTTTTCAATTGTCTCGGTTCATGGTTCGAAGTGATGGGATATTTTTGGCCATCGAGTCAGATCAACACCCATTGACAACCTTCAATTGACGTTCGCTCTTCAGTTTTATTGGCGAAAACTTTTTTGTCGCTTTAAGGAAAACCTTTTTGAGAGATCGCCGTTCTTGGGTCAGTCGTTACAAATGACCAGCACAGAGTTGTTTCGACCATGATTTCGGCTAATCAAATATTTCGTATAGCTCGTGGATATGTCTTAGCAATGTAACCTCTTTCTTGTTTCTTCTAATGTTGTTTCAGGATCTGACTTTCGATCAATGCAATTGTATTTTTTTTTTTAGAAATTGACGGTTTGAAAAATTGCATTCTTCTCTCACCTGCTTCTAGTTGAGGTAAATAAACGCTTCCTAGCCTCCCGCATCATGTCTCCTTCTGATCTATATCCTTGTCCAGCTATTATTCAAAGAGTATTCGGATGTAAACGACAGCGATAGAGTAGGCTCGGCTTCTAGAGTAATGTGGTTTGTGTATTAATTGGTAGCTTCCGGCTGGGGTATAGAAAAGGACGTTCTAACCGTAGTGGAACTAGAAAATCCAACGTTTGGTTTGCAAATATTAAATAGTTACTTTTCAATTCGTACCTTTGTCTTTCTTACTTGTCTCTGATGGATTGACGTTCTTTTTTGGAGGCACATAATGAAGCCTTATTCGATACAGCGCGGTCCGCCCGTATATTCGGTATGACTGGTAAAAACTTTGAAAATTCTGTAGAAGTGTGTGTTCAAATCCCATTATTGACGTAAACGTTACACGTATTATATTCCAAAAATTGTCGGTTTGCGTAAGCATCTTTCCGTCAGGATGTTCGAGCTCCCTCTGTCGGGTAAGAGCGCAATCAATAGCTTATCAGAAACTCGTTTCCGTTTGGGTTTGCAAGCACTGTATTGTTCGTTTTGGTACCTCTATCGAGTTCCTGTTTTTTTATTGTTGAAATTATCGAGAAATCAGCAAGACCTACAAAACATTTTGAAAAATGAAAATTTGACAATTATGTCATCTTATTTATGGTTGCGGCAACGCCCCAACGTCGATTTCTGGAAGACGAGCATTTCCTTGGAGACGCAATTCAAATGAATATTTTTGTTTCTAAGAACTACCACCAGCCTTGAAAGACCGACGGAAGCCTTTTTTTTGCTGGATTATCGGTTACTTTGAAATGTGCTTTGCATGCAGTAGCAATACAGTTCGCGCAAAAAAGATAGCACAACTGAAAATTTTTCATTATTTCCTAAACTACTGGACGCAGGTCAATAATATGTTTTACAAATTAGACACGTACACAAAAATAGATATTTTGACCTAAAAACAATAAGGGTTTTCTGAAATACTGATATTTTAAGGCAAATTTAATGATTTTTTGGTGCGCAAAAAAGATAGCACATACTGCTTTTTCCGTCAGGCCAGTACAGTTTCGACTTTCAAATAGCAAACATCGGAATATAGACGTTCAGGGCAGACTGGTGACGGAAAACAAAACAAAGGGTTTCAGTCTTTTCCAAAATGGGACGAGGTAAGATGCTGAGTCACTCTGAAATTAGTATAATTTTGAAATTACGGCGACAAAAAAAAGTTTTGCGGAAATTTCACGAATCATTGGCAGAATTCGAAAGGTGGTGATGAATTTGATTGCGGATCCGGAGAATTACGGGAAAAAGAAGTCACCAGGCCGACCGCGAGTGATATCACCACGAGAAAAGCGGCGAATTTTGCAGGAGGCTTCCAATTCTGCTCTCACTGCAAGGGAAATTGGCAGACGAGCAAGCGTTAATACGAAGATACGGAACATACAGTACGTGATTCAAAAAGCTAAAGCGAAAACCACCGTTAACTCCCATTTACAAGGAGAATGCGTTTTGCACGAGCCATATTCAATGGAAAAAAAAGTGGAGGCGAGTGATATTTTCGGACGAAAATTATTTAACTTAGATGGTCCAGATGGCTGGAGATATTATTTTCACGACATCCGTAAGGAGGAGTAATTTGAAGCAAGCAGCAGCATGTTGGAAGATCGGTGATGATTTGGGCTGCTATCGGGTTTAACGGTCGGTCGGAATTAGCGATCATCAGTGGCAAAATGAACTCTGATCGATATGTACAGTTGTTGGAACAACAGATATCTGACGGTCTAATGGCTATCGCAGATACTCCGCCGATTTTTCAACAAGATAATGTGTCTGTCCATACCACCAGAAAGGTGAAATCTTTTTTCCAAGGGAAAGACATCAAACTTTTCGATTGGCCGGCACGACCACCAGATCTCAACATCATCGAAAATTGCTGGGGACAGCTGACTCGACTAGTTTACGCCGAAGGACAGCAGTATGCAACAGTGGATGAGCTAAAAACAGCAATAATTCTATGTTGGGGTGAAATTTCACGAAAATACATTAAAAAATTATACAAAAGCCTTCCAAAAAGGATGTACGATGTACGTAAAAATAGTTGAAGTTCGACTAAGTATTTGTAATTAAATAAAGGCTATATTATCTTATCGTTGTTTGTTTTTTTAATTACCTCGAGGTGTGCTATCGTTTTTGCGCACCTAGAAATCATAAAATTCGCTCAAAAGCCTCAAACTTTGTTATTAGCCTAATGATATTCAGGTAAGAACGTGTATTTTAGTTGATATGCTTGATTTGTAGAACATATTACAGACCTGCGTCTAGTAGTTCAGGAAATAATGAGATATTTTTAGTTGTGCTATCTTTTTTGCGCGGACTGTGCAAGAATGTTACTTACGAGGCGTGATGAGTGATTGCTTTTAGTACAACCTCCTGAAAAAGTGATGTATGTCTAATTTTATCCGAATTCATATATTTTCAGCTTCAGAATGATAGTAGTTACGCAATTTTTTGACTATTCACACTCTCCTCCACCTTGCTCACTTTTTGTAAATTTTCGGTCCTACAAGTTTATTTTCTGGCTCACGAATTTGACGATTCTTATATTGAATTTTATCGTAAAGATATAACTAAATTTGTTATTCGGGGAAGCAATAACGTCCAAAATCAAGTCTTAGCACAAGTTCCTGGTTTACGATCGCTTATCGGATCCGATCCAATCGTTAAACATAAATTTAATTCTTTTCTCGGTCAGCATGCCATAACTTGCTCACCGTTGCTTGCGCATCCATTTATCACCCTTTATCGTATGTTATCGTGTTCACGTAGAAGTATAATATTATCTGCTAATAAAAATAATTTAGATCAACAGTTTTCCGCTTGAGCGTACTACGATTTGCATATTATCATAATTATCATACACATTAGCAACAAATGTAGGCGCACACTAGTCAGAATGTATAAAGGTTTAAATGTAGCGGAGTGTGGTGCAATACCAGGACTAGGCACGGTGGACTGTATGCAAAAAAGTAAGAGATATGCAGAAATTGTAATATGCTGCGGATAAAAATTAATTAAGGATTTACTTGAGATTAGCTCCAGTCTAGTTTCAGCTGAAGTCCGTTGACAAACAGTTATTTATGTTGCGATCATCTTGGAACGATTGCTCTGAAACTTTTCTGATGCAACGAACAACCAAATAAGCACTATAATAACAAAACTTCCTTCGAAAACTTTCACGACTAAAAGCATTTGTTGGAAAAACTTTCCCAAGCACCCACTTCGCTCTGGATCAACTTACTTCATTTGAAATTTGCTTCAGCCGGCGAAAGTTTCGCTATAAGAACTCAATAGACTGCTCCACATGTCCTCCCTACACGATACACGGCGTCGCCATTTTTAGCTCATACTTTGCAAATGTGATTCCTAGGACGTATCATCCCGTCGCGCCGAGGGACTCTTCGCCGAGCATGATCATTATGACGTTTGCCTCAACATGCATTACAACATGATAACATATGCAAACAACCACTGTGGGAACCTACAGATTACTCCTATTCCTTGTTCTTCTCTCTGAACAGTCGCCCCATCATCCAATTCATCCATTCTTCGACGACCATGTTACCTTCACCTGAAAGTGTTATTAGTTTACTCCATGTAGGTAAACTACCCAACTAGTCAAGAATTCTGCTTTTTGCGCGCCCCACAGTCGTGCTAGGTATGTAATGTATGTAGGAGAGTTGAGCTGGATTTGCAAAAGGAGTTATGTGGTTGGTTAGTTACTTGTTCACATGTGATACGACCTACCATTATGTGTATCCCATAACAGTCAGCCAGCCAAGCTGTTCTAGCTAACGGCAAGGTGCTAGTGTACAGCACACTTGAGTAAATTACAGGTGTGAAAATTGCTCGTTTCTATTCTGTTCATTGTTTGGTTAAAGGTGTTAAGTAGAGTCGAGTCGAGTGCAAGAGTTGGGAAGTATGTGGAAACAGTGCGATGATAGGATGATATAATTTGCGACTATTCTTTCTACAATAGCGGAAATAATGAGAACGATAAGTGTATGTAATTGAAACGAGCAATTTTACAAGAAGAAGATGATATAGCTAGCACATAGGCAAACTGCAAGTCAGGTGTGGGAAATGGATGAATTGCAATTAAGGAGAGTATCTATTATAGTTGTTAGGCAGGAGACAGTATCATCATATCTAAGTAAAAGTAAAAATGAGAAATCCACTGTTGTTTACACACAAACAAATCAAGGATCCCATCGTGAAGTTTTAGTGTCCATGTCACACTTCTGACTAAATGTACTAATTGTACCAATTCTGATTCTTAAAATTAATATATAACAATTTTTTTTCTTAAGAACTATAAAGCTGAAGGGGGTGGGTGTGATATTCGCCACGATATATATTCAAGTTTAAATTTATCTCTGAATCGAAAATGAATTGAAAAACATAACCAACAACATTGTAGTAAGTAGTGACGAGCGTATGTCTAAGACAACTAATCTCCGAAAGACATTCACATACAGAATTAGGAACATAATTTACTAACCGAAGTTGGAAATTTTCAATACAAGGAAAAAATCTTACTAGAAAAATGTTCCTTCCTCTCGCTGAAGTAATCACAGCAACTCTCCGAGACATAAATTCATACGTTTTTTCCAAATATTCTCTTCGACTTTCCTGGAACCATATCCGTTCAATCAAATTCTTCTTATTGTTCTGAATTCTATTCACCATATGAACCCAAACATTCTCAATAAGTCAAAGGTTTGTACTGTTACTAGGCTAAGACAGCGATGCTCCTGAACTTTCCTTGCATCCGGTTACCTACAAAAAGACAACTCATTAGCAAACTTGGAAAATATCATGTAACAGCGGAAGGGTTTGAATACATACTGAGCGCGATGAGACGGAGCTGAATCATCCTGACAAATAGCATCTAAGATATCACTGTGCAGACACTACTGCCGATTATTTCTCTGCGCTGTGCAGCGTTCACACATCCGTGGAGAACAAGGTGCATCCCAACTTCCTTCGACGTAATTATCCCCCAAGCGATAATACTAGGTAACTAGGGCTTCACTGTAGGGAAAATACACTCATCTGTATATTTTTCACCTTTATCCGCCGACCTATTCTGTCAGGCCCCATAAGGTTACATTTGGACTCTTCTGAAAAGTAACGTCTTTTCCATTCCTCAATTGTCCAATTTTTATGTTCCAACGCGCGTTCTAAGCGCTGCGTCTTCATTCGTTATGTATAAAGAAGTCATTTTGGATGGCCTCCGTGAAAAAATTTCGTTGAGCCTTCGTAGAACAGTCCTTACACTTAATTGTACTCCAGTGATTTTACCTCGTTCTTCTCTTATTGTTGACGCTGGTTTGAACCTGCCCACATCCTTCCTAGGCGTACTTTATCACGACCGTACCTAAGAGTTGTAGATATTCTTCTTCCACTACTACTTATCCGCGCTAAGCCTCCATTGCCGGACTAAATTTTCAAAAATATTCGCACTGTTGACTGTAACCTATCCATCAGGGAGTTTCTCTATTTGACATTTACCCCCTTCTTTGAACGCTAACATTCTCACCTGTTTTCAATACTTCATTTCTTGGTAACGGGTATGTTAAAACTTTACTTAATCAGCACAAATAAATGTGGAGGGTATTTTGAAACTTTTATTAACGATTCAATTTTGGTGGGTGGGAATATCTGTTTTACTTTCAATACATTTAACACTCATAGAAGAATTAAAAGGAACCTGCGGACTTACTGCACAGGTAATTCAATCCGATTGGTTGAAGACCTACCCGAACGTTCATGGTCATTGATCCTCACTTGCGGAAACGACTAAAACGCTGACTTACAATCTTAGGCACTTAGACATAGGCAACTAATTTCATACGTTTTTACATAATTATATAATTTTTGGTTACAGCTTTACCAAATTTAAACCAAATTTGATCGTTGCACGTTGCTTCTTTTTAAAATGCTGGCAACTCTCCATGGAGTCAACATTTAATCAACAAGAAAAGGTCACATCTGATCGTCTTATAAACAAGCCACCTGATAAATAAGTCGAAAACGCAGATAATTGGTGTCAGTCTACGTTGTTCTGTAATTTTTTGACGGATGGTGCCACTTACAGAATGAATTCGAAACGAGTTTCGGAACTTTTTGAACAAATACAAATCAATCGAATATCGGTATAAATAAAACTTTTTCTTTTTCACTTTTATAATCTCCTTCCAGTTCGCTACATTTGACCCAGTGATGCCCCAACGTCTATAACCCGTCTGGAAAAAAGTTTTCTCGAGGTCTGCAAAGTTGGCCTCCGTGGCGGCGATTATTTCCTCATTCGAATGAAATTTCTGCCCAGCGAGTGATTTTTTCAAGTTTGGAAACACAAAGAAATCGCACAGTGGCAAATCTGCAAAATATCATGGATGGGGCAGCAGTTCGTAGCCCAATTTGATCAACCGTGGCAAGTGCGGATGTGTGAGCCGATGCATTGTCATGATGAAAGAGTCCTTCTTTCTTCGCCGAATTGGGGCCGTTTTTTTATTGATTCGGCGTCGAATCGGCCCAATAATTCGACATGGTACTGCCCTGTGACCGTTTTGCCTTTCTCCAGGCAGTCGATGTTTATCACACCTTGCGAATCCCAGAAAACGGTGGCCATCACCTTTCCAATCTTCGCCTTGTTCGGAGGTTCACCGGGTAAAATCCACTGTTTTGACTGTGCTTTGGTCTCTGGTGTGTACGAATCGATCCACGTTTTCCACACGGTTGCGCTTGTTATCTGGAATGTGCAAACGTGGCACCCATCTCTCCGACAGCTTTCTCATACCCCAAATTTCATGTACGGTATGCCTACTATCTCAGCTATCTGCCAAAACGAGATCGTGGATTTTTGTCACTGTAGTGTATTTCTCTTGTGGTATTGGCACCATCGGGCAGTGAGGCTAAGTACGGACCGTCGTCGTAGTAAGAGGACAACAAAACATGAACGTTCACAAACATATTATTTTCGGATTTAATTGCTAAAATCTCTAGAAATACCACTGACATACCTGAATCATTCTTTCTAACTGATGATCGCAATCGTATCCATTTACAAACAATACGTGAACATCTATTTCAATTATTTTCATCGTTCTCCCTCTCCATTTATTTGCATAGAGCAATCATTTTTATTTTTAACGCTTCCATTTTAAGGGGACTCGAATCGCACTCTCCCCACTATGAGCACGAAGCACAAAGATAGTAATCAAAAGTCTGCGCCTTTTAATTGATAAAATTGTCAGTCAATCGATGCAAGTTTCGTGCAGGTTATTTGTTCGATAGAATCATGACCGAGTAGAATTTGACCAGTCGCCTGCCTTGCATGTCCAACCCTATGTCACAGGATACACATCGACATGTTTTGTGGTTTACAAGTCGTGTATAATTGGGGTTGTTTTGTGCAAGGTTAAAACGCGGGGCTTGCCATGGAGGTTTGAATGAAAGGGTGGCCTGTTAAGAACTGGAAAGGGTAACGTAGATGTTACTAAAAAGGGTGCTATAAAGAATTTTGAGCGTGCTCGTGGCATTTACGGAGTTAAGCCAGTCTGTATTAGATTCATTCAGGACAGATATTCCATCGCCGTATGTGTAGGGTTTTTGCGTTACTATCTTTGATTATCAGAAAAGACATATGAGCAATTCCATTATGCTTCTGCATAACGAACTGCTTCCGATGACCAGAGTTTTTGTGGATTTTACTAGGAAAGCAAGTAAAATCCACTCACTTTGCTAATCCTCGGCTAAATGGCCACGTACTAAACGAAAGTTCGGACGTTGTGTGCTCAAGCCATTACCATACAAATCTCACCATGCTAATCCCAAGATATTTAAGTACTAAAAGCCAAGCAAACCAGCATTAAAAATTTCATGTTTACATGCTATTTATCATACAGACGCCACACATTCATTTGCTTGCTCCTCGGTGGTGACCGCTTTCAAAACAAGATTTGCTGGAGCTACTGCTACTGCTACTGCTGTTGCTGCTCCTGCTGCCGCCGCTGCTGCTGTTTCTGGTGCAACACTCTCACTCCTTTCTGCATCACATATGGTAGATATTTTATGTGGTCCGCTGACCCCTTCCTCCACGGTGGGAGTCATGTTTGACAAAGTGAAAAACTTTTTGACCTCAATTTGTGGGTCTTGTGTTGTTAAGCCGTTTTAAAAAAGAATTTGTTTTGTACGAACGCGAAAAATTTGCATAAAATCCCAGCAGCTAGAGGTGATTGCAACATGGATTATGGCTGATGGGATCGTTGTACATTTGCAAGGGAACATACGTGCGGGGGTATGTTATCGCGTAGTAATATTGTTAGGTGAACATTACGGTTGAATGGCGGTCGGCTGTTGTTGGATCATTGGCTTGTTTGGTAGAAGGAAGCCAAAGCAGGAATCAAAAGCGTTGTAAACACGTTGTAGTGCAATTAGTTTGTCATTAGTCATTTTTAATGAAAGTTACTATCCAATGTGTTGATGTTTCGCACGAATGTAGTTTTAAGCACTTTACACGAATTTTGCTTGGAGTGAAATTCGAAAGTTTCCACAAGAGGATGAAAGCAAAAAAATGGCCATATGTTGGTATCTTTTGATTTAGACATACAAGCCCATGGACAAAAAAAAACTCCGAAAAGCCTGAAAGGAGAACATGAAGGTATGACCACAAAACCATTATTAAGAGACGTGGATACCAATGTGTCTTTATATTGAATTGTGAGCCCTAAGCTTCGGAGGTGATTTCGACTGTCTGTTGGTGAATAATTGCTTTATAATGAATGGCAAGGAAACAGTTGGGTAATGACATGTTTTCGCACTGAAAGGAATTATTACGTTTTATTGGCCTCATTTATAACAATTTGCAATCAATTGCAACATCGCGATCTATTGCTACCTATCAGATTCATTTCCTCACTCTCACACTACCAATTTCTATTAGATTCAATTTTTTTAAATTTGAAAATGTCAAAACCTTCTCAATATTCAGTTCACGCAGAAATGCGTTGATGGTCTGCTGATATGCATTCAAAACATTTTTAAGTTATATAGGTCGCAGGCTTTTTTTAGGGTTTTTCTTCACTTATTGTTCTTCACGTGTAAATTAACTCGCAACGATTCAATATTTTCGATTGAATATGAGACGCTAAAATTGACCAATATAATTTGATGACAGCACGCTCAAAAGAGACACTTTCTATGACATACAACCATTTAAATGACAGTTATTCTTGAAAAATCAAAATCAAAGATAAACTTGATTATGTCCGCAGATTCGATGTTTGAAAGCTCATCAGAGCCTACGTGTATATTCATACGCGATCCTTTCCTAAAAAGTCAAAAAACTGATTCCTTTTTGAAACGATTGTTTCTGCGATTAACAGGGCGAACCACCTCTATCAATCTTGAAGGCAGGATATCACTCGACGAACTTGATGGAAATTAAAGGTTCTTTTCAACTGCAAGCTACTCGCAAATATCAAAATTTTTAATGCGCATATATGTTGATAGTACCTAGTCCACCCCAGGGTCAAACTTTTGAAATTGCTGATCTTTGCGATCTAAAATGATTTAAAAAATTGTTTGGAATACGGAATAGAGAATATTCGCTGGGCAGTAAGTGGGTCCAATATGGTAAATGAAGCAGGAATTCGAACTTATACTTATTTTTGGCTGTTGCCGCGATTGACATATATGCTAGTCCAATGTTGGTGTTCGCCAATTTTCATTTATTTTTGCAGAATGATCAACATTAGCAGTTTAACTCTTAAAAGTAGTTTAATAAAGGAGATTCTGATTGCACTCCCAAAGATACACTCGCTAGGACCTTATTAGCAGTTACCTTTGCCTTCGTGAGGCCTGGATCACCGGGTGCTATCAACTGACGTGTCTGTCCTTTTTTTCGGAGGGAAATCATGTATGGAAGTATTATCCGTAGTTAGAAGTTACCGAAAAAACTTGCCAGGATCTTGTTTGCAGATCGCCGAATTCATCTTGAAACACTTTCAACTTTCAATTTCAAACTTCAAATAAACTTCAAACTATTTCAACTTTTGCGCTGTTATTGGCAAGCGCGGAATTTATTTTACGCAGAACTTGCGCATACGCAAACTACGATGTTGAAATACTCTGTACGCAATCTATGGCACTTTTGCTATATCCACTACCTCAAACAATTTCAAGCTGCAGTCTTTCGGTACTAATTAATGAGTTTATTTTTTGTTCCAATTGCCACACCCACGGGTCCTCCAGAAGGTGGCTCATTGTAAGATCTCATGTGATTTTTCAAAGTCAGAATCCCATCTTTTGACCGTTGAGCACAAATGGAGAAGAGTTTTTTTTAGAGTGTTTTCCAACTCTTTTTCCGCTTAAAAATATTATATGCAGATTATACTTCAGGCCAGCACTTACAAGTCCACCCTCGTTTCATTTTGGGAAATTCCGGTCAGTAACAGTACTGCTTTGCTTGCTATACATTTACTTTCAATTCCTTCAAAAAAGCAAAAAATACCAATTTTATAACTACAGTCAAACTCGTACATTGGGGAGTACATTGAAACAAGCTGCAATTTCAGGTACAGTCGCGCCTGGGTGTTTGTTGTTCATCTCTAGGTTTAGCACTTTCTTCGATGTTATAGTCCTAGACCGGCCTGAAGGAACACTTTGTGCATGAGCTCCAATTTTTTAGTAGATGATGGTGTACTATTGGTGTATGGTGTTATCTTAAACAGATTTTGATATTTGAAATAGTTATAAAGACTAAGGATAACCCTCTGTCCATGTCCTGGAAATATGCCTTTTCTTTTTTAATATGGGTTATATTTTACAGTTACATGTTCAACAAAGTTTCCTACCTTTATCATGCATTGTCAAACCGTTTCCGAAAAAAACTTCAGGCGAGTATCCTGCCAATTGCGTACCAATTATATAACATGTAAATTTTTTGGTCAATGTTCTCCTCCAAGTGCTTTTTGTAGGGGTCTTAACATATACAAATCACATAGTGAAAGCATCTTGATTTTCTGATGTTAATTTTTGACTTTGTAAACAAATATGCAAGTGTTCAAATATTTTCGACGGTAGTGTATACACAAGTATCTTTTATTATTTCATGTGAATTCTTCGAATCTTGTGTTTTTTCGTAAAACTATAAAAAAAATATTTTATTCGATTTTAATGATTACGAAGCAGTTTCCCAACGACCTAAGCAAATGTTTCAGCAGTAGAAATGGATATTTATCAAACACAAAAATCTAGTTTTATTGCTGATTATCAAAAGCCGTTTTAATTGATTGCAAATCAAAATGTCGAAATTAAATACGATAATTAAATAGCATATTTCACTACAATTTCAATAATTTCTTTTATATACTTTATCTCGTTACAGTACGCTATTAAATGTGGCCAAAAACGAAAAGAGAAACGTTTATCAGCGCTAGATGAATTGACAACATTAATTATTGATAATAAACCACCAAAAATTATCGATACAACAAGTCAACGTATCGATCAAGATAATCGTGATCGTGAACGTGAATGGACAAACTTCCACCATCAAACAAAATTGAGCTTAGTTAATAATAATAATAACAACAAAAATAATAATCAAAATAATAATATTAATAATAGTAATAGTAACAATAATAATAGTGCTAGTAATAATATAAATATTAATAATAGTAATGTTAATAGTAATAGTAATAATAGTAATCATGCACAGAATAATTTGATTAATCATACATCTCATGTAAGTATAATATTATTATTATTCTTTTACAACTTGAAAAGTGTCAAAATTATTTTATTGATTGGTTGTCGTATATTTATAGATTTGTTTTAGCTTAGGGGCCCTGCTAGGGTGATGGTAAAAAAGGAGAAAAATTTGATCCTTTCAATAATTGAAGTAACCGGCAATAATTTCATATGACCCCTTGTTCTGTTGTCAATTTACTGTCATTCCCACCCACCGACGTGTCTGCAAAATTTAAGGGGTTAGAAATCAACAATAACAAAGTTATAGGTCCATCGGATCGAATATTTTAACATTTTCGGTATAACGGTTACGCTCTCTCGCTCTATAATGTTAACATTAGGCTACCTCGTTTCATTTGACTCCTAATTGGGACTGCTTAGTTATTCTCTGGGGTGAAAAAAGAGCCATGAGCTATATTATGAATGCAATGGTAAAATACACATTTTTTCACTAAGTCAACATGAGATCCTTGAATCCAAAAGTTCATTGTTTCTGCACCTTGTCCGGAGGATACATAAACAAAAATAAAACGAACTGATCGAACGAAAAGAGCAAATTTCGTTCGTGTTCAACCTAAATAAGTTAATGACACACAATTTGTGTTGCAATTAGTAATCTCTTTCGTTCCATGTTTTTCTCAATTTCCTTTATTTCATCCCTTCCAACCACCAACTGAAATGCAAGGGACCATTCGGGAACTGTTGCCACCGACGGACAACTCTCCTAAATGTTATCCTTTCATCACAGTTTAACTCAGAAGCATAACGAAAAAGTCTCGAGAAATTCATTCTCCTTATTCGCTAGTCACTTCGGCATACGTGGGCACAATGCAAAAAGCTTTTCACCCTAACACCATTGATTCCATCTACACTGGCAGAATGCTGTAATTTGCCCATCTTGAACGAAATGAGTATTCAACGAAAAAGCAGGGAAATCTTTTGGACGTTCCTGCTCGTTTATTTACTCTCGATTCAGGCAATTTCCGTTCTCCGACACGGACTCATCCTTTCACAACCAACCAACCCCTGAATGAATCCGGACATAGATACGGACACAAGCAGAGCTTTATTTACTTTTGCGAAATAATTTCGTCGGAAATAAAACAGGATACAACCCGTAAAGTGGATTTTAACGCCTTGACTTCCATATTATTCTGCACTCATTCTGCTCTGCTCCTTTTAATGTCCCTATTCTGCTGGGTTGTGTTGCTTCGTCGGCCCTGCTTTTGAGGCTCAGTGCTGTCTGTGCTTTAGTCACAGTTCAAAGCCGTAAGACGCATAAATTAATTATACTGAGAGCATGACAGCTAAATTATTCACTAGCTCCATACACGAAAGTGTTCCTTTGGTAATACCACGATGTGACATGAAGAGAAGGTTCGGTATGTGCTCCGCCTTATCGTGGCAGGCTAGCTCAGCTGGCGGTTACAAGAGAAAGGAGTTTGAGGATGGAATGGTGTGGTGGTATGTTAAGCGAAGCAAAATATTCCACGGCAGACATCTACCTTGCGGTAAAGCATACATTTGAAGAAGGAAAGCAGTTGGCTGTGCGTAAATGCTAAGAAAGTAATCAAGGAAAAGTAAATAGGGTAAGAAGGGAAACAAGTGGTTAGATTTTTACAGTTGATTTGTACAGTGCGAGAGGAAAATTACATGTTAGCCTAATTGTTTTGACGGCATTTAAGTCGGTTGGTAGTGCTTAGGGTATGAGGCGAACTCAATGATGGCTGATAGGGGATGGTAAGAGCTTTCATTGAAAGCAAGGCTTAGCACCGAAGATCTTCTAATTCCTTGTGAAATGAATTAAATATAATTTGCCTGGTGACGTTTTACGCTATGAAAGACATTCATAATTAATTTAAACCTATTGCTTCCAGGATCCATGCCAAGAGCTCTTTCGCCGGTCCTGATAAGTGCATTATCGATACTCTGTGCAGCAGAGGCACAGCAAGAATCACTGGTCCAGCAAAGTGAACCCGCAAGTCATTATTCACGTAATTACTTTCATGTCCATTACCCATCGCGTCCCCGTAAGCCAAACGCGTCCTTCGTATATGTAACACCGTGGTTGTTGTGTGTCTCCAATGGCGAACGAGAGTCCCTTATAACTGCCTACGTGGTGTGTTATGCCCAGTCCAGTCAGGACATAGTCTATGAACAACATGAGCGAAATTGAACTCCGGCTCTGGCAATGCAGATTTAATCGTGATTCTACGTGGCTGACTGGCATTCAGCCTCTATCTAGGTTCAGCGCATTGGCTACTCTGTACCGTTTGCCTTCTTCGTACGTGTATATATTAATTAATAGTCAGATAATGAAATTGATAACCGAATCGATAATCGAATAAATGTCGATATGATGACGTGGTTGGCAGTAGAAGTGAAAATGTGAGCCTCTGTATATTCCTTTTGCTACCATCGGTTCCTCGGCTCTTGGATGTTGTATTTGTAATCATACAATATTCCTCGAATAGTTTGATTACATATGGATGGGAAAACATTAATGGAAGCATCGATCCAGTATGAGTGGCAAACCGGCATTGCCTTTTTCCTGGATTGGTTTTGCAATACGTTGTGAGTGTGCTGTGTTGAAAATTATGTAATGGAAAATGATATGAGCCTTTCAGTTGACAAACGAATCGGATTCACCTCAGCTCATTTGGAAATTTCGATAGCATGGATTTGTTATTGCTAATAAATGACAGCTCAATGAACACTAAAGAGAGGAAAATGTTGATAGGGTCAGTTTTGTATTAATGCGTGGGCTCGAGAATGATGAAGCTGAAAGGAAAAATGTACCGTGAAAATGAATTAATTAAGGATATGCTTCTTTTTCGGTGAAAATCAGGACCTTGTTTATGTTATTCTATACGAAAAATTCATCAATTAAATTAAAGGAAATGTAAAAACTGATTGAAAATTTGAGTAAAATTTAAACGAAGATTTTTTGAATAACGTTGACTTCATGCTGAAAATTGAAAAGCCGATAAAGATCTTGTCTTGTTGCTCGGTACGGACTATAAATGTACGGACTATATGCTATAAATCCCTTTAAGGTTGACCCAAGTTGAATAATTTTCCAGCAAATATATGATAGCTTAAAAATTTCAGGTTTCGTACGAGAAGTCCAAATTTCTTGTTTATCATTCTAGGTTGGAACTTGTTTCAGTATATCTTTGCCTATTCTTTTGGGTAACCTTTGTCGTATGTTTTTTTGTTTCAATCAGTATTTAATCCTCCGCCTACTTGTATAGTTATACTTTATCAGAGCTCTCTTTTACAATAGATTGATGCATTGGTTTATGCAAAAATCGAATGAGTTTCCTGTTGATAGAGGTATTGTGCAAGGGAAAGTCAACAGATTTTTGGAATATTTGTTGTAGTTCTGTAGTTATTCTTCCCATTTTGAGACGGGTTTGGAGACGTTCATCCCATATTGAGAATAATTTGATTGAATGATGAACAACAATGTGCATGGAGATTCTGACAGCAATGCTCGCTTTGCTTTGTTTTGCTCCGACTCGACAGCTTATTAAATCAAATTCAATAATTGACAGTAACACAAAAAATACTTGGCGTCTAGAAAATGAGTATTCCAACAACTATTCCATCCAGAACCGTCAAACTTCATCTAAATCGATCAAAACTGAACTCATGATGTAGAATTGTGTAGATTTATTGCTATTTGGACTTTATATACTTAGCTTCCTCTGCAGGAAGTTTGAACACACAAACAAGATAATAGAGTTGGTCATAAAAGAAACATCTTTCATCGATAAGAACTCAACTTAACTTCGCTTGAAGAATAGGAAGAGCAACTAATCGACCTTATCGATTCTTTTGATTGGATGCAATTTTGTTGCAAAATTGGTGCCGTAACGACTTTGAGTAAAGAACAAATATTACAACAAGAATAATTTTCAATACAATTGCAATGAGCTCTCTAATCTCTCCGTATTAGATTGCAGTTTATCAAGGAAATAATAAACGATCTTCTGCTTTCAACAGAGAAACATTTCTCGTTCACTAATCCACATCTTCTCACATGAACATACACAACAGATTGCACTCTAAATACCAAATGCATTTTCACATTTACCACAGCAAGCACATATTTAACACAGGAGTAAATTCGTTAGTTCTGCTGCATTCCCCAGTGTTGAGTGATTTATTGGAGTTGCATGATTGCTTGCACAGCACTAACTTTACCCTGAAATTCAGCAAAGATTTACGACAAGACCTGTCACGGTCCTCCATACGAGCCAAGCTCCCTCCTTCTATTCCACCTTTTCATGTGCTGTTGCAAGTGCACTAAGAAGTCCATCCTGCAGCCAATTGGAGACCCGAAGAACATGCAACTTCTCGCATGGAACGAATTAGGCTAAATTACACTTGATTCGGTCTCGCCTTTCCGTTTTATGCTCTTTCAGCTATGATTCAATCCTGTTGGTAATTTATTGCGCATTTTTTTGTCCTTAATATGGACAAAATGACGCTGTTCCTTTTGCCGGTAAGACTCGGAAATGGTGTCTGCAACGCGAGGGAAGAAAATGTGCATATACAGAAATTTTCACGAGATGTCAACAAGTCAGCAAACCGAGGAACATATGTTGATGAGATTCAAGAGTGGTAATTATGTGGCGTTGAAATGTTGTCCTACAATACGTCGTTGCAGAGGATGCATGATTGAGTGATTCGAAGTGGGATCGCCATTATGCTACTAGCGTAGATGTTGATTCTCTATCCAAGCGATGAAGTCACTCTCAACCCTGTAATTGTATACAAAATTTCATCTACTGCTGCATCCCCATTGCAAATACTTTTGTCTGTATGCACCTTTGAATCTATCACAAAATCTTCAAAGCTTCCTCCGTAAATATTTCCGATATTATACATTCTTGGAGCGATTACAGTTTTTGCACGACAACCAAACGATGATGCTGTCGTTCGTCTAGTTGCCAATAAGAGACTCAGATAGGGAAATCTCTGCATATGCAGACAAGCATAAGAACTGAAGTACCTGGGGATCTATTACGACAGACTCTTGCTTATACACGGTCGTCAGGTTGCAGTTAGTTGTTCGACTACTACACGACAGGAAGCCAAAGAAGGAGATTTTCCGAGATAAGTAAGTACCACGCTCTGCTGATATCAAGACTATTCAAATCTTTGTATCCAAGCATGTTTCAAATAAACAGTGATAGAGCTGACTGTTGTGATATCCCTGAGTATTTAAATCTTTTAGGAGCAAGGAAATAATTGCAGCAGCTCCTTGAACGTTTTTTGAAAGTTAATACGACATGGCAGAAGCGTCCTGTAAAACTGGTTCTGAAAGATGCCATTTGGTCCTTCAGGAATGTGTACAAACATCTTCGCGACACAGTGTTAGCAAACAAATCATTCGTTTCGAAGCTTTAAGGTCATTCTACCTATTCATCTTGCGAAGTGATATGTCAAGGCTTTTCGGAAGCCATTCAACAAGACTTCATCTTTCTTCTCGTCTACAGATTCCACCTTTCTGACTTGTCGTTGCTCCTTGTCGTTTATCTTTTGAAAGATAAGAAGTGGAAAAAGATGCTATTATCAGTTTTTGTTCATTTGTTTTTTGCTTTCGTTTCTTACTCTTTTTTATGTGTTATTTTTTTTTATCAGAACGCATTCTCCTTCTCGTGTGCTACTTTCCAAGCATATGTGTTAGATCTAACTACTACAATGTGAGCATGCAATGGAAGAATGTTTGTAGATGGATCACAGGTCTTTCGAGCAAATGGAAGAAAACATGTTGATATTCCTGAAGAACGCTTTTTCAATTTAGACTTGGCATTCATCGTGTGTATTTGATGGTGAAAATGGTCCTTTGCATGTTTTCGATGAAATCAATGTGGGGCGCATCCTTGATGGTTGATTATACTTGATATATTATTGCTGTGTTTGACCTAGAAAATATATATTTTTTTGCGGCAACATATTTCAATTCATGCCAAATGTGTTACAGTTTTGCTTTCGTCAGGAATGGTTACGATTTGTTTTAGGTTAGAGCATTTAGGATTTGCTACGGGAATGTTCAGGATTCTTTAGGCCTTTTCGATCTTTATGTTGGGTCAGTTGTACTGATTATATATTAAATAATATATTAAAAGAAAATTAAATCAATATTTATCTTCAAAGAACTTGCACATTGAGACGGTTCACAAATGAGTATACGCGACAGGAATTTGGAACTCTCGTACTTCAACCACTGCGAATTTTAGATGCACAAACAAAACAGTTTCGTGAAATTGGTCCACACATACGAAATATTATTAATTCTCAAGATGTGTAGGAAGAAAATGCTAACTTGCATGACGAAAACCTTGCTCCCGACGCTCATAGGTTGAGCAACCTAAGCAACCTTGGGGGAGCGTCTACAATCGTACCAACTTCCAACAATCTGTAATCCAAGGAATCAACATCGCACGAACTCGAAAATTCGGTTGTCAAAATCGATGCTACGAAGAAACTTCTCAAAATTTTGTCGCCAAACTATCAGCAAAGCTAATAGAACCAAATCTATTGATAAATACTGGTTGCTGCTATCCAAAATGTATAATTTCTAAATATCATTGCAGATGATCCAAAACATTGGTTCATTTCTAAAGAACAATATATTCTGGGTCGTAATCGACAGGATATGAATCTACAAGGTGAAATTATGCTGGTGGTAAGCTACTGGCACTAACCAGAGCAGAGCATTCTCTTCAATGTTAGAAGACATACAATAAAGGATTCCTGGTGACTGCAGGCAATAATGAAGAAATTCGAAAATACTGTTCAGATCACTGATTCGCAAGACTACTAATCAATGAAAATCCATCCATGAATCTGTGGATTAATTGTATTACTGCATTTTGAGCTGTTGAGAAAGCAGACTTGGAACCATGGGTTACCTTGCTTAAGATTGAAATCCAAAATAGGATTCAAATTTTACGGTTTCATAACCTACATTGTTTGCCACTCATATTCGATCGTCTCAATGAACACGATTGCAAAATAATGAAAAAACGCGCAAAAGCTGATTGATCATGCAAATTGCAGACTGGGAAGAAAGAATATGTTACTATAATATATGTACACAAAATATGCCAAACAGTCCAATTGTTGCTTACTAACCAAAAATCTATTTAATTACTTTGCTTCCTCTTATATACTCAAATTACCCAAATCAAAAAAAATTCTGACTTTTAACATCATAAACCTTCGACAAAAATTATTTGTGCTCTTACCTAGGGACCTCTGAATAAGTTCTTGTTTCCGCTTTCCTTTCATGGACTGATTTGCCCTGCCTTTCGCGTTGCTAATCGTTAAATTATTGTTGTCCCCTTAAAATTATAATTTTAAGTCGCACGTCGTCCGCCGTAAGTCTCTTTCGGTTCGAGCTTTCGTTGCCCATACATTATTCCAGCTATTTACTACCTTTCCAAACATCCATTTAAGACTTCAAGACCATTCATTCAAGACCATTCAAGACATTCTCGGAATCTCAAATGAATTTTTTATTCATCAAGGGAAAAATACCCCAAGATGCTAATGCCATGAAAAGTGCCATTGGATCTTCTTTGATTGTGTACTTTGTTACTCGTCCACTTCAGTGGTTTGCAACATTGTAATGAACACGAATCTCTTTAGATTTTTGCGATTAACAAATGTTTTTGGAGTCTTCTCGCCTTCATCCACATGACAGTATGCAGCAGGACGATCCAGGTGCACAATTTTAAAGTTCCAGGTCCAGATGTGCAATAGGAAATAGGATTGACATTAAGTTTAAGAAAAATAAAGCGGAAATATTTCGGTGGACCCCGAATGGAAAAATCAAATCGTGTTCAATCAAAAAACAATAATTATATTATCAAGTTTAACATATGTTTCATATCTTGAGCTTATTTTAATTTAAGTTTTTGAGTTTTATTTTAGATTTTGAATTCTTATAGAACGTGCGCCATTGCCGCATAGAATCGCTTGCAAACTTGGTGGTGCAATTTTCGTAAATTCAGTTTCCAATCCAAATTTCATCGCAATCGCACCATAACTCGAAAAGTGATCGTATTATTGACGTTTTAACATAGGTGCAAATTAGATTGCATTTTGTGTTCCTTTTGAGATTTTGATTCAGATAGTGTTAATTGCTTTGTGCCGTATTCCTCGTTAAGTTTATAAGTCTGAAAAGTCTGTCGTTGTTCCCAGCGAAATAAACTTATTTTTGTTACTTTTGAATGAGAGATACTCACTGCCCTAAATCCTAAGTTTTTTAAAAATTAGTATGCCAAAAGGCTCCGAAAATTTTATGTAATTTTTAAGTCAATTCCAAGGCTTAAATTTTCATATGCACATTCAAAGCGACATAACAAAGCAATTATGTGTGAATGAGCAATAATTTTTCCTTCTTTTAATTTGCATTTTTAAGGGACTTGGTCCCATAAAAACAACCTTCATTGCCTTTATGGCCATCCTTGCCAAAGAAACTAACACTATCAAACTAATGAAGTTCAAGTGTTGACGATTATAGAACATACGTCAGCACTTTAAATGCGATAGGGGCTAATTAACTGAATTTAGAAATGTTTAGATTTCTTATATTTTTCTTCGTTTTTTATCGTTAGTGAAGTTTATTTAGATGAATGATAGCAAACAGCATGGTACTGAGCGAAGCTGTTTGGGTCGTTGAATGTGTTAATTACACTCATGTTTTTTTTTATATTTACAATAAATGCATATTGAGATTGCTGCAAAAAGATGAATGAAAGACTGAAGATTGCTGCGCAGGATGTGTTCTGATTTTTAATTTTATTTCGAAAATAAAACTCGAAATTTCATTTATTTTCGCTGGTGTCTAGATCGATCAAGTTTATCTATTCGTGGACCCTACCGAATTCAAAAAAAATTTAAACGCTGTATCGTGATATTGTTCCGACGTTCGAGTTTTTAAACATGAAAATTATTTTCGAAATTAGCGTTATAGCCGATTTAATCGAGATTACATTAACCCTGCATCTGATGAGCTTGGATATCTCCTTTGATTGAAGCCAAAAAAGGATCAACTCAATCATTCGTAGCCTATTCAAGCCTATAAGGCTTAAGGGAGTTTTGGTATGAAGCTGTAAATAATTTTCGAATGTCATTTAGTCGAACTCTTGTCCAGTCTGATTGCGATTAAGGACATATCGTCAAACAAGTGATATCTTCTGATTGATGGATGGAACATGAAACTTCAACGTACAGATTCTACTTATCTGCATTGCATTACACACAAAAGATTAATTTGGCCTACAATAGCACTCAGTTAAACTAGGCAAGCTTTCGTTTCATGGAAGCACGCTTATATAAATTAATTAAAATTAATATACCTTGCGGTGGGTACAAACAAAGTCAACATGTAGCTGCTCCATACTCATAACGGTGTATTCCATCCGACCAAAAGCTGTGGATCATATACGTGACAAAACTATCGAACGATGTTTTTCACAAATCCCCACCATAATCGTCTTGGAGATTTCATCTCCTTTTAATACTTTCACTGCCAACATGATTACGGCAGAGGCCGAAACACAGGACGACTTGCACAGGCAACAGCAACCTGTGGTGATGGTATGATATCCACTTAATCCCAATCTTGTAAGCCTAAATGGAAAAAGTTTTCTGCTTGCTTTATTTTATCATCCGGCTATCCCTGTCATTCGTTTTTACACAGATAACACAGGATCATCGTCATCATCAATGTTGTCGTTGTTCTTGTCGTAGTATTCGCACACAGCATGAACTCCCAACTTTGTTGCGAAACCGAACAGCGTGTACAGCGAGGAGAGCGGAGGGATAGAACGATATAAAAGCTGGTCGACAACAATGGAACGAGAGCGCAAGGACAAGGACAAAAACATACTAAAATAACTTTTATTTCAATGGTTGTATTTTAATAATGGCTTAAGGATACGGTTGTAAAACACCTCGTTTTTCGGCACGTTTTTCCTTTGGCTTTAGTAATTTCCTTCGACACAGATCCTTTTTTGCATGTTGAAGCAGCCGAGCCGTGTACTTTTCGATGTTTCCATTTTATTTTATAGCTCAAGGGCTTTTCTCTTTTGTTGCTGGCGGATGGAATTTTATAGTATAGTGTTCACTCTCTGATCCGAATGTTTTTGTATTCCTTAAATTTCCCCGGTACCTGGCTTCAACTGACAGCACAGCCTTAAGTGAGTTAACTAATTCTGCTTGCAAGTTTGACTCGATCGTTAATCCTGGCAAGATTTGCTATGTTTCTCGCCTGATGGACGAGTTTACACTGGACTCGAAAAACTTGTGTTTGAAATCAATTTGTGTATTAGACAAAAATGATCCCCAATCTAAACTCAAAATCTGCATCTGTCAGCAATCACTCGACGAGTGTCGTAAAATATCGTCCGGAATAAGACCAAAAAAGTTTAACAGCTTCAGCTTATTTCGAAAAGCACAAGCACACAAGGAGGCAATAAAAAAGACGAAAACGAGAAACAGGATGACCGAAATTCTCCTCGAGGCGGTGGTGTAATAAAATTTAGTCTAAGTAGATTATCACATTTCAGATTACGAACAATATTAAGCGTGAAGGCAACCGAAATGCCAAAAAGGCAACTCCATCCCCACCCATCTTCATCACAATAACCGACCGAACGTGAACGTGCCAGCAATAACGCTCTCGCTGTGCAGAACAGGATCAAGTGCTTGTTGGGATCTTAATTTTCAGCAAGATGCTTTCGGATAAGTATCTGGAAATGTGGGTGTCTTGCAAATAGAATTTAATTGTGAAAATGTGATTCGCCTCACAGATTGGTTTATTCCTGCCAGAACGGCCGTCCATGTATAATAAAAGTTAAGCATAAAGGACATGGTGTGACTTAATGAGAAAAGCTTCGAACGATAATGAAATCGATGCGTGATGTGTTTTCATTTTCTTTTGGGCTTGATATTGATTTGACAAGTGTGTTTGACCTTGATGGATTTAGTTGAAGGAAAGGACACGAACAATTCAGGATCAGAATGATTTTTTTTTCATTTGCTTCATTTGAATACGTAAACGTTTTCTTATTGTCTAGAGTCGATGTGAAAATTCGGTGGAATAAGTTTCATATTCGTTGATACTTTCAATCTTTCTAGCTGAAATACCCTAAGGGTTATTTTAACAGCGAAATTCATGATTCGTACAAGAAATAAGATGGCAGTTGACAATCTATTTAAAACATGTTTTTGGGCAAAAATAGTCCTTAGGTTCTTACCATTCGAACTTTTTTTTTCGGAATGACATTTTAATATCGCAAATGGAATGACTGTCAAGTCAGTGAAATCAAGTGATTTGTCTACATTTCTCCCAACGAAAGTTGACGCAATTAAATTTGATGATTAAAAATCACGTGGCGCCAATCGTGGTCTTGATATTTTCCTAATTGCTGAGAGATACTAGAGCCCCAATTTTCAATCCAAAGAATTCAAAGAGCGGAAATCATATTAATGTCGAAGAAGTAGGTCAATGTCTATATCCTATGTCACGTGCAATCAATTCTGCACTATCGAAATTTATTGATTTTTCTAACTCAAACTATGTCGTCAAATCTGTGGATATTACGACTTCATAATGTTCCCACGGGAACTGCATCGAAGCTTACATCAAATGTAATCAAAACATAACGTTTGTACAAGGCACACAGCCCCGACTGATTTTCTTTTAAGACTACAAAATTTTTGTAAGGTGGCCCCATAGAGTTCCAAATAGCTTAGATATACATCTCATACGCCATTAGATGGATCAATTCGCACGGTTATATCACGTTTTCAACTCAACAACCCCCGAAAATCGTAGCCAGCCAAAACTCCACTAGTTCACGTCGCTCCTTTAGTTTGATCGATAGTATGCCGTAAAGGTGAAGGGATTTAAGTTTGGCAATCTATGAAGTGGTTTTTGTCAGATTCAGACAAGACTCTTTGCAGTTACCTCGATCTCATTCTGATCGTGCAAATTTTAAAAACTTCTGTCTTTAGCAAATGTGACGCCATGATGTCCGCATTTGTACTTCAGACCACTCGCGGGTCGCTCTGTCTACATCGGCCACGAGGAGAAGAAATCTGGAGCGGAACCCTCGAGATTCTTTAAGGTTGAGGATAACTTGGTCATAGATAGGAATATCGGAATATATATAATTTGATACAATAGAAACAATATAAAATTATTATAATATATCAACAAACTTTGGTGTCGCTGCCCAGTTTCTACCTTCGTGATTCATCACGTATAAGCTGACATACCAAGGAAAGGTGTTCTTTGAAACAGGGATTACCTAAGGTATTCGGCATTCGAATTTTAGACCCGAGCATCTTTTTGGATACACGGTACTTGGTACAAACTGCTCCATTGTAGCTGCGAAAAATTCCGCACTTTTTGCTAAATAAAAAAAGCAGTCTTCGAAATTTTGGTTTCCCAAACAGGACCATGCTTTCCTCTCACATATGATCCATAAAAAGCATAAAAGTCCGGAGAGCGCTCATCAAATCCGGCCCACATTTTCTTATGTATGAAATTGTCAATTGCAAATCCTTTCACGTGCTTTCTAAAAAGACCATTTTTTAGTGCATCAGGATATGAACCAAAGAAGTCTTGACGTGAGAATAGTACCTGTCTTCCTGGATGAGTATAGAAGGAATAGGAGCTAGCAAGGATGTTGGACATCTTGCAGTCTTACAATATCCAAAGTTATGTTGAGGTAAGATCAGCATCAACCTTAGGATGCCTTTTATACATACAAAATTGTTCAATTGCTAACAGTGGCATGTAGTTTGCAGCCACTCAGGTAGGTGATTCAGTAAGGATACGCTCCAGCCTTAATTCTAAAATAGCACCAAGCTCCAATGAGCCAGTCCTTCCCTGCACTCAAAAATCACTATCTATCCCCTTATTGAACCTATAAAGTTTCAAGACTGTAAAACATAAAATGGTAAAATAAATAAAAAATTAAATGAATGTAATAGATGTGAAAATATAATGAAAACATTATTTTACTACCACGAGCAAGCATAGCTACAGGACTCGCTGCAAAACTCATTTTACGAGTGACATCAGCAATTTGACTGCGGTTCAAAAATCTTATGTTTTCGTCTTCATTGTTAAAAATAATCACAAATAATTTGATCACACCTTAAAAATAAAAACACGCCCCATCTGTGCATCGCAAATACATCAGCACGTCTGAAAAGTTTGCGATAGATCCTCTTGCCAAAAAATTCAACGTTTCATTCACGGGCGACATGTCCAAATCCCTCAACTAATTCTTGTTGGTCTGAACAAATTGCCACATTTCGCACTCATTCAAACGCATTTTCATTCAACACCGAGCATGCAAGATGTCAATGGAAAAAACTAAATCATTTCGCACGTTCACTTTTTTGGGGTGCTTCACATATGTGGAAAAATTAGTCAAACGCTATGCCACATGCCACATTGGTCGTCCGCAACATTACAATGAATCCATTGTTGGTGTCAATCACAAATGTCATACCAAGGATCTGGTTTTAAACATCACAAGGTGGCTGGTTGCCAGTCGACGGAGCGAAAATAGATAAATTTGGCTCTAAGCGATTCCGTTTAGAGAATTTTGCAGACTTATTAACTATCGCGGAAACGATGAATGTGGAGACAAGTGTGGTGGCTCTACGGAATGTACCTCCATCAATTGGCGCACAGGACACCTATATTTAACGGTTCGTTTATTATTAAATTTATGCTGAAATTGCCCAGTATATGCAAAACCAGGGTCCTGAGGCCTGATTGCAGTTCTCCTTTTGAAGTGGAGTCGCGTGTGAGATGATTGCCTGTGGCATAGATATATCAACGTACGCATACTGGTATATCCAGCGATGATAGCCTTTGATGCGGCATGGGTTGCCATGTGTGGCATGGCTGCTGGTTGGCATTGAATTGAATCGAAAGCGAAATATCTGCGTGAATGTTATCCTGTGCAACTAGTCCTTGTGCCCTTATTCGATTTTCGAAAGTATTTTACTCGGCCCGACTTTTGTCACCCGTTGTCAAAAGGTAGCTGCCGTAGACTGAGTTGAGCTGTTGTTGGTCCTTCAGCGCATTAATCGACAACATCGACAACCCACCATGCCGCGATAAACCTCGATATCAAATCGAATTATAGCCATCGGTGCCGCCATCGTCATCGTCCCCATTGCTCCGCGATATGAACATTCACATGACGCTCGAGTGCAGCGTGTTTTGCGTGATTAAAACCCAACTACCGGGCCGCCCTACTTCGGGGAACATATAGCAAGCAAATAACTTAATGAATGTTAACAATTTACATTATGCACGATTAATAATTATTTCAACGAGAGGAAATTTATTGGACATGAACAACAAATGGCTCGAAGCGAACTGTTCGAAGTGCCAGCATAGGTCCATGCGCTGTTTGAGGCTGCTGCGTGCTTTGACTCCACACAGGAGATATGCACATATGAATATGCCTGTAAGTGAGAGGCGAAGCCCGAAAAGGGTTTAGCACGAAGGAAGCAGGAGACCAGACATCGAACCAGTCAGCCAGCGAGTAATAGGGCCAACACTAGCTGACATGAAGGAATCTCGGAACCCGACTCGATACATACAATAAGGAAGAAGAATGGGAGCAGGAAGGAATCGATAGTTGCTCCGTTGGTGGAAACATGCTATGATACGTGCGCCTTGTATCAATGGCTCTAGTCCCGAGCCAGCAGCAAGCAGTTTGGATGTTTGTGGGCAAAAAGTTAATCGATTTGATACATTTACTTGCAATGTAGAACCCGAGGTGGCCAGCGCTTGCCCGCCTGTCTCCTTTCTTGTTTGCCACCTCGCCTTTTCCGTCCCGATCCCGGCGAGGCAGCGCCAACGATAGGAAAAAGAAAACCCGAAAAGACTGTTCCTGCCAGGCGTAGGTGCAATTTAATGGTTTCCTTTGAGTTTTGTGGTTGACGATTTATTGTTTGTTTATTACGTGCCGTATGTTAGTGATATGTGCTCCACAGTATGTACTCCAGTTTTATTATTGTTTGGCGAACGAGACAGAATAAATTAATGGATAGTTGTCTTCACACAAATGGCTTAAGTAGTTGAAATGGTAATAAAGCTGTTCATTCAATTTATTGCTGGATTACGAAATTGTATGTGTGTTCGTTATATGAAGTCAACCGAGGTTTAAGCAATCGGTGTTTGGTGCCGATAATGGGAGGAATAAAGCAAAGGTTTTATTGGGGTTTTAATTGTCGGTCACTCGCGTTAATTGACGAAGATAAAATGTTGAACAATAAAGTGTGGGTTCTTTGTAAAATTGCAAATTACAGGAACTGCAAAATTGTCGCTTCAAAGAACGATTATGAATGAAATATCCGCTTATTGGATGCAATATTTAATAAAAGTTCCACTCGCAATTAAAGATTCTCAATCAATTGGGAATCTTTGATCTTTTCAAGAACAATAAATATTTTGTTCTTGCAACATGTGGAGTTGGGATGCTGATAAACAGTTTGCCTCTATCTTCCCCCTAGCTACATACTTATACGAAAATAAGCATAAAAGATAGCCATACGCGTCAAGGGCGCACAATTGTCCTTATTTTACACTAATATTTAAAATCTAGGCAAATAACCCTGAAATTTTGAAAGACCTGTATATTTTTAACAATAAAATTCGATTTTATCTTAAATTCATTTATTAAAAGTGGTTTAAAACATGTATCACAACAATTTGCGGTAAAAATTAACAAAAATCAACATGCTTCTGCTATAAATAGTGAATTTTATTAAAAATCACAAAATAAATATTTTTGCAGAATACAACATTCAACCATGAATCAGTCTCAAATACGCATATTTATTCCTTATCGCTGATTTTGTAGACAGTCATGACAGACGTCACTTTTGTTTTCGCTACAAACGGTCTTTTTGCACTTAACAAAATGCACTTGCACTTCCTTTATTTTTTTGGGTGCAGTAACTGCAGTATTGTTTTTTTTTATGGTGGCTCCTTTTCGCCTTCGTTTAGAGCTTTTACACGTCTTGTGGAAGAATATTGTACATGCCTTGGCAAAGAAGAATCTTTCAGTCTTTGCTTCATCTACATGGAATCAACTGAGAACTGGGAGTTATTATTTACTCTCTTCGACTTTAGGGGTTTTGTGCTATTGACAAAACATTATGGCAGTAAATGACGTATGAATTTGTATTCAACATGCCATAAAACATAGCCATTGGCAATCTATTGCCTTTTCTTGAGCATGAGATGGCATGGTAGAGCACCTTAGTTTGGTTATATAACAAAACTATGGCTTTCCAGTTGCAGGGTTCAAAATGCCTTCCTCGTCACACGATAATAATATCCAAACAATTTTCGCGGGCCTCGGTTTATATGACAATAATGTCAAGCATCTGTCATAACAAAAGATTGACGAGCCTAATGATTGAGATTAATTTTTTTCAAGTTCTCATGTATCCCGCATTTAGCTTGAATAGTCCCTCAAGTAATAACTTTGTAAGTTTTACCGAAGTAAACCAATTTTCACAGGTAATATTCCGATTTGTCCCAGAAATTTACCGGGATAATTCTTTTATATAATAATCGCCTTGAGGTAGTCCATTAGTGTTCGTTGCTTTTTCATGTACGGTATTGCATTCAACATGCACCTAAACCCACTATCGCACATAATTGGGATTTCATATCATATTTTATAGGTTTATTTAGACATGACTTCTTGGAGAATAGCTTGTTTGGCATTTATTTATAAAAACTTCCCATTTCTAAGGAGTATGCGGGAATTTTCTCGTTGAGCAAGATGACATAACGTCTTGTCGTCAACCTTAGTCGTCTAATAAGGAAATAAAAATGATTTCTACTTCTCCCAGGTACATATCTTGTTCCTGAATGAGGACTGTCGGAAAACTCTTAGGACGTGTCGTTAAGTGGTTATTCATATCTGCTGGGAAGGTGACAATGCCCCAGCGATGCTTAAAGGTCCGAACAGCTTTTTTCTAAAAGTTTTTTTTTTGAATATCTCGTCAATAATCTCACTAGTCATAAATAAATCGAAACATGAAACTCGATCATAAACACTTTGACACATTCTTGTGGGATCTAAGTTTGAACGAACAATCTTAACCGCAGATATTCTACCGTATTTTTGACCATAAACCGTGGACTATCTATGTTTATTTTTACCAAGCAGCGTTGGTTGAGTTGGAATAAGCATGTGAGCGTTACGTTCTAGCCTCCTGGCAATTCTTCTTCACTATCGACGAATTCATCTTCGTAGCCGAACTGCTGATTCACTTCTATCAGAATATCTTCTCATTCCCTTTCGCGACATTTGTCCTTATCGGTTTCGTCTATTCGTTTCAATATTGGGACAAATGTCGCCCCTGTCAATGATTTTCTGCTTATTATCATTCTGCTCTAAAGAATGTCCCCTAAAAATCAGAAACATTTTTAATTGGGATGTATTTTCAATAACAAATGACCACTGTAAACGTTACACAAAGTATAACCATGTGAATGTAAAAACTGGAAACCTAGATGCAATTAGCTCAATCTTGCTTAGATAGACTACAGATAGATCATTAGGAATAGACCGTCGACATCTCCGCGATCTTCATCATTGGAGCATAACTGCCGGACTGATGTAGATGTTCACCAAATATTTCTTCCGATTCACACACTCAAAAGACTGATCCAAGCTGAGTTATAGCATAACTGGTAACAAGCGTTGACACTTGGTATATATTCGCAATCTAATGGGATTTAACTGTTTTACCTCTAGATGAATTGGTATGTGTAGACTAAAGTTTGATCACGAAGTCGAAACTCCAGCGAAATATGCATGAACATTGTCTTTGAAATTGCATCGATAAGCCACAACATACTTACGCAATTGATTAAAGTTCCAAAAATATTATTAGTAAGAGAAAATCAAAAATCGCGATCTCCCCACTCTTATATTTAGCCTACTTTGGACGCTCTCTTGCACGAGTTCGCCTGAATCGCTGCATATTCTATTCATATATTTCTCTTCTCTTTTCTGCAAGTGGAGGTGCTTCTCCGTGGTTGCACCATGTTGTAAATACATACAGCGCGAAATCTTAGGAAAACCTCCGATGTAACGAGGTTTAGACATAATAAGTGGAATTCTCCCAATTATATGCACGCAAGTATATGCTATCGCAAAAGAAAGTTGCAAAAGATTTTCAATACAATATTTAAACGCAATACAAATATAAATTTACTTGCGCTTTTTCTGTCTCTGTCTAGGAGAAGCGGCCAGAGAGTGTTGGCGCTGTAGAGAGTTAAGCTGTGATTGCACTACGCCTAAGTGCTCTGACTTGATTGGAAACTTTCAGATCCAATCTGCAACCTGTATGAATTCGATACAGAATGATACAGAACGTCGATGTTCTGTAGCGAAATGCGCAAACCTTGCAGAACTACTCGAATGCGACTATTTCGATATCAACTTGTAGCTTCGTCGACTGCTGTATTTGAGTTTTGAGTTGATCGAAAAAGAATAAACTTATACTAGTTAAACATCCTGAACACAAATTGCAAATCTGAGTCATAAAATGGAGCGTAAAGCAAGTTTGAGTATTGAAAAAGTGTTTCGCAATACTTTTTTTCGCCATCTATTATTCTCAATAGATGGCGTCAGCTGCAACTAGTTCAGGAAAGCTGAGGGGTGCAACGACAAGAGATGACTGTTTAACGTCACAAGCGTATGCGATCTGGAATTGACGCCGATCAAGGAGGTATTTGCGTATGCGCTGGGACTGGAAGAAAGTCCCGCACGATTTCTGATTATTAACTCTTCTTCGAACAACTAAGTTACGCCAAGCAATGGAAAGGGGACTTCCTATTTGAACATTAGAAAATTAAAAAAATTCTTGTTAGATTCCATTTTTAGGTTGATATTTTTATTTTGCAACACACAGCTGTTTCGAGGCCGATATGGTCCCTTCTTCAGTGTTATGTCTATTATATTATATTATATAATATAATATATAATATATCCCTTCCTATATAATATGTCCCTTCTTCAGTGTTATGTCTATTATATTATATTATATAATAGACATAACACTGAAGAAGGGACCATATCGGCCTCGAAACAGCTGTGTGTTGCAAAATAAAAATATCAACCTAAAAATGGAATCTAACAAGAATTTTTTTAATTTTTTAGAAGGTTGCAAACATCCGAACCAACAATTGGAAATTAGAAAATTGTTGTCATACATTATGCCAGCACGCCACCATTTTACTTACTATGACAACTTTCATAGTGTTTTCATCACAGTGTAATATCACAAAGAAATAGATACGATTATCCCACCTAGAAAAACATGCGAGCTTCATATGATAGCGAGCTTAAAAGTCAGACGACGTATTTGAGTGGTGGGATTGGCAATGTCTAGAAAATTTCAACAAATTTTGTTTATAAATGTCAGTTAATCTGGAAAGTTGGCATCAAATACCGCTTTATTTGTAATTTCTGCAAAGTGTTGGTGCTTTTGAGCAGTTCTTCTATGCTTTTTCTTCATCCACCACACAGTCTAGACAAAGCACGTCTGATCGTCATTTCTGTCTCAGCAAAGCTTTCGCTGATGTTAGATCCAGCTTTTCAACCGAAATTCACGAGGTTTAGGGCTGCAGGGGGAAAAGAGGAATCATTGTCCATAGCAGTGAAGTAAATGAATTTGGTTTGAATAGATTCATTTTCACAGCATAAATAAAAACAGTTAAGAACTAAATGAAAATTAATTCATCTTCTCATTATAAGAAAACTACTTAAATTTATTTAGAAACTCGCAAATTTTTTGTAAGACCCAATATTTTTGTAAGTGCTTCAGTTTTTGTTAGTTCAATGAAAATATTGTGTTTTTCCTAAGTTAACTTCGAAAGTATTTTCCGACGGGTAGAGGAACGTGGACTGTTATTAAAAACTTACGTGACGAAATCAAAGTACATGCGGCAACTGCCAATGTTATTCGAGAATTTTTGAAAATATCGATACAGGATGCAGGAAAAACACACTAGCGGGGACTCTGCAGATTTTTTTTTTTGTTTCATTCGCCTCCTACAAAAAAACATATAACCTGAAAGTCCTGGCGAAAATGAACATCTTAAATTCAATTAGAATGATTGAAAACCAAAAATGCTTAATTCCATAATACCCTGCGATATTGTGTGTGAATTCCACAACTTACAAAATGCACTTCGTAGAATATGTATTCAATTATTATTCATTACATGTGATACATTTCGACCAAGGACATCTATTCACACCAAATTTTACTTCACCAAAATTGAACTCAACAAACTTTTTTAATCCAATACCACGTAGTATATGAAATCTAATGTTGAAAATTCAACACACATGGATGAGACTCTCATCCAATGAGTACGTTTCGGTGGAAAGGAGTTTCAAATTATTCGAATAATGACCTTTACATTTTCATTAGCCGGAAGCAAGTGTATAATTCTATTCAATTAGCTTTCACTGTTTCATTCATCCAAATGCATCCTCGATACTACAATCGTTTTTACTGAACCCAACCCAATTCTAAAAATTACTTCAACTACTCTGTGTCCTGCATATTTATGCGAAATTAACATTATTATGAAAATCTCTCATTGATGATTTATTAGATGAACTGTTAACATATTAGCAAGATTGTCCGTTTCCATGCTCACAAAATAAATGTGTCCCAGTAGTGGGCAAAATTTGCCAGAGGTCAGAGAAAAAGGATCAATGTGTGGGCGAGCGCTTACATAACGAAACGCTTACAAATCCAAACTCCTGTTCATTTAATAACAGCACAAGAATGTTACACATTTTCATTTAATATTCATTTCCCTGTTTTCGTTTATCAACATTTTCCTCGCTTGTATAGAAAGGAAGATATTCGGTGTGTTTCATCAAAGTCCTCGTCTCCGAATGCGAGCATAAATTCAATATGGTGAACCTATTAACTGTTTCATGCATTTGTATATATTAACAGCCAACACATCTCACTTCAAATCCTTCACGTGCGAGTGTGTGTGTAGCCAAATTTATAATTTACCATGAAGCGCAACTAAACGGATCATTTTCAAATATAATTAATCTGGGAAATTCCGGTTGGCGTGCATGAAAATCGGATGGATTTTTGGCCGCAAGCACTGAATGCTGTGAAAATTTTCGAAATAAATTGAAATTGTGCGGTTGGGTAGGAACTTCGGCATGTATGCTATGATACATTAGACATTTCTGGCATACATTATACCACGAATATGTTGGAGGAATGAATCTGTTTGGTTAGTGAAAAAAATTCAATTTGGTTATTGATTCTGGAAAATGATCGCAGGAACAGCTAAAGGACGTTTTATTTGCAATGAAAACCAAGCTCGCTATATTTGATGTGAAATGAGAAGAAACATTCAGAGCTGTATTGGTTTTATGATGTGTGAAATTTTATCGCGAATTCATTTCATAGAATTGAGGCTTTTCATGTATAAAATCGGTCGCAACCCGCAATAATTTGAGCAAACCAATAACCTTTCACGAAATCAATCTTCGAATGCGATCAACAGTGCACTCTGAAAATTCCACTGAGCTACGCATCACGACAAAAAAGGAGTCGTTGAACCAACCAAACCACATCACCAAAAATTAATTATTTTCCAGCTAAACGAGCTAATTTGCCTACTTTCCATTAAAAATTCTCTTCTAAACAGAATAACAGCATCTCTACAAAAATAATGAAATTTCCCACTCAACTCATTATCATTAGCAACAAAATTGTAGATACAAAATTTATCGGCACTATTTAACCAACTAAATATCCGCGAAATTCATTTTAAGCAAATTAAACATCATAAATGAACATTTTGCTAATGTTTTTCTTCAACGCCCCAGCGAAGCGAAAGGCCAGCGATAGTGGTGGAGCCGAAAAGGATGAGATAAATTTAAAACAAAAATAAATCATTTCAATTATTTCGGAACCAACGAGCCAAATCCATTTGAAATCGGAGTAGCTGGAAATGTTTTCGGATCGTGTTGCCTGGAGCATGGGAAGAGGAAAGGACGAGCAAGTAATACCAGCACACGCTCCAATGAATCGGTTGGAAAAAGTAGTAAGGTGGCTTCAATTATTCCTCCAGTGTTAAAATGAAAACGTAACGGGCAGAGGAGGTCTTCATTTGAAGGAAATAGGAAGGGGGGAAGGGGATAAAGGGGACAAACAGAGAGAAATAGCACACAATTAATTATGTTAAATGAGTGTTGAAAATTTTTTTTCATACAAATATCATTGTATGGCAGTTAATCAGTTAATTTCCAATGTTGATTATAAAATTGGAAATCATATGTGGAAATCAACTCTGCGTGGAGATCATATGAATTTGAAATGTTTATGGTTAAGTCATTTAATGCACACTTTGGAAAAGTAAACAAAGTTGAAATTAATTACGCAAAGGGAATTTATGAATGTGTAAATATTCGTGTAGAGTAGGCCAACGGTCTCGGGAAGGATGTGTTTAGAGTTTAATGAGCGTCGCTGACAGCAGTGCGGTTGAACTTCCCCGATAGACAACAATGAAAATCACATAGTGAGGAAAAGAAATTTAATAAAACTTTATTTAAATATGTTCATCATCGGTTTTTATAAAATTATTGATTTAAATTAGACACAAAATTTATGAATTATAATGACATCAATATTTCCTCACATGATGAGACAACTGTTTTGTTCATTTGAACATCAATTTTTCATCCTTTTAACACTCTCTTAAATATTATAATATTTGAGATATTCAATGGTGTAAACATGATGATAATTTTTACAAGATAGTTGTGATCATTCAATGAATGCATTTGATATATTATTTTTAACACAAAATTTCTATCATATATTACCATCATCTAATGATTTGAATATGATAGAAATATGAAGGCAATTGTATCTGTATATTTTTAAAATTTTCAAAAAAGACGATAAAAAATATAGGTCTACCTGACGGATTATCGATTCTATAGGATTATAATTCTAGCCAACTTAAAGTTTCTCAGAGGACTCTATTCCCGCTTCCTACATGGCGATCCATCGTCACTCTTCGGTCATGTTCGGATGTTTTCGGACTTATTCCACCATGGCGTCAGCGTCGGCGTCTGTTTTTCCGAGAAGACGCCATATTGCCATATTTGAAAATATTCTAGACGCGTCTGAACGTGAACACAACATTTTTGAGTGATTGTGTGTCTCTAAGTTCATCATTTGTTTTATTTCAAATAAATACATCGTAGAATTAAATTCGATTAGTGCGTTAGTGGTGATATACGCGTATCAATGTCCAATACGTTGGCGGAAAATTTCACGTGGACTGGCAAATCAAATGGATCACCAAAAAGACGTTTTTATAACACAAAATTAGCCAAGATTTTTCACAGTAAGAACATTGTACTGCTATACTTGAAATTATGACATTGTAATACATACATAAATCAAAAATATATAATTTTTTACAGGAGCTGCTAAAAAAGTGAGGAGAATTGGACAATTCACCAGAAGTGAATTTATTGAAAGTTTTCAGGAAATATTAAGATCATATAAACAAACTGCAAGGAACGCCCGTATATCGAATAGTCGAGGTCAACGTAACAGAAGAATGGAAGATGAAGAGGAACTTTTTCCCGATGACGATGATATGGTTGATGATGATGTATGAAGAAAATATGAATACTCTTAATAGACGTAGTTGATAAGTTCACATCTTAAAATTATGCTTGTTAATGCACGTATTAATATATATATATATATTTATATCATCGTTATATTATCATATCTTTAAAATAATATTATGGATATTTCTTATGTTAATTATATTATGATCTCTATTTATACCAAACATTATAATCATTAATATTAGCATTAAACATTAGGAATTATTTAGTAATTAGTAATTAATAAATGCATCGTTTTGTAATAAAAATATTGAATAAGTTTATAATAAACTTAATAATTTGAAAAAATAATAATGAAATAATAATTCCAAATAAAACCTCAATACACACACTTATTCACATATATATGTATATATAGGCCCAGGTATAGGGGTATGGGTTTTTTTATGATCCTCATGGCATGACGCTTCCGTGAGGTACATATGACAGAAAACAATGACTCATATTGTGATCTGGAATTGTCGTAAATCCTCGTTAAAAGTAAACCTGAAAATCGTGATTTAAATTTTAAAAATAATTTAGTTAATATTTTTCATCAAATGTATGAATCAATATTTACATCACTTTTCTCATTCTTGCTGAGTCAAGTATTTTCATTAAAATAAATATCTTATGATGGATCATAAGAAACACAGTATTGATGCATAAAATGAATATCATTTACACAAATTTGCGTTCAATATGATGTATATCTGTCTATCGGGGTTGTTTAGAAATCGTTTGTCGCAATTGTTTATGGCTTGAACATGCGTGAGTATGAATTGAAAATTCAGAATGAAACTTCATATGTGCTGCCCGAAAAATATTTTAACAAAAAGTGATATATACGAAGCTAAATAACGGGAAATCGATTCTTTTTTTATGTATTAGTAAGGTTAGTTTTCATTTATAAGTTTAACAAAAGTTAAACCTTCAAACCCCTTTCGTAAAAACCCAATATAATTATAAATTGACTATTGCTTGCTCTATTCCTTTCTCCCAAAAGCATCTCGAGAGTGTCAAAGCTCTTATGTAAAATCGTAGTACAAACACGAATTATTTCGGTTTCTTTCCTTTTTTTGAGAGAAGAAGCTCCAGACTATTAGTGCTGGATGTTGCTCAGCTGTTCCGCTGTTTTATTCTCATGTTATGACAAAACCGTAGTATGAGTAAAAACAGCAATAACACTCCCTGACGGTTTGCCTGCAGTTGAGACAAAATACATGACGAAAACATACAGCCAACAATTTGAATTGCTTAAGCATCTTCTTTTCTATTTGCAAGATCCAGCCCCTCCCCTTTTGTTTTTACTCTCTAAGATAGAAATGGCGCTTGGAGGACAACGATTTTCTTTTAGTGAAGAGGTCATAATCTTTTTAAAATATTATTTTTCAGAAGAACACGGTGCATGCTATGTATATGGATTGAATAATGTGAAAAAGTGAAAAATAAATAAAAAATTCAAAAAAGGCGTTTTAAATCTTTGTCCGGTCAACCTCGTACCTGTGTACGTCAACCTTTTGAAAACAATTCATTTGACTGCCAATACTAAACTAATGCAAGAATCATGTAAATTAACTTGTTTAAAAAAGTATGGAAAGTTGAATGAAAAATCAAATTAAAGCATTTGTAACTCAATCATTTCTTTCCAAATTTTTGCGAAAGTAATTTGATACCAAACCATATCAATACTTCGCTGTCAAGAATCCTGCTACTCTCTTCCTCTTTCGAACTAACTCTATTGAAATTGAAAAGAATCATCAACTCCGTGGTAGTTGTCCCGGCCCTGATGTCACTCTAAACATATTTGTGAAATCTCTTGCATCGTTTCTGTCAGGGCCATTGTCACTTCTCTGTAATCTCAGTCCAAGTACTGCTGTATTTGGACTGGATTTGCACTGTAATTGGACTTGTATCACCACCCAAAGGTGGTGATCTTGCTGATGTTACCAAGTTTATCAAAGTCGTATTCACAACCGACTCTGATGATTCGCAGTGAGTTATTGCCTCAGAGCAAAATGGTTTTCCTACAAGTTTTCTGACTTACCATTGATGTTGGTAATGCGTTAGAAAAACCTTAAGTGCACTGAACGAAAAGGCCGTGCGATTGCATTTCTTTGCCCTATGTTTAAGCTTGGTCCATGACGATTTGGTTATGTCACAATCGACCAGCACTTACTACAGGAACCATCTCTTGAAAAACAGCGGGAAATTAGTTGCGCAACTAATAGAAATTGGTCATCTGCATAAAGATATTCCTTTACGTTTTGACGTGCGGGTTGAGCCTCACAAATATTCGCGTCAATGGTGAGACACTTCTACCTAATGTGGAAGAGACTATGTGATACACAGTTGATGGTACTTAACTGAAGAGTTTGTATTAGTAACGACTGTAGGAAATAACTCAATGCGTTTACCTCGTGTTACGGAGCTGGCATGGCTTTATTCAGAACGGAAGATCAACTCTTTATCCCGATCACCTAGCAAGCGAGTATTTGAAACATTGCTGAGTTCACATCTGCCCATCAGCGTTGCAGAGGCGATAATTTTGCTAAGCCTCCTTGACTCCTTAATTTCCTGATCGGGCTCGCTGCAACTCCAGGTTTTGCCCAAACTCGTAAGGCAGTTGAGAGAAGAATTTCATTAAAACAAGGACTTTATGGTTCCAACGACAGTAGAGCTATACCCCCTTCTGAAGGAGATTTTCTCGAAATGATTTCGAAAATTATAACACGAAGGGGCAAGTGTGCGGAGTCGCCAGTAGATTCGTTTAAGGATGACTTGAATTCCAATGCTCGTCGTATGCCAGTTTTTTTCCCGGGAAAGTTCGGATGATTACTAACAGACTTCCTGATTCTATCCTTACTAGTAGAAATGTTGTGGAGGATGTTTGAGTGAATTCTGTTCTTTCTATAATAGATTGATATATCTGAGAATTCACTTCGGGTTTATCAGCTCAAAGTTAGGTGAATGTACGAGCCGTGAAGAATTCAATGGCCAGATAATACCTGGTACGAAAGATGCGCAACTGCATTTTGAGGGTTTCGTTCAATGAAACTGCCATTGAAATGCTTGCTCTATAAGACATATACTAATACACTTACTCAAATTGCCTTCTGTTGTTGAGAGGATGAGGATGTTATTCTATTTATGTATAAGAAAAATTCCTAGTATTTCTCAATTAACTTCGCATCTGTGCTGATGCGATAAAAATCATTTAAGTTAATAAATTTCTAGCATTCCTTCAAGCTCAATTGAATGTGCACCTGCAATTCCCTTACCATTGACGTCCTGCCGCTGCGGCGTTAAAAATCTTGAATAACTTCAATTCTTCACATGGTTCTCGCAAAACCAATTCAGATAATTATCATGACTTTCAATTTCATCCGCAGCACTTGCATACAAATACCAAACACTTTGTTTAAAGCCCAACCCCAGCTAAACCGCGCACTAAGTACTCCCTACAGTATCCTACTAATTTATTTATGAGGTCAATTTCCGACCACACATGTGTTTTTATTTTATCATTTTTGCGCTGTGGCGTTTTTGTCTTTCGTTCGCCTTACACGGATGGACGGGCAATAGCGTTAGCCAGGTCCACGTTAACATCAGCAGAATTTTAAAGCCGTGCATGTTCCACATTGGTTTCGTCCGTTTCTTTTTTGATTCGCGGCTGGAAGCGCGGGTCCCCGTCCAACGAGCACAGTAACGACAATGGATATGGAGGCGATATCGCGGCAAGGACAATCAAGTGGACAAAATGATAAGTTCTTGGACGCTGTCCAAAGAAGCGAGGCTGAACATGCAAGGCCAATTATGTGGTTGAATTGTAATTATAGGCTTACGACCAATTAACCACCGAGGGACATATATATTAGAGGTTTGCTGACGACGGGAATTGATAATAGTAATAATGCGACGACCAATGAAGGGGTTCCTCCTTGGCGATATGACTCCCAGGAGAGGACGCAGAACTAGTGCCCTTTCGTGAGAAACAGATATCAGCAGTTCACAAGTTAATGGTCGGTTTGGTTCATTGCAATTCCATAGGAATCACGAGGGAAAATAGGCAGTCGTTGGGAGAACTGTTGCGGATCGACTTGACCAGTTTATTCACCCTTTCCTTCGGATGTTGTTGCTCAAGTTAAATTGTTAATTGCCTTTGATATATGATACATTTCAGGCGTGACGGAAAGAAGATTATCTTGTCGTTAGTACGAAAGCGCTAACATATCACTTCCTATTGAGACCTAATGAAATTGTGCATACTGACACATAGGCGACAAAGGATCGTCTGTGAACTAATTTGAGAATGGAGTATCTTCGTCGCTTGAACTATTTCAGCGCAGAATCACCTTTAGATGAGCTTTTAGCATTGCGCATTTCACACAGCACCATTGAAAGCTTGCCATGTTACTTGGTACGGCCATTTCATAACTTATTCGAGCCACACATCTATTCCTCCGAGCATATCCTCCAGGAAACATCCATTTTCAACTATCTCCACCTCCGGGCGAAACGACAAAAATCTTTTATGCTGCTGTCGTCAGGCGTTTTCGGGAATGCAATAAAAACTTTTCCGCTTTTCCGTACACTGAAATTGTGTCCTCCGAACGCTTCCCGCCCATTTCTTGTTCAAGTCTCCTTGCAACGGGCATCTACGAAGCTGTAAAAGATACTTATATAATTGTATTTTATGCTCTTCCAGATAAGTGTGCGGTGACACTGTAAAGTTTATTCAGTGGAATAATAAAACGTTTTGTAGTCCCTAATGAGTGTTCATTAAAAGTGATAAATTGGAAATGACTAGGACTACGACTGTGATTGTAAATGGCATTGGTAGTGTGTTGGCAGACGAAAGACTTTGATGGAGTTGGGATATATTCGATGTACATTGAACATTGGCATTCCGGGAAACGGAAAAGTGAGAAATAAAATGAGGAAATTTGTTGAGAATAGGGCAATGAATTGAAAAGCTATCGTCTGCTGAATATCAATTGGGTTAGTGTTTTCCAGGATGGGAAGTGTAGGTAGGGTGTGCAAATTTAGGAAGTCTATTGGGGAGTTGAAATTTATCAGCTGTTGTTGTTGACGCTCGAACGTTTCAGGCGAAGCTTAGAATAAAGGACAAGAGGGGCTGTAAAAAAAGATTTTAAGAACTTTCTCGACTTGCAAAGCGCATAAACAGTGTCCATCGATAAAATCTCATCAGACCAGCAGTTTTTTTGAAAGAATTCCATTCTGGTGAAATTCTGTTAACCTGTTTATCGATATTTAAATTAGTTTTTGCTTACCCGCAAGCAAAATTGTTAATTATTTCTAACTTCCTTAGCTATGGTTTTTGGAAATTTACTATTATATGGCAACTAGCAAAATTCAAACGCAACGCCGTAATTTCAAAATATAGGAAACGCCAACCCTTTTTCCTAACTGAAAATTATATCGGCAACCCAAGATGTCAGCCAAATTAAGTTGGCCGAAATCCACTGATAATCCATACATACCAATCCATTCATTGCTATACTAAAAGGATCATAATTAGAATTGAATACGTGAGCGTAAATACTTTAGTTGGCTATTAAAAGCACTCAGATTATAATGACGACAAGGAAATGGAAAATAAACGGTCATCTTTCATCTCCGGTCTAAGACAAAGAGTTAACATTCCTGTTCCGTACATCATCGTAGTGGTCCCGATTCAATGATTTTGTTCTCAAATTTGCTGCTTGAATCTAGTGTTTAACAGACGCTGCTCATGGCTACTACTATTTCAAGTTCGCCGCAAAGAATCCTGCGCTCAAAATAACACTGAAAAGCCACCCTTATAAATGAAAGTTTTTCAATCCATATGAAGCAAAGCTGAAGTTCTATAACTATGCAAAATATTACATCTTAAATATACCTACTTGTCATTCTGCTGAATCTCTCATTCGCATCTTAATCATACATCTTATCAATAGAGCCATATCTCCGGGCTTGTAAAGAACCAGTAACGGTTCATGATTTGTCAAATCTATCATTTGACAGTTTGTCATAACTCCAAATTTTTCATAGCAAGACCAAGTCGTAACCACGGCGCTTGCAGTCAGCAAGTTTCCGAGTAAATAGTCTGTTATAATCGGAAAGTATGAAATTTCAAGTTTTGATTGCTAGCATTAAGAAAAAACGATACTATCAATCCTTATAATAAAATTATGCAATATTTAATAAGTCATAACTCAGATCACACATGATCAAAGTCTCATCGATAAAACATTGCTATGCCTTCATGCCAACTATATATAAGAAAACAAATCACTGTCAATAGGCTTCACACTTCTTTCCAAATGCTAAAATCTTACAAAAGCCGACAATCCTAAGGAGGTAGTAATCGTTTCTGAAATGTCCTATAAACTACCGAATAACGCTTTGTTACGCATATAAAGAACTTGGCAAGCAACTGAGCTAATGTTTTTTATACCCTTCATGCCATTTTCGCTTCCGTCTCAGAGATTTATCATAACACTTAGCGAATGCTTTTTATTCCCTCAGCGTTACAGCGTACACAAAGCAACGTCAGGATAAGAGCAGAAGAAACAAAACGAAAGAGTTTAGTGATGCATGAAATATAAAGCTGCTAAAATATTATGACATTAAACGACAGCGTACTATTGTACAAGCAAGTCGTTAAGGACGCAGTTCTGGTTGAAAAACCATCACCTTAACAGTATTTTTTGTCCTTGTTGGTTGATGCATTGATCGTTATCACGTTTTAGGGAACTTCTTCGTCGAGCGGACGAGAAGTAACTGTAAACTCAAAAATTTTCTGATTCCTGGATTCTTTGACAAAGGAAACGAGCAGAAAGCAAGAGCGGGTTCGAAAAAGAGCCGCATACCGTAAAGAATGCGACATCAAAAATATATAAACGAAAATGATCCAAATGCCAAGGACAAAAACCTCCCATAAGCAGATAACGTAACGAGCAACTGTCTCATTTTTATCACATTTTTATACTTTAAAACGATTTGGTAATCCTTCCAAGTTACCCTCTGCTTCTGTTCGCCATTTTCATAATCCAGGACCACAAGAAAACGCTAAGGGTTGACACAAGGATGTAATTCCTTTCCTTAGCCCGGTCTTGGTCCGGGTGTATTATGTTATGAAGAGCTTTTCAAAAGATTAGGCACAAACTCTTATTTGCTGCTATGCTCCACAGATCGACTCGGTTAGTCCAGCCCCATATAAAATGACAGGACAGACAGACAAAAAAAAATGTGAACGAACTTTCACTCAAAAAAGTGTGAGGCAGTGGAACAAGCACATGAAATGGAGCAGTTTCGTTCTCCTGGTGGGCTCGGCAAACGGAAGGAGGCGGCCATAAGCTTCAATGCTGATAGGATGTAGTACTCTTTGAAAGTGCTGCTCTGATGGTGGATAAATTTGGATGATATCCTAAATATGGTAGAAAAATTTCACACTATATAATACATCGGTTTCTTATGTGTGTCAGATTGTCATAAAAATTTAATGGACTGGAATGAAAAAAGATTTTCCATTGGTGCTGTTGTTGCTGCCTTCGCCACATTGCTGTGTCGCTTTATTCGCTCGCTCTATTGTTCTGTTGAATGTTGAAAATTGAGACGGGTGGTGGTAGGCTCGGGAAAAGCACGAGTGTATTCCAAATCGTTTTCCCTACTCTCATTTTTTTGTAAATTTTGTTGAAATGATTTCAGTTTCATGCTGTGCCATTTTTTGGTCTATTCGTTTTTATGATACATTTTTTAGGGGTTGTAGTGAGCATTAAGGACCAGAAATAATTTAGACATTTTATTTGCCACCCCTGGGGGCAAGGACCAAAAAGGGATTTGTATAAATTATGATAAATGGTGGTACTGAATGAATAAAGTCGAATTGTTGAAAATAAAATGGGGACTTTGCAAATGGAATAAGTTTAATTGGATAAGTCGAAAATGTGGGTTGTTTGTCAAAATAAATTTAACCTTTTTGATATGGCGCATACAAAGTGAGCTTAAAAACCGCTCTCAAAAAGTACTATTTAATGAGGCTGGCGATCGGAAAACAATTTTTGTTTATTCCTCAATAGTATTAGATTCTTAGAACTTAGATATTTTCAACAGTGAATCTAGTCCTTCTAAGGTGAAATAGTCTGTAAACAAACTCTTTAGCTATTTGAGGGTCAAGGACTTGCAAACACATGGATCGTTCCAAATGATTCAGTACTTAAACATGAAACCTAGAAAGGTGCATGTTTGCCTGGAGTGTCAAAAAATGAATTGTGTCACTTTGAAGGATGCAAATATTTTTCCCCTATGCAATATTTTTCGTATCACAAAGATCTGTCTCATTTCGGGTCCGCACCAAAGGATCTGTTTATGGCTCATTAAACGCAGAGAATCTACGACCATCACTGTTTTGGGACGCCCCTGTTGTCAATATCGGGGCAAAGCTGTGTTCATTTTGTGTCGCTACCCAAACGTTGTTTTTCTCATGAGTAGGCCCGCAATTACCACGAAGCTATACAAATTTTGATGATCTCCCGATGTATATGGTTATGGCCGGAGCTGGCGAACATATCGCCCTCTATACCGAAAAATGTATTCTATATGCGAAAGTCCTATACGTGAGTAACCATCCTGGTCCTCGTATGATCCAGGGTGAGTTATCGTCCCGGGACGAATTCCTCTTATCATCTTCCGATAGAAACCTCTATACGGTCAACGTAATCTATCCGCGATAGTACTGACCAATCATTGATTTATTCAACATGTAGATTTTTTAAACACTGCAATGACTTTCCCACTTATCAGGCAATATCAGCTGCTTTAATATCTACATACCTTGTTTTTTTTTTTTTGCGTTAAAAGAGAAAGCTGTTCAACGACAGAAGATTTAGTTTAGTAAAAAAGATTTAGTTTAGTTAGTACAAAAAAGCGGAGCACAGCGCAATGAACATTTTTGACAGAAAGGTAAAACCAAGACCTGTGCGGAACTTCTGACGAGCCAAAAGTCTCAAAAGTTGTCTTACCAAAAACGTCATAATGAGCTGGCCACGTGTAATCGATGCATGGAAAGCACGTATCTGGAAACGAATTCGTAGTTAACGCTGAGGGACGAAACCTAGTGCGTAACACCCAGAAAACGCTGAACGGAATGAACTGTCGTGGGTCGCTCGGACTTTTTAATTTTAGAACGAAAAAGAAAACGAACAAAAAAACTTTCACTGTTGAGACTGTTGAATGCGTCAAATACGCGAGGAAGAGACCCTTACCTGACGCTTGTAGAGCCACGTAAACAACCTAACAACAAATATTCGTTCATTCTTAGCTCGCAGAAAACTAAAATACTTAAAAGTATTAAATGGATTATAGATATTCAAAAGGAAGATCCAGTAAAAAGCGTTATAAGTTGATTCACTGAGAGGTCCTGTTGTCAAAAATAAGAAAATTAGGAAATTCTTTACTATTATACAAAGAACAATTTTATGTTTACATTTATGAAGATTAATTGTTACAAATGTTGATCGTTGATCTGCGTTTAACAAGATCCATTCGAAAATTCTAATTCTTTTGGTTTTTAGTCATATTTTGAATCAACACTTTTCTCGAAGGAGAAGTCAAAAGATTTAATGTCACATGATCTAGGCGGCCAATTCGCTTGTTCAAACTTGTTCAACTTGTTGAAGTGTTCACCAAATTTTTGACAATGAAGATATGGCCGTATGCGAAATGGCGCCATTTTGTTAGAATCAAATTTTCTTATGAGCAGGATATTTGGCTCGATCAATTTGACGAAACATCAATGTGACGTTTCGGCCGGCTTCAATTTTGAAGAATTCTGGGCCACTTATATCACTGACTTGTAAACCATGTTAACGATTTTCATCTAGATGTAGACAGCTCATTACTATAATAAGGATATTCCATTAAAAATAAGGACATTAATTACCTCGAATAGACACGATAGGTGAACAACACTTTGTGCCGAAAACAGTGGCAAGGGCACCACGACTGAAATGTGTGCGATTCGCTGGGTCAGTCGACATCAGCGCTTGCACTTTGTTGAATTTAAGACCTTTTTTTGGCGTGAAATACGCCGAAAAAATTGTTGATTCTGACAATCCAGGCTATTGAGAACGGTGGCCAATTTATTCCTCGCGGTTGTTGCGTATAATCTCCGCTACTGCGGCTGCATTTTCTTAACTAAGGGCTAGACGTGAACTATTTGGTTATTATTCGAAACGCTCTGAGCGCAACGCGAAATGAAAGTTCGGTAGGATTACATGGATAATAAATTGTTTTAATTGCAGCAAACATACTGCTGGCAGAGCTGCAATTTTGGCTGAATAATTTGGCTAGAATGTGTCGCATTGAGTTTTCAGATTAATCAGTTTATAGGATGTGTCAGACTGATTGAGTTATTTAGAGTAGGTCACATAGTTGGGGAATGTCCGATAAAGCTTGAATCATGGATTTTTTAGCTGATTATAAGAATTGTAGATAACGTTTCAATTGAAGAGAAAGAGAGAGTTATTCTTTATTGACATAAATCTTAAAATTCGTTTGATCACAATTTTCCACATGAAGACTAATTGTTACAGATAATCCCAACTGACGCACTATAAAAACTATGGAGAGCCTTTAGACTAGAAACTAGACTAAACTGGATTTTCGCTTCTATACGTCGCATACTCGGCAAGTGTATTGACCCAAAGAGTTTTTCCTGTCAACAGTGCCACTAGGGTTCTAATTTGATTCATGATTTTCCCTAGGAACTATATGGTGTTCGCTTTGCTTAGACGAGGCTAGATGGCTTATTTCTTCAGCTCTTATTGTGGCTAGACTATAGATGGGTTTGGTTGTATCCACTCTTGTTTTTTTTTCGGTTGCCACAGCTACCCATTGTTATGCCTATACTACACAACCTCCTAGCGACCCACCTAAGTTTTCCCTTATTGTGACTATCAACAACTTTGAGCATCTGGCTTTGATCCTGGCCTAGCTGTGAATCCACACGGTTTGAGGTACTTGTCTGCTTTGCGTATCGGTTACCTGAGAGTCGTTCATGCTGTTCTAGTGCCCACAGTGGCTGCAAAACTCAAAGACCCGTGGTATGTTTCTTCAGCATGAGACTCCTTTAGCGTTGGGATCTTTGCATTCCTTACTGGTTGGATTCATCGCGGTTTTCAACAGCTGCAAGTGGTCATGGGCTGTTGATCATTAGACAGTAGTTGTGCTTTAATCAGATAAGCTAGTGATACCGCTCTTAGGACACGTTTGTCAAGGATCAAGGATAAACAGATTGAGCGTTATATTCTGTAAATCAGCTTACGTAGTCTTTCCTGTTAGTTGGCTCTTTTCTAACTCCTTAATCCAGGATTGACGACGTTCTTGGTAAAGTGGGCAAGCCAATGCTTAGCCCCCATGTTTTTGATGGGTCCAATTTTTAAAAGTTATACAGATTTTTGGCCTAGGCAGCTTCCTTCCGCTTAACACCCGTTTTCCTCTACTTTCCTGTGTCCGTTATCGTTGTTTTATAATCTTGTTATCGGCTGACCAGTAAGTCGACTTTCCACATATGCACTCGGATAATACATATATATCTGTATATTAATTCAGGATGAACGCTCTAAAGAATATGTTTCGTAGACTAGTGAAGAACTGTCATATGAATATACACCGATATAATGAGAAAGGCGGCAGCAGATGCTTAAGCTTAATGTACATGTAGTGTTTCTTCCATCCGGGAAGGAATCTACTCAGAGTGCTTGTTGAAACCTTGTTAAAACCCACCACCAACCGACATAATGGGCCTTTGACGATTAAAATCGGTGTAAAAAATGTGCTGAATGTGCATGTAATTGTCTCAATTATCCTTGAAACCAGGACTTTGTAGTATAAACAAAGCGATAACGAAGAAAGGCGCACTAAATGAGTTGTATGTACATTTTTCTTATATTCCTGTCCGCAAGTATACTTTATTAAAATATAACTAAGTTAATTAGCAATAATAATGCAAACAACTTAATATTCAGTCTATTAAAAATCAATTTCAAAAAATAATAAAAAGCAGGATTCATCGACCGTAAAGTAGCACTGGCGGAAATAATAGCCATGTACATAAATTATTTACACCTCTGAGTTTTAACACCAGCGTCTTCACCACAAAACGCCTCGACACGCAAAGGAAGTGTGTAACCGTGCAACACATTCAAATTGCAACGAAATATCTAACACTGAAGAATTCTAATTAAGCGCAACGTGTCGAAACTCCACATCTCGCTGTTACTACCACTAATGTATTAAATGAGCTATAAAATAATTCTCTTATTTGCGTGGTGTTCGTTTTGCTTTATATTGCCAAGCGTTTTTGCTATGTTTTTTATTTTATTGTAATTTTTTCATTAACGTTTTTATTTGCATTTAGTATTTTGTACTCCTAGTCAAACTTGGAACCATTTTTTTTTATTCTGCCGCTTTTCGCATCGCCAATTTTACGATTACAATCATTTTGAATTAATAAATCTGCCATGACGAATGGAAACTGAATTATTGTTGGAGAAATACAAACAAAAAACGTACATTTGCAACGAGTTGTGTTGATAAATTAAATAATTATAAACGGTTTGCAATAATTTTTTTTCACCTGAATTTATTGGTAAATAGAACGGAAAATCGCACGCAGTAGACCTGGTTAATCCTTGGAATTATTTGCTATCATTGTCAGTTTTTGCTTGTATCAAAATTGTTTCGAAAAGATCATCGCCTGTTTCAAATAGCCTGTTTCAAATCTACGAAAATCGTATTGGTTTCATCAGGAACAACACGCTGCAGGGTTGCACTTTTCCTTTATCATTAATATTGGTAAGCCAACGTATGACCGCATATCTAACTTGTTACGTTATAAAACAAACCAAACGTGATCCTTTTCCTCGATCAACCTACAACCATAGTCAACTGGCTATAGCCCATAAACTCTTCAACGAATTTCCACAAAAACGACGGATAAACGTCAACTAATTCAAATAGTTCTAATTAATTCACTGAATAAATGCGTGCTGTATTTTGGCATTGTGGTGAAAAGGGAGCAACAGGAGTAAAATGCCAGCAAAAGAGTGTTCTAGTATTATATTAACTCGAGTTCGCTCACAGTTCCTGTATAGATAAACGTATCTCAACAGTTGGTATCTGTATCTTTTGTGTATATTTTATACGTTTTAATTGAACGGTTGGCTGGTGTCGGTGGGTGCTAATAATAACATTCAGATGTCAGTCGTGTTGTGACTAGGTTGTGATAATTACACGTTTCATACATGCTCCATTACATAAATTCATTCATTGCAAGAGAGTCAACAATCCCGATCTAATGTGATGAGGGGGCGATTTAATTGGTTGTGGTAATTTACATGATGATTAGATATTTGATATTATAATCGGTTAAGGAATATTGTTTAAATGTAGGCAGTGTGCGAAATCAACGAGGCAATTAAATTGGTTGATAAAATCTTGCTGAAAAATGAAATCTGTCCGATGGTTTGATAGCTATTCAGTGAAATTGATCGCTGAAAATTTCCAATAGTGCATAGATTAAGGGTTGTCTTAGATGGAAGGGCGATTTCATCATTTTACCATAAGGTCGGAGAAATATCGTCAGCCCTTAGGCTAGTGGGCTACAGTGCTATAAGTGAACTTGTCTTAAATCCTTCTTCTTCCAAATCCCCACCCAAAACAATGCATTAAAGTCCCTGTTAAATCCCATTTATTCGTTTGTAATAGCAATTGGATCATTTCCATGCGCTCTTCACTCGGCAAAGTCTCGTGGTCGCCACATTCCTCGTGTACCACATGCTTCAACCCAGACGCAACAGCAACACCGTCAGCGAAATCCATGGAGTGACGGTATGGAAAACAATAATGTGAGAAGACTGTGAACATTATATTTTCATGATTCGTTCAAGTTCAATCCTTCAATCCTTTGTACTGGTATTGAACCAGAATTTTAAATTGCGGCAATATGCTTGCGGAAAGTCCTGATATCGAAACAGGGGTTTTCAGCAAGCTAGGCGTAAAGATTATTTCGTGGTCCTGCTATTGAATTGGGATCTGGTAACTTCTTTCTTAGTACAGAACTGGAGAATTGACAATCGCCGTAGTTGAGCCTGCAGCGTAACAATCAAAATATTTTGAAAGCAGCCTCATATGTTCGGTATCCGTATAACTTTCAAAGCTTTCAATGCAAGTCGTCTTTAGAGTTTAGGCTTTAGAAAGAAGATGTCATAAGAGTTAAGAGAATGACAAGAAGTCATTTGGTATTAACTCCATCGAATTACTGGTGGTTGCTGGTGAATGTGAGTTGTACTTAGGTGTCTGAACTTTGAATCGCTACAAACGCAACTTGTAACGAATTGGTCTCGAATTATCAATACTATTCAAGCCAGGTCCATGATGCCCTGGTGAGCAGACAGACAGCAGACGATTTTAACACAACGAAACTTATAAAACGATTGGCCCCATTTTCGTTGTGGGAGCACAAAATATTCAAAAAAAGTCTACACTTTTCACTAGATCTCTTAATAAAGGTCTATAGATTTGGAGGGCAGGATATGATTTTCGAAATTGTCGTTGAAAGACGTCCAACGTGATGTAACTCGTCCTTAGTGCTTGTTAGAAGAAGAAAAAAACTCAGGATACTCTGGTTTTTTTGACATGCACACAGTAGATCAATTCTTATCGCAGGATATTGATTGTATTCATATTCATATTCAATCAATGATAAACTATCATTGATTGAACTCTTTTCCGAGGTACGAGGGGCATTCAACAAGTACTTAGCCTACAAAAGAAAAACGAAAATTTTGGAAAAGTGGCATTTCCACATAATCTTCTTTTAGCTCGATACACTTGGCCTAGCGACGCTGCAACTTTTTCCATTCGTCCAAAAAATATGTTTTCTCGAGTTCTGCAAAATAGCTCTCTGTAACGGCGATGACCTCCTCATTTGACCCAAATCTATTCCCAGCGAGTGACTTTTTCAGGTTTGGAAACAAAGAGTAGTCACTGGGGAGGGGGGGAGTCAAATCTGGAGGTACGGTGGATGGGGCAGCAATTCGTAGCGTGATCCGATCAATTTGGCCATGGCTATGGCGGTGGTGTGAGCAGGCTCGTTGTCGTGGTGGAACAGAAGTTTTTTCTTCGCCAAACGGGGCCGCTTTTTCTTCAATTCGACGTCGAATCGGATCAATAAGTCAGCATAGTAGCATCCCGTAATTGTTCTATCTTTCTCCAGGTAATTAATGTGGATCACACCTTGTGAATCTCAGAAAACGGTGGCCATCACCTTTCCGGCCGATCGAACAGTCTTCGCCTTCTTCAGAACACATTCGCCGGGTGAAGTCCACAATTGCGACTATTTCTTGGTCTCTGGTGTGTACCACTAAATCCATGTTTTGTCGACGGTCACGAAACGACGCAAGAACTCCGTTGGATTGCGCTGAAACAGCGCCAAACACGTCGCCGATGTGGTCTCACGGTTGCGCTTGTTTCCGGTGTGAGCAAACGCGGCACCCATCGCGCCGATAGCTTTCTCATGCCCAGTTCTCCGTGTAGAATATGATGCACCGTTTATTCTGCGATGCCTATAGTCTCTGCTATCTCGCGAATCTTCAATCAACGGTCTGTCAACACGAGATCGTGGATTTTTTTAACGTTTTCCTTCGTAGCAGCCGTTTTCGGGGCAGCTATGCTTGGCTTATCAAAGACCGATGTGCGGCCACGAACAAACTCGTTGAACCAATTCTTGACGGTCGCCATTGAAGGAGAAGGGTTACCGTGCACAGCATCTAAACGATTTAAAATTTCACTGCGCCTTTTCCCTTCTTAACACAAAGTCTAACCACCGAACGATATTGTTCTTTTGCCATTTTTGTACAACCGACCGACACGCTCGCTTCGAAAGGGTTTTAAAACAAAACTAATGAAGGGAATTGACTGAAACTTCGACAGTAGGCTACTAAAAGAATGTACTGCACGATGTAAAAGACGATGGTCTTTTACAATAGCAGCGCCATCGGGCGGTGAGGCTAGGTACTTGTTGAATAACCCTCGTATATTCAACAGATGAATTATTCCATCGCATTGCTTCGAGCGGCCGGTTATCCCTGCTTCCACTGCCTATAATAAGGATGAGTCCAGGTGATCCAACTGAAGATATTGTGGAACCAATGTCTCGTTGATATCTAACTCGCTCTCGTTTGAACATAATGTCTGGATCCTCTGAATGAAATTTTTCATTTAGGAGCTTTTAAAACCAAATATCACAGCAAGCTGTGCTGTTTCTCAAATTTGATCAGGTAAAACATGTAAAATTTTAGCAGTATCACACTCGCAACTACTTAATTCAAGTCAGAACATCATAGTTATAATTTGGAATATAGTGACACTTTTCTAATACTTATTCTCGAATACATGTAATTTCACGTTGAATGTCAATTGAATAAGTAGCTGATCATTTTTTTTTCAGAATTCAATTACACTCGCTCAAGATGCTGGAACTTCAGATGACAGCGGTCGAGCATCGGAACGGTTAACAACATCATCTGTAGCACCACGTGATGCAGATAGCTCTAGGCTTAGTGATGTAAGTTGTAATTTTTCTCAAACGCCTACTTGTTTTCGCGAACAATACGCTAAACTATACCTAGATATTGCTATGATCTCTGAGATGACAGCTCTTCTTTGATTTTAGTTCGAAAGAGGGCCAATGTGACAATGTATATGATGAAACTTCAGTAGATTTCTACATGTATAGTAGGAAGCACAGCGTTACATTTGATTTTGACTGTCGCACCCTTAAAATTCTTCCAAAACTGAGATAACCTCGAAGGACCTTGTCAACTAGTCGCCACCTGAAATATGTTTTCTCCCTATCTTTATTGTTCCCAACACTTCAAGAAGACCATTCGTGTCAAAAACGCATTGAGGTTCTAGGGGTCTATTAACTGGTTTTCTTGGTGCTGATGGATGCCCGTTAAATTACATCGGGTTTTGTAACTATAGACAATGGCTCTTATATTCGAGTGCTATTGCACCGCAAAATTTTTCTCACACACATTCAAACTCAGAAAACTAGCCTGCGCGAACTCTCCACTCACCTATGTTATTTAGTTTCGAAGCTCTCTATTTTGCAAAGCTCACTTCTTTTGCTGCATGGAGCTTTCGTATCTCTTTTTTTTTGTAACTAATCGAACTGCGGGCGCTTTTTAATAGCAACGCTACAATTGAAATTATCCTTGCCAACATAAAACTAAACGTTCTGCGGTTAGTACACTAACGTTAACCGCAGAAACTTTAGGTTTCAATTTCAGTTAGTCAGTATCTTAGTAGTGCCAGCTGTAGCTGTAGCTTCGAGACAGCATAGTACAGCGTTGGACCTTAGCTTCCCGAATATGGTTTCATTTTCAGAGACAGTCAAAGCGATTACCTTACGTAAATTTAAGACAGCGGCCAGCCCTATGGTCTTTACGTGTTACAACTCGTAACAGTAACAAAAAGAAGATATTTTATAAATGTTAAGAACTTGGTAGTCTAGATTTTTTACTGACTTTGTTTTTGACGCCACCGTTATTGTTTACGTCCACAACATCGAGTTTTCATATCGAAATCACTTGAGCCCCTTCTTCCGTTACCAGAAATTCCAACTTTGCGATATGACTCCACCTAAATTATTCGAGTTTCATTTAAAGTAGGCAGTGCTCAATGCCTTGCTCCTCCATCCGCATTTTTTGGATAACAATTTGTTAGGCATATTGTGGCAGAATTCACAGCCTGCATGCAGACCAACTAAGCTTTTGGGTCCATTCAATTTCTTTCTTGGAATATGTTGTTTCCTCGCCTTGCCGGGATTGGGCGCAACGAGCGTGGCTTACCTCCTTCTAAATAATTTCATCTGAATCCCTTTACATTGTTAGCACGTTTGTTCACGTTGCCCCAAGTTGACGTTTGGCTAAAGTTGCCCTGTGCTGTTTCTGTGGTTGCCTTATTCTCCAAACTGTCTTCAAACTGGAAAACAGTTATGTGACCTTCTAGTCTTGAGCATCGACACAAATATGGATGGACGTCTTAAAATAAATGATGCGTCACTGTTAGCGCTACAACTTGAACCCGAGATCAATGGCATTGAAGACCAGTGCTATCGCATATAAAATAAATTTAAAGTGGTATCGAAATGATAATCAAGCTATTACATTTTATTTTTGTATTTTATGAATTTTATTTTATTTTGTCCCTATAAACTTACGATTTTTCCATATTGTCTGTACAATTAGATTGCAGTTCTTTGTTTTTTCTTTATTTCCTAACCTCAATGAATTATGAAGATTTTGGATTGATTTTTATGTAAAGGTTTCAATAAATTCAGGGACATACTTTGAATAACATTTTCCTAAATGTCAAGGATTTTATTGAGGATTTCGAAATTTTATGACAACACCACAATGATCAATTCTTATTGTGTCTGGGAAATAAGGTTCAAATAGCAATTTAACTTAATAGGGAATTTTCAAAGTACTATGGATCACTTCAATTCTTAAATTGAAATATTTTCAAAAACTATGAAACCTTTTTTTTTTTTGTATTTACCAATCGAATATTTGATTTATGAGACTCAAACTAACTAATTGACATCTATTCTGGGGTAAAACTTTGCTAATAATCGAACGTCTTTTGTTTTTCTCCACAGGCAAGTAGTCGTTGCAGTTCTGGCAAAGGATATATCGTAAGTATCTCATTTACATGAGCTTTCTTTGTTCTCAGCTATCCCATCTCCTGGGAATACCCATCTTAAATCCTTTGCCCCAATTTGTTTCCAACAACTACTCGCACCATCGAAAATACCTCAATCCTATAATACCAATCTGCTACTTTACGATATGGAAATTGATAGCAACAAAAATTTATATTAGGATAATAAACATAACAAAACGAGCTCCTCAACACAGTGCCCGAGTGAGAAAAAGGAGCCAACAGCAACAACAGCTCACACACAATATTCATTGCAAAGTCTCAATAATATTTTTGCTTTCTCTTATGTAGCTCTCTGGGAAGCTCATCAATTACTTTTTCTTCCCTTTCACTTATGCTGCGTCTACTTCGTCCCTTTTTTCGCTACTCCTGCTTTGAAACCACTCAAGCTCCTCGGCGACCACGATTTTAGAAATGCAAATCACTTAAGTCAGGCGGGTAGTTACTGTTGTAACCGTGCCAAGAAAAGGATACGAAATAAAAAACAAAAACAGCATGTTCGCACATACACACCCTGACATAATAAAAATAGAAAAGAAGTCATAAAAATGTAAAAGACACGCTCGTACGCGTCACAAGGGAGTTAATGTCAGGATACGAGAGAGTAAAGGGAAATGCTATAAAGTAAGGAGTTTATTGACATCCTTGAAATATGTTGTTTCATAGGATCTGTGTTTGCTTTGGAGGGATTTTGTGATGTGGTAGTCTTTGCAAGGGAATGTTGCGAAGTTGAGCCTTTCCTCGCAGAACGGCTTCAGTGGGCAAGAGCGAAGATCTTGTGGAAAACTTCGGAAAAACTCTACGAATCGTTTTCAGATTTCATTAAAATTAATGAGTCTGTGGAAGTGCAAAAGCTTGTTAAAGGTTATCATCAAATCAGTATGACATATGAATTTTTCTCCTCCAAAAGGATTTTCACGTGTCTTTCCTAAAACGGAATTTTTAAAAACATTTGCTTGAATACTCAGAAATTTAATCGGTATCAGTAAACTTTTCCGGGCGTCCCTAGTTTCCCCGATCTCTCCTAGTAGAATCTCAATATGAATCCTGTTTGAATGCACAAGCTAAAGCTGTCCTATTCGCTCTGAAAAAAGGATCATCAATATTTGTATAACAAATATTCTGGGATTTTTTCTCAAACATTTTCTTTTCATAAAACTGTTGAAGCTTTCATTGTGTATTTAGTTCTCCTTGAAACTAGAAACAAAAAAGTGATATCCTTTGAAAACTTTTTTTAAGAAATCACTTCCCGCCCGTTCGTTTTCTGGATGTCACACAATCTCATAGTTGCCATCAATTGGTTTGGTTTTTTGTTTCTTATCCTTGGAAATCATGTTGATGGATAGCCTTGGTAGATTGAAAATTTGCGTAAAACTGATGACAAAGTAAGATTTTCGCTCGGCTCAAACGAGAATTTTCAGCTTTTATGAGATTTTCTATTGAAAATGGGTCGAAGAATGAAAAAAAAAAATAGAAATGAGCTGGGGTATCGGTACGGTTTCGTAATCGATGCCTTGAAAATTTCACCCGATTTCAATAAAACCCGGAATAAAGGGTAAAGTCTCAACATGTTCACTCTGCAATCCTTTGTTTGCTTGATGAGTTTGGGTTTTTGAGGAAGAAAGAATATTTCTTGCATTTGGTTGTTCTACCTTCAAATATAAATCCCGCAAACTGAATTTATAACCAATAATTCTTGCAATGAATAGATGATAAAGTCGTTTGCTATACAGTCACATCATTGAAATCCTTAACCAAGCCTTACTTCTGCATAATATTGAATAGTTACTCAATGGTGTCCAGTTTAAACCCCAGTATTGAACCGCTCCTTTTGCCTGCTGCCATGAATAGTCCTATCTTCCTATCTCCCTGTTTAAGCTATAAATTTTTGGCTGTATTTAAAATGCTTGAATTTCTTATTTCAATCGAAACTAACTTTGTTTTATTTTCTCTTTATTACAGTGTGATAGTGAAGGAGACGATGATAAGGTACGTACTAGGTTAAGTGAAAATGTATTTAATTACTATTCCTTGTACTAGCCAAAGTCTGAATTTTATGTTCATCCTAATTACAGAACCAATCAATTGACATTTCAACTTACAACATTTTCTCAAACACATAAAATTTCCGCAATTTTTGTATAAGCACATCCTCTTGATAAGCTCCTTGATCCACAGCATCCGAACTGAAAATAAATTGACCAAAAACGCTCTTACCTATATCCTCTTTGCCAACCCACTTCATCCAAATTATCCTTAAGCAAACACCCAATAATACAAATCTCTATCCGTTTTCTGTTCACAAAACATTCAATTCACATACGTAGAGGGGGTAGAATGGAAGGTGTACGATAGATGAAAAAGAAAAGGAAACATAGCATGAACATAATGAAAAAAAAGTCAAATACCGTTGAGTTTCGAGTATTTCCACTTAAATTCAATCTTGCTAATACTTTTCCTCGGAAAACTTTCTACGTACAAGAATCAGCTTGTCCGCATGAGGGATCGAGAACAGTTGCCGGCTGGTCCTCCACATCCTATTTGTGCTACTCATACAATTTAAGATGAAGAAGAAAACGAAAAAAGGACCAATCGAAATAGATACTTTTCATACATGTGTACAAAACGAAAATTTTGTTAAGCATAAGTTCACTTATCCTTCGTGTGTGAATTGGTTCTTGTGTAAAGTTTTCAAGTAGTGAAATTTCCCAAGGATCTAAGTAGATGTGAGCAATACACGGAATGGATAAGGTGTGAGTTATTTTCTGTATTGGATTAAAGTGTTTCTGAAATTTATAGTTGGATAAGTTGTTTGGTAATCGATGTTGGATATTAGAGATGGCACACTGCACCTGTAATTCCTTCCAGCTTTGCAACAAGAACATTGTTGTTACCTTTAATATGTTTCACAGGTAAATTGAAACTGAAATTCTGGACGGATCTCACGGGTAGTCTGGACAGAACTCACTGATTTGAAACGTCGTTTCTAACTGCGCCGAAAATGACAAATTTATTGTTAGCATTTTGATGACAAAATTATTTTTACTTACTTGCCTGCATAAGTTATATCTTTAGGCAACAACTCAGGATAATTTCACCCAATAATTTTTATTTAAAGATTTTGAAGGGTTTTTGATTCGTTATCCTGCCACCAAACTAATGTCTATCCTGCAACCAAAGTTTTGGTCTTGTTTGTGGGTCGTTCCACGAATCGAGCTCCGTCGATTTTTTTCAAACTTTGTATAAATTTTGTATACATGAAGTACTTGTACTTTGTACACATGTCATTCAGCGTTTGGAAATTGAAGGGTCTCAAAGATTTATTTTGATAAAATGTGTACCTTGAAAAATTCGCAGAAAACCTCAATTTTTGTCTCAAATCAATGATAAATTCCTCATTTGAAAGGAAAACATCCCCAAAAATAATATGCTTCAGCGGAATTTAATTTTTTGCTCCTCTTTATCTTGAACAACGATGAATTCGCAAAAACTTCTGCAATTCTTTTCATGCGCCAGTTTGCGAGAACAAGTGTCAAATTCGCGAAATTTAACTTTTGTACATATTATATTTTGTACTCCGATCGCGAGGGAGCCACCTCATCTTTGAAATTCAAAAGTTTTCCAATCGTTATTAATACACTTTCACACATTAATACACTTTGATTCTACGTGTTGTGCACACATGAAACATATCCATTGTTTTCGAATAGAAAAGTTCTTGACCCATATTGACGACACTCCTTCAAGGACTTCATGGCTAAATTCCTTGAATTGTTGTCAATTTCCCCTATACATGTTGCTTTTTCGTTATCGCTCTCTTCAGTTTGCTCAAATTCTTTAATGTTTAAGTCCTTGCACTGTTGAGTTGACTCCAGAATCACACGAAGGGCCGTTCCACAAGGGCCCCAGAGTTTCTCCTGTAAACCTAAACCGTAGATTTCAACAACTGCTCGTGGCTCAAAAGCCTTTAAATCACAAATTGACGGTGCAAAATTGACAATTTCAATTTATAGGGCCGATACCTGGCAGTGTAGGCCTTGAAAAATTGTCCAGCATGTATTCCTTTTCTTTCAAGCACGAAATTTAAGAATCTCTTTCGTAAGACAACTAGCTAAAACGTACAAAAAATCCCCAATTGGCTTTCTGAGTTACTCAACGATAAACATATCTTCAGCTGTTCTTGAGTATGTCAACCGATGATAAATTCTTTTCCTTTTGAAATATTAAATGATTTTTTCCTTTAAATTGTGGAACACATCATTGCGTTAAAATAAAAGTGGTAGTTTCTGTGAATTTTCAAAGGCACAAATTTAATAAAACTGTTCAAATATTTTAAATGTTTTTCGAAAATTTAGTCTCTTGTTTCCTGTTGCAATTACTAACGAATGATTTTTTACAGGCTACTCTTTCATGTAGATTTCTTCTTCTCAGAATAAACCTTATCGTTCCAGCGTGTACATTTTCTTTAAAATGTTTTAAGACTCTATTTTCGTAATTTCGTATCTATTTGAATTTGTTGTAGAGCCCATCACTCATCTGACTTTGAAAACATTCTAAGTCTTGTTTATTTTCCACTTGTTCCCACTTGGACCACTTGTTTACTACTGTGATCAAAAAGTAAGGTGAAATTGTTTATAAAATGTAAATTCTTTATCTATTTTTCCAAATCAATTTCATCCCCTTCAAAGCGCACTTTTGCCAACGCTTTTTCCAGTCCTCAAAGCAGTCGGAATAGTCTTTTTCCGGTATAGTCTTCAAGACCTTCTTCGATTCTGTTTTTATCTCCTCAATCATGTCAAAACGTCGTCCCCGCGGCCTTTGAGTTTGCTGAATAGCCAGAAGTTGCACGGAGCCAAATCAGGCGAATACGGTGGTTGCGAAACTATATGAGTCGAGTTTTTGGCAAAAAATTCGCGGAGTACCAATGCAGTATGACATGGTGCATTATCGTGATGAAGGAACCAAGAGTTATTCGCCCATAATTCCGGCCGTTTCAGACAAATAGCTTCACGCAAACGACGCATAACGCTCGAATAATATTTTTTGTTGACAGTTTGGCCCGGCGGAAGGAATTCATAGTCCAGCACACCACTATAATCAAAGAAAACTGTCAACATGACCTTGATTTTTGATTGACTTCACCGTGGTCTTTTCGGTCTTGCTTCACCTTTTGCACGATATTCTCTGGATTGGTCGGTGGTTTCAGGGTCGTAAGCGTAAATCCAAGTCTCGTCTCGAGTTATAATGCATTTCAAGTGGTCCTGATAGTCAGACAGCAAAGTTTCACACACATAAACGGGACGCTGTTTTTCTAAAAAAAAAATTGAGCGATTTTGGCACCAATCGATACTTGACGCGTTTGAGACACAAAATATCTTTCAAAGTGGTTTGGTCTGAGCCAAATGATATTCCAACACAACCAGCGAAGTCTCTAATTGTCAATCGACGATTTTCAAGCACCAAATCTTTGATTTTTTAAACGATGCCCTCGTCGGTAGACGTTGATGGTCGTCCAGAGCGCGGTTCGTCTTCAACGCGTTCTCGGCCCGCTTTGAACTCATTGTACCACTTACAAACGTTTTTTGTGCCATAGTTTGATCACCAAAGGACTTCCGCAACATGTTTCAAACGTGTCCGCACAAGAATATTCGTTCCGCAAACAAAATTTGATGCGAGTTCTATGTCCCATTGTAAAAAAATCACCCATTGTAAAAATCAAAAAATGCACTTTTGGTTGTTTACAAAAACACGTGAAACTCGGAGATAATTAAACCTTTTGACAAACAGACGCTTGGCAACTATCATAGACAGTCTTACCAACCTAGGAAAACAAATTTAAAAGCCTTCCTAATGCCCGGGAATTTTAAATGACAATTTTACCTTACTTTTGAATCACAGTAGTATTATCCATTGATCTGGATAGTTCAAGTCAATCAAATATATGATGAAAAGTGGAGTGTGATCTACGACGATTTCCCCCATAGTACGTACCCGTGAGTCCTTCTTTATATTATTTCAAAACGCGTTCTCTTACTTTTAAAGAGGTCCGACCACGTTGTCTTTCCATTCTATATAGTTTCGCCCCAATTCAAATATACACAATTTCACCCACGAATAAATTGAACGGTTTCAATGTGTTTCACTGAAAAGTTAACAGCTGTCAACTGCTGTCAAAACACTCGGAGAATTTCCATTTTAAACTCAAAACGAGAGTGCTGCCACGTGTCGCAGTTCTTTATTGACATAAATTTCGACTGCATTTCGACTCTTTGTTTCTTTTTTTGTTCATAATCATCATCTGTTGCAACCCCAAGGCCTGTAGCTCAGAGAGTGAACTCTATCTGAGTACTTGAGTAGCAAACTTTGCTATATAAACATATACTATATGGATATCACTTGAATCCTAATTGTTCTGTCGAAATTTATGAAAACTCTTAGCAGGTTTTTAAAATTTGAAATTTATGTAGTTGGAGTTGTTAGAGTGTGCGATTTCAAAGAAGCTCCTGTGCCGGTAGAGTCGTCAAAGACCTATGATGAGCGTAAATTAAAAATAATTTTAATAAACAAGTATAGAATCCAGGTCTAAATTCATTATCATGATTTAGTCTTAGTCTCTTACAATTTGTGAATAAGAAATCGAGCTGAACGAAACAGCGTTCGATTGAATGTGCAAATTGCTTCCCTTCGTTGTCCTTTTTCTTTATAAATTTTCCTTAAATTTAAAATTTTGAAGCAATGTTGTCTTCCCCATTTTTATTGGCCACTAGAACCTGCATTCGTGGTAAGCGTAAGTAAGCATAGCGATTTTTCGAAAGATTAATAAGAGCATATGTGATCATTATTCACATACGTTAGATCCGTTTTGCTTTTCGCTGTTTTGAGTCATCAAAGTCTGAGACTGTGCCGAATATTTGTCATTCTTAAAACTTTTAAACATGGTAAAGTTGGCCTTAAGGGTTCAGAACACATTTTAAAATGTAAAATAAATCCTTCTGACATCTAACTGTCAAAGGATTTCATGTAATTTCCATCAAAAGGTCAAACCAATGTCTAAGCTATATCTACCGCTTTGCCTTCGCAAATTAACTAATAAAATCATTTAAATTAGCCGAAAAGGACAAATATAATCTCGAAAAATTATCTCAACTTTTAATCCATCTACAAATCAACTCATTTATTTCCAATAATTTACTTAATTGAAACAAACTCAATATATCTGGCAAAACGAGCCATAGGCTAATCCTTGAATCACGATTCCATTATAAACTTTGCTTTCGTCAGTTTCTCATTCTTTGCCATTTATTTATGTTCATCTCGCTCGTACTCTCATCAACTGTTGCCTACTCGTAAGTGAGAAGCAAGTCAGCTCCTACTTAGTAGCTCCATCAACTTAGTACGTTAATTTTCTTTTAATCTAAATTTCATTCATTTCGCCTTCACTAGAAGGAATCAAATCTAGTCACGGAGTCTTGGAGCTGAAAGACGATGTCTCCTGCGCTCAAGACATTCTTTTGCCGTCTTGAAGACGACGATGTTGAACGAAATAAATTTCGAAGGAGCTTTGTGCTAAGTACTCAGTATGGACGGATTAAATTTTCTGTTTGTTTAAATTTTTGTTTTGTGTTCCTCAGTGGATAATTTTAATCTTTATTCTTTTTGTGGGCTTGTGTTAGTAACGTTTTAATGCTTGGATGGTATACGGTTTGCGTGTTTTGGATGTTGTTGGCTTGAGAGATCGATGACAAGTGACAAATGGATGAATTAGTTGTTTAATTAACACGAATCTATTTGAAACGTAGAAGTTTGTCTCTAAATGAACAGTGAATGATGCGATAAATCAGTAACAATGAAAATAATTTCAGAACAAAACTACAGATGAAGCCTCTAATAGCGTATCTGTACAACTTTGCTTAATATATTACCACATTCCGATGGTCAAGTGTCTGGAAAAGTACTTAATGAATCAATTCTGAAGCCACTGAATCCTTAACTTAGTCGAGCGCACTAGACTACAATGAACAAGGAATCGTTGCTTATCCCGAATCTCTTAAACGTAGCATCCGAAATGCAGAAACTCGCTTTAGCGTATGCCGTTGCCCAGTTCCAACCAATGCATTAGTCAAGTGGATGGTCTTTTAATAAAATTTCAAGTCCAAACCATAAAAGTGGATTTGCTAAAATTTATGACAAGAAACATTTGCTCGTGAATAATTTATAGCACCCAAAAGACGACAAAGACACTCTCTATCTGCCTGGATGTCAAATCAAGATTGTGTCCTCAACTCCCTTGTTTGCTTTCTTGTTGTTATTCCCATAATTTGGGTTTCCTTTACACAAAGGTTCAACGGATAGTAGAGAAAAGACGACAAACATAGCATAGCGTCTGCAGGAAGTTTTTAATCTATTTTTGCTACAAATCATGTTTGCAATAGGAAAGTGTCTTCTTGGTTGTCCCCGTCTAAGCTTTTCTGTGTCAGTGCGTATAAATCAAGTTTTATTACTCCTGGGCATGCTTAATAATGACTTCATTGAAGTTAACTTATAAGGAAGATGATTCACCAATATCTCCTGCAGAGTCTTAAAAAATCTACAAAATAATTGAATAGACGAAGTCCACGTGTCCTCTTCTCTCTAAAGAAAAAATGATTTTTTAACACAAGCTGTAGACGAAGAATAAACTTTCTATCCCTGGGCTTTCTAGCAACGCACCATAAAACTTCGATTCCATAACCATGCCATGGCTAATCTAGTTCACTTGGAAGCGTTTGGACCCCGAATTTACCATTAATACCATTATTTACGCGAAAGTTTCATTGCATAAGTCTAAAAGTAATCAAAACAAAGAAATAAGTCTGAACGGAAATCGTTAAGAAGTATAGGAAGGAACTGAAAAACCATCACGATTACCATCAGAGTACATTAGGGATACCCATAGTGGTATTATGACAAATTTATGTTCCTAGCTGACACAAAGTCGGTCTGCACATCCTCTCGGAAAACATCTGTACATTTCTGCTGAAGTTGGACTCTCGTCTTTCCGCGTAAAATTTTGTTCTCGCTCGTTCTCCTTTAGTGTAGAATCCTTAAATGCTATTTTTCTCTCGACAAGCAAGACGTAGACCCTTTTTTATTCTCTCAAGTCGGCACATTTACAATGATGTCGAGTGACCCGAATGCGGTTGGTTTAATGGCAATTTTATTCATCGTTTCTAGAGCACTTAATTTTCACGTCAACTAAATTTTTGGCTGCGGACTATCAAGTGGTAAAGGATCATGAAATGATAGGTACGATTCGTGGAAGCACAAAAAATAAATGAGAAATTGCCTGACACCGACTACAATTAAGAGACCAAAGGTGGAGAGGTGATATTATTCATTTTTTAGGATTGGTTGATGCCGAGTCGTTTCAGGAAAAAATTAAGGAAAAAATGGATTATAATGAATTGCATTTAGATAAGGCCAAACGTACTTCTCAGAAGGGCTAGTCAAGAGTTGAGGAATAAAGTTTCACTAACATTCGAGGAGCGTAATTGCTTTCATTTCATTATTTCCTTTGGTTATTGGTTCGCGTTGAGAATAACATTCTTTTGTCAGTTGAAATGAATCGTGACAAAAATTTAAAACTCCTAGTACATCTCAACAGCTAGGAATACCTCACAATAAAAAAATTTGAACGGCTTAATGGATGGCTATGGCAATCAAATAAAATAAAAGGCACAACCAAAGCGTTTATAGCATTCGTAAAAAAAGGATTAGAATAATTGAGACGGCTGAAGGATAAGACGTAACCTTCAGCCTCGTCCTAGCAAAACTAGGACAAAAAACCCGTAGGGAAAAACCGATTCATTCATTACAGGGCAGAATCACTTGGACAAGAAACCAAATGAGAAGAAATCCAACCTGATGAAACCTGCGGAGCCTATGGCGAGGATGCAGAAACTTCATAACACTTCCTTGTACATTGTCAAAGACTGACCAATAAAGAGGCTGCACATGGCTGAAGAGTATTTACGTACCAGAACTTAAATACTTGCGACGAATACGAGCCTATCATTTTTCAAACACTAGACGCCGAATAACTCGTAATAATGAGTAAATAGATTGGATTGTCAATGGCAGAGCTTTATAACAATTATTTTAACCGGTCGGTTCTAAATTTATTCGGACACTACAATATCATTTTTATCTCCAACTCTTTTGACAGCATAATCTCAGCAAAAAGTTTAACCACTCTAACGAAATCAATCGAAACTTTTCTTCGTTGTTGCGATTATCCACTTTTCAATCTAAAGTGAGAAGTTGCCATCTTCAGCTACTCTCTGATTTTCAAATTATATCCTGGTTGAACTTACCAACACCCCATCAGTAAGCCTTGCAATAGTAAAGCTCAAAGGATGTTCTGAAAAGATCTAGCTCGTAAGATCATGTATGCTTGCGTTACACTCCCGAAACAGAATTTTTTAACTCCAAGATTACGAGCTTGTTGGAATGCGCAAGCGTTGTCCAAACAAAAAATGGGGTCTATCCACAGTGCAACCAAGGCTGTCCGAAGGAAAGTCCACAACTTGTAAGGAAATCATACCATTCCCATTTTTAAATAGGTCACCAGTTTTACTTGGACCGATTCATTTTTAAGTGCAAATGTTCATTTAGATCAAATCTAGCAGCTTGCATGATCAGATCTAGCAGCTTGCACCCACTGCGGCAGCCATTGCTGGCGAAGAAGTAGGTACCATTATGCCTCACAATTTCTTTTTCCGTCCTGGTTGGCTCACGCGAACAGCAGGAGACTACGGAGGACGTTATAAATCGGGTATATAAGAAGTTCTCAACAGAATTCTCTAACGGATGATTCGTTTGGTTTTTAAGAATTGTAAGGATTAAACGAACTAATCATCGACAAAGAGTTTTTGTCTTTCCTCATGAAGAACTCGGAATCAATGGGATTCAAAACACCTCATTGGTATGATTTCTTTTGTCGATTCACAATTCATTGATCCCACTCCCAAATAAGTCTTTCATTCATTTGAAAATCAATCACCCAATTGTTTCTAATTTTCTACATTAATAGCTCATAAGATAATCACATAATTCGATTCACGTCAATCTGGTTCATTTAAATGATGTAATGTCTGCAAAGCCCACTTGTGACACCAATAAAGCACTGCATTATCAAATATACACAAATCGATTTTCCACCAACTTAACATGTCTTCTCCACTTAATCTCAACTTATTCAATTCATTTTCAGCAGTTCCTTCATTCATCGTAAATTTCCCTTACGATACGCCTCGCAAGCACATTCCCTTGATACCGGAAATCCATTTTAAATCGTTACTAACACATTAAACCTTCTCACTTCATTTCGGAAAAGTTTGCAACGAGAAAATGAAAGGAGATGTGAAGTCGTACGGGGATAAGGCAATGGATTAAGGTGGTATTACCACAGCCACTGAATGTTGAAAAACTTTGAACAAAGATTGCACCGAGGTATGCCATCAATGCGTGAAAGATCATGGCCAGGTTGTTTAGATAAAGAAGAGGCCTATGAAAGTTGGAAAAGATTCCTCAGGAAAATTCTGTTAATTTCTTAAATTGTGGATTTTGCATTATTCATGGCACTTTATTACAATCTGAATATGTATCTCTGATTGTCTCTACAATCGAAACACACTAGATTCAATCGCTCTTCGATCTGTACAAGGAGTAATTTATAAGGATCGATTCCTATGTCGGATGGGGTTGGAAAACTTAATCAACATCTCCTTCACAGAGTTCTCTAAGTAACACAATTTGAGTAGATATAATTTCATGTTACATACTCTATTGTGCTCGTTGAAGTGGTGCTATAGGTTTATCCTTGCTCTACTTTTCAAATTTCCTCATTATTTTCTGATGGGAAACCAATTTTACTCGAAGAGAGTAACATGGGCAAAGTTCATATCATTCTTTATAACGATCTGAGGGTTTTGTTGATTCCCGCCTACTGCATGATATGAAACACCTAAATTATTATTTCAATCTAAATAACCGAATCCAAAAATACACCCTTCTGCTCCGCTTTTCTCTGTCATCCCATATATGATCAAATCGGCACGTAAGTGTCATATATGTTTCGTTCTTTTGCTAGAAACCTGTTCATTGGGTTTCTGTGACGGTTAGAAGGAATAGCGACAAAAAGGTGGCATGAACTCGATATATGTTCAGAATATCGTCGCGCACCAATTGAAGTTTTACTCTAGAGTTAACGATATCGTGTACAACTTTCCAAGTGAAACGAGCGAATGAACGGTTTGAGTTTATAAGAACTTTTGGTGTCTACTATTCGACTCTTTAGCTCCTTAAGCCGATTCCTATTCGAAAAGTTATCACATACAGTGTAAACTTCCAGAGAATTATCGTCGTCATTGAGGTCTCTCATAGCTCATGACTCATTGTATGTTTGCTGGCAGAACTTTTTGCATGTATGCAAGGACATAAATGGCAATGACTTTTAACACGGTTCAAAGTATGTAGACATGGCTTTGAAGTTCTTCGAGGTACTCGCACAGTGGATTTAGTTTTACAGTTTTATAGATACTTTTGATACTTGTCTGAGGGATGATCCAGGGATGAAAATGTTGCTAAATCCTGCAGAGACTTTGTAAGGAGCTAAAAGTCACAGCTTATTGCAAACGGGTGTAGTAGTTTGTATAAGTTTTATGATAAAGTTATTGCAAATTGAAACGAACGTACTTAATCCTGAACTGTCGTCTTTGGTGTTGCAGTCAACTGTGGAAGTATGAAAAGGATGATTGCAGTTGTCAGCATCAACAAAAAATAGCTATTGGTCAAAAAATTGATTTTCAAAACTTTTTTAACTATTTTGACCGGAAAATCTAGGCTTACACTGACTGTTCTCCAAACTTCAAACAAAACTTATTCTCAGTTCACTGTTCAAGAGCATGTGATGTCATAACTGCCAGACTTGTGAGAATTGGAGTTGGCGTCGTTCATTACTTCGCTGATATTGTTCAGAGTCGAATCCACTGGTGGTATCTCGCAAATCACAAATTCAAGCGTCAATGACCCGAGAAGACTTGAATGCAAATCCTGCTGTGACGAAGGCAGGTGCTCTTAACTATTTTCACATATGGCTGAATGTTTAAAGAAACATTTAATTTGGATGTCAGCCTTTGAAAATATGCGTTTTGAAGTCAAGTAATGTAGTAATAGGCTGTGAAGGGTCAAGATAACTCATTTTGGGAGTTTTTCAATAATTAATATTCATAAATGATTCCATGAATAGATAATTTTTCTAGAAACGAACTTCTTGCGTTCTGGCTACTGGATCATCCACTTTCAATAAAATACTTTTCACCAGGATTGAATACTGGGAGCCCTTTATGTTTTTCTGTCAACTTACCAGATCAAGAAAAATAAGTGATAGATCCGTTTTGGTCATTGTATTTCATTATCCTAGAGTAGAATTATTATGGCCTTATCAATTCGAGATTCAGTACCTGAATGTAAACGGCAAAAATGCCATGTCGACTGTTAACATAGATAAAGCAACACTAAGATAGTTAAATACTTACTACTTTTTTTGGATCTTGTACCCGCAGGCACCAAACTGTTCAAATATAGGTAATCTGTCTTTAAAATTCCATTTTTCGCGACCTCTCCATCCCCTCACCTTTGTACGTGCTTCAGATTCCATATACTAATCCGCTTAATCTATTTTGTAACACCGGCACCCTCTTTCATGAGTACAACCATTAGTAAAATGCTTCAGTAATCGATCCCTGAAGCGCTACCCAGTTGTACATTTGCATCCGTTTTTAATATCATGTCCAGCGTCATGCCTCCTTTCGCTTCGTGGTGCTTCACAATAATATTTTACCCTCCTATAAATACCTGTTCTTAATTTATTCCAACTTTCGACGTGCTATAGGGGAGAAATACATAAATTTGGCAAGAAGCTAGACACCACCAACCCCACTAAATCGCTTCCGCTCCCGTTTCGAGCTTTAATGCTTATGTCTACCCTCTTCTCGATAAATCCATCTTATACCCTTTGTACTCGAACACGAGGAGACTTCATTTTACTTAAAGCTCAGGGAGGAAGCTGGCAAATTGGTTTTGTCAGGGTGACGGAAAGAAGAACTCACTACTTCTCCCGAGGGAATCGAAACAAATTTCAACAAAATTAAGTACTCGTCTATAGACGACTGGAAAACATCCTCACTTATTTATATTGTCACTTTGAACTGCGCTATAGTTAGACTTATGTTTTACTCCATTGGAAAATCATCCCCTAAAGTATTCTACAGCTACTTCAGCCTAGGATTCATTTAGAGTTCGGTTTGCCTACAGTCTATGAATTATTGTCATTTGCTTGTTGGTTGGAGAGAAGGTGCAAACAAACCATTTTCTAGATTTGCCAGCTCAGACACTATCCTGGGCAAACTAGTCAATGTGGCAATGGTACAGGTTTAAAATGACAAGGTTTGGGGGTTGGCAATAGTATCCAATCTGAACGACCACATAGCAAATGAAGCATTTGTTAATCCTCAGAGACCTTTTGGCTTATTTTCTAATGGAGTTCCATTAAATGATTACATTTGTTACGGATGCAATGCAATATCGTCCATTGAGCCTGGCAATGGAGTGGTATATATGTAGGGGAGGAAAATAAATTCAGTGCAGAATGGACAGTTAGACAATTTCCTTACGTTTGTTGTTTCGGCAAAAAGCTGGGGAACAATTGAACTTTGTGCTGCAGTTAGCGAGACATGAAAAGTGTCCCAAGGGATTATGACAAAACATTGCAGCAAAGTCGTTATAATGAAAATGTAGTCTTAAGCTGGAATCCTGTTCAGGAGGCGTTTGTTCCGTGAACGGAAATTCACCAGGATGTTTTTGATATTGTGTCAAGTTAAAAGGACGCATTTTGTTTTCTTAATAGAAACTTTAGAGGCTTTAGTTTTGTCGGTTATTAAATATCTTTCGTTGTTGGTTTTGTGTACGAAGTCACCTGTCTTAAGAAGGATTGTCCTGCCTGTAAGCCCGAGTTCAATGATCTGTGCATCACTAACTTTTATATGTTGGGAGGAGATTTGATGATAATAGAATATTGAACATTCGAAACCTTGGAATTCTTGTTATCTTGACACTTAAATTTTCAATGCTATACGCTCAATGGCGAGTTTCCCGTTCGACTGAAGTTATGTGACTACGAATTACTTTGTATAAGAGGTTGCAATCTGTAGGAGTTTTCGTTTTGCACAAAAACCCCACAATAAACATTCCTTGCATGAGAAAATAATTCATTTTTCGCCTGATATTTTGCCTGAATAAACAATTATCTTGTTTGTGATAAGTAGATAGGCTACTTACGCGCCAGCAAGCGATCAAATATTACTATGTCTATCAGAGGAGTCACACGCGCATAATGTTATATGCGGGTCCATATATCAGTCGAAGTCGCTTACCAATTTTGACCATTCTCGCGGAAAATTACAACCGAAGCATTAGCCCTCTCAATAATAATAGTCATAAACTATTCCGTCGGTGAAATAATGGCCCAACTAACTGCTGCGATGTGCGGTTCATCCGGCACAACCGGTTATTCTTAACACATGATCCTACCACCAGGATTTCCTATCACATCGTCCCTTTCGCCTCACGATTGGCAACCTCTCCCGGTTTCCAAGACGACTTACTATTGAGGCTCTCAGCCCAAACTTCGGCGTCGTTTTACTTAAGACTGTCCACCCAGTGTTCGCCACGAGGACATCGAGTGACGAATCCTGCTGCGGTCTAGTCCGTCCGTCGTCCTGGTTTTAAACTAAAATTCGAAAAATGACTGAAGTTTTCTTGTTGCATTTTCTGGACTTCTTTAACTCGTGGACATGACATTATCAATAATAATTAAAAAAAAAAAACTTGAAATAATAAATTACCCATTTGATATCTAAATTATAACCGCCTTCTTACTCAACTGCAAAACTCAAAAGAAAATCAGACAAACAATATGTAACAATTTACCCGCCCATCAAAACCCGAAATAGCATTCAAAATGAAAAATGGTCTGCAAACGATTCCTCTAGCCTTCCTACTTGACCAAACAAATCGTACCGATCAGCAACTTTAGATATAGCAGAAAATATTACCGGATAATAAGAACAAAACTTAGACCTCCTTCGCAATATATCTCCTAACCGGCCATCTTGTAATCTGCAGGCAGTGAAAGGATAACAAAAGAATGGAATAAAAATAACATGTGCAATGTTAGTTGAGGGGCTTCCCAAAAAATCATCTATAACATACAATCAAGACGGAGCCACTTTCATAAGGAATGTCAGTCGATTGTGTGCTACCTCGTTCATTCGATAAATTCAACTGTCGGAGAGAGGGCGTGGAACGCTAACTTGCAAACTTGCAAACAACCTTTTATTGCTGTGGCTCGTCCGATTGGCCCAGGACTTTTTATCTATTCAACCACCACTAAACGAATGAACGAACATAAGCATCTACTTTTCGGCAACAAACAATTTTCCTCTTACGGTGCGTTAATCTCGTGTACAAAGGACGACTCCACCGACAAGAGTGATTTATGCTGCGACAGTGTGAAAAAGAATATTACAATGAAAAAACGACTCTCGGACGCTAAGCTTCCGAACCTCCCGGAAAGAATTATTTACTCTCCACTAGGATAATCAGATCTTGCCCTTTTGTATGCATACAAAATGCTATTCATTCCAACAACTTTTCCTTAATGGTCTCCAGTTGCAAGATATACCCCCAGAAGTATCAACGAGCAAAAACGTTCTCTATTCCACTTGTTCGCTGCTTTCACAAAAACTCTACAACGCAATGATTCAATCGAGCCACTGAACCGTAAGGATGACCATACAAAGCAGGAGTTAGGGCAAACCTAAAACCTTCCAAGATAGCATATAAAATAGGAGGGTACACATCGGGGTGGAAAAATAAATCTCTCTGTCAATTTGCAACAATTTATTTTTATTTCAGTTGGGTTGGTCCTTCGTTTTCATTTGAGTTCTTCTTATTGCTACGTTATCGATGTCATTGTCGTTGTCCGTTGGGTGCTAGTAAATTTTAGAATGCGGGGAGGCTATTCTTATTTCGTAGTTCCAACTTCTCGAGGAGTGGTTACTCGGTCCAGCTGTTGAAATGAAGGGTGGATAATGTACCGATCCAATTTCGACAAGTCAACGGAGGAATTACGGGAGGAAAGTGAAAAAAATACTGCTTGGTTCGTGCATGATAATGACCAAAACAAATCGTTTGTTTGGACGTAAATTATAGATGAAGTTGTTCGTAAGAAATACTAGGGTTGGCGTGTCCTGTGAATATTTACTTTCCTCACTAGCGTTCACTAAGGAATTGAGGTAGGTAGATCTATTTTCAAAATCCATCCTGAAATTTAACCCAGTAGTAGTTGACTGGTTTGTTTTGACTGGAAATCTTCTCTCAGCGCGACATTCCATCGAGTTTTTGACATTCAATATCATTCACTTTTGGATAAAAATTAGTAAGCTCATAATATTTTTAAATACCGAATACTAGCTATCAGCGAAACTGCTACTCCGTGGCAACGTGCCGGCAAAAAATACCACCAAAATTCACATAATGATAATGGTTTCTTGTCTTTCGGGCCCATGCAAGTATCTCGCTTATCCTTAATTCGGTTGTCTTATTTCCCATAGTCCTTCCAAGCTTTGTAGATTCACTTGCAAAATAGTCAAATGCTCAAAAATAACCATCAAATAAAGAATGATTCTCTTGTTGTCAAGCATCGAATGTTAAAATACTTCAAAGAAAAACTTCATCTACAGACGTGAGTTGAATATTCTTAGTTGATTATAGTGTGGTACTTTACAAGAACGTGCAAAAAACCAATGGTACCTTAAAGCTGAGACACCAGCCCGAAAATCAAAACAATCTTTCGTCTCGCAGCAGGTTACTTCGAATACGTACTGTAGTTGTCCACGAGAATTTGTTAGACCTGCTTTTTTCACCTCAAAAAATATTTGTCCGCTATGACCCGCAAATTCATTAGATCTTAGGTTCCCAGACCGATCGTTTGATGAAAAACAATTTTTATTCCATCCTGAGATCTCTTCTTTCTTTGTCGCGAAATCTCAACGCTTCTTTGTTTAAATTCTTTGAAATTGATATACTTCCATTGAGAGGGTCACTAAATACTACTAGAAAGGAAGCAAATCTATCCAATGAATTTTTGTTGTTAAAAACTAAGGTTTTGATCATCCCCAATAATGGTCCATCGTTACCCGCAATCGATAAATGCTATACAGAGCACTTATCCTTCCATTACTTTCATTCAATATCAATGAACACTCCAACCACGAATGCCTGATGATTTCATTTAATATGTCAACTACCACGCCAAAACCCGCAAAATGCACAAATCATTTTGCAAAATTAATTCGAAAAAAACAGGAATCAAATTAAAAAATAATTATTTTTCCATCGTATGAATAGATTAAAACTGAATTTTTTTACTTCTTTTTGCCTTTGCAAAGCCAACAACATACCATTCCTGTTCCATTATCAGTGTTAAATTAAACCTACGGTACGCTCGCGCCTCTTTCAATTAACCTTTAATACAATGTGCATCCTTGCAGGAGCAATTCTATCAAGCATATTGTAGTTGGTCATGGGCCAAGCCTTGTCGAATAAATGGTTTTGGTTTGCCAACAAATAATTACCGTGCACACATTACACTTAATCCTGCCTATCGAACGCTTGTATAGTTCGATTGCAGCTTATATACACACTCAATCTCATATCCTTTCCCTGAAAGCAAACCTCTGTCGAGTATAATCAGCAATAATCCGATATTTTCATATGTAGATCCAAGCAATGCAATTGGATGGCAAAGAGAGGAGCGAAAAAATGAAAAGGGACTCAAAAAAAAAGAAGGATATGCGAGAACCCCTCAGACACATGGGTTGGAGGCTTCTACTACTTCCATTAACAACTTATTCCTTCCTCTATAACTTATCGCGCGGGCTCAGAACAGGCGTGCACAATATGTATGGTCCAGCGGATGTGTTATGCAAATGATGAGTACCCGCAGCAATAACAGGATGCAAGGATGGTTTCCATAATGAAAATATACTACGGTTATGCCATGGATATTTGGCTAGGAATATTCCAAATGCGCGTACATAGCAACGTCGAAAAAAAATTAAAAGGAAAAAATTCATTAAGCTCGCAGGCTCGATCGATACAGGCTCAACTTCGCCAGATAATTTATACGTTCGCGTATGTGTTTTTCAGGCGAACTATGTATGTGAACGTGAATCCACAGAAACATCCCGTGATACAATTTTAATTCAATCAGTAAATCCTTCATGCCGATGATAGACGACATGAAGTAAGGATTTTTTTCGGCAATATGAATGGATTGAATCTTCGAAGCGTTTCTTTTTTTTTGCTAAATTTCATGCGATGGTCGATTGTGGTGGTTGCGAATGTTTCATGGAAAATAAAAATTTCTGCTTTAAATTTTGAATATATATATATATCATGGCTTTGGTTCATACACGCCTGAAAAATGATCCTGCTCTTAGATTTATCGAGTGAAAAAATCTGAAATATGTTATTAGAAAATCCTCTATTTTTTTCATTGTTTTTACTAACTCCACTTTAAATTTAGGAAATATTCGACTTTGGATTATGAATGAAGAATTAGGAACAACATTTTAAGTAACCGCTTGTTAAAAAAACGAAAGTTTTTGACAGAACAGTTTCGAAAGTAATAAAGTAATCAAGGACAAATAGTAGCATATGAAAAAGAACGTTTTACGCAGATGAGCGCCATACTTAGGTCTAATTATACGGTTTCTATGACAAGGGTTGATCGACGGTAATCATTGTTCTTCTGCATTGAAATCACTATCCAGGGAAAGGGATCCCATGTTATGCTAGAACTATTTGGTTGCATGTATACAGTAGGTAGGTGCCCGAACTTTACACCTCAGCCCTCGGAACTACATGCTCAGGTCACCCTCGAAACCATAAATTTCAGCTTATATATAAAATGACTGTGGGCTCCAATTGATAATTGATTGGTGTACGTCTCACTTCAAACCGTATTTCGGTTGCGTTTCTTTACAGGCCGAAGGAAATCTCCACTTTTTATTCTATTGGAACGGCTAAGACGATCGTTTTTTGGGAGTCACTGCAGTGAAACCATAACCAAGACGCCCGTTCAATCGCTCCAACGTTTCCACGTCTTCGTTTCATACTCGTTTCTTTATTGGTGGACTCGTACAGCACTATTTTCTTTGTCCCGGGCTTCAAGCTTCAATGGGCAACCCCCTCCCACAGTTTTCCTTTTTTCCTTGTGGATTGTTGCAAAAGTTTTCGAAATGAATTATTTTCAGGATCGCTTGCAGGTTAATGGAACATATGTTTGTACTATGTGTCATTGCGACATCCTTTTAAAACCAGGAATCTTATTTTCCCGATCGGAAACTCATCTTTAGTTGCAGTTTGTTCGCTGCCGTTGGCGCACATCCTTTTGGCCCGGGTTGTACTGCTGGAGTACTACATTCAACAGTTAGTTGGATAGCTGCCATCGCAAAAACAATCGCCCCCATATGTTTCTCTGTTCTCATTTTCCTTGGACTTTTTTATTGCTTGACCTCGTCTTGCGTCTTTTCTAGTGTCCTGACTGATACTCCTCTCAGTAGGTACAGTGGTTGTAATTTAGCTTACATGGTCTGCTCTGACGCCTTCCTGCTCCGGACGCTCTGCGCAACTAAAATGGCAACGATATCTGTCCGATGCCTATAGATTTCTCTACTTGTTCTGTAGGGTACTCAGGGTACATTAGAATGAAGCACCTACTAAGGTATTGTCTTCCATTTTATCTGCCAGGTTCATTCCATCTAATGTGCCCACTCGCCCAACTTTGAGAAAGGTTTCTCTGCTCTTAAACCTCTTGTATGGAAAAGGTCAAAACTGGACCCAAGACTCAAAGTTTTGATTGCGTTTTAGGTTATTTTCATGTTTTTTACAAGTTTGGCCTTCCTAAAATGAGTGATATTTCGCTTTGTTTTCACGTAATCGTTATTATTTTCAATTCGTTCTTCATCTCTTGTATATTGGTCCTCATTGTTATCTACCGCAACTCAAAAAGCCACACGCACACGAAAACTCAGTCTTAAAGACATTGTAGACAACCATTCAAAATACAAAATGCAAATCACCCTCTCTGAAGATGAGTGGAAAATACAATACAATATGCATAAGCAATAATTAAAATACAGAAAGCAGACAGTTGATAGTCTAGAGCCAGCCCACCAGCCACCCTTTTCCTCCAATTCTCTGCCCCAACAACGTCATTGTCTGGCAAATTATCAGGATATCGACCTTACTTACGGCATTATTATTGTTCACATGCTCCTCTCGCACAGTGACGTTGACAACAAAGCGAGGCAATGGAATTTGAGTCCTTTGTTAAGAATATTTTTTCGCTGTTGTGCATTTCAAAACGAATTCGTTGAACATTTGAAAAGGGTCCTGTTTCTGTTCAATCCGAAATAAATCATCGAGTCTGGCAGCTTTCACTTTTTTATTGAAAAACCAAATCTCAGTGCTAATTTAAAATAAGCGTAAGGTGCATCCTTGTGGGATACGAAGTTCTCAATCAGGATTTTTGAGGGGGAGGAATATTCTTTGAATGGAGTTTATTGTGATATTCCACCCACTGAACTGTGAATCGCCTCAGCGTCGTTGCAGATTTCAAAGAGAAACTTAGCGAAAAACCTAAACTCCGTACGAAGTATTTCAATTAAGTCTCCCTCCCCTGCTGGACACTCGAATAGAATAATTGAATAGAGTCGAAATTGCTTCGCGCTAACCGCAGAAATTATTGCCATTAAGGTAATAGCACCTGGGGCTTTCAACAAAAAGACACAGCCATGGACAGAGTTCTGGCGAGCATGGCTATAATGTCCGTAACGAAAATCGACTTGTCGAACTCGTTCCAATCATTTTTCATTCGACTTCACTAAATATCCAAAGATATGCGTGGTGGCGGCAATACATTACACCGTGCTGTAAGCGAGAACAAATTAATTCTGACAACTTAATGTTGCCTGGCCCAAGGCATGAATCGAATCTTAAACAGTCTTTGAATCACGACGCAATATCTTTCGACCAACAGATGATCTCGCTCGCATCCACGCCGACTTGGCTCGCGCAGTATCTGAGTATCTTCTATCGGTATCCGTGTCCGTGCACCAGCGGACTAAACATTCCGAAAGACTTCATGCTGGGAGGAATGTACTAACCAACTAACCAACCACTTACCCACGTACAAGGAGGAGGAAAGATTGCGGGACTTTGGAGCCTCTTGAAGAGTGTTAAGGTCGTAATTAAATCAACATTACGACAATCTGATAATTTCATGTTGTTGTGAATAAAAGTCAAATAAAAGAAGCGAAACAAGCATGTGGACGAGTAACAAGAAAAAGGCTGGCTTAGTGCTAAATCGCGAGGCCTGGATGGTTGGCCTGGTATTGAGATCTGCGCCCAGTCAAGTGGGAAGGGTGTGAAGTGGTTGGAGGGAGGCCGAGTTCGAATGTTAATAGCTGATCAATCGAACTCCACTGAAGATGATTTCGTTGGAAATCTTGAATATCTTCGACTGGTTTGTAATTAACTGCCTTTAAGATGCATTTAACGTTCGAATGTTAATGAGCCCCCGGAGATTTTCCTGTATGGTTGCTTCGCTATCGGTTGAATCATCGGCCATCGGAACAGGAGACTGAGTTGGCGACGTTGTTGAGCTGTTTCGAGTTGTCTGAGGATTGGTGAAATTTTTAAGTAACGTCATTGGATATGGGAAGTGAGATGTTTCTGTTCGTGGTAAATAGTTAATGTTTATCTTTTTAAACAATCTGCTAATTGCATTTTTCATTCCACGTGGAATTTAAGGACTTGAAAGGCTTTTCGCCAAGTTGGCAATTGAAAAATTTTTTTTGATTGAAACCTGCTCTAATCTTATAGTTCCTGTAATCTTTTGATCCGTTGAAATCACTTCGAAAACGACTTCTAATATCTCCTTCCAAAAAACTCCCTTGATAGAAAAACAATTTCAACACGAAGCAATAAAAAAGTCGATTCAATCTAATCGCCATATCAAAATAATGGCGACTAATTAATAGACAATTTTAATAATTTCAAAGCTGATCAGATCAGATTAAATTTTTCTTAAAGCCACCACAAAAACTATTCGATCTAAGCCGAAGTATCATGAAATAAAAATCAAGTCATCAGAAATGTCTTAATGGTGGCAGTTTTCGTGTTGCTGGGGTTGTTGCTAGTGCCAGTCTCATTGACTTAAGTTAATCTTCTTAAATTGTAATCTCTTATTGAGGTATTTATGCATGAAAAGATCAATCTTTTCAATAGACATCAAAGAAGTGTTAACATTCGCTAAATGATAGCTGCCGAGAAAATCAAGATCTTTGGGTATTTTCTTAAGACCTGCGGCATGGGCATGTCTTTGTTATTTCGTTTTATTTATCGTGGGAATAGAAAAAAAGAACAATTCAGCGAGAAAGTGTGTTTTGATTCGTTGGATGTTGAGGATGGCCTCTGTTAGGTTGGACCCACTTATGATCAAAACAATGACGACAAAAACTGTTCAAATCTAATGTTGATATTGGATTCAAGATAAATGCTGATAAGCCATGAAAGATTCTTTATCAGTTGAGTTCGTACTTCACTGGTTTTCTTAATAATTTATCCAAAGAAATTTGTCTCTGTCATAGTCCTTTGAGGAACAAATTATTTTGCACAATAACGAGTGTGAAATGCCTTATTGAGCTATGTAGATGTGTTGCAAGGAATCATCAAATGCGAGGCCATAATGAAAAAATGATGTCCTGACATCCACTGAGCGTAGTTCAAACATTAAATAGAAACAACAAACGCTTTGGAGGAAATATGAACGTTTATTTCAACTTTCTATTTTATATCTACTAAGAAAACGGATTTTAAGTATGAAAAATGTCAAAAAAGAATGTTTAAAACATGCGCAAAAATGTTATGCCCGCATTTCTTTTTGTGACATTTGTGCGAGGAGAAGTATTTTGAAATTCCCAGTTAGTTCATTTTACCACCAATCCCCAAAAATTGATTTGTACTATCATAGTTCTAATTCTCTTCTTACAAGGTTTGAAACTGGGAGCGAATTATTCACGTCTCGATGCCCGTGTTTTGGATGCAAATTTTTGGAGCTAGTAGTCATCGCCATCGAATCTTTTAATGCCATGCCTATGTTTCAATTCCTTAAGATGGTCAGAACTGGATTTAAAATATTAGCTTCTATAAAATGGCCATTAAGTTCAGAAACTTTTTCATATTTTAAACCCTTTTTACAAATAATTGATCTGAAATTTGCCTTTTTTTAGAAAAGATCCGTCAGACAGAAGAAACGCAGATTCTGCTTCGAACATCTTCCTATAAATACTGCTATCTGCCATTTTAATCCAAACATGACGCCTCTGCCCTCCTTTTTGGGACTTCTAGAGTTGACTTGATACTTGTTTCAGTTTACCAAAGTGCAATCACACTTATTACGGGTTTTTAACTATTACCTTAAATGGTTTTGACCAGAAGCAAGTAAAAGAACATCGTTGATAGAGGTTCCATTCAACGAATTCCATTTTTTAACAATATTAATTCCGTCTTCACTTCGTTAGCCTCCTCCTTAACGCTTTTGGCAGACGCAATTCCCACGTAATATATGAACAACACAGGTAACCCGTCATTGTGACCGCGTTGTGAAAAGAAAAGGATAACACAAGAATAGCTCTTTAAAAGGAGAAGAATAGAGGATAAAAGAAAAGAAAAGCGGACGCTAGGTTGAATCATTTCCATCGGGGTCATAATTTACTCCCCTTACTGCGTTATTCACAAATCGTGCTTTCCCCCCAAGTGTCTTGCCTGGATAACGCTTAATCGTTTTCGAACGAGTGATGTAATGGATATTGGTTGAAAGTTGACTGTGTTCATCCCTCATGGAAATGAATACTGTTCTCCTCGCTACGATCTCTTCTGGGAAAGTCCCATCCGCTATAATCATGCTTTCATTGAAACCACTCCGGATTGCTAGGCACAGGAATTGGAACTCTGCTAGGCACTAATACCATCATGACTTGAGGATGTACCATGAAGTTCCCTTCGTCAAGTAACTGGAGTATGCAGTTACTCAGTTACTCTGGAGTATGCAAACTTAGAAGGCAAGGTGGGCTGAGTCAATTTAGACTTCCTATGTTTAACCCAAATTCTCGATATCAATAATTTTGCCTCACTTCTCCCTCTCAAGATTAACTTGACAGTGTGGCACTATCAAGCGCTTAAACTAAGTTTCCGTCCACTGTTGTTGGCGTTAATGCTTCTGCATACGCCTGGCGACGGTCCTCTTCGCTACATTCTTCTTCTACGCTTTTTTCTACGTGATGGTTGTGAAAAAAAAACCAATGACTTGAAAACTTTCTCATCCGGCCCCTTTGTTAGTCACCCTCAAGTGAAATTTTTTCTTCCTTAATAACCAGTCATAAACTAACACTTTTGCACTTAGCAATATGTCATTGAGCTACTGAAAGTAGGCTAGAATGCGTTAAGTCCCTGGTTTTTGTAATTAATGAACTCCACTCGAAATGATATGACGCAGTGACGGTTCCTAAATCAGTAGCCGAATGTGTCAGGGCTGTTCCTTCGCTGCCATTTCGAAAAAACTTGGCTAACAGTTTCTGTTCATTTGTGAATAACAGCCTGTACCATTCCCTAGTATACAAATTTACGCCGCATCCATTTTGTTAACTGACCAGGATCATCTGACTGATCAGGATTATTCGCAGCCGTGGCAAGTGCTACTGCTACTAATTTACTCTCGACTGTTCGCACAGTAGTCTCCGCGTTTAAAACCTGATTAACTTTTCAGCCCGTGATTTCCTAGAGCACTCTTTGATTGAAATTTCCGCATACATTCTTGGCAACCGAACCCTTAAGTCAAACACCAAATGACACGGTGATAGTTCCACTTTATTTGACTACTTGGAATAGGGAAATCAAACCTGTCTGAATAGTTTGAGTACTATCATTTCTAATGTCCTGGTTAATCGATTGACTAGATTTAATCGTATTTTATTTGTAAATTACTATATCGGTTCCCTTTGTGTGTCCCAAATTAGGCTATATAATGAAAAAAAACTATTTGTTTTGCACCGCATTGACTCCTTTCTTTGGAATATGTTGCACCTAAAACTTACAGCGGTTAAAACTTCGAACGAACCCCCAAATCTAACCCTTTTCGACCGAAATAAGTGGGACTATTTGGATAAGCAAATTTTGTCTAATTTTTGTGTAAAACAACAATCCTCCTCCGAAAGCTTTTGCGTGAATTTATTTTACTGCGCAATACAAATATAAAAATTCTTTTGCTTGTGCTCTGTCTCTGTCTAAAAGAAGGCACACGAGAGTATTTGTGCTGTATATGCTTACGCTATACCAGGACCTGGAAGAAGAAATGGGCATTGGAGGAAGATACTAAGAAGAAGAGATCAATCTATGAATTCTCCTGTTAAACTCACCAATTTATGTTGGGTCATGATCGTCATGAGATAGAACTCGAATACAGACCTCAAAACTCAGCTCTCATGGAGTCACAATGATTTCGACAAGATTTTACGGCACACGGGTAGAACAAACACAAAAACAAATTTGTTTTACAGTCTCCTGCCCAACTTAGTTCAATTAAATTCTTTGTTAGATTACACAACAAACAATAAAGAAAATTTGAAATTCTTTTAAGGTCCTTAGTGCCCCATGGACGTATAAGATGCCAAAGGAAACTTGTTTTCGAGGAGAGATCGCTAGAAAAAAGATATTTTTATTGAAGGAAAGCGATCTGTAGGCAGCCCGATTCCGATTTATATAACTCGTAAAACCATATAACACAATAAATTGCATTTATCCGCTTTAAAGATACTATTATCTAATATAACTAATAATATAGTTTGGAAGTTTAGAGGAGTAAATGCGCCTATTATTGTTGTGGTGTAGCTTATGTAAAATTATAAATTATAGTTTTACTTCACATAGTGTTTCGTAGTACTAAGAACGTTTAGCGCAGTTGCGTTGATCCCATGACTTAGCAAAGGAATATTTTATGTAAGTTGGTTAATAATTGAAAGAGATACGCGGAACGCAAAAGGAGCACGTTATTTCATCACTCTGACAAAGAAATAGTAATAGGAAATTACCGAACCCACCTCACTGGAAATAACTCCAAAGGCAACGTCTTGAGAATCGGAAATAATTTGGTGTATTGTTCAGTATCACGCTTGACGCTATTCAAATGAAAAGTGATTTGCATTCAACTGAGGCAAAGTCGAACTTGAGTTTAAGTTGGATATTTGGGGTTTGGGTTCTCCTGTGATGCATATTTATTTTCGACACACAAATCGGCATCAAAGGCGGAAATCAACGCAATTTGGTTTACTTTACCAACGAAGCACGGAAATCATTATCGATATTTTGAAAATTTGATAGCAAAATATATCAGAATTGAAGTCGTCAGACCTGTCGTAAAGTCAGCATTCTGAATTCGCCAGCTACCCTTAATTTTCCTCGCACACACATGCCCACAAGCTGCTATATCATTATGAAAATCATAAGTTCTCCCACACTATTTTGTGCTTCCTACCAAAACGGAAGCAGGAACGTTGCAAATTGAACAAGGAACGAATACAAACCACTTTATTGATGTCATTAATTTTATGATTTAATGACTAGCTACCACAAACTTCTTTCCATGGCATACAGTACAGATTGCTTTATTGCCAGCCATTTAACTATGGCCGAAGTTAGTGAAAAGAACGGAAATGTTGCCAGGATAGTAAGGAAAATGTTGTGAAGAAGGATGGAATGGGGTAATTTATAAGATTTCCGTTGTGAATATTGAAGGAGCCCTCGGTTTGTGGTTAAACTTGAACATTTTCATGCACTACACATGACGCAAACGCATACGTCAATAATCCTGCGGATCATAATCCTTCGTCAAGGGTGGCATCATTTCGAAATTATTTTATCATTTTATGACCAAGTGCCATTAACTATGTACACATAATATTTCATTGCTCGGGCCCGTGCACTCTAGTGTAATTTCATCATACCTGAATGTGAAGGGAATTGTTAATGTGTGGCTGTTAGGGAAAGTGTAAAAAATTTATTAATGTTTATGATGGTGTTAATGACGTAATTGAAACGTTTCGGGAGACGAATAAACATGTAGAGAGTGCAGATTATTAGTGCGTTTCAGGCTACTATAATGATGGAATTCTAAAAATCTCGTTGCAAAAGACGAGGCATGCGATGTAAGGAAGTTATTATGTGACGAAAGTTACATTAATCTGTTTGGATGTATAAAAGATACGAGTGCGTGTCAGGATGGGTGCGACCCATAGTACTTTCAGCTGGAAACATGAATAAGGTGTCTAACTTTGTACAGGCAACCATCGCGTTTAATCTCTTTCACAATCTGTTAATAGGCTGTTAATTAACTCCATTTGGATTGAAGTGAATTCCCGTCTCCCTTCTCTCGGGAAACTTCATAAATCATCCTATAAAACTCCAACCCATTTCACGCGGATCTCCTTTTGCGTATGTGAAGATCATAGCTCATTAGTAAGATAAATAGCTGCACCGAATTTTAAAAATGCGCGCACAGAAAAGAAAACAGGTGTAATATTTCATTTAACGCGAAATTCACATCAAGCATGAATACCGGATTATCCGAAGAAGAAAAAACCATCTCCAAAATTACAATCTGAAGCGTGAACAAAACCGCCCAAAAGGAAATATATGTTATTTACATACATAAATCTTCACGCTACAAAAGAGGGGAGGCAGATGGAAAAAGGAAAAAATTTAGTGGAAACGAATGAATTATTACATCTGTTTTGATTTGTTTGGACTTTTTCTCCATTTGTTTTTTTTTTATCTTCGTTGTTGTTAAATTTAAAGCGAAAATCACAGAGTACCAAGCCCAGGCGCAAAAAGATGAGGACTACATCCACAAATTAAAAAATTTAACAGATATTTTCATGAAAACTAGGTTGATTAATGACCCCGCGCGAAAGCCAACAATTAGACGCTCAGTTGTAGATTGTTGAATCTGAACAATTGTGTTGAATGTTAATGTGAAAAAGGAGAAAAAATTAAATGAATTTTTTTCCTCGGCGGAAATTTAGATGTGAATGGAGTGTAAACTGGTCGAGCTTAATAGGGTTTTAGATAACAAAAAGTTTCCCACTGCGCGATTTCTTCTCATATGGCGTGTTTGAGTCGAACTCATATTTCACTTTCCACGCGAATAACTTTTGGTTTCAAATAACACATTGATATTGTTCGCTATGCTGATGATTAGAATATTATCCAGCTGTGAAGTTTACCGGGGATTTTTTGTAGTGGATATTCTTGATTGATTCTTTTGGATAATAAATGTTATTAGTACCTCTTGTGTATTTGATTTGTTAGAAAGTCGTGCTGCGATTCTCAAAGATACTCGATTGAAATTGCTTCACTCAAGATCATCGTTCAAATGCAAATCAAAACCCAATGGCATTGTTAAACGAATGCTCAGTGCAAATTATAATTTGGTGGAAAGATCTCACCAGTCTTGATGATCATTCAGAAGGAAAAATTACTTTAACTGTTTAGTTTTCATGCTATTAACTTTTGTTTTCTAAGATCTTGTACAGCAGAACCTCTAATGGTTATAGATACACATTGTGAAATTCATTACAAAGTTCAGGAAATATATCCCTCCTGCTGATGTGGTCCGAGGTTGCAATTGATCTCGGCATCTCTAATCGCGGTATATGTTAGAATAAGTTAATTCTAGTGCACTGATTGGAGACCCTTTACGGCGACTCATTGATTATGAGTGAACGAAATCACAATTGCTCTTCCACCGGTTTTTTAAATTTTTACTCAACTAGAAGGATAATTGATACTATCTCCTTGGTCGTTTATACGCCAAAGATGTCTTCACATTTTCACTTACACAATATTTCATCTTATTTCTTGTCTTTCTAATAATCACGTCTTTGTCTTTTTTATCGATCTTCCCTTGAAGTTTTTGTAGCTATCCATTTGTTCTGCGATCCCCATGTAATCGTTGCCGCTTACACAGAACTGTCATTTTATATCTTCATTTCTTTATTCAATTTGCTTATTTATATGAATTTCAGTCACCATTCATTCATTTTCTTTGCTCTAAAAGAAAAAAATGCAATATTTATTTTTCTTGTGATCAAAAGAAGAAAGCTCGTAAGTTTGTCTTCCTTTCTTCTGCGCAATGTCCTCGGATTACACACTAAATTGCTTCTCTGTCTCCTGGAAAAACCAGGCTGAAACGGTAACCTCTCATAACCACAATGAAAATCTTAAGAATGATCAACAGGTTTAAGACTTTCTCAAAACATTTATCATGGGAGTCAGATGTAGCTTCCCAATCAAAAAACGCTGAAGCCCCTCTGTGACATTCATTACAGGAATCCATTGGGAATACAGCTGAGAAATAATCAAAACGATTAAAGTAAAGGAATGGCAAACAGCACTCTGAGTGAGTCAAAAAACGCCTAGAACCAGCGAAAGAAATCAGGCAGGAAACGAAATGAAAACATAAAATTTGTATTGAGGTACCCAGCCAAGAACACAGATAAACTATTTGGTATGTCGCCCTCGGACTTCCTACTCACATTTAAAATGTCAAACGCATTCACTCAAATAATGAAATCGACTTCAAAAAGTGGCAACCCCGCATGAAATGCCTCAATTGCTTCAGTCTGGGAAAAATCTGCTCATTATAAAGGGAATTTTGTGATGATGACTATTGACCCGTGGCAATTGTACTCCGAGCAAAAGAAATCAAGGGATAGACCGGCTGCATGGTCCCTGTTATTAAAGGAACCTTAGCTTGCCATCAACATTTATGCGGTAAACCCACTGAGTGGTCTTTCTAATCTTTCACGAGTAAGGAAAGAGTGACATGCGGCATCTTTCTTTAAACCCATGTTTTCTGAAACCCGTGCCTTACCTCTGTAGTACAGATAATATTGAAAAAACCTTGTCAATAGCTTCATGTCCGAATTCGCTGCACCATACTTTCGCCAGGTCCACAGTTTCAAGCTGGTTTTAAGCTTCCATCACGAAGAATTTCATGTCGAAATTCCCATCTCAGCCTGACTTGAACAATAGCACTCGAGTCAAATTTCAGTTCAACAAATGATTAAAGATCAGACATCGAAGTAAAGAAAGTCAAAATTAATTTAGAAATCACTTCGTCTGTCCTGCTCCATCAGGTTTGCAGAGGCCACTGGTGTAAGTGTAAGTCAGTCTTGTCGGTGTTTGTAATTTTTTTCAAAAACATTTGGCAAAGTGTGAATCCTTCAGAACAAGAAATTTTTCGCACATTTAGCAAACATCTTGTCAATTATTCCATGATCGTCGTGTCACCTTTTTCATAAGGAAATATTTTGATTTTTGAACTAAACAAAAACGTCTAAACCAAAATTAGGATCAATCTAACCTTAGACAGACCAACTGTATCACTATGATCTGAGCGAAGAACATGTGAAACTTGGTAAGTAGACTTCAGAAAAAACAAATGGCTTTTGTGCTACTTGATTAACCTTGTTCATAATACCCAATCAACCGGATATAAAAAAAGTATAATATATTGAAACTGATGACACCTACGAACCTTATTTGATTTGCTTGCAAAAAAAACACATTCAAGGTCAATTTATCCGTTTTTCCGAAAATAATCAGACGGGAAAATATCCTACAAAAGTGCTCCTTCCTTTGCATTGTCGCAGAAAAAAGGGCAATGGAGGAGTCCTTAAGATGCTATAAAACAATATCCTACACGAATAGGTATCCCACCATAGAAATCTGTGATTGCGGTTGTTGCCAGAATCGATTAAACCGATTCTTAACTAGCAAGTTTTATTCAAAATGTAACCCGTGCTATGGATTCCACTCGAGGGTCATCGTTCTGTCAAAAAAATAGTAAAAAATATAACGCTTCATTATTTCAAGTCATAAACGACCGCTGAATGATTCTTTTGACTGTAAATGCAAGGAATCGTGCGACCGAGATGTTAAGAGGCACAATGCTATCAGAATCTGGAATGAATCAAACAACGCAATAAATTTTCGAGTTAAGGGAACTAAGGATACAGAAACCTACTACTATCATTTTTAAATTCTCTCTCATAGAACGAAGAAGCTGCAGAGAGTCACGCAGCTCATGATACTCTTGCTATTCCTATTACCATAACATGAAAGGCAGCAAAGCAAAGTGTTAAGGAAGCACAGTTAAATATTACTGTGCTAATTTTAAAACTTGTTGAGGATGCGGCAGCCGTCAGCTCAACTACTACAAAATTTAAAAAGTTTCAACCATCAGCAATAATCAGAAAAATTTTATTCCATCGCATGAACTGGCTTTCGATAGAGTTAATTCTGCTTTGAATCAGTTAGAAGTAAGGACTTTAGCAGCAAGGATTTAGTGGCTTATGATTCGAGTTTTTGTATCTAGAAATGGCAGCCGATATGACTTGATGGTTTTGAAAACTTTAAATCAATCTCGTCGAACAATCTATCAAAATAGGGCAGGCATGCTGGGTCCTTTGTTAATTGGAAAGTGGAGTTCCTCACGAATCAGTGCTGAGCACCATGCTGTTTAAAATTGTCGTAAACGAGATTACAGGCATCTGCACTTCAGAAAAGTGCTGAACGCTGCTTACAAAGGGTTAGATTTTTTAGGAGAACACACTGGTGACAGTGGTCACTGAACATGAAATTCTCAGACGTAACAACATTTGTCTTCATTTTTAACAGTTAAGAAATTAACAAATGGTGAGCGCTGAAAATAAATAAAAAAGAATTCAACTCGACATAGGATGTGAATTTTTTAGGGGTAGCGTTTGATAGGAAGCTGGCAGAATGTTCCAGTTGAAATATGTTGTTTGAATTAACTTTGTTTGAATAGCTGTTCCTGTTCAATTGTGGCACATATCAGAAGTCACACTCAAAATCAAATATGCTAAATACTAATCAAACTCACAGAATTATAGACGAGATCATCTGTAACTAAGCATACACTTTCAACGCTGGGTGTGAAATTTCAACTAGGGTCTTAAAACCAAATTTCAAAATTAAAGTAAATTGATCACAGCATCTTTTTGTTTATTTACGTACTGTGAACGGAAACCAGGACCTGTTCTGCTAGACGTTATAACATGAATGGAATTTTATCTAGGTTACATCATTTTTTCCCTCTTCTTACATAATTTCTAATGGCAAACAGTAGCTACTTCGCTTATCGCTGATAGATATCGCTATGAGATAACAATTTACTAAAATAACAACTGCAGAAGCCTCAAATCACAGAAGAAAAAAGTAAAATAATTTCGCTGATGGACAAAATACTTTGAATTGTAAGTCCCCAGTTCCATTTCAAATGCATTCACAGCGATTTAGTCGTAACTTTTTCATACTCATCCCTGTCTTTGTTCAGCAATCTGAAAAATTTTCTAATTTATTTCGGCGATATCTAAAGACAAGATCAGCTTGATGAAATGGTTGGAATTTATTTCTTTTTTGTTTCCACCCGAAGATAAAATTCAATTTTTTTGTTTATTTTAAAACAATTTCGAGTTCTTTTATATTTACTCGTAATCTCTGGTTTCACGAGTGGATCCTATCAAAGTCACATTGATTAAAAATTGAATGGATTTAATGATTTTAAAAAGAAAAACCATATTGTTGCGTTAAATATCTCGTTCTTTCGCGGACGCTATTGTTTCGCGAATGTTAACAATTTATTTGCAGATGCAGAATTGATTTGCATAAAAATTCATGCATTGAAATTCACATCTATAAAAGTGTAACAATTTGAATAGAATTGAATTAAAATGCCATTTGTTTGCTTAATTGATTTTAATTATTCAAATGAACTCCGATCCGTTTGTCTTCACTGTTTTTATCTTTTGATCTTAAGGTTTCGTTTAACATATTGAAATCGATAAAAACTGCAATTTTTTCATGGGATGTTAGTTTGTATATGATCAATTATAACTGTTTATCATCGAATGTGAAAGAAAGAGCTGCTGGGATCCTAATCTTTTATTGGCTGAATGAAGTTGGCATCTTTTCAACGTATTTGTTGGGAAGTTGTTTCATGTCTGATATCAAATTTGCTGGTAAGTAAAGCCTCGAAATTCCAGAGATGATTCGGACATAAACATCTTAGCTTGGCTTTGAAACTGTATTCCTAAAGTGGACACCAACCTAGAAGTCCTTGGAACAATGAAAAGCCGTCCAACAAGCATCGATCGTCCTAGCATCAGAGACCGATAAAAAGCCGGATCTCTTGCAGATTTCTCACCCAATCTACTTAGTTGAATGATTCCGTTCTTAAACTTCGACATTCTAATCATGCTAAGCTACTATCCTTCCAAAGAGTCGATCAGCGTTTCGTCTTTCGGGAACCAGCATTCGCCTCTAAGTCTAACGCTTTTCTGGCAGGTTGCCAGAAAACCTTTACCTTACCTTTACCTTACTGCAAAAGTACCTTTGCAGGTTGCTTTTCTGCCTTCCTCCGCTGCACAGGAGTTACCAGTTGAAGCCGCCGCAATGTTAAAATCTTTTTTGGTGGTATTTCATTTACCATCGATGCCCTTCTTCTTTTGCTTTAAACACAATAACGACTTTATACAGATTTGGAGATCTAGATAGGTCAGTCATAGAGATACCCCTAGTATCCTTCTTCTTCAGTAAATTATAAAAATAAAGAGTTCTATTCAGCACGCAGCAATTTTAATAATTACGTCGCATCGATGGTATGATAATATCAAGTTGGTATTTACATCATCGGGTACAGGACTATCAGTGAGCACAAGAATCACACCCTAAACCAAAGCATATGTATGCCTGATGAGAAAAATTTCACGTGATATCCCTATAATAAAAGGTTTCACAGACATTTACGCCGATCCTTTGGGTCCACATCCAATCAACTGTTACTAATTACTAATAAATTGCACTCAGCACTCCTAGTTTCAAGCTACAAGAAAATCTGACTTGGAACTCGAAGCTGTCATACCTCTCATACGTTGGTCAGAACGAAAGAAATTCCTGCATTCCTGCAATATCCCGAATAATAAATATTCTGACAATTATTTACCAAAGGTCAAGTGAAGTCCTGTTTGTAACAAATACGACAATCCTATTAGTTGCCACACTTAACTCCATACTGCGCCCTACTATTCATATTCTAAATCCTGTCCAACTTCAGTATCGCTAACAAAACCACTTCTCTACCTACTTAGTTGTTTTTTTTTGTCCTTGTACCGACCAGGCGAGACTACATTATGAAAATCGGAAAAGTTTCGCATGAAAAACTTTCACAATTCTCTTTCCGTTTTGCCAGTTATCAACAGTATAATGTTATGTTGTTTAGTGTTATTGCTTCAGTTAGAGAAATGAAGCGAGAAAAAGAGACAGAGTAACATATCGTCGGGTCCGTGGAAATCTAAGAGAAGTTTGTCATCCCTCCCATTCCCTTTAGCCCGAGGACTAGACATCGAACAATGAATATTTGTAGAACGATTCCAGGGAAGAGGAGTCCAACTGAGGAGGAATTGGGCCGGGTAGTGGGGGCAATCTCGAAAATGGCAGCCGCATTGTAATGAAGCCAGAATGGGAAAGCACGAGGAAGGGTGTGGAAGGATACTAGGAAAAGCAAAGGTTTGTCGGCGAAGTCCTAGATAGAATGTAAAATTGAAACAAATGAAAAACTGTATACGGAAAAGTTTGAATTGGTTTGGAAAGTGTTCTTAAGGTCTTTTATATGGTTGGACTTTTTTTTGCGAAGCCACCCCTCATTGCCATCGAAACCCGCTGTGCTGAAAAGGTTTTTCGTTGGTGATTCGAATTTCAGTTTTTCATCTATGCATGTTTGTTTCTGCAGGTTTCCGTTGTTGGTTCTATTTCTACAGATTTGAATTGGATTTTTGTTTATTGTTTGAACTTTTTCCGGGTTTTCAGAATTCTCGGAAGTTTGGTCTGAAATTGAATGTTTATTATTGCGAATTATTAGTTGATATGGTTTTCGATGAATAATTACAGTGACTAGCAGTTGACTTTCATTAGAACCCGTAGATTGAATGTTAGAAGAACTAAACACACTAATGAAATATGTATTGGTTAATGGTATTCATTAGATTTGGACTTAAAATCCAAATCCAAGAACCAAATTATATCCAGGTTGGCCCATATTTATTATATATATGGGATGGGCCCAATATTTTCGGCCCATCCCTATCCGATAATTTATTTCAGTGAATTAAAGCTGAATTGAAATAGAAGCAATGCAATTGCTTCTATTTCATAGGAGGTCATACCTCATAGGAGCTTGTTCTCTTTGCACGGAACGCAACTACTAAAAGGTCTAACCGTCCTGAAGGGCATGACATAGAAAGAGAGATGAATCACTTATAACACAAATGAAGCCCCTTTTGCAAGATAGAGAGCTACGAAATTAAAAGGGGCAGATGAGTGGAGTGATCGAGATGGCTAGCCTTGTGAGCTTGAATGTATGTGATAATAATTTTTCCAATGCAATAGAATATGAGCATGATAATACGCATCTCTCAGCATTAAATGTCTTGCCGACAAATGTGGCTTACAAATACCAATGCATTTGGAAAATTTGCGCCGATCATCGTTAGTTTGGAGGTCCGATGGTCTGTAGGAGACCATGCTCAGACTTCTGTCCAGCATGACATTGGTAAAGTGCAAGTTTTTATCGCCGTTGTTAAGGTTTCGTCAGATACGTTTATGTGTCCACTCTTTGAAGCTGCTGAGGACCACTGATACCATGCTCCCGCAATTAATTGGTAATTCGCAATGAATTGGCTCTTCTGTGTGTCCTATGCTCACCTGGGAGTATTTATTTTTTTGTGACGTGAGACAGAATATTCCATAAGGTACTATGATTTTGAGTAGTAACGGATTAGATGCTTTAATACCAACCCTTACAAACACAGGTTTGTACTTATTGACTTAGTCACGAAAACCGAATCGTGTTTATAGACACAGCAATTCAGAGTTTTCCCTTACGAAGCGAGGAGCATTATTGGCTGAATCAGTGGTAGCAGTAGGTTCCGAAGACTATCAATAAGGGATGTATATAAACCAATTGTGTTTGGATTTGTTGGAATTTATTTCTAACAGCTGTTATCGTCTACTTTTGCTATTACTCCCCTGAGACCGATGGGTAAAGCAGGTATCGAAATAAATCCTTAATGTTATTTTAAAAACTCATCTTTTTGAGATCTCGATCAGCAGCTCTTTGGCTACCGTCTTTATCTCCTCAATCGTGGCATAGCGTCGGCCTTTCAACAGGTTCTCCAGTTTCGGGAACTAGAAAAAGTCACAGGGAATCCTTAATGGGTTTTTGGTCGAAATTTCATGCTCCGACAACGATGTTTGAACAGGTGCGATACCATTGTTAAAAGCAAATTTTTTGTGTTTCCACCAATCCGGGCGTTTCTGACGGACTGTTTCACGCAAATTGAATGGCAGGAGCCGATCGATATGTTAAGGTCCTCTAAGGGGGATTCGACGATTGTAATACCTTTTTATGTCGCTGTATCAATATTTCTGTCTGTTGCTTATGTGCTCGGACGTCCAGCTCGCTGTTCATCGTTCACATACTTTCGGGCCTCTGTGAGCATTTTGTACCACCGATAACCGTTGCTTTGGTCCAAGGCAGCTTCACCATATGCCACCGTTAACATTCAGAATGAGCCCGAGCACGTAGAAATGTTTTTCACACAAAATTGAATACTGTTTGTACCATTTCTTCCATTTCTTCTTCCATCAATTTTTTGGAATAGACAAAAATCGAAGGCAAACCAAAACACGTCTAAGAAAACTAGCTGTCAAAAATTAACTTAAGATCTTAGGCAGTCGAACCTGTCAGCATAAGTAAGAAACAGAAGTATCAACATTACGCCACACAAATATCGGAAATCGAATATACGTAGCCCGCGGAAAATGAAAATTCCCAAATTTTTGTTTTTTTGTTTTTTTGAAAAAATCATGTATTGGATTCACTTAGAACTTCTGTATTGGACTTCTGTATTGTAACTTCATGTATTGGATTCACTAAGAACTTCTTCTAGAAGACATCTGTGAAAATGATACTTGCATGACTAGTTCGATTATCGGGTTTTCCGCGCATTTGCCAAAGCTCAGCCTGCTTCTGATAGTACAATTAGAAAGTAAAGGCTTCTCGCTCGCAATTAGTGGATCGGACATTTTGCTGAACTGTTTCCTTTGTTGTTGACCGTTTCGTCAATTTCGCCTATCTGCTTCGGCTTTATTTTCAGTTCTTTTACGAATCCTTGTGTTGCAAGAATCGTCTGTGACAAGTATCGACGATCCACTATTTCAAATTTCATTTGCAACTCATATTTCTTGCTTTGGGGACACATTTATTTCGTTGTGTCCTCTTTGTCCCTCAATGGTTCACATATGACATTACATGTGTAACCTTATCGAAAAAAAACAATTCCAATTTTTGAAATTTGCAACAAAATCTTATAACTCAAGGACCGTGAGAGAGTTTGATTCAATGAATTTATATTTTCAATCGCGTAATTCTAAATATTCAGAGAGCATGTAAAAAAATTTCGGATATGCATATTTTGCAAGTAATTAGAGGAACGGGATAAACAGGAGCCCTAATTACAGTATCATCCATGATTCTTTACTTTATCTCTATCCTGAAATTAGTTTAATGGATTGAAAGTTGGAGAACAAGTAAGGAGGATTCCGAAAGTCTGAGAGTGGTTTTTCTTGATAAATTTATTCGGCATGAGTTTTCAATGCCGTACGTTGGAATATTTTTAACCACCCTGTAAAAGCTAATTACCAGAACAAAACCTCGGTATGTGCTGAAAGTTTCTCTCAGTAAAAGCACTTCGGGAAATGAAATCAAACTATCAGTGAAAACTGTCAGTCAGACCGAAAGGAAATGAACTTAAACGATTCCATAGAGGAGTGTCTACACCTGAACTCTCCTTAAAATCATTCACGTTGCATGGAAACTGTATCCAAGTATTCAGAGATCTGAGTAGTCTCGATAGAGAGCTAAATATTATACGCGCATTAGCAAGCAAAGAACCGAAAAAATGTTTGCTCATGATTCCTGAATCCTAGACAATCTGAGCTCATGCATTACATAAATACCACAGCCCATTATATTGTGAATAAACCTTTTCATTTGCATTCGGTCTATGAAAAATTGAATTTTCCTCACCACACAAGCTACAGAACGTTCCTTCGTTTTGTTCTTGGCATTCTTCTTTGCCAGCTTGCTCCACGTCTATTTGTTGTATGGCCACAAAAAATTAGAAACTATTGGATTTTCTTGCGGTGTTGGCCGTTGCTGTTAAGCTGGCTCTTACTTACATAAATGGGCTTTAGGGATTCGTTTCGGTTGGCTCCAATGGTTAACTACAACAATGAGCAAGCAGCAATAACACTGGGACTATCAACAACATCAACATGGAGTTATAAACACATTTGAGTCAGACAATTCCGTGTAGTGGCCAGATAAGGAAATGAAATGGAGTATTCAATTAGCGATTGTAATTGGTCGGTTGAGCATACAATTACAGTCCTGTATTGTTTGGCTGAAGAGGTTCAGCAGAGATTGCTTTGTTATACATGTAAATGGTGCTATGAAGTGCGAACAGAGTAATCAAGATGCAAGCTTAGATGGGCTTGAAACCAGGAGCATTCCACATTGTTCCTTTGTGCACTGTAATAAGCGATAGATATCGTCTGAAGCATGTTACATGTTATCATCGAACCGTCTGTCGAAATCAGTTCACGCTCGCTGCGGAGCCTGTGCAGCAATTGAAGCTTCATCCTTGTTACAAACCCAATAATACTCCTACGACTTGCACAATCTGCTCAAGGAGTAACCCATCATCATGTCAACAACTTGTACGACATTGAATTTCTGACACAGATAGGCATCTCTTAACCTCGCTCTCCTGCACATCAGTAGGTGGCAGCAGGAGTTCCGTTCTGGATGCTGGATCGTGTTGCCTTTTGCAGTTCGCCATGGCTCCCATTTTGGTCGCTTCTTGCTGCCTGTGACTCTTCCCAGTTCATCCGAGCACGAACTACGTGGAAAATCATCATTATGCCACCATGACTGCCGAAAAAATATGTTCCAAGCCACCGCAGCGGACTGCGATGATACGATAACGTAACAAAAGGATAGACCTTGACATGAAGTATTTCTTAACATCATTCTCGAATCACAAGATATGGGGATTGAAAGGAACACAAGTCACATCATGTTTCATTGGAGATGTGGATATACTTGGCTCGACGGGTGGATTTGAAAGTTTTTGAATGGATTGTTTGCGATGCGGATTTTCCACATGTTTTTTGTTGGTTGATGCGAGAGGGTGGGAAAAGTGGACGAAATCGACTTTGTAGTATTTGGGACGCCTACTTATGACGATATGTTTTGGTTTTAACGATTGCTGAAAGTGTCTCAAAGTTAAGACTGGTCGAAATGAGAGCAAGAACAATAGATTCGTTAGAGAGGATACTTGCTGGGAGAAACGATAACACATAGGACGAAGGCCTGTTCGCGCGACCCAACTCTTCCTTTTTCGTGATACGATTTCATCACCTGAATTGTTAACACAGTGCGGCCGCTTCCAACCGACATATATGCCGCAACCACCAACATGCATAATTTCCAATTCTGATTTCGAATTCAAAGTTTCCACATTGCAATCGCTCGAATTGCTTTTTTCCTAGCTGCTTTTTTGCTGGCGCACTACTCCTGTTTTCCTCCCGGTCGCCAGCCAGCTTGGTAGTCTCGAAGTCATCGTTGTCGTTGTCGATTGTGTACGTGCCGAGTATTTCAATCGAACGACAAAAGATCGAATCGCACCTGATTTGTATTCGATAAAGGAATCCAGCGGAAAAGTTTTATATCGCACGACGACACATTGATATGCGAACGAGACTCGAACATGGCCTGCATGTTCCAGCACAAACGCCGACAACGACAACGGCCAGGACAAGTGGGCAAATGGGGATGGGGAGGCGAATGTATCTCTTAGCAAGGGTCGAATTGCAAAGGAGAGTAAAAGCGCAACAACGCGTCGATTGCCTGCCTTAGTAGTGCCTGTAATTTTGCAAATAAATTCTTGACATATTGACTGACACACCGGCAGCGGCGAGGACGACATACGGCAGGACGACATCGACGACGACGTCTCTAGCACGTCCGCTGAGTGCGCCGAACGGCAGTGTGAGGGTTAAACATGTGCTGGGGGGATCTGGTGAAATAATAATGCCTGCAGGCCCCCTACGCTACTTGGTATGAATGTCATGAATGCTTTAAATTTGAACACGGAATGTGATTCAATCGAATTACCAATGACGACTACGGCGACGACGATGCTGGCGATGAAACTGAAAGGAGGAGGACAACTGTAATGAGATTTGGTAATATATTGGTTAAGAATGTCAGCGGATTGGAAGTAATTTTTATGCAATGGTTTTTGATGTGACTGGAATTGTTGGGGAATCTTTCAAGAATTTCAAGAGCTGGAGACCTTCGATGAGCACAAAGAAGCGACGAGAAATTTCGCGAATTTTCGGCGAATAGAATTTTTTAATTAGTTTAATGTTTGATACCTGTATAAAAAAAGATAATATGATCTGAGCAATACTTGTCTGAGTCCTTTTGTACTGTATTTCAATAGTATTTTAGACAAATATCACAAATTTTTAATAATAATCGCACTCTCCACGTGTAAGAAAATCGTCTTGGAATGGGGAGATTTCTGGATATTTCGCAACAACTTCTTAGTTATTTTAAATCGATGGGTTTTGTTATGTGAAGTTCAGAAAATATTATCAGAATTTTCAAAATGAAAGAAAGACCAAAGTTCTTTGATCACTGTTTCAAATATTTTGGATAAAAACAAATGGGGGTTCTCTCCACATGTGTTTAGGTAGTTGAACCTTGAGCAGCCATTCAAAAAAGACATGAACTACATCAAAAATATTTGATAAATGATTCTATCTGGCGCTAGTAACTTGTTAATTTCTAAGAGATCAAAATTTAGTCTATTTATCGTAGCTAGCCCCGGATTAATTTCATAGCACACCTAACCCTTCCGAAACTATCTCCCTACGTTGCTGTGTTATAACAGAAGGGCGTACTAGATAACACTTTCAATGTTTTCTCAAAGTTCTTGGTCCAATGACAACGCTATGGGCGAGCCAGACTTTGAAGAATTATTCTACAGTGTCCAGAAGCTGCCAATACCCCTTTGTTTGCACTCGAACTATATCGCCAAAATTATTCCAGTATTTTCGCCTGGCATTCTTTAGTTCTTTTTTGACACAAGGCCGACGCTGATATCTGATGGCTATAATTTCTGGAGACCATAATAACTTCGTGCTTAGCAAAATGATAACATTTGAGACTGATTTTACTATAAGTTGTTTTATTTTAAGTCCACCACTGTTTTATATTGCTTTTTCAATTTCATATTTTTCAAACTCTTTTCAACCGTCAAAGCTTTCCCACTTTCACTTACTCATTTAAATGTGAATTATGCCTAAAATTTTTTTTGAATTGATTCCAATGCGAAACTTTATTAGAAAGGAAGCTGGAAGAGTTCTAGTTGGTCTTCCAGGTCTTGAGGTTCCAACTCAAATTAAAAGCTTCTAAAACTACTACGAATATCTACCAACGAATTCAGGAAACGTCTGCCATGAGCCAAAGGGAAATCCATCGGGTGGTTCATCAATTGTATTTGTTCCGTTTTTTGCTATAAATTCTGCCAAAAAGTAGGTTCAATGCGATGGTGCATTGACTTCGTACAAAATCCACAAGTTGGGTTTCTACAATTCTCATCGTTTCTGTCGGATTTTTTGAAAGAAAACATGTTGATACGCCCAAATGGTATCTATTGTTAACAGGATCTTTTTCTTGCACCAAACCAAGATGAACCAAAACGGATTCAACCAAAAAAAAAATAACAACGAAGCATCATCTTCACTTTTCATCATTTTTGGACTGGTTTCTTGGGTTCAACTTGTCTTTCCTCTTTCATACTAATAACATTGGACTAGAATTTAATGTATATATTCTTGTTCAACATTCTATTCTATTCAACATTCTGTTCAACATTTATTTTAAAGATTGTGAAGCACTACCGAGAAACATTGATGCAACTAGCTCATGTCATTTCACGGTTAAGCATGCATGGTAATGCAACACAATGCTACCAACTTACACAAGAAGAAACTTTGGAAAATCATTAACATGGTTCATTTAAATTGCAAATTTCGGTTTTTTTTTTTGAGAGATTGTTTTCCACTTGCATCAATATAACCTCATCAAGGGCAACACGGAAAGTAGAATCAGTTCATACAGAGATCAATAATTGGATCCAACATTATCAAACAGCATCCATCAAGCTGGTAGTGCAAATCAATGCTTCCCCGCTGCAGGGTTGGGACCTGATGAGAACCGACAGGGAGGTATGTTAGAAACTAACTTGAACTCTTCCGCTTTTCTCTCTAATATATTCTCAATGCGTTAGCTAATTCCGCTCCAGTAAAATTATGTGTAGGACTTTTTCTTCCAGTTGATTTCTTCCTAAGAGTATTAGAATGTAGATTTATTTGTTTCTTCCGTATTTCCCAAATATTGCTTCATTGATTTCGAACACCGTTCTCATTTCTATATAACTATGATCTGGGACTGACGTTGGTTTCGAAGCTTCTAATTCTCGATAAAAACAGGGCAAGTAAAAGACGTTCGTTATAAAAGGTCAAGTACAAGACGTAAGTTCAATCAATCTCAATCTAAACGCTTTCTACTGATGCCCTATCATATAAATGTGTATTTGGAAACAAAACTAGATGCTCAATGGATATAAAAGCACAGTGCGGTATTAAACAGACTAAGACTCTGCATAAATCTGTGTTTTGCAGCATGTATCCATGTACAGTACGTGCATATACAATTAAGAAAGGTAATTTCTACCCCTTCCTGATTCTTGCCTCTGTTTCCAAGTAATGTCATAGTGGATGCCTGGTGATCTTCACTCCTAAACCTTGTTCATGTCACGTTAGTCTCCAAGGTATAACCTTCCTTTTTTTTGTTTCGGCGTCTGGCAGCCTCAGAGCTCTGTTCTTGATCAACTTCTTTTCCTGCTGTTTAATTAACAAACTTCCTTCTGTGAAGTCTTCTCCTTGCGTTTAATATACAGATGGCTTTAAGGTCTTTCTGGGTATTAAGTCTTTTCATGACAGCCAGCGTCTTCAATCTTAGCCTAAGCTCTGCAGCTTTCATATAGTTAAATGCCCGTAAATGACGCTTACCCTCAATATTACTCCGATGTTTTTTAACTATACACTATGTGGCATTCCTCTCTCTGTGGTGCCTTCTTTTTAATAACTTGGAGTAACTTTCGAGCCAAAGTTGAAATTTGATGACCATCTCCTTTACATAGTATCAAAAGTGTCTGGAGTATCAGGGTATGTACTCAGATACATGGATAAATTCAGTAGAACATAAATGCAGCCATCAGACTTTTTATCTGTCCGGTTCGTCCAATCCAAGAGTCATGCTCAGTAGTTTGGTCTCCACGAAAATCGCGTCTGTTAATTGGGTACATTCATATTCATAAAGGCAGTCATTTTATACCCTCCATATGCCAAACCATTTGCAAACTTTGTTTTAGGCAAGGGTTTGCATTATTTGGACCTTGGGATATATTCTTCTCTTCTGAGCTGATCTCCAAGCCATTGAACCCTACCTAATAGTTATGCTTGCCAGCTTAGTCGAAAATATTACGATTATTAGGGCCATGTTAGTTCTAGGTAGCATGTTAGTTATAACTTTGTATTCCGTTTTCTAGGTTCATGTTGAGTAGAACGCATATTAGCGGCTAGGAATAGGGCCGCTTGATGTCCGTGCTTGCGCAAAATCTGTCACACCAGCGGTACTGCTAATCAGAATTTAGTAGCTTTCTTTCTTTTTCAAAGCCTCACTTATCATACTGTACACCTTTTCGGCGCTACCCGCTGTGCAATTCATGTAGATTATAACGATACAAATTTGGTCACTTCTTGCCTAAACTCTGTATTTCAGTGAGTTGCTGTAATACGATTTAAGAGAAATAAATTGCTTCCGCGCGAACTAATTTGATCCCTTGATTTTCCCTACACAATACAAGGTCCTTGAAATAGAGCCATTCCCAGTCAATCTCCGTGAAAGGGACCTGGCTATCAGCAGCTATGTGTGGTATGGCATTGCCATGGTGAAAGATAACTCCGTGATAAGTGCCTAATTTAGGACGTTTATCACGCATTGCTCGATGAAGTTACTCTAATTACTGAGTGTAGCTCTAAGTCCGCATTTAGCGTTTGATTTCGTTCCAGAAGGTCCCAGTAAATGACTCTTTGAGATTCTCAGCAAACAGACAATAAAACCTTCCGTAGTTGCTAGCCTGATTTTGAAGTAGATGCAGGTGATTAACAACTCTTACACACGGTCTGTCGCCTTTTCACGCTCTTCTAAAGGACTCATTTTTCATCTGCAATAACCATTCGTGACTGATCTCCATTACGAAAGCGCTGAAACCATTTTTGACTACATTGACGAAACCACTTGATAATTTTGTTAGTACGTTTACTCCATAAATTTTGCTTGTATTTTTTGGTTGTATTTTCTGGTTGTATGGATAAGCCAATAAGATACGTAGTGACCAACATCGAACTCGACAGCAATGCTTATAATCATTACTTCCTACTCTAACTGGGATGCTCTTCAATACACTTTGGATTGCTTATGCGTATTTATCGTCAATCTTTCACTGACAGTAAATCCATGTTGGTAATTCCCCTTCCACCTCATCGTATTCGTGGCATAACTCCTCATTACTAAATTTTTTCGATGGCTTTTAACCAGTTCGATGTTTCCCTGGAATCGCTGAAATATGGAATCTGTCAACCATCTTTAGCATTATGCCTTAGACGTTACTCAGAACCTCAACTATTTTCGCACAGCATTCTAGTGTGAACTGGTCCTTACAGTTTATGGTCTTGACGTCTTCCGCTCACCCTGTTCCAGCAAAAGTGAGCACAGACTTCTACTCCCTGACATAACGTCAACAAGCGTTTCCCTCAAAATCCAAATGTGATTATAGTTGAACTTTGCAGAGCAATTTTTCTGGAAACTAAAAAACTAAATCCTTATTTTAGTTTCAAGTTCTTATACTAATTTATCTTGCAAAATGTGAACCTTGATCGTTTTCAGCGATTCCTCAATTCTGAAATGTGTTGAGGAAGAACGGGCGATCACGGTCGGAAATACGTTTACATTTTCATCGGGAAAGTAATAAATAACCCTTTCTCTTATTTGCCTACTCAAGTTCTCAGCTTTTCGGCCCACTACCGGTCGACCGTGGTTCACTAATAAATGCTTTTTCAGTGCATCTATCACTGTCTCGTTTATTTTGCATTTTTTTGGTGGACAGAGGTTTTCCGTATCCCAGCCTTGTCTTACTTGAAGGGAAGGATGCATCGGTCGTATTAGTTTCAACGTTAGCATGGAAGTTCATTCTGTCTGCAAAAGTTTGTCTTATTTAAAGGGAAGAATTTTTCTTGGTCGTTTCAGGCTTAGAGTAAGCAGCGGCAGCAGAGATATATTCTTTCTCTAAAAAATCGTGCCTCACCGTTTCCTTAAAGCACACCAAAGACATCGGATCCTCTTTTCCAGTGGTTGCAGTGGTTCCATTTGGAATCCTGATGTATTTCTCCAGATCGGAATTATCGTTCATATCTGTTCGCTGTGATCACATTGACTCTGAAGACTCCGCTGTGATCCATTATCTGAAGATGTTTCGGTATCCGGTGCCTTACTCTAGGTTCTAGTTCGACATCTTTTCAGATAATTTTCGTCTATGTTTCAAGCGAGAAATAGCAGATAACAAGAGCAGCTTGTTTCCGCCACAAGCCTTCCTAGTCTGTCAATATCTCCACACGTCTGACTTACAGCAACAATCATAGTACCTTCTCTCTACAATCTTTGCAATTAAGGTCATCTTTAGTGACTGAAATGGACAGACATGTCTGTCCATTTGATAGAACCGAATATTTTATATTAATGCTAAAGTTAAAGGAATTGATTACGATAATCAAGCTATTTAAAACTAACTACTTTTCAACGAAAGTCAGAGTAGATTTCATAGGAAATCCTAAAATTCCAGCAACTCATGTGTAACCGGGGGATGAAACTAAACAAAATTCAATCACTTCTTCATCAAAAGCATTCATCGGTTTTGTTGAATACTCTTTAAAAGTGAATGCCGATACAAGAATGTATATTCATTCAAAACCTACATACTCCATGAACGAGCAAATAAAAAGTGGCTTGCCACACTTACCTGTAAAACACAAGTAGAAAAAAGCCACCATGAAAATCAGTTAAAATACAGTAGTTAAGAAATACACAATGGTAAACAATTGGCTCTTAACAAAACAACAATAAAGTATCTTTAAAACTATACTTTCCAATCATGCATGCATTATCCATAAAGATTTGCGAACAAAGTGCACGGAGAAAGAGAAAACAAAATGTAGTAATCATTGCGAAAACACTAATCTATAGATTTTTCAATGAGCAGACAATAGCGCTTGCAGATAATAGCACTCCAGCAATTGGTTAGTAAGGCAAGTAAAAAGTAACAAAGGCTTTTTGTACCTTTTCCATTCGTCCATCCATCCGTGGCTGCTCGCCTGCCTTCCTGCCTTCCTGCCTACCTACATACCTACCTACCTCGATTGTTCTTGAGGTTCACGTAACCTATCGGTGAACCGCAACAACATTCACGGGCCGTTTACACTTGATTGCATGTCAAATAATCGTAAATATTTAAATAAATGCTCTTGAACGTCTTGCCGTGGTGGTAAGACATGAGAGTGGAGGAGCTCGGCGCGGTCACAGACAGCCGGACAGGCAGGAGGGTGGACGGGTTGAGAAGCAGTCGAGCAGATGTATGTGCGAAGTGGGGGGTCAAGGGGGTTGGTGAACGAGCGAACATAGTAATCAACATGAATTGCTTATTAGACTGACGACCCTATTCATTTAACAGCAATCATATTTTACAAGAGCCATTCACCTATAGTGGCTTCAACTCCTCCAGTGTGTGGTGAAAAGCCGCGACAGTGGCTGTTGAAAGTGTTTGTTCAACAAAGAAATTTATGAGCACATTCCTAAGTGTCATTTTGAACTTTGTCTTTTCCATTTCATATTTCAACAAGTTCAGAAAATGTAAATTCCTTCTTTGACTTGCACTCTGTTGCTTGGGAGTGATCTGCAGATCTTAATACCAAATATGCACTGTTACATCCCAGCAAAACTATACTAAAGCACTATCAATTCGCGAGCGCTCATGATTTGACAGCTCCATACCGTGAAATTCCTGCGAAAAACCTCCACAGGACCTCCTTTCAATTCTAGTCGAACCAATTTTCCCATTGTTTGGATGCTTGCCTAAATGGCTCACTTATCCAACGGCAAATCCATTTGAATGCCTTGGTCACCCTACCATCCTCTGCAACCTCTTCTACGACCTACGTGCAATCAAGACAACCCTTTATTTAGCCAGGATACGAGTTACTGCGATTATTATAAATTTATAAACTAGCCACGCTAATACCGAACAAACGAACACAACAGTGTTGAGTCTATCAGCGCCAGTCATAATGCAATCATCACGTTGTATCATAAATTTGTATCAGGCAACAATAGCGAAGACAAAAAACATTTCTTCCACCTCCTCCATGGACTTTTGCCTTTCCAATGAGTACCAGCAATAACAGTTAATAGTTTTCTTGTTATGTAAGTCGAAATATGATGGTATACATACCACGTTTTCTTGCTCAGCAACTGGCAACCGAGTCAATTGGAGAAAAGGTTGAGGCCGACGGAAGGACTTTTCTATTGTGTGGAGTTATTTGGAGCCATGTGTACCAGATGTGTGGCTGATAGCTTTGACTGACTTTAAGCAAGTACTTTGGCTGTTGTGGTTATGAGCTATCATTTTCCTGTAATGACAAAGTTACTTGGCTCTTGGCAAGGGTACAAGTTGCAAATTAATGATAGTATCACGCAAAACAACACGAAACCCGGCGCGGGGCGAACGATAAATTTCATAGATAAATTGGTATTTTTCGACAGGATAATGTGATAATTTAAATTTGAACGTTTGAGCGAGTAAACTAAGCAAAAACTACGATACGTGGTGGGATTTGCATGATGGATTGCATTTTTCTTTCAATTAAGAATGATCCTTGTTCCAGATTCCACTGATTCGAGATGTTTCAGATTAAAACAAAGTGTAGCTTCGACCAATCCCGAGTTTAAAGGACCCAAAAATAAAAGACCAGAGTACCAAAAATAATTGTTCACAACGAAATGATTGATCTTTATTGGTCATTTACTAAATTCCAGGACTCAAAAGTGAATAACTCCTCCACAGCAGCAGTAATTGCAGCCTCCACGATGCCTAAAATGAAAAACCAGTAGGAGTAGGAAGCTATTGACACAACGCAGTGACCCAAGATTGTAAAAGAATTTTGGAAGCAATCCAATGTTGCGAAACTCATGGGAACAATTCATGCTTATGCAAAGAAAGAAGGCATGTTTAATCCAATCGAATAGGGTCCTTACTTGGAGGAATGCCCGTTAACACGATTAGATAAACAATTTTCGGGCTTGATCTGCACGAAAAATTGGAAATGAAAATCTAAGAAAAACGCATTTATAAATGCGAACATCGATTTCATTGTTATGAATAAAAATATCTTGTGTCTGTCTAATCTACAATTCCAAGTTCTTATAATATTCCTTCCTTAACACGAAAAAACCTGACTCGGCAATTGAAGCTCTCTCCTCCAGGTTGATAGAGCCTGTTACGCCCGTCTTTTGAAAATGATAACGATTTTGATATGCGCAGCCTGTTTTGATCTCTCTCGGTAAGTGAACTATGAGAACTATGAGCAAACAGTGTAGCACCACTCAGGCCAAAATTTTTGAAAAATCATTCTCAAGCTGCAAAGAAAATCGATAGTTCAAAGTTTTTGAATTCAGTATGGACATGTTTTGCACCGAAGCTACCATTTTGTGCCATTATGAATTCTGTTCTGTGTGCTATTTCCTTTCCATTTCTTGAGCAAACCATGTCGGGTCCAATTCTAACACACTGTCTTCAAAGTTTCTTGAAATTTTTTGTCAAGTGGCTGGTACTTATACCTACTTATATCAAATCTTTCAAGCAGGCTCTGCACCTTCTGACCAGTGTTCATGGAGTGAACTTTCCTCGTGGTCACGACCTCTTAGCCTTGTAGTCCTTTTAGTCACCTCGGTCCTTTCACCGCGTTTTTGATCTACATTATCCGAGTGGCGCTTCACTTTCCTTGCCAACCGAGTCTGATCAGTGCTTTTTGGCCGTTTATATTGAGGTTAGTCATCCAGCCTTTTCTATGTGTATCTTCCCAGGTATCCGCTCAGTATTGATTTTTTGGACATGGCCAGCCCACATGGCAACTTCAGCGGTTTTAGGATTTTGGATACCTCTGAGCTGGCCAGAAAACTCATAAAGGCCGTTGTTGTACCTTATGTGTCATTGATCTCCTAAAATACATCTTAAGACCGGTCTGTCAAATGCATTTATGTTGTTTGCGGTTATTTATTTGAACGTCCACATCTCACAAGGGTGGCATGATAGGGCCGATCTCACCACTTTGTATATTTAGAGGTTCCTCTTAAGTCTTGACAATTGACGAAACTTAGAAAAACGTCTTACACGAAAAGTTCGTTCTTTTATAAATTTTAGATGATCAATGAGCATCTTTCACATGTTTTAAGCCATGCTATACGAAAACATGCTTATTTTCGAGACGCGAATACCTCAACATCCCGGTTTGGTGTACTTTTTGACCCTTCACTTCAATGTGACGTCGATAATATTTAGCTCCTACTCCTAATATTAACTTTCCCTTTTGATTAAGGTGAACACCATATCCTTTAGTAAATGTAGAAAATCGTAACATGATTTTAATATAATTTATGTAGGCTACAATTCTTTCAGTTTGAAGGAGTACCGTAGCTCTAATATGAATAGAGAGAATCGTTATTGCGTGTTTCAGAGCTAGATTAAATAGCAATAGAATCTGCCCTTTCCTTTATCAGCCTCACGCCCACCATTATTCATTAGACACATTTATGTCAATCACATCGTTAATATTTCGACTTGTCTACGTTGCGATAAATCTACGCAGAACCTTATCTTAGAAAGAACTAGAATTTTTGACTTAACCAAAGCTTTCAAAGGTAGGCCTACAGACAACAAAACCAAAGTCATGCGAACCCGGTAAGCACAGTTGAGCACCAATGGGCAGATTGGGTGTATTAGGCACCTATGAAAAACGGAGAAACAAATGGAGAAACGATCCCTCCAGCAGTTGTTGAATGGGATAGTATCGTCACTTAGTTATTCTACGCACACGTAAAAATAACATAGGTCTGTCAAAACAAGTAGTCTGTCAGAAATCCAGATGGCATATTCCAGCTAAATGCAAAATAAGGTCTATTAACGTAAAATGCCGTAAAATCGAGATGGTCTTAAAATATGAAGTTGAATGCCTTCTTTTGTCATAGTTCTTTTTCACCAAACCGATATGTAACTTATAATAAGATTTCAATGAGGGAAAGCAAAACAAAATAATTGAAATATATAGCCGAGGTGAAAAAATATATAAATACAATTGGTGTTAGTAAACCAAACTACTAATTCCGTTAGGGTCTGGCTCTACATTTATGACCCACATAGTAACGTAGACTGTAGAGTGTTCAACAACAGTTGTAAGACATGCTGAGCTTGGACTTTCAAAGTTGGCCATGCAACTTAGAGCCACCACACCCGCTACAAGCTGAATCCGGAGCCACCCCCCTGCCCTGAAAAAATTTGGCATCATTTGCATTAACCAATAAAATATCAACTAGATATTGCCGCTAGTTTCATCTTAAACCAATCTTCAGCTACCCAAAACTGATCTTTCGGCCTTTGAGTGCCCTTTTCTTTATCAGAACGGTCTCCTCTTTTCTCTATATGTTAGCCGGCAGCTGCTAACCGCCATCCAGTTTCTTAATTGGTGCATAGACAGACTTAGACTAAGTTGCATTTCTTAAGTATGGGGAGTACATTTTTCATCTAAAAAGCAGAGCTGCAAAATCACCCGTGAGACCACCGTGTCCAGTTCAGTCGGTAACTCAAATCTTTGTTATACGCAGTAGATTCTTTATAGATCTTGAATGACTCGATGTGATTTGTATCGTCCAAGTTCATTCAACAGATTCTAGTTCTCCTTTTCAGAATCCGGATCAGATATCCCGAATTCATATGCTGTCCAGTTTAAGGATGTTTTCCAAAAATTTCGGTATATCGTGCCATCTAGTCGAGTGGATCGCGTTTCTGGCATTAATCACGTGTAACTAACAATACGAAACCTCAGGTGACCCAGCTGTGTATCTTTGTCGATAGAGTAGATGATGACACTGAGTCCTCCAGATATGCGTCCCAAAAGTTTCCGTGTATAGCATGCATAAAGCAGCCGAAGTCTCGGAGGGTTCTCCTTTTGCATGCTGATTTCCGTCCGGTTCCAATGCTCTGATGAGGGTATTTTTCTAAATTTTCGAGGTTTCCTACTATCTAGTCGAGTGGAATGTGAAGTGTTACCAGTAAGACAAAAATGTCAGAAGACATCGAAGAAACAGCAGCAGAACAAATTGTGTCAGTGAGTCTTCCTGTGAAATTCTCCAAACTTTTCTAGTGTAGCATGTATAAAGCAGAAGAGGACTCAGAGTTCTCCTTTGTCTTGCTGTTCGGTATGTGTCTATCTATCATCCAGGACTCTGAGAAGATTCATTCATACAAGAAGAAATGTGAGTTACAGCACTTCAGCCGCTGTATGTAAGCTTCAAAAAATTTGGTAGTCTAGCCCATCAAGGGTCCCTGTTACGTCGATTATAAGGTTTTTGTCTGCAGCGGAACTTACTGCTGTTGATAAGTGAGTGGAACCGAGGCCTGTTTTACGTCAACTCGGCTTCTATCTGAACATGCTCGCCGATAAATTCTCATCAGTGTTCTGTAGTTTAACTTTACGACCCCTACACTCCAGGTTTGCCGCGCTAAGCTTTTCCGCGTGCCAGGAAGACTTGGAAGAAGTCGTAAACATTTTCAGCGTTAAGTTCAGTACGACAGTTCAGATCTTTCGCGGGTTTTAAAATGTGTGGTAGTACCAAAATTTAATTTCGGTACCAAACTATGGTTGCATGCGCAAAGGTACCAGAACTATCCTAAATTATGATCACGAAGCAAGCAGTCTGACTTTTCGTTGCTAACAAGTCAATAGTCTTCTCAGAACGAGTATCTCCATTCTGACACATTCTTAGAAACACGCGCGATCGCAGGAATTTCTTTGAGATAATCGAAACAGTGTTCGTTCCCACCACGGCTGCTTGGGTTGAATTGAAAATCGAATGACTCAACCAATACGAGCCGACATTTATCAATTTTCATATTAACTCGCTTGTGCTTTGCATTATCGATGAGGACTGACTACCGGTCATTCCGAAAAACAAAAGTTTAATTGCAATAATACATTCATCAACCATCGTTACAAGCTTGTCAACGAATCTGGCAACTGCGGCGACATCCTTCGAATATTAATTGAACGTTGAAAGTCAATCATTGCCGCTTTAAATGAATTAATAGGAAAAATTTAGCCCTTGAATTCTTAACAAACTCTCAACGGCCACAAATGTGACCGATTGTCTGCTGGGTTGGCTTTTATCGAACGTATCGATATGTTTACTAATTAATAAATAAACTCGAAACGTGGAGGGCATGCATAAGTGAACAAGTCAGTTTTGGACTCACTTTGCACGCAACCAGGTCCCTGTCGTCGTGTTCGCCATATTTATTAACAGGAATTATTGTCTGCTCGAATGGATTATAAATTAATTGTAATTGCCAAAGTAAATATCAATAAAAGCATTTATAGACAGACAGACAAAGGCCCACTCCGCCTCATTTGTTTGACTGCGACTCTGAATTGACTGCGGCACACCCCCACATATGCATATGTTTGCTGTATTGTCTCCAGCCTTCAGCGAACTACATACACCACATATGATGCGGTACAGTGTGGTATGCTATGTGGTTAGGAAGGCTGAAAAGGCTCCGTGTGGAATGACAATAACTTCACATTGTGTCGTGTCTCAAATGTATGTTTATCAATTGAGAAATTGTTTTCGTGAACAAACAAACAGACAGTCAGGCGGGCAGGAAGGCAGGCTGGCGGGCGGGTATAGTAGAGCGGAATGTCGAAGACCAACAAGGAAGAGGTGGAAGATGGTGGCGCGGCAAAGTTGAGAGGTGCTACCAATGTGAATAAAGTGCTGCTCGTTATACAGTTTAGAGGTGTAATAATTGCTATTGAGTGAATTATCAATTAGTATCGTAGTTAGCACCTGTAAATTAGCATATTCGAATGCCATTAGATTGTTTGAAGACGCAGCGTGAAGGATAATTGATGACGATGTTGAAGTGAGAAATTCTCTTGTTGTTCAAGTTGTTTGAACAGATTCACTTGGAACATCTGGTTTAGTCTGCTTGTGAATTCGGAAATGTATCACATCATACACATGTGTATATGAAGAAGCTTTCAAAAAGAAATACTGTGTCCTTATCATGAAAAGTATTCCCAGTGAGATTCCTAGTGCAGGAACATAGAAGAAAGTTGTAATATGCAAGGGAGAAATGTAGGAACAAGGAAGCAATAGAAGGGATCTACAGTCTCAAAGACAAATGTGGGCAACCAGTAGTTAAAGAATTATTTCGGTACCTTTAGTATGAAGCAATCAATTGGGTTATAAGAAAACTGACGGGAAACTATAATCTGAGGCTAAAAACTAAGCTTAACTAGTTTGCAACCTATGTCCATGCTCGCAAACGTTGAAAAAGCTTCATACTTCAAGTACTTCATACTTCAGGATACTTCAAGTGAATCAAGACGAAAATCTTTCCGAGGGAGAGGTCCTTCGAACACAGAAACACTGCATTAAAATTTGGATTTTCTTAAATTTCTTTGTCAAGCTGGTACTCAGATTGTTAAGTAGCTGTCTTTAATGTGTACTAATAAGTTTCAGGAGCTTAAAAAATTCGAAAAATTCTTTTGAGGCGATCCAAACATCGACCCAATTTTTCACTTCTTCGTAAGAAGTGAAGTGTTACTTAGCCAGCTCATTAGCCATTCAGCGGAACAAATTGTAGGCCGAAGGAGCAATGTCTTGCGAAGACGGGCATTCCGGTTCAGTGTCTTCAAGGTTTTCTTGACAGCTTAAGTCACATGTGGACGAGCATTGTTGCGCTAAAGGATCACTTTGTCATGTTTGTATAGGATCACTTTGTTCTTGGCATATTGGAGGCATTTAAGCTTGAATGTTCGACTCGTTTGCAGAAATTGTTGTTGATAACGTTCTGCAGTGATAGTTTCGTTAAGCTGGAGTAGTTTATCGTAGATCATTCCGAGTTAATACTACCAGATGCCCAGCATAATCTTCTTGCCAATAGTACTCCGTTTGTCTGTTGAATTGGATGCAGAGTTACCCCACGTTTTTGCGCTTTTAATTGTCATGGTGGATCCACTTTCAGTCTCCATAACTATTCGATACAAAAAACTCTTCCGATTTTACATTTGGAGCAGTTGATCTTACTTGAAAAACTGGGGTTTGGCGTCTCTTGGCTAGGGTTCATACGAAACCCAACGTTGCTTTTTTGCAACACACACATGCCCTTGAGATGATTTGAAATCGCTTGTTGAGTTACTCCCCAGGTCCCAGCAAGTTCTTTTTGAGTTTGGCATTAATCTTGTTCTAGTTTGGCTGCTTGCAACTCAACATGTTCAAACTTTATTGGCCTTTCTTCGAGTCCTTTGTCGTTGTCAATGCCACTTTTAAATGCCGAAGCAAATACCATACAATTATTAATAGAGTTTCCTCTCCATTTACTTATCAAAGCAATCGATGTCCGTCAGATCTCCTTCAACACTTTTGTTGTTTCTTGCTTTTTTGGTTTTTCAAGTTGAACCAAAGTAGCAACGCTTCTCGCAAATGGTGTTTCGTTGGCACAAAAGTTGACATTTTAACAAAATGACAGATACTACGGGAGGCAAATGTTTTGAGGTGATGTTTTAACATGAATATGTAAGTTACAGATAGTCCGATGCGATGTAAAACTAGTCATATCACCTTTTGTAAATCCCTCAAAATTTAATTACACACCTAATAATTACGACCTTGATAACGCTCCCTTTTGTACTTATCATAGTAGCATTTTTTGTCCGTATAGTAACCAACTACTGAGTAAAGTAAGGATGAGAATGTTTAGGACTTATAATTTCACTCAAATTTGGACAAAAGACGACTCCAAATTCAACCGATGATATTTTTACTTTTTGAGAGTCATGAAAGTGCCTGAACTTATTTTTATTGTGTTCGACCGAAGTGTTTTTTCTGTGCTATCTTATCAGGGTCAAAATAAAAACCTCACGGCCCTCTCAAAGAAGTAAATTAATCTTTTAAATCTACGTTACCTATTAAATGATATTTCAGTTCCTTTCCGATACTTCAGGTCCCTTCAATGAATGTGAAGAATCGAAACGCGTCTCCCAAAAAGTCCTGGCCGAGTTAAAAAGAGAAAACTACTCACAATAGCTAATGAAGCGCAAAACTAATTCAAACGGTAAGCTGATCCTTCTGGTAGGGAGCTTCGACAAATTTTGTTGTTAGAACGTCAACATCATTTTCCTAATCTGCACACTAATGCAGCATTCGGCAAGATATGTGCTCCTTTTTCCCTGCTTTTCTGTTCCTCAGTCCAAGGAAGCGGAAAATCAGCACTCTCTTATAGCTTTCTTTGTATTAGGTTAACTTGAAAGGTGTATTCAAGCCGCTAGTGGTTGCACTTCTCTGCGAATCTCTGCAAAACGAATAGCTTGCCTATGCTAACCGAAATTCGAAAAAAAAACAACCAGATCAACTGACATTGGGGAACAAATAGTGACCTGTGTAGTCCCTCCTAACATTTGAATGATTGCGTTAAATATTCACCTTTATTTTTACACTTAACAGTACGTAATTAGAGGTAAATCTGCACACAAGCGATTATTGTCTTGTTGGTATGACGATGGCATTCGAATTTTCTGGATTTTTAAAAACAATTTAGGGTCTTCAGGACCCTTGTTTCATGTCAGAACTCCTCAGCCATAAATTTGTTGGTGCCTCATAAAGAACGATAAACGCTCACTGGGTGTTCCACGTATCGTTTCAGAAAACATTCCTCTTCACAACCTTTTTGTGAATTCTCACGTGTTCCTGCGAAGCAACATTGGAACAATAAATAAATCAATTATAAATTCATTGTACTGTACTTAAATTTAATCTTCGCATAATTGAACATTGAACATACCTAGCCAGTTGTGGCTATCAAATTCTCAGCTCAATCGAATTAATCGAAATTGGTAATTGATATAATAATAAACGCAAAATCGTCCGGCATTATCATCACATCAGACAAAAGAACCGACATACAGTCTGTTCAAGAAGACAAAATACGGCTTATTTGAAAGAAAAAAAATTTTTTGTGGGTCTATCTCTCGGGACACCGTTATATGTATATGTTCACGGCGATGGCGCAATAGCGCTTTTACCGCAGTATCACCCGAACTGTCTTGGAGAGCGGACGTGAAAAAATGAGTGAAGTATACAGTAAGCGGTTCGAAGCTGTGTTTTTGTGCAGCCACCCAAAAGGACCGAAACTTTCGTATGCTGCTGCTGCAAAATATATGAAGAAATCGAAGTTTTTCGTCCAGATGTGGGTCAAGCGGTTTTCGGAAGAAAAAAACGTCGATGACATGCCAGGACGAGGACAAGAGAGAGGGACCACCAAAAAGCAGGACAAAGCTATTCAGCAGCTTTTCAAGCAAAACCCGACTGTAAAACTCCGCCAGGCTAAAGTGATTTTGGCGAAAAAAGGGATCGACATCAGCATCAACACGATTCGGCAGCGTTTGGCCGAGTGTGATGTAAAATATAGGCCCACTAATAAAAAACCCCTTCTGTCCGAAAAACACCGGGAGAAACGCGTCGCTTGGGCAACTGAAAACCTCGACCGGGACTGGACGGATGTTATTTTCTCCGACGAAGCCACGTTTTGGGCATGGGTTCCCGTGAGTCGTGCCTGGACACCCGCCGGTGCTAGATTCGTGCAACGCACGATTAAGCACCCTGTCAAGGTCAACGTGTGGGGGTGTTTCTCACAGCGTGGTTTTGGGCGATTGGAGCTCTTCAGCGAGAATCTAAACGCTGAAAAAATGTGCAAAATCTATGCACGTGGATTGCTTAAATCAGCGGAGAACATGTTTGGTCGAGATGGGAAAAGTTGGGTCCTGCAAGAGGACAACGATCCCAAACATCGCAGCCGTCTCTGCAGGGCCTGGAAGGAGGAAAATGGCGTCGTGACAATGGATTGGCCATCGCAGTCACCGGACGCCAATCCGATCGAGAATGTGTGGGGCATTATGAAGAGCCATCTCGCGGGTAAGCGTGTACTAACTTTAAAGCAACTCTCGTACCAGATTCGGAAGATCTGGAGCTCCTTATCCACAGAGTATGCTGAAAAGTTAGTACAAAGTATGCCCAAGAGATGTGAGGCCATCTTGGACAACGACGGTGATTACACATCATATTAAACGCATTGCGTACTTGTCTAATAACGCCCCTATCATGTCAAAAAATTTGTAGTTAATAAAAAAATTTTTACTGTCAAATATGGCGTATTGTGTCTTATTGAACAAACTGTACCTGTACACATGTGAATGTACTCACTAGCGAGCCAGTCAAGCTTTGCTATTCCATCCTTGCTTCGCTGGACTCTGTTCAACCAACCGTGTATGTCGGATAAGCCTTCTTGTCCGGGACTATGTTAACGATTCAATATCTCCTTATATGAGCGTATCGACATCTATTCCCATATTAGCTACACTCTAATCCAGCGACTAATTATAATTAAGCCGGTGGGTATCTTGGGGGTCGCCCAGCTCTCCTCTGACTTGAGACGACGAGGAAAATAAAATACTATTTAATCCTTCCGTTGATCCCGCTTGCAACATTCCCTCGTCGCTGGTGTGTATCGTGTATCTGCTTTCGGTGACTGAATCTTCACTCTCAGATACTCTACGTTGTTTACATCTCGAATGGCCGTTGATTATGCCCGGAGTAAGACTTAATCTGACCGTACATGGTACGTGGTTTAATGCATGGTGCACAGTACAGTTTGGTATAGTAAAAGGCTTTATATATTATGTTGGTTGGTTGGACCGTCTCCGTGGTCTCAATACAGTCACTGCAGAGAAGGTAACGTTTCCTGAAGGTGCTATAATAGTGGCATGACCATAAGTGTATGCAAATATGGTGCAATCTGTTCCGACACGTTTAGATGCTATCTTTTTAGTAATTTCCAAGCAGAGATACAGCGATATGTAACTGGATCCTTGTGGCTATGTTGTGTTGCTAAAATCGAATCAGAAAGATTAGCACATTTGATCTGGAGGTAAAGGAACATTGTGTGGTTCACAGGAGAATGCCTTCGTAGTAGAAAAAGGTCAATCGAGATCAGAATTGAAGCTGGCCCTCTTGCCCCCTTTGCTTTTGTTTTCGTATTCTTAAATGAACTCCTTGCTGAAGAATAAATCACATTTTCTCTTATTTTGCATATTATCTTTAGTATCTTGAATCCGTTTTCTAATTTAATGTATTCTTTTTTCTTTGCAGGTAAGAATCGCCATGGAACAAATATTGTTTTATGTAAGTAGAAGTTAGATTACACTGGAGCAATATATATGGAACGAAAAAGTGGTAATGAAACATTTGGAATCTCCAGCAAGTTAATCAAATCCAATCGTGCAAAGTTTCATGAGGATAAAAAGTGGAAAATTGTTGTTCCATACTCGCCCGTACTTATGGACTAATAAAACATACCCTCGTGCCCTTATGAAACTGCCACAGGATACTTTTAATTTATTTTAATAATTTATTTATTATTTAATTTATTATTATTTCACGGCGCTTGTAACTTCTCTTGAAATAAGCCTTGTTTATTCAAAAAGATTCATTGACAGACTAGAGGTAACGATGAAATTGTTAGGTCTAGTCTGATCTAGTCGGTCTATTGATCAGACTATCTACCATCTTTTAATCTATAAATGCTCTGCTATAGATGACCTTCCCTATTTAAATCATCTATAAATGCCCTTCGCTTTCGCCTCTGATTACTATTAACAAGTCAGGTGCATTTGATCAAGTCTCTCCAGCCTGCAAATCAGCAACCATATCAGAAAATAAGAACTTTCGGAAAATTTCCGAATGATTGGTGGGAGATAGAAGGGGTAGGGTGGACCTCAGACATCACCGTAAAAGTGGTCAAAGTTGGGGAAGAATCGATTAAGGGACGGGAGGCGACAGTGTTTAGGCGATTAACGCAGTTTGATAAACAAAATACTGAGAGCCCAGGTTTGATGTCCTCAAGCGCTCTCTCCCACTTCTTACCGTATTTTTAAAATTGTTTGATATTTATAGTCTTTCCAAAACCCATTTTTTCAACCTACAACCAAATTTGTTTAGGGTTTATATATGCATTTTTTCATTTCTATACCCATCTCCATATTTTATCCGTCAGGATGAGGTCATAGGACCTCCCTCTAGCCCATGTGTCCAATCATCTCACCACTTACCGAGCTATCGTTTTTTCCAGACAATCTTTAAAATATTGGTAAGTCTAAAATGTATTGAGCCTTGTTTTGTCATTTTTCGATTGAATATTTATTTTATTTAAAATGGATTTTATTTAAGTACATATTGTCCTTTATTATCTATGACCTTTTGGCATTTTTTGGGTAGAGCCTATATTCCATCTGTGAAGAACTTCCGTGGCTTATGGGGGTAAAACTTGGCCAAGTGATTATCACAGTCCCTTTTTGAAGTGAATTTCTTTTCATTAAGGAAGTTTTACAGAAGTTTTTGCAGAATAGTAGTCTGAGGATGCAAGGTCTGGAATATACGGTGGATGCATCAAAACTTCCCAGCCAAACTTTGTCAATTTTTGCCGGGTCATCAAAGATGTGTGTAATCTGGGATTGTCATGATGGAAGACAACGCTATTTCTATTGATCAATTCTGGGCGCTTATTTTTTGAATTGCTTGTTGCAATCTGGTTAATTGCTGACAGTACACTGCCGAATTGACTGTTTTGCCAGGTTCTAGCACCTCATGATTAACAATTCCCTTCCAATCCCACCGTACAAATAGTAAAACCTTATTTGGTGTCAATCCTGGCTTTGAAGTCGTTTGTGATGGTTCACCTTTTTTGACCATGATCTTTTTCGAACGGCATTCTCGTATTTTACCCATTTTTCATCGTCTGTAATGGTTTGCTTCAAAAATGGCTCGATTTCGTTGCATTTTAGTAGCATTTCGCAAATGGAATTTCTGTCGTTCAAATTTTTTTGAGTTAATTCATGCGGCTCCCAAACGTCGAGCTTCTTTGTGTATCCAGCCTTACGCAAATGGTTCAAAACGGTTTGGTGATGGATATTAAGTTCCTTAGCAATGTCATGACTGCTTATGTGTAGGTCTTCTTCAATTTTTGTATGATTTATGAATTTTTCAGTGATTGGTCGACTTGAGCGAGTGGCACCTTTAACATCAAAACTTCCCGAACGAAAGCGAGGGAACCATCTCTTGGCTATGGCTTTTGATGAAGTGTCTTGACCGTAGACACCTCAAATTCTTTCACAAGCCTGCGATGCATTCTCAACTTGAGCGTAGTGATATTGTAAAATATAACGAATTTTTTCAAAAATTTCACTCATTTTTAAATGAATACAACTTTTGACACGAATGACGAATTACAAAACTGTCCAAATGAAAATTGTAGACTGGAATGTCACCTTTCAAACGCATGTCAGTTTGACTCAATCTTTATTATTGCCCGATATATGACAACGAACACCATCTAGTGACAAAAAGGCTCAATACTTGTTAGACTATCCAATATAAAGCTACAACTCTACTCTGAAAGGAACTAGAAAACATGATGAAGTTCTTCTAGTAAGAACCATGTTTCTTGAACACCTACATAAGTGGTAATGGCCAAAATATTTGACATAAAGATAACGAATTTTTTCTTAAATTTTTTGAATTCTTTACTCTTATGAAAATATAGCCGATAAATGGCTTGCCAAACGAGACTGAAAACTTTGAAGAAATACATGAAGTCGATGCAGAGGTTTTATGTTTTACTTTCGACCTTTTTCCAAATTTCGTATCTTCGTCCTGGGACCAACAAAATGTATGTAATAATGTATGTTCTGCTGTTGGTGTCAATATATTGTTTTATTTAATTAGTCTTAGTGGAAAGAGGTGGCATACGTTGGGTGTAGTGAACAATCTAAGCGACATTCTAAGTTGCCGCAAGACGAGGCCTCTGGAGACCTCAAGAAGCTCTTGAGGTGTTGTTCAAGAAGCCAGATATATCTTTGGGAGCCTGAAGCTCTGTTTTTTTCTCAAGAAGTATATCATTAAGTTACTGTATGTGAAATCTTAAAAACCTTAGATGGGATGATCAATGGTATGCTTAATGTTGGAGAACTTGCATTTTATGGAGGCAGCCATCTCGATCTGGAAGAGGGGCATTTTTTGTAAACACTGTTATTTAGCAATCTGTTAATGATCTGCATACATTGGGGGGAATTTTCCTGTTATGAAACCAAGCTCTATTATCGTTTTTGAAGGGATGTGCTTCCTTCAAAATACTTTGTTTGAAGTTTTGAGCGCCCTCACGTATAAAAGCCTGCCTGTTAGCCATGGTTTGTTTATATATTTGTAATGATATTTCATCCAGGTCCATTGCGCTCATGACAGCACAATTTGAGTTTCTCTCTCTGTTATCGGAGTATCAACCCACTAAGTTGGGATAGGTGACTACAATAAAATTATGGAGATTAGGCGTGGTTCTCACCCACCCATTCATCATCAGTGGTGTTAGAGCGGTAGTGTTGGCCACCAGAGTGCTGTTTTTTTTTCTAAAGAACTGATTGGAATTTATTCTCCAAGACGCAATCTTCACCTCTGCAAGGATTTCATTTATATTAGAACAATGTACAATCTTCTGAATATTGAAGCTAAATTGAATGGATTAATTCTTTTACATCCATACATATTTGACACTAAATGGGTTCGTAAATCTTCCTTCCCTATACCAACAAATAAGTGGTTTGACCCCTATCCGCTCATCCGGATTCCCTTTCGATGTTGCCTTGCAGTAAGAAAATATTGAAAATATTCACTCAGGGCAAAATATCAAATCAATTTCTAACAATGATCCAAAGAAAACTAAGACAATATAAAGGAAGCAGCTTAATAAAACTGACGCGCAACTGGGCTCCTTAAAATCTGCTTTGGCCTATCCCATAAAATTTTCCTATCCACGCCTTTGTCTGGCTGACCTGTATGACCACTCTGACAAACACTACCCTTAGGCTGATAACGGTAATAGTCAAAATCAGGCTCCTAGTCATAATAAACTGTCAACTTTGTCGAAGTTTGCTCTTAAACTTGGAAATATGGGCTGGGCAAAAGTGGAGTGTTGCGCCATAGATTATTATTATTATCTGAGGACGTTCAATTAAGGGAGTCCATTACAGAAATTCAATGAAGAGCTTGGATTCCAGGAGTCGTTGGAAGGTCTATAAGGTTTTTTTGGTGTTTTACCAATTTTTAATTTTTTATTTGAAGTTTTCCGATTCCATTGATTTTTTTTTAAATGTCAATCACAATACAGTTTTAATTTTGGAGTTAGCTGAGTCGGTTTTTGAAAGGAAACTTACTTTTGGGGAAGAAATTGCAGTAAAGCCATTCAATTTTCATATGGCCGATGTATTGAAAACCAAGAAGTATGAAGAAGTTAGCATTTGGAAATGATTTTCAAGGTAGATTGTCTTCCTCATGTTAGGAACGTTTTTTAAACCATTACTTCGTACCATCAACGGTTCGGCGCGGTCTTGACGGGACCCCCTTACCATATTGAAAATATTATTTCATTTGTTTTTCTCTTGTCTCTATTCAAACCACAGTTCGCTACGGAATCCATAAATATTATCCAAAAATCGAATACGAAATTCGTAGTGGAACTATATACCACATGCGATATATAGTTCCAGAACGTGATGAGTCCTAGCAATATACAACGAAAACGATTGACAACATATATACAAAGTTTTTTTCTTGTAATCCTTGCAGAATAATTGAAACCAAATGCGAGTGATTCGAAAGGACCTTGTGTTGGAACTTTCCATAGGGAATAAATGGGACATTTGTACGGAATTCAATTTGCATAGCTTGTATATTCCTCCACAAATAACATTAAAATTTCAAATTGATTTCCCTCCTATAAACTATTTACGTATTTCCTTGACACACTGTACACAAATTGCTTAATACAAAACCATTGAACCAAAGAGCTTGCAATGCATACTAAATATACAGCAAGGAAGGAACATGCATTACTTAAAAGATATTCATATTATCTTCGCCAGCCGTCCATTGAATGCATAACACTCCACCACACTTGGAGCCAAAGCCGAAGATTGGAATTGAGTCTTAAATGGATGAATTCAAAACCGGACATTGTGTTGGGCGCGCATATACTCGCCTGAACCTATTGTTCCAAGGAGGACACAGAGAACGAATCTTATTCAAAGCGTTCAGCATGGACGTACAGATAGCTGGATCGATACCACAAAAACAGACCACAATGATGAAGCCAGTGGGACTTGGTCGTTGTCTGGAGAGAAGTTCCGTCCCAAACGCTAGTTGATTCCGCCGTAATACCTATTCATTGAATTATTGCTAAGACAGAAGCAGAAAATCGATTCAATTCAATGGTTCCAGGACAACGGCAAGCACGTCCTTCTCTCAACATGAGTAGGTACTATGTGTGGCTGGTTGATATCGGTTTCCATTTTCGGAATCGAATGAAGAGATCTCGTCGTGATTATGGACAGAGCCGAACCCAACAAAAGGAGGAACAACAACGATGAATGGAATGGAATAACATAAGGGAATTGAATCTCTCCGAGACTTCGTGTAATAATTGGCCACCGTAGTTGATTAGATCTTTTGAGTGAGTGTAAAGTAAGCTGAAAAGCTTCTGATAGTGATTCTCGTTGGAGTGAAGGATTGCGGATTTGAATGGGCAGCAAGGATAAATGACGATAATTGTTCGTTGTACAAGGATTTCAAAATGCAGTATGTGATCAACTGTTGTGAAAATAGAAGTCTTTTGACCGGTTTGTCGGAACTCGCATAATGGAATACTTCTGAGTTATTCATGGGAATGCAAGTCTGGTTAGTTATGGTCAGTTATCAGTCAGCAATTTCAAAGTAGAGTGACAAAGCAGTAGACAAAACAATATTCTGACAAAAGTTTAGGATGTCCGTTCTCCAATGTCGATTTCCGACTCCCCGATGTCTTTTCTGCCTGGACATCTTATTATGGAAGAACAACTTCTTTGTCTTAGGACAACTAAATTCAATCCCCACATCCTTCACACGCAAACACTCACTCTAGCTCTCACACATGACTGATTATTACCTGGCCATATCTCTCCCTCCTATCCAATGTCATATCAAATTGAATATTATGTTGTTAGCACTTTGTCCTCCTTCACATTTGCTCGACAAAAATTTACTACCCAGATAATACGCGCAACACCCGCCAAACACGTCAAATCTCATAAAACTCATTGGCAAGACTACGACACGTCCCGCGCTAAATATCATTTGACATTAAAAGTATGAAATTGCAAACGTCCTCGCCACCTCCGTTGCAACACCTATCGGGTCCCCTTGTCGGTCTTGTTCAGCGAATACCTTCCTGCGACAACCCACCCTCTGGCAGTCAGCCAACCTCTGACGGAGTCTATTTGGTGTTTCATTTTATCGTTGGGTCTATTTATTTTTGTCAAAGTATCACGAATCCAATAATATCGATATAATGCAATAGAGAGAAATTAATCCATTTGAAATAAAAGTATCTATAGTACTTGACTGGGACCGAGTGTGTGGATAGATTACAGTGGAATTGGTGGGCTGGGTCTGGGCTCGCGACGTTGTAGCAGGTACAGCGCGGTATCCGTTTCCAATTACAATTAATATGACACACATGCTCGCATGCAAAGGTGTACTTACACGTTCGATTTATGCCCATGTGGTTTGTACACTAAATCAATCGATTTGAAATGATATTCAATTACAAAATATGTCATAGGCTTACCACAAACATGTCTGATCAGTGTATGGTTGTTTGGAATGGAGGTGACTTGGGCTCACCTGGTGGAGCTTCGTCTTAGCAACTTGTTCGCCATGTATCTGAATGTCAGCATTTAGTTGCAAGTTATTCTCTTTTTTCTGCTGAAATTTATGGAGTGTTAAATGATTTAATGAGAAAAGAAAGGTTTTGCATTTTATATCGTTCAGGAGAATGTCATGGATACTTGGACGTGATATGACTGCATATCATGTATTTGGTTTTCGCAGAGTAGCATGTTCATGTTTTCCACGCTGTTGGACTAGTTGTCCTGCAATTATGTTGTGGAGAAACTAAATGGAAACGTAATTAAATAAATTGAGTATGACGGGCTTGGTTAGTAATAAAATTGTACTTTTGTTTATTTTTTTTCTGTTGTTCAGTCTCCTTTGAACGAAAAATTGTATGCTATGAAATGGTAATTGCAGAAGGCAAGGTGAAGCATATCGAAGCTTAAGGCCAAATCACATGCATCAATTGAGGACTCAATCAACACCTCATTTGAATTAATTTGAAAAAGGATCAGTTCAAGATTGACTAAAAGAGAAGTACGAACCTACTATGAACACTGCCAAGAAAATGAATTGTTTTTGAGTGAGAGATTGAGTGATGGTCATTACAATGTGCCGATTGCACTGAACAAATTACCATACCAATAGTATTCAGAAATGTAATAAAAGTAGCGACTGATCAAATCGGCCACATCGAGAACCACGAAAAAACTGGAAAATTCGATCAATGCACACCGCGGCAACCTGTAAAATATATTAAATCTTAAATAAAAATATGAGCATCAAAAATGCAGACCGTCACGTATCCGGAATTTCAGGTCACATTAAGACTTTAGCAGCCCCACTAACACGCGTTAACACTACATATGATGCTACTCTTTATGATGATATACTCATATGATGATACTCTACTCCAATTTTCTGGATTCATTGGTATTTGTAAGCTAAACTTGTCAGAGACCAGGCATAAAGCCAAGATATACGCATTACTTTCGAGAGGAGAGCCTTGACAAGGAAGATGTGACATCGGCAAGGCCTGTAGGTTGACTCGCATCAATACTCTGCAGAAAAACGAAATACGTCGCGTAGAGATACAGGAACTACAAGACATCATACAAGCCTGGATAAACCAGGGAAAGATCGGACATTTTCACAGAATTAGAGATTCATTAGTATCTGTGCTTCCGTCACTAATTTGGCAAAAAATGCATTGCTGATCAGGTTGAGCGGCACATAATTCCTTATTAGCAAAGTGGCTAGAAAACATCACACGCTACAGAAGCGGCTCCAACTTTCAAATAAACAAGAAACGGCATAGCCAGCTGGCATAGTTATGTTCGACATAGCGAACGCCATCGCAAAAGTCTGACATGTAGGATTTATCTTCAAAATACATACGATCAATTTTCCACATCAGTTCATAAAATTCACAAACTAATTCCTACGAGACACACCTTTCGCGTCAAAATTGACAACTCTCTGTAACCTGCGACGAATTCAAGCTGGAATCTCACAAGGATCGTTCATCTCACTGACCCTCTATAGCATATATACTGCGGACTTACCTCGTCTGCCAAACAACGCACAAATAGCTTCATTTGCCTATGATACGTATGCGCATAAAACATCACGATAAAAAGAAGTCATCACGTTAAACCTACAACATTAAATCGATACATTGTTGTAGTGTTTTCGTAAATAAGGGATTCAACTCAACAACGATCAAGCTCTCTATTTTGCAAAGCTCGCTTTATTTGTCACTCGTGGAATTTGCATCTCTTCTTTGTGATACTCCTTCGAAGTGTGAGCGCTTTTTAATAGGAATGTTATGCCTATATATAAACTAATTTACTTCCGGTCTAAATAAGAGAAATCACTTTTATGAGAAACTTGGCATGATTCATCTAAATATTCTCCCTGATACATGAAACGTACAATCCTGCGTTCATTTAACATTTGGTGGTGACTTTTTCGATGTTTGTTTTCGCAAAATGGTTTGTCTTTGCTCTCAATTCATGGTGCAACTCCGTTTGGCTCCTTCAACTTGGCGCAATTTCTTCCTGCTGCTACCCAGATTTAGAGAGATCGTTGAGTAGGCTAAGCGTCTTTTATTTCGAAGGAAATACATGTACCACAATTACACCAAATAACGTATCCATCAAAAAGTGTTTAAATTTTCAAGCTATCCAATTTCGTTCAGAAGTAGTTCCGATAACTTATTAACTTGCCGATATTGCACGAAATTAAGGCTTTTTTGGTCAAGTCTGTATTTATTTCAGAGAACCCAATTTTTGCTAAGTAAGAAAAATTTAAAAAGTGTAACGTTTTTGTAAGAGATTATCTTACTTTTTTAAACATTTCTGTTAGTTATTTTTTCAAACTTATTCTGATGACTTCCTCGTATGATCCCTTTATCGATTTGCTGAAGCTTCGAGCTTGTGTTCGACAGTAAAATAGGGACATTTGTAGAGGAGAGGAAAATTGCTGTGAGCTGGAAAATTGTCAAAGACCATCAAATGTTGCCCCGTTACCAACTGTCCGAAGGATGATCTCATCTGGTTCGGGTTACTTTTCTAATACTGAGTTTCTATTTTGATTCCAGCAAAACCTAGGTATTAGTAAAAATACTAAAACTAGGATCTTAGTTCGAAATGCAGCGGCCAAGCCTGTTAGACACGCCCTTTTGAAGCGTTTGCGTGGTTCGTTCCACAAATCTCAAACCTGTGGGTAAATTCATGCACTTCGTGTAGCTCATAAGCTCTGATCAGTCGGATAATAGATCAGCTCAGTGGGTAACGCCCCCTCTGATTTGCATCATTGTTTTGACGGACGCTCAAAATTTTGTTCGTCGATGAAAGTTAAAAAAATTCTTAGTCTAATTTGTCTAGACAACGTACAGGGAATTATGTTTCGAAGGAGCTGTTGGATCAGCTTTGTAACTTTTGTGAGGTGCGTACATATGCTGATGATATTCTGTTTGTTGCTGAACAGCATCGAATCGACTCTCCTCAAGCTGGCGGCAGGGGCAAACCTCAGGATATATGTCTTGTAAGAAAAGCATTGTTCACTGAGGAAATTGTTATCAGTTAAACAAACTAATAACACTTGAGGGAAGAGTTAGTAATTGCCGTCCTTTACTTTACGTTTACTTTACCGTGTACTTATCATACTTTTGAATATGTGAGATATCTGGACTATCCAGCTGACTTTAGGATTGTGTCTTCTTCGAGTTATGTTGAGCATGTTTGTTTTACTTCTGATTTTCGGGTTGATGGTGTGATAGGACTGAGGCATGATTAGTGTACTGATAGGTTCTATGCCCCAGTGTTTGGATAATTTATTTGACAAGGTGGTCAGATTTAGCAATTGCCTAGCCTGAATGGTCGACTTTGCAGTTGCTCTCGATCAGTAGAGTGATCAAAATTCGATTGTTTTTTTGACGAGGAATGGCAACTCATCCCTAACGGTAAGGAGCGTATCCTAGCTGAAATGTAGTATCCCTGAACATGTACACACGACATGTGCAGTTAGCGTAGTTAACTTGGAATATTTCACGGAAACAAAACAAAATTTCCAGTAGAGAGACGAAGCAGTTGGCGCATCAAATCAACCCCGTTGAAGTTCGTTAGGTTAGGCTTATACGACTGGTACCAATGTCAATCTACAACCTTCATTTTTACCTCTTCTGCGATATTCTTACTTGATTGGATTAACAAGTTGATAAATGTGTCCGAATTCAGCGAAGCTCGATCGACAAAGACTTTATTACTTTGGAAGGAACGAGATTTCTTCGACTTGTCTTTAAGCACTGACGTTAATTTTTCATTGGCATCCATATCTGCAGCTTTAAGGTTAAGGATCCTTGATGGCCCTTTCCGTTTTTCAATAAGAGTTTTTTTGCGGTAGACATACTCTAAATTATGTTATCTCGTCGTCATTGAAAACGTAGTTTTTGGCGGTTTTTTCATTATGGGTGGCATGCCTCATAAACGTCAGCAAAGTTGAAGGCCTTCGATGTAAACTGGTACATCATTACAAAAGCTTGCGTTCGCTAGCGGACTGTTATTCAACTCATACCTTTAAGGCCGTGAAGCTAGGATCCCACTACGTAAGACTGTTCAACTTCATGTCATTGTAGATGACATGAAGTCAAAATTCAACTAAACTTGTCACTTTATGAATACAAAGTTTTGACGGTCGTTCAAAATTTTGTTCGTCGATGAAAGGTTGAAAAAATTCTTAGTCTTGTTTGTCTAGACAACGTACAGGGAATTTTGTTTCGATACAATAAAATCGTCTGGACTATTTTCTCCGAAATAAAATCGGCTAGGCTGACGGGCCAACTTTGCAGTCGCTTTCGATGAGAGTGAGTGGTGAAAATTCGATAGTTTTGATATATTATGGAGATTGGCAATTCAACCCCACACGGTTAGGAGCATAGCCATGTCTGCAGGTATAAGGATAAGAATCTTAGGTGGTCCCTTTTTGTTTTTCAAAAAGAGTTTTCTTTTTTCGGTAAACACACGCAAAATCGAACCATCTTGTCATTAAAGACAAGTTTTCTTGAAATTCCGCACCCAACCAATCAAAGCTTTTCACAAGCCAGTTTCCCCAAATTGGACTATCTTCTCAGGAATAATTCGTTTCTTTCTAGGGATGTTTTTTATTCCGATAATTCAGGAATTTCCTAAACTAGCATTTCTGAACGGTAGTGTTGTGGATCCAGGCGTATTTGGATTTCGTTGCTAACAGACAAAACAAACAATCGCTTCAATTTCTGTTTATATTTTTGTTTCGTAGTCCGTAGTAGTCCTTTTAACGAAATTTTACACCTCACTAATAAATTCGAAGCTATGATATCTATTGACGTTGTATAGTCTCGCTTTCCACCGAAATCGGCTTATAAAGTTTCTTAAAGTGATCCTAATCGGGATGCAATATCGAATTTCGAAGTCAAGTTGATATATTTATTTTGAATTATTTAATAGGTGTATAAATATGAAATGCGGATTTTTTCTGCTTGAAATATGCATTTATTTTAATAACAAAACGAATGAATTCAATAATCAAAGTATTGGCCATCGTTAGCTACGACTTTTGCCTCACCCTAATCAAATGAGGGCAAAACAACTCCTAGGGAAAACCCGAAATGGCGTTAGAACAATGGTGGCAGTATTAACGGGCCATAATCTTCTAGGTCAACACGCCAAACGAATAGGAATCCAAACGGATGACACCTGCCGAGCTTGCGGCGAGGAGGAAGAAAGTACAGAACACTTCCTCCTGGACTGCCCGAGTCTGGCCAACAAACGCCTTACTTGGCTGGTAAGGCTGGTAAGGTGTACTGGCGCAACAGAATTGGAACACTTGGAGACCACAGAGCTGGGGGAAAATACTTGACTTCTGTAGGACGACAGGATGGACCATCTGTAAACAATAGTACTACACATGGGGAGCTAAGGGCCGAGTTCTGGCCTATGCTAATTTCCAGCAAGTGGACACCAGTACAATAATAATAATAATAATAATAATAGCTACGACTTTTTCCCATCTTTCTGTCAATTGATGGGTTCCGTCCCAGTACCACTTCTCATTTTTTGAGGCTAACCACTCATCAAGCCAATTTTTAACTTCTTCGTAAGAATGGAAGTGCTGTTCCGAAAGTCCGTGCTGCATCGATCGAAACAAGTAGTAGTCAGAAGGAGCCAAGTCTGGTGAATATGGCGGGTTGGGCAGGACTTCCCAATTAATGTTTCCCATGTAGTTCTGGACAGGTGTTGCAACATGCGGCCGAGCATTGTCATGTTGAAAAATGATTTTATCATGTCTTTGGTGAAATTCTGGTCGTTTTTCCTTAAGTGCGCGGTTCAATTTGATCAGTTGTTGTCGGTAACGTTCGCCAGTAATAGTCTCACCAGATTTCAGCAGTTTGTAATACAAAGGTCCCTTACTATCCCACCAAATACACAGCAAAGTCTTCTTTCCATGAATATTTCGGACTGGTTGTGATGTTGATGGGTGGCCTGGGTCTACCCATGATTTGGAATACCCATGATTTGCATCCGCTTGGAATTGTCGAAATAAATCCACTTTTCATCGCCAGTAACAATCCGATGAAAAAACCTTTTCTTTTCTGTCAGGCAAGCAAAATTTCAGAAATGGTTTTTCGCCTTTCGATGTCTCTTTCTTTCACTTGATACGGCACCCATTTTCCAGCTTTTTGGATCTTTCCCATGGATTTTAAACGTTGTGAAATGGCTGCCTGAGTAACTTTCACCGCTTCTGCCAACTGTTTTTCAGTTTGTGTGTTGTCTTCATCCAATAATGCTTGCAAATCTGTATTTTCGAAATATTTGGGGGGGTTTTCACGGTCTTTGTTGCTGACATCGAAATCGCTACTTTTAAATTTTTTAAACCATCGTTCACAAGTGTCTTGACCTGGGGCATGTTCGCCATATGCTTCCACAAAGCCCGTAAAAACTCTCCCGCAAAACCTCTTTTTCTGGCACGTAATTCGACATTTTTGAAGCGAAAATAAACTATGTTGTTTGTACAATCAAAACCTATGACATACTGGAATTTGTTGACAGATGTTTACCCTCCAAAATGCCATATAAGTTATCCCCGACACAAACCATATGTAATGGTTATGCCATCTATTAGTAAAATCCGCATTTCATATTTCTACACCTAATAGAACTATTGTTTTTCAGCTTATCGCGTTTTGAGACTTGCCGAGTTTGGACCATAACAACCAAATTTCACATATCTTTCCAAATATCCCCGTGAAAGGTTGCATCTGCGGTGCCCTTCCATGCATGGATATACCTTACTGGTTCAAGAAAAGTAGAATGTGTTGTAAAAGTGAATTTTGTGTTGTTGTTGTATTTTTTCGTCTTTAGTTAATCCCTTACTAAAGTCAGTCTGCTTGCAAGAATGTAAATCTAGGAATTGATGGTCTATCCTAGACGTTATATGACAGTTAACGAGCTCATTACCCAATTCAGAGCATAAAAACTGGTTTGTGTTCCATGAAATCGGTTCGCGTTGGCACGCGTTTATCCTGTTTAAACTCTACACTGTATTGTTGCTTCATCCACGCTTCCAGGACAGGTGGCACAAGCCTTTTTGTATGGCGCTCGATCACAATACAAGGCCACTACGATTCATCTACCAAGGAACCATTCACTTCGTCTCGCGAAACCTTTGATCCATGCGCAGCTGGACCGTATAAATCGCACAATAAATTCCCCTAATGTGAAATACCATGCACATCCTTTTGAAGTGCACTCGCTTCGACGCACTTCAATTGAAATATAAAAACTGCAAGCCAATTCCCTTTCACTTTGATGTGCAGAAACTACTTGAAGTGCCCTCGAATACTTGGGCCGGCCAACTCGATCTTGCGAGTTTTCGCAATGGGCAGCAGCTGAATCGCCATCAACTTTCCAGCCCAACACAATTTAAATTGTCGGTTGTTTTTATGATTCCTTAAATAAAAACGGGGGCCTTTGAAAGATCTCCGCTTCTGTATGTCCGTCCGTCTGCCTATCTGCTAATGCGATTGCAAAACGGACAACGCACGGCGTTGAGGGTTCCTATCGAATAAAAAATGAGATCGGGACCCAGATACGCGCAGCATGAAGAAACATCTTCGGAATCGTTGGTGGTGGTCGTCCATGTTTCCTGGAGGAAGCAACCGGAGGAGCACGCAGACAAAACACGTTTCAGAAGCATCGCATAAAAGTGGAATTAACAAATTGCTCTGATGATACGACCGCAAAGATACGACCAAGTCAGCATCTTTGGCACAAAAGAATTGCAGATACAAGCCCAACTGCAGGCGAGGAGTTTTCATCAAGATGCTGCGGTTTCCTCGCGAACGGATCCGTCTTTATGCCTTTTGGCCCACATTGCAACAGTTCAAAGATATCAATCGAAAGTGTAATTTCAGTTGTTTTATGTGTGTTTGCGGTTTTTAGAAGGAGGCAGGAGCGGATGGGACATGAATTCAAGAAACGACAAAATTGGCAGCTAAAATGTGAGATGATGAGATTTTTTGCGGTTCTTAGCTCGGGTTTCAAGGATTCATCGCCAATGGTGCATTTTCGCAACACTGCCTGCAAACATAAAAGATATTTGTTCGCATGCTGAGATAGATACGAAAGGTCGTGGAACGGATGCAATAATTAGGTCACTTATCAATTTAGGTTGGAGAGCAACAGTCAGATTTGAAGAGCTAATGTTATTAATACGTTCACATAGTAGGGAATGTTAGGAAGGCATGAACCGGAGAGAGATTCATTTAGGCACTAGTACAGGAAGTAGAGACAATGCCTGGATTTTCGTATAATTAGTGAACTATCCACCTTGTTCGGATCACGACTAGTTCGCGTAATATGCTTTTCATCATGACATATGACATGCTAATTTATTGCTTGCTCGTTGATGCATGCATGTACAGTTGGCGAGTCGCGTGCTGCCTATTCTTTTTCCGTCAAAACAATTAGTTAACAACATAATTTATGACAACGGTGTTTCGTGCGAAGGGGACATTACCATTGCGAACGTTTTTTTGGTGGTTGTTTGCATTCCACGGCTGGATGCTTCTTCTAATCTAATTAAGCGTTGAAGTTTGTTGAGTATTTAAACAAATTGAAAGCTCCTACATGGGGTTTGAAGGCTTACACAAAAACTTCATGCACGTTCACAAACAAAAGCAACAAGCTCAACTATTAACCAATCGAGCCGTTAGTGCTGTGTATCTTTTTTCTGGTCTTGCTTGTTTTTTATTTTTTGCTTTGCCCCGCGTCTTAGCCTCAGAGTATCCCAAGAAGAATCGAACCACCAGCAAAAACCTTAAAACAATTCGAAACTACTATCAAATACAGTAATAAATCTATCGAATCTTTGACCTCTGCAAAGAACTTGGCGATTGTTATTGTTTGGTTAAAAACAACTGAAATCTCATTTAATGCACTGTATCTTCTTTACAATCCAGTTAGCTTCAGCTTCAGAGCTGATGGTGGGTTTTTGCTTGTTAGCATATATCGTGAAACTGAGAAAAAAGAGCATATCAATGAGCTCTAGCAGCGAGTACGAGGATCTCATAGGTAGATACCACCGAACTAATGGACAAAATGCTGCTTTGAATCGTTTTTCCAAATAAATAGTTTCCGTTCCAGAGCTGTTGTTATGCCACTACACTTGTTTCCAACTCTTTTCTGTTTTTTCAACAACCGCGAAAAAAGGTGGCACTAAATAAGATCCGCTATCATCGTGTAATGCACGTTGTAACGTGGAGTTTGGCGGCGGAAAAAAATCGCGATAAGCGTGCATGGAAGCGCCAGCAAGAAAAGATTCAAGTATCTTGTTGAGTTTTGTTGGACTAAATGAAACAAAATGAAGTGCATAGTGAAAGAAAACAATGGAGTGAACATGAACATTTGATTTTAACAATTTGCTTCATGGATGATGCTCGTAGCACACTCAAATAGGAAGTAGAGTTAGAAGCGGCCTCTGAATATATGTAAGTCCCTTGCGTTGTCATCTTTTTTGCCGAAAATACTGGGATAGCTCTAACCAATGATCAAACGACGAACATTTTCCTCTTGATAAGTCCTTCATTATTTAGTTTTTAAGGAATAAAAGCGCAACTTGTTTTGAAAAGCGCAAAAGTTCAAGAGAAGTTTGACTTTGCCCGTTTTTATCCTAATACCGTGCGCTAAACTTGATGACGAAACCTCTCAATCAATATTATGCTTAACCCCATTACAGAACAGTCAAAACCAAACCGATCTGTCAAAGGATCCTGAAATATGTCAGGCAGTGGTTGTAGCCTCCCTCATGTGATTGATAGACCCACCAACATCAATATGCATTTGTTCTGAGAGTTTTATTTTCATAAATTCGCGTAACATTAATCCAGGCTTTATCAACGCCTGCATATTTCCCATTATCAGAGTGAATTTTTTGATTTGAATTTGCTTAAAAATTTGAAAATTGAACGAAGCAAAACGTTTCATTTTAAACAGATGATTAAGACATTCGTCCCTGTACCCACCTCTCTCTCGAACTACATTTGTGTCGACATGAATTCAAAAAAAAACAGTCCAATGTATCATACTATTGCACCTTCCTACAAACAGTCTACAGAAACATTAACTCCATTAATTTCAATCATCTGCACAAGAAAGTTCAAGATGGCCTTCTGGGTTGTTGCCTCTTGGAATACTCTTCTCAAATGTGTGGTCATACGAAGATTCAGCGTATACAACCGTATATGGCTGGACGATTGGGAAGCAAGAATCAAGTTTCAACTGAGAGACCCCTTTAATTGAGATTCTTCGAGTCGATTAGCACTTACAAACTTGATTATTGTAATTTAGTGGAATTAAGATTGCCAATGACGGGGATGATGATGATAATGATGATGACGATGACGACGGCGATGATGATAATAATGGCAATGGCGTTGATGGTATCAGTATGTCAAGCAGTTTGTGTTTTCGTGTTTGGTTCATCCTCAGTAAACATATCCCAAAAAGAAAATAGAAAGCATTAAAGGCTTCCCAATTTTTGGGTTTGTTGCATGCTGGACATCTACGACCAAGCAAATAAATAATTGTTCAAGGAAACCCTTACAAGAGTGTCGTCTTTCCACGTCTTTCATATAAAATGATCAGAAACTTTTCAAACCTGAGTGGTTAGATATTCATAATAAGGACAAACAAGTCTAAGACCAACAACTAACTGAGAGCAACAACTAAGAAAAACAACTATAGAGCTCTGCCCGTATAAAAAATAAGAATATTAACGTAAAACCTAGCCAACTCAATCATCTATAGATGTAACGTGGCAGCTTTGTCTTTTAGATTGTCTGCGTTTGAGGGTTTTTTTCGCTTCAGATGCCTTCCCACAGCATTAGTTCCCCGCATATAGTTTAGACTTTACAAATGTTTCACCCTGCATAACTGAATAGTCTCCAGCTCTGCGGTGGTCAAGTGTTGGTTCTATTCCATTGATTCTGTCCCAGTCAATTGAAGTGCTTAATAATGAGGCCCAAATTATCTTGGAAAAAGGCGCGGGATGTATTTTCTGTTTCTATGATCATTTGTTTCGTATTTTAACCTGAAAGGATGTTGCCTATTAGCAATCCTAGTGCTTCGACGACATTTCTGCTCCTTTCAAAGAGATGTTTAGTGCACGTTTCGTAAGGCTGAGAACAAAGGGTATCTCTTATCCCTAATTTTTGTTATTTCAAGGCAATTTCATAGAAGTTCGTTCCATGAAATTATGTCTAATCTGCATTTCTTCTCTCTCCTTCACATTGGGTTATTACCAGAGTAACACCGCATCTCAATCGAATGAACAACTTCTTGACGTTTCGCTGAATTTCTTGTTTCTCAATATATTTCAGTTTTTCGCACCCGACATTAATTTCACTTCCCGCCTACTAAATTAGTATATCTCTATACTAATTTGCGATTAGAATCAAACGCTGGTAGTGATAACATGTTTTCTGAAGGATCATTCAATTCACCATTAAGGCGCTTGTTCCTTTTTGGAAAGTGTCTGACTGGTGAGACGTGGTATTGCTCTATAGTTACACAAGTAAATTCTCACTCCAGGATCCTGATCCATTCTAGAACCATAGATTTGGATTGTGGTTTCGTTTTCTAAGATGCATTTCAGCACCGGTTCTTATCCTTTTTTGTTCGGACTACTGACCCAACAAGACGTTATTGATTTTGACGTATCTATTCTCCTCCTACTTCAAGGAGCCATTCAGTCCATGAATTTGAGAACCTGAGAGATGAAGAGGTATAAAGGGGGTTCGTTTAGGGACTCATAGTTAACTATATGCTGAGTTTGAATCTGATGCTCACTAGCGATACCTTTATTAAGATGTATCAATAAAGGATTTCTATTTAAGCATTGTTTCCATCGCAGCCATCGGTGAAAACGTGAGAGCACCGGTGATACTCAGGCAGGAAATTTGGTAGATATTCCCAAGTTTCTGGCTTATATTCTTCTGTACCGTCGGCCAACACATTTTTATTCCGCAGATGGTTATTGGTCTGAATACTTTAGTGCAAGTCAAGGCTTAATTTAGGTTTTACATTCTTCCCAATCAGGTCAGTTCAGTTTCTTTGTTGTTAGAAGTGCAACCGTCGCTTTTCTTCTGATTTCTTGGGCAGCTTTTTTTGACAGTATGCTGTTGAGTATCACTCAAAATTATTTCGTTGTGTTCATCCTACTTATTTGTTTAATTCCTGGAGTTGGGGTAGGAAATCCACCGATTTTCGGCGAATCGTGCCTAGCATAGGCTTCGTTTTCTCGTCGTTATTGTTCAGTTCGTTTATGGTGGAACTTAAGGAAGAGGAAGTGCATAAGAAAAGAGAACTTGGGAAAACGAGATAATCACTTCATAACGATGTAGCAATATCAATGATAATCGGGCATTAAATCCAAGAGTTATGAAAAATTCCAATGAGTTTTATCTACCTATGTTTTGAAACACCAAAAAGTAATCCAGATGGTGTAAAATTTTAAAGACTTTACTATTTTATTTTAAATATTTGTGTGGAATACGCGTCAGGGAATTAAGGTGTCACTGAGGTTTACAGCTTTGCAAACGCCTCTGTCTCGCATTTTTCTGATTTTCTGGTTTATTTCTCATAGACTAGAATTCTTGGAATTTTTTTTTGGAACTTTTGACGTATTTGTACTGTAAAAGTTTTTCAATTCAGTCCATTAATCTACAATAATCAAAAAGTGACCGACGTCAGACACTTAGAGAATTAGCACTGATACGCCATTACATATGTGCGACCGTGGCAAAAAATATGTTAATTCGCAGGTTGTCAGAGTCATGGCTCATTATTATTTGTTACTTGGGGTTCATTATTGGAAGCCAGCGTAGGCCAGCATCGACCCTGCCTATGGTGCTTTTGTTTACAGATGAGCCAACCTGTCGTCCTACAGGAACCAAGGAAGTGGTTTCAAGAAAGCGGTATTGATATTTTTCACTAATTGATTGTTCAATATGCTAACTTTTTTTCGGTGAAATTACTAAACATAATTTATGAAATTTCATTCAAAATATCAGAGAAATGTCAGTTAGCCTCGCCCATGTGAGGTGTGATTTGGCACGGCTTGCACAATCTAGAAAGAAGTGTTTTGTATTTTACTCTTCCTCGCCACAAGCTCGGCAGATTTAATCCAAATCCAATGGTAAGTCCACTGCAGTTATTCCTTTCATTTCAAGCCCTATCTATTTCTTCCCAGAGATTTTCGTTTGGTTTCCTTTAAGCTATTTCAATTGGCGTAATCGTTTCAAAACACCGTGTCTATTCTAGTTGTCTTTTGGTTGGCTGATCCTGGTCTGGCTAGATTACTCACATTTCATTTTCCGCGATGGCGCTATATCCAGTAACCCATGACAATTGAACTTTTATTGGATTGTTGCAGCTGTAAGGCCGTGCCTTACCTTTCACTTATTGTGAAGGTACGCGGTGAGCGGCGAGCGCCTGCAAAGCCACTTGCTGTCCCTTGTAGAATCACCCTTTACTTTGACGACTAACCCTAAAGGTGCCTCATTTGCAGCTGAATTGGCTAATACCCTGGCATCAAAAACAGATTCCAAGCGTCACTGCAACTAGTGTGACTTGAATTCTGTATTATTTCTACTTCTATTGTATTTGTTCTGCCCCAATCGAATGCATCGAATCGGAAAATCTGGGTATCGTATCACTCTTCTTCCATAAATACAATCAGCTATTCCTTGTTTATCTCACTGGTCGTATAACCTTTCTTTGTTTTGTGTTAACTTTATTTGTTAGTGATTGTGTTAAAATCCACGTGTCAATACTCTTGCTAAACTCAGTCCATATCATCAATTTGTACATCCCCTCCTTATTCTTTTGGGTAGTTTTTCTTTTTTTGCAGTTCATGTTAAATTTCCTTAAACTGAAAACAAATTCTCGCAGTCGATCTCCATTTTTAATAAAGTTACAATTTTTATGCAGACTTTGGCGCATTCATTCCCATAGTTCATAAATTCTACAAGAAGGCATCAAGGTATCAAAACCGTCTAAATTCCCACTCTTTTGCTTAGTTTTATTGTTCGTGTTTGGACCATTCACTTTTTTTGGCCCCATTTTTTTTGTCGTCTGACCTGCTTTGATTCTAGGTGCATTGTGAACAGGACACATTCAACAGATTAAGAGGAACCCCATAGAATATTAATATTAGCTGCGTAGACTGAAGAGTTTACATATTATTTATTCTAGAGGTAGATCAAAAAGGAAAGTGGGCCCAACCCTCAGCTATATCTTTGGACATATGATAGCCTTGTCGACATGTTGTCTTCGGCAATCATGTCACTTTGTTCAGGCGGACTAGATCATTGATCGCAGGATCTCTTTGGTAACACATGGAGGAGCGAGCTATAATGTTAATATAATTTAGTAGTGTAATTTGACTCGATTAATAAAGGATCCGATCTCTGACCAGACTATCAAAACTAAATTTAAATAAACGAATGTTTTCCCTTGGTTTCTAAATTTTTCTGTTTATTACAGTGCCTTCAAGGATGTTACATTATAAGGTGGATTAACTAATTTTCATATTTAACCCTTTGAACTGTATGTCACACTGGAGGTGACAATATTAATTTACTCTACAACTCGTATGTCAAACTGGTGGCACACAGGCGAAGGTGGCAATACTAATGTATGTCGGTAGACAATAAGACTAACTAACTGTAAAAAACATTGCGGCATTCGAGGTCTTATACAGTAATATTTTGTCAAGTTTTGTTAGTCGAGTGTTAGTCGTGCACGGTATATGTTCTCTTTGTATAATTCAGTACACATAGATTTCCCCCTCAAAAGGATTTTGATCAATCAATCAGAATAATTCCAGTGAATTTGGATTTACAAATATAGATGTGCGAGAAAATAAATAATAAATGAAATATATACGTTGAATTCTACCACTGTAAATTACTTTAATTAATTTAGCTAAAAATAATTACAAGTTGACACGCAACAACTTTAAAAATATATCGAGTGGAAAGATTCCGATTTCTTCATGGGACTAGATAGAAAATAGGTGATACTACCTTCCCGTTTCCTTTTCTCATTTTAATCCGTGGCAACAACGCATCGCTCAACCCGCCTTTGTTTATACGAGGATCAACATCACATACTCGATGGAGGAAACTGAATAATGGGGGACCTAGTTGAAGTAGATGAGAGTAACTTATACCTATGATGACAGCGCAAAAAGCTTAATATGGCTGCCTACACTACAACTCCAGTTGCAATTCTTAAAGGACTCTAAATCTTCGTAAAGAATGTTAATTATTGCCCTCACCGATACAACGTTTTCTCTTAATCTTGTTAAGTTTCCTATTAAATCCTGTTTGCAGTTGCGGTCTTGTCAATCTGTACTTCCATTAATTATTTACTTCCTCTCCACATAATTCGATAACGCAAACCTAACGTGGTCGCAGCCGTAATGATTCTTAATATCGGTCAATTAGATACCAATAGCATTAACGACAATCTGTCGATATGGTAGAAAAAATGTCTACTCGCAAGATGCCAATTTGTTTCAGTGACGGCTATTTATGGGATAATTAAGTACGGTAACTTTCATGCCGAGTTGTTGTTGTACAGGTGAAAAAGGCTGTTAATGCTACACGTTGATAATTATGACACTTTAGCGATGCAAGATTAATATAGAGAAGTATTAGATAATTGGTAGAAGCGATTATCGGTACTTAAGATGTAAATGGCGGCTGCCGATGTTTATCGGACAAGTGAATGCTGGAACCTAATGGTTAGTGCGATTAGGATAATGTTTTATATGCTTGCGAATTAAAGTTGCCATTAGGGGTAATGTTGCGCAAAGTGACAGTATTAAATAACGTGAACATATTACAGAAACTCCCAGCAACATATCGGGCAGAAGCCTTTGCTTAATTATTAAAAATAACTCGAAACGAGCCCAACACATTACAAATGTTTCACGCTCTTGCCGAATCTCGCAAATTGTCATGCATAGCCGCTGAGCACGTCGCAAATCCATTGAGACCCTAAAGTCTACAAGCCCCAGGATGTTTACAAAGCCTTCGTGCTATCCTAATCAAAAGGGACCTTTGCACACATTTAATATGATTGCGAAAATGTCAAATTGCCATTCATAATACAGCCTCGACCAAGCCTAACTCCATTACCAAAGGACCGACCTTCCTGGCAGTGTCGGTCGTGTTCGTTTCTAATTTCATATCCTTGCTATGGAATGCGAAATTAAGCAGTGACGATGGAGAACAGACCAGGGACGACAAAATCTCATATTGCCTCTGACTTCACTAAAAGATGAGAAATTTCCTCAGATGTCTTTGTCTCCCCTAGGACGTATTTTAGTCCGCCTCATTCTCCCCAGGACACTCTCTGAACGGACAGAATGCAGGCATAGAAAGGACATGCCAAAACGCCATAGTCTGGGCAATTTGTTATGTGTAACGGTCCAAGGATAGAAAGTCCTTTTAACAATTTTGGCATTACACATACGGCCAATATCCAATCCCTTTTGGGGCTGAATTATTTCGCTTTGTTTTTCCTCCCTTTTATTCAAGGTGAAATAGAATACAGACTGCACATTGTAGAAGGGGCAGGACGAGATACGAATACGGAGAGAAAATGATCCGTTCGTCCATTGACCATGTTGCTGTAGTCATTTCATATGATCATAACATCCTTAGGCAACTGACTCTCTAGTATCAACGACGTCTATGCTGGGATTATGTGCTTTTGCAAATGACATCGGAGTTAATTGAGTGGATATTTGGGAGATTTTAGAGAGTCACAAGAATCACCAGCACTCGAACGTTACAGCTTGCTCGCACATGAAAGTATTATTATCCTGTACGTTGTCATAGTCATATAAGTTTTGTAGCCCTGCAGGAGTGCAGTCATAGATGATGGTCGGAAAGGCGAGGCTAACTAAATCGAATGTCGGCAAGGGAAGGATGTTTGTTGTGATTATTTCTTGTTGTATCACTGCATTTCATCAGACTCATGGTATCGTTTTAACGACGAACGGGAAATTGAGGACGGAGGTGTAGATGTATTGTGAAAAGTTAATGCAGGACATATTGATGGTATCCAGCATAAAGTGTTGTTTGTAGATTAAACTTTTCGGCAATGTGCTACAATGTACGTTTGCAATTATCAGTGAAATTGCTTCCGCTTTATTAAAGTATTTTATAAATACGAACCTAGTGCGAGTGGTAGCACTTCTTCTCTGTTCAAACAATTTTGCTTCCAACATTTTCCTATATTTCATCAAGATAATTCGAAAATAATCCAAATCCCAAGCCCCCAAGGAAAACGGCATCAACAGCAACGAGCTTTGTATATTGTGTTTATGAAGTGTAAAATCAGGAGTTATATCCGGCAAGCTTATTTCTCCCACTACATAAATGAAGGACCCACCACTTCGTACCCTCGCTCGCTCCGAATTTATGATGATTCGTTCATTGAAACGGCCACCAATCCCTTGCACGATGTCCTTTTAGCGCATAAAGCACCCAATGTAGCCATTTAATTCGAAATAGATTGAAATGATACCAGGAGAGAATAAGAAATGTCCATTACCCTTTTTACGTTCGCTTTTATTATCATTTGAAAAGAGAATTAACCAGATAGGCTGAAGGAAGACAGCCAACCGACATTATTCGTCCTGCCGTGCTCCCTAAGACATTGTGCACAAATCTCGTCGGGGCCCAGTGGTTTGGTGGAGCGTAAAGTAGGCCCAAACTGGCGCGACCCCCTTAATGAGTGCAATCAATCTAAATTTAAATCTATGGGCGCTTAGTTTATTGCTTAATTGAAATTAATTTCACTTTTACTGAGCACTATTAGAAGTTGATACAACAGCGCGTTTGTATGGGGACGCTTGTGAGGGTAGAGCAGTTAAAAGAGTGGTTGCAATTTGTTGGGTGGCCATGCTTGATAGAGTGAAGTTATCAGGTGGTGGAGTAATCCATTTGGTTGATTGTCTCAAGCGTGTTCAACTCGAAAGCAGATTTGAACGGGATGAAGGAGGTGTATCCGGGGGAAAAAACGTAAATTAATGCAATTAAGTTGTGGCTTCGCTTGAATAGTTTAAGAACTTGTATGGCTTTATCGAATTTTTCTGCTTAGGGATTAGTTTTATTGGCGCCAAGAGTGTTAATTTTTACTAGAAAATTCTGCCCGAGTGAAAAATTAACGCTGGATTTAGTAACAAGATACCTCCCCTTGTTTATTTTTGCTGAAAACTAAGCTCCATGCATCAAATTGAAGGGTGCTGTAGGAAACCATAAAACCGCCAACAGAAACACCAAAAAGCCTACTCAAATTGGTTAAAGAACACAATACATTGATTTAAAATGAGTCTTTAAAAAGAAGGAAATTCCAACACCGTTTCGAAAATAAGATAGACATACAGAGTGTGATCAAAAATCTAGGCGATTGGTTGTTTCCTGATGCGGCTTTTTCCTGAGCTCTCTACTGATGATATGAAACAAGTAGCGAATTCCGCTTTGAGTTGTGGAAGTGTCGTTGATATATCCTTTCTTCAGTGCTTGACTTGTATTCTGTTGTCCTAACTGATATTGTTTCTCTAAACAGTGCTGTAATAGTCAGCAGAGACGATAAATAGTCAGGGAAGCTGCAGATGTTAAATTCAGGACATTGAAATAGAATTCAAGTTGACCACGATGCAGTCAAATTTGAAGCAATGCTATCCAGTCAAGTTTCCTTCAAAGCTCAAAAATCCTCCGGCTGAAACTTAAAAAATTATTGGGGAAACCTACATGGGGCTTGCCATGTCCTACCTACAAATCCAAGTCTAAAACTTTTTAACGCTTAGTACTATACAGGTTACTGATAAAGCTTACTCTTAGGGACCGCTCACAATGTCAACGCTAACTCGACCCGTAGTGGACCGACTTTTGTTCGCTGACTAATGTTTGAGCTAAATATGTCAATATGGAATTGTTTCTGAAAATGCTAAATGACGAACTGTTTGGAAACCTAGACAGAACCTTTCGAATGGCTGCTAAGAGATCCAGGATTTGTAAGGCAATGCTATCCCCGGTTGAAACATGAATTTCGAAAAAGATCCAGGAGCGAGGTGCTAAAACTGGAAGTGGCACACTCGCTCGTCGCACACGCCCACGGAAGAAAAAATGAACAAATCGAAAATAAAAAAGTCATTTGAGACTCGTACCGCAAGGGACGATTGTGAACGTAGCTCACAACCTCGGAGTGCCAAAAAGACTAGCAGACCTCGTTATCTGCTCAAGGCACACGTCCAAATGTGGACACTTCACAAGGACCAAGGGCTGTGCTAAATTGCTGTTCTGATCCAGGAGAAACACAACAAGCGGCTGCTGCAACCATCATTCTTGCCCGCCCTGGCACCGTTAAATTTTTCCGCGTTGACGTGCATCAAATGCCAAATGAAGGGAAACCATTCTGATACATTGAACCTGGAGGGTGACAACTACTTGCTCTAAAGGAAATTCCAGTCACCACATTCGAGATAATGTACCTTATGGGAGGACCGGCGAAAGAACAATCTAGATTAAGGCAACTATCACGTTCTATTAGGGCAGACCTCAGCATAACTGAGCGACTAATTTTGCAATCTTAACATATCGAGCAAACTCGAAAATATTTCAATCTGATGTTTGTCGCCATATGCGCCAAGCTCTAGGGTGCACAATCGAGGACGAAATCACACACCGAAGATGGCACATCACCGAAACTCTTATTAATATCATTCAAGGAAACATAAGGAGAACGACGCCACTTGGTTCGAAGGACAAAAAAAGTTGCCTGCGGAAAAGTTTTTTTCTTTTGCGCGAAAAGTACTTCTCTATGAATGGAACCAAAAAACCGGGCAATATCTCCTGGAGTCTTTATCCAGTTGAGAGCTCTTGAGATTAGGGTAATTTTGCGTACTTCTAGGAAATGCAACTCCAGATAACTGACCAATGAACTAGAACCTGAACCAGACTGTTGTTCTTTTACACTAAACGTTCCTTTCTTTCGCCTCTTTTTAATCTCTAAAGGATAAGGATATCTATTCCTTTAGTATTTATCCCTTTCAGCGATCTAGTTGCTGTTTTATCACCTCAGGAGTCAAGTCTTTGATGTGCTTCTAGGCCCTCTGAAAGCCACACGGTATTATCCTTGTTCCTTTAGTTGTCTTCATCTAACATGCCATGGTTCGACGTGATCTCTGTGGATATGTTTTAATCATAAAGCAAAATAACAAAAACTGTTGGAATTTATTCTTATTTGTCGACAAAGTCAACTGATTGATAAGGACCTATTCAGATTGGAGCTATGTATGATAACATCTGTAATTGAAGAACTCCACTCGATGTTAGAAGTGGCCAAATAACCTCTATCACGAGTAAAAAGTTATATATTCAAAACTCATTTTACATACTCACCAATATTTGCTAAATCACGTATGATCAAATCATCCTAATTGGAATTACTTACACTAAATCTAAAATCAATTCATGTGTGAAGATCAATCCAAGTATTTCAAATCCGCTACAATGATACTTTTCAGTCGCACATTGGACACGATCAATGACGTATCATTATAAATTCCAAAAGGCACGTGACCAATTCAATTCAATACATTTCCATTTACTGACTGATGAGGGGAGGCGAAGCCTTCAGATGATTCAACGTGGATGGATGGATCGATGGATGGCTAACCTAAATACCGCACTTTTAACAGCATCAAATCCAATCGTCAAGATGATGATAATGATGATGATGATCACCATCATCATGTTGATCGTTGTCTTCGCGGTAAGTCTGCAGTGAGAGCCTCTTCATGTGTCAGTGATCTTTGTATAGTGTTGAAAGATGGCTCCGACCAAGAGACGGATGGTAGAGTTGTCGAAGAAGTGGACGGTTGTGATCACCAGCAACATCAGTTTAACGTATCGCGCATTGATATCCACTAAAGTATTCATCGCAACTGTCAAAATGTCCATCAAGTAGGACTTGGCATAGTGAAACGATGATGATTGCGCTGAGATGGTCTTATTGGTTTGCTGAATGAAATCATGTGTGCTAGGCTGATGTGTTTGAATGTTGATCATAGTACTGAGTACTTTCTTTGGATTCATCGGTGTTTCATGCAATCGGTGAATTGTTTTGCATGTTCCATAAATAAATTCGAACATTTCGAGGACACTCATGTCAAGTGAAAATTGTAGAAAGTATTGCCATTGAAATTTTTCGGTCAATTGCCAATTCAGCATTTTGCCAAATTTTCTATATTTTTAATCAGTCAAATGAATCGATTTTACCTTTTATTTATCATCTAGTTTGACATTTCAGGGATTTGACTAGGGGCAAGAATAAAATCCTTAAAATTTCCTTGAAATGCTGATCGCAGGATCCCATTCGCTCCATTCCCTTATTATCTCAGTCCATAGTATATTGACCACGGTATTTACGATCTTCAGGTTAATCGCAGTTGGAACTGACTCCATGCTCAGCAAACTGGCATCCTCGGCGTTAAGGTGCCTGTTTACTTCCCAGATAGATTCCTGCTTCTGTTTTCTCAATTAAAAGACCATTATGATTGTATTTCTTGACATGTTTCATGGGCTTTACATAATTTGAATGCTTCCTGTGTATATTATGGGGTCTGATTCCTCTATTTGTAAGCTTAGAATCACCGCGAAAATGTCATTATGTCCCACTCCAATTCACTTTTTTAAACCCCTGAAAGATTTTGTAATCGGCTCAAAAAATGGAATCTGGTGGCACATCACATTCAAAATATCCTGGCAACAAAAAAAGGATACATGTGAGCGTGTAGGGCAATCTTCTTTCCTCTCCCTTTCACCCGGAATAAAAATTGCTATTCCGAAACCCACATAAAGCCTAGATTAAGTAGGAATAGCCTGAAGTAATAGTTCAGACGGTGCCTGCTTATTATGCTCTCGGGTTGACAGAGGAGGTGTTAAGTCGATAGTTCGGTTGATTCGCGCCACTTGGGCATACGAACAGGCCGTGAATATCCTTTACCTCCCTAATCCCAAAAAAAAAATGATCAGTTTATAAGCAACTGCAAATGCTTGGTTTGGGGTCCAAGTTTCACATCCAACCCAGGTCTTTTCACAAATTTGTATATTTGGAGCCTTGTTTTCTGTATATGCAGGTGGTCTTCATAATCGTGAGAATTGAATAAAAGATTTTATTTGCTGTGCTCTTCAGTATTTTAGTTGATTTGGTGAATTGGTCAAACGTAAATAAATTGAAAAAGAAACATGTTGGAAAATAGGCGATTTGTTTCTCAACAAAGTCATCTCTTCTTAGCCCTTTACACTGGACACATCGATGCTTCAACTTCTTTAGCCCGTCTGAGGGCTACATTTTCTCGGGGGTCTGCAAAGTGGGCCTCCATGGTGGCGACTCAAAGTTCAAGCCGGCAAATGGCTTGTTTAAGTTTGGAAACAAAAAGAAGTCGCGTAGGGCCAAATTTAGGGAATACGTTGCACAGGGTAGCTCTATATGTCCAATATGGTCGTAGTGACTACGCAGATGTGAGCCTGTGTGTTGTCTTGGCAGAAGAGCACTTTTTTCTTCGTCACATGGGGCACAGTTCGGCGTCAAAGTGGCCAATAATTCGGCAGAGTAGAGCCCTGTGAATGTCTTTCCCTTGTCCAAGTAGTCGATGCAGATTACACCTTGTGAATCCTAGGTAGCCATCACCTTTCCGCTTCATAGGACTGTCTTCGCTTTCTTTGAAGCTGTGTTCGCCAGGTTGAGTCAACCCATGTTTCGCCGACTGTCACGAAAATTTTTCGGATTGCCCTAAAACAACGTCAAAAACAGCTCTGAAGTCTGCCCATGAGAGCTCTTGTTGTGCGGGGTGAGCAAACACGGCGCCCATCGAGCCGACAGCTTTGTCATGTCCAAAATTTCATGCAGGAAATGGCCCACATCCTGCTGTCGTTCGAGATGCCTACTATCTCAGCTTTTTAGCGTCCCTTCAATTGGCGGTCTGCCAATACGCATTTTCGTTGAACTTTGAAACTCTTTTAACCAAATTTTTGCCATTGCAGGAGAAGAGTCACAGTACACAGCTCCCAAACGCTCTTTGATTCCCGTCCAAAAACAAGAAACGACTCACGGACAATATTGCTGTTTCTCCATTTTGGAAAAACTGCGGACACGCCTGCTTCCATACGCGGTCAAAACAAAACTATGGGTCCAATTTGGTTGAAATTTTGACAGTAGCCATCTACGAAGATGTACTACACGATCTATGTAAATTGATGTCGGTTCCTGGCGAGAAAAAGTGACCTATCTTCGAAGAAATGTGATGGACAGTTGGAAGGCGGGCTTTCTAAGCGGCCAGGCAGGGGTGTTTAGTGGATTGATGGAATTCCAAATGCTTCTAAAGTCTAACGCTGAGGGAATAAACATTTACATCCCAATCAAAACAAAAATATTTTCAATCCACTTTGAATCCTTAAGCGAATCCTTGAAGCAACTTTTCACTGAACACTTAGTGTATGCTCAATCAAATGTATTTTTAGAGATCGAAGTATGTGAACCACCCATTTTGTTGTGAATCGTTTGCGCCATTTTGGTCTCGATTTGCAACCCTGACAAACGACACGTTTAAAATCCTTGTTTGCAATTTTTCAACACATGCGATGAAAACTGAAGATTTTAAGGGATATTTTGATGAATTTCATAAATTTATGAGTTTGGAGTTTTCCATCAACATGAGAAAGCATGTATACAGCGTCTAGCCCAAAAGCTAGCCGGTTTCGGACCCATATCAAGTCCAATCCTGTGGCTTTATTAGAGTATTTAAATTCTAGTTTCAAGTGATTAATTTTCAAAACTCCGTTCAGTTCAACCGGAGAATCAAATGAACACGCATAATTAAAGTTAAATGAAAATACGACTGAAGAAAAGAAAATTTAGAGCATGTCCAAGTGTTCAACAACAACAACGGGGTCACGGATATTCTTAGTAAAAGTTTCGCACACGTAAGCCGTACTGAAATTTATTGATTTGTCTTCATAATAAAAATATTTACCCTTTTGCAAGCAATCAAATCTGCATACTTGTATAATCTACGATAATTCCTTCCTACCATTGCAAAGAAGCGAGTAAACAATCATCAGAAATTCCTCGGCAAGTCATCTGACTCCTTCACTTTACTACGCATGTACATGATATCTTAACAAATTATCTGTTTATAAACAAAATGACAGTGTGCAGACAACAAGTAGTCAGCAACGAATTAAATGGGTGGATTTATTTATGTTTGTGAAATGAAATTTAGTAAATGAAATAAATAAAGCGAAAAACGAATTTTTCAAATGAAGTGATAAATAAATGAGAGCAAGGAAAGAATGTTGAAAAGACATTCATATTCCATTTTAAAATCGGGGTTTATTATAACTTTTATGGCCGTGCGAACGTGCGGAAACAGCAGTTTGTTTAATGATCTCAATGATAAATTTAGCGAAGAGTAATCAAATCTGCGAATGGTTGTCTAAACAAACAACACAAAAAAAAAACAGAGTTAATATCTTCAGATAAAGAACAGTAGCCAAGATTTAAAATTGAATTTCGCGTTAGTCATTTTCTATTTAAAGATAAAACACAAATCCTGAATGCCCGAGGGTAAACAAATTACCATAGATAATTCATTTTTACTGGGTTTCCGGTGACTAATGAAGATCGAAATTGGGTTCAAAGTTAACTTTATCAAAATAACATTCAAAGGGAGATCAGAGGCACCTCCATCATTTACTTCCATTCCGTTGAATATTCATGAGAAAAACATAAAAATCACATGCGCTTTGACAAACACTTTATTAACTTTTATTTATTCGATCAATAAATCTCCCACTCGAAATTATTTATTCATGCAGTAGCCGCCGAAATCACTTTGTATTTCATTGCTAATTTTATGCCTTCCATCCACTTGAAAAATTAATAATTTACAACGATAACAATTTGAAAATTTATTTCAATTCATTTGAAATGACCACTTTTGTTGTTTATGCTAATATCAAATGTTAATCTGTGCGCGATAAATAATCCAAATAAATTGAAATCAGTTAACGTTCCCACGTTCTTGTTGTTGTTGCTGTTTGGTGGAATTTGTCAAAATGTGTTTTATATGACAAACTCTCCAATATTGTTAATTTTGTCGTAAGGTGTTCGCAGTGAATTAATTTGTATTCGAACGATAGAAAATTATTTTAATAATTTATATGTGAAAGATGGAAACTTATTTGAGAGATGACCGCAAAGGGAGCTTTAAAATAAATTTTCTCAGCTTTGATGCCTATGATCGAACTGAAATTATAAATTAAATTATTTAGAGTAGTTGGAATCGACTGCCGCGTAATTGATTCTGTGCATCTAAAAGTCAGATGCAATATGCACTGCATTTCTTCCGTGTGACTCATCTGATTTCCCTTGCATTTATTTTAACTTTGGTCATTGCTCAACATGTCTTCAATGAACCTCTACCTTTCCCAAGTTAATTGAGTATGGATACAAAACGCAGTGATCCTGCGAGGACAGACACTAGTAGGCAAATGGTCTGGTCTAAGTATGAATCCATGGTAGCGTTCTTTGTATCTTCTACAGATTGATCATATCTACGCATACAATTCCTACACGTTTTCAGGAGAAATCCTCACATTTAACACAGCATCTACCAAATCGTGATATGAGAGATTTTTTCACATAAAAAAAAAAAACAAAAATTTGCGATGAACCTTGAAATTTCTATCGATTTCAGAAAAAATCTACGATCAAGATCGAATTTATATGAAAAAATATTTTTGCATTAACATAAAAAATCCATTGAAAACAATAGAAATCGATTGATTGAGAAGTCGTGGAAGTCAAAACAGTCTAGTTTATAGTTAAACGCGTAAAAGGAGCAGAATTGTAAGCCACGGATGGTCAAATGGAAGTCATGTACCATTTTAACCAAGGATTATCAAGCTTTAAGAAGGAAAATGTCCACAAATATTTTTTCAATATATCTGGTGGACGTGTTCCTGACATATTTTGATATTAGTGACCACTTTGAACAATTGGTTCGAAGCGACCGAAGTTAACTTGTTGTGTACTAAATCTCCCGAGTGTTATGTGATCAAATATGCCTTTCCTCATAAGATGAATCCCTCAGCGTAATGTAACACACCGTCCAATTTGTACTCCTATGCTATGATCTTTTCTTACAAAGTATCTGAAGAGAGCTTCAAAGAGCCTTTATCCAAGCAAGAATTAAACGATACACTTTTAGCCACTTATCTTCTGTAAAGAATATACGAAAATCATCTCTAATATTCGGGCAGCTTGATAAGCTCTAAATCAGCCACGCAATTCTTTCGGTTAAGCAACGGATAAAAGTTACTAAATCATCACGCAGACCATCTGCGCCCTGTGCCATCTATCCATCTTTTCTGCAACAGAACGAGAAGAAGAACTTCTTCTCTCTTTGAACAGCCTCTCATTCTTGTTTTCTCCAACATAGTTGATCCCAATTCACCCTTCGATACTTGTATCATAGCGTAACCACTAAAAAGCACCATGAGTCCGGAGGGACATAACAATGAAAGTAATATAAATACCGCATGTAACAAAGGAGGGAGCTTCGCAAGGTAGAGAACTTTTATCGCGATAGCTAGCTTTCTAAGCTTCAATTTATGAGAATAATTTCCTCCGGCGTAATAGTATATGTGAGTCACTGTATATGAATACAATTTTAAGAAAATTTTACAACGCATCTAGTGCTTACATTCGGTTTAATGTTTAATGTTTTCATAAAAATCCCAATGCCCCTGAAAAATTGGAGTCGAATACGATACGATACCACCAGCAAACTCTGGATACTGATCTCGACAGCCATCATAGCCGGCTCAGAGGCAATGTGGTATGCTGTGATGAAGCCTGAATCTCTCGCCTTTTATTTACGTCAGTTTCTTCTGAAATGCTTCACCTCATATCTCAGAACCGTTCACGAGTTCTGAATCGACAGAGATCATTAGAAAGTATATTTCGCTCGAGTCGCGTATCCTGGTGTTTACCATCACGCGACTGATTTCTGTTGCAGTCCATTTCCCCTTCTTCTCATTTGACCAATAAAGAATAATAATAGAATTTTGTCAGGAGCTGTCTCATGCGAGAAAGCCATAAATTGTGTCCACTTTGGTATAACGAATCAAAAAACTAGCTAAAGCTAAAGGTAGTATTTCGTTGGCGCTATTCGGGTGTGAAGTGAGATCAAACTGCGAATCGGCCTCAAATCTACAGTCTTGGAAATGTCAAAACATTGTAGCGTAAAAGAAAGGCCAAAGTAAAGCCGACACATAAAAGGCGCGCACATGGTATATGTTAGTTACGCGCCATCTCAGTGAATTATTGTAAAGTATTCCTAAAATACGACAACGACAAAAGTAATGCTGAATAGTGGACTAAGCCAATCAAGGATAGTTCCTTCTCTGTTCGACCTGTATTCGAATCCCTCAACGCAGTGGAAAGTGAACTGTTTTGAATTTTTGAATAATTCGCGAAACGTGTTTTGTTTTAAGATATTTCTGTATGTTTGGATAATTTCTTCATTCATGTCTTCATTCCTTGTTCCATCACAAAAAGACTGAAATGCTGCACCTGTTTATTTGCTGTCGGCTTTAACATCTTTTTTCATTAGAATTCCAAAAAAGCAATCAGATTCCCGGCAGACATTGCAACGTAAAACCAAGAACTGCCTTTTTTTCGAGACCGCATGTCGACTTCAACATACTATAATTTTTGGTCACAGTATTATTTTATTATGTCTCTTTTAAAATTACGAATTTCCCAAAATATGATCCCATTTAGTTTAGAACTACATTTTTGGATAATCTATCTTAATGGCACGACAAAAATGACCATCACAATTATAGAGCCTGTGTGAGAAATATTTTTTTTGTTTGGAGTGAATTAAACCAGTCAAATTAAACAAGACAAACGTCATACTAATCGACGAAATCAAATACTTGGGGATACAACTCGACTGAAGGATAACGCGGAAAACATGCATTCTGAAAAAGAAAGATCAGTCATAACTAATCTTCACAAAAATGTTGCGACTTCTCAATCAAAACTCAGAGTCCAACTCCAAGTATAAGAACAGCTTACAAGCGTACCATAATACCGAAATGAGGATACGTCATCCAACTTTGGATCGAGTTGATTAAAACAGTGCAGAAAAAGTCATATTGGCTATAACCGACGCACAAAATTACGTTCAAATTCCTTCATGACACATAAAAGGGAATGAGGTCGATGAAATTAAACCAAAGAACATCAAAAAATACTTAAATAGACTACAAGAGCACCCCAACGGCCGGAAATATGCTGACTTCAAAAGGATTTGCTAAACTAAAGAAAAATAACCCGATGAATTGTGCAATCGTGGAAATCAAGGTTTCTTTAAAGATATAAAACTTTAAAATGAAATAAAATATGGTTACGACTATCATTAAATTGATTTTATTGGACAGATTTTCTGTCATTTTTAGTTGAATATGATTTTGGTTATGTGAGCGCCATGACTGGCGTGGAGAGATTTACTTTTCGACTACTCTAATCAATAATTGGGGCCGCATCTTGCCATCAACGTGGCGAATGCTACCTTTGAAACGTTCAAGTGTCTCGGGCTTGTCGGCGTAGACGAGTGATTTGACGTTTCCCCGCAAGAAATAGTCCAGCGGTATTAAAGCAGAAGATATTGCACCCAAATTCACATTTCCAAAACGAAAACTTTATGCCTTTGGTCAACCGAATTAATTGTTCTGATGGACGATTATGTTGGCCATATGATTGACGGAGTGCGCGATGAGTTTCCCGAGCAGAACGGGTTTCGAAACAAATTTGCACAATTTGCAGATGCTACCCAGCCGTCAACCTATTCATGATAAAATAGCAAACCAAACTAACCATAAAACGAATGACAGCTGTCACACCCTACGTACCAATAAAAAGTGTTGCCAAGTTATAGTTGCTAAATGTTTATACCTCTAAATAAACACCCTTTTTCTGCTGATAACTCCAACGCAACAGTTTACAGCTTACCCATCGACTATCAATGGGAGTTTCTGAGACAAAGGAAAGTTCCGGCAATTATATTGGTTTGTGTCTTTGCTAAGTGCGAACTAGCATGTGCAAGACATGTTAAAGATAAGTGAGAGTATATGTATGTATTGACTGTGTATTTTCCTTTCTATTTTGAAGGTCATTTCAAAATACTATGCCACTTTCTAGCCATCTTTAATTGATTGGTAAATTTCCCCGATTGCTGCGGTCAGTCAAACATAATAGCCGAATCATGACGAAACGACATAAAAACTTTTGAAAGTTTTGTTGAAGGGTTAAATAAATTTTCTCCTATCCGCAATTCGTACTTCAAATTTTTTGATGCATTTTTTGCTTTTCTCTTTCTCCGCTGCATACCTCGTTGGGAACCTTCTTTGTGCGCAAGCAATCTCTATACTATCCACACACCAAAGTCATCATGCTACACATTGTAAAAATCTTGCCTTGTGCAAAACTACATGCTCTTTCTTCCAACATGACACGAATATTTAAAAAGGTGTACGATTAAAATTTATGTAACCAGATACCTTCTGAAGACGAACCACATGGAATGACCAAGGAAAGATAAAAAAACACGCACACATACACAAAGCAAGAAGAAAAAAACTGGGAAGGAGCCTTAGCAGGAGTGCTTTGTGGCGCGGATTGAAAAAGAAAGCCCCAACGTTACCATGTTGTATGCTTAGTTGCTGTTGCATTTGTTGTTTTTGTGTTGTTCATGTTGTGTCGAGGTGGAGTGTTGTTGCTGTTTTTGTTGAGCATACAAAAAACAGCAGGAATCATATGCTAAAACGTTTATGGTGGTGGCAACCATACATCGCGCACGGACGTGTGTATCCAAAGCTAACATGCCTAAGATGTAGGTTTTACTTATGTTTAATGTGAGTGAACGCATGCATGAAATGCATATTCGAGGTGGTTGGTTTGTTTATAGTCTCCATGACTTGGAATCGAATGAAATTGTGATAGTTATGTTGAAAGCAAGCTTTCCAAGTATCCTGCAATGGAGTTGCCACTGCTACTCACTAAAATTGTCATCCAGGCTGCAGATAGTAATGAAGACCATGCAGATTAGATGCATCGGAAGTGAAAGATTCAATAAAGACCACATTAGAAGTTGCAACGATCCAAAATCCTTAACGCCCTGTGAAAATAGCTGGAGTTCAAATTAATTGAAGGAGGAAGAATCTCATGAGCACGCGTCGTTTTGCCAAGCAGCATCCTTCGAAGGCTAAGAAATAATCATGACTGAGGTCTCAGTTACCGAAATGTCAGCAAGCAAAAGTACACCAGAGGCGAAATAATAATCAGTAACCAATATATCAGTAACCAAACATTGCAGGATGTTGATACTCGCCGTCCAGAATATTTGTTGGTTTTTCGTTTCGCTATTCATAAATTTATGGCGAACTTTCCTCTTCAATCGAACATGTCTGGCTTTCAAAACTTATGAAGTTCAGCCAGGCCATAAATATTTGAAACCAACAACGCTTTCAGCACTATCCGTTTCACTGCCCACCCTTACGAATGATATTCGCAATTTGCATACATAACTTGTCGGCAGTTGCGTGCGAACTCCATATATTGTTCGGTTTAATATGTGGGAGATTTTCCTACAAGCGCTGGCTTTCCTCGTACCACGCTATATCCTACGATTGCTTTTCAACCTATTGGGGGATTATATATTGTTTTGCGTGACCGTAATTTTCCAAGAAACGACCCCCCAACCCAACGAGCGTGGTACTTAAGCAAATGCACCGCAAATCACACTTAAATGGTGGTGCTCTCAGTGTGAGCACATCAAAGGATTAATGTAAGATTCGCTGAAAATTTGGAACAAATAAATTTCAACAATAACTCGAAAATACTCAAATGAAACGCGAGAATGGAATGAAAAATTGAGAACACTTAAACCAGCATCTATTTGATTATTATGCATATCCTTGCAGCAACTATGAAATACTAACTCTGGTGTTCAGTGAATCAAAATTATGACGACTCTGGCCACTTTTTTCAAACCACCAACCCTCGAATATCGTCAGCAAATAAAATGAATAACAAAAACGAAAAATTTCCAATCAAGATAACAATCACCGAAATCGGGATCAGGACTATTGCAAAAACGTGCTGACTCGAAAAATACCTAGAACGGGACTAGAGAAAGCCATTTTGAATTTCCCGACTCCCAGACCAGCATTATGCAAATTATCTTAAGTAGATTCTTTTCACAGTTCTGAAATGGTTTTTTGCCAATCGGCGACTACACTTTGCAACTTGAGCAAAGCTAAGTTGAAGGAAATATGCAAATTGCAACAGTCCTTTATTGTATGAACGCTTTTTGTGGCGACCGAGTTCGGAGGGTCCTTTATTGTTCTTTCTTAGTCAGTTGTCGCCTGTAACATTTGCCGCTTGAACTCATTCTGGAGCTGATAAAGAAAAGCAAGGACGACTGAAAAGCGACTGTGTGTCAAAAAAGGGAATGACTGGAACTTAATAAGGAACTCTAATGACAGTAGAGATTACAAACAGTATGAGCGTTGCTTACTTAAGGAATCAATTTAATTTGTTATGTTGTCGATATGTTCTCTGATTATGAATTGCTGTACTAACTTCCGCCAAGTTCCTCTTTTCATAAATACTGCCATAAAGGATATAATAATGCTAATCGCTTTATCAGGTGTGATCAAAGAAATTTGACAGGGTAAACATTTTCTAAATTCACATTTAAAATTGGCATAATTGCAGTATTGAAACAATATCCAAATTGACTTTCCGACTTTTCCCGGAAACTTCCCTCAAATTTATTCAGACTCAATTTTATCGCTCCTTTTTCGCTTTGTTCTCGCAAGTATTTTCCACGTAATCTTTCTCTACCACATACGACTTTCAAAGAAACACCCTCTGGATTCAGCGCTGCCATTATCTACAAGTACTTTGTCGGCAAAAAGTGGTTAAGTGCCTGTTAAAGTTGCTTACTTTTGTAAATACACATTTCCTTGGTTCTTCCGGCTTCGCGAGCAGCATGCCTTCCTGCATTCCGCTCAATTCTCCGAGTTTGTGGGAGTAACTCAAAGGAGCAGAGACTTTCTTCAGACGAAGTGCAATATATTTACTAACCGACTTGCCGAAGCGTACGGTTGAATTTCGGTCGTAAAGAGTCGTGGTGAGTAGCGAAAAGCAAAAAGGAAATTTTTCAAAAGCGTACGAAAACCATTTCAGCAGCTTTTCAAAGGACCAAGGCTTTCGCTTATATGAGTAACTTTGCGCAATTTGGTGTAAATGTGAAGCTTGTGGCTAAAATTTGGTAGTACCCATTCGTCGAAAGTCATTTATGAGATTTTCACTTGTCTAGACGTAATTTGTGCGAGCGAGGGTGTACAGGATAATGGGAATAGATTGAGTGTAGTGATTTTAAGAATAATGTTGCGTGTCGAGAGCAATGCGGAAAATTGTTTTTGATACACAATTACGAGCTTGAAATGGTGTAAATGATCGAGGATGAATATTAGGTACAGGGAGGATGATTTCTGGAAAAGGATTTGAAGAAAATCTTCAATATGTTTGGCTTTAGGGTAAAATTCCCAGCCAACTCATTTTCGATTTCAAACTCAACTAGTCTCGAAATCGTCGACTCAAATAGGAGGTAAAAGCTATTGTTGTTGTTATTGGGGCGCAACAGATTACCAGAGAACTTGGACTGTAAGGAGCGTTAGATCCACCCTATTCGAGACCAAAACTACACGAAAAGGTGATTTGGGCAGCCAGTTGCTACTTAATTTTTTAGCGAAACTGAAGATTGCTGCTGTGATGAACTTCAAGAGACCAATGTTAGGATTGGTCTCAATTCCACGAGAAATCACTGCACTTAGTTTGTCTGCATTAAAAAAAAAAGAGTCGGGGAAGCGTAGATTTCCACAAAAAGAAGTAATGTTGATCGGTTGACCAAAGCATTAGTAGCCGGGAAGGAGCCGGTTTTAGCCGGGAAATTAAAATACTCAAAAACATTTGCCTGGACTTCGAAGCAAATTTTTCAATAAATTCTTCAAAATTGCGTGCAAAGATTATTGAGCTTGCTGATTGTGAACAAATAATAAATAAATAATAAATAAATAATTTTCTCAATCTTATTCACAATCAGCAAGCTCCAATCCATGTTGATTAGAACCGATTATTTGCCATGGATGATTGAACATAAATGAGTGATTGAGTTTGAAATGAGTGGGCAGAAGACCAAATAAACTGAAAAAGAGGTGAATTAAGACGATGAAGGCTCCCTTGCCACGTTAGGCCTTCGTGAAAGTTGGCCCTTTGTTACCTTAAAAAAAGGACCTTCGTGCACAATTGAATTAAGATTGTTCTATAGATCATTTCATCATTGCTGTTTCGAAAGCCTATGGAAGACGTGTTTGCTTTAGTAAAAGTTGAACGAATCTCAACTATATCTACTATGTGAATCCTTATTCGGATTATTCTCTTTGTTCTCGTTATTCTGAACATTTCAATTGTATGTATGCTTTCTTTGTACGAATGGCGTGTTGGATGTCTTGTGAGTACACATTTACGAAAGTTCCAGGAATTTCGAACGACTGAACCCCCAAAGACTCATTTTTACACAGTGCTTGTAATTTTCCTATTTGTCGTATAAAAAGCGGGAAATATAATGTCCTCTGCGTCCACCTAAATATTGCTTTTAGATTTTGACTGGCGTTTGGCGTCGACTAAGACAAACCTAAACAGTTACGTCGGGTATGTCCCGTGTCCCGTTGGGAACTGCGTCGACCGTGGTGACTTTTTTGTTGCTCGTGCCTCCATCTAGTGACATCAAGAATAAGTTGAAACGTTTTTCTACGCGCTCGGGGTGCTTCTCATTTTTTATTCCAGTCTTCCTTGCAGATTCGTTTATTCTCGGGTATATTCTGCTTTTACAGCGTCTACATTTCCCCTGGTACCATAAGTGTTATCATATATGTTGCTCTTAGTGGGACTGTTCGATCACTTTTTTTTTAAGCTGGTGGGCCCATTCTGAAGCTGCATATAATAATGAGCTCAGCTCTAAAAATAGGTTATAACCTTTAAGGGTTTGTTAGGTTCATGTTTATCGTGGACTTTAAAATATAGTTTGGAATCAAACAAAGCTCTTTATTACTAGGATAATTATTATGGACATTTGAATTAAGTTTGAAGCCGATCCAAGATACTTCATGGCATATTAAATTTTGATATTTTGGTAGCCTGCAGTGACTTGAAATGACTCCAATTTACGAGGACTATTGATCACAATGGATTCTATCTTTTCTTCTTCTTATGCTTATTCAATGCCTTGCTACACAATTCCTTACGAAGTAAACTCGTTAGTTTTCATTCCATGCGATCTAAATCAGCATAAAATACGAAAGCTTATATAACACTCTCTTGAACTCCTTTAAAAGTTTCGGAGTAAGGATATCGCTGTTTATAAATAGCGTTCCATAAAAAGTGTCCAACGATGAATTCTGGTAACAGCAGCTATATTTTCTGGACAACCTGTAGGCATCGAGTGTGGGCTTTGTCAGTTCTATTACAAGCCTTCAGCATCAATTGTTCAACGCACCTCGTGGAAACCAAATTGTCAGCTGGTGAATTCAGGAGGAAAGGAAGGACTTTCATACTTAATAGGAGTGTCTGCCATGTTTAGTCCGAACGGCAAGGTATCTTGGATAGGGTTAAATTAAGCATCAACTTAGCCACCGACGCCCCTAGTTATGCGGAAGCTCGGTGCTCTACGGGCCCCCTGCGTGCTTGAAGCGGACATGATGGATGAGATAGTACGGTCCGTGTTGATGCTGCCCACAGAGAAACAACATCAGACTGTCCACTCTTTACGAACAACGAGCTGGAACTAGCAGTTCTCTCCATGAAGGAGAACAAGGCTCCGGGCCCAGAAGGTATTCCAGCCGAGGTACTGAAACTGGCCTATCACTTTTGCCATGACTTGTTTAATGCCTTTAATGCGTTTAATGCCTGTTCAATGGCTGTTTAATGCGTTCAATGCCTGTTTGCGGGAAGGCGTTTTTCCTGATCGTTGGAAGACGGCAAGACTCGTGCTGATCAGCAAGGGGAAGGGAAATCTCGAGTTGCCGTCAGCATATCGATCGTTATGCATGCCAAACATTGCCGCGAAAGTGCTCGAGAAACTGATAAAGAGAAGATTCGCTGACGTTATCCACGCCACTGGGGAACTTTCTCCAAGGCAGTATGGTTTCAGAACGGGACGTTACACTATAGATGCAGTCGCGGAAGTGGTAAGCGCGGTCCAACAGGCAGAGGCACGCAGTCGATCCAACCGTTGGATAGTCCTTCTAGTGACGCTGGACATAAGGAATGCTTTCAAGTCCGCTAGATGGACGGATATTGTGGAAGCCCTGGAAAACTTCCAATTACCAGAATATCAGATGCGGATAGTTCGAAATTACCTGAAGGATCGCAGCCTGATCTACGACATGATGCAAGGTCGTCGGAGGATGGTAGTCACATCGGGTGTGGCCTAAGGCTCCATCCTCGGTCCGGACTTGTGGAACGTCTCCTACGACGGACTGCTCAGACTTGAACTGCCGGAGGAGTCGCGATTGATCGGCTATGCAGATGATGTTGCGGCACTAGTGGCTGGGCGCACAGTCGATCAACCAAACTCAAGGCTAAATGTGTTAATGCGCCGGGTAAGGAGCTAGATGACCACTCACAGGTTTAACCTAGCGTTAGAGAAAACCGAAGTGGTCATCCTGACCAAGAAGAAGATCCCCAGAGTAAGAATGGCCCGAGTCGGGGACACATTAGTAGAGTCGAAACTATCAGTTAAGTATCTGGGCTTTCTGATAGACTAAACTGAGTTTCTCGGAGCAAATGAAGGCAACGACAAACGAGGCCGCAGCAGGGGTCTCGGCAATTAGTCGACTAATAGCCAATCATGGGGAACCAAATCCAACAAAAAGTCGTCTGCTAATGAGTGTAGTGCAATCTACGCTTCTATATGGAGACGAGATACCCTCTCAACAAGGAACTGCACCGAAAACGACTGGCACAGGTGCAGAAACGAGGAGCACTGCGGATTTTATCAGCATACCGTACAGTCTCTGAGTCAGCGGTGTTGGTAATTGCAGGGGTGATACCCATCGCTCTCCTTGCTGGAGAGCGTAAAAGAATTTACCTCCGAAGGCACGAGGGTAATAAAGGAAAAGTTGCTAGCGATGAAAGACGATGCACTCTCGACGTATGGCAGCAATCATGGGAACGTGAGCTAAAAGGAAGATAGACCGCGCGGCTCATCAACGACTTGAGATCGTGGCTTAGTCGAACGCATGGTGAGACAGATTTCTACCTGTCCCAGCTACTGAGCGGACACAGTTGTTTAGAGTCTTACCTGCACAAGATTGGTAAGTCACGGTCTCTAGATTGCATATTCTGCATTGGTGTGAAGGATGACGCCTGTCATACTTTTTTTTCATGCAGAAGATGGGACAAACTCGGCACGGTGATCTTGCCAAAAAAGTGGGAGAGCTCCATACAGATAGCCTGATCGAAGAGATGCTGAAATCATTTGACAAATGGAATCAAGAGGCACATTAAGCTCGGGCAATTCGAGTCATGAAAACAGGCATACTTTATCGGCTGGAGGCGTCGAGGGTGGAAGCTTTCCTTATCTAGCAATCCTCCTCCTCTTTCCCATCCCACTGGAGAAGGAATCCCTGTAACCCGAAGGCGCCAAAAGACGTTAAATTGGGAGTCCTAGCCCGAAGTAATGTGTCAAACGGTTCCAGGCTAGGCGCTCCGGTTGACAGCGGAGGTGTTTAGTCGATAGTCCAGTAGGTCCGTTGTGCCACTGGGAGTCCGACACTCAGGACGTAAATAGCCTTCGCCTTCAACTCCCTACCGAAAAAAAGGCATCTACGCCATGTGGCCAGCGGTATGTTCGAGGTGAACTAGTAAATGTATGTTCGAGTAAATACGCAGACTCTTTTGGATAAGGTAAAAGAACAAACACTACTAAGGATCTAGAGGTCTTTAGTAAGGCTCTAGACACCACAAAACCTAACACAGCGCCTGCCATTGCAGGACTTTAGTCTATCGCTAACACCAAGGTATTTTCTTGGCCTACTGTCCGAAGAAAAGATTTGCTCGCAACTGAAGGGAGGACTGACTGAATCCTTGACGTTCTAGACAAGGATGATTCGTATACTGAAATATATGAGAACACTTTTGAAAAACCTGTCAGTGCTTATTAGCTTACTGAAAACGAACGTCAGTCAATTCAAATGATTCGATGCCAAACCTTTCCTTTATTGCGTGATTGTTTTGTTTTAAATTGTGTTAATCCCGATTCTGCTTACCCGTGTTGCCGTCGAAGATTTGTGTTAAGGAATGTGGGCATTCTAGTTTGCAGCCAATCCTGGCGGCGGTAGTCAATCCTGCAGTTTCTCACGAAGTGACTTCACTATAATCTGATCACGTAGGGGTCACCATTTATATTCAAAATACTAAAATTCAAATGAACTGAATACTAGTGACTCCTGAATTAGTCTGTTCTGTAGATATTTTAACGTTAGTGTAGATGTTTACGAAATAGGAATAAGTTGTGATCAGAGGCATCCTACTATTATTTATTTAAGTTGTAGTTTAAGAGTAGCTTTGATGAGATACGCAATAATTGCTAATTAACTTAATTCTTATCAGATGTATTGTACAAAAGTGACTAATTCAATCCATTTCTCCTTTTTCAGGTATGTTGCAAGTTTTACTTTATTGATGTAAGGACATGTACGCAAGGAAGTAAGTGCATAGCTATGTAACTGAGTGAGTGATAGAAGGAGGAACATTGTGACCAAATGGAATCTGAGTCTTGTTAAATTTTTAATACATTATTAGTCAAATTAAGACGATCGAAATGAGTTCAAGACACACAAAATCATTTACAGAACATATCACAAGCAGAACATGTCAAAGAGTAGGTGCATAGAAATTGAGTTAAACATACAAAGGATTCATTTAATCACCGAACGAAAAGTCAAAGGACTAATATAATTGAAATCTAACTCTCTGCCGACAGCACTCGGCACTTTCTTTCTTCATTGGACAAGTGACACGCTTGATCCACCACTAGTGGAGCCGAATCAACGGAGCATAACGTGTGTGAAAAATGAGGTGTGATTATATGTCAGCTACCAAGTTAATTACAAGAATAAGATACTCGTACGAGTATTTAAACGTTGGCAACATAGCATGCAGCAGGTACAGATAATGATGGGTGTGGGACTGTATCAGAAAGACACGATAAATAGTAGTTAACATCAAGGAAATGACAAATGATGATTGCTTTTTATGAATAACAATTTATGCGAACCCTAATAGCCATTTCATTACAAGCCCAACGACAACAAGACAACCTGACATTAATTTGCTATGCCCCCTTCTATCCATACGCTTTGTATGTAGACCGCTATCCGCAAGAAACTTGGTTTTCTTTTCACATACTTGATTTATAGTTGGTAGAGTTTCTTCGGGAAAATTCTTTTGTGTTGTTTGAATAGAACTGAATGGTTAGACGGCAGGAAGAGGCATTTGGGTGAAGCTTAGACATTGATCTAAATATTATTTACCCAAGATAATTGACCATCAAGGAGATACGTTGGAAGGTTTGTTTGTATTTGTGGTTTTATGTTCTTAAAGGACTCTTCCCTGCGGTGGAGAATTCTCGCTGCAATTCCGGGAAACTGCTTGAGTAATTTTTCTAAACTAATGAGAGTTAATCTAAATATAAAAAATCGAACACGCTTTGCATGTAAACACTCCTTAATCAAGTGCAAACCTCATTTACTGCATTCGCTGTGAGCACTCCCCAAAATAGACTTATTCCAAAATCCACGGTATTATTAATCAACCACGCGATTATTAATCAATTCCTTTTTTGTTTTGTTTCCATTACAAACAGACCCAGATTATAATCTCTTGACCGTGACAATTGTTCTGCTAATTGATACTTTAGATATTGTTCAATTATACAAAAGTATTGTGCGCTCGTGCTACCACCATGTTTTCTGGACTCATACCTCCTGTTTTTTGGTTTTGTTGCTGTTTTTTGTAGCACATAGTTGTTGGGTAAACGCTAGCCGACCGACAAAGAAAGTCAATTAAATTAATTATTATACAAAATGCAAATCAATTCAATTACTGCCACCCACTGGCATGCATGAAATGTTTTCATGTTAAATGGTTAATGTGTTACAAAGTTCGTGGAAGTGTGTGGATACACTACGCTAGGAACAATTTGGATAAACATACTTCACAATTCGTGCTGTTGATTGTGAGATGGAGGTGCTAAAACATAGGGGAGAGGATGATGTTCGTTTGAAGTTATTACCTTCGATGTTTCTAGTTTTCTGGCTATGGCAAGAAAATTTTTTGGCGCTGGTCCAGGGAGGAAGATGGAGGCTCTTGAACATGTTTTTGAAAAATTCGCTTAAAACTGGTATCCCTGCTATATCTGGTATCCCTGCTGCCTTTTACTGCTGATCTCCTCTTTTATGCTGGAGGTTACTGACTCGCGTTGTTATAGTCGTTTTTCATAATCTGGCTCTAGAGAGTTACCAGGCGTTCTTTTAGTGTTGTCGCAAGAAAAAGTATTTTCAGACATGTTCAACGACTTTGTTCAGCTGTTTTTTTATGTTTTCTGCCTTCTGCCTTCAATCTCTAATCCCTTGACTCGACCCTTGTTCACGCTAATTTTTATTTATAAGTATATAAAATTTTTTCCGGCAACGATAAACTTCCTTCGCAAGATTCAAAATTGTTCTGATATTTTGCTCCCTTTCAGTTCCACTATCGATCATTCTCATATACTCGTACTTATTTCAACTGGTTTCACATGACTTTAGCACAGCGTTGAAACTTTTTGGGGCGACTTCTTCCAGACAAAGATAGAAAAACGACAAATAGATTCAAATCTGTATTGCACTTAAAATTTAACGCTTTCATGGGTGTATTCTGGTTTTACACAACAATAAAAGGAAAGTTACCAATCCAAGTAAAGTCCGACATGGTCTGGTAGGAGAGCATTTACCAAGGGTATTAGCTGAAATTTGCCGGTTTTTTCAATAAAGAAAACACTAAATTTTCTAAGGAACCTCAAAAAAAATTTATTCAAAGTATTGACCATTGGATTCTACACATTTTGCCCATCTTTCAGGCAAATCATGGATACCATTCCAAAGAAACTTTTTCTTTTTCGAGGCAAACCAGTCGACGAGCCATTTATCGACTCCTTAAAAATTGGCGCGCTGCTCTGCGAGTGAGTGTCCCATCGATGCGAAAAGGTGTGTGTCGGACGGGGCGAGGTCTGAAGAGTACGGTAGGTGCGGAAATATTTTCCAATTCAATGTTTTTAGAGTGTTTTCACCACTTTTGTGGAATGAGACGGTGCCTTTTCATGTTGTAGGATAACTTTGCCATGTCTTGGGGCCCATTCCAGCTGTTTTTCGATCAACGCATGATTCAAATTGATAAATTGTTGTCGGTAGCGATGCGTATTCACCGTCTCACCAGCTCTTAGTAACTCGAAGTACACCATACCACACTGGTCCCACCAAACACAGGGCCTTGTCTTACGTCCAAAAGGATTTGGCCTTGGAGTCGATGGGCCGGCCTCACCACGTGAAAGCCATGTATTTTTCCGCTTCGGAGTCTCAAAATAAATCCATTTTTTTGTCCCCCGTGACAATTCGATGCAGTAAAAATTTCCTTTCGAACCTTTGAAGCAGCATTTTACAAATAGTTTTTCGATTTTCCATTTGTCTATCGTTCAGTTGGTGTGGTACCCATTTCCCATTTTAAACGTTGGCAAATTGCTCCTCGGGTCACATGTAGTGTTTGTGCCAATTTTTGTTGCGATTGGGTTGGGTCTTCATCCAATAACGCCTGCTATTTCTCGTCTTGGAACCTTTTCGCTACACAAGGTCTTTTCGCTACATTGTCTGTTAATTTCGAAATCTCCTCTTTTAAATTGACGAAATCATGTCTCACATGTTCTTAACGTTGGAGCATGTTCAACATAAGTTTCAACCAGCAACCGATGAGCTTCAACTGCTTTTTTCTTTTGATGAAATAAGAAAAGCAAGGAATGCCGCAAGTGCGATTTACTTGGAGCGAAACTCGACATATTCACTGAGGTTAACAACTATGTCGCTATTATTTTAGCAGATTGTAACTTGTGTATTTTTTAAGGTTCATGTCAATAGAAAAATTTGATATAGATGCCAAATCATAGAAATATACACATATCTCTAACGACATCTATGAGTGAAACCGGCAAATTTCAACTAATCCCGAGTTTGTTCAAAGTGTCAGCACCAGTTAAGCTCCATGTGGGTGCTTTATCAATAAACAGTGCTAACACTTACAGGGGACATCACTTAGAAAGAGACAGAAAACATTATGTGGTAAACGAAGAAAACTTTAACAGCAGAAATTTGGCAAGAAAGAACACGAAAATCAAACAATGTAGATTAGATGAGAGAACACGATGCCTGTCGGTATGAATTATAGTGTATTGCAAAATTTTAGCTTATTTCTTTCTTTGCTCCAGCGCTTTCAGAGTTTATTTTTCTAGAAAAACGACAGGTTACAATGATGTGAGACAATATTAACTAACCCATATAAAATTTTATTTCTCTCTTTTAAGTACCGTTAGCTCCGAATTTTCGTTCAATACTCTATCGATGTATTATTATCAGGCTATATTAATTTTAACCGGTATCATTTCTACCCAAAGATGTCCTTCTGACGAGCGAGATTTCTGTAAAGCCAGCGATCAATTATCGACTGTCAAGTCTACTTAATTGTCATTCGCATTATGCTCAATGCCACTGCCTACTGTCTCTGTTCTGTATGTAACATAATCGCAGGAGTTAAAACTTCTGGTACCTCGCACTTCGACTACTCGGCTACTCAGAGTTATTGCTCCCTCTCCTTGTGCTCAAGTAAAATGAATGCTTTGACCCTTTGGCCCAAACGTAAAAGGGAAGTGGAACTAGAACTAGAAAGGAAGTTCAACATTCGTTATTCTTTATTTTCGGAAAATTGTGCATTTTTTCCAGTGGTATAAAGCAAACTGTACAACTAATCCTGAATACCTCCTCTCACACATGGCGCAGCGAATCTAGAATCTTGTCGAATCTCATGAGTTAGAGGGTTGTCAAATTACTTTGCACGGGATCTTTTTAGTCTTGCCGTATGGTAAACTCGAGTAAGCGGTATCCGCCTTTAATTAGAGACAGTTATAGTAGTGAGGGAGAGCTCGGAAAGGGTCATCCCTATCTCTCATTTATCTCTAAAAACTGAAAGGATCAACTATCCAGTATTTCTTGTTAATCTGTAACTCAATGCCACTCCAATTTCGTAGTTAAATTTTTTCCCCACTAACCCACCCCAAAGAGCTCGTTTATGTTCTCGAAGAGCCTCAAGCAATGTTTGGAGCATCTTCTAAAGAGCACAAGTTTATACAACAAAATAATAATCTTATTATGGGCTTAGGTGAGGGAGTCGGTGCTGTGGTCAGTGCCACGCTTACCAAAATGAGTTATTGCACGACTTTGATCATGGTAACGATCGATCATGGTGAATTCTATAGTTTCTATAGCAAATCAAAAGTCAGTCAGAAAGAGAGTTATTAAGGAGCTCAAAACTAATCCTGAATCGTTGATTCTTTTGCGGTTCAGGGTACTCGTTCGAAGGGGGGTTCGAAGGGTACTGGTATCAATATAAATGGAGAGAGAGTGATAAATTGTCGCCTAAATAGGACGTGACCGCGAATAGTAAATTTGTAACCGGTATTACCTTCTTATACGTGTATTGGTGTTAATGTTATCTGAACAGTTTAGGAACGTGATGTATCAGTTTGATGATAGTTGATCATCGGTCTCCCCTATTGTTGCTCCAAGCCACCCATCCAGAGTGGTAATTAATTAAAAACAAGACATGTTTGCTATATCATTATTTTTGTTTTTGTTGGTGTTGTTGTCGTTGATGTCGTTGTTGAACTATAGTCATGATACAGCAACCGCGCTACGACAACAGGCTACCATGAAATGTTCACACAACCTTTAACAACAAACAAGCAATCAACATATCCTAGGAGAGATAATATTTTTCGCTGCTGCCACAGAATGGCGCCGCTACCACCATGACTCCACCGCATCATCTATCTGGAAAAGTATCTATTTAAAGTGTCAGAAATCATTAAAAGTTTATCTGGGGCGGTGAGCATGCGGGACCATATTTTCATTTTCATTATTGCGTTACGTATTTTGTGATTCTTATTTTTTGAAAAAACAAACACCGAATGATAGGTGTGTGGGTTGGGCGTTGCGGCAAAGTTGTTTCAGTTGTTTTAATGTTTGTACGTTTCCCTTCTCTACTGGCTACGTGCTATCCTGCCTGCACTACTCTATCTATTACAACACAACATGTACCAATGCTAATTACATTACTTTCAATTATCGTTGCTGTGAAGAACATATTGAATGGGTTTGTCGGTGAGAAAATTAGTGAAATTATTGTACCTATGGGGTGTGAAGATGTAGTTTGGATTGTGCAAACCTGGAACTCATATTTAAAGTAAAAGTAGCGGCCGAAAATATAGTTCATTCTCATAACCGAACTAGTCTAATCATTATATTTATCTGTTATCAGTTGAATGATAGATCCATCACGCTCTGGAAAAAATATTTATTGAATCAGTGAATAACAAGAATGCTTTCAATGTCCATTTTACTCCGCGGTCGACTGTGGTACAAACATTAACCCCACACTAAACTGTGTACGGAAAGTCATAATAATGTTTGTTGTGTCTTCGGAGATTGTTGAAAAGTTTACTTAACTCTAGAGGCGTGTAAGAGTTGATGTGTGATGATTCAATTAGAACTTGGAGTTGAAGTAATTGTTAATTATGGACTAGTAGGAAGTATGCGAATCGACAGTTGGTGTCAGAAGTGGCAGCGATTTCTGAGAAACAAGCAGCGCTATGAGGATTTAGTGGGAGATATTGATGACGATATGTAGTAAGATGATATGTGTTATTTAGAACGTATAAAGAACTACGCGATGAAATTCGCAACAGATGTATATTCATCACGGATGTTGAAAGTTTGTTTGCATTTTTCGGTTTGATTGGTTGTTATATTGATGAAATGGTTCAGGACGCAAAAAAACTGAAAGAGTAAATAGATACATATGAAGTCTTAACAAATTGAATTTCAATGGAATTTGTTTATCAAGGGCGGTTGAGTTCTGCTTCTCAGAGGTGTCTGCTAATTGAGGCACCTCGAAGTAGGATTTCAGGAATGTTTTTTAGAAACAAGATCTGTACGAACTGAATGATTGAACGGTAAACTTCACCAGATCTAATTCGGTACTGCATTTAATGTAATTGGATGATCATATAATGATTAAAAAACCAAATAAATATTTGAACAAACGTCAACGAGGTACGAGGAATTTAAACCATTTTTGCACCAGTTAAATATTGGATACGATTTTTCAATTGAGTATGTAGAAAACGATAGACAAAAATTTTGAACACGTCGAAATTCTGCCCGATACATAACGTCCACTAGGAACTTCACTGGAGTTTGAACATTGATATCCCCGTCGCTACAGTAGAGAAATTCTAGATTCATCCACGCACTATCGATTGTCATCTTATTTCGCCTTATTACATCCTCCAGGAAAAAAATCGCCTGAGTAGCCTACGAATTACGCCATTTTCTTGTTGGTTGCCTTGAGTGTACTTGGTATGTGACTGATCCCCCGGTAGAATCAATAATGAATTCTTTCCTGTCGAGATATAAGAATGCATCAATGCAAGTTCAATAAGCTCGGTGCAGAAACAAAAGCTCGATTTATGTATTGCAGTGGGTTCGATGTTTTCGTAGAAGGATACAGGTCTTGCGATTTGCCTCTGAATAAGTCTCACATCTATCATGCTGACTAATAATACGCTCCCTGTCTCGTAGAACCCGCATATGTCATATGTATCTCACAGAGTCTTTAACATTTCCACTTAACCACGGCCTTGGTTAAACCAAATCGAATAAACTTATTTAGAATTGGTGTAAAATAAGATTTGAAGACATAAGCTCAGCGTCGGCATCAAAAGATTTGGAACAAAAACGCCTTCAAAGAGACATAACACATCTCTCACATGATCTTTAGACGCTCAGTGAAATAAAGGTGCTGATGAAGGTATGTATGGTATGAACAATATACTCGATGCACGTTTTACTAAGGACGTACTCATATCACTGTATACAGTCTCTATATCCATTATTCATTTACCGTTACTTTCATGAGAGAAATTCTAAATATTCTCAATTTAAAATGATTCCATTGAAACAGCTTTGCAACTAAAACAGTGTACAGGACTCCCTATGAACTGAACAGATATCAACAGATATCTTTTTTTTTTACTTCACGATATATCCCCTGTGACAACTCAAACCGTTGAAAATCGTGGAGTGGAGTCAGCTCAGTTATTTATTGTGAGCCTAACCATGTCGTGAGTGGAAAACGTTGGCATACCGCAATTAGTAACTAGCGCTGAAAATTCGCTGAATATTTGGATTTGGATATATGGATTCAATGGAATGGAAGAAACAAAATTATTTCTCTCACAATTTTTGTGCGCAACCGTAATACAAATATAAATCTACTTGTGGTATATCTATCTCTGTCTGAGATTAGTTGTCTAAGAGTGTTAGCGCTGTGCGCGACTAGGCTATGATATGGCTAACCTATGTCATGTCATTGTCAAGGTCTCAGTCATAGATGAGTTCGTTTTCCTTGCTTTATGTGAAATTGGCATTTTTTTCGTTGTGATTCCCAATCCAAAGAGTTATTTTTTTATTATTTGTATTGGGGTCCACTTACTGGGAAAAAGCATAGGCCAGAATCGGCGCTTAGCTCCCCATTGTTTACAGATGGTCCATCCTGTCGCCCTACAGAAGCCAAGGAGTTTCGTCAGTTCTGTGGTCGCCAAGTGTTCCAATTCTGTTACGCCAGTACACCTCAGCCAAATAAGGCGTTTGTTGGCCAGACTCGGGCAATCTAGGAGGAAGTGTTCTGGACTATGTAATCCAAAGAGTCAACTTTTGTTACTAGTCGCGATATGATTGAACCAACAATTAGAGATTTAACGTCCAAGTTTCGCCAACTGATTTCCTACAGCGATTAGATATTCCATAGTTTTACAATTTTAAATTTCGCCCTCGCCCAATGTTACACAGTGATCTGCTGGGCTGGCTATTGATAAAGTGAAGTAAGACAATGTGCTTTATACCCAGTGGTAATTGACGTGAGCTGAATAATGACTTTAGTGTTGGTTGCTTGTCATCGACGGGCGATGAATTGTAAAGCCAGTTCTTGCGCCAAGTTTGCTATTTGAAGTTTTAATGTTTACCGCATTTTAATGTTTATTTGAGAGCCTGATTAAAATACTGCACAGCATTCCCCGTCATATTCATCGGACGCTCTTATGTTCATCCGATTTTTTTCAAATTCCACATATCCTTGTCTCATTGCACTGATGGTCGTAGATACATTTCATGGTGGAGAAGACTGAGTTGATACCTAAGTCTTGATACGTTTATTTTGAATAAGTTAAACACGGAAGAACTCTATTTAGAGAAGCGGTCAGCGTTCAGAACCTTTAGGCACAGTCCATGCTTGCGCAAGATGCCTATTTAACTTTTAAGGAGGTTGTCTATAACTACGCGCGAATACAGCCATTATGATATATCATATAACGACTTCCGCTAGTTGTTTTCATGAGAGAAGGATGTTTTACGTTCTTGTTTGAACGTGATGCCTAAAGTGGGGAACCCTGGAGTGGTGAACTGCCGCTGCTTGATTTGGTCTTTGCGTTGGAGGACCTCTTGAGCACGCAGTATTGGGTGAAGTTATATATACTCGGTGACTCTGTCCCCAAATGGATTGCTTACAGTTTGATGGACGTGTTGCGTAGTCTTTTAGCATCGCCAAACAATATTTGGATAGTTCTTCGTCCACCTGCATTTTGAAGTCGATCAATTTCTGCTCGGCTTCTCTCAATAAGGCATTCTGTCTTCTCACTGACTAGCACCGCTTGATAAAACTGCTGCCAGAGAATCAAGCAGGTTGTTACAATGTTTTTCCGGCCTCCAAATCCCAATACGTTTTAGATCATTACTTACAAAGGTGTGACAGGCAGAGTATAGCTCGGCTTAAGCCTGATTCAAGTAAGCCGTTTGCATTTTGTAAAAGTCCTTCCGGACTAAGACAAGAACTACTGGTTTTGCTTGACTCTCGCTCATTTAGGATACCATTCCATTCACACGTGCCTCACGTCGGGGTCACCAAAAGAACGCCGCAATTTTTTTCACAGCGATCCTCTGTGCCTAGTTCTTTACTTAGAAACGATTTACCAGATCCTGATTCAATATTAAGACCTCGATACCAGCTTAGTTAACTTAGGCTGATGAACCCAGGTGCGATGCCATAACTTCCAAACAAGGGTATTGCTGCAATTTAGAATTCTGTTTGAATACTACAACCTTGGTCTTTATTCAATGAAAAGTTGAGTGCATGAAAACAATTTCTGATCACATTCTTATTACATATATAGTTTTCTTTCCAAGGCAAATTTGCTGACGGTGTTCCTCTTCTCTTGTAAGGATTATCCAATATTTAATATGACAATATTTAAGATGACGTAACAACAATTCAAGCAAAATATTTTGAATATATTACATTGTGGCACTTTCTCCAAACAAAGCTTCAATGTTACACAAAGTATAATCGCCGACAGGACGTTTCCTTTTTATTTGAAACTTCTAATTTAAGTGTTAGCAACATTCCAATGTTGACTCCTTTTATCAACATATAATTCACGTTTTTATCATTGCCCGCAGCTTCTACTTGAATTTAGTGAAATAAAATTAATTGATTTTTAATCCTTCTCACCCACAAATTTACTCACCAACCATTTCCTCGGAACCCCAAAGCCCATCCTTCCAAAAGCAAAAACAAAAAATGTATTACCAAACTTTGGAAGCAGAAACATCTCAGATTAATAAAAAAAAGTTGGCAGAACACGAAATAAATCGACTACGAATGGAGACAAGAAAAAGTTCACCAAGGAGCAACCCAAGTTCAAAACAAGAAAACGACTCGCAATCACGTTCCGCACATTTCTCATTACAAAGTGCACATTTAAATTCCGATCAGAAATTTCTCAACAGCTATAAAACTGTGAACCCTTATTAGAAAAGTCCAACCCCTAAAATGTCCTACGAGAAGGGACGCGGGACGAGCTGTGCAGACGTTGTCGAGAAAGATACCAACGTGCACCCTCAGTCGGTCCAACCACACAGTACGCCGCCGTTTGGATCTGATGTGAGCCGAGACGTATCTAGGCAATTCACCAACGACATATGCCTGGTGCACGCGGACAAGGGGTTGGAAAAACGGCCGAAGACAGATAGGCATCTAACCTACATCGTCAATAGCGACCATTACCTGTGAGCCCTTCTAATCGCGTCCCGAAGGACAACGTGAGCTTCAAACAAGGGAGTAGCATTCCGTAGGGATATCGAATAGTCCTTGCAGCACGTCGGCGGTGTGTCGTTGCTGCACTCTTGCCTACTTCGGTGGTGAAAGCGAATGCATACGTGCCTCGCGCTCTTTGCACGAACGAAGAGAAAATGTATCTGAAGAGAAAGATATTGGTGTAGCGGAGATGACATCATGCGCGCGGCGTTGGTGAATGTTTCTCCGAAGAAAACGTCACGGAGGGCGAGGAGCCGAAGAACTGGGGAATGCCAAACCGGATTTGTCAGATACAGATACAAATATTTCAGTTATACAAGCAGAGAAATATTTAACCTATAACTTTGCGAACTGCCCTGTAATGTGTGCTGGAGGTTTTATAACCTTAATTTGGAAGTTGTGATGTTTTAGCAACATGCTCGCCACGACGTGTGTCTAGTAGGCATAGATGCGAGATGGTGGCTGCAGATATTCGAGGATGTGGATAGTAAGGCGAGAGGCGAGTGGTGCCGGACTGGCCACACATGGCAGTCGGTTGCGGGGTGTGTGTGGAATCGTAGACATGACCGCGATGTAGTACTGTAGTAAAGGTAGCGTGGAAAACTGGTGAGCGCTCATGTCTTTGCTGGTGCTCGCTGGCTATGCCAAAGTTCACTGAACGTATTTGCTTACTTCTTGCGCTGGGATGTCGGACACGGCGAGTCCAGACCGGGGACCAGGTTCATTTGGTTAGTCCAGACCAGACTCATCAGACGAGGAAGTTGGTGGTGAGAAGTTTCGCGATAGTGCTGCCACCGCACTGGCTATCGACGTAAGTAACATGATGCGCCTGATGTGTTCCAGGTTCACTGCTCTGTGAAGGTAAACGACAGTTGAGGCGAGTTGTTGCCAGTTTGGCGAGATGTTTGTTATGATAAGAAGAGTTTTTTTTTGTCTTGGAATTTAATTTCAACGACATTCCCTCCCAAGTGGAGTAGTTTTGCTTTTCGATTTTCATTTAAGTGGAGGCTTGCAGACTCTTGCTTTGGACAAGAAAACTACTTTGAACAGGTGGCAACGATTATTTGACCGTTTAAAATTTGAACGGCAACATGCAGCCCAAATCCAGAATTGTATTTCGAAAAATTCCAGTAGGTTCCAAACTTCAGAAGCGCAGTTCTAAATATGCGAGACTTCAGAAAGTGAACGGCAGAAAGTATCCTCAGAAAAACCAGATCCGGAACCACAAACGATGTCTTATTATCGTTATTTTGTTTTTTTCATAAAGTGCAATGAAATTTTATTGCCACAATCGAAACCAGCTTGACAGCTGAAGTCCCTTCGCCTTGTTTTGTATCTCAGTAAGGAAGATCATTTCCTGTAGCGATCACTTCACTTGGTTGGCCAGGGGAATTGCATGTGCAGTATTCAATATATTCGTACTATACAATAGTGAAAAACTAAAGGATAACAAAGAATAATGTGAAAATCAAGTTTTTTTTAGAAAATCTGCTCACACCAACTGTTTCGTCTAGGTTTGTATGTACCGTACAGTACCTTTATCCCTTTATCTATATAACAAAGATACAGAGTCACAACTTGACTTATTTGAAATTGTATTTACATCGGATTATTCTATCAGTTCCTAGTATGTTAAATAAAAGCCCCTTTTAATTTTTTTTAAGCTAAAGCAATTTTTTTTACTAAGCCCAACGCACTAAATCTTGACGAATCGTCCTAACTACAAAATGAACAAAAAACGCGTCTTATCGCCATGGAATCTTAAACAGGAATGAGCAATAAACTTACTGACCTCTATAAGAAAATATGATGCACATTGCTGACATCATATCTGCATCAGAATGGAATCTTAACAGTCAACCTTAACAAAAATTCGCTTTACGTCTTCTTGCATTAGATATTATTACTTGAAAATTTCTATTTATATAATCGACATTAAGTTCTTTTTGCATTAGACAAGGATTTTTTTTTTTTGAATTTTTTACGTTATCTGTGACAAGCACTTGATCTTAAAAATAATATTTAAAATCAAAGTTAATTTAATTTTATACAGTATAATTTGAAGCTTTTGGTAGTCAAAAGTGGCCCTAAGTCACTCATGAAACCTAAAAATTCCCTTGAAAACTAAGTTCTTAGTTAATTAATCAAATACACCGATTTTCAAACGGACAAAATAATTGGTGTGGTCATAAAACTTAGTGATAGTGTCATCAAACTTTGAAATTACGATATTTATAGTATGTTTGTATAATGAATTAGTTCGGACGCAGTTAATATCCTTCCGCCCTGGCTATAATTGACTTTTAAGATTCTCCCGGGCGAAAAAGATTCTCCTTCTGACAATAAGTTTCACCAGGAATCTTATATCAGAAGTTTTGAATATTATGTGGCCATTACAGGCCTGTGGAAGAAAGTCCCAGAAGAGAGAAACCAGGATAGAAACTTTCAAGTAACTCTAATATTAAGGAGACTATTTGATGATTTCTCGTTGCATCCTCCATATAACTATTGCTTTTGAAAAAGGAAAGTGTCTCGGGAGGTAACAGTGCTTGGAAACAGTTTTTTTTTATGAGAAACTGCTCCTGTGGACGAAAGAAAACTTTTGATAATCTCCGTTGTTTCAAAGTAAATGAAAAAAGAAAATCAGTATAGCATGAACCTTGTGCAGGATCGTAGACCCTTATTATCAGATGCATTTCTGTTAACAGCATATCGCTTGTGAACAATGGTTAAATTGTTTTTGTTCCTGCGTGTATAACGTCAGTCGTTTGCCCCTGGAATCAGTTCGTCGAAAATTATATTAGAAAAAGGACATACCAGGTGGCAAATCTTATTCTTATCAAATCTTATCTTATTGCATATCCTCAGAAAATTCGAACTGTTATTCGAAATGTTTGAGACGATTCAATTAGCATTTACGATCTTAGCCGAAAAAGTATTTGAAGCTTCGCAATAAACCAACTTTTTGTGGACACTAAGATTATATAACGGGACTGTGTCAGCTTCGATCTGAACAACTGCCTCATATTATATTGTTTCATTATGACTTTGCCTATCATAACGCGAATCTAATCATCAAATGGGATAGATCAAGAAAAGGATAATCCCAATGTGAATAATATTAGAGGATTTGGATAGGGATCTAATAGTAAAATGTACCTCAACCATCGCCAGGTACATGTTTTTAACAAGAGTATGTGAAGGAAGTTGTCAGCCGCGAGAGTATCCTAAATCTTTGGCTTCATTGAGGAAAATTTCCGAACTTAATTTAATCAGTAACAGAAACTTGAACTGAGACTTGTCCATTCCAATCGAATATTAACGTGATTTCAATTATTCTGTTTCGGAATGCTTGAATTTCAAACAAGAAAAATATAATCTACAGCTTATGTAATTCAAATTCGGAATCCTGCTTCATATACAATTAGACAGACAATTAGACATTAGCATGTTTTTATTCAAAATTTCATATTATTGCTTTCTTACACGAAAATATTGAAGATTTTGATGCAGAAAAACTTCGTGATTTTTGGAAAATCTTGAACACCTTGGTACATACGCAGTATAAACATTTGATGGTTCATACAAATTTGGCGCCAGATCAGAATGAACTTTTTGGTGCTGATTCGTCTTTGCTTGATGCACGATTAATTACATTCGTTTTAAACGAATGAAATTTCAGTGCTATTTGACAAAATTATTTCTGATAGATGGCCGCCAGTACCAGCGATTGCGAAGTACATTCGATAAACCCAATCAATGTTGTTGTTTTTTTCAAGTCAATTTCCAAACACTTTTTATACATGAAGTTATATAAAGACCAATATACTTGGTCTTATTTCATCGTGTTGATAATATTCCTGTTATCCTTCTAAATTTGCTGATTATTGGAAGGATTTGACTTTGGTGGCTTAGCAGGAGAAGCCACAAACCTGATGATGAACCTGATCGCAAAAAAAGGAATTTAAGAGCGTAAAATCGTCTGATCTTGGCGATCAATTGTGCGGAATATTTCGAAAAATAATGTGTGGTAATTTAGTCTTTAATAAGTGATTGTTTCGTTGGTTGGTTACTGCCATCTTGTTGAAACCAAATGTTATTCTTTTCAAATCAACCAAATACATTGAGCATGCTCCGATAACGTCCGTCATTGATCGCAATGGTAGCTCCTTTGGAAAGAAATCTAGGACGATAACGCAGGCCACAGTCAATTTAAATTTATTCATTGGAGCTACAAGTAATTGTTCTTCCACCGGATTCGGCAAGTGTGCTTGTTGACGCATAAAGTTTACAGAAACTGAGCTTCAGCGCTAAGCAAAATTATACGGTTAAAAATCTGGATTTATTTCTAAGTTGTTTGAGCAAATTATGACGCAAATTATGTTCAAATGCTTAAATATTCATCCAATTGAATCTTTGCAGGAATATGAACAAATATATTTACACGAAATTTTCCATGTGGTGCATGTGGATCCACAAAACCCAATTATATGTGAATTGACGAGAGACGATTTGACATTTCTGTCCTTACGTTAGCACTTTCACAAACAGAAGCGAAATTTTTGTATGAACACACGCTTCTTTGTCTTGTTAGGTAGTAATAAATAATAGGGGATGTAAAAGAAATGAATGACTGGAACAGAATTCACCAATAACTGCACGAAAACCCTGTTCAGGTGAACCATTACGTCTTACAAAGAATGAACCATCTATATAGTTCACAAATTAAATGTTAAAACAAATATCCGTAATTCAGAAGCATTGTTCGACTTTTAAACGATTTACGATAAAATAACAAGCCTCAATGTTTTCAAACGTCACCGTGTTGTCAATTTTGACATATGCCATACACAATTTATCCCTATTGAAACAACTAATGCAATCAAAAAACACTCGATATTTTTGTAATATTCTCAAAATAAACGTTGCAACGCTGTCATTGCAAATTTGAAGCTTACGCAGAAAGAAACTTCCATCGCACTCCGTCCTCGACGTTTCACAATAAAATTAGCGCACCACCACCAACACCCCCTTAATCTCCGCCCTGCTGCCATTCAATGTTTCGCGAAAATGCATTGTCGAGACTAAACAAAACAAAAACGCGAGTAGAGTAGTCCCCTACAGAAAAGACAGCAAAGACAACAAGAACAACAAACGATGGAAGAACGGCAGCCATCATGGCGTATTTGTTTTAAGATTCTGCGCGCAATGCAGATCGACTCCATGATTCTACTTCGGAAACCTTAAACGTGTCGAGCCCCTTAGTACGGAGCTAACAAATTTCCAGCGGATTTGCGTAAAATGTCTTAAGTTTTAATTGAATTTTCTGGAGAACTTTTTCCGCAGAACTTCTCGCCAAGTGCAAGCGGAAAGATTCGCTGCAGCTCTCCAGGTCAGCGTTCTCCGGTTGCAACGCAAAGTATCTTTTATCTGCGAAGAGCACGACATCGCGCGCCAGGCTCGGCGAGTTGTCGAGTGAAGACAGTAGCGCGTGTTGGTGAACCACCCGAAATCCTCCGGCCACATGCAATGCTTCGAACGTTGGTTTCTATGACTACGTTCGACCCTCTGCCGAGCTACGATACAGTTTTTACCGACGTTGGTGTTTCCAGGAAATTCTCTTAGCTCGTGCGAGCACTTTGTTGGCGCGGTGGTGTGAGCCTCGGCTACTCTTAAGTCGAAGATTGAGCTGCACTCGCGCTCGGCGAGTATCTTTGTATCTTTCAGTACGCCGTGAGTCGGTTCCAATTGGAATTCGGTGCGCTGGCGAAGAGATTGGCGCGACTGGTGGGATTGGTGATACGCTCAGAGAACGGTACTGCAACGGAAAGTGGCCATTTTTGTTTTGTAAGAGAAATTCGCGGTCGGATGGGAAGCACTTCAGAACGAGTAGAGTGCTTGTGACGAGTGGATGTCGCCATTTCGTGCCGTCGCTGTTCGTAAATATCTTGTAGAGCTAATAACAATATTGAAACAGGCCCACATTATCTGGATTACATGTGGAAATTGTGTGTGAAATGTCAACACTGTAAATTAGTTTGGATTTGTGTACTCACTCGGAACGGGAGAAAGGTGTTATCTGTGTTTGTTTTGGAATCAGTGCTGGATTAGCAAACAGTGTCTGACGCGAGGAATTTGTGCAATAATTTTCGCGAGAAAGTCGATGGAAAGATACTTTCGAATGCGACGAGAAGGTCTCGAGTAGTGGAAAACGAACACGCGAGTATTTCGTCCGCCGATGCTTGGTGTCGTTGATTAGTGCAAGAATAAGGCATGCAGAGTCCGTGTGTGTAGCGAAGCTGAACGGATTTTAGTTCCTTGTACTGCGTGTGCAAGTTTTCAGTGCTCCCGATCAGTGGATCGAACCTAGCTAGGAAGTTGTTCGTGGACCGAAAGCAACCGCGGATAAGTTCGCGTTTGCCACCACAGCGGCGACGACGTCCAAAGCGACCACCGATCAGCCTCAGATACTTTTATCTGCGGCCGAATCGACCCCAACTGGTGCAACCCACTCGCCTGCAAATGCAAGTCGCGACCCCAGAACAACATTCGCCGTCATCGCGCCCCACACCACGCCACAGCACTCGCTCCACATCCCGCAGCACAGATAATATTGCGGATTAATTAACTGCCGACAGGATTAAAGTGTTAATTACAAGATTGTCAATTCACCGGTAATCCGAACCCATGTCGTGTCGGGCTAATCATTGAGTGATTCTGCGGTTAATCACACTCGCCAAAGTGTTTCAATTAACGCGCCTGTAACGACGTGTGTTGCTTCGTAACAGTACCAGCGCGAATCTGACCTGTGCCTGGGTGCCAACGAATGTTGTGATTCCGCGGTCCCACGTCCGCGCTATGCGAGCGCCAATTTTGAAAATCGCGTTCCCGTCGGGCAAGTGAACGAACGTGGCACGAGGAATGGATATCCGGGAAATGCAATAACCCGCCCGCCATGTATCTAAATTGTACCTAAATATCTCGTCGACCACGTCCAGTTAATTTTCGCGTGCATGCATCTGAATGAAAAGTGCGGAAAAGCGCTGGCATCGCGGGCAGCCCGGAAAATATGGTGTGCAGTGTCTAAGGTTTCAATTGAATTGGCATTAAGCTGCGGTCTTAGTGCTTAATAGTTTGTTGCGAAGCGATTGGTCCTGGTCACTGAGCCGGCGGTTTGGCTTTTCGCAACAGCGAGCAAATCTGATTATTTATGTGAATGCTACAACGTGCGTGCGAAACGTAACAGATAACTGGATAATTATACTATATATGGGATATTAAATGAAACCAGAGGATTATGTTGGATAAATGGCAGTCGATGAGGATTTACTCGCATAATTCAGCGCTGGACGAAATTGGTTTCGAGTGAAAGATGTAATGAATTTTACTTTAAGAGCTATTTTACCATGCCTGATAACTGCAGATAGGGATTCGGATAACACTAAGGCTTATGGAGGATATGCTATCCTTGTCGTTTATTATTGGTTTATTTCACTTGGTGCAGTGGTTTACATGGAAAACTGCATACAATTTAGACAGAACGTCCTTTTGTTGTTCCTGTGCTACGTTTTAGGACTCAAATTTTATTCATAGATCTTTGAAAAGACAATTATACTCTCTCCTCCACTCGTTTCTACACTTCAGGGATGTCTGTGGTTTGTATCGTTACAAACGCAACGATCTCGAATTTGTGTTCTTTTTGTCTTTTGACGAACGTTGGGTTGAGATGAAAAACTGGAAACGTACTGAAAAAAGTGTAAATTGCGATAAAGAAATTCACATAAATTCCAAAATTCCAGATATCCAAACAAAATTTAAAAAGTGGAAAATTCCAACCCGTTGGCTTGAGAGTGATGCAAATTTCAGATACTTTCATATCGCCGGAATCCAGATTTCTGCCCTTTGGGTTCCTGAGGTTTGCATCGCTGCAAAGACAAAAATCTTCAATTTCGGGATTTTGTCGTGGATTGAGATGAAATAAAGAACGAGAAGAGTGCAAAAAGCGCAATATAATGAAAAAATTGTCAAATATTTTAGTTAAATTATCCACAATATTTAAAATAATGAAATAAATCGAACCCATCGCGTGTGCTACGATGATAAAGCTTCAAATATCTTCATGCTTCGCGTTTTTCGATTGAACCGAATCCTTCTGTCGGACTTTCGGGTATTATTAGTTTTAAGGTGTCTGAAGTTTGCATAACGGCAACCGCAGCAGTGTCGACTTTTATTTTTGATTTTTCATTCATAATTGGTCTGAAATGAAAAACTAATTCAGTGCATGCGAATCAAAATTGAGAAAAATGTACAAAAAAATTGTGTAAAACTATCAAAAGAAGGTGGAAAAATTGCGAACTTTCATCACAACTCATAAATTAAGGAGGTGTCTGAAGTTTGCATCGCTGCTAACGCAACGGTCTATAATTTGTTCGCATTTTGAATTTTCTTTGGGATAATTTGACTGAAATTTTTGTAAATTCTGATTGTTATTTGGAATTATTTGCACTTAAGTAATTTTTTTATTGCAGTCCCTCGTCGAAAATCAAAAAGTAAAAAATATCGAGTCCGTTACATTTTCAACGTAGTGGTCTCATCCTTTTCCACTTCTTTGAATTTGCCCGCGCTTTGACTGAAGTAAAAACAAGAATAGTGTCTGGAGTGTCAAAATGACAAAAAAATAATTGCGAAAATTTCATTGAAATTATACGTAAACATTCAAAAGAGGAAAAAACGCTGCCGTGGCGTTGACATTTAGTTACTGAAAATAAAAATTTGTTTTTATTTTGCAACTTTGATTTTGTCTTCATCTAATTGTTCATTTCCGTCCAATCATCATCAACACAAATCAAAAATTTGACTAAAAAGGATACCTAAAATTCCTATTGTCCAAAACATACAAATAACTCACTGCTAGTACTTAAGTTCGACATTCACAAAATAATGCAACTTGAAGACGCCTGAAGTTTCATTCAGTGTGAATTCATCGGTCTCAAATTTTTTTGACCCTTGATTTTCATCGGCGCTTGCATTTAAATAAAGACTAGTAGAGTTCAGACTTCAACTTCGAGAACAAATTTGAAAATTTCACGCCAATTTCAGAAAAAAAATAAATTTAAAAACGAGACCCGTCCGTTGGCAACGATGCTAACTCCAGATACCTCACAAATGAATATATCTTTGTGGTCTTCCACGCTACAAACTCTGCACAAATGTTGTCTTTTTCCTTCGATTCCAAATACAGGATCAAATTAAATATCGCTCCTTCGGGCAAGACAGCATCCTCTTTTCTAATCGATTTGGAGTCGTTCCGATGGGCAACAGAAATTTGAATGTATTTTTGAGTTTCCCACGTGAAGATTTCAAAATTTTCCCATTCTCTTTCTCCATTCTCAATTCGCCGTGTTAAAAGTTAATATTGTTTCTCTAAAAGTGTTTAAAGTATAGGTGTCTGAAGTTTAAAACGTTAAAAACGCAATGGACTCGATTTTTTTTTGAATTTTTTATTGTTTTTTTTATTTTTGGAAATTTGAATGAAGGGTTTGTCACTTCTTAATATAATTTTGACTCTATCGACACTAGTAGTTTTTCACTTCAATTAAATGATCGAAAATATTGAAACGTGAAAAATTTCGACACTGTTGCGTTTGCAACGATTGGAATGATTCAGAATACTCTGAGGTTGCTCGGTCTTGAATTTTTCCAGTTTTTGATTTTTGTCGGTGATAATACTTTTATAAAGAAATTAATAAAGTGTAATCAAATCAAAATTGCCCAACAAAATTTACAAACACTCTATGCAAATATTGCGTTTAAGAAACTTGAATATGTAAAATCCTGTATCATCACAATATTCCCCCTATATTCCAATATTAATGAGTATTCAAAATAATTCCACATTGAATTTGAAACGATTTGAACTTCAGATAAATTTTGAAAAATCTTCAAAGGCTATAAATGAAAAAATGCATTCGGAAAGGAATTGCACGATCGGCTAATGGGATTGTTTAAATCATTGTGCAGAGTAAAGCTGAATAGTAAATTTCATTTGATATTCCTTCGTCGTGTTATCCCTCTGTCTATGACCGGCCCAGAAATGTCTTAGAGTGCAGGTAACATATGGCACCATATCGACACACACTCCACGTGGAGTCTTCCATACATTTCATATTTAACGACCATTTTCGAAATTTTCTTTTGAATTCGGAATCGACGTATTTATTTTCTAGTCATTTAATTTATTTATTGCTAGATTCATACACAAAGGACATTATTCATAACTTTTTGTTGGCTATATTCGTTAAAAAATGAATTTCAAATTGGTGGTGCCATACAAGGCGATAGGAATGACTTCAAAATTAGGTCTTAGAAGTTTGCATCGTTGCAAACGCTTCGGTCTCCAACTTTCTCTTATTTTTTGATTATTTTTGAGATACATTGGCTTAAAGTTTTGGTAGATCTTATTCGCATTTTTCATTTTTTTTTGCATAGGTCTTCAATTCAGTTGAATCCTTGACTATAAACAAATAGTGTGAAAAATTTGACAGCGTTGCATTTGCACCGATGCAAACATTCGACATGTCATACTTAAAATTTTTCTATTCTCGTCAAAATTAAAAAAAAAAAAGGAATTTGAAAATATTTTAAATAATATTTTAAATATTATTGGTTTTAATTTAGTTTGGAGAGGTGAATCCAAATACGCGCGTTTTGCTGTCAAAATTTTTTGACAGCGAAAATTTTTTGAAAATCTCCAGGAAGAATAATAATCCACCATAATTCGAGTCTTCCATCTTCTTCCCTGTTATAAAACGTTCCGTTTCCTCTGTGGTTTCTCATTGCCTCCCCAAGTTTCATGTGTAAAGGAGGCAGCAAGTATGGTTTTTTCTGGGAGAGTGTCGCATGATATGTTTTATTTCAGAAACTAATTTGGATCTGACCGACAAAAAACATATGCTTGGCACGAAAGTGAACATTCAAACAATAAAAGAGAGTTAAATCGAAAAACATAATTTGTGCAACTCAGTAGTGATGCTAGCAAACATTATTTCAATCGTTTGACAGATAAGTGAATCGCAGTTGCCCTTTAAAGATGCAGTTCATCACGTGATTTTATTACTTACACCGGGATCTACAGTTGATATAGCTTAAGTCAACATAGATCCATAGCTCCTCCTCGACGTTTTGGTTCGTATGCAATCACCAAGTTCTATATGTGCAAAAATGTCTATGATTTCGCGAAGATTCCCTCATTAAAGAGTTGTCTGAAATTCAAATCGATGCAAACGCAAAGGCGTCGATTTTTTTATATTTTTGAATATTTTATGATAATTCAAATGATATTTTTGTAATTTCTTTTTGTTATTTTGAACCACTACTAGTTTTCGGCTTGAGTAAAATCGTCCCAAAATATTGAAAAGTGAAAAAATTCCGCACCGTTGCGTTTCCAACGATGCAAACTTCGGACACCTTATTTTAAGAAGATATCAATTGACCGATATACGTGAGAATTTATTGAAATTTTCGAAAAGAAAAAAATTCGAGACTGTTGCGTTTGTGATGCGAACTTTTGGCAGTTCGATTCTAATCAGTAACATGGTGCCGTGATTTGGTAGAGGATTTCGTGAGATGGAATATTACCTGGTACAACAGGTGATAGGGCACGGGTATATCGAGCCATATCTGCACCAAATAGGAAACTCACGGTCCTCTGATTGTTTGTTTTGCTCGGCGAACATAGAAGACAACGCACATATCTCATCCGCATTTTAAAAATGATCCAGGAACAGGTTGAACCTCCCGGTAAAAAAGGGATCTCCCTTACGAGAAAGTGTCAATCAATGGAAATAAAGTAGCTTTGCACTAAGTTATTTGACAGATCCAGGCAGGTGGCTGAAGTTTGCATTGATTTGCAAACGCAACGGTTAACAGTTTTTTCAGTTTTTGATATTTCTTGAAGATTTGACTCAAGTTGAAACTAAGAGAGAGTGAAACTTAGGAAAATAAATTAAAAAAATTACATCCAAATTATCCAAACAATTGAAAAAATGCCAAATATTGAGCCCATTGGGTTTGCAAAGATGCATACAAACACTTCAGAAACCTACCATAAAGCATTCCTTTTATAATGTCTTACAAAGTTTTCTTTGTACCATTTTTGAGGATATCTATCAGTGAAAAGGCCTTTTCCTTTGATTTTGGATTATGATCTTATACATTCCGTCAGGAGAGGTGGAAAGCGATTTCTCAAATTGAAAAATTGGAAATAACTAAGGGAAAAATATAAAGCGTAGTCTATAAGAGTTGTATTCTGTGTCCTTATTTAACATATTAAAATATTATGATTTACCTTTAGTTACCTTTAGTTGCTTCAAAATATTGTCTGCTATGAAAGAATTAAGGGAAAATTATGAATATTTAATAGAAATACTAATAAAGTCTTTGTTATTTTTAATTTCAATCTGAAAATATGCTTGAGATCCAACGTCTTCCTAGCTCCTACTGCTAGTACTAGAGGTCATGATCGACATGACTTGACATCGATTTGACAGGACCAACTTCTGCCAGAAAGCGGTGACAAAACAATTGTCCATTTCTTGAACTATAAAACAGGAAATTCTGTCTCTTTCTCGAATCTGTCTCTTCCTTGAATCGGCTATAAATTTGATCGTAACTCATCTGACTCAAGCCTGGGCGAGATATGAGATGTGCCAACTTGTATCTTAAGAGAAAAACCAATATTTTATCTGAATATTTATTTATCCCGAGTCCGCCGACTAAATCGTGACTCAATGGTTTACTGAAACTCGCGGGGAAAATATCAATTGCTATTGTAAATTCAAGTATTTATTATTGTACGTGCCAGTGAACACGTTACCCACAATATTTAACTTTGAATATCTTTTATTCAATCAATGGAAAAATGCCGACGTCAATTGAATGCTTTCATGCAAATCAATAAACGTATCACGAAAGAAAGCAATCACAACTCAACGAGAACCTCGTGATGCTTGGCATGCATCAGAGAAATGACGCGGCTGGGTTCAATGTTAAAGGAAAACAAGGAAGATTTAAAGGAAAACCTTGCATTCAGCGGAAGGACTCGAACTTAAGTTTCAATTGAAACAGTATTTCACGGTATTTCTGTTACAGAGACCAAGGTCGGGAATTTGGCTAACTTCAAAATGTCGCTTCCTGCCTTCTCTCATAAAAAAATTTATTTCATATCCTGTCTTTGTTCGAATGAATTTTCGACCCATACTACGCAAACTAACCAAGACAACAGCCATTATATGAACCATAAATTTTTCAAACTTTATTCACCATCCAGGACTAGACGACGTCTAGAATTATCTCATCTCAGATTTCACATCACTATGACGACGACAACATTTGCCGAGTCCTTCCATTTTATTCACTAGCAGCCTGGTGAATTCCCTATAATGCATGTGCTACCACAATCTGAATACAAAGCATTCCGGTTGTCGTCATGATCGATATGTTTCAGGACTCTCTTGTCTGACGAAGTCATGCTGTTCGTATAGAATTGGAGGTTATAAATCCTTTTTTTTGTATGTGCTCCTGTGAAGAGAGTATGGAATTGGAAAACTGGTGAATGGAAGAGCAGCATTACGCGACGATAGAACGGTTGAATTTGCCATGACGTTAGACGATTAGCATAAAAATGGTGTGCAACGAAACGCATCACAGAATAAAAAAGGATTCGCTAACTGTGTGATGGCTGTGCCATAGCATAGTCAACAGCAAACGTACACTATAATGGTGGGTTTTGATTCTAGTGATTGTATGCTTCTGCTGATATCCTCGACTTGAGATTTGAATTATTCAATCGACGTAAAAATAAAAAGGATCAAGTCGTTCAACGCAATATTCATTGCAGTAGTTTTTTGTTGAGGTGTCGTGGAAATGTACTTCTCGACTAAAGTGAAAATATCTTACATTGACGTTTCCCTTTTGCGGTTGATCCTTCGACATAGATTGTTTTGTTGAGAAAACATTTTGAGATTTTTCTTTTCGGCGAAAGACTAAATTGTTAGTAGCCTAAATCGTTTGGCGTGCAGTGGTTCATTGCTTTGATTTTTGACAGTAGATGTTCAGGTGCGCTTAGGCTAAATGAAATAGTCTAATGCATATCCTTTCTTTTAACATAATGGTAAATATTCATGACGGAGCTAATGAGAGGTTGTAAAATGTTGGTAGCTGGTCAGAAAGCGGTGGAAATGGTGTAGTCTGGCATCTGTATTTTCGCAAGCGCCTGAAAAAACCTTAAGAAAGTTTATTTCTGTTCGATTCAATATTTCTTGTTTTTAATATACTTTGTTTAAATTTTTGTGTTTCTTATAGGAACATATTTAAAAAATATTTTCCTTATTTTGTAAACTATAATACTTTAAAAATGCACTATAAAACCTTCTGTTTTTCCAATTTTTTTTTTGTAATTTTTTCTTCGAATTTTTCGTATTATTTTCTTTTTTATCGTTTCGCATAAAGTGTAACGAGTCTTCATTTTTATTTATTCTATCTTTTGTGCTAATAATCCAATTTTTATTTCTGATTTTTTTGTCATTTTGGGTGGATTTGTTATTTGATGTTTGAGCTTTTTTTGGCTTTATTTTGATATTTTAACATATTAAAATATAAATAAAAAAACCAATAAAATGAATGCTATGCTTTCAAGCCTTTTGGATTATTTCCACGCTCTACTTATTATTTATTTCTTTATTCCTTTTGCTTTGTTGATAGTTTTTAAATAACAGCAGTACTAAATAATTAAAAATAAAATAAATTTGACAAATTAAGATGAAGTTGTCTAATTTGTCTGTCAAATTTTTTGCTGAAATTTGAACAAGTAATATTCAAACTAATTGAGTTTCCTCTGCAAGTGTCTCTGACTCAAGCTACATAAATTATTGACACTGTCAAATAATTTTCACAAGGAACAACATACTTTCTTTGAGTTTGCATATCTCAACTTTCCTTTACATTTTTTGAAAATATCAAATTGTTCTTCACGATCTATGTGCTGATCTATGAACTATTTTCATTTGGTTTTCACTAAACCGTGAATTTAATCTTTGGTATTTGTTGAATTTTTTTTTCATTCCCCTAAATTCCCGTTACCGTGGGATACTTCTTATTAGCGAAAATGGGAAAATTTTTTTTTTAGATGTCTGGTCTGTCCGTAATGAGGTAGGTATACCGGACGTTGTCTTTTTTGAGTAGTATCGAGCAGCAATGCTTCTATGAAAAAGAAGTGAACTAGACTTTAATGTTATTTCGAACATGAAAACTGCTTTTTCGAATTGTTGGACTAATCTAGTTCGGTTTGGTTGAGTGAGAATAGTTCGCTTTGCCAATACAAGCGTTTGTTAGCGCGTAAGTGTTGAAACTGATCAGCTGATGATAAGGGCATTTTTTTTGCTAACAGATGTGTTGATTTGACTGTTCGGAGGGAGAGCTGTCATCTATTCACATTGCCGACCCTCATACCCTACACACTTCGGCTCTCTTGTTAAGTTCTTAGTAATACTGAGCATAATTTTTTATTCATTTGATACAAATTAGCCCGGTAGATGTTTATATTAGCATCGCAGCATTGGAAATCATTGAAACCATTTTTCAGACACAAAGTTAAAATCCTTTTTCTTATAATAAAAAAGTCTCCATTTAGAAACAAAAACCCAAAGATCTGCAAGATTTGTCCGCAATCATTTAAATTGTCTAATGCTGGAGCTTAATTTGGCACTCAAATTTATTTGGTTTTTCCACTACTAATAAAGTTATATATCGAATCCCTAAAATATGCACTCCCAGCAATCGAAATATTTCTTTCTAACAATAGAAAAACATCTAGTTGTCGCCACAAGTAATTTATTTGATAACCCTCGCCAACGGGCACTTTCTAAAATCGTCTCTCAAATCATATTGAACCCATCGTAAAAGGGCATTGTCGTGCAATTTCACTCTATTGCAAAGTCTTCTGAATTTCGTAGATAATAAATCTTTGTAACAAATAAAACTTCATGGAATCTTTCGATATTGTCGCCACAAAAGAAACGATAGAGACATTTCGAAAAAAGCGAAGAAAAAGTTAAAACCGAAAGCTTGAGTCGATAAAAGATCTGTCTAACTTTTGGCTCCCGCAGTTATTTCACAATAGCTCTGCACATACGTATATCGTGTCGCAGTATCTAGCCAAAAGTATTAAAGAAATCTAGCAGCAAAGTTCATATGTGTTATCCGTGGAGGAAAAGCCACAAATAAAAGACCTGGAAATTTTTCTACATGGTCCTCCTATGCACACCACTTATATGCCATAAAGACTTCTGATGCTCTCACGATGGTAATAATCACAATATGGTTAAATGAAATGAAGCGAACTAAGTCTCCTAGTGTGTCGAATATAAGTGTTGGATTTGTCCACATGCGAATTGTTTATGGCATATAACCTTCGGTACCATGAGTGGAGCTAAGTTGGATGACGACTGCCACTACGTACGACCGCTGGGATCATGCTGCGAAAAATGTACGAGAGCAGGAGCGAAGGGCGACATGGGGCTCGTAATATGTGAAAATGTTGCGGTGGTCCTGACCCCCCCAAGAGAATGGCTTGACCTGTAAAGTGAATGTGGAGTCTGGCCTTCGGTGATGTGGATAGAATTGTTGACGCTATGTGTGATGAACGATAAGGCTTGTGAAATGTTGGAATTTCGTTTAAGAGTTCCAATCTGGAATATTTTTAGTGCATATTTCATAGTCCTAACGTCTCGCTTCTACGTCTAAGAAACATGAAAGAATAAATTAAATTCAATCCAAAGACTTGAAAGCGACGTGCCAACGTTATTACTTCGGAAGCTCTTGAAGCGATAAAAGGATGCATTATTTGATAATATTACTGGCACTGTGCTCTCGGTATATAATCATCTTTAAATCTTGAATGTACAAACCGTTCTGCTAAGAATATTTTTATAGAAAAATGTAGCTCAGTGCCTATCCACCGATTAATCTAAAAATGCCGAATTAATAGTAAATTTCGTAAAAGTACTAGTATGTTTCCCTTCCGAGTTAGTTAATAGGTGTCAACATTACCCTTTTAATCTCATATTTACTTTTCTATAATGGATTGGACTTGTTGACGTTATTGCGCTTTATAAAATTGTGTTGTAGAAATTTCAAACTCAACTATATTTTGAATAAGCCAACTATGCTCAGCCAGTATATATTGTGGAAATATTTGCGCAGAAACCTCACTTTTATGTCGAATGAACGTAGTAAATCTAAAAAACAAAGTCAAAAAATTGAAATGTATCAAAAATTTCATCATTCATAAGCCAGAGCATAGAATTCCATAAAGAAATATGTAAAACACTACAAATAAGGATCTTCAGCTGCAGTTATCAAGTTATGGTGTCGGCTATCATGGCAATCAATCTGACAACAAAATATTTGCATTTACAGATACTGCAAAACAAACAAACAAAAAAATCCGAGGAAAAACTTGTAGCGTTAAAAGCTTGGATAATTTATATTAACATTCAACCAAAAGAAAATTGGATTCAATTGGATTACAACCCGAATCTCCTAAAATCCTTTGAGTTTTAGATGTCCTTTTCTTTTTCACAAAAATATTGGTTCACTCATAGAACCGATACTGAAAGCAACGCCAAAAACGTCAAAAACTTGAGAAATTTTTAAATATCTTAAAAATTTCCTTATTATTTTTTCCTTTTTTCTTCCCTGAACTTAAGTGGAGTGTCCTTCTATCTTAGAAGGACGCTTCTCTAATAATCAACCATTGCGATCATAGTACGTGTTGAACCCTCGGGTAACCCGCAGGATTCTGCGGGACCACAGAGCCCTAAAAAGCTGATAACGTCGCAACAGCAGCAACAAAACCAGCAACAGGCTCACTCACAGCAACAACAACAGCAGCAGCAGCAGCCGCAACCAACGCAGCCAGCTTCGAAACAGGTAAGTAATTGACCGTTGTGGAGAGGAGAGGCGAGTGAGTCGATCGACACACCTAAAAAGTTCTTGATATATCTTTTGACCTATGAAAGATACATCAAGATTGAAAATAAACAAATTTCAATATTTGCGTAAGTTGCACAATGACATATTGAACGTAGACCTTAACAAAATTATTTTTTTCTTTGTCGGGAAAATGTTCGCTTAGAAAATTCAATTTTGAATTTCTTCATGTCCACACTACATTTAATAAGAATCGTTTCAAGTTCTATATGTTTGACTACCCACTCCAAATCTCATGAGTGAGTAGTCAAAATTATGTCAAATCCAATTATTGTGTACAATTTTCTTAATTAAATGTTTACCGTATGATAATCCGTCGTTCTATGAAATTTTTAAGTTCTTTTGTTATTGATCCCTTTTTATATTAGCATCTAATATTTATCGCATTTATTTTCATTCACAAACATTCGCATCGCATTGAATTCAGTAGAATTCAGAATTTTTCACAAAAGTTTTTCTCTAAAGCCCTTATTCGCCGAGGCCAAAAATTGCTTCAAAACCAGTAATCTGACGTTTTGTCGATGCAAACGGTCTGGAAATTTTAGTCCATTTTGATTTTTTTTTTTTTTTTTTGGATTTTGGACTCATTTTTTGACTATTTCATATGTTGTATTAGTACCATAGCCGTCAATTGAATTGAAGGAAAACACCGCTGAATCAAACTCATGAAAAAGACAGAGATATAGATCGACGTTGAGAGAAGGGTGACTTAAGGGATACTTTTTGAATAAAGCCGATCATTATAAATTAGGCGTTGTATATCAATGCTTCGAATTCCAAGAAGGAAAAGTCAAAACTGTCAAAAATGTGCCAGATGTACTTCAATTTTGGTTGGACTATTATGACCAAACTCAAGTCTCCTTTACTTTTGGTCGCGCTGTGTTGACTCTAACTTATTCTAGGTGACATGAAAAATTTCGGTCGAAAATATGTTTCCGATAAGATCAATTTTCTCCATGGACACATTTTTGAGCCTATCGACAAAATATTCTTTTAATTCCTCCTAGTAACAAAGCTATTAGTCGCAACAGTATCTGATTGAGATTGAATCTCTTTGCGTCCTCTCACCTTTAAATATAATCAGATTGCAATGGAATGTTCCTTGAATAGTTTATTTTAGTTGTCAGGTTAACCGGAAATCAAACAATATTGAGTTATTTAAACCGCATTTCCAGTCGTAAATGTTTCAAGGGAAAGTATCAAATGCCGCAAGCAAGGTTCATATGTATACCCATGTCACCCTTTTACCTTTTTAATCTAGTACCCTAATTATCCAACACTGTTACAGCGTCAGGACATAGCATTAGCCGACCCTTGTTCTCCGTTTTATTTTTTCGGGCTCAAAAAGTCGATTTAACACGAATAATAACATCTAAATGCAGACAACCCCCGATATATTTAATTAACCCTTGTGGTTTTTCCTCTACTTACCTTAGCTACCCCCATTCAGTTCGCTGAGAGAGGTGACAGAGAGGGTGATTTCATTGCATAAAGGCTATCGGCCGTTACCAATAATAAATCTTAAGAGCCATATCAAATGGCGTGAGATACGCTCTATCTTCGTACACATATCTTATATCACATATCGTATGTTGTCTAGATAATGTGGTGTGTGCACGTTTGACAATAACAGGATATTGTCGTTTTCAACTGCCTGCCAAAAACTATTAAAACAGCCGGCGTCGTTGACGACGGATAAGACGAGGGAAAAATAAGTCTGGAAACGATATGAAGGGAGGGAGAGGTGGCTGAAGAAGTGAATTATACTGGAGTGCAACTCTCCCCTGTGTTTTTCTTTCATTGTGAATCCATTCACACCGCTCCTGGGCTGACGGAGGGCCTTGCATGCACGGGATATGTCATGCTGTTCCTTATTGAAGGGTAATCGTACGCGTGACCGGATTTGAACACAGGCGCCCAATGTGGCTAACAACCGTGACTACTATTAAGTATCGTCGACGTTGGTTGTCGTTTGATATTGTTATCGTTGTCGTCGTCATCGTCGAAAAGGACTTCTTCGTCAAAGGAATACTCGTATAATAACGGACAATCGTTTGTTATTCAGTGAGGTGAAAATGTTTTGGAGGGACGAAAAAACTCTAAATAATTCAGTGTAGAGCTCTGGGGTGATATTTCGAAGGGATGGAGTGCGTTGATGGTGTTAATAGTGCAATATTGCAGAGCACGAAATCTTGTCATTGAGTCCTTTTGAAAATTGACTTAACTAATCATCGATTTAGGCCGATGTGACGCTGCCAAAATTTATGATCCAGAAAAATTCTGATGTTCATCGAAGCGCATTTCTGCTTTGTATATTTTAGATTAGAATCCACGGTTCTTCCGGATTTCTGACGGTTTCCTTGCCTAGAACGGATGGTGGTCGGATCAGTTTCCTATTGAAGATGAAAATATTCTCAATCTGTTCAAATCGCAGATCCTTTTCACGTTGGAGTAAACGACTACAAAGTGAACATTGAAACATATGTTTCATTTTTGGGTTTGGACAGGGTAATGCCAGCATGTAATGAGTAGTATCCAAAAGATAAAGGCGTGTGAAAATGTTAGATAAAACGATAAATACTTTTCAGTTCCTTTTAAGGAAAAGATTAAGATTTTTCGAAAAATCGTCTCATATCGAGAGCGAATTTGAAGATCGAGCATTAACTGTGTTATCGCTCTGACAGAATGTTCCATGCCTTTCAACGTTCTTCTCGGATTTTCTTGGAAAAATCCAAAAAGCGGAGGGCTTTCTAAACTCTTCTGAACGTCTCCATTGGAAAGGTTCATCCAATGGAAGTAGGATGGGCTAGGAAGTCTTTTTGGAAGTTTAGAATGCTACCAAATTCGGTTTACTAATGTCGAGAGTCGTCCGGCATGGGTCCATCAATGATTAATTGTTTCTCTATAAAAACCTCCGCTAATTCAACTGAATCAGTTTTGCTTGATAAGGTCTCGCAGGACGAACACATCGATGTTCCGTGTACTGTCAAATAGAAAATCAGATATAAAATGCATCTGTAGATCCCTAATCAATCAGTCAAAATAATGGTAGCTTCATCACATCAGGTAAAATTACTCAGGACGTTCACACAGGAACGTAACGCCTAAGTAAGATACTGATCTGTTATTCAACTTTGCGCTAAAAAAATAATCCAATAGACTTCAGCCAGCTAATATCAGTCGATTTGGTCTTCATATTCAAAGTAAGTCAAATTTTATTTAACCTATGATTAAATTAAAAAAGACTGAACAAAATTTTCGACTAGTTAAATTGATACCAAAAAATTGCAAACAATTCCTACCTCGTCAGTTCCAACGGCAAATTTTTTTCACTCCGTTTACTAAAGCAAGGAAACAGGAGCTGAGCAGGAGTGTTCTTTGTCGTTATACGATTATATCCTTCACCCATTCACGTTGCTATGAAATGAAGAGTTCACATTGTACACAAGCAGTACTCAAGGCGGAAAAGGAGTGCCTACTTTATGTGCACCCTCTTATGTTGTATGTGAAGATAAAGCTTGACTGCTAACGTTGAGCATATTCACCATTGCGTATATGAGCTCGTTTTTTCGATCATCAGAATCGACGAGGGATAGTAATAATGGGCTCTTAGCAACCCCTTAAATTCAACCATGCGGTAATAACCCATTCGCATGCAAAGTGCATAATGGAAATCCTTTGAAACCTTTTTTTTTACTTTAGTAGTCCTCACACTCTGCTGAATGAGTTGACGAATGGAAGTTGGAAAATGAAAGTACGGAAGGATTAAAAGGGGTTTGGAGGATGGCTGGCTATGTTTTTCGTACACAATGGAATATACGCTGCGCAAGGGTATATTTAATGCTGATAAAAATGAAATTTCCGAGGTTTTTTCGATGTAAGTCTCGCAAAAATGCATTTAATTCAATTAGGTTTTAAAGTTAAATTAAAAATCCGATAAGGGTCACGCAAAGTTCCTCCAGAAAGTTCAAAAATATAATTGTGTTAATTGAACATCTTAAAAAAAAAATAAGTGCTGGCATTCTAAGCAACACGTCCTAGGTTCAATTCCTGTTGTGTTTAGTAGCTTCAATCAACAAAAAATACTCAAAACTTCATCCTTATCAATGTTCTTTGTCTTCAAGGACCTACATTACCACACATACCCTTTACACGTCTGGTTTACGTCGATTTTCTCGTTTAGGAGAAGGTTTGGGTTAGGTTTAGGTTGACAGCTGGTTGACAGTTAAAATTGCCAACTATTGTACAAAATAATTCTTTTAGTTTCGAGATGCATTTTTGAAATTAAATTGAAAAACGTCAAGTATAATTTGCAGCTGATTCCTTCTTCAGTTTTCCGGACAGTGTTCAGAAAAGTTTACGTATCAGACTATGTCTAATTATTACGCTCAAAAAGAGGGTGCAAAATTGTCCTGGACTTACGCCTTTCAGGGCTTATATGAAAGGCCGGCACTTACAGGAAACCTTCAAATTAGCTCTACAGTAAACCACTCTCTAGGAACAAACACTTAATCCGCCTACGTACTTGCAATCTTGCATCCTTCGCCACAAACACACTCTGGTTCAAACAACCCTCAACATACATCATATCTCGATTTCATTTTGTAATTGAAGTGAATACTGAATGTTGCAAAATTAGAGGGTAATCAGCCTTATGCTTCAGGCATAGGATTACTTACCCTCTCTTATTGCTCAAGCATATAGGTGTATACAATACAGAGTATCCTCTGCATTCGAAGCGACTCGACCCCATGGACTCCTGTCTAAAATATGTAATTTAGCCAGGACTCGGCGCTTATGCATGCATACGTAACTACGAAATGGAACAAACAATTGTATTTACTAGGAGGAGATCTGGAATAGGAATATTGAATGTATGTCGTACCATTATTATCTATTTCGTCCTGCAACCATGCGTGCATTTTGCGAACGTAGCCATACCAAAGTAATACGTGCAGTACTCGTATCCATCAGTTGATGTTTCGTATCCCTCTAATAAATCCCTTCTGGACTTTTGGTAGCTTACCGCTTAGTCTGGATGAAGGGGTGAATTAATTATGTTGTTGTGAAACCGTTTCACTATTGAAAATGTTACCATAGAAGCAAAGTGGATTCTGGGAAGGGAAAGCCTACGTAAGGATAACGGTGGCAATGGCAACAGCAATGATTAAAGTCAGAAGTGTACGTCCAAAAGGTAGAGGGTGGTTTTTTTGGTCCACATGCTCTATTGTGATTCTGATGACTTCACTGTGAAATATGTTATTGCAACATGTGTCCAAACGTTTATTAGTTTTGAAGGATCATATTCTTTGTATCCGACCACTACTCGTGCTATCAATGTGAACGACGTGGCCAGCCACGCTCTATTGTTTAGGGAGTGTGCATGGTAGTTGATTTAGGATTTGCGAAGCGAATATGCTAATAAAATCCTTCAAATTCCGTAGCGGGAACATGCGGGAAATTGTGAAAGGATGAAGTGGCAACTTTGAGTAAGGGAGAAATTAATTAGATATGCCTTGTTAAGATTGGGTGGGTGGATGCAAGGCTTTCAACAATTCTAAGGAATATATTGCAGAATAAGTGACTGCAGCTTTATTGAAATTTGATTGACACAAGCCTATTCGTTATCATATGTTGCTTTGATGAGAGGATGTGTTTGGAACCTAGGTAGTGAATTGATATTGTTTGGCAATTTTTACGCTACATTCATTCTTTATTGGCACTGTAAGATTCTTTCTAGTAACATTTGTGCTAGAACTCTGATTTTAAAGGGTGTTGGAGCCACTGAGTTACGAGAGGAAGATACGTGACGAGATTTCCTTAGAGCTTTACATGATTTTCATTATTATATAGAAAGTCCATACCGCAGAGTTACCGTATTGTTTTAAAACCACTATTACGGACTAGTTTAATGTTAATGTCAGATTTTGATACATTTCTTCTAGTTTATTGGTATTTGTTCTGTATTTTTAGTTGCTGACAGGTTGATTTCTTGCTTATGTCTAGAGTTCTAAATGAACTCTCCTTTGTTTAATAATTTAGTTCAGAATTATTTCTCCATTATTCAATGCTAGCTAATTTTTGTGATAAGTTACTGTCAGTTGCTTTGATAGAGAAATTCTAGCAAAAACTTTTACCAGGCTGACATCTAACTTAAAATTATTATTTTTTTTTTTTACCTAAGACCTGTATAATACTAGTCAACCTAGGTAGATCCATGGATTCATGGAAGACTCATAATAAAAGTTTTTCATAGGCTTCATATAGCAGTACTGGCTTTTTTGATAAGGTTTACTTTGAAAGGTTTCGCAAGTTTGTCCATAAGGCTAATAACAGCTCATTTATTCATTATTCTGAAGGAAAAGATGTAGAATTTGTTCAGGGTCGTATTAACTCTTATGGAACATAGCGCTTTGGTCTAATGTGAGGGCTCCGTAGATGCTGATAGGTCGAATACTCATTTCATGGATGAACATCTTTTTTCGAGAATTCATGGGAGATTATGGGAGACATGGGAGGACGTGAATAGCTTGGTGCTTTTGTGCTCGGTATGGTTTTTGAAAGTAAGTTAGTTTTGGACAAAAGTGTCGTCCGATCGGGATTTAAACCTGAGTAAGTCAGATCTTCGGGCCAGGTCTTTTTGGCAGACATACGTTTCCTTCTGCCATGGTATTCTATGGATTGATTTCAATTTTCCACCGTAAAGGTACTCGTAGATTTTTTCCAGCATTTCCTTTAGTTCTAAGATGACCAGGTGAGCGTTCCTGCGGGGTATATAGGAACAGGTTTCGTTGGCAAACGTTGCAAGTTTGTAGTTTTGGTCTGTTGGTATGTCGGACGTTTGTATATTAAAAAGTGTGGGATTGACTCATGAGCCTTATGGATCTCCTGCAGGAACTGTTTTCGTAGTGGATGTTAACCCCTCAACTTTCACCTGGATAGGGCAAACGTTGTTTTGGTACTTTTATCGCATCACATGAGGTTTTAAGTTGTGTTGATTGAACCAGCCTTGCTGGTTCTCAACTGATACATTCTAATGCTAATCTGGCTTCTGAATTTCCAATTCTAAGGTCGATTACCAAACTCACATTAAATCTTTAGTTCGTAAGCATCTGAATGTGTTTTTACTCATCCGGGAATTTTGATTAAATTAATTCTCTTTACATTGTTATTGTGTGTTCCCTCAACTGAGAACTTAATTTTGATTCTTTCTTGCCCATTGTAAGAATCTATCTCTCGAATGATGTATCGTGTGAATGATATAGAAAAATTGTTTGAAAAAGTTGCTTAACGAGCTCTCTGGAACTGTCTCGATAATCACCTGACGAATCCACTTAATATTGACAATTGATTGAAACAACTCACAAGGATATAAAAACTAACATCAATTTACTTGACTTAAAAATCTAACGTCTAACAATAGTGATTAGTAATCAGTTAGATGGCTATTATTCCTTTTCCTGCGTCACAACCCTTTCGGAAATTTTCAACAATGGTTTCCACTTATCCTTTACGAGCTGCCGTCAATTGATCTGAAGAAAACATATTTGCATTCAAAACGCAAATCATTCGAATTCAAATCTATCTGTCTACAATCAATTCCTGCACATATCTCAAGCATTGCTATGATTTCTCAGGCAATTTATTCTAATCTCCTCAAATACGAATATTGACCGAATGTGAGTATCTATCATAAATGCAAAACCCATATCCTTCGACTGTATGACGATGATACTTCAACTATCGCTGCTCAATTGCATTCCCATTTAAGTGCAGGATGGTATATCAACATATAAATATTACATACGGGGCACAAACATCTGCAAGCATTGCATATATGAATGCTCGCTCCTGCACTCAATGCTTTTTGAATTATTTGATTTGATTTGATCAGGAGATTCCATTCAGGATCAGCAGTCGAAGCATCAAAACAGCATAATAGCAGCAAAACCCAACATTACTACTGTACACAGTTGAAGCATCATCCCAATATTCACTGACTCTATAGATCTGGAATAGAGTGTCCTATTTACATCTTCCCGTAACAACCACTCACTGCACCCTCACAATATTTTAGATTTATTCAATTTTCTACAAATATTTTATCCTCTGCTTTTTGACTAAGGCTGCAAAGAGACGAGGAGAGAGAGGGACGAGCTTGTTGGGTGTGAGTTTTATGGATGATTCATAGGTTTTATGCAGGATATTTCATTTGGAAAATTCTTGTTGGTAGTCATCGTTAGTTGCATATTAAGTGAATTCTGAATTCACTTTTTCTGACGTGCAATATGGACTAGAGGATACATATGAAATGCATCTCGGAATTTCTCATGCATGTAATTGATGCTGATGAGATTACAAATATTTGAAATATATGTGCGGATGTTTTGGAAAAATGAATTCGTAACGAGCGTGGGTGTTGTTTTTTTAGTCTTTATACTGAATTTTTGAATCCTTGGGACTAGAATTAATTTTAAGCTTCGAAACGATAGTAAAGTGATGACCCCGACTGGGTTTCTAGAAAGTCAAAATCGTATTTTGACATTGGCAGATTTATTGTATTTTGTTATGTTTGTCGCAGCAGCGACATTTACTCAAATCACTAAAATGTTTTGTTATATTTAAAATATTAAAACATCGCTGGGTAAATATCAGGATTTCTTGTTTGTGTTTTATTGATACTTTTTTCAAAAAAGTAGAGAAAAAATTTTCAAAAAGATGCCTTTATGCCTTTAAATTGCTCTCCCTATAAAATATCACTTGGTGGGATTGTTCAGATATTGCATTGTAGAGATCGAAGGGTACTTACTTTTTAGTTTAAAAATGAAACGATTAGTATGCAAGGATTGTTAAAATATTCTTTTGAATTCTTATGTTATTGTCAAAAAATTTGGAAAAACTTTTAAGTTAATATATTCGTTTCCGAAGACATAAATGATGAATAATTCTACAATAGCGTCAATCCTTGATGAATAATCCTAGTAAAAGCCGAGTGATGGGCCGAATAATTTTCCATGGAGAAAAGTCAATAATTTTCTTTGCAAGCAAATGAAGTAAATTTACTTAAATGTATATCCCGTCTGTTATTGGCTCTCCGAACTATACAATTTCCCGAAATCGTTAACTTTTTCCTTTGCCTCACTATTTATTATTTGGCAAAGTTATAAGAGTCGTCGTAAAAGTGAAGTTGTTGTTATTTTTCGCTGAATGTAATGCCTTAACTTTAGTACAACTATTAAGCGCTACCCTACCCTAGCTGGCGTCTCTACGAAGTATATTCTGTCTAATTTTATGATGGTTTGTTGCATTGATCATAAATGTAGATACAAAACTTCCGACATAAACATTTCAAACAAAATTCATTCCATTACACATGTCTTCCTTTATGTGTGCATGATTACAATTTGAGCATTCCGCGCGGCAACAACAAACGCTTCACACGGTACTCGTCATGTGTGTAAAAGAAAGGAGAGGGTAGTGTAAGCGGACGAGGGAGGAAGCTTTAGCATGTACTGAGTTGTGCGGTGATGATGTGGAGGATGTAATTTGAAATTAAATTAGTCTAAACTTCCGGAATAGTTTTAATTATTGCTTTTATAGCCTTTCAATATCTGAAACGTTTCATTTGGAACATGTTGCATGTTTACGGATCTCATCATAATCATTTTGCCGCATGCCTTGCTATTTGTTTGTGGCATGTGTATTTGTGCAATTTATTAAAACGATAGAGTTCAAATATATCTTTGTAACATGTACATTATGCTCCGTGTGTTACATGTGAACATTGTGCATATTGGAACAGCGGGGAAATAGGAATATTGGTACTGTACAGTGCACTACACTACACATGTCATGTGAAAATGAAGAGGAAAATAACGAGAAAATTGTCGGTTTATTTAATGGATTTTCACTCTGATGCTATTATTACTGTTAATGATGTTCAGAACTATAAAGTTTCCATTAATCTTAACTTTATTGCATGCGAAGGTTGGTTTTCCCAAGAAAAGTGTATTCGCATTGTTTGATTCATTCAGTGCTTTGTTATTATTAGCGTCATTATTAGCGGGCACGTGTATTTTCAGTCTTAACTGCATACAATTGGTATATAATAGTATCCTGACTTCCGTGATCGCGAAACACGCGTCGTCACACGTGCACCCATTCCAAACTTGAGAGAAGCATCGTCGGCATGTTTCCGCGAGTATAAGTGCGCTTTCAACACAATGCTTAGTTGAAAAAGCCAAACGTTGACCAAATGTCAAAAGGAATCGCGGTTCACCATTCCATCGGCCGGACCTCCAGATAGGCCTCCTCGATCTTCGATCGCGAAGAAAAAAATAGATAACCTTTGTAGTAACCTCTTGTCTCTCTATTCTTTCCAGAGATTTTCCATGGCGATGCAATTTGTCATGACATAAAAAGCCTACCTCGAAGTAATGTCACAGACAGATCAAGTTTTCTAGATTAAGGATGTATGTTATGGGTAATCCAGCAAACTTCTGGGAGTTTCACTTTCAATGCGCAAATAGGTTTTAGCACTCGATCACAAAAATTATATTATTCGTTCATTTAATAAATCAAAATATTTTTGACTTTTGGCAGTCATCTTACAAGTTAGTTGCTGTCGTTTCATGAACATTTACGTTCACTGTGCTTGCAAATGATTAAAAAATAATTCATTGAAAGCATTATCTATCCCAAGTCGCATTTGAAAGACTAATCTTTTTGAGTCCTCCACAAAACTATCCACTGGGTGGCACATTTGCCGGAAAAAACCTCCATTCGGATAAACCATGAGTGCGATTAACATAAAGTAAGAAAAGAGCTCCTATTTGAAACGAAAAAATTTTTTCTGGGTTTGTAACCGTGTGCCACTTCGTTACAAGGATCCTTTCATATGATAGCGTTCGTTAAATGGTAAAACATTAAATGAATACAAATAAAGGTTAATATTTATTGAAAAGTTTTGTAAGCGAACGATTTTCAATGATAACGAAAACTGTCAAATTGGCAGGTAAAGTGATGGCTATCGATTTTGAGAAGCAAAAAGAAAGGATAGGTCAATTGGATCGTACTGTGTGTCTTCACCACATCGCTGAAAAATTAGCTTTCATTTTAAAAGGACAAAAAAAACTTTTTTTTCATCATGCTTGCGTGTTTCGATCGCCAAAGATGCTAAATAGGACGCCAGATAATTTTTACGGTGGTATTGGCTTCCAAACGCATTTTTGTTTATGAAAACTTGATTTTGCGATGTATATATTTTAGGTGTCTGAAGTTTGTTTCGTTTTGTCGTCTTTGTACTGTCACCGCTATAAAATTTTCTAACCGATAGTGGCAATTCAAATATTCGACTGAAATTCGACACAAAACAAAAAAAAAAACATTCAAAAAATGAAAAAAATTGGAGACCATTGCGTTTGCAAGGGTGCAAACTTTTGACGCCTCAACAGTCTCGGGGTCAACGCCAACAAACTCGGGTTCAGACCAATATTTTGCCCAAATGTTGTTATAGTCAGGCCAAAGCATGGATCCGTCAACCCTTCGGCGTCCACAGCGCTAGAGCAATATTATGTTGGATCTGAATAACTAATCGTCATCCATCAATCAAACCAATCACACAGGACATAAATATCTTCCTAGATTTACTAGTTAAGAAACCTAACCTAGTAAATTGACAATTCATCATCATCTTTCTGTTATGCCGGCCGACTTGATAGTCTTGAACAACGCGTTTCAGTGAGTTCAGAATTTTGATTATGTTGTATGTCTCCATTTTTGGGAGGGCTGCCTCAGATGTAGCTTGAAGTGACAGTCCCTGAAGACGGTGGTCGAACCCGATCAGCCAGTTTTTCAAAAGACAAAGTCCGAAACACAGCTTCCATTTAGTTAGAGCCAAACCAGCGGCAGGTGGAATATTTTGTTAAATCGTCCATGAGCTCATCCTTAGGCTCAATGAAGCTTAGATTTGACTGTGGTACGTGAGTAGAGTGCCATAAATATCGCCGAGTGCAGAAGGTTATGCGACCACCCCCTTATTATTCCCAGAGAATTACATTAATATAGAGAATTTTTAATGTCTTTAAAATTAAGAAAAAATATTCACTTTGAAAATGAATGAAAAATGATGTGTGCGATGTCTTGCTATTTGTTTTTTTCTTCTGAAATTGATTCTATTCAATTAAATTTAAATAAATAAAATTAATTTGTGATAAAAAAACGTTATAAAATAATTGCATCTAGCAAATAAAATTGAACTTTTTCTTGTTACAATTGTCATAATATTATTTTAAATTAATATTATTATTTGATCTTCTTTTCAGGTGAGTACCGAAATTTGGATAAGGGTTATGATTCTTGCGTAAGTAGATTTATTTTCCAATTGAAAACAGTGAATTTACTTGGCTTTAGTTTAGTTTATTGAATTTCTACCAGCGAACTGGCCGTCCTTTCCTTCAGAATCAATAAATTCCTTGAGGCTTGCACATTAAAATTAAAATTGAATTTAGTTTTAAGTATAGTTTGTTGCGAATCCTACTAGCAAAGCCGCCGTCAGCGATTTCTTTCAAAATGCTATGGTACCAGATCCAGAATAAGTACAGAAGGTTATTCCTGTAAACAACACAAAAATTCTAGTACACAAGTAGAACTATTATTAGTAGGATTATTTTTTTAAACAGATCAGACCGTAATTTAATCCAGTGGAATCCTAATCCAAAGCAAATTCAACCATAAATTTATAGCATTGCAGGTTGACTTAGAATGGAATTAGACAGATTGCATAGAATGGGGTCTCCTGATGGTGGGCCCTGGTATACTTCATTTATTTCGTATATGTTAACTGATTCTTGCATTCTGCGTGTCTCCGCAGAATATTGAACTATCAAGTCCTTGGGAAACACTTTTAAATCTTACCGAAAGAAACCTTCAGGGACTTAATATGGATATAAACGAAAAGGAGTGGAAAAACAAAAGTATTTATGGGAAAAGGATTGTGAGGCATAGCACAATAGCACAATATCAAATATATTTAATTAAAAGATTGTTAATAGTAATTAAAACTACGAAAGATTCTTCACGCTCTGCGGGTGAAAAAATTAAACAGAAATTAAACACAACTCAGTACTTTGTAGTAGAAGTAGATGTAGTAGATTTTTCAAACATTTGATGTGAGAAATTCATTTAGGTAGTTGGTCTTCAGGGTTACTATATCTATATAAAAACAAGCAGACCTATATTATAGTTTATTGCAACGCCTAAAGGCATCCCAACGCTGAAAACAATGTAACTTTTTTTCTCTGTAGCACTATCAATCTATTATAAACTACTCCATAATACTTTTTATAGACAAATAGACCATGCTAGGACCTTGTTAGGAAATGATTAGTTAAAAAAGTTAAAAGCCACCAATATGCAAAATGGTTTATTACTTCTACTCTCAATAGTATCAGTTGTGCGTTAAAAAAAATTTATTATCTGCAGAATTTTGCGTCAAAAAATGCACTTAAAAATGTCCTAAATCTTAATTTCTGCTGATTAGTGAAGTACCTTTTATAAGTGTCTGCCGTGACAAAAATATTTTATCGCTGTCATCCAGGCTTTACAGCTCATTCCTGGCTTTGGTCTTCGGGTATGTTGCCTCTTTGCCTACCTCGATTATTTTTGATTGTGTCCTCTAATATCGCATCTAAACAACTTTCTATTATCTTCGTTGTTATGCTGTTCTTGAGTTTTAATTTGATTTTTCCCACGTATACTTTTCTTAAAGTTTTTCTGTCGTGGACAGCGACAACTGCATTTGACATAGTCTTCAGGACACAAGTGATGCCCAGACAGAAAATACGTTGAATATTTTCAAATCTCTAAAAACTATCTTTCTATGTATCTATCTCTTTAAACTTTTTCGTCAGCAGTTTGGATTTGGACCACAACATTTTCCATCTGTAGGTGTTACCATCAGCTGAGATTAACTTTTAACCTCCGTGTCCTACCGGCCCAACAATTTATGGTGAAAAGTACCACTCATCTCTGTAACCTGCAAGATCCTCTAGCAAAGTTCGTTGATTGGTTGTGCGGTCATTTCCATTTCACTCAAATCCAAGGTATTTCATTTTATTGCCCTTAAATTAAAATTTTTTTTTGCGGAGGACGCGTAGCAAGTTTATAGAACTATAGTCAATCCTGAATGACCACTTCGCTTGTGTTTCCAACTAAAGCCGCAGAAAACTCGTATTGCCTTTCCTCTTTTATCAACTTTCGCGACTGTGAGCGGCCCTTACCTGGAGGCAGCAGGAACTTAGTAGCAAAGATATGACTAGAAATAAATTGTTGATAAGCACTCTTCAAGGCTATTGGTAAAACCTGCAAAATCAATCCAACCATTAATCCTGCGAAAATTTTTTACATTATATTTTTACGATATTAAACAACATTTTAAATACCCCACCCCGTTCTGATCTCACACAACAATGATCGCACAACCCTTATTAGCATTCTATGAAATTATCAGAGTTTCAGGAACGCTTGAACGCACTCGCAGTTCCATGAATAAATTCACGTGGTAGTCACATCAAATTATCACGTGTGATTTCTGATATATAAAAATGTAAGATAACCTTGCGAAAAAGTCGAAATTCAGTCTTTTTTCATATAAATAGAATTAATTGGGAGACATAAACTTTATCAGAATAAGTTAAGTGCCCACTCAATACTTTTTTGTGTGTGTTGTGTTAAAAACAAATAAATAAAAGAAAATTTTTGATAAGTTGCCTGCAATTGAAATAAATCCGCGCCGAAATGAAAACGATATCTTAAGATAGAGATCTTTCAATTTCAAGTGTTATGACTTGCTCTTGAATCAATGATCGGTTGAAGAAGTCTTTGTAGGTGTTTTTTTTTTCGCTCGTTCTTCTTCTTCTCAGTTTGTTTTATTACCACTGAAGTGTTTGATGATTCTCTACAAGTGTATCGAGTATGGAGGAAAGAAACGAAGGACGATGTTGACCCGTGTTACGATTTCTCATCGCACTTTAAATATTTTCATTTTGTCTTGAAGTTTTTGTTATTGAGAGAAAATGATAGCACGTTTGAGATGGAGTGAATGTATGTGGCATGCGGGAAGTTCTTTGGACTCATGACAGGATTAACATTTATGAGCAAAGGTACATGATTGTCTCGAAGGTATTCGAATTGCATGTTATGTGAAACTATTTCAGCACAAATCGTAAGTTATTGAGCGCCCAAATAAGTATCTCAGTGTCGGTAAGCTTTTATTGTCACACAATTTCATAGTTCAGGACATATTTTACTTAATTTAGGGGAGTTCTCGTTTTTTTTTGACCTTAATATGCACGTGAATGTTCGCATTACCATAAATGTCACCTCATAAAACTCTGAGCTATAACTCATGCAGATTTCCCTTGGATTCGCGTGAAAACTGGTCACACCCTCGTCAAAATTTGCAATTCGCGATCCGCTCGTTCTAATGTAAACTACCAACGCGCGAGTCTGCTCTCAAGGAGCCAATTTATCGACAATAACTTATTTAATTCCATCATTCCCTTCCCACCAGGCATTCTCACACCTGCCGATACGATAACGCGTCTTTGTTTTCCTTGCGCCTATTTTTTCCATTTTCTCTGTGTTGGATGCAGAGGCGAAGAAAAAGAAGAAAAAAATTAATTCCACAAAAATTAGTGTATAAAATTATCCAATTACAGTTCCACGTAAGTAACTAATCATCACGCGCTTCGGCTTCAGCTTCTAATGCGATACAATGCAAACTTCTGGCTGGGTAGGAACGAAAATCATACGTAAAAAAGCAGTTTTCTTGCTGTTGCCGCCCCTCTCACCTGGTCTGTTGCGCTGGATCGGCTGCTGGTGCTTCTCCATCGTGGCGAACCTTCTTTCTGCACCGGCATTCATTTTACCTCATTTAATAAATTCTTCACGACGTTGTAAGCACGCAACGAATCGTGAATAATAATAACGTTGTATGAGCTGTGAAACGACGGGTTATGGCGGACGGAGTTGATGGTGCTGATGAAGACGAGGACGAGGACGAGGATGAGGAGGGCAGCTAGGAAGGTGGGAAGGCAGAGGAGCAGGATCGGGATGGAGTGAAACCTCTTCTCGACTCGCTGTGGATTCTCGTGGATATTAAGTCGTGACTTTACAAAATTATTTTCAATTAGAGCCCCATGCTTTGTTACCTACCACCGGCAGTTGCCGGCAGATTTGGTTCGGTCTGATGAAGGTTGCAGGGTCTTCTTCTGCTTCCACTTCTTGTTCATCCATTGCGGCCACTACAACTCGCAATTGAATAGCGACCAGAAAAAATTATACTACTCATACATTTATGGCAAGGAGAGAAACCTCCAAGTTTTTCCACGTTGTTCATAATGTTAGGTTCGTTTCGGTTCGGTTCTGTTTTGGAGGTTGTATTTATGGTATACGCTCAATAATTGCCTCGTCGCTGTAGACGATATGATGAAGGCCATTGCAAACCAGGCACTTAAGAGCCTCTGGAGAGTGCCTGAATTCTCAAAAGCATTCCATGTACTTGAATTAAGCATGACTACTTAGTAGAGTAGCAATGATTGCTATCAAGAATATCGCGATGGACGTTTTTAAGTAAGGCTGGAAGGTAGTGCTGAATTTTAGTTGAAGGAAAAAAAATGTTACCAGAGCTGCCAGCCCGCTCGGATAATTTAGTATTCACGGCTGAAAACCGATTGTGGGAAAATGAAATTGCCATTAGTCCTGTTCTAAAGTACGTTGAACTGTGTTAGGTACTGGCGGTTATAATTGAAACAAAAAAACCCTTGATTTTCAACTTGCTTCATTACTCATACCTAGGTGTGCTACTATATTGTATACCAACATAATACTGATACCATAAAGGGAATTCAGAACTCTGGCATACTCTAATCTCAGTGACAAATATTGAAACACTTTTAAACCAAACTAATTTTTCCATGAAAACCAGCTATATTTCTGGTCCATGATTCTGAACAAAAAGACAGTAAGCGTCCTCTTTTTCGATAATTGCATTTTGTTTCCACGAATCATTGAAATCCTGCGATCAAACTCTTTATATTTCTATACTTGCTTCTTATCAGAAAAATCACAACAGATTTCATTTGGCTCTTAAAACTACTCTAACCAAATACTTATCAATGAACCGCTCACAAATGGCCACATCCCCCCTGTATTATCCTCTATTGGGCGGGAAATAGTCTTTCGAAAATTCATGTTCATATTTTCATTTTAACCGCATTAGTCTCAAGACAAAAAAAATATTAATATAAAAATAAATTAAAATTTGGAAAATGAGATATTTTGATTCATTGTTTGTATTTGATCGTTTGATATTCAATTTCTTAAAAAAAAACTTTCTAATCAAATTATAGAAGTTAAAACTGAAGGGCATCGAATATTCATTGTCTGGGGCAAGCGTTACCCATCGATTCTTATACGAAATGACAAAGTTACCCAATTAAGTGATGGTGAGGGAATATGTCAAGAATAGTTTGCCAGGACTGCATTAATCAAACCTGAATCAAAAAACAATTTTCATGATGCTTCTCAATGTCAAGTGCCTTTGAGTTCGGCTAAAGGGACGATAAATAAAATAGAGTCAACTTGTCTGATGAGGTTAGACCGGACAGTAGCGTCTTGTTTTTCGTAATCAACAACGTTTTCAGTACATCCATACTTGGTATACCTAGCTGAGACCATTCCAATGAACCACGTTCCGAATTTGGTCTGAGCAAGTGCATTCATGGAGCTCATAGTGTTGGTCTTATAAATGTATAAACTAGAAGAATTGTCGGGCACAACTCATCCAACTCCGTAGAATTAACCAAAGGCACAGAATCGAAGCAAAAATAAAGTTTTGGAGAACTTGCGTTAGAACTTTTAAAAAAATCTCTGGGGAAAAATCTATAATTTCCACACAATATACTTTTCATTTCAACCAACAACTCTTCTACGTCGATTTCAACTCTGAATACCTTCGAACAATTCAAAGAATCATTTTTTCCACTGCATAACGTCCGTAATTTATTAGCCAAGAGCACTTGATCATATAATTGTGACTTAATAACACTTGAAAAGTGCAATAAAGTTTGCTACCGGTCGTTAAACGAATAATAGTCTCGTACACTTTAGCCAGTTTATCTTCACACCGACCCTCGTCTCCTCTACATGGAACAGCAGCTTTGCCACAAGCGAACCCACGTTGCACGCTAATTCAATCATTCTTTCATTAATTCACTCTGCAATAACATTTCCAGGTGAGCTCTGGCACGAATACACGATAAAGTTTGTAGCAGCGAGCGGGGCAATTATTGTTACTTTGCAATTGGCCCGTTTACCATTTTAACCCGAACTCTAATTTACATTATGCTGCTCCACATCCTTCCCATCTTCTGCTCCGTCGTCCTGTGGAGACATCGCGCGGTGTGGCGCGGCGCATATTTGTCATTATTCTTCCCAGTTGTATGCTGGACCCAAAAGTTACAAAGAATGTGTTGCACAATGGTGGATGGACTGGAGTGAGAAGGTCTGTAAGGGGTGTGATGCCAGTTGCGGCAGGTGAGTGGTTAATTCAACACAATAGAATTTCCCACCTATTTTTCCATGAAACAAAAGTCGAAGAAACTCGCACACAGCATACAAGACAAGAAAACATTCCGCGGCAACATTATACAAATTATGGGTCTTAGTGAGCGTCTATTAGCCGTTTTAATGTCTAATTTGTTTAAGTGGGTGCTTTCTGCAACAACTCACATATTATTTTAACGAGTTTAGCAAGTTGAGATGAAGTTTTGCAATTATCGTGATAAATGACCTAAAGAATGTGCCAAAGGACGTAAGAAGGGGGAGGTTTAGAATTGTCGTTTAGTACAATTAGCATATCACTGAAACAAATACCAATACTTGTATTTGTTAGGATCGCTATTTGACTCAAAATGTTAGGAAAATATTCCTTCAAATTTCGCATCCGTATGGTATGCTTGCGATAACTCTAGGATATTAGACTAGAACTGTGGTTAATATTCATATCAAAGGTCCATTCAACTTTAAAGTAAGCCTCATCGACCAACTGGAACCTCCTACACCTAAACTCAACTGACAGATAAGGCGATTTGGTCAGTATCACGCTTGACTGGCTTTAAATCTTTCAATGTTTGACTTGCCAATTGGAAAACATATCCAAATCGGAAACTTCCGCTGTAACTTGAGTCCGGGATCTGCTGTATTGAAGACGAGTATTATGCGCTATTCAATATGTATCATATGTGTAAGTGTATTCGCCAGAGAACTTCTGCCTAAACAGAGACATGCATACTTTTCGTCTCAATCAATTCGATTTGCATCACAATGGGTGAAATTTAATATCTTTTGTCTTTTTTTCTCACAAAATGGTTTGTAAAAACATGAATTTTGAAAATTATTAAATGATTGCAGTATCGATTGTTCACTGAGAATGGCTCAGTGTCAAAAATGGTTCATATAGATTACAAAACAAAAACCGAATATTTACGTAAAAAAACACATTTTCAATTTTGACATGTTTCGAACCACTTAACGTGACAGTTTTATTTTCATTCATTATTTATTACTCATTTATTTATTTGGTTTAATTATAATTAATTTGACTTTTTTTAAAGTTTTTTATTCATGTTTTTGATTGCTTTTATGCATTTTAATATTAAATTAATATTTGATTAAATTTAATATTTAATATCAAATTTTAATATTTAACACATGTAGTTTTTTTGATTTTAATTTTATATATTGTTATTCATGCAACTATAACGTACTGGCTTTATTGTAAAAAATTAGGGAAAACTATTTATTGCCAGAATGCTATGTCTGTATTTTCCTTGATCTTTGATCAGTTGACTCAGTCAGGATGGATTGGAGTTTATGGCTTCGGGCGTACGATTTGCACTAAATTTCTTTAAATATTTCACTAAAAAGACACATTAGACCTAGCATTTGTGTATTGTGTCGTATTGGACTGCATACTTTTTCACATCCGATTATTGTATTGAAAATAATGCATCGCCAGGAACGTATTTAGGTGGATTCTTCATATGTACATGACAAGGACATTCTTAGAAAGTTAATCTAGAGTATTGTAGTCAAAACCAAAACTTCACAAAGTAGGTTGCAATCCGGGCAATTAAATCGCGAAACAAATTGAGTGAAATTCAATGTGAATAATTTGCATTCAATTTAACAACTAATTAGCGGAAATTCAATGTGAATAATTTGCATTCAATTTAACAACTAATTAGCGGAAATTCAATCTGATTGTACACGTTAAAACTCCTTGACACAATTCACAAATGCCTCCATCTGTCCATCAAATTAATCTTAGTCTCTATTCCAATTATTCACCAACGTATCTATCTGCAACTTGCTAACACGCAAATATCTTTCGAAAAAATCTGTCTGTCAATTACTGTTTCACCACATTCCAACTCTGCAATAACCGCATTTCGAAAATGATAGATGAATTAGATCCAGGTCTTTATTTCATTATTGAAATCAGTTTGCACAGATACAATACTGTCTGTCGGCATGTCTTAACTTAGATACTTTTTTTTTGTATTTCGAACGAAATTCGCACCTCCAGATTGGATCCGCACTGCAAAAGAGCTTGATGACCTTTCATGTAAATCGAGCAACTTGCAGACACCTCAACTTCAGTTGCATTCCCGTGCGAGCAAGCTTAGATACTATTACGAGGATTAGATTGTATTAAGCTTTGTGTGTGAGCTTCTTTTTGCTGCATTAAGAAGTTCAAAGTGATATTTTTAGTTGCTCAAGAGCGTCATAAAGATCGGGCTTAAAAATCTAAAGCCTGGCCTAATCCTCACTTTGCCTTCTACTCGACATGTTTGTTAAGCTCATATGTGAAACTCCATACGAACGTGCTCGTATTCGACGCAAGCTGTACAATGCATGGCGGTATTTGGAGTATGATGTTTGGTATTTTGTAATCCGGTTTTAATAACATTTTAAAAAGTCTTATGACCGGGGGGCAGAAACCGCCATTCTCCACTAAGGTGACAACAAATCTAAGAGGAGAACAACGACAAGCACGGCTTCGCTGAAGACGGACGCGCAGCAGGGCAAAACGCAGTTATGAAGAATAAATACTCAACGAGTAAGAAGATCCTCTTACCCGAAGCAACTCTTCTTAACTTGCTGCCTCTCATATGTGGACTTATGATAGACGTGTGTGGCGAAAGTTGGATAATGGCAGCAGTCAGAAAAAAAGGCAAATATTTGCATTAGAAAACAACACCACTAATCCCGTGGTATTAAAGTAGTTGTCGTTGTTGTCGTTATCGTTGTTGTTATTTCCGACTTCTTAGCATTGCACAAAAAACGTACGAGACAGGACTATTTGCTGCCGTCGTAGTGCTTAGTTCATGGCAGATTTGAGCAGCTTGTTAAGCTTCTTTGTCTGCTGGCTGCAGAGTTAAGTCGATTTTAACACGATTACGGTACGCTTGTAAAGTTGTCGAGTAATGTAATGTAACCTGAATATTTGTTACCGCAAAACTATAAGCCTCTGTTCCATTTAGAAGCCAGTGATATGGAACGTCTCAATGGGACTAGGCTTTTAATCGAATTGCGCTCAAGTAGTCTAGGGGTAAAGTGCTATTGAGTCAGTTGTTGTCATTGTAATGCTTACGCAGTGAAGCATGGTTATTTTTAAAGGTAAAGTGATTCCATCATCTTCGGTAATTATGTGCCGGAGAAGGATCGCTCCGATGAGATAAAGTTAGAAAAGAAAGACCCCGGTAAAGTTGAAGAAAGTACAAAGACTATGATCTTCAGCAAAATTGTGAATTACGTGCTCAAATAACTCACAACCAAAAGACGTCCAACACACACCTTAGTTTCAGAACAGTCCAGATCAGCATACTGACCATTCCGCCACTGCTCCCGTGCTTGCAATCAAATCAAAACTCATATTATAGTCACTGCTTACAGTACATGATCCGTAGTCAACATGAGCATTGCCTGCAAAATCTTCAGGTGTCAAATAATTAATTTTCAAGCGTGATACTGACCACAGACAATGTAGGGTTCAGATCTCAGCTCCTCATTAAATCCTACTTTGCATCGTCGTATGCTTTTAAATATTCTCGAACTGGCAAGAGCGTATTTAATGGAGGCAACGATATAAAGAGCCATTCAGGCAATGGAATTTAAATATGAACTCATCATACTATGTCAATATGAGCCTCATAAAGGACAATTCACCGAGAATAAGCAGACATTTATTGATTTGAGATTGAAATACAAGGCAAGTTAGCTAATTCAAAGGGAGTTAAGTTAAAAATTACGTTGACATGTCTTCCAGAGCTGGGTCATGATGCTTGATATAAGATCCTTGAAAAAAATGGATATCTTCTGAATAATCAAGCAGTACCTTACTTCGAATTGTGTGCACCAAGATACTGCTTATGTCGACATGTGGTTAATCAGTTGATACGGAAAAACATCTAGGACACTCATTTTCTCATTCAATCGTCCAAGACCCTTAAACTTTTTGTGACATTTAAACATGACGCCTATAATGTCAGAACACTACGTTAAAACGATAAGCTCATTTCAATACACTAACTTAATGTCTATTTTCCTGATAAATAGAAAGTAAAATTGAATTCCAAAAAACAAATTTTATTCACGCATAATTGCAAAAAATGTGTTTTTTGTCTTAAATTCAATTTTGATATCCGCTCCATTTTGCTGAACATGGTTATCTGAGCGAACTATGTTGGATTTCGCTTCACATAATGATTTGCTGTGTGAACAGGTCCAGGGTGAACACAGTTCAAATCAATCCTGAATCAACTTTTTCTGTCTCGTGGAAGAAAATGGAAATTATTAGAAATGGAAGACATAATTCTTTTTGCAGAGGGCAGAAAGGGCATTTTATTTCGCATCCTGTTCTCGCTTTAATAAATAATTCGTCTGGTAAATTTTTCGAATCCAAAAGCAAAGTTTTGTCCTGGCGAATGAGAATTTTATTTGTGTTTGCCTTATGTGGACGTTCTACTCCGCCAGCATGTTGAAATGATCGAAATTGTTCCGGTAGTTTTTTAGTGTTCCGGTAGTTGTAATTGCTCCTTGGGGTTTTTTTTTCTTTTCGATGTAATATATAAGAAATATCGGGTCCATCGTATTCATTACAGGCAAAGATATCTGCTCTTATGATATGAAATTGCGTTGGAAAAGAAACTGTCGTGTTCAGTTTTAAAAGGACAACAAAACTGCTTCCGATTAATCTAAGACATCAATCCCTTTATTAATTGCTTATTAATCCTAATTTAATCGTTTAATTGCGTGATTTAGTCAAATTCAGATCAGACTTGAGGCCTTGAGCGCTCAAGTTGACACCGTGATGTCGTTTGTGAGAATTTAAGCAGAGATATCAACGAAAACGAAGAGAAGATATTGGGGGACTTCGCTCGTTCGCCTCAGTATCCATCCTTACAATGTTTAAGCAGAAGATACCCTTGTGAATCGTAAAACGTTTTATCTTGCGTGACACAAAAAAGTCGTTGAGAATCCCGGGGACATTGAACATAAAGCTATAATTACAGGCCACATACGAGCATCATGAACGGGAGTATATCTGTGCTCAATAACCTCTTAAGCGTGACAGCGGTTACACCTTCGATGAAATCGCATCTGGGATTCACGGTAGATATGAGAGTACGTTCACCATAGTTAAAGAGGAGCTAAATTTTCGTTACATTGCGCGACATGAGGGTTTCTCGCCTTATGCGAGAAACCCTCCTACATTCCTCCTGAGGAAGGATTATTACGTATGCAGGTGTGCTATCGTCTGCCAGCGAAAATTTAGGAGAAAGAGGCTCTCGTCTCATTCGCTTACAACCTGAGATGAAACGTGACAGCACAATTGTATCCGTAAGTTGAAACAGCGGACAAGGAAGACAGACACTAAACGACCCTTAGCCAATGAAAGGCAAATCACGGCCGCAAGCTAGCGAGGTTTTCGCTACGGTTTTTTTTTGTTGCCAAAGACGCTTGCTGCGAGATTTTAGGTTTTTTCAAACTAGCATATCCCAGAAAAAACCCCTCTCCCTACAGCCAAGATCTTCCTCCCAGGGCTACTTTCATTTGTTTGATAATCTTGAGGAAGCCTTAGACGCGAAGGATCAAGAAGGTAAACCTATGTGCGCAACTTGCTGGAGACACAAACGGGTTCCATACACCAATTATGAATATATTATAATCAAGTTTTAAGGTTACATCGAAGCGCTTTATGTTGAAGTTTGAGTTGATTGTACTTTAGACGAATTAGGTGACTGTTGAGTTCTGCAATAAACCTGCAATTGATCCACGTGGGACCCCAAGATAACCGACCTGAATTGATATATTCCAAAACCTTTTTCGGGCAAAGTTACAAAATATAGTTAAAATTATATAACCCATTTTTAGGTTATATGAAAACCTTCGAAAATAAATTCATCGAAATTCGCTCCTTTGGTTGCAATTTAAAGCCTAGAATTATGTTTTGAGAGGAAACATATGACTTCAGGACATTCGACAAATTTAAAACGTTAGAAAACTGCAACCTAAAAAAACAGATACTTAAGAAACTGGTACGTAAGAACGCTCCAAAAACCTATCAATTATCTGAACGAAAAACCGCCGCCTTGAAGTTCCCGCGTTTCTTCTCGCCGTAGCTATCTCACTTTCAAAAAATCAAATTTGCGTTTCAGTCCAGCTGTGAAACACTTTTGCTACTGTCTCTCGTATACGTTTGTCATATTACAAACACCCGAGACCAATAACACGATGAAAACTTAATTAGTAAAGTTTACGCAAAGTCATCTTTTTCATCACAGACACAGAAAAGTTGCCTTCCTTGGGCTCGGGAGACTTTTGAGCCAGCTAATCTAGCGCCATGAGAAAACGGTAGATAGTTAGTAGACAAACAAGCCAAAAGGAACTTATCACCGAGTCAACTTTTCAGACTAGCTAGCAGGAGCAGCAGAAGCAGCAGACAAAAGACTGAACTTCAGAACACAACAAAACACATCATCCTTTCTCTGTGGCAACCATCTCCCCTGACTAATTCCATTGAAAGACAAAAGATATACGACAAGAACAAGAATTCTGTCTTCATACCTTATGCTGAAACTTCTTCATTTTGTGTTTGTTTTTGCCTGATCACTTGCTTTCTTATTAGGTGCTGCTACTGCTGCTGCTGCTCAGGATGCTGTAGCTTGTACAAAAGATAATATAAATTTTCTCGTTAGCTGTGTTTAATCTTACCTCAACTCTCCGGTGTTTTTCGTCTTTTCTTCGGGAAAGATGGATGCCTTATATTTTTTCGTTATTAAGGAAATTTTGTGTTTGTTGCCGCTTCTTCTCAGCATACCGACTTCGTCCCTCCTGGGATATCGCATTGTGTCAGCTCTATAGCAATTTTCGCACTCATCCCCATTGCACTTTCCCATCTCGATTTCTGTTTGCTCGCTGACGTTGGTTTAAGAATAATGCCAGGATATTTTCTACCTATCCTCATTTGAAAAGATATGCAAATGAGGTGGCATAGGGAAATTGTTTAGCTGATTTTAATCGCATCCAGCAGACAACAGAGTTAAATAAACAGCGAAAAAGCGTATACCGAAATGTTGGTTCTGTAATGGGTTTTGGTTTGATGGAGCCGAGGGTAAAATTCAGTCTGCAGAAGACTGAGAAATAGCTGCTGCTGTTTCTGATCCTACAGTTGTTTTTTGTAAGCTGTTGTTGGCTTTTCCGTCAGCCAGTGGAACAAGATGAATTAAACAAGTTGGGAGAGTTTAGGGTGGCAGGAAAGTATTCCAGGGACAATATAAAACGAAAGTTGCCGTCCTGGTAGACGATTTGGGCATTATGTCTAGGTAACCCAATTAAGTCAAGCGGGTGGGCAACAATGACAATAGAGGATTGATTAATGTCGCTATGACATGGCTTGTAACTTATTCGAAATATAATGGTAAGCGCTTACATCAAAAAGGGCTTTTTTGTATATATCATTACGCAATAGTATTCATTTAAAAAATTGCTTAATATGCTCCAGGGACACTGCATAAAAGAAATCTTTGAAATACAGGAAGCTGTAGTACAGAAAAAAAGCAATTTTAAACATCAAAAGACTCGTAAAGCACTCTCAAAAATACTCCCGTAAAATCTATATCCGTACTACATTAAATCCTTTTTTACATAAAGAAAACAATTCCGCAAGATAACATATTTGTTTTTCACAAAGAGCTTGATACATCGTCTAAATCCCGATAACATCATGGCGTCAATATGATCCCTCCCATTTGTAATTTTCATTGTTGTATACACATATGAAGTTGAAGACAGGAAATCCCACATACGTTTTTGTTATGCGCGCTCGTTCTATAGCCCTATTTACAGGATGAGTTTTTCTGTTAAATGTTGGGGAAGAACATTGTGAAATTCTCACTTTAGTTGAGAGTGTGACAAAGTGTCGTCTATCTTTTACGATGTACTTGGATCTTTCCTGTGATTGAAAATGGATTTGAATAGGAGAATAAGTTGAGTTTCAGAGGGAGAGAAAGTAGAATAGAAAGAGACAAAGGAAAATTTCTCTGGAAATAATGAGCGGAATGTATATTCTGATCATACAAAAAAAAAAGTAAAGTAGATAGTAACGTTTAGACTATCGTTTTACTCAGAAAAGAACCAAATTGGGTCATCATTACTCCGAACTCAGACTTGGACATCCTTTGTCCTTGATATATCACACTTGTTTTCAATGTTTCCATACTTCAAAAACGTTTCAAAGTTCCTTTCGAAATGTATAACTACGTCTGTCTTATATCTAACATACCCTAATGAAACTTCTCGAACTAGGTATTTTTCTCCTAGAGTTAGAGTTTACTCATTAGGCAAGATAATCGGTCTATAGTAATAGCAAAGCAATAAGCTTATGACCTTTGTTGACACGCCTGTAGTTTTAAAATCATGTTTTAATGTCTACTCTTTGACTTAACTCATCGCACTCGACTTATTTTTAAAGTTGTTACGTGTCAACTTATTATTTTTTAGCTAAATGAATAAAAGTAAATTACAGTCTTCAAAATCCACTTTGAGGGGGAAATATATGTGTACTGAACTATACAAAGAGAACAAATTCCGTACACGACTAACACTCGACTGACAATACTGTCAATTGAATACTGTACGTTACAAAATTTGACATACGAGTTGTAGAGTAAAATAAGTAAATCAGTATTGTAACGTCCAGTGTGGCATACGAGTGGAAATGGTTAACTTTTCTTTTGACGAAAAATTTTGTTTTTACTTTCATTAAACCTCTGTCGGGCCAAAATCTCTGTCAAATATTTTGACATAAGTATATCCAAATGAACCATTTTAGTAAAGCCGCCCTACTACTATATGACCTATTATAATTGAGTATAGAAGATAGTACATAACAAGAATGCAAACCTAAATAAAGCGTGTCCTGAAAAACCAAAAAAGTTCGAATATTGAAGAATTGGTGGGAATGAAAATAAAGAATGTCCTGAAAAACGAAAAAAAGGTTCGAATATTGAAGTATTGGTGCAATGGTCAGTAAAGACCCGCTTCAATTGCATCTACAGTTCTCCGAATTTTTTCTTTTTCCTTCTCGACACTTAGAAGACGTCGGAAATCCTTTGATAAATTGCGAAAACAAGGATTGTGGGCTGTACAAGAGTTGAAGCCGTGTTACGTCGAACAGTGTGAAAAAGTTTGCCGAATTATCACTTGCGGCAATTGAAACCAACAATCGCAGCGATCCCACAATTCTGTGCACAAAAACTGCTGGTGGTTGACCGAACATGCAAGGACATGATCGCCAAAACGGAAAATTCATGACAAGAAGCTTATGCTGGGCAAATGGCGGGATGAGATGGTTGTGTTCTACTATGGGTTTTTGAACCCGTTTTTGGAGAGCTGCAACAAATTAAACACTGTTTTGTTCGAAACAGGAGCGATAAGGCGGTGGTTTTTCCATCGCACCGTCAAATGTTGTGACAAATGAAATGAGAACACTATCTTTGAACAGGTCAGTTTCTCATGATATTCATGACTCCATCTGAGTACAATTTGTTTCCGTCTCATGACGCCTGGCTTGTCAAAGCTTGTCAAAGTAACTCGATTCATTCATTCAATCTAAGGACCAAAATGTTTAAGACCGAAGGTACACGAGAAGGAGATCTAGTTAACATTACGTTTGCGTTTTCATAATTTCTCTGAAGGTACTCTTGACAACTGGATGTGTTGATACTCCGATACCGGAAACACATATTAAAATAACATTTTTGTCAGTGGAAGCCGACCCCGAGATCCTATACAGAAAGAGGAAGTATTGAAGCTTGTATTTATTTCAAAAAGAGATACAAATTACTAAAACAAAATATTCGGTCATCTAACAATCATTGTTCTGTTTTTTATGTGTCATCTGCATTGATTGCTGCCCTTTATTGCTTTTCAGTGATGGAGTTGGGTTAACGTTGGCTTTTTTTTTAACTTAGTTATTGACAGAACATAACTTCAGCTACTGTTTAGCAGAAAATTTAATTTACTGTAAATTAATTTCAAAACTAAAACAATTCAAAATTTTTGAACAAGATTCATGTTCAATTGGGTAAATTCTGAGAGGTTTCGAAATTAATTCTTCTAAACCAGTCTGATATAAGATCGTGTTTGTCCGTTTTGTTGCTCTAAATGGACTTTCTCTTGCTGTTCAGTCCGTCAGTTAAAATCTGTGAATTTTGTACGTAATCTAAGTTTATCAGAAAAACGTCAGGATTTCCGAGCTTTTCGTATACTTGGAGTCTGTCAAACTGTCTGTTAGTGTCATAATTTCATATTAGTGTACAGTCAAGCTGACTTTGCAATGACAAAGTGAATTCTGTCACTTGCTTTGCTCATTCATTCATCCAATTACTGAAATGCGGCGACCTCTATGACACCTAATTCAGCTTGCTTCCATTTCAAATGACAGTCGCATTCGTATCTCTAGGCTTCTCTTTATCTTTTACCATTTCGTACAGTGTCAACGCTGTGCAAAAGCCTGCCCAAACATACAAACGGACGAATTTGTGAATGCAGTAGTAAGGCTGGGCTAAATTATAATCATCCAACTTGCGAGCTCAGCTTTGAATAAATCCCACTACTAAACTAACGTCATCGTGTTGTAAGACCACCACCGGAAGCCGTGAATCTTTTATCCTTCAAAATCCTTGTTGTATTCGTCTCGCTAATCCTTCACTATCTGTAGTAATATATCACACAAGGATGGTGGCGTTGATACATACAGAATGGAAGCAGTTGAGGATGTGAGCTGGCTAGTGGCATCTAGATCCTCGTTCAACCGTATTCCTTTCCCTCTTGTCATTTGTGTGTCGTTGGTTTCGTTCGTTCTGCAACCAGAAAAATTCCATTAAATCGCTCCCAGACAACATGGACGTATCTAGATCCTTTTGAATGTTCAACGCTATCACAATAAGTGGATATGTTGCTTTTGCTGTTGACGTCGTGGTTAATGCTGGCTCGACTACTACTACCACTGTTTCGCAAAGGATCGTATTGGTATTCATTTTGATTCGGATGTTGCTGTACGTTCGGCCTGGTTCTGATTTGTCTGGTTTGTTTGACTTGTTTGGTGAATGAATCAGTTTTGTGTAGAAATGATTCGAAAAAGGAGAGCTCTGGCGAAAATTTGGTGATGAAAAGACCCAGTCGGCTTCCGCTTACATGGAACGGAAAGCAAGTCGATTATCAAGGCTTATAGTTTAGTTGTGTGCACGTACGTGATGACTACTATATATTTGGTCCTTGCGCGCACATTTCGCGTTCGGATGATTTCCTTCTCATGATGGGACGCAACTTAAACAAGCTCATTAAGCTTAACTCGATTTTTAACTCTCGTAACAATCGCGTTCTAACTACCCGAAAGTATTTTCTTCTTTTGGGCACCTAATTTGAATCTGAATTTGATTCAATCGCCATCTCTTTGACGTTTTTATGCATCGTTCATGAGGGATCATTTCTAACTTAAATCAAATGGGTCGTAGAACTGTCTTATTTATTGTTCCCACATTCGGTTAATGATGTCTGCAACCTTCCAAATCAGGCCAACTCCATCAAAAGCATATAAAAGCAATCTGTTTGGGCAGAATTTAAGTGTCGGTTTATAATGTAAATCCGCAACATTTAAATCAACTGTTGCGGCCACCATTTATATCTAATTTATAAATCCTTTCCAACAAACGATTCAGGCATGGCATCTGCATACGATTATCTGATTGAATTTGTTAAACATTTGCTCCCATGCAACGACGGTATCTGGGATCTCCATTTCCAAATTCGATTATTAGTCAAACAAATCACATACTGATACCAAAAAAATGGACAACGAATGCAACAATAGTCACGTCAAACATCGATCAGCAGCAACACTAGCAGCATATTAAGCTCAATGTAATTCAAAATCAAATTTCCAGTGCGAGTCACTGCGTCCTCAGCCATCCCAGCCAGCCAGTCATCATCATTATCACGATAATTCCATATAACCGCCATCGGTAATAATGTGATTACCATCATTTAGCATGAAATCACCGTAAAAATTATTAATGCCAGTTAATAATTATCAAGCATTTCAATTTGTTTCTTTCGTTTCATAAATAATTTCGCCAACACTCGCGTTTTACTGAATAATGAAAGAAATATCAAATCAAAAACGCAAAACGGATTCGAATGAGGAATTCATTTGTAGTTGGCCTGTGTGCGCGTGTGTCTGTGAGAACATTAGCCGTAGAGCTGAATAATTAAACAATTTATTCTCTCGATAAATTCCAATAAATTAAACACGAAAATAGCCCGGCAATAATAATAATTCATTTGAGCTTGTCGCTATTCCCCCTGAAAATTGATGTTAAATTAATTTCTAACGTTTTAAACATGCATTTGTATACACTGTTCGCTCTTAATTAGTGACTTGAAATCGCATTTATAATTATATTTCACCTTCAGCATTTCGTAGAGAGTCGGAGGGTTGAGAGGGATGTTGGGAGCCTGGGAATCTGGTAATGTGGTATGAGTAAAAAAGTTGCCTAGCGTCGTGTGTTAAGCGCTTCGCGGGTTGTTTCTGTTGTTTTCTATGGCAATTTGTTTAATTTTCGTAGAGCAAGACCGGGTATGTCGGGCAAAGATTTCCGCAGAGATTTTGTTGGATAGAATTCGTTGAAAATTTATTTTTTCAGCAATGTTTTGCATAGCAAAATCAAAAAAATCGTTGAAAAATTTCAAATTTTTATTATTGATCCTTTGAGAGATCCTTTTTCAAATGTTCGGTAAAATTTTTTTTGAACAATTTCTTGTTAAACTGATTTCTGCCTTCTCCTTTTTCCGGTCGTCCCAACTTTCCGAGCAAATTTTTCATAACTAAATCCAAATGAGGTAGTGTGAAGTTTACATAGTTGCAAACGCGATAGACTCGGAAGTATTTCATATTCCGATTTTCGTGAATAGTTCGATTCTAATTTTTATGAATTATTCCTTTTTGAAGTCTGTTTGCTCTCCACTTCAGTCCAAACAACCAAAAGCAAAAAATGAAAAATTCCCGACAGTTATGCCTGAAACTATTGGAAACTCCGGGCACCGACCCAAATGATGTCTGACTCTTTTAAACAAGCTCCCTGATAGTCACGCATGGATTTGCCCCAACAGTTGACATGGAAGGACATCATGCGGGCTGATCACCTTCAATCGACTGGGTAACATCCATAATCGTATTATTTAAAGTTTTTTTTTTGAATTTTGAGTGTATTCATTTTGTGGACAAGTAAGAATTATTTATTACACATACAGGGTGGTGCAAAAGTTTCAGACTAAAGTGTTTCTTGTATGAAATTTCAATGAAAATTTTGGTCAAATTGTTCCAATATTATAATTTTATTACAATCAATACATATAAAGTAATAATATAATAACTGCTTAGTATGAAGTATGTCCGTCACCGTATTTTATACACTCTAAAAGTTGTTTCCTGAAGCTTTCGCGTTAATTTTTTTAAGGCAGTCTACATAAATAGCGTCACATTTTCCCTGCACTATTTTCTTTTCACAGCACTCCTTGCTGAACTGATTGAAGTTTACCTTTTCTGCGACTTGTTCTCACTCCGTCGGCTACCCTGTTTTTCAAATCAAATTTCGGAATCTGTATTTGTGATCCCGCAAATATTCTGCAATATAGCTAATTCTCACTGTCCTATTCAATCGACTAGGTGTTGGATGCGGTTCAATCCATCACTCGTCCGTTAAAAAGGATGTTTGCATGCAAGTTTTCCTCATGGGTATTGTCATTAGTCAATTCGAGGTTTTTGAGTTGTTGGTAGAAATTTTTGAGGTCTTTCAGATTTTTTTCCAGGAAATTTTTTGGTTTTTTTAAATTCAAGTATCCGGTCTCGAATGTTCTTCTCGAACAGTAGAGGTTTCTTGCGTTGTTTTTAGGTTTGACGAAGCTAGTGGGTGTACCGAATTTATCGCTGATCGGTTCGCCGCGACACGTTTTAGTGGCTATCGAAGAGCTATCGCGCCCCTTTCGTCACTGTTCGCATCCCTTATTCACGTTTATTTCCAGCGAATGCTCGAGTTTTCTTTTTGCTTTTGCTGAAAGAATCGACGGTTGATCACTCCTTTGGATATTCCCTAGAGTTTCTATAGAAGATCCTTAAAACGATGGTCTTTCAATATTTTTGTACTTTCTCCTCAAATTAACAAATGTGAATTCGTTAAATTGTATTTTGCAACCCCTTTCTATTGTACATGATTTGACATCTAACTCTAATAGAAAATATTCAATAAATTTGCTTTTTGTGTATATTTTTCCGCGCCAAGTTTCCGCACCTGTTTTAGCTGACTTTCAAATGAAAGTCATTATTTCTGTATTAACACTAAGGTTTCTTAAATTCCTCTTTCCGAAAATTAACTCATTTTCTCATACACGATAGTTGTTGATCATGTTCATACTCTTCCTATACCTTCCTTGTAACTTATCATACATAATGGTTTCAAAATATTCTTCACAAACCCATCTTTCGTTTTTCGAAATCAGCGGTTGATGTTTCGTCCTAAGTTTATAAACATTTTTTTTTATCTTGCCTAGAGGAGTATACAGTTTTAAGATCTCCTTTTGCATCTAAAGGGAAGCAAGTAATTTTGCAGCAGATGAGCAACAACAGAGTTTCGTTTCGAATACAAACATATCCTTCTTTTTCTATTGTTTCTCTCTTCTTCTTCATCTGGAACTTCATTTTAAACCTCTGAAGTTAAGATTACTACCCAGCCTTCCTGGCCACAAAGATTTGATTGTAGGTACTTTAGAAAACTGTTCTACATAAAGTTCATTCTCTTTTTCTTCCAAAATCCATTTTTCTAATTTTTCAGGAGAAGGTGTTTGATAGGTGTCCTTTACGTCTTGAAACAATTTCTACATCATCACTTTCTAGTTAGGTATGTTCTTCACCATTTTCCCTTTGAAATTCCTTTTAATCACGGAACGGGTCGTTGTCAAATACTTCTTCAAAGACAATCCAATGCTTTGCTGCTTTCATTACAACTGTCGCCTTCACTGATAAAATATATTCTCTATTTCTGTCCTTGTTGGGTCGTGTATCCCAAAAAAACAAGATTCACCAAACTACTGATATGTCTTGTTCTGTTGCAACAGATCCGCATTACTGTCAAATAAACCAGGAAAAATGATGAAACCTCGTCCATTTTAAATGAGGTTTCAGAACGTCATGTGCATCCTTGCCCAAACAAAGAAATGACGTACTCGAACGTCAAACACGGCCATGGGATTACAGTCCTAGCTTCTCTTAAAATGTGCCGAACGCTTAATAGCATCATATTTGTAGGTCCTGTTGAGCATACCAAATTTTTAAAATGAACAGATTACTCTGAAACTGTCTGGAGTCGCTTGTCTATCTGAAGCCTGCAAAAAATGATAAATGATAGTCATTGGAGACCCCCAGCTAACCTTGTATGCAAACTAATATATGTAATTGCATTTACCAGGTTTGACGTAAAAACTTATCGAAAAAATATCAATGTTTACAATAAAATGTATCTTAGTTATTAAGAATTAATAACCGAATTCTTTGGCATCACCGTAACAAAATGAGGACAAAATGAGGAAAAACTATAAACGGCGTAGGGATTTTTTATTGCAATATAAGCAGGCCATTATTCCTTAAACGGAAAGCAATCCAAACGGATGACACCTGCGGAACTTGTGGCAAGGATAGAAAAAATTATAAGTACAAAATACGTTTTTAAAAAATTTCCCATACCTGACCAACAAAGGATTCATTCGGCTGAGGCGTGCTTAGGATACGAAGCTGGAGCATTTGAAGATCCTTCAAGACTTGGCAACATTACCGAGGTTAATCTTTGATTTCTGTAGGAAGATTGTAAGATCTGTAAACGGCTTTCAGAAAATGTCCTGTCTCATACTGGTTAAATGCTATTCAGTTTGCGTGAAACTCATACCAAAAGGCAATTATTGACATCTGGAATTTCATGATTTTTGGTGGTTCTTCCTATTTTTCATGTTCAAATGGCTGATTTGATATGGGGGCCATACATGTTGACTGTATTTTTTGTTTCACTTAAATGGTGGTGACTATGTTTTGAAATCTGTGTCCTATTCTCTTGAACCCCGTTCGCCTGGTTCTAGATCGTTGGGTGTCTGCAAAAAAATTGAAATGATCCTGGGTCATAGCGAAGTATTCTTTAACCCCGGTGTCCTGTATCCACCACCTAGCCACTAATCCATATATCTCTAATTATTCATCGATGAAGTCGAGACATAAGAAACATTTTAAAGAAAATTCTTTCCTAGCTTCTACAGTCCGAATCGCCTGGCTTTTAACAACAATCATAAATCGCTTAAAATGTCGCGTTGTCGTATTGGCGCGGCTATCGAGAACTATTAAATTGCAAGTCTTAATTAATCTTAATTCGCCTCGAATGAAATTCGCATAAAATAAAATGTTTTAACAAATGGTCAGGACAGCCAATTTATGCGTCCTAAATGTATCGAAATGAATTTATTCAAATTGGATTAGCTCAAGCATGTTTATTATTTATTCTGCTGTTGTGGTTCGGTTAGAAATAACAGAAGCAAAACTACTTCTTGCAGGACGGGAATCATGTTTTCAAATGTTTACTTGTGTAAATTGAATATCGAATGGGTCATAAATTAGAATTTTTAAATTCAATAATGAATCGGCGTATGCGATGACGTAGCTTTGAAATTTCAGTTGGCGCGCCAACCGTTTTCGAGGACGCACAAATTACACTGAAATTTACGACCAATCTAACACGTCGCAGGTTACACTGGATACGACAAATAATAATTACAAATGTATTAAGTTGACAATGCCGTTGGGTGTTGAAGCTGAAGGACTGTAGGTGTTTAGAAAGGCGTAAAATGACAAGGTAGTCGTCGAATGAGATCGTTTGTGTCAGGTCGATGCAATCGGACCATTTATTTAGCTATAAATATTCATTTATGTAAAACTGATTAGCAAGTTGATCGCGATTCGAATCAACAACGAATGTAACCGTTGGAAGTTTTAACAGTCTGTAAATTGTCGGCGAATGTGATGGTAAGTGCTGGAAATATTGTCGTATAAAGGAATACTGTAGGTCCTTAAAATCCTGACTCATAAATTGAATAAACTAGCGCACCCGCCATCGCATAGTCATAAACTGTACAAAACCTACCAACAAACATATCCTTGCAATATCACCGAAACTACTTTGCCCAAGCGGGAAATTACTATTTTAAAAATATCATAAAATCCCTTACGACATTTCCTATCTACAGGTTTTTTACGACATCCCTCTAGCATGCTCCCTCTCTTTTGAGCTTTATAGTCAGATCATAAAAATCGTTTAATGGTTATGCTTTTTTCAGTATCCTACTCTGTCGCCATATTTCGCTATCTTCAACTTTACTCCTTCTATCCTCCGGGGCCCTGCCGATGGTTGGATTGTGCATGTTCTCTCTGTAGTTTGAGTTCGTCCTTTTGCAACACTATACCATCAAAAAATATCGTTTCGCACATTGCTCGCCTGATAGCTCTTCTCTATCATTTTAGAGACCTCTGGAGAGCGTGTATAGCTAGCTAGCACAGCATGTTAACTCCAAATATGTGGAAGGAAAAAAAGGATACGAAACGCTCTCCCCGCGAAACATCACACACTTTCTAGACGAGATGTGATGATACTATTTCGCCTGACGTCGACGAGTTTTTACAACCAGCTCCAAGCTAACAGCGTTTGGAATTTTTATTTTTACGATTATAGCCGGAGAGATTCTCCTAGTCGAGTTTCATGATGGCTGCTGTCACCTCGGGTGAGAGTAGATACGACCAGCTTTCCGGCGATCGAGCTGCATTGTCTGGCTGTTTGTTCGTCCTGAAAGCCGCGACCAGGGTGGGGCCGATACACTCTTCTCTATTGTGTTGTAGTCATATACTCATCTCGCCTGGCAAAAGGAGAGTAGCGGAAACGCCATGGGCCTTATAATATGTTTCCCGATTTTTTTTCTCTCGTGTCATTATTGCTGGGTGTTGGGTTCGTGCCTGTGGTGACGCTAGGATTTGATGGTACCCCAGGGAAGCAATTGAGACTTTAAATGGTTTCGCTATTAAGTATTCTATTTACGATGAACAACATTAAACTGTTTATAGTCGAGGTTTTAATTTTATTGTGGCATCGTTGCTGTTTCGTACGAAAATATACGATGAAAACCCCTGAACAGAGAAAAAAAGGCTAATGTTTATTATGCTCTTTCGGTGGAGTTGAGATGGAGACATAGGACATCTTCATTATGTTTGTATGAGAGAAACGCAATAATACATTTATAGGATTCGAAAGTTTAGTATACTGTTCCTAATTGGTTTATGAGGTTTGATGCGATTGCTATAACTTTTCTTGTTATGGTCTTGGTTTTAGCTCGCTTTAATTATGTCTGAATGACAATTAAAAAGCGATTCGAGGTACATTTAAAAAGGAGGCTCATTTTCGTAATAGATTCTTTGATGAGTTGGATGGCTGTAATCCGATTTAGATATTCAAAATCAAGATAATATGCAAAAAAGTAAGTTTTCTGTACCTTCAAGTATTTGACTTGATGATGGAGAAAAGAGAATTGAAAAAAATGACGCATTTGTCGAAAATACCAACCGCATGTTGTAACACAATGAAGCTCAGCGATGATAACTCAATGTTTGCACATGAAACACACCAGAAGTCTTTGAAGGTGTTTTTGAAATAAAGTAACACAAACCCGGCTCCCAGTGTGACTGAAACGACCCGGCCCTATAGAAGTAAAGAAAGTCTCCTAACTTCTAGCTCCATTTGTTCTACTTCTGTTACATTGTTGCTCGGGAGCCATGTGAGACGTTTGTTGTGCAGCCTCAGATAATTAAGATTGAAGGGTATTGTACTTTGCACTGCATAGCCACAAGCTCGTTGAGTGTCGTAGCTTTAACCTTTTCACCGATTTTGGCGAATTCCAAGAGGTGTCAAACTTTTTAATTTATCTAGAAATTTTGACAGCTGTCGATTTAAAGATGGCAGCCTAAGATCACTGGCGTCAGTGATGCCATCAATTGCTAAGTTTTGGCTGAAAGGGATCATTACATGGATGACTGAATCTAAGTATCGCAAAGGCAGATGCCATGGGACTTATTGTTGAGCTGTACCCGAAGCTCTATTGCAGCATTCATTATAAGGATTCCAGATTGGCAGGTAATATTTTGATAACCTGAAAGTAATATAGAGGCATAAAGGATCCGTCGCAATGGTTCCGAATTGAAAGAAATTGTGATAAACTAAGAGTCAAATCAAAGCATGAAAGCACGGATAGGGATGATACCAAATATGTATCCATTGAATGAATGAATAACGTATGAGCCTTAATACGTTCAAAATTTGTCCTATTGGTGATGTCGCCGCGTTCTTCTCTAGCTACAGTTAGGTATGTTCCAAAGTGCTTAGAAAAGGGGCCGGAAAGGGAAGGGGAGCTAATTCGGTAATTTCTTGTTAACATGAGATTGGATCCTGCTAATTTTTTTGCCATTAAAAAAATTCGAATATGCATAAAATCATGTCGAATGTCCTTTCGTTTTTGCCTCTAAACGTTTGGCTCCCTGTGTCCTCTATCGAAATCAACTCACCATGCCCTACGTCAATCCTTCCAAATTGTCTGCTACAAAATTAATTGGACTTTGCACAACAAATTACACACTTCAACTTTTATCAAGTTCCAAACGAATTATTACCTGCACAACATAGTATTAAATGCTGCGTTTACGTTTCCTTCAAGACGTCGACGAGGCACAAAGACGACGGGACTGAATGGCGCGGCGTCTTGCCTACATGTCTCCCAAAGTCTTAGCCCCAATTTAGCCTAGCCAGGTCTAGCCTAGTCTATGTCTCCGCGTATAACAGATGGAGGACTTGAGACGTTACAATAATTTCAGTAGGCATAAAAAGTGAACGGTGTGTGGGCGGTTATGCGATTTTGATTTATGCTAAATCATTGGTAAGAAGTTAACCGTGTCCAATTATGTCTAAATAGTTAATAGACATGACTTCCACTTCTTGAAAAATATCTCTAACAGTTGCTGGGGCTTTTTGCGATGTATTTTACGACGTACGTAAGCTTCGGGATTGTCGATTCATAGCTTGTTATGTTTTGCGTTAAGTTTGTATTACGCTGGATTACATGGCTAATGAATTTCTTCTCTTTTCTCTTTACAGGTGAGTTATTGCGGAGCTATTTCGCGCATTGTAATAAAATTTCGGTAAGTTGAATGGCATTCCTTGACAAAAGCGAACGTTATGGGTCATGATTCGTTTAACGGCCTAGCAAACGCGAGAGTAGGATTCATTAGAATTCCAGTGGAATTGCATGGCGTAAAGCATTCTGGCACGAAGAAGCACTCACATGAGCGAAAACTACACTCGAACACGAACTTAAGTATGGGCCATAACCGTCGTCAAGTATTTCAAATATTCACACACACGATCCAGCAATAAAATAAAATTTAACGACCCTATCGCAAAACTAGTCGGTGGTGAATAAAATTATCGCAACAACTCTTGTACATTTCCCACCCTTCTTCGGCTAATGAAATACAATTTGAAATTATTCTATTTTGCCGTGCAAGAAAGCAGCACGCAAAAAAGGAATGTTGCACGACGCGCCAATTAACCGGTTAATTCCGGAAAAATGGTCACCTTGTTCGAACCACTCTTGGCCAGCGAGAAGTCTTCATTTTTTCGCGAATTCTCGTTCTCATGAAGAAGGCGCTCACCTCATAAAGTGGCAAACAATAAGTGTCGCGTTAAAAATTTGCATTTATTTTGTCTTAGCTCCTCCGATTTTACGGCTTTGCATTGTATTGTGTCACTTTATTTTATTTTTATTTTTTTTTTTAGTTAAAAACAAGTTGTTACGCAAATGTTAGCTCATTTTCGACCGAGTCTTTTGATTTTTTTAAACTGGCCTCCAGTCGTTAGCCGCGACGACTCTATTTTTAAGACAATGAAACAACCATAAATGGTGGATGAAAAAGATAGTCGAAAGGTATCTTTATTTGTTTCGCAACGAACAATAAAACGTTTGTGGACCATAAATTTATGGCCGAAGCAAAAATGAGCTGCTGTATATTTATTAAAATTTAATAGAATTCAAATGGAAAACGTTATTAGGAAATTATTAACTCGGCAGGAGGTCGTAAATGTCAATATAAAAATATTTAATATGTTAATAATGGAAAGACAGATGTGCAATATTTTGGTGGTTTTTTTTTATTTTTGTCGCATATTTTTTGTTAGGTCGCCGGAAAATTACTATTTTATTCTAATCGAAATATTCAGTTTATTTTTCGTGCGTTTATTTCGAATTTCAGATTCTTGTCTACAAGCAGTTCAAAACACAACAAATCGAACGTTTTTCTAAAGCATCAAGAATTTAAAGTGTTCTTTACTGACTCGTTGCCATGAATTTCGAATCCGTAGTTATGTTCGGATAGCTCGAGTTATTCTATAACATCATAATTTGTTTACTTTGACTATATATTTTACGATCACGCTTAAGATGTAGCTGTTGTAATTTATGTTTCTCATCTGAGGAGTCCTGGGTATACAGATTTGTGCATAAAATTAGTGTAAGGAATTTACGGGCCACGTATGAAAAAACAAAATAGTGCTCACGCCCCTTCCAACAGATTTCGGGTTCAAATGTCATAGCTGGCAGCGGTATTTAAATTTTGTGCTTCTGAGATCGGAGTATCAGACCCTGTAGCTGTGATAGGTTCCTTCGGGTTTCAAAATCAAGCGTGATACTGACCAAAATACCTTCTTGGTACTAGGTACCAATGGTCTCGAAATGGGGCGGTTTTAATCCGTCCCCGAGCTCTGTTGTGTACTGTCGCGCCACGCCATCAAATAAGGAAAAGATCCTCTCTCAAGTTCTAACTTCGGAAGAAAGATTAAAATTCAGATTTGCATACGCTCTTATTTACATACGTCAAGATATAATCTGTTGAAAATTGCTTCCGCTGAACTAGTTTTCGGGATGAAAAAGAAAATTCATTCCATGCAAACGAAATGAAAACCGCCCATTTTGGTTTCCGCTTTTGGCACAATACGATAGTCTCGTGTATTGCACTGTTTGAAGACTGACAGAGACTTATGCAGATATGATTGGAACGAATTGGCTCTAACTCGTGAACTCTTCAAAACGCTGTTTTGAATCTGTAATGAAGCATAAAAGATATAAGCTTGCACATTTAACTAAAATTAAGGATAAGACGCCACAATAGCATTAGTCTTGTATAAAATAAATACCATATGTCGAACATGAGTGGGTGATTTGTTTCGAACTTAAGATGGGATGTTAAGATGTCCTTTAACAGTTTCGGTGCGATTCGTCGACATAGCGACGAGCGCGCTTGACGCTTGAAATCCTTAGCACTGAAATGGTTAAGAACCACAAAGTGGCTATGGGAAAAGTCCTCGCTTAATATATTTAGAATGTTCTCCCATGTATAGCGCTTCAAGTCAACTTTTGGTACTGTTTTTAGATTGATTTCCAAAGAAAATCCTCTCTTTTTTGACATACATATTTTGGAAGCATGTTGACCCCTTCCTTATTGTCAAATGTTTTCTGAAATAAAGCGTATGTTTAGATTCCTATTGTTCTAGATATTCTTTTTTTTACATAGTCTTACGTGTCTACGTGGGATTCTCGTTCGCTTTATTTATTCATTTGTCTAATTGCAGTCTTGTTTTCGTAATATTGAAGTTTGTTGTTCATGTTAGTTCAGATTTCAGTTAACATGTCTGAAGTGTAGCAACGGTCCAGACTTTGTCCACTTTTTTAAAATTTGCCAACGATTTGAATCAAATGAAAAACTAGTAGTCATAATAATGTAAAGAAATAGCATTTAAATTCAAATTGTCCAAAAGAATTCCAAACGTAGAAAACAGCGAGACGGTTGCGGTTGAAATGATGCAAACTACAGACATCTACTATGTATTTCTGTCAATCTAAGCGCGTTGGAATATCATATTATTACATATCGCTGGAGTATCCGTTTCCTAGATCTTCGTTGAGGTTTTGTCACGATGCATAAAGTGTCCAGCTTCGTTATGTTTCTTGTCTCCTTGACAATTGTGTCATCTGCCTATTGTTTTTCGGGTCCGTCGCAACTGAATTTGACTACCGATGACAATAAGTTGCAGTCGTCTCCTCGTCTCATAACTGTTTGTTCCTCTTATATATATTATTCAAACCCGATTTCTACTGTACGTCTTGACTTATCCTGTCAAGGTTTGTCTTTTAACAACGCTTTCTTTTGCTATGCATATGTTTCCGAATCGCAGAGTCCAGTCAGACAACGTGGAACCGAAATAACCACTAGTTTAAGGTAAGCTTAGATCAGATTTTAACTCATTGACATTTCTGCAAATTAAACTTGTACCTGAAATGATACAATAAGTTAAAGTACTGAACAAAAACGGTTTAAAAGCTTTAAAGTATATTCTAAGAAAGTTACCAAATTTCTGAGTTTACCAAATTAGAAGAATTAGAAAGTTACCAAATTTCAGAGTTCAGCGCAGACCAACGCGAACATGTTTGACGGTCGCAAATCCAAATTGGTGAACAATTCCAGCTCTAGCACTGAAATGCCAAAAATCAACTAGATAGCATGCGATTCGTATGTAGATGGTTAAGATTTTTGCGGGTTATAGAAAGGATAATGATTGCGTTGAGCACGATGAAGGTAAGTTATGTCACATTCAGCGATGCACTGTGGGTTTCTCTCGCCACCATTTGGTCATATGTCTTTTTGATCGATGTTATATGTTCCTGGAAACAAAATAGGCGTGTATTTTTGTCATTCTTCACTGACAAGGAATTTAATAAAACTATTCCGAAGAGGATCTCTACATACGACAATCGAACGTTAGTTTCAATGCTTTTTAAAAGGTTCGTTGATTCGAATATCACTGCCTTCCTAGAAACAATGCCGCAATTGTGTTTACCACATTGTATAATTATTATAATAAAATTGATGGTGGAAAAGTTGAGCTTGTAATTAGGGCATGGGGTCCGAAAACATTCGAATAAAATGATTTTTTTCCCCGCTCCGCTGCTTCGTACCCTATGTTTATGACGACCATTTTATAACGAATCACATGTGCATGTGTCCTTTTCGGCCAAACAGCATCTGTGATATGGCCACTGTTTGCCTGCTTATCAGCGTGCCTCGTACCTGAACTACATAATATTGAGTTCCGATTTTCTGCTTGAATCTCTAATCAGAGTCAGTAAAATTTCCAATCAAAGGCCCATTTTGCCTCAAGCTCCTCTAGACTTTATGCAAAAAATAGCTCTCGCGATGTTTCACTTTGCGTTTCCTCGGACATTCTGAGTAGAAGGTCTAGCTAATGTCTAATAAACGATACCAACCAGAGAATTTCCACCACAAATTACATACAATTCCCCTTTAATATTCAACCATTATTTTAACTAATGATAACGTGTTGAACGCTGAAAAAAGCGGAAAATGACCACGAGAACAAATGGAAAAAAGGAGCTAATAACAACAAAGGAGTAGAGCTCATTCTGTTTCACTTAAAGAAAAAAAAATACCTCTTGGGTATCGGAATCCTACAGACCGTTGGAGGCTTTGTTCCCTTTCATTTTACTTCGAGCCGCCCGCACCTTAATCTTCTTTCTTCCTTGCCGGCACGACTTAACCAACGCTCTCTGCCTCTCGCCACGGCCTCATGTCGTGTTCACTCCACATCATCACCATCATCATCGTCAAATTGAAAAGTGGTTAATAATCGCTTGCGGATGGAATAAAGTAGTTTGAAAGTTTAGGAAGACAACGAAGCGACTCCACCATTATTAAATCGACAATGAGCACAATGCGGTGGAGTATAATGAGAGTTCGATAGGAAATCTTCATTGACAAGTTGCGCTAAGGAGCAAAGTGTGGATGGATTGGTTTCTGTTAACCTCGCGTGGTTTTATATGAACACCAGATCAATCTGCATGTGTGAATAGTATGCACAAGAGGCAAATAAGTGGCTGAATTGAAAATCGATACTAATCGTCTTGATCGACTGAATGAATGACGGGAAACGAGGGTATAGTATGAGTGCATGGAATTGTATGGGGCTACATGGTTCACACGGCAGGAATAGCGCAAGGACAGTGTGAGACTTGGAACTGCTTTCATGCAAATGCCTGTAAATATCCCTTTAAGTATGCTGGCACATTTGGTCCTTTCGGACCAAATATTTCGAAGTTCAAGCCCGAAAATCATCTCGAATTGCTCATTCTTTCGTCTCCACAATGTAAACCAATAACAAGCTCAGATTGTAAATATGCTTTGAAATATGTCACAAATAACCACAACATGCCGCTGTTATGAGCAATTATTGCTTGTCAAGGCTCCTGCCTGAACTGACTCGTACGCTTCGGCACATTCTCTGAATTATGGACAATCTTGATGTGTAATATGGACAACTTGAAATGCCGTTTACAAATCGAAATCTAAACTTCCCATCATGTGCCAGTCCAACCTGAGAATGGAAGGACGAATCTGATGTGCATTCAATAAATAAGCGAGCAACCAGAGAAGCAAGCAAAGTGAAGGCAATCCAACAAAACACACAACCAATTGCCTCTTGATCTGTAATCATATTATCCCTGCATATAACAGATGGAAATTGGAGACCGAAACTAAAATATGGACGTGTCTGCAGGCTACTGCTTCGATTGCCGCACAAACTTCTCGGAAAGTCCACATATTTGAAAAGCAGGATTCCAGTCAAACTACTGCCATCACTCCTGACCTCTCCCACACCTGCCGGCCAGTGCTAGTGCCGTTGTTATCCGTCTGCTGTCTGTTAACCAGCCCGCATTCATTCCCTTGGAAGGTCCTTTATTGCATTATTCATACGACGATACACATATCCGTCCTCTTAGATGTTTTATGTCGAACGGTATCCTAATGGGCTTATCCGATTCGTATCGAATCAGAAATGGTTTGATGGTCATAGGCCATAAAATGATAAAGGTATATTCACCATCACCATTGGGCATGGCCTGCAATAAGAACACTGAACACATTATACGAATGGGACGACGTATTCGGTCCGAGTCGCAAATTACAAGAGGATCCTGTTGAGAGACTTCCATCGACTCGAAGGGACTTACTGGTGAGCCTTTTAGTGGAGGCAGCTGAGAAAGGGTTTATGACGGAACCTTATGGACCTTATGTGGTCGCCAAACGGCAGAGAAATCCCATTGATGATGAAATTGATGACCATATACGATATTCTGTGTGCTACAGGCCACAAGTAATTTAATAATGCCAAAATTTCGTGCATGCTCATATGCACAAGGGATGTGGGTGCCTTGGTTTTGTGTGTTGTACTCGAACAGGACTAGTGAATTCAGGTGGTTGGTTGGGTTGGGGTGTTGGATTGATTGGGTCAATGATGAAAATTTTGTTTGCAATGAACCGTCTGTCCACCGACTATCAGCGATAGGAAATTACATCTGAATATTGCAGGATAATTTACTTCCGTCCGCCCACTTGTCCGGTCTGTTGAATGGTGACGATTGACGATGCATATGTCCTTTGTGTTTTGATTGTGGGATACACAGGATACCATTTTCAAGTTTGTTTGTGTTCTGAAAAAATTAAAAGTTTATGACTGACTTCTACAATAGTCATGCCTGCGAATACTTGCGATACTTACTATTTTCCGAATCTACTCAATCCGCAGTATAAGCTTTAATTAAAAGTATAGCCATAACTCGCAGTCTGGGTCAAACCAAAAATAGTTTTCAGGAATTTTTGACAACTTTAATCTTCAACACCAGGCGTTCATTTTCATAAAGAATTATTGTGAGTCCTGTGACGCTCACCACTCGATTGTCTAGTCCATCTGTCATACATTCTCTTGGGACCTGCTCTATAATTTTTTGGACTATATTTGGACTATCGGATAAATGTCACTACGATTTTTTTTGTCGGCTTAGGACTTAATTTCAGATAATCGGAAAACTGTTTGGCAAATCTTTGTATTAACCATTGTATTTACCTATCTAAATACCATTAAGAAATTTTTTTGACTACGTTTAGGCAATCGCCCCCAAGATTTATTAATCCGGCTTCATCATGTTCTAAAGAAATAACAATCTCCATAAAACCTGGTCTTAAAAATAAAAATTTTGAACCCATTGTCAACATTCACAACCAGAGCATTTTTTGAACTAAGCGCAGAGAGTCAAACAACACTACCATAAGTTCCATGTGAACCAGGAACTTACTGAATTGAAAGCCAATGTTCAATCCGATTTCCTTCCTAATTCCATGCTTCCAATTTCCACTAGCTTTATTATCCAGTTTTCATCACACTTCCATTTGTACGTATCTTTTTAACCCTGGTTAGCCTAAACCAATCTGTGTAGAACCCAATCATAAAAAAAAAGCTTCAGTAGCCGGAGTTTCACGCTCATGCTAACACTTAAATACTTAGAAGCAATCGCAGAATACTTTTCTGGATTCTTGAACTTTCGAAAGTTGAAGAATCATAATAGAATCTCTATTAAGAATTGTTTAAAAATTTAAATTCCAAGCTTCCTCCTGACGCAGACGGCGAACGCTATGAATCATGACAGCAAGACATAGACGAAAAGAAAAACAAAGGAAAATGGCGAATTTTGGCAGAAAATGAAAGAGTTTAAAATAATTACTGAGAACTACGGGAAAGTGTTCCGAAATATTGTGATACTTAATCTTCTGGACTAGTTAACTATTCATAATCTAACGAAGAATAACCAGTACTGCAGAATATATGCAGCATAAATATAAAGGATCAAACTCGTGTAAGAATGCACTGATGTGTGTACTAAGAAGTTGAAGTCGGATATCCCACTTCTGACACCAATCTTGAAAACTCTTCAGCTTGTTTATAGTGCGAATATTCCAACAGATTATGAAAAATATTGAAGCAAGCATCTGCGAAATCATTTTCTCCGTTTTGCCTAATACGTGGATAATGTGATAAAGAACAATTTACGTTAAAAAACTCAACGAGGCCCATGTTTAACTTTTTAAATTGAATTTTGAGATAAATATTCTTGTAATTCAGAAACGAGAACTGTTTTACTAATTTTATAAATTCTTAAAGCTGTTGCCTGGAAACTTGAAAATTTTCCGACTAGTTTATAATTTTCTGCATTTTCTAATTTCCTTGCAACTTTAATATTGATTTATTATTTGGTTCTTGTACGTCGTCCATATGCCCGGTATCGACTAAACTTAAGGTTAACGACTATGCCATATATTTATTCCGTTGACATCAATTTAAGATTCATAACAGGATGCAGATATTTATTCAAACATGCTCATCCTTCCGAAAGATTAATATTAATGCTAATGTTCATTTTGTGAATTGATGTGCCTTCTGCACAACTAGAAATTTCACAGTCAATCCTTGTTACAACGCCTGGCCCAACCTTTACTATATCTCTCCCATATGCGGTCGGAATTTCTTTTTTTTTCTTATTGGAATTTGGGACACATGTGGTGTCCTGCAATCATTTTTATTGGATTAGTATTATTTTATTTGCGCCTTTTAAACTCCCTCCAATCCATGAATCTGAATCGCACGATCGTGTTCCCTCGCCACCACCAGTAGCTGCCACTATTTACCCTCCGCAATCCATCGACGTGCACCGTACGGGGCAATCAGTCAGAAACGACGACCCACTCACCAGGGTAGCCGGAGAGACAGCTGGATTTATGGGCAAGCTGGCAAAGCTAGCAGGGTTCTTGTTGAACAAATCGAATGGATTCATGGTGCGAGCGGATGAGTGAGTTGAATTCTGCTCCCGGATATCTCGTTGTTGTTCACTATGTGGAAAATTTATAGGTGGGAATAATGTGTTTGGATTAGATTACAGACTGCGGTGAAAAATGAGGTTTACGTGATTTTGACCGGAAGTAATCGGTATGTTTAGCCAGCAATAAAAAAACGTCTAAAGGAAAGGATTAATTGGATTTAAGCAGCTTAGAAACGAACCGGAGGGAACGAGTCACACCGGGGTCGTATAAGCTTCCCAGTGAACAGCTTCACTCCGGTTGGATACAACCTGCAACCGGGTGAAGATTGATAGCGGGTGTGGGAGTCCAAATAGATACGCAGGATGTATGTATCTTGCATCAAAATGTAAACACATTCGATTAAATGAACGAAATGTTTATCGTCCGACTAATGGTTTTAGAGTGGAATGTGATGATGGGATTTCTGGATATCGTTTTCGGGGAAAATCGAAAATGGATGGTTGAAATATTGTCGGTGATTGAGCGCAGTCCTAGAGGGAGATGATGCGTTTATGAGTTGATATATAGTTGGTGGAAAAATAAACAAATTAAATGTATGGATGGATTAGCTCAATTTGAATGCAACACATTCCAGATGATGTTTTAACAGGATACAAAGTGTTTTCACAGTCGAAATGACATTGTTTGGCATGTTTGCATACTGGTTCTGGGTAACGTACACTAATTGTTTAAGTTAAATAAACACTTCCCAATGGTGGAGGGGGTAGGTGCGCGAAAGTAGAAAATTGCGGGTCGATGATATGTTAGCAAGTGGCCACTGAAAATAAAAATACAAATTTCATTGCGGATTTTAATGTTTATTATAGTTTTAATTTATTAAATTTTTTTTTTTCATGGGCTCCGAGTGATTAAAATATTCTCCACGTATAGACGTTAGTCAACAAACGTTAACATTATTTGAAATATCATATGAGGTTTTCCAAATTCCACAACACATCACTGAATCGCGTGAAGACATTTTGGCAAGAGTACTATTCCATCTAACCGCGATGTCAAGCGTGATAATGACCAAATCACCTCGTGTCCTATTGATCTTGACGGCTCCAGCCCGCCTTGAGTTCATTCGTTATGAGCTGATGCGCGACAATAACTTGTTCTCAATGATGAAAAGGCATTGCTTGGATGTTATTTCAGTCTTGTATGAATAAAAATATCATTTTTCCAAGTTTAATTCCAGATGAACAACTTATAGAGCTTCTTTGTAACTACGAGCTCAAATGAAAATTGTTATGAGTTATTCAGACCAAGCATAAATTCAAAAAATTATTACTCGAAGCGCTGAACATGAGAGATTGATGTTCGTTTTGATATCGAATATTTTTATGATGATTTTCTTGAGAGGGAGATTGGTGCGCGACCGATAAAAACTCAAACGGACATTGTGCATCAGCATCAGCTCATAACGTCACAGAAGGACCCATTTTGATTTCGTCGGAGAGAGAAAGAAAAGACATTTTTCGCTCATTCAGGGATCGGGAGAACCTTCATGAATATGAAACTTTCAATATGTATATTTTAGCATATATGTTAAGTGTAGATAGTTTCTATCTCCGTTCCTGTGTTACGTGTCACAGGATTTTTTCAGTGACTAACCTTAAATTATAAACGTACAAATTTTTGACCACTATATTGCAACCAGTTCATTCAGAGTTTTTTATTTTTATTTTATTGCTATTTTGCCATTCTTTTAAAATTATTCTTAATCTACTTCAGTCGTGAGGGCCTATCTATAACGCAAACTTAAACTGTGTTACATTTATGCTTTTGCATACTTTTGTCCCGCATTTTATCTAAAGCTATAAATAGATGTTTATTTTGAACAATTAATATCATAATTTTAAATAATTCAATTGATACCTCATTCTCTAAAATCGACGAATAAAATGAAGAGAAGCCGAAAAAAATGTAGACATCTTCAAGGCAGAGATTGAAAAGGTTCTAGATAGTATGATTGCGAGAGTTAATTATATTTTCCTCCGCATCTTTTCCATTTCAGTTCAGCCTATTCATGACAAAGCCATTCAATATTGCCTGCTAATTCCTCCATTTCATTTCATTAAGTCCAAATAAAAGTCGAGAAATCCAATTTATTTGGCTGGCACCGGCAGGCCACATGGAAATGATGATCATTTAGTAAATGTTTCTTGTCAATATTATCACAATTCTTAGGTATTTATTTAAATTTATGACTGTCATATGCCACATGTTTATCTTTCCACCATAAACAAACACCCAGCTCACACTCACATCTTCTCGACAACGGTACGACCGCGAAGATGTTTAGTTCTATTGTGGTTAGACCCTTGCTTTTCCATCTTTCTTTCATGTGTAATGTTTTCTTCTTTTTTTTTACTGTCTTCTTTTTTTGCTTCCTTTTTCTTTTTCTTGGTTGCAACCTCTAAGCTCTATTCAATGTTTACAATAGCCAGAATATAAAGTGGTATTTGTCAAATAACAATAAATAAACAATAAAATAAGTTGATATGGTTGTAATTTAAGTGGTGCAATAATCATAATAATAAACCATTTAATAGATAAACGGATTTAAAGACGAGGAAGAAGTATGGGAAGATATTCGTCAACGGAGCACCAGAGGAGTTCGTCAATAAATATATGCATATGTCTTATTTTTTTTTGCTGAAAGCCGAGAGATTTAATGCTAATGTTCCGATTGGCAGAGTGATTAGCCTTTTGTTTGGGGTGATGATTGTGGTGGAATTGGGTACGTATCGGAGGATATGATTGATGCCAACAAGATAAGGATCAGATATTTAAAAGCATATTATGGTTGGTTGGTTATAATGGTTGCGGTGTTCACATAATGCAGATAAATTCAGGATAAGCTTTCAAGATTTCATGAGGTTGGTCTCTAAATGGGTGTGCGGGAAACCTGAGCGGGACAAAGAAGGCAATGGTTTTAAGATCTAATCTTGTTCCGGTGCATGTGTGGATTTATTCGCGAATTTTTTTCCCCGAGCTCTTCAAGGCTGACTTGTCTAGTTTCAACGTAAATCTTCCAAATTTATTGCCCAGTGAGTGCACAGAATTCAAAACACAAATTTGTATAGGGAAATTCAAAAATTGTACAATTAATTTCACAATAAGATCATTTAGAAATTGCAATTATGAATCTAGGAAGGTTGTCCTTCACTATCTTCATTTGTTTTTCGAATACATAACAGGATTATAAAATGTAGGCGAGGATAGTGAATAGAAATTCGAAGGCCGATCGACCGATTGCCGGAACAGGACTTACTTATGCTTTCCAAATTTAACCGCTAGGCTTTATGGCTCCTTGCCCTTTATGGCTCCTTTATGTCGCTTAGAATTTCTTCCCAGATTTTCTCAATTTGACTTCATTTGTGAAATCTGAAAAGGTCTCATCCTTTCCTTCTAGAAATGACCCTGGTGCTATTCACTGTAATCTTTAGCTCTCGGTCTGGTTAAACACGACAAAATAAGTTTGATAAAGTCTGATCACCTGATGTGAACTCTTGGGATATCCCGCCTAAAAAGCAATGTGGATTCTTGTAAATTTTATGCAACCTATTTTTACATTCGAAACACCAAACATTCCATTCATTGGCTGTATCTTAATATCTTTGCATTTGCTGTGAAAATACATAGGCATATCAAACGAACTTATCTCAGTTGAGCGTGGCACTGACCGCAAGACTGTCTAGTAAAGCATTGACGTCCTATAAGAGTCTTGCAAACTTTTGAATTATTTAAGTATTATTATTTGAACGGTTCATGAAAGATGAAAGCTGATCATCATTCCGCCTGCAGAGACAAAAGCGGTATTGATTTCAGTCTTTGCGCTTTGTAGGCTTTGTGAAAATTTGAGTACAATATCAGGATACGAAGCCTGTGAATAACTTACGGTTAGATCGAAATGTTGTGACTGTCATTTTAAGGATACTAGTAAATATTGCAGTACCAATTATGTCTTGTCTGGATCTGCAATGATTTGATTTTGATTCGAAAGGCAGTTTTTGACATCTAGAGCGACTGCTTTTTGAATGACGGTTGCCAAATGACATCCTGATTCACATTAATTTTCTTAGACATGATCTCCACACATACCTTGAAGATTCTTTACTGTATTGCTTCACAAAAGCACTGTAACATTGTTTTCGGAACTCCTGATTGCAGTATCAAAGGAGATGTTGCTCGATTAAAGACCACAGTCTGCATTACAATTCTTCATAATAAAGTACTATACGGCTCTCTCCCTTATCAGTTAAATATTTATAATGCAGCCATGCACAACTTTCTGGGCTTGTCGTAATGATACCACAACTGGAATTTGTTATTCGACATGGGGAAATATAATAAGCAACCTACTTGCCTGTAATTTTTTCTACACTATCATTAACAAATGATATAAATTATGATCGTAGTATATGATTACCTTCTCAATACATTGCGCCCTAATTGCACACGAAATGCAACTTATTAATTCAAATTAAGTCTCGATTCTCGAACTGCACTCGCAATCCATATCAGAAAACTTGTCCAGCATCCTGCATGCATTCAATTTATATTTATTGATGGTGTGCCACAAGGCACCATTAAAGTGCCTTTACTTTTCTTAATGATTTTGATATTTTCACCAAAGTAATTGACGATTCACGTTCACGTTCATAATATTTATATGGCTCTCGATGCATTTCGGTGAATGAGTGGTGAATGGTTGTTTTAAAACTTTCGTGTAGCGCAACTGGTATTTATTGATGTTAAAGATGAAATTTTACAGGAAAATTTTTTTTTGCTATGGGTAACCATTTGCGAGTAGCTCTTTTGCAGCTGCCCCGCTTAACGATGTTTCAGATGATGGGTTTGCTGTTATGGTTACTAAATTAGCGATAAATTTTTGGGAAGGAATTAACGTAATGCCACAATCATGTGTAAAATGTATGATCGTAAAAACAATTAGGCTAACGTCCTGTACACGGCTTGTGCGAAGAGGAAAAACGGTGAGGGTGCGTTCACGAAGAAATCGCGATTGGTTGAAGTTGACTTTGATGTATGCTGGCTGCGAAGAATTCAGGTCAAATTTAATTATGATGGTGGCAAAAGATCAGCAGTCGAGCGTGGGACGCGACTAAAGGAGGCGAGTACAACTTTTTCATAGAATTGCGAATATTTATTAGAGTCTTGGTTTTATAACACACTAAATCAAGTTGATTTTTCATAGCCCAGACTGTGGATGACTTAACTAAGTTGCAATACATGGAGAGTCGAGACCACTTTTTGTCGCTTTTCATACCATGGTCATAACATATGCACGATGCAGTGTGTCATTGGCATTTTAAGATCAAAAGTTAATGTTAACGTAGCCACAGGCTATTTGCACACCAAGAGGATTAAATTCTTTAATGATTATGATGGCAAGCAAGTGTAATAAAATTTAAATTTAACGTTTGTTATCCTTGTGCTTTGAAATGAAAGCGATTTCTACTTCGTTTGTTGCATTTAAGGTTACCCATACATGTTTCGTTTTTTTGTGTTGGTCCTCTGTAAATGCTGACATGTATTAGATCGGACAACGAAGATCAGGAAAAGCGTTAAAAGCCGTTTCAATTATGGATTTGTTTTTCTAAAGTGTATACTTCTGTCCAATTTGAGCACTTATTGTTCAGGAATCCACAAAGACCCCGGCCGTAGCCTTCCCATCCTCCACGCCACTCCCACCAGTAATACTTGAGATTGCGATAGCTACGCTAAACTGCCAGCGTATTTAGATTTAGAATACATCTTGGCTTAGGCGAGGATTGACTAAAATCTACGCCAGTTCTTATAATCCCCTCTTTCGAGCTGTTTCGCCATTGATTGTTATTATTAGGTTTCATAAAATTCTTGAGCTGATATATATTCTTCCGTAGTTGGCCCATCTTATGTTCGTATATACTGCAAATGCAGCAATTTCTCCATACTCCAGAGTATAATATTTGAGTAATTTAAATTACTTGAAGCATCACCATTGAACCCAATGATTACAGACTACAAGAAGGCTTGCTCAGCCTGTCCACGGCTGTTGCACTTGTCTCTCGCTGCTGCAATTCCACTTATTACATTCTCATTGCCCGACCAATATGAAGAAAATACAGACCTTGACGGGTTTTCGGTTCATCTTCTTCTTGTCTTAATATTATCTTATAAAAGCATCCAAGTTAAGGCGAACCATAACTGGCTGCAGTGAATTATTATACTGACTGGAGTGCATTTTGCACTATAATTAATTGAGCTTAATTGAGTTGAATGGCTTTGAGGACCCGGGGACACTAAAGATGGTCGCTTAAGATGTTTGGCCGTAATCGGTGGCTGGCGAAGCAGCGGCGGCTTAAGTATCGTTAAAGAAGAATCCAAAGTACTACGAGTAGCTACAACAGTGGATTATCTGAATGATGATTAAGTTTAAAATGTCTTGAGTTTGTTGTGATGGTATTTTATTGAAATGATTATCAGCTTCATCCTAGCAGTAGCCGCAGCAGCACGTAAAGGAAAGATCCCATTCGATTAGCCTAAAAGAGCATGAAAACTCTCAGGAATGGCCAGTAAGTGAAAATGGGTAAGAAGTAGAGATAACCGGTCCGATTAGACGATGGAAGTTAATTGATCAGAGACGTCTAATAAATTGATAATAATTTAAGTCTGTTGCGTTTTTATGATCGCGTAGGACTGCATCTGATGTTAATCGATGATATTAAATAGATTTATTTAAATTGCAAATTGATAATTTACTTTATCGTAATTATTGTAGAAGCGCTCAGAGCAAGTAGGTTGGAGATACCGGATTAAATGTGTGTTAAGTGCTGAGCTTTGAGATTGATCACGAATATCTATGTTTTTCGAATCACACCTGAATTTTCGTTAGTATCAAAAACCCTTTACTTCTTTATTTCCAATCGCAAATCTTAAGTTTGCGCATAGTTGATTCCAAAGACTCATCAATGACAAGCTTTCATATTGCGTCCATTCCTGGTAATATCTGCCGAACGGAAAATCTATCTAAGAGCTAAACAATAGACCCACCAAAAGAAAACCACTAATCTGCAGCAAAACAAAATACTGGCAGCTATTACGAAATTAAATCCGCTTAAAATCTTCACGAAGGTGCATTCTCCGGAACGCTTTAAGGTTCTTTCCTCTCCAATGATAATACTTATCGCAACGGTCTTTCTTCTTTTTGAAAAAGTTCTAGCACCCCTTTTTTCAATATCCTTCTATTCATTCACCGTAGTCACCTTAATCTAGCGAGTAGTCTCTTCTCGTCCTTTAAAGTCTGCAAGTTTTGTCAAAAAATCAAATTCTTATGATGAAGTTAGAGGGAGGGTTAACGTTAATCCTTCAATTTTCATTCAGCCTACTCCGACGTGTCTGAGGTTTGCTTCATAAAGTCATCAGCCCTCAGAATCCAGAAGTCCTCCTCTACCTTTTCGTTTCCCTTTCGGGGATACACAGATGAACCGATCTCCAAACTCTTCAATGTAGCGCAGCGTACCTACAACCAGCGCTAACACTTCGCAAAATCTCGGGACCAAATAGGACTCGACAAAAATATAAGGAATCTTAATTAGAATGGTAAATGTTCTCTAATTTTTGCGTATAGCAAGAGCACTCTTGGATATGGATCACCTTTTGCTTTTTCTATCTCTGTGTGTGCGAGAAGCCGCCCGAGAGTGTTAGCGCTGTGCGTATTCACACAATAATTGTAGTTCAAAGCTGTAAACTAGGATGTTGTTCATATTTTCTTTTGCTTAACAGGATAACAAGCCGTTCTTATGCCGTTTGTGCTAATTTCAGAATGATTTTCGAACGTATCTGTGTGTCGTTGCTCAGCTCTTTAATTTAACCATCTATTTTTAGTCATCTACGATGACTGCTGAATTCGATAGACAGAGTCCTCGACAGATACTTCCTTTCCAGATGTCTGTTGAAGATTCACCTTCGATGTTGTTGATTTTTTGAGGGAGATGCTCCGCAATGTTGGTCTGTAAGCATAGGCCTTCCACACGTATCGAATGTATATCCCTCACACGTCGAGGGTATATCCTTAGATTTGTGGTTTCATTATATTTTAAAGGGTGGCGGGAGGTGGACGATACCGCCTACAGTCCCCTGTCTGCAGTTGCAAAGGGCATATGATTGTTTGCTTGGACGTTTGTTGATGGGACATGTCGGATTTTGAGGATGCTTCGTTCCTAGGAACATCGTTTCACAATTATTCGATTTAACTCAACGAAAGTAATGAAGACACTATTTTCATGGTATAGGAGACATTGAGCTATGATGACATGCCTTAAAAATACCCGATTCGTGACAGAATATGTTTTGGGAGGTCGGGGAAGATGCCGAAGACCGAATAGGCAAATCACACAACAAGTCAGTCGTCATCGTCTTCATCAATCTGAAAGACATTCACTCGGAATTCCTTCCAGTAGGATAGCCCGAAATGTAGACCGTGCGAGGAAGGGTGAGGTCTTCTAACTTCGTTACTGTCGTCTACTTGGCCCAATGCAGTGTAGCGATACTGTCCTAACGAACCTACAGCGTGAAAGTGGTCTCTCTGGACTTCTTTCTATTTCGAAGGATCGAGGAGGCTATCGTATCGGGGCTTTCGAAGGAAAGTAACTTGAAGCTATATCTGCGATCAATTATTTCCTGAATTCATTCAACTTCCTTTTTCAACTTACTCTGTACAGAAATAATGTGAATTATTTCGTGATGAAGAAGTCATGTTTCAAGAAGAGAAACACAACCATAACACAACAATTTCATGATATGATTGTTTGTGTTAATATGTTAAATATTGTGAATTTATTGCTAAATCTTATTGTTTCTTATGTATTAAATTAGAGTCATGATTTCTCCTTGCCGGCCTCCATGAAAATGAAGCCATTAGATTGGATTCTTTAAAGTCGTTCCTTTTTCCTTGTACTGCAGTCATAAAAATGTTCTGCGATAAACAAACGAGTGAAAAGAATTATGTAGCTTCGTTTGTCCTTATTTCGGTCCTGATGAATAAATCGGTCGTCATAAACTTTTTTCGGGAGGGCCACTAGCAATGTTTCGTCCTAGCCTTCCTAACTTAGTTGAGGATCAACTCCATTGGAAGCTAAGATCTTCCAATACTTATCTGCTGCTACCCTTGTTGTGGTATTGCATGATTACCGCAGGATCTGCTTAAAATCTGCAGTCATCACTTATAGCCTCACAAATCCTCTTAGGTCTTCTCATGTGCTCGAAACATGTGAGTTGTGGACAAATTAAGAAATGACTAAGAACTGAGAGAATGAAAACGCGATTTTATCTTTGCACCCATTCTTGCACTTGCAAGTTTTTTTACCGCACTGAAATTAATTTGGCAAATAGTCCGAGCACGTACGCATCCGACAGATACGTTGAAATTTGCGTGTCCTCTATTTTCCCAGATTTTATTGCAAGCGTGTGGCATAGAAATGTTGTTGAACTACCACCATTAAGGTTGGATGATTGCTCTGCGACTTTTTTGTCGTCCGTATTTTAAAATGCATGAGTCGTTGGCCATTTCCGTTTGTTCAGCAAAACGGTGGAATTTTCACTCAAAGCAAATGTAAATTATCTTTTGAAGGTTCAGTCGTAATATTGGATAAGACAAAAACATAAAATCAAATTAAGTTATTTCGTTGAAATTCAAATCCAAGCTGAAATCGATAAAAAGAAAATCCAAATGAGAGAATACAAATTCAAAGATTGATATTCGCCGCGTGATGCCAATTGAAATGTTGACATTTTCACCAATCGAATGCTTACCCTCATAATCGTGATTTTCATAATACCTCTGAGTTTTTCGTAACGACCACTCCAAAAATGCAAACCAAGCTCACTGAAATACCAAATCCTGAAGACAGAAGTCTCAAGCCAAGATATGTCCCAATTAAGTCGCAGCGGGGTGCATCGAGATTGATAATGAATGCGATGAAATAAAAATGGAAAGCGTAGCCGAGGGAGCATTTTGTTATGTTGGGAACGTATAAGTAATTCGCTGGACATTAAGCGCTTCGAATGATTTCAAAAGGATTCCGGTCTCAATTGTCAATAGGAGGAGCATTGGCTTGTTAGTTTTCAGCGTCTTTGAGTCTGTTTCATAGCCAAATATTACCACCCTTCCTACCCTCTCCAGATCTTAACAAATTACCCAGTTTCGTTTCGGTTGACCTAACCAAGTTCTCACGGAATGGTGCTTCATGCTTATCTGACCAATCCATTAATTACTTTTGTTAATTTTCCTCAAGCGTGTGCATAATTGCTAATGTGTGCTAATGTGTACATGGTTTGTACGATCCAGCTCTTCTTGCTGTTGTTGTGCAGAAATGTTTACTGGGGCGTTGTTGCTTCAACCATTAGCCCTGGCGCTCTAACTGAAAGAGGTATGATCGGGAAGTGTGATCACAACTCTCGGTGCAAACAACGCTTCCTTCTAAAACTTCTCACAAACATTTGCAATAAAATTGTAGACAAATCGGATGCCAGTGCATTGCAACCACCCAGGAGTCGTTGTTTCTGCTAAAGATTTAGAAACTAACCACCTTCCACGCAATATATGGCTTGTACAAATAGCAGAAGGAAAATTTTGGAGGGTGAATATAAGAGAAAACAATGGGAAAACTGTGAGGACGTGTGTAACATTCAAAACGACGAAGATATAGGACGAGGGTTTGTAAATTACTAAAGTGATAATTGTGCATACATATTTCGCCCCATGGCAACAATATCCTGCATAACCACCGCCATTATTGTTTGTCTTCTCATACCCTTGCCTAGGAATCCTTGTCTCGCCGAAGAACAGAATTTAGCTGCTGCAAACAACAGTAAGGGATGACAATGGATGTGCTGCTGGGGTGTATAAGACTAAAATCGTATGATGGCGGAGTTGTTGGAAGTTTGCTCTCGGAGTTATTTGTCTGGCTGTGCTTGGAAGCTGACAGAGACCGAGAATAAGAGCAAGTTCATTAAGAAAAACACTTTAGGGTGAAAACTTATATTTGATTACGGAAATTGTTTAAACTGGTTAAGGCTGAAAGTTTCCGCCAGACAGTTTCGGTTAACTATGAAGCTGATGAGGTCTCAGATGTTTGAGAGCAAGACGGTTGCGGCAAGGATTGTTTTGTTTGGCAAAGATATTATACTTGGTATTATAATCATTATCCATATCCACAACGAAAATGTCCTGAAGGTAATTTTTGAAATAGCTACTACAGTTTAAGTGGTTTTGTTTATTATTGTAGTAAAGTTTATAGTTTGGTGCTAATGCGATGAGTGAGTAAACTTCTTAAGTGATTGAATGAGTTGGGTTGTACCGAGAAAAATTGATTGGGAATAGTTGGAAATTTTGGACGCAATGCGTTCAGTTAAAGATGAAGACGTCTGGTTTGGTTTTAAAATATTTTTAGATTCCCTGATTGATTTCATAGTCTTGTCATTGGCACAAAACATAGTTGCGAAAGTCAAGGAGATCTCCTCGAAATATTATTTGATGAATGAAGAATGATGAAAGGTCGTTGCTGACGACTATTTAAAATTTTCATTCGACATCTCATTCATTTCAAAATATATGATTCGAATTTGTATTGAAGATTCGACTCCGAGGACTTTTATCCACATTTACACTATTCTAATGTAAGATGTTGGAATATAGATCAGTCGAGATACCTAATGCTGCACTTTAACACCCCAGATAGACGATTGATGTTTAAGCTATATTCCCACCTTGACAGCGTAAAACACTTTCGCTTCGATTTAAATGCATTTAGTTAGTGCATTGCTCTCATACATGACATGATGCCAATGATTTTGTACTTTATTGCCCTATAATCCTTGTAGTTTCTTTTCCGCTGAGTTTCCTACAGTGATTAAATCACTTGAAAATCAAATTTCAAATCAAAATTTGTCCTGCTGAATCTCCCTTACAAGCCCACACTCTAGAAACAATTTGAAATCCATTTCACTTAGACACGATAATTCACTCGCCGAGTTCAAGGGTAGTCCTTCGTCTGATATATTGTTCTTCCTTGTCTGAAATTTACTTTTACTGATTCAGTCGGAAATCAGTTGTAACGTCATCTTTCTTATTGCTCCCACCTTGTTCGACCCTCCAATATGCACCGCATTTTGTAATACTTATTTTTCCATGTTCTGGATCTTCTCTGATGGGCGGGTGGATATGTGAACTCACAAATGTGAGTCTACAAGCATATGCTCAGCGAAAATATATGAACCATGAAAAATGGAATTGAAAAGTGAAAAATAATGTTTTCATTCTCACTTCCGATGGTGTAACAGCATGAGATTTATTGTTATTTGTGTGTTGTGAAAATGTGTTACACATTTCGAATGAAGGTAGAGGAAATGTATATTTAAAATTTATTGAGGTGCCGAAATGAGCACTGCTGCCGGAAGTTGAAAAGTTCAAAGAGCGAGAGATTATATTTAGGCTTCAGTTTATTATGTCAACATTTAGCTATTTCTCAATAAATCACCGGCCATGAGTTCTATTTGAAAAAACTTCTGAACTGAACTGAACCTTCATTGAACCTATAACCTTTCACGAAAAAATGCAAAACGATTATCAGAAACCAGCATGTAACTTTTATACGCACAAAACTAATTTCGAATTCGTCATGTTCATCAAAATGACGTTCACCAGAGACGTAGGACAGAACAATCTGAGCATGTTATTATACTGATCAATTCAAGACCTATTTTCCAATTGAAATACCTCGAGATCGATTAACACAAACAAACATTACCCATGAATATTTCATGTCCAGGCGGTCTTTGATATCTACCAGAGACTCTTTTTCCTTCATACCTCCCATTCCTCCATTATTTGGCCTGGTTGTCTGCCGTCTGTTGTCGTATCTGCAATCGTTATGTCCTCTAAGCTCACCAACGTACATAAATTTTCAAGGAGAGTTTCATTTGAAATGAATAAATTGAAACAAAAATTGGATTGAAAAATGATTTTATGTGCATACGCTTTCTGTTTCTTGACAATTACGAACGCTGTGTGCATGAAAGGATGTAGGGACGAGAAGCTATTTCGCGAAGGAAGTGGCTACCATCCACTGGACATAGTGCAAAACAGTATGGAAGGTAAACACGACAGGTTGGAATTGTGTTTTTACGTTGCACCCAGATGACTCTGACAGCGACAATCTTGAGTTGAATGTGTCGTGTACATCGATTGGTCCTGAAAACAAAAAAAAAACGGTCGAAAAATGTTCAGCAGAAGAATAAGACAAGACCTCCAGACATGATAATTTCCTTTTGACTCGTCTTCGTTCCTTTGTAATGCGATTTGACAGAATGAAGACAAATATAATTGGCAAGCATTTACCGCCCGATAGGGAATTGTATGGGAAATGAGACATAAGCTGGATGCACAAGACAGAAGCCAAGGATCTAAACGTATAAAAAGTTGAGTAAGAATAATTGAAAGAGTGGGTCATACAAACACTTAAAATTCGTCGGACTCAACTGTCTCGGTCGCATTGAAAGTTGGGTGTTTACTCTGATCACTCTTCAATTATCATTCCGTTGCTCTGTGCCAGGACTCCCCTACAATTCAGTTGTCTTCGAAGAAAAAGGACAATTTCACCAAGTGGATTCCTTGGTGGCATCGCAAAGCTGTTTGGAATTCCAACGCTTTTTTGACCCGGACATTTGCGAATGCGAGCACGTATCGAATCCGAAACAACTATACGCAGCAATAATGGTCCGTACATTCCGCTACCATACCGTTTAGGAAACAGCTTCCCGCGACACATGAAAAACATCCGTAGAAATTGCATACGTTCCTTGCAAATAAAACAATGCGAACATGAAACGACGAAGAAGCAAGTGAACGACATATTTCTGCCAGATATGCATCACAGGAGACGAAAAAAAGGAGCTATCTGCCCATTTCGCTCTTTTAACAACAGCAAAATCATAGGATGGCACAGCAAAACCAGTGAATTGGACAAGTGGAAGAACAGAACACATAAGACATGCTAGAATGTGATGTGTTATTCATGTCGTCATTCACATCATCAGCAAAATCACCGCCGCGTTCGCAGTTCTCGTCGTCGCGTGATGCTACTGCTCCTTTTATTGATGTTGTTAGCGTTGTTTTTGCTACTGCTACTCCTGCTACTACGACCACTATTGCTTCTGGCTGATGTCTTGCAATGCTGCGACTGCTCCTTAAGTAGTGCTTCGCTCGGTCGACATGGTCGTTTTTGTCTTAACTCGTCTCCATCAACTTTTTGCTTCAGCTGAGCACCCTCCAAACAATTCACTCCAACGTTGGTCTGCTCCTCCTTATTGGATTCCTTGCATTTTTTTGTTTTTCATGTTGGTGCTTTTGTGCGTTACTTCGGAGTGTTTCGAGTGCAAAAACTTAAAAACTAGCAAAAGAAATTCTTATGAATGTGAAATGGAAGAACTGTTCCTTCGCTACGTTTGCCGCATGGATGACTGTCGGTGGATAATGTTTGTTGGTATACGGCAAAATGACGCCTGGGACGCATTTGTTTTCAACTCTGGGTTCCTGAACACTGACTAGAGCGTGTTAGCAATTTAATTTTTTAGGACACCGTGAGTTGTGTTGCTTGAGGCATAGTTATTTATACAGTATAATTTCTAAGAGAATATAATTGGTAGAGTCTGCATTGAATGAGCGCTTAGTGGATTTTCTGTATGACATTCTGTCTTGGTTTTCTGATCTGAACTGGCAAAATAAATTTAAACCAAGAGTAGTGCAATTGATAATTGTTGCTAAAATGATACCATTCTATTCAAAGTTCAAAATAATAATGTGTTCGGAATAGGTGTTGATCCTATTTGTCTGTCGCAAATGGTCTACGAAAGAGAACGTTTGGATCCTTCCAAAATAACTAATATCCTCGTAGGTACTGTTCTGTTTAGAAACGGAGACTAAGTGTCAGTGCTTAGCTTAATCTGCAGAGCCGAAGGGAACAGATCACTTTGATTAATATCTCCTTTTTAAAGATGTTTTGTTGCATTCTGTTTCAAAATTTTGCGGATTAACTCTCGCCTTTTTGCTGCGTCCCTCCGTGGTCTGTTGAGAAGGGGCTCGAATGTAAATTATTGGATATCATCACATTCAAAATTGTCTCAATAGAAAATTAAAATTCATCAACACCCCAAGTCTCTTCGGATGTCTTCGGACATTTCCTATTGCTTTCACCAGGCAATAAGTTCCAAATTGAGCTTTGAAATAATTCTGAGGTAGCGTCGCTTCGACTGCTATAACATGAAAATGAGTTAAACAAAAGTCAAGCAATTTTGACAGGATCTAAGTTAAGGTTGGTTCCCTGGTAGCATATGGATTTTGAATCTAAGGCGCCATCTCTCTATCAAGCTAAATACTTTTCAGCCCATACATTTACGCGAACTGAAAGACCTTTCATTATAAAAGGTGAAAAGATACGAATATTTACTCAAATCGGAAAATGTAATGTACATCGGAGCCCTCTAAAGGTAGCATTTGTTTATTAACTCAAACAATGTAATCGGGTGGCGAATTGATCACAAAAAGGAAATAAAAGTGCAGAAGGAAACCAGTTTTTACTCAAAGTCACTAAGTGTATCCTTGAAAATATGGTAACGAAACCGATTCGCGGCCTTATCTGTGAAAATCTATTTGCGGCCACAAAATGTCCTTCGAAAACGTTTTGGAGCTAATTAACACAATAAAAGCCCCAAAGGAAAAAACTTATGAAAGATTGGATCATCAAGAACTGCCTGCACAATTTCGCAAATAGAGCAAGCTAAGTCGAATTAATGTTAAATCTAAAGTTAACTTTGAATGTGATTAAATTTTCAGTGATCAAATACACAGGGAGTGATTTTTTGGTAGCCTTGAATCACTACTTGGACAAGATTCAAAATATGTTTAATGATTCGCCCAGAGACTGTAGATGGATTCGTATTGCTTATTTGTTCCATAATTGAATTTGAAGTATAGAAGGAAGAGCTCGAAAGAAGCTCCACAATATTTGAAATACTCACGGTAATCGTTTGTTCTAATTCTAACATCTGTTAATAAATTTATTTTAATTTTTTTTCCTTCTGGAAATCTCGAAAGAAATCATGAAATTTCATGGAAAACATTTCTTGCCAACTCATTTCCTTTCTACATTTTTATTCGTTATATCTTCATCAATTTGCATTGCTAATAGAGATTTATACTCTCGAAAATATGGCACATCAAATACACGGGAGACCTATCCGCTCGAGTTTACTGCATACAATTTACAATCCACCCCCAACGATTTCCATAGAAATAATTTGTGTATACATCGCAAACAGGATGAACAATTTTCAGTTTTCTCTTTGACTTTCGCACTGTCTTTCCTCGATTTGTTAAGAAGAAATGTGGCGTATGCGTGGCTGTTACAACACTGGCAGTATCTGTAGGTATTTTTCCTAAATTGAATTTGATAAGTGCCTCAGTGGGATATCATCATTTTCCTTGAATCCCTTTATGTTTTATCTAGCGCGATCTGCTTTAGCTAACGTATTTTCGCCTGTTTGACTCTACCTATAAATAAGGATCTTAATAAGAACAGTGGAACCTAAATAACATGAAACCTAGGTCTTGGGGGGAGAAGCAAAAGTGTACATGGGGAAACAGCAACACAAAGATTGTTGCCTTTTCGCTGGTATGTTGTACCTAAAACATGAAAATTGCTTACAAGATTGAGAAAATAATAGCGGGTTTGTTTTCCCCGAAGGAATTGCAAATGTAGTTGGCTTGTGCATTTGCTTGCTGCTACTTTCAAGGGAAATAAATGAAAAGATTGGGGGATGAATGGTTAGTGGGTTCTTGGGAGTACTTTAGTGTAGTCGAGTTGAGACTTGGGCACGCCGGGATTCGCTTTTGTTGTGAAACGCAGAGAACAATAAAAGCAATCAAAGGGAGCACTCAGAGACGATTTTAATCCATAGTTTTTATTATTTCAAAACGAAATTCCTTGAACTTATTTTCGTAAAAAACTTTAATTAAATGAAATCTTTCTCTTTCAGGTATGTGAACATCTTGCTAACGTCAAAATGATAATTATGGTGAGTCGGATCTTATTGAAAAAACAGAATAGAAAGAATGCATGAATGCGAGCCACGAGAACAACCAGTTAGACAACCCACATGCAACATTGCCGGCAAAGACATTCCACCATTTCAGCAGAACCTCATAAATCTCATTCTTTACGCTGAAATTCTTCGCAGGCATGCACTAATTCTTGTCTTATTTCTACAACACGCCCAACAAATGAAAAATGACTTCCCATGCTTTTCAACATTCACTCAATTCCCCCAAGAAATCGCTCATACAACACACGTCTAATTTGTACTAACAGCTCATCCATCTCAGCTATCATTTTGATCGTTTTCTGCGCATCGCTCGACTGAGCTTCTTCCTTGGACCATTTCCAACGATTCAATTAAAACAAAATTAAAACTTTATGTGAAAATTAATTAGCAAAGCGCGATTACATCGTTTTCCACAGCATGCCCCTCGGCCCGTTGCGTGTCCGCGGATAGTTTCAATTGCTGAGTCCTGAATTACTTATGGCGCAGATAAGCAAACAGAACTCGTGCAAATCTAATGGAAAATCTAGAAAAAAGATAAATATCTACCAGCTCGCCACGTCCGCTTATGAATGTGCAAGTAACAAATGCAGATAAAAAGATACGCGAAACCTTGTTGCAGTCTAATTCGGACATGACTTGGGTGCGCAGCAATGAATAAATTATGAATAGATTAATTTGTGAATGAACCCAGCACAATTTTGCTCTTGGTCTGCTTTCTGATAATTTTAATTATTGTTTTAATTTTTTTTAAATGCTAATCTGGCAATGTTGTAAAATCATACAATTATTTGGATGTGCTGGGGCAGCGACTTTGATACGATCTGCAATTAAGTTGAATTGCTTTCTCCGCGCTCCCAATTAGAAGGTGAATGTACAATCGCGGAGGGAGAATAAAGGCAGGAATTCATTCGGGATCATTTATATAAATGGAATTGGGCGTTGACTTCTTAATTGGTGGAATAATAATTAATGATAAATCCTCAACCAGCTGGACCGTGGCGTTGTTTGAGGTAAGATTAAGAGTAACAGCGATATAATTAGCAAAGAGTAAGCAATTTCGCCTTATGACGATGATCGACAAGAAAGTGTGCATGCAAATTTGTCTGTGGATTATCCTTAATCTTGGTGAGGTTTGAAAAGTTTGTTCACTTTGCAGTAAGAGCTTGTTGCTAAAATTATATGAAAATTACGTCAAAGGACTAGACTGGATCTTTTGTGAGGAAGCTGGGAAATCAATTAAATTTAAAATTTAATTACATCAGACAATTCTCTTCTTTCTAAGGCGGATCATTATAGTTGGAGATCCTGTAGTATATCCTGTTAAAAATCGTTCTAAGTCAAAACGTCTAAATTATATGCATAATAACTAAATTTACGATAACTGTTTGTTTTTCATTATCTTATATTATGTTGAAACGAACCTATCTGCGGCAACGATTCAAGCTTCGTGACATTCCTATGTATATAGCCGACAATTGACATTATTGATGACGATCCGGCGAAGCATTCGTGAAGAACAGAAAACATTGACATGGGAGGGTAGAAAATCCTTCCAAATTACATCAGCGTTGCCTTCGTCTTTTTTCTAAACAGCGCGATATTCAGAATACTCTTGAAAGACTACCCACCTATACAGAAAGACCATTTAACTACTACTCCCGTTTGATACTACAAAAAATATTCAGTAAAATTAAGACCAACTTCCTGAAAATCAGAATTTTGTCAAAGTGTCACGCATAAGTATTCTTGGGCTACCTACCATGCAGTTTGTATCATTCATGTATATCAAGTGAATTGCAAAGGCTCCTTTTTAAAATATATTGTAATTGTAATTTATTTAAAATTTATTAAGAATAAAATTCAAGTGACTTCGAACGTGCCTAGATAACTGCCCTTCAACAATGAATCGACTTACATGACGATTTATTCCCGGCAGCTCCACACTGTCTTGAATACGACATATGTCAAGCCCTATCTAGCGAAAAATTACCTCGAAAATGGCCATCCGAAAAACAACACCCAGTAAGACTGTTTAGTAAGTAATAGTCAAAGACCGAATTTTCAAACAACCGGCCATGGAAGTAAAAAATGAACTACGCGAAATATATGACGTACGACGTTAGACATAGACAAAAAGAACTCGAAACTGGATGACTTCCACCTACGTGAGACGTCCTTGATTGCTACAAAGATCAAGAAGCTAGAGATTGAGTTTTCTGAACAGCTAAAGGCGTGGACGAGTTCAGGCTGATGTAATTAAACTTATAGAGCCATATCTTTTGCACAGAATATGTGATACATATGATCTACGCTCCAATATGGCGGAATCTGGTGGGTAAAATAACTGAAAAAAATCATGGCTCTGTTTATTGTTTCACAGAATTAGATATTACCTAATGCCCTTATTCTGAGAAATGTGATGAGCCATTTATAGCTTTATTTATATATACTAGCATGACCATTTCAAAGCGCTCATAGTCCGCAGGGCATCAGAAGATTGAGATACGAATACCCAATGTAGCAAATCAAGCGAGCTTTACAAAATAGAGAGCTTAGCAATTAAACGGTGCTCGTGCATAGATATATCGCGTTGGCTAGCTTTCTCAGCTAAAATGTATGCGAGAATAATATTTATGGTGTAAATTTTACTATATTATATATTTTATTATAATTATATGTGTTTCATTATGTATGATTGCAAGCTTTCGTTCTTTCAAATATCAATGCACCTGGAATGTTGGAGTTGAATACAGTCAGATTGGAAGTTTGTAAGTTGCGTTAGCGGTTGTCATTGCTTACGCTATGCTCAACATAAACCATTGGTTGTAAAATAGGAAAATAATATAATGGTTTGGGGATTGTGACATTTTCTAGACATTTTTTCCATAGTTCATGCCTGCCTATAGTATACAAAATGTCCTAAAACAATTATATCATTTGTAAGGCCAAAACAATTCCATTAATCAGCGTCCGATAAAGTATAAAAATGGCTTTCGGAGACTATTTGCAATCCTCGTGGTTGAGAAGAACCATGAAAGGACGATTAGAAATAGTGCCAGCGCATTTATGTTGCATACTCGGAATCACTGTCCTAAAAAGCAAGATTTTTGGCCAAAAAATATATTCGATAAAATTTGGATTTGTGTCAAAAAGTCCATAATTGGTTGTAACATTTTTGTTTGGATCTTAAACGTCGCAACAGTTGACTTCGCTTTCCTTATGCAGAAGGTAATGAGGAAAATATTGCTTGAAGCTGCATTTTGACACTGTTTCATTATTTGGCAGTTTTCATTTTTCGTGTTTTGCACTGTGTACCATAGTTTTCCCAACAGGGATTTAAATTTTATTGATGGGTTTTCTATTATCTATGGGTTGTCTATATCCTTCCGACTTATCAGTAGAATACCCTCTTCAGTTAAGTGTCTGAAGTTTGCAAATGTTGGTCTTAGATTTTTTCATTTTATGAGTGTTTTTTTTTGGATAATTTTACTTAAAATTTTGATGTATATATAATAGGCCTTTTTGAATTTTCTATTAGGAAACCTGCTAGGTTTTCGTTTCAGCTTAATCATTTACTAAAAGCAAATAGCGAAAAATTTCAAAAATTTGAGCGATGAATTTCAACGGTGCAAGCTGCAGCCATCTCTTCTGTGTTGTGTTTTCTGAGTTTTTGGTGTACTTCTTCCGGTCCTTATTACCTGGTTTCAGCCATTTTAAGTATAAAAGTTATAATTTAAAAGTTAAATGATTAATTTAGATTTACTTAAAGCGAGTTAGTCATTTATCAATATAAATTCTTTCTACGAAACGTGAAAAACTTACAAAAACTTACTCACTTACTCATGTGTAAGTGACATAGAAGTTGATATCCCTTTGGTATGTGCATGAATGTGGATGTGCATTTTGAGGAGGTGATAAAGCATTTGAAGTTTATCACCAAATGCTGGTTTTTGTATGCTTTGGTATTTAGCCGAGTTCTTCACAATTATGACGAATGTGCCCAAATTTAAAAATTAATAAAATTAGTAGTAGTAGAAGTAGTAGCAGTAGTAACAATAGTAGTAGTAATAGTAGTAGAAATAGTAGTGGTAGTAGTAGTAGTAGTAATAGCAGTGGCAGTGTGAACGCTGCTATGAGATATGCTCCATAGAACGTAATTCGTCTGACGTCACGCTGAGTGATGCTGAGGTCATTGTAGAATCATTTCTACAATACTTCAAGTACGACTTGAAGTATGGCGCCACTGAAGTTATTTATTTGACTCCAATAATGATTCCTATTTCAAAGCAGACATTAAATGCAGTACAAATTCATACAATAAATTATCGCAAGAGAAAGAAGGTTCTAGTATTGTGCCAGGAATCGTGTTATCACTGTTTAAGATGGTGCGAAAGCCGATTTTTTCCTGAAAAGGGAAGAAGTGAAAACAAGGAAAAGACTGAAAAGAAATAGATTGTTTTTGTTCCTGGATAGTCGAATAAATGTAATAATTTCTCAAAACAAAAAACTTCGATTTAATAAGTGCAGTAATGTTTGAAAAGTTAGCCTCGATCCCTGGGAATACAATCAACAATTTGACAATTCTTTGAACCAACAAATTAAGCAATATTCGTTTTGAAATTACGACTAGCGTTCTCTTGAGGTCCCTTTCATTTCACCATTCCTGATCCATTCTGATTGTGTTCTCGGAATTAGGAAGTGATTTATCAGAGATATCTGAAGTGACTCGAAACTCACTATTATGTTCAGTTAATCAAGCGTTTACGTCTCAATTAAGGATTTATTCACAAATAGGTTTACTTTGTAAATATCGGAACCACGAGACTCTTCCTTTGGTAGAAGAGAAAACAAATAAATTGTAACAAATTGAATCAACTAGATCCTACCTGCCTTGGCTTGATTTAGCTTTTTCGCAACAAACTATTGCTTTGGAATGCAGTTTTTCTATGCAGAGAAGATTTTTACAATTTCATCATAATTGCAAAACTCATCAATTTCTCTTCACTACCATTTATAAACAAATCGCATACACGATTCACTGATGCATCGTATCACCGCCAATCAAATGCCATTTGCTTTTGTCTTCAATGCTCACCAACATATGGTGAATGTGATCATGCATGGAATCTGATGTTAAAAATCGATGGTATGGCATTTCAATAATGTCCATGGTATGAATCGACTTGAGTATGTTTATAATGTGATTGGGAGAAATGTGCAACAAAAATGCATACGCGACGATTTCCATTTTCATTTTTTTGTTGAGACTTTGCGATGTGCTTAAGGCGGGTACATCCAATATATTTTGAATACTCTGTACTAAAATCCTCTACTCGGAATATAACAGTCCAATTGGTGTCCGTCCTACATATGATATTGTTAATGAAACTTCTGTATTAGATAAATTTATCATCTCAAAAAGAACCTCATAAGCAATGCGATATTCCGTCAATTATGAAAAAAAAAAAAAAAAAAAAAATATATTCTATGCGTACTAATTTATACATATATGACGCGCATCCTTTTTTACCACTATACTTGGATGAACGCCTTTAAGCGCAATCAACTGACTGCACATTCCATATGACCAAACTCAGGTAAAGCTTCAGCAACTGACTTGTTTTCATTGGAAATAACTTGTATTGCTATTAATACCAATTTCGGTATTCAATAATTAACTTAATTGCAGCTGTGTACGCGCAAGTCAATTTTTTTATGCAATTTTGTTGCACCGTAAAACATGTCGCTCGCGGTTGAATTTCATCGATAAATCGAATGAAGATTGGAAAAGGATCGAGGTGAGCTGCCTAATTTTATGTAAACGTGACATAACTCCGAAATGGGGTGAAAGTCAAACTTTTCTCTTGATTTTGGCTTTTTTTTTGTTTTTTGTTGATTTGGATAGTGATAAATTTTTTCATTTATTCAGAGTAATAAGAAAAAATGTAAATTTCCACAGATCCTTTTGTTGACAAAAACCATTGATTCCAAACCATGTTTTCATTTGATATATTGGTTCCAGTTTATCTAAGAAAAAAGGTTAATAAAGGATGTCACCGTCGCTGTAGAACCACAATCTCTTACAGTAGATTGTCCTCTAGTAGATATTGTGCAAGCTACCTTCGACCATCAACCACATGATCCGACTTAGAAGTTCCGGATTGCTACCACAAAGTGGATCATGAACTCAAACCCTGATGCTAAAAAACCAAGAGCCGTAGACATCGCAAAGCCAACAGTTTCCTTTTTAGAAATTTTCCTTTCCTAAGTGTCTCACAATTAAGAAAAGCCCCAATAAGATTTTCAAAAGTTTTAACTTTTCATCAAAATCAAACACAACCTTTCCCTGTTTTTGTATTTGGAAATTGATAGGTTTTTTTGTTTCTTCCTTTCAAAACTCCGCAAAAGTAAAAGCACCATTTCGGAAACCACAAAAAATTTCAACATTCACAGTCGATTTAAAATAAGCAATTTCTGAGACGCTAGAAATATACTATTTTAAGTATTTAATCAAATCGTATTTCTTGTGTCTTACTGCGTTAACACGTGTGTGAAGGGGCTCAATTAATTGTTCCAAAATGTCATTGCCTATTTCTATATCCCAAAATTTTTTTTTGGTTTCTTTATGTCAATAATCGGACTGAAATGAAAAAACAAAAAAAAAATTCAAATAAATTTATATTTATATTGTTGATGAATTGATCCAAAAAGCTTGGAATGGTACAAACTTCAGATGCATCGACTAGTTCAGATAAAGATCTGGCACTTTTGAGCCTTCTGTTTCAGTAACCAGAACCCACTTCCGAAATCGCTCGCAATAAAAGTATCGCAAAATCACTTGGTCCTAGGTTTTCTGATATTTTCTGTGTTTAGTTGGTACTCAACACAGTATCGCTCTCCTAAACGTCAGATTACATACCTTATCGCATAAGATCAAAACAGGGTGAACTTCATTCCATCCAGTCGTTGAAAATCCAAAATTGAGGTTCATTCACCCATTTTAGTTAATTTTTTTCACGAAGCATTAAAATTTGGTTTTTCGGTGTAGATCTTTCGATAAACGTATGATCCCTTAGCGTCCATTCATAGATCTCTTGGATATTTGAACTTCACATGTTGATCGTGAACTTTTTATCTGCCCCCGTTTGAAATAAATTTCACACACTAACGAATTTGGTCGTTGAGTCGTCCTCTGCTTCATATTTTGTCAGTTCCTCTATTTGTGTTTCTGAACATTTTTTACATAGGCTTTTATAGAAGTATTTCCAGAAGTCCTACTTCTATTGCTATTTTGCGTTTTAACCACAAACTAACCAAGATATATCGCCAGGATGGTCCTAACCAGTCATTTTGCGGTTACCTGGCATGATATTTGCTTAAAACACAATTATTTCCTTTGACTGTAGGAACAGGAACTAGTCATTACCTTATTTAAAAGCAATTTACACTTTAAGAGCGAAAACGTTTCTAAATCGTTTCGTGTCTAAATCTAAATGCTGGGACAAAAAGGTAAAACCATTGAAAACACATATAACCAGTAGTAACATCTGGATTGCTATGACCGCTTCATTGTCGAGAGGTGTCAAAAATATCTAGTGGATCCTGATCATTTTATTTTTGAACTTTTGAACTGAACTATTTCAGGACTAAATCCATATTGTTATTTAAAAGAGGTTTTGAAGTTCAAATAATGAGTGTAACAGGAAATGTATTCAAGTGAATGGAAAAACTGTCAATCACACTTGATTAAACGACACCCTATATTTCGTTTGACAGTTGTGTCTTTCCTTCCGGATCCAGTAACTCTACTCAAAATGTTTACATAACCGCGAGGCTGCCTGAGTCTGAAGCAGAGGCCCCGGAGTAGAGTTGAATCGTAGTATGAGATCGTGAAGAGAATGCTCTCACAATTTCCTTATCTGGTTCTGCTGTGTCATGTTCTCAACTCTAAGTTTCTCAGCAATTGCTTTTTCACGTAGTGCATTGCATTATGACTAAGAGTCCTTGTTATGCGTTACGCTTTCTCCACCCTTCAGTTTTTGCTGAGCTAAGGCTTTAAGTCGGTTTTCTTGTGAACGATGGGTTTTAGCGAAGATTTATATGGTTTGTGATTATAAAGAAACTGACGGAAAATTCCTCGCAAATTTTGAATATAAATCAAAGAAGTTTCTTCGTCTGAAACAAAATTAATGTCACAAATCTGTTAAAATTTTTTACTTACATTTTTGACATAAATATTTGATTCGATGACATTGAAAACCCGTACCGGGATGTATGTTTGCAAAGCACTGGAATTAATTATAAACAAAATCATCGGTAGCATTAAAAGCAAAACTTATTAGCACAATTTTTTGCTGGTTTTCGAAAAAATATTTTGAAATACTGTCCCGATGTGGTTCGCACGTAAAATACTGTGAATCGATTTTCTAAAGATTGCCTAGATATAAATCTCGTCAGGATAATTAATGTAAGTACAAAAATGCGCGAAAAATTCCCAGCAAAAACTGATTTTCTTGCGCCTGTAAACGATCTATGCATCCCCACTCGATTATTCCGTATTCAGGGTTCGTTTCCACTCAATTTACTTCCTGTGAAATTTCAAATCTCACAAAATGTAATTAACATCTGTTAACCTTTTATGAAAACAAGCCCAAAACGACCAATACAACTGATCTTGCCTTTATTTTATTCGCCTTCCCTTCCCTTCCCTTCGTACCTGAAACGAAGAAGAAAAAGGAAACCAGTTCCAACTCAAAGAAGAATCCTAATCCCACCATTAAATGGGAATCGAATCAATGATCCCTTAAATATGATAGCGATGACTAATAAAAAAACAACAGGTATAACAAAAACAAAGTATTTCGTTCAAACTTACACATGGTGTCTTTGATACTAGTGATTAAGGGTCCTTTTTAACTACATGAAGGAGAAGAAAAAAAACAAACGGCAATCATGGATAAAATCGGAAGAGGGAATATACGCAAAGGACTAAATGCCAAGAACTTGTGAGGTTGAAACCGTGAAAAGAAAGAAAACCGGGAGTACTTAATTGTATCCGATTTAAGACCCAATGACTTTAAGTAGTTGTTGTACTGCCTTTTGTCTCGCGCTCCTGTGCTTTCGATGTTCCAACGAATGTTACTCGAATGTTCCTCATACGTGAACACTACTATTTCGTTTGTTATCTCGTACATATTATCCACTGAACGTTGTATGGTAGTTTTCAGTTGCTTATTTAACCATTTTGTAAAACGTGGATGTTGTGTGGAAGAGGGTTCCGCTCTTTTGTTTGCTTTTATTTCGTTTCTTTTCTTTACTTTGGTTTTTTGTTCCTTTCATTCTCCTTTTCTTCAGAGATAATAGGTTTTCGTTTTTTCGTTCGTTAAACATGAAGAGGTTTCAAATAACACGCTATTTGTTTGCTTGTTCATGCTATTTTTTATATCTCTGTTTATTTTGTATACGTTTATGTTTATTGTGTCTTAATAGTTTGCTTATCGTTCGCTATCGTATGTTTGTTGTTAGAATCTGTGATGAGATTCGGATATTGTTTTGAAAATAAGAAAAAAATTATCTGGAACGGTGGTTGGTTTTGTCATGGCTGATGTTTGGTTAACGTTATGGAAATTAAATAAGTTTTAATACGCGAAAATTGATGAGATATCAATGACAGAGGAAGACCTTTTTGTTGAGAAGGAAGACCGGCTTATTTACCCATGTGACAAGTCGTCTTGTTGTACCTCATTTGATTTGGTATTTAATAGATCCACTTATAATTTTAAATGTAATTCACACATATTCACTCAGTCTTGTTAATAATGCCAAATCGTGGACCTGTTCAGTTAAGATTCTAAACATGGATCCGTTTGCACTCCTGACATTCTGTAGCTTTTTTTAAAAAAATTCACACCGGGCTTAAACACCAAAATGGTCCTATAAACGAAATAGTTTATTGTCACAAGACAGCATCAAGTTAAATACTATGGTGGACTGATCAAGTTTTAAAAGAACTTCCTTGCAATTTTAGCCTGCATTACAATTTTTTATTACTATGTTTATATGTAGGAGGGTAAGGGTGTACGCGGCAATTGGCTTTTGAAAATTTGATTATTTCAGCTTCATCACTAATCCCCATGTAAAATTTTCGCAAATGTGTATGCAATGTTCCTACACTCCAGTGAAAAAATTTGAAATAAAAGATTCCAACTCATTTTCGCTATTATCAGATGCATAGTATACTTGAGCGATATTCAGGAAAATCAGGAGTATATTCAGGAAGAATCAACTGTTACATAGGGTCGTATATAACCGTATATATATTTCATTCGCACATAGGAGTAATCTACGAGTCGCTGTACTAAAATCAAAGGCAATACGGCATAATAAAAATCTCTGTCTCTCTTAATGCAAGGAGTCTCTCAAAATAGAAAAACACGAACTTTTCCTTACTTGCATAAACAGACCCCCTCCTGCACAAAAACCCTTAGCTGGAAAAATAAGGACACTAAGGGCTGACAAGATCAGAACGAAACCAAACATCGAAGGTGGTACACCGTCGAAAAGCTTATGTTAACTCACGGAGAATAGCGGAATCCTGCTCTGAAAACAAGCAACATTGTCATCCCTTTAGGACAAAACAAGGAGTATTGCGAAATCGTAGTTACATTGAATCGGTTTTCTTCAATAGTTGAATTTCTTCTACATTTTGCATTTACTTGTCTGAGATCTATCGGACATAATGCACGGGCTTAAGGGAGTCCTAACAATACCCTTTGTAACGTCTTCACCGCCTAATTACCAATCATAATAATTACCAACTGTATCTGTAATTTGCTCTTCTGCACTTCTGATAATTTTTAAAAATCAAATGGAAAACCAACGGTGCTGAAAGTAATATCTCTTCTCTAAAGGAACTTTTTCATTTGAAAATCGAGTAACTTCAGTTACAAAACAAACTCCAAATTAAACAGATGGTAATATATCTCTTTCTTTCAAAAAGAAAAGATGATGAAAAGATCTATGATGAAAAGATCGATGGTAGATTGTCCCAATTGATCTAGGTAGGGCATTTAATTCAGGATGGACTTCAGGACTCCGCTTAAAACTAAAACAATATTAGCCATCTCAGTAAATTATAACTTTTGTTGCAAATAGCTTTTAGAACGGCATATTTTTGTCGAGATATATCACGGACACGAAGTCTCTTAAGGCTGAATTATCGGTCCAATTGTGTTTGTTATCTATCACACACCATTTGCTAAGAGCTGTTCCACCAATTCCTTTGCAGTAAAAGGAGTATTTCCATGCAGTTGTCACTTTATAAAAGGCTATCCAATCCTTTTTAGCTAACTTTATCTCTTATCAAGAAACACAAGGAAACACAGCAAACGAAACGCAGTTTTGCCTGACATGTAGCGAGGATTGCTAATTTATTTCATTTGTTACCGAGGTAATTCGCTCGATACAAACCTTGATGCATCGAAAAACCGTATCCGAATCAAGCTTGTTGAAGTAGATATCACAATGAAATGGATCCTGGTTAAAAATGTGCAGAGACTCCTTATTAGCGTGACAGATTCGACACAATCGTTTTTAACATCAAGAAGGGCGGGAAATAGCCAATGCTATCTCGAGTTCTACATTCCTTTCAACCTAACCGTTTTGTGTTGAAACCCTCCGGGCATTAAGTGGAAGTGCAATGAAGCAATGTCGGAAAGAGGACGAAGGAAAAAAAACACTCACTGCACGAAAAAGCAAGCAAACTAGGGAGAAATCTCGTCAAAACCAAGAAAACACTCCCATTGTCAGAGTAATCTATGATATAATGTTTTAGACAGCATTTGCACTTTGTCAACCACGGTCCTCTATAATATCGTAGTGAACTACCAGTTTACATTGAGGAACTTCAACGTTCATACTTTTAGATGCGACACCCAGTTATTCCTGACGCTGTGAAGGACAGCGCCTTCCTACCTCCCCAACTAGCCACTAGAAAACTCTCCAAAGGCCCATAACCCAGTAAGCTAATTTGGTAAGCTAAATTCATAGGCATGAGACTGATCAGCTTCCCGCGTTCCCTGAATTTACCTCAAAGACTGAGGTTTGTGGAAATAATCGTAAGGATACTCCATACAATAGTATCTAGTGAACTCGGCCGCTATGTTTTGAACTAAGTTGTATGGTTTTTAACATGCGTCTAGGGATTGCGGGAACGCTCCTTTACGTCGGGTTAGATCTGCTGTCCTGCGACAACCTTTAATAATGTTAACATTGAAGCGCAGTAGCAAACATGCCAATTTATGAAAATTTATCCAACTTAATAGACTGCGGAACTATACAAAAAGTTGCAGCTGAACAGGAATGCGTGGTTTGAAAGAAGATCGTGGCGGAACCAGAAAGTGTCTTAGTATCACTACCAACCTGATCACTTGGATTTTTTTTTGGATAGTCGAAGCCTTAAACAAAACCGGCCAAATCGCGACACTGATTACTGAATCGTGTGATTTGATGCATGCCGCAGTATCAATGTTGAATGAAAGGGCGAGGATAAAGGGACGCCAACGACAAAACTGAGCTTATACAATGCATGAAGCGCCATTAAGAGATGCAGAAAAGAGAAAATAGACTATTTTGGAACAGGAACAGCAATTCAAGGAAGAGAATGGTCTCATAAGCCAAAAAGGAAACTGAGATATCCAAACAATTAATGAACTTAAAAACCTCTTATAGGGTCAACTCGTTACTAGCAAAAAGCGGGAAGTGATAAAGGATTTTAAAAGAAGGGAAAAAAAGTGAAATAAGACTCGAGGACTATTTTACGAGTAAGGATATTGGACGTTTCAAATTCAACAATATACCTATACTACGGTTTTTCGGACAATATCGTTTACGATCAAAGCAGCTACGGAAATGTCAATCTTGACAGATAGGTAGTTATCCTCATGGATAACAAGTACAAGATGGATAACAAGTCGGCAATGTCGTTTAATACCTCTAACGGTTTAACGTCCCAATTACTGGAAGACTGATAGGATGCTGCTCACGCACTGTGTTGGGACACATAAATTTGCAACTAAAGAAAGTGGAACCAATGTGATTCTTTGACATAAAGATGCCGATCGAAACGAAAAATGCGCAGGCAATGAGCAGATGAGAACTGCTTCGGCCAGTTTAGATGCAGCGAGAGTGGTCGCCGTGAACAAATCCCTAGCAACAGTGAAAGGGAGTTGGAAGAAACTGTCTAGAAGGATATAGTCTCGGCTTAGAAAAGTATTAAAAGCTAGGACGAGCCCTTGGATGAAGGCAACTAAACGAAGGCTACGTTAGTACCAGGTAGGAACAAAAAAGGGCCTCAGAAACATTTTGGTCCTACGAACAGACCTTTATTCCCTGAATAAAAAGCCCAAGTATTAGGCAAGCTGACGGACGACGAGAGGGAAGAAGACAAGACTCGGCTTCAAATGACTTGGATAGAATCAGCAACTTATGACCATCAGCAAGCTATAACGTCTCTTTAGTTAGCATTTTTTGCAGATGGTTCACTGTACGGCGACAGAGACTATTTGCAAAAAATGTACCCTAGTCAGTGAAAAATGGGGCCAAAAGGCAGAGGCTTAGCCCATCGAAGTGCACTCGAAATATGTTTTCCGATTCTAATTTTACCCTGAGATTTATATAAAGTTTTGAATGCACTTACCAGGAAATTTTTTTCAACGGTCACATTGAGCTTTGTCTTGAATATATCCTTGGATATCCTAGTTAAATACATGTGGCAGAAAACATAATTCGTCAGAAAAAAGGTGGCCACGTTCGTCCTGTGAACAAAATGTACCGAAACCGTTAAATGAAAGAGTCATTTGAAGTTTACAAACATAAAATTTGATCAATAATAAATTTACGAACAATAAAAAACAATAAGCCATTAAATAAATTGAATCCGATTGATTCTACATAAGATTTAATTAGAAATGTCCGCATTGAAACTCTCAAGCACTTCCAAACACATTCGCACATGTCTAAATTTATTATTTATGATCGCCAACTCTTAATTGCAAACATTTTGTGTAAAATGTTAATGATTTTTATCGAAACCACCAACATATAACACTGAGTATCTGATTACTTGTTTCGAGCGTAGATTTCCAGATACCAGATACGAAATACACGTGAAAAAGACACGAAACAGCTCCGAGAAATGAAGGATCAGTAGGAAAAAATAACGAAAGAAAAGTTGCTAAGAATAAATAAAAGTTCCGAATAAAACATTGAATACGGAATGCTGTAATACAATTGACAGAATGGTTGGAAATGGCGAAGGGTGGGGAGGATGAGATCTACGAGGGCAAGCAAGTAAAAAATATTGTTGAGACTTGAACGCTGCTCGGCTGTTGATTACAGAGAAAACGAAGAGATTGCTGGAAACAAGGTGGCAATTAAAAATACCAATTAAGTGTTGTATTATCTTCTGACTATATCTGTTTTGCTTGATTATTTACCTAAGTTGAAAAATTACCGGAGCTATTAAATTTTATTTATTATCGACTTAAACAGATACTATCGGATCGACGAGTTGAAGTTTTTATTTCGCTGTTCTTTTGTTTTTGTACGTTTCCGCGTGGATTCTTTAGTACTTGTGTTAAGAGGTAATTATAGTTTGATTGCTTAATACTATGCAATTAATATGAAAATGGCTTCTGAGATTGGCATCGATGGTTCAAAATAAAGAAATAAAAATGATTTATGCGTTGTAGGTACAGTGGTGGATAATTAATGCTAATGAAAGATTGAATGTAGGCTATTAGGTTAAGTTTGTGAAGGAATAATTGTTTTTAGAATGATCGATTCAACCTGAAATGGTTGGAACAGGCTTTTATCGACAATTTTCCGTAATGTACAAACCATTCAGGGACAAGATTAGCATAACTAGAGTCGAACGTTAGGACAAACTATTTTTCCGACTTTGAGAGCTTGACACAAGATTTGATGGCTAGTGTACAAATTCAATTTTAATGAAATAATATTTAGATTCTAAATTACTTCAGAACAACGCAGAAGTTTAGTCGATCCTCATGGGTAAAGCAATTCCTACCAATATGTGATTGGCAACATTATTGCGGAGCTCTGACAAGCACTCCATACTGTTGCGAAAAATCCTCCATTTTTGCTCCGTGAGTTCCCACAGCTGCCAGTGTTGAAATGGTTGTGACCTATTTTATCTAACCATCCACAGCCACCATCAATTTGCAGGCATCTCGCATCAGCATTCCTGACCAGTCTTCACAGCCTTGTTATCGTGACTGAAATGTTAACAATTCCCAGCAGTTTTCGTGCGGATTTCAACGTGTAGTAGCCCATTTTTAAGCTTCGTGCATACCTGCTTCCTTTTTTTATTTATTGGAGCATTTTAACGCAATGATATTTGGCCGTGCCTATAAAATGTCTTCAGTATGCATGGCGCATCTGTGTTTCAAAGTAATAGAGTCCAAGACAGAGGCAGGCGAAGAACAACAGCAACGGCAGAGAGAAGCAACAGACAACAATATTTTTGCCACACCAGCCGATTCCATATTATAAAAGTTTATGGAAGAGTGCAGAAACAATCTGAAGTACGCCATCGGGAATTTAAATTGTGCCAAAGTGGTGATGGGGAGCGCTAGCTGCTGAAGTTTCACAAGCAACTCAAGCTGGAAGGCTGTAGCTGCGCGCTACAGTTTATTCACATTTATTGACGATAATGACGCTAAAATTCCTATAAAAATTCATACCACGTCAATTTTATGACTCGTACGTTCCATGAAATCCGCTGCCAATTTGTATTTTTTTTTTCAGTCTTCAGCTTTTATTTAGGTGGTAGTCCAAAGATGCTTTTATTTCGCAGAATTTAACGTTTGTGTTTAAAACGTTGAAAAGATCTGTTGTACGGATACTTTTTGTGTAGTTTGTGCGCACGAATGTACAATAAATCTCAACAAGAATCGTAAAGACCCATTTCAAGAAGGTCCTTATGTTCAAGTACTGATTTTTCTCTGTAAGTGATTTTGAAATATAATCGTTTCAGTGTTGCAGAGGGCAGTAGCGGTGAGTTGAGATACAACATGCATATTTTAGTGTACATGTATCATTAGTTGAGCAAGAGATCAGTATTTTCCCATCACGCTTCCCAAGGTTTGATTGATGGAGGCTTAAACCTCGAGTGTATCATTATCTCGATAACCACCACCAGAAAGACAGTAGCTGAGATTGTTGTAGCTTGAGGTGCTACTGGTGTTGCTTTTGTGGTCAGGATGGGTAAAGAAGATGTCTTCTCAGCTCCTTGATGCAGTGGGTCCAACACGAGTGTGTGGTAAAGTATTTGTATTGGAATCATTTGGATGGATGAGTTTCGGAAAGAGATACTTGCATTTTCTCCTGTTTAACATACTCGGTATCATGTCGACAGTTGTTGGTAATTGAAGCATGTACTTGTGATAGATTGGATTTTCTTTTCCAATTAACTTGTACGGCTTTATCACTTGGCTACTGTGGAACGATGGGTGGTATGTATTCTTGCAGAACCGCTGATTTGCGGGCAGGATAATATGTAAGAATCGGAAGAACGGAGCGCCTTTAATTTCATACGAAACAGAGATAGTAATCAAGATGAAAAAATCTTTTCAAGAGTGCTGTCAGTGAGGCGATCCATTCCTCTTGTAATTTTATTCTGAGATGAAAAAAAACGTGCTTTATGTGATGTCACGCTTTCGTAATAAGTGATTCTTCATTGCGGGCATATGTCTATCATAATGACACTAATGGCATTCTACCATTTATACAATCCAGTCGAATACCGATATCGCCCAAAATCCTTTGAAAATTGAGCCTGTTAACTTTACTCAACCCTCTTGATCGAATAAATTTTCGAAGCGTTGCCTTTTTTTTTCCTTAAAATTAAAACTCCTAATTCTCCTTTTCAAAGTTTTCGAAATGAAAAATAAATCGTTATATTCGATTCATTTTTAAAAGCAGAAGGAAGAAAAAAAGCAATCCACGAATTGTCCTTCTGTATTTTCGGAATTAACCAACTTGTAAAAGAAAATTCATTAATTTTTATTTTCATAATATTCAGTTTCATTAGCATCTAAGACGACTTCAAGCTCCAATCTGAGATAATCTCCTTCAGATGCGGAACTGGATTTTCCTCGATTTTCATGTTGGAAACGTTTTGAACTTTTTCAATTGGAAATTTGGCATGTGGCCGTCGAAAGAGCTGGTGTCAGTTTTTATAGGAAAAAGTAGAAAATACAAGCCGAATTTACCGAATAGTTAACGAGCCCATATTGCGTTCGTTCAGTTTAGAAAGAAATATTTTCAAAAATACAATTCGTAATGGTGCTACCTTTTGGCAAGATAAAGAATTGGAAAGATAAATTTTTCTTCAATGCTCTGTCGAAAATTTCAAGACAGTTTGACTATTGGCAGTTAATTATTTTAGTTTAAATTGTCAGCGTGTTGCTTTTAGTATCGGTTCAGCAATGAGGTTTAAGCAAAGAACAAATATAAAGATTTTTTTTAAATCATCCTTAAACTTTTGGGTTGATAAAACAAGTGTATATCGTTCCTTAAGTAAGAGGGAAGCGTTAATGGCCGCGCAATTGCCGCAATGCCATGAAACTGGCAACTGACTTTAGGAACAGCGTTGCCCAATTTGAATATCCATTGTTTGACGCTTATCCGAATTATCCGTAGTTTCCGAAAAAAACCTAATTTGGGCCGTCATATAATGCATGCGCCTGATTTGACACTTTGCTACCTCCGTTTGTTCGGATGACTACATTCTGCAATAAAAAGGAAGAACTTTACCATGAAAAAAAGTCGACTATGATCGCGCAAAAGGTTGCACCGATGCGCAAGAAAACTGTTTTGAGTCAACAAAATAGTGTTTGCTGGAAAAACTTTTAATGCTTTTTTTTGGAAAACTTTTTGTTAATTTTGCGAACCGTTTTGTTTTTAAAACATAAAAACGAATCAAAAAAAGACGATCGTCCTTAAACGAATCACGTTTAAGACAACTCCTTCCTTATTCCCGGAACTTGTTGAAATGATTCGAGTCAACGGATTGCTCCCTGGTTCACCATACTCTCTAGATTTTGACGGCAGGGACTGTCATATCTTTAATAACTTCAAAAAATGAGCCAAAGTTAAATCGCTTGACAGCAAGATTCATCGGTGATTTAATTGAGTATTTGGGAGACTTGACGAAAAAGGATTGTGTTGCTCGGCATTAAAATGCATAAGACTTGATGGAAAAATAAAAAAATAAAAAAACCGGAAAAGTTTTCGTTATGCAATGCCTCACCCCAGCTCCTAAATCAATATAAGTCGAGGTAAATAACCTCGAAATCCATTGATATCGAAAAGAAAATTCGGTTAGATTTTTAGGTTAGAACTAGTTTATTTGCATATTATCTGTACCTTAGAAGTGAAAATTCAGTTTTTGGAGACATAAAGCAATTGTTTTTTCATTCATTTTTCATTTTATTTTTTTAAGTGGTTCGCAGCACACGTTTATTTACCGGTTCTAAAAATGAAAGCGGCAATTTGTAAAGAAACACCTGTCGCTGTCATAAAGTGAAAGAATTTTTTACGGTCGATTCCCACGGTCGATCCATTTTTCTACGTTAGAAATAGAAAAAATAATTTTTTGACGGATTTTTGCTCTACAAAATTTATACGTTTGGTTGGTACTCGTGCGATTAGATCAAAATGAGTAAATATGAAAAGTGTCGTTATTTGGCCTCCTTGATTTCTATTAAAATTAGAATTATTTCAATCAAAACATTAGAATGATCCTAAATGAACTAAAATATACGACGAAAACCCCAATTTGTAGCGCATATTTATGATAAAATTTAATTTTCAAGAAAAAAAGCGTGGTCCTTAAAGCTCTGTCGACAGTTTTTTTATGTAGTCATTTAAAGGTTTTTAGGTCTTGAGAAACGGAAAAGGAGTGAAATTGCATGATTTGGGAGGATGATTTGGATGTTGATTTGCAATCATTTACAATCAAATCAAACAAACTGCATCCAATGGTTCAAATATTGTCCTTTGATAATCAATTCATAAATAAGATTTTTACCATTCTCTCGGGTCGCCTAATCCTGATTTATCATCCGTCTTGCTCACGCTGCAAATAATCTAATTAGTTGATGCCTTTAACCTCTTCCGATCCTCGACTGAAGCTTATTGAAATAGAAAAGTTTATTTTAATTATAGTTCGATGGTTTGAATTAAACAGAATCATTAAAGGCGGCATTTATTGGAAGAGTTTCAATTAATTTTTCGATTGAGTTGAATGTGGGAAGCCACCGACGACAACTCGTTTGTAGTGATTTCTATTCGATTTCCCTTGTATTTTCGGATCAGATGCTGAAAATAGATACTCATGTCACAGGTCGATTTTGTTCATTCCAAACCGTAGCTTGGTAACTAAAATATTTAAGGTGAAATAATTAATTTGATCCTCAGCGTGATTTTATACATGGGACATACGTCCTAAACGGTCGCTCTACCGCATTGTTGCTAATTGATTTTTTTCTGGCAAATGCGCCACAAGAAATTAGTGAAATTTCTCACCGGTGACAAATCCTTTAAATATTCATCAGCCAAACAGCTAAATTGGTTTAGTTTGTTTAACATCCTCATCGAATGCCAAATGCCTAATTTTAATGTTGCCCGGTGTTTTGATGTTCAACAAAAGGCGTTGTAAGCACCTGATGTTCGTGTCTGCCTAATTTATTCGTCTTTGAAAATCGATTTTGAAAGAATTCAAAACAGAAGAAATAGAACATTTTATTTTTCCTTTGAAGTTTTTGTTGCTGCAGGATTGATTTCCACTCTTTGTTCTTGCGCCTGAAATTCAATGTTGACGTGATAATTGCTAAGTTGTTGAAAATTCGTGAAATCTAGGCCTGCATCTGTTCGGCGTTGAATTGTTGTTTTAACCAACGAACTTTTGGCTGCTGATGTTAACATAAGAATTTGGTTGAGGTGTTCTTTTGATGTTTGCAAATGTCGTATGTTAGAAAGATGTGTGACAAACCTGAAGTGGACGTGATTAATCCGGGAAGCTTTCACAGGATGGCTAGTTAAAATTACCTCAGGTAGACAGGAAGACGTATTTAGTTGTTGAGGCCATTGGTTCATGCTTTTAAGACCACACTGAGTGGCATTACCTGGCGAAGAATTTGTTTTTCCACAAACTGCAATCAATGTGGATCGGAATTGGAACACATTTCCGGGTTTCTGAAAAGTTTCAAGCAACCATTACAGCTAATGGGCTGTCTTTCATACACCTCCCAATCTTGGGTTTCTTAAGAAATAGTTCCAGAAAGCATTTCATAGTCGCAGCTTGCCCAGCATGTTAATGCCTCGCCGTTCACTTCCAATTTCCAATAAGTTACCATAATTAAGGTTGCGAAACGCATCGTCAACTTAAATGCTGTACGTGATTTTAAAGTAATGATTAATTCTTCTCTCCGCAGCCAACCATTTGTATATAATTGTCTGTCTACTAGCTGTCGTATCTGGTATCACCCTTATGGAATACTTGAAGACACGATCAATGATCGAACTTTGCCAACACTTCAAAGAATCAGACGCAATGCCAATCATATATGCCATCTAGAGTCATCGACGGCGGATTGTTAAGTTCTTTATGTCTTCGCTAATGCTGGCGGTGGTGCTCCTGCTCCTGCTACTGCTCGTCAATAAGAAATAACACGAGAAACGCATTCGTTATTGAATCCAAACTGGTAAACTCGCGTGCATGTTCATTGCTGTTTTGTAAGAAAACTCAATTGCTGAGGAATCCAAATGCATTTTGCAGATAAATTTATCTTGAACGTGTGGAGATAGTTAGTTTAGTTATACAGTCATCATTGCCAATGCGTGACATTTGAATGATAGGTACGTGCAAAGTTGCCAACATATTTCCACAGAATACAGGTGGGAATTGCTTTATTGAGAAATTGTTCTTTCAGCCAGAGTGTTTTTTACGCGGTGAATTTTAATGAAGTAAATCGCCCAGACAAGTATCTATTATCTACTAATTTGAAAAACATTGTCGCGTGGTCGTAGATTCATGTGATCGATGAATTCTACAGGTTTTTACATATGCCATGGTCCAACCACGAACTCAACAGCAATAAGTTAATGGTTAATGGTTGGTGCAAACCAAAGGTTTGCTTTGTTCATCATCTACCTCGTCTTTCTCATAATCTATCTTTCAAACTTTTTCCATTTAGTAGCCGGCCAAATAATCTTAAAGCATTTGGCTTTTGAGTTCCTAGATTTTCATTTGAATCTTCATTCACTAAAGTTATCGAGAGCCAAGTGTAGGATTTCTCAACTAATCTCGAACGCCTTTTCCCAACAAAATCCTACCGAAATGTATATGTGAACGTTATGGTAAAAATAACTGGAGTCCACACAATTTCGTTCGGAGACGGAAAACGCCAGCAAGGCTCGAATCAGATGTTTGCAGAAGTCGGTCGAAACTACTTCCATGAGAAATAATTCGCTCGCCGAAGACATCCCTTAGCATCGCCATCGAGTCGATTCCCATGTATGCTGCTACCCTTTGTTAAAAACTTACCCTGACGATCAGCATCCACCAGTGTTCGGTATCGTCCACTTATTGATTGTTACTGTGTTATCGTTTCAAATTTTAAAAATAATTTGTGACCAACTGATCCTTTGGATTAATACACCTCACCAAGTTGTGCGCTGACGTGTTTGTAAAAGCCGCCCTTGCACATCTGTCCAAATTTCTTAGACCATTTTCTGCACCTCTGCTTGTTCACGTAACAATGTTTCATTGAAAATGAAACTTTCTGCTCCTTGTCGTTTTTGAAATGATTGCCCCGGTCATTGACAAAAACAAATAACATAATCAAGTTGTGGTTGTTCTGTTGGTGTAATATGCCCAGTATTCAAGTGATAAAGAAATTCAACTTTATACGGGTACATGTTTGATATAGCCAAAAATATCTGCAAGGACATTCCTATTGGCGCTAATTCTGTTCAATGTACCCTTCTAAATATTGCCGGTTTTTCCTGTATATTCTCTCATATGGGCTAAATATTTTCAGCAGTGTGCACGGTATGATATCTTCCAGAACCAGATGGGATCCTTCACGTTTTGCTGAAAGGGATACTACTTGACGGTTGACTGTTGGCTTTTTAGATTCGGTCAAAACATCCAAATATCAACGATATGTGCCTTGAGTTGATTTATGGGGGCTTTATGGTTATTAATTTTCAAAAATTCGAAATTTTGTTATGCTAATTTTGGTTCTAAATACAATCAAAAATACGATGCAAAAGGTTTTAGAGCGATACAGAAATGCTAATTAAGTTGTTGAGCACCTAAGACCAAACACGTCGAGCGCGCATTTTACAACTTTCCAACATATTTCATTATTCTCGACGACCTACACGTTTCCGAACATCTGCGTTAACTTATATTTTAATTATATACTATATATTACATATTTTATACACATTTTCTAGAGAAACTCAAAAGAACCAAACATCCAACGTTAATTTCTCAAAATTACCTTTTTGAATTAGCGAACCCTCTGAATCACTCTGAATTGTTAATATGTTGGTGAAAACTCTGGTTGTCGCGTCAACTAGAATCATGTTCACCGGCATTACATTTTCCGATTTCCATTTTCTATCCTTAAAACCGATTTTTTTATCAAATGGTCACCATTTTGTTAATATTCTTGCAGAAAAAATTATCCTAGTTAACGCTAAGCCACACAAACAAGGCTTAGTTTCCGTTTCAGATGTTTCATGCTCGAGAAATCTCGTTCGCCATCAATTTTGGGCATTATTTTGTAAAATTCGTGATATCCAAAAAACAGCTTTAAAAATTCTGAAAAAATTCTTTTGTCTACATAAAATGATAGTAATTAGCTCTGGGTAGCTTGGGTCCGCCGGGTCTTGCTTTGTGGATCTCGAGGACGCGTTTCGGCTGCATACAGCCATCTTCAGCTCGTTCTCGATAGTAATTATCTAGGAAAAATTTGGAAACGATATTGTTTTTCCTTTGAAAAATAAGTTTTTTTAGAAAATCGTATCCTTGAAGCTCTCTTTATAACATTGGTGTCCGAATGAGTAACGATCTAATATAAGAAAGAGGAAAATGACAAAGTATATCACAAGTTACAAAAGTTCGTAGCCAAAAAATCGTACTGCCTGAATGATGACTGATAACCCACCGCTGCCTAATTATTTTTTCCCGGAAACGAAGTTTGCTGGAAAATCCCTCCTTACCTCTTTATTTAATGAAGAGACCATGAGACTTGATGAGACGAAAACTTCTTGCATGTGCAAGTGCTTCTTGCAAAGTGGCTCGCAACTTTTCTAGGAGCAGGAGGAGGAGTTTGACAAGCCTGAAACATAACTGCTTATTAGTATTCCGAAGACCACAGTCATCACGTTGCAGCTAATAAGTCCTTCTTCTTTTCGTTAGTAAATGACCGCAAGCTGTGATAGATGTTTTCTTGCAGACAAATGGAACTTGTGGTAGATTTTTCAAGATATTCTTTGTTGAAGGCCACTACCAGTTTTTTTTCATGTCCACCCATGCGGTGGATGTCTAAACTTCATTGCGTAGTAACGGCTTTAGGAGACAATATCATTGTACGAATACCCTCGAAATCTTCTATGACCAGGCTCTGGACTGCCATGATGGACTTGAGTAGCCAAACAGACACTGATCACATCAGATCTCATTGCATTTGGAAACCATTTCTGCACCTGAGAAAGATTTATTTTATTGTGAAGGAACAATGGATGAAAAGCAATCCTAAATCGTCCATTCGATTGCTCATGACCCATAGTTCCCTCACAATTGGAGAGGCCTGCAGTTTGTTTTCCAATCATCGATGGTTGTTTGAAACACCCATTCAATCGCCCTCCTCAATAGTCCTCTTCTAATCGAACGTTGCCTTGTCCGTCTTAATTCGGCCCGTCTTATAATCTCAGTTGATAAAATTTCGCCCATTAAAAATACCTGGAAGAATATCAATCGTAAAGATTTTTTCGTAAGGAATCGTAAGGAAAAATGTTGATATTTGCTTCATAAGCTTTTGACAGGACCTCGACAGAGAGTTGAACTGTAGACAAAACTGAAGTCTTTGAAACTGATACAGCACATCGAATTTCGAAAATGCATTTCACTTATGTTTTCCTTAGGTTTAAACATATCTTCTGGATCTGTCGCTCATCCCTTGGTGTTATGAAAATGAATTTCCTTAGCACAGATTTTTGCATTGCATTAATATTTATTATCAATTTATCAATGTTATTATCTTTTATTCCGTAGCCGCAGATGAGATATCCGTTTTAAATGCTACTTTGTTGAACATGTACATTTTTTCGTGAACAAATAAACTCTTAAGATTAAATATCTGCTTTCCTTAATTTTAAAACACTGAAATACACACTATATCCTTATTTGCCCGTGTAGGTGAGGATCGCCTCCGAAAAATTTGCTTAGAAACAGCAGAGAGCTTTTTACAAAGAGCATTCAAATGCACCCGAAGGTACATGGTACGAAATCATAGGCAAAATTTTGAAATTGTTTCGTTCTTTGCAATAAAATCACAGTCAAATGTTTAATTTTAAGGATTCGTGCGTTAGCATTCAGGCCAAAATTATTAGTTGACAAGTCCAAATACGACATCTTCGGCAAATATTTCAAAGATTCAGTGAAGGTGTCAATCTGCACGACATATCAGCTCGGATACAATACTTTTTACTATTAATAATCAAATAACATAAAAAGCAACCACAAAAGTTGGCAAAGGTTATTAGAGACCGAAAAGGTTGCCAAATAATGTTTTGATGAATTTAAACTTTTCAAATATGAACATAGTCAGTAGCCGTGATTTTCGATTGTCAATGATTTCAAAAGAACCTTTTTGGAATGTACCTTTTTAGTCAATTCAACTTTCACACACCTAAACTACTGCTAATCAAAATGATTAGCAACCTCCTTATCTAACATTACAGATCAACAAACCTTGCGTAATTTGTTGGTCAGATGACCACGTATTCCGTCTCGCTGTATCATGACTTTGACGGATAGACTCATCCTTCTCTGCGCATCCATGTCACCCTCAAATTGTGTCAATCCTATTTGACTCCATAGTGATTAATTCCAGTCATGACTTTTCGATATCGCGAAATACCAGTTCGAAAAAATAGAAGATATTTTCGGTGTGTCGATGATTGACAGTAGCAGTAAGAGTATCTCTTACGCATGGAAGTGAAAGATACAATGACGCGTTTCTGTTGAATGTTTACATGGCGAAGACACAGATACAGCTTGATGTCAATAAGCAGTTTAACACATTTTCGTTGATCGAAATTGGCAATTTGTATGTCGACTAAATATTGATGAATGTGGTATTTATAATTCTTCGTATTTCTTTTTTATAAAATGTTTGTCAAATATTTAGCGCTTTTTTCCCCGAAAATTGGCCATTAACGAGTTTGGCATTAGTTTTTCTGTTTGGGTACAGTTTCCGCGTTACGCAGGCTAATTTTGATTATTTGCAAAAAGTTAGCATGTAGTCTTGGAGTAAAGGAAATCAACATTTAAGGTCTATTAAAGTCGTTTTCGCCTGGAAGTATCAAAAGGTCAATAGGCTTTGTTGCTAGGTGATACCGCGTTCTACGGCGCTTGAACTTCATGTCTTAGCTTCGACAAAATCAGGGGTTTAATGGCACAAATTAATTAACACGTTCTTACGACATCAACACTAAGTTGGCCTCAAAATGAAAATTGTCCTCTAACCTCTGCACAATTGTTAGCAGCATCATCAAACAACTTTAGTCACAATCAACCCACAAAACCCATTAAATGTATTGCCGAAATGAGATTTCCATTTTCACAAACCCAAACTTTAACACCCGACATTCTCTGCTGCATTCCCACTGGCATTCTTTCACCGAGATTTGACTCCGCAAAAACCCCAATCCAACACTTGACGGCGAACATAATATTTAGCACAAAACTATTTCTTTGAAATCCAACTACTACGACTTTGGTACCACTTCGACGTAATGGAGGGTAAAAGTCAATATGTATGCCAACCATTCCATAGAGGTTAATAAATCACTAAAGTTATGTGGGGACTTTTCGCCTACGTAATACGTTGGAGCTTATCCATCAGAGAGGCAAGAAAACGGCTCTGAAGAAGGGAAATGACAGACGTGAGAAGGGATGAGCAAAGCATTTAGCAGAATATTTGCTCAGTTTCTTGCAAAAGTTGCCACTATTACATCGACAAGCATTTTCAAGGATATTCGGAAGATAGAGGCAACGGCACAACGGTTGTACTCTATTAACCTGATTTAGCCTGAAAATAACCCCAAGGCGGCGAATAATCGTCACTCCACTATGACAGGCTCTCGGAAGAGATCCCAAGATGCGGGGTGCAAGGATACGCCACAGTATCTAAGGATCCATTTATCGACTGCTGTTCTGGCTTAAATTACATAGTTCCGTCTGCCACTGCCGTTGTCCTAGTGCTGGTAATGAAGAGAAGACGAGAAAGTCGGATACTTAATTAGGATAATAGTTGGAAGGATCTTGAGTAATGTTAGAAAATATACCGTCTGTACGACTTGGCAAGTGTATGTTCGTCTAATGTAGGCGGACGATGCTTATGAGGATGAGATTTCATTGAGACGGATAATACTGGGAAACGGTTTATTGGGAAAGTAGATGATGTGATAATCATTGGAGAGCATATTCAAAAGATTATATCCGAAAGTTGTGTGGTTATTGGGGAGCTAATACTTCCGATGGGATCTATGTTGGACGGGGGGATTTCCACTTAAGTTTCTCGTGGTAATAATTTGCTTTGGTATTTGGCATTAATTGGCTAAGTGCTTTGTAAGACTTGTTTGAGATGGGCAATCATCATACAGTAAATAGTCACGGTTGGTCAAACTTTAATGTTGTAGTACAAACAAAATTCCCCCACCGGTCAATTGTTACACAAACCTCGCCTGGGATTGCCTACCAACTACTTCAGGATGTAGTCCCTTCCTGTATAATTTAAGACAGCCACATCAAGCAACGTCCAAGCATAGATTTTCACGTCTCACATCACATTTTACATCATTGCAGTAGATAGAACTTGCCGCGTTTCCGTCTAAGGATCCTCAATCAGGATCGTCCTCAAACTGCCTAGTCATGGAAACATGGGAAGAAGAGTTTCTTCCAGTGCTTTGCAGTCTCGAAGAAATGGATTCATAGTGATAAGATCATTTTTCCACTTTAAATAATGTCGTTTTCAATTGAATTCTCTTTGCTCGAACTATCCGTTCCCGAGAGAGTAGTTCAAATTATCATTAAAATGAAGGTTTAGTCCAAATAAATGGTAACGTTAATTGTGTCAGATTAAGAAGTTTTTAGTATCACGAGGGATGCTCAAAAAGTAATGAGAATGACTGTGTTCCAGAGAATTGTATTTTTTAATTAAACAGCCCTTCAGGTTAAAACAATTGAAATTCCTTTTTTTTCCCTAGTAAAATTTTTCCTAGATCTTTCCTAGTTACGAATTTCCTTAGTGCTGCCATCACTTCTTCAATCATCAAATTTTTTGCCCTTTAAACATTGCTTTTGAATATTGATTGGTACCACGGCAACTGCAGACTTTTGTACCGGTGTGTATTCTTCATGAAAAAGGCAATTTTTCACTAGTTTTCCTTTGTGTGTTTTCTTTAAATTTCCTGACATAATTTTGACTTTTTAACATGTTCCGCGTTCACACTTCCTATAATAGTGGACTCATGATGGAAATATTGAATCGTTACAACTCTTTGGCTATGCCAAATGCGAACGTTTCATTGACAGACGATTTTCTCCGGTTTTTCTATAGGGTTGGAGACGATGGTCTTTTACTCGTCATGGATTGTTGTTTTGTTTCAGGATCATAACACTGATGCCACATTTCATTGACTCGAGCTAAAAAGCGATCAGAATCTTATCGAAACAATTCATATGAGCTCTACGGGATCTAGAGGTGCATCTGTGCATCCGTGAGAATTTTGGGAACCCAACGCGTGAATACCTTCTTCCTTCCCAAAAGATCATGTGAAATAAAGTGTGCATTTATTTGTTATTTATATTTACTTACCCTACTTATCGAGGGCTTTAACCTTTTAGCAATAATACGTACTGTCACACGACGATCATTCAAGACAATTTTCAAAGTTTTTTTATAACCATTTCACCGGTCCGCACGGAGGTCATCTTGAATTGATGTTCTTCGACGATTGGTGGACGGCCTGGATACGACCTTGCCACTGTAGAAATTGGCGAAACATCCTCTCTTAATTTTTGTAGTAACTCTTGAAAAACTTGCTCGGTAGAAACATTAGTCAAGCAAAAATATTTCATAATTTTACGTATTTCAGTTTTATCGATTTTTATCAACACTCAGTGTAGTCACGAACAACTACATGCCACTTTATTCGGTCCTAGAATAATGATCTAATTATCAGAGGGTATTCTCACAAAGATCTAAGCTGTAATAAGAATTAATTGTTTCATCAAATTACCCTCAAAGAGTGTATCGATCTCATTTTTTAACATCCCCCATATTTACTTTGATTCATATATGATAATATGTGTGTTACAAAAAGCGACAACTTAATGTCGTGGTAAGTGGCTGGTGCGTCTTTTTTTATCGACATTAAAGGACTTAAAACTATCAGGGGGATCCAGGAATATTCAGAGCATTATTTGAGAAGATTTTTCATTTATTCTATCATATTTATTTGTGTTTTGATGTTTACGAACTAGCTCTCAGTTTCAACTGATAAATTCCACTTCTTGTCGAAATTAATATTCTTAAGGAAATCTCTTCGAGGAAATAGTATTAATTACATTAAAAATAGGCCTGACGACTAGACAGAGCTAGACAGCTGCTAGAGAGCTGCTGAGATATACAAGTGAGAGTAGGGAGAGTCAGCAAAATTGCCGAACACCGGCTTAGATTTATATTTTCTTCTTTCATTCTCCTTTTTGGCCCTCTCGGCCAGACCAGCCATGTTCCCCCAAGAAATATCAACAGCTTTTGAAAAACTGTGACAAATAATTTCCAACGAATGAAGACCTAACAAACTTCTCACCAGAATCCCGGAACAGTTTTTTGAAACCAAATTGTCACGTATTCTTTGAATGTTGGACTGCGCTGAAATGCGTAACTAGTAGTAAACTGGAGGTACATTGAATTTCGAAGACAGGAAGGAGAAGCATTCTAGCAGTTTGTATCCCGATCAATCATATGATGTCACGTTAAAGGATAGCTTGAGTTTTACTTACTAATAATGGATGATGGAACATCAAAGTTTCTGGACAATTTTTGCAAGTTATATTCTACCCGTTTTTACAAACTAGAAATTGGGTTTTAATAATATTAATGTTAATAATTTGCCAAACTAACCAAATTTTAAGCTTATGCGAAAAAATAAGAATTTCTTTTATAAAAAATTTGAGCATGCAATTAAATATTGATGTTGCAATTTATTTATTTCGTTGAAATTTATCCATTTGTCAATCGAAAAAGGCTTTGCCGCTGTCTTTTCCTATTAGAAAGGAGTATAGCTTGTCAAGCTTCTACATGATTTTTCCGATTTTCATTTACGAATTTTTTGAGAAAGCTCGGAAATCCGCCCCTATCCGTAAACCGTGGGCAGAGAAATGATGAAATAAATAAATGATGATAAATAAATGAAAATAGTAATAAATGATATAAATAATAAAAAATGAATAAAAATCTTTGAAGTAAAAATTAAATTTACCATATAACGATAACGGATAATGATATAAGAGTTTTGAATAAATAATGGAAACAAAGCCATATAAACCATAACAAAGCCATAAGCCATGATTCAACGTAGTTAATAAGCAATATTTTGAAATATCGTATAATTCAATCATCGGAAAACTTCAAAATCACAAAAAGTCGTCACAAATCGCAACACAACATCAGAAGCATCAGCCAACAAAAATACAAATCTTTCGTGGTTACCATCGAATACCAATCTCGCTTGCATATAATTTGTTGCTGTTACATAAATTTGTCCTGTCTTAATTTTTTTCTTGAATTATTATTCTTTGTTTTTTCTTGATTTTTATTGGCCTTTTTTCATTTTTTGTTATATTTGTGTTTTGTAATTTGGACATAATATTTTATTAATTTTAATATATGAACAATCGGATAATATTCAAAAATAATATGCAATAATTCCATAAGTTTAATAAAATGAACTGTTTTCAGTTGATTTTCCAACTGTCATCGTTTCGAAATTTTTTCAAAATCATTCACTCGTGACCCACAACATTTGCAGCCATTCATTAAATTTAAATAAAAATATATGTTTTACGGTGTGTAAAAATAAAACCATAAACAATAATCAAACAAAAATAAATTCGTTGAATATTCATATGTCATAGTCATTACGTGGTTATTTATGAACTATCATCAACCATTAAGTCTTTTCCATTTATTAATTTTCCAGCCACAAAGTAGAAAACAAAAAAAAAAAAAAACAGACAATAAATTAACATAAAAACATTTATTTGTTGACAAATTCTGAGAATTTCGTCAAAATATTTCTTTTCACACTCGTAAACAGTTAAATTTAATATAACTGGCAGCTCGCGTGTTAAAAATCAAAGAAAGAAATGTTAATAGCAAAGAAATAAAAATTATTTTGCTCGATGTTTACTGGAACCTCCTTGGCTCCCCTGCCCATCCTTTATCACTTTCGATTCCATCGCTCTCGGCGGAAAAATAAATTCCTCATTTTTTTGACTGCTTCAAATAAGTCTTAATATTTCATGAGAAAATTTCTTGTTGATCGTTAAAAATCTTTTTTTTGATGTTAAACGAAAACGAAATGCAATCATGAACTGATTTATGTTTGTATGTTTTTCTTAATACGAAGTTGAAAATTCGCATTTTTCAGAAAAATGTCTGTTTCGAACAAGAAAAAAAACGTTTTTGTGTAAATTAGTCAGACGTTAAAATATGTTGAGAATAAGAACAAAAAAATATTTACAAAGATTTACGACTTTTTCACGAGCGTGATTGTTTCAAATGTGTTCATCAAATCGTTAATCTATTTTTTTATTTAAACGTTGAATTTTTTATTTGTTTAGCCCACATGATAAATAGGAGTGCTTCCAAATGAAGTGACATTTTGTGTCATATTCTGTCGTTTCTATTTGAGTTTGCTTATTCTATTACAAACTTAAATAAATATTGATTATAAATATAAAACGTAAAAAATCACGAATTTACTCAATTTGTTTTTTGTTTTCTCTATTTGCAGGTGCGTATTGACAATGTTATGGTTGCAATTAGCAGTGATGTGGTAAGAGGTCGAATTTGCATTGAATATTTTGTAACTATTTAGGTTGCAAAATGTTATTACATACTATGTTCAAAATTGTTATTTAGCCATTTGTTTTCTCTTGAGTGTGTCCTCTGAGTAATTCAAAATGATAATCGAAAATTCCAACATTTTAATAAAATTCAAACATAGAAAAAAACTTTTAAGATATCAAAAATGAATAAGGACATTTTCATAGAATCCTATCTTACAATTTAATAAAATTTAAAAAACATACTGTACAATGCCAATGCTCCTACCGCATCTATAAATCTTACATCTTTAGTACGCGTCCCTTAAAGAGTTAACTCAAGGATTGACGTCAAAATAAATGTACTTTATTTAGAAGTTACATTTTTGGATTCGGTTCAAAGTACTCTCTTGCATAGCTTACACACTTGACTCGACAGTGGTTTCACTAGTTGAAACAGTTCTGTTTCACTGCTTTTGTTATGTCCTTCAGCTCTCTTGGCCCAATTTTTTTAATCTCACACATCTATCCTATCAAAGGTACTTGGAGGTTAGGAATCAAGAAATTGTAGCTTGAAGCAAAGGCAGGGGAAGAGTTGTAGGAAGGGCAGTGATCAAAATTTAATGTCGGAAGAAATGGGAGCATTGTCGTAATGGAAAAACCAGTAACATTCATCCACATGTCTGGTCTCGTGCGACAGACGGCGTGCTTCAGACATTTTTGAACTTGATTATTGGATTAAAGTTCTGGAATGTGATCCTTTGAAAGTGATACTTTTTAGGATCTAATTAAAAGATCACACAGTTTAAGACAAACGTTAATCCTGTTGGTTTCTTGACCGTCTGCAATCGGGCGCGATGCAAATGTACTTATGTGATATATCTCCAATACCTGTTTGTATCTCCTAAAAGATCCATCCGATATCCGATACTGCGTAGTAAACTTAAGTAAACTAAAAAGTAGTAATAAACTAAAAGGCTCAGATTTTTTCGACGCGTAGCTTTTCAGTTAACGTAGAAGAACATACAGGATGGCGGATATCTTCAATTGACTTTCGGCCTGCTTTGAAATATTCATACCACTTGAAACATATCAACAACATAACGGTAATCCGTGATGAGAGCACCGCCTGTTTCGATTCCAGATTTTCCACGGCTAACACAAAATATGGTAGTAACTAATGAAGAAATCCCATTTTAATAAAAAAATTGCAGCTAAACAAGAAATAAAAATATATATCACTGGGAAATGGGAATATCATCATCTTATCTGTACAAACCTAGTGAAAAGATTTAACGTAATTCCCCTGAAACAAGATGGAGTTGCCCTATTCCTACACCCCTCGTGTTTTGCAAAACACTTTAATATTTCAGGTAGTGTAGGCTTGGAATTTTTCGTTATATTCAAATATGACTAGCATTGCATACAGTATCGTGGATCACGTTACATGCAGGAAGGATGTAACTATTGATCTCTGAGACAAAGGTACAGAAATTATCATAGATAACTATTATGCAGAAGGGATGATAGAAACGAATTATGTTCTTAGAAACAAATTATTTTCCCCAAAATTCAGATTGAACGTAAGCCAAATTCAACTTTTAAAAACAGGATAAAATTCTTGTTGATCCTCTTTGACTAATGAATTTTTCTCTTGCCTTGGTTCCTTTATATCCTCGGATAGATCCTCCTCAAATGAAATATTAAATCACTTTAAATAGGGTTTGCTGTCTAATTTCCTTGCACTGGAAATTCCCAATCCCAATTGGTTTCAGGATTGTTTGAATACGAATCCTATATATGCTTGCAAATGACACTTTTTGAGGATGATGTTAACACGCACATGCATAATAACACCAACCAAAGTAACCACAAAATACAACACACATTTAATCTGGAAAATTAAAATACTTGTAGCTAATTTTTAAGTCCTGAAGATTGCTCCAGAACTCCATTTCGGTAGCCAAACAACTCATGTCAGCTTATCGAAATTAATTCGTTTTCTCCATGTACATACGTGTTTGAGATTTTCCACATATGTACGAAGCAGCGACAACCCAGAAACAACGTTCATCATGATAATGTCAAATTATCACGTTCTTGTCGACACCATATTAAAGTATGCGGATTTGAGTGCGGATTTGGAATTTATAATCAGATTAAGAATTGTGAGATTTTATTATGGAAGAAGTGAATGGATATGTACGTACTACGGTTGATTTTTTAAATTAATATGTTTATTCATACGGGTGAACGCATACTGTGAATGTGAATCACATTTAAGATACTACGGAGATATTACGAAATAATTCCCGAGGACGCTACCCAGTTTCAAGTAAATGAGGGTGCGTCTCTCTGTTGGCTACCTTCAACTGTACTTGCACATGTTGGCACATGTGAAATTGGAATGCGTTAAAAATAGCTGTAAACTTGGTACTATCATTCGCGCAGTAAGCGCAACTGACCATTTTCATAATTAAATTAACAACTGAACATTTTTCCTCTTGTGATAAAATCACTTGAAAAATTTTTCCCATACCTCACAACTAGACGCTCTCGGATCTCGTAAACGGTGGTCACCTGAGTTGTTTACTGCCAGCAGCACCTCCATTTACAGAGAAACTCCATGTCATACAACAGCTTAAGCATTTTCCCACAATCGCACCAAACACGTATCTCAATTAACTTGGTACAAATTGCAACATGTTGAAATTCCTCAGTTTGTTATTTCTTGTTAGGTCCAACCAGATAACATTTTTCACCTTACGATGTTTTCACCATTATATTGTCGTCGAGTTGCCAGTAGGACTCCGGAGACCTCAATGTAACAACTGAAAATGTAATCTAACGGCGAAAGCTCGCAAACATGGTGTTAAAAAGACATAACACTATTGTTCTTGCCAATGCAACAATGGGCAGCATGTTTGCGAAAAGAATGGACATGAATGCAAGAACCTACCAAGAAGAATTATTCCTAAACCTCAAGTACAGCACTCATAATTTCCAGGAGCGAACTCCTAAAAGCAATATTTTAAGAAGTAGAAACAAGATCAGTAACAACAGATTAGTATGAAAGATAGCTATCAAAATCCACGTTCGATTAAAAATAAAAAAACAATTATAGGAGCAACACTCATGAAATTATGCCTGGCTGAGTCTGTTCCTAATTGTGTTTTGATGTATCCTATAATGTCACACATGTTCGACAATATCCGAATTGTTAACGCTGAAAAACATTCAATACTGATGTGTAAACTTGATACATACTCACGTTTGTCATGACCTTTTCGCGTGAGTGTTCCTTTGCAATCTACAAATGTTAACCAAATCAGCTTGCATGTGCAACTATCAGTTAACCGCCATGTAAAACACTCAGCAGATATTGCAAATTTGAATTGTGCTTTTGAATTAGTGAACCTCTAACATATGTCTAGTGATTCATGTCTGCGGTTATGTCCTGATGCTGAGAAATTAGATTTATCAACTGATCGAATTTTTTTTCGCGTACCTCGTTTGTTTTAAAGACCTTTTATGATGGCAGGTTTGGATTTCAAATAGCAACTTTTCAGATTTTAGAAATTTTAACTTAAAAATAAGGCTCGAAAAACACGTTAACGCTTTCGGGAAACTGTGAAACCCGCAGCTCAGCGTCATTCAATGTTTAATTGTAAGATAAATTCCTTGTGGAGATCACAAAACAATCTTTACATTAGCAACGCTAAGATTCGATGACGCAGGATGTAAGCAGATTTTAGTCATTAATTTTGCAAGGAAGCTCAAAGCTCATTTCTTAACAAAACTTCAATCGTTTATTATATGCATTGCTCATATGATCCTTCGAACGCCAAAAACATTTGTGCATGTTTCAGATGAATCCTGGATTCCGTTCCGAAAGAATGACTGATTTTCTGAGCTCAGAAACAAATCCTGGCGTTTTTCGATCACTTCATCGAAAGTGAAGAGTTTTTCACACAATGTGTTCTGTATCGAATTGAGCAGTCCATATCTCGTCCTATCGGTAGACTGATGAGACGAGATAATTTTGAAGTTATTGATCATCCCTTGCGAAGGGTGATAGCCAATCATGTGTCAGTCAGCCAGTGTCACTCTTCAAGCCTATCTCTCACGGTCGAGCAAGAGAGGGAGAGTTTTTCCTCGGATTTAAAGCATTTCAATAATTTTTAGTGCAAATTGCACTTATAATCCTTCCAAATATACAAGTTCAGCCATGTATGACCGCCGAATGGGGTTTTACTTATTCGCGAGGCTTCACAAAAACCCTAATGAAACGATTTATCACATCCAGAGAGAAAGTTATACGAAAATGATTTTTAATGTTTATCTTCGTGAAACTTTTGGGACCATGTGAAATAACGATCTTTCTTTAGGTAATGAAACCAATCTCTTGGTTTCAGTTCGTAAGAATAAAATATCCAAGCTTTTGGACTATACGGAATTCCGATGGAAAAAAAATTTATAAATACGGATACGATAAAAAAATTGACAATTGGCTGAATTTTATTTTTTGACCCAATTCTGGGTGGAAAAGTCCTTCTAAATATATGTTTTTTTTAACGATCCTTGAGACCACAAACGTATTTTACCCCACATTTGTGTGTCGCCAGTTTCAAATTGCCTTTTTCAATATTCGAGCATAATTTTGTTGAATTATCATGTCAGTGAGCCGCACACCGCATTCTATGAATTTTTGATGGTACAAAACTTGACGTCTCCGTTTAAAAAAAGTATTCTGCCTGCACAATAAGGCAGTAGAACAAGCGAGGAAAAACCTCAGACTATCATTAGTGTGGTATTTGGTATTTGTGGTATCTGAATATCTTAGTGTGAGCATAGCAGCCCGTCCTTCCGATGGGATATACTACTGCCAGTACCCTCGGCTCAAATTCAAATAAGCTTGCCCACAAAAGTTTACCCTCCGAATATGACCCTGAAGGTACAGCCTTGGCCAAAAATATAAGTCCACCCCAGAAAAGAAAGATATTGAGATAAAAAGAAAGATATTGTCATATGTATTTGCTTTTCATATTATTTTATTAAAACAAATTCTTTTAGCTTTAATAATCGCAGCAATTCTTCTTTTAGTTGAAATAAGGCTATGATGTTCTGTGGAAGTTATTGTTTTCCACTCTTCCAGAGTACAGATCAAACTTATTTTGGAAGTCATGCATCCCTCTTTTCGAAAGTCTCCATAAATATTCGATCGGGTAAAGAGCTGAAGGCTGCGGAGGCCATTCTAATAAATCTATACTATGATCACGACCTCATCTTAAAGCAATTTGGATCTTGGGACATGGTACGTTGTCTTGATAGAAACGAAGATTATGAAGGTTTGTTTCGCCAAAATCTTGACTCAATAACTGCAATTTTAAGTAATAGGATGTATTTCGCAGAGTAGATCTTTCCACGAGCCCATCACTCGCATGAAAATTTCCTACTCCGCTCGGAACCCCAAACCATACAACCCCAAACCACTATGCTGCCCCTTTCGTGCTTGACAATTGGTACCATGAACCGGGACTGGTATTCTTCGCCAATTCTGGGTCGCACCCGTGTGTGAATAGTGTGAATATTCGACCAATCTTCTTCGATGGAACGTTGGTTCCTCCAAGCCCATTCTAGTTGAAAAGATTAAATCGGGCCCAGGATCGAACGCAAAACTTTGAAATACGGTGGAGAGGTGATGGCCCTATCTGCTGATCGTTTGGCACTGTCTATTCAATTTTGGCCCCTCAAATACCTCTGCTATGTTTCGCAATTCACAACAAACAGGCATTACAGACATAACGTGTAGTCTAGGATTTGCGTTCAATTTGATGCAGTGATTGTTTTTGATCGAATAAGATTTTCAGAATTCAAATTCAAGCTTCAAATTGTAATTCAAAATAGGCAGTTGTCAAACATATCGAAGTTAGTAGTCAAACATATCGGACCAGATGTATTAGCAAGTTTAGGTATTAGTTTGGAATTAAGCAACCCGATGAATCAGGGTATCAAATCTTTCCGGTGTATTTTAACATATGAAGCCGTTTGAAAGATGTAGTTTGATCTCAATATGTTTTAATTATTTTCAATTTAAATTTACAAAATATTGTGCTTTTTTGAGTGCGTTCAAATGACAAATACTTATGGATTAATTTGTACTACTCAGTTGCTGGACATCCCTTGCTCTGGGCCCTTTCTATTCGTGAGGTTGAGGAGTATCATAATAGTTTATATCCACTTTGATAGAAAAAACTAGATTTCCTAAAGGAAAGAATGTGTTAAGATGATCAAAGTTGTGTCACTAGCAATTCGAATGCCAAAAATCAGAGATTATTCAAAATGTCCTTTTTATTTACTTTTTTTTATTACGCCTAAAAGTGCGTTTGTCTTCTAGTCTTATTGGCAAATAAATGAATGCACTCCGTTTTCATTTTGAACAATTGAATTTGTTGGTAAGGATTCGTAAAAGCAATGCAGCTTTTCATTGTATATTGTTCGATTAGTAAAATGTAAATTTCTTATTGGTATTTCCCAATGTTTACCAAAGAAAGTAAACGTTTGCAATGCGTAGCAATTGTTCACAACCTATCATTGCAACCACTTCCATAGAAAAACATTATTTCTTAACAAACACTTTAGTACCCTCGCGTATATTCACCGAGCAAAAATAGCATAATCCTAAATAAAGAACTCATCCTATGGTCGACTCTCAGAAGACTTGAATGCGCTAAAACTATTCCCTTTATCGCGCAGCGGCACATTTATCTGTTCTTTGGCGGCGCTTGAAGCAATGAGGTAAAAGCGGTTCCAAGCCCACGTACTACATATTCATCCATCTTTTGCATGCATACCCGCAGCCATAACAAACCGCTTGTTAATTCAAAATTAGATGCATGTTGCCGTGCAGATACAATTCCTCTTCTGTGCTGCGATTAGGTAGATAGCTGCGATACTATACCTACTCGTTTGCCTCCTTCTTGGTGATTCCATTTCGAGATCTTCAATGGTGCTTGGTTAGAGTGCTGCATCCACTACTTGTAGTACTGCTGGCACATCTAGGAGACGTTAAGCGATTTCGCTTCTTTTTGGTTGCGCACGACATGACACAACGCTTGTGACGATAGAAAAGGAAAAAGCCGTCAGCAGAACAAAAGCAAGGAAAACTTTGTGCCATCAGCAATAGATGCAGCTTGAGCAGCAGCTCCTCCAAGAACAGTCGTTCCAGCAGAAGCATGAGTAGTGGTAGCAATAGTGCACTAGTCTTTTATGTCATTAATGACGCTATTTATTATTTAAATGATGCATACGTAGCCTCCAGCTGGGACCAGGCATAAAGTCATGATGACGTGGTGGCTCCGACGGTGTGCAGAACAAGTGGAGGAAGCCATACGACACCATTTGAAGCTGTTGTGCTATTTTATGGAGAAGCTTCTTCTATTAACTATAACGCGAAACTTGTTATGAAATCATCTCCAGTGAAGTGTTTTGCACAAAGGTTAACAGCAGCATCGAATCACCCAACGAGACAATCTAGTCGCTGAAGGCTTCATGGTGGGTTTCTGCGGACTACTACAACAGTTTGTGGAGGAAAAAGTTGCGAAAGGAAGAAAACTGAATTAGCAACGCGCCAGGTAGACGTTCAAGTTGGAAGTCCGTTCCAACCGTTGACCTTTGACTAATTTAAACAGCGGCAGAATATACTTTCCGTCTTACGAAGGATCCTTCGTTCTAGCAAAATGTGTCTCTAGTCTAGAATTTTATATAAATGCTCTGCAAACCCCGTCAGTTATGGTCTGCCGCTGTTGACACAACTGTTTCCAGTACCTTTACAAGCGGCAGGATAATTTCTACTCCAGCGTTAGCCATCACACTGTTGGCTGCCCTTAGACAAAGACAACGAACTTTCACTACAATTCCGCTTCTCAGATACTACAAGGGAACACCATGTCCCTGGTAGTACATTGCTCAAGTCAGAATTATTTATGCTGTTCCGCCAAGAACGAATGTTCGAGCAAGAAGTTGAAAGAAAGACAGAGTATAAAGTACCTTCTGCAATATGATGGTCGTGTAAGGGCTTTAGAACAGCTTAAGAGCTACAACAGCTGAAGGGTGGCAAACGCAGATGATTTTGTAACAAAATTGACTAGTTACGTGTTAAATATGCAGGAAATAGTGTTCACAACGTTCACGTTTTCCAGTTGTGCTAAATATCTTTGGACGGCGAGGTTTGTGCAAATGCAAGAACGTTGAAGTTAGGGAAATGAATAATTCATTCTTCGACAAAAGTCGAACTAAGCATGCTCCTGCAGTAGTGGTAGTCATGTGCATTTTATGGCAATATTTTACATTGCTTTGGGGTGTTTCAATCAGAACACACTACTTAGAGGTGTATCAATCAAAGCTCAGAAAAAGATGCCAGCGAAGAAGCAATTCTTTGCTTAGCAATGAGCTCAAGCGTATGTACTCACATTACATTTTGTTGCGACTTACTACAGAATATTAAAAAAAATGGCTACGAGTGAAGCTAAATCGACAATTTTGAGATCGAAACTTATTTTCCTCATCCGTTGTTCCATTGAGATAATGAATTTTCGACGTGGATTTCTTCTATTTTATCGACCCTAAAAGAACGCTAAAATAACGCATACACTAAACGTGGCCAAAGGTAAAGTCCCCAGCAAATCCACCACAAAATTTTCCAACGGAAATCTAAACAGATAAATTTGAAATCCTATTTTACCACTCGGAAAAGAACTTTGAAAAGTTCCTTCATTTGATCAAATCACTTCCTAATTAATATTAAATAGAATCCGCATAATCAGCTTACAATAACTTCTTTAGGACATCGAAGCACATTATTTAAATAATAGACACAATCTGCCTTGGCATTTCTACTGCCCAACTCTTCACCATTCTGTTTCGCTCGTCAATGTCTAGAAAACTTAGTCTCGAGTCCTGATAGGAATGAGCGAAACCGGAAATAAGCAAAAACGAGAAAAGCCAACAAAAAAAAGTGATTCCTTTTTTGGGAAAATCAGAGGCTACGACGGGCATGCCCATTTTTTGAGTATTTCTATTACCGTCTGCAGTCCTTACACTGTTCGTGCTTCGCCTTATTCGCGTGCTCTGCTTTTGCCAAGTTCTTTTCATCCTGGAACATTAACTCCTCTCCGAAAAACTGACAGTCTTTTTACTTCTATTTGTTCTTGCTCTTCATGTAAGCTCCAAGTTAAAACTTTTCTATACCGAAAAATATGCAAAAAGAAAATGTAAAAGCAGCACGGAAAAACGACAAGGGCTTGTCTTGTCTCCTTCAGTTTCACAATGTTACGTTTGCTGGAAGCGGTGGCCGGGAGTTAGTAGAAGCATGGAAGAGGAAAAGTAAGAAAGTATTTATAAGAAGGGAAAATCCTTATGTCTAAAGCGAATACTCGTTATGACGCTAATCGGATTTTGTGCTAATAATTTAATTTGAAAAAGTTTTTAATGACTTTAGAAAAGTTTTGTTCGATAATGGAAATCGCGAACTCTCAAACGGAGAAAATGCACTCGAGCACTATGGGAAGTTTTAGTAGAGTAGAGTAGAGTGATGTTCGTCTTACATTTTCGTTTTTGTTGGACCTAACACTCATTTCATTAAAGCTATCGTTTTATTTGTGAAATAGTAGCTGGTTAGTTAATTTGAAATTTTTCCTTTCTTTTGGTAATTTAGAAAAATTAAATTTCAGGCTGGCTTTCAATCCATTTTTGGATTTTTTGAAATTTCTAGGAATATCTCTAAAATAAAAAATCACTACAAAAATATTTATCAATTAGTAAAACATAAAGCAAAGTTTCAATCTAGTTTTTAGGTCTATAAATAGGATTTTAAAAATCCCGATTACTTATTTGAGCCGAAGTTAGCATAAGAAAAACCATAATATTTTTCGATCAATGTCGAACGCATTACAGGTTTGTTTTGAGTTCAAAAATGTTCCACATCCTTAACTTACTCTCTTACTCATACTCTCTTCGTTCTCACAATTCTGCCATGTAAATAGTTCTATAAAGAAGAGCAGAGGTTCGAACTAGCTAGGGTAAGTCCAGGAAGTAGATTCAGTATAATATGGACGGTTTAACTCAGAACGCTTATTCTCAAGTAATTCTTGTTGCTTCCTGTTTCTTCCTTATTTGGATAGTTTAGAGAAATATAGCAGTATTTAGTTTCCTCTTCTAGATTTTGGTAACAACCAAGCCAGCCGATCCAACAAGGTAGTTTTATGTTTCCTCTACGGTGAATTTATGCCAGAAGAAAGGATGAATTGTAGCACGTTATTGGACCAACTATAAATAGGGAAGATGCCTTAGTTTATGAGGGTACATCGTAAAACGTATCAATGAAAATTCGGTGAAATAGTTTTGCAGAGCTTTTATGATTTTCGCTTTTAACATTCTCTCTTACTGAAGGTTTTCATGCATTTTTGTATAACACATAATTTGTTGATGGTCTAATCCCCGGGCCTTTATTTTTACGAAGCACAAATTGTCAAATAATGTGTCAAAACTACAATTTAATCAGACTACTTGTTCGAGTATCTTCGCTAAAGCCACAACTAATTAGCATCTAATTTGTATATTTGAGGTATAGAAATTTGATTACCAATAGAAAGATCTGAATTTCGAATGTTTATTACGCATTATTGCTCTTTCGTTAGAAAACAGATCGGTCAAGCAAAACAATGTCTTGTCAAACGGATCCGGATTCTGAGTTGTAGGACTCGGTTAAGTTGTCTTATGCTGATTTTCGGTATAGTTTTGTAGGAATGTTAGTTGAATTTGCGTGAGATAGTAGAAGGCTAAATAAATAAATTTGAAATTATAATTTGAATTGAATAAATTTCAAGATATCAGAAGCAAAGAAGTCCCGGTAAAACTGGCAGACGTACACATCTAGTTATAAAGAGGTTCCTCCTTAACGCTGGGTTTAAAAATTGAATTCATTGAACTAAACAGGAGTGTACATTCTCGTTTGCCAGAAACGCTTATTAAGTATTCAAGAAACAAGATGTCAGCAACACATAGTGTCCCCATGTACTGAATCATTCCTTGAGAAGATTTAAGCTGACTCACTTCACAGTCCTAAGTCTTGGTATCGCAGATAGCATTCAAGAAATGGGTAAGTTTATATGGAACAGCGGTTCGGGGAGTATCCTGATGACAAAAGATGGATGAGGTTGACGTTGTCATACAACATCAGGAGCAGCTGCCTTCAGCATGTACCGTTATGAACGTTCGATATCGTCGTTGTAAACTGATACCTCATTACAAAGTAATGCATACACTATTCGAGGACTATGTCTGGGAGGACAAGTCCGGGAGACTGTGTGACGAAAGAATTTCACGGTAGTTATTTTTGCATACTGTCTGTCAACGCGTTTCCCAAAAAACTGAGAACGGATATAAAAAGGAAACGAAGAAACGATTAAAACTAATTTTTCAAAGGCTAAAGGAGTCTTAACCTCCTAATAATAGAGCATTACACGGACTAGCAGCCAAATAACCGGGTTTGTCATCAAATGCTGTAAGATATGCAAAACCCAGTCGATTTTCTGAAGATAGTGCACCCTATTCTGCCATTATGTCATTCAATTTCCGTACAGTAGTTGATCTTCACTAATGACTAAAATAAAAATGGTCTTGAATTTTAGATCCTTAAAAACGAAAATTAAAAAAAAAACATTCAAATACTCTATGCCGAAAACCATTTGAACGATTCAATGCAATAATTTAGCCTTACATTGTTTGATGCTTACGTATCCTTGCCAGCAGATGCCTTTCAACTACTAGTTAAAATGAAGAATACACCTCATCTGTGATGTATATCATCTGTCTTCCATTCAGCTCATGCCATCTTTCAACAGTCATCAGACTCACAACTCCCTGAATCGCTCCAGGAAACGTTCAAATATTATATTGGATTGTGTTGTCAACTTGATGAAATGTTGCCAGCGATATGGGTAATGTTTTGAAAATTCCTAAAAGCCTGTGAACGATGTGCGACACAATTCTATGACATATTGTTTACACAGGCGCAAGAGTGGTAGACGTTCCGGGCTGTTTTCTGTGGAAGACATGAGCAAACGAAGATGTTCTTTCCCCCTTCTGAATGAGATGCATGAATGTGATCTCGATATGTAAATCTGCTCATATGAATGAATATTTTAGGAAGCAAATGGGGCGAAGTTGAGATGTTCAAGTTGAATGGATGGGGCATATGCTGTTTTGTTCGGTTTGGCGACAGCAAAACTGACATGTTGAGCTCTGTTGAACATTAAGAGGTCATCGTTGATGATAGGAGACGAAATTATGGTTAGTTCAATGCATACGATCCAGGAAGTGTCGTTTCAATCCAAAAATATCCCCAAGTCTACAAGGAATAGCTGCAGTGTTAATGTCTAAGTGCACAAGCTACGACTAGTTTCAGGAGCAGCGTCTTCCCTGTTGTCCTGCCAAAAGCATGAATAAAAGATCCAGAATCATTTTCTATGTCAGTGATCAAAACGACAGGGTCGTCTGTCCCCGACAATTGTTCTGTCTCATTTTACGTGCATATATGCATGAACATAATTTTAGAACGTGACAAATGAACACTTAAAAACACACAAAAGGGTAAAAGGTGTCATGTTCACAGCTTGGCGCAGTTTAAACCTCTCTATATTGCCACTTGTGAGACTCACAATTAAAGCCTGAACATCCAATTAAGCGAATGATGTGTGCACTCTGCAAAGCAAGCACTTCATTCGGGTTGAAGAGGAGCCGGTTGAATTGATGACGTCCTTGTAGTTGTTGTTGTTGGCTTTGTCGTCGTTACCGGTTGAAAGGTGATAGCCTTTGCATGTTATCTTGTCTTCTGCCCTCTGCTCCTTAAGTTTTCCTGCTCTTGCCGGAGCTGCTTGAATTAAATAGCATAAGGAAGCGTACATGTCAGAGAAGATAACCACACGGTCGAACAGGTAAGCAGGTGATGTTAGGTACCATGGATATTTTGGGTCTTTATCTTGTCCACATCATCACAAGGTAGTCTTCGGCTTGGCGAATGTTAACTTGTACATAGCTATCTTCATGGATGTGTATTGTGGGCTTGCATCCAAGCAGAAGAAAAACGTTGAACGGGTCTGTAACAATGTCGAAATGTATTTTAACAGTTGCAATTGAATGTGTTTCTATGTACAAAAAAAAAAAAAAAGAATTACAGCATAAAGAGATAAAAGTCCTGATGGAACTCAATGCAAAATGAAAAAGGACAATAGTCAAACCCCAATACAGCACAAGTATTACATTGTCTACAGAGAAGCTTTCGCATTACTTCCGCAAACGTCTGAAGCTGTTTTTGGCTCTTTCACATGTGAATGTCAGTCAACAGTCAACAGTTAATTTTTGTCGCTTAAAACTGCTACTATAGAAACCGTCAAAAGATTCAACCATTTCCATCAACTAAAACCAGGAAATACATAATATTAAACGGGGGGAAAAGCTGACAAGAAAACCATTAGACATCAGTTAAATTTTGAACCATATAATTTTCACCTCGTAATTTAGTTTTTAAACCGTATTTTGCGGTTTGCCTGCATCATTTTCCCTTATATTACCATTTCACACACAAAACAACAGCAGGATCCAAGAAAGATTACGTTTGTTAATTTTTTTTCTTGTATCTTTCATTCTGTCGTTTTCATGTTTGCCGAAGCGACGCACAGCATTCGCAACTCGTCTTACACGACGCTATTAAGATTTGACTTTAAGATAGCGATTAATGTTTATGCAGTGAAAAATGTAAGACGAGACGTTAATTACCATTGAGACCCCTTAATTATAGCAAGAGGAGTGTGAAATCAGACTAAGGATGAGATCATTCCGGACCATAACGAAAAAAAAAAAAAAAATTGTAGTGGGTTTTATAAAACGCAAATGTTGATTGGCTCGAAAATAGTTTTCGAAATTATAAAATGGATCCGGTAAATTCAAGTCTAAGGTATACTGTGAGAATGGTTTCTATTCTTAATTAAATAATCATTCTGAATAATTATAATATAATCGATAATATGGCAGAGCAAAGTCAGTAGCATAAATATTTGCGAAATGCTGTTTAGCCAACATAAACATAATCCTGCGATTCTCTACTTAAATGAGGTATCTTATACAATGTATGTCGCCGATTCGGCGAATGCTGACTCAGACTTTATAATTGAGCAGTAGTGCGGCCTCTGAAATGAAAATTCTTCCTGTGATCAGAGTTCCATGCACCCACACCCTCGGAAAATGCAATAGGATATGTGAAAAGCTTCTTTTTTGTAAAAAGCTCTAGAAGACTGACTTGGGTTTGCCGAAAAAAATCCTTTATTTTTTTGAAATATTTCTTTGTCAGAAATGCTGCACTATTCTAGCGACTTTGCATTTTATACACGTCTTCCAATGCAAAAGTTTTCCGTGACATATAAGCCCAATTTAGCGCGTCAAAAGTCGAACTGTCCAACTGGTGTCCAATACTATATACTGGGACTCAAAACGACGCAAATAAAAAAAGACAAATAGTAAGGTCTTTTGCTTGCTGTTACCATATTACTGAAACGAAATGTAAATCGCCCAGAGTATTTCCTCAAACAGATGGTTATAAAATTAAAATTGGGTTATTCCGGGGAAAATCTACCTATTTCCAGATAATTTTTGAACATACGGTCTTTTAGTTTGTAAATATTTTGGAATCTATTAAGGCAGGTAAGCTTTTTAACTAAAATAAAATACTTTTGAAAAATGTGCAATATTTGCGGAAATTTAACCTCTTGAAATTCTCGAGAAACGACGATTTAGTTTACATTTAAATATTGTGTAAAATTTTCCACTTAACGTACAGGCTTCAAATATGTTGGAAAAAGAGAGGTATAGAAAACCTGAAAAAAATAACATGGTAAAAAAATAGTGCCAGACACATCCCTGCCAAAAAAGATATAAAATGTTAGTAGTGTCGTTTATTCTTGAATATTTTGAAATGCAATACTTATATTTTCTAATTTTTTTTGCTACACGGTTTTCTTTTTCGGGAACGCAGTTTAAGTTAGATTCACTGTACCTTACATTTTCCTTTCTTTTTTCCCTTTTACCCTAAACTGTACGTTAAATAGAAAATTTTTTAAATGAAACACGAACCGTCGTTTCGCAAACATTTTAAAGTTCATATTTCCGCAAATATACCATATTTTTCAAAAAATATGGTATATTTGCGGGTTTTTTTTATCTCATTACTCAACTACTTACATATATTCACAGTGAAACTTTTATTGAAATTTGGCGATAGAAATCCAAGACTGTTAGTCGATTTTCCGTGGAACTGCCCGTTCCTTACATGTCTTAAAGAGAGTTTCACTCTTTCACTAAAGAGAGTTTCACTAAACACTGTCATCAATTTTTATATGATTTTTTTTAACATTCCACCACACCTATTGCAGCACATTTTGCTTTTCGGCACCTTGCAGCATTCGAAGCAATGAGTGAATATGTCTACTCAGGTAATTTATGTCCAGTAGACACCATATGTATGTAGTTCGGCTGTAAACCCATAATTTTCTTAAGTTTCTTAAGTCCTATTGCACATATTTTATTTTAAACCCAAAAAGAAAATTCTAATCTTCGTTTGATTCCATAAAACCATTTTTCAGGGTGTAGCAAAATTCTAGCAAAATTCTTATGAAGTTCTTTGAATAATTTGAAGAATTGGAAGCTAAAATTATTTCTTTGAATAATTGAATAATTTTAACCTGCAAGTAGGCGGAGATCTGTTCGAAAGAATAAATAAATTTCCAGCTGACACTTGTTTATTTTTAATAACCGAAACAAAATATTAACTAATAATAAATAAAAATGTACAACTATGTTTTATGAGACAATTCACATGAAAAAGTTTGAGGAGAGAAAGTAAATTGAAAAACTTTCACATGCTGCCTTCTTGTTTCAACTTAATCTTTTGGAAAAAAACCCTAAGCAGTGTATCACACGCGCCCCACTACTAGCTAATGAACTTATTGGCAAACAAATTTTCATTTCAATCGGAATCAATTGAGAGACTTAGCTTCATTCATTGGATCAAATAAAATGATTCTATAGCACATCGCAACCATCTATCGGTTGTAACCATTTTACTCCTTCGATTTTATTACCAAGATCCGTGAACTCTAAATTTAAAGAGTTACCATGGAAATATCATTTAACATCCACTCAATTTACATTTAACTTTTCGCTCACAACTTATCTATTATTTCCTTCTGAGTTGTGCAACTACAACTCGAAAGTTAGGGATATCCTGTGCTATGTATATAACAACATTATTGGCGAACTATCTCGTAGAAAGAACTACCAGCATCAACAGCACTAGTGGCAGTAGCAGCAGCATCAGCAAGTTACACACTTTACAGTGCTCCGTCGTATCCTGCATTTCACTACTTATACTCGGTTGCTTGAGTAGTGATAAATTTTCCTTGACGCTACAACAACGCTAACGTAAGATCAGCGAGGTACCGAAGAAAAACCCTTGAATGTAAGCTTTAAGTAAGAAGAGAAAAAGTTGCATCGGTGTTGGAGAAGAAAAGCACTTATACTTTTGCTCCGAGTGAAATTACTTCAACTACTTGGTACTACTCTCCAGGATTATTACTCAAAATGAAAAGTTTCTTCTTCGTGAAGGCTAGAGAGTTGCACTAGGGATACGCAGTTTCAATTCATTTCAAGGTTGAATGGATGACTGAAATCGTATCGTCCTTTCAATGTAGTTTTTCGCTGTATTTTTTTTTTCAAATCGAATTTTTTGTCTTAACTAGAGGATGTAAAAATAAAGAAATTCTATTCGTTTTCAAACTAGAAAGTTTAAAATTTATAGCAAATATTTGTTTGCTTGGTTGCACGCAGTTGTACGAATGTATCGCGCCTCTATTCTGCTCATTTCGGTTGTGTTTCGGTTTTCCGAATTCGGTTTAATAGGATTGAAATATTTTTTTTTTAAATTGGTTTCATATCCTTGCAAATAAAATTAAAAATATGAACCGCACTTGATCAGAAACATACAAATACATACTAATTATGTTTAATTAAATGCTGCGTTTCTTGAGAGCTTGCTAAAATTTTTGGACCAACTGCATAGGTCCAAATAAGTTCTAAAGTTGAACACTCCACGATCTCTTCAGACGCTCTGACAGCTCGTAATCTTATTTCTTAGTTACACCAAGTTGAGCTAAAAGCCAATGCGAACCTATACTGTACTCAGTAGTGGAGCACGCTGAAAACCAATTATATCCTACTATAACCCATAAAAGCAAATTGAAATGATAAAAATTAATTAAAAATTGAGCTTACATTTCAAAAAAGGCCTTTCCATATGCGGTTTTTTGAGTAAATTTTTAAGATACAAAACTACTTTCAGTAGAAATTTTGCTCCTACATTGGTTTCCAGACTTCTGCATTTATCATTTCAAGCCTTGAAATATTCCATTTTATTCTGAGTTTACAAAACGTTCTATCTTTTGTGACCCGACGGTCTCTACGACTATAAATTTGCATCGAAATTTGCAATGCGGCATAAATGTTGCTGAACAACCTTAAAATGTGTAGAGAACGATCTGAACTAGGGATCTAGGAATGTTCGTTAATTATAGCTCCGTTGAATACTAGCCCAGACCCAGTGAAAAAGCTTCGCAATTTTTTCGACAATCGGCGTTTAGTATGCAATTGATCTTTATGTTGATATCTTAGATACTTATTTTCCACAGCCTTTAAGTTTTCTTCAGAATTGAACAAAAAACGATTCGCATTGGCTAGTGTAGAATTTCGGTCTATTACTGCTTCTGTCCTGTAAAGTTTTCTGATCTGATTGGCCACCTGGATCTGGTTTTGTGGGGGTATAAATATCTCCACTCATATCTGCATAAGATTTTATAAGTTACGGTATACCATCCGCGTGTTTTGTGTAGAAGAGACAAGTGATACCTCGCACACATCCTTTTTTTATAGAAAAGTAAGGCCGGAATTAAAAAGGTCGCTTCGTAATATTGAAGCGGAGGGATGTGCGCTTGTTCTGATAAATTAAATTCCGCGGCATGTTGCGTTCTTAAAAAATCTTAAGTACTAAAAATAACATGAATCCCATTAATTCCAGCAAGGAATTAATCCCATAAATTCCTTGCTGGAATTAATGGGTATATGGGTCCTGGCAATTCCTCTTTACGCCGCACTTTGCACTGGTACTGTGATTGTTAACTGCTTTTGAGCACCTGTCTTTCAATATGAAAATTAGATTTCAGATTCCGTGAAGCTTTTACTAATAAATGCTGACACCTCAACATCGAAGTCCGAAACTTTTCATACCATCCAGGTAAATAGTTTTCACTTCTCTGTGGCAAAATTACGTTCTTGGTTATATGCTTTTCCTCCAAATCCCAGACATTTCGTTCAATTCTTTGTTTTGTTGCTGTAAACCACAACATTGACAAATTAAAACATAACCATGAATTATCTAGTTATGTATATATGTTACCTATATCTGGAGCAAGTTTGCACGAAGTAAACTGGACCCGCCAAAAACCTGCAAATTATTGTTATCCGTATCGCAGTATTCATAATAATCAATGAATTGTCTCTATTGGCACTTTATCACCGAGAGGGTGTTTAGCCCTTTTCAACGATAGATGTTCTGTAGCAGCTACACGTGCTCTTACTTCCTCCTTTCATTAGATCTTGAGATCCTTGTTATTTGCTGCTTTTCGACCATATTCATGCTGTAAAGAACTGAAGCAAAGAAGTGCATATGATTCTCCGAGGAAAAAATCATTTGCAGTTTGTCTTCACCCTATCAACCTTGGTACATTCACCACAGGAAACAGTTACTATGTTACCAAATGAGGTAGACTTCCTTCAATGCTTGATTCATTATTCTAATTGCCAAGAAACGTCATTTGTATTTTTTCTCATGTCCTTGTTTTTAATTTGTTAAATCAAATTGATTCGATTTATTTAAAGCTGAAAGAAGCATAAAAATTTGAGGATGCGTTAGCTCGTCCTGGTGGAGATGAAAGATAATGAGCGTTCCTTTCAAATATTGTATCGAGTTTTTATCGACAGTTTTTTGACTTGGTCTCACCAGACGTTGTAAAAGACAGTGTGCCCGCTCGAGTATGTTCAGGGTCCGCTGGAGGACTTTCTGTTTACCCGAAGGATCCTTCCGCAATTTGACTATATATCGAAGTTTCCTCCTATATAAATGTAATTTACAAGGTTTTAAATGACTTGTTTTTACCTTGAACCTTGTTATTTCTACGGGTAAATTAATCGCTTGATTGAATACAGCCATTCCAGTTCATCGAGTTTCTGTCTTTTCATGTTCCTTTATCACTGATTGGTCAGCCTTGGTGTTTGTTTCTTTCAGATTGTTCACAATCCACCGCTCATGGGTACCTCGGAAGCTTAACTATCTCTTTCGAACCGAACCTGAATTGGAACGTCTGCTTTTTCATAGTGACAAACATGTCTTGAAATATATTGAGAAATCGTCACTAGAAATAACTTAATAAAGACAAGGTGCAGGAAAACGTTTTTCATCTTAACTTTCATTGAGATCCACCTTAATGTTTAGAGTCGTCCCCAAACCATCAGAGCATGTGACTTGGAACTATGAAACGAAAACAGCATTGCGTTCCCAATTAAAATTACCAAAATAAAGAAGGCCTCCCAAATTTCACAAAACCTCCATGAATCACTCAAATCCTGTGTGAGGAGACAAATGTTAAAAGTCTAGAGTTACTATCAATCGCCGTCTATCTCGAATTCCTTTGTCCCTAATTAAATTAACCAACTAGATAAACCACCCATCAGAATAATTAAATGTCACGCGCCATGTACTTTTTTTTTCATTAACCATATGCTTGTTTGTACATCACGGTGATATGTTACAATTGAAAAATTGAGATACATTAATTTAACGCCAAACTCTAAGCAGTCGCCACATATTCACACATATTCACAGTCTTCACTTTTTTCTGGTTGAAGCCACTTACTCGGTGTTAGTTAGCTGGCTATAGAGAAGGACAGCAACCCCGAGAATACTGAAAAACAGAATAAACTCAAAGAATAAACATGACACAGAAGTGTTGACATTAGTCGACAAGTTTAATTGAGCCGAATTATATGTTTGAATGTGTAATTAATCAAAATTAGATGGTTGAGTTGTTTCGGTTCATGTATAATTTATGCTGGTAATTAACAAAACAATATTGCGGCAAAAGTATACATAAATAGATAATGGCGATGATTTTTTTTTATTCTTTTGCTGTCTTGGCAGGGAGGGTGGATAGTTGATGATAAGAAAATAATTAAACAAAGTGGAGCGTGATGAAAAAAAGTTTGTAAGCTTTGCGTCTGAGACAATTACCGTATACAGGCGAATTGTGTAAAAAAAATGCACTGCTGAATCGAAGAGGAAAAGTGCAAAAATAGGGAAGCATGTAAATTTCATGGCAAAACACATCATATTTCATCTTATATCGCACATGGAACATTTCAGGAGTCGGTGATGCCGCGTTCTGAGGTAAAATATTGAAATAAACATGAACTCTATCGCGCCTGTGATGCATCCTTTAGGCAGTCTTGAGGAAATTTATTTGAGTGTCTGATGTTTACAAGACATCCAATGTTGGTGCTTCTCGGTTTTCGAGCCTTTTTGTTTCAGCCCGACCCACTTCGTACCGCGGGAGCTCTTTCTTTTATCATTTATAACCATAATCGTTGCGATTTATGACGCCATGCGATGGCGTTTCCCCGCAACAGCAAGAATAACTCTCGATTATCCTTTGTCATATAAAAACAAATCCATTCCACGCTGTGAGCGATGTAGGATAATGCGAAGCAATAAATTCCGACTTGTTCTTGATGCGCCTTCCTATCAACAATTCTTAGTCAAACACTACACGTCCTGGATATACACGTTGTCGGGTGGTGGTCTGATACGTTTGTATTTTGTCCCCTACTCATTAACAGTCATCCTGGGAGTCAATCTCACTTGTCATATTTGTTGGTGCTAATGCGTTGAATACTACCCGCCGGAGTTGATGCGCTCCTTAATAATCAGCTAGCTAAAGAAATGCCTCAAACAGTCAGAAATAGATCATGAAAGATGTTTGAATAATGCAGAAACTAAATAGCGAAAGTGATGAAACCACAAAATCTTCTCGGAAATTTCTTTTGATGTAGCTTCAGTTTACCGATTGGTAACACTTGAATTGAAATCTCTACGAATTTCCATCTTTCGCCGCATGCCAACCTCTGCAGTGGATCTTGAAAAAATGATGATGATACTACAAGAAAATGAAGAAACTCCATCAAGCGAGCGAGTATTATGATTTATTGACTTGTCATGGCTGCTTTTTCCCTTTTATCGTCTTCTAAGCAGTCTTTCATTTGACTTTTGCCACGGAAACTACATCATCATCACCGTCATCAACATCAGCAGTCGACGCAGCATCATCATCACATCATACATCCAACTGAGCTATTTTTCTAAACTTTATCGTGCTGCTTTTTTGCTCATATCTTTACTCTAGATTCCACTCAACTTGCTCGACAGTGAAGCACATAGTTCTATTAATGTCTTTTATAGCCTTTTCTCGCTTGTACAAAATCAGGAAGAAATCAATTTAGAACACTAGGAACTCAGAAGAGTTTTGAGGCATGAGGGCGAACGGGAAAGATTTGAATGAGATTTGTAAAGGAAAGGGAGGAGCTTGTCAGATTTATGAATATTTTAATCTGCAAATGTAAAAAAATTGAAATGAAGGATTATATTACCTCGAAGGGTGGGTACACCATCCCCCACACCCTCCCTCCGAAAACTACCAGCGCAAGTTAAAAACTGAAAATTTGCGCTTCTTGGCAAATGTGTATGGCCGAATTTTGAAATAATCGTATTGCCTAGAGTTTTTACCCCGGCGGAGGCATGGGGTTTATAGGAGCTTGCTTATATTACTTGCATGCTCTGGAGGATTTTGCTGTATCTGGATGGCTTTCTTTGGTATCTGTTATAGTTTTTCCATTCTGTGTGAGTCCCATCCTCCTTGCACCTACTGTTCTTGTTTCGCCCGAAAAATGAGCCGCAGGGAACTCTTAATATCGATATTAAAAGACCGCAAGAAACTTGAAAATATGGAAATAATATATAAAATTACTGGAAAGAAGGACCTATTTAGACGAAAATTCCAAACGATTGAAAACCAGCGCAAAAAACAAACATTTTTGACGGTTTTCATAGCAAACCCAGTCGCTACAAAAATGATAGGGAGGGATCACACGCACAAAAGCAGGAAAAACTACACATGTTACAAGTCAACGTTACAGCAGTAAACTACCGGACTTTGAAAAACGGAAATTTTCCAGAAATTGAAAACGCACTGCATCTTTAATGCCTGGGCATTAAAGACGAAAATATTGATGCAATGCGGGTATTTTTCAAGAAGATTGGCAACTAAAGTATCAAAAAGTATGAGTATGTAACCAATTTGAGAGATGATCCTTCTTAATGAAAATACCAATCTGCTGCAATCGTATCCAAACGAAAGAATATGCACTGAACTGAACTTAATCACTTCATACAGCCTGGAAATATCCTCTTGTCTTTCCATTCGTAAGGACGGTGTGACCAAGCTTTTGATGTATGAGAATTGGGAATGGTGAGGATAGGCAGGAATTCTTGCTGTATATCGAATACGCAAAACGACTGAGTATTGAATTGTTTGCTTTTATAATTCAAAGGTAAAATGTGCCCTGCAAATTTTCAAAAGAGGTTATGTACGAATAAGGAAATCGGAACGAATTGCCAATGTCTTTTAAAGATATTTGATTTTGTAGCCGAGAGTGGCTTTAATTTACGTTCGCACAAAATAAAGGAAACAGCATGTATCTCAGTCGGATGACAACTTCCCAGAAATTAGGAAATATTTTGACAACCAAAAATAATTCAAAATTTTTGCTCATAGCTTTGATTGATTGATGTTTGTGATTGATTTGAAAAATGATTCTGAGAAATAGAATGGAAAACCCTCCTTTTAGTTTGGCGTTTCTTTTTATTTTTGATTATATGATTAAAAAAATTGTTAGAAATGAGCAGAGACGGAACAACCTTCAGAGATTGATCGTGGAGCCAATTCAGTTGCACCTAGAGTCCTTTAATCTTCCATGGGTAGTATTTAGCTTCAGGTTTCTCAATGCTTCTTCGTCAAGGGAGCAGTTCTTCTGATAATCTCTTCTCTTGCAGGATAATATGTATGCTGGTATTTAGCATAGATCTTTAGCTTTCTCCACTTCATACCATTTTAAACCACATCTTGTCAAAAAAAGCGGTTTATTTTTGATTTCTTTTATTCTATTTTAATGTTTCTTATTATTTTCATATATTTTTTGAAAGCTACCTTCGGAGAAATAATGAAGTGCAAGCGTTGATCTGAGATGATGAGGTCATCACCTTCTTACGTAGTTTTGTTTTTGGCACGAGGCGGCTTTAACACGTCTGCAGGTCTCAGTTGCGTATTGAATTGTTAGGTTGGCATAACAGAAAGTCCAAGAACGATGCATGTTACCGCTTGTGTTTCGCTTATTGATCTGGATGCTGCATACCTTAAATTATAGAGCGTATTCAGTCATTCAGTATAGCGCCATTTTTTGAGGGCATCACAAGAAGACTAGAACGAGAGGGATCGACCGATTCGCTTTGAATTCCTTCAAATGTCCTGCCAGGCATCAATCGCGTATCTCATTTGCCGTTAGCAGACCAGGTTTTAGCCCAGAAACAATCATGAAAAAAACAGAGTCATATCTGGCAACATGTACCTGAATGTTGAATAGATAAAGACTCATGCATTAAGATGTAAATTTCCCCGAAAAAATAGATTAGTCAACCAACATAATACGTAGCATGAGTGTGTTCCTCCAATTAAACGATTTGGTACACGTATCATTTGAAATTACCACCAGAACAGGTATTAGGCAAGGCAATGTACTTTATCAATGTCAACATAGTTATTACTTTTAAATTTTAAATTTATGATGAATCTAATAACATTTTTGTCTTTTCAGGTATGTGTTCCTTATAAGTGTCATATAAAACTCTCAGTGGTGAGTTGCATTGCTTGTTTTCATTTTATTTCACTTTGATATTTACATGTAGGGAGCATAAATTAAATCTGAAAGAATGATAAAAATTTTGTGATATATTCTAAGATTGTGGAATGTTGTAATTGTTGCAACGTAATTGAGTTGCATTGTTTTATCCACCTCTACAACTTTTTCTCCTATAATTATTTATAAATTCGCTTGTTGGATTAGCCGTTTCGAGTCTTTTAAGGTCCTATTAAAATTTAAAAGAATGATACAACAATTTTCTTTGAAACGTAATGCAGGCAAACATAGTAGCTCAATAACTATATTTGGAATTTTGTTGACAGGATTTTATCTGATTGAATCAGGCGTTAGATAAAGAAACGATACAAAAGGATAGTTTGGCTACTTTTTTAAAAAAAAAGCCAGGCTCAAGCTTTAAAAAAAAATTTCACAAAGCAATTTTAATTTGCTAGTGCTTCGAAAGCGGCCATACTAAATTATAATATATCTTTGTGGCAACTCCAAACGTCCCGACGCATTTTTCGCGTCGGAAGCAAAAGTCAGTGCCGCGGCAAATCTCCACTTGCCAACCAAAACCACGGATATGTTATTTGGATTCTCATCTTGTTCCGGCCACTCGGCAACGCCAATAGCACAAGTGTGTTTAAATAAAGTAATTCATATTCATTTTCTCTGCGTGTGAATTCCACATCATAATTAAAAAACAATCTTGAAAATTCTTCTCTTTTCAATACACTCTCTTTCGCTTATCCTGTCTGCTACCTCAACTACCATAACAGTACAAACGACTAATTTTACATATTCTATTCTGTTGTACAAAAAAACCTGCATAAGACTAGTGTCATGAAGCATTTTGCGCCCCTATCAGTGATCGATCTCACGAAACATGCTCATACTGTCATTATCGTTTTTCCTGTTCTCATCATTTATCTTTCAAAAGTATCTTCGGCCACCAAATAAGCTCCTGTCACAATTGTCTCTCATATAGCACTAGTGGTTGTTCATCAACAGGGTTGTAATAAATCTAATTACTGCACAAGACAGTGCCAACCAATATCCTTTAATCTGTACGAATCCACTTCCGTTCCGCAACGTTCAAGCGATTGAAATGGAGATAAATCTGCAAGTTCCTTTTTTTTATTTTTGGACTTCGAAACTCTACTCGTTGTGAGGGAAGTAAATATCTACGAGCACTTAATTGGTGTGGTCTGGTAACTCGTTTTTTTTTTCGTTGCTTCTTTGACAGTAGCGCATGTATTTCTCTTCTCCTTTTATTCCTTTTTCTGGATGTAACGTAACGAGGATAACAAAGAAACGTTGGAATGATAGTAGAAATTTGTTGATAGTCGGAATGATTGTTTAGATTGAGGTTAATTTATGCAACAAAATGTCTAAATGTTATTAGAATTTTGGGGTGAATTTGTAAATGTAAATCTAAATGTAATCTCCGTCTCCGATCTCCGTTTTTCATTTGGTATTTTTTCGCATCGTGAAGGTAAAACCCTTAAATTGAAGCCAAAGCTCCGTAGCAGAAATCCCAACGCGTACAAATAATTTCTAGGTATTAATTTTACATTCTTATAATACATTAAATTCACATAAAAATTCGATCGAACCGCTGAATGTGCGTCATTTTGAAACTTTGCATTCAAAAATTTGAAAAACGATGCATTTGCATTAAATTCGACCGGCAATGTGTGCACCAGTGATCATACCGCTAGTACGCTATGTAACTATGTGAAAGAACTGCAGGATTTATAGAGACCGAGTCTCAAAATATAATAATTTCCATTTTCAAGATTGAAAAGCTTGAATTGTACTTGAAATTAATGTTGATTAAAATTTTTCACGATTTTTTTCTCTTATTTTCTGCTCTCAGCATGGTCTTAGATGGTCGCAAAAAGCGTATCAATTTTATCTAGTTACGATGAACAACATGTTCCAGACAGGAACGAACACAACTCCAGCCAGAATTTAATTCTCTTGGGACGTAAACTCCCATTTTCCCTGCCTCGCTTCCATTTTTCCGCTCATGTTCAATCACTGCGCTACCATTTCGCGTATACTCCATTACTCTGAAAAGAGAAAATTGTTCGACGGAAGCGCTGGTTAGCACAATCCGTCGGGTGGCAGCCCTACTATCAGCATCCGTATTCGAATCCCTCTAATCCGTATAGAGAGACGAAAAAACGAGATTGAATTTTTTCATTCGTCTCTAATGTATATACGATGGAACTTCAGTGGCATTGGATGTTTTACAAACCTCCCAGGCAACGTACCAAATCACCTCTTCATCCTGTTTAGAGGCATCTGGGGATGTGCGGAAAAGAATGCAGAAGGACGACGACTTTCATTACTTTCATATAGTATGAAATGGTTCTGAATGTGGCTACAGCAAGTCGAGCAAAAAAATAAAAGGGAATTCTACCACGATGTCCATTCGAGGATATCCGGGAAAATTCAAAAGAATAAAGCAAACAGCTTACCAAATACACAGTGTACGATACGAATGATAATGGAGAATAGGATGAAAAATCGACTAAGGATAAAACTCGAGCAATCTGAAAATGGAGAGAGATTGGATGACGATGCGATTTGAAGGATATAAGTTTTTATGTCGAATGGAAGTGAATGTAAGTAGAAAGGAAATAGTTCAAGTCCTCGAAAGAGGGCAAGAGAGTGCGGCGATATGTAAGGAAAATGTATAACAACGACACAACTCCTGTCGCATATCCAAAGGTGAAACAAGATGTCCATGCAAACAGTCAAACAAAATGGAAGAAGCTTTGGAATGTTACATGACCTCAAGGGACAAGCGAATACATTGGGTTTTTCAGGAAATGATCAACAAGAGAGGACGTTATCAAAAGCATCGATAAAATTGTGTAGATAGAGTTGTCGTGATAGAGCAGGCTGGCGTAAAAATCATGAAAAGTCAGTGAAGCGAAAAAGTAGATTGCTTGAAGGGATGATTGTACGGGAAGGTAACATTTTGATAGGAGGAATATCAGTTTGAATTCAAGTAAAAGACGAAACAGATGCTACATCTAGTTTAGTTTGAATTTTATTTGATTTATTGAAAATTTCATACGGATTTCATTCATTTTCTCACAGGCGATCAATTTCAAAATGCTTGTGATACCGGGATTATTTTGTTTTTCACTTAAATCCATAAAGATTAAAGTGAAAAGCTCGTTTTGAATTTAGTCCCATCAAACAAAATTTCTGCTAAGATCTCAATAAATGTGCCAAGTAAAAACTTCCTGAAGATCGAAACCCATAAAAAAAAAATGTTCGAGAAGGTTCATCAAACTCTCTCAACTTAATTTTTTCACCTTTAGAGCTCCTGTAATTTGGTGTAGTGATGTGTAACAACCAGCAACCAGGAAAGGGGCAACCCTCATGTTGCAATTTCCCCTCCTTAGTTAACTACAAAAAACTAAAGCGAAATCCATCAGATTGCTCAACTAGACAAATAAAGCCGTCCAGATTGATGTAGCATTCGTCTTCTTCGCAGGAGGTCTCGGGTGCAAGTCCTATTGACAGCTGTAGCTCTTTAATTTGTGAATTCGCCTTTAAGTCAAGTGAAGGCTCCGTTCCCAACTACATCATTCCTACCTTAAGAAAAGAACACTATGCTATGTGAACTTAAATTTTTATCACTTCCCGTTGTGACGGTGTTCTCGGTGCTTATCTAAGGATTAATTTGTATATAAAAACTTAATCGTTGAAAACACATAAACAATCATAAGTTAAAAATTTTTAAATTTCGTAAAGCTTTGCAATCGTCTAATCAAAACATTTCCAAATACCACAGAAACCCATCTAAAATTTCATGAAGAACTCACAAAAAACGGAAATCTTAATTTCAATTCATCGTATCACATTTCAGATTCAACCGCTCACATGCGGAAAGATGTTTATTGAGTAGTAAACCAATCGGATCTGTTTTTGTTCCTCCAGGAAACCATTTTTCCCTTCGTTTCTATCTCCTGTGTAACTTTAGTGTGTTCCAAATGTAAACAGCATACAACAACAAATATCTAGCTGTGGCAAAATACAGCAAACGAGTACACAAAAAGGGAAATCATCTTAAAAACCGGGAAATCCCCTTAAAGTATAAATAAAAAATTGGCAATAAAAACAGTCAACAAAACCAAATGTCGAAAGCCCTATTGGATCGTTTCATCGCTGAATGGCTGTCGGGCAAGCCAAACTGATGGTTGGCTCTGGCATCGCCCCAAAAAATTTCGTAACCGGAAAGGCAAGACGTTAAGGATGCCGATGAACCCTTGTCAGAAAAGAAATTTTTCCGAAGACGTCAGCAGAAAAAGCGGAAGGAACAAGTCAAGCCCTCTTGCTCGAGATCCCTGCACGATTCTATTTTACTTTTCTTTTTCATTTTGTCTCCCTGTGCCATTGATGCGAAAGGAATAATTTCCCATGTGCTTGTGTTGTCCTTTGTGTCGGGAATGCACGACGTAGATTAGAGATTTAGGGTTCAGAAGATGAGATAGAATTGTAATATACGGCATTGAGGTGGAATAAGGATGAAGTGGATGGAGGGTAGTATTAGTTCTTGAGATGGTTATGGACGAATTTAAGCAAAAGAAAGTCTCGGCAGCTTTTGGCCAGTATATGTTAGGGTATAATGGTAGTGGAAATGTAGTACTCTTGTGTAGATTAGCTGTCATTTGGCCAACACCTACCCGATCTGAAGGAAATGGAGGAGTCAGTGGAAAATTTTCTATCGGTAAGCTGAATAATAAAACAAAATCTGTCTCCCACATCCATGCGACCTGTTTGGGAATAAGATTAAAATTACAATTCTCTGCTTCTCGCAAGCTGCCGTGCGTGACCCCTGTACGAATATCCTAATACGACAGGGGTCAAGAACGGTTGTAATAAATTCATGGAACATTTACCGAGAAATTTATATGAAGTGAAATGAAATGAGCCATGAACTGTTGATATTGACGGGGCAAGATTGGAGAATTGTTTTGTTCCCAAGTGATTTCACTTCGATGCTGTAAAATTGGGTAAGAGGATATTGCAATGTTGATCCCTAGGGTCAACGTTAATGGTCACAACAAAGAATGAACCGACGCCTAAAAGATTTTATGTGACATGGGTAGTTTGCCAAAGATGGTTCAATGTATGTTGTTTGTTGTATCAACCAGCAATAAAATAGGGCCGAACCACTATCGCTTCGTAAGTATAACGAAATTAAAAGTCTGCATAGAGAAAGGTTGAAATTATATATTCAAGTACTTGAAAATCTACACGACACAAAAACTCGATGTAAATTTCCATGGTGTCAGAAGTGGGGAGAGCGCTGCAATTTCATTTTTCAAGTCTCGTTCACTTTAATTGTACAATGTACGTGCATGCATATCTAAATCGACAATTATCTTTATCGGTGGGATAATTTCAGCTATCGACCAAATATCCCAATAACATTCACCAAATACAACGTACAAACTATTACATTTTTTCTGTCCACAAACTCTGGCACGAATTCTTCGCCATTCGTTTACCAATGATTACATTCGATTGTCAGTTGTTTGCGGGTTCATTTAAACTGATATTAGTCGGAACTATGTCATTAATTAGCTGTCCCTGATAATGATAGTTGCCATTAAAAACATGATGGAATTACTCGACATGGTCATTTTGTCTCTGATTTCAATGTGGGCAACATAATTACATTGTCGACTATGATTTTTCGATTGAGGACACCGCCATCAAACATACACGTTCGAATGTGTATTTGTTTGGTGTGTTATCGTCTTTTTATTTTAACCTATGTGGTATCTGTTTACACAGATACGTTTTGTAGTAGCCATACGGATTGAAGCATAGCACGATTTAGATCCTATAGTAAATATTTGCCCAGCCACTGATTACATCAGATAATGGCTACCATTATATTAGATTAGATCAATCTATTTGGATATGACCGGTAATGGAAATCGCTCTGGATTGACATGCATGCCACTAGTTAATTTGTAAGTTTCGTATCGAAACTGTTTGGATCACTATAGATTGGGTATGTTGATTATGCGGTAGCAGAAGGATCAATAATTTATCCAACATTTAAATACCTTGAATTATTTAATTTGAAAAACTGATCTACAGAGCAATTAGATTTATCAAGAATGTTCCGCCCTATGATGTTATTTGAAAGAACAGCTTGAAAAACAGAAGAGTGTCCTTTTTTCTTGACCAAGAGTAAAGACCTCTAGGTGTTGTCTTGACTCCTTGGTAATCTTAATTCGTAACTCTTGAAAATACATTTAATCAAATTTTACCCAATCTTATTCTTCTGCAACGAGTCTAGCAAGTTTCTCTTTTTTTATCATTAAGTTTATTGTAACTTTGCAATTTTTGCCTTTATGGTAAATCGGGCTTTTTGGATGGGTGAGAAAATATATCGAAGATACCTCCACAAAGCAAGGGGTGACTTTTCTTCGTCCGTTCAAAGCTTTCGTTTTGTTTTTTCAACAAAAATTCCTTTTGGTCCTTGGAAATCTTTGCAAACATTATTCTAATTTTCTGGTCCGTCTGTTGATTACAGCACAACTCATACATCGACGTATAAAATTATTAACATTGCCACAGAAAGGCGTCACAACACCCTCAGAGGTTGACATGTTTGTGTTATTTGTTCTGCGATATGCCTGTAGTTTCCACTGCTGCAAGGACTTTGACTGGAGGTCAAGGACGAAATTCATTCATAATTGATATCATCTTCCCTAAATGATTCTGAAAAATAAAAAGGAATTTATTCCTTTTAATTTTGCGTCCTAAATTTTGCTTTTTCCTTGATTGATTTTCGGTGAATAAAACTGAATATAACGGCCGAAAATCGATCATATAAAAATAAAAATCTTTTTATTTTTAGTGTGTTGTGATATTTACGTATTTCATAGTGAAAAATCACACATGGGCCAGTTAGCTGAAAAAAACACATCACACTTGACTTCATCCTTCTCGTTTTTTTTCTTCTTAAAATCCTTCCTTTTCGCGATGAACGGTAACTGCTAGTTTGACCCCAAGTTTTTGAGTCTTTTAATTAAAAGTATTTCTTCAGCCTACAATAAAAGTGAAACTATGTGATGCATATATTTTAGCCCAGAGTTTAATGGTCTGTTGTGTCTGTGTTTTAGCAGGACAGTACCCTTAATGTCTTTGTATTTTCGCTATACAAGGAAAATGATAATAACATAAAATTAAACTAAACTCACAGCCATTCATTTTACTCGAAATATTTTCTTAAGACTATCAACAAACACCGACACGGAACTCAAAACAAAGGCGAATACATCTTGAAATGCTAATCCATAAAACCCACATATAAATCCTGCGTGAACAATTTATTCTGCCGCATTTTATTCTGCAAATAAATTCTACAAATTTATATTTATGTACACGCTGCCGAGCAATAAAAAAAATATTTTGAAATATACACTCCAATTAATTTTTAATGCCACAAAAACAACTTTTCGGTTAATTTTATGTTCACTGTAAAAATGTTTGTGAGCATGAATTGCCGCTGTCGGCTCCAAAATTAAATTGATTGAATGTTGGGAATTCTCGGCAGACCAACAAAAAAAATTAACACCACATTCTCTGGATTTTGAAAATTCCGAATTTTCGTGGCTCATCGAGCGCCTTTCCCATTCTTTTCGTCTCATTCCTAATAATTTTTCAAATCCCATTTGCTTTATTTTATTTTTCCATGTCCGAGATAAAGTTTATTAGGTATTATTCGTTATTTGCTAAATGCTTTATGACTGCTGAAAGAGTTCCTGGTCGTTAATATTTAGCCTAGTGTGAGTGTGGTGCTTCGAAAGGAAGAGAAATCTTTAAACCAAAGGCAACAAGAACTGTGAGTCAGAAAATAGCATGAAGCACAACATGAAGACTAAAAAAATCACATAATTACAAAAATCCAATGAAAATAAAATGGAAATGAATATAAAGATTAAAACGAACGTAAAATAACGTTTGTAGTAATTTTTAATGAGTTTTCCATGTATTTTATGAGGATGTGCTGGGGTTGATTGTTGTTGCTTTCCCTTCTTCAGGAAAAAGCATTTGAATGTTTATGAGGTGTTGTAATGATTGGCGAGATATTATAAGCTACTTTCATAGCCAAGAGTTGATTATATGTTTGGACATTAAAATTTTATGATTAAGACCTTTAAAGCGAATAAAGTATTTAGTAGGTCTTAAAAAATTGAAAAGCAAACTAATTAAATGGCGGTCGAAGTAAAAAAAGTGAAATTTGTATTTTTTTGTAGGAAGGAGAGGTAAATATTTTGATTGATTTGAACTTGAGATCCTTCGGAATTTGGCTCAAAGAGCGGAATCAAAAGACGTGAAACATTTGTGAGGATAGATTCTCTCTCGAAAGCATCATTAATTTCAGGGTTATTTTGTTTGATTTTTAACTATTTACCGGTCTTTAGGTCTTCATTTATATTTTTCAGTTAACGTGTTTTAAAATAATTTGTGATATATGGCAGTACGACGCAGTGGACGTCCTTAAAAAAAACATATAAATACTGAGTTGATATGCCCTATGATATGTCATCAAATATTAATTCGTTTATATTCAACGCCGTTTCAAACTTATCAGTTTTTTTTATACTGACGGTTTTCTGTTGCTGACGATCTTATTCTTGATATAAAGAAAGGGACTTAAAAGTATCAAAAGGAAAAAATGTTTGCTCAGCACATTTCACGGGCGGGGTCCTTTATATGTTTTCTCTTCCCCAGGTTCGACGAGAAAACTGAAAAACTATGAAAAATAACAAATAACAATTTGCTCAAAAAGACGACATTTGACATCAATCGAATTATTTGACATGTTCTAAAAATCAAGCTTAGTCATGGACTCTTTGAAGATATGTCATTGGCTTCAGTGAGTAATTGGCGAACCACTGCTGATTTACAAATAGATCAAGAAAATTCCGCCACTAGCTAAACGTCATCAACTATTTAAATAGACATTAAGTTGTCCACAATCACAGTGAATTAATTAAAAAAACTGACAGCAATTTCATAGCTTCTTGCCTCACTTGACAACGGGAAAAAAATTTATAGATCGCCTGGTTCTTGCTGAAAAAAATCACATGTACATAAAAATCTAGGACGGATGTAGGGATAATAATCCCAAGAGACAATACGAGCAAAGACCCCAAGAGACACCTTATCAAGAATGACAAATCATATTATGAATTTGAAACAATTTTCCGGAGATGAGAAAAAACCGCCATTGGAGATCCATGTTCAAAGAGTAATCGATCTTATTTCTCTGCAAAAAACCTGATGGATTCGAATCAAGCGCACTTGTATAACCCGAGTTGGTGCTTTCATGGCCATGCGTGAAGTATATCTGGTTGCCTTAAGCGCCTCTTACTGCCATCTCGTAGTCATCTTGTCGGTTTTTCATTGCAAGGAAAATGGTGGAACGACTGGAGCAGCGTTACTGCATTTAATTTTGACAGTAATCACTTTAACCACTTTGGCAGTCTCCAACAAAACGACAGCACTATGAAAATCATTTAGAAGACTTAGATGGCTTATGGTGACAATGCTGTTGTGTTAGCAGAAACCTTCGCCGTCACCAAAACCAAAAAAAGACCCATCTTGCGTACAGTAACTCTAAATTGATGACGATCGCTTTCTTTGACTCCCGCAGTATTATAAACCACTAGCACACACTACAAGGTCAAACAATAAGGAAAGGGATATACAGGAATGTCCTCTTGTTGCATGATGCTGCCTGTTGCCAAATATCACGCCTGAGCTCCAATCTATTCGTTGCACCTGTTTAGGATGAAAAACTGCTGCCTACTCCCTGTTATGGCCTCTTACGAATTTTCGCTGTTGTCCTATTATTGGAAGGAGGGCGGTTAGTTATGCTAATGTGTTTTGTTTTCTGCGACCCAAGGTGGATACTTTTGACGCAGTCCTCGCACCCGAAAGGTTTTTGTCGCGTTAATGTAGATGATGTCTTCTAACCAATTGAAAAGATGGAGAAAAAAGTGCAAGGGTGACGAAAACTGCAAATTCAATTTTTAAAGGACATCAATCATCTGTATGGCCAATGTCTTCTCATGCTGGAGTACTCTTATATGGCGTGTCATTAGCCAGGGCAATTGACGTAATAAAGTACTTAAGGAGTAATAACCACCAAAGCAATAACACTAACAAATAGAAAGTGAAAAGCTGTTTGGTCCTTATCAACATAATATTTTCGAATCTTATGGAATTTATATTCCCTTGTCGTAAATTTTACGATGTTATACGAGTTTTTGTGTGTGTTCACTAAAGAAATAATAATCGCTTGTTTCTGCTTTTGGCGCTGGTTCCAAGTGGTTGATTTTGTTCAGTGGCGGTTTGAATTAGTCCTGTAATCGTTGGCGCTTCTAAAGTTTACAGCGCAGTAAACGAAATGATATGGTCTCTTTCGGTGTCACTGCAGTCGTTGTTGTCGCCAACTTCCTCGAGCATTTTACCACTCATCTAGGCTCCATCTGACGACTGTAATAATGTTCAGACCAAATATGTTGACGAGAATTGCAGTGAGAACGATAAAATTGTGCTTGTTGGAGCAATAAAAGACGAAATGACGACCATAAGCGTGATGAAGACGACAAAACTACAAAATTCACGACCATAGTGTAGTTAACTGGAATTACTGTTAACATAATAGTTAACTCGTCGTCGGGCTAAATTATATTGTTCCAATATGTGCCGAGCAAGGACCTAAGAAAGCACAGAATGGCCGAGCCATTACCATCAAGCTACGACTAAGAAATAGTCACAAGTCAGTGGGAGGATGCCTTCGACGGTCATATAACATGAGCAGAGACGGAATCGCATTAGCCGCGGGGGTCATAAACTGCCTGGTCTTTAACTGAAATGCTAATTTTATGAGAGCACATAAAAAGTAACACTACGGCGACAGTGCAGTGCGAAATAAAATTGAATGTGTGTCGTATTTTGTGCTGTGCGCGATTCTTTAGGGATGTGATGAAACAACATTTGTTGCGAACAGGAAGCTACTTAAAAAGAAGCAAATGTTGCCGGGAAGTGTGAATTTAATGGCTCGCAACATTCAATGTTCAGCGATAGTCATCAGTGAAGATAATTCAACAATAGTCTACAAGTTTTATGCAAGGACATAAAAGCAACTACCGACAATCGTGCTTGATCTGCAGAGATCGTTTTATGACTAGCGCTGGAACAGGTTGCGTATTTAGTTTGACTAGCTGTTTGACAATACTTATGTGCGAACAGAAATTTTTTGAAAGATATGTTAAATGTTTGGGCCAATTTTTAATAATAAAACGAATAGTGGCTTTAACCTAATTAAAACTTCCTTTTTCAACTGGAAGCAGTTCCTCCGTTACGATTGACTAATGCCTGTTTCATTTTTTTGCTTGAACTTTCGCATTACGAACTATTGAAAAGCTCGGCAGAGAAGACGCTGGAAAATTTTTCCTGTATCTTGTATGACTTGCTCATTGCGATGTTGAACTCAGCAACTTCATAAATTCTCTTCTCATTAGTGCCAAATAGCAAAGTACGTACTTGGTTCCCACTTCGGCAACGCGAGTTATCTTCATATTCCCATTTCATTGCCAGTACTTTACTTTCCATCTCATATAATTTGCACCAACATAATTTGTCGAATGCCTTGAAATAGATTAGAACGAAATAAAATGACGGTGAGCGCAAGTAAATAGGGAGAAAAATCATCTAAACCAGAAGAATTTGATGGCAGGAGTGGGCTTATGGTATCCCCCGTGGATAAAGTTTGAAGATGTGAAATTACTTCATCTCTGAGTTGGAAAAGGATCACCCTCTAGTAGAAATTGAATGCAACCGGAACACAGAGAACAAACTTACAACCAGAGCTGCAAACAGAAAGAGAGAGGGAGAAGCAATGCTCCTTGGTTGCTTTGAAAAGTCCTACCGCGACAAGATTGAAAATTTTCCCTGAAGAGTTTTCCTCTAAATCAGACACTTTCAACCTGCCTGACTGCGTCGGCAATATCACATAGACCGACCGGGCTTTGCATGTATAATTAAAAAGAGCTGAAAGCGTGCTGCTTCCACTACAGCATCCTCATCCTTGGCGTGCTCAAAGAAGAAACTCTTGTTCACACTCCCTCAGTTTTTCAACTTTTAGGCAAAAGCATTGGATGGAGTTCGCATTTCCAAAAGGTAATGAAGTGAGTGAGTGCGAAGTTGGAAGTGTATTCCTGAGGAGCAACATCAAGACCAAGTTCTTAAGAAGATAGCACATTTTTCAATGTGGAGTGAAATTGGATGGTTTCTGTACTTCTCCTTTCATTTCAGAATCCACTTTTCGCTGTATCTCCTGGTTTTGGTCTTTTGTATTCGTTTAAATAAGATAACCTTAGCAAGTCTAAAAGGGAGATAGATTGCGCCCGTTTTGAGGGTATTATGTACTGCTACTGTTGCTGCTGCTGAATCCCTAACGATGATTAATTAGGTAAAGTGTCTTGTGAAATTAATTAAGTTGAAAAATACGGGTTTCTTGCTCCTTCGGCTGCTTGACACTTGCCCCGGCTAGAAGAAATAATTTATGCTTCAACAGGCGATCGGGATGTTAAGGGTTAGTCGCTCTAGTTGTTAGTTTAGGGTTAAGTTGGGGTGATTGTTGAAAAATATTAGTCGTATTCGTTAGGTTTTTGTATTCTCACGATATTATTTAATTTTCGCTTTATGTTTCTTTCGGTTCGCACATTCTCAATTTTGTATACCTTTGCAGCGAAGAAAAAAATGTGGACTCTCCCAGACAAGCAGAGGTCCAAAGAGTACTTTGGACCTCCGCTTGCAGTTCTCGTAATTGCCTTTGGGTAACTTTTGAATATCAAATTTTGTTCATTCTGCAACTCTTTTTTTAAAAAAAGTGGCAAAGCTATAACCTTATATTGTTGATTACGTCTCCGAAATGAGGGTAAACGACTGCTTTGGCCTGTACAGTGTTTTAGTATAAATAATTGCAATTTTAATCCTGCATTTGATCCTTCTTCATTAAAAGCTGCAAAATTGGCATTACAATGCATCTAAAGTCTTGATCATCCAGATAAGTGAAAAACTGATAGCATTTTGAATACTATCTAAGCATTTCTCAAAAATTAGAATCATATGCAGAAATTTTTGTTTCATTGTTTCAAAATTGTATTTTTAATTTGATGACTCTCAAATTTCAAAATGTTATAAAAATTCATATTGTTGTTTATGTTATATTTTTTAATTTTTCATTTTTCATTTCATAGTTTATATATTAACTAAAATGTACTAAAACTTAAAAAAGTAAAAACTAAAAGAAAAATTCTGCCAAAACTGCGTTCTGAGTGTTGCTTGACTTTCCAATAAAAAATTCCTAAAATTCTTTATTCGGCGTCGAAAGGTATTTTTCAAAACGGCTGTAAAAATAAATTTTTTGATAAACCACATGCCTAACAGCCTAGCGCAATAGTAGTGCTTTCTGCTTGAAGACAATATTAGCAATGTCTGTAAGGTTGCGGTTAAAGGACGATAAAGTATGAGCGCAATGGCGACCCTGGACGAACTTCTAGTTGAACTCCTTAGAATTTTAAAGATAGGGACATCTTATGATGGAAAAAGCTCTCCTTTAATGAATGACTGAATGTGGAGACGAGGATACAACCCCTCTTGGACTCTGTTTTTCCTTTTATAATGCCTCAAACAACCTTGGTTTATTGACTGTGTTCTCCAAATGGAAAATCCTAGTATCTGCTCGCTATCCTTATCAAAATGCATATATGTTGAAAATCATTTTTGCAAAGAGGTTTTTATTTTTGTCAAAATGTCACTATTGAATTCGACTTGTGAGCTGAAATAATCATTGGATGGAGAAGTGAGAAGCGCAACGTAGTCTACTTTTTCGCGTAAATATATTCACTTGAAATGGTTTGGTTTTCAATCTGGTAAAAAGTATTATCAAGGTTTGTGACACAAAACATTTTATTTTTTAACAACTCAGTCATGTGAGCGAAATTCCATTAAGCTGAATGAAAGAAATGCTAAATAGTAAGGAAATCTTATTGAAGTTGAGATCCACTTTCCGTCCAAATTTTCGCCAAATGGATGGTTCGCAAGGTTGACTCCCTTCGCTCCCATTCAATCAACAGCATTGAATCGATTTATTCAAATAAGGCCTTGAATTTTCATTTATGACCTAAGTTTGAATGAAAACGACGTCACTTTAAGTGCTTCTGTGAAGTCAAATGATGAAAGCATTCGCCTTCAGTGCATCGGGTCTCGAATTTTACAACCATTAACGTTTCTGATAGTTCTTGTTAGTATGCAGCTGCTAGCGCACTCAGCGTTAAAGGTAGCTTGAGTGAAACAGTCAATATCAAATATTATCCGGACCAAGATGTGATCACGAGCGTTTGGTCTGAAAATTCGGTGATTCTAACCCGTCTTAACACTAAGGTTAAAAGTAAAACTCTATGGATTATTTAGACGACAAGGACTTCATTTCCGGGTTATAAATAATAATCTTTCCGAGTTTCAAAATTTTAGTTCTTTTGATAGATCCTTAAAAAACCGGTACATAGTGTTTTGGAACTATTTATATATACGGAATTTCTATAAAACGCAGATGCAGATACTTTTAATTTGTTAAATAATTCATTCCATGCTGTTAATACTGCTCAGCTTCTCATAATAATTCTATCCTTTCTAAAGAAAAAATTAATCGCATCATCACATTCTGATGTCAAGACAACCAGCAGTTTTTAAGAAACGACAGCAGCGTCTGTGTTCAAAAGAAAATAAACTCATTAGAAGCTGTTACATCCTATAAGCATGTACTCCGTCGAAGATGCCGGCGACGACAAACTGATTCGCTACGTTATTGTTGTAAATTCCATTAAATTTCCCTCCATTTTCCATAAACTTCTTAGAGCAAATACTCCATCTACGGCTGTGAAAACCATTAGCGGACATTTTTCGTTAACGTGGTGAATTTCATCGTAAATGAATGAAGGATTCGTTGATAGCTGAACAACGACGGAAGTGAAAAGATTGCTCAGAGCTGAAAGGATGGTCTTAGCAACATCTTTATGAAAATTGCATAGTTGCAAGGCTGGGAAATAATTGGGAGGCTGACGCTTAAATCGATGTGTTAAAGCGTTTCGAAAGAAATGCTAACTCCTAGACTCCAATGACTGGGTGGGACGGTTAGGTTTATTTAGTCAGTTATTATTATCCAGGCATCACAAAGGCTTATTGTTACGAAGTAAAGTCTCGAAATTGCAGTAAGGCAACGAAACTTTACAGTATGCTTAAATATTTCGCTGAGATATTAGAAGTGAGATCTGGTCATTGTATTATATTCCTAAGGAACGAAACCTATATTCCTCGCAAGGAACGAAATCGTATCCTGGAGTGTTCAAATTTCATTTTTCATAAGATCTGTCTTCTTCACATAGAATAAAGGATGCTTTCATAGCTTAGTTTAACTCTTCCTTTTTATTACTTGATGAGAGAGTAAACGATGTTCTTTGCGAGCTCTAAATCAAGCATTTGTGGATTGAAAGACGGAATTGTGAATAAGCAGTCATTTTTGAAATAAAGTCCTTGCTCTTATCGTTGGACTCTTTCATAGTCTTAATGATGATAGTTGTCGATTTTGTGTGCAGAAAAACCGCCAACGATTTCTCCATTTTGTTTCAGTGGTTTCCATCGCAACTCAACGTAATCAACGAAGTGAATTACGCTAAGGCTATGGTTGTGTCCTTTTGAAATCAATTCATTAAAATGTTTTCTCAGTCCTTGAAAGACATCGGACAAGCTGAACAACGACGGAAGTGAAAAGATTGCTCAGAGCTGAAAGGATGGTCTTAGCAACATCTTTATGAAAATTGCATAGTTGCAAGGCTGGGAAATAATTGGGAGGCTGACGCTTAAATCGATGTGTTAAAGCGTTTCGAAAGAAATGCTAACTCCTAGACTCCAATGACTGGGTGGGACGGTTAGGTTTATTTAGTCAGTTATTATTATCCAGGCATCACAAAGGCTTATTGTTACGAAGTAAAGTCTCGAAATTGCAGTAAGGCAACGAAACTTTACAGTATGCTTAAATATTTCGCTGAGATATTAGAAGTGAGATCTGGTCATTGTATTATATTCCTAAGGAACGAAACCTATATTCCTCGCAAGGAACGAAATCGTATCCTGGAGTGTTCAAATTTCATTTTTCATAAGATCTGTCTTCTTCACATAGAATAAAGGATGCTTTCATAGCTTAGTTTAACTCTTCCTTTTTATTACTTGATGAGAGAGTAAACGATGTTCTTTGCGAGCTCTAAATCAAGCATTTGTGGATTGAAAGACGGAATTGTGAATAAGCAGTCATTTTTGAAATAAAGTCCTTGCTCTTATCGTTGGACTCTTTCATAGTCTTAATGATGATAGTTGTCGATTTTGTGTGCAGAAAAACCGCCAACGATTTCTCCATTTTGTTTCAGTGGTTTCCATCGCAACTCAACGTAATCAACGAAGTGAATTACGCTAAGGCTATGGTTGTGTCCTTTTGAAATCAATTCATTAAAATGTTTTCTCAGTCCTTGAAAGACATCGGAGGTTATACTATTCACAAGTAGTGGAAAAAAACTAAACCTTACGTCACCAACTTGCCGTTTATAAATACTTTCCGTGAAAAGCCTCTTCACTCTTCCTTAAACACAAGCATCTCAACATCTGTGCAACGAGCGTTTACTCGTCACGAGTCAGTCCTTGTGAAAATAACAACCGCCACGTCCCCTATTTCCTTGACGAGTTGGAAAGCTCAGTCGCAGCAAATAAAATGCTCCACGTGAATTACAAGATGGCGGAAAAAGACATCACTATCCATCCGCCTACGAGGGTGAGAACAATGTTTTCACGATGAAATAGGATTAAAACGATGTTGTCGGGGTTTTAGCATGAAGGATTTGACTCTCTTATTTCCTTTGCTAAACTTCACTTTTATGCCACTTGGAGACATATTAATCGCTTACGCTTACTTACATCGCTAACGATGCGCGATAAATATTGTACTGCGATACCAAGGACGATGAACGGTTCGAATGTGCTTTCTTGCTGGAGGCTGAAGGGGGTGGGAGAAGGATGAAAACTCTTCTGCCGTCGCGCGAAGCAAAGTGGGAATTGCTTTTATGTTCGCCAGACAACATCCTGCCAACAAATTGAAATTACGCGCACCGAATCCATCCATGAAAATGCTAAAATGGCTGGCGTTTGAACGTTCGCAGCAACATGTCGAACGACATCATCCCTTATTTATTAAATGGCGACATGATCTCGCACTCGGTTCGGTCGGGAAGTGGCCATAATCAATAGCTGTGGATGCAAGCAGGATAAGCGCTGTTCATTGAATGTTATATTATTTCTGATTCAATTTATGATTGCAATTAGAGGTGATAATCACTTGAATTCGCTCCCGATTCCGGAGTGCGCCGCGTTGGGTGTCCACTGCCACAGACGTTGATACGTGTGCCTGCATCATTGGGCGAGTTGTATCGAAGGCCGTTAGCTGAGGGACTCCAGTTTCAGTTGCCAGTTCGCGTCAATAGTGGCAAACAAAAATCCTTATCATCCCTAACGTTATGCCTAACGCTGCGTATTGTTCATATGTCCGCTCTAATCCTGAAGCAACATGATTTGTTATCGCCTCTGGTTTGCTTTCCGCCGTAATCCCTACTAAATTAGTTTCGATGTCTCCATTTTTGATAGCCGAAATGCTTGGTCCCAAAAAGCATAGTGGAAATCAACACAATAAATACATTCCAGATTGCCCGCGCCCGCCTCCTTTTCTGCTGTCGAATCTTCGCACAGTGGTTGAGATTCAAGTCGTCGCTACAATCGAAACATTATTATAAGTACTAAATCCATGGAATGATGTTTATGGCATTGTTAGAATACCCACGACAAGCTTACGATATGGTGCGACATACTTAAACGCAAAGTCCAGTAGCTTAAATCTGATTAAGTGTGATTTTCTTGTTTCCATTTTCCCTGCAATTCGATGCGATGCTTCCATACTCCAAGAATTAAGTCGATAAGAGTGCTTGAGAATTAAGACGAGGAGTTTGCAGTGACGACTTTTTATGGGAAGCGGTGGAAGCTTAAATTTTAATTTGGGGGTCTAAGCGTGTAATTCAATTCTAGAGCATTGCCGGATTTGATGAGATCTTAATGAATTAATTTTATCGTAAATTTAGATTCGCGTTTTTTTCTTTCTTGCCCCGAAAGGGATTAAACTGAATTTGTCGTACTGCAGACGAATATACACATTTGAGATTAGAACTTATCAGAGGGATTACAGCCAACAATGGGAATATGTAGTGTGTTAAGACACTACGATGCCAGTTTTAGGTATGTTTGCAATTTTCGTGGAATTTTCAGAGAGAAGAAGATGATTTGTATTTGAAAAGCTTTAGTGGAAAGTTAAGAATATAGAGTTTTTACATATACTTCGAGCTGAAGATGATTAGTTCAAAGCTTGTGATATTTAAAAATGTGAGAAATGTTAGACTTGAAGTATTAACCTGGGAGCGCGGAAAAGCTGGGCTGTAAAAAGAAAACCCCAGAAAGGCAAACTGTCAAATTTTTATTTCGGAGAATTCAGTTCCGGCATTCTTTCTTCAGTGGGTTTCAAGCCCACTGTATACCAGGAGCAAAAGAAACAATAAACAAAAGATAACAAAAGAAAATATTTTGCGCAGTTCTCGTTGGATTAATTTTTACTCTGTAGAAGTTCTTTCTGCAAAAAACTTTAGTTGAAGGTCTCAGTCTAGTCTTATTTGAAGTATTAAAACTATATTCGCAGAAATTGCAAATGTCTGTAAGATATCGGAATATCCTGTCCTGAGGAGAGAGAGATCATGTGATAATATGAATCCATATGAAAATGCCTCGATGCGGAATCTTCCTTCTTTTTCATTTTTAGTTTAGCTTTAGCTTCTGAAACAAAACGTGCATTTCAAAAATTTGGGTTGTCAAAATTTGGGCTGGAAATAATCATCGACTTTTACGACGCAAGAACCCAAATCTTGTTTTATCGTTCACGCTAAATATTTGTCAGATTTGAAAACAAATAAAATGATAAATAAAAAAATAAAACGAAACTGAGAAGTACATTTCATAGTCACAGCTGGAGTAATCTTTCGCAAAAATTCGAAGCAAGCCTTTGAAGCTAATAAATTGCACTTGTAGATAGGGAACAAGTATGCAATTGGATCATTGAGTAAAACAAAAGGCTTTTGGTAAGGAGTGTCCTTATGTGCCATGTTTTCTCCGACACGGATTGAAATTTTATTCATTGGTTTTTGTAACGATCTATAAGTCAATATGCTGTGAGGCGAGAATTGCTGCACTGCAATCATAAAATGATTCCGCAAATGGCCCACCTACCGATTATGAAAAAATGGAAAGCATTAAAAAAGAAGACTTGGAGCTACAGTTCAAACGACTGCAACCCTGAAGGCTGTACTCCATAAAGCTATAAACAAGGAAGCTAGAACGTTATGGGTGCGGCGGGAAGAAGAAAATCTTGTACTTCTCTTCTTTTCGGCTTCCGAATCTGAGCTACAAAATTTTCAAAAATCAGACACCTGGGGAACATCTAGTGTCCACGGATCTAAGATCTCTCCTAAAATATCCCTTTTTTTTGCCGAATACCGATCACATATTATACAAAGGTATATCATAAAATTACGTTATTTCCGCCGTATGTATTAGCAATACTGGCTGGTATTAGCAAATAATGGCTTGCAAACGATAGTCATAACCAAAAAATAAAAAAAAGTTTTACCGATAAGTTTAACCAAAAAAATAAAATAAGGAGGAAGCTTTTGAAAACAACAAAAACAAAATACAGACTGGATATGTATTTATGTATTATATTTTATATTATATATTATATTTTATATAATATTTTTCAGTATTTTCATTGACTCACATCATTCTCCAGCCATTGTTTTCTTTATACTTTTTTAACTAAATCTAAACTCTAACAGAGAAACGGAAAATTAAAATTGGAAATTAAAAAAATTATTGTGGCACTTCAGTTCAGTTTCAAAGCAAAAACTCTTCAAGCATTAAAAATAATATTGACAACATCGAACTCAACGGATTTTCATCGGGAAACCCAAATGACTTCTACTTCAATCAGACGAGAGCATCGTTTTCCTCAAGGCTGAGTATACTTGTAAATTGATCTCAATTAATTCGCTCCACAAATTAAATCCTTTCTATTTATCCTTCTTTTCTCTGCTACAAAACATTTTTGCCTTGCAACTCGCAAACTTTTCTAATTTGATTCCATCAACATCTTGGCTCTTTCTCGTTCACATTTCCGAACCCTTTTCACAGGACAACCCTCTTCTATTTATACTTATAATCTTGAGTTCACTCCTCTCTCAGTCTCACTCTCTTTTTCCTTTTTTTGCTCATTTAACTATGTTTGAACGAAGTGTGTGCAAGAAGCCGTAATAATAATCTGTAAAAAGTTCGCTCTCCTTGCGTTGTCGGAAGTAAAAGTTTTCCACTTCCACTTTAAATCTTACTCTTTCTCAAGTCTTTTAGTACAAGTAAAGTATAAAGTAAAAGTAAAGAAGAAGACCATGGAAATTTCGAAGGATAATTTTAATTGGATCGTCTTCGTTCGTTCGTTCTGGTTAAAATGTTTCTACACTTGCCTGCTCCTTCATGCTTCCGCGGAGCTGCGCAAGAATGATTCAGGGGGCTCTTGCTTGAAGTCAAGCAAAAGTTGTCTTAGTGGAAGACATAATTTTTTGCGTTCTCGTCCTGACGTCTTAATTTTCTTTCTCGCTGACTGAGTAAAGGGAGCAGATATTCACTTTGGAGCATATTTTACGGACAGTTTTAGAGTTCTGGTTTCGTAATTTCTGTGAATTACTTTTTTCTGTCTACTCCGGCATGATCCTACTTTTGTTGATTTTTGAAAAAAAATACTGTTAAGAAGTTAAGTTGGTATTTTCATCAGTGAGGCGCGGGGGAAGAGATTGTTTCAATATCTACCGGAATCCATTTGTCCAACCTTTGAGATTTCCATTTGAAAGAAGAAAAAACAACAAGAAAGAAACACAGTCCGAGACATTCGCTGCTAAGCTATAAAAACCCTAAAGCGTAGTTATGACACCGATGATAATGATAAGGAAAATTTGCTAAGAGGGAAAGAAAGTTAAATCTAGGAAATTAGTTCAGAAGAGAGAAAAATGATTTGTAATTATATTCTAGTTAAAGTGCAGGGAAGAACGTCCGCGCTCCGAGCGCGAGTCCTTTTCAACGACCAAGCCCCAGTCCTTACACTGTCGGTACTTTTGTTGCGAAACTTTATGAAGATGGACGAACTTTTTGAGGGATAGAAAAACCTTGTAAAATTTTCCTTTGAAGTTAAATGTGCTAATGAAATCTGCTAATGAGAAAATTTTTCCAGTTTGGTAAATTTGCAATTAAATGGTGTTTTTTTTTGTCGGTATCTATGGCACGAAAATTCTTTGAAGCGCGAAATGGAATTTTAAGTTAGGTCGATGGTGTTGGTGTGCGATTTGAATACAAAGAAGGCATTGTGGTAATGGCTGTTTTTGATCGTTAATGGTTGAGCATTGATTTTAAATGGTTTGAATATTCTGAGTGGGATTTGTTGACGAAGTAAGGTGAAATATTTTAAACAATAAATCATTTTAAGTTATAATCTACTCAAATTTCCCGCAATTTTCGTTTGTCTGAATGTTATCCCAATCAGAAATCAAGAACCATATTGGTAAGCTCACGAATCCTACTGCTTCTAATACTTACTGCAAGAAATTTATATATTTTCTTTTCGTTCGCGTTCGTATTCTCATTTGATTATGCTTCACCTACATTAAGATCTGCAGCAATTGCAGATCCATAAAATGTAAAATTGTTCTACTGTGATAAAATACTTTTTAAATCCCCAGCATTTCTGGTAACCACAGTTTTGTTTATAGTCCGTCAAAGAACCATAAACTTTTCATCCTCATAACTCAACATAACAACCGTCAAATTAACTGCTCATAAAATATTAAAGACGCAATGAAACACTTGAAAGTAAAAAGTGGATAAATTGATTCTCTAAAACGTATTGTGTCTCTGGTGGTTCCCCCCGAGGATGCGGGGCGTGTAGTTTAAATTACGATTTAAATATAGTTTAAAATTCAAGTCCCCAATGTGTTCCATATTTGATCGCCCTTTCAAGTTTCGGCGGAAAATGGCACCTACCAGTGCTCAAAAAAAAGAGCACGGTCATGGAGATCATGTGAGTTGTGTTGGAACCACAACAAGAGGACCCGTAATATGGATGCAAGAAAGCCATTTATGTGCACTATCGTTGTCCCCAAAGGAACACTTCCATGATTCTCTCCGCCCTACAAGTTTTGTCATTGCTGTCGTTCTACTAAAATACATTTATGACGAAACTTAATGGCATATTTTATCGCGTATGCAACAGTGAATAAATGTTGCAAGAGGAAGATGGTAGGGAAAGAATGATGCAAACATGAATGCATTGACTTAGTCGCGAATGTGTTGAAGCCGAAATAAAATTTTAGCCGCTATTGAAGATACTGTTCATAAGAAAACTTAATAGCACTATGAATTTTTAATTTCAGACGAACTTTGATGACACCCATTGCTGAAGTTTTTTACGATCTGATGACACTTAACACGTTTTTCGGCACTAAGTGATGTCGAGCACTAATTTTGAAACATATATGTTTGTCAGGCAGAGAAAGATCACAGCTGAAAAGGGTTTTTATTACAGATCTTTACAGGCACAAACACATTGCGTCGTTTTAGAGAAAATAGCCTCTATTCCAGAAGAGTAATCCTACCTACCATAGAACAGGTATTAAATAAGGAACAACCTGCTGTTACTATGGGATAAAAGCGGATAGTCGGTGCAATCAAAAGGGCAAATACTATGAAACTATTTGAGAGTTTTTCGTGGGTCAGTTAAATTACTTAAAAAAAACCTCTTCAAAATTACTGAGTATCCTTACCGGATAGAACACTTATCGGCAACTGTCACAGCATATGAGTAATTTGACGACTACTGCATAACACTCCTAACTTGCACATCAACAAATAACGTAATAAAGACTTTACTTGATGAAGCAACAAACTAGAAAAAGTTGAGGTTGTTTCCCATTTTCAATTATTTAAACAACATTCAAAAACAAACACAGCAAAAAGGTAGATATCCTTATCAGGTGGGATCGTTATCAGCACCTGAGAGAATTTATTTCGAAATCATAGATTGTAAATCGCCGAAGTTTACCTCAATATAACGTATCGAGTTGAAGTGCTTGAATAGTTGAGAACAAATGATAGAATGAAAGCTTAAACAAACAACAGTCTAGCAAAATTTGAAGTTATTTCCGTTTAAGATTATTAAAAGTAAAAAACAAACCCTTCAGATTTTCTAGGCATTTACTATATGAACCTCTCGCCCTAAGCGCTTACGAAATTATAATTTGCAAACGCTTTTGAAAAATTATGTTGCAATAGTAAATATTCTTGTTTGATCGCCGTGTATAATATGGTTACCAGCATACATTAACTCGGTCTGGACTGTGGTAAATTCCAGATCAATTCCATTTTTGTTTCTATTAGTTATACTTGTATGCGTTCAGAATTACGCCTAAAATTGGCGCAGAAACTTCAATTGGTCAAAATGGCCCTGAAACTCTAATTAAAATGCAAAAATCGAGATTCCAAGTTCCATTCCACACAAAATTTCTTTTTTAATTTTTTCAAAAATATATGTGTGGAGGTTAACTGACCTAATTATATTGAAGCACAGTGTTCAGCAATATACTTCATAACGATGAGGTGTCTGAAGTATGCAGTAATGCAAACGCAACGCAGTCAAAGTTTTTCCTATTACTTTTCGGTAGATGATCAAACTGAAATGAAAATCTAGAACAGTGAAAAAAAATCCAAATATGCGAATAAAATTTATGAAAATTCGAAGTCAAATCGTTCAAAAAGCATTCAAAAGGTGAAAAAATTAGAGAACGTTGCATTTGCAACGATGTAAACTTCAGACACTTCTACTATGCTACCACCATAGAAAATTTGAGAAAAATATCAAAACCTAGAAAACGTGAATAAAGTGAAGCATTACCAGAACCTTATTAAGAAAACTGTAGAAATCTACTTTGTTTCACGTTAATTCTTTCCGAAAATCATTTTAAATTCATCAAAACTGTTTTTTTTTTCATCGAAACCCTACAAAATGTCCTTACTTATCTAGAAAATTACTCCTTTCGACTCAGCGCAGTATTTTCAATCATACTTTCAACACAAGGCCAATAAAACAAGTCCAGAAATATAAACCTCAAAACTGTGGAGCATGTTTGCGGATGAAAGTTAATAACATTACATTCCAAGGAAATTTCATTATCCTATTTCATTCATTACATAATTTATTCTGTTCATGAATTCCCCGACAGTTCCATCAACTTATACGAAGGTTGAAAAGAGAACGCCAATGCCAAGAATGTATTGCTGGAAGCTCTCTAACCAGCCACATCTTTGTGTTTGTACTTGGTGGATATACTTTATCTTAAAAATTAATTTTACTCCATAACTACCCCCTCCCTCTACCTTTCCGTTGAACGGAAAGTTTACTTGAGGGCAAATGGGAAACATTTTGAAAATTTGATCATAATTTTAGCTTCCTGTCTTTTGAGTTCGACAAATGTACTTGAAAATATGATTACACAGAAATTTCCTTATTGTCTCGCGAATTTGATGAAGGAGAAAATATGACAGCGCGCTTAATAGAGACAACAAAATTGAAAATCAATTTTTAATTTTATGTACTTTCTAGGCTTTTAACATAAGGACAAATAAGGAAAGCCAATTTAAAAGAAGGACGGCTGGTTTAGACTATCCCTGAAATAAGAGCAAATCTTGAGTCTTGAGTCTTGAAAATGACCTTAGTGCCTTTCAACAATTTAACCGTCAGCAAGATTGGGCACAAAAATACCTGTAAAAACAGATATTTCGTTAAAAGAGGGTTTACCTCATATTTACTCCAAAATTTCAATTCAAAATGCAGACACCAATCGGCTAATATCAAATAACTCATCAAATGTCATTGTCAGCGTGATCAATGGCGCGTCAGCCGATTTCATATCTACATGCACAGAGAAAATTAGCGTAGCTTTATTTTATTCTTAATTTATGAATATTATGCTGTTGTTCTTGTTATCTTGTGCCAAAAAGTTCACATCAGAACTTATTAAGTTTATGTTTTTTTTATAAATTCAATTTTATCCTTATTCTAATCGTATCATTAATATTTTTAAATGTACTTCAGTTTCAAAAATTTAAGACGAACTAGATGATAATTATTAAACACGGGAGGGACTCGTACATTCAAAAATGAAACAGACAAGGGAGATCCACAAATTCTTCAAGTTTCACCCTTTTCCAACTGTTTAAATTCTTCCAAACAGAATATCTTGCTTAAATTAATGAACTCAGTAGTTTCATAATTACTCCATACATTACCTAAATTAATCCACATTGCAAATGTTTGCGAATTTCTGTAATTTCCGAGAAACGAAGAAAATATACAGCAACTTCGTCCACTTCTAAATTACAGTCATTATCAAAGATTAACTTCCCGATATAATTAATTACAACAAAACAATTTGTTGTATCTAATTGACAATTAGATAAACATTTGTGCTCCTGTTGTGTCAGAAACAATCACCTTTTACTTTCCCAAGCGAAGGAAACCAGAAAGTGTGCTCGCTGAAGCATTTATTCACATACGAATCGCATCTCCTTAGCTGGCTACATATGAACTCGTACGTGTGGATAATAACCATCCATTGCTCAGACCACAAGATAAGTTAGTTAGTATGTGGTCTACCCCATGTGGTCGTCACTAATTTATTTAGTTCTTTCTTGTAACGAAAGAATAAGGAAAATAAAAACTAAAAATGCCGAAATACCGAAATGCACTGCTGCTGTGTCTTGAGTTTATGAAACATTTTCACCGTTTCGGTTGTTTGATTTGCTTTCATTACTCTTTACCGCGCAGCATGGGGTTGAAATCATAAATTATATCTGCCTACAGCAGCGATAGATAGATAGATAGATACTAGCAGATACATTGTTAGATGGAAGGTACAGATGTGGTTCCAAGTTATCCAATAAATATGAATTGACCTCCTGTGACGGTCACGATACGATCACAGGATAAACAATTAAAAATTACTGCAGAAGTTCGTCTGGACTGAATAATTGAGGTTGCAATCGACATCAATTTTAGATAAATTCGTTTTGAATTTCGTTTTTTCTAAATTTCCCGCGATTTCCTTCGGTTTTTAGGTTGCTTGGTTTTTAAATGGATTATAAACCTACTTTCAATGTTGACCCCATAATTTCTCCATATTCTCTGGATAAAGAATGAGACTGAGACTGAATGAGATGGAAATTTCCTTAAATGAAAACTTCCTGAAGAGTGTCGAATTTACTACTTATCCCTGCACCGCTTTGTAGTTTTATCATATATTTTGCTATTTTGGCACAAATACCGTAAAAATCCTGAACAGCATTTGCTGCACTAAATTGCAATTTTCAGCGAGCCACTGATTTTTCAGTATAAGTCACATTCATTAGCTTCCAAACCAGGATAGGATACGCGTCTGGAATAGGATGACAAAAACTTTGCTTCTGAAAACGATACTCAAAATCAACTTTGGTTCCAGATGAGCTGTATCTATAATACTTGGCTGTTCTTCTCTTCGTTTTTTGAATTCTCTCCTCGAAAGAAATTGAATAGGTTATTTAGAGAGATATTAATATTGCTGACGTCCGCTCTGAAGCCCTGGACCTGATAGTCATTACAACAGTTTCTTGAGTACCAAATATGTACGAGGTCGCCAATAATCTTTTACAAAACACCCCCGAGATCTATGGGTAAGGTTGTTGGTTATTTCCTGACTTCAGCTAGTTCCGGGAAATTAAAGAGAATGATTGTTTCTTCCATGTTTTCGTCCTTGAAACTACGGTAATATATTTTTTGCGGCAAAGCCATCTTGGCTGCCTAGGCTAGACATAGAACATCGCCATAAGCGACTCATCTGCCCCGGTACAAAGAAAGAATAACAAAGAAAAATCACTGCAAACCGACTTTGTATGGAAGTGTAGGCCCCAGGCGTGTTTGAAGTCATTAGTGAGGTTAAGGAGCGAGGTTTTGGGTCATTTGACGTCTTCGCAAAAACTTCTGTCCCATCCACATGCATACCACTATTAAACATTTCTATATTTTACAATATCAACAGTGTAGAATAGATGGAAAGTGGACGTCAAAGTACGTCCTAAGGGTCAATTGAGGGTCGTATTGTCGTTATAATCGCTGTCGTGATTGCTTCTTTTGGCAAGATGTCTGGGAGTGCTTATTGCGAAGCTATATTCTTAATCTAAGGGTTAATAACAAACAGATTAATATGAGCATATGAGCAGCTTTAAGAGCATCCTTAAAAGTTAGGCGTAATCCCTAAGCTGCAACCTGGTTTATTGCTCTAGTTTTTTGTTATATAGCTCTTGCCTATATGAAGCCATCGAACTAGTCACACGCGAAGATAAGAAATAGATAAAAAAAGATAAAGATAAGAAAAAAGGAAAGAAAAGAAAAAAGAAAGAAAATAAAAGAAAAAAGATAAGAAAAAGATGAGAAAAATTGAAATATGTCGGATAGGTTTCGGAATCAAAAAATCAAAATCAATGAAACGTTGCCTTCTTCAAATGATAAATTCCAAGTTTGAGATGATTAAGCAAGTATTATGTTCGTAAAAGGATATTTTTACATTGAACGTAAACAGTGCTATAAGTCAGATAGAATAGATAAGTGCTACCGGAAGCATTCCAATTCCAATTCATTACAAATGTCTTCTGAAAACGAGCCAGGACTTAATGGAATTGAGGGTGCTTAAAAAATGAAGAGTTATACCAGATTTTCACCATTTTTTGTGTTCTAATCCTCTCTCCGATCCCCTTTGCCAGTCTTCATTGCTGTCATCATGCATTGCAAATCATTGAAATCAAATCAATGCAAATCAATACATTGAAAACATTCGAACTTCATCAAAAAACCAACTATTTAATCGATATAAAATATTGAAATTTTCGTTTAACAGAACAATTTACCAACCTTCTTAATGTTATATTTAAAATATGGCATACATCTGCACACGGTTGCTCAAAGCGTCATTTATCTTCCTTCAATCATAAATTTTCATCGTGTTCCTGTCAAGAAGTTCATAAAAAATTTGCCAGGATACATAAAAGAAGAACTTCCAACACTGACTGTGCAATAAATTAGAAGTTTAAGAGTACACTTAAAAGTTTAACAATCATAAATTCGTCGAGTATGTTTGCATATCGTCGAAAGAAGTGAAGAAAAAAAGGAAAGTACAAAATGCAAGAGGATGACAAAGAGAGTAGAGAAAGTAAGAACCGTGGCCTGATATTCTGCAAGAGAAGTGAACAAGTGTACAAGTTTGCCGGAGAAAAGAAATTCATGCCTTTGAAACGAAAGACATATGTCTGTAGTTACGTGTATAAGATGTCGTTCAGCGACCGGTGCTTTACCTTAAAATATATCTCGGCGAAAAGGACTTTGCTGGCGTATATATACTGGCACATGCAGCATAAGCTTCACCTGAACATTTTACAAGCAATCCCTGCAAGACGCTTCAGTTCGCAACAGTGACTTTGCAAAGGTATAGAACATATCCTGCGAGCGAGCAGATATACGTATTTGCAGTCAGTGGCCCGACTAATGCCAGGAATGCTTCCGTTTACATACTCCTTTCTGTATCGCGGTAGAAGTTTTAGCGGAAAATGTATGCAGTCTTTTTAAGTTTTCTATTATGCATCTCCTGCTCTTTACTGGCTTTCGCCAGCAGGCAGCATGATGGCATTTTTGTTGAACGAGGGGTTGGAAAAAATGGAAACACTGCGATCATAAAAAGATGAAAGAAAAATTATGAAAATGACTTGCAAAGTGCACTTTAAGTTCTTGCCTGCCTGCCTGCCTGCTGCTGCTACTCCCACTGCTGTTGTCATTCTGCCTTTTCCAGGAAGGATTGGAACGAAGGCGGTGGCAATTCTAAACAGGATTGGAGTGCAGGGGACAGCTAAAAGGAGTGGCAAGACAACGATATGTACTTTCCTGCTAGCTTCAATGAGTTGAATAGCGCAGTAGTGCAACACAAGTAGAATGGAAAAACAACGAATAGAGCAAGAATAGCGTTCTTGTTGTTAATTCAAACTTTTTTCCGCTCTTGACACTGTATGTACCCAAAGTACACAACATATTGTTGGGCACGTAAAGAGCGCCCGAGCCGTTTCTTGCAACAAGGAGGCTGCCGCCAATGACTCTCCTTGTCCACGATGTATTGCAGCTGATGCAAAAAGGATGACGTTGGATGGTTATTACACGTTCTGGTGAATGTGAAAAAAGGATTTTTTTGTACTCTCGAAAAGCACATACACTGGTACAATAAATACATAGTTCGAGGGTAGTGCGGTACTTAACTGAACAATTTTTCCACCATTAGCCGAGAAAATTATCTGCAGGCATTGTGGAAGCTTTTTGTGGTTGCAGAAGAACATCAAAGGCCAGGGTAGTAATACATGCATGGGTTGCTGGAAAATCTAAGGGTTTGCTCAAGCCACTTGATGTGATGATGGCGAAACGCATGTAATGCTGAGTGGGCTGGTATCATGGTGTTGCAAGTTATTTTATATTTTTCATGCATTTATATCAAATTGTATAAAAGTACTTGGACTCAAGAGCTCTTTGCTGCACGGCTGCTTATATGGTAATCATGTGAATTTCAACCAGTGCACTTCGAATGTAATTTTCACAAGCTGATGATAAAGTGGAAAAGCATACTTTCTTTCGCACTCGGAGTCGCAAATGACGGGAAGTCTAGGTGTTACCATTAAAATGATGGCACAACTAGATGCGAATCATTAACAGGATTTTATCAACCCCTAGCCGTTATGCTGAAATTGTTTTCATTTAAAAGAATGCCTATACGGTTGTATTATATGGTTATGTGTAGATTCAACCAATTTAGCTGAATATTCAAAATATAAGTATGTTAATACACAAATTTAACAAATTTTTCTTCGGGCATTTACAACAAATGAATTTCGAATAAATAATAAACATTTGAATAAGCTCCTTTAGCTCCTTGGCACTATTTGGTGCTGTATTTCACGATTCCACTCTAATCTGTTTAATTTTCGTGCAATCTGTTATCCAATAGTTGTCTTTATTTACCACATAGGGTATTCGTCCTACGAGACCGATCGTGATTAGAAAATTTTGAAAAAAATATAAGCTTACCCGATCCAGCAATAGATGTGCACCAGGCAGCTCCTTAGCAGGACTGTTAGGTATATGCACCTGGTAAAACTGATCAGCTAGTGTTCCAAAATACAATATTTGATAGGAATTTTTCAATACTCAAACATAACTACTATTCGATAATAGCACAGGCGATTTATATGTTAAACCTCCTGTGCTATTACCTAATCCAACGATCCATCACTCATACATTTTGATCTTCCAACGATGGTTCGGACATATCCTTGTGTCAAACTTTTTTCTTAAAACGCCTTTGAGGAGGTTTTCTCCACAGTTCCCAGGAATTTGTAATAATTACATGTGTAGTAATTTAGGTTTGAAAAATATTTCATTTTGGCATGTCATGGTTTGGCGAGCTTAGGATTCCTCCTGAAAATTTATAACTTCCATACGGTTAACATGTAAGTCACCTTACACAATTAGAGTTAATATATGGAGCTAATGCAGTTCGTTTGCTGGTAGTGTCACTTAAAGTGACTACTAACTTGGAATATTCATTACTTTGCCCACCACGACGACACTCATAAGTGTTTCCGTCTCTTACGCATGTTAAATCAAATCCATTTCTCTTTGCCGCAACAGGACACGTTCACATTAAATCGCAACTACTTCCGAGTCAATTGTGCGAACGTTTATGAAAATTTGCAGCGTCCATTACATCGATGCTTGAGAGCTTGCCAACCTCTTTTCCTTGCCTCCCATTATACAATTTTAAATGCTCATACCCAACACAGTGACTTTGGAAGCAATTCTATGGATAATAAATTCAATTGAATCGCCTGGCAATGTGACAGCCAATGCATTCTAAATGAACCTCTCCGTGCTATTTATTGCATATACACAGCACTGAAAAAAGTTGAGCTCTTCTTGTTGGCTGTCTTGCATTGTAAAATATGTAAATGACGTGAATAACGTGAATAGCAAAAACGATTAAGGTACCTCACAGACGTGGACGCAAGAAAATGATAAGTATGCACAGGAGAATGGATTGGAGCAGAGCCGAGACAAGGCAAGGGTGTAAGCCAATACCATGTTCAGATAAGTGAGTCTGTAAATGGATACTTGCAGATTTTTTTGGTATTGGCTCATGAAAGGTTGATGTCCAGAGAATGTTAAGATATGTTTCACCGAATTTTACCATTCACTTTCAAGAGGAATTGTTGACAGGGCATGAGCTGCAAATACGTTTTTAGGAATGGTTGAAGCAATGCAACTGGGGCTTTCGATAGGTGATTTATTCGTCAAATAATAGGGTTTTGCCCGCTTGGAAGTGGATCACTCCATAAGACTGCCCAAAGCTCGAAGCCGACTTCTATAGGAGTTTTTCGCGCTTCTCAAGCCACTTGAAACGCTCAGCAAGAAAATTGAATAGCTGAGGCCCCAGAGCGGAATTTTGAGGAACCCCAAGGCATCTACATTCAACAGCGATATCTTGAACTATAAAACCGAACCTCATTCGCTTCATAAACTCCAACCAATCTCACATTCACTTTCCCGATGTACTTTATCGAAATTATTGTTAACTTTATTGCCTCATTTCCAACCATTATTGTATTACTGTACAACCAAGAATAATGCCCCTCGGCGCAGCTCGATGGCGCACGGGTGCCTTAGATCGTGTTTAGTTTAGTCATGCATATTATGACTGTATTTAGACCGAACAATAAAACAGCAGCCATTAGCTACCGTATTGTTGTTAACTTCTAAAACGATTTTAATGTGTCAATAAAAGCAACCATAGCAAATTGTTTAAAATTAAATGCATGTCGGAGACGACGGAGCAGCAACAATAAAGTGGCTGTAACAGAGAAGCGATTGGCTTGGGAGTAATGTAACAATCAAACCATAGAAAATTGTTTCGATACTTTCCTTTTTCATTGCTCTTTGGATATTGTATCTGCTTCTTCGCGTGTGTGTTGTTGCTGCTGAGCCACACATGAAAGACCGAGCCACAAGACGGGGCATAAGAAAAGCCTTAATAAAAGCCCGAAAAAGCAGCAGCAACAAGCAAGTAAGCAAGCAAAATAGTCTCCGCTCCTGCCAGCGTTATTTCTTGGTCCATAAACAGTTTCTATAGTCCAAGATGGCTGACCTGACTATACGGTGCTCCTTAGCCTCGGGTAGTCGGTTTGATGGCTTTTCATTCTCGTTTTCATTTTCATTTAACGGCTGTTAACTTGTTTATTGCGGTCATTGATTTTTTATGGTTTTCAGCTTGAATAGGTTTTATGGCCACATTCTTGGGAATACTCGTAGAGCATCAAGTTCAGAAGTTATATCGAATTTCAAGCATCTTTTACGAATACATATTCTGTTTTGGAACGTTGCGCCCGAGTGAAAAACGAAGAAAAGAAACCATGATAATGATGTGAAAACAGTGGCCTGCGAAAATTGTATTTGATTGTTATTAGGATACAAACGCACGCGAAGGAATGAGTGGATATTGATTGAAAAATTGCTTTGTAGTTGAAGTTTGCTTATCAGATGGTAATAAGCAATTGAGCAGTCTTCGACAGATTTCACATTGATGGCTTATTAAACATAGAGATGTAAATAAATAAGTTGTCAATAAATTATAAATTATTATATATATTAACTGGGTTCGACGCTTGGATAGCTTCTCTCGATACCTATTCATTCTCGTTTGATTTCGGAGTGTACGAAATTCCCTTTGATTTTAACCTAGCACCAATAATTGTCATCTTCTGTTAGAATCTACAGAAATGGTGGGATCCAATCGGGTCCATCTCATTAATTTTTTCTCCAACTTGGGCTGAGTAGAAAGGATATGCTATGAGTTTTCAGTGTAACTTGCTATCTCTTATTCTTGTTCCTAACTCTATTCTTCCAAGAAAGATTGCTTGGATGCTCAATAATCTGTGATTTTTTTTAAGATTTAAGTCAACCAGACTCCAAAGTTATCCATACTCCTGGTTGTTCACCGTATTTGCACAATCCGCTCGTTACAATTCTCACTTTTTGAAGGGAATTTGAAAATATTTACCTTAGACTACAGGCTCCATGCCTTCGGCGTAGGTCAGAACCTCTGTTCCCTAATTTGTCAGACCATTTAGAGGAGGCTCCCACAGCGAAGAAACACTTTTCTTGATAGTGTACCTCTCCGAAAATATTTTCCTTACAGTCACTAATTAAGGGCCACTCTTACGCGACTTTTAACTACGGTCATCAAATTTTCGAACATAAAAAACATAAATCTTCTCGGACCCTAGACCTTCGAAGTTGAACGTCTCTTCGCAGTCTTAGTTATAAAAACAACCAGGGATTTTATTTGAGCCCATGGTACGGGGGTGAGTATGGGGCAGGGCTTAAAAATCTCCACGAACCCGACAAATCCCTTTCTGTAGCTCTTACAAGATTGCTGAGTTCATTTTCATTAGCTGTGGTCACCAAATAATAGGATAAAAGACCATCTGACTCTATTTAAAATAGAAATATAATATAAATCCCGCCTCGCACTCCACCCCTTCCAGTGAAAATAAACTAGAATGCGTAGTAGAAGGATACTGAAACGACATTTCTCCATAACGAAGATGCAGTTTGAAAGACTTATTGTTATTAAACTATAATGTTTGTTTGAAAATTTGATTATTGTTTACAGTGTTTCATCGTGTAAAGTAGACCTAAACCCAATTGTTGACATGCAGACATCATAACTTTTCAAGGTTTTTCTCTAAGATTGTGGTATGATGGTGGTATGGAGCAGATTATGCCAGTATAATGCAGATGCGACTTACCTTTATAGACGGTGAAATTTTAATTAATTTCTGTCATGAAAGTATGATCTTGCTTTGAATGTCATTTGGAGAAATTTGGTTATGCAAGCATAATTCAATTAATACCAGTACATAAGAAAGGTGCAATTTTCATGGCTTTTGATTACCCATGTATAATTTTGGCTGCAAAACCGAGTTATTGTCTATTGAAGAATAAGCCTCAAAACGATTATTATGAAAAACAAAGTGTTCCTAAATGCAGCAACAAATTCCATTCTTCAATAGACATGTGTAGTTTTGAACATATGGCTACATGTTAATTCTACTTCAATTATCACGCATTAGGATTTTAATTCCTTCTTGGCAAATTATAATATTTTTAAAGTAACAGCTGATATTACTTTCAACTTTTTGTGCTGTGTTGAACAATTTCTTGATGATTTTAATTTAATTTTAATTTGATTTAATTTTAATGGATGTTTGTATTTCTTAAATTTTATTCTTATGAAATATTTTGCTATCGGCCGTTTGGATTTTTTAGAAGCGAATCTTTTCAGCTAGGCTCAGATTGCTTCGAGGAACTTCCTCCGAATACAATTAGTCGAATACATGTTTTCACATAGTTCGGTCATTATCTGCAAAGTTATCTTCTGAATATGTACCACGCGATGATAACTGCTCGAAATTTATTCCAATACCAAAATAATTACAAAGCTTCTATCATTCTTCAATGTATTAAGCTATTCGCAAATTATTTTACCTTTCCCGTCTATAAAGCGTTTAATTCTCAAAGAGCATGTATTACGTGTTATGCTACAAAATGAATGCAGCCTGCGGAAAGTCTCGTTACATTAACTCTTTCTAGACCCTGCGAATGTGGATTAAATATTCTGATTGCAGACGAATCTTTCATGTGCTTTGAGTATTACTCGTATCATTTCACCCTTTCAAATAAATTGAAACTGGTATTTGCGCCTACATCCTGCACTCAACACTATAACTTGGAGATGTCAGATAAAGCCTTATCGCTAGTTCACAAATGACTTTGAGGGAATTTGACTTTCATTATCGTAACACATTAATATAAGCCGTGATATCGCTACTTGCATTTAAAACAAAACATGTTCGGAATGCGTGCAGCTATCCAGAACCAGCTAAACTACATATGCCTCCTACATATGAGTACAAGTCTGACAAGCATTGGCGGCAACATTTATTCACTAGGGGCAAACTTCCCTGTCAGCTAGCGAGCAAAGGATGAATCAGAGCTGCTTTTAATCCTCATCCTGTGTCAAATGATATTGCTCTAATATGAGCCGTTGTGGTTAATTAAAACTGAAATTAACCCGAGCAACTTTTGAGCTCCGTATAGCAGCATTTCTGCATACGTGCTTAAATATGCAGCCAACCTACGCGTTTGATATCTGAGATGGAAATCGTTACCCCCCCAGGACCAACTCGACACGGTGGATCTTCAATTTGCTGGCGCGGCGAAACTCCTTCCGTGTGCTTCTTGCGCTGCTACTTGAGGAGCCATCACGAATTCAAGTTCGCGTACTTTTGCCGTCAAACTGACTCCTGCAGCGCATCTGAACTCCTCGTATCCAAGCCTGCCGATTCGATTATGTTTGCATCCATTACCTGCCTGCAAGCGAAAATTAACAAGGCAGACACACTTATGCTAATGTAATATGTAAATAGCAATTAAATGCAAAGTAGTAGTACGTAGGTCGGTGGAGCGTGTTAAGTTTTGTAGAATTGGCGCTAATACACGCGAATTAAACATAAGAGGCGAACGAGCAGGATATCAAGTGCAGCACACATGAAGGTACCTACGGTTCGCATTATAGCACGGTGGAAAGATGAAGGACTCGGCTCACTTGGCAGGCGCTGCACTATATACGCGCACACTAGAATCTCGCGGTCTGTAAAGCGGACTGGGATTACCTGTTTCACCGACTCCACTCCATTAACAAGTTAATGAGAGGTGTGCTAATCTAACTTTGCATTTACATTTACTTTTGTGCCCAAATAGTGCCAGGCTCGTTCAATTTCAAGATAACGCGATGACGGTAAGCGGCACCGCGTAAATTGACTGTCGGGTGGTAATGCATGCGTGCTTAAGCTTGCTTAGCTGCTTAAGTATAAACTGTCGTTCCTTAAGTTGTCCAGCACACAAAGTCATAATTTCAACGAATTTATGCTGTCATACGGTGAGTGGCGGCACTTTGTGAAGTCTCTCAAAAAAAGTCTGCAATAAAACAGCACTAAATGTCGTCTCAGCTTTTAATTACGTTGCCGTGATTTAGATTAATACAACAAGAACATATCATGGAAATGGGCTTTCCATTCCTGATTGCTACTTTTAGTGGTGGAAGGTTAGTTTGCAGATAAGGACAAGCCATTGCGCAACAGTACCAATTGGGTAGACGAATCAGAATATTGCAGCTTACCACGGAATCCACCACGCTTAATGTCCAATAGCTCAAAAATACAAAAAGAACTTGAGAGGATTAAGAGTTTATTTGTATACAATTATACATTATTGTATACATTATTTGTATACAAAAGACCCAACAATTCTCAATTTTGTGATTTGATTGGAACTCAGTAATATGTTACCTTACCAAGTTCCATCAAAATCGACCAAAAAACTGAAACAGTTTGGACGGACAAAATGCACAACAAAATTCGAAGACTTTAAAGACGTCTCTAAAAAGTGACTAATTGACTGGTATCATCTCTGAGGTGAGGCAAATTTCTTGAAAGCTCTACAACGTTTTCTTTTCAGAAAATCAATATAATCTAAAAGTGCTCAATGTTCATCATACTGGGTTCCTAATCTAACTAGCGCAATGCAACAATCTGAAATGGATGTAGTACTTGGGTATAGTGTAATCACTGAAATATTCCCATAACTCGGGATCCTTTATGTCTTAGAGTGCATGGCCTGGTAATGTCAAATAATAAATGAAAAATATCTTCAAAGGTCGTTCAGTTGACTTTTCTGATTGGCCTCCAGCCTGTGTGGAGTATGCGAAACGATTACAGAGTGAGAAAATCAACGACACTTAAGTATAATGCCTAATATCCCTGAATAATGTTGAATGCGTTCGTTTTTTATATGTGGTTTGGCGCTATATAAGCTTTTCACACCCTGAGTGAGTTCTTACACGCTAAGCATATCCCTGTCACCTTGAGAAACATGTCTAGAACCGCATTTTGCATTATTTCGTGCCACGAAAATATTCTCATTTTTGATTCCTTACAGTGAGAAATATTCTTAAAAAAAACAGAAATCTCAAATATCCTAGGTTTGAGTTAACCAATGCTTCAACTTACAACCATTTAGGCACTAATGTTTGGGAAGTTCGACGTCATAATACGATCTGTACAAAATATTGAATAGAGATTTGGGTGCGCCAGATTAGTTTAAGCCAAGCCTCCGTGCGTGGATAGCTCGACTCAGATTGTGATTTATATTTTACATATTTCATACGTTCATACGTATTGATAGTGACAAGATGGTCGCAAATTCTCAGCATTTTCAAATGTACAAGTTCCCAATAACCATTTATAACGAATCGATTGATCCACGAAAAACATCCTTCAATGAAATAAATGAAATACCATTCGATGGATGTCCTCTCTAGATAAATATTTAATTTCTGCATTCTCTTGCATTTCAAGTACATTGCGTACATATCTCACCCAGACGAAACCCCTATCAGGCGATGGCTTGTTTGTGCAAGTTTTTAACCCCATTTTCATTTCCACCTGTAAATACATACCACTCAAAGGTAATTTGCATTTTAATTAATTGTCAATTATTGCCTGATTACAACATTAATTGAGTGAATTTATTAACTTTGACGTATCTGATTGAGTTTTATAATGAAATATGCTTCGTTCGTAAGCCAAAAATGAATATTTATGACGGTTCGGTCACAATACAACAAGCCTATAGGAGCGTATTTTGTTTTGCTGGGTTCGGGTCGGGAATTGGGCATGACCATATTTCCATCAAGGCAGACCACCACATCGTCGTCATTGCTTCCAATTTAAACGTTCTCGCTTCAGCGCATTTTTTATAAATATACGTCCTGTAACTTCTCATGAAAGTTATTGCGTGGCGTAGCCTTTAGAAAAAAGTCAAATGAGGACTACTGTATGCGGTGAATGGTTTATTATGCGCAAACAAAGAAAAAGCGAGAACTCATGGGAAGAAAAAAATATAAAATGTGAAAATGCATAAACAAAAATCTAGCAAGTTGTTTGTCCACTATAAATGAAACTTATTAAAATTTAAAACAAATGTAAATTGTGCAAAAATTGTGTTTTTCATTTTGTGCTGTAATTGCCGCTGATTGCTGACGGAAGTCATTTTCAAATGGTAGTAAGTTGTTTAAACAATTTACGTAAGCAATTTTTAATGAAATGTTGATTTTGGATTCACCAGCTTTGCGGCTTGAGTTGATGTCATTCTGTTAATTAAGTTGTGATAAATCCTTTTCTTGGTTTTTCCGTGAAAAATTGATTTTCATTATTCTGTTGTTTTTTTTATTTCCAGGGTTCTGATGGAGGGTCAGTGGTGTTTGCGTCAACACCAACACAAGCTACAAATACAACACCAAGCCCGGCAGCGCCACGAAAATCATCCGATTTTCCACAAACTGGTCTGCCTCTCAGCAACGGACCATTGGGGCTGGGAGGCAGCGCTAGTCCAGTGCCTGTACCTCCTGGTCCTGGTCCAGCACCGCCGGCGCCATCTCCAGCACCAGCAGCACTACCGCCGCCAAGCCTGCCGCCGCCTTATCCTACACCAATGCAGGTGAGAAAATATCCAAATTTTGCAAGGAAATCTTGCGTTTTTCGTTTATGGGCGAAAAGGAGGGGCAGATCTTTTGTACAAATTTGACGACTGTTCATTTTACAATATTTTGTTAAGCATTGAATTCCATTCCAACATTTCCACCTAGAAATAGATTTCCTCAATAAATTTTTAAAAGTGCTATAAATTTTCATCAGAGCGGAAAATCACCTCCTGTGCAATATACAATCTAAATCAATGCCTGCCAATGTGTAATCGTGTCTCACCCCTTGTTTCGTAGATAATCTCAATTCACAGACATCATTTTCAAAATTAATCTCATTTAATTTATTTACACACATTATGATCAATTTTCCAATACACAAACTCTTCCATCAATTTAAATTTGAACAATTCAGAAAAAATGAAACGTAATTAGTTCAATCCGATTCATTCACCAAATAATTTAACTTCAGAACTCATAAATGCAATTAGAACTAAACTTTTTGTACAATTGCAAATTAATGGGGCTATCAATTGACTAAATTGACACGGAAATGGTTGTTGGCTGTTGTCAATTGGAGAAAACTCAAGTTGAGTTGGCTCGATTGGCATGCATTGATTAAATTTTACAATGAAAGCAAAACAATAGCAAAATCTGATTGAATTGATGGTATTAGGTGTCCTCTCTATAAATTTTGACCTCTGCTATCTTCTAGGATATGCTTTAAAACTATTATCCGCCCTGTAGACATTGAGTTTTATTTGCTGTCTGTAGTTCTGCCGGAACATGCTTTATTTTTCATGAGGACGCGTTTCGGCTTTCTTAAGTTATCATCAGCCCCTTCTTTTGGATGAGCTTAAAGGAAGATTTTATGATGGCTGCAGAGAGCCGGAACGTACCTCGAACGAAAATACAGCGCGGCACGACGGTCCCACAAAATCACAAATTTTCGGTGCAACAATATCAAAACGAGTATCGCCGCACCACAAGTGAATGGTTTTTTCTTTAATTTCAGCTTCATGCTTCTACAGGCCAGATAAGTCGGCTTCAAAGTTGTTTTGTTTTTAAAGCTAAAATTGCGATCCCAGAGAGCCCGGCGGTTTTTGGCGTCCCCTATTATACTAAAAACTACATCTTTGTTCGAAAAAGATTATCCAAAACCCCGCAGCACTTCCTTAGGGAGTGTTGATGAGGCTCGTTCGACCTCAAACCTGGGAGTAGTATACTCAAGTTATCATCCCATTCGTTGGATAGCAGATAGCATGTTTGTGGTCCGCGGTACTTTGCGGTGGAATTGTAGTTAAAACGTCAAGGACAGCTGGGTTCCGCATTTACTAGTATGACAGTTGATCCTTGGTGTAAACTATACTATCCATAGTAACAGTAACAAATTCATTGAATTTGAACAAAACTTTAAGGATGTAAATAGAAAATTGTTATAAATAAAAGTGCCATTTTTTGCATGTTCGCATCGACCAGATAACTCCCAATTAACTGACGTAGATAACTACTTCAGGCTCTACAAGCCGGTCAGACTTCTGCTCAGTCCCACAATAACCCCCAGCTACTCCCCTAAGATATACACAACGAATTCCCGAGTATCCTTCTCCAATCATGAAAAAATTCTTCAAATATACTTCTCACTCAGAATGGAATTTAGATCATTCCACGATTATATTATAACGATCGATGCAAAATCTGGTCATTGAATGGTTCATTCTGGTCAGTTTCAGGAGTCGAAATGAACTACAGGAGGTCAGTTTTGAGTGAAAATTATTCCGGCAAAGCAATTTTATTGAAATTGCTTCTACCTTTGCAAAAGTCCTGTGAAAATAAAGGAAAAAATTGGTTGTAGTTATTTTACTATTTTTAACCTAACTGAATTGAACGGCAGATATTATTTTACTTTTAACAAAATAATGACTCATCTTTTTGCCAAAAAGGTTTTGTGAAGGAGTCTTATAATGAATCCTTTTCTTGGCACGCTACAGAATGATTTTTATCTAAATTATTTGTATACTAACATGCAGCGTTCTTATTAATACTTTCGATAAAAGTTAGTTTCAAGACGCAAAGTATTAAATGGGCAATTCTTTTAAAACAAGTGCTTGCGTGAATGCACTTTACAATGTATTTTCCGAGAATAGAATCCCATTCCAGCTGAAGGCTGTAGTCTGCCAACTCAATACCTGCTCGAGTGGCTTTCTTATTAGCAAAAGCGCAAACTTCTAACAACCTCTCGAAAAGCTGAAAGCTACGTACCTGAGAATCACCGGAAAACCTATCGAAAACCTCTCAAAATTCGTGTGCAAATGCAAAAGGAATTTCACTCTCTTCAAAACCAAGAGGGTCTGCGCGCATCAACACATCGTAGCTACATTCCCATAATAGTGTTTTCGTTTCGCAGGCAATCTTTGTGGTACAATCAGGCTTGTTGAAGTCCTCAAGTGGTCTAGTCATTAAATACAACACGATATCTTTCCATTTGACTTGTTTGCTCATAAATCAGGCGTCTAATTGAAGTACTTAGCCGTTTTATAATAACACTTCACTTGGCACTAATAACTGAGTAATAGGCTCCGAGTGGGTAAATGTTTTTATATAAAGTGCTTCGTAACACATATTCCAACGCTAAGCATGTGTATCTGCGGATATTTGTGGATGGATTGTTTCGAGTGAGTGGAGTACTGCTTGTTTCGTTCACAACAACTCCTCCAGCCTGTCAATAGTAACGATTTTCTCCCGGGCTCTCCTCGCCCGATTCGCCTGAAGGAGCGACTTGGCTGTCCGTTTATTGCTTTTCATCTATTTGTTGGTGTGCCATTACACCCGAAGATAAATACTTGGAATAAGATACAACCAGCGATGTTTCGTATAGCTGATGTGAGATGTGCTTGCAGATAGTAGATAGAAGATAGGAGACAGCAGATAGCGATGAGCTAGCTGTGTGAAGCCTGACCAGAGGTGCCTTGCGACTATGCCGAAATGTGCAAATCGACATCTATAAATCTCTGGGAGTTCTTGCGGTGGTCACTTAAATAGATTTACTGCGCCATTAACTCCCAGGCCAAATGAGTCTCTCCAGAACCATGTAAAGCTATCTTTACATTTACGGTTGTCGTGGAAAGCCCTTTCAACTGTACCGAGAGGATCTTGACTATAAGCGTTAATAGATTGTATCGAGGATAGTTACTTTGAAGTCTTTCGGCGTAGAGGAGCAAGCGACGGCGCTGGAATGAAGACGACATAGGCATGAGGCAATCAATGAAATATTAATCGGAGTCCGGTTGCCTCGAAGGCATGATTTCGATCAGTTTGTCAGTACGCTATTCTCGGAAATATAGCAATCAGCAATCTATGATTCATTGCTGCAGAATCAATGCTGATGACAATTGCAATCCCGTTAACAGGATAAGATCAGGCTACAAACTTTCCATACGTTGAACGTTCAACGTTGCATCGACGAACGAGCTTTTCTCGGCTGCAATCTATCTTACATATGAAACGCAGTATTATACGCTCATGAAATTGAATGGTCTGCAATTGGTTCTCTTCTTGCCAATGCGTTCTGTGAAATCCTCTGCGAATTTCTTGCAGTACTAACCAAAGCCCCAAACTTATTGCTAATTATAATACCACAGAGGTATTTTCATTACATTTTCCTGATAGCTAGCCTCGTCGTAACACCACGTTTAATTTGTCGTGGTCGACCGTAGATCATTTCAATTAACGAGAGTTTGGCGTTTTCCATTTCAATTCTGGCATGGAATACAAGAGAACAGGAAAACTGACTAACAAAGAGATATGCAAACTTCTGATGAATGATAATATAGCATAGCTCAGAAAGAGGTATCATTTTAACGGGCTAGAACAATAGGGACTACGCCGCAGCATAATAATAGCGAATTTATTCAGACCATTAACCGCGACCAATTCGCACTTTGTATGTTGGGAACGTGTGCGAACTGTCGTTGTAAGGTGGGGGCTTCGGCTAATCTAAACTCGCGGATCTATTGAATAGAGCATGTCTCATTTCCACGCAGTCCGACCGTAAAACTGCAACCATAAAACATTCGAATAGGTGAACATGGTTGACATTAATGCTAGGACAAGGCACGAAAGCACTATTTCCATGGAATGGAGCGAAATAATTAAATCAGGATAAACAAAACATTCGAAAATGAAGTGGGAAATTGAATAGATGTACATATTTTGCAGAACCCATATTTACGAATCAGTAGAATACAGGGTAGAACCAAAAATTCCGGTTCGAAATTTTCAATGTATTTCAGTCAAAATATCTGATTGATGAAAATATATTTGAAAAACATCAGATTCAACGAGGGACTTTAAATAAGTAGACAGGTTAATTATGTTATTAGAATTTAGATATGATTAGCAATATAGGTCTTCAGTAAGAGTTTGTTATCATGTTATCATGTTATCATGTTTGTTACCATTTTTGTTTTCTTTTCAGGTCTCAAATGGTCCTATAAGTACACATCTAACGCCTATTTCAAATCAACAAGCCGGATCACAAGCACAGGCACCATCGAGCCTGGTAAAACCAATGCCTACGGCTGCAAAAATTCCACCAAACTGCACAAGTACGTCGCCATTGCCATCAATTAAATCACAATCTGCGCAAGCACAATCGCCCGGCAAGCAACCCCCGCCTATACAGGCTCAACATCCCCAACAACCACAGCACCCACAACAACCTCAACCTCAACAACCTCCTCAGCATCTTTCGCAATCACAAGTGCAACCGCAACCCGCAACTCATCCGCAGCAATCTTCAGTGTCAATATCAAATCTAGTTAGTCCACCGCAAACGTCATTGGCAAATGGTTTCTCTTCGTCGATACCGGCTTCAATAGTGTCATCGCATCCGATTCCGAGCTCGAGGATATCGCCAGCGTCACCACAACATCCGCCTCCAGCACCTCCTCAACATCACCCGCATCACGTGCATCACCTGCAGCATCAACAGCCTCCGTCTGTGCAGCAGTCGCAAGTGCAACAAGCACAAACCCAGTTGCCACCCTCCCAGTCGCAACCGCAACCGCAGCAGCCACAGCCAATGCCTGCGGGCAATGGTAGTAATAGTAGTAATAGTTTAAGTAGTAGCAGTTTAGTACAACTACCGGCATCACTGTCCGTGCCCGTGCCGCAACCGCCGCCGGCCACGGCACCTGCGGCTCCGCCTCCTGTGTCACATCACCCCGGATTAGATAGTTCAGCAGCAGGACGAACAAATAGCCCGGCTGTTGCCACTAGTGCGGTTCTTTCAGCCACCGCACCTTCGTTGAATGGAAGCAGCAACGCTCCGAACCATGCAACTAATGGAACCATTCCGCCATATCGGACACCATATCCCAATTACATATATGCGCCGTATAGCACACAACTGCATCACAATCTCAACCCCTACTTACCTCCAGCTGTGCCCTCTCCGACCGCCTCGCCACGTGCGGTAGACTCAAGGACTAATCGGGAATCGCCACTAGTTTCCAAGCCTGTTCGACCACTAACCCCATCTAGTGCGGCTGCTAGTCAACCGCCTACGATATTAGGAAGTAACGGTCTACCTACTGTCGCGCCACCTTCTCAACAACATCCACCCCCTCAGTCCATGCAACAAAGCTTAGGTGCATCGCAACAGGTGCAATCGCAAGGGCAACAGCAGCATCCTTCGCAGCAAGGACCACCGGCACAACATTTACACCAGCCGCAACATGGGTCTCATCAACCTTCGCCGCACTTGCTGGGCGCCACGGGTACTAGTAGTAATAGTTTATGTAACAGTAGTAACAGTAGTGGTCCACCGCCGACAGTGCCGCCTTCAGGTCTCAGGGATCAACAGCAACAGCAGTTGCCGCCGCATTCGCAGCATTCAATTGTAACGAATTCATCTGTGATTCCGCGAGCCCATTCGCCGAGAGGACATAGCCCAAATCGGGAAAGGGATAGCTATAGGTGAGAGATCTGTTTTGTTTTAGACAAAATAAATTGTTTAACTAATTTATTGTCTAATTTTTACAGTAGTAATGTAAGCAGTTTGTCGCGTTCTTCAACAACGCCCAGCGGTAGTGGTGTGCCGTATAGCAGCGCACCAACAGGTCCATCGCCTTCTCTGCCATATAGCAGTAGTTCTGGGGCGACTTCGTCTCCATTGCCACCTTCGTCAATAGCTGGTGCAACATCGTCTTCTAGTCTTGCTTATCCGAAGAGCTCAGCGTGGTCAAGGTAAGTTTATATCAATTGATACAACGTTGAAAAGGATAATACTTTGAGATATATCTACGCAGTTCCGCCTTGACATTTGTTGCACCCTGTACACCTTCCGTGTCAGGAAGCACGGTTCTATGGCCCGCGAATCCTTTTCTCAATCCACTAATTGTTCTCCTTCGCGTTTTATCGCTACATTCTTCAATTTAAGAACACTTCTTGTATAGATCATCTACTAGTAGTTAATTATAACCCTTTGTGTGAACTGATAATTTTTTCTTTGATTAGCACAACTACAACGCAATTATCACCTGCGATCACAAATACGGTGACAAGGCCAACTCCACCGCCTGCTGTTCCCGTTTCCGTGTCGCCCTTACATTCGACTGCATCAACACATCCAACTTACCAGCAACCACTATTTGCTGCACCTCTTCCTCCTCCAGCTGTAAGTACGGCATCGACTGCGCCCCATCCATTTTCGGCTGAATCGTTATTTCAGTCGAGTAAAAGTAAGTGTTGCATATTTTCCTAAAATTTTCTTCTAATTGACTTTATTTATTTCCAGCTGATCAAGCGGATCTCCTGCGTCGCGAACTCGACAGTAGGTTCCTGGATCGATCTGGTCTAGGTCCAGTTCCACCCCCGACATATCTACGTCAGGAACTGCACCACCACCAGCACCAGCACACCCACTTACATCAACATCAACCGATACTGCCGGCTGCTCCGCCCGCACCGGCTCCATTATTTCCCCCACCACTCTACAAGGATATTCCAAAAATGGGCGCTGTCGACTCGCCATTCTATCGAACGGGTCTGGGAATGCCAGCGTATCCTGGTTATTCGCCCAGCTTACTGCACCCTGGTCTGGGGGGTCCAACGCCGTTTGTGCCTCCTAACCATCTACCATCGTTCGCGCCAAAGGTAAGCTTGCGCTGAAAGGGATGCTGCAGGCGTCTGCGCGTTGTTAGCTCATGAAGCGAACCAATTCCTACATAGAATAAGACATGATGTATGATGTATGCTGTAAATAGATGAATTTGTTGTATGCTAATGTTGAAACGATCTTATGTTGTGTAGCTTGCATGCACTTGGGCACTCAACTCCATTTTTTGAAAATTCGTTTCTTGCATTTGATATATATATATATATATGTTTTTCCTGTGCGTTAGATACTCAGATTAATCGTTGAAGCGCGATTGTAAACTATTGCTTTCGGTGGAAACGCTCGAATTAACATTCACATTAAAAATTTAAAGATAATCTGCAAAATCATTTTAATTTTCAGAGGCACGTGGTCATTGCTTCTGCTAACTCCTCAATCATTTGAAAAAATAAATCAATTCTAATTGAATTGGATATAATATGCCAAATAATATACATAACATTACTTACTACTCTATCCTTTTATCTTCAAATTCATTTAATTATGGCTCTGGCACTTTGAACATGAATAAAAAAGATCAATCGTCTTATTGGAAATTGAACTTTTTTGTTGATTTCATTGACATCAAAAATCATAATCAAAAAAATTCTCTAACCATTTCATTGCTATTATTACATACATTATTTTCGTTTCGCAGCAATCACATTCTGTCGTTGATCCCACTAAGCCTAAGCAAATGGTAGGTTTCAGTTTAGTTCTCATTTAGTTAGCTTGTTTTTTCGTTAAGTTTACTTTTATTTAAAATTGTTGTCCAATCTCAATGCAAATGAATGAATAATTTTAAAGCTCGATGACCGCATTAAGCTGTGTTGTGGCACATTACTTTGTTTCAGCAAAGTGACAATGGGCAATGCAGTTGAAAATCAATATTCCAAACTAAAGAAATGATATTTGCATCGCATAGAAATGATATTGCGAGGAAAGCCCTAGTTGTTGTAGTCGAAAAAGGAGATCGTTTGATTTTCAACATGCATCCTAAACTCATTCACCATGAACTTTATAGTAAATAAATGTACGATGAGATCCAAACTTCCCAACTTGAATGTTCTCCCGATTATCCTCGGTTATTTCTCAGACTTAATGAATTGGCTACTTTATTAAAAAGCCGCTCTGCAGCTAACTCAAATATTAAATGCATCATATCCTTGATAGCATGCTGTTTTAGTTGGCATGCGGTATTTTTATTTCTGTAGTGCACTACATGTCTCGAGTATAACATTATTATCAACAACACAATTAACATTCATTCTAAGAATCATTTAGATTTAAGGAAAACGCTATAACAGATAAAAGTAAGATATTTGAATGGTATTTAAAGTTTGATCTCCGCATACAAACACATCTTTGAATTATACGACTGAATTTTACGCAGAAATGCGGCTTGTAAAAAGAAGCAAAGCGATATCACCATTTCAATGTTAAATAAATACAATATTCTCAATAAACTGTAGGTTATTGCCTGCAATATGAAAGTTCCTGATATTATTTTGTCTACCGACAAATCAGGTCCCTGATCACTGGTCGCAAGTGATTCACACCAAAAATGTTCCTCTTTCCAAGAAAACCAATGGTAGCCTCTCATTTGCACCTTAATTTGTATGATTTGGAAATGTTTGGTGCTATTGCAAGATTTTATTTAGTAATTAAATTTGACCTATGTTTGTCAAAATAAATGACACCTAAACCGTATCCTCGTGTAAGATGTATAAAATTTCACTTTAATTGCATTATTTAAAATGAAGTCAAGCCAAATGAATGGACCATGATGAATACGACAAAAGCTTTAATATCTGTTTCAAATGAGAAGTTTGTATAAAACTCTATATCTATTCAGAAACTTAGCTTCCCTGGAACCTGAATTTCACAGGTCTTTGACCGTCAAATGTTCCACTTCGATTTCATTAGTACTCATTTCAATAGGAATAACTCAATCCTGAAAATGGTTTAATGCATTGCCTATCATATGAAACGTCCCAATACTCACAATTTTATTTTTTTTTTCGTACATTTGATACGACTTTAAGTGATACTGAAAACTTTTGAAGACCGATATGAATCGAATAAAATATGGAACAATTTCTCGCATAATTTTCTCCACTGATATTAGAAACCAAATGTAGTTCAATTCATATACAAAGAGAATGTCTTTACTTTTATCTGTTAAATCTATTTAAACATTTATCATAAACAAATAAGCAATTAGGCATAAAAGCATCTAGTAGACTTTTACTGAACATTTTTTATAAATTTATACAGAAAACTGGCCGGTGGAATGCAATGCATGTTCGTATTGCGTGGGAGATTTACTACCACCAAGCCAAATTGAATCCAGATAAGACTGCAACACCATCATTGGGCGTTAAGTCGTCCGTTGCGGATATGCTACGACCGCCATCTCATATATTTCCACCATCGGCGGCAGCGGCTGCGGCGGCTGGATTACCTAGGCCACACGAGCTACCCCCAGCCGGATATCCGGTTGGATTACCAGGTCGAACACCGTTCGATACCGCACCACTGCCATCAAGCTTTCTGGCCGGACCAACTAGTCATTTAGGTAAGTCACTCAAGCTGGTTTGATTTTCGCATGAATCAACGATTATTATGTTCATATGTAAATCTCTTGTAAATTTAAACCACAGGAAGTGCAGTGTCACCTTTCGGACGATATGGAGCTCCACCGTTTGGTACATCACCATTTGCAGGACTCTCACCCTTCTCAAGAGACTTACAGCTTGGAGGACCGCTACATGACCCATGGAGAAGGTAAGCTGAAGCTCAGAACTAGTTGCTTATTTCCGTACACATTGAAACTTTTCAATAATTTATTTCCGAACATAATTAGAATTTCTAGTCGAAAATGTGTGACTCAAAACAACGATAAACGAGGGGTTAAATTAAAAAAGGATTCAATAAAATTCCCAGGTTTTCCTGAGTTCCCTGTTTGAAGCAACTACCCTTTCTATACAGAAATGTCCCAACTCGTCGAAAAACCCAAGTCTTATTGTCTGATGTATGAAAAATGTAATCAAGTCCCCACTGAGAGTACTGTAAAAGAACAGGAATGGCGTAAGAAGTCTAGTAAATTCTTAATGTTACATTCTTCTGGCCAATATTCAGTCCAACCGTGGACCCAACTCGAAGAACAATAAAAATTGTTTTTTCACAGTTGTATCCTATAAGCTGCGCATTAACTGTTAATCGTGATGGCAAGAGTCGTGTAATAACTTACTATCGGTTTAAAAAATCAATTGAGGAAAGCAGAAGGAACCCTGAGTCCTCACTTATCAGATGTACATCTGCAACTAAGATAATTGCGAACTAAAAAATAAGGATAGCCGAACACTGGGGAGAATTTCTCGATTGAGGATATTGATTTCCACTTCCATGTATGAAGTATCTAAGCTAGCGATCAAACTCGAAGATGCAGATTATCAGATGCAAGCAAATTTCGTATATCTCTGAACTTCGCATATACTTTGTAATTCTTCCCACGAATTCAGATGCCAAGAATAAAATGACAATCCCATGATACTAGCCCGTTTCTATTATTCTATTAGCTGCTTCCTCCTTAAAAAATAATATGCTCGGAAAAAATTGTTTTTGTAGAAAAATTTAGCATTGTGCTCATGACTCCTCGTCTTTAAGTTCAAGAGAACTAGGCACTACAGTTGCCTTCAGATATTGCAGACGATGTTTCGAGTGCGAAACATCGTCTGCAATGCAGACGAAATGAATAATGCAGAATAATTCGAAATGCGAATTATTCCATCGGTAGTTTTGAGTTAGCGCACATCCTGTATTAAAATGAGTCCTAAATTCCCTGGAGAGAGTTGAAAGAAAGAAAACAAATAGAAAATTATACTTCATAATCAGTTAATTGTACTAAATTGCCTTATAAATTGCAAGAAATAAATTGCCTTATAAATTGCAGAAATTGCTCTCAATTTATGTTTAACAAAAAGAGAATATTTAAATGTTGTGTTTCAATCTATATTTTAATTTATTAATCCTTTAAAGACAAAGGAACATCGTTGAAGCACACATTTTCGACTCGCTCTGACCTATTAAATATGACTTTCAGATCCTTTCGACAGCATAGTGAAAATAAAATTTTATTTAATTTTCCACAAAGGACCGTACCCGGTTACCCACCACCTCCAAGTCAAGCAACGTGGCCTTTAAAACCCGATCCAGGATTAGATGCAGCACGTCGTGAAGCTGAAGAACGTGAACGGGAAATGCGCGAACGCGAACAACGAGAACGCGAACGGCAGCGCCGAGAACGGGAAGAGCGCGAACGGCGTGAAAAGGAGGAGAAATTAAAGCGTGAACAGCAAGAAAGGGAGCGTGAACGAGAACGTGAACGCGAGCGCAAGGAACGCGAGCGGCGGGAAATGGAGCGACGAGAAATGATGGAGCGTGAACGTGAACGATTACTGCAGCAACGAGTCAACGAAAGCTCAAAAATGGCAGCAGCAGCGGCGGCTGCAGCAAGCAACGCAACGCGAGATCGATCGCCAATCCGCAACGGAACGGACTCTGATATCCGAGTGAAAGAGGAGACGTTGCCACGAAAGGATGATCCAGAACTTATGATGCGAACGGATCCCAGGTATCACACTTCAACTGCAGCTTTAGCTGCGGCCCAGGCTGCTGCTCATCACTCATATATGGCGAGTCGGCATGGACATGTACTTCCCCCGCATCCTACGTTCGCACGATCGATGATGCCGCCATCGATGACTGGGCCGCCTTTGCCTCACTTCACAACTGGACCGGCTGGGTGGGGGCCCGCAATTGATCCTTATCGTGATAGTTACATGTTAAGATACACACCAATGATGGTGGAGGCGATGCGTTCCGACGAAGAACGGTACAAAGCAATGAACATGTTTGCCGCGCACTCAGCCGCCCACTCCCATTTGCGAGGCAAGGAGCCAAGTCCGGTGCCACCTTCCGTAGTGTCGCAATCTCATCATAGACTGCCACCTGGCGCACTTAAACCGCAGCAGCAGCATATGCCTGGCCTTCCGGTTTCAGTTACTGAAATGCACAAAAAGGACGACTCAACGTCCGCTCGATGATAATTTATTAGTTTAAATAGTGACTTAATTGTAGTGGTTATTCTAATTATTAAATATTAAACTGTAACATAAATCACTATGAGAAAAAAAACCCAGAAAAATTTGTCAAAAACAAAATTTAAGTATTTATATGTACTAAAAGTAAGGCAAAGTGAAAATTACAAGGAAAACCCGAAATTACACGTTTTATAGAAGAAAAAGAAAATTGCAAAAAACTACAAAAAATTGTTGAAAGTTCAATACATACCCTTGATTTTCCACTTGTTTGCAACAATGTCTGTTCTTTCTCTGTGACCTATTTCACTTTGAAAAATGAAATTCGATTGTAAATAGTTTTGTGATGTATGTAACAACGTTCAATGCGCGAACAGAGCAATGGACGGAATAATAGCGGCGTTATTGTAAAATATTGAATATTTTAATATTAAGAAGAAATTTAATACGCAAGACCAAAATTACTTAGAAAATGAAAGTAAAAAAAGCAAATGAAACAAGTCATAACCAAATTGCCGAACAACTAAAAGAAAAGAAATATTGTGGAAGGGAAAATATTGTGTTTGTGCGGAGATTCCAAGAAAACGTGAAAAAAATATTCTAAATTCAAGACCGTGGAAAATTCAATGAATTAGTCAATATTTGTTGTGTGTGCGCTGGGACATTTCTCATTGTAACGACTCCAATGTCTACGGCAAAATCTACGAGCTGAGAGAGCGAGAGGTACTAAACTTTAATCAGAAATTTCAAGCCAAAAACGTGCTCTAAGAAACAAGACAGAACCTTAAAAACGTAGTTCACAAAGTAACAAAACATGGTTAATATATAAAATGTTTAGCAAGAAGTTAATAGCATTAAAACTGTATTTAAACAGGCAAATATTAGTGCAAGATTCTGTAAGAAAGAAGACTACACGGCTTTGTTGAACAGAAATCAAATTATTCAACATCCTCTAACAGATAATTCCCTACCCTGTTGTTTCGTCTAGATATCGAAAGTTTATTACTAGTATCCTAATAGGCAGAAAGTCAGTTGAACTGTGATATTAAAATCGCGACGTAGATATGAAATATTTATAACCAAAATAAGTCGGGTGTGAGGTTTCGAGGTTCAGATTTTGACCGTTTTTAGCTTACTTTTGTTTGTTTTCATTGTAGATACAAAGTAAGCCATACACAATTTTTCATGTTTGACATTTATATTGAAACAAAATTAATGCCATTCAGACTTGTTGATACGTTTAGGCAAGACTTTGCTAAAGTCGGTTTTTTATATAAAGGCGATTTGAAATATAACCGCCTAAGGTTTCGCAAATGCAATAATATTAATATCACTTGTATCCCTTATTTATAAATATAAATATCCCTTAATTTTACACAATTAGAAATTCTCTCAACTTATATTTAGTATTCGATTTCTTCTAGAAAAGCAAAAAAAAAAAATTCGAATTCTTAGTCAATTGAACTTACCTTTTGCGTTGGAAATTAAAAATCTGAAACTTGATCCTTATTCACACCGAAGTCTTCTTTCTATTAAGTAGTATTCATATAATTGAAGCAAAAAGCCCAGTATTTGTCGTCATTATCAAAATATAGATATTTCATCGTGTCATAAAGCCTAATAATTGGTATAGGGGTTCGTAGTATTGAACAATTTGAACGCTACGTAAAGTATTCAACGGTAATCAAAGCATTTAATATGATAAAGTTAATATCTTATATGTTAATGGAAAGTAAATCATCAAAGCGAACGAAACAATTATACGAAGAACAATTTATACAATGAATGACAAAACCTAAAACAAATTTCATCAATGCTTGATTACAATTTCTCTAGACCATCAAACCATCAAAACCATTTTCAAACCATCCGAATGATCAACATTGCAATCAGGATTTCCTCAAAACACTCTATCCACCCATCGAGCAAAGATATTTGTAACTATATACTAATATCCCACGAGATATTTCATTTCCAACAATCACAGTTAATTTTTGATACCGATATATTCTAAAAATTAAAATTCGTCCCTTTTGTTGCCATTGCGCCAAAGCTGCTGCTGTCCCTGCCATCTTTGTTTTGATTGCTTTGCTTTGTTTAACTTGATGATTTCTCTGGGAGAAATTTGAGAGGGTGTTACAACTCTTCAAACTATTCTCAGCTCAAAGAAGAATGAACTTACACTTCAGGAGACATCTTCAAAGCAGTCAACGCAAAGCCAGACTGCGCTACCAGAGGATCAATTCAAAATAAATTATTTCCCCGTCGTTTAAACTGAACAATGCGAGGATTTAATAAAGCGAAGGGAGGAATACTCCTTGCAAAAATAAAAAGTGTTCATTCGTATATTAGATGAAATTAATCAATTCAAATGTTTATATTTTTTCAATCTTGCTTAAATCGTTTAAATGAAATACCACAAAAAGAAAATCGCGAGTACAAATAGTATAAAAACTATCAAAACAGCACAAAACTGCCAGGAAAACTATCTTTGACATCTGCAGAGTTGACTAAGGGACACAAGGAACATTGAATCAATGCCTCAACTAAGTCTTTAGAACATTTTTTAGATTTTTTAGAATATCAAGTTCTCTCTATATTTATTCTTTTTAAAATATGTAAGGATCCGTAAAAGCTCATAGAAGATTTTCGCTAGAATTCTGACCGCATTCTGAGGATTGTTGAGCGCCACAGTTCTCGGTTTAAGCAAGGACTCGCTTCATTTAATAAAACTGCAGCTAAAATTTCTAGTCTTCGATTGAACACTCTTAAACATTTTTACCGAATTATTCCACTTTTAATCTATTCGCTTAGTGTATTAAGGAATCATTTTCTCCACAGCGTATGTAATAGGTTTAAAATCTTCAGTAAAACTCCTGTATAAACTTCCAATTAATTTTCCCATTATTGGTCATTTTAGATTACATGAATAAGTTTCAAATGGGGTTTTTATTAGAGCAAGATCTTTTCTATATAAAAGAAATCGTTAAAACAGAAATAAGCATAGTTGATTCAGATCAACTTATAGTTGGCGAATTCTTTTAAAATTATTTAAGGCTAACTTATCGTGTCCAGAAATATTTAAACGTTAATGAACACTTGAACAGTAGCCAGTTGCAGTGAAGGATGATACTGATGTTTGTAATGAGCCAAAGAAAGTCTAGAATACTTTTAATTATTGAACATGTTGTTCAACTTTGATTGAACATTTTCATAAATTATTGACGAACATTTTAGCATGATTAGACAATAGAAGAATTCTTGGAAAATTCAGATTATTTATCTGACTGTTTTATTTTGAAAAAAGAGAGACCAGAATTCACATTAAAATCAATTACTTAATCAATTATTAATAATAATATTATTATTATTATTATCAATTAATTCTGAAAAACTTGGCTGGTTCCTATTTTCGAAAAGGCTCTCCAAACAAAACTATACATGTCCCTCAATATACAGGCGTACAATCAATTGTTTCTCTTGTTTACAAAACTTTTATAGTCCTCAGTATCGTTGTTGCCTTGAAAGACATGTTTTATTTATTGATACTATAGTCTGTACTCGTCCTCCAGTAGCAAAATTGCAGTAGTGACGTGCATTTGTTGAGAAGATTATTCTTGGCACCAATTACCGTTCGTAATCGCCTTAAAGAAATCAAACTTTGCTTCCATGTATTAGCACAAATGTAATGAATGATTTGTATATGCAATCCAAGATTTTCTGGGCTCATCTGTGAACCTTTGCTCCATTTATTCTCCACCAGAACCGGACATTTTATCGTCGCTCCTATTATCACGGTAGGCTCCTTAATATGTCAAAACCTTTCAAGATTGTAGTCTTTTGTGGTTGGGTCTTGCATAGCTGATATATGCCTCCTCTTAGGGTTAATTTAGGTATTAGTTAGGTAGACATTTGTTAGCCCAGACTTGTAAGTTCAATCACTTTCATTGACATTACATAGGAAATAGTTCATGTCGTAAGCAATTTATTTGCACTGAATTCATTTTGAATTCAGTATTTCAATTTGCAAAGTCTACATTTATATGGACGTCAAATGTTGTGAATCGATTTTAACTGGAGTGTATTTATGTGCTAACACAATTATAATCACGAGTGAGCTTTGGCGGAGATTTTAAAATTCTTATCTTTATTGAGTATTTTCTGACACCAAAAAAAAAATGAAGGATAGAATCTACCTTCGTACTTGTTTTTGTTGCCTATAATTTCATCAATGCCCGTGCTCCACTATTACACGTAAGCGTGATTTAAATTTTCCGCTCCCTTTACTGACTCGTAATTTCTAGAAAAAGTCAAGATGTATGTCCAAATATACAATAAACTTTGATTTGATTTTAGGACATACGAAAAAAGGCAGAAATTATGGTTAAGTAAGATTTCCAAACGTTCACAAAAAGGATTGAAATCTTAATTTTCAGTCGCATTAATTTGACAAAACCTGTATATCATGTGCAAGGTGTCGGATCGTTGTAAATTTTTGGATTCAATGGCATTTCTATATTATCATCTTGTAGTAATATGCTTATCGGGTCCATGCCCATGCCCATTTTATTTTGAAGTTCGTTTATTTCCGCCGGGCGTTGCTGCTCATGCAGGAGAATGCGTTTCTTGCACGTGTTCACCTTTTCTTGTTGTTTGAGGATGCGCCATTTTCAGCTCGTTCTCAGCTGAGGAACAAAGCTGAAAGAACGAGCTGAACACGGCTTAGAACAGCCGAAACGCGTTCTCAAGCTCAAACCAGCAGGGCTCGCCGGACATAAAAAGTGAATTTTTTTTGTTTGGCTCACACGGAAATGAACGAAGTTTCCAAAGATATGTGCATTCGTGACGATTCCAAGGTTTCTCCTGATCATTCAAATATTGTAGCAATACAATCGTTCTCAAACATAGATTTCATGCAGGTATCGCCTAAAACTGTCGCTTTATATCAATAGAGCTCTTTAACTAGGAGGACTCGAAGTCCCTAACTGCACTGAGTTTCACAGCTACCAATTTCGATTAGAATTACAAGTGAACAACGAAGCTTGCTGAACTAATTGTCCTAACGCTAGGGCAAGGTTAACGTAGTCTTCTTAAGATCATTAACATTGATCACTCAAAACAAAAACTAAGCAAAAAAGAAAGGGTATCAATGTAAACAAATTCACACTCCATGATGTCTCAAAACAACCAGACTATGTAAGAAATACAAGTTTTAATTGGTTTCCGTTCAGCTCCTTATCAGTTTTAGTTCTGCTTATAATTGTGTGGAGAAATGTAGTAATTAGAGTTCGTCGTCAGCAGGATTTAAAAAAAATATGCTGCTTCCAGGATTATATCATGCTTTACTTTTGTCTACCGTTCCCCCACACTTATCGCTTTACTACCATGTTATCCCTCTACCACGTAATAAAAACTTAATATAAAAGACATTTTTGACTTAAAACTCATACGCAATCAAAATGCTAACACTGTGATAAAGTAAATTTCGAAATACTGATCTTAATGAGTTAAAATGCTATTCAAAATCTATCATTTCCGTATTGATTGCGTTTGAAGAAAACAAACACAAGAGGACGACGACTGAAAAATATTTATGAATATATATATTCAAATCAAAATTTTACACTTTAGAATTTCAAAACGTTCAAACATGTTCAATATCTAAATACCTAACCACACCCTCTCACAAGACAGACCGGGTGATTTCTCTTTTTTAGAGTAGTTTATACATGTACGTACTATTTATGTGTATTTTCTAAACCGTGAGATTGAATAGGCAATGTAAATAGCATTTACAAACGCGTGGTAGTCTTGAAGTCAAACAGTAAACGTTCAACATATACTCTAGCGAAGCCAAAACAATGTAAAACTGCAAAAATATGAGTAGCTCTTTCTCTTCACTGAATTTTGATGAGAAAATCCCCCGATCCCTTTTTAAAGTTTTCTTGGAAAAATGTTCAAAATCCTGATTGTTTTTGAAGAAAGTATGATTTGCTTTTGATTTTTTCACAAACCAGTACAGAAGTTGTATCTCCCGCTTCGCTATCTGTTCGAAAAAGAGAATACAAATCGAGAGAGTTGATAAGGTATTTTACGTAGCATTTTTCAGTTGAACATCAACGTCTTGAAGTCAAATCTGAAGTAACTTTTATTGTGAAGATAATTTTAATTGATTTGATTCAACTAATTTGTTTCTTATTGTTAGCTCATGATTCTCTAAAGATTAACAATTTCTGCAGCGAGAACTAGGATATTCGAAACTCCTAATTAAATCACAAAAGTGCTTCACGAACTTTTATATGACTCGAAACAGCATCCACCACAGTTCATACAATGATATTTAATGTTAAATTTTCAATTCAAGTTGCTTTTCACAATAAAACATTTCAAGGGCTCGATTTGGGCAATCGCGTCATAGATGATGATCTACATTTATATGTGAATTTATTTTAAATTTACCTTTGATGCTGCATCACCTGCAAATTTTGCGCAAACAGAGTAAACACGAAAAAAAAACAAATAAACATTAGCTTGTATTGTTAAACAAAAATGTTATCAGAAAGATCTTTCTGAAATTGAAAAGAAATGAAGCGTATTACACACAACACGTACTCAAAGACATTCAGAAAAAGGTCCGCGATGAAAATCAAAACCTGTGAAAACCCTACGAATAAAATCATCACTAACGACCGAAGTTCATTTACGCGCGTATAAAGAAAATTTTTCGGAAAACTTCTTCGAGTAAGAAGCGTCGAGAATCGCAAATGACAAACACGCAGAACAAAATAGCGTATTGAATTCTTTTTATGTAACATAGAAGTGAAAAAATAAAATTGGAACAATGCAAAAAGAAAGGAAACAAGAAACAAAAGAAAACCACAAAAACAAAAGAAAAAAAAACAAACCTTATGCAATGTAGAAATGTTGTAAATAGATAATCGATTTAATTGACAAGCATATAAAAGAAAATGGTTAATTATAAAAATTAATTTTTATGAACAAGTTGTAGAAATAATAGCAAAGAAAAATAAAAAATGAAAAGAACAATTATGGGGCTTGGCTTTTGTTCAAAACAAAGCGAAAAAAAAATTATAATGTAAAACGGAGACACGCGCTAAGAGGAAAGAAGAAAATCCCAAAAGATGAATACAGAAAGCACAGAATGATGTAACACAGATTAGAAATGTAAATGGTCGGTTTTAAATGAATCAAAGTGATGGCTTAGAATAATGGAAGACGAAAAGAGAAGAAACTTGTAGTAATGTGTGAAGGAAGAACAAGCATAAAACAATTTAGAAGTGAAAGGAAAAACCAAGTGTATAATTTTAAATTGAATAATTCAATTGAAATAGTTTAGTTTAGCTTTTAAATTGCAAAATGTGTATTCTGTTTATTTTCTTCTTGAATTTCTTTCTGTTTTAGTTTTTATTTAATAATTTAATTGTAAACGCATTGATTTATCGTTTCGTTAGCATAATTTTTTCTACTTTATGTAAACAGTAATTGTCTGTGTAATTTAGAAATGTCTGAAGGACGAAACTAAAATGATGTTATTTTAACAAATTGATAATATTATAAATACATAGAAATGATGTATAGCTGTAATTTATTTGATAATTTAAATAAAACATTTAAAAGAAAACGAAAGAAAATTAGCAAACAACATCGAAAATAATATTAATTATTATTGTGACGATAAATATTCTCCATCCTCCATTTTTGTCAATTTCTCCTAGACCGTAAGTGTTTTATTTTATTCTATTAAAATTATGTTTTCTTTTTTTGTAACTTATAATTGAAATATACATTTCTAGTTTATAATTTGAAATTTTAATATTTGTTGTTTTCATTTGACTGCGTTGTCGTTAGAATTTGTGAATTCTTGGTGACTGGTTTTTGTTGCGAATGCCCATCAACATGTTAGACATGGTGCCAAGTGCTTGGTGGTAGGTATTGCGACTCCTTCCTTGAACCACAATGTTGTTGAGGTGTGCGCAGGCGCGATTCACGTGTTCGGCAGAATAGCTCTTCCAAAATTACAACTGAAAAGTCAAAACTAGAAACTTTCTCCAATCCTAGAATGGTATCAACCAACCGGCAAGGAACTAAAATCAATCGAAAATTGAGTAGTAGCGGATGTGTATCTACGCAAATGGCCTCCTGGCAAAAATTATAACTTTATACATAGAGAGAAGAGAATTTTCATTATAAATAACAACTTAATCTTAAGTATTCTGTATTCTTATCGAATAAGGACATTTAAACTATATGAATAATTAAAATAAAAACTTCAGCAATTTTATCCCTTCTAACACTTGAGCAACCTGAAGCTTTCACATGGAAGTTACAAAACATTCAAAAACACCCTAATCCAATTCACTCGAATGCTGAATTCATCCAAATTGCTGGCAATTTTTGGACAAACACAAACAAACAAATCAAACACTCTTGAAAATAAACCGTCAGCCAAACAAGAAGAAACATCAAACGAAAGTTCTAGGACACAATCTCAAAGGATACTAAATTGATGATAAATTTACCATAGTAAGCGTACCGAAAGCCAAGTAATATATTTGATGCGATATTTAGATGAAATGCAAAGAATGTGAATAAATAATTAAAAAAAAGAGAAACCGAACAAAAACACAATACATTTAAGTATGATACACACACTATATATACAAAGAAATGGTAAAGAATGACAAGAAGAAGAAGATGAAGAAAACACAAAAATAATATATACTTGAAACATAAAATGTATAAGAAAAAATTAATTGAAGCTAAGAAATAATGATGAAAATTGAATTTAACATAAAGATTAAAACTAAAAAAAAATTCTTAAGAATTACCAAGAGATAAGGTTAAAAGCAAACACAATTTTTGTAGATAAATGTGAAGCGAAACTAAAAGGAAAAAATAATAAATAAGACGAAAAAATATTTGAAAAAGTGACTTTCTTTTCCATCCTGGAAGTTCCGTTGTTTATCCCACGCTCAACTGATTTTGATGGGCTGGGGAATATGTTTGTAGTGTTTTCTGCGAGGAGTCTTACTTCAACTGTCGATGACAAATGTTAGCAGTCGAAAAAAATGCATTCCCTCGATGCAGCTAGACATTGCAAAGTTTCTTGTTAACCGAGGCGTTTTTCCTAGAATTTGCCAATCCAGCATACTTTCTCAGTCTCAAAAAGAAAAGTAGAAGTTAGTCTTCTTTGGGCGAGGTTTCTGTTTGACTCTCGGTGTCGGCGTATTTCCTGGAGTCATCCACTCCTTTCGTTACTTGATCTTGACGATTAGGAACCGTTTCTAATCCTTCGGTACTATTTGCTACAAAAACTTGGTCTTGGTGCATAATTTGGAGATTCTTTTCTGTCTTCCCAAAAGATTCTTGACAGTGTAGATGTCAGTACTGGTCACTAAAGGAAACGCGAAGGTGTAGAACCTTACAACTCTGTTGATACACGTTATTTCCTGCATATCCAAGCACTGTTTGAGTATTTATTAATAAAATGTGTCGAATGTTTCAACGAAATCATCACTTCCGATGATTGAAAAGCGATTGATCATTCTTTTAATTTGTTAATCGTTCTTAATTCGTTGTTTTATTTTGATTGATTCACACATCGCAGAGTTTCCGAACAAAAATCTGTTTCATCCTCAGTGGTAACTAAACTATCTTATCTACTATGATTTTTTTTATATTTCTAAAATGCATTTAAAAAACTAATTGCTATATTTAGCTCATTATTTGCCTATACTGCTAATGTACGGCCCTGAGGTCTGGGCCGGAGCTCTCAGTAAGGAGCTGTACCGAAAGCGTTTGGCGCAGGTACAGAGACGAGGAGCTTTGCGGGTTGCGTCTGCATACCGCACTGTCTCTGAGTCGACGGTGCTGGTGATCGTAGGAGTGATACCCATCGCCCTCCATGCAAGGGAGCGACGGAGAATTTATGACCGAAAAGTGGAGGGTTCAAGATATGCTGTCAACCGAGAAGAGAGGCAGCGATCAATACTCGAGTGGCAACAGTCCTCGAAGGAACGGTGAGACTGATTATTACCTTACCCAGCTTCTTGGGTATTGGTATTTTCAGTCTTATCTGCACAAGATTGATAAATCACGGTCACCAGACTGCATTTTCTGGCCAGGGGAAAGGGACGACGCATGTCACACCTTCTTCAACTGTAGAAGGTGGAACAGGATGCGGTAGGACTTATGGAAGGTAATGGGAGAGCTTTCTCCAGACAATCTAGTCGGAGAAATGCAGAAACCTTTCGACAAATGGACCTGTGTGGCATATTACTCTCGGGCAATACTTACGGGCATACGAGCAATACAGCAAAAAAAAGTGACCATGGATAACCTTTTGCGCGGGGTTTCCTTTTCAGAATTCCTCCTCTATCCTGCCCTCTCTACGCTGACGGCCCCCTAGGGCGAAGTAAAAAGAGGCCTAGCCCGAAGTAATGTGTCAAACAGTCCCAGGCTAGGATCTCTTGACAGGGAGGTGTTTAGTGGGTAATATGGTAGCATGCGCTCCTAGGAGTCCCACACTCCGGGCGTAAATTGCCTTCACCCCCCAACCCAAAAAAAAAATTATTTACCTATCGCCGTCGCTTTTTTATTACTCGGTCATAAAGCTTGATCCTAGTCCCTATTCTCAAGGGTCACCAGTCTGTCATGGTTTAGGCGTTACACTAAGTCATAGTTTAGGTATGTCTCTGGTGGGTGCCATTATTTCACCAAGCTCTCGTATGTGTCGAATTTGTTCCACTTGCTGATTTTTTAAACAAGATCCACTTCGTCTTATCTTTGTCTTTCGCTACCCCTCATTTCACCTCGCCTATACTGCTCTTATTTTTTTATTTAAGTCTTGTAGTGATAGGTATTCTAGTTTTCCCCATATGCGTTTTTGGGCACTCCCCAATATCTTGTGTAATGAATTCCGCTCACTTGATTTTATGGTTTTTTATATTTAGTTGCTCCCAATGCTGATTTGGATTGGAGAAGACCATTACATGTAACTACATGTATTGCACTTTTTATATCGCTCTTTAGTAGTTTTTTCCTTGTTGTTGAGATGATCTGTCGTATGGTCGTAGTTGAAAAATCATTTTTTATTCTGTTTTTGTATTCGGAACGTTCCGTTGCTCCCCGTCACTTCCTTTGATTCGTCCACAGACGCGTTATAGCGGTGCGCCATCATCGGTGTGATGTTCCGTTCGCTGTATCCAGTATATATGCTCCTTATTAAATCAGTTTATAATGTCCTTATTCAATCAATGGGCAAACCAGGAGTGAACACCTCAAAGGCACTGCTTGAGCGAAACCTTATGGAGCTAAGCATTAATCAGATATACAAAAAGCTAACCTCGTTAAAAATGAAAGCTCGTCAGGCTCACCTGAAGCTAGATAAAGAGCAAATTAAAGGAGATGTATTTCGTTCTTAAAATTGCAAAAACAACAGAATGTGAGCAGTCACGAAAGAGACGACGGGAATCTAGAAAAATGAATTGAACGAAAAAGAAGGAATAAAATGCATGTCAACGAGCTGGAAGTTATAATAAAACCAGGTTTTGTAGTCAGTTAGTCGAGTATAGAATTTACCATTGAATGGAAATATTAAACAAAGGCCTAAACTTTGCCTTCAGATTGATTGAATTCCGATTGATGATGTAATAGTCGGTTTTAAAACCACAATAAGGAATCTCAACCAAGGAGAAACACATAACGTCCGGAGAACAATAAGAAATGATTTGGTAAACTACCAAATCATTGAACTTACAAGAAAGTTATGAGGATAGAAGAAATGATTTGGTAACCTACCAAACATGTGAAACTCGAAGAACCGACAAATAGGAAAAGAATACGATTATGAAATAGCTTAGAGAAAAGCCTGTGAACTTTCTCACAGCCAGCAAGGGAAATAAAATCGTAGTCCTGCGGAGAAATTAGTACGATAGGTTGACGTATGGAAAACGAACAGGAAATTACGTGGAATCAAAAAGAGGTACCCTATCCAAATCGATCAAAAGAGTCGATATCGCACTGAAAGGATCGAATACGATCTTTGACAACATGAGTCGTTTAAAGATGCCCCACCCGCCTGTACCATGAATAAGATGAAAATCCACCAAGATGGGAATGGAGTAAGGGTAATTAAAGGCGATATGAATTCACCGACCAATAGCATTGCAAATGGGTAACCAAATAAGATGAGAACGCGGGGATCAACCTGAGTGCAAGATCAGTATAAAATACCGCTGACTTGGGAAAAAGGGGTTAACACTGAACGAGAAGAGAATTTAGTCCGACTTGCTGTAGAAGCACTTTTCCCCAGTATCCAAATTAAAGAAACACTTTGGATATTTGAAAAATCGCTGGAAAAATCAACGTTACCCGTGAATGGAAACGAAAAACAATACAATGCCCAAGATTAGCGGCGTTGTGCATAAACGAAAGGGGTAAACACTTCAAAACGTTGTTAAGGGGTAGATACTTCAAAGCAAAGGCCAGCAGGCCATTACTTCTGTACTCAACTTTAATGCGTCAAGTGTTTATGCGCTATTTATAAAAAATAAGGACAACCTCCAATAGATGCCTAAAATATGGAAGAGATACGTAGATGATACGTAGAGTGCACTTGAATCAATACTGCTAAAGAATAAACAACATTCACTTGAGACGTAGAAGCCAACACATTTTTGGATATTCTCATTAAAAGAAGGAATAATAGAACAAGTACTTAAAGGTTTATCACTTACTACTCGGAACACTCGTATGAACAGAAAATGGCGGCATATCACCCATATAACATGCAAACTAATAGCAACACCGATGAATTACGATGAATTCCATGAGGAGCGAGCATATACATATACCGGATACAGCGACAAAAAATTGTTTCTCAACCAAGATAATATGACAGATCAACCTCAAAAACATTCAAAAAAACTCGTGAAAGAGCCGTATGCTACAATACACAGAAATATCCAGGCAAAGACAAGGAAAAGTGTTACATATTCGCAACTATCGTTGAAAGCAAGAAGAATATTTTTCAAAAATAACACGAAATATACTGTGGTTACATCTAGCAGGAATCTCAAATTAAAATCAGTATTGGAAACAATTATAGATAAAAAATCAACAAGGATGTGAGCGGAATTTATAAAATAAGATGTTAGTAATGCCCAAAAACGTATACGGAGTACACTACACTACAAATCTTAAGGAGCACTTGAACGAAGCAAAATTATCACAACAATAAAAACAAAACGGCTATGGACGATGTTAAAAAGCGCTGGCAAAATATATGTTACAAGAAAACCACAGTATAGGAGAAGAGAAGGTGGAACTAGTTAGAGAAATCAGCAAATGATACAAATTCGAGGCATACGAGAGCTCGGTGTGTATCTTGGCGAACACACACCTCCACCATGGCTTAGGGATGGTTACTCTGCGCTAAAACACTAATAATAGAAAACAGACAAGTGAAGTGATATTATTATTATTGTACTGGGGTCCACTTGTTGGAATTTAGCATAGGCCAGAACTCTTCCTTAGGCCCTTAGCTCCCCATGTGTAGTACTATTGTTTACAGATGGTCCATCCTGTCGTCCTACAGAAGCCAAGGAGTTCTCCCAGCTCTGTGGTCGCCAAGTGTTTTCGCAATTCAATTGCGCCAGTACATCTCAGCCAAGTAAGGCGTTTGTTGGCCAGACTCGGGCAATCTAGGAGGAAGTGTTCTGTACTTTCTTCCTCTTCGCCGCAAGCTCGGCAAGTGTCATCCGTTCGGATTCCTATTCGTTTGGCGTGTTGACCTAGAAGATTATGGCCAGTTAATACTGCGTCCAATGTTCTAACGCCATTTCGGTTTTTCCCTAGGAGTTGTTTTGTTCTCATTTGATTAGGGTGAGGCCAAAGTGCTCGGCTTATCCTGCAGTCATTCCTGTCATTCCAAGCCGTTTCTGTCTCTTTCCAGAGGATTTCGTCTAGTTCCCTTTTTACCGTTACTAGTGGCACTTTAATTGTGTCTATTCTAGTGGCACTTTGGTCGCTAGTTCATCGGCTCTATCGTTTCCCTCTACACCACTGTGTCCAGGGACCCATGTCAGTTTTACATTTACTCGGTTTGTTGCGGTTTTGAGAGCCTGCCTACAACCCTGCACCAGTTGTGAAACTACGCGGTTAGAGGCAAGCGCCTGCAGTGCCGACTTACTGTCCGAGAGTATTTGTGTACTTCCATCAAGGTTGTTTGTTTCCGCTTCTATAGCCACTTTTATTGCAAACACTTCCGACTGGAAAACTGTGGTGTGGCTCTCCAGTTTATAACATCGGTTGAGTTGCGGGTAATCTGGAAAAAAGATTCCAGCGCCGCTTTCCTCATCCGTTTTGGCACCATCGGTATAGATCATAATCTCACTTCCAGGTGTGAAATCCTGCACCGTTTTCCACGCTTCTCTGGTCGGAATGTTGATTTTGAATGGAATTGTTGTGTTCAATATTGGTTGAATTCTATCCAGCTCCCTTTTACTAGACGGGGCCATTCTCTCCATTTTTTTCAAAATGCATACGTGCCCCGTTTGAGTGTGGTTAGATAGCACATATGTGGATTTTAATCTGATGCTTGCAAGTGATGCCTCTCTGAAGATGAATTTGTCGAGTGGCATGAGATTAAGCATTATCTCCATTGCAGCAGTTGGCATAGTCCTAATGGCACCTGTGATGCCAAGGCAGGCCATTCGCTGGATCTTCTCTCGCTCTTTTGCAATGGTTTTCTTTTGTAGTGCCTGCCACCAAACCAATGCCCCGTAGGTGGTTATAGGCCTCACTACTGTTATGTAGATCTAGTGGCCAATTTCGCCGCTGTAACTCTCCGTCTGACTGCTCCTATGTGTGGAGTCCAAGTTAGTTTACTGTCCAAGGTTACTCCAAAGTATTTCACCTTGTTTACTAAACTGATATGTTTTCCGTCAATGGTCGGGGGTGTAAATGTCTCCGGTTTACGGCGCTTTGTGTAAAGCATAAGCTCTGTTTTGTCGGCATTGATGCGCAGTCCGTTTAGTTTCGCCCACTCAAAAAGATGTGAGAGTGCGGTCTGCATCAATTCCGACATGGTTTGCGGGAACTTTCAAGTGAAGCAATAAGAGGAAGAATTAGAAAAGTAAAGTGAAGGAATAAGAGGAAGGATTAGAAAAGAGGCGAGGATCAAGCGTTACGATCGAGTAATAAACAAATGGCTGCAATAGCGAAGTAATAAGCGAAATATAGCAATAAGTGGTTAAACTACGTTTCAGAAATAAAATAGGGATATGCTATAGACGATAAGTTGGTCTAGTTTTCACTGAGAATGAAGCAAGTGTAAATTTCGAAAATTTGCACTGCCTGAATTAAGAAATTTAAAACAACGAATTAACAAAGTAAACGAATTTCTTTTATGTGCTGTTTGAGCTTTCCAACATAATTAGTAGTAAGCTCTAATGGAGTCTAAAGACAGTTTACAACCACGTCCTCAAAGTCAAAATGCGCTTTATTTCGTAAAACGAAAAAATTAAAAACAACAATTTAAAAAAAACATAACGGCACATAAAGGATTCTAATTTAAATCATATTATCTTTTAAAAAAATCAATAAAAAGTACTTAAAGTTTAAAAGTTATTTTAAATGAAAAGAAAAAATGGAGAGTAAACCAACAAACGCTATAACAATTTAAAAAATGACAAAGTACACAATGTGAACTTGTGAATTACGACTAATTGTTAAAACATAAACTGAACAAGCTGCTCTGGAAATGCCAGACAATAGAATAGAAAATAAAATAGAATAACAACAATGCTCCGTACCGAAAGAATAATTATTAAGACACAACACATAAACAAAGAACAAAATCAGAATCAAAAACAATTGTAACTCCAACAACTACGAATTTTGATATTACAACTCAGTTACCAATCTTAGATCTCTGCTTCTCATACCGATAAATATCATCCAAACTTGCAACTGATTTTTTCCATTGCCAGTGTTGAATCCTCGCACGCGAATTCCGAGGATATTAATTTTTTATTCATTTATGATTCAAATTGTATTCATCAGAATACCGTCGGAAATAAAAACATACGAAATCATATCTATATACATGAATGCTTGGGTACGAATAAAGCCCCTGGTAAGATAAGTTCCTATGTACCCTTCTCCAGAGTGAATTGCCAGTGAAATCCAGGAATATTGGCTCATGGTATGAAAATTCACGATCCAAGTCAGAATGAGCTTTAAAATGTCCTTGCCACTTTGACTGTTCGATAAAGTTTTCGATTTGATATAAATGTTTCCAGTCTGTCGCAGGTTTTCTGTATAGACCAGTACATGCGCGAAGACATTGTCTTTCAAAATCTTGTAACTTTCTATCATACTTTCATTCTTGTAACTTCACATGATACTTGCCATCTTACCGATGCATATTACTGCACTTAACCGTCAGATAATTTGGTAAGGTTTCAAGTAGTTTTAAGAAATTGTTTGAGAGATTCCGAGCGAGTAGAAAAACATACACTAATAAATGGTCAACGCTCACAATGCACCGTTTAATCATAGCCAAAAAAGTGAAAAAAAACATTTATAAATTTCTTAACACAACTAAAAAATATATTGCGTTTAAAAGATAAAAGTTCCAACTACCAGGGGTTGAAGTTAGAAGTTGTTAGTTGAAGTTGGCCGGTTTTTTCAATGAATCAATGAAGGTTTTCTCAAAGGAATTTCAAAAATTCTTTATTCAAAGTATTGACCATTGGATTTTACACATTTTGCCCAACTTTCAGGCGAATCATGGATACCATTCCAAAAACCCTTTTTCTTTTTCGAGGCAAACCATTCGACGAGCCATTTTTCGACTGCGTCAAAAGTGGCGAAGCGCTGCTCTGCGAGTGAGTGTCCCATCGATGCGAAAAGGTAATAGGCGGACGAGGCAAGGTCTGGAGAGTATGGCGGGTAAGATAAAATTTCCCAATTCAATGCTTTTAGAGTGTTTTTCACCACTTTAGCGGTAGGAGACGGTGCGTTGTCATGTTGTAGGATAACTTTGCCATGTCTTTGGGCCCATTCCCGCGGATTTACGATCAACGCATGATTCAAATTGATAATTTGTTGTCGGTAACGATCGGTATTCAGCGTCTCACCAGGTTTTAATAACTCCTAGTACTCCACACCACACTGGTGTGGTGTGGAGTACTTGGTACCAAACACAAAGCATTGTCTTACGGCCAAAGCGATTTGGCCATGGAGTCTATGGCCAAATGCCATGATTTTTTCCGCATCCATGAGCCATGATTTTTTCCGCATCGGGTTCTAAAAAGAAATCCATTTTTCGTCCCCCGTCACAATTCGATGCAGAAAAGATTTCCTTTTGATCCTTTGAAGCAGCATTTCACAAATGGTTTTTCGATTTTCCATTTGTCTATCGTTCAGTTGTTGTGGTACCCATTTTCCATACTTTTGTATCTTTTCCATGGCTTTTAAATGTTGGCAAATTGCTCCTCGGGTCACATGTAGTGCTTGCGTCAATTGTTGTTGCGATTGGGTTAGGTCTTCATCATCCAATAACGCCTGCAATTCTTCGTCTTCGAACTTTTTCGCTGCACCAGGATGTTCATTGTCTGTCAATTCGAAATCTCCACTTTTAAATTGACGAAAGCATATCTCACATGTTCTTATCACTGGAGCATGTTCACCATAAGTTCCAACCAGCAAACGAGGATTGCTTTTTCCTTTTGATGAAATAAGAAAGGCAACGAATGCCGCAAATGCGATTTGCTTGGAACGAAACTCAACATATTCACTGAGGTAAACAAGTATGACGCTATTTTTTGACATATTTAGTTTTGCAGATTATTTAGTATGCAAAGGACATTAACTATGGAATTAATACAAGATTAGCTTAGTGAAGTCTTAGTTTGATACCAGCTGAAGATTGTTTTCCCTGCATATTCATTCGGTTCCAGCCATTAAATCTGAAATCGAGCATCTGTCGAAATTGTATGGAATGGTCAGGGCTTAATTTTTCTGGAAATAATCTTTGTATAGAGTCCATCAAGTTGGTTCTCCTGTATCCAAAGGCAGTACAAAGTTGTTGAAGATGAGGACGTTACGTTATGATATTGTCTAAAGTTCTTGTCTACCTGGATTGGGAATACAACCTCATTTGCATTCCTGGAAAAACATATTTCTCCTCTTTTCACAAAAAAAAATTTAGAAACATGAATGGTCTAATTCGCCTCCGTGCAACCGCTTACCTACACGGGTGCGGAAAAATGCAACAAAGTAAAACGCTATAATTTTTTAATTTTTTTTAAATTTTATTTAATAAAAGTCAAAAATGTCGGAAATAACTTCAAATTTTAGATTCAATTTATTTTTGTTCAAATTGGCCACCTTTGGCATGAACTATGGCCTTCAAAGGGTCAACGAAGCTATCGCACGCTGCCCGAAAGTGGCTTTGTGGTATTTTGGCCCATTCCCGGCGAAGCGCTTTCTTGAGATGATTGACACTTTGGTATGTTTTAGTGCCAACCTTATTTTCCAAAATACCTCAGGCGCAATAGTCCAACGGATTGGCATCTGGAGATTTTGGCGGCCATTGTGTGCTAGAAATGAAACGAGGAACCTCATTTTCCATTCTTGGTTGATGCACGCTGAGTGCGATGGTACTGAGTCCTGTTGGAATGTCCATGGTCTGCGAACAAAATGTTTACGTGCCCAAGGCTTCAGTGCCTCCTCCAGAATCTTTTCCCGATAATATTCGGCATTCATTTTGACCCCACGGTCGATAAATACGAGCGGAGAGCGACCATCGGCTGTTATGGTGGCCCACACCATCACCATGGCCGGCGCTTGAGCTCTGGTGGCCAATCGAAGGTTTAAATTTTCAGCAGACCTCTCTGGCAAATAAATCCGAAAACTGCTTGGCAACAAAGGGTTTCTCATCAGAGAAAACCAAATTCGGCAACTGGTCACTTTCGTGCAAGCTAATCAACTCTTTGGCTCTATCGAGTCTAACTTTTTTGTGGATCTGTAAGATCTTGCACTTTATGGAACTTCAATGGCTTTAGTCCAAGCTCATTTTTCGATATGTGTTGCATCCGTTCTCGCGATATGTTCATGTCACGAGCCATTTTAGCACCACTGCGACGCAGATTTCGCTCAATTCTGGCCTTAACTCTCCACATCATTTCTGGTATTGTTACACTTTTTTTCGTCCACGCGTCGGGCAACGCTACCAGTATCACGGTAACGAGCGATGGTACAAGAAACAATAGATTTATTCACATTTAAATTTCGGAGAGCTCTAACGATCCCTACTTGTGATTTTTCAGCCAAATGTACAGCAATAATACTATCGCGTTTGAATTCCATCACGAATAACTTTTTTTTCTCTAAAACTGCTTTTGTATGCTTGTAAACAATATAATGAACTGTGACTGGAATAAATTTGAGCGCGATTTCATTATTGGTTTGACAGATATATCGGTCTGGAGTTAGTTGCAGTTTTTTCATGCGCCTAAATCGTTTTAATACGGTGATCAATGAATGTTTACACTCAAGCCTTCCACATCCTGCAAACATGTGGTCACCAAGAAGTTTCCACCATTTGCTTTATCTTAAAATTCTTTTGCCAGATGTGCCAAAACTTTCTTTTTCCCAAAAAAAACCATTGTTGTTTTTAGTCTGCCGACACGGTCGGTTCGGTGAGAGTCTTGTGTTTTCCGTACGTCGCGACTTTCACTCGTTTTCTGGATTTTTTGACCAAGTTTCCTGGAATCTTTCTTTCAATTGCTCACAGTTTCAAGAATCCGTTTTCGTTCTCATTGATTGATTACAATTAGAGATATCTCATTGATTGATTACTTTTTCAGAGATTGTTAATTTAGTTAATAAAATTTAATGAAAGTACCACCTCGCGTGTTACTAGCAATTCAACTTACAACCTCCGGAGCCTTAACCGATATTTTTCATTTTTATATTCAATATTTTATTAATTTTATGTTGTAGAACAAACAGAAATGCTGAATTAAGACTTAATACTATTATTTACAATATATATGTAGAATTTGAAGCAAATCTTTAAACGAAAAGTTTGAAAATTTTTGGCTACCAATCTCCAATACCATGGTCTCCAACAACACTTTTATAGTTTTAAAATCAATGTGAGGGAATAAGAAAATAAACACTTAGCTCTTAAAAAGAGTATTCCCTGTCTACAATAGTATGCCGCTCAGCAGATATCATCAGCTCATACAATACACTTCCTTTCAGATGGCGTGCTAACCTTGCTTCAAGCGAGCATTTTGCGACCCGAAGCACGAATTCAGTTACTTTCGTCATTAACGTTTTATATGTTATCCATTTGATCTATTTTTCAATTGACACTTCTTCGCGTTAATTTTGCCACGCGATACAGATGCACACCATTTCACTTTCAGAACTACACTTAGTACACTAAAGTATGCATCCTTAAGTACATGTTATTAACTTTTACCTTCCTCGGAAACTGTTTTCTAGTAAACAACAGCTAAAAAATAATTATCTAGAAATAAATCTTACCCTAAAAATGCGCAGGTACATCTAACTCAACTATGCCAAATAAACATTAACCGAGCCTTCCTACTCCCTCAATATGCCGGCAAATTCCTAGTATCTGGGACTTTTCCAAAAAACCTTGTGATATACAAACAAAAAATAATGTGAAATATTGAAAAAAATTGATATGTTGTAATTCTAGGTGGCCAATTAGATTTTTGCCTTTAGAAAACAATTTAAACGAGTTTAAAACGAGTCCTTCCGCATTTACACTTTTTACGCTCTTAACAGTTCGTCGTGTATCGTAACCATGAGTTGAAAGACTAGATGGCTCTGCACGTAATGCACAATGGCAGTTTTTCTCGTCTTTCATGAAAGCAACTTCATATCATGCATTGTCAAGAAGAGGATATCTGTCAACTAGGTTGCTAAGATTCTCAGACCGGAATATTTCGATGAAAAAAGGATAGTGAAAGTTACGCAAACAACATGGAGAATATTCCACGGACACATGAAGGTAAGTGCAAGACTTTTTAATCCCATCCAGCTTAAAGCACAATCCCATTGCCCAGTATTTGATTATTTTTACCGGGCCAGATGTCAGCATGTCGCCATGTTGTGATTGCGTGTTTTTTAATTGTAGATATTGAGGCGCAGATCAAGGAACTGCAGTCAAAGAAAAAGGAGCTGAAAACGATTTCCGATCAGGGAGTCGGTCTGCTCGATAGTGGAAATTATTTTGATCGCGATTTTTACGGCGACGGAACGCAGAAAAATCGCTATGAAGGTTACAACACCTCAATTGCTGTCAACGACGAAGCCGAAGAAGATGAGGACGAGGGCCTGCCAATCGCCCAAAAGCGCACAACATATACTGCTCCGAAAGCTGTGTTGAAAGAAATCCAGGTATGAAACGTGCACGATAAAATGGATTACATGCTTGTTTGTGATTCAGTGATAGCGCTTCGTGCCATTTTATGACATGTTTTCACGCGCATCATAAATTCATGTTTTATGTCGCATTCCTATGTGGAACGTGTTAGTGGAAGGACGTATTCAGATCAGTGAAGTGAAGGGTTTTCCCCGAGCATCTATTGTTTTTCTCAGAATCCTACGAACGCCATATCTTGGTTCCTGGCGTAATAACGATCTTTGGACTTGTGACTGACTTACTGGAATACTCTCACAAAGGAAAAGAACAGTGAGTACCCTTTTACTTTCTTAAGTGAAGTGAACAATTGGTGAGCATAATATAGCATACATCTAGCACCTTAATATTTCATTCTGTGAACTGCGACATGGAAGAAAACTATGAGGATAGACCCCCAGACCCAGGGGACCCAAACACCAAAACTCTCAAAAAAAGAAGATTAGTTGAAAACAACGGCAATACAAAAAGCAAGGGAGAGTTGAAAAGCTTTGTACCAAATAACACATCCTTGTACCCAAATCCCTCTGAAGACATACCACGTGCCACACCATCTCAAGCCCCGCTAGCCAACATGAAAGTCAATAAATATCAACCCGATGCGAAAGGTAAATCCTTTGCAATCCTCATCGATAGTGTTGATACAAATGGTGACAGGGTTAGACTAACCCCTATGAAGATGTTCGTATACAACAAAAGCTTAAACATACAAGGCATTAAAGATGTTAAGCAAGCTGGGTTCAATAGGCTAAGGGTAATCTTTGAAACTGCTACAGAAGCAAACAATGCTGTCGACAACACCAAGTTGAAAGAATACAACCTCAGAGCCTTTATCCCCGGCAATTTCGTTTACAGATATGGAGTCATCAGAGACATCCCGCACGAAATTAACACAGATGAGATAGTAAACTCAGCTAAGCCTTGCAATAGAATGGGAACTCTATTAGAAAATATAAAGATTCTACAAGCACAAAGGCTGAATACCAGAGATAGAAACGACCCTAACAAATTTATACCAACCACAACACTGAAGATAACCTTCGCAGGAACTGACCTCCCGGACTCTCTGAAATTCGAATACGTAATAAGCAAAGTTAGCTATTTTAAATTTCGACCAAGGCAATGTACAAACTGCGGCCTCCTAGGTCACTCGGCGCAGTTTTGCAAAAACAAAAAGAAAACCTGCCTTAAATGTGGTGCGGACGATTGCGACAACAAATGCACAAAAGTCATGTGTGTATTATGTAAGAGCGAGGAGCATGAAGCAACACATCAAAGATGCCCCAAATGGGTAGCATATAAACAAGAGATAGATGTTAGCTCTATCCTGAACATCACAAACAGAGAAGCAAGAGTTATTATTAACAGAAACAAATTTGCGGGTTTAGATGTAGCGGACCTTAATGAAGCCAACTTCCCCAGTCTAACGAACGCGGAAAGACACAATACCAGAAACCCCCAACAGGACACGCAAAAGGTACTATTCAGAAGCTCCTTTGCCCAAATCGCTGGCATAAACAATAAACCCAACACATCAAGAAACATCGTTAAAAATAGCTTCCCCTCTACTGAAACCCTCACCATACCAAACAAACCCATTACATGTAACCCACACAAAACCACTGAATTGGAAAAACTCCTAGGAAAGATGGAAGAAGAAATTAACAGAAAGACCGGTGACAACAAAGAAAACGAGGACTTACTAATAACCAGTGTTCAAACATGGGTAAAAACACTACAGAAATACCTCGCCAACTCTGGTAATGAGAAAAGTAACACAAGAAAGAGTAACAATAACATTATCATCTAACACATGAACGTTTTACAACTAAACATCCAAAGTATCAACAAGCACAAGGACAATCTAGAATACTACTTATACAAGAATAACATATCCTTCGCACTCCTACAAGAAATACTCAGTAATTTCAATATTAATATGAAGTTTACCAACTACAATATAATCTTCAAAACCAGAGACAACAACATAGGAGGAGGAGTTGCAATATTAATCAGAAAGGACATTAAGTTTAGACAGATCCACACGAACAGTCGTATAGAAAATGTAGCAATCCAGACCCTAAACCTTAAACACAACATAATTTTAGCATCCCTATATGCTCCCCCCTCGATCAATACCCAATTTTTCAAAGAAGAATTAGACAAGCTTTCCAACATCTTAGACTACACCAAAGACATACTCATCGGAGGAGATCTAAACGCAAGAAACAAGGCATGGGGAGATCATCTTAACAATGCCAAAGGCAGAATTCTGAAAAGTTGGATGACGGAACACAACCTCAAAACATTGAACACTGGCATATACACTTATAAAACAACAAACAAGAACGGAAAAATTCTACAGTCAACGCCGGATATAACTCTTAGTAATATGAATAGGAATAATATCCTCTGGATGGAAGACAAAGAACACATCAGCAACAGCAATCATATAACAATTAAAATCTGCTTGCCCAGTACACCCATTTCAAACACCAAGAAAATCAAATATAGGAACATCGCTCAAGAAATAAATAAAACCCCTTTTTCACCAAACCTCAATAATATATACGAGAAACTAAGCCACCTAATAGACCTAAACTCAAACACGATAAGATACAAGCACACACCCAAACACTGGTGGTCCAAGGATTTAGCAAGGCTCTGGAAAATAAAAAATAAGGCACTACTAAATTACAACAGACTCAAATCGAATGCCAACTGGGCAATTCTCCACGAGGCAAAAACAAACTGGAGGCAAAGATCCAAAGAAGCCAAGCAAAGAAGCTGGACAGACAAACTAGATGAAATCAGAGGCAGCGGAAACATAAATAACTTCTGGAGATTCATCAACAGTATCAGGAATAATAAAGAACCCCCCTCAAGATACAACCTTGATGAGGACCAGACCCAAACCTACCTCAACATGATTAAATCAAAGCACCACCCTGATAACACCTTAAACATGATGCCACACAATCCTCTGGAACACCCACCAGACTTCGAACTGGAAGAACTCAATAATGTTATAAATGAGAAACGTAAATCCACAACCCCTGGTCTCGATAACATTAATCACAATCTAATTAAAGCCTTACTCACACATCACCCGAACAATCTTTTACAGGCTATTAATGATGCAGTCAATAGATGTGACATACCCACATCAGGAAGGCACATCAGAATCGTTCCCATTCCCAAACCCAATAGAAATCTAGAAGACCTCAGCAACTACAGACCCATATCCCTCCTCAGTGTTCCCATTAAAATCATAAATAAACTTATAAAACAAAGAATCGAAACACACCTAATAAACACAAATCCACTACCAACGCTTACTTTTGCTTACACAAAAAACAAATCCTCGACAACATGCTTTAACACCCTTTTACAAAAACTTGTAAACAAATCCACTTTCCCCTTCAAAACTGCATGTGTTATAGATTTTTCAAATGCATATGAGAAAGTCGACCTACAGATCCTGAACAAACTTCTTTCAGACCTCAACATCCCAAAAACCTACACCTCATGGATCATAAATCTATATAAAGAAAGAATACTCCACCTCAACCAACAACACACGACAATTTCCAATGGTCTGCCACAAGGTGACGTCTTGAGCCCACTTCTTTTCAATATATACACTTCCAAACTGCACAACATATCTGACAGCAACACAACTCTTCTACAATACGCTGATGACTTCCTCATTCTAACTGAGGGAACTAATTTAAAGCACACGATTAACCTACTTCAACTCAAACTAAATCTCTTCTCCACAATGAGTGACAACCTCAAGCTACCCTTCAACCCGGACAAAATACAAGCCATTAATTTCCACCATAGCAGGAACACAGATAAAATTCTCAAACACAATAACACCCAAATAAAATGGAGCAATAGCATAAAATACCTAGGCATCAATCTAAATAAAAATCTAACCTTCAGAACACATGAAGAACACATCCAAACCTTTAACAACATAGGCAACATAATAAAATATCTGAACAGACCCACAAATCCCTTTAGCCCCACCTTGGCTCTAAATCTTTTCAAATCATTAGTCAGGCCCAAAATAGAATACGGACTAACTACAATGGCACATGCGCCAGCATACTTATTCAAGACCATGGACAGGCTCAAAGCTAAGATTCTCAAGCAATGCCTAGGCTTACCCCCTAGCACACCCAACCTCTATGCTTTTAACATGGCATGCGAACATCAATCCATAGATAGAGCAGCTCTTCTAACAGCGAAAGAATTAGGTAAACAAATTGTCAACAACACTTTCAGACCAACATGGACTGAACAGGATCCAGTCCACAAAAGCAGCTACAATCACATACTCCACAAATTTAAGCACCACCTGAGAAAGCTCAACCCAACTCACCGAACTAAAAGACCAGCTAACCTATTCACCATACCTTTCTCAACAACGTCCTCTTTCCTCCATACCCACAACCAAACAAAACCCAACCTTACCTTCAAGAAGTATACAGATAACCTTAAAAAACAAAATGCCCTGATACTGGTGACCGATGCAGCCAAAAATCTCTTTGGCACAGGGATAGGATTCCTGAACCTTAACAACAACACCACCTACAATTCTAGCCTCCGCAATAGCGTAACAACAACAGCAGCAGAATTACACGCCATCCTGTCGGCCCTAAATAGGAACATACAGAATCACCATAAGATTTTTGTCTTCACTGATTCCAATAATGCTATCAAAAGTCTAAAGGAAAATCAAGAATACAGAAAGACCACACAAGATATATGGAAATTCATTGAAAATTACCCAGAGAAGATCTTCAATTTCATCTGGATCCCGGGACACGCGGGCATCATGCCATTAGAAACAGCCGAAAAACAAGCCAAAATAGGTGTTCTAAGCCAAAGTATCATGGACACACAATATGAACTGGACGAAATAACAAACTTAATAAAAGAAGAAATTGACAATGAATGGAAGGGCAGAATTAGAGCTCAAACCACCAACTACGCACCCTGCATATGGAAAGAGGCACACCATCTCAACAACAAAGGAAAACCGTGGTTTCATAAAAGCAACATCACCCCCAAACATATCAAAACCATCAACAGAATCCTCACAAACAGAGCCTACAACAAACTTCGTCTCTTTCAAATTAAAAAAAGCACTACCGACCTATGCATACAATGCAACAAAACTGACACAATAGATCACCAATTGTTTCACTGCACTAAATACGAGAGGATCAGGGCAAATCACAATCTTTTTCTTAATTACAATAATATTAAAGACCTAATTCTCAAAAACGACAGTAACTTACTTGACAGCTTTGGAGCGTTCTTAGCAGAAGCGAACCCTAACATATAACACACAACGAGATATCAATCATACCCACACAATCAAAATATAACTAAGCCACAGACTAACTATGAACAAGTAATAATGATATAATTTACAGGATCGACAACGCTGGCCAGTGCCATAGCAGCCCGGGCCAATTTTAAGCTGGTATCCCCCAGTGTGAACTTAAAAAAAAAAAATGTTTTATGTCGTCCTAAATATAGATTAATATTTTATATTAAATTTAGATCGATATTCTATTGGTCGCGACATGACATATAAAACTTGAAATAGAACAGAAATTTGAGGTAGATGCGGAATGTATGGCATGCATTTTGTTAATTTCAGGGCAAAGAAGATTTCGATCCCCTAGCTGAGAGACGGCGACCCACGATAGCGGATCGGGAAGATGAGTACCGGCAAAAGCGTCGAAAGCTGGAAATATCACCCGAACGTGCTGATCCGTTCGCTGAAGGTGGGTGTATTAATGATTTATATTAGTCTTTCAAAATGATTAGTTAATAGAATGTATTCATCTTAAAATGCTCAAAACGATAGTGTAAATAAGACTAGGAAAACGAAAACCAACAATCTTGTCCAGTATAACTTTTCAATGATTTTTAAATGAAAAGCATGTTGCAAGACACAGATCGTTTGTTTGGAGTCATGGTTACATTGATTTGTTTTATAAAAGTGATGTTAATTTAAAACATTTAAATCGATTCATGTTGCTTTTTGAAATTCTTTGACTAGTTTGATGATGCCCCGCTAAAATCATTTGCTTTGGACTACATAGAATACATTTGAAATTGGTAAAACTTGCCTTTCCATAGTAAATGGAAAAAAACAATGTTGGAATCAATTCGGAATAATTGCATGTAGCATCATCAGTTTCATAGAATTCGGAATGTAAATTTTTATTGCGTCACGCTTGAGCTATGGAAAAAGCACGATCAATTGCGAATTTATCATAAAATGGTGGTGGCATTGCGCTCTTGTCCATCCAAGAATAGCATTTTTAAATGTTTGGTGCAATTTAGATCTTTAAATGTTGCACGCCAGAAGATGAAATTTCAAAGACACTTCGGTGCCGCCTAATATATTTTCCATGCTGAAACACACGAAGCTATGGAAAATACTCGTTCTCTAAATGTGAGCTGAAGTACCCTTCTTGTTAATTATGTACTTTGATTTAAATTTGATCTCAGTTGTCTCGTCCGACGTCCTTTCCTCGTGGACAGTTATGTGTTAGCGAAATGTTGCTCTTATTCATGTCCTAATAGCAATCATGAACTTCTACCTACCATCATAAATTAATACCATGTGGTAAAATGAGAATTTGAGTTTCTTTTTTGTTTTTAATATGAAACAACACTTGTAGATAGTAAATTTGCTAGCCTTTTATTCAATAGTATTTGTACTGAGGTGGATTTTTAAAGCAAACAAAAATGTTTTCATATTATACGAGCATTTTACATGATTATGCTATTTGCGAAGGTCGAAGGGTAGACCGTTTGCGATATGGAGGGAAAAGAATAAAAATTAAAACTGAAAATTTTTAATGCGCATTTTAAGTGCGAGATCATGAACTGTTCTACTTGCATTGAAACACTGAGTTCACTTATAAAATTAATGAAAAGACAAATAAGATGAAACTGATTTCTTTAACACATCCTTCTTCATTTGCACTGTCAAGTTCAATATTTGTGGAGAGTCTGACGCGTCGATCTGGCTGACTTTTTTCATTAGAATTACTTTCATACCATTTGGTCGCAGAGTATACTCTGATTTGTTTTCTTTACTGACACTTGCTCTGCCTGCTATAGAGTGGCTCTTTGTGTAGGTAGCTCGCAATACTTTCATGCGGATCAAATAAGATAATTTTTTTTTCAATTTATTCTCCCTGAGCATGAAGACATTTATTAGACCTATCAATGTCTTTATTGATGGCTTTGAAAAGAAAATCTTTGTCTTTGTTGTTGAAATATGAAATTTTCCTTGTTGGTTCTGCATCACCGGAAAATTTCTTCTGAAGAAATCTCTTTTTCATTTTCGGACAGAGGTAACATGTGTTACCAAAGCGTGCTATCCAAAACCTTGCGGTTTATTTTGGTATTTGTAAATGTATGTGTTACATACATCTGTACTTTGCGCAAGGATGCATTGAGAAATCTCAGCATACATACTATAGCCGTATATTATTGAGAAGGATGATAAAATCGGTATAACTGAAGCTCCGTTCATTTCATGGTGTTAGCTCCATAAATGGATAATCGTCAATCGCATTCCTGCTTTGCGTAATGGTGTTGTGCCTCTTTTTTTAAGCCATGGTTGCATTAGGGCATGCATTTCTTTAATGAGCGATCGTTTTTACAATAGTCAGAAAAGGATTTTCTTGTTTGCTTATGAAGTTGATCACTGCGCGTCAAACAATTTCTTCGATTTTTCAATTTTCTCTCTCCAAATAGGCATGTTTTAGCAACAGATATAACATAATAATCTGACTTATAAAACATCTAATCTATACGTTTAATGATAACTATTGTAGGCAAAGAACTGACTCTTCGCTACCCTAGTTTTAATACCTTCTTAACTTACTAAGGTATGCGTCGTTTGGGGAAATAAATCTCGCATACTGGAAAGAACAAGCGTCCCTCTTTCTTGTTATTCCTTTTAATATAGTTCGAATTGTAGTTTCGTTTAAATTTAATGAAATTAATTCAAGTAAAATTGTACTACAAACTTTACAGCTTGATAATTTTAAACGTGTATTTCACATGCATTTACATTATCCACAATATTCCTTTAAAATTTTTCAAAAATGATTACTCACTCACTTTGTCTTTCACTTTTTACTTTAAATTATAAAATCCAATCACGCAAAAAGTCAAATAGCTTTATATACATAGAAAAATGAACATATACACTGTCGCTCGTTGGTAAAAAAAAATGTTGTCGCGATAAAGTTGTGGACCCTCAAATTCTTGTTATTACGAATTTGTCTTATAATCGCAAATACCTTTTATAAGCGCCATGTTATGCGATGGGCGTCTGCATTTTAACTCTCTTTAAGCATATTTGGAAACATCGCGTGAGAACCCCCAGCCGAGAAGATGGTACTGTACCAATCAGTATTAAAATGATTGCCTAATTGGTCATACATCTAGAGTGCTATCCAACGGAATTTGAAAATGTATGTGTTATCCATGTACCATGATATGCTTAAAAATTGTTGTTATAACTCGATTGACTGAAAAACTGGTCAGTTTTTTTGCTATCAATTGTTATGAATTGTCTATCCGCGATGAGCGTAATTTTATGTAAAATTGTAGCATACACAATAGTGAATCTGCAGAATGCATTTTACTAGGAACTATATCTGGCTAATAAGATACAAACGAGAGAAAACAGCAAACAAGAACTATTCCTGAAAGTCTATTTGTGCGAGTGAAAGATAAATGTGAATCAATTGATGGAAAAGTTAATAAAATTTTAGAAATGTTAGATACATAATATGTTAGACATGTTGTTTACAAAAGTTAGAAAACGTCACAGCTTTACTTGTGAAAAGAAAACTTTCACATACTCGCTATGTATATAAAATGGATAATTGAAATCAAACCATTCTCTCCTGTTTTGATCCCCTTGTCTCAAAGAATATTTGAGTCTAAGAAATGAAGTGGCTCATTTTCTTCCAAATTTTGACGTGAAGACTTCAAGCAAGCACACGACAGTAAAATCGAACCTTATTGTACCAAATAATCCTTGACTAGTGTCCCAGCAAATTATATTCCTCTGGCCAAAATGACATTAACGTCGACAATACCGCAAGTGCAAACAAAACCGGCAGATTGACTGGTTCCACAGCTGTTGATTGTAACTCTAGAATGTATGATAAGTAAACTCACTGATGCATGTCGTACGCAGTGTTACAAATCGAATCATAGACTACAGAAGTTCATGTATATGTGGCCATCTCGATAACAGAATTCGCGTATTAGTTACCGGGCTACCAGTGTACGTAGCCATGATAGATACTTACGAGATAATGATCGTTTCTGTCAAAATCACCTCATGCAACACCTCCCCACATAACCAGCCAATTGAAAATGTTCAATTTCACAGTTCATTAGTATACCAAACCAAATAGTAGCCTATACAGATGATATTAACTTTCATTAAGAGTACTCTTCATCAGCTGGAGAACGTTCTTTGACTGGAACGTTCGTTCATTATGAATTTTCTTTGCAGAGACAAGTTGTGGATTTTGTACCGCGACAACGCAGCGACGTATACCGCCTTGCAAATCGAATAGATTGTAACTTTGTCAGCTTACTCTTTATGCGTAGCACCCGGTGTCCTTTTTTTCACTATTTCTCAAACTCGAAAATACACTCAGGACGACGTTTTACAGATACAGGCGAAATCTTTCAGTAAGAGAACATAACTAGTGTCACAAAAGTGTTTCTTCAACTACAAACTATAGTATAATAAGTGTAGAATATACCAGAAAAATAGGGAAAGTTACCTCGAAGGCTCTGACAGAAACATTGAAACTTCAACATTTAAAAAAAATTATTGTTTAAATTAAATATCATCACATCCAACTTGTTCAACTATATTTCTAAGTTATGGTCCAGCCTCCCTTACATATTGACTCCTCATTGCTTTCCAAGTCTGCCTGTTTTCAGCCGTTCTCATCCAAAATTTGCCGGCTATTGTCTTTATATCATAGTCCCATTGAATCTTTGGGCGTCTTATCGGTCGTTTGATTTCTCTTGGGTACCACTGCTTTATTCTCGTCGTCCATCTGCCGTCCGTCATTCTCGCCAAGTGACCGGCCCATCGCCATTTCAAGGATTTTGATCTATTTATTACGTCTGTTACTTGGGTCCTTTCTCGTATCCACGATAGTCTCTTGCGATCCCTTCGTGTAATGCCCAGCATGCATCTTTCAATGGCTCTGTGAGCAACCCAGAGTTTCCTTTAAATTAAATATATAACCAAAAAAGTTAAAACATACTTATTACTATTTTATCTCATCTTCTATACGCATACTCTTACTTGATCCTGCGAGTATGGCGTCTTGCTTTTAATCTACTTAACGTTTATCAAAAGAAACACAACCTCTGAGTAAAACATGCTCAATCCTTACATGTAAAAAATAATTTCCTGTGAATTCCAGTAAGTATAATAGAGTTCTTCGTTCTTCATGCACTAAATATTAAGGTTGTCTATAAGATTTTCTTAAATAATTTCAAAACTTCAAATATAAGAAGGTCTATGTACATCTGGCCTATTTAATCATGTTCGGATATGTTGCGTTCCTCTGATAACTGAGAATTGTTCTTTTGAATCATGTTTTTATTTTGAATTACCTTTTGAAGTCGTTTAAGTTGCATTTTTTTCTCATGGCTCATATGAGATAGCTAAAGTTCACTTACTGATTGAAAGAAAGCAAAGAATTATAATCAATTAAATAAACTTCAATAAAAAAATTATGCAGAGTGTAACTTGGCAACGGGATAAATTCTAGACAAAATCAAATGTGACAAATCACAATCGACCATGCTGCTAGTGCTAATAAAGCAGTCGCTGCCTAAGAGCTAGTACGTTTGGAAACCGATTTCGATTCACCTAACTTTCTATTTTACTACCGATAAATATGAGCCCGCCTACCACAACACCCACGCAACGATTGAGAAATGTGTCATTTTTGCCAGGGATTTAGAAAGGGTCACGAACGAGCTGATTCATTTATATGATGTCTGTTACTATTCGATCTTTAACCGAATGAATACAAAATGTTGATAACTGTGTAGATAATCAAGCAAACATTTATAAATGCTAACTTTTACAGTCAAACCTATTTCTAACTCTGCGATAATGAAGGAAAATTCATGCTAATTGAGTGCATGCACCACCAGTGAGGATGCTGAACACATTCCAAAAGCAGGTTGTCTATATCCTATTAATGAGGAGGGCTTTGAGTTTGCCTGCAGTTACCATGCAATACCATGGTCTTTCTCTACTGTGAGTCTACACTGCGGAATTTGCTGCATGATATTCAGTTACAATTTCTTTGACCATTATTATTAGTATTATCTTTTTCCTGTATCAAACATTACTAGGAAGAATTTAACTATTTGAAACTATTGAATGCTCTCACAAAAAGCCGGGTACTAATTAAAATATGATGTTTCAAATCTTCAATCATTGTCGTCAGACTGCAAGTATCAATGCAACCATGACAATAAATTCAGTATGTGAGGGATCGTATGAATGTGTGAGCGAATGTGTGAGAACAGAAAGAAATTAATGGCATAAAAATTTACAACAGGTCAACGGCTGCATCACAGCTTGCGAAAGTTCTGTCCTCTGCCTAAATACCATAAAACTGACGGTTTACTAGTTAAATGTAGAAAGTCAGTGGCAAAGCAGAGAGAGTTGTTAACAAACTTACAAAATCTATGCTTTTTGCGAAACTCTAAACTATATTATGAGAAAATCTCGATAAATTTACATGACAATGTAAGCAGTTCCTAAAATTCTAAGTGTTAGCGAAAACTGATTAAGCAAAAGCACAGATTTACGTACACAAGTACAGTATGATTGATTGTGTATGAATGCCATTACAGAAAAATATTAATCACAGAGCATTTATTTCAGGAGTATGTCCAACACTATGATGAATTTTATTTAAAGTATAAAATAAAATTCTAATAAAATGGAATCAGCGATGGATAACGTACGTATATTTCGGGAAAAATATAAAATTTGTTGAATTACGTATTTTGTAAACGTAGATGAAAATGAAAGCGAGATCGCGAGTTGTAAATTGAAACGTAAAAATGTCAAATTTTATATTTTTTGCAATATTTATGTGAGGATCTAAAATAATTGCACTGCTTATTGGCAGCAATTGTATGATTATTTTGGATTGATAGTTCTTAATCGGAACGAATTGGTTCCGTTTAGAAGTTTGCAAACTGAAGTTGAACTAAATTGGTTGTTTTTCATTTGTCTTTTACAGGCGGCAAAACGCCGGATATTGGATCTCGTACATACACAGATATTATGCGAGAGCAAATCCTCAAAGGAGAAGAAAATGAGGTAAAGAGAGTATATTGCTTAACTTAAAAGTTAATGAAAAGGGAGTAGGATGTTCAAATTTGTTTATATTGCAAATATGGAATTGCCCTCTTATTCGTTATGACTCGTTCGTTTATTGTTTTAAGAGCGATAGATTCTGATACATATTTTGTAATTATTTTCGAAAGGAAACGAGCGAAAATAATTGTGAAATGTAGTTTTCATGATCCTTTAAAATTCTAATTGAGCATTCCCTTATAGGTTCGCAGAAAAATATTAGAAAAGGCTAAAGACGGCACTTTGAAAGTCGTTAACGGCGATGCAACCAAAAAGGAACCAAGAAAGCGTGGCAGATGGGATCAAACAATTGATGATCAATTTGTACCAGCCAAAAAACCAATAGCAACTGAAGCCCCAACGCCATCATGGGATGATGTTAGTATACGAAATCTATCAAAAATTCTAATTAAACAAATGAAATTGAATATTTAGAGAACACCAGCTGATCATCGATGGGACGAAACCCCAGGACACAAAGGTAGTGAGACACCAGGAGCCACACCAGGATTAAGTACCCGAATTTGGGATGCAACGCCAGCCCATGCAACAACACCTGGACGAGATACACCTGCAGAGAAATCAACGCGTCGCAATCGGTGGGATGAGACGCCTAAGACGGAGAGAGAAACTCCTGGGCACAGTGGTTGGGCTGAAACGCCAAAAGCCGATCGAGGAACCGCAGATAATGTCCTGATTGAAAGTTCAACACCAGGCACATCTAAACGCCGAAGTCGATGGGATGAAACGCCTTCCAATGCCACTCCATCTATGACGCCTAGCTCTGCAATGACACCGACCATGACACCAAATATGACACCACACGCGACTCCCGGACATGCCACACCAATGTTGACTCCCGGCGGTAGCACTCCAGTTGGGCCGAAAGCAATGGCGATGGCCACTCCCACACCAGGACATTTAGCGGCCATGACCCCGGAACAGTTGCAAGCTTACCGATGGGAGAAAGAAATCGATGAAAGGAACCGACCATTTACAGATGATGAATTGGATGCAATGTTCCCACCAGGCTATAAAATACTGCCTCCACCCGCCGGGTATATTCCACTTCGAACACCCGCTCGTAAGTTAACAGCGACACCAACTCCAATCGCTGGCACGCCAGCTGGTTTCTTCATTCAAGCCGAAGATAAGAGCGCAAAATTTATGGATAATCAGCCGAAAGGGCAAAATTTACCCTTTATGAAACCCGAAGATGCACAGTATTTCGATAAACTGCTGGTCGACGTAGACGAGGAAGCCCTGAGTCCGGAAGAGCAAAAGGAAAGAAAAATAATGAAACTATTGTTGAAAATAAAGAACGGCACTCCGCCGATGCGTAAATCAGCCTTACGACAAATAACTGATAAGGCGCGTGAATTTGGGGCTGGGCCACTTTTTAATCAGATCCTACCCCTGTTAATGAGCCCCACTCTCGAAGATCAAGAACGGCATTTGCTGGTGAAAGTGATCGATCGCATTCTATACAAACTGGATGATTTGGTCCGTCCCTATGTACACAAAATCCTTGTGGTTATTGAACCGTTGCTTATCGATGAGGACTACTACGCTCGTGTTGAAGGCAGAGAAATCATTTCGAATTTAGCCAAAGCCGCCGGCTTAGCTACTATGATTTCCACAATGAGACCCGATATTGACAACATTGACGAATACGTTCGAAACACAACGGCGAGAGCTTTCGCAGTAGTTGCTTCCGCTTTAGGAATTCCGTCGCTGCTACCTTTCTTGAAAGCTGTATGCAAAAGCAAGAAGTCGTGGCAGGCTCGTCACACGGGTATTAAAATCGTTCAACAAATTGCTATTTTGATGGGTTGTGCCATCTTACCGCATCTGAAGGCACTGGTCGAAATTATTGAGCACGGTCTTGTTGACGAACAGCAGAAGGTAAGTCTGAGTATTGATTGGGTAGAATGGACTGATTAGAGACTAATGCGGCGCTACATCTTGTTTCAGGTGAGGACTATTACTGCGCTGGCTATTGCCGCACTTGCAGAAGCTGCTACTCCCTATGGTATCGAATCGTTTGACTCTGTCCTGAAACCGTTGTGGAAAGGTATTCGAACTCATCGTGGTAAAGGTTTGGCTGCTTTCCTGAAGGCCATCGGCTATTTAATCCCTCTTATGGACGCCGAATACGCTAACTACTACACCCGGGAAGTGATGTTGATTTTGATTCGAGAGTTCCAGTCGCCAGATGAAGAGATGAAAAAGATTGTGTTGAAGGTAGTGAAGCAGTGTTGCGCGACCGATGGTGTCGAGGCTCAGTACATCAAAGAAGAGATCTTACCGCATTTCTTCAAGTTCTTTTGGAATCACAGAATGGCATTGGATCGACGCAATTACCGGCAACTGGTGGACACCACCGTTGAAATAGCGAACAAAGTAGGCGCCTCAGAAATTATTAACCGAGTTGTGGACGATCTGAAGGATGAAAATGAACAATACAGGAAAATGGTTATGGAAACGATTGAGAAGATAATGGGAAATTTAGGAGCGGCTGATATAGACTCACGTCTGGAAGAACAGCTCATCGACGGCATCCTGTATGCCTTCCAGGAGCAAACAACCGAGGATGTGGTTATGTTGAATGGCTTCGGAACGATTGTGAACCAACTGGGCAAACGTGTGAAACCGTACTTGCCCCAGATTTGCGGTACGATTTTGTGGCGTTTGAACAACAAATCAGCTAAAGTAAGACAGCAGGCTGCAGATTTAATTTCCCGGATTGCAGTTGTGATGAAAACGTGTCAAGAAGAGAAGTTGATGGGTCATTTAGGTGTTGTATTGTACGAATACTTGGGCGAGGAATACCCAGAAGTATTGGGCTCAATTTTGGGAGCGCTGAAGGCTATCGTAAATGTAATTGGAATGACTAAGATGACCCCGCCTATTAAGGACTTGCTGCCTCGCTTGACACCTATCCTGAAAAATCGTCACGAGAAAGTACAAGAAAATTGCATTGATCTAGTTGGTAGAATAGCTGATCGCGGTCCTGAATACGTGTCAGCTCGAGAATGGATGCGAATTTGTTTCGAACTGTTGGAGTTGCTCAAGGCTCACAAGAAGGCAATCCGTCGGGCAACCGTGAACACATTTGGTTACATCGCCAAAGCAATCGGTCCGCACGATGTGCTGGCAACTTTGTTGAATAATCTCAAGGTACAAGAACGCCAGAACAGAGTATGTACAACAGTCGCAATAGCCATTGTTGCCGAAACGTGTCGTCCTTTCACCGTTCTCCCTGCATTGATGAACGAATACCGAGTTCCCGAGTTGAATGTTCAGAATGGTGTATTGAAATCGTTGTCATTCCTTTTCGAGTACATTGGTGAAATGGGTAAAGATTATATTTATGCCGTTTGTCCATTGCTTGAAGACGCACTCATGGATCGAGATTTGGTGCATCGTCAAACAGCTTGTGCGGCCATCAAACACATGGCATTAGGTGTGTACGGGTTTGGTTGTGAAGATGCACTTATACATCTGCTGAACTACGTCTGGCCAAATATATTTGAAACATCCCCGCATTTGGTGCAAGCTTTTATGGATGCTGTAGAGGGTTTGCGCGTTTCGCTTGGCCCGATAAAAATTTTGCAATACACATTGCAGGGATTATTCCACCCTGCGCGAAAAGTGCGCGACGTTTATTGGAAGATATACAATTCATTGTACATTGGCGGACAAGACGCTCTGATCGTGGGTTATCCGAGAATAAGTAATGACCCGAAAAATCAGTATGCACGATATGAATTAGATTACACTATTTAAATTGTATAAAATATCCAATGAATAATTTTACGTCACACACTGTAGCATAGATTCTGAAATAAATTAGGCCAGACAAAATTTGTGTTTAATTCTGGATTAAGCAATTAAGAAAACCGGATGAAAAAAGTTGATTTTCCTTCTGCCATGAGCTTTGGGGTAGAGAATACGTGACTGAAGCTGTTCGTTTAAAATTAAATTGTAGAAATCGATATAGAAATTGAACACCATAGCGAAGACAGTACTGGCGCCATTGAATTGAGATAAAATTATGTTATTTGAAGATATAACAACGGACGGACGCAAAACAAAATGTGAACCTCCAATATAGGACTGAAACTAGGACGTCGAAGAACCTTAATCTTACAGTTCACACACTCCCAAAATACAACCTTTTTAATGATTATAAAAAAAATTATTTCCTCGTAATTCATGCAGAATTCAAGAAAATATCTATTCCTCATAACACGAATATCACTCTTTTCACTGGCTGCAGAAATGCACTTTACGACAGAATAAGTGTTATTCTTAAGCAGAAGAGCATACGTGAAAACTCAAACATCCTTCGCATATAATGTTGGAATACTGGTCAGAGAGGCATAAACGACCACGAGGAATTACTCAAGACAGTAGCACTACAGTTGGACCAAAAGAATAGCTGAAGCCACTCCAACGCTGAGCAGGCGTCGTTGCAGGCATATCGATGATAGAACAAAATCGATAAAGGGAACAGAACTCTTGCATACGATCAATTGAAAGAAATGCTCCCGCCTGGTATAAAACACTGAAGGAAGTACATACACTCAATAAGCAACGCGAATCCACACTCAATTCGAACTAGCTGAGATCCTTGACCAAATCGTAGAGAAAAATAACACATTGCTAGTAAAAGCAACAGGCTACACCAACAATTCGAACCACAATCCTTGGATAAATGAACACCACGTTTAAGACATCAAGTCGAAATTCTCTGGAAAAACTTCACCTTCTTTCAAGAATACAAGCATTTGAAACCTTTAGAAAAACTTTCAGGAACGTGTTACACTCTCTCAGAGCCTTTCCTGAGACGTCGAATGTAGTCATTTGGTACATATATCACATCTCAGCAAACATATTCCTTACACTTCTATTATATTCCTATTGCTTTATTTCCTATTCTTAATCCATATTACATATATAAAATCGTTTGAATTGATTTCGAGACGACCTCTCATGTCGCGTGAAGGATGAATTTGTAGAAATCGCAAGATCTGAACCCCAACGACACACAAAAGTCAAATCAAACGAACGAATAATACAAATATCTGTAGTAAAGGGTGTTTTTTTAGGGATATAACATTTTTAAATTACATAAAATACAATTTAATTGTCTGGATTGCCATGAAATTGGTTTGATTTGAAAGATAATTCTTTGTCATTTTTATATAAATATAATTTTGGGCACTACTGGGGCGGAGGAAGTCCAATTTTCGACTACTCGAACTAATGATTGGGTTTGTATCTCCCAAATAAAGCGGTCAATATTGTTTTCCAAATAGTCAAGCGTCTTGGGGTTTATCGGCGTAGGCGAGAGATTTGACGTATCCCCAAAAGAAATAGTCCAGGGTCTATGAGAGCAAATGATCAAAACTCAATACAATAACCTTCGTTTTCCTAGTGATTGAAAAGGATAATAAAAATGAAACAACTGAAGGAAATCTCTCAACAAATAAGGCATATAAACTGCCTCTACCAACGAGGTACCTGAAGGACGATAAAATCAAGACAACTTTTTCGTGACGAACTTCGTGACGAACGAAGACAACTTTTTCACATGTTAGTTCTGTAACGATGAACGTATTTCGTAGCAAGGAATATCAATCTATCAGGAATATCATTCATTCGCTGTGCATGAAATTGCAATTTGCGTCATGTATAAGCATATGCAATAATTTCATTCATCTATATCAAGAATTCAATCCATTTTGAAATTCAATTCAGTTCGGTTTGAAACATCTTTATCATAGTCAATCATTTGCTGTCATTAAATTTCAGCAAATTAAACACTTCTCACTCATTTGTAAAATAAGTGTCTTATTTACATTCAGTTTGGTATGTCTCAAAATTAATCAAAACACGAAATAAGTAAAAAAAAGTATATTTACTTGAATAATATGAAAATTAATTTAAGTCGAGCGATTTATAAAACTAATAATTTGAGATAATACTTAATACTAGGATCACCAACTCAATTCTTCAGGAACACCACCAGGATATTCTCCTGTGAGACATGCGGTGCAGTGTCCCACTTGTGATGGATTAGCGCTTTTCAAGTCCTGCTGAACAGCTTTCACCAGCCCTTCTACACTAAGATAAGCTAAACTGTCAGCTCCTATAACAATTTTAAAGCATATTAAATTATATATATATGATAACTTCTTATTATTTGCATTTATGATCGCACTTACCAACATGTTTGGCGAGCTGCGCAGCATTCAGTTTGTTTGCGATGAGTTCTTCACGAGTTGGAATATTTATGCCCATATAACAAGGGAAAAGGAGTGGTGGACTTGCTATTCTGACATGTACTTCTTTTGCTCCAGCATCTCGTAGCAACTTAATAATTGGTCCAATAGTATTTCCTAGTTGTGGCGAATAGAAACTTGTATTTATTATGAAACACTCAACTTCAAGAGACTTTTCTAACCTCTTACGATCGAATCATCTATCAAAACAAGTCTTTTCCCTATCACATTTTCTGATAACGCTCCGAACTTTTTCGCAACACCCAATTGCCGAAGTCGAGGAGATGGCTGAATGAATGTTCTGCCTACGTAGCGATTTTTACATAAGACTTCTGCAAAGTGGAGTCCAGACTGCAAGATAATGCTTAATTGTAAATAAGTAAGGAGCAGATGAGAAAATTTTACTTCTCTGGCATATCCATGTGCTGCTGCCGTCCCAGATTCAGGAACCGAACTAACTATGTCAGCGTCCACAAGGGCTTCACGTGCTAGTTGACGTCCACATTGTAGCCTCACCGAGTATACCATTTGCCCTTCAAAGATTGAGTCGCTCCTTGCGAAGTAAACATATTCGAAAATACAAAACGCTTGCAATTTCTGTTCGGGTCGTTCAACAATGTCCACCGTACGAATTCCATTCCTAGTCATTTCGACTATTTCACCGGGTTCCACTTCGCGCATATATCGCGCTCCAATAGACAAAAAACCACAACTCTCACTTGAAATAACCCATCCATCGGCTGGTGCTTCTTCAGGTGTTTCTGTTTTAAATAAACATTTTAACATGGTGAGTTTTTTCCAAATAATTAAATAAAAGTATGTTGTTTTCTGCCCGAAGGCTAAGGCCTTTTACTCATGCATTTGTCTGGTACTTTGCGCGCTTCAACGGTTTTAGGTCTCCCATTTTTAAAACGAGCAGGAAATGACAACGTGAAGCCGAAAATTTGCCAAGCCAATCTAGGCACCATATGGTGGTGCCGGCATGTGAAGAATAAAAGTACTTACTGTTTCCTAGATCAAGTGGCACGACCTTTCCAATACAAAGAGGACGGTTCCCGTACGGGTCACGAACGCCATAAATTTTATTTTTTAACATTATAACTATGGAGTATGATAAAGGAGCAAGCTGCATGAAGTGTCTTATTCTCGCCGGCCAATCCGGACCATTGCGCTAAAAAAATTAAATTACGTTATAAACCTTTTGGATTTTGTTGTGAATATTAAGTTAGTCATAATGTGATCATAGACATTAAATTAGGCATTAAGAGTCTGATTCAATTTTTGATCATGTTTCCGTAAAGAAAGAAGATGAGACCACTTACTTCTCCCTCGGGGGGATTCAAACACAGTGCCTGCGTAATTAACTCTGAATCGCTGTGGGTTGATAAGCCAACACCTCTTTCGAGTACCTAAATGCAAATGTTACGATCAGATGTTATTGTATATCAACTGCCCTTAACTTCAAACTCACATTTCTCCTAAGGCTTTCGCAGTTCACCAACTCCCCATTATGACCGATTGCCAAGGCTCCATGTTGAGTGTGTACCACGAAAGGTTGGCAATTCACTTCTTCAGAGGCAGCTGATGTCGAATATCGCGTGTGCCCGATTCCCAAGTTGCCCTTGAGTTTTTTTATCGAATCATCCGTGAAAATATTATTGATCATTCCCATTCCTTTATGAACGTTGAAATTTTTCGCACATTTTCCCATCGATGTCACTATGCCAGCTGACTCTTGACCCCGATGTTGTAATGCAACCAGGCCCAAACAGATAACTTGTGCAATATCAACCTAAAATTGCATTTGATTCGATGAAAAACAACTCGAAATTATCGGAAGCTGTGCGGTTTTTTCCGCAGTTGATAAGAAATAATAACTCACTTGCGTAGGCCAGTCACCACATGCAATGGCTCCAAACACACCACATTCATGTGTTAGTCCGCTAAGTACTTGACCGCGTCCAGTCCTTTTGTCTAATGCCTTTTGTTTATGCAGTCTGACGCCTTTATTTTATGAAAACATTACAATTAATTAAATGTTGATTGTCGGTAAATTATAGTCTCATAATTTATTAATTGTTACCATTCGGATCCGTCGATTTTCCTATCGACATTGATGCAACATCAGACACAAGACCTTGTGGATTGCTTTCCATTTTGTTTTCTGGAAAGGATAATTTTCATGTAATCGTTCTTCAAGTACAATAAGGGAAATTTCAATTGAGCATACACGCTTTAACAACATCTTTCTAAAAAAAAACTATTGAATTTATAAAATATGTTTGCAAATATTGCGATTTTATGATGAAAATCAACAAAAAATCAACGAGTTTCAGCAGGGGTTTAAATAGTAGAACACCGTTTCATATTTTGTACTGATTGCCCAGTAAGCATAGTCTGAGGAAGCAAGAAGTAACTAAACTTATGGAGATTATCTTTAATATATTTTGATTGAAACATGGGGTTTTATCAATAGACAGTAATCAGAATCGATTCTGATTCCTTGAAACGAATACACAATAAAGTTGATATAAATAAACAATTAAGCAAATAAATATAAACTATATTAGTCGCATCCTCCTAAAAAATATATTGATGGGCTCACTGATACAAAGAAATCGTTGTTTTAGTAAGCATTGTTGAAATTTGCAAAACCCTCCAATTTATCTGGGAAGTGACCGGAAGTTTAGTTTATGTTTATATAACTACGAAAGAATGGATGCATTTGAAATTTAATGTTTGTGTATATTTTACCATTCAGCAATTTTCGGGCGACAACGCGGAAGAATTGATTTCTTTAATTTTATCTGATCATTTTAAAATCAATTCCAAGGCAATTTTTGAATTTACAATCTAGACAAGTTTTTTATGTTGATTTGGGTGAAATACCTAATAACTGTATTTACAAATGGAAAATTAGACGGTGTCCAATTTCGTACTCCTATTCCATTTCAGTTACATGCTACATAATAATATAGAACATTACGGTCTTTTCACTTCTCGATTTAGCGCGCTATTTCATGTCATTCAGCTCCTTGATGAAGTTTACCTTTCAAATCGTTTTGTTATCGTTTGAGGTCATGGACTTTTTCTCTACATTTTTTACATTTTTGGACTGATGGTTTGTCTTGTTTTTTCAAATTGAATGTAAAGTAATAATTACAGTGCACAGCAAAGTTTTTCCTTTGAGGTGTCAACATTTTAGAGAATGTACTTGTAGAGAATTCGGCCTAGCTCCGAAACAAAACACAACTGGCAGCATCACCTTGGGTCTATTGGGTCAGCAGATTATTCCTGTTTCACCTAATTTGACCTGCGTTTTGATATCATAACCCTGTGCCTATATTTCATTACACTGTTATACTCCTTAAACATAAGTTTACTACCACCTTGTTCTGAAGGTCAGAGGACGGCTGGAAGAAGGCATTGCCTTTTCGGTATCCCTTCGAAAGACATAGCACGAATTTCAAAGCAACACGATGCTTCTTCCATTTCCCAGTCAAGTTCTAGTAACAGGACCCAAGTGATTCCATACCCTTCAGAAAGCTCTCCGATAATTTGACGTCAATTTGTTCAAATTAATGTGTCAATATCATATATCGACGTATGAGAATGTATCCGGAATGATCATCGACAACTTCAAAAACGACTTGAAACATGCCATGAGCAACATCAGCAACATCACCAGTAGTGGTTTTGAAAATAAATGTCATCATAACCATTTTTCCAAGTTCTCACAACATTTCACAAACCATCAGAACTTTTGCTTATTCATTCTAATGAAATCACACTTCACTAAAAACTACCTACAAAGTTTATAAACGAAAAATCTTCATCAGAATATTATGCTATCTTACTATAATCTGTACAAATCTGGAGCATGGTGCATGTCCTTTAAGATAACTGGAGCTACAAAATTCAAATAGTCCATATAATTTTTGAACATATCGCATATTAAAACATGCCTTTGTTGTCATTTTCAAAGGTTTCTTTTTATATTCATTTGTAAGGAACTGTATTATCATGTCTGTCCAATAGTTTGGGAATCGAAGGATCCTCGTGGAATTTTCAGAGGGGTTTATTACAAAGCAAATGATGCATGAATATGTTGAGATTGTATTCCCACTCTAGATTTCATTGTTGATCTGTTTCTGTCTGATATGCAGCAGGAATAAACGTTTAAGCACTATCTCTAACTGGAAAGGGTGTGAGGTTTTTAATAATATATAAAATGTAACATTATAAACTAACAATAAAATTTCGAGATTATGGATTCGATCAATTAATTCTGATTGTTTAATTTTTATTATAAATTTTATACTGATTTATAGAAGTTAAAATATCTTCCGATATCATTTAAAAGGACACGACTGCACCTAATCCCATCCTTGAAGTATGTCACATCCCTTTAGTTAATATGACCAACTATTAATATAGAGTTGTCCTTGAGTTTATTTGGATGTACTTATTTTGAAACTTACTGATGCCGAATTTGAAAATCAAAATCGTTGCAGCCAGTCAAATAGGGATAAAGTATAATTTATAGTTCAGGGTGGAGCAGTATTAGAAGAGTAATAACTTATCCGGAAGTTATTAAGGATTTTTGTAACGTAGCTACACATGGTCTTTCGTTGGTTGCGTTAAGGATGTATTATTTCTCTCTTGAACCATAGTTTTACCCTTACCAAGGGACTTATCTTCACCTGAATCTTCAGATCATATCTGGAAAGATAGGGGAGAGAACCGCATCCTCAGACCAATCAAAGAAAGGACGGAGCCACAATATAAACACCAAGCGCTTTAGTTTTTAATTTTTCGTCCATGTATTTTTCTAACAATATGTAGACGCATATAGCTTGTCTGTCTTATCAGCTGCTTCACATTCCACGATTCTACGAAGAAACGAAGTAAAGAAAGATAAAGAAAGGTAAAGACTCTACGAAGTAAAGAAATACATGAAGACCTGAATGCTCAATTTAGAAACGATTTTAGTTGTGAAACAAAATATAGACTTTCATAACTCAATTTCAAGACGATAAAAAGGTATCAGCTGTATGTAATATTTTTTGCTGATATACATATTTCGGAACGATAGTCAATCGTTCACCGCCTACGTTTGCTGTTGTTTTCACAAAATTATTTGAGGGTTTGAATTACTTGGGTATTGTATTCCCTCCTTTAAAGATCGCTGCCAATGGACTAAAGATCGACAGATTGCAAGCAATCAACTCTAGGAGTTAAGTCAGAGAACCATCGTAGGTCTAAAGCTTGCAATTCAAAATTCCCCGTAATTTCCCTCGGGTAATTGCAATTGAAGATTCAATTGGTCTTTCGTAGTCTATCATAAAAATTGTGTTGGGTCTTTTGACTAATGCAATAGAAAGTGGAACGACTTTGACAAAACAAATAAAAACACGTACTCGAATTTCATGCGATGAAAATAGTTTTTACCATAGGAGTTATTGAGAATCAAATAAATAATATTAAAAAAAAATTGTGTGTATAGAACCCTCCTGATTTGCACACTGCAGCTGCACGTTCTTTTATAATTCCTCCTTTTCATTCCCAGTAGTACCCATCGGAGTGATCTTATATTTATTCTTTGTTCTATTATTCGTCTGCTGAACAAGATGGAGAACACAAACAAATTCAGTCTCTCTTCTTGGAAAAAGTATTTGCAACGTCGAATTATCAAACCACACTACATATCTTAGCCCTTGGAATTTTAGCCCTACCGTGGTTCTGAGGACCAAGAATCTTCAAACACGTACCAAGAGTAAGGTAGCAAAACGTTTATTTGGATGAAAAAGTGAGTCAGATTGAGCTTGCTTCAAAGCATTGATTCCTGAGAGGTGATGCGATTAAAAACTTTAACTGCAATTCTGTCTGTAAGACCCGATTCCCGCCGTTTTTCACTAGCGGCTATTTGTTGGACAAATTTCTTGCCCTTGTAATTCATTCAAAATTCTCACCCGGGAACTTAATGGCAGCGAAGGTGGTATTAGGGAGGTTGTCAATTATCTGAAATAGTTTCAATACTTTATTGCCTGTTGAATTGTCAGCCATCTTTTTGTTTGTGAGGTTTTCAAATATCTACATTCCATAAATACCATAGTGCCCCACATCTCCCCAATTTTTATACTCTAAAAGGACTGGTATGCCTTTTTACTAGTCTTTTTTGGTAGAAAGCCATGCCATGCCTACCAAAATGTCATGCCATGCCTACCAAAATGTCATGCCCGGTCGCATTTTTTTAAACGAGAAGTTATCATTAGTATAAAACTTTTCGCAATTAAAAAAAAAGAGGAGATAATGGGTTTATGAAAGTTTCTGAAAGTTTATCAGTTTATGAAAGCCTTTTGTCAAATTAGAGTGTAATAGTTTGTCGTATCTTCCCCAAGATGATGATAATCTGCCCTGTGCTTGTATCTATCTCTAAAAATGTTTCAATAAGACATTGACCGAGAGCTACAATTTTGATCCGACAAATTTTGCATTCCGAACTGCTTGAAAATACACAATTACACGCAAAAAACATATCAGCGTATAGGCGTTTGAAATATTCCTCCACTGGCCACAATGACCTTTCAATTTGTGATACAGTGAAGGAATATCTCATCAGAAAGACTTTAAAGTATAAAAAAAGATGATGAGGGCGATCCCTGAGGAACTCTCTAACGCAGGCTGAACGATCGTTGACAAATTTAACTATTATTCTCGCATGCTAGACTGTGCCTATTAAGCTCGTTATGACTAAAAACGAGGCCAGCTAACATTTTGCAGTCGAAACGGGTTATGGGGCAGTGGACCATCCTTGCTAGGTGCACATATGTTTGAGACAAATTTTTTCCCCGTGTTTTGTTTTAATTGTGCATAATCTGCTTAAATAGTGTAAGTAGCACCCTGACGCTTCCCGTCATTCAAAATGGAATTCTTAATTTCGAAATTTCCGTTCCTAGTTTCAAAAAACAAAACAATATTTATCACTGCATTTTACTCTTTGGAATATGCTCTTTGCAAAATAATGTCCGGTAGCCACATTGGTATTAAATTCAATATAATATCATACATATGTGCTTTTTATACGTTGTCGAAACAATACTTTTTGCTTACTGCCGCCAATACAGCACGCAAATACGCTCTAAGGAGTCAGCTAGCTGACCATATTATTTCCACTTCCTTTGTAGGGTCCTAATCCAGATTGACTACATGACAAATACGTTCAATATTTTGTATATTCGTTTTTGGTAGAAATATCTACGCTTCCCAGAGACCTTTTCCAAGTGCGTTAATAAATTGCGTTACATTTCTACGTAACCATTTGGCAGGTTGAAAATAAATAACAATTCAATGTAATAATTATTAAGTATCAAGAGCCTTAAAAACAAAAATCAGAAACTAAACAGAGAGAAAAAATAAAAATGAAATGAAAATTCAAATCGAAAAATATAAATTGGAATAAAATAATAAAATCAAAAATAGAATTATACATGTTTTCTGTAAACACTGAAGCGTCAGTTAATGACGCAGACACAATCGGAAACAAATGCACAATAACAACGAAATGCGTATGAAAAAAGTATTCGTCATACATAATGTATTCATAAATAACATTTATTTAGGGTAATTAAACTGGAGAGTTGATAATCGAATCATTGTAATTGAAAACAGATCTTTTAGCTCAATTTATTTTTAAATATTAAAATGACATAAAGATAAAGACAAATTATGTTTCCGCACAATGAACTCCATTTTTATAGATTCAAATAATGTACTGAAAAATAAAGAAAATATCTTTGTTTTTATTCTTTATTTTTTTTTTTTCATAATTGCTCTTATGTGCGGTTTTCATCAGCGAGTAAACACGAGACCCGATTCCGTAAGCTTAAATTATTAACAATGAAACACAAACTTACAACGTTTTGTTTCTTGATTAGATTTTTTGGTCCAATAAGCACGCAGGTGTATAATACCTTTGGTGTTGATATGTTTTATATCCTTTGCATCTTTTGGCTTCTAAGTATACAAATTTTCACTCTGATTTATAATTTATTTTTAGATTTATTAGAAACATATCCCATCGATCGGGTTTTTGTTTTCTGATAAATTCTTATATACTTTGTAAGATTTTGTTTCATGTAGAATATGAAATTTTCGTTAGAGTTGACTTCAGGGATTAAACATCAGAAAAAACGTGAAAGAGTTACATGTTTATTCGTACGGATAGTAGGGTCAAATTATGAACTAGTTACAAGTTTTCGAAAATGCTTCACGAATTGTTTCCTGTCCTTGTCTTCTTTATTGGTATCATAATCGATTATATGTTTCGAAAAACCATAACTACTTGCTTTTTTTTATGTTTGATATTTTAGCACTCAGATGTTCCTTAGAAACCCGTATGAAAAACGCGCGGTCAACGCTTGACGTTTAGGTGTCTGAAGATTTAGTGAGTCTGTGCCTTGTGGTAAATTTGATTGGCATTTTCGAACTTTGTGCATTCTACTTAGTTTTCATTTCATATTAATCATCTACTAAGAACAAATAGCGAAAAATTGTGATAGCGTTGCGTATGCAACTTCAGACATCTTGAGCTTTTATAACCAAATATCTAATGGAAATATTCCGCGCCAACCCAAGAAGGAGAGCGTTCTCAAAATATTGAACGCAAAGCTATTAAAATGTTTCCGATGATTTTCGTGTTTCATTGTAAAGGAGATGGACTGGAAAACCACTAAGAATATTATCGACGCATTCCTACTAGAAAATGTTAGCATATTCGAATTTTTGCTGCTCAATCATATGATTGAAAACTTAACTCCGTTTTTTAACAAACTCTCCGTTTGTCTTATTTATAAAAGGCAGTTCCAGTTCGGAATTGGTTCTCCCTATGACAGAGTTTTGGCAGTCTTAATTTTAGATTTCATATTAGTTTTGTTTTTTTTTTTTTGCTTTATCGTTAGTTATTTTTATGCGAAATTAATTTCTTGGTTAATTTTTCCTTTTTGTTTTGGTTTATTCGCTTCAAAAAATACAGTAGCTGTATTTTTATTTATTCTTACTTTTTCATTAATGAATACTCAATTATCTTTGGGAAATTCTAGTTAAGTGTTCTGCCAGATCACTTGATGTGATCGTCCTTACAACGACATCGCGTCAAAAGAACTCGAGCTCACTCTGTCAGTTGTAATGTTTAGATTCAGAATAAATTTAGCCCCCCATGAAATATTTAGCACAAAAAGAAATCTTTGACTCATTTTTCAGCATTATGCGTATGGAGGTCAAGCATATTTACGTTTCAATTTCATTCATAACTCGCAGACTGTCAAAAACTCCTTTCAAGGCCTTTGCTACACATGTATGCATACATAAACATATCATTAACATCGAAATCTTACGTTGCAGCTCTACATCCAAAATATTTCTTCCTTTCTTTCTTTGAAATCGGCCGGCACTTATACAAGCAAACCCACCAAGTTACAAAGCACCAAAAATGAGGAATGAAACAAAACTCACTTTGACATCAATTTGAAACTCTTATCGAAGTACTGCTCGATATTAAGTCGTTCGCAAGGTTGAATTTCAATCACTTTTTTAATGTAAAATTACACAATCGCGACGCTAACTCTGCACTGCGACATATGTAAAGTACTCAACAACGCGTGGCGCGAGAAAAGCACGTGTTTGGCGCGGAACAGAATACAAATGGAAGAGGACGTTGGTTTCAGTCACGTTACTTTGACAAAGATAGATCACTCAATTGTAAAATATTTCGCAAGTTCATCTGCTCCCCTTCAACTTCTGATTTGTGGGGTATATAGCACGATTATCGCGTTTATATATGACCAAAGACAGGTTTGTCGCGCGACCGAAAAATTTAACGAATGCCACCAAGTTGCAACTCTTAAAACTAATTTTGCGTGGAGGAGCACAGCCTGCAGCCACTACCGAAAAGACGTCGACGAACACCGTGATCGAATTCAAAACGGGTTCCATAAAACGCACCCAATCACCTTGCTCACTTGCATCACATTTCATTGACAGCAGTCGCAGCCCCTACGAATTCATGTCTCGCCTGAGGGATCCCCAACAGCCCCAACCAAGCACCAATTGTGCGCATACTTAGCCAACCTTGCGCGGTTCTCTTCAGCTCTGACCCGAAAGAGAAGGCAAGTTCAAATGAGTTTAGTTACCAGTGATAAGACGAACCCAACAATTGAGTCCAAGTCCAATGCTGTAGTGAGCAGTGGTAGATAACATTTTCCATATTTTCCCAGTGGTATTTGGAAAATACTATTTAATGATCCCTTCGTGAAACTGGCGACCACAGGTCACCGGTTAGGTGTTCCGGTTGACAGGGGAGGTGTTTACAGTTTACAAAAACATTGATCAGTCAGGCGTTAATCTTACTACCCAATATTTTTTTTCATTGTTCAGTCTGTTGGAAAATGACGTGCACCGAAGAAGGAAGAACTTTTACAAATTTATTCTAACATTATTATAAATTTCTTCAAACACTAATATACAACACGTTACTGAAGGAGGCAAATGAAATGGCGTTTAAAATGTCCAGCTGAAACTTTTCTCTCCATGTAGAAGTGTTTTCGTGTTGGAAAAACATTAATCCCTGAACTCGCATAGAATAAAATGTATGGTATTAAACAACAAATACCACCGCAAGGGCATTGAATGAATTCCAATAAAACATGGCACATCTCAAAAAAGATTTTTAGATTAGTTGGGGGTCTTTAATAATATGAGGATCAAGGCTATGGATGTCGTTCTGCAATTGAGTTCCGATCAATTTTCATACATCGAATCAGTTTCAGCATATTTTCGGCTACATTTTAGGAACACATTTACAACCTGTACAACATATTTTCAATGGGATATAACTTCGAGATTGGCTTCTATAGCACTATAGCAATCACTTCCTTCATGGATAAGTTGATGACAATTATCACGGCATTCGGCAAAGACAACGTAGGTATGTTCATTGCAACTTTCTCCACTAATCTAATTTCCTTGCATCACAAAATATGTTGTTTGTTCGATTACTCACTCTGAAAGCTTCCATGTCTGTTAATTTTAGGATCTGTGTTACGAGAATATTAGTGGAATTGCTTGGTAGACACTGGATAAGGTTTTGGAAATTGAAATATGCACGCCGAGTTCAGACACGATCATTGTCATCAACCAATCCAAGATTATCAGCTTTTAGGTATCAGGTATCGAATTATTATATCGGTTTCATGTGTTGATTGAGTGTATCACAAAATGGTTCGCTTCACACTTTTGAGCGATTGCGGGGAGTCTTTTTTCATCACTAATTGCGTTTCTTCTCCTAGTGTAATTTCAGCTGTAGCCTGAATTTTGCATTTGCTTATTTGGAAAGTACCAACGATCGAAAATTTATCTGTAATCTGCTACGTTTCCCTCGCCGACGTATTAACATTCCACGGTGTATTTTTTTAAGGCACTAGACCTATAGCTCAATTGATGCATATGTTACATTTCAATACGTTTATGAATCTAACTTTTGACCATCATTATCGAGAAAATATTTTTGTTTCTGTAAAGAGTTACAAAGATTCAAAGTTATGCCAAAAGTTGGTTATAAATGTTGATTATTACAGACAACAGCTAAGGTTAATCGGAAAATACTGACGGCAAATTCAATCCATGTTTTCATGTAAATGATTACATGAATGGATGTATCCTGCTTACAAGGAAGAACAAGCCTCCAGGCTTTCTCTGTCAGTGTTAGCTGAGCAGCTAAAATGTTGATGCCCTTCTCAAGGATTACTGAGGTAGAAAAGAAGAATATTCTATTAATTAACGGGAAATAACTAAAAAAACGTGTTTTCAAGCATGCCAGCGTTTTCGTTTCCACTGAGAAACCTGCACGAGTCGCAACTTGTAAGAGTGTGATTTCAATTTCTACCTATAGAGAGCGTGCACTGCAGATATATTTAATATATGAAAATGAAGTAGTACTAGTAACTAGTACGAGTAACTTTAACCCTCCGATAAACCGCAGAAAGCAGATATTCATGTACACTTAAAAGCAAGGTTGCAACAACGGTTGGGCAGGAAATTTGACAACACGCGTCTTATAATTATATGACACACATTGCTTTTTGGTAGTCCAACAATCTGTCTCAGAATGCCGACTAACAATAAACGCTTCAGTATCTGCAGGATAGAGATCAGAAGAAATGGTTATACCTTTGCCTGCTTGGAATACAGATAATTCAAGTAGGTGAATACTAAGGCTCTTGAGAGATACTGCGTTTATTTGGAGTTGCATTTTATTTATTTAGAATCGTTTTTCAAATTCTTTGTTCGGCTTCTGATGAATGCTTTCCGGGTTCCAAACATTTACTAGCATTGCTGGCGCTTCAAAGAATGTAGCGCCAAAGTACATCGGTCATGTACTTTTTTAAACTTTGTGAAGTTTAATCTTATTATCTGGATCTATTTTATTATTTCTTATATGTTTTCAATTTATACGTGTATTTAATTTATTTGTATTAAATAAATAAATAACAACTATTAGTGCATTTAACTAGTGAATGAATATAGTATTCGTAAATTTTTTTGATCAAGCATTTATTGGTTACATGAATCAACAACGTAATGCCAAAATTGATAAGTTCAACCCATTTACCACTGATTGTAACCATTTCTCTAAATCGGGCGTAATCCCCGACATATTCTTTCTATTTTTGTAAACAATAAAGATTTCTACTTGCGCGATATACAATTAGCTTTTTGTATTTTTTTTGTCATTTTCAAAACAAATAAACTGCAAACGGACGATGTTTTGGATCATCAAACAATAAAATGGCCCTTAAGATTGGAAAAACACCGGGTCCTAATCAAAAATTTGCCTAAAAGGAGGTAAAGTTGGCGAATAATAAATAAGGATTCCTAATAAGAAACCGATTTTCCACCATTTTTTGCTCATTAAATTCGTAGAATATTATAAATGAAAGCATAGAAAGCATCAACATATAATCAGAAGATTCGCTACAATCGAATTGGAATAAATAAATATATAAATTAACGACATACACGCCAAATAGCTGATTTGTCTGCAAACTATGTCTATCGAATCACTGTTAACTACGGATTAAGAATCTAACTAAACACTTACAAAATATGACTCAGTTCAAGAGAATAAATTAGTTCACCACATGCTCTTCTACTAATCACTTTGATTATTCCACAGACACTTTAAGAAAAATATACTTCAATTGCTTTTAATGCATGATACCAATTCAAGGATATAACAAACAGGGAACATTTTAACGTCGAAAGTCACAAAGTGCTATTCATCACAACAGAATTCACGCTGAACGTTGAGTCGTACGTAACACACAAAAGGACTCGCACAAGATTCTTGATGCTGCTGATGAAACAAGCAAGGTAGCAAGGTGCACATAATAATGTAAAACAGTTTGAAAGTGACATTGACTTGAAATGACCATGAGGATTTTTTTACGATTGCCTATTTACACTGGGTATTGCATCATCAATTTGTTCTTCGATTCTCGATCAACAGAATGCAAAGGACGCAACTTTGTGTTAACAAGATGCATGTAATTGTCGGTATAACAGCGTAGAAAAACATCTACGAATCAAATAAATGATGATTCGTCCATTTGTTGAAATAAGGACACAAAATAGTTGCTAGAACTTTCATATCAGTATTCTCGGTCGTTTTGATGTAGGAATTAATTGAAATTCAAATTACAAATTCCACGCATTGGTAAGATTGAGGCGAGTTTACGACTGGTCGTCGTGACAAATTTGGAACTACCCTTATCGACAGTGATGCGGGTAGTAATAAAAACAAATTGTATTCAGATGGGCAAATAGTAGATAAAATGATATGGAAAACTGGTGCTCATTATGTTTTGCGGCTACATCCATCAAGAAAGATCGGACAATGTCTACTACTACTATTTTCGAGAGTATGCTGGCTTTAAGCGAAGTAAATGGCGATGTCTAAACCTTATGAAATATGCTAGGCGACAAAAAGATTCATCCTGGTTTGCCATGAGAAAAAGTTGGCAAAAAAAGATAGGTTAAGTAAGGAACACGATTGCAAGCCAAGTTTGGGGTCTTTGAAAGTGTTACCAACTCTCATTTTGTACTAAATAACATAAATTTTACATTTCCAAGATAGATCCCCAGTTTAAGTGGGTATCTTGCCCCATCCAATAGTAAGAAACCCTTCATATTGTAATGGATTAAAGCACAGACTTTATTTTGCTAAAGAGCCTTCTAAGTATGACAGTCTTTGGAGAAAATTTGGCCTGAAACATATCTTAAATGTTGTATCAAAAAAAAAAACTTTTAAAATTCTTCGATAATAGTCAATGAAAAGTTTTCCAATCGTTGAATCTCAATTCCAATGAAAACATTTGTCATCTTTTAGATTTTTCAATGACCGGAAGAGACTCTCAGCCTGGATCACCTGGATTTGCAGTTTCTTTCACATTGGTCATAATAGAAACAGTGGTGCCTTACCACTATATTTTTATTTTTGCATGCACACTACATTATATACATGCATATTTTTTCCATTCTACGAAAACAGAAACACGGACAGATGGAATTTGTATATGCAAAATTAGAAAAAGAAATAGAAAGAAATTGTAATAAGAACAAATTTTCCCTTCTACCAACTAGACGAAACGGCCATCCTGACCAGTTGAATGCTGCTGCCAGCTCAGAAAGGACTCAAATCAAATACTGAAATACCTGCCGACTTTTTTAAATTGTGTAAACTTTTTCATATAACTTTCTGATACATTTATATAATTTTTTGGCCTTTTAGTTCGGGGAAAGCTTTGAATTTATTTATTCTGAAGATTTGTATTAGAAAGAATTTTCTCTTAACTGAAATGGCATGTGAGATACAGGTAAAATAGTTTCAAGTTAGATATAAATGTTCACTTTTTTTACTCACCGTATAGTGTGTTAATGTATGTTTAAATTCCAATGTCTGTCAAATGAGATTTTGGCAAAAACTTGTACTGACACGCACTTTCATCATTTCAATCTTATTTAATGAGAGACCTTACCAATTTGAAGTTAAAGACTACTGCCCACACTGCTTAATAGTGTTTATTAACTTCGCAGTATACACATACTCGCATTTGTTATCAACATACATTAAACGAAAATATTCACAATCTCACAGTGTGCCCTGCTCCGAAATAGATGAAGATAACCTCTTAATTTCCAATGGGTTTTCGTGGTGCTTGTTTATAAGAAAAGTTCACACATATGGAGAGATTGTAAGTAACTACGCGACCACTACGTCCGTGAACACGCACTTCGCGCTCTTAAGTTGCTCACATGTGTTGACTTTTAACATGTGGTGATCGGAATTATTGTAAACATTTATAGGGTCCAACAATTATTGCTGTAAACGGCCTATTTTCTTATAAGGAGACCGGTGACTTTCTTCAGTAAAGTGTTTCGTTTCAGAAAGAAAGTGTCAAGATTTGGTCCTAAAGCGTGAACGGCAGTTGGCTACAAAGTAAACATGAGTTCTTCAAGTAAGTAGAAGTCTTCATTTACCTTGGACAATATTTTATTCGCGTTGGAAAATATTCCGCTTCATTATAAGCATTTAACATTGGTTTAGCAAACCATCGGAATAAGCATGTGGTTCTGCGAAAACAAATACTATTGTGATAAACCTAATTGGCAAGACATCACGAACACATGGCAAATTCCGTACTAGCTATAGTATGAATGTGAAATGAGTGAAATGAATCAAAATAATACACAACTAGAGTTTCAAATAAATTTTTGAAGAAGCGAAGTATATTAGCTGGTTAAGTACTTTCACCAAAACGAGAAGGCGGAGTTACCGTCAATAAAGTAATCCCACCGGATTGTGCGCATGCATTTGAACAAACTATTTTACCACGGCAAATCGAAATATCCCATTTCATAAAGTTATTTAGAAGAGATGACCAAACACGTTATGGATGACTTTTTGGTGTTAATTCTACTTTGCCAGCAGTTAAGGTATTAAAAGTTGGCCAAAACACTAACTCAAATAAGGAACGACCTTAAAATCAGCGTGGAGCTTTGAGAGTGCTCTAACTTCATACTTAAAAATATTATATTCAAATAATTGATTTCAAGTCTTTTCTCTATAATTACATTTGGTCGTCGTCCTCAAGCATCTGCAACCCACCACGAGCCTTACCTCCAATTTTTTCAATGCGATGCGGGCAAGAAAATCGATGTCTGCTGCCAGCAAAAAATAACCATATGAAGGACGTCCTATAAAAAAATTGTTCATTTTTTGTATTTTTATCTTATTTTACTAAAATTTATATAACGGAGTCAGTTATCGACTGTGATGTACTTGGGTATGCGAAATCAAAATAATGAATTTTTACTTATTCGTCATCAAAAATCTTTTTTGTGGGTGGAAACAATTACAAACACATGTTATGTTCAAGACCATAAGAAAATGCGGTTGAAAGTTCATGCGGTTGGCATGAAAAGGTCTCTAAATACAGGACTGTCTATTCAAATGAGCTATGTCCAAGAGAACTTTTAATTGGTTATTATGTATTTGCAAATACAGACTTTAATACTATGCACATTGAAGCAAGAAACACTTTGGTGTAAATTTGAATTTGCTGAACTTCATACTATAGCAAATGTAAAAAATGACAATTTAGCAAAGAGTACCTTCTGTTTTCGCATCTTAAAAAAAGCACCAAAAAGAACATGTTATTGGAAAGTAGAAAATTTCCTTAAAAAATGGTCATTGATATGATTTTGAATTTGACACCAAAAATATAATTGGATCCTGACTTGCATCACAGTATTCTACCACCTTAAGCATTGGATATATGATCATATCAACAAGAAAAAACCATCAGAGAAAGCCTGTTTAAAGACTTTGGTTCGTTATTCACCGAATAGCTTCTAAAGCAGTGTTTTTCATCATGCCTTGTGTTTGCGTTTATTGTTGAAGGAGGTTTAAACAATATTTTCAGTGGTGACCGTTCAATCCACTTGAGTAAAGGAGCTCGTGTGTTAAGTTAATGTTGGAATTTTAAGAACATTCAGATTTGAAATAACAAAAGCCTTGCGACTTTTAGAAACAAGTTTTTTAAGCGAACGTATGTATGTAGCCAAATTTTTTGATATAAACTTCTATTTCCATAGTATCAAAAAAGCATCAGTCTCCACGTAGAATGCTTAGCTTTCCATGCCTTCCGAATACTTCGTAGCAGTTTTTTTGGTTTATTAAGTAGTTGTTGTTCTGGTTTCCTTTTCAAGCCACCCAAAGACTGTTTGCAGAATGGATAATATTTCATCTAACTGGTAAACTTATCATTATATGTTATTCCGAGTATTCTCTGATGTTAAATGCATGGAGGTCTTCTCCCAATCTTTCCATTTTTATCGTTTTCTCACAGAAAACGCATTTTTTTTACAGAAATATGTCAATTTCCCAAGTAACATATCTGGACCTCTGTTTAAATTTTTTTTCTAAAATGCCAAGGCTTTTGTTGAGATTTTCGATTTACTTAGTACATCACAACTACGGATAATAAAAATCCAAACAAGAGTCTTGTGATTTCAGTAAAAAAATTAACACTGAGAGTGTTAATTATTGAAGTCTTATATAAAAATGAACAAAAAAAAATAACATCGAATCATCAAGAAAATGCTCATTTCTGCTACTTTCTCATAATTCTCTCAAGCGATTCTTTTTGCATTTTCTTTTGATGAGTTTAAAATCTCTATCTCATCTTTCTTGAAGTGCCTCTACTTGAATTAATAATTTGTCGATATTGTGAAGAGATTTTTCATGAAACCCACGCACCTGCATTAAGAAAATTTTGGACGCTATGTGCATTTGCTGTTTTTTTTTTCTAGAAGTTACCGCTTATCTTTCGGTTTCTTTTTATTTCCTGGAGTAACAATTTTCCGTTTTTTGTTGTTGAGGGTACTATTAATCTTAACAAATATATGTGCTGTAGCATTTTAAGACGGGATCATAAATTCGCCTTTTATTTTTAGTTAAAATTTGCTCGTATTTAAGCTCGCCTTAAGCAATTTTTCATACGAAAGGAAAGGAAAATTACGCATAAGACTTTAAAAAATGTGAAAATTAAGCAGTGTACAGCAAATACTTCAAAATCACATTCCAATCTCTTGTGAGAACCTGTGCCAGACGAATTTACGCCCATAACAATGAAAATACGCAAATTCTCTTTGATTTCTTCAAAGATTCCTTTCAAAAAATTATTTTAAAGTGCTATATACAAATGGTTGATTTACTCAGTGTCTTTACTAACTGAAAGTGCAAGTTGTAGTCCTGATGTAGAACGATCATGTCGGGAAGCAGTGTTATAGAATATTGATATTCCTTACAACCTTTTCCACATGTTTTTGCATGTTCTAAATGAACACTTTCGATTCACGTTACACCTCATGAAATAATTTCCCTACCTAAAGCCAACCAGAAATTATGGAAATAGCCTCTTCTGATCGAAATCGAAAGATTAATCTTTTTATATGAATATTACTCTTTGAGCAACTCATATATAAGTTTGAAATCGCAGTCAATTTTGGCTAGAACATTCGTTGCAAAATCTACAAAATGTTGAAATAACACCTGTTTAACAAACAGTGCTCACAATCAAGCTCAATTACAGCGTATAAAAAATAGCTTACCAGCATTTTGCTAACGGGAAGTTCCATCGTTTCTTGACCGAAATCCAGATCTGCCAATTGGAGCGCCAACAAAGACGTCAATTCTGAAAAAGGAGAGTTTCAGCTGAAAAAATATACTAATTATTTACCAATATCCACAGGTGTCCAATCAAATAAAAACATTTAATCATACGTTACCGTGGTCTATCACGATTTCAGTGAAGCATAAAGCTATAAACTTACGCAAATAGTAATTGTCGTCTGTTTTGATGTGCTTTCATCTGGAAATGATAACCGATTACATATTCAAATCCAACAGCTCCAATAAACCTATATGTAAAGTTAAAGTTAAAAAGTTAAAGCAGAAAGCGTCAACCTTCAAATTATTTAAATCTAAACCATACCAGAAACTCCTGTTAAAAATTTCATCTTCAAGGATTATTTCTTTAAGGATGAATAATTGTTTTGAGTGTGAACGGATATAAATTCTCAAAAAAATTCATTTGCGAGTGATGGTTGCATGCGTAATATGTTCGAAAAATGCGCAAACGTCATAAAACAAAATGTGTTACATTTCTGAGTCCTTACAAAGTCCTGTTCTTGCAAATCCACACACAATTATATCTACTCTCTATCCAATAATTGCGGAAACGATCATAAAGCACTGTTGTTTCAGCGTTGAATATGGGTTTTGTTTGTAGTGTGGAGGCACCATATAATACACAGGAAGGTTCAGGTCATTCATTTGTGAAATCCGATAAACGAAGATTCACGTTTCAATAAAGACCAGGGATTGATCAATAAATGTAGATAGTAGATATATACATCCGGTATTATCATCTACAGGTCTGTATAAATCGAGCAGCTCCGTCCCGTAGGAATCTGCTTGGAACTAACGGCATAACTATAACATAATTCAAACAGACTGTACTTTTTGAAAAGATCGCGTAAAGATCCACAAAGTCGGCTTGCATATCGTCAAAGGTAGTTCGTAGCTAACCCATCTTTTAACAACATTAAAGAAAAATTTGTTCATCTCCAGTCGCTATAAAGGACCCCTTTTTGGTGAATTTATACGTACCAAACTAATTTTGTTTAAGTAAAACCAATATTGAAAATTGACTATTATTAACGTTTACGCAGTATACAAAAAGGTGATCTTGATTTAAGTTTGGCCTTGAACATCACACAGCAGGCACACAATAATCTAAATCTTTTCAATAATACACCTTCACTCTTTCATGTAAAAAAATACAAAAAATGCAATTAAACGACATTACTAATACGTAGAGATTTTTCTTCGATCCTTTTGACTTCTTCCTGTTTCACAACAGCCATATGTCGATGAATTGACTATCTTTAATTTCGTGTCAAGTTTCCAAAAACAGAAAAGTTACAAAGGTCGCAAGGAAACGACTACCCCATGTATCATAATCAAATTCTTTTGAAAAAACGAAGTAATATTTTGAAATAACGATATGAATAAATCATATAACATTGAATAACATTAATTTCAGTCGGAGGCTATAAGTTGGGAAAGTCCATTATTGAGGGTAAAACAAAAATTGTTTATGATCTTCCCGACCATCCAAATTTATGTTTGATATTGAGTAAGGATCGCATTACTGCTGGCGATGGTGTTAAGGCGCATGATTTAGTAGGAAAGTCGGAAATTTCCAACAAAACAAACGGAAAAGTGTTCGAGTTATTAAATTTAACAGGTTCGTTGAGAGAAATCATTGAGATTTTTAACCTTATTTTAAGAAGTTTTGTGGAATAAATGAAACTTAAAATTAAACCCGCAGGAATTCAAACAGCGTACGTTAAGCAAGCGGCAGATAATGCGTTTGTTGGAAAAAAATGTGCGATGATTCCCATTGAATGGGTAACTAGACGTTTAGCTACAGGGTCGTTTTTAAAACGAAATATTGGTGTCCCGGAAGGTTATCGGTAAGGATATCATTATGATTTTTCATTGTTGCCCAAACTAACAATTGGAAATCGAATTTGATGCATTGTTTTGGAAGTCTTATTAGTGTTGTTCGATATTTTGAAACATATTTTGACCAAGTAGAACTAATAAATATATTAGTTGTTTATTTTAGTCAATTCACTTTCTTCAATCTTATAAACAACAGAATAGAACATACAAATATGAATTTACAAATAATAGAATAGGAAATTAATTTCTCGTAATCAACAGATTTGCACCACCAAAACAGGAGACTTTCTTCAAGGATGACGCAAACCATGACCCCCAATGGTCTGACGAACAAATCTTATCAGCGAAATTTACATTCAACGGGCGATTAATTGGTAAGGGATTGAGGATGTTATTTAAAAGTTGCAGCTATTTTGTTTTGTTAACAATAACAACATAACAACTCGGTAATAAAACTGATGAAAATAATAGGAAAATAACATTATCTTGTACGTGATGTACTGTTTCCAAGTGCCCAAGTGATAATTTTCGATTGACGGGATGATAGAGGTCGAAAACATGAAAACATGAAATGCATTCACGAGACTTTGATATGAAGTTTGTATTGCATCAACCCACCTAAATAAAAATCAAACAAAAGCATCTCAATTTAGATGTAACATTTATATGTGATTTGAAGTACAGAAGATAAGAACAAATAATTTCGATTCATTCCAATTGCAGTTTTTGTTCAACGAATGAAATATGTACTGTATAAAGATTAGCTTCAATAATTTTGGTCGTTTCTAAAAAGAAAATATTTTTTCTTAACATTCATGTTGATTTCAGAATAACTTATAATATATTTTCCTTTTAATGCATGTTTTAATAAATTATTAGTTTATCCTTCGTACATTTCACTCGGACAAGTATTTACAAATTAGACAATTTTCAAGTCTTTTATTTCTTGTGGACGACTATTTGATATTTCGTTTTCGTAATTGGGAAATATTAAAGCGGCTTGATGTCTCTTCTAGTTAGTTTTCCTTTTCTTTTTCTTTTATGTTCGCACATGTCGTTCCCAATAATGTCTTATCTTTTCTAATAGTTTGGTAACCAGGAATGCAATGTGAAAAAATTCTCCTTTGTTATATGCCTCCGGGATAATGAAAAGTTCGGCTGCTTCCTTCACAACAAATTCACTCAGTGGTATTGACGCCAGTCTTGTTTTATTTCGTTCTTAATGTGTTGCCACGTGCCTTTTGTTTCCTTGGGCAAATTTACTCGTTAATGACAAATTCGACTCCGAAGCCTGTTATTTTCAAATAGAACGGTGCCAGTCATGAAAACCCACAATAGTTCTATTTTTGAATATGCTTCTATATTGTTAACAATTTTATGATGCAATTTCACCGAAAATGTTGTTTTAGCCTTAACAGACATAAAGTTTTGTTCGTCGCGTGCCGTTCGAACTAATGGGTCCCTGAAGAGTAAATTTTGTTTTAAGATTCCCATCCTTTCTTTTACCCAAAGTCAAAAAGTTCCATGAAGAGCTGTTGTACTGTCTACTACAGTCTAATAAGCATCATTTTCAGAATCCTATCGAGGATCCTACAAGTTTTCAAGACATTCCCATCTTGATTACGAAACGAATCATCATGCTGACATTCTTCATTGTTAGGAGATTCAAAACACCACCCAAAACACCAAATACTCCCCTACTGTCCGTTTGTTTTGTGTGTGACTAAAATCTTACAAAATTAAAAAAAATCTATTTGACACTCTTCGTAACAAATTTACCACTAATTCCTTTAGTAGTTTCTTTATTTTTTTATTTGAGTTTTCAAGGAAAAGCATTTACAAAATGTGCATTTTCTCTTCATTAGAGTTTTTATTTTCATTTCAGGATCCGATGAAATTGAAATTATGAAAAAGACGTCTATTTTAGTGTTTGAAATTTTGGAGAAAGCCTGGGCTACAAAACAATGTGCTTTAATTGATATGAAAATCGAGTTCGGCATTGACTCAGATGGTAACTAAGCAGACTATTTAAAATTATCTAATCATAAATTACTTGGCAATGTAGGAAATATTCTTGTTGCCGATGTCATTGATTCAGACTCGTGGAGATTATGGCCGTCGGGCGATAAAAGGCTCATGGTGGATAAACAGGTGTACAGAAACCTCACGACCGTAACTCAAAGTGACTTAGACACGGTAAAAAGGAACTTTACTTGGGTATACGAGCAATTGGAAACGATTGTACCCAAAAATGATAGCCTCGTTGTCATTCTAATGGGCAGCGCATCAGATAGAGATCATTGTGAGAAGATAGCGAAAAACTGTTCAGATTTGGGATTAAATGTAGAGTTAAGAGTGACATCCGCTCATAAGAGTACTGAGGATACTTTGCGAATTATGTATGAATATGAAAGTGTTGCAACTAAATTAATTTTCATCGCTGTTGCAGGCCGATCGAATGGGTTAGGACCTGTTCTCTCGGGCAACACCGCATATCCTGTTATCAACTGTCCACCAACCAAACCAGATAATGTATCTATAGATATTTGGTCAAGTTTAAATTTGCCATCAGGATTGGGTTGCCCGACAGTGTTATATCCCGAAGCTGCCGCTTTGCATGCTGCACAAATTTTGGGGATTGGAAACTATCTTATTTGGAGCAAGCTCGCTGTGAAGCAGCTCAATAACATAGTTAGTTTAAAGAAAGCTGACAAAGAAATGCGAGGGGTACGAAAGGGATTATAAGGAGAATTTCCAAACAAATAAAGTACCCCAACGAGGTGAAAAGAAAACTTTGGTAGGCAAAGGAGTATGTAATGCCAACACACATGTTACTTCGTATTGAAGTATATTCGAATATATCAACATAGCAACCATGTTTCAACGTTTTATAGGTCAACTTGCTTTTTAGCCACATCATTTTGCACACATTTAAAGCAATAGTTAACATAAATTGAAATATCACATTTGAAAACATTATATACTATGAAGTTATTAGATTAATTCTTGGAAACTTCCTGGTTCACATTAAAAACAACTTAAACATAGTAAACTTGGATGAAAGAGGAGAAAAAATAAAAGAATCATTCATAAATTGTTTTTAATTTCAATAAGAAATTTAAAGGCAGACTGATCTCATCTATGTTGAAACTCAAACAATCCATCGTATAAGCGTTACTTTTTTAATATGACGAATAGAGAATATCGCCTGTTAATGCAAGCAAAATTTGCAAAATAATATTTGCAAAATAATAAATTTTAATTATGAACACCAATATTCACAACACTGCGCTGATATTCATCCCCCGCACGACATCCTTCCAGCGAACCATCATTCGAAGGAGCACGCTTCCATCGGTTCCTCAGTCTTGCAGTTGTTCTGGAAGCTCATTTTTGGAATGTGCATTCGCGAATATTGTTTTCATGTTATCCATGAAAGTCTAAGTCATCCATGTGAAAGTGAAATTCGCAGTTGATCGTGTCAGCTATAATCGAGGTTGGGGATATTGAGAGTAAAATATTTGCTCATAAGACTTTTACACAGGATCGTTATCCATGAAGCATCGCTTAACCTCATTTTCCACGATTTAAAAAATCCGAATATACCCAAAATAAAAGAATTACATTAATATTTTCCGGGAGGAGTTGCGATATCCGGCGGATTTGGTCGTTTTAATATCGTCGAATTTTGGGAGACACTTTCGGTATCAGAAATATTGAAGTTCATGTGATAAATAGAATCATCACTATGGGAACCTTATCTGATGCAATAGTGAAATATATTTACAATACTTAGGTAAACCAAATGAAGATAATATTGAAATTTTGATAACGTTTGTTTTTTATTCAAAAAAGCAACGAGTTTCCGTTTTGATCAACATAATTTTTACAAAATTTATAAAATACTGAAAAATTCCAATAATTTCCAAATAACAGTCGTTTTATAACAAGTACAAAATAATAAATAGGCGCGAAATTCTCCAGAACATTAAATAATAATTAACTTACGATAACAACGACTTCATGTTATTTTGATAAGCCTTCCAACTCCAAAATTTCTTTCGCACATTTTTTGGTTAAAACTTCGACCGATGTAGGCGACGTTATGACGACATCATCTTCAATGCGCATTCCAATTCCTCGAAATTCTTCTGGCACATCCATTCTATCAGCGGCAATGTATATTCCTATGGGCAAATGTAAGAATGAAACTTGGAAAGTGATTTCTTACTACAAATTTTTAACAATATTTACCCGGTTCAACAGTGCACACCATACCAGGTAGAAGAGGGATACTTCTTGATACCAAAGGCGTATCATGCACGTCCATTCCGAGATAGTGTGAGACGTGATGTGGGCAAAAACTGTAAGCAACCTGAAGTTGAATGTAAGGTTTTAAATTTTGCCAAGTAGTATTTCAATGTTTAACATAGCAAAAGTATTGATTCCCTGGACCTAACAACTTCTTCCCACCGATTTGGAGTCTTCCTACCCATTATTTCTTGGATTTTCCGATAACTTTTGTCTCTAATGCGTGGGGCAGCAGGTATACGATATTGAATCTTTATTTTTATATTACCCTGCCATAATGGATTGTATTCAGATCAGGAATTCGAGCTTACCAACCATAGTTCATTCAGCTGTCCAGTAGCGCTCTCGAAGTGTGCACGAGCATTGTTGTGCGTTAAAATAAATCATTTGCGAATAAATGACGCAAAAAGTACCACGTTTGGTTCTAGGCTTTACTGACTTTAATCATTATGTCTAATACACGTACCTTATTATCGCAAAGAAACGATATGCAAGTTAAGAAGGATGGGAATCGTAGCTCCCATTCAAAGCCGCATTTACTGAATTTTCTGCATTGGCAGTATTCGCAGTAATCAACCATTTACATTGTTTTGTGGGTTCGATATTATATCATATATAGCGTATATACTAGGAAGTCTCTCTTTCTTCATAGGGAAAATTTAAGCACAAGATTGGAGGTTGAGGTGATTCACCGAAAATATTTTTGAAAATGTTTAAATAAATGACGAAAAATGATCGTCTTCTGCTTTATTACCCGCAAAAGTGAACGCTGGAAACAGATCAGAACATGCCTTCGAACCCCTGATTGTAATCGATAACAGAGGAATGCTAGCTGGCAATATATCAGAAAACATATCGAATCTTAGTCAGTCAGCCATGGCCGATGCGGTCGCATTGCACTGTTTCGGCTGCTAACACGTTAATAATTATATATTTATACCAATGACTGGCGAAAATAGAGAGCATAAATCCCCATAAATATTAGCGATCAATGTTCGGGGTTATAATCGATAAACAAATAACATATGAACATATTGATTGAATTTTGCAACAGATCGATAGAGATGAAAAGAGCTTTTGTTCCCAAGTCAACGTAAGCAACTGTCGATACAGGGTGGAATTGCGCTAAACATAACTAAAATCTTGTCAGACAAAGTTATAATTTACCCATAACTAAAGCATACTTTGTGCTTCCACTCTGTAATTGTATTTTCCAGCATAGTCGCTGAACGTTTAATGGAAAATGAGTGGCAGAATTTGAACGGAATAAGAATAAGCGCCACTACAAAAGTCTGGTATTATTTTGAAAGGAACATCAATAATTGTTTGAAAATTTACAAACTTTCGATTTTTTTCATCATTTTACGCCCTTTATGTCGGAATGAATAGAAAATTTAAGTTAGTAACTAAAGGTTATAGTAAACAAGAGCAGTGGAAGCCACTGCTCAATATGACCACAAGGAAATGAATTGGCACAAAAATAGAAATCAGTATACCCTTAAAAATAAATTCATTGGTGTCACTTACTTTTGCGAGGTCCAATGATCGTAAGTTCTTCGGTATCAGTCCGATTTCTTGTAGATATTTACCCAACCGAATACACATTGTATCGAACAAATCATCAAGAGTTCGTCCACCTTCCATAAGAAGCGCATCTATTGGGAGAAATTAACAAACGATATATAGTCCTAAAACCATTCACATTCCACATCGCCTTCAACACACTTATTAATTCCTTTTGTAATGTCAGTAGAACTTCATATAACAACTTTTGAATTGTAGAAAAATGCCCGTTGGCAGGCCAAGTTCTAGTTATATCACTCGAATATCCACCATATTCGCAGCCTATGTATGATGTTAGAAATTGATCGTTATGGTGCTGCTTAAAATTTTCCAAAAGTAGACAAACCTGCATCCATCAAAATCATTTCGCCACCTCGTACAATCTGGTTATTGTTTATATAATGAATTGTCGTCGCATTTCTCCCAGCTGCTACTACTGGCGGGTAGGCGAGGAAACTTGCATTTCGCATTCTACAGTTGTAATCCACACGGGCAAATATATGATGCTCGGAATCGCCAGGACGGGTATCTGCGATCGTTTGGTTAATGGCTTCTGATGCAATCTCACATGTTGTGCGCATTAAATTCACTTCAGCGGCCGATTTAATAACGCGAAGCTTATGGATGAACGATGTTGGTGATTCCGTTGTGCTAGGAGTTAACGTGCAACTTGCAGTTTCCACTATTCTCGTCACATTTTTTTGGTCAGATGAACCTTTATCATACCACATTGTTATTGGAGTCTCAGTCCGTAAATATCTAAACGATTCAAGATAAAAAGCGTATTGATTTCACAGGTGTTACAAATAACTGAACATGACGTAAGAAAAGTGAAAAAATACAATTCAAAAAAAAAATTTCTTTTAAGGTTCCAAAAAATTTCAGTATTGTGGTCGTTATAAGACGTTTCCTCTCTGGACTCGATGAAGGCTTGTTATAGATCAAAAACTCGAAGCTTTTCGTGATAAATTGCAAGCTCATCAAATTTTTCAGCCACTATTGTGGGCCTAGACAGTTTATTCTTTTCGTTCTTAGCTTTCATGGTACGCGTTCTTTCAGTCTAATTTGTTGCATTTTCCTTCCAGTTGCGAATATTAACATTCTAATATTAACATTATGATTACGCTTACCCACTCCGCAAAACAAATGATCTGTTTTATACTATATTTGTAGTACTTTTGCTTAAAATGCCATTCGAAGATTATGCGGCACCGAAATGGAACCAACCTTCCGATACGACCATGCCCATACCAACTTGTACGTTACGGCTCCACTAAATTTGTTAGCAGCATCAATAACTCAGGAATCACTTCGTGAGCCGTGGATTGCTTTATATACAACTTTTAAATTATCAATATAACATTTTCCTTCGGGTTGTGATTGGACATTAAAAAGTTAATTGCCCTTGCAATTCAAGCACCAACCATAGAATCACATGGCCATAGAATTAAATATTTCAGTTATGTGTTTATGCTTGAATCAAATGGTATAAATAGATTTGGTTCTTTCAACTGGGGGAAATAACGCAGCTCAATCTAATCTTCTCACAAGAAACTAAAACTTCATATTTGAATTTAAGAATTATTCGTATTTAATTACTTGGAACATTTACTAATCAATAAAAATTATTTGTTCAAGATAAATTGCAGTTGCAGTGATAGATAATAATTGACGCACCGCACAATTTTTTATTGTCTATGACCACCTAGTTATACATAAATCAAGAATGACATCTCGCATTAAATGTCTGGATTGGAGATAATAGCATAAATGAGGATAGCAAATACATTGATCCGAAAGTCTTAATAATGCTAAAGTGTACGGAAATGAGTTTAAAAGTCCGCACTTACCTTTGTATAAAGTTTTCTAGTTCTTCCATGTTGTAAGCTTCATCTACACCGAAGTATTCCACTGAATTCTCAACACCAGTCCTAGCTCCATCCCATAACTCGGCGTTCTTGTCTTTCGGCCGCATAAACAATATAGACTTTGGCTGTGATTTTTCGTTGATCATCAGTAAAAGTACTGAATCGGGTTCCACACACCCCGTCAGGTACATGAAGTCTGAATTTTGTCGGAAGACATAGGGTATCTTATCGCTCATATATTTCTTCGTTGCCGACGGTATCACGATCTACAAGGATAGTCCTATTAGGCTCGATCACTACCTCTAATCTAACAAAAGAAACCATATGATTTTTCAAAGATTTCGATTGACTGAGTGCGAATTTTTGAATATTCAATGCTAAATTGTTCCTGCGAGATTTAATTTCGTCAAGATTAATTCCAGGGGTGATTTCGCCTGGTGCCAGCAGATGAGAATGCGTCCAAGCAGTGGGTTGCCCATAATTGTCGGATTGATTTAATTTACGCGCCTTTAACTTGATAGCAGTTGTGGAACTTCCTGCGGCGCTTGTGGTCATGCACTTATGAGTGAATGTGTAACCTGAAATCATAATATTTACATCGACATATTTATCGACTGCTATCGGTTTGATTTACACAATGACTCGGGTCGGTTTATATATTTAAACAATTTAGGCACAATAACTATGTTTTTGTTCCGTACAGCAAACATATTTCCTAATAACTAGACTTTCTAAAATAATCTTCGAAAAGGAACAGAGTTGAACGGAGAAGCGGTCTGTCAAAAACGGTTGATTTGACGTGCTTTATCGTGAATTGATTGGGTAGCGGTGCTGAATGCTCAGAGTTGGCAGTTGGTTGAGAGGTGTCAAACAGGCGGAATGCAGTTTTCATAGAACTGAAGAATGCTTGTGGGAATGTAAACAGTTGCGGTAAGGTTCAAGTTGGAAGATACTTCTTATCAGTTTGTCCGCTTGTTATCTCCGTATTGCCGTGTCGAACGAATTCAAGTCGCTATTTCATTTTCGACACAAGAGAAGTGATACTTGGAAACCAAAGAAAAGGCTGTTGAGATGTCTATTTACAAGGACTTGCCGGAGGTAAAATAAAAAATTAATGAGGCTATTGCAGTTGTCTATTGATTGTGTTTACTTTAAGGAACACCCGAGGAAACTCATTCCAGAGTTGTGCAGACAATTTTATCATCTTGGTTGGGTCACGGGTACTGGTGGTGGTATTAGCATTAAACTAGAGTAAGTTGAATCGTAGTGATCTATGATATTCTGCTTCGTGCTTAAGATTATGTGCCGATGCCATGAATAGTCACAAAAAAGGGAGTGTACACTGCATGTTTGAAAATGACAATTTGAATGGTTGCAAAAGTAAAGGGCGGTTCGAAAATAGGACTTTCTGAAACCGAAACGTATATGTCTTGAATTAGAGCCACATTTCTCTTGACAACAACTCTCTCTCGTTAACAATCAAAAGCAAACCAATAATTTTGCCTGATGGATTTCCTGTTTCCGTAGCACTTTCTTACTTAAACTAACAAACAGCATTGCAATCGCAAGCGCTAGATTTTGATACTTGTTGATTTAAATCACAAGAACCCATGTCTATTCAAACCAGATCATAAATTTATACACTAAAGAATTCTGCACTAAAAATCCTAAATCCAAATCAATTTTTTTATACATGCGCCGAGTCCTTTTTTCTTCAATATATATATATATATATATCATAGACCTATATATATCTATCATGATGAAAGCATTCTTATACATGTTTATCGCAATACAAGGATAATTTCTTAAATCTGAAAGAAGAGACTGTAGGACTGTATCAATGTCACAAAAACAGGAACAACAGCCACCTTCTATTTTTTGTTAAACTGAAGCTTTCAGTTAATCCGAAAAAAGTCCAGACTATGATTTTCTCAAAAATTACACAGCATGCAGTAATCGGAATAACAGAATTAAAATTTATGTAAAACATCAAAATCGATCCTAGGTTTGACCAAGTATTCTATATATTATGTTAGTTAGGTTGTTACACTCAAACTTGAATATGATACTACGACTGTCGCCCATGTCCCTCAACATTTCTTCATAAGAATGGCATTCGTCAAAGCAAAAATTATAAAACAATGTTTGGGTCTATCGCGGAACTCATCCTCCACACATGCTTTAGAAATTGCCGTGGCACTCATAGCAAAAGACTGTTGAATATATGATTGGAATAGAACTTGAAAAACGTCTGCATATCATATTCATGCAATAAACCGCCCCGAATAGAAAAGTGTGCAAAATTAATACAAGTAACGCAACAGTTACCGACCCACCAACTGAATAATTTACTAGCTTCAAACAAAAGCTCAAAAACTGTTTCATGAATCTAACAACCCAATATTTGAAGAAACACAATCAGCTCTTCCTAGCCCTTCTAGCATCAAGTCAGATACAGGAATAGTCTCTAAGTATCCCAATCTACGCTCCTTTTGTCACAAACAAATCTGTTATTGCGTGGAAAGTTAAATTCAATGTCATTCGAGTCATTAAAGATCGTCTCCCATCTTCATGCTATCACGAACTCCCTAATTTTCTTCCAGCCAAGTCCAGTCAATATTGGGTTAGTTGTCCTTTGATGTCGTGAAGACCATGTTCTCAAGATGTTCCTTTATTAGAGCTATTTGTTATGACTTTGGCATTGAAATTGTCGTTGTTTGACGTATGGGAAATTAAAAGAATAATTTCTCTAGACTTCCTTAACGAGATTCTTAGATGTCGTCTTCCTTGTATTCACTTGGAGCATGAACGATTATCAGACAGATGTCAAAAAGTCTTACCCAAATGTGGTTCGCACATCATGGATCGTTGACCAGTTTATATTTTGTTTCAGTTCCTAATCTACTCATTAAATCCAGTCTCAAAATTAAACGCTTTGTGGGATCTAACATTCGTCATGTTGCAACCATTTCATTTCGTTCCTCTGACCCCTAGATTTTCGATTTAGACTTGCTGCATGAGAAGAGATTTTACAGCACCAACCATGAAACGAGCGAATGAATCGTGAAAATGATCAATTAGCGAAAATTAGCCCAATTAATGCTTCGACAGCATTTATTGGACATGAAGTATTTAGTTAGTCCAAATAATATCATTTACAGGGCCTGTAAGATGATGAGAATAGAGAATGCAATAAGCTTCGGAGTAAACTGCCAGTGCTTGAAATGTCGCAGTTCTACTTCAACGTCGATTACAAGAATTTGTTCATTACAGTGGACTCAGAGGACGTACCAAGAAAGAAGCTTAAAACAAACGGTGAGTGCAGATTCTGCAATGTGCCTATGTGGATTGTACCACAGTGGATTGCTTTTACTTATCAACAAAAAGACCATCTAGGGAGCTACTTACAATGCCATTGGCAGCCAAAGCATATCAAAAACATTTTAAAAATTGTGATCTGCTTGAGGTCCGCTGAATGCACCGGAAATGGGAGTGCAATAAACCATTGATTATTTCTAGAAGTTTTTGGTAGATCAATTTATCCATTTTCACTTAGAACTTATAAGTGATTTATACCCTTGCTAGCTAACTCAGCGAAGACTCATGGGTGCGGAAGTTCTGATCAAATTTGTCGAATACCTCGAAAATGATTTCAATATTTACAAAGAAAGGTGGAAAGAGCTCAAGCTGCTGCCGCTTCTCGTCATTTGATTATTTTCGAGCAGTACTTCCGGGAAACAATCAATAAACACCGAACTTGAAGGGATGATTCGATGATGGTTCCGAATAAAGACGTAGAGGATTCGCCCTTCACAGTCTTCAGTGCCCTTCGCTTCCTCTAATAATAGCGATTTGAGGTGATGATGAGAGGCAATGAGGGGTAGACTCAGCTGCAGAGCTGTAGATTTTATTTGCAGATAGCATTTCTCATAGAACTTGATGAGATTTATTTACACCGCAGTTGATAACATCGTTCTCAGTGAATCGATGAGATCCCGTCAGCGCATTTGCTAAATCAATTATAGTTCCTTTTTCGACGTATTTTCTATAATGTCAGCCAGCACATTATCCCCCCCCCCCCTGGGTCTTTTATTACATTTCGTATCTGAGGAGGCAGATATTGATAGGTTTGATTGGCATAAATTGATAATATGGAGTTGTTTGGACTGCTTTGCTATGGTTGGTTTAGATAGTTATTGAATAAATAAATAAATATAATAAATAAATAAATAAAGGAAAATTGCATATTTTTCAATAACTATATAAATTGATAAATTTTCAGTACTTAGCTTTATCACGGCTGCCATTCGGCGGCTTTGATACAAGTCGCCTGTTAAGGATTTTTTTCAATTAGGCACACCAGAAAGGCTAGAAGTCCTGTCGCCTTTTAAATGCTTGTGATATAGCAACAACATTGCCATGCATTTAATTTTACTTAAACTGATTGTAGTTGAGCGTTGAGGTGATGTGTTAGTGAGTGTAGTCTTAGATTTCGATATATAACACGCTATAAAGACATGGCGTCAGGGCTGTGGATGATTTTCTTCTGATGCCAAATTTGATTTCACGGATGATGTAATTTTTATTAGCTTTTAATTGCCAGCCTCGGGATGAATGATCGGTAGAGAAACCGGATTAGCATTATGGCGCTAGCAGCAAGCAACTAATAAGTCCTATATTACGAATACTTAATTAAGAATTAAATAGATGTAAAATAAACTCCAAATGAGATCAAAGTTGGTGAATGTCATTCAAAGCGCAGATTGGGTTATGGATTCCAAGGTGATACGAATAGCTCAATCGGAAGAGCAGCAGACTCGTTATGCTCAGGATCATTATGATTAAATTTATATCGAATTGCTCGCTTCAGCCAATATACTAATGCTCTGTGTTGAATCTGATTGGAAAGAAAACATTAAACGCTTCGAATTATCGATATTTTTATTTATAAACTTGAATGAAATTCGTTTCGGGCAGTTATCAGCCAAGTAACTCGAATTTCCACTTTATTTGTCGCCTTTCGTCTATTGATATAACAAATATTATTTCCTCAAAGCTCGCAAGCAAGATTGTAGAATCGACCACTAGGGTTTACTCTTTCTTTTAAACACTAACTATTCACAAATAATTCAATCAATCAAATAAACTGATTTTTACTTGACTAAATCTCAACTTTATTTTTTTTCACTACAGTAACGAAATTTACATTGCTCCGTCCGGAGTTCAAAAAGAACGGATTCAGCCCGAGGATCTATTTGTGCAAAACATAGAAGGCGAAGATTTACAATTCCCTCCGGAATACAAAAAGTATTTGTTGAAAACAATTTGATGGAAACGAATGAATTCAAGATAAAAGCTTTGCTCATTTTCAGACTTACAAAGAGCCAATGCACACCCCTTTTTCTAATAGCTTATCGTCATCGTTGCGCTGGGGCGGTGATTCACACACATTCACAGCATGCGGTAATGGCGACATTATTATGGCCAGGAGACGAGTTTCGTTGCACGCATTTGGAAATGATCAAGGTGATTTGGAAAGAAAATAGTTCCGGACATAGAATTTATTTAGTTTTTTATTTTTCTAGGGTATATACGATCAGGAAAGAAACAGCTACTTGCGATACGACGAAGAGTTGGTGGTGCCAATTATTGAAAACACTCCATTTGAAAAGGATTTGGCAGAAGACATGTATAATACAATGATGAAGTATCCCGGAACCAGTGCCATTCTAGTACGACGCCACGGGTTATACGTCTGGGGAAGCACTTGGCAAAAGGCAAAAACGATGTAAGAATTGTTTTTGCATATCAAAGGATTTATTATCATTTTGTTTTTAAGGGCGGAGTGTTACGATTACTTGTTTTCGGTGGCGGTCGAAATGAAAAAGTGTGGAATCGACCCGACCGCAAAGTTACTTTAGAAATTTTCAGCTTTTCTTCGGCTTCATTCCCCGAATCTAATCGGTTAGTGACCGCAATTTCAACATTTTAAAGTGATATCTCGTCAGTTGAATTTAGAAACTTACGAATAAAGGAACTTAACACGTTTTAACAATATTTTATTTTTCAATTTCTTATCAATACATTTTTTGTACAATAATTAAATAGTTCTTTGTTGACTTTTTGTAGTTCACTTATCTTCGCCTGAAGTTTCTCGATTTCCCCAGATTTTTCACTCGGACTGGCCGTTGCAGTTGAGCTTGAGACAAGTTCGTCTTCATCGTAACAATTTGTTTCGATCGTTTCATTAACAATAGTTTCAATGGCATAGTCCTCGTCCTCTGTTTCGACCATCCGCTTCAGATTATTGGCTACCATGAACGTCCGATTGGGCTTGCCATCAGCAGGTTCCTTCAGTTTACCAATTACACAAGTGAACAGTGCGTTGCTTATTGATCCTTTATGTGGAAGCGTCCGTAGCAGCTGCCGACTAGGTATGTGCCAAATACTGACATTTTCGTCGGCTCCTCCGGACATCAATAGTTCGCCGTCAATGGACAAGGCCAGACATGTCACACTACCTTTGTGACCCGTGAAAGAGTTTTTACTATCTTCCGAATTAATATGATATTCCTTACTCCGCGGCGGGGACACAAGATTAAATTCGTAAATAGTCCCGGCGTTGGATCCTGCGAAAGCCATTGTTTCCAATTTGTTCACAACAATCGAGTGCAGTGCTTCGGGGAATACTATGGTCAATAACTGCGCACCAGTTGACAGATCATACATGCGACATGTCCTGTCTATTGAAATGCTGTAGAGAAGGGCACGCATACCCCCACTTCCAATATGAAAGTCTGTCACACTGAGCCTGTGGTTACTGAATGTATACAAAGGTTGCACGTCTCTTTGCCTCATACTCACTGCTTTTGTCAGATTCCATACCAAAATGTTCCCATCTTGACCAGCCGAGATAAAATGGGAGCCATCCTCTGTGAACTTTATTTTCGACACCGGTTGATAGTGCTTAGACAGGGCGTTCAACATTCTTCCCGAGCATAGTTGCCAAACATGAATGGTTTCCTGAAGTCCTGCGACCAGATAGTTGCCGTCTGGCGAGACATCCAACGAAGATACTTTGCCCGGCGTTATGAGACGAGCTCCCGATACTTGTTCCTGACTGTTTAATGGCCATATGTGGAGCATCGGCTTGGAACTATTCGCCGTAATGAGATATTCGTGCCGTATCAGAGCGAGTGTGTTGCAGTTCGCGGCACCACCTCCTCTGTACACCATAACGTTCGTACCTGTGCGAGGATCCCAGGCGCTGCATGTCCACTGATTCCCTGTCGAATCACTGGTTATAATCGCTTCTATTAAATCCCCCATAATTTTTCGCAAAATATCAACCAGCCGACGGTTTACTGCACGTGGTGTATATTTGACGTTTGTTTGTTGTCAGAACGTATTGTTAGGAATGCGTTATCGCAAATAGGGGAGACTGTTCACAGTCATGCATTCAGCGGATTTATATTGAGAAAGTGAGAATAACTAAACACACAGCTGGTGTATCAGCTGTTCAGTCAGCAAAAGTTGACTATATACGAAAAGTCAAAAAAGTCTGTAGACAAGTTGTGAAATTAAATAGCAAAACTATTTGACGATTTCTTGAAGAGTAAGTATTTGAAAATAAAAGCTCATATTTGAAAAATTTCAGATTAAGTTTGTGCTTGCACGACATAACAGCGGGATGTAAAATGTTTACAATCATGGTAAATTAATGTTAACATTGCTGGGCTGCGGTTTCTTTAGCAGGTAGAGTTAAGTGAAGAATATACTTAAAGTGAAGAAATATCAAAATAAACCAGTTCCAAAGCTGCGCTTACCATCATGTCCGACTTATTTCTCTCATGGGAAAACTATTTGGAAAATTTGACTTAGGGGGAGATGTTCCTGCGACGATAGCCCTGTTTAACACTGAGTAATCCTTTTTGAGGCAATTTCGTTCTCAACTAGGAGCTGAGGAAAAGATCTATATTACTGGCAAATCTGTAACAAATTCCCATCTGTAAACCAGTCAATTTGGTAAATCCACTATCCACAGCAAATCTAATTTTTGAGATATTTCCTCCCATCGTCCTGCTATCAAACTGGTTTCATTAATTATGCTCAATTTTAGTGCTCCGATGCTGAAATTTTGTGGACCCTTTTGCGGATTCTGTTCCGCTTTTAAACGACGAAACACATAAAAGATGATGAAAATATTAGAAAACGTAAAAGAAATTGTTGTGTCCAATAAGTAAATTTTAAAAGATAGATTAAGGTTCAAGATTCCATTAATTAATCATAACTACATGCAAATAGTACGCGATTGCGACCAACTGTGTCCAATTCGTGGCCCTTTATGATAATGATGCTTATTGTTACACCAGCTTTCTAGTTTAGCTTGAAGTGCAGCCAGGGAAGATATTTTGTAATAGCACCTTGTCGGCAACGGCAAGCTCCCTACTAGGCTCGTCACTCGAGCTCGTATCGTAATGTGTATGTGCATACTTGAAATACATCTGTTCCGGAACAGAATTATCAATAACGTCCTCTTTGCAGAGGATTTGTCATGCAATCATTGCTCGCAGTACGAAGAAACATATTTTCCTTAGAAGATGAAAAAAACCCGCCGGTCTATCGCTTGAATTTTCAAACGATCTTACAAGCTTCCTTTCACTTCTCCCGGATATTCTTCATATCAAGAAGTAATTACATGATTTGAGATTCCATTTCGGCCTTGTACTTATCAAAATAGCCCTTTTTTATAAAAATAGATAGCCACGTTTTGATAACATGATTTATTGGTTTCACGTTACTTCATTGATTTACTAAACGATTAGCGTTTGTTTGCCACATCCTTTTTGTATAGTATTTCGGGGTTTAGTTTCGCAAGTGAACAGTACCAAAAGTGAAGAAGAACACCTTTATATTGATATGCGCTGTTCGCACATATTCAGGATGTTAAATAATTTACACCCTAATTTTTGAACGTGCCATTACAATTCCTGCTTCACTTCAAAAATTCCTTCCTATATAAATCGATAATGGTTGCCTTCGTTATTCACTAACACGGCCCCGATTGTTTTTTCTTTTTATACTTCACTAGCCAGTACCAAATAATGGTACGATGAAATCACTTCAGTTAGTCTCCGGTAGCGGCTGTAGAAATCAATTTCTCTATTCCATCCATGGTTAGCTCAATGATAGCACCAAGTGTTAAGCTGGTTGTATGCGTCGTTGACTTGTATCCGAATTGCGAAATATAGAGCAAATACAAGTCAAATCTCGAAATCCGATGCAATATAAATTGCCTTGAATAAGTGTGTCAGGCAATGGATTAATGGATGTTTGGTTAAAAGAAAGTATTAATTTCCTCATTTCATTCTTTTCTTTGATGGATTTGAAGCAAAGCTTTGTACTCTTTTGAGTTTTTTGTGTCCAAAATGATCAACGAGCATTGGGAGATAACTTATTAGCGATATGTATAAATACGAAAAAATCTGCCAAATTTTTCAAGAAAAAACAACACATCAAATGCTAAAGGGTTAAAAGCTTTTATCCAAAAATTATTATCTTCATTTGGCGTAACAGACGTCGCCGATTTGGACCTTTAAGTCATCACTGAACACAGCCACTTAGTTCGAAGTTTGCCATAATCCCGCACGGATGCAATTGCACCGCAACATGAACAATTTCCCTTAATTGTTTTCGCAGTGCATGCCATATCCAATAATATTTCTAACTGCAAAAGCCACTCTCACTGTTCACTTTCGAGCAAATGTTTTAATGTCAAATTCTAGTTGATTCTAAGACAGGCTCAAAACTTCTTTTTGTCAAAATTTTGAAAGCATTTGAAGTCTTGGAAGTCTTCAATAGAGCCTATTGCTTTCTTTATCCGTCGTTTCTTTTAGGACCCTTCCAATCGAATCATGAATCTAGAATGCATCGCTTTTGCTACTTTTGTAAAGGGTTCACATGAAATTTTGATTCGTCTCCTTTGACTAATGCAAGCTTTTCCACATATTTGCACTTCACTATGTATTTTCCATACTTCTCTCCTTTATTGTTCTAAAGTACTCCTAATATTGTTTTCAGTTGTTACTGCAGCAGCTGCTGCTTAAAAGCATCAAGCTGCTTTTAAGCAGCTTTTCATTCAAACTATCTATTTACGTTAAAAAGATTTTGAGAAACCAACCCTTCTCAAGACACAGCCAGAAGTTATTCATAAATACTTGCTTTATATATTTCAGGAATATTTCCACTCTCAATGAGAACTGCTAATAAGAGAAATTAGCCTGTTTTCATACTTTGAAAGAGGTGTTTGTTGAGAAATAAAGTTATCGTACGTCGATAGGCTCACGGCGCATGCGTGAGCGAAACCCAGTATTAAGGCTACTTGCGTCACCAGTAATTTTTCGTTAGTTGGTCCGTGACTGTTGCCCACGAGCCGTGTGCAATAAGAAGTTCCTTTATGTAAAACAAATAAAGCGTACTCATATATTCAAAGTTATCTTTCTCTTCAAACCTATCGTCCCTCTGTCCCTTCGCTAATATCAACAGTGTTTCCCCGTACTAAACTGTAACTGCGTTTACTTCCACTGGCACCTTACTTTACATCTTATTTTGGCTTGTGTTCCATCGATATCTTAGCAGCTCATCTATTCACGCATAACTCTCGTGAATAATATATAATAAATATTTTACATTCATTCAACGACTTCTCCTGAATTTATTGTATAAGCTTACAATTAGCTGATCTAAAAAAAAATAGCAAAGAAAAACAATACGCGATCATGCTCAATTTTTAAGCTGGATCGTAAACAATGAATACACATATTATAACGCTAATACACTATTCAAAACGACCAACACTGTAAGAGAAAAATCAGACATTCTCGAATATGTCTCACATTTAACATTTATTATACATGTTTATCACAAAACTACATAAACCAAGCTACTGTCTAATTATGTTTTCTGTTATTGGTTGACTTTACGATTTTTTCGCCGCTGGCGACGACGCTCCCCTAAGAAAAGAAAAACTGTATGCTACGAAAAAGACATAATTGCAACATGAAGAACTTACGTGAATTGCAATAGGCGCCGTACCAGCCTTTGTCACATTTACATTTTTGCGTTTTCGGTCTGCAAACTCCATGCTTGCAAGGTTTCTTACATATCGATCGTTGACGGCGTCCAATTTCACAGTGATTGCCTCCAAAACCAGGTGGGCATCTACAAATATTATTTCCCACACACTTGCCCCCATTCATGCAAGGAATAACACATTTCGCTGTAACGAAAAAGTAAAGTCAGTGCTAAATGTATGTTCAAATATAGCGATCGGGAATTGTTTCTTACAAAATTCGCAGTGAAGTCCGTAATAGCCTTTCGTACATTGGCACTGGTCCTTTTGCACGCATTTGCCACCATTTAAACATTTTTCAGTGCAAATACCTAAAAAAATATTAACACATATGTACAATGTGTTTTAGGATATTTAAATTCTATTTGAATATTTAATGCGTTTTCACTTCCAATATTTTTAGCTCTGTTCAGTATCGAAAAGCATGTTTCGCACACGTGTACTCCTTGCTCGATTGCCGAATTGTCGCCAATTCAATCAGAGAGTATCCTCGCTAACAGACGAAATCATTCGAGTTGATCATGCTGGTGAGTTGGGGGCGGATCGCATTTATGCTGGACAGATGGCCATTCTAGGAGATAGTAAAATGGGTCCAACCATCCAACATATGTGGGATCAAGAGAAAGCGCATCGAGCGCAATTTGAAAAGCTAATCAATGAATACAGAGTACGACCAACAGTAATGGTTCCATTGTGGAATGCTGCTGGGTTTTTACTAGGAGCAGGTAAATGAATTATTTGATAAATCTTGAGTTTATCCTAAGTGCGTTAAACTTGTAATTCGCCTATTTAGGTACGGCGTTGTTAGGTGAAAAGGCAGCGATGGCATGCACAGTGGCTGTAGAAACAGTTATTGTGGAACATTATAATGATCAGCTAAGACAGCTGATGGAAGCAAATCCAAATCCAGATAAGGTATTTTATTGACTACGCTTGAGTTGAAGTATTACATGTGAATTACTTCTGCATATTCTCTATCAGGAACTGCTGGCTATAATAACAAAATTCCGTGACGAGGAACAAGAACATCACGACACTGGTATTGATTGCGGGGCGGAACAAGCGCCATTCTATAAAGCAATGACAGAAGTCATAAAATTTGGATGTAAAACAGCAATAGCAATTTCAAAAAAAATTTAAAAACTAAGCATTTAAACAGAACTTTTTGTAAATAGCGTGTCCAAAGACCACTAAGTGTGTTTCACTTCTACGCAAACAATGTATAATAATACATTTAATTAAAACTTCTACCAGCAACAAGTTTCTACTTCACAAAAGAATTAAAAACACTCACCTCCTTCACAATGAGGTCCTTGATAACCGGGTGGACATGAACAAATGGCTGGAGCTGTACAATTGCCGCCATTCATGCACTGTGGGTAACATAGAGCTGTTTGACAATATTGTCCCATATATCCTTCTTTGCATTGGCATATTTTGTCAGCATTACAGAAACCGTTGTTTTTGCACTTCTTATCGCAGTCAGGATCAGGAATAGGTCCTTTAGTGTATAGTAAACGAATGCAAGCAGAACAGTAATTTTTATTAAAATATTGAGGCATTGACATTCGACTTGTTAGTACTTAAAGCATGCTAGAAACAGTTTTATGTAAGAGGATCGTTATTAGATTGAATGCCGAGAAGTAAAAGCAAGCTGATGCGAACAAACATATGAAAATATATTGGGAAATTTTTCGAAGGCTAACTTTCTTATGAGAGAAAAATTTCAATTGTAATTTCAGACATTAATTACATTATTAAGAACTAATAAATTTTCAATTCCTGTAGGAATTATATTTCCTTATCTTATCTTCCTTCCTTATCTCTTATATTTCCTTAAACACCTTATAAGATGTCCAGTTTTGTAACATCTACAACTCATTCGTGGAAAGCTTACCTTACTGTTTGATTTTAAAAAAAAGTGCTAGAGAAATTCATGGAATACTGCATGCGGCTTGTGGAATCATGAAGGTGGTGAATTTTTGACAGAGGCGATTATAAATGTAATCTTTTTAGCAAAGAACGACCGAGAAAATCGAGAATAAATTTACAAATGCGTTGCATTTAATCAATTTCATTGTGGACGAAATCTATGGACCCAGATTCTACATGAGCTCAATCCAAGAGATCACCAAAGGCGTTTCAATGATTATGGAATGCTGCTTCAGCGATGGAAAGCAAAATCATTGAAATGATCAAATCAGCATGATGTATAATGGATTTAAACCCTTAATAAAGACGATACAGAACATGTGGGCAAATTTATGTAACTCGGTGCAAAATTGACGAGACAACGGTAGCAAAGATTATACGAAGAACCCAGGACACGGATTCTGAAACTGGGGCCAGCAGATGGAAACTAGATTCTATCATTTAATTATTTATAGTGAACTCTCTGGGAAACGATGCGAAACTGACTCGTTAGGACGGAAAGTCAAAGCTAAACGTGAAGAATGATAATGTTCATTCAGACAACGCACGACGACATACTTCATTTTCTCCCAAGTTTCGTGTGAGACTTGCGAGATTGAACTGCACCTGGCATTTTCAGCAGACTTTACTCAATCTGATTACTTGAACAACTTGCATTCGGTGTACATGTCTTGTTCGAGATCTCAAAAATTAGCAAAACTATCTGTCTTGCGTCTGTTTGTGGAGCTAAAGGTCCAGCTTAGGCCATATAGCCGTAGGCCGTATTACCCATTAATGTTTCAAATGAGCAAAAGGGGGATTTTGAACGGGTTCAACTAGCATGGACTGGAAGCCACGAGCTAAGCTCAGGCATTAATTACTCTTTGCTGCACATTTTCCAATCATCATTAAATTTTTCTTGCATCTGTCAATTTTCTTTTATCTACCATACGTTGGTATAGGCACTCATTATATTTAAAACGAGATAAAAAAATTCTGCACAACTTGTTACATATTATCTTGTATATTTGGAAGAACAACAAAAGTCTCTGCTTAAGAAATTAGACGCATCCATACATAATTCGAAACTTTCTGGAAACGATGCATTCTTTTGATGTAAATTTAAGAATTATATATTTGTTTGGTTTATTGTCTTCGAGTTTTTCTTTAATAATTGACAGAAAATAAAAAGTGGATAACTAGCTTTGAAAAAATGTTCACAGCACGTTTAGTGTATTTTTCGAAGCATATTCTAATATCTTAAAAATGAGTTGATTCAGGGGAACAATAAGTTAATTAAGATTAAAAGAAAGTATATATTGTTGCCACAGTTTCAAATTTTTATTCTTGGGGATACTGTTCAATGACGAGTGTCTTTAAGATAACGCGACACAGCGTTCAATTGTGTGAGAAGGAAACCAGAAGATAAGTATACTGTGTACAAAAACATCAAAGATCCACCTTCAGTGATAGAGTTGCATTAGCATTGAGAGTCCTGCTCTTGAGAGTATGTTGCACCAAGCGCCTCAACTCCAATGCTCAGATTTATAAGTGCATTTGCTTCAACATTTCGTTACCGCACATGAATGCTCTGCCAAATGATGCGATACATACTTCAAAATAAACTATAGAATTTTTATAGGAAGAAAAAATGCACTTTTATCATCGCTAGGAAATTCTCCGAATATGAATCCGATAGAAAATCTAGTGGGTGCCTCAATTCGAGAATGTACCGAAGAACAAACATACAATTGAAATTTTGAATGTAGCATTGACGATATTTGGAACAAGGATGAAGAATTAAAACGATGATACGCTCTTGCATGGAAATACCGCGGGTAGGTTTGAAACAATCATAGAAGAAAAAAAGGGGAACGGCTTGGTCTTAAGCATTGAAATAAAATTAGTTCAATAATGTGTAATTCGAATTTTTTATGCCTTATGAATAAATGCCTTCTATGGCGACACATCAGATTTATATCAAACTTAAAGTATATTCGGTGTGCGTCAAGTTTTTAACAAGCACTGTATTTTTTTTGGTTCAAGTGAGTACTTGTTTCTAAGGCCAGCATTATTATTATTATTATAATGTCTGCTAAATGGACATATATTCTCGGTGCTCTGGAATATTTCAGGGTTCCGAAGTATCTTACGCAGATATTGAAGGATTATCTCAAAGATCGGAAACTCGTCTATGACACATTTGGAGGCCGGCGAAGAATGGATGTGACATCAGGGGTGGCGTAGGGTTCCATTCTTGGCCCGGACCTATGGAATCTCGTACGTTGAGCTTTTGACGTTGCAGTTACCGGAGGAATCGCGTCTGATTGGCAATGCAGATGACGTAGCAGTACTAGTCGCCGGACGTATTGTCGACCATGCGCAACTAAAACTGGGTGCGGTACTGCGCCGAGTGAGCGAGTGGATGACAGGCCATGAGCCTAGCCTTCCGTTGGAAAAGACCGGTCATCCTGACCAAGAAGCGGATCCCTCGTCTTATTCCCGTTCGGGTGGGAGAAACGATCATCGAGTCGAAGGAATCAATAAAATACTTTGGCTTGATGATTGGCTCGAAAATGAGCTTCCTCGACCAGGTTCAAGCGTCAGCGGACAAGGCTCGAGTAAAAGACGTCTACTAATGAACGCAATGAAGTCAGTGCTTTTGTACAGCTACGAAGCCTGGGCTGATGCTTTTAGTAATGAGTCGTACTGAGGATGTCTGGAACAGGTGCAGAGGCACGGTGCTCTGCAGGTAGCGGCTGCATATCGCGCTTCTGAACCTGCGGAGCTGGTTATCTCGAGGGTGGTCTTTATTATACTTCTTGCAGAAGAACGGAAAGAGTAAATACGTAAGGTAAGTCGGCAAGAGAAGCCATCAGCCGAGAGGGATGGCTTACAACCATGGGTAAGCGAAACGCACGGCAGGTGGACCGCACGGCTTATCAGTGACTTGGGGCAGTGGTCCTACAGAATGCATGGTGAAACTATTACCTGACGCAACGTTCACACGTTCATTACGTACGCAAGATGGACAAGACTCTCTTTCCAGAACGCGTAACGGGAAAAATGATGCAATCAAAAGACAATTGGAACTGCGTGTCGCATTACCTACGGATAGTTCTTCTTATAAAGAAGGGATCTTTCCATGAAGGTATCATGGATCGCTTGGCGGCGCAGACAGAAGGGGGAACTCTCTCACGGCAATCCTCTTCCTACACATCCATCCGTGCTGAAAAAGGGATTTCCCTTAACGAGAAGGCACTGCTAGGCGATGATTAATAAGGTCTAGTCCGAAGTACTGTGACAAACAGTTCTCGGTGTGACAGCCGAAGTGTTTAGTCGGTAGTCCCGTTGCGACTGGGAGACCGACACTCAGGGTGTAAATAGCCTTCATCTCTCAACCAGAAAAAAAATTATAATTACTATTATTAATCCTTGCATATAAGGAGAAAAAATCCTTATGCTATCTATAAATAAGCAAAAGCGTTTCTTTGCATGTTTTAAATTTGGAAGTATGTATGACTTTAGAATTTTGTATAAGCTGCCGATGCTAAAATCCAACGTTTTTCAATATGCTTTTTGCTTGTGATAATTTAAATTTGTATAAGAACAGTTTATGAAATTTTTGAATATGATCGAGATTTTATTGCACCGGATTTTAGTAACGGCACGCTAAATTGCCTTTCTAATCAAAACCAAATCTTTAGCCAATGAAAATTGCCAAACTTATATATGACCAATAAAAAAACAAAGCGGATAAGCATAGAAAACTATGCATGCACTTATTGCACCTCTGTTTTGATGTTTAACATTTTTGAGTCACAGTCAAGTGTTAAACAATATTCAAAACACATGTGTATGGCAAATGCAATATAAATGAATTTATGATTATTTAAAAAAGACTTACGAAGCTAAACATACAAACACTTTATGATTACGAATACATTTGCAAATGAGCTTCTGGATTGTTGTCGATTAAAAAAGCAATTTATTAATGTTTATTTTTTGTTTTAATGGCAAAATAAATGCTAATGGACAAATAAGCAGCAAACCCTACCTTGCAATGATGATCTATCATACACACCTCGCGTTGCACACTCCTTCTTAAACTTTAAGCGAAGTGGCGTGCCAGGCAGTGATCTGCCCGTGCGATTTGTGATCGATAAACTAATGCTGAACGTTGCCGTTCCAGAACTATTTCCAGTACATGGTAGGAATACACTAAACCCTATGGATGGTTCAAAGTTATTATTACTCCGAGCTAAAAATCATTGTCTACTACTTCTAATGACCATTGAGTGACTTGCTACTAGGAATGTCTTATTATTGGTTCAATAACTAGCAAATTTCTACTTACCGCTTTCTTTCCTTGGTATCCGCCCTTTTGGTTTTATTGAAACTGTTGGAGCTTTTAAGATGGACTCGTCAAGCGATTTTAATCGATCGAAATTATATAAATAGTATTTATTGCCAGCGTCCCATGTGAAATTGACCGAATTCACTTCTGAAGGTACCGTCGGGAGGTATTGATTAAAGTTGGGATTGCGAAGCTCATTATTTACACGTCCATTGTCGATGACAAAAACTTTCATTTCAATACCTTCAGAATGAAAGGAAGATAAATATTCTGTAAAAATCAGAGCGCACAATGCCTTATTATATTTACCACATAATTTTTTCATCTGAGCCTCATTGATCCAAAGTGATAAATCTTCAGTTTTGTTGGGGCGTTTTCGTTTGTGATGCTCTTTGCCCGTGATTGTTACGGTGAGCAGCAACACTAGAAACACAGATTTTCTGGCAAGGTTTGACATAATGCTAGAAAAACATAATTTTAAATTGTTAAACTGTTTACACACATTTAAACTGTTCAGAGGCCGTCGGATTACTTTATATAAAAGATCGTTTAGAGTTATTATCCTATTCTACATTTCTCGATTTCCCAACATTCTGAGCTTCCATCTTGTGCCAAATCATGCAAAATAGTGTCCTGATGCATCTTCCGATTAGCTTACCTTCTACAATCTAAAGGTTTGCCCCTTCATTAAGGTATAACATTCTACTCATAGTATCCTCGAATTTGCAGGACTGTCGTAACATCTCATTCATCGAAATGGATTTGTTCAGATTCAATGTGCGACCGGTATAGTAATGTGTAAGGGTTCGTCCTACGGTAATCAAGATTTTATGAGAAGTCCTGCTTTTCAATTTAACAGAATTCGGCTGAGACAGACGGGCAGCGAATCAATATTTGCTGAAAGCGCTGTAGTCCTTTTCTCATGGGTTCTATATGCTCCGAGAGTTTCAAGTGAAAATTAAGTGTTTTAATTTAACGAAAAATATTTGTTATAGGTCAAATTGATGCGTGCCTTTTCTCGAAGCATTTACACATGGTTTATATTCAACAGCGGATATTTTAATGACAACATTTCAGATTCATTTATTATGCCTCAGATCTCATTTTTGTTTAGTCTGTTCATTTTTCATTTGGCTTAGGTCTTAGTTAAACATTTACGGGGAAAGCGGTCCAAGGTAACTTGAGCCTATGTTGTTCGACGTATTAAAAAATTCTTCGACTGGGTTAAACTCAACACAAGTGTCAGATCGTTGCAGGGAGTACAATCTGGAACCGGATCCGGAAAAGGAGGGAATGATGATCGGCATTCGGAAGATACTATTATGCCCTTTTCAACTCTGAGGACATGTTGCTCATCTGTTGAAGTTTCTGCGCTTTGGACCAGATCTAGGAATGTGCAATTCTAGTACGATAGACGGTTGAAATAATATAATACGGCGGTTCTAATATAATAAATGCGAAAAAGATGACTGACTCATTTTATATCTTTCAGACTGTCCATAGTTGTATTGCGTTGTGATTTTGCATTTTCGTAGAATGCGGTTTAACGCCGACGATTAATTCAAGGAAAATAAAACTATATCTTCGTAATGTTGTCAGTAGAACTTCATGACAGGGTTGAAAGAAAGAGCAATAATGCAGTAAAATATATGGTTAGTGGGTAGAGTGATGTATAAGCTAAGAAATAAAGAATGCTGTTTACTTTTAAAGCCATGGAAATCGATCCTTGTATGCGAATTATTTTAACATAAAAACTTAAATATGGAATATCTTTGTAATAGGTTAGTGCCGAGTCGACTGACTCTCATTCTAGTAGAAAAAGGGTTCGTGCTAGCGAAATTGTTGAAAACTTTTGCGCGACTTATTAGAATGGATTGGAAACTTGAAACCAAAACTACACTCCTAACAATAAACAACAATCGAGCAAGTGGAATGGATCAGGTGATTCAACACCAATAAAGTCAAAAATCCACTTAGCGACGAATTTGATTACTCCGACTTTTTTTGGAATTTGGAGAGGATTATCATTATGATTCCCTAGAGAAGGGTATATTTATCAAAAGGATGTTTCTTTGTGCAGAAATATATTTGATTGAATATATTACAATTGATTAAACTGTTGCGCCAAAAAGCTACAGTTCATCAAGAACTTAAGCCATGAGACGTATTAGAGCCATCCCATTACCAGTACATGAGAATATATTTCATGTTGATTTTCATACCTATGCATAAATAATATTGATCAATAATTCCAGATTTCCTGTTAGAATGTGCAATAACAAATACCGTATATATAAATTGCAATGTCATCAACATGATTTTAATTTATCTTTTTTTATTAAATAAAAAATTATAACTTATATGTTTAAAACACAATGAAAAGTGGGAAGTGTGTTAAGTAGAAAATCTTTACTCGCGCGTCAGCAATTACTTTTATTCGTAGTTCGTACATTCATAAAATAGTAATAACAATTTTTTTCCATCACTCACAAAGATCATTTCAAATTTCACATAAATCATTAATTTTAAATTCAAATCAGAACGTTGTATAGAATAGAAATGCAAGTCAAAATATAATTAATCATTTTTTCCATATTATTTGTTCCTAGTTAGTGTGTCTTTACGTTCGTTGAAGTTGCATTTCAGATGTCCATAGGTTAATAATTATATCGAGTGTGTGGAAAAGATCAAAAGCAGCAGCGAAAGCATCTTTTCTCAACTATCTAGCTCTAGTGATAAAAAGGAGTCGTAATCTTCATATTTACTTAAGAGTTTGAGTAAAATAAACAGGCTACAGTAATTCTCTAAACAATTATTTGATTCGATATGCATTGTCTAAAGCATTTCGAGTTTTCCCTTCCATGATCCATTTTTTTATAAAATTAATGCTAAATCTTTCTATCTATCTAAATTGAAAGTATGTGGGATAGTTTTGAGTAAGATCGGGTTGATTTGTGATTGCAGGAATTTGGAGAATTGCATGCTAAGCCTTATTATTCAGACACACATGTACGAAGAGGAGGTGTACACTTTTCCATCAGGAAATCCGAACATCCTTATGCGTGTTACCTGCGTCAGTCATTTATGTTCGTTTGTACACTGATGAATTCTGAGTAGAATATGATCATTTTCAATTTTCTTTATGTTAGTAATCCGTAATTTATTTATTTTGTTAACATAAATTTCTCGTTGCGAAATTTAGAGAGCTCCGTCTTCGGGACATTTTTGTCGAACACATGTTAATCCGACGCGCGCGTTAAATATTTGTACTGCGACCTATTTGCTGGATAAAAGAATTCTTTCCTTAACATTGCATGATGCAAACCACTAGCCTGTGTATTCAGAAGGCAGAAAAATTTATGTTTCATAAAAAAATGTTTTAAATTTTTGATAAAATTAAACTCCAACAACATTCCCGCTACAAACTGGTGATTTTGCAATACATAATGTAATACATTATTACTATAATAATAATAATACATTATTTAACTTTTAATTGAATGTTTTGCTGAGTTTTCGCGTCCCTGGTCCCGGTTGAACATTTAAACATTTTTCTCCTTTTCCTACTGTCTAGTCGATGATATTGGTTATGCATTTTAACATATGTATGTCGAACGAAATAACACTTTTATACGAATTAACACGCAAAACTGTTTCCAGATTTGCACGAATTTTATTTGCACGGCTATCACTCAATCACACCTATTTTGTACATCAGGAAAGTACTTTCATTTGAAGGGAAGTCTAACACGTAACTTCTAAGCAAGGTGCTTATTCTTTTATCACGTCAATCTGCGTATTGATTGCACCGATCTTGTATCAATCAAATTAAATTAATTAAATTTATTTGTTTTGATATAAAATTTATTTCAGTTTACTACTCGGCTAATTTCAAGGGAACGCTCAGCGTCTGAATGAAAAGTTGCCAAATTGAGTTTCAAAGGCAGATTTGTAGATTCAGCATTGGGACAAGTATTAGTTGCGTATCTGATTTGAAATATGAATGCAGTGACAAAAAGCCATTTGAATGATCGCAGGCTGTTTTAGGGTTGGTCATATTCCGTGAACTTGGCAAATCGGTCATTTGCATAGTGCACATGCGAGACAGGTTGCCGTCTCGCATATGTCACAACCCACAACATTTCCCAATCTCTCTCGCCTCTGTTACAACTGACTACAATAAACTACAACGGTCCGCAAAAGTCATTAATAAAAAAACTACCAGTTGATGTTGCGCACAAACGCAGATGAAAACAAAACGATCAACAAAAAATTTCCCACCATAAATGCCGTGTATGTCATAAATCAAGTTGAAGAGAAATATGACTGGGACGCAGGCAGTGGACGAGGACATTGCGAGCGCTATAAATTCTGAAACGACCAACAATACGTAGAACAACGACTTTCCGGACATGGCAAATGTGTTTCCATATCGTTTATGCTTGGTTTATGTGAGCCCTTGCACAATGCATTAAATGATTTGCAGATGATCGTCGTCCCAGATGGTGGTTCGCAGAAGAAGAGCCCAAGGAAGCGAGTTAGAGTAAGAAGGTAAGAACAATTACAAGTTCATTGGACGCAGTGTCCATTTTCGATCTCGGATTTCAGCCAGACGTGGTTTCGGGCGGTCAGGTTTCAGCTGTGGTCCCAAGAACAAATTCTGCCATTGCTGGAAACAATGAGGAAACGGTGCCCAGCAGCCGAAATGCGCACCAATTTCGCAGACTATCAAATTCGAAAGCGAACAAACATATGGACACATGCTAGTGAGTGATTCAAATTCAAATTACCTCTTTTCCAGGCGCGCAGTTCCTAAATTACATGCTCAGAGCGTTTTCGTGTGGCAAATGGAGCACTCTTCTCGCCTACCCGTCTACGAGGAGCTATTTTTAGATAAATTGCAAATCAATCGACGGTCTCAAGAACAAACAAATGTTTCACTAGATTGCAGCAGCCCGGTACAGCTCCAGCACAGGAGCTCGAGTAATGGCACGGATACAGGCAACGATGTTTGGATACACCGCGTTAGACAACACAATAGACACCAGCAGCTCACCACGGGGCTCACAACGCACGACGAGGAAACCAGGCACTGAGCACCTTAGGCGTGAAGATTATCGATCTCCACCTTTGCTCGGAGGAAACAAGTCCTCAACAACACAAACCGAACCAACCAGTAACCACTTTGGTAACGAGCGTCTAACATCAACCGCTACGGAGTGACGGACCAGGAGTAAGTGTTAAATGCGACTGCGGGCAAGTGGCGACGGCGAGACTAGCCCGTTTGACCAGCGGTGCGAGAACCGGAAAGTCAGAAATAAGATGAATGATGCGATCGGGCGATCTGCTGATCCCCAACCGCAAGAAGTCGCCAAGACAGAGTTGGAGATGATGGCGACGCGACCAGCAGCGGAAATGGAGATGTGGTGCACTTACGCCTCGCAAACCACATACGCAGCAGCCGAACGTACAGCAAAACTTCCCGCAACACCATAAGGGGCGAGCGTGATCTTGGAACTCTTATTATAGCAAATTGCTCGAGATTGACCTCGGGCTCCAGCCAGCTGCAGCATCCAGCGTAGGGCCGACTATCGGACTAATGTGTTTAGCGGCTTCCGAGGTAAATATAACCGTTTGTATCTTGTTAATGGATGGACAAATAGTTCGTTGCACAGATTCCAGCCGTCTTGCCAAACGCTGGAATGGATGCCGAAGGCCTTTCGAGGGGATGCGAACTGCGTGTGGACTCGCTGATCCATGTGAGAACAGAAACCGGATCAGCAGTACTCAATGGCGGTGTACTCGGAAAGCTGGTTAAACATGTATCAATGAACAGGCTTTTTGCACCTGATTTTAATGAAGTGCCGTAAGACATCATCTTTTAAGGGGCAATGCTACATAGCTTCATTCTGTTCCGAGCTCAGAATAAGATTTTTCTGCACTAGCCTTCGCTTCAGGAGTATTCATGGTCCGTTATGATTGTTATCAACTGGTTGCGTCTGCAAAAGGAAAAACCAGTCAGGATGTGTTAAACGTGTCTGAAAAATATATTTGAATTTAGTTATTCAGTGGCAATAAGAATCCACGGGAAAGTGATTTTGTTAAAAAGAACTTGAAGCTCATTACTGGCTTATTGGTGTTACTAAATTTAGCTTCTGAAAATTGATTTTGTTATCACCATAAATCAATCCATCTGACTTCCTATTCTAAATAATAAACAGGTTCATTATTCCACTCCCAATATTTTAATACTATTTTGTATAGCCCCCTTGCTTCGGATGGTGTTTTGGTCAGTCTATTCTATTTGTGAAAAAATGGTACTGAATGGAAATTAATTTTGATATTTTGTTATATATCTCTGAGAGTATGGGAACTAACCCCCACATACGTAACCCGGTTCGTGAAAATGCAAGAGTATTTATATCACCACTCACATTCCTGGCGAAAACCATAACTTCGTTTATTAGATTTTCGAAACCACGAGCATGCTTCTAATAAAACCTGTTTATTTTAATATTTATTACCACACAGTATAAACAATCGAATACAAACATGTCCTTAGTGGGTTAATTTCAGATTTGATACAAAGTTAAGCTTGTTTACTTTTATAACATCAAGTCATCTCATTTAACATCTTCCTAACCAGATTTTGGCAAAATGTAGGGGAAAAAAAAGAATTATTACACATATTACGAACTTGATAAGAATAACAAAGCAGCACGTATTCAGAATTGATAGTCACAATATTGCTTTTTGGGTCGTTAGCATTCTTCTATAATTAATGTGTAACCAGAAGAAGATGGCATAATACCACTTATCCTTGATCGATGCATTTGATCCATATATAATTAATTCACAAAAAACATAATTTGCTTTTTAAGAACCAATTTTATTTTTATTCGATATTACCATTTTGAGAAAGGCAGACACCGTCGTTTCGAGAACAAACTGCTTCCTACATCTGTGCAAGTGACTAAAATTTTTGCAATTTTTCGTTTCTATGGCTAAGAAGTTTACGATTCTTGGTTGTCTCTAGCACTAATTGTGGTTTAGTTATCAAATAAAGTTTTCTGTCAATTATTTAGTTCCCATGGGTTGTCTTTCGTCCTTAATTTACCTGCTGTTCACCATTCCTATCTTCCTATTGCTACTTTTGCCAAGGAGTTCGTACCAAGTAATACCGTATCCGCGTTCAAAAGATTTTGCTGCGATATTTAAGAAATATAAAAAATATAAAAATTGTTTTGGCTGCATCTTGTTTTTTGATTGGTTATAATTGATTGCTTGTTCATTGATCTTCGAGCCATGGCAGATTTTTTACGCTGCCTAATGTTTTGGCTACTTTTGCTTCCTATTCGTTAACACGTCTTTTAATTAATATCGTGGTCTGGTCAACATCATTCTTAAGATAACCTGGGCATGTGCATTGCTAGTCGAATGATTGTTTCTTGCTTTTTTGCTCTGGAGGATGTCGATCCAAGTTGGTTTTGTTTGACTTTCGTGTGCCCATGTTAACGCATGGCACACACCACACATATGACCGGCAAACTGTACATGTGACATACACATTTTGCACGTGAATTCGTGTGGGAAAACGCGGTTTTAAGAGAATGCGCATCGTCGATCGAATTGGACGAAATTAGCCAACAAACTCTCTTACTCGCCAAACAGTCGTTGTCTTACCACACTGAAGCAGCTCGCCCGCACGAGAACTGTCTTCTCTGTTCATTGTATCACATATGATAGATGATGCAATTTTAGGACCATCAAAACCCAGTCCAAGTATCATATATGAGAAAATTTATAGGTGATTTTTCGTAGAGTAGCGTAATGGATACATTGTTTACTTTAGAAAAAGGAACAAATCCAGGTTATTTGTGAATGGTTTCCATTTTATAAAGGCATTGATGTCTTTCAATAAAGCGTTCAACTGAAACAAAAATAAACATATTTTCGTTTATTAAGCACACTAAATACATAAAAAAAATTTAAAAATAAAGAAGAAAGAAACAGAATGTCATGTGAAATGATAAAGGTTTCAGTAATTCTGTGATTATATTTTTTAAAATAAAGGATTTCTTTATCTTTTACAGGATTTTCGTGCTCTTTTCTCTGAGGGTAAGAGTAAACACATCGACGTCGTGCGAGTTTACCATATCCCCGACTTAGAGAAAATTTGCAGGGAAGTATGTACCCAAAAAACTTAGATAATTCTACCCTACTTCCAGTAGACAACACCTAAATGAGCATTTTTCGTATTTTGACAACAACAAATTCAGGATTCTACCTACTTTAGTTGAATCCTGTTGGATCAGGAGTTTGTTTTGATATTGAACCTACAACAAAAGTAGAATCACTAATATTGTTTAATACCGTACATAATGAGATGGCCCAAGATCTCAGAAGCTTGTTCCAGTTAACAAACAATATAGTACCAAATTTGGAAGGATACTATTCGTAAATACAGTGCATGCCATAAACGAAACGATGCATGATAAAAATTCTGACATTGTCTAGCGCATGGAAAATATCTAAATATAATATAAGAACGCAGATAAGTCACAATATTGCTTTTAATTCTTTTCAAGTTCATTTAATTAACAATGATTTACCTCATACAATCACCTCATACTTAAAAAACAATTTCGTAACTCTCATTCCATTTGAGCCTCTGCGTGTGAACCATAAGTATCATAAATCAGCCGAAATTAATGTTCCAGAAGAGGTGTTTACATATACACTGAAATGAAGACATAACAATGCTATAGACACCTGACTGCTTGCCGAAAAGAAAAGAACAACCGTCCACCATATCCAATTTTCACCTTTTCACCTAAGTAGCGATCACTCACGTTATACGCCTATTATCTTCGCCTTGTGACGCAGCACATCACATTATACGAAGAATGCATGTAGTACCTGCTGTTGCACCACATCCCGAGAGCTCGTTAGACAGCAATAAAACGATATACCAAGAGGAATACGAAGAAACTCGGTCGTCATACCTTTAAGAGGTATAAAATCAAATGTTATGGCTTAACTGATGGTATAATTGTAAAGACCAGTCAATTTAGGAGATCTGATGGAAGGCTGGGATTTTACACACAAGAATGAACGTTTATAAAACGAGTAACCATATTTAGGAAGACAAACGAAGAATGAGGTGATTAGTAGATCTCTTGTCTGATTCTTGACTCGGAAATGCAGCAGTTGTAAACCGTTGGTCTTTGGTCTCGCTTATGAATATGAAGGATATAACTTTGTTCTTGTTAGTAATCGTATGACTAAACAGGATATCTGATACTAATGAAATTCGTGGCAAATATTTAGATTTTATGAAAATAAATACAATATTTTTATAGAGTGAAACTTTCTGTTATTCTTTAATGCCAAATATTTTATCAAATAAGTCAGTTTTGTATTCTGCAGACGTCCTTTATTTCACAGTTTTGGATACTCAAAAGCGAATAGCCTGTTCTCGACAGTTCGCGAAAGGCGTAACCTTTCTTGCAGTAACAATATCTTTCTGGATTTTCGCAGACACTTTCATTTACAATTCGAACACAAATTTCTACCTTTCTACAATACAATTGCTTTCCTTCTCTTTCACTCTTTCAAGTTTCTCCTCATTACTAAGTTTTGACAGTTCTAAAATTTGAGGTTGATGGATGGAAAATAATTAATCACAACACTTTCCTTAGCCATACACTGGGATCCAAAGTTTTCAGTCTGCTTGAAATCCATTTCAGCGAAATGAAAAAAGGAAAATGTTTTCGTTTAGCTTTTTAACATCCAATGGACGGTAAATGGTTACAACATAATAAGCGGAAGGTTGATAGGACTGACAATGTTGTTTTTTAATGACTGGCTTTAATTGCTAAAACAATTATCCTTTACTCTCTTCTGTTCAACGGAATGCATTCCTCTTATAGAACGGCCATTTAACTCGTTGATGATTTGTGAAGAAAAAGAACTTTTATGTAAGTAAAGAAATGAAATGAATTATTCAAAGTAGTTGCCATCGAAACCTTTGACATGTTTCATCTTTCTGGAAAACAAGTTGCTGTTTGTCGTTTGAAGCCAAAAGAAATCAAGCCAATTCCTCGGACTCTCTTATGAAGTAGATTCCAGTGAGAGCATGCGCCATTGGTTTGACCAAATAGTGGTAAGAAGAAGTTAGGACTGTGCTATCAGGGAGTGGAGTGAAACAGTATGGTCAGATGCAAATAAGCTCTAATTATTTCATATACCAACGAACGTTCATTTTGCGGTCATAATTCTGATACGTCGTCCTACCCGAGTGATTTATTCGGTCTTCATATAAAACTTCCTTCAGGGGCAAGGAGTGAAATTGGTTTCCCGTTTGGTCTGCTCGTTCGTTGATTTTAGAGAACGACAGAAACGAGTTCGAAGTGGTGCTTTCTGTTGCTGCTTTACAATTCATAGTTCCTCTAAACCATCATGGTCAGTTAATGTTCTTTTCACATAGTTGTAGTCTTCCCAATCTGTATCTCTTTTTGTGAGACGAGTCAACTTTAAAAGCTTTCTTCGTTTGGTTCTAGTGTCGTCTAGTTCGTCGTCCTACTGACTTACCCTCTTGTATTTGGAGGCAGTGATACGTCACAGGTTCCTCAAGCTGACAACTAGAGAATATTTGTTTTATTTCATATCCTTTCCAATGCTTTGCGACCTGTTATATGAGGGACGGATTTTAAGTCAGTTCAGAACAGCATTTCGCTCTGACTAACTATCTCCGGATAAGCCTACGCCTGTGTGATGATTTATCCCAAAAAATCCTTGCGTTGATGATTTAGCAGATCAGATCATTGGGCTTGAAGCAAGTTGATATTATAAGCTGCGCGCTAAAATGATGACGAAACCGTTCAAACTGATATTTATGTTAAAAACTGGAGAAAGCAAACTCGAGAAAACACTGGAAACAGAGGACTCTCTTCATCGAGCTGACTGATAACCAAAGTGGGAAAGTTAGGACAATCTGTTATGTTTGGTATGTGTGTCCTTCTTATCCGGTGTACCTGAAAGAAACAAATTTATAGAATATCTTTCGCTTGTGTTAACCCTTCCTTTCGTCAATCAATTTTTACAAGAAATAAAGAGTAATAAACCTAACCTAAATGCAAACATGTAATATATTCTATTCTATTACCTACAGCAAAAATGTAGTAACACAACGCTGCAAGAAATCAATATAATGCTTACTACTGGACTCATCTTGATTGCTATTTTGACTGCAAATGCTTTCCCTAGAGGTTTACAAATGTTTGAGAAAGCTATCCCTATGGATTAGGTATCCCATACCGGAAAAGAAGGGCAAAAAAGCTTTAATGCTAGAAATATAAGGGAAATTTTCCGCTTAACCACCATTTAGAAAATTGCAAATTAAATATTTTATAATTTGTATATGAATGTTTATGATAAGAAAAAATATATCTGAACTCTGCGAGCGAAATGGTCAAATTTGAGCAAATCGATCAACTTTGAGTTGTAGAATATTAAGAGTGTCCATCAGATGGGTGTCTTCTACTAGTTCGATATATTATATCAGGATGCTAGTGATTGAGTTGACTATGGCATGTAATTTTGTGGTTTAAATGTTGTAGATGAGGGGATTTAGCGCACCCTGGGGGATGCCATTTGTGATCTCTATTCTAGATTTAACTAGGACGCAATGCTCTGCGGCTGTATAGATTCCAGAGTCAGTACACGTAGATGCTGTACATGGTGATTTATAACAGAATTTCTCTAAGGCTATCCAGATTCACTTTTTCATAAGCATAAGTGACGTAATTTATGATCGCTTTTAAGGAAGGGATTTCTAGTTCTGTTGATCGATTTCTGGAAGAATATGTTAAGGCCGGTAATGGTTGATTTGTTCTTTGTGGAAGCGAAGCAATGGGGTGCTAAGAAATTCTTCTTGTATATGAGCTTACAGATTATTTTCTGTATTAGTTTATTAATTATTTTTATAGGAACGCTTGGAAAGGAGATGGGTATAAAGTTGACGAGGTCAACATCTGTTGGGTTTGGTGATAGGTACAATTATGATGTGTTTACCTACTTCTGGATCTAGATTTGATCTTTTACTACCGCATAATTAATGATAATTGCATTATTAATGCTTAATGACTTCCTGTCGTAATGATGCTGGAAAAGGGATTTAGAGATTTCATAATTTATATTGCTAGGTTTGAGTTCCGTGGATCTGCTTTTTTCGGCAAGTATGCATTCAAGATACTCTGTCCTATTATCGAGGGAGGCTTGAATGCTGTTTCAGTTTTGTGTGCTCTAGGAAGCGTCGTGGTTTTGAAGAAAATTCGCGGTTGGAGTTTCCTATCACGCCTGATGATTTGATAAATCAATTTGATAATTAATAGTTCCAGAAATCCTTAACAGTTTTCTGATTCACATATTTCCAGGATTTTGGCTTCCAAGCAATTCTGTTTTACCGCTCTATCGCTTATTTTCCACTCTTGTTGAAAATTGTTTAGAATAGACCAGTTGACCAGACTTTTAGTTCTTTTAGATTATGAGTGATTTTTCGATTTTTTTTGCCTCCAAAGTTTGAGATTTTTCGTCCACCAGAACTTCGAGGAGAACTTATAGCTCTATTTCAATGTGTTGCGCTTTATTAAACCTAGCACTTTGTCCCGCGCATCTTTAAAGTTATCTGAGCAGGTACTCCATCATATGTCTTGTAGAATATCCTATCCAATGATCAGTGTTGTATGGATATACGTATGATAGATCATCAGACAGATATACGTATGGAAATCATCAACGGGCTGTGGTTGCCTAACATATGTTCTATTTAAGCTCATTCCAGGTGAAATTAACTATTCCCTTATCCATGACTGTGAATTCGAAATGTTCAAAATGTTCATATGATGATCCGTAAATCATTCCTTAAGCAGTTTGTATATTGATCTCCCAACAGTTGGTGTCTAGCATTAAGGTCGCTTTCTATAAGGATATTTTTTGTATGCTCAAACTAAATGACTTGTTCTGTTTTGAGCTCTATAGGTTTTACTGTTTACCATGAGTTTGTCTTATGAATTGTACCTTTGAATTATGTTGTTAGGATTGAGATATCCTATAGTTTCTTGTTCTTGCGTTTGCTACAGCTTTGTGTATTTAATTGTAGAACATCAATCATTCCAAAATGTTCGTTTTATATGCTGAGGTTGTTGCTTTTCACATGGTTTAAAGCCTTTTCCCTTCTTGTTGTTTATTTATTAAGGGTACTCTGAAGAGGTGTTTTTGATGGTATCCTTGAAGGTTGAGAACGGCTTGTGCTAGAAATAGCTGCAAGCTGTGCGTAAGTTTTTCTCAACAAGGATTTCTGGATGTCGCCATTATGTTCCTAAGATTAGCTCTCGGCCATTTTGGAGATGGGCGAAATTCATCTTAGTAATTTCCACCAAGTCAAGGCCAGCATTTCTGTTCTAACGGATAAAACCTCATGCTTACGTGGTGGAGACTTTGAGCATGAAGTTAACTTCAACCTCGTGTTTATCAGAGACCAACTTTGGACATTTCTGGTCTGCTGCCTAGTGGTTCTTTGCATATCAGTCGTAGGAATCAGACAGTGTTGCTAACACAGTCGCCCCAGCCACATTTCATTCTTGTCCCTTCAGTAGAGGATTGAAAGTCCTAGACTGCCAGAGTTCGAGCTCTGACGCGGTCTGAACTTAAAGTAATTTATTTTCATTAAAACATCAGTTTGTCTTGTAGTATGTTCCCTGAGAAAGTAATTTTCACTGAGTGCGTTGGCATAATCTCAGTGGGGACATTGCGTTTCCTAGTCTTTAACCTTTACACATCCTAGTATAGTATGTTCCCTGAGAAAGTAATTTTCACTGAGTGCGTTGGCATAATCTCAGTGGGGACATTGCGTTTCCTAGTCTTTAACCTTTACACATCATGGAACTTGACATTGTTGAGCTACGTTCCCATTATGTTGCACGGTTTGGCAATTGGTAAAATGTCTGGCGTATGCATAAAATTGAAGGTCTTAAGATCCAGGTCTTTCAGCTTCATGTTTTCGAAGACGCCATTTGTCTTATTTTCCGAGTAGGAGACAAATTCAATCTGTTGCCTTCCTTCATGCCTTTCATTCCAACGTTTTTGTTCAGTAGGAACTTCAAACTATACCGAGTCTATGGGGGTTTTCACTCTATTGGGTTCACGCTATGAATGACCAGCTTAGCTATGTGGATGATGTGATGTCGGTACCACGTCGGTTACGAGTGCAAGTTCATAATCCGTTGAAAAACTTTTGCTTCCTCGTTTGCTTAATGTTCTCATGTTAGGCTCAATCAGTTTTCTTTTTTTCTGTAGTTTGTGCGTCGTTTGATGAGCGTCTCCTGGATCCGGTGGCTCTTCCTTGTCGTTCTACTTCTCAATGTTCATTTCAAATGTACCAAATACAAGAATAAGGTTTTAGCATCTATAAGATTTCACACGACGAAGATTCACAGAACGAAATTCACTGAGTTCGCTTGATTATACTATTTAAAAATGAGACTTGAGAAGAAAAAATTATCACTATGTCGTCTTTCGTCGACTGTTGCTGGATCGAAAGACAATTGTCTTGTGTACGTTTACTTTTCAGATTTTGTCGTCCGGCAGGGTAGAAGAAATTTTGGTTTCAGTTTGAAAGTTATCTGTTAGGATGGTCGTAAATTAGTTGCTATTTCTTTGGACGCTTTTCTGAATATTCGTTATGCGAGTTTTAATATTTTCTTGCTTCCTAGAAAAGAAGTCGCGCGTGTTTCTGAAATACATTATACTTTTGAAGAACATCCACAAGAGCTGTTTCAAATCAGCTAGTAATAGATTTGATTTTGTGTTAAGTTCTCCTCAAATAATTTTATCTATTCAATCCTCGGAACGTTCCGTCGAACAATCCTCGGAATTCAGCGAAATAATCTCTTAAACTCCGTTGAAGGGTGCTTTCATAAATTTAAGCTGGAAAACATTTTGAAATATTTCTCCAGCTCGTAGTTTCACTGTCGCAGTTCAATTTTTTACTGTATTCGCCGGGCCTTGTTGGTTTTGCCTTTAGGACCCGTTTCGGCTTTTCTAAGCTGTTCTCGTTCTCGAAGCAGAAACAAGTCATGAATCATAAACATGCAGAACTTGGCGGACACAAAAATTAATAAATTCCCCTTACATTTTAGTGCATACACAGGAACAAGTATTATAATGCCAAGAACCGTGTTCCTGGCATTGATATGTCCTAAAATCCTGCATGGATTCAATTCAAACATAATTAAATTAACTATACCACATTTTTTATTTTACCTTATAGTCAAGATAATAGTGAACGATTCATAATTACAGACACAAACACAAAATATTACTATGAATAGCAATTAAACGACATCAGTTGACTTTTTTGCTGTCATCTGCTTGCACCTTTCCCACGCTATTTAGATCCTCGCTTTTAGAACTTTCGTTTACATTTTCTTTTGTACTATTATCACCCTCTACAGCTTTATTTTTCTTTATCGGGAATGGGCACGAACCACCTGCACATTGGAATGGAAACTCTGGACCAGCTTTTATCACATTTCCGTCCTTATCCTTTTTCTCCCAAGGATTCCAGAATCGCAACAAGATTGGTTGGAAAAACTTGTGCCAGATGAACAGTAGAATTGGAATGAGTATGCACGGAACGCACACCATTTTGTTTATTGAATTCTATGTTGAATATTGTATGTTGGCCGTAATTAGGATCTAGACTTTCCGATTTGCTTTTCTGGCCGAAGCAGGAAGTACTTTTGGAATCAAGGGCGAACTAGCTCAAATCTCATTAGTTCGTGAATCAGCTGATTTCGGATTGTCAACTTGAACGTCAACGTCAAGGTAAGAGATGTCAAAGGTGCATATTCAGCAACACTCCACACTTAGAGTGGGATATTTGGTTTTGAGTAGAATGTGTGTGACTGAGTGGAATTGGTAGTACATCTGATTTCGAAGTGCATTCTTGTGGGTACACTCGGTCGACAGTCGTGTGTTCGGTGAAGTGTTGAGATTGATTCGTGCATTTCGGGAAGTTGTGATGTCATTTTGACAGGTCGGCTGGCTTTGTTTAGTTGGCACTCGGACGGGACAGTGTAGGAACTAGTGAAAATAGTGCAAGACTCGTCGGTAATTCGAGTTGTAGACCGTCGTGGAAATTCTCAGTGAGTGCTGGAGTGTGCAGAAGGAATAGTAAATCTGTTTTGGAAAGTGTAAATTGCGACGTTGTTTCGAAATTAAGTGTTGGTTTCGTCCGTGAAAATGTGGAGCCCGACTCACATTCAGGTGACAGGTAAGAAGTTATTTTTAGCCGTGGATTATTTATTTTCATTGTTATCTTTCATGACTGCGAGCAATTTATGTGGTCTTTTCACTTTTGTCCGAAGCATTAGCACGTCGTGCGGGTGATTTGCTATTGCGGAAGCAGAACACCAAATTGGCCTTGCAAATAAGAATCGTCTGTTTGTCGATATTTAGTGGAATGCCTAACAGCCAGAGCAGCTTTGGAATTCCGTACGCAACGATAAAGCGAACAGTTGAACATTTGAAAGAGGTCAACATAGAAATCGAGAACCTGACAAGAAATCCGATCTCCATTAGCTGTTGACGATCGCTTCATTAGCGTCCGCGGCGTAAGGCAAAACTAATTCGCTGAAATGCGGCTTGTTGCGCGATATTGTCATTCGAAGCAATCGTGCACAGTTGAGCGTTTAGCTCGCAGCATATTAGATACTTTCTTCTGCCTAACGGGCCCCACAGGCCACACATTGATCTGGAAATGGGCATACCTTAACGGTTCCCAAAGTTCTTCGTATGCTGGCCAGTGGCTACGATTGCGCCGAGATGAATCAAGCGGTGGCTCAATCGAAAAACGAACGCCACACTTTCATTACCACTTGGCAATAATGTTTTCGCTGTGCGTATGAATCGTAAACAGCAGCTGGCAGCGACGAGTCTTCATTCCACAACTTATCACTTGTTGATTACGCCATGCATTACTCACTATTGCCGGTAGGAATCGTCCGATCTGCAATCCACCCCGATTGTCGAGGCGAGTGTCGATTCGAATAAATATTTTGGAGTAGGTCTGAGGTATTTGCCAGTGATGCGCCTCGATGCTCCTCATTTCTTAGCTCGTCACCTCCACTCAGACATGTTTCATGGTTGCGGGCATTACTCACGGGTTTCCGTGTTAGCGGATCGGGCTTTGGTGAGAAGACGGGGGAGTAGGGAGCAGGAACGTGGTGCGAATTATGCTAAAAATGTTAAATAAATGCTAATCAGGAAATGAGACGATAATGAAAGAAAAGTATTGTGTGCTTCAAACTCACTTTTACTTCGCAAGAATTGAATGTTCGAATGGGGAGGCGACGCTGGCTCTCCAATTCGTCCCTATTCATGTCTGGACTTCCAAACAATCAGTCTTTCTTCATTGTCTCTAGAATGAAATGGGGTCGAAAAAGACATTGCTGGGTTTGTTTAGGATATAAACGGTAAAACTTATAGCACCTTAAGGTCACCGACATACGAACATGAAGTCATCGGTGAGGAATGTTTCTGTTCAATTCTATATTCAAGTTCTTCTAACATTTATCGCGGCATGAAAGTCCCAGTTAACGACTTGAAGTTTACACTGAATACATAGAACTTATGCTTTCTGATGCGTCCTGCAATGTTGCACATTTTCCCCAGATTGTGGCCGATATTCCGGCCTTACCAATTGGAAATTTAGATAGTTTTTCTATGAATATGACAAAAATGTCATAGAACGGCTGATTCCCATTTATATGTAATGTGAATAACATTATATAAAACATTGTTGGCACTTTGCCGCTAATCATAACTTCTTCGGAAGTTGGAATCAGTCACAATAATTATTACATAAAAAAAATCGAATTATATAGAGAATGGCCGAGGTTGAGAGACAATGCAAATGCTGCAAATGATTTTTTTACCAAAGTGTCGAATTAAGTTCACTTCACTTCATTGATGTTGAAAGAAACAATTTTAGTAGTATTTGTACTTTGATATTTAAAAGCAAAATGACGGCTACGCTCGTCCGGCACTGTATTGAAAAGAAAACAAATTCATATCGTAAAATCGAGATATCAAGATATCCGCCTGAAACTAATTGTAACCGAATCGGTCATAGAGTTATTTTTAATCCTTTGAAATCGTGTTTATGAGCAATATGCTAAACCGTTATTTTCAACGTAAATCATCAGCAAGGCTATCACAGATAGGTTTTAACACATTAAGGACCACACAGAGACCACAAAGGTTCTAGGATACAATGTATGAAAGTAAGTGACATCTAAAGTCAGTGTGTGGAAAATACGGGCTGTTTTGATATCCAACCGTAACAGATAGAACGCGAAACACGAAAGAACTCGGGAGCGGTCCTTAATGTGTTAATATATCGAAAGTTCATTGCTAGGATCCGGGTTGATGAGCATATAAATGAAAGCCCGAAAATTCTCCGACTGTTGAAACTAAATCTCTAACTAACTTCTCCAACGCAAAAGTTAGACGCAAATCCCGAAACAACTAAAAATCGTCCTCAGCGGTAAAATTCCTTATTTCTGATTCTATATTTCGAATTTTATTGTAATGTCTTTCAATGTTTCTTAAATGTTTTTCGTTAATGAACAAAATGTTCGACAAAAGTAAGCAAGAACCCTTAGTTTGAATATATTCGATTGAAGCGAAAAACAACAGGGAATTTGTGTGGTTCGATTGGATTTGGTATTTTTCGACGACGAAAATGACGAATTTTCTATAGTCCAATGTTTTTTTTATAGCTGAAGTATCGGACTCCTATCGGCACAAGTCTACTGGAGTATCTACTAATGTTATGTATGACACATTACTTTGGGCGAGGCCTCCATATTCTAAGCCTAATGACGCCTTCGGGTTACAGGAATTCCGAATTCTTTCTCTTGTCAGATGAAAAGGAGGATTGCTGGAAAAGAGATCCCTCCAGCTGATGAAGTATACCTTTTTTTAGCTATGAGACTTGCCCGTGCGTAATGTACCACCTGGTTCCGTTTGTCAGTCGATATAAGCCTCTCTCGAATAGGCTATCCGGACGGAGCTCTTCCATTTTTTCGGCAAAATCTCCGCGAAGTCTGTCCCATCTTCTGCATGAAAGGAAGTATGGCGTCATCTTTCTCTCCAATGCATAATAAGCAATATAGCTCCCTCGACGCAAGACTAAAAACAGCCTTGTCCGGTCAAACGATGGTCCAGGTAGAAGTCAGTCGCACACTGCTTCCGACTGAGCCACAATCTCAAATCGTTCATGAACCGCGCATTCCATCTTACTTTAGGCTCACACTCCTAAGATTGTTTTCTTTCGTCGAGATGGCGTCGTTTGAAAAAGGCGAATGCCTGCAGCAACCGTCTTCGGTGCAGCTCCTTATTGAAATCTTAGCGCCATATAGAAGTGCAGGTATTTATAGTGTACAAATATTTTTGGCTGAAATGGGTTGACATCGATATTTTCTGCACGATGTTGTGATTGTACTAAAAACTCAACAGTGTTACATGCGTACTTAACCCCCTGTCTTAAATAGAGGAGCTCGCCAGCCGAAAATTCTTTTTTAGGACTAGATCGTTCTATTCTATGATTTTAGCAACATTATAACCATTGGAAACGGAATAATTTATTGTGGGGGCAAAAAAATTCAATATGCAATTTGTGCTCTGCAGTTAACAATTCAAGTCAGCGGGAATAAAAACTCCACATTATAAATCTTATCTTTTACAAAAAACATGGTAGTTTTCGGTCATTTTTTTAACTTTACTTATATATCTTATTTAACATTGAAAATATAACAACATATTTACAAAAAAATATAATTAATAACGAATATTAACTTATGGATTAATTAATTTACTGGGTCCCGGTATGGAATCGTTTGAAACAATTCTGATTTCGTGCAATACAGAGGTAAATGTTGCATTTTTCGCAGAAAATATATGTTTTGCTGTGGCATGTCTTGAGCTTGCACCTTCGAGCATTATTTGAATCCATAAAAATTGGCATATGGCCTATACCATCTTGTATAGCTGTTCGCTCTGGGTTTTTTTTGTTAAGTTCTCTTCTTGGGTATCTGCGGTTCTTCCGCCTCTTTGTCAGCCTTGGAAGGTGTACTCCTTTTCAGTGCAGTCTCAGGAAGAATTAAATTTCTAGCCAATGTCTCTGAATTCAAGTAAACCCATTACTTGGTTTAATTTCTGGGCACGCACCTCCTTTCGATATTCGAAAAACGCGTTTGTGACACTCATATCGAACCATGAGTTATCATTCTCTTGGTTAGTGCACCTAATAAATGTTCTGTATAGAGACAGATACCAGTCAAAACGATCGACTCCTCCCATGTTTTTATTATACTCAGTAACTACTTCGGGATGTGTAATATTCATTCTTTTTTTTCTCTTTTTTATCCCTATACAAATATACAAATATCCACGTTTCCATTTCCGAGGAAAGTCAATCCCATATTTGCAATAGAGCGGTCATTCCATTTAGTCAAAATAATTCGGTAAATACTGTTCCACGAGCCATTTTTTAAATTCTTTATCAGAGAGAAATGGCGGTTTGAAAAATCTATTGGTCTTAATAGTACCTGTAGCTTTCAAGCCTCGATTTTTCAAGAATTCCAAGAGATGGAAAGTTGAAAAATAGTTGTCAAAATATATCTTTGTACCAGGCTTTTTGACACACTCAGTAAGCTGCATAACAACACCTGCACCCAAACCAAATTCTAAATAATTTTTCTTCAACTTATTCTGACTTCCCTGATATAAGATAAAGTCAAAGAGCATGCCTGTGGACTCGCATAAAACAAAATTCTTAATACCTCAAGGGTCTGGCTTGTTGGCAACGTACTGCTTGACATCTAGCTTCCCCTGATATGGAATCATCTGTTCGTCGATACTTAATTTATCTCCAAGTGGTAGGCGATTTCAAGCCCGTTTGACCGAGTCATATAGAGTTCGGACATTCCAAAATTTATCCGATGCGTTTTATCTTTCTCGGTAGTGAAATGTATCGCTGTGCGTAATTGGTAGAACCGATACAATTTCATATTATCCTTGATAATAGGAAAACGTGCATGAGAACTCCAATACATGTCGAGTTGAGGTAATTTATAAAAAACAATCGCTAGATGTATACCTATAAAAACTTTCATTTTTGCGAGCGTCACGTCTGCCCAGTTCGTTATATTATTTTCATATGCGTACTGATTTGTGCATGTAATGGCTTTGAGCAAATGATCAGTACCAATGTATGTGTACTTTTCAAAAAAATTATTGGCTTACCCACGATTCGGGGATTGAACATTTCTACAGTCTCAGGTTCTGGTTCTAGCTCGATTGACTCTTGACCACAATCACAATCACATTTTTTCCACTTGACTTCAGTGTGCGATGTTAACTGGAACTTCTTTATCAAGTTGTCTTTAAGGCCTTTTCGTGAAGTGGAGAGCTCCTCTTCGTCCACAAAGTCCTGACCAGCTTGATTCGGATCATTTAATTGTGCCAGATGGCTGTCATCAATCTCCTCCACGTCGGAATCCATTCCATTTTTGAGTAGAGTGAAGAAATTTTGCGCTGCACGTTAATTTTCGAGTCTCTTTGACCGTCTCAAGCTAAAAACAAGTTGTGAAAAATAAGAAAATTTTACTCCCACTGACTTGAATTGTCCACTACAGAGGACAAATATTGTAAACAACCTGTGAATTTTTTAGTAACATTTATTGCGTAACTAATGGCCACAATATTTGAAGAACATCATAATAAAGATGTCTTACCTTTATCTTGATCATATTCCTACAGGCTGCCAAATTATCTCGCACTTAAGGATGGCATTTTTGAGAAAAATGAAAATCTTTGAAAATAGCTACATTGAAGCAGGTCCAGTATTTTTTGTTCGGGTAATTGTGCGAAAGTCACTATCACAATATGATACCCGATCGATATGGAAGAAATTTACCTATTTACAATCGGTATAATAGCGATCTATTGGAAGTGGGGCGTCCGAGAAGGCGCTGTCCTCTAAAGAGGACAATCCAAGTCAGCGGGTTAAAAAAAAACCATTCAAATATGTCATGCGATAAAGCGAAACTCATTTAAAAAAGTTCATAGTCCGAACTTTTTGGGAATCAACTAAGGATTATTCGGATTAAATAGACAAGTGATAAGTTTCATTCGAGGCTCTTGTCATCAAAGCCGTCCGTATTTATTTATGAAGGTCGTTTGATTTGTGAGATTCATAGATAAACACATTGAAATAGCTTTAGATAAAAATAGAGAAACAAAATGTTTTCTTCAAGTGTCTATAGATATGAGTTCGAAGGCATAAATCTATTCATTGCCTTGACGTAAGAGCATTTATATCTGAAATTAGTTTGTTTTTGAAAAAAAAAGAAGAGATTTTTGGGAGAAAGTCATGTTCCCATAGTTGTCGTTTTTAGGAATCTGAAAACTCATGCGACTCTAGAGATATCAATGCGCTGACAAGAGTGACTATTTGCTACGGATTGTGAGTCGCAGGGTAAAAGGATGTACTTTCTTGACACTAGTGAAGGGAAAGTCGATACAGCGATTGAAGGATTTAAAGAATTCTGGAGATCTAAACATTATTATGTGTTTCTCTCAACTTAAGCTACGTTCTCTATACGTTTGAATATTTGCTTTATTGGCAATTAATAGTTTTTTTGCGCATGATGTTCTTTTCTAGCCGAATAATTTTGCTTTGGCCTTCTTCCTTTGAGATTATGTTAATATAAGCTCTACTCTAGCCATTCGTAAGCTTCACCTACTCTATTCGCGAAAAGTCAAATTGCCATCTTTAAAATAAAGCCCTAGTTATGCCAAAGAGAAAGAGAAAGGTTCGATAAAAGGATTGGGTTCTGCAAACGCTGCTGATCAACTGATATAATGGTGTGGTATTCTGTGCGTAATCTTGATGTGTAAAGTTTAGAATCCATTAAAATTTAATGGACATGGCCTCTATTTGGGACATCTTTTATTTGAGTCACGATCGTACGTCTGATAATTTTGGTAGAAAGTACATTTTTGTTGTATGTGAAGGTATAAAGATGCAAATGAACAATAAAATAAGGGAGCGATTGTATTTGACCAGGTAAAGATTCATTGACACACAATACAGACACATAGATTGCCTTTCCTGGTTCACATGTGTTCCTGGTTCATCACTTTTCGATTTTGTTCGAACCATATCGTAACCACTAACTACCAATTTAACGGTATTTGACGCTAATTTTCCAGATGCATTGAAATTTGTAAGAAAAATTTGTTGGAGATAAGGGATAAAGACGAAGTTGCGTAGAGACACGCATTAACTCTTCTCTTAAATATTGTTTTCATACACAATAAAACACATATACTAGCTCACCGGAAAAATTATAATCGCATCTATATGCACCATCGAAACCTAGCCATCATAATCCCTCCACTCACCTATGTCGTTTAATTTCAAAGCTCTCTATCTTGTAAAGTTCACCTTATATTGCATTGAATATTCTTTTCTCTTTCTTTGTGATCCTTTCCCGGACTGTTAGCGGTTTTAAATGGTTACTGTATGGTTCACTGCGGATGTTAGGATTTATTTCTCGATTCATTTTCGTCCCTGGTTTTCTACATGTCCATTCTGTTCGAACTGCAGGATCAATCACGGAGACGAATTGTTATAGTATATAGATTAATAATAGTTGTTCGTTGATTATTTGCTCATCCGTTGTCCTGTGTATTATGTTGCCAGCTTATATTTAGTAGGGGGCCGTTCAGTTGGTCGATGTGTGTATGGTTCTGCATGTACATCTTTCATATATAGTTGCTGGGATTACTAAGTGATACATAAACAGGGGCCTGATGTTTTCACCAAAGTTTTTCATTGCAACACAACGGTCTCGAATGTTTACAGTTTTTAAGTTAGCAAAATATTTAAGTTATGAAAATAAATGAGAGGAATTTTATTGATATTATCCAAAATATTTCTTAAAGTAAAAAAAAGAGACCAATGCGTTTGATACTGCAAACTTAAGACATTCTATATAAGCAGCATCAATTTCCAGCATATAAACCGTATAACGTTTAATTTTCTTCAGTAGTGTAATCTGATATTCGTCATCAAATCCCTTCTTTGAAGTTCTTTGAGTGATCTGTATGCGTGGTTAATGAACGTCGTCGTGGTTTTCATCCAGTACCAATTGGTAATCTTGCAGAGGTCATTTCCGTAGTGTTAAGGCGCTTGCCCTTAAAGATCTCTCCTGTTTCATTTTTCCTCTTCAATCCTGTCGACCCTAAAGGTTTTTGTCAGTTTTTTGAAAAGATTCAATGTGATTTTCTGATAGTTGCAAAGGCTTTTAAAATTCTTGTTCATTGGTTTTTGGAACGATTTTTCGTTGTTTCTCGATCATTTTCGTCTCATCTACAAAAGTGTTTCAATCATATTTTATCTTTGGGGTATTGAATTGAAATAATGGCTCAAATGCTGTTTTTTTATATTGAGGTGATTTGGTTCTATGTTTCTTGTGTCTGCTTGATTCGTGTGGTATATAAGCTGTAATGGTAATACGTAATTTTAACTTTGTTGATCCTTTCTTTTGAACATGTTCTCATTGTTAAAATTCTGATTTTTCATTTGACAGCGACACTGAATGTCAAATGTCTTTGGATTGACTTTATACGACCTAAGCCCATTCTTGACATTGTCAAATTTTTAAGCACACTATAAAAAAATTGAAAATAAAAAAAAAGAACTCAATATTTTTTTTTGAAAAACAGTTTTTATTTTCATGTTGCACACCAGATTTAAAATTAAAAATTACAGTCTTGATGAATACAATGTTAAAAAAAATACACATGAGATTTCGTAAACATTTTTCTTCAAAATAGCCTCCTTTACATTTTATGACCTGTTTAACCAATCTTGGCATGCGAGTAAATAATTTATTTATGGTCTCTTGCGAGATATTCCTCCAGCTTTCTTCTAATGCATTCAACAGGGCCTGCTGTGAAGAAGGACATTGTTCCCGAACGTTTCGGTGAAGCTCTTCCCACAAAAGCTCTATAGGGTTAAGATCGGGGCTTTGGGATGGCCATGTCATGTTTTTCAACACTTTTTCTGACTGTTTCTTGTCTAAATAGCCCCTACATAATTTTAAAGTATGCTTTGGATCATTATCTTGTTGGAAAATGAATCCTTTGTCGAATAACTTCAGCCCGGAGGGAATAGCATTTTTCTCCGAAATTTCTTTATACTGCTCCTTTTTCAGAATTCCTTTAATTTGGACTAGATTTTCAGTTCCATCGCCTGAGAAACAACCCCAGACCATGACGGATCCGCCACCAGGCTTGACAGTCAGGACTACACACTGAGGCATCATCTTTTCTACGGCGGAACGTCGAACGAAAATTCTTCTTTTTGAACCGAATATTTCAAATTTAGATCACCATTACTTGGAAAATATACTAATAACAAAAGTTTTTTTTTGTTAGTGGTTTCAAACTTTTGACCAGCAGTGTATGTGCTTATTCTTTGCTGAAAAATTTTTGATATGAATTAGTAATTAATAATTCTCAACCTGATTAACAATCGAACCTAAACCTATCTATCATAACCCAAATCTATAATTTGTTACCTGATCCAGCCCTCGAGCTACGGCTGGATGTCCGCTTTCTCCTTTCATGTGTAGGATGTCCTCGCATTTAAAGTAGACTATTCGTTCACCTAGTTTCTCGTGTTTTCTTGGTATTTTATTCTCATTGGCTTATTAATTCTCGGCAGGCTTTCAATGTCGGCTTGTTTTTCAAGGATCTGAAGTGGGGAAAAGTAGTAGGGATTTTTCAGGGTAGATTCTTCCGTAAACCAAGCCTCGCGTGGTAAATTATGTCCGAATGAGAACTTTCTGTTCGACTATCATTCATTTTCGAAAGATTTTTGTTTGTATGTTTCCATGTTTTCGAATATGTTCAAACGCCGTCCTTCATATTTTTCAATGTACCCTCTGTACCTGTTTTTTTTTAGCATAAACTGGCTTACCAAATGCACTTAACATAGATCAAATAAAGTTGTGAAAATGTTATGGTATGGTTCGCTCGAAGTCCACCCAATTCCTCACGACTGCGCTAGTATATAAGAACATACATTTGAAAATAAGGATCGGACTAAAAGCAGAGCTCAAGAGTTTCAGTTCAATATACAACAAGGTTGAATATTCGAAGAAATATTCGAACATGTAAGTCATCCAAATAATAAAAAACAGACTTGTTGAATTCTGTATTAGAGCTTCCTAAGTCAGTGTACACACCTAGCTATCGTCAAACGGAGACTTAAAGGGTTTATGCCAAGCCCATTGAAGAGTTCAACAATTTTAGCCCATTGAAGAGTCCTTTTGTAGCTCTTTCGAATAGCGCAATTAGTATTATTTAAATTGATGGCAAAGTGGAAAGACAGTCAGAAAAATTGGCACATTGCTGTGAGGGCCCCTATCTATTTCTAAGTTTTTGTGATGAATACGAGCAAAAAAGTCGATGAGTCCTTCAAAATAAGTCTATATTAAACTTTACACAAATCTGTAAAGTAGTAGGAAATAAAAGAAATCCTCGCTTGATAGCCTGTTTCAAATTAAAACGTACAAACTATGGCAAAGCACAAGTTTAATTCAATAAAATACATTGCAATAAAACAATCAAACTTTGAAACAAAGTGCTCCGGGTAATAGAGACGAAACCATGTCTATAATCATTATAATAAACAAATGGCCTCTTAGTATCCCATTCAGAGTGGCATTCATTACCAAATGTTTCGAAAACTATTTCAGATCGACAGACGAAAAAGATTTGCCACAGCACTGATACGATTATATCGAATAAAAAACAACGCAATCAAAGCACGTAGCCTTGGAACAGCAAATATAGTTGTTGTAAATAATATGAACGATTGCTCCTCGAACAATGTACAAATTGTGTTGCATACGAGATGTGAACCCATTTGATCTCTTAATTTAATTATAGCTCAAGTGATGGTGAATTGTTTATTGATTCACCGAGCACTGAATCTGTGATGAGTTTATTATTTGGTTCTCCATTTTTTCGGTCTCGTTGACGTCATTTAAAATCCTTGATTGTATCTTAACTCGAAAGAAAACGATTATCTGCATCAACTGCAATTACACTTGCAATCCGCGCATGTGGTATGCTTGCATGGTTAACATGGAAAAGACAATAAACACCCTCAGGACTTGTTTTGCTTGCAATTGTTTATAAAATAGCGACATAACAGACCACGCAACTAGAGTTAAACAATGCAAGTGAAATTTTGGTTAATGGATCAACATTTTGTGCATTTTTCGTGTTTCCCCTGGTTGGATTTCTTTTAACCAGCTGATGGTTAATGTAGCGAACCATGATGAAGTTTTGATTAACTGGAGCTTAACAGCTCCGAAGCTGTTTGAGTACTTTTCAACTTTCATTTGCACAAAATTCTTAATTGCCTTGAGAGCGTTAGAAAAAAATATCCGCGAAAAACTCGATTTGAACTGGTAGATGCAGTTGATTTGGTTCGGTAACTAAGCACTGCTTGGATTTGGTGGAAACATATTCTGGTAAAGCTTAAGTTTAACGCAAATATTGCTCGGATCAGTTGTTTGGACGTTGGTTAAACGATCAAGAGAGAGTCCAATTGAGGATGTTTTAATAGGGGTTGCAAAAACGAAACGATGAATATAAATGAAATGATTTGTGAAACTGTAACTCATTGTGCAATTTGCAGTTGAGTTACACTCTAAAAAGAGATTACCTGGTTGGCCGGTTAGAACCTAGTTGATTCTCTCATATTACTTCGCATTATAGTGAATAATTTCCAACTGTTACACATTCATTGCGGGAGACGTGTGTGCTTGTTTGGTTCCGCGAAGCATTGGGGTACCGGAAACTCATAAGCAAGAGCTCCAAACGGGTAGCAGGACGTGCGTAATTTACTATCAGCGGAACCCAAAAAGTCTAATTTTTTGCGCGAAAACCACTACCCCGCGATTTTTCGGGAAAATGCCCGACGCACCACTATTTAGTGGTAAAATTAAATGCTGCATCAAGCATGTGGATGATATTTTCGCGACGAAGGCAAGATATACACATAACGCAGGATTTTGAACATATCATACCACACGCAAGTGAAAGTTTTTCATCACCGAACCATCATTCACAAGATCTACGATCGATCTATAATTACAGTATCCAGGGAGAACGGAATGCAATCTGCCACGTTTTATGGATTCGAGAAATTCGGGTGAAATCAGAAGAATTCTACAAAAGAACGAACGCTCACCGACGCACGAAGGTGTCGCCGATAAATTAAAAAGGAGGATAATACATGAGAATAATAGAGACAAGAAGCAAAATCAGAACATCTTAAAAAAGGGACATTTTGATCAACAACGATATACTGTAACCCGCGAGAAATAAGGTATATCCCGGATTACCATGAATTTTACATTGGACAAACAAGAAAACAACCAACACCATGGTTAGGTAACATTTAAGCGAAGAAAGTACAGCGAAGGCAAAAGGAAGAGGAATTGCTATAGATCAACAGTAGTGGAACATATTATAAATAAAGGTCGTGAAATCACAATGGAAGAGAGGCAGGAGATACGAGAGAATTGTATACAATGGAAAGCCTCACTTTTTTAAGAGAAAGAGCAAGCCTTGCTCATGAGCAATAACGTAGTGGATTGCAAGTCGTGGCTCCTTAAGTTAACAAGTTAAGTAATTATCCCAAATGTAGTAATAGAAATTTTAATAAAGGAGAGGGTTAGAACCCATCAAAGTAATGAAGGACTCAGTATATAATATATAAATAGGGTCCAGGTTGTCTTAAACTAACGCCGATATAGACTGAATGAAAATTTATTACGACAAATAAAATTTAACATGCACAATTAAAAGGCAGGTCTTTCCTTTATTTTTCAAAAATATTGTGCGAAAATGAATTCAATTAATAACATCTTACTCCTATATGTGTACTAAACCATAGAAAATAAAAAAAAAATTGGAAGTCAACCATAAGATTGGAATTAATCAAGGTAGCCAATGGAATAGGAAATAAAGTCTCGTGTATACGAGACATAAAAAATAAATAAAATAAAATAAAATTTCTAAATAAGGAAACTTGAATTTTTTTTAGCCATTCATAATTCTCCAGTCAATATTCTAGTCCAAATTATTTATATGCATGCGAACGCTACCTTATAGGGTTTATTGGAGTTTTCTACTCTCGTTTGATGTTTTAGTGGTTCCACTTTGATATCCTTTTTCACAGGTCATGATTTATACAAAGATTGCCCATCACTATCAGTTTCACCATTATCAGCTCTTTCACCAAAAGAGCTCCAACGAGCGAAGATGATGTTAGAATCGCTTCTGGAAGACTAAATAATGACACCCAGACAAATTTCTGCAATCCTGGCAACCATTAGTTCGTAGCAATGTGTTATAAGAGTTATCATTTACTTGGATTTACTTCCGGCGCACGATTAACCCACTCGCTAGATAGTGTTTCACTTGCGCTTATATTTTCCAAACCAAATTATTGTAATAAATTTTATTTAATAATATTAAATAAATGAATAAATTTAATAATATTAAATTAAACTTATCCCGATTTTCTAAACAAAAGCAGACAAATCGAGTGAAATAGAACCCTTACTGAGCGAATACTAATTGTCAATATAATCTTCTTCTTTCTTCAAGTAAAACTGTTACGAATGAAATTAATAAAGGACATTATAAGCTAAAACATACTAATAGCAACTATTCAACTAAAAAACGCCTTAACTATGTAAGCATTGACTTGTTAAGGGTCTAGCTAGAGGTATTTCGTAGTCTATTTGAAATATGTGCACTTTGCATTGTTTGTTGTATGTCAGCTTCTCTATATTTGTCGACATTATCCACATGGGGTTTTCTATTCGATTCTTGACGGGGCTTACCGATGTATGACGATGTATGCCACGTTTTAAGCTTAAAGTCTTGCTCATTTTCCTTTCTAGAAAACATGACAGCTATATCAAATTCTATAAAGCAGACTTGATATTATGCATTCCAAACTGAGCGAACGAACAAGAGAGCATAGTTCGAATAATTTTGGAAAATAGCATTGGTATCTTTCAAAATTCTACTTTGATTGATTGGAATTAGCGGATTAACCAATTATATTAAACTTGGTTTTTTTTAGAGAAAATAATTCGATTCTAGCATTCAAAATTCCGATTATGTATGTCTGAAGTCCGAAGTTTGCACCGTGTCAAACGTAACGATCTCGAATATTTCTACATTTATTTTATTTTTGATAGTTTTACTAGAAATTTCAAACGTTTTACAAACCTCACTTGTACTTTGCGAAGAGAACAAAGACGTGTTGCTGATGATTTAAACAAGATCGCAACAGGGAGGAGGTTGGATAGTACAGATATGGTACCGCCGCCATCTGAGTGCGGAATAGTATTTCTACTCATGATTGTGATGGAGTCAGTGCTCTTGTACCGCTCCGACGTCTGGGCTGACACTTTTAGTTAGGGTCGTACTGAGGGCGTCTGGCGTAAACGTAGAGACAAGGGAGCTTTGCAGATTGCTGCTGCATTCCGCAATGTCTCTCAGTCGGTGGTTCCAGTTATCGTGGACTGGTCCCCATAGTGCTTTTTGCTAAAGGGTGAAGTCTACCTACGTAGGAGGGGAGCTGAAGAGCGAAATTGTTAGCGGAAAGGGAACAAAAGGACTCTAGCTTAGTGGCAGGAAATCTGGGTAAAATAGGCGCGAGCCGGACTGACCGAACAAACCATTAGGGTCCTGGAATCGTTGTTTTTCAAAAGGCTTGGCAAGACTGATTATAACTTGACAAAATTGTAATGCTATGATCTCTTGATTGCTTATTTTGCCCGGAGATCGCAGACAATGCATTGCAAATCCTCGTCTCATGCGATATTTTGGTCATGTAATGTTTCCATCTTGCTGAGATAAAAGAATATCGATCCCACTGGAATAGTGGCATAAAAAGGCAAATCTTCATAAACAAGAGCCTATTTGGTCACTTGTCGGTCCTGAAAGAAAGTTACTTGCGTAGAAATTCATATCCGCAATTCGTTACAGATGGAGAAAGGAAACACAATTGGTTGAAAACCAAAGATCGACTTAGATTGAAATAATGTAGTTTAAGTTCCTTGAGAATCTAGATAGAAGTGGGAGTGGATAGTGGATAAACTGGAAGCCTTACGATGCCTGTGGTCCTTCACTATATCTAAATGGCCTCGAACTCCAAACTACATAAAAAATTTAAGTTATACCTTGTCATGAAGGTCATTCGGACTTCATACGATAATTATGGTATAATAATGAATTTTTTTTTGTGAAAATAGAACTTTTGTAATTTATGATATTTTAAATATATTTTCAAAAACAGAAAGCTATTACTTCCTTAAATGTAAATTAATATAAATAAATATTCTGCGCTTCTTTTGTTCCATTGACTCGGAACTCTTAAGGATCTTTTGTTGGATAAAAGGTCCTCACAGATATTTGTATACATAATTCATACTCAAAATGGAATAGTTTTATTGTTTTCCTCCAACAATTTAGTTCTTTTCGCCATATGGAAATATGTTTCCCATAAATGATAAGCGATTATATGGAAAATAATAGAGTATTAGTGGGCGTATATGGGATTTCAATTATTCTGTTGTAGCCCATTAAATCGTTGAGCTTGATTTGAATAACTCCTTATCATTTTGCTGCATAAAAACACATTGATAAAGCAATGATTCTCTTCGTATGAAATTCAATAATGATTCAGCATGAATGAATCATAATTACAAATACACAGAAACTGGTTTTAATTAATATTTATATCAGCAACATTGTGCTAATGATATGTATCTTATAGCTCATTAATAATAATAAAATCGAATTTTATTTAATCATTTGAATTTCTGTTCACAGTTCAACGAGCAAAAGGACTTCTGACGAAAGGCAAAAATGGCACAAATAATTGTTTTGTTACTATCGGTTTGGGGAAGGAGAAATATCAAACATCGATTAAAGATAAAGCGACGCCAACGGTCGATTGGCACGAAGAATGCGAATTGTAAGTATTATGAAATTCAACGTTTAACACGAACGAAAGAAAGCAATTCAGAATAAACGCAGAAAGAATACTAGCGGGCCAGTAGGATCGTTCCGAAAACTAAATATTTATCCTGTGTAAACTTTTCTAAAAATGTCGATTTCCATGTAAGCGGATGCAGTTACTTATGCATATATTTTGCAGTATAATCCAACACAAATCAGTATGTAAACGGTTGAGCCACTATATTATTGTAATTTTCTTAATTATCATGATTTGATTGTTATAATGGAACTTGACTCCTCTTTACATAATTCGTTCCATCAAATATTATTTAATTAAAAAAAATCTCAGGGTCGAAATCTATTTTTTTGACATAAATCATGCTAAACTGTCGGCAAGTGGCAATCGCTGACGAATGTTATGAGATGTATTATAGGGAAATAAAGAGCATCGAAGGAGGCAGTACACCGTAGATGAGATACCGACAAAACGCGTCCATAGACACAATAATAAAGACGAGGAGGAGCTTTGCGAAAATCAGTTTATAATACTTCAATCTCTATTAAGTAATATTACTAATGTTAATGTTTGTAATATTTTATTATGATTTTTTTCCGGGGAAAAGACTCTCGATTGTGATTGTCCGATATTCATCACCGAACTTGACATAGACAGTCCGCTTTTATACTAGGCGAACACAGGATAAATTTTATAGCTGGCATAATGTACCCTTTCTTTCAATTTGAGTATTAAAATCAAATTTCTAATGTGGTAAACGCTTGTCCTTTGTAGATCCTAGAATTAACATGAGCAGCTATTCTACTGCTCCTCTTAATTTCGATACACTGTAATGATTTGCGTTGTTCAAGCTTTTTTTTTAAATGGTTCACTGTTCCTTTCGTGGTGAGTGACTGCTTTCTGAAAATCTGTTCATAAGTCTGATTTGGTTAATGTTGCCATATTTTCCTCTGCCGGGTGTTTAGATTTTCTTTGCAAAGCCCATTGTGCAATCTATTTAATCTTGCAATTTGTAGAAGATACTGCCTTCGACTCTCTAATTGTGCTTTGAGGTAAACTTAACATATGACGAGTCATGGCTAGATAAAATGATTCTCTCAGTTGTTGGGTTCGGACTTGCTCTCTCTGTTTTTGCGTTGCTTTTCTGGAATCCTCGAATCTTAAGCTGCCTAAAATTATTGATAATTGTTGAGTGGAGCTGATTGCATACGGCTCAATTATCGCGCGTTGTTTTCAGGCCCTTTTTATATTCATATCATTGTCGACCTGATGCTTCTGTGGAAAGTTCGAATAAAGACATGATACCTAATCTGACCAGTCAAAACCATAATCGGTTTGGAGACCCTTAGAGCCGCAATATAGGCGATAAGTATTTCCTACCTTGTTCAACACTTCTAAGTAGTTAATTGTTGTATCTTATACAAAAATCAATGAGCAAAAGGCATCGTCTATCTTGAAAAAAAAAAGTTGAAAGAACGTTGTGAGTTTATAGTTGTGTTTTGGTTTTGACTGGATGACTTGATTTTTTATCTAACCCATTACAGGTTTACTGAGATTCGGCAGTGCAGTAGTAAACCCACCTTTTGTTACAGGTGCCAATCCAACTCAAAAAAGACGCGTCGATTTTTTCCACGAACATTGCAGTCCTGTGATACGCCTTCAAACGTAATTCAAACAGTAATCCTGTGATACGCCTTCAAACGTTTCAACTTCTGATCTGAAAGTCCAAGAACCTTTTGGCACACACTTCGCATTGTTATAGGCCCTATAGCTTGAAATCTCGCATAACATATTCCAGGATGATTTGCGATTTCTGATGATTCGCTTGCTGACTGTTTTGAAGATATTCGAACCGCTGACCGCGCACCACATGAAGGTTGTCGAGTGTGATGTAATACGTCCCATGACGGACATTCGGGTCGCTGGTTTCACACACGTTTACGTTCTTCTTAACCTCTTAATGCCAGACCAACACCCGCGTCCTAGTAACGTTTACATTATTGTAGACAACGTTTTATTTCTGTACTATCTTTGGAGAATTTCCATCGGTTTGAACTGGTTCATGAGCAAGACATTTGATAATTGCAAATTGCCCAGTGGAGTGAATCTGATATCATGAGAATTACTGACTAAGCAGTTGGAAGTATGAAACGGCTGGTTCTCACCGCCCCCTAATGGTCTCACAGAAGTATCCTTAAAGCAGCCAATCCCTGCCAATCGTTAATGCTAAGAAATCAAAATTACATAGTCAAATTATCTTGCCACATGTGTTCAAAATAAAATCAAAAAAAATTTTACAGATAAAAGATAAGTTAAAAAAATGAAATAAATAAATATTTTTGGTGTAGTTGCTATTCATTATATCAATCTCCGCCATGTCTTCAGAAGTATTTAAGGAAAGACTTCCAACTACTTTTGTGGAGTTGGTTGGTTGAACTCTCCAAAAAATTATTAATCTTCTTGATTCAAATTCGTTTTGAAAGTTCATCGATGTAATCTCTCTGGAAGGGATCTTTCCAGCAGACCTGTCCTCCGTAGTCTTACTCCAATACTATTTATGAGGTTATCCTCAGTTCAACTTGCATATAAAGAAGAAAAAACTTGCTTATTGTGGAGCATTTAATAGATTGGATTCTAGGATAAACTTTTATACTCCTTTCAACTAGTATTATTCGAAGCTCACGATGGAAGTGGAAGTGTGATACTGCTACTTGGGTCGCTACAAGCCGTGAAAAATTGAGTTAACTAACAAAAAACGTCTACCTATGACACACACACAAAAACAATGCTGATTCAGCTTGTACTCAAATTTTTCTCAAAAAATAATGACTATCACAAATGTAATTCCGTCCGTCTGTGAGATTATCCCCTAACAGTAGAGATTAGCTGCTAATCCATAGTCATCCTAAAATCAGGTACGGATCAAATTTGTCTACAAAATTGGAAAACTTTTAGAACATCCAAATCTGGAGATAAGTTTGACTATAAACAAGTGTCTCATTCGACCCTTTTAATTCGACCGCTGGGGTAGTACCGGATATTTCTGACAGAATAAATAAAAGACAGTCAACGTGCTTAGGTTATGTTTCATATAGCGATGCATTTTGAATATATGCATGATGTTCACTTACTTATTCCATTTGTAAGGATCATACGGTGAGAATTGAAAACATTCTTTCCTTTATATACGACGATCTCCCATCTCAGCAACACATTGCAGTCTTCACAATACAATTTCACCCTGAAAAGCTGTATTCCAGAGGGTGTAAGGGTTACACCATGCGTTTTCCAATCAATAGTTTCTAGACTCACGTCCAACTAGAAGCACTAATAAACGAAGAATTTGGTTTCGATAAATTCGCAATTAAGTCCATTTTGAAATAAACACGGTAACCTATCAAGTGGTTAGAATCTAATAACAAATTCGACTTCATATTACTACCAAAACTTTGACCGTGTTGCTAGTAAATTCAAATTTCTCGAAAAATGCTTATCAGCCCATCTTCCAGTTTTGCGTGGAACATACGTTGGAGGTGAACAAACTGAAAATTAATTCTATTATAAAACTTCTGCCTAACTGTAGTAGGAGCATAATTATTCCTCGCCTACTTTAAAAAAAACTTTACTGAATTTAGATACTTCCATCTTGAATGCTATGCACCATATAGGAAGATAATAAAAAAGATGAAATAAAAAAAAATTATATTCGTTAAAAAAATGGCATGCCATTACCAACTGTGTCAATGCATTCGTTTACTAAGACATTGACTCGTTGACCTTCGCATATTTGCATAATTTTAACAATGCTGAGTGGATGTAAATGCACAGAAGCTAATTTGACTTTATGATTTCATCTTCGTTGTAGGACCATACCTGACCGTGGAAATCGAGCGGAACTTGTTCTTACCTGTTTGCATCGCAACAATTTGGGAATCGATGAGTTTTTAGGTCAAGTGACTCTTCCATTGAATGAAATGGATGTTTACGATCGCCCACGATCCAAATGGTTCAAATTGGAAAGTAAGCCTGGAAAGGAGAAGAAAGATAAAGATCGTGGCGAGCTAGAAGTCCGAATACAGTTTGTTGTGAAATCTGGCTCCTTAACCGATCTGAGCAAAAAGGAAAAACATAAATCGTCAATTGGCCAGTTGGCCTCGTCGGTTGGTGGAAGTTTGCTAAGCATTGGAACTTTGGAGAAGCGCAAGGGCTTGAAAAAGTTCGCTAAATCGCTGGGCTCGAAAATGCACATCAGCGGAAAATCGAAGAAAGATAAAGACATCGATGCTCACTCATACACAAGCAGTCAGGCTAGCATTGGAACGCCCAACAGTCACGAGGGACCCAGACGATTCGGGCAAACGATAGGCGATGCAGATCCTGGCGTCATAAGTGAAGATGAAGATGAATTTGTATTTGATAACTTGTCGCATAAGAGCTCAGGAAGCTCATTGAATATTCGTAGCTCGACCGGAAATCAAAACTCACAGTCTTCCCCAGTGCCTCAACACCCATCGCCGAAAGAAGACGATAACCTACGGTCGAAGACGCTTCCACCATTGAAGCCACCTCGCACCGCGAACGATTCGCCCAAATTAGACGAATGGGAAGCGAAGTTATACAGAAAACATTTAGACATAGGAACTAGTGATTCTTCGAAGCGTCGATCATGGGAAAGTTCGCGGTTACCAGCAATAACAAAAGAAGAAACAGTAGAGCCAAAAGATACCACAGAAGATACTCCACAGGTGCCGCAGTCACCGTCAAAACCAGCTGATTCGTTTAACGTGGCGCCTAAGAAGAGCCCAATCAAATCGGCTCCATCATCACCCCAACTCAGTAATATATGCGAAACGGCTGAAATTGATGCTGAAGAAACGGCGTTACCGAAACCAATGCCGCGAAGCCAAACTTCTACGTCGCTGGTGGATAAGAGCGATCTGTTTGGGAAAGAACACAACAATGAAAAATCCGAGAAGAAACGCTTCAGAGAGAAATTGAAATATTTCCGACGAGGTAATTGTATTTCTAGATTGCTTTGATTACGTTTTTTAGTCTTCAGGTGTAAGCTTGCGTGGTTTCTTATTCGGTTGAAGATGAAATTCTTCGTAAAATATGTGAAAAGAATGTAAACAAAACATTTGACCGTGGGATTTGTCGTTAAAAACTCGAATCCATTGTTTGAACTGTAGTAAATAGAATGAATTAAAATAGCCTTGAAATTATTTTGATTTGCTTTACTGAGAGATGAGATTGGATTGCTGGTTTAATAGCTATAGAGATTTTCTTTGTTTTTCGAAAATGTCCTTCATAAAAAATTGGAAAGAAACTTGTCCCTGTTATAATCTGTTCAAGTTTTCAACAAACTTCTTATTTTGCAGAAAAATCCGAAAATAATGATGAATCGAGCCCTCAAAAGCATGTAAGCGAAAGGATCATTATAGGACATGAGAACAGTTTCATGAAAGGAAAGAGCGACGAACCACAAATCTCTCCTGCAATACTCAAGAAATATGAGGGCAAATCACGTGAGGTAAGTGTGCTCTGATTTCTTTATTTGTTGGTTGAAGACACTGTTGAAGATTGAAATTCTCGATGCCAACAATCTAGTTTAGCTTAAATAGCCTAATAAACAATTTTATAGCGTTTTGTGCAACTTATGCAAATAAGCATGGTAGGAGCATTTGCAATTCAATGTTGTTATATTCGTACATTTGAGCTTTTCCGGTATGGTGGAAATTGGCTGTTGAAAGAGTATAAACGAAAACTAGCGATGCTTGCAACAAAAAAATTAATGTTAATTGTATTTAACTTATTTCCAAAGATTTCACTTGATGAGTATGTGGATGCGAAAAACAAGAGAAATACTCAAGTTAAATGGAAAGTAAACTGTGATTTAAAAGAGGTCAATGGTAAATTACTAGCTGTGGCAAATTGGCAAGGTGCAGAAGTTTGAGTTTTTTTCTAAATTATATTTTGGTTTCGTTTATGGAAAAATTCTATAAACTGATATCTTTGACTACTTTGTTGAATGTATACTTTCACTCTCTCCCGTTGTTCATCATTCCATCATATTTCGCCACTCCGATCGAGACTTGCTAAAATTGTTTTAACGATCGCTCTTTTGCTATAAAGAGATGAACCATCATTTATTTCTATTCGCATTAAATAATAAAAGGTAAATGTTGCAAGATGCAATATGTTTATTCCGTTCGATCTTCATGAGAAATTCCAAAGACGATTCCTGTATTTTGATTTGATTTGAGTTTGATAATATGATAAAATAATGATAATTGTTTGAGTAATTAATGAAATGCTGTGTACGTAACGTGTCTCAGTATAGTTTGGTTGATTCAAAAACAAAAGTTGAATAATGGAATATGGTTCAGAAGTATGGGTTTCATGTGGCCTTTCCTCTATCGGCGAACGCAACTTGTGATTGCCATAGTGTTAAAAAATGATAGAATTTATCAGAAATGTATTAATTGGTGCAAGAGGGTTTGTTTATTCCAAAACTTTTCTTGAAAACTTTTATTGCATATTTTTATATTAATTCGACCCAATAAAATAATAAATATTATAAAATTAAACTCTAAAAATCACCCTCATCTGCTTTTGGGGTGGTAATAGTTAATGATTGATTAATTGTCCAAGCATTCAAATCAATACGTCAATTTTGATTGAACCTACAATAGAGAAAAATTACTGAAGGTGCCTGATGAAAGAGGTTGGCATCCAATTTAGATTTTGTTTATGATAAAGATATCGTCTATCTTACTTTCTATAAAAGTTCTAATTAACGCTACGAATGCATCTTTCAACAGCTTGCCATTGAATGTAAGCAATTGCTGTACTAAAGCTCCAATATTTGACTAATTCTTATACCCACACGAAAAGTTTATATGAATTTGAAGAAACAGTAAATAGGTGGTGCAAGGTTCATGGTTTTATTATAATAAGGGCTCAACATCGCCAAGTTGTTTGATCTTATCCCCCGTAACTTTCACAGAATATATCCTAAAATTGTCTACTTATAAAAACTTAAGAATTTCAACATTTAATTAAGCCTGCATATTTCTGCGATATAACCTCAAATATTTACAACAGCTGCCCATATATGTTGGCAGTTATAATTCCGTTATGTAGAAATATATCAAAGGACACAAAATCTTCATAGTTTCATCAGACACATACTAGGGTTATATGAAATGTTTTCGACTTAATACATATAGGCCGAGTCAAATATAAACCGGACTTTTATCTTAATGAGTCTCAGACTCTGCCGAGCGGTCTGATTGGGTTAGGGGTGTAGGTTGGTTTGTAAAGAGTGGGGACAGCCGCTCCCTGGCTCCATTCTTCCAGTTGATCAGTAGCAATCATGAGTGAGCAATTGGTTCGTTCATCCATCAAGCAACGTGTTATTATTAAATTTTTAATAAATGAAGACGTTTCACCATTGAATTTTTCACGGACACAAGTTTTTGATAGGGCTTGAAAGTTGAAAAATGGACGATAAAGTGTAGAAAATGAAACTCACGATCGACGCCCAAGATCAATATTTAACGCCAATTGACAATATTCGAGCGGTTCGAAATCTAATCTAGGGTGAAAGCCGATTCACAATTGTTGAAATCGCTTCAGAAGTGGGTCAGAAAAAGCCGCCTACAGGAACAAAAGAAGGAAAAATCCCATCAGAAAGGTCATTCTCCTCTTTGGAGGAAGTTGAAGGAGTTGAGGAGCGCGTGTCAACTGGTTGACAACTCGACCTCAAATTTTCTATGAACAAGGAGTTTTTAAGCTGCCAAAACGTTGGGAAATATGTGTAGAGCATACAGGAGACTATGTAGAAAAATGATTATAGTCTTATTTGAATATAATTACTGTTAATAAATGTGTATAAAAAGTCCGGTTTATATTTGACTCACCCTCGTAAACGAGGGATGTTTTTTTTTAATTTAATTTGAGCTTTCAACAAAGCGCCCTTTTAAATCGATATAATTTTTCCAGCGGTTCTCTAAACTTTTTTAATCCTTTCAAATAATAGTTTTCGGTTTTCTCTGGAACATAGGCGTTTACGTATGTTTTACATCTCTGTTCAATAAAAATCTCTGTCATCCAGGACAGGTTTTTTTTAGATAAAGAAACAGGAAAAACTATATTGGTGCGCATAATGAATGATGAACGATGCATAGTCACCCAATTCAATTCATGCGCAATTTGTGCATATTAACCCTGGCGATGGATGAAGTGTGAGCAGGTGCGTTGTGCTTATGTAAAAGATCCTTTCATTTACAAATACCGTTGTCATTTGCAATTTCTTTAGCTTATGCTTCCAGGATGGGAAGCATTGATGATATTGTTTCTATTATCAGACTCCTTTCAATTCTTCATTGGAATGCGTTCTCGATCTGAAGTGTGCAAACCGGCAAAGCGCGACCACATTCTTAATTTCTTCTTCAAAATATGAGAAACGCATTCGTTAGATATGTCCATGCCCCTCCGCTATATTTCAAACGTTAACTGTCCACGGCCCATGTCCGCATGTTTATGGATAGGGTTTATTAGAAGGTTTCGCTATACTCTATGTTTTGTCGGACAGGGATGGACATGTTTTTTTTTGTTCTCCGAACGAAACTCCGTTGTGTGCCATCTTCTGTGTATGGTTTCGTCCTTTTAGAAGGTACAAATTAAATAATGCCACAATCACTCGATGCTAGCAAAACGTCAAGCTACTACTTTTGATGCAGAAACCATACAACAACTGGCATTTAAGGGCAGAATGATCAAATAAATGCATTTGTCGTAAATATAAGCAGTTTTTTTTAATTCATGGAAGATCATTTATGAAGCAGCGCCTCGAGGTAAATGTACGCTCATTCAACTGGATTGGATAGATGCATGGATGTTTCTTATTTGTAAACCAGGTTCCACCCAGCCACCACAAAGGCAAGAACTACGAACCCATCTGGCTATCGTCTTATCTAGTGACAACTCTGACAGAATTTACGTTATTTCATTATATTACGTATAAGATACCCTCTGCATTTTTCGTATTTCGGATTTCGATTGCTCCCGTTTGCTAGTTCGCTTCGTTTCGCTAGTTCACTGCTCTTCCGCTTTCCGTGACTGCTTTAAGAATGCGTTTCGGTTCTCTTGCACTGTCTTTAGTTCGTAGTAAATGTTAAACATGCCCCGCGAATACTTCATAGATTAGATTCATAGCTCAAATATAAATCAATTTATGTGTTTACGATCAAGCATAAAGTGTAACGAGTATATGGAGTCAATAGCAAAAGAAATACGTAGGTCGGGGTTATAACCCATGCATCTGGAATTATAAAATTTTTTGATGTTTTATTAATTCTTCAAACCTTTAGCAGTTTTCAATTACTAGTTGATTTTGGACAGTAGTTAAGGTTGCGTCATGCAGTGATTTTTCTTCAGAGAAATGTGAATAAATGTATGGATAAAAAGAAGATGAAAATAGAGGAAAAACAAAAGAAGACAAATTATGAATTTTTTTTGAACTTAAAACAATTGTCGCTGAAATTGAGCATTTTAAAACCCACGAAACTGTGCCCAACTTATCACGAATAAAAATGCTAATACGACATATGCTCGATAATTTAAAACGACATATGCTCGATTTTAGAATTTATCGTATACATATTCCTTGTTTTTAATGACGTTTCCAGTGGTCTCAGTGGTCCATCGACCGTGTCCTCATACAACATCCTCATGACAACATATGAGAAGCGATTGACTGTCCACGATAATTGAGTCAGCTCTTCCTTCCTTGGTCTTCCTTTTAATTAATAATCCTCACATTTGTATGCGGCTTCCTTCCCAGATATCTCTTTTTCATTTCTCCAAATCTTCATCTCATTCATTTATGCAAATGTGTCGCTGTTTGGAAAGCTCACATAGTTCGTAGTTGTACTTTATTGTCCATTAATTTCCCCTGTGTTTTGTTTATATACGCATCTGAGAACCTCTTCTTCGAATGCGTTTACTTTGCTTACGTCAGCGTCCACGACTCAAAATTGTAGCATGAACCAGGTTCCGTCTCGCCTGGAACCTGCATCTATCTAATATCTACAACTTTGATTACATCTGTATTTTTGCTTGCTTTAAGAATTGTCAAAACTGAGAAGCACGTCTGATGTTTTCTTTAACTTACTCTTATTGTCGGCAGAATGATGCTGTAATTCTCGTGCTTGGGATAATGGGATGTTCAGTTGATAGTTTATATTTTTCGTCGTGGTACTTCTATGGACGTGATTGATATATAACTGGTTTTTTCCCTCTTACCCATCGTTACATTCGTCGTCGGGCCAATCAGAATCTGTCCGAGAATCAGTTTGTTCTACGAAATATACAGGCTTCGAGTATGCCCGAGGCTTGTCTTTCTTGGATGAGTTCTTTGCCAATTTGATTGAATATCTTGCCATTCGGTGATGCCTAGTTTATTTTGGGAATAAATACATGTCCACTGCACGCAAAGTCAATCAGATGTTGGCCGTTGTCGATACTAGGATCGTGAAGGCTACAGTATATGTCATTGGGTCGGGTCTTTTCATTGCGTACTTTCACGATGATATCACCTTGATTTAGTTTTATATCATTTGAATCAAGGATTATTTCTAAATCATTAACATCATCGTTGACGACACCAGCTAACCAGATTCCACACATTGATTGTTACAACGTAGTCGTTCATTGGCTGTCGGTTATGCAAAGATTCTGTTTTGGAAATTGGTTACGTTCTAACTGCGTAAATACTCTACGTCGCCTATTGAAGTTGTCATGTTGTTCCTTCTTTACGGCGGATAATATAACTATTGTGGCTACTGCCATTGTGAGAATAATTCTCTAATAGAAAATTATAATTAGTGGTCACCATACTGAGACGTGCATCTGAGCTAAACTTACCCAAGTCGGGCAACTATTACGGCGTGGAATCATGCAACGCAATCTTTCTCAAACTTACAATCACGATCATTAGTCCGTTGTTTGATGTTTTGTCTGAGAATTGTTGTCAAGTTTAGTTTTGTGCAGTGAAGTTTTATCTTTTGGTTAGTAGTTATGGATGGAGAGTAATTATTTCGTAACTTATCCTTGTATTCATCTCTCAATTTTCCGAGCTGTCATACTCTAGGGTCCGCAAGTGTCTGAAGGCATTGTGTTTAATTCCAAAATCAGTTTTAACCAGTTCATCCATAGGGAAATCATCTACATGTTACTTTGATCAAATGTCGTAGATGTGATTCGGGTTGTTTTAATTTTGACACTCGTTCAAAGAATTTTGGTTAAACGCCTTTTGGTCCCGTTCTGCTGGCAGCATGGAAGGAGCACGGCTGTTTGCGCTCCGGAGATGTTAGAATATTTTCACACTTTGCCATATGCCTGCCAGTATCGGAGCATTTGTTTTTTATGCAACTGCCTCAAGTATCTCGTTTCCATTTTTTATCATGTTACTCTATCGTTTCGACAAATTTTCTCTGATTTGTGATTCGTTTTGTAACAAAACTTCGGAATGCTCCAAATATCTTTTCACTTTAGAATGCGTATTTTAGAAACTATACTGTGAAAAAGTGACTGAAGTCCATTTTATATTTAAGGAACTGATGCTGCTTGCTAATAACCTCGAAGGTGATGTGTCAACACAAAAAGCCAGAGTTAAAGAACTCGAGGATTATTTGGACAATTTGTTACTTCGAGTAATGGAAACCCATCCAAAAATTCTTCAAAATCCTTACAATCGGACGTCGTCGACGAAAAGGTAATTAGGCTTACACATGCAATCTCCTTTTATTGTTTAAAACGAAAGATATTGTTTAATCTGCCAATAACGCACAGTAATTTCTTTTTAAATTTCAGTGGATAAACCGATGGCTTGTCAAGTACCTAAGCCAGGACTTCCATTTAAATAATTTGAAAGTATGGTGTTGCCTTTAATCAGCGCTGTTTCAACCACGTTGCCTTATCCAGCCGAGCTATTACATCAACATGCTTACAATGGAATCGTGACATGAAATCGTTTATATCTAGATATACACATTTTTGTTATTCCAATTGGAAATAGTCCTTTAGAATAGAGCTCGTGAAAGCGTCAAATTATTTTGAAATTGTTACATTCGTTTTTGAGATACTATGTAACTTAGAAATCCTCCCTTGTACGGTTATTTCACTCAGTGACTTTCCTTCAGACGTATCAAAAAGACAAAACTGAGACTTAAACATAAAATACAAATTTTTAAATCGATGCGTTGGAAGATGCATTTCTACTTAAACTCCAACTACAAATACTACTATCAATAATGTGAACAATTTACAGAACACTCAACTATTCAACCATTTTGTATATTCGTTCGTAATCTTTTTCTCACAGTTTTTAAACATGGTTTTTTTTTTTAAATTTAACACTGCTTTTATTCTTATTTCTTTAGTTTTTAAGTGAAAAATAAAACCAGAAAAATATAGAGAAAGTATATATCTCACTATAAGAAAAATAACGTTGCAATAAAATAAAGAACTAACAAGAACCAAATACGCAAAATGTTCAAGAAAGACATACATAATAACAAATAATGGAACAAAATGATACTGTGGATTCCAGCAAACTGAATTTGGAATGTCGACTCCAAACGCAGGTTGTTCTTTTTTAATCAAAGATTTAGATTGAGTTATTGTATTTTTGTCATTGGAAAAATTTATACATTGTTAGATTTTATGCAATACGAATAAAGATTATTTATTGTAGAAGATTTTTTTGTGTTTTTGTGCACATTACGATTCGTTTTATATCCTTCCGCCAGTACAGTCAATACAATACGAGTGGGCTTTAAATGTGCCAAGTTAGAACCAATTGTAAGCGGAGAGTGCATCACAACTTGCAAATCACGCATTGATAATCTTGTGGTCCAAATTTCACTGAGTAACTGGTGAATACTAGCTACCTGGAATCATATATCTTGTGTGCAATGGACGCGACTGACTTTGTGGTTCACAGGGTTTTTTTCTGTGGTGTCTCCTTGCTCGCTCTTATTTTATCTTACATTACAGATCAAAATAACATTAAATAATAATTCAATAAGAATTTTAAAATTCTGCACAAGCCATTTATTTATTAATTTTATAAATATCAAAAAACAATTATTTATTAAAATTAATTATTAAAAAATCCGAAACATATCAAGCATTTCACATGCTAGAACAAATTATAGCTGTTGACGTATCTATGATAACACTTATGGGTAGATCAGATTTTGGACTATACATGCCAAGAAAGCCCATCAAATGAGGATATAAGGTTTGGGTTCACGGTAATGTATCGATAAGTTGCTAGGCCGCTAAGACAGCTACAGCACCTACGCTCCAGATTTGACAAGCGATTTGATCAAAAAAACGATCTTGTCTATTTTGATATTATTTTTTATTCACGCTAAAACCTTTACGGATGTTTAAATTTGAAAACAGACAGAAAAAGTACGAAGTGGTTTCCCAGAATTTCCAGGCATTTTATTGAACTTACCATCGTCACCTCTTTCATTATCTACCAGTAGCGAATGAAAGAAAGAAGCTTAGATTTGAAAACGTTTCGATTGGATGTTATTTCCGGTTTGATCGATGCTTGAAGTGAGTCGCCCAAAAAAGGAAAGCAACGAGAATTCTTGAGTGCTTTATTTAAGCCATCCATACTTTAAGAACGGCGATGGGATCAAACCGCACATATGCCCGCACACGTCCCGAAGACGTGCACTTTGCGTAGGCGAAACAATCAACACCGTACTCGCTGGGAAGAACTGTCATTAAATATCATTCAAAACCTAAACAACAAGAGTAAAGAAACTGCCTAAAATACACCTTACTTGCTCAGTGATTCCATTGCGAAACTACCTTAGAAGTAGTTGATTCTGAATAAATATTTATGCTTTTGTTAAAATGGGTCCTATTTGTATACAGTAGAATAAATCTATAAGGATACAAATGGAAAACACGAAAATCCCGGTAAGGCTTACTATGCAAAAGACGACAAACTGAGTAGCCAGTTTGCATGAAATTGTTCGTTTAAAATGAAACTACGGCTGCTGAATCATTGAAAAATGTGCAGATCTGTTTTGTGGAATCTACTTTATCTAGAACGCTAATGTTTGCATTGCTAATGTTACGCATTGAACACTTGCGACAGGCGAGGTGCCTGTTACCTCTGTGAACGACGATTAAATCGGGAAAGCTAGGAAAATTTTGTGTTGGCATAATAGAGGTAACCGAGGGTCTGAACATCTCTTACACTTCAACTCGATATTTTCTTTGGTGTTTTGAGTATGACCCTTACGGCCGTTACACTCGTGCTGAAAGACTTGCATAAAAATGGTTGTGAAAGGGTGAAAAGAGATGTTTGTTAACATACCTAATGACTTTAAATCCATCAAATGCATTGTTACCGGTAAAAAGACTGGGATCTAATAATATGATGTTGAAAATGCAGAACAGTTTAGCAAATGTCCTGTCAAAAATTAGCCAAAACCAAAAAGAGGCAATGCAAGGGTATTAGGAAAACTTGGTGATGTATGTCCTTTTCTCCGGTTATCGTTTAATACTTGGACGCTTTAAGGCATCTATGCGCAAAGCGGATGGGCTTTTAAGTATGCAATTCATTTCGACCAGGCTAATTATGTAATTATTTCAAAGAAATAAGTTTATTACCATGATCCTTAATCTTTCAGTAAGCAAAAAAACTTGTGCAATTTTCGTACATTGTATATCATGTCCATAATTATTTAAAAACTTTATTGCTTAATGATCGAAGAAGGGAAAAAGTTGAACGCGAAAAAATGTGTTTATCTTACATTCAAATTTCAGAAAATTTGTTTATGTAATAGGCATATTTACTAAATTTGACTTAAGGGGAGATATACACCCAGAAAGTCGAAAAAATCTTTTTTTTTAAATTATATTCTTAAAGTTTAATGTCCTTAGAATATGTGGTGAAAACGGGAAGGTAGTATTTCGATAAATAAAAGAGTTACAACCGAAAACTGCATAAGTAATTTGTAGCGCCGAGCCGGTAGGCAGGTAGCGGCAAATGACCCTCCGTACAAAAGGATTTGACTTCTTTTGTGATTGAATTGTATATTGTTTTTAGGCATGTTTGGCTCCAAATTGAATAAAAATATAATTCATTGTTAGAAATAGACACGTCATAAGTTGCATGGAGAATAGAGCCCCTTCATAGCTCCAAAAACGATGAACAGTGCGGCCAAAACTGTTAATATTGCTGTGAATATTGCTGCATGTACGTTTAACAATGGTGTCACGTCATGATTAGAAATTATGAGTGTACTGGGAATTCCAGTTGGATCAGGAGCGCACTTTTACACTGCGCAAGAAGACGAAAATCGCATAGCAAAAGCCGATTTCCAAGCACACACACAGACAAAAGAAGATCGAATACGGCGTCGACAAGAAAATTTTGATGCCATAGGAATTTTGTCGACCGTAGAAGTCCTACATTATGGGCCTGGTATCGATGATGCCATGTAAGTTAACAAATTTTATGAGTTATTCATTCCCAAAACTTCAAACGCGTTTTTCTCAAAAACACGTGTTTCAAATCGGTACCCAAAATTTCTCGAAAACCAATAAACCGATTGCCTTGAAATTTTTGTGGTCATTCTATACACCATTATATGATACTTGCCAAAGGATTTTTTTCCGTTACTCACTTTTTGTTTTATAGCTAAAGTTATTACAAATTTGAGGTCCAAAAATCATTATCTATATTCAAATGACCCATATTTTGTTACAAATCAATATTTTCAAAATCGGCTATGACAAGTACTAGATTATAGTATCTAATTTAATAATCTTTTTGGATTTTTTGTTTCGGATGATTTTTGAAGATACGCCAGTGGGTACCGTGAACGCCGATTTTTTTAACGACCTCCAAGGTCCTCCAAGATCATACGATATCCTTGCATACATTTGATATTTTTACACAAAAAAATTTTTAAAATATTTTCGAATGTGTGTACTTTAAGCTAATAAAAACGCTGATCCGAAATTCTAAGTATTTTCCTTCGAAAAAATTTAAAAATATGATCTTATTTTACGGCTCCTAGGTGTATATCTCTCCTTAAATTTTTCTTGTTGCCGAATTGGATGACAGTTTAACTTAGAGTATCCGAGCGACGATCAGCCGAACAGTCGTTTATCTAAACAACTACTTGCGCTTACTGCTGCTACAATCTACGACTACAAACTACTACATTCGACTCGCACTTGCCTACCTCATCTTGAGCTGCAGTCACTTCCACGTTCGCCACTTCCAAATTGTAAACGTGTTGTCCTTTCTATGAAAGATAAAAAGGAGATAAACATACTGTCAAAGGAAGGTAAATCCGCAACAAGTTACCCAATGAACACCAAATTGGAAAGTCTACCACCACGGATTTAAAAAAGCCAAAAGACGAGTATGCGTAAGTTTATGTCCCAAATTAATTTTTTTTTTGACACATCCACAAGTCGAAAACTCTTTAAACATTATTGCTTCTTAAAAACTCCCCAACTCATACATCATTTGACATCTTAAATGAAAAAATGAGTTATTAAATGCCATGTTATGTTCCTGCACATAACATGGTTTCAATAGTACAACCTATGAATGAAGGGTTCCTTGCGACAAACGGTTTTACAGAGATCACGTACGCCCTTGACACATTACTTCGGGCTAGGCCTCGTGTTCTGATGCCTCCAGATTATCGGAATCTCTTATCTAGTGGACAAGAATGGGGTTAGTTCCAGAGAAGAAACTTCTTCATCGCGGACGCCTCCTAATACTCCAATATTCTTTCTTTAACTGTCAGGATTGCCCGAGCATAATGTGCGATTTCATTTTCAACAGTTATCATGAAGAGGTTGCTGTCACGTTGCCTGCTGCATCTTCTGCAGGCAAATAATGTCTGACAAACGTCATCAATCTCTTCTCTGCAAAACATATCGTTGGGGAACCAGGACCCACCAATCTTCTGCTTCCGGCTCAGGGACAGGACTTGCAGTCCGCCTTCTGTTTGTGTTGTGCTTCCAGCGTTTTCAGTTTCCATCCCGGAAACAATTCGATATGCGCCTGCAATTTTTAAAGCTTCTTAACTCTGCACTGGTGGCAACCGCTTTCGCTGTGACTCTTTGCTTAGATCATCGCCCCACGTTTCTTCACAATAGACTAGAACAGAATGCACAGCGCTCTTTAGAAGACGTCTCCTTATGTTGGCTCCTATGTTACCCGTTGCAGAGTGAATGCCGTTACCCGCGCTCCAGGCCTGTGTTAGTTGTTGCCCTGATTTGCTTGGAAAAATTCGTCTTCTAGTTAACAATGCGCTCCGGTTTTGTGCGCTAGGATTTATAAAATAACTGTACGTGCTTCTTCTATGAGGGCACTGAGGGGTTCTGTGAACTTTCGTTAAGATTTCATCTTTCTTCATTTCATCACATCTTCATCACATCATTCATCACATCTTTGTACTTATGAAAGATGGATAAATCTTCCTTGAAAATGATGTTTCTTGGGCATTTAAATATTTGGTGGTTCGTTTTATCTGTTTTGTTGCAGGAATCACACTTGTCAGATGATGCTCTTTTGATTTTGAACAGATGTTCATTGTTAAGTGTTCTGTCCTTGGTAGTGTTTTCTTTGCCTATTTCAAATGTAAAGATGTAAGGGTATGCCTGGGCAGTGTTTGAGAATGTTGGCCATTATGAAGTCACCACTTTTGTAGAGGAATTTCGGTCCGTGTGCAAAGGTGGTAATACCATTTCCTAATTTGGGTCTGATTAGAGATCAGTGTATGATAAGAACTTTCATTGGATTGAAGGAATCTGTTGGCTTACATAAAAATTTGATAATATGTCCCGCATTGTGTAAGGAGTTAATATTATCGTATATTTCTTTGAAAGTCACAGTTTTGTCAATAAATCTGCCCAGCTATTTAACGCTGTTGTTTAACTTAGCGCTTGGATGAGTTGTTCAAGATGTTGGCTTGTGCTTTTTATCTGTTGATTGCAAGATTGGTGTTGTCACATGTATTCAGAAACTGTTCTATTTTTTGTTGCATATAGGTCATGATGTTCTTTAGGTATTTCCCTTCATTCAGAATAAGAAAATTGTCAGCGTACTGGAAGAGAGGTGTAGTTGTATCAGATATGCTATGCAAAACAGAGGTGTAAATGTTAAAGAGTAGAGGGCTTATGACTTCACCTTGTGTAAGGCCATTTCAGGAAAGAACTCCACTGCGCTGACTTTGACTCGACTAGGTCCATCCAAATTATGATAGACCGTTTTCGGGGTTTTCTAGTGCTAACCATAACCCGCGAGCATTTGGCTTAGGTATTGCCTTGCGTTGGCTCGAGACACAAGCTGAAAACAACTGTACACAGGCTTCATATAAGGCTTACCATTCTTCAAAAAAGATACTTCGGCAGACGAAAATTAAAATTTGAGAGTTAATTGTATCGAGTGTATACAGTGCTGTGAAAAATTATAGACTCGATATAGAAATAAAGATTTTTTCCAAAGTAGTTTTAGAAAATGAATTATATTGTTTGTGTTATCTCTGATAATCGTTTCAATTATCTACTTGTCTCAACTACACTAAGATTAAGGTAAAAAATCGGCACAAAAATTTAAAAAAAAAAAAATGTAAATTATAAACTCAGTTGCAGTTTGGGGTTTGTTGGGACATTTAGTGTGGTAGATTTTGAGTTTTAATACTTTGACGATCTGAAAGTGTGTTTTCCTAGAAATCATGAATAGGCTGTAATTATGTAGACCTTTTTAGAAGTTTGCTTATTTTTAAAATGCAGCGAGGAAAAAAGTGAAGTGCCGTTGGACACCAAAGAATTATTGGCTTGAAGAACTGTGGAACAATTCAAAGAGAAATCGCGAGTGAAATTAAAAGGCAGCAAAGTCTGGTTAAAAAGTTGTTAAAGCTGGAATCGAAAATAATAGGAAAAACAAGTCATCTGGACGTTTGCCAAAGAATTCGCCTGTTAAACGCTAAGTTTTAAAAGAATTACCGAACAAAGGATTTTTATCATCACAAATTGCTTGACGTTTGAACTTGGACTGTGATCATATTTTAGTGGATATGGATAGTGCCATCGAAACGGTTCAAATGCCAAAAATGTTTTCAAAAGCCAAAATTGACGAAACGACGCATTGACGCAAAAATAAAATTCACCCAAAAAATTTTACCAAAGATTTGGGATCTTGTGATCTTTAGCCATGAAAAAAATTGAATCTAAATGAACCAAATGGTTTTGACTATTACTGGAAAGATTTGCGGAAGCAACGAAAAATCATCTCAAGAGGAGCACAAGCGTTATTTTCCGGCAGAATAATGATTCCATCCACACGTCGACCTCCACCAAAATGTGGTTTCAGGATTACAGCATCGAATTGCTACCATTGCCAGTGTTAAGTCCCGACGTGAACCCTGCAGAAAATTTGCGGGGAATATCAGTGAGGAAAGTCCACGACCAGAAGAAACCACAAAGCATCTTTCGAAAATGTTGCAGAGCTGAAATAAGGAATAATTGTAGCGGTGAATCAGATATCACTGTTTTAATAGTCTTATAAATAGCATCCCGAACCGATTATTAGATGTATTAGAAAACAAAGAAAAATTTAAAATTTTTCAAATAACAAAAAACAATAATAATAATAATAATTTTTTTTTGTTTTTTTGTTTGGGAGGTGAAGGCTATCTACGCCCTGAGTGTCGGACTCCCCTGCTACCGGACTACCGACTAAACACCTCCCCTGTCACACCGAGAACCTAGCCTGGAACCGTTTGTCACATTACTTCGGACTAGGCCTCATTAATCATCGCTTAGCGATGTCTTCAGGCTAAGGGAAATCCCTCTTTCTCCACGGTTGGATAGGAAGGAATTGCGATTAGTAACTATAATATTGCGTTACAGAGATGTTCCGAACGGAGTCGGAGTCGGAGTCTTGTGAATCTATTACACGTAAAGAACGTGTGGCAGGCGTCATCCGTCATCCCCGGGCAGAACACGCAAGTTGGGGATGGTGTCTTTCCCATCTTATAAAGGTAAGATTGAAAATACCCGTGACCACTGAGTAGTTGCGTCAGATAATAATCAGTCTCACCGTGCATTTTGTAGAACCACGGCCCCAAGTCACTTATCAGCCGTGCGGTCCACCTGCCTCGCGTTTCGTTTTCCCATGTTTGCTGCCACCAGAAAAGGGCATAAGAAAAGGGCTTCTCCGTTCCTCTCGGCTGACGGTTTCTCTCGCCAACTCCTCCCTACGTGAGTATACACGTTTCCGTTTGTCTGCAAGTAACTTAATTGGAACCACCCTCGAGATTACCAGCACTGCAGGTTCAGAAACAGTGCGGTATGCAGTGGCTATCCGCAAAGCTCCTTGCTTCTGCACCTGTGCCAGACGCCTTCGGTACGTCTCTTTACTAAGAACGTCAGCCCAAACCTCGGAGCCATACAAGAGCACTGACTCCATTGCATTCATCAGTAGACGTCTTTTGCTCGAGGTTTGCCTCTGCGTGTTGGCCATAATGCGGTTTAGCGCCGATACCCGCACGGAGGCCTTATCTGCTGACGCTCGAACCTGCTCGAAAAAACTCATCTTCGAGTCAATCATCAAGCCAAGGTATCTGATTGATTCTTTTGACTCGATGATCATTTCCTCCACCCGAACCGGCATAACACGAGGGATTCGCTCCTTGTGAGGACGACAACCTCGGTCTTTTCCAGCGCTAGGCTAAGCCCACGGTCTATCATCCACTCGCTCACTCGGCGTATTACCGACAGTACGTACGGCGACTAGTACTGCTACGTCATCTGCGTAGCCAACCAGGCGCGACTCCCGCGGTAACTGCAGCCTCAAAAGCTCATCGTACGAGACATTCCAGAGGTCCGGCCCAGAACGGAACCTTGTGCGACCCCTGATGTCAAATCAATTCTTCGCTGGCCTCCCAACGAGTCATAGATGAGTTTCCGATTTTTGAAGTAGTCCTACAATATTCGCATCAGATCCCTCGGCACCCTGAAATATTCCAGAGCACCAAGAATATCTGTCCATCTAGCAGAGTTGAAGGCATTTCTCACATCTAGAGTTATGAGCAGTACTATTCGTCTCGAGTAATGATTGTGGGCTTCTGCCTGCTGGACCGCGCTCACTACCTCTGCTATTGCACCAATTGTGGATCGACCAGCCCTGAAGCCGTACTGCTGAGGAGACAGATCCCCGGCAGTTCGAATGGCTTCTCCAAGTCTTTCTCTAATGAGCCTCTCGAGTACCTTCCCAGCGGCGTTCAGCATACATAGGGGCCGATATGTAGATGGTTGCTCCGCATTCCCCTTCCCCTTGTGGATCAGCACGAGCCTCGCCTCCTTCCAGCAATTTGTAAACACGCCCTGCCGCAAACAGGCATTGAAAGTTTTGAGCAGCTTTTCAGGACAAAGTTGATGTGCAAGCTGTATCACTTCCGCTGGTATACCGTCTGGTCCTGGGGCCTTTTTCGATTTTAAAGCTTTTACCGCATCATCCAGTTCGATGGCGGTAAAAAGTGGGCATTCTCCGAGACATTCAACATCTGCATCATCGGGACGAACAGGATGCATAGGGAAGAGCGCTCGAACAATCTCGTCAATTTTTTCCACTTCAAGGACACAGGGCCTCCTTGCAGCTCCTAGTTTCCGCACGGCAAGCTTGTAACCCAGCTCCCACGGATCTCTGTCGATGTCCTCAACTAGGTTGCGCCAGCAGCGAGCCTTGCTTTCGTTAATTAACCTACGGAGAACTTTTCTAGCCGACCTGTATGCCAGCGTTCGGGAGTGTGACTCGTCTCGATTTCTTAAACGTTGAGATTCGCGGCGGAGTTTATGACATTCTCCCCGCTTTTCCGCGATTTCTGCCGACCACCAGTATACAGCAGGCTTATTGTGCCGAGGCCGTCGCCTGGGCATAGAGCAGTCACACGCATTCTTGATGAGCCTCATGGTGGAGTTCACCATGTTTTCAGCTGAGGCTCCTCCCGTTGCCGTCATAGTTTCACCTCTCATAAGAGCTGCGGCGAAGACGTCGACATCTATTTTAGATATATTCCAACCTACTTGGGTTGCTACGCGTCGAGTAGCACAGTCGCCAATTGCGAAAGCAATGTACTGGTGTTCCCTCATCGATTAGTCCTCCAGTACCCTCCATCTGTTTATCTTAGGCACTAAGGACTACCAAGCAAATGTCACATCCGGTATAGTTCCCAAGCTGCCTCCCCGTTGAAAAGTTGGTGTGTTCCCAAAGTTCATGATGACAAGTTGCCTCCTAGCCGCCATTTCTAGGATTCTTTTTCCTCTCGAGTCTGGCAGAGGCATTCCCCATTCTATCGCCTTGGCGTTAAAGTCACCGCCAACAAGGATTCGGCCATCTGTGCTGGAGACAGCTTCCCCCAGTTCATCGAGCCTGCTCTGAAAACATGAAATTGACTCATTCGGCGTGAAATAGACGCTTATGAATGTCAAATTGGCGCATCCAATGAGCACAAAGCCATTTCCGCTGGAGCAAGTCCGAACTGTGGGTAGAGCCCTATCACGTACCCAGATGGGGGCGGTGCCGGATCGATCACAATACCATCCAGCTTCCTCTTTGTTGTGGTGTTGCTCAGATATCAGTAACAAGTCAACTTTTCTCTCTCTTGCAACCTGGTCTAGTAAATCTTGTGCGGTTGAGCTACGGTGTAGGTTGATTTGCAGGACTTGGATCATGTCTTTGCTCTTTTCTTGCTTAGTGCCTCTTTGAACTCCTCGCACCTAACACTTCCTGGAATATGAGTCAGATCTTCAGACTTCCGTCCCTTATCTTTGCACAAGATACAACTGGGTTTGTTTGGCAGTCTTCCGCCTTATGGACGGAAGTGCCGCACTTGTAGCACAGTTTGCTTCGATCTGGCCCCTTGCAGTTCAAGCAGATGTGTCCGAAATTAAGGCACTTGTAGCATCAAGTTAGGGCTACCCTCCGACGTATCCTGCACACAACCCAGCCGATTTTAATTTTCTCCTTGGCCAGGAGTTGCACAGCGTCTTTCTCTAGGATGTGTATTATTACCGCCCTTTGTCCTCTAGGGTTGGTAGGCGTTAGCCTTACCCTAAAGCTCTCTGCCGTAGGAAGAATTGACCTAATGGAATCTTCTACTTCTTTGGCATCCGCAATGCAGTCAAGGTCTCTTATTTCCAAAGAGGCCATTGGCTGCAAAGTCGAGATAACAGCTTTAGAGCCCAGGAGGTCCTTGACAGCGCTCTCGAACCGTCCCTTGTCGGTGGATTCCGCTCCGAGTTCTACGAGGAGACCGCCTGTTCTGGTCGCTCTTACTGTTCGTATACAGACACCGTTTTTTCGGGTTCCACATTTTGCCTGATTTCATTGAGGACCTCGGCGTAAGTTCTCCCGTCTGCAGGTTTGATCAGTAAAGCATCCCTGCGCTGCTTGTTCCTGGTCTTTTTTGGCATTGCGCTGTGTTTCGTGCCTTCTTGCTTTTCGTGCGCCTGTTTGGAATCTTTTGTTATCGCTTGGTGTATCTCCTTCGCAGCCTTCTGTTGCAATTTAGAGCGCACCAATTAAAAGCCACCATTTTTCTCCTCCCCTTGACTGTTGTCTCCTGTCTCGACTGTTATCGGCCCCTTTGCCCTTTTCCTACGGTCAGGTTTAAGTGGACTACATGCCGCCCTTTTGCCTTTTACGAGAGGAGACGCATTTTCGGTGAAGAGAGCTTTATTTTCTTGAGCTTTCTTAAGCTCTTTCAATTCACTCTCCGCCCGTAGCTACCTGCGGCGATAGTGCTGGATCCTATCAACGAGGTCCTCCGATTCGTCAATCCCATTTTTCATGCCCTTGTTGACATTTTTTTGGACATTCGTTGAATTTCTCATCACTTTTATTATAGCGCTTATGTTCCTTGTTAGACGCTCTTCCTCACTTCTGTCAGCGGCAATTTTCGTTATTAGGTCCTCCTCAGGCGAAGTTCTCGATATACTGTCAGCAGGAGGGTCTTGTTGTTGTTGAGCATCATTGGTTTCGCCTTCCACGTTGTTCAGTATATGACTTTTAATGGCCCCTGGAGAATGGCACTTCGGATCGATGACCCCACTGCCCGAAGCCTCCACTACGCTTCTGGTATCGTTCGCTCTATCGCCTTGTGTAGGAGCAATGTTGCAATAATAATAATAATAATAATAATAATAATAATAATAATAATCGGCTGAAAAGGAGCCTTTTTGAATTCGAGAAGATATAAGATTTGTACTAAACTACATTAAATTGTTTGTTTTGTCGAATGAGTTTGGGTCAAAAGTTATAGTTATGTTACTCCCTCCGTGTTTTATATAGGGCTGTGGTACGAATCTCTCCTAAAATAATTGTATATTTCGCACATCCCGCCGATCCCGACCGCATTAAAACACCCTAATTTTGGGACCACCAAAATCCCAGACTACAAGAAAAAGTCAAATCTATCAAACATGCAAAATTTGAAAAGTCCAGTTACGCTCACACTAAACCTCATCCCCTAACCTTCTTTCATTGGCTAAAGGGTTGCTATTGGGAGCGTGGAAATGGATCTAGTCCTGCTTGATATTCTATAATGAAGATTTTCTTTGAAGATAATGTAGGCTGAATATCCCGTTCTAACGAATTCCAGAGATAGCAAACTTCTTACGTTTTCTCGGAATTCGGGGAATACGCAGGAACGATTTGATTCAAGGATGGTTGAAGGGCGACCCATCGCTTACGTAAATGGGTAGAGCAGAGGAAATGTAGATTTCAAGGCATCTAATAGACTCCCATTAAGTTTTAACAAGCGTTTGAAGAAAATTGAGTCCATTTTCTCATGTTCAATCGCATAATTGACACAGATTCGCAGCATGAAATGAAATTTGAAAACTCGAAATAAACAATTGGTGGAAATAGTGCGCGGGCGTTACTATAGAAGTGTTTTGTTTATTTCAGCGTACTTCATCGCGAAGGAATTCGGCTTCAGGTGGATAATTGCGCAAAGTGAAGTGCTTGGACGCTGTTGCGAGTGGCCAAGACTGCTGGGCGCATAGCGTATGAGTACGTGCAGGAACCACAGTAAATTGCCAACTCCTTAATTGAACAATTCTGCGCGGCAAGCGTTGTTGGCCAAATCAAATCTAGTATAAATTGGCCGGGAGTAAATTGTGTGCGCGGAGACATTGTTACAGCACAGACTCCCGTCAGAAGATCTTGATAGGAGTATGAAGATGATGGACTTGATTGGCGATTATTTAAGTGCCCATCAGAGAACTAGTTACACGCATGTACGCGTACATTACACATGCCATTCGCCCTTTTAGTTGCTTCGTAGACGCAAAGAGCCGACTGATGTGAAGATTGTCTGATAGCTCTGGACGCAGAAGAAGTCCCGGAGCCCGGAGAAGGCATTCAAGGCGGCGTCTATTGCTGTGCGTTAGTTCTTGGACATGTTGCACGCAAGCAGGCAGAAAGATCAGTGTTTATCCGCCTACACTCGCGCTTGGTAGTACGAAGTTCGTGTGTGAAGCTGATCGTGGTTGTCGAAGGATCTGGATCGAGTTTTGTTGAGATCTGTTCTTCGCGACTCCTCTTGAGAATTTTGTCTAGCAGCAGGCATAGGGCATACATGGAAGTCGTGTGCCGGACTCATTTCGTCCGCCGATAAGACTTGTGTTGAAAGATGGATGATCTGTTAGGGGGCGATTCATCTTGAAGTAAATTTGAACTGGCAATGCAAGAGTTGAGTTTGAGGTTCCGGTGTTTTTGTGTTCTATTTCGGGATCGTGCACATGAAAAAGTCGTTTTGAGCTCATTGTGTTGATGTTCCTTGGATTTTTGTTGTTCTTTCGAGGGATCTGGTGTGCTTTGAATTACGTGCATTGCATGGAAGTTCTCATGTACCACAGCATATTTGTAAGGCTTCTCTGGTAGTTCTTCAAATCCAGACTGCATAGGTGTGGATCCAGTGAATAATTCGGGAAGTACCAGCGGCTTTTGTGCTTATAATTGCAGTGTGGGGAACTTAGCAGTCGACCAGTTAATAAAATCGAGTTGAGAGTTGCCCATGAAGTTATTTCCGTAGGTCGTAAAAGGCAGCCAGAAATGGAAGCATAGATAAACATAAACAAACAGGACTAAGTAACCGATGTTGCTTAATGCAGTGAAGTTGACTGAAGAGTTGCGCAGACCGTAAGACGGACTATAGCACAGCTTTGGTGCAGAACTGGTCTATTGGTCAACTAGCGAAAAGTGGAGTGCACAGTTACACAATAAATTGCCATACGAGGGTAGTGGAGCTCTAGGAAAGATTGCACATATTGTGGATTTGTGTAGGCCTAGTGCGGCTCCATGAATCGATTGAATCTTTATGCATGGTGTGCGAGTTTTCTTCCGCCCAAGAAAATCAATTGGCTTTCCCTAAGACTGGGCTCGAGGAAGCGTTGAGGATGCGACGAGGAGCGCTGCATAACAACAATCATTTCAGATCGGTACGACGGGTGCTGAAAATAAAACTAGCAGCGACGACATCACCAATAACAACAGTAGAACAGCAGAATATCAACAACAAGAGCAATAACAACAACAACGACATAGTGCGATCGTGGTCTAACGACGTTCGACGTTCTCCGATCAAGAGTCGCGTTTTATAAAAAGACGTCGGCCGATCGTTTGAGCGTCTTTAAGACAGTGATCATAGTGAAGTCCGTAGGGGAAGAGAATTTTCTAATTGAATTCAATGTGCATCCCACTTCCGATTTGAAATTGAAGAAAAAAATCGAGGAAAGAAAAAGTATAGACAAACCCACGGCGACGTTGTCCCGGAGAAAGGTGAGGCACGAAATTAGTGTGTAGTGTTGGTGCAATTTGAAATTCAGGAGGTGAAACGCGCATTTCATTTTGAATTGGAGAAATCAAGACGTTTTCGTAACTGAACTTCCACCTATCGCGTCGTGTAAAGTACAACGCGCATTCTCATGTTGGTAAACCACGTACTTTGTATCTACCGTTTTTCACAGTGCAGTGAAGATATGCACGAAATAAAGAAAAGCCAAATGTTAGTGCGAGCAACGACGACGTAGGCGGTAGTGGGTATTGGTGTTAGAAATTTAATTAATTTTTAAATATTCTTAAAGAAATATTGAGTAAGTCCCGGATAGTTCTAGATGCCTACGAAAATCAGTGCAATAATGCCGTGTTACCTTGAATATTTGAATAATGATCCTAGAATTAAAAGTCATGACTTAACTTTCCTACGTCGACTATGTTTTTCATGAGTAGCAGAGTGAATGACCAAGATAATCGGGAAATTGATGAATCAGTGGTTAAGACAAAGATATTTTAAAATACTTAAAAGAAAAAACATCTGAAAATTGAGCGTGAAGTGAATGTCGATGAGACGAGTGTCGTAACATCAAAGCAATTTAATTGGATAAGAATTATGTAAATATTTATGTAAGTTTATATCGTTCTAAGATATAAAATTCAGCTACATAAATACATGTAAATAAAAAGGATATTCTCTATCAACTGTTGATGAAGCAAAACAAGGTATGTGATAGTGTAAGATAGACAAATTTCCAAAATTAATTTCAAATTTTTATTATGAATAAGATGAAGCGTTAAATTTTAAAAAAAGATCATAAATATATGCACAAATATCAGTAGGAAGTAAATTCGACAAGTTTACGTTTAGCCATTCATGAATTACGTTGGCTCAGTTTTGAGAACATCCAGGAGACAAGAAATAATGATTAATGTGGAAGTTTTTCTACGGATGTCCACTGGTAAAACTGACAAAGCCACAGGAGTGTGAAGTCAGCATCGTCGCAAGCGCAATGTTCCTGACTATTTGCTCTTTTTGAGTTTGGTCGATGATTGGATTGAAATGGAGAACATGTAAAGTCTCAGTAGAGCCAATATTACGAAATAAAATTTAAAACATGTTGTTTTAATTATCCATGAAATAAAAAAAACGACAAATAAAAACGGACAGTTTGGGGCTAACTTTATATTCCTCGAAGACAATGATTGTTTGCTTGGTATTTATTCTATTTAGCCGGCGGTCCCCGAAAATGTAGCTGATTGTACTTACTCTCAAATTAGTTATGCGCTATCATAGTTTTTTAAGTTAGAATAGCGCCTTGAATAGTTCCTAGAATAGTGTCTTGGTTACATTAGGTTGAATGCTTGCAAAGTACTTAAAATCTCCCACGATTCTATAATGATAAAAATAGTCCATAAAATATAAACTTGCATAGTTAAAAATGATGCATATGACGATCATTTAAATTAAGCTAAAAATTCCCCAACTTCCATACTGTTCAAGGATGGATCATCTTAACTTTTATGCTTTATATGGTTTCTGACGAGTTATAAACTACATACTGATCTCTTGCAAAAAATAAGGACAATTGAACCTGAAAACCACATGAATATTAGGTAACAAAGAAAATCGCCGAAATTATAATATCTCTTATGTCTACCGAGACATGCTGTGTATTTGACATTATTTGAACAAAAGTATAAAGAGACAAAAATTTGTAAGCATATACATTTTAACCGTGCCACATGATGCGACAAGGATAAAATAATGAAAATTGTTGCAAGCACTTACCGCCAATCGCATAGCCTGACAGTTAATGCCGAATTGGGATAAGGGACTTAAAGGCGCAGCAATCGGAACGAATGTAAAACTAGCATAGGTTTGAATATTATTTTCTTTTTGTTGCTTCAATGAAAACGCTTTCTTATACTGTTTTTTGGTACAGTGAAACCTCTAAATAGGGGACAGCCATGGTGACTCAATTATTGTCCGTTAATGAGAGATGTCCTTAAAGAGGAGGTTTATTAGATTTGGTTTATGTTAACGTATACATAAAACAGTAAGCACCTACATATTCGTGTATATAGATGTAATAGTGGTAGATTGGTTCAAATTAAAATACATACAATGCTTTTATTGAAAAATGGTTTTATTGCAAACAACAACTGAACTTATATTCTGCAAAAACTTACAAAAGAAATTTCACTCAGAAAAGTTGATAGATTTGGTTTGAAGATTATTACAATGTAGTTTTACCATAAAAAAATTGGGTCTCAATAAAACAAATACATAATAACAGAGCAAACTGAAGAAATGTCTAAGTACCTGCGGGTTTAAAAAATTTTTCCAAAGTTAATTGCCTCACATTTTTTTGATGATTAGACTCTGAAAGGATCTGTGAATCTGCTACCAATTTGAAACCTTCAGGGATGTCCCGATCTAGGAAGTATTGTTTAATTTTTTGCATAGAAGTCACAGCTTCAGCATATGTTACTTTTTCTTGACCCTGCAAGCCTTCGGTTTCTTCAGGGTCTAGCTCTTCAGGATGTTCGCTTTCCCCTTCAGGATGTTCGCTTTCCCTTACATTATTAATTATTGAATCTAGGTCAATGCATTGATTATCAGTAGACACATTTTCATCTATGGAGATGTAGCCACAATTATTGCAGTCACCTAGCACTTGAAGTTGGTCACTAATTCCTTCTGTTTCTTCATTTTCTTGAGTGTCATTTACATTTGGCATTTTCAATCCCGCTTTGATGAAACAGTTGCGAACTGTGCTCGGCTTGATACCTTTTATGGATGAACTGATCCAAAAAAATCCATCAAGGACTGCAATAGAGTTTTCAACAGCTAAATAATCTTTATGCGAATCTATTTTTGAAATCAAATGATTCAAAACTTTTTTCCTCCTGTAATGAACTTTAAAATTTTTTATAATGCCTTGATCCAGTGGTTGACATCTTGAAGTTGTTTGAGGCGGTAAGAAAACCAAATTAACATTTTTTAACTCTAGGCTCGAATGGGAAGAATCGTTATCTAGCAGAAATAAAATTTTCCTTTTGAATCTTCCCATTTTATTGTCAAGATAAGTTACTTATTTGACAGCGTCGCTTTTTGATTTACCTATCACCAAAGGAACTTCAAATTCACGTATCATGTTGACACACAAAAGCACCGTGAGCCTTTCTCCTCCACTTCTTTTGTCCACTCTTCTACTGCCCCTTCTGGAACTGAGTTACTTTCACTACAAATCGATTTGTATTTGATGTTGTGTCGAGTTCGAAATTTTTCAAGCCATCCATTCGAAGCTTTAAAATAATTTTTTTTAGTTTTGCTGCGAATTCTTTTGCCGCTTCTTGCATAATTGGACCAGAGATCGGTATGTTTGCAGCTCGAGCATAACTGAACCATTCGATTAAATATGAATCGATCTCACTCACCTGTGAAAAGCTGATAACTTGGAATGAATGTTCTTATTTTCCTGCCACAGTTTCTGGATTTCCACATGATTCTTCAAAACACTTGACATTACCGATTTACTCACATTCAATTCTTTGGCTAGTTCCCTTACACTTGGCCGGCCACTTTTTTCGTACTCATCAATGATTTCCTTTTTTCTTTTAATGAAAACCTTTTACGTGTTGGAGACATGTTGATAGTTCAAAGATTTTCAATAAACTGGTTTAAAATGAAAATAAATGTTCACCCTACGCAATGTTCTGTAGAAAAGGTGAGAAAAGGGGGAAGGACAGGAAGTCACTCTGTTTACTGAGTATTAGATGAATTGGATTAAAGACTAAAGAATTCTTGGAAAATGTTTGAAACAAATTTTACAGTGTCCTTTATCTAGAGGTCTTAGAACCCATTTTCAGGCATTTTTTCTCTTTCTGTGTTCTCTATCTAAAGTGTCCGTTAAAAAGAGGTTTCAAAAGCATTGTTTCCGTATATCCAGCGCCAGTGCAATTGAAAGTTGTCCCATAAACAGAGGTGTCCATTAAAGGGAGTGGTCCTTATAGAGAGGTTTCACTGTATATATATTTTTCTGGAGAATCGAATAAGGATTTTTGAGTGAGTTCCAGTGAGGAATTAAACGAAACACTCTCGAAAATTATAGCTATAGCTCGGAATGACACGAGCAATTGCAGTATAAGCAAAACTCTTTATGTTTAGTATAACAAAATAAAAATTTGCAGGATTCCGGTTTTTAACCAGTTGCTTGATATCCCTGGTTGAAAGCAGGAAACGTATAAGAATGCAAGTGACAAAACCGTCGGCAATCTGTTGCTTCAAAATGAAAAACGAATGACAAAAAATTATTAATTGATGACCTAGACTGAATCCTAGTTTGGTTAAGACAAATTAACGTACCAGAGCTAAACATCTTCCGAGCATGACACTAGGGCAGTACCTTAGCTTCTATAGAACAATGAGCTGGATCATCTGCAAACAGTAGTTAGGACCAAAACAGGACTACGCTACATCCCACGGAGAACTTTGATATAACACAAAAAAAAATTGAAAAAAATATACAAGCAATAATCAGTAATACTCCTCTCAATTCTTTAAAAAGCAAAAACAAATAAAAAAATCAATATTTTGCTATTATTCTATACAAATAAACACTATTTAATTCATAAATAATGAAAATGATCATAACAATCAACTTGAAAATCGGCCTTTAATCTTTAGCTTTGCATTTTTTATGTTGTTATTAGCTTTGTAAAGCCAGCAAAATTTTTCATTAGAAATGATGACAAAATATCACTTAAAGGACTGTGGAGGGATGGAGTCAGTAATAGAGTGATCGTCAACTTGTCTAACAGAAATGTTTCACTCCAAAGTTCAGTTGAAAATTGGCTAGGTTACTTTTGTATGCCGCGAAATCAATCATCAACTTCTCCCCAATTTGACAAGTTGCCTCAAATTCGCAAAATAGGTATCTTAAGTTTTTGCTGTTGAATTTTTTGTGTTTTTAATTTTTTCCGAAGGATCTGAATGAAGTTTCTGTGGTGTTTTTGTTTGCAATATCGGCTTATTTGAAGTTTCGAACTGTGTCGAACTTTCGATAAAAATCAAGAAGTGAAAAATTTCGACTCCACAAACTTCAGAAACAATTTTGACAGATATTCCTATAAAATTCAAGATATTGACGTAGCCTGTTTCTTATAATGTTCACTAGAATTTGCAGTCTCTTTCTGTATCAGGATCTCTACTCAAAAAGTAATTTTTTACTTCAAACGTATCGTAGTGGAGGTTATTATTTGTTCGTATTTATGCGAATGTTAGGTTTTCTCATTCTTATCCAAATTTTTATATTCAGGAAATGAAATTCACTGAATGAATATTAAAATGATTGTGTCCAATAGAATGAGTTTCTTATTAACATCCGTGTGATCTGGCAGCATCATTGTTGAAGATGTTACCTCTTCTGTAAATGAATCTCTGCGCTTTTCTTGAATTTAATACCGTAATCTAACAAGCTGGTAACAGTACAGCTTAGAATCGATGATTTGCCTAGGTTGCAGCAGTTCATTTAACACGTCACCCTGTTGTACTAACATGATAAAAAGCAGCATCACCTTCCTCGTCATCTATCCGCGCTTTGCAGCCGTTTGACAGGTACATTTCACTTCGACCACTATCTTTTTCTCAGATTATATCCATCAAATTTTCAATGTCTTTGGTGTTTGCATCGTTGCAAACGCAACAGTCTCCAAATTTCTTTGCATTTTTTAAATGTTTTTATTGTATAGTTTTACCTCAAGTTTTGGTAGATTTTGTTTATATAATTGAATTTTTGTGTATTCTAAATTTACTTGGTTTTTTCATCTCTCAATCATCTACTAAGAACAAAGAATGAACAAATGAGAGCGTTACGTTTCAACGATCCAACTTCAGACAACTGTTTTTCGGCCATTCTAACATCCAATTAGAACCACATATCACTTCAAAAGATCAAGGTCTTTCGATGAAATTTGTGTTACCAGATACAGGCGAACCAGAGTCATCTGCAGGGAAACAATGTAGAAACATTTTTGCCAATCTTTATATTTCTCGATAGTCTAGGTAAGTCGACATTTTGCTGTTACAGGAAGTTGGGTGGGAGAAGGGGACGGACGATTTTTGTCAAACTACTGCATGGAAAGCTTGAATTGTGACAAAGAATCGATTTAAATTCTTTCTTTTTCGAAACGTTCTGCCTTCAAGAAATGAATATTTGACATTTATTAGCTGAAGTGGAACGGGGAATTTATGTATTTCATTATTATATACCTCCAGTTCCATTCTAGCATGGGTATCTTAGCTCACTTCAGAATACTGGAGTTTATTAGATTAAGCAGCTCCATAAGAATATTAAATCGCTGGAATATGCTGCTCCTCTATTATAAATTATAAACTATTCAGAAGAGACTTTTCTGCTATATTCAAAAGACCGAAAAGAGACTGATAGGTCTTCCGTACTGCAAAAATTCGGTGGGTTCACTAACTAGAAATAAAAAAACAGCTTCCATTGCATTACGCTGTTATTTTGTTATTGTAAGATTCATTTTCGACCTTAAACTTTCGGTCTTCCTCAGCGAGGGATGAATCGTAATGATCAAATAACTAAAAATAAAAAGTTTTTTTCTATATTTGCAACAAAAATAGTGTATTTTGTGAAGCCGAAATTAAATACAAATATCATGTGTTCACCTGGTTTTGAAATGACGGTTTGAAGGACACACAGCCATGGGATATTCTCACAGAATACTTCATGTACAGAAGTAAATGTTAGTATGCAAATAAGTTTTAGCGAAAAGAAAAGGCATCAATTAATTCTGAGTGTATAAATGTACAAATGTACAAATGTAGGTCAGTGTCAGCCAGAGGGACGTTTCGGCATTCAGCATCAGGAGGCCATCGCAGATATTTGTGTTAGATTGATGTAATAAAAAACATTTTTCTGTAGTTTTTTTTTGTAATAAGCGGGTAAAGGTTATTGACGGACTGAATGTGGGACTCTTCGATGCGTAAAGTTTCCGCACTTCCCTGTAAATACCTGTGAACCTGAACATTCGGGATACGCCTCGTGTTCCTATGTTCAAAGGTACCTTCAGATTACAGAAATCCCCCCCCCCCCTATTGCGTCGGAGAACAGGTTTTAGTTGGCACTCTCTACAGCATCCAAGAAAGTGGCCCTTCGATCGATCAATAAGCCTGTACAGGAAACGACATGCAAACAACCATCGGATTTTTGTCGTGAAATAAAAACTAATAAGGATTTCAACCCTCCTATTCGAACTCAACGAAGGCAGATCATATGTGAATGTATTACGAGAAATCAAGAGAGTGGTAAAACCGCATACTGTACACAGGATCTATTTGTGGAATTTGAACTAGATGCAACACGTGCTTCGACGAAATTCAAAAAGCGCTCGAAGAAAAATCAACCGTAGCTTCAATCCTAGGGCCACATTCGAAGTTAAGGACATCGAAAATGCTGTTGCCCTCCACTAAGCAGGACGGAATTTTTTATGAAGGAATAGGGGTCAACGCATCGCCTAAGTTGATCTCACAGATAGAGGAAAGCGGATCGTCTTATAAGTAAAGCTAAAACAAGAATATGTAATTATTTTTCGGATATGAGGAAGATTCCGCTCCGCTGTAAGGGAGCAAAGCAAAGCATCTTCTTGTACAAAAATTGCCCAAGGCAACGCACAAAAGGAACATTGTGTCCCATGCTAAGAGTCTGATCCAATACCAGACGACTTCAAAAATATTCAAGTTAAAGAGAAGTCTCAGGTTTTGCAAAAAGCTCTACACAGGCCCAAAGCGCTACTGCACCGATTGGCATCCTTCAAATTAATCTGCATCTAAGGATTATCTTTCAACATTTGCCGGAACAGTTTGCGAAGAACAGGCTAGTGGTCTTGCCGCTTGTAAGTCAGCAAGATGACACCTGTAGTTCGATAACAGAAGTTTTGGGTTTATCCTGATAAACCCAGTAAAGACGCCCTGTGTGTTGTGAAGAGTGCTCACTTCCGACAGCTATGTCACCAGGAAACAAGTGGTTTTGCTGACGATTGTTGTCTGGGAACTACACTGTCTAGAGTCTACCGAAAGCCGAACAAATCGTTGTCGTTTTTTCAACCTACGCTAAATGCTTTGGAGAGGGTTTGTTCATCGGAGACGCCTCGAAAGATAAAGCGATTCAGGTCAGATATTCTGGGCAAACAGATCCTGAATATGGGAGTCAGAGCTGCGCTCCTCATGTTGAGCACAGGCAATGCCTCTGTTTCCCGTATGATAGGGCTGCGTTTGAACTATGACAGACTTTTTGGAGTCCCTAGTAAAAATTTTGAAAATTGAAGATTGATTGAGGATTACTCAGTCAGTGGTCACCTGTTATTAGCACTTGGATTCTTCCTGATGCCCACACGCTTGGACCTCCATACTCCGATGGAGTACTGAGAAAGTCAGCATGGAGAGGTTTGTTGAAGTGTTGGTGTGGGATTTCCTTTCGTTAGATGTGTTTAAAAAATGGGAAAGATAAAATCTATCAAAGATTCATATGAAATGAACTTAATAAAATGTGAAGGGCGTTTCGTCATTCTTCGCTACGTTCAGCTTGTTCTTGATTGAACCGATGCAAGGCAAGGTAGCGCTTTAAAACGAGGATCTATCTACCTTGACAAGTTCCTAGTCCAAAATCTCAAAATAATGCGTTGTAGAGCAAAATGTTCTCGATATAAAATTTTGTGTCATTAAAGAAACTCAAAACATTGTGTTGAAATAAATTGTGGAATTTGACAAGTGTTACTTTCTAACCATAGGAGAAACGAGAATGCCGATCTCAGAACTGGCTCGGTTGCTTCCAAAGATACTCTTCTTCGATCTTATGGAACGCAGTAATTTTTGGTTAGTTATTGCGGAAGTAACTTTCATACATCAACATTGGCGGATATAACTGTCTGAGAATTAGTTTTCTCCATTTTGTTTTAGTTTCGGTTGCATTATTGTTGGTAGCGTTCATTGAAAATTATGGCGTGAATCCACAAGAAATGATTACTCTTTCATGAAAGAACAAAATTACAAGTACAATAAATACGAATCCCATTCATTTAATTTGGAAAGATGGAAATAACGTCAAGAGGACAGCTTTTAACGATGGAATAGCTATTCAACTCGCTTTTCCCACTCAATTACAAAAGGGAAGCCATTAACTAGTCGAATCACTTTCTCTGACATTTTAGGCATCGTAAATTAATCATTGATTAAAAATTTATGAGTATCACTGTGACTTAACAATTCTCCACAACAATTGGCATCTAATTATCTTACATCCAAATGAATCGTGTGTCCACCTACATATATTGACGAATTCTTATGAGAGGCCGTAGATAGGTGCTTGCATATGTGTATCTATTTCGCTTAAGCTCCCATGCTGCACATTTCCGATTGAATAAATTATCGATGGCAGTCCGCCGCATGTAATTTTAATTAATAGTTTCTTCCTGTTGTTCACTATCAAGTCCGCATTTCAGCTTCGCGATTTCATGTGCAAGCGTTGTCCACCTTTTCGATAGATTTCGATCAGCCTGCCCTCATCAAGTGGTGGTAGTAGTTGGAAGTAACAGCAGGAGAAGAAGAAGAAGAAGAGGAAGAAGAAGAAGCAGAAGAAGAAAAACGTTGGGGTATAAGATGAAAAGGGTGCAGGTCCGCATTTGGGGGCGGTGCAACTCAAAAATCGGCTGTGTCATGCACAGTCACTTATGCTTTTCATATTCAAAATCCCCAATACGCTATACAAGCTTGCATGCATTGCCTTCCTGCTACTCCTCAGTCGTTTGCTCCTTGTGCCCACAACGTCTCAATTGAAGGCGGAAGTATTGCTTAGTATTGTTTTATAATGGGGTGGGGTGACTACTTTAATGCTTCGTACGTTTTCCTACTTCGATAAAATATGAATCTAATGGAGGATAAATTATATTTTTCCATACGAGCACATAAAATCATATGAATTTATTATTACCGCGTTCGACCATTTGTGTCCGAGTTGGCAACAGTTTATGAAAAATCATTTCGCAGCTATAAAATCGGTAGAAGTCTTATTGCGAATTCTTCGCTACATTCCAATTAAATGATGGTATCAATAATTTGTTCCGTTTGCCGGCTTCAACCAAAAAATCGGCGCTTTTAATTGGAATATTAAGGCCATGGCGCAGTGGAATTTAATGAATTTTATCGATATGTGGAAGATATATGGTCGATAAAAATTTGAAAAGAGCCAGTTGTCAACAGGATACTAAATTCCTCGACAATAAGGAGTTTATGGCTGCGACGAATGAATCGCATTGCAAAGAAGGAATTCTTGAATAAGACAAATAAATATAAGGAGAGGTGCTTGCTCGAACTAAAATTCGAAGAAAGAATTGCTTGTGGATCGAATGAATACTTATAAATATTTTCAATCATAAATTTCATCACAAGTATTTGCAGCAACTTGATTATTGCCGACTTGCCACGTTTCTCTTCCTTGAGCAGAGTTCAGTGCTCAGTTTGAACAATGGGGTGTAAAAATTGCTATTTTATTGATGCACTGAACCAGTTTCAAAGGCATATTAATTAGGCATTATTAATTGTAAAGACAAAGTTGAATACTCTGGTGACTTAATACTAAGTGTCCTTTTTTGAAAGCAACAGACAAAACAACAGCACAGGCCATTACTAATGCATGAGTGATGAATGATGAATCGTCCAAGACAATCTAGAAAGGGGGCTGGTCTAAAGGGAAAAATTTTTAAGTAATATTCATCAATCCTGTATTCATTGTACTCGCAAATGGTAGTTACTCAGCATCATGAACAGAAAATCTGCACTCATCCAAAAAGCATACTTAGATATAATTGTTTTGAGGAGCTGTTTTGGTGTAACAACTTAAACTTTAGATAATATTTTGAATTTTAAATGTGTATGTGTAAAGTAGGCTTCTAAATCTGTAAGCATGTTTGTTTTGTTGAGTAAAGAGTACGAATTATTTTCCAGTGAATCGCTCCTTAACTCTATTTAATTAACTAATAAGTATCGTTCAAAAAAATGGCTTCAAAATCAAAAGTGGGCTTCTAAATGTAATGGGTTGTTCTTTTAATTTTTAATTTCATTTTTGATGGGATTCTTCCTTTTTTGAAGAGTTTGGAAAGAGTGATTTAACCGCCATTTTCGGAAGTCGTTTACAAAAACCTGTTTCAGTAATCTAATGATTGCGGTCGGTTAAGGCAAAATAAAATCAAAAGTGTATAAAATATTTGTAGTTTTTTCTACTTCACTTTGAATCAGTGTTACTTAAAAAAGTATAGAAATTGGGCTTAAAATCCTGACTTAATATTTAACCTTAATATTTCCCGTAAAAGTTGGTCGGCTTTTCATTCATCCTGAATTTTCATTTGTTAGTCTATCATTAAGGTGGCGGTTCGTTCTACATGATTTTGACTACTATCAGTCCGACTGTGCCGGCATGTGCCGGACTATCAGTCGACCTTGCTGTCAGAGTTGTCTCAGGGAAGTTATCAAGACGATTCTGATAATATCTCTTTCACGTGCACCTATACACCTGTAAATATACGAATGTTTTGAAAGACGAGCAGCCCAGCGAGCGAGATTTTGCTTTGAGATGAGAGAAAGATTTGAGATACGGAGAATTGCACATAATACCGCTGCACATGACCCCAAAATGTGGGTTGCATATTGGTGTCGTGTGCAGCGTCTAGCAGTTTCTCCGACATTAGACTAGACCTCAGTCTTTGTGCTAGTTTCCCACGTTTTCGAAGCATTTTTGATATGTTGGGTTCGCGCTTGTTGCTTATTGAACATTTACAAATATTGTCGCATTTATTTTTATAACAAAGGGTCCGATCAAGAAGATGATGTCTATTGAATTAAAGCGTGAAATCATAAAAAAACATGAGCAAGGTGTGCGAGTAATTGACTTGGCGAGGATGTAAAGGATTAGCACATGAAAGATATGGATAAACATGGGAAGACATGGACGTAAGACATGGGATAAGGGGAATAACCCTAGCTAAGTGCGTTTCAAAAATTTCTAAGCTCTGGACCTCTCTCCATGAAAAGATGGCGAAACTACTGATGGCGTGCGTGACAGAGAAGCAGCTTCAAGGAAGAACCTCAATCCAAAGCATCATATGTGAGAGGGAACGAGCGATTTACGGTCATTTGTCCCACACATTTCTACAAACGAGGAATCGGAAGACTCGTTTAAAGCCAGTCGAGGCTGGTTTGACAACTTTAAGAAAGGACCGGTATTCACACCGTGGTCAGGCATGGTGAGGCGGGAAGTTCGGATGTGAAGGCAGCTGAGGTTTACATCAAAACGTTTTGATCACAACATCAAAACAAAACTCGAAGTTGTACACCAAGCACATTTTCGGCGCTGCTTTGAGTTGACGGAAAACACAAACTTTACCCTTCGAGAGTTCTGGAAGGACCACTTTAAAATCATGATATGTCCTAGAATGATTGATCAGGTCTCGCTGGGTGTTTCAACGAGGACTTTAACATCTGCATGGAAGAAGCTGTGGCCTGCGGCTCTAGCTGAAAGGGCCTTAGAAGGCCTTAGAAGGAACCAGAAGTGTCAGTGCTAGAGGAGATTGTTTTTCTGGGAGAATCCATGGGTCTGGAGGTGGATGAGAGATATGTCAACGAACTCATCGAGGAACAGTCTGAGCAGCTGACAACCGAGAAGTTACACAATCTACATTCGTAGAAGCATACGTTGGTACAACAAAAAATTAGTTTTGAAGAGGAGCCGGAGGAGATCTTGGAAATATGGGAGAAAGTTGTAGAGATCGTGGATAAAAATCATCCCGAAAAAATTGCGTTGTTCAACGAAAAGAGAGTTGTTCAACGAAATATGCCTAACACATTTCCGCAACATCCTGAAAGGGAGGAACAAACATCCTTTGACATTTGTTTTAAACGATCTGCAGATGAAAATCGAAAACACTTAACAAAAACGACTGAGGTGGTTTTTTGGGAGCTGGAAGGGATTTATGGCATTTCAATTAATTTCAATGGTGAAAATTGCTTTGAGATACAAGCAAGGTTACGGAACATACTAAACTCGTATGTCGAGGTACCACTGTATATATTTCGCCAGTGTGCGTTATTCAAGCAAAATTTTCATCAATAACACACATTAAAGAAGGAGGAACTCTTACCTCCGAAATATCAATGTATGTTTTATCAAAGCTAAACTTATTTGCGTTTTTGGAAAATATTATTGAGTTTGAAGCTGACTTTTTCTACATCCGAATCAGTTAAAACTTTGTCCTGAAATTTGCATATATCCCGAGCGATAATAGATTGAGATAATTGGTCGGTGTGTGATACATTCTCAGCTCTTTGTGACACATAGATTTTTAACAGTCACCATGTTTAGATCCTTATAAATTTTTGTATTTATAAGGACACTGTTTAGTTGCATGAGGTTTGTGCCTCGCCGGCAATCAATGACGTCGTTGTTTTTAAGTCTCTTAACGCTCACAATAACTTAAGTATCAATTCTTTATCCAGCGTTAAAAAATTGACGCAATGAAGTTTGAATTTCTGGCATTGATTCCTCATTTGATTGCGTCGCGTTTTAGGGACCGAAAAATCGTCTTTTTCTACGCTTGAGAAAGAAGGGGAATATTGGTAATGAGTGGGTTTTACTCGATGTAATATGGGCAGTATGGGTGATTCCTGTGGAACTCCACTTTCAGTTCGTCGCACGCTTGAAAGGTGGATGTACATCACAATACGAATTGATTTAGTCTCTACTATAGCAATGATTTAATATATTCAGAGAGCTAGAGCAGCACTTGAAGTTTTTCAATTTTTTACCTTTATTAGTCACCCATCGGAAAGGGATTTTACCTTTATTAGTTTTTTACCTTTATATAAGTCATAACTAGAATTTAAAAAAAAAGAAAGTCAAAAGAAGGAGACAAGAACAAGAACTCGAAAATCAATGAGGCTGGCTTCATTTCTTTTGTTTTTGGATTACGTAACTAATAGTTAGACAGTACGTTTTCGCACTCGATGAGATCCACCTTCATTATCTTGGTTATATCTCAGATCTGGTCACAATCGTGTTGCGTCTGCATGGAGGGCAAATACTCTAGTTCATATTGAAATTCACGAAATTTAGACTATTATCATAGTCAAAAAAAAAAATCAACAATTTTAATAATATTATTATTCTTAATTGTAAGCAGATCCTCGGTTATTCTGTATTTCACTTTATGCTGCTATCATAGAAACCCCAAAGCGTCTCTGCGTCGATGATTCAAATATTGCATTATCAATTTCTTACATCCTCTGCAGGCGCAAGTTTCCAACTCATTTCCTTGCACGCGTTTGTATAATTTATAGTAAATAAATTTTTCCGAACGATGAAAAACGGAAGCTGGAATTTAAATGACTGCCAATAAACTTGAAATAAAATACATGGCAGAGTATCATTGCATTTCGCTAAAATTCCCGTCGAGATTTACAAAAACATCAAAAGATCGATCCGAAATAAATTTCCCGCCTCTGGATAATTTTCTATTTTGGATACATTAGATTGAAATAGAAAAATGTAACATGGACGGAAAATTGAATTTTGAATAAACACCTATCATGATTGTAAGTAAACATGTTGGGAGCAGAAAGGAAAGCGTTTCGCGTGCTCCTTGCGCTCATAGTGATTTTCGCGCGCAGCGAACGTTAACATGAACCATTAAATGGAGCAGAAGATGATTGGGAAAATGTAAACAGTAATTGGAAAATTCGCGCTGGTACAAAATTGGGATTTCCTTAAAATTTTCCAACTAAAACTTCTGTTGATTTTTGGCATTAGCCCTGATAGCATGTTAAGGCTGAGCAGATAAACGCTACTAAACGTGCAAGACTCATATGAGTTTGTAGAGTTTGTTGATCGACAGGACTTTGATAATGCACGAGCATTTGTCGAAGGTGCGTTTGGTTCGTTGATCAATGTTTGCAATTAGATGTGGCGCAGGAGGTGTCGAAAAAGAAATGAGCAGATGTCGAGGAGAAATTAATGAAATTGGCCCGATTTATAACGTGGAAAAAGTCCATGCTGCGGCGCAATTTTCGTGTAAAGGAAGGTAAATTTGGAGTAAGACTTCGGTTGTTTATCAGTCGTTTGGCTGTTTCCCAGGCGAGTCGCGGTTTTATGAGCTTTAAATTTTTGTAGAGATGAAAACGATTTACTAATTGCAGTTCCACCGAGATGAATAGCATCCGATATTGGTGGGTTGAAAGGAAACTTTGCTTTTATGACTTTTATTTTGTGCTTGTGAGATCTTTTGAAGTATGGAAATATAGTGGTATGTAATGAAGTGTTAAGTAATGGTGTTTCCTTCTCTCTTTGCAGATTATGCCACCACTGTTGTTGACAACGTTCAATCATCACATATTACTCGCCTTTCTTGCATTAGTTTTACTAACAAAAAGTTCCTCGTGCCAAGGCTCACCTTGCCAAAGCGATAGCTGGTGGGATCCCATCAATGACAAGTGCGTCCAGTGCTCGCAATGTACCGGACAATTGATCGCCATACGGCCGTGCCAGCTACATCAGGATACAGTTTGTGGCAGTATCCATGATTTGAAAATTGATTTGACGATTTTATCGAAAACGGAGCCGAATTGGAAAGAGGTAAGTGCGCGATTGGTGTAAAATATTTCGAAATTTTCAAAAGGAAGTAGGAATTTTAGATGTATCTTTTCAATTCATCCTGAAAAATTGCAATAATCGGGCTTCTTAACCCTTTTCACTCGATTTATTTTCAAAGTTGTTACATGTCAACTTGTTATCATTTTTAGCTAAATGAATTAAAGTAACTTACAGTGGTAGAATTCAACGTATATTTATTTCATTTATTATTTATTTTCTCGCACATCTATGTTAGTAAATTCAAATTCACTGTCATTATCCTGACTGACTGCCACTAATCCATCAAAATCCATTTTGAGAGGGAAGTATATGTGTACTGAATAATACAAAGAGAACAAATACCGTGTACGACTTACACTCGACTAACAAAGCTTGACAAAATATTACTGTTTAAGGCCTCGAATGTCGCAATGTATTTTACAGTTAGTTAGTGTTAAACATTAGTATTGCCATCTCCGCCTGTGTGCCACCAGGGTGACATACGAGTTGTAGAGTAAATTAGTATTGTCACCTCCAGTGTGACATACGAGCTGTCGAGTAAATTAGGATTGTCACCTCCAGTGTGACATACGAGTGCAAAGGGTTAAACAATAGTAAAAACTCGGTTTGTTGCCGCATACCGAAATGTTGCATTTTATATTTGTCGTGCCATGCTGCACACAAGTAGCCGAAACGCGTCCTTAACAAAAACGTAGCACGGCCTGACGGAGTTAAAAAGCAGAATAATAGAAATTCAAAATTTTGTAATCAGAGAAGCCCATTAAATAGTTGTAAGAATAAGAAGAAAATAAAATTTCATTTTTTGGGAGTTCATGAGTTTCAAAAAATTCAGATACTCTCCATGATGAACTGAGTATCGAATTTTGGATGGAGCTGACAGCTGGGCTGTGTATAACTGCCAAACATCAGTGTTGGCAGAAAACCCACCAAAAGCGTATTTTTTGATTCGAAAGAAAATTTATTTCAAAACCTGACGGTGCTTAGCATGACATTAACTATACAGTCAGGGACACCAAAATTGTTTAAAAAAACACAGAATCTACAACTAAAGAGAGTGTAAATTCGCTTGTTTGCTGTTCTATAAATAATTCTACTGCAATGCTTTACAAGTAGATTTAATTCTTTAAATTGAGTTGACTTGAAAAACACTTAAATTAAATCATTATAAAATACATTGGACGGTAAAATAGAGAAACAAAGAAATTATTCAAATACTTATCGAAATCAGCATTATATCATCAGCCTTATTTAAAAAAAAAAGGCTAGTATTCAGTTGCGTGACTATTACTCCTGTGTACATATGCCATAGAATCAATTATTTGACGGCATCATTCAATAGGAATTTCGGACCATTCTCTTTGAATTATTTCCTATAACACTGTTTGATGTTTTACCCGGTTATACACGAACAGCCTTTTTCCAGTCCATCCATAAATATTGTATGGAGTTAAAGTCGGAATATTGCGATGGCCTTTCCATTAGGGTTGATTTTTGCCCTTAATGAATTTATTACGGATTTGAATGTGTGTTTAGGGTCATTATCTTGTTGCAGAACCCATTTAAGAGGCATATGCTCTTCTGCATAAGCCAGCCTGAATTGTTGGATTGGTAGTATTCGGACGGTTAGTCTGCCATCTCTTCCGAATAAAGTTTCATCGGAACACACCACTTCACGACACATTTTTTCACTTCTCCTTTGAGACTTTCGCAACTTACGTTTTCTTGCAATTGAACCATATGAATATACATAGCATACTTTTTACAAGCTTTCTACAAATGGTTCTTGAAGAAACGTCTAATTAAATTAGTTATTTAATGTATTTTAAAGGAATATTATGCATGCTTCGAAATTTAATCTTTTCAAATTTTGAAGTGCGCACAACTTTTCGATCTTCTTGAGCAGTTGTTTTCCTTGGTTGACCCAGCCTTTTTTGAATCGTTGGTGTTGTAAAGGCATTTCCTACCAACTTCTTTGAATGTTTGATAATTGTAGCAATTTCCCGAAGTGATTTTCCCTCGTTATTCAAAGTTGATATAACTGCCCTCTTTTCAGGGATGCAGTGTTTTCCTCGAACCATCCTAGAATTGTAGCTTTAATCGACTAAATATATGAAAATTAATATAACCTTTTTTGAGAAACCCTCACCGATATAAAGAATTTGAATTTCAAGTTTCTTATTCAAATTGTTCACTACTAATTTGAGCTGTTTCTATTTTAATGGCCAAGATAAAACTAACTTTCACAAAGACCTTTCCGGGTTAGTGACAAAGAACACAAATGGGGTACAGCGATCGTGTTTTGACAGCAAAAGTCATCATTAAGGTATTGAAATACGAGACGCCGCTCTCTAGCTTCAAAATTTCGCTCGAATTTAACGTTTTCGTGGTAAACAATTAAATATCTTCATTTTAATGTTCTTGACTGTATATTGTGATTGAATACGGTTTAAACCATTCTAGAAAAGAAATTCTAAAATTCTAGAAATTCTGGAAAAGAAACTCATCCTTTCAGAAAGTATTAGGAGTATTTTACTGCCGTGTAGCGTGCCAGCAAATTGCGGTCATATGTGCTGTATTTCTGTAGAGTAGGAATTCCCGAAGCACAGAATCGAGCGGTCGTTGGCACGTTTGCGCGATGTTTCGTAGCCCGAACGTTGTCAATTTAAATTCAGAGGGTCCAAACTGTGTTGAAATTGCTGATTTTTATACGTTCCTGGCGCTACTGGTACCTGATGCTATGTGAAAGTATGCTAACTCGGAAAGTACTTAGTAGGGTCGTGTATGAGGGGCATCGGATAGCTTTCTAGAATTGTTAAGGCGAAAAGACATCTGTAATCCATGCATGTGCGCCATTCCTTGTTCTTCTTTTGCTTTAGGAATAATAGGCATGCCCAAGGACTGCTCGACGGTCTACAAATGCCTTCCTCCATCATAAACTTGAAGTTTGTCTTCGCGGTATTTGTAGTCTGTGGTAGTCTGGAGTGTGCTTTGATTGGCTGGCCTTTAGTCAGAATGTAGTGAAATACCTATTTCAGTTTCCATGTAAACTGGCGTTATTAATTTTGCAAACTTGGACGAAATCTGGTGGAAATTGCTCATTGGATCACGTCGGGGTCACCAATTATATAGTGGGTTCCGCGCGATCTCGTGTAATCTCGAGTAAAGTAGAAGCGGCGACAGCGGCGACAGCGACGTCTGCTTGCTTGGACATCAAGATCGAAGGAAAACGATGGATCTGCTGTATCTTCGGCTACAGCATACTGAGTGCGCTGGCGTCGTCGTGTGATCCCAACAATGTTACATAATCTTATACTTTTTTTTCTACATTCTACTACCGCATTTTTTCCCTAAACCTTATCAATTATGCAATTAAGTTGGTTATTCTTGAAAATTACAGCCAAATTTTGATCAAATTTCTGTTGCAAATAAAAAAAAATCCAGAAATTGTAATAAAAAACAAAAACAGGAAACATATGTAATCGCAAAAACCTATAGAAAATAAAAGAGGGCGGCCTCTCAGTATTAGAAAAGGGCTGCGAACAAAAAGGAATTCGTTGTTCCTCCTCAAAATAGAAGCACTGGTGATGTGAATGTATACGAAAATGAATTGAATGAGAGATGGGAATTTCGAGGCTGCAAAGTGCTTAAATATTCAAATAAATTCTCTATTTATTTTGAGCGCTATTGAAGTCAATTGATACATACGTATAGTGCTGGCAAATGGCACCATTAGGTCATTCGCTAATAATAGTTTCATTAAAATAAGAAATTGTTTTATTTTTTCGCTAATACGTGGGTAAAAATCTTTTATGAACATTTTAATAAATTTTAATTTTTTTCAATTGATTATTTTAAATTAAAATGTAATTTTATGCATATAGTGACTACCAATACTTATCCAACTTGAAATCGAATAACCCTTTTAAAACTTTATCTGATGATTATCTTTTGTAAACGGAATGCCTTTGTAAATGTATCTAATCGTGTTTTTCTCTCCACATTTCAATCTTTTTCTAATTAGCGACGGAAGGAACGAAATGATTCTTTGACGGGTGTTAACTACGGGCATGAGATTCCCCTGGATTGGCAAGCGGCTTCTCTGATAGCGGTGGCCGTGGCGTGCCTAATATTCTTCCTTGCAGCCGCCTACGTATTGATCCAGCACATGAGACAATGGCGACAAATCGAACGTAGATTGGACAGAGGTGAGTGAAATACCAATTAGTATTGTGTAACTGAACCGAAAATCAGAAAGAAAACATTAATTTCGTATTCAACACTGGTCCTAAGTCGGAATAGTCTTGATTGGGCCATTCGAATGGATCACAATTAATGAGCGGTGAGGAGTTTCGGGAGATCTGATAGTGTAGGAGGGATTTGTTGGGCTGCAGATGAAACTATCGACAATAGAATAAATTTTGTTGACGTCACGCCGTGGCGGTTAAATTTGAATGTCGAAGGTTCGGATGGCAACGACCTCTGCTTCGTTTGCAATTTGAAAATATTGTCGAACTGGGAGTTCGCGAGTTTGTGTCGTTTTTCGAATTTGGATTTGAATTGCGGACACAAATTTAGGTGTCTGCAAACTCAAACAATAACACAATAACCCTCCCAAATGCCAAAGCCATTACTCCGCGAAAGGAGTCCCCGCTCGTCGACTTGGACTATCTCAATAGAGAAAACTAAATTAACCGCCGAAAATATTTTCATTCATAAAAGTCGACTTCCGTCATTCATTCATAATGACACAATTTAAATATTTTTATTCTGTCGGCGTAATAAAACTGAAACATTTCAATCAATATCTTCCTCGGCGTGCACGACATGAGTGCGACCGCCGCGTTAACTAGTAAATCTACGATTCCGAAAATAGTTGACCAGATTCGGATTGGGATCCGATGCGCAGATATTTTCTATTTCTTGCGTTTCACATGTCACTGCTGCTTGGCTGCGTTCTGTTTTGTACGCAATGGAACCGGAAAGAGAATACATAAATTTTAATGGTGCTCGGAGGACGTGGAAAAGTGGCAATAGATTGTCTAAAAATATTCATCATCATAATTTTCCAATTGAAAATAACACTTTTCAAACATGTCGAGGAGGCTTGTTGGGATGGGACACTTGAATTGCTTCGGAACGTTATTTTTCTATATGCGAAGTAGGAGCAACTCCTCCAATAGTGCCCAAGCGTGCCAGACTAGTGGAAAATGAAATAAATCGACTCAGTGCATGCCTAATTCCAGATGGTCGCCGAATATTTGAAATGTTCGCCAAAATATGTGGACAGGAAGAACGCGCGTCCTTTATTGGCAGCGAATCAAATTGCAAGATACTGAGATGGAATGCACTGCTATTCCGTAATGTTTAATTCCGCGGTAATTAACGACGTGTAAGAAGTTGGCACTGAACTATTAGCGGTTGTAGTTGTTGTTTTGCGATCCATACTTAGTAGTTAGTTGTTCAGATGAATGAAAACGATTCGCGAATTCGCACTAGAAGTGTGTTGCGAAGGTTTGGGTAGACCAGCAGGCAGATTAGTGCGATACCGAATTAGATTGCCCGCAAAATAAGACCAGATGGACATCTTTATTGAGAAGCTGGTATTTGGTGGAGGCTGCCATTCACACCAATAAATCATATGTGATGATGTTATCTTGACGAGATAGTCTGGCTACTGCTCTGCTCTTGAGACCCAGACAAATCAGGCTCAAATACAGATTGAGCTTCTGCTTTGAACTTCCAAAATATTAAAAAAAAATGCATAAGCTGAGATTAAAATATTGAAAAAAATATGAGGTGGGGTACGGATCCCCAAGATTGCACCCTCAATATTGGATTGGACATAAATAGAGAAGGACAAAAACTGTCACAATCATCTTTATTAAGCCTAATTAGTACGTTATCGAGTTTGTAAGATTTGATCGAAACTTTGGCAACAATTTTTGGAATTAATAAAAAAAAGAAGAATGAAATGGGAAAGGCGCAATTTTACAGCCACTTACCGGATAAATTGCGCACTTATAAGGGTAAGATGATTATTTTGACATACAGACGTCACTTTTAAAATAGCAGTGCCAATATAATCTGTCAAAAGTACATGTAACCATTCGCCAAAACCAGCACAACCGATTCAATCCTCATGAATTGGCTGTCTGTGTATTTAAGTGAAACCAACACTTGGCAAATTTTTTTCTTATGTGGTTTCCTTGCAGGTTTTGTGGGCTTACTGCTTTCCTCAACGTTCCTTTTACGGTAAATTGTAGTCTTCACTCAATTTTCTGAATTGTACTTAGTAGGGCGAACTGCTGAGTATTTCCGCGATCTTATGTTTTCTCTTATCATTTCAATTCGTGAACCTCCGTTGCATTGGACTAGAAAGGGTTGACCATATCTCTTTCACTGATAGAGCAAGCCAGAAAATCCGCGTCAGTAAAAATGTTAGCATTTCTGTATTATATTCCAGAGAATATGGCCATTCAGCAGCGTAGGCAATGGTCGCCGATTTGTTATATGCTAGGGTATATAAAGAAGTGATTTGAAATGTGGTAATAGCTCTGTCAGGGTGATTTCTCATCCACTTCTCGCATTCGCTTGCAAAATATATTTTCAACGCAGTATGACAACTTTTGTCCAAGTGGTAGGAGGTGGCACATCAGTGCTACTTAGTCGTTCTGCCGATAAAAAACTACAGCCTACCATTAAAATTGGATTTTCTTTCGTTTATACTTTAGATTTTCATGCGACTTTTGAAGCTACAGGATGAATTTAAGAATATGTTCGTTATGTCGAGCCCAAGACTGTCCGAAATAAAATCCATTACCTATGTTTCTTCTCTAGCAGAAGTTTTTGCCCGCAATTCCACCTATGCCAATAATTGATTGCAAGGAACTTGGTTTATGTCAAAGGTCAGTTTTATAATAGATTTGACAATATCACCGTTAGTATCGACGTTTATCTCAATGTTGCCTGGAGATTATCTGTACATATTAGCCCCAAGACAATATTTCCTTCATCTAAATACGTAAGAATTTTATTTACTATGAATCTAAGATAAGATAAGAAAAAGCAAGCAAAAGAAGGTAGATAAATTTATTTATTTTTTATTAAGCACTTTTTCGTAAATTGACTCTTTTGTCACAAACAATGATATTTGATCGGTTCTTTCAAAGGAGTAGTTAGCTGACAGGGTTGATGGACAGCGTGCGTTGCGTACTCTTATGTCGGGCGATTTTATGTCCTTTTCCGCTGGCGTTATTTTTTGCGTTCATGCTTAAGACTCAAGATTCTAATAATTCGTACATTCTCTTATTACTTTTATTCTTCTTTTATTACTGAAAGAGCATCCTGAGAAAGGACATTACTTGTAAAAATTAGCAAAATTAAGTTGCTGTCTCCGTAGGAATACGTGCTATATTTACTAACGAATTGTTTGATGTTTTCATAAAATAGCTCGTTTGTGGTTTCATTGTAGAGAAACTGCAGCTATAGAAAGATGCAAAGAATATTGTGTGGAACTTATATCCTTGAAAATATTGGGCTAAGTTTTAAAGCTGAGAGGAGATGCGCATTTCAGAATGCTCGTTGATCTCCATGCGTAGTGTTTTTCTCTCCGGAAAATGATACCTAAACACTTGAGTTGGGCTCGCAGTGACTCGTATTCGACTGTTAACCTGGTCTTGCGCTGAGGCAACACGCAAGATGATCTCGCCGCGTTGCCAATGATATTCTTAAAACTGCCGAAGTTGACTTTCATTGAGCCTAAACACAAGAAAAATACAAAAACCTTATAAGGAATTTATGAACGTACTCTTGTGGGCCTCCTGGCCGCAGTGATACCAGGATAGGACTATATTGGACTCTATGTACTAAAACTACAACCGGCAGTGTTGTACCAGTTGAACGGTGTGCATCTATTTATCGTAAATCGCGGTTCGTCATCCTTCATCGTTACGGAATATGATGTATTGAGTGTGTGCTAAATTGGTTTCGGCTTTTCCATATGGTTTGTCTACCAACTGATAGTCATTAATCCTTGTAAGTAGCATTTTGGAAATCTCTTTATTGTGACAGTAAAAAGAAATCACCGGTGCATAAGGCTTAAGTTTTCAAGCGAAAGTCGTAGAATAAACATGGAAGCTAGTAAATTGCGTATTAGGCATTGTTAGCAATACGAATTTGATTTTAGACATCACGCAGTTGAGGTTGATCAGAATAAAAGCAGAAATTCAGGAGAAAACTTGCTCACAAAATGGACATGTCAACAAGGTTTCCTGCGCTTTTGTATTGGGAAACGACAGTTTGAAGATCAGTCATGATCAGGACGGTGCACGAGGGATGATAGATGGTGATCTATTGGAAGTCAAATTGGAGATGATAAGACGAGCATCGCAGAATTATCGGAGAAGTTCCAGCTTCCATAGAGCCACTATGAAGAAATCAATGAACTAGGGTATGTGGAAAAGGAGGAAATATTTGATATGATGATATGATTTGTTGAACGCTTGGGTACCCTACCAACTTACGCAAAGAAACAACGAAGACGTAGTGGCTGTGTGTTCCATCTTGTTCGTCAAAATGATGACGGATTTCTTCGACGGTTACTGGAGGTGAAAACTGGGAGCTTTACAATAACATTAATTGGCGCCGGATAATTTGCAGAAGAAGTGAACCGCCAGCGTCTACTTGAAAACCAGACTTGCATCCTCTTAAAACTTCATGGTCTGTTTGGTGGGATTCTTGGGAAGTCACTTATTGTCTAACGAAATCAAATGTCAAATGCGGACTTGTACGCCCTTGATAAGCGTTCAGCGTTAGTCAAAACGAGAATGCAAGATTGCGCATAGATTTATTGATTCCAGATCGGTTGGGAACTTTTATTCTACCTACTACATTTTCCCGATCCTGCTCTAACAGGTTAATATTTGTGTCGGTCCCTGGAGTACTATGCGCAAGCAAAGAAATACAACACTGAAGAGCATCTTCAAATCTTCAAATGATTTAATTCGAAATCTTAAAAATAGTTTAGAATCAGCGGTTACACACTCAATGTAATATAAGGATTCGTTAGTCAAGGGAGTAGAGTTCCATCATGAGTTGTTGAACTAGTCCCTGGTTGTGACATTGCACGGAGTTAATATTAGTTGCAAGCAACGTTTGTTTCAGTTGTGGCTTAGGATATCGATGTAGGGCTGCAGCATGGTCCTGCGGAGGGAGAAGACAATGTATGGCTGCGACTTCGCTGGCTTTTTTTAAGGAGAATGAGTACAGAAACTCGCAGGTATTCCTGAGCCTATTGAAAAATGAAAACGAACGGATTTTCCTCCGCAGTGTTGAAACAGTTGCCAGGCGTTTCGGTACTGAATCGTAACATACGTAATCGATTCCAGCATGTTTGGTTGAAGCCTTGTTCGATCGCGCAAGTAGCGATGGAAATTTTCAGTGTTTGACGTATCGCGTAGGTAGATGCCGCGAACTGCAAGCAATTTGGCCTTGCTGCTCTTTTCTTCATCGATTGCATTCTTCTCTTTGCGTATTCTTCTTCTTTCCGGAACTTCGAGATCTTCATTGTGCAACTTCGGGAATTTTATTCTAGAAGTTCTGGGAATAATGCCGGATCATTTGATTGGCTGTTCCAAGTGGCGCGAAATTTGAAACTCACGTTTAAAAAGAATAATTTCTGTGGTTAGGGCGAAACCTAGTGAAACAGATAATCGATAAATAATCAATTAAATAAACATTTATCGACCAGTTAAGGAGTTCAACTAACATTTAGCCTGACTATAATTAATTTATTTTAATTGAATCAATCAGGCGAATGAAATACGCAGTGCGTAGCAACAGAAACGTGCCTATGTGTCTCGAAATCAACGCATTTACGTGCGTAATTAAAGTCATCTCAGTGGCACTCCTTATGATATGTGGTCTGACATGTTGATGGACAGAAAACATGTAAGGACTATGCACAAGTGAGAACAAATAGTAGTTAACGGTTTTGAAATTGGTCATTACATTTACCATTTGCTCATTTAATATGCTAACCGAAATCTAAAAAAACTAAATAAAACGCCTGAGGACGTGTAAGAATGCCATTTTGTGGTTTTCTCATGCCGACGAGTTTCAGGAGGATTTCTGTCTGTTTTTTCCATCGAATTTTGTTTTGCTTGTTAAGCTCAACTCGGCGTGGTAGATACTTGTGTCGTATCGGCAGATACATTTAGCAATAAGTACTGGGAAATTAGTATTCAAGTAGCCGCAACAGCCCGCATTAACACTTAACCACTATTTTGGGAATAAATAGTGGGAGTTCAGGTGCTAGTTCGATGATTTCTTTTTGGCTTGCGCTTTTTTCCAGTACATTCATACATTTGCGAGTATTGTAAAACAATTCATTCATCTATTTAGCGATGAATTGAATGCGGCGTTGGTTGTCCAGTACTTTTCATTGGGCTCATTCAAATTCATTATTATTAATGGAGCGTACACTAGAGTTGATTTAACAGTGCTGTTGCTGTCTTAATTGTTGCTAACGACATTGATGAAATTTCATGAATTTATGGAATGTGTTTTATGTAACATTGGCCAGCAACTAATGAGCTCATGCATAGTTTTGCAAAATTTCACGCGCCAGCCGTTTGCGCCTAGAATAAGTTGGTGGCGAAATGATTCACTTTATTTCCGATTGCATAAACCCAGTTCCACGATGGGAAAACATCCAGTCAATATTTTTGCTAATTTGTTGCAATTAATGTCAGCATTGACGTTGGTAAATGGCCGACGGGTCTTACTAAGCACACTCAGTAAATATCGAATTTATTCAGTGCTCCGTCTGCAGTGCAATTTACTCGAGTGCCTGTTTATGGTTATACGGCCTAGAATAGGTTTCCTTGAACGCTATTTCTGGGGAGAATTATTGAGCTTGATTTCAATGCCTTGGCAAATAAGACGCAGTGTCGACATCAGCGGTTGATGTTTGAATTCAATGTTCTTCATATTTTCCGAGATCAGAGGCAGACGCCTCAGCGAAATTCATGATTATAATCGGTCAAGGGCGAGTTTGACGTGTTTCGTTTGTAGAATTCGAATCCATTCACAAGGAAGTGTTCCAGATGTATTAACTATTGATTTCCGCTTGCCTGATTGCCGCCATTGCTGCGGATTGAAAATTTTCCAAATCCGAAATTCGTCTATGCAGAACCAACATCATTCTAGACACTTTTTGAAAAATACTTAAACAATCTGTTAGCCGAAGAAGCGCTGGAATGGTAGCCAGGCATCTGGTTTTAATTAGCCTCCATCCTTCATTTTCATTCGTGCGCTCTCGAAGTTTCCGGGCTGCTGGACGAGGGCGGGATAATTTGTTTTGCGAATTCGTCAGCCGTCAAGCAGCCATTTGGCGCGGAAGGAAAAGATTAGAAAAGATTTTTGTTTTGAAATTTAAATTTTAAACGTTTTCGTTTTGTTTTTTTTTTTGTACATTTAACATGCGAAGTATTTCAAAGAATTAAGAAAGATGTTTGGCCAGTGCATATCTAATGATGCTTTTTTTCATTTCCTTCGAAATGTTTTTCTTTGCAGACGTTGAGGAACTTTCAGCAAAACTGATGGCCAAATTGGCGCAAGTTCAAAACTTGGAAAACGCGAGTTTTTTCATAGAGAACCCTGTTATTGAATCGCACGCAGGTCCCGTCGAAATTCGATGTGTTTATTTGGATCAGCTTTTAGGTAAGTGCTAGTTTGTTTATTTTAGTGAATGCGGCGGAAATTTGTTTAACTTTTTTACAATCTAATTTGTTTCGCCATTAAACGTGTAATTTATATACATTCTCTTATTAATAGACTGAATAATGGACAATGTAGTTAATGATCCTTTCTTTACAAAGAAAAGGAGTAAACGAATAAATAAATAAATGAATGCATGATCGCGATCTTTTCAATTGTTTAATTCATGTTGAATTCTGGACTGCCTGCATGGAAAACATGTTAAAATGAGTTTCCAATAAATTTGGATACTAATCATCACTTTTTAGGTGAATTTTTCAGAAATGCTATCTGATGAATGTACTTCTGCTTTGCGAATCTTTCTTGGCAATGTACCTTTTTGTATTCTGTTACCAGTTTGGCATTCCTTAAAAAAAAAAAAAAATTTATAAAAATAACATTATGTGCACGAAAATTATTTTTGAACAACAAAAGTGAAAGGAAATTCAAATTACATAATGCATTAACAACGTGCATTTTTTCCACCATAGCATTTAAGCCAAAATTACCATTAAAACCAAATTTAAATTTAAAAAGTTATATTAGGATACTGTGTAAATCATTTTTCATTTTAACTCCTTGAATTAAAGCTTAAGGCTGAATGATTCGATGCTACTAGAGTAGAGGTTATTTATTGCCGGTTGGTGCTGTATTTTTAGTTACCACAGGTTTCTGCGATCTTTAGCCATCAGTGGCACAGCCTAATAAACCTACGACACGCTAAAATTTTAGCCAACGGCAATATTAAAACTAACTGCTGGAATATAGTTTTAATACTCTGGCGGAACCCCTATTTATTTCTTCTCATTATAGTTCGATTGACGTTTATCGGCTGATTGACAGTTACTTTACGAGGATCGTCCTCCGCAACATAACGTTCGCGCGGCCACTACCAAAACAAATTTATGCTCAATAGTCAAGCAATGCTTAATATAAACTTCAATTTTTAGGATGAGCATCGGTGCCTCAATTTTCACTCGAGCCGCCTGTTGGCATATAGCGTGTGTTTTTCTGCATAGAACGTTTGTTTGTTATATGATTACTAAAATGACAGCGTTAGTAGATCAACGCATCAAGGCTTTAATCTACGAAAAACTAGTTAATAAGGCATTTGGAGAAAGTCCATGAAAATAGCAAGAATAAAGGAAATAAAGGCCGAAATACAATACTGCGAGACTGCGATACGACAGCGCGACGAGAGTCTCGCAGCAAATGTCAACCCATTTTCGTAACATGCGTTTGTAAACGACATCGTACAATGATTGCGATGCGTTGTTGCGAGACGACAAATATTTGGAATAACGAAAATTCCTCGTAACGACGTACGTGACGTTTGTCACATGCTTGATGGCGCTTAAATGAAATTTGAAATTCAAACGCTTTTATTACTTTTTAAGTAGAAGGGTTATTCGGAATGAATTTTGGATGAAAATTTCTTGCATCCTTGTTGAGGCTGTTATTTGCCAAACGAAGGAAAATTCCAAATTCAAAAATTTTGAAAAATCAAAAATAATGTTAATCAAAGTTCATTCAAAACGTCACCAATTTGACATTTGTCATATGAACATTATGCTTCCTCGCATCGCGTGGATTGTAAATTGAATGCGTTGCGCGACGACGAGCGAGAATCGCATCGCGCTCTCGCATCGCCGTCACGCAGTATTGTATGTGGGCCTTAAAACAGTTCAGAGATGGGCGCACGTCAGTCAGCAGTGATCCGCTCTAGTCGCCTTCGATGCGCTATAACATCGGGAAACGTCGAGCGTATGTGACTTGCGATTGAAAGAGATCGTTGGTTGACTACACGTGAACCAGAAAGTAGTCTTGAAACACCAAAAATAACTGTTTTGAAAATTTAGTCTCATAACTAATTAGACATGACACGCCTGCGTGCGAAATTTATCTCGAAATTGCTGCGGCTGCCTCCCTCTGAAATCATTGATGAATACTCACACATGAATCATGTGTTAAGGGCTATGATCCGGAAACAAAGTGGCAGTCTTCACACTGAAAGTGTTCTGAATCACAATAAATACTTCCAGATTTTATAAGATCACTAAACAATGCTACGTTGAAATATGCAAAAGTTAGAAAACCGACACATTTTTGGCCAAGCGGTGACTGGTTGCTTTACCACAAGAATGGTGAAATATTCCTCGACAGCAGTGCAGTTTATATTTATATATATATCATTTTAGCCAATGCATCTACTTGCACAACCTTGTCTGTCACAGTTGAGTCCTGACATAGCTACTTCGGGTATCGGGTAGTATTTGGCTAGTATTCAAGGGGAATTCAAGCCCAAAACGACAAAAACCAAGATTGAAGTATCCGATTTATAAGTTTTTTTTTGCATAAAAGCTGCTGAGATTGTGAAATTAAGCGAGCTAGCAAGAGCAACGTGCGTAACTATGCGCGATAATTTTGCTCGCAAGCGATTTTCGAGCGAGTTGGTACGCAGTGCTTCCTTGATTTTTCAACGCAAAAAAAAATCACAGGACGATTAGAGGAGCGTGGATGTACGAGATGTGGCTATAAAATAACGGGACTGACGTTGTAAAAAATTTTATTTTCATTGTATACATAATCACTTATTATCACCTTCAATATACACCCCTTCTCTATCCCTGCAACGCTCCATGCGAATTTTCCACTGTTTGAAACAGTGCTGGAAGTCATCTTCTGTCAACTCCTTCAGGACTCTTGCCGCTTTCTCTTTTACAGCTTCTACGGATTCAAATCTCGTGCCTTTCAATGCAGATTTCACCTTAGGGAAAAGATAGAAGTCACATGGTGCTAGGTCTGGTGAGTAAGGTGGATTTTCTAACACTGGGGTGCTGTACTTGGCCAGGAACCGCTTAACAGATAACGTGGAATGAGCTGGCGCATTGTCTTGTTGCAAAACCCATGATTTGTCCTTCCACATTTCGGGTCGTTTTTTTCTTACTCTTTCACGTAGTTTACCAAGTACCTCAAGGTAGTAATATTGATTAATTGTTTGACCTTCAGGAACCCAGTGAAGGTACACAATCCCATGAATATCGAAAAAAAACAATCATCATTGCTTTAAATTTTGACTTGCTCATTCTTGCTTTTTTGGCTCTCGGTGAAGTTGGGGTCTTCCAATGCATAGATTGGCGCTTCGTTTCCGGATCATAAGTAAAAAACCACGATTCATCACATGTTATTATCCTTTTCAATAAATTTGGGTCATTTTCAATGGCATTCCAAGTGTCAGTACAAAAATTTTTGTGAGCTGCTTGTTGTTCAATCGTGAGAATTTTTGGTACCATTTTTGTACACACTTTTCGCATGTTCAAATTGTCACGTAAAATTTGCCGTACACATTCTTTATCAATGCCTACAGTTTCAGCAACTGCACGAATACTTAATCGACGGTCAGACCGAATCAAATTAGCAACTTTTTCGACATTGTCATCCGTTTTTGATGTTGAAGGACGACCTGGCCGCGAATCATCTTCAAAGTCTTGTCGACCATCTTGAAAACGCTTAAACCATTCAAAAACACGAGTCCGCGATAAACATTCACTGCCATACACTTCTTTTAGTAAATTATAAGTTTCGGTAGCGGTTTTTCCAAGTTTGAAGTGAAATTTAACAACAATTCGTTGCTCTATTATTACGCTAACCATTTTTCCGGCAAAACCAAATAACAACACTAACGTAAATGAAGGTAACGTCTCAACGATGTTTTTTACAGAAACGAGAGTAACTGCATTCTGTAGAGGAAGACTCAAACTAAACAGCTGTTGTTCAATGCCGGTTGGCGCATGTGCACTCGTTCCACTGCAACGTCAGTCCCGTTATTTAATAGCCACACCTCGTATAAATGCCAGAAATTTCGCCAGAAATTCTGCCACTGAAACTTCCTTAGAAACCAGTCAAAATATGGAAGGAGTCCTCACATTGTTGAATGGCACAACAAAATCAAGTTTTTTGACTGGTGAAGACAAACAAACTTCAAGGAAATTTAGTAAACAGTACTACACGATGTATCTCGTTGTAGTAGTGTAGTAGTAGAGTAGAGTAGTGGTTCAACAGGATATTGGCTTTTCATTCATATTATCGTTCTAGCAAATTTCTTGCATTTGATTCAAGTGATACTGTAGCTCAATCGATTCCTAGCCGTTTCGCAGGTTCGCAAAGACTTTGGAAAGAGAAGGATTGCAGCCAATAGAATACGTTAAAAGTGCGATCTCGGAATGAGAGAGTATGAGAGAGAACCTTTTATTGATATTATATATTTTATTGATATATTTTATTGAGAGAACCTTTTATTGATGGAACAACAATATGAGAGAGAACGTTTTTCTCTGTCCCTAAGAGACTCTCTGACATGTTGCGATAAGTTGTAAGGTCCCGATGAGGCGACATGAAGGTTTTTAACACTCCAAGTCTGCCGAATTTCGGAAATTCCTCTAACAGTGAAATTGAACATGGCTGTTGAACATGGCAAGTGATGAGTTTTTCTTAGTTGTATGACAGAACGTTTCAACCCACCTAGAGATATGTTTCCTGGGAGTTTTTGGTGTGCGCAATCGTACAGAGTTGCATGGTTCGTAGAAACGCCAAATTTCTATCGATGTACATGTAGGTACTCAGAATCGGTTGGTTGCTCAATAACACCTTATAGCTCTTTCCAGGTTGCGAAATAGTTCTTTCTTCTGGCTACAAAGTAGTTATACTATATTTTACTCAGTAACATAACTCAATTGTCGCACGAAAAACAGATCGACTTTGCTGGATCAGTCTGGTAAGTTGTAAATTTTGTTTTATAGTACCCAAACTTACTACCACATTGGAGCTACGAAGGGCTTCTCTTCGTGTGGAGAAGTGACAGTTTGCATGAGTCTTTTCTTAATTCTCGGTCTAGACAAACACGTGATCAGGTTGTATTTCTATCTTCCTAGAAAAACTGTCGGTATTCACTCCAGATGCAAGCAAGTAATCATCGGTTCTCTCTTCTTTGGTTAGTAGATTGTGGCATGAGATCTTTCTGAAAAGCCGATGAAAGCACAGCGAGGCTTGACATTTTCCACCTTCTTGGATAACACTAAACAGAGTCCTATAACACTCTGTGGTGTTCGGCCGTCGCTCGGGCACAACATTTGTCCAGCTGGAAAGTCTCCTTGTAAATTTTCTCCTGGAGTGGTGGATACTTGTCTGTCACTAATCTATGGTTGGCTCAACCAACACAATCTACTGGAAGCTCATGTCGAAAAAGATGATCCGCAACTATAGGTATAATAATTTACATCAGTTACATGAGTACAATGCTCCGAACCTCTGCTCAGTTCTGCTACTATTTTGGTCCAGTGGTTGGTTCAGTGACTATCCTTGTCAAGTTCCTCTTTCTTGTGTCCAAAATTTTATTGGAATCGCCTAGGTAACAAGCTAATCAGTGTGAGATATCATTCTCAATTTTATATTTGCTAACCATTACTAAAAATTAAAATTTCAAAATAACTAATAAAATTAATTTAAATGACAAACGCGTTCGTTCTATTTAACTTCAATTATTGTTTGTAAGTTTTATTAATCAATAATGATCGCCATTAATTTTTTCCACCTTTTTTTCAGCTGAAAAGGGTGACAACAAAACGAAATCAACGAATCGAGGAAACTTATACATAGAAGACTCAAAAAGCTAATTATTGAGGATGCATAGAAGCATTTCCTGTCATCGAAAACCATTTCTCTTCTTCTGTAAATGAACATTTTTGTCTTATACGTAGAACAAACAAATATTTAAAAATGTTGTTGATGTTTATTCTAACACGATAAGATTTATCGTGGAAAATGATTGTCTAATTTTCCCGGAAAATGTTTTATTCCCGTAAAACAGTGCGGAATATTTTGATAGAAATCATATTCGAGGAATGTAAAGTACAATGCAATTAAATTTGGATTATTGATAGTTGAAAACTCGAAAGCAATGTACAAAATAATGTTAATTTTGTTATTTCATTAAACCATAAACGTTTGAATGATGTGATGGCGAAAATTTAATTTGTAATTTTGAACGATCAGAGAGAGAGAACGGAGTAAGATAATGAAAGAGATTTCATTATATTTTACCTTCGATTCTTGTGTGAACACGAGCAATATTGTTTATTACTTAATGGACATTGAATACTTAAATAATTATATGTTACAATTTAACACTATTGTAAATAGTAGTTTTTGTGTATTGTAGATTTTTGTACTACTGGATAACGAGTTATAAGAAATATATCGTAGATGTTGATATTAATAATGGTGTTTTATTTTATTATTTCTAATTTATGTATTCAGCTAAATGAATACGTTGGGATGATATGATGAGCAGCTTCAAGGATGTCCAAGCATGATGAACCGCGCTGAATTTATTGAAAAATTCAAGTAACTTCGAAACTTTTATATATTTAATATTTAGTCCCCATTTCGTAAAATTATTCAAATTTGCTGCCTTTATCACATGTCCATTCGTTGTCAGCATGATCCTCATCTTTTGTCCAATATATTGAATTTTTACGAATGTTTGTATTCGAAATTCGCCTTAGAAATGGGGAAATGTGAGAGAATGCGGATATGCTCGTACAATCTGAATCTAACCGCTATTGAATGGTATATGCTTCTGTTGGTGAAAGATCTTATTCATTTAGGAGGAGTTTACATTTTGAACCACAATTAAAGCTCACAAATGAGATAGCCAGAAGCAAGAGAGCACTTGGATTTATAAAATAAAAAATAAAATAAAATAAAAATTCAGTTTCCGCAACGGAAATTCTCTGGGTGTAAAGCATTAAAATGCAGGCAACATCTACTGGTCATCAAGATCTCCAGATTCCTTATTATAGCGTTTTTTGAAAATCCAAGTGTTCCCTAGCAGGTTGACGTGTTAAAGAGATTCGAAAATGCTCAAAATGGTAATGGAAAACGCATCAGAAAAGTCACATTTTCAGTTGGGTTAATATAAGCGGCCATTTGTTGTTGTTGTATTTCAGATGTAAGAATATAAATGAATAAGAACACACTTTACATAATAATCGGTTTTTAAAGTTATCTAATGTTTACATACCGACATGAAAAACGACGCAGCCTGTATGTACGTATAGATATTCGGGAAAAATTTACCTCCTTTTACCCATGGCAAATCCAAGTTGGAGTAATTAAAATCCGGAAAGCCTAATCCGCAATTACCCAAAACAAATATATATCTAAATTAAAACAATTTTAAGTGTCGTGTTTGTAATCATTTTATCCCTAATAAATCTGTAGTCCTTATACCTGAATTGGTGTAACCCTTTATCTCTTAATTTCCACAACGTTGCACCAATTACCTTTAACCGTAGTCGCTCCATTCAACCAACGCTCATGCTTCCTTCATTCGCGCTCTATCTTACTGAAACTGAAAATTTATTATTTGAATTCATTACACAAACACATCCACATCTACCAGTGAGGATACAGAACAGTCAGTCGAGTTAGATGTGTGTGTTTCGTCCTTTCTCTATTCTCTTCACATACGTTTAGGTCTGCGTGGCAAACTCGATGTAGTTTGGCCACCAGTAGCTCGATGATGTTGTTAGGATGGCGTTTGGAAGCTTGTTTGAGGGTTGCTTGCCACCGCGTCCTGAGTTCAATGCCGGCCGATTAGCCAAAAAGGATTTCAGTACTGTTTTCAGACCTAACTCCAACCAGGTATTAGCTATTATTCGATAGAGAAACTAATTTTTGGTCCGGACATTAATTGCTTTTATACTTACCCCAGCAGGAAGGAGAGTTTGCTGGCATAATTTTCCAGGCTATTTTCAGACAATCTCAAATGTTTTTGCTTCACAAAAGGAGAAGACAACACTTCAAACGGCCTTGTTGTCGTTCTCGTTGTCGAGTGCTGGAAAACAATTATATCCTTCCTCGCTCCATGTGAGTAAGTTAATTATAAAAGCTTTAAATAAATCCTTTGCGTGGAATAAATCAACACGCTTTATATTCTTTACACACCATTTGGTCTTGAGGAGAATATTTATGAGGACGCAAGTGCATATAATGTCCTTTTTAAATAGTTTACGCCCGTACGATATTAAAAGGGTTGTAATTCACTGCAAACACTTCGTGTGACGTTATCGATACAACATTGTTCACGCCAGTCTGAGTGCTGGACGATAGAAAAATTACAACAACATGCAGTTTGTATTTAGAGCTAGGAAGTAGGGTAATAGTCCTTGGTTGAAACTGAACAGACACTCATCATACCCAATTTCTATCTAAGACTCTGTTCTTTGTGTTATGAGCTGCGAGACATCCTGCGAAGGCAGTCGTCCCCGATCAAGGAAAATGGTCTGCCACTGGCTATGTGGACGTCCTCCCTGTTGTCCTTATCCGCACTGTCATCTCGTCACATTGATAAATTTCGGTATCACGTGGCTATTTGTACGGATTGCGGTGCTGAGATTATCGAGGCTTAACAAAACGATGCGATAAAAAGGCAGAAAATAGAAATGAATGTCGGAAGTAATCAAAATAAATGACATGGAACTCGCATTGGGATCAATGGCGGAAAAAAGAAAATTATTGTGTCACAAGCCACACGAGTCGGTGTCCGCCGCGCCAAAGATGACTTGTCCTGCTGGACACGGCAATAAGCGAACAATGGCTGGAGTTTTCCTTTCTTTATTGTCTTTGGTGAGTTATGCAACTGCTGTTCATTTTAGTTACCGATTTGATTGGAACTTTTTTCAGTAATTAGCGAAGACAAGGCCAACAAAAAGTCATGTTTACCGAGGATTTATTCTGCAGCTCCTCATCAATATTTTGCGCAACACGCGCACCGATGTATCTATCCATACCTGCCAGAGTTATTTACATTGAAAAGATATCAAAGATATCGCCTGGAAAATATGGTGGGCTCCATAAAAGTCGCGCCAATCGCTCGGTGTTGGCTTGCTCCGCTTGCCGATTCGCATCACGTCCTCTCAATTTTACATATCACGTATTGGTGTATTGTTATTCTGTTTAGTGTCCATGTTGTTGGTGTGTACTTACAAATGTGGCATGTTCTCCTCCGTCCTCCACGCATCGAGGATTTCTCAGAAGAATTCCCAACAGATAAGAGACGAGCGTGGAAGATATCAGCCCAGAACTGAACTAAAATAAAAGATTGCAGCGTCGGAGCGTTGATAGCAACGAGCAAATAAAATGTATCTTTCGCCGAATGTGAAAGGGTAAGAATTTTAAAGTTTTATGATTCGCGTGAGATTTTCGGGGATTTGATATTCATGGGTTTTTAAATTGGCCATTTGCTCATTGGGGATATTTTGAGTAGCATGTTTTATAGTATACAATGGAGTTGCGTGCGGAATTCGAAATACAGAAATTATTTTGGTTCAGCATTGCCACCGAAGTTTAGATGGAATTAAAGATTGGCGATCAGATAATAACCATCCATCATTCTACTAAGCACTAAATGGTGTTCTTTGAAATTCGATATATCCTTGTGTTGCCTTGAATCTGAAAACATCTTTCAGGGAAAGAATTCAAAGAAAATTTGCTTGGTTCAAAGACACTTGGCAAATGTGTTCGTTTCCTTAAACTTTGTAGAGGTAGATGAGTGGTGGTTGTAAAAATCTGCCAACATATCCTTTTCGGTTAAAATAATTGAGTCGTTTTTGCAATGTTCGTAAGCTTGTGGTCTGCTTGCTTGCAATGTTGATTTCAAAACAAGATTATTACAAGTTTCTATTTTTATTTGATTAAAAGTCTCTTTTCAGGTAAAAAACAAAACAGATTCCTTTTGTTTGGTTAAAGGTTTCGTGACGTGCTCCTTACTTTTTATAGTTGTTAACTTGATATCTAATTCATTTGAAAAGCGACTTGTTGGCCAAGAACCAGCTTGTATCAATTGAACTCCTTCCGATATTTTTTCAATCGAAGTTACAAACCCAAATCAAATAACGACGTATGGACTGAAGCTTCAGTCCTTGTTTTCAATTCCTGAAGAGAGAGCCAGCAATGTCACCGAAAATGCAGATGTTGCATTTGCAGATGTGCAATTTCGGGCAAGCTTTACACGGGTTAATATAATGTTTGAACGGATTTCAACGGAAGTAGTAAAGAAATGTCAGGAAAGTTTTTAAAAATAAAACATTAAAGAAGATTCTGTCAAAACGGATGGAGTTCAACTGTCTTGTCTACTTATCATCATATGCTGTTATCACTCCAATTCCAAGTCCCTGCAGAAGATCTACATGTAGATGGGTGTACCACTACAGAAGGAGACGCTCTGATGGATTGTGACAGTGAGTCCGATCAGGAAGAGTCAATGGAAGTGGTCCGGGATGAGGGTGGTCGGAAAAGGCCATTTATGTCTCCAACTCCGGAGCCAACCTGAAAACGCTCAGTAAACGTGAGTGAAAGGAGTTTTCCGCAGCTACAGGCTGCGGTCTCAAAAGCTTCAGCAAGTATCACCAAATCTGAAGTTGCACCCCCAGTGCGTACAATAGCTATCGGAGCTAAGGGAAACCCAACCAACATTGCTGCCCCTAAGAAACAGATGGTTCCACCAATAGTGTGCTATAGGCTTAATCTTAAGTCTTTTAGGGAGAGAATTCATCGAGCATGTGAGAAGAATCAGCTTGATGCCACAAAATTTGATGTAACCGTCAACAGTTCTACACGACCATCATTACATCCTAAAACCATAGACGACCATAAAAGTCTCTTTGACTTTTTAAAATGGGACAAGGTGGCATGCTACACCTATACACTCCCAACTGAGAAAAAACTGACACTGTTGCTAAAGGGTGTGCACACTTCCTACGAAGACAATGATGTCAAGGAAGAACTCCAAGTCATCCTAGGGAAGGATGTTTTGGGAGCCAAAACGTTCTCAACAATGACGTCAAGGAAGGAAAAGAAAACTCTTTCGTCCTTCCTTATTCAATTTAAGTCTGACTTCGACGTCAAAAAGGCTATGGATGTTTAAACGCTCCTACACCAAAAGGTGCATTGGGAGCGTTTGACGAAATCAAACACATCGCAATGTTTTAACTGCCAATGATTTGGACATGTTGCCTCGAACTGTGGAATGGAATTCCGGTGCGTCAAGTGCGACAAACACCACCAATCAAAAGACTGCCCCATTGAAAAGGAACAGGGAAAAGATGCTATCTTCTGTGTGAATTGCAATAGTAAGGGTCATTCCGCGAGTTTCAGGGGATGTCCCAAGGCCAAGGAGGCTGAGGAGAGGAGACGGAATCTCCAAAAGAAGAAGGAAGAAAGGAAGGACTTCGTCACTTCTTCCTTAATAAATACCATTCAAAATGGTGTCTCATTCGCTACTATAGCAAGGGGTGCAGCCAAGCCAGCTCTCCAAGAATACTTGGACATGCATAGACCAGATTTCTTGTTCAACTCAGAAACAAGACTGAAAAGTAAACACAAAGTTCACTTGGGGAAATATAAAGTCATAAGGGATGACGACCCAGATGGAATCCTTGGAGTAGCTAAGGCTTTCAAGGAACACCTCAAAACTCAAAGACACTGTCTTCCAAGTCTAAAATCTACAGACGTCATGATATTTAGCTCGTTCCTGGGGGGTATACATTTGCATTTGTTGGAATATACGTGAAACACGAGTATTCGGGTAGGGATTTCATTGAAGACTTGGAAACAGTCCTTACTTTGTGTGGAAAGTTCGATTTCTTTGCGATAGGGGGCGATTCGAACGCAAGACATCCTTCCTGGGGCAATACCGTATCTAATGGATATGGAACGGCTCTGTTTAACTGGGTGCAAGCAAATATGGATCTTATATTGATTGCACTGAACGAGCCCACCTTCCGAAGAGGCTCTTCAACGATCGATTTCTTCATTGTGTCTACTAATCTGGTGAATATCTCTCACAGCTAGAGGAATTTTGAATGAAGAGTTCTTGACGCTGAATGTGACTATCTTTTGGTAGAACTCGCTTTAAGAGTGAAAAAGTTTGTAAAGCTGGACCCACAGCTCTTTATCCCATACAAGCGCATAGACTGGGAAGCTGTTAATGCTGACCTGAGTAGAAGGATTGAAGAAATCTCGATCAACAGATCGAGAAACCTCTCACCCACCGATATTGAAGAAGGCATTGCTTATTGGAACTCGACGACCTTGCTACGGTCAATTCAAAGATATCCATAAAAAAATCCTCCAGAAATTAACTGCATAGAGACTTACCAGAAGACATCCTGAAGCTACATCGTAGACGTAGCACCCTCAGGAAACTGCTTTCAAGGATATACCATCGCAATCTGAACATGGTTAACAGGGAGTATCAGCGGTTATACCTTTTAATAATGTCCCTTGATAGAATGATTTCGAGAAGAACATCTGAATTTGCCAATGAGAGATACGAAGAGACCCTAGGAAACATTCGACCAGGGGCTTGTATGTTCCCCCAAATTATTAAAATAACGCAAACGCCATTGCTGACTCCATCGCAAATCACTTTTCGACAGTTCATTAAGGAGACAAAGCAAGGGAGGACTCTGCTTTCAATTCATAAGTAAACAGAACAATATCAACGTTCAACAAAGACCACAAGAACCTGTGCTTGACTAGATTTTCAGATTCGAATCCCTCCGACACACCTATTGGTAGTACCCTGTTTGTGAGGTCTCAGCATGCTTGCATTTGAGCAAAATTACAAAAAAACGGGTGGGGCTGATGAAATTTCAAATTTTTTCTTTAAAAAACTTCCCCACACGTATTTTGTTCTCCTCGCAATCCTTCTAAATAATTGCATTAACATTTGCTACTTCCTAAAGTAGCTAAATATACTACTAAAGTATAATACTACTAAAGCAATGGAAAATGCGCAAAAATATTTACCATCCCGAAGCAATCCAATAGCGTAGACGTAGTCGACACTCGCCCAATATCTCTTTTGTCTAATGTGGGAAAGTTACTTGAGAGAGTTATCCTCCAAACCATCCCATAGTTCTCTGAAGGGGCAGGAACTGTGTCGGAAAGATAATTTGGCTTCAAAAGAGGCCACTCAACGATAGGCGTATTGGCGTCATAAACGGAAATGGCAGGAAAAAAAGGTTGTTGAAGCGTGTCTCATCGACGTAGAAAAAGCCTTTGATTCGGTTTGGATCGACGGACTTATCTACAAACTTATCCAACTGGGCTTTCCGGTGAATGTTATAAAAATTGTAGGCCGCTTCATGAGGGAACGAACTGCTTTTGCGGTGTCTGGTGGAGCTAGCTCTAAATCCTTTATCATTAATTCGGGGGTCCATTTTTCGACCCGTTCTCTTCAATATATTTACGTCCGACATCCCAGGGGCCAGGGATCAATTTCGACCTGAAATCGAGGTGAATCTCTTTGCTGACGACTTACTGGTGTGATCTTCTGATTACAATCTCCGCTTCGCAAGACTGAGACTCCAAAGGTACCTGGACTCGTTAACTTCATACTATGAAAAGTGGGGGATGAGGGTTAACGCTAAGAAAAGCGAGCTGATTGTTTTCAAGGCCCCACATCAAAAATTTGGACGTCACACGAGGAGTATCTGTGACAACAGAATAAAGCTGAACGGGCAGCTGGTGCACTGCTCGAAGCAAACTAAGTATCTGGGGGTAATTGTAATATAACAATTATAATCTGGGGGTAACAATATAACAGCTCTCAAGGAAACGAATTTACAAGGAAATTACAAACAGGGTGTAAAACTAGGATGTCTACATTTTGCATGATTGCGCCAGGAAAAGAAAAATATAATAAATAATTTAAAGTAAGATTTCAATGAAGTATTGCCAAACAATTTAGAATTTAGAAAGTATGGTATAAAAGTAAAAGTAAAAACAGTTGTTAAGCAAGCAGATAGCTATACTTTTTTACAGGTAGGAAAACCTGCATTAATGGACATCTACCTGCTTGTATAAACAACGGACCTATAGATAAGGACACTTGAGACCGATAAAAATTCAGAACGGAATATCACACCAAAGATAGTGCACCGCCGAAACGCGTCTGTGGATGAAACAAAGAAAGTGACGCTGAGCGACGGAACGTTCCGAGGACAAAAAATGAAACAGTTGCTGGAAGATAATTTGTCTTTGTAGATATAATATGATGACATGGTGCATCTTAGGGTCATCGGCATACAAAAATGAGGAATATTCGACTATTGAAATGGCAAAAATGAAATGGGACCCAAATAGCTACCTTGTGGTACACCGCAGTAAGCATTTATTGCTTATGGCAAAACCCCGTAATAAAACGTTGCGAATTTAGTTTGGAGAAATGAATCTATCATATTGATATTGAATGACTGGCATACTACCATAAAATACGTGATTAAATGTGACATTGTAAGCCATGTTCCATTTCAGACCCCAAGAATTATCAGGGCAAGGAATGTTTTGTTTGTAATTATTTGTTTATTTAACTTGAAAAACTTTGTCAGTTTCAGAAATAAAATAATAAATAAAATAATAAAACCAAGTAAAATACTCAACATTTTTATTATTTTATAACATCGGAACAAAGAAATTTTCGAAGAGTTACATGGTTTTTTTTGTAAATGGAGTCTATTAAACCCCATACGGTTGACGGAAGGCTGAATTTTGGAATCAGTGTTTTATGTTGGAATATATCCAGTACCTTTCTTTTATTGGGGCAAATTACATCAATTTATTGCAATTTCTTCGAGGTGTTGCTTTATGGTAACAACGCATTTGCTTTTTACTTGTTAGTTTCAACCATTGAGGTTCATTAATTCATTATTTGTACACCCTGCTTGATTTCGTGTGATTCGGCTTTGTAATAGTAATCATGATTTTGATTACTTCCTTCCTGACGACACCTGAAGGCTGAAGATCATCTCTGAAAAGTCTCCTTCACAGGCTGAACGAAAGCAAGGCTCGGCGCTAGTGAAAGTCGATTGAGGCCATCGACAGAGACCCATGCGGTTAGGTAATATGCTTGTTATGAGGAAATTCCAAGTTTCTTAGACTCCCTGTATTCTCGAGGCGGAGAAAATGGCGGAAGTTGTTCGGCCGCTCTTCCTGACGGACGCTCAAGTAAGGAAATCTCGAATCTTGTCCACATTTTATGGAAAATAAGCTGGACAAAATTATACAGTCAACAAAAGTGTGAAAGGCTACGTGACCAGAAAGCACCCTGTTATTGCTTAGCACATAACACTTGTCTGCAGTAGGGGGTATTCCAAAATGCCGGAAGCTAGCGAGGCTTGTGCTATACTGCATGAGGAAAGTGCATATGGACTCCCATGTATGTTAGCGTTACTGGGAAGTGCTTGATCATCAAGCACTTCCCAGGGTTCATCACAGGGAAAGACTCAGTAAGACCATTTCGACGCAAGGGATGTATATTCTCAGCATTTCAGGGTTGAGTGATCCACTATTGTGGCGATCGCCGAAGAATGGACAGGACATCGGACGTGTCGCAAGGTTCAAGTCATGGTCCAGACCTCTAGAAGGTATTGTGCAGCGAGATTTTGAGGCTGCAGTAATCGATAAGTCGTATTTCATTTGCTATGCTGACGATATAGCAGCATAAGTCGCTGGACGTACTGTAGAGCATGGGCAACTCTGACTAGGTATGGTAAACACCTTTCGATGAGGTGATAGTTTTGATCAAAAAGCTAATTTCGAGTTTCGGACCCATCTGGAGAACATACCTTGGCTTGATGAATGATTCAAAGATGAGCTCATCCGATCAAATCAGAACGTCGGCGGATAAGGTAGCACGTAGTGTATCGGCACTCGGCCTTCTAAAGCCCAATCTTTCAGAGCAACCGTCAGAACCCGCCACGATCGATCAAATAATTCCAAGCTAGGTTAACGGTGTGACAGGGGAGGTGTATAGTCGGTAGTCCAATTTCTCTCACACTCAGGGCGTGAAAAGCGTCATCTTCATCAACCACAAAATATTATTAGTAGTAGACTTTTTTTGAAGGATTTCATATTTTCAAAAAAAAAAATGTTGTCGAATAACACATCCTTGATCCTTGAACTTGAACATATGGTGAAGAAATTTTCCTATTACACGAAATAAAACAAAGTAAACATATAAGATTAGTTAAAAAGGTCTAACAAATACACATTCTCGGCTGTGCTGGTTACATTCGATCAAATAAAATTTTACTCCTTTTTATAACACGCTTGCCACTGCAAAATGTAAGGATGTTATTATCGAAACAAAAAGTGTGCCACTGAGATTGGGACTGAAACGTTTTATAGATTCCTTTCAGCAATCATAGAAAATTTTGAAATCGATTTATTCTTCGAGGACGAACAAAAAGGATTTTCACGTATAGTTCTTCGGCGATACCTTATTGACTTTTGGTGCGATACTATTGCATTCTATTGTGAAAGGGTTGAATTCAAATCAGATTGGGGTTCTTTTATGTTTTAAATTAAAGGGAGAAGCCGCGACGAAGATGATCCCCATCTTATCAAGATTATTTGATTCTTGTGTGTTTATAACAACGATTTTTGGTGTAACCAAAACGTAATGTTCGCTTCCGTTGTGGAATTAGTTTTGCGAGTTTTCATAATGAAGTTGCTGGAATATAGACGCAAACAAGCGTTTCTGGAGAACTTTATTGACCCTTTCATGAAGAAAACCATAATCTTTTCGAATCCGGTCATAATAATCCTTTCCTAATTAAAGATAATCATCCAAACTAAAATCATCATAGTCGGAACATCTACTATGCACAGAAGTGTCTTTCAGATTTAAAATCAACATTTTCAGGAGGGCTGTTGTCTGTATTATAGCATAAATCTTGACAAAGGACTATAAAGTTGTTGTCTCAAGAAAAGTTTCTTCCCCTGAAATTTCGGGTACACGTGAAAGCATAGAAAAACGGGAGAGCAGAAGGTGTTATTGTAACATTTCCTCGTCTGTCTCGTTGTTTTCGATAAGATCATAATCCTATTTATGTATGAGCTTCCTGTGTTTGAAGAGGGTTGACTCTATTGTGTTCTGTGCCACAGTAGTTTGTTGTCGGGAGAATGTTTGTTTGGAAAAGTCTAGTTGGAATAGTTTTTGGTTGCATCTTGACAAGAAGATTCGTTCCTAACACCATTTAGATTACGTTGTATTCATGGCTCATGCAGGTGTATCGAACTTTTGGAGAATGTTTAGGTATGAAGTAGAAAACGTATCAGTCTAATGAAAAAAGTCGTATGGGGTTGAAAATCACTTAAGTTTTCAAACAAGTGGACTTTTCTGTATAGAGAGAGATTGGATAGTAATAATAATAACGAGAAGAGAATATTCAGAGTTGTGAATTAATAAATTTTTCATCTTATTTCGCGCCAACATTTTGTGACATGTAACTGTCTGTATTAACTTCATCTTGCAGCTCAGATGATATACGGAACACTTTTTTCGTCTAGACCAGGATCAAATTCATATACCTATAATTAATTTGTATCAGCCAAAACGTACGCTAATCTCAGCCAATATCCGATTGCAGTAGTGGTAATTATCTCCATAAATCGACACTCGAAATGGCCACAAAATGCAATTAAATTAATCGTGCCAAGGATCCAGGATTAACTCCTGTTCCGAACAGACGGTGGCGATTTAATATTGTAATTAAGTTTGGCGAGCGAATAGTTGTATAGAAATGAGTTCAAATTGAGTGGAAATAAAACCAACGAAAGCTATGCGATTTTAATTTTCCAAGGCACTTTTACACAAGGAAAAAGACATTATTATTCCATATTGATTTCATAATTTTTTCTTGAGTTTGGGATTAAAGTATGAATGAAGAGATCAATTTCAACATGGATACGGTTTCGGAGAAAGAGAAGAAATTTCGAAAAAATGGTCTAACCGCTTCAATAGAACATTCAGTTTCTCCTGTGAAGAACACATATCCTTAGTGACTATTGGACGCTATTCGTTGAGGCCATTTGGATTACCGCCCGTTCGTAGATAGTACATCCGCTTCCAAAATGGTACTTTGATTGAAACAAGCTTCAAATGACGTCCCGAGGACGTCAATGGAGATTATGTACGATTAATGACGAAAGTACGTTTGGCCCGATTGCTATAGAAGTCTAAAGTCACTCGTTTAAGGCAATGTTTTACCGTATTGAAATTACTCCAGCTTGATGTTCCGCCTCTGAGTTGGGATAAAGCCGGAATAAATTGGAAAAAAAAACGAAACTCCCGATCTAAGGGAATTCAACCCCTTTTTTCAGATGCATTGGTATTTGCAAGGAAAACTTGTTGAAGAAAGGACGCCGACCCGAAAGTATGTAGAAGCGCGAATAAACATTCTCTAAATTTATGTATTCATACACAATGACAGCTTTTTTACACTACACTATACTATAAGATATATACCGTAGAATATCATATTTATTATTTACCGTTAACTCTCCTCTCACCTGTGTTATTTACCGTTAACTCTCCTCTCTCCTATCATGTTTGATCTGCAAGCTCTCCATTTTGCAAAGCTCGTTTTATTTTCTGCTTGGGTTATTCTTATCTCTTTCTTTGTGATTTACCTCGGGACTGTTAGCGCTTTTCAAAGCTTACGATATGACTGAACTTGGCAGCTAAACGTAAAGCAACTTACAAACTTCAACGTTTAATCATAAACGTTTTTGATCATTCTAGTGTGCTAAATGAACTTTCTGAAAGTGCATATAGACTCTCAGCTGATGCTGATAAAGCATTTCGCCGAAGCGTACATTCCCGTAGGACTCGATAAGCTATATAAGCCAAAGCAAAACCCTGGTCGAAAAAACTTATGCACTTATGCACTTCGAAAAAACTCGATGCAGTCGTGAAACTAGAAACAAGTGTATTAAAGACAATGCACAAGAGCCTGAGCGGATTGACTTGACTTGACTTCAGACAAAGAATCAGAAAAACCACAATAGAAACTGAGGGATCCTATGGAAATGGTGCGCTGGAACGACTTCAAGAGTCGTAAGATCTACGACATTGTCCCGGAGAAGGCCAAGGAAAGATGAGGCTTGTAACTGCAAGTAATAAATTCAATATTCTTAACTAGCCAGTCAAGAGCGATGAGGTGGCAGCTGCTTGAAATACGAGGTCTGATAAGTAATAAGTAGGAAGACATTTAAAGTAGTAGCCCGGTGTGACCGCCGAAATTTCGACGTTTTTTCGTGAATTTTTTTCAGCAGCAAAATAATATGCGATCGTTTTGTAATTTTTACATGTTTTTATTGCTACTTTCAAGCATACATAAAAATTCTTTTTTACTCAATTTTACATTGATTTATTCATAATTTTTTGTGTTGAAGTGGGAAGTGGTTTCGGGGAAGCACACAGCCTTTCGTAGTCATCTGAAATAAAAAAATAGAAGGAATTATTATTGTTTATAGTTCACTCTAGTGAACTAACCAATAACATGCATAAAAAAGAAAAAAAAATGAAATAGTGGACTTGTGAAAAAAAGTTACTGAAAATCGAATTTTTCGAAATCGAAAAATTGTTAAAAAAATTAATAAATTATCAAAAAAATTATTGTTTCAAAGGTTCAGTATTTAGCTATATGTATCTAGAATAATGAATTAAATTTTGAGCCAAATCGGTTAAATAGTTTCTAGTCAGTGTTTCCCCGAATTTATATATAGAATAAGGAAACCTTATTGTTATTCTGTTATGTTATTCTGTTTTCTCAAAATTATCATTTTCAGCGGCTTTCAGAGCCCTGTGTAAAGTTCTAGCCTCTTTACTGTTGGCTTCTGCAGTTTTCTCCACCCGTAAAATTCGTGCATTGTCTACAGTGTCAGCGTAGTCCCTGGCTATTTGACCTATTGTGCCCCCATCACCTCCATAATTTTGAGTACAGGTAGAAAACCCTCATTAAAGATACAGACAGCCATATTGGTAGCAATTTCCTGAACGTTTTTCCCAGTAAAAATGTGCACTCGTCGAGCGAAAAATGGTAACTGACGAACTACTTCAAAATCATTCTGTTATACTGTACAAAATTCTTATATTTCGTCTTTGTCAATCGAAAACGCTTGGTTATATCTATATATATTGAAGTATATCTGCGTGTTTTTGAATAATAAAGGTCGGAACGACAATAGAAGAGGGAGCGGACAGAGCAGCTGCCGCTGGCGCAGCCACTACTTTCATACACACTACGGTGCGCTCTCCTTTTGTGGCTATAACTTGGAAAATATTGAAAATTTCTGTCTGGAAATTTTACAGTATATTTTTGAAAGGTTTTTCTATTACAAAATGTAAAAAGGAAAAAAAAAAGATTTTTTGAACCCATCACACCGGACTACTACCTTAAGGGGTTATACAGATGTGAATTTTTTTTTATTGGCTAAAAGTATGCTAACACATCCCTAGAATTGAAATCAAAAAGGTCCAAATACTAATATACTTCAGAAAATTTTAAAGAATCAATTTACTGAAGCAACTCCAATGCTCGAAAAGCGTAAAATTTGCTCGCTTTATACTATATAGTAATTAATATACACTGTATAGGGCACGTTCCTTTGTAAACGACGCTAGGAGAGCTTCTGTTTACTCGATCGACTACATGCTGCATTTGAGGTTAAAGTACTATAGTAAATCGTTCAATGCAGTCTTGTGGTCCATCGCGCCGAATTATGTGTCGAGCGACAAGGCGGTGCTCGATATCGCGACGGATATCGCAGTTATCTTATTTAATGATGGACTGTCGGGCCTTCTCACCATCTATGACTCATTTGGATTGTCTGCAGGACCTAATTTGTACAATTCCTGCTTAGAAACAGACGCCGAGCGAATAAAGGCTGCTGAGCGCTCAATTTCCGACGTTGTAAAAGAGGCGAGACGCGGCCTTTTAGCATCAAGAAAGGAAGAGGAGGAGAAATCCACGGTCTTTGAAGGCCAACTGCATGGTGCTGGGATAGCAGAGTATGGGTAAAAAAATTTGTATATAGTAAAATTTTGAAAATTCACAACTTTATAAGGTTTTGAAACTTTAAACGCGTTTATCTCGAAAGTTTATTTTTGAAATTTGCCGGAAACGAAACTCTTTCAGTTTTCATCCGATTGACTTGCCGTTATAACTGTAGCTTCTTGATATGATTATCTAGTGAATAACACACGATTTTAGCGATTGGTTTTGTTTAAAAAAGTTATACACAATTGAAGTCATTTTTTTGGGTCGAAAATGCAATTTTTTTGTTAAATGGTCGCCATTTTGCGAAAAATCGATATTAAACTATTATCTTGAGTACTTCACTAGCAAAACTCATGGAGCTTTTTTAATTGTTCCAGATGCAGATGGGGCTGAGAAACTTATCCGGCCGCGGAACGTCTTTTGTAAATACTAGTGACTTTGACGTGCATTACAGCCGCCATTTTGTATTGAATTTAAAATAAAAAAAAATTTTTGCACTCCTGAAAAGTTGCCCGTTATATTGATATATTCGACGATACTCGACGAGATAGCATTCATTTCAGATCCACCAGGTTGACGCTAAGAATTAGTTATGGAAAACAAATGAGTTTGCGAAAGAAAAATGAGCCATGCAGAGAAGTGGGCGACCTTCTCATATCTTCTACAAGTAGAGGGTTCAGATCGTAATTGTTAGTGAACCCACGAGTAGTGATAACAGCAGTTTTGAGACAGTTTTACAAAGCAGTTGGAAGATTATGACGGAAGTAGTGATCAGGAAAAACCTCGTGAGGACGATGTTACTCAGTGTATGAAATTTTGCAACTGCAGCATGGTATTATTGCAACTTCTGGTCAAAAGTTCCATGCCACGGCGAAGGGCCATTCCCCTTCGGTGTTTCAAGTGCCTCGGATACGGTCATACCGCACATACATGTAATGGAACTGACCGAAGCTCCTTGTGCTACAATTGCGGTAAGACAGGTCATAAAAAGAAGGAATGCACAGACGAGTCACACTGTGTTCTTTGCCAGGAGTATAAACCGAGACCAGATGATTTGAAACATATTACAGGCACAGGGAAGTGTGCCTGTAAAGTGTGCCTGTAAAGACGTGTCGGGTCTTCCAAGAAGCCCTAACCAAGCAGAAGCGCTTCTGCAATGATTCGTTTACTTCAAATCAATCTACATCGAAGTATCATCGCCCAAGACCTACTGGAACGGTTTGCGAGAGACAGGAAAGCTGACTTACCACTGCTGAGTGAGCAACATCACACCAGAAACTCACCAACATGGTATCCTGACGAATCCCGTACAGCCGCCATCTGGGTTCGGAACAGTGCTCACCTACAAGTGCAGGATCGGGGGCGAGGAGATGGTTTCGTTTGGCTTCAGTGTTCGGGAACTACACTCTTTAGTGTATACCTAACTCCGAACGAATCGTTGTCGTTGTTTCAACTTAGGCTCAATGGTTTGGAGGACGCTGTTTCAAGTATTGAGGGCCATGTGCTCGCCGGAGGTGACTTCAACGCAAAGGGAATCGATTGGGGCATGCCCCAGTCAGACGCTCGGGGCAAACGAATCGTGGACATGGCAGCACGAACTGGGCTCGTCATACTGAACACAGGCCACACCCCTACTTTCCGTCGATGGGGTTGCGTCGGCACCATACCTGATGTGACATTTGCCTCGGAGTGCCTAGCACAATTAGTTAAAAATTGGAGAGTGCTAGAGGATTACTCGGCCAGTGATCACCAGTACATAGCTCTGGAGATCCATCACGGTGCTTCCGGAAGACCACGCGCTTGTTCTTCTGCGCTCCGGTGGAATACTGAGAAAGCGGATATTCAGAAGTTTGTTGAAGTGCTTACGGCACAATTACCGCTGTCGGAAGCAACGCTAGAGGACGGAGAACCTGCGGCAAGTGATGTCGTTAACTCAACTATGAGAATCATTACATCCGCCTGCAGGTCTTCAATGTCCCTACGAAGATCCCGGCACAGCAAGCCTCCAGTATACTGGTGGTCACCTGAAATTGCCGAAAAACGAAGGGAGTGTCACAAACTACGACGCAGGACACAGCGAGCTCGAACCCGGGAAGAGGCATGTATCCGATTAGCTGCTTACAAGTCATCTAGAAAATGCCTCCGTAAACTTATCAACAGCAGCAAGGCCGGCCGCTGGCAAAACGTAGTGGACGACGTGAACAGAGACCGATGGGGCCTGGGCTACAGAATAGTAATGCGGAAGCTCGGTGTCCAAAGGTCACCTCACTCATACGAGGCAGAACAGATGGACGAAATCGTGCGGGCTCTCTTCCCCATCCATCCCGCCTTTTCCGCAGAAAAGATGGACGAAATCGTGCGGGCTCTCTTCCCCATCCATCGAAGCCGTTCACTATGAAACATCGACGGAAATTCCATTTTTCACGAAGATGGAATTGGAGAAAGCAGTCTTGTCTATGAAGGCCAGAAAGGCTCCAGGGCCAGATAGGATTCCAGCAGAGGTGCTACAAATGGTCTTCCACTTTTCCCCTGACCTGCTCCTCCGCATGTTCAACGCATGCCTGCTCGAAGGGCTGTTCCCAGAGTGCTGGAAGGTGGTGAGACTTGTGCTCATTACGAAGGGAAAAGGGGATCCCGAGTCGCCAGCTGCATACCGCCCACTGTGCATGCTTGACATGGCTGGAAACGTTTTTGAAAAACTTATCAGGGGAAGACTCGCTGACGTGATTCGTATTGCCGGGGATCTATCTCCACGGTAGTATGGCTTCAGAGCAGGCCGCTCCACCATCGATGCAATTGGAGAAGTAGTGAGCGCGGTCCAACGTGCGGAGTCTCACACTATTTCCACACGACGGGTCATCCTGTTGGTTACTCTCGATGTCCGAAATGTATTTAACAGCGCTAGATGGGTAGATATTCTGGAAGCGTTAGAAAATCGGTTTCAAGTACCAGTGTACCTGATGCGGATTCTCAGGGACTATTTGAAGGACCGCAGCCTACTGTACGACTCGAAGGAGGGTAGGCGAAGTACAAATTTTACTTCAGGTGTCGCTCAGGGCTCTATCCTTGGCCCGGACCTGTGGAACATCTCCTACGACGGACTCCTGCAGCTTGAACTGCCGGATGAGTCACGTTTGATCGACAATTGTGACATCGGGGGAACCTGGGGAAAGGCTTAGCGATGAATTCTCCAAAAATCAAGAGAAGTCATATTGTGGGGTTGTTTTTCTCGTAGTGAACGAACGAACGCTTAATGAATTCAAAAGTAAAAGCTTCGGTCGATTTTCGCGGTTTAGAAAACTGGTTCGAACTGTTAGACCTGTTTGGTGCAACCGAAAAATCTGCATTGCGACGTAATAGTCTACCACAACATACTGCGAAAAATGTAAGTTGTAAGTTTGTACAGTTCTTTCTTTGGTTATATATAGCATAATTATTTTAAAATTCAATATTATTTCTATTATTATTTTAAAAGGTCAACAAGTACTTCGAAGAAAAGCATATCGACGTTTTAGATTGGCCCCCAATATAGCCCCAACCTAAATATGGTCAAAAATATCTGAACCATCATAACATTTAAAGTGGCTAGGAACTACCGAGTTTGTCAGATGCTGAAAAACTTGGCAATCCGTTGCGATATCTACAAGGAAAAAATTAGAAAAGTCGAAGGATCAAAGATGTTTTACCCCAGTTAAGGCCTGAGTGGACCCGAAAAATAATAAAATTGAAATTATAAATAAAATTATGGTTATCCTACAAATTAATAAATATAAAAAAATTTACTTTATTGACCCCGAACAACCTTTTTTACTGGTAGAAATGCTTTTTGAACTTTTTCTAACTTATGTAAATTTTTTTTCAGGAAAAACCGTTTGAATTCCCGTTTGAATTACCTTGCATATTAACTTAAAATATTGGTAAACTTTAATCATTTACGAAGTCTGATGGCAGATGAAGGGCTTATCATTTTATTTTCCAGTACTGGATATTCCCTTCTATCCTTAATTTCCTTTACTTTGCCACAGCAACGAGGATGGAGACACTAACGAACTTGACGTCCTTATTTGAAGACAGTTCTTTCGACAGTAATGACAAAGTTTCTACACTTCATAATATTCCTAGTCCCCAACTTCAAAACTATTATTTCAATGCCTTGAACACATCTAGGCACCAGTTCAATCGAGGTTCAATGTAAGTTGCAAGATACCAATAAATGCATAAATAGGTACTTGCCACTAGGAAGAATTCAAGTCAGCCAAGAAATAATTGGCAAAGGTCACCTGGATTCAAAGCTTGCGAGTAGCTTTACCCTATTAAACATCACGTTGAAAATGTTGCGTCAATAGCAATATTCATTAAATTGTCGAGGTGGGCTGTGATTAAGGCGGAAACACAGGATATATACAAAAAACCTTAAAGGAAAAAATAAACGTGCCTTCGTGGGCTTCCTGGTTGCAGTGATAACAGGACCATACACCGGCCGTTCTGTACCTGGTGAACGGTGTGAGAGAATTCACCGCAAATCGCGGCTCCTTTCAACGTTACGGAATTTGAAATTCCATTTCGATAGCTGGGAACAGTTCGTTTTTCGTGACTATAAAAAGAAATCACAGTTGCATTTGCATCATAGTTTTTAAGCCAAGGGGGTAAGATAAACATGGAAGTTGATAAAATGCAAGTTAGACATTGTTTACTATACGCGTTTGATCTCGGACACAGTGCAGTGGAGATTCATCGCGAAATAAGCAACATTTATGGAGAAAACATGTGATAAGACGGGCGTGTTAAAGGTGACTTTAGCGCTTTCGTGACGGAGGACGACGGTTTCTAGATCAGTCTTGGATTAAGACGGCCCATGGAGGTGACAAATGTTGATTTATTGGAAGTCATACAAGGGGGTGATAAGATGGCTATTGCAGAATTATCGGAGATGTTCCAGATCCATAAAACCAAAGAATATGCGGCAAAGTTGGATGCTTGGGTGCTCCATTAACTTTCGCAAAGAAACAATGACGATAGAATGACCCGCTGCGTTTCCAATCTTGCTCGTTTAACTAATAAAGAATCCCTCCGAATAATGTGTCCGGGAGATGAAAAATGGGTCCTTTACAATAAAATCAGCATCCACTACAAAACCAGGTTTATATCCACGGAAGGTCTTATCGTCGGTTTGGTGGGATTCGGGAGGAGTCATTTATGAAGAGATCGCACAAGGCTGTTTTTATCCAGCGCAACTTAAAGGAGATTGGGTGAGAACTTTAAATCTAACCGACGATCTTGGCGATCTTGTTCTAACATATTTTCGCTTGTTGCGATCCCTGGACAACTACGTTTAGAGAAGGGAATACAACACAGAAGAGGATCTTTGTACAGGACTAGCGAATTGTATCGAGGGTAAGGGGCAGATTTATACAAGAAAGAGCTATAGCAACTTTCACTACGTTGGAGACAAGTCGTGGATAGAAATGGTCGGTCTGTAAGAGATTATGTTTAAATAAATTCACAGAACTGAAACTGAAAAATATTTTTGCACACACCCAATATTATTTGCATCCCTTAATGAAATTAGTGACAAGAAATGCAATCAAATATGTCTTTGTGTTTAGATTTGACTGATTGTAACACGGTGTTCGTGTTTGTAAATTGTTCAAATTTAGAATGTGTGAAACAATTTATTATTCAATAATGGGATTCCAAAAAATTGCGTTATATTAATAAGTGTACTTTTTATCAAGCTTAAAGGATTATTCATATAACAATTCAAAAAAGAATGGTTACTCTACATATTCACATCTTGGTCTCATGTAATATATGATTGGAAAATTTCGTATGTAAATTAATTGCCAATACAGAAACCAGTCCTCAAATTCACACATGAGTCTAGATCGCATTAAGGCTTGATGAAACACATGTGTAGTGTACGAATTGTATTTTTCTGAGTATTTTAGACTTTTACCCAACTTATTCTACCCAGAGTATTTTCAATTCGCTTCTGTTTGCTCGTCATAAGACCGGAAATTAAACAAATCACGATTCCCGGTGAAAAACAACTGAAAAGTGAAAATGTTGCAATTGATGACAGAAAAAGTTGTCTCCCTTCGACGCGGCTGCTGTAGTATTGCAGCTTGGCAAGAAAGAGGAGAAAAATCATAAAAATTTCACCTTTAATTTAGCATCCCGGAAATGAACGAAATGGAAAAGTTGAGATTTTTATTTGCATTGCTGCGGATGGTGATGAGCGGAAGATATTTTCTCATACTGTTGCTAATAAATAATTTATAGTTGGAGCGATTGCGAAAACAATTTCACGAGCTAGTTGTTCCCATCGCAATAGACGTTTTTGGTACGAGATAAATTTGTGGAGGTGGTTGCGCGGGAAAGTACACTTTGAATTTATTTATATTTATGACTTATGTCGAAGAAAACAGTTTGTTCTTCGTTAAATATTAAAAATCTGTTTAAATGACATTAAGTCCCATAATTCTTTCAAAATCTTTGTGTCTGAGATAGAAGAGTGAGTTGTAGGTTAAAGTTTCAAGAAACGTCTCCAAAGGTATTCATATTTGTTTAATGTGAACAAAATTTAACGTTTAACAATAACTGAACCAGTAAGTCCCAGCACACGTAAACATCATCCATCAAATTCACCACATGGTCATTGTGTCCTTAATTCAAATTGAATCACCGAGCTACGCATATGTAAACCGAAATGTATGCATGTGAAGAAAGAACATCAGAAGTCACATTATTTTTATTGAAAGAATTATCATAAAAAAGTACAAGAGGGGAGATAAGGATTCTCCAAATGTATTTATTCCTTTTCGACTGGTGTTTTCGGCAATACATCTGAGTGCGAAACTTTGGGAGAGTCATAAATGATTTGCAGACAGCAGAAAACTACCCTCAGATGTTGATCAGATACGTGTTGGCATATCTTGAAAACTTAATAAAATATTTATGGTTTAGTGGAAGTTTATCTTGTTATAAATGGTTTTCTAGTGTTCTTTGTTTCGATTAAATGAATTTCTGTATATTTTCCATATTTTCGTATCATGGGAAGGGTCAATGATTAATAGTTATTACTATATTGCCGGAATAATAATACTGTCTGATAGAGAGATTCAATTCAACTGTAGACCAATATTTGAAAAAGGATTTAGGAACAGTGGCGTAACGGGAGAATAATATATTACTTTATGATTTTTTTCGAGATACTTCTAAGCATATAAGTGCTAGATATTTCTTGCTTGCGTTGAATTTTTCATCATTCGACTACTAGGGCTGTGAACGGTGGTTTCTAAAGAAACAATTTTAATTGTCCGCAGAATTGTTTCTTTAAGATGATCCTGGATTGAAAATCGGTATTAACTTTTGAGTGTAGATAAAATCCTTCTTTGTTCTTCAGGAACTCCTGGCATTCTAATTTAGATGTCAATTGGGAATGCGCTTATTGCTGGTACTGCTTGTTGAAGCTCAAGTCACTTTGTTTCAACTCAGCTGTCCTGAAATTGTTTCCAGGATTGCTTTAGCGTATCAACTGCGACTAAAAGCCGTTTAAACCCTATCCCCATTGTAATGAAATGAGGACCAATAACAAAAAAAAATTGAAATACATGCGTTGAAAGCTATGAAATGTTAATACACTCTTTTCTTTCTAAAGAAAAATAAAATTGTCGGATTATTTGCTCCTCTCAAAGGTAGTAAGGCCTTAAGTTACTACAAGCATAATGAACGCAGAGCAAAATTTAAAGCGGCTGCAACTGTAAAACAAGTGAAATGGCGTCGGGCATATGTCAGGATGCAGGAAAGGGATCATCGTGTAAAAAAGTAATTTACCAGCACAAGGAAAAACTTAAATATAACAAACCTGGTCGAAACGAATGCATTAGGATGCCACTAAAGAAATCGCTTTGAAAACGGAAATGAGGATCTGCTCCTAATCCAAAAAAGGGAGAATTACAATGACACACAATTTTTGGAATGTCTAAAAACTCCCTAGTATAACGAGAAGGAAATAGGGAGATGCCGCAAAAGATGAAGTTACGTGACTTTGTCTGACTCTGATATGACACGAGGCGTCAAACAAAAGCATAACATTTAGAGGTTAACAAAAGAGGTTAGCGGCAACCAAATGAAACTCGTCGTTAGAGCTCGACAGGGTATCATGGAAGCGTTAAGGGGAAATGAACCGCCTATTTTACTGTGAATCTGCTCAGTAATTGTCTCCTGTACCATAAAAAATACTCCTGAGGCCTCTATAATGACTCTAACTGTTAACCTTCAGACCTAACCTCCAAAGCTAACTGTTTTCTAGGCTAAACGCACTTCTTTGGGCTTGAGTGATCCACCCTTCGTTCTATTTTAGTATATGTGTAAGCTGTGTCAACCGTTTGAGAGTTGTTTTCAGTATTTTCAAATGTGTTCTTCATCCTCCCTTGAACAATGATAATAGGTATGTATCGCCAATCACGTAGCTTTCCTTCTTACGAAGTTGTATTTAGGAATTATCGTCGGTTAATTTCTCAAAAACTGACTTAATGTGCTCCTGTATTCCTTCACTAAGAGCTGATTTGTGTTTGCAACGGATATTATGTATCTGGTTGAGCCCTTGCGAGTCATGTATATGCCGACTCCAATTTCTCATAAAAATAACTTTTCCCACGTTGACCAATTACTGCAATCGTTGCATTTACCTATATGCAACGAATCAGCCACGGCCATGACATGGTTCATGGCCGTGGCTGATTAGACAACAAGGCAGCATTTTTACTTGGTGTTACATGGCCAGTAACAAGTAGAATGCAATTTAAGTTTTGGGAAAACACTTTTGATTGGTAAGCAATATTTTTGAATAAATAGAGGCATATACATGAACCCTCGAAGAGTTAGCGAATAGAATCGTAAGAGGTTACTCTGTCCGTCACTAAAAGTAGTGTTTTAAATAAATTGATTTTTTATATACACGAAAAAGTCCGTGTTTTGATTAGGTGCGCGGAGCACTTTAATTTTTTGGAAGTTCGATCACGACGATACAAAACTTGCGTGTTTGAACGAAGCTTGGTGGTAGTATTCGTGCAACATCTCATGCTAACACAATACACTTCACCGACTCTTGTATAAGCATATTGTGCACTATGGAGGTTTATCACATTTTTGGCAATATCAGTTATCCTTTGCACTTCTGTATCCCTGGATCCCTGCAGCACTGCCGAAAATACCGACGGGGAGTGAACATATATAATATACACACTTATAGACACAATTAACCGCCCACCCTGTTATTCTCATAGTTTGCCAAAACTTTCAAATTTTACATCAAACCATGGAACGCAATCGTTGTAACTAAAACCAAATGAAAGTATTACAAAAAAATGATTTTTCTTGATTTTATTTCACAAAACCGATATTTTCAAGACTTCTGTTGACTGCTTTTAATTTTTGAGTTTTGAATTCACTGATTTAATAATGGATGTTACCACCTCGGGCTCTAACAACTTTTTGAAGTCTACAAAGAAAGGTGGAAAGAGCTCAAGCTGGTTTCGAACACGCGTCCCTGCCGCTTCTCGTCAGGCTAGCTAGCAGGGGTATAAATCACTTATAAGTTCTAAGTGAAAATGGATAAATTGATTCACCAACAACTTCAAAAATTTTTGAAGTCTGTTCGGAGGTATATCCATGATATCCTGAATGTCCAACTGGTGGATATTGCGCCGCTCCTCTACCACAGGGGTTTTGGATTGTAGGCACGGCTATGCTTCACTGCTACCCGAACACGTCTTTTAGGGTTGTCTCTTATGTTTGAAGAGATTAAGGTCGGGACTACGCGCTGGTCATTTTAACGTTTAAGCAGCAACTTCATTAATTTATTGTGTAACATACGCATGCATGAGCCTAAAATTTTCTCCAATAAAAGAAATTGTCTTGAAGCACCTCTTCCACGTTCCACTGAGCATTCACAATACCCCTATTAAAGACGAAAAAATCGATACGGGCCTCATAAGAGATACGGCCCTCTTAAGAGAGATAACTATAAAGCAGTACTGATCCGTCCAGATAATCCATTGTTTCGGCTATGGTATAGGAAGAAAACCTCATATTTTTACGTCTGCCGACACGAAGACGCCCATCAGGACCACTTAAGTATATTCTGTTCTCATCTGAAAACAGTACGTTTTTGCAATGCTTATTAGTCCAATCACGATATTCTCGCGCAAAATCAAGTCTAGATCCACAGGTTTATTGGCGACGTTGTTGAGCGCAAGCTGCACGAAAACTCCTTAAATATTTTTTTGCTTGACTTCTTCTGATAATACCTCAAGAGGCACAACCTCAAAGAGGCACATACGAACTTCAATAGCAGTGCAAAAGCGATTTTTGAACACGTTGCTGACAACAAAGCGATCGTTTCAGGTGGAAGTGCAACGATTGCTCTGGTCCGTTTAATGGCATCCCGTATCGTGTTTTCAGGTTTAGCGAGAAGTCAATTGATGCGGCGTCAGCTAAAGCGATAGCTCTAGCGGTACCATTCACATCTAGCGGCGTTTTTTTTTGTTTTCAAACACTATAATTAATCTTAAAAACACAAATTAAACAACTTCTAAGCACAACATCAAACGAGAACTAAAAATATAGACTCGGTAACGTCACAGTAATACGATCAAACAACGATTAATTCTAACAAAAACTACTAAAATACATATTTGAGAACCAACTTGAGAGTTTAACTGTTTATTTTTCTCGCCAAGAACTCCCTCAATACAAAACCAATCCTGAATGCAAACACACAGGGCGACCAAAAGCAAGCGATGCCTGTATGTATGTAGCGATGCCTGTGATCGAATTGATGATATATAATATATCATATTTTGTGTAATTCATAATATGTAATACATAGTTTATGCTGTTTAATATATAGTATATCAGCTCTAGTTATGAGTCTGCGGTACCTATGGTCAAAAATGAAAAAAACAAGTATTTACTATGAAAAAATTTAATGAAAAATGTTGTAAAATAAAATAAAATTGTTGTAAGTGAAAATGGAAAAATTGATCTACCAAAAACTTCTGAAATTGATAAAGCCAGACCAAAAGCAATTTGGAATATAGGAGAAGTTTAAAGCTGTAGAGCTATATTTATAACTAGTAAATAACCAGTCGACATCCACCTAAGCTGGTAGTGCCAATCGATGCGTCCCGGCCTGTGAGTTGGCACCTGACGAGAAGCGGCAGGGATGCGTGTTCGAAACCAGCTTGAGCTCTTTCCATATTTCTAAAATATTAATGAATAATTGAGTTCGAAAAAACTTCCCTTTAGAGCTCTTCTCTTATGTGTGGACTTAGCCAAATGTCCTATCCCAAAAACCCTGGTAACGCTTCTCTATGACAGTAAATCTTGATGCATGCGCTCTCCTTGCTCTTCGCCCATTACTCCTGGAATTTTCTGGAAAATTGGCTAGATAAGGATGGGAACATTGGAGTCCTATATTATTGGATGCCCATATTGCATCCTAGAGTTTTGAATTGTAAACGCAGGCTTTGAACATGTTCATTGTAATTTTCTGACGTTTTGTTTCGGAGAAAGTTTTCTTCCTTTTCCAGTATCTCTCGTAAGTTGTTCAGTTTGGAGTCTGTAAAAAGTATCTTTAATCATAGTGAGCTGAAGAAATTTTTGGCAAATATTGTAAAAGAAATTTAAAAAAATTTAAACTATGTCATGATTCCTAGTTTTATATGTAATGGCGGGAAAATCTAATATATGGAAACTTGTATAACCTATTTGTTGATCGTGAAGAATGTTCACCATTCTTCAATCAACTCAAATTGTCAATTTATGATCATTGTATTTTGTTATATTCAAGGTTAACCAGACGTTACCATAGTCTTCCTTCAACTTTGCACTATGAGCGATAGGTATCCCTACGTTTTTTCTCCTTGGTACAAAAGCATGCACTTCAAGTTACGTTTGAGGCTGTCAATGAATAAACGCCACTCAGTTGGTGCATATTTATTTAAGCCCATTTTCATTGGAAAAATTCGAAAAAATAATGCTACATTATATTTTTCTCTTGCGCGATGAAAAGTAGTCTTTGTGCCTAGAAAAAGTAAATTTTTACTTTCGAAAATTTGGTAGCTTTTTTTAGAACGATTCAAATCTCTTACAAGATCGTCTAACTCATTTTGTGAGTAGAATTTTGGCTCGTTTTAGAATTATAAAATCAGTATCATGTTCTGGTGAATTTCGTCCTTGACTATCCTTACAGGCTCGGGCGTATTTTTAGACACTGAATTGTCAGATGACTATTACACTAGACGCTGAACACAAGTAGTTGTTTCGGTCTGCCATTTAATTGATTTATAGAGTTTATGGCTTTGATGTTGATACCACAATAGTAGTGATTGGTGTTCACGGCACATGGTTGATGTTGATGATGATGGAACCAAGAAGTCGAGAAAAAACGCCCTGAACTGGCCAATCCCAAAGGCATGATATTCCATTATGATAACGCCAGACCACACACCTCTGTTATAACCATCCACCCTATAACCCTGACGACTAAGCACCATCAGTCTATCATTTGTTTCACTCCCTTCAAAACCATTTGAAAAGTAAGACTTTCGATTCCGATCAGGCTGCTAAAAATGAGTTGGACCCGTTCTTCGCTTCCAAAAACGAAGGCTTCCTCGAATGTGGAATTTTTTAACTTACCGAAAGATGGCAAAAAGTCATCAAACAAAATGGTTTGTTTTTAATATAAATAAATTTACTTTGAAAAGCATGAAAAAATGGAAAAAAATTACATTAATAATCGAACAACACAACAATATAAAATCTATTCCTTCATTTTACATTGCTATAGTAAATTAATTTTTAAAATAATACTAAAACGTTGTAACTGTTCGAATATTACAAATCACGTGACAGCTTTCATCCTGGCAAAATTCTAGAACGCAGCGATCCCGTTACGATTCTTGCAAATCAATGTGGCATGCATGAAACGGCAATAATGTGAGTACCTAATCAGGTGTGAAGTGTTCTCTTGATAATCCTTTTAGCATGCCGTCATTTTCTCAGATGATCGATAAAGGCTCCATTATGTGTATTATCTCTGGAGTCGAACTGTGTGACGGGGCGTCGGTCGGAGACTATGACGATGACTAGGAGAATGACGATGAAATAGCAACCCTTATAGCGATACTTTGTTGAGTCAATTCCAGAGCATATCCTATTTGATACCCTTACAAAACTTACAAAGCAAGGGACGCTGCACAAAACCATTCACTTGCTTCATTTGGTCGTGGAGGCTTTCTGATACAAATCAGTTACGGGAAAGTTGAGTTGAAATGGAAATCCAAACTATGGCTTTCACATTAGTCATGATAGGACATTCTTCTTTGCTTTGTTTGGCGTTTTGATTTCGTAAGTCGGAATAAGTTCCTGCTGACCGGGACATTTTCCAGACACTATCCGGAAACAATACGAATTACCGGGACTTTATTGTAAATTCACGATATAGCGGCTTGAGATAAGTGAAAACCTCCCGTTCTCCGGTAGCATCCACATACGATTTTCTGCAGAAAGGATATGAATAGAAATGTGAAAAGCGGAATGCGTTAGAGATATGAGTAAAGTTGTCTGTGGGCAGCACAAAGTGTTTCCTTTTCGTATCTGATTAAGTGTAAACGGAACTGTTATGCGATTGGTAGTTAGGCATAGACTATGTGGTGATTGAATTAGCCATTTGCGGAGAAAGCAAACACTAACCAGTCCGTCATGCAATCGGACTATTCTCTTAGGGAACCACTATCATATGTGTGGGATATCAAAACGGATATACCAGTTGCTAAAGAAGGAGCAACGGCATAAGATAATCGCTTATCACTTACATTTGATTAATGTGGTTATTTGGATGATCGAATCCAATTGGCCTGCAGGCGAACAGAAAGGATCTGGCTTACATTAGAACATTCATCGATTTACACGCTTTCACGTGAGGCGATTATGAAGTCATTTAGACATCGATTAAGTATGTTCGGGCTATAAGAGGCGTTCCACTCCTTATTGAGTTTTCACGGTAATTTACTGTTTCTATTATTCGTCTTTCAGGGAAGGAGTTCGGTATTTACAAAAATTTAGCACACATATATCCCTGGGGTGTGTAGCACCGCATTCCATTAAGCTTATCACTCTCAGTGAAAGAAGGAAAGTGTTTTGCGGCCATTCATTTTTAAAAAAACTTCGGGATATAAAAGTTTTTCTAGAACGATCGTTCCAAGGTGACTTGTTGTAATTTTGTTTGAATTCCGCGAAGTTTTTATGAAAATTTTGTTCAAATATTCGGTATAAGTGATAAAATTGGTTGGAATATTATTTGATTATCCATTTCAATAGGAATCTGCAAGGTGTTTTCAGTTCCAAATCTTTAAAGCATAATTTTCCCACTATGGTACAGCCCTTTCCATATCTAGTAGAGTTTTCGGACTGTATTGGTGGTGTAACGTAAGCATAACTTAATTATTAATCAGCTTTAAAATTCTGAACATATTTTCGATAAAGCGGGATCATGGTGATGCAACTTCATCATTAAGCACCGTAGTAAACTGGTACGGCAAATTATCTTTTGGTCTCCCTTCGCTCCATCCGATAAGTTTACTCTAGATCGTCCAAAATCAGCGATTTTGACAGGAAAAATTGATCCAGCCAGAGAATGGATAATGAAAGGTCATCATGTTACATACCGTGATATTGAACCTTGAAGTGCATTTATTCCACCAGCTTTGAGAATATATTACAAGGACATTTGGTTGTGCAAAAGAAACATGTTCATGTTGGATCCCACATAATTTGACAATTGCTCAAAAAACTCGTGTCAATTTGTGTGAAAAAATGCTGAAAAATTGAATCCCGTTACTTCAAAAGCCTTTTATAAGATTTTGATAGGTGACGAATCGGCGGATACACCCGGACATCCAGAAATCCCACAAAAAGGTACCAAATGTCCATTTGGGAACCAATCTTGCAAGCACTGACACCCTTCCTGAGTCCAATGTTGGAAAGTTAAGCGTTGAGAGGATCATCAAACTGTACAATTCAGGAACACATTGAACGAAAGATCAATCGGTGAGCAGGATATTCATATCTACATACAAGCGAAGCATGTCGGGCCAGCGGTAGCAACAAGAACGCCATCATTTTTAAGGGGGTCACCTCATGTAAATCGAAAAAAAATCGATTTTTTTTAGCTTAATCTGTTCCAAAACTATCTGTTAACATTCTCTTAAAATTATAGACCTGAATTCAACGTATTTTAGGAGTTGTTGCCTGTAACGTGTTCACGTGTCGAACTTCGGTGAGATTGACCGCGCGCGCTGCAGATTGGGGTGATAAATTGCATTCCTTTAGCGATAAGAAGGCTTTGTGGGACTTTTTCTACTATTTCCAGTTTTCTCGTTTATCTGTAGGTCTTTTGTAATGAATTTTTGTGTATGCGTTTTGTAAATGTGTTAGTTTTACTGTACAGAAATAGAATTTGTGATTTGAAGTTTAGTGCTGCTTCGATCTCGTCGCGTCAAAATATGTATCCGAAAAGAACGAGTGGGAGTTCTGAGCGATCTTCGCGGCCGCGGAAACGAAGAATTAGCGGTAATCAGTATACCACTGCCAAAAATAAGGCTCCAGAAGTTAGCACAACGGCAAGAAAATTGAGCAGCTCAAGCGCAAACGATGTTGGAGCGAGTCTTGCTTACTTACGAGTCTTTTTTCAGTTTTTAGTGCGATTTCTGAGTTCGTGGTGTGTGGTACCTGCAAAAAAAAGTGACATTCGATCAAAGTAATCATCGCGGCCTCGGTTTTCCAATCGTTTCCACGTGTAGTTGCGGTCACAGGAGCATTCTTTCGGGTCCTACGATCAGAAATGCGTACGAAATTAACCGCAAAATTGTATTTGTTATGCGTTTACTCGGCGTGGGACTAGACGGCATAAACATTTTTTGTGGCCTCATGGATATGGGTTCTGGTTTATCAAGAAAAGCATACGATGCAATAATAACGCATATCTACTCTGCGGCAACTACTCTATTCGAAAAAATATCAAAAAAAGCTGTTGAAGAAGAGAAGCAGAAAAATCGCGAACATGGGAGACCAGAAAACGATTTCAAAGTGTCCGGAGACGGCTCATGGAAAAAGCGCGGATTTACATCATTGTACGGCGTTACAACGCTTATTGGTTATCACACCGGAAAAGTAATTGACCTCCTGGTAAAAAGTTCATTCTGTCAAGCATGCCTGCATTGGAACTCAAAAAAAGGGACTGACGAACATGAAATTTGGTTTGGCGCACATTCAGAAAAATGCTCAAAAAATCACGATGGTTCCGCGGGGAAAATAGAGGTCGACTCTATTAACGAGATGTTTGCAAGATCAGAAGAAAAATTCGGCGTCAAATATTTAAACTACATCGGAGACGGTGATTCCAAGACTTTTAGCAGCATTGTCAAGAATAACCCTTATGCTGAAAATTTTCCAGTGAAAAAAAGTGAGTGCGTTGGTCACGTGCAAAAGCGAATGGGCACGCGCCTGCGAAACGTGAAGAAAAAAGAAAAACTTGGAGGGAAGGGACGGCTGACTGACGCGCTCATCAAAAAACTGACGACTTTTTACGGATTGGCGATTAGAAGACACGTGGACTCTAGTGACGAAATGCGAAAAGCAATAATGGCAACTTTGGAACATTATTGTTCAACCGACAAATCTTCGAATCATAAACTTTGTCCTGTGGGTTCCGACAGTTGGTGTGAATGGCAGAAAGCGAAAGCTGCTAAGAAACTGAAAAATTACCATCATCCTGATCCGTGTGTTATACGACCCGATGTAGAAAAGCATATTCGTCCAATATACAAAGAACTTTCAAACGACGATCTACTACTCAGGTGCCTAGGCGGTCATACACAGAACGCTAACGAGTCCTTCAACGCCACAGTTTGGCGAATCACCCCAAAACATTTGAATTCTGGTCAAAAAATTATTCAAATTGCTGCGTATTTAGCAGCAGGCATGTTTAACGAGGGCTACTCCGCAATTAGAGAACGCAGATGAGACGCGGATCGCGCGCGCCGAAGTACGATCTAGCAGCAGCACAAAAAAGGCCCGCACTGCTCGTAGAGCTGAGAAAATACAAAAGGACGAGTTCTATGAGGAAGCTGAGGGGTTGCTTTATTGAGCTGGAGTAGCTGATTAGAACTGGATTGCTGTAAGTTAAATATTTTCAGAGCTGCGATGTACCAAAACTTTAAAACGTTTTTTCTCAAAATCACATTTTTGCAACTTGTGTACACGATTGCGGGAAAACTATTTGACCTACCGACCTAATTCAAATTGCGTTTTGTAGAGTTTTAAAAACTGTTCTATATGAACCACAGTTTCATACAACTTTAATTGTTTATCATAGTGTAAAAATAAGAAATAAACAAAAATTTTGATGGAAAATTGCATCTCTAACTTCAAAACAAGATAAAAATTATTTATTTCCGGTTTTCATTAGGTTTTTGAGGTTCATATAGAGTAAAAAACTTTAACAATTAACGAGGTACAAATGGTTTCTGTTTCAGTTGAAAATTACGGGCCCTATCGTGTACACAATGGGACTAATTCATCAGCGACAGGCTCTACTAGACTTCTGATTACTCCGCCAGTTTTGAACTTTTTCAAGATTTTTTTTTTTGTTTTATTGCTTTAAAGTTGTCTCAGATATACCTATCGAACAAACAATGTATGATAATTCCTTGTCATTAAAAAAAATTCCCGAAAAACCACCTTTTTTTTCGATTTACATGAGGTGACCCCCTTAATGAGATTCCCAGGTCTTGAGACTGAACATCAACTACAACCGAGCTAGCAAAATCTCGCAGACAACTTGAAAAGAGTGTTCACCTGTGACCAAGGATTCATATATAGCCTAATTATAAGATACAGACTATATATGATGCTTCAAAGCGTTAAGCTCTGAGTCAATTGCAATTGGTTTGGGATACCAATGTCAATGATGATGGTTATCAGATTTCTTTGAGATGTGAGTGTTGATTTTGTCTTAACCGACATTTTTCACGCTAGTACGCAATATGCGAAAATAAACTCAGCGACTTTTGTTTTTGTTTTTTTTCGAGTAGGCACCTATGGGCTTGTTAATTCAAGTCGCGTCCATAGTGTGAGATTCTTATTCACTAAAAACCCCTACTGTCTTGTCCATCAGCGGTGTTGGGGGATGGACAGGCCCAAAAGGAAAAAGAAATCAAGAAATGCGTATACTATTCAACACCAGTCCGTCTAAGTCCTTGTCTATAACTCATCATTCTATTCCATCTCGTCCAATTCATGTGACTACCCATAAGGATTCTTGTAATCCAGGACGACAAAAGGCTACGGATTAGTCCACCAACTTAACAACATCAACACCAACAAGTTGGTGGCCGATCGAAGGGACCATACTCTGTGCCATGAAAGTGTACACGTTGAGAAGGAGATTTCATCCTTTGGAATGCTAAAGCTTTCGGCAATTTTGGTAACTTAGTCGGTGTTACCGCCATAGTACCTAGCCTTCCTTTCATTTGATTTTATGTTCGAGCCTTCGGATTCCTCGTGAAGTTCGTATGCGCGTTGGCAAGCAGTTGATCCTGCCAGGTATCATATGACTCCTCGAGTCAACCCAGGTGTTAGATATATTGCTCTTACTACATTCGCGCAGCTCACGTCCGTCGACTGAGCTGTGCAGGTGTGAAGTTCACCATCGTTTGGCTGCCTTTAAAGATTGTAGCGCTTCGCTACACGCTACACGCACGCTTCGCTACGCTACGCTTCGGTTGCCTGACAGCGGGAGAAGTGGACTCTTTCATGTTAATCATACGGGAGTGTATAAGGCATGGAATCGTCGTTTCAAACGATGGTATACCAATACCGCCATCACGGAAAGCAACATGAAAAAAAGGGTTGAGGACATCGTGTGGGAGTCTGAGCCAGGTTCGAATAGCCTTATGGACTTGCCAGTCGAGTGCCCTTAGTTCACCTGAGGTTACGACGGCCAAAACAAGCGCATGAGAGAAGCGTGGAATCAAGAAAGAGCGGAGGATCTAAGCCACTAAGGATGCCTTTGTTATTTTACGAAGATCTTCAAAAAGGGGCTTCCTATTTTTTTTGGGGCCCATAGGTCTGTAATCGACACCGAAATACTTCCACTCAGTTGAAAGAGTTAGCTGTTTTAAAGTAGTTCTGCTTTAAAGGTGAAATTTGTGCTACATACTTTGTATGTTTTCTGCTTGCCTGCTGAAATAATCGACAGGGTAGGACACTTTTCGGAATTTAATTCTAGTCCAACCTTTCTTGCTTCCAGTTCTACTATTCTCACCATTTTATTCATGTCAGTTGGGAATATAAGTAGGATGTCATCGGCGTACATAATCGAGTTAACTACGATTTCACCCGAATCGTTAACTACCTCTCCGGTGAAATGCCTTCAGAACCTTGTCCAGCACCAAGCAAAAGAGATAACAACACAGAGGGTTGCCCTGACAAACTCTCCTTGTCAATTGGATTGGCTCAGATCGTTGGCCATCAACTTCAAGCAGGGTTTGACTTCTATTATATGTATTGCAGATGTAATTCACGAACGTTTTCGGTAATCATAGACTCTCAAGAATAGACGCAACAGACCCATGACTTATGGTATCGAACGCCTTAGAATAATCTAAAGATACAACATGTAACTCCTTCAAATTCCGCCGCACCGAATAAAACAACGAAGCCAATGTGGTGACATTCCCGGCGCAGCTGTCATCCAATGCCCTCTGCCGCGTATGAATAAGCTTCGCCTCTCGCAAGCGTGAGGCCAGTATCTTGTGAAACCGGCGAACCACTACTCTCGTGGTACTTATTGGCCGGAAGTCACCAGGAGTTGTGCTTCAGTCCTTCTTAGGTAGGGAAACCATCCTGCTTTGCAATAGTTCTGCCGCAAAAGCGTCCATAAACAGAACTATATTGAAGAAGAGGTCCTTAATCGTGGATGGTGCTGCCCTCCATTGCCTGGGTGTAATGCCATCAACTCCACAAGCCGACGCGAGTGGTATCTGCACTACCACCGCCTCTTAACAAGTGACGAGGTCAGCTATGAACTTAAGAGAGGAATGGCTCTGGGTCACACTAGAATGGTTATTAGTTGAGGCAGTTGCTAAGATAGACCCCCAACATTGCACCATTTCTTGTAGACCAGGTGGTGTACTATCATTTTTACCATTTAGAATTCCTTTTGTCATCCTACTCATGTTCTTGCGGAACAGGTGTTGTGTTCGCGCGAACTGTATTTTAAGTTGATGGTGAGATTTTTCTCTACGAGATATGCTATTATTTTGTTCTGGACAAGGTTCTGAACAAGGAGGTAGCCGCAAGATTCCCCTAGGCCATTGACAGCAGTCTTCGGAAACATCTTCCGTATCTAAAAAGCGAGAGCCTATTAGAACATGTGCCATTAAGTTGTAGCCTTTCACATCCTCAACACTGCCGAACTGCCGATCGTGTACTGCTGTATAGCCTACTCGAGCGTGACAAAGGAGAAACAGATGGTCTGCACCCCCTAGATTCACTAGAGAATTCAGTTGACACGTCGAGTCCCATCAGCAGCGACGAGGAGCAGAAATCGTACTCTGAACTGAAGTCGTCGGGCGGAGACGAGCTTCCGAAAGAAGCTGATGCTGCTCGAAGATCTTCAGTCACTGCAGCAACCAGCTTTTTATAGGCCTCATTGCGCCTAATCCCCTTATTAATCTCCAGTGTTCTACCAATTTTGCGATAAATTTATCGCAAACTCTCTGAATGCGTTGATAAATAAATTAAATGTTGTTCAGAGTCGCGATTGCCTCCTCTTTCGCCATGATCCTCTGTTCATCGAGCGACCATTGCTGCTTAACCCTTGTCACGTGAACCTCGGCTTTGGCCTGCTCAGGATGAGCATTGCAACGATGAACACCGAGCCCTCTTTTCCTTGTGAATTTCCTCGTACAGTTCGGGTACTGAACGAGACTTTAGGTACTGAACTTGGTTCTTGTTTCGTACCTAGTTGCTTTGTCTTCTACAGTTTTTGCATTTCTTGAGCGAAGTGTGGGACCGGGGTTGCGGGAGCTACATTCGACTCCGGAAATTTTAATGTGTTTGCTTTTTGACGTGCCCACAGCAAATTTAAGACGTGACGAGGTTGGCAGCTTCTTAAGCCCGAGGGCAAAATCCCAACCCTTCTCCATAGGTGACAAGGTACCGACCACAGACACCACGAGCCTAAGGTCGGAGAACAGGCACGTGGCCGAAAGTATCAGCTTAAGTTATTGTGGCGCTATGGGGAAGAGACTGATATAGCCATGGAGCCCATTTTTGATTGCATCCCAGGTCGAGATCTTGTGTTGACCAATAGAATTCGTTGCATCTCCGCTACCTCGAGTTCGTGGGGACGGCCCGGCCAAACGCCCGACCACCACGCAATGTGGAAAGCCGAAGCCCTCTGCGGTTCCACTCCCCATTCACACGGGCTTATGACCGTCATGTGGTATAACCCAAGTTCTGACTGCATGGCTAGGATTAAAAACGGAATCAACAGTTTACAAGTCAGGAGAGAAAGAACAAACTTATGATGGCGATCCGCCGCAGAATGCATGCAGACTATCATTCTAATAGGAATTTTTGACAAAATCATGGAACAGAATGGAGCAGAAATACAAAATCCTGAACAACAAGTTAAGCAAACCAACTGAGGTAAGAGAATGGAAGCGAATAGGGACGTTCCAAAAATTAAAAAATTGCGGCAATTTTCCTTCCTGCCTGAAAGGACTTCCCCTATTGCTATTGCAAACGATGGACTTATAAAAAAGGTTACTTACGATCGACAAACTCAGAAAATGACACGCCACTGGAACACTTATGTGAACGTTATAAGGAAACAGACGGTGATTCGATCGAAGAACAAAGAAACAAAAATGGTGGGGACCAGTAATAACTCTTCATCGTGGAATAAAATTTTATTCAGACCTGTACTTCAATCAGGATTTCTGTTAAAAGATGGAATAAATCATAAAAAATTTGTTTTGTATGAAATATGAAATAATATAATGAGAAAGATGAATGTTAATATCTAATAAATCATCTGAGGAAATCGGGGTGGTAAAGACTTCAAAGTGTCAGTTGACGTCGATAAGCGAAAGTGTTCTGATTCCTTTAAATTATTTGCAATGAAAAACATATCAATTAAATTTATAAACTATAGAAACTTAGTAGATCTGTTATTATTTGTTTTCTATCAAGTGGGCTCGACACAATTTAATTCGTATTTTGGCCAATTACCAAAGGCATAAATCTAGTTCTACTTCACGCTCATAAAAATACAAACACATCCACAATAACTACAAGCCTGTTTTATATGTCGTACAAGCACAGCAAGGACATGATATCCCGCTGCTACTCGTATAAACGAGAATAAATTGTTGAACAGATAAAACAAGGCCAGGATGGAACCTTTCTGCCGAATTTAATCCAATAACGAATGGAATATTTCTGACCTCGAGCATTAAATTAAGTGTTATCGGACCAGTGCAGAAAATTATCTACGGATATGCATGAGTTTGTAGATAGTCGGCGGACTACAGAAAAGTAAATTAACCCGCTCGGCTCTATCTCAATTCCATTCAACTCGGCTCGTTGCTTGCAATCCTTTCTTGTATGTCGGAAAGCCTCTAATAGTACGACGCTCGGTTGAAAGTCAAACTTCAATTTGTATTAAAATGATTTTTCGGAGAGTAAGAAGACTGAAGGCGAGACCAGGATGAGATTTAGCGATTAGACTGACCGAATGTGGTAGTCGCTATTCTATGGAAATGATATGAGTTAATTACGTTATGCTAGGTTAAATTGAAAGTCCCTTCGAAAACGCAATGTTGAATGCCTTGCAGGCACTTTAAAAATCAGAATCAGGTTGAGCAAGCCAGGAATTCATCATAAAATTTAATGAAGTTAGAATTTCGTATTGAAACAACATTTATAGCGCGGAGTTAGTGGTTCAATAAAAACTAATAAATCGTTAACACAGTTTTTTGATACTGGTAGCAAGCGCTTTCCAACATTGCAAGTCTTTATCCTCAAGTGTCATTAAACTCAACCCTATTTTAAGGAGTAGTTGAAATTCCCATGAGTTCATCCACGAATAGAAAAGCAATCAGTTAGCGATTTCGCTACCCTCCTGTTTTAATCCTTTCGATGGCACTTTACTCTCTGCGACATTTTATCAAAAGCCGAGCGTTCGTCCTTAAAATCTATTCCATCTACAAGAAAATCAATTCGTCTTTTGCATAACTTATAAACCGTCTTAGTGAGATCTTAAACTTGGAACTTTCATCTTAATTGAGTTAAGCCGAAAATTGAAATCACATGTTTCGGTTTCTTCTTGAACACTTTCGAGATGAGTTGCTTTCCTTTCTCAATTGACTGCTGAATGAGTCTGATAAGTGAGTGTAAATATGTGCAAGTGCGTAATGTGAGAGATTTACGGTGGCATCTGATGAAGGAAGAACTATCTGCCGTGTGGTAAGAAGCCGTTTTAAATGTGCTGTCCAAGAAATCGTAGAAAGTTTCAAGAGTAAAAGCCTTAGATATTCGACATGGGTAAATGACTAAGTGACAAAACTAAAAAGGTAATGATTAAGATCATAGTGCTCCGATAAGGGATGCTTTGAGCTCGTAGCAAAGAAGCTTAGGACTTAATTTAAAGTTATTGGTTGATGTTTAATCCCTTGTGGAGCCTTCTGTATTCCGTAGTTGCGGTAATGCTTAAAACTTGTTTGAGTTAATTAAGACGTTACCCTTTTCAGTGATTTAGGAGGGGTAGCATTTGCTGTACAAGGGAACATGGCCAGAACTGAATAAAAGGTCCAGCCATTCAAAACTTAATGTGCGTTTGGCTGTGTGGTGAAAATAAGAATTCTCATACTTCAGGACCGGTATATATACAATTTATGTCACTCTGTCGGTTGATATGGACAAAGAAAAGAACGTTTGAAATAAACAAACGAAGCAAAATAAAGAAACAGGAAGCGATCTTTTCAGAATTCAACTTATATTCAGGTTTTTGCTAATATGGCTTGGAGGAGGTTACTAAAACCAGTATCCCTTCCCTTGTGATCGTCAATTTCAACATTCGCAATTCGATAAATTTAAAAAAAAAACTTGTAATGTTGATATTCCCTTAAAATGTAGAGTGCATTTGGAATATTTTTGATGACAAAAACAACCAACAAATAAAAGAGATACAACATACTCAAGGTGTCCTCGTTTAACCGTTTGTACCTCATTGGTCACTCCATGAAACCACTTATCTAATAATTTATCAGCCGACTCCTACTGGTTGTGTGCCACTGTCACTGCCACTATTTAAATATTGTGGGGGTTTAACTTCAACACAATATTTATTTTTTAAATAATACAATAATTAACAAAAGCTATTTTACTAATTTTGCGCGTACAACTATATTCGCGAGGATCGTTTTTGTGTCCTTCTTGTTCCGAGGTTTACCGCTGTGTCGAATCGTGTCGCTCGCGAGCACTACTCCTTATGAGGACTGCCATATATCTATTTTTTGCTGCAATGTGTACTGCCATACATTTTGGCTGTAATGCTGCCATTAAAAGGTCGCCACAATATCCTTCCCCAAGTAACTCAGTCAACTTGATTTTGACTGTTTGTAACAGTCGTAAGTCTATTTAGCGTTTGATTGAGTTGCGAATTTGACATTGGTTTGGGTGCATTTGTAGATGATGATTTTGTTGGTGCGAACGGTGTCGATTCTTCGCTTGTTGTTGGAGTAGTTGCATGCCTTTCGATGTATGCCGGCTTGATCCTTTCGGTTGAAATTGTTTGCGACTTTTCGTTTATTTTGATTCGGAAAACGCGATCCGATAGCGTTTCTTCGATTTCAAAAGGGCCATCGTATGGCTGCTGGCACGGCGCTTTGGTGGAATCAACACGAACGAATACATGGCTGCATGTGTCCAAATCTTTGAATGCGAAAGCTTTTGGATAACTTTGGTGAATTGTAGTAGTTGGTTTGATTTGCCTCATCAGTTGTTTAAATTTCCTTGCAAATATTGTAGGATCCAATGGAGGTTCGTCCAGATTATCGAAAAAAATTTCACATGGAACTCGCAGCGTTGTTCCGTAAACAAATTCGGCAGCCGTTGACTCGATATCGGGTTTCAAACTGGTCTTTAATCCTAATAGGACAAGAGGAAGGACTTCGACCCATTCCGTATTTTGATGACACATGATGGATGCTTTTAAGGATCGATGCCATCGTTCGACAAGTCCATTCGATGCCGGATGGTACGCTGTTGTCCTGTTTCTGGAACAACCAATTATTTTCATAAATGAACCAAAAAGCTGCGATTCTAGTTGGGAGCCTCGGTCGGTCGTTATCGTTTCGGGCGAACCAAATTTTGATACCCACTGGGTGAAAAATGCAGTTGCTAGGGTATCGGCGTTCAAATCGGCGATTAGTGTTGCTTCGGGCCAGCGCGTGAATCGATCGATCATCGTGAGGCAATACCTGTAGCCCTTTGAAAGCGGCATCACAATTATGTCTAGATGTACGTGTCGGAAGCGGGCTGAAGGAATTGGAATTACCTCAGGAACGTTTTTTACGTGACGGCCAACTTTACTTTTTTGGCACGCTACGCAACTTCGTACCCATACTTGAATGTCTTTATTCATTCTAGGCAACACGTATTTTTCACTGATGACACGCTTTGTCGCTCTTCCGCTTGGATGTGAGATTAGATGGTACAGGTCGAAAATTTTTCTTCGCATCGTATCCGGGATATAAATACGAGTGGTACCTGGAGATAAGTCACAGTAGATAGGCGTTTCACAATTTCCAATTCGCAACGGCGTTAGCCTTAATGATGATGATGAGGGCTCTTCCAAAAGATGCTGCAATTCTGCGTCGGTGTTTTGCTACTCTACAAGTTCTTGCCAATCGATAGTTGATGGCATTGTTATCTCTTCAATGCGTGAAAGAGTATCGGCTACAATGTTATTCCTGCCTTTGACGTGTATCAATTTTGTCGAAAATTGACCGATAAAATCTAATTGTCTTAGCTGCCGAGGTGAAGCTTTGTCTGATTTTTGCAGGAAAGCGTACGTCAGCGGCTTATGGTCGGTGAATATTGTCAAGTTTCGTCCTTCCACGAGATGACGGAAAAAATTGACGCCTTGATACACCGCAAGAAGTTCCCGGTCGTATGCCCTATATCGCTTTTGTGTTCTATCGAACTTCCGCGAAAAAAACCCTAGCGGCATTCGTTTTCCTTTGATCTCCTGCTATAAAACTGCTCCAACAGCCACTTCTGACGCATCGCAATGAAGAATAAGTGGCGCGTTTTCGACGGGATGTGTAAATAAAACCGCCTTTGTTACCAACTCCTTGCATTTCTCGAATGCATGCTTCGCATCTGGGGTCCATTGCACTGGTCGTTTGTCTCGTTTACGTGCGCCTTTAATGAGGTCAAGAAGCGGCGCCTGCACATGAGCTGCATGCGGGAAACGACTTCGGTAGAAATTGATGGTGCCTATGAAACAACGAAGTTCCTCGACAGTTTTTGGTTGTTCGAATTTAGCAAGAACTTCAATTCGGTCCAGTGGGGCTTTAATGTCGTGTGCGTTGGCGATGAAACCCAAATATCGAAGCTCTTGTTGCCCAAAAACACATTTCGCCACATTGATGCCAAGACTAAATTTTTGAAGACGCTTAAAAACGGCCTTTAAATCGCTGCGGTGTTGCTGCGGATCTTTTGACGCGATGATAATATCATCGATATAGCAGTGGCAAAAACTTAAACCACGAAGGACGGTATCCATAAAGCGCTGAAACGTTTGCGCCCCATTGCACAGGCCGAAAGTCATCACTTTAAATTCAAATAGTTCGAATGGCGTAATGACGGCGGTTTTTTTACGATCCTCAGGTGCAATGGGAAGTTGATGATAAGCTCTATTAAGGTCCAGTGTTGAAAAAATCGTACCACCGGCTAACTGTGTCGTGAAATCGCTTAAATGAGGAATCGGGTATCTGTCGGGAATGGTGATGCTATTCAGACGACGACAGTCCCCGCAAGGCCACCATTCGCCAGTTTTCTTCCGTACTAGATGCAACAGTGAGGCCCATTCACTATCCGATGGTTGGCAGATATCGTTTTTCAGCATAAAATCGAATTCTTCTCTTGCTGCTTTAAGCTTCTCACCAGATAGCCTGCGTGCACGTTCTACGATTGGTGCACCTTTAGTCAGAATATGATGCTGAACTGTATGAGGCACTGTTTTTCGCAGATTCAATCGAGTAATTTCTCCATATTCTGCCAAAAGTTGATGATGTGTGTCAGTCAGATTGTACGTATGGATCGATGGCGTTTTCATTGCAACAACTGGTGCATTAGTTCGCAACGCTGTATTTTTGTCCACTAGCTTCCTAGCTTATAAGTCGACTATAAGGCCATGGTGTTGCAAGAAATCGGCGCCAAGGATTGCCTGTGTAACGTTCGCTACAGAAAAATTCCATGTAAATTCGCACCGTAAATCCAATTCCACTGTCAGAGTTTTCGATCGAAAACGAGACGAATGCTGTCTGTTACATGAAGATCTGAGTAGGACGGATATCTCCGCTCCCGTATCAATTAAGAATTTATACCCAGATTTTCTGTCATAAATGGAAAGGCGGCTAGTTTTGTCGTTACAACATGCGTTCGCCGATTCGCATGTCGTTGAAACTAGTTTTTTGGGTGGTCTGATTTAATGCAAGGCTCGCGACACTTTCTTGCACGTTCACCAAATCTTTCGTGATAAAAACACATACTTGTTTTCCCGGCCTTCTTATCTCGCGAAATTGATCTATTTTGCGTCTTTGATTGGGAACGTCCTCGCTGCAACCGCTGAATTTCTCGGGATAACCTCTCGATTTCCTTTTGTAGATTTTCCATTTGAATAGTTGTCTGGTCGTTTGCTGTACTAGCTGATACAGCCGCGATCGATGGGCGCGAAATCTCTATTATTTTGTCGGCTTGCAACGCTTATTTCGCAACGTCTGTTACTTCGCTGCGTACAAGGATCCCGCGCAAATAATCTGGCATTTGCTCCAGGAACATTGTTCTTAACACTGCGTCACTGATTTGGTCACCGGCCAAAATTCGAAGTTTCTGCAAGAAAAGTGACGGTTTCTCCTCTCCGATGCTTACGCTATGCAACACGCGACGTAATTTCGCCTCACTCGATTCCGCGAATGACTCTAAAATTCGCTTTTTTATTGCGTCATATTTTCCGATTTCGGGGGGACTAATTACAATGTCCGAAACGGCTTGCAGAACGGAAGAGTCCAAATTGACAATCACATAGCGAAATTTAGCCTTGTCCGACGCAATGTGGGAAATTTCAAAGGCCATTTCCACTTGTACAAACCACAAACTTGGGTTGTCTTTAATAAAAGGGGGAATCGTGACTTTATTCACAGAGTGCATATGAATTTCGGAGCGCGTGAAACTTTCTTCTTACCGTTTCGGTGTTTCCGGAGGTGAAGACATTATTATTTTTAGTCACTTCAGCTGTTTTTTTAAGTACCTCAATATGGCGTCACTACGCACTTTTTGGCGTCACTAAGCAATTCCCATTCCCGTGCGTTATCACGTCGGGGTCACCAATTTGTGGGGGTTTAACTTCAACACAATATTTATTTTTCAACTAATACAATAATTAACAAAAGCTATTTTACTAATTTTGCGCGTACAACTATATTCGCGAGGATGGTTTTTGTGTCCTTCTTGTTCCGAGGTCTACCGCTGTGTCGAATCGTGTCGCTCGCGAGCACTACTCCTTATGAGGACTGCCTATATATATATTTTTTGCTGCAATGTGTACTGCCATATATTTTGGCTGTAATGCTGCCATTGAAAGGTCGCCACAATATAATGCTAATGTTGCCATGTATCGGAAACACAGTATAGTGTTCTGTTTACACATTTCAGTGTTCTGTTTAACGCAGTTTAGTGTTATGCCGGCATTCGCGTGATGAGTGACAGACGATTTTTTTATGAATTTGGAAAAAAAGGGAATTGTTTGAAATGGCACTTAAGTAATTGCCTTAAATACTGTATAGTTTTCTGTACGTTTTCGTATAGCGACTGTAATTTTTTTAAATTTTACTCCATTTTAAATGTTATGATAAAAGGTGGTTAGGTGTAATAACCACCGGGAACACATTATGTCGGCTTCTAACAAATTTTTTTTCTGCAATTGCAGCAGAAATGAAAAAACGGTCTTTTGTGGAGTTTGAAGCAATGGATGATAGAGAAATAAATGACTTGCTAGCTTAAATTCTGTCAGATTAACTATTTAACAGGGGACAAAGTGAACTTGACCATACAATAGGTCAGATACTTGGAAATCTTGATGAAAATATTATTGTTGGGCAGGATGACCCCGTCGCAGAAATTTTACCCTAAGAAGCTGAGATTGAGAGTAATGAAGACGAACCACTTGCAAAAGTAGCTGAAAGGTTAGCTTCCACATCTGCACCCGAATTCACCGGTGCAACTTGGATTAAGCTTAATTTTTTCAGGAAGCTCCAACATTTGCTTGATCTGAGAACGTACCGCTTATGTCTCCCCTTTCTCAAACATACAAGGAGGTCTATTCTCCGAGAGAATGTCGAGCAATTGACGAAAGTATGATCAATTATAAAGACAGATCATGCATGAAACTATATATGTCTGCAAAACCTACTAAGCGTGGATACAAGGTATGGGTTCACGCAAATCATTCAGGCTACGTTTGTGAATTCAAAATATATACTGGAGAAATAGGAGATCTACCCGAAAAAGATTTGGGAGCAAGAGTAGTGCGAGACCTGACAGAAGATTTGGAAAATAAACAGCTTAGGGTTTTCTGTGTTGCTTGGGTCCACCGGGCCTTGCTTGATTGGTTTCGAGAACGCGTTTCGGCTGTATACAGCCATCTTCAGCTCGTTCTGACGTCTTTGTCGCGGTGTGAATCTGTTTATAGATGCAACTTTTATCGGAGGAATAGGTCGGGTTGATTAATCGTTAATGAGGGTTAGTTAGGTTAGGGCTTCGGTGTTAGTTTGTTTCCGATGTTGTTGTTGGTTTTGAATGCGGTATGTTATTTGTTTTTTTTAAGAAGCTTGCCAGTTTATATGTCTCCGTGCCTAAGTATGTCAATGTGGTCCATATAATTTTGGCCTGCGGCAACAACTAAACGAACTTCACCTTAGGGTATTCTTTGATAATTATTTTACTGGTGTTCCTTTCCTGTGGGATTTGAAACAGAATCAAATATATTGCTACGGAGCTCTAAAGAAAGGAAAGAAATATCTACCAAATGACTTTGCAGATGACAAGTGCCTTGCCAGAGGCCAGTATTATTTGCGGATGACGGAAGATATGACGCCTAAAATGTAAAGATAAAAAACCTGAGTATTTATGATCAAATCACCATGCCCCTGAAGACGCTATGACGATTAATTGAAGAAACAAAGATGGTACGTTGGAAGTCGTAATTTGCCGAAAACTAGTTCTCGGCTACAATTACCATATGGGTGTCATTGATAAGGCTGACATGCTCAAAAATGTTACGCTATTGATGGGAAAAGCAAAAAAATGGTACCACAGAATAGTTTGTCACTATCGTGACACTACTGTGGTAAATGCATATGTTTTATTTCAAAATAAAAAAGGCAGCGGAGCGACGCTTTGCTTGAAACAATTTAGAAACAAGGTTTCTTTCAGGATTGATTGGCTTTGCAAATGTATCCAAGAAGTGGAACGAAAGTCAGTGGAAGTCATAAATTATTAAAAAAAGGAGGTTCCATTCGAGAGAAGAACTTCCAAGTCAACCGATCTGCCTATAAATGTTACATCTAAGAGAATTGACATTTAAAGTTGTACTGTTTGTACATTGTTGGACTATGTCTAAATGACAAGAGAAACTGTTTTTGAGCTACCACAGCGACGAGTAAGCTAATTAGTTATATCACTGATACTTCTTAAATAGTATAATGTAAAATAAATACTTTGTCTAATATAAATAAATAAAAAATCGAACCTTAATTCAACCCTTATTCCTACTGGTCAGCATATACGCCCACCGATTTTTTGAAATAATCTGGTAGCCCAAAATTTATTTTAACTTATTTTGTGGTTAATTGTTCACTTCTAAACTATGAAAAATTATTTATAAATAAAAAATTTCAAAAAAAGTTAATTTCGGACTCAAAGTGGCGAAATTTCATTTAACATCAATCCACACTTTGACACTATTTCTTGTTTTAATGTATCTAACATGCGTCCTTCCAAACGTTGCTAATAGAGTAAAAATTGCTAGTTCACTGGTTGAGGATGGCACGAAGAAATCAAATTAAAATGACACTACGTATCGTGCATTTGTTTCAGTTGCATTGTTTCGTTAAAATGGAGTTAAAAAGGAGGATCTCACAGAGAAAAAGTTATATAAGAAAAAATTGCATTATTTAACTCAAAAAATAATTTTTTTTAACTGTCAAAAAGTGATTTCCATAGTTCAAAACGATTATCGAATTTTATGCCGACAGTGAAAATAAATTGAATAAAGTGACAACAAAACGGTGAAGGCCAGCCAATGACGCTAGAAGTAAAATCAAAAGTTTTATCAATGGCCAGTAGAGGCTTTTCATCACTGCTGAAAGTAAATCAATTGAGTTTGCGAAGCAAATCGATAGGAACTATTCTGAAAGAAAACAAAAAAAAAATAAAATACCATAATCTTTAGAAAATGCTACGAATGCAAAAGCGACAAAAATTACGAAACAACAAGGACTGATTTCAGAAATGGAATCCTATTTTTCGTCTGGACACAATATTGAACCCAACGATTTGTCTTCTTGAATGAGACTAAGCACTTATTCTTACTTTCAGAAAGAATCAGGCACTGAGTTTATTCAAAACTTGACAGGCAAAGTAGTCGTCCTTGACAATGATGATCAGAAAATTTAGTTTCGTGGCAAGCCGTAAATGGGTCATGCGTTATAAAACAGCTACAATTTGCATAATATCATAGTTTAAAAAGAAGCTACAGCCAAATGAAGACTGAGTTTATTTATGGGAAATTATCCAAGGAGAATCACTGTTTGCGATTGTTGAAATCATAAAAACAGCTCGTATTTAAAGTTAAGCGAATCCTCCGTAAACAAATACTCTTTCAACAAATACCCTTTTCGTATATAGAAAGATCCATCCCAAACATTCATTTTGTCACGGCCATAAAACCAAGCCAAGACGCCTGGCAGTCCACGTGGGGAAAACATGCAATACTCACACGTGCAACTTCTTCAACCCATCTGGACTATGTCCACAACCAAAAAACCTAATCTCCCACAGTTTTTCTCTTTGTTCTGTACTAAAACCCCTTCTCCTTAAGACTAAAACAGTCAGTCTAAGACAAGAGTCCATCGCGGAAACATCTCTTCCTTCTGATCGTTGTTTTGCCAGTTTATTGTAATTCACCTTCGCGCAGTGATTTAAGTGCCGTGGCTGTGAATACAGTGACTTCTTTTGTATCTTTAATTCATAACAGTGTTTGGACAATCATTGCCAGCAATTAAATTACGGACAACACGTCACAACTTCCTTGTTGGGGCAAGATAGTCACTACCTCCTACTTTTCTTTCTCTCCTTTTTTAAACTCTGTAGATGAGCCTCCACGTAGGCTAAGAGTTTCTACCACGCTGACAGAAGGTCTCCACGCAGACCAATCTATTTCTAGGTCTGTAGAGAAGTCTCCTCCGAAGCGAATCTCCTCTACAGAGGTCAAACACAAGACCATTATTTCCAAAGTTCTGTAGAAGAGTCTCCTCGTAGACTGAACACTTCTACAGAGACCCTCTTAGGATCATTGTATCAGCACTTTCTAACTCAGCCGACCCAGGAAGTGATGTTCAAACATCTTTCAGCAACTATGGTCGGTCAACTCTACAATTGACAGAATTGCATTTCCTTCTATTTCAACGCACAAACATCCGTGTGGTGAACTCAACGCCGTTGATTCATACTTTATCCAATTGAACTTACTTTACTATTTATGCAGATTGTACACCCCACAGAGGCATTCATTTTTTAATAAAAACTAGCATACTTTTTAACAGCGATAAACAAAAACTTTTAGTATTAAGGAAATTGGCTTAAAAAAAATGCACTCAAGAACTTTTAATGCTCAGGAAGCGATTTTAAAGCTGATGAAGTTCTTTTGACTTTTTTGGTAGGCTGCAATAATGAAGGCGGCTTTGAGCTTGTGGCTTCATACATGTATCTTTCTGAGAATCTAAGGACATTGTCGAATAATAATCAAAGTAAAAAAACTTATCCACATGTGGAAGTTCCGAAATTCAATTACAAAGGTCACTGTGAATGTCTTCGAAGAATTGTTTAGGGATTGTTTCGTACCTGGAGATGAGAGATTACTATGCCAAAGGATAAATTAGCATACAAAGCAATAACACTTTAGACGATGTTCTTGAATATCGAAGAAGAATCGCCCAGATTGATTCATCGATTAAAGTTGCCTTCTTGTCAAATAATTTAAATAATGTGTTTGTTAGGAAACCTGGCCGTAATTTTTCAGATATTGTCCAGAAACTGAGAACCTTAAGCCAATTTCGTCTGCGTAAGCGAAATAACTAACAATATTCTAAGCATCAAAACTGTTCAGTTGGTATTAGTATTCAAATTTATAATTTAAGCGAATTATTCGGATCACATTCTCAGAAATTATCGAATAAAGATTTGATTGAGTTAGAAATGCCAAACAAAATCTGAATTGTACGCCGGACACTTCTAGCGTGCAAATTTTAGAATAAACTTTAAAAAATGATCAAAGCTTCAATCATATTCAAGCTGTAACGCAAATGTTGGAAACTTGAAATGTCCATGGGTCCTACCATCGAAGTACCAATGGTACTTGAAGTAAGCAAAAAAAGCGAGAACACTACCGGTCGATTCTTTGTAGAAAGAGATAGAAAAAAACATAAATTAGTACATTCACATTTGTATTCCGTTAATAAGTAAACCGTTGAGGGTTGTACACTTGGTTATCGCAAAAATTAGAGCGAATTTTCCAATCTGAACAGTACCCCACGTGCTCTAGTTTTTTCGATAATTTTTTTCGGAAAATTTCCCGCCTAGTCGAAGGACAAAGACTAACAATGTCTTTCCCATGGCTTCTAAACGTTGCGAAATGGCTGCCTGAGTAACTTCCAACGCTTCTGCAAACTGTTTTTCAGTTTATGTGTTGTCTTCATCCAATAATGCTTGCAAATCTATATCTTCGAATTTTTTTGGTGGTTTTCCACGGTCTTTTTTACTGACATCGAAATCGCCACTTTTAAATCTTTTAAACCATCGTTCACAAGTGTCTTGGCTTGGGGCATGTTCACCATATGCTTCCACTAACAATCGATAAGCTTCTGCTGCCGTTTTCTTCAAATGAAAGAAGGTTATTAGACTTACCCGCAAAACCTCTTTTTCTGGCACGTAATTCGACATTTCTGAAGCGAAAAAAAACTATGTTGTTTGTACAATCAAAACCTATGACATACTGGAATTTTTTGACAGACGTTTACCCTCCAAAATGCCATATTAGTTATCCCCGACACAAACATTATGTAATGGTTATGCCATCTGTTAGTAAAATCCGCATTTCATATTTATACACCTAATAATATGTCTGCATTATCGGCTCCACGGTTTTCCAACTCTTTGAACAGCAGCTTTAAATGATGTCTATGCACTTAGCTCTATGTCATTACCAAAGTATTGATTTTGAAATATTGACATTTGCTCCCGTATATGTAATCCAGTGGGAATTATGGGTAAATACACTTCAAATACAAAAGTCCGCCACGATTTTTAGTCATCGTTTTCACGCAATGTTTCGTCAAACCGAGATTGATTTGCAGGGCAGATAAAATTATATCTTGAGAATTAATTTATGATTTACCGCACTCGAATTGCGTTTTTTTGCCCAATCTTATATCACATAGTGCGTGTTAGTGGCCCTACTGGCCCATATACAAAAGTAGCAACAATGAAATAATGTGTTCTTTTGGTTTCCATTCTATTTGGTTTCACGTTTACCACAGATTTCTTAAGACCTAGAGATTGTATTTATATTTTACTAACTGAACCATTTCTTACAGATACATCTTTATCCTAATCTATACTTAATTCCATAACTAATTGTATCGAAGGACGAAGACTACTTTCGAGAAAAACCTGATTACCATGCCCGAAAAAAGCATCATAGACCTTTAAATATTGGAAATGGTCAGCCATGGTTTATGATAGGCATATACAGTCAACCCTCCTATAACGCGGTACTCTTAGAACGCGGTTTCCATATAATGCGGAGCAGAAATTGCGACAGCCCTCCCATAACGCGGTACTCTTACAGCGTGGTTTCCGTTCAACAATGTCTCATTAGTTTTTTCCGTGCACACAATGAATGGTTCTAACTGGATATGTTTATATCAGCGTGGTCCACGAGTGGGGCCCCTCACGCGCTATCTTCCACTTCCATTAACTAAACAATTTCGCATAGCACCTATTCGACAGAGATGTCACGCGTGTGTGAGTTTAATAAAATTGTGACATCAAAGATGTATATGTGATTCTTTTAACTACAACGACGCGAAGATTATAGAAAGACCAAATTCTTTGGAACGGACTAGATATAGTGGGGGAAGCAGCATTCAAGCTTATCTCTTAGCCGTTTACGACATCGGTTTCAGTCGTCTAAGAGCTCTTTCACAGTACGTGTTGACAGAGGTCACACAGTGACCAATTCTTTCGAAAATTTTGTCTGCACCGTCCATTCGTTTAGCTTTTTGCTGCTTAATTTGTGGTTTATAATTTGACAACATTACACAATACTGTAAGTAATGTTCTTCAATTGTTCTAATGTAATAATAATAATAATAAGGTAATTATTAACCCTAGATTTGCATCATGTCAAACACAAAAGAAACAAGGAAAGGATTAAAAAGAAAGTTTATATCGCTTGAAGATAAAATCCAAATTTTAAATCGTTTAGAAGTCCGGGAAAAAATATCGTCTGTTGCAAAATCAACAAATTTAAATGAATCTACAATTCGAACCTTAAAGAAAAATGTAGATTATATAGGCAAATCTGTGGCAGATGGCTGTCCGTTAGGTGCAAAACGTGTTACTCGCACACGAAATTCTAATATGGTTAAAATGGAACGGGCGTTAATGATCTGGTCGGAAGACTGTATAGCCAAAAAGATTCCTATCGGTGGAAATCTTATCACGCAAAGAGCACTTAAAATTAACGAACATTAAAGGAATATTGGGCATTCTTATGCAGATATAGAAAATCATTCGTTTGTCGCGAATAAAGGATGGTTTGAAAAACTAAAAAATAGGTACAGGCCTCAGCAGATGCTGAGGCTGCCGAAAATTATAAACTGGAACTAGCTAGAATTATCAATGAAGGAGGTTATTCAGCTGATCAGATTTTTAACGCCGATGAAACGGCGAATATATTGCAAAAAAATACCATCTAGGACCTTCATTTCGAAAAATCAAAGGCGTGCTCAGGGGTTTAAACCTTCAAAAGAACGTATCACCCTTCATGTGTGCAACAATCTATCAGGGAGTCTGATGATAGAACCAATGATAACACGTCGTTCTTTAACTCCCCGTGTAATGAAAAATATTAATAAGACCCAATTGCCTGTATTCTGGCGATCTAATAAGAGAGCTTGGATGACTTAAGATTTATTTAAGGATTGGTTTTGTAATTGTTTTATCCCGGCAGTGGAAACCTATACGATGGAAAAAAATTTGTATTTCAAAGTTTTATTGGTTCTTGATAACGCTGGTTGCCATAACATAGAACTGGATCGTTCTGAGAATAATGACGTTCTTAATGAGAACGTCATTAATGCAACCTTTGGACCAAGGTGACATTCAAACTTTAAGAATGTACTACACACGCCAACTTTTCCAAACCATTTTTGACAGATTAGAAAATAGTGAAAATAAAACTCTTGAAGAAGTGTGGATGGAATTTTCTATTTTAGGTTGTGTTAGAACCGTGTCATCGGCTTGCGCGGAAATAAAACCATCAACGCTAAATGCGTGTTGGAAACCTCTTTTAACCTAAAATGGTTCAAGCAATACAAGATGATTCTACAGATTCACTCCCAGTTACAGAAGTAGTAAACATTGCTTCTCGTTTAAGCGATGAAGAAATTGCAGTAAGCCATCAGGATCTAAGAGAACTAGTACTCCGGGAAGAAACTTTAGACGAGGAAGAACTGATGGAATTAATTGATGCACCCACCTCAAATGCATTGGTTAAACGAAAATAAGGAAAACGAATGGGTGCCAAATCTCGATTTACAAAATGTGAAAAAAGGGCTTAATTTGGCTAAAGAATAAGAACTTAATTTTATTCAAACTGATTATTCAACGATGCGCAGCGCAAAGTTTAAAAGAGAGTTAAAAAATTGCTCAGCTCCCTATAGGGAGGTTTTAGTGGAGTTAGAAAAAAAAGGTACAATCGAAATCCAATGTGAAGATGAACCAAATGAGGAAGACATTTTGCCCATTAAAAGAAGACGAGTTAGGCGACTCATATCTGACAGCGAGGATGAGTGTTGAAAGATTACATAATTTCACAAAAGCCTTTCTTGTTTTTGTTGGAAAACAGTTTTTTAGTTTAGTTTTTGTTTCATTAATTTTCATCATTTCCTTATATGAACTCTTCAATTCAATAAAAATAATTTATAATTTATTTTGTCTTTTGTACTTATTGGTCTCCCTGTAACGCGGTACGAATGATGTGATTTGTTCTAATTCTGAGTTTCTTATAGCGCGGTTTCCATGCAACGCGGTAGACGGTTTCCATACAACGCGCTACGAATTAGCCTGGTTTGTAGGGGTAAATCCGAATTTCTTATAGCACTGTTTCCATATAACGCGGTTCGCACTAAAAATATATTAAAATATATTATTATATACGCAATAGAAATATATTAACAAAAATTAAAAAAAAAACATGCGTGCAGTTCACACGCGATAGAAGTGGAACCTTCAAAAATATGAACTTTAATATATCAAGACGAGTGTAAAATTTTAAGAGTAGGATAATTGTAGGGTTTAGTTATAATAATATCGATACCAAGTTTGAAAATAATTTTTGATTTTATTTACATACGTATTACAGCAATTTATTCAGACTCCGAATTTTCATTTTCGATGAATGATATGAGAGGCTTATGATAACTGAAATATGAAATGAATACTTTAGTTTCGATTTGTTTAATATAACGTTGGAATACTGCGTCGATTACTGTTTTTGATCTTGTTGTGGATACAGTGCGATTGCTGCACATTTTTAGATGAAATTTGTTGTCCAGAAACTCGATCAAAGGGATCGCTGTATCTAATGCAAAATTTAAATTAAAATCTCCACTCAAAATCATTGGAATTTTATCGTAATCTTTTTTGAGAATTCGCGATACCTCCGGTGTGTAATTTATTAAATTTTCGTGGATGAATTCAATAATTGTTTTTATTGATTGGTTGGGAGAAATGTAAATAGCCACAATTAATACTGAATTACTATCATCCAATTTGGTTTGACAAGCACATATTTCTCCTACTTTAGAAAGCTGAACAGATAATGATTCCAGTTGTTGTGCATTGAGTTCGATTTGTGGAGTAACAACACGGGCTCCGTCATTTATATTGTGGTAGATTGCAACTCCGCCGGCCCTCGTATGTGGTCTTTTATATTTAACTATAATATCAAAATTAGGAATATTTACAATGTTTTCATCATTCATCCACGTCTCGGAGAGAATAAGAAAATTCGACATCAATGCTATTCTGTCAAGTTGAAGATCTTGCACATGAGCTTGTAAACTTTGACAGTTAAATGCATACAGCGACAATCCTTTCCTTGTATTTATGAAATCATACAATAATTTCTCAATAGTTTCAAGTCGATTCAGGCTCAACCGTTGAAACTCATCTCGCAATTCAATTGTGGATACGGTGGCTCTTCGGCCATGATAAAATATTCTATCATTTTGTTTTTGAAACAATATGTAAGCCTTCAATCGACGTTACTCGTGATAGTGCGACGTACAGGAGCTGCTGAGCATGTGTTTTGTCATATTCATATACAATTTCACCGAATGTACCTCCCTGGGACTTATGAATTGTTATCGCACAAGCAGCAACTAGTGGGAAATGGTTACGTTTTGCAATTATTGTTTTATTAGGTACTAATGGTATAGAGGATGTTCTTCGCGCTATTGGTACTGCCAGTAGAGAAAGATTTTGCTTTTGTATTAATGCCGCGGCTTTTCTTCTGATTTTTTCGCCAGTTTTAGGAGAACCAGGGAATTCCAGCCACAAACGACCTATTTCTCCTTTGTCATTATATTCAATATAAATCAATTTTCCCGTCGCACCATTCGCTAATCCATCTGACACGTCGATATTAGTTGTTATGATATATGGTTTATTGATAACCAGTGTCAGTTCATAAGGCAAACCTCCTGTATCAATAGTTGACATTTTGTTTAACTTTTGACGCATAGATGCTTGCTGTTCAATATTGTTGCAACCTATATATACATCAGTTGCTTCTGAAATAACTTTTCCAATTGCAGAGTTCAAAACTTTATTATTATATGTAGCAACTGAATGATTTTGGAAAAACAATCGTATACCGTCAGGACAAAGTCTCTCAACCTCTTCTTCTGAGTAAAACCGTGATTCAATTAATTCCAACTCGTTTTCGTCTAACAGCTGCCCATCACCAATTTTTGTTAATATTGTTGAGAAAGTTCGATTGGCTTGTCGCATTACTTCGCTCAGTTCGAAGAATTTCAACCCTCGCCATAGTGTTGGTCCTGCCATTTGTCGCTTTATTTGCTTGTAAATCGGTGTAGCACGAACCGGCGGTAGTTGACGTAGATCACCGATCAAAATTATATCTAATCCTCCAAAGTTTACTTGAAAATTACCGGTAATTTGCTTTAATCTTGAATCTATTTGAGACAACAACTCGGCTCCGATCATACTGATTTAATCAATAATCAATACACGAACGAATTTGAACAGTGATCTATATTGTTGTGCTACTTCAATTGACAAAGGAAGTAACTTCGAAAGACTTATCTTTAATGCAGTGTGGATTGTTGTCCCATCAATCGCTACAGCAGCTTTGCCAGTTGAAGCGCATGTGATATAAGCGTTACAAAATCCATCGTTATCCGAATAACGATTATAAATTTCCATCAAGAGTCTGATCACAAACGTTTTACCACATCCAGCAGGGCCTGTGAAAAATATTTGCAACGGAGAAGGATTTTCTAACTGAAGATTATGGATAACATGCATCAAAAGATCCTTTTGTTTTTGGTTTGCCATTTTCATCAGCTCATAATAATGTTGATTAGGCATTAGATTTTCTTTTCGTTTGGCAATGGCACCAAGTTTATTTAGTGTCGCTAAGCGTAAATCACTGTTTACGTTCGAATCTGGATTGTTATAAAGTGATTGAAATGGATTAGCTTCTGGAAATCTGGTGGCAACATCATGGACCTCATCGTCATCATCCCCTTGGTCATCTTCACGACATAGTTTTTGACAAATTTCAATGGTTTTGTTAATGTCTAAGTTAGATTCGAACTCTTTACGACGTTCCAAAATCAGATTTTCATTTTCATCATAAATTCTAATAAATTTCATCTCTTCAAGAATGTAGTTTTCTTCGTTACGAAATGGAACGTGCAGAGTCACCATTTCCCTTTTATATTCATTGTAATCTGAGGCTATGTCATAATTTCTATATCGAATGATGCGCTGTTGCTTTCGACGAATATAAATTCCTTGTAAATTTTTAGTATAGTTAGCAAAGAATTGTGCAAGTGATAATTCTTCGAGTTCTTCTGGCCGCAGTTCATATTTATCAAACCAGTTTTCCTTCCAAATATTTATTGAGTTCCCATCGGTATTCAGTTCATCTAATTCTTTTTGTGTTCGTTTAATACGCTGTCGTTCAATAGGCCATACGGTAGAGATATAAACTACGGACACTGAACTTCTGGACATTGGTTCACGAAGTAAGTACCACGCGGCTTCTTGACTCGTTAATTCAACAGTATTGAGCATATTTACACTCCTTTTCCTTGTTATTTCTACTATGTCGAACTCAGGATGCTCATTCATTATTTCAAGAATTTGGCGCTGTAAGTTGCTAATACCTCTATTAGTTTTATTAACATATTCAACAACGTATGCGGCACAAGAGTATTCCTCAATAATAAACTGCATATCTGTATTTGATTGTAATACATTGAGAATGAAAGGATTGAAAGCGTTGTGCCATTTTTCATTTGGTTGTCGTTTTAAAAATACTTTAGGTCTAGCAATTCCAGCTTCAAGAATATGAAAATAATCTTCATCAGAAGAAATTTGATTTTTATCATAAAAAGATTCAATGTTTTCGTAATCATTGTTCTCAAGGTTGGTTTGTAATTGTTTATAACGTTGAGCACAACTGGCATATCCTGGGTGATCTTTCTGCATCGGTTTTAATATCGTTGTGAATTTACATGGCATGAATGGAGCATCAAATCGACATTTCTGAGGCTGATTGGCGTTAATTTTTTTGTAGCAGGTGAATGTATGTTTGTGAGTTTGCAAACGAATATATCCAGAAGCTTCCGTTGAAGAAACTCATATCAATTGATCGATCAGCGTTATAGCACTTTGTTTGTCCCTATTAAGTGCATCTAATGGAGCATCATTCAGCCACAATAAAATGTGTGCATGAGGACTACCATGATGTTGGAATTCGATACGTTTAAAATAGTTGACAACATGGTGATTTCCAAATGGGCTATTTTTCTTTGATTGGAGAGTAGTCAATAGTATATTCACTAATTTATGGAAATATATTGCACATGTCACAGCATCTTCATTCACAAGTGTAGTCTTAGTTATATAATCAAGTGACGCAGCTTCTTCTGTTGAAATTTCAGCTCCATTATGTCTTAATTTATACAGTAATTGTAGTAAATTGTTCCATCCAATTTCATTGGCACTCAAAGTAAGAAACATCGTAGGCTTTCCCAATTGTCGAATCATCGCAAAAATATCTCTTTTTCGTTCGCTCCAATACCAAACTGAATTTGGTATTGATCGCAAAAAAGCCACATTACTTTCGATGCAACTATTAATATACTCTTCTGATTCAATTTGCTGCCGTGTAATGTTCGTATGCTTTCCCACATGCTTGAATGCAAAAGTAAGTGAATCACGAATTCTTAACCTCATAATTTTCATAGCAACGTACAATAAATGATATGGAGTAACTCCACGCCGGTCTGATCTCCGTAATTCACTAGTCGCTATTGTAAATGGTGTTGCATTTATTCCCTCTCTGAATGTTCGAAAATGGCCCAAATAAATTGATGGAAAAGAAAGTTCTTCAGCATGTTCATCAAACATTATACTTTTTGGAAGATTATTCTGTCCAGGTGCAATCCGTAAATACTCGTCATCATTCCACATCAGAGTATGTTGTTGTGCGGTGAGACTTTCTTCAATCGGTTTATCTTCACTTATTTCTTTTCGATTAATTTCATCAATATGATTGTCATTAAAAAAGCTTTCATCAATTTTAATATCGTATAATAAATAAAGTGGAGTTTTTATCAAGTACTGGAGCCATGCACGAACTGTTCTTTTATTTACCAGCCCCACTAAGTAGCTTGATTTGTGAATTTTTTTTTTCTTGATATGAACGTTAATGCAATGATCATCATTAATATTCCGAGGCAAATATTTCACCATATTGTTCACATCGACTGGTACATTAATAATTTGACCATAAATTCCGTATTGCCCATGGACGTGCCGCAATCGTCTTATTTGCATGAATGGAATTCGCGGAGAGACAAGTCTTTCAGAAATTAAATCCAGTGGTGGTAAAGACGCAGGTATCGTTTCATATTTGAAACCGTTGTATTTGGACATCATTGGAATTACTTGTTTCTCGATTGCTTGGAAACACGTGGAGCACAGTAAAATATTCTCATTTGTATGATAATTTTCAATGATTACACGTAGAAGTTCTTCATTTTCTGCGCGGGGTGGTTTTAAATCTTGTTTGAACCACAATCGTTCACAAACGGAGCACGCATGACCGAATGTATTGTTAAAAAACTTTTTTTTAAATTCTTCATGAGCAACTTTATTTCGATGAAATTGTGAGTAAGGAGTTGCTGGCTGTACATCCACTTGAGGGGCACCTAAAAACAATTCGTAATATGTGATATCAGAATTCATTGTAATTTTAATTTTGAATTTTAATTTTTATTTTTAATTTCAATTTTTAATTTTCTATTTTTATTTTTAATTTTTATTTTTAATTTCAATTTTCAATTTTTATTTCAATTTTTATTTATAATTTTAATTTTTAATTTTTTGATTTTTAATTTAATTAATTAATAAAATTGGATTCTTTAATTATTTAATTTAATACAATTTAAATGTATAAATTTAAATTAATTGAATTTCAAAATTAAATTAAATTAATTTTTTTTAATGTTTTTTACACATCTCTTTTTAAAAAATTCAGAAAATTATTCAATACACGCTAATTTAAATTTCATGAAACTTTACTCACTTGAGTACTTACAATCATTATTTACAATATGATGATCAATTAAGGCATCATCTTGCACATTTAAAATATCTGTCTGAGTATCATGTGAAAAGAAAAACAAATGAGGTTACACACGTGATGTATGGTAATTATTCATGTAATGTACAAGCAGTACGTATTAAGGACGAAATCTGTTGATTAGAAAATATTTAAGTACTTACTATGATCATTTTCACTTGTTTGAACAGTCGAATTATTATTACGCGTATTAAAACTATTATTTTTAACATTTAATAACGCCTTTTGGCGTGCACGAAATTCACGAACACGTTCCGTTGAACTTTTTGCAGTCTTTTTAGTTTTGTTTTCTCTTCTTTTTTTTCGATAATCACGACAATATTCTGCATTCACTTTCGGCATATTAGAAAAATTTTATTATTAAACAATAAAATGAATATGTAAATGATACACGTGTACAATACACTACGGTTGTGTGATGCCTTTTCCGAAGCTTCGTAACACGCACCCACTATATCTCGGTAGACACTACAGGAGAGCGTACGAAGCACCGCACAAAGAGGAGATGACAAATATACGAAACACTGTATAATGCTTCCTATGTCATTCTCTCGCACGTTAAATCCTATGGAGTTATGTATCTGTCTCTTTTTACTGTCGCTTTTTCGTTTCATCGAGTTTCAGATCACAACGGTGCTAAAGAAGTTTTCACTTCAAAAACTGACTTGAAAATGACCCAAAACCGATGAAATAAAATTTGCGAAATCAGTTTCAAATCAGTTTCTCCGTTTTGTAATTTCGTTTGTAACAACTTAAAAATCAATCGTAAGTAAATTTGGGAAATCAAATTTGGCATTGAAACTTTAAAATTAGTTTTATCATATTTAAGGCATTTAAAGGCAGTTTTGTTTTTAAAGTAAAGTCGCATTTAAAGTCGTTTGTAGGATTTGAGTCTAATAGGATATTTATGTTGTTGAAATTAAACGTAATATAATGTGATGTGATTAATGGGAGTGCTATTTAAACTACGTGAGTCCCTTGGAACGTCTTCAATGCAGTGCCCTAGAAATTTCAACACTTCATTCTGTGTCGAATTATTTACTAAATATTTTGCAACTCACTCTGCCAATTCGGAAACAATATTATTTTTAATTCTACTATCGACATTACTTTGAACGGTCAAAATATAAGTTAAAGGGACTGAAATATATATTATTCAGTCCCTAACTTATATTTTTTATAACTTATATATATATATATGAAACGTTATCGTACGTAATGTCGGCATAACTATTACGGAATGTGAATGGGAAGGAGTTTAAGGAGTGGACCTGAAGTCAATCGTCAAAGAATTCATAATATTTCGAGCTCCTTTTTGAACTGTTTTTCGCGACATTGTCATCAATACGAACTGGCTTCCGTGGTGGAATTGTACCTGTAGAATTAATTCTGTTTATATAAAGTCACAGGGAATCTGTAAACCATCGAAACATGGAGAATACAACCAAGCTTATGGAAAAAAAAATCACGTCTTGTACGTCTTAATAAAAACAGGAAAAGGAAAACTGACGAGCCCTACAAATCTGCAGTTTATCAATAAAATTGGGAGGCAGTCTAGTTCGGTTGATTGTTCGGATAATTCTGCTAGCTTGGCGACCTGCCTATCCGTCAGTACGGCTTCCTGTCTGTCCACTTGTTTCTCAAGTTTTTCTCAGTAACTGCGGATGCTCCAATCTTGAAATACTGTAAACGAGTCAAAAGAGATGACTTCTTCTAAGTAGGATATAAATCAGTCGAGTACACAGCCCAACATTTCTGTCAGAGGGACTTTGATGATATTTAGTCCACCAATGGATAGCGCCAAGGTGACGTCAATTTAAACGGTCACCATTTTCTTGCGATGCTGCCAATATTAGTGAATGTATGAGATCTCAACGAAATATATGTCACACAACAAAACCAGCTGTAATGTTATTGTAATTTATATTATAATAAATTTATTATAAATTATTATAAATTAAATTATAAATTTATTTTATAAATTTATTCCGTGTCCTAATCAGCATAACAGCTCTTCCTTTTGTTGTTCAATGTACATTTCATTACATGCACCTACTGTAGAGCACCGAGAATCCATGTATCCATATTGTGATTGATTTTACAATTGATATCAGAGGCTTTCACATGTGGGAAGTTCATACATTCAACATGCAAAAATCGTTAATAACGGATTATATAAAAAAATATTTATTTATTTGAATGAAATTCACTTAGGATCACACTATCTAAAATGTTAACGCAACAAGATAAAAAAAACACCTAACTAACCAATTTGCTGTAAACTATTGTTGAAAAGGGGGACAACGCTTCGGCATTTAAAAACTATATTGTTTGTAGTTTACCTGGCGTTCCGAAAGTTGGTCGAGAATCCGTGAATAGCGAAATGCTCATAACGGTTCGGAATTCAAAGAGCGGTAAAGTACCCCTCTTTCGAAACCTTAAACTAAATTGTTTTTTTTTTAAACACACCACTTAATTAACAAATAACTCGCGCAGTCGGAAATCAAATCAAGAAACCGAAAGGGATAAACCTTGGTTGCGTATAAAAATAATCAAAAAGAACGCACAAATGATTACTTTAGATCGCATAACTAACATATTGTGAAAATGCTACACAAGGTAATGCGTGATCGAGAAAATAATCACAAATTTCGCGATGCAATTTAGTAATTTAAAACGAGAGTATGAGTCCGAAAACAGATAACCAAAAACGTCACTCAGAACTGACGAACAAATGATGAATAAAAATGTCACTTAGAAGACTGACAAGAGCAAACTGATCAACAACCCATAAAAATAAAATCGGATCCAGAAAATAGAAAAAGAAATGTTTTCTTGTTTGCACTGTCCATAGCTTTACGCGCCCCATATGTTATTTTCCGACTTTTGTTCGATCTGTCGAAGAATAGGCGATCCGAATTTAGTTCGCCTAAGCGAAATTCCGACAAAATGTTTGCTGGATGGGTTTGACAGAAATTTGACAGCGAAAATAATTGACACGGAAGATGGAAGAAACTTACTTCAAAAATATATATCTTTCAAAATTAAAACAAAACACTGCATTTTGGAATGGAAAACCAACAAATAGGGAAGTAAAAGGATAGGATAAGAGATAGGATACAACAAATAGGATAGGATAATAAAAGGATAGTTATGAGTAGGATGTCCTATCTTAAAATAAAAGATATCTGACATGGGTAATTATGTCTTTTAGCTTACAACTCGCGGAGGGGGGTGACCTTGGAATATGTCATTTTTGGGGCTATTCTGAGCACGCTGATGTAATTTTTTAAGCGCGCTCGCGCCTCTTTCAATTTGTTTTTGTGTTAAAAATTGATGATTTTCATTTCTCAGTTTTACACATTATACTCATTCTTCATCTTCTAACATGTCTTTACCATGCATTGTCAGGCATTCCGCACATTTGTAAACACAGTCGATCACTGTTTACATTTTACTAATGCGTACAACACTCATTTGTATCGCTTCGATTTATTTTTTTTCTGCATTTCTCATGCATACCCACTGTTGAATCTTCCTGGAATTCCTTATTTTGTGACTTTATCGATCACCTTTCGTCACTTTTCACGTCAGTTGCTCTGATTTATTTACTATGTTAACACCTCATTTCGTTAACTTCTTAAAATTTTTACCATGAAATCCCGTGATTTTTATCGTTTGCTCGAAGATAACGATAGTTTGATCAACTTTTTGGCTGATTTATCGGTGTTACGCTCCGAATTGATTTGTCGCGAGTGCGGTTCATTGATGAAATTTTCATGCGAACGTCTGCAATTATATTGCACATCTTCTCAAATGATCCGCCACCGACGACAGAAAACACGGCGAGTTTGGTGTAATGAGCGGCTATCTGCTCTACATGGCTCATGGTTCAGTGGCACTCGTTTGGCGCTCCCTACACTTTGTCAACTTATCTTTATCTTCTTGAGCCATCGCCTACCACATCAGGAGAAGATCATGGAAAACCTTGGCATACACGATCGAGCTGCAAACAAATGGATAACGCGTTCCCGCAAGGTATTTTATTACTTTTTACTCTATTATCTTGACTTATTTACTATATTATTCTTACTTTTAACATTTTTCGACATCATATCTTAACTCTCTCTCTCTCTCTCTTAGATCTGTCTTAAATGGGTAAAACGTACATCTCACCGAATCGGTGGCCCTAATCACACCGTCCACATCGATGAGACCAAGATTGGCGGCTACCGTAAATACGGTTGTGGTCGGTTGCTCAGAGGGGACTGGATTTTTGGAGGGATTGACACCGTCACCAAGGAGTGTTTCATGGTGCCCGTGCCCAATCGCTCTCACCGTACTCTCATCAGACTCATTCAAGAGCACATTCTTCCTGGTACAACGATTATGTCGGACTCTTGGCCAGGCTACCGGAATCTTCGGAAACACGGTTGGTTCCACCTAACGGTCAACCACCGTGTAAATTTCGTGGATCCTATAACACGAGCTCACACTCAGAATATTGAGAGATTATGGCAGGATCTTCATGATAACATACCTACGTACGGGGTGATTCGCCGTCACTACCATTTATATATTGCTGAATTCCTATTTAAACGCGCCTTTTCATATTCTGAACGTTTCGAAGCGTTTCTTTCGGAAGTCGCTCGTCATTACCCCCTCGCTGTAGATGATTTGTTACAATCATAAACATTATAATTCGCTTTTATTATATTTTTCTATTTTCATTATATTATTAATAAACTTCTTCTCCAATTACTCGTCGATTTTATTTTTTTAACACCCCCCCCCCCCCGCCCCTCGTCGTGACCTTAAACCCATCATCATCCCCTACCCTATCCCTCCTCTACTCCAATTCCCTTTACCATACACTCCACTATTTCCCGCGTTTTTCACTCATATTTTCCCGCGGTTTTCACTCAAGCGCGCCTCCCAATCTCCCTCCCAAGCCTCCCTCATATTGTTCAGTATGTCGACCTTGACAACATATGTCAAGATCACCCCTCCCCTAGAGTTGTAAGCTAAAAGACATAATTTCCCAATGTTGTAAGTGAAAAATGGAAAAATTGATCTACCAAAAACTTCTGAAATTGATAATTAATTTGTCAAATGCTCGAAAATTCCTTTAATATTTGTTGTCACTGGTTAACATCTTACTTAAGCATGTCTTACTCGGTTATCCTTTAAATATTCCTTTGTTCTGTGTGATAGCAGTTCATTTAATTCACGTTTCCTTAAGTCATCTAAATTTGGTTTTTCTTCCAAAAATAAACACAATATCTTTACATATTGATCCTCACCGGAAGGTCATGCATCTCCTCCAAAAGGATAAATCCCACTTGAATCCCAAATGCAATGACATAAATATTTCGAAATGAGGATCCTTTAAAAAGACCTTGAGGAATGAGATAAGAGACCTTAAAAAAATGTCGTGATAGACAAACAAAAGACATTGGAGGATATATTGGATAGCATATTGGATATATTGGATAACAAAAGACATTGGAGGATATGATTGGATGGACAAAAGATATTGGAGCTATCAGATTTTCGGTACCGAAATCAAGTCACGCAGTGTAATCAGTAATTATCGTCTATTTTAATTATAGAGTGTGGCATGGTGTCTGAGATATATTCCCAGTTTTGTTTATTTTTAATTGGGCATTACAAAAAAAAGGGGATCGGACCGTCATTGTTGGAAGTTTTCAAGTAATTCTCATCTTAAGTTTTAGAGACAAGTATACAAATTGTGGCACATTTTCCAATAGGGATAAGCTTGGTACCGGTCGTCCTTTTCTTCGCTAAGAAAAGTACCAAACAAGGCGCCATTCACACAGTAAAATATTCCCAAAATATCCATTTTAATCTGATTTCATTCCTTAGCAGATAACTAATTAATATTATTGATTGAATTTACTATGAATGAAAGGACTATCAAGTTCACTTCTGGGCAATAATCTGCACATGCAAACTGTTCACGCTCCGTTGGACCTCGAATGCTGGAAAAAAGAGAAATCAAGAGTTGCAATCACCAGGCCATAATTAACTAAATTTAATTTTCATATTTCAATATTATCTAGGATTCGCATCATTCGCAGTGCTCATCGTCGGCCAGGGTAATTAACCAATTGTTTGGTGTATTATTGTGCCATTATTTTGTGCAATAAGCTGTGAATTGGTTCGATAGCATTACAAAAATGCAGCTAAAGCGCCCAACGTGACCACAATCTGGACTCAGGATTTGCATGCGAATGCATTGTTGGGGCACTTTGTATAAATGGCGAGTTAAGCTCCAAACAGGAGGAGGGTTGGTCCGAGTCAATCCACATATTCGGATATAATCCAAATGTTGACCAGCATATTATGAAATTGACTCAACTGTTACCGAATAACCGAATTTTAATTATGGACGTTCTCTGTAATTCATTGAATAAGCGAAAGCAAATTATGAAAATAATTATTATGCTGATGCAAATGTTCCGTTTTTATCATTGATTTAATTGAACTGTTATGGAGATAAAATTAAGATAGATGAGTGAGTTTATTAATTGGATTCACATTATAATGTTTAATTTAATTTGTTTCATGCTCTGTTGGCTGTGTTTGACTTTTTATATCTTTTCATCAGAATTATTTATTGTCTGAAGATGTCTCGGACTCTATGACTTTTTTTCAGTTGATTGACCTCAAAAGAACAACCCTCGCATTATTATGTCGAACACTAATTAAATACCAGCAACATCAGTTCATCAGCACCCCATGTCAATCATGACTTTCTCTTTCACTTCGCAACTATATGCCGAAAACAAAACAAGGCGAGTCCTCCACCTTCCACGCATAGCCACCGAAATTATTACATTTCGATTAAAATCTGAAATCATGAGAAACATTACATCAGCAGAACAAGCAAACAAACATCAAGTCGAGAACACACGAAAATGGTTTGGGAGATATTGAGTCCTTGAACGACGCACCAGGGATAGCTCAAGTAGAAGAAGTGAGTGAAAGTGTAAAAGCACTTTCAGCAGAAAAAAGGAAGAAAATCTGCTGGTGTCAAACTCAAACTTAGCGAAAGACACAAGTAGATCCGTAAATGGAGTCATCTTAATGTTTATCGAAAGAAAGAAAGAAATTTCTCTCGTCTCATGACTCGATTGCTTGTGGAAAATGACTTGGCACAAAGGACTTGCTCGCTTTCTCCACAGCTAAGTACACAGAATGGAATGATGATGACGACAGTGCTGTAAGGCATCCAGCTACAATTACACCCTGCGGATAAGGATTTTATGATGACATTAAGAGGAAAAACAAAGCTTTTGGATTCCATTCTGCTGAGTGCGAGCTAGCAAACTCTCGAGTTTGTTTGCAGGCTGGTGCGACAATAGCGGGAAGGAAGTATTTTCCCGAGGCATTTAATAATTTCTCGTTTATTTATTTATTTATCTGTGACTTTTGTTTATTTGTTGTTCCCTCGGTTGTTTGAAGTTTGATTTAATGCGACATTAATCTGGTTGAAACGGTAAGGGAAGTGAGAAGAAAACAAAAGTCCTTTGGGTAATCTCTATTGCGCGTAGTACATTATGCACTGAGTGCGATATTTCTTGCATCCCTGGACTAGACGATTAATTTTTTGTATTCTGAATTTGCGACTACTACGTTGTTTAACATCTTAAACTTGTCTCAATGGAATCAGCAACAAAAGACTTATCAGACGCTACTATTTGCAATGATATACAGTCCTTGCTCGAACAACTACGAAACTTATCGTTTTAATGACTTTTTCCAAATTTTCGTTTATGGGGTCATAAAAAATTGGATTTCGGAAGTTTTACCAACTCGTAATCATGCATGTCAGTATTCAAACATCGTTTGTCAACTTTGCTATCTGAAATTATTTTAAGTAATTGTTTTTTACTTGTACATTCTAGCAGCATTCTAATAGCATAATATTACATTAAAAGCTATCCGTATGTGACTCGGATGAAATATACATAGATGTTATTGTTCCACCAGCACTTGCACAGCTAAAGCGTTTGATTCGTGAAAAGTGTTGGGGTGTTGGGCAAAAGGGGTTGATTTGTTGGAGGTTAAAAATTCTAACTTTCATCATGGGTAATTTAAACCCTGAATCATTTCGTGTACTTTAGTTCGATCTTAAAATATCAAGGGAAAGTGTAAAGATTTACCTTTAAAACCACAAGCGTCTATAACTGTTCTAATAAGGACAAACAATTTTTATTGGAAATGCAGATTCATGCTCGCCAGACGGTGATTCGAATCAATAAAAACGCGATTAAAATTCCCTCGCAAACTGCTAGGATACGAAAGAATACTTGCCTCTAAAGAAGTTGAGCGACTCGAGCTGACCATAGAATTTCACAGAAAGCTTGGGAATACTGTTTTTCATCCGTTTGAAATTTCGCTTTGAGAACTGTTCGCCGAAGATATATTTAAATCGTGGATCAGGAGACTTCCATTTGCACTTCAATATAATACCGTCGAAGTTTTTGAAAGAAAAGGATACCATCTTTCAATAAAGTTCTACTTTTTTTCTCATTACAATGCACAATTTTCAAATTTAGATTTTTTTATAATTTTTCAGGTAATGATTCACCACGAATGCAGGTGACAAGCTGTCACCATTATGCGAAATCACCAATTATCATATTCAGAGGAGACGACATGGCGATACAATGAATCTTCTGAAGTGAGAACCGTCAAGCGTCCACCAGATGTTATGGTATGTTTTTGTATTCCAGCAGAGCAAGATGGACCGCAATAATTTGACACTGAATACTTTCCGGTACCTTGCGGTCATAGAAGACATATTGATTCTAAGTTTCAATTTTCCGAAATGCAGTGGGATCCAAACCACCTAATCCATGATGGTGCCTCATGTATAAGTTCAAGCGATATATATTTCATGGCGCCGTATCCCCACTCTTCCATGGCTTATCAATTCCCCAACCGGATGCTTTCCTTATGTCTCTACCGATTTCAATGTAGATACAATTTTTGGAACGAAAATATTTGTAATTTGGAGAATAGTTAAAAGTTAAAAAGCTAAAAATAATTTAATAAGTTAAAAATTAAAAGCGGTTATTTTTTTTGGCAGGTGAAGGCTATTTAAGCCCTGACTGTCGGACTCCCGCTATGGGACTACCGACTAAACACCTCCCCTGTAACGCCGAGTACCTAGCCTGGAACTGTTTGTCACATTACTTCGGACTAGGCCTGATTAATGATCGCTTAGCGGTGACTTCAGGTTAAGGGAAATCCCTCTTTCTGCACCGTTGGATAGGAAGGAAGAAAATTGCTGTTACAGAGATCCCCCCTCCCTCACCAAGCGATCCATCATGCCCTTCCTTATAAGAAGTATTATCTTTCCTGCAACTTGGAAACGCGCCCTGCTGCAGACAGGCATTGAAAGTGGTGAGCTTTGAAAGTGCACATCAACTTTGCCTTGTCAGGGCAAAGATTTCACCGCATCATCCAGCTCGATGGCGCTAAAAAGTGGGCATTCTCCAGGACATTCAACATCTGCATCATCGGGATGAACAGGATGCATAGGGAAGAGCGCTCGAACAATCTTGTCAATTTTTTCCACTTTAGGGACACATGACCATCTTGCAGCTCCTAGTTTCCGGATGGCAAGCTTGTAACCCAGTCACCACGGCTCTCTCGATGTCCTCAACGAGGTTGTGCCAGCAGCAAGTCTTGCTTCCGTTAATCAACCTACGGAGAAGTATTATAGCCGACCTGTTTGTCAGTGTTCGGGAATGTGACTCGTCTCGCTTTCTTAAACGTTGAGCTTCGCGGCGGAGTCTGTGACATTCTCTCCGCTTTTCAGCAATTCCTGCCAACCACCAGTACACAGCACGCTTAATGTGTCGAGGCCGTCTCCTGGGCATAGAGCAGTCGCACGCATTCTTGATGAGCCTCATGGTGGAGTTCACCATGTTTTCAGCTGAGGCTCCTCCCGTTGCCGTCATAGTGTCACCGCTCATGAGAAATGCGGCGAACGCGTCCACATCTATTATAGAAGTATTCCAACCTACAGTTGAGGATTGGTTTGCTACGCGTTGAGTAGCACACTCGCCAATTTCGAAAGCAATGTACTGGTGTTCGCTCATCGAGTAGTCCTCCAGTACCCTCCATCTGTGTATCCTAGGCACTAATGACTCCGAAGCAAATGTCACATCCGGCATAGTTCCCTAGCAGCCTTCCCGTCGAAAAGTTTGTGTGTTCCCAATGTTCATGATGGCAAGTTGCCTCCTAGCTGCCATTTCTAGGATTCTTTTTTCTCTCGGGTCTGGCATTCCCCATTTTATCGCCTTGGCATTAAAGTCACCGCCAACAAGGATTCGGCCTTCCATGCTCGAGACAGCTTCCTCCAGTTCATCGAGCCTGCTCTGAAAACATGAAACTGACTCATTCGGCCTGAAATAGACGCTTATGAATGTCAAATTGGCGCATCCAATGAGCACAAAGCCATTTCCGCTGGAGCAAGTCCGAGCTGTGGTTAGAGCCCTATCACGTACCCAGATGGCGGCGGTGCCGGATAGATCACAATACCATCCAGCTTCCTCTTTGTTGTGGTGTTGCTCAGATATCAGCAACAAGTCAACTTTTCTCTCTCTTGCAACCTGGTCTAGTAAATCTTGTGCGGTTGAGCTACGGTGTAGGTTGATTTGCAGGACTTGGATCATGTCTTTGCTCTTTTCTTGCTTAGTGCCTCTTTGAACTCCTGGCACCCACCACTTCCTGAGAATTGAGCCAGATCTTCAGATTTCCGCCCCTTATCTTTGCACAAGATGCAACTGGGTTCGTTTGGGCAGTCTTTCGCCTTATGGCCGGAAGTGCCACACCTGTAGCACAGTGTGCTTCGATCTGCCCCTTGCAGTTCAAGGAGATGTGTCCGAAGTTAAGGCACTTGTAGCATCGAGTAAGGACTGCCATCCGACGTATCCTGCACACAACCCAATAATAAATAAAAGCGATATTTGCAATTGCTTCCATCTTCATAAAATCTTCACAAACTTTAAAGTAAATCTTCATAAATAAAAGCGGTTATTATTGCTAACGGTTTTCTCACGAAATGTTACTGGGTGGCGAAAAAATTCTGTCCTTTGTCATGAAAAGTTAACTCGAATAAATTCATCGGCAAAAAACGATCACCAAAAATGTTAACACCCACTTCAAAGTTTCTTAGAGCTAAATTGCAAGACTTAAGAGCTTTCATTTAAGGGTCAGCAGAAAACAGTACGAAAATTTGAAGAGGATTTGCAAAAGTCACCCCGTAGTGACTTTTGTACTTATTTATGTATTAGCTTTGTTGTCACCCATAAAGCAAAAGACGTTTGGAAATTTATATTTATTCATTCAGTTTTGGTTACTGAAGATAAAGTACCAAATTTATCAAAAGACGTTAGTTTCAACCATCTTTTAAACAAACGATGAAAATTTGTTGATCTTCAGCTGCATGAAATGGAATGCCAAGTTGTCGATTCAACGCGTGTACTGGTCTACAGCTACAGCGCCCCGTACAGATAATTAGGATCAGCAATCACACCGTGAAAATATGTCGTAATGCCGAGGAACGAAACGTGGAGGATATGGAAGGACCAACTGTTCTACCAATAGTATTTTTAGCGGAAGTAAAAAACAAGATTCGGTTAAAAATAAACCACCAGGAGTCAAAATGCGAACATTAACAATAAGGCTTCAAAGCTACAGCTTTAGCTTTTACATAGTTTTTTACAGCAGTAAGGAAGTGTCCAGGTAAACCGGGCCTGAAAGCCTTTAGAGATAGCAAGATCGAGATCGTTTCTATGTTCCGAGAAAAACATTCGAGACTGTATGAATTTCTACCGAAAGCTGAAAAACCTCGAATTTGCTGATGATAATGCCCGTGGTTAAGGGTGCATGCAAATAACCTTTTCACGGACGAGTCGTGGATTCAACTGCATCTATTACCTAATCGATAGAATAGGATAATAACAACTGGCAATCCAGCAGTTATTCGCGTGATACTATCTTTGAAATTTGAATTAAAATATTCGACCTAGCTGGCGGAGAAGAACACTGCCCGTGCAGGGTCGACTTTGTTTCAAAAACATAAATTACGTACAGGGATGCTTCAAGAAATGAAATAAAAGTCAATTTTAATACTTCATAATATTATTATTTAAAATCATGAAAAAATGAATGTGATCAGAAAAAAGAATAATAAAAAAACACAACGCAGGTTTAAAAGTAAGAAATTAGATGGCATGAAAATAAAAATCAAATTTTATTGCAAAATGTAAAAATTGTTTTTAACAAGGAAACATCTAACACCTATCCTGATCGTCTGCAGTTTACATGCATTTTTTTCTTTTCCTATCTACCGGTCTACAAAAAAGCTTTCTTCAAGCTTTTCTTCCTTTTCTTTTTTCAAACATTCCATTCTTTCCTTTTTTGCAAATATTTATAGTTTGGTCTCTTAACGATTTCTCGCGCACACTAAATTTGCTTTTATTATCAGAAAAAGTTTCTTCCCAAACATTTTCTCATGCAATCTAGAGGTGACCTCCCCCGTGCACGAGTCCGACTCCCTGATTTACTACTAAGTCCACGCCGCCATCAACACGTCCTGTTTCCGACAACAGTTCTTTTATCGTTTGATCAACGTCGATAGTTACCCTAAAGGAGATAACGCGACCATAAGGATAAAAACGCGTCAGCTACCGGTGGATTCGAACCCCGCATAAAGGCCCAAATACAATAGTGCGAGACTGCGGTGCGAGAGGGCGACCTAAGTTCTTATTTGAACCCGAAATAAAAAAATATATTACTGTATAGGTTTGCAAGCAGTACCGCTCCTCTGATTATACAGGATTTATTAATAAAACGGGTGAGTCAAGTTTTTACAAAATCTTTATTTTATTCGCTTTTCTATTGTATTTAACAACGCCGAGATATTGACTGACTGAATCGCATGAAAAAGGCCTTTTATAATCTAGTTCTAGTTGATCAGCACTTTTGTATTTTAATAATTAATTTCTGTCGACAATCTCAAGTGTGAATATTGATATGTTTACTTCGTCAGCCCGTTTGTATCTTAACAGTACCCTTTCTGGTTACAATAATAAATTCTTTTCAAGTAATCAAATTTCATTTGTTTGAAATAATCTTCTAATCTTTAGTTTTTTTTCTTTATTGGTTTGGCAAATTGTGCTGACTCCATGATTTTTGTTATTGTATTCGAGGTTGGTTCTAAGTTAACACGCGACGAGAGTCTCGCAGCAAATGTCAAGCAGTTTTCGTAACATGCATTTGTATAGGACAATGTACAATGATTGCGATGCGTCAATGATTGGCGAGAAATATTCGGAAAATCGAAAATTCCTCGCAACGATGTACGTGACGTTTGTCAAATGCAATATGGCGCTTAAATGAAATTTGGAATTCAAACGCCTTAATCACTTTTTAAGTACAAGGGTTATTCTGAATGAATTATTATTATGAAGACTTGCTTTCCGCCCTAAAGCAGCTTACGAGAACGAGTCCGATTGTACCGCTGTGCTCCTTCTGATAGGCTTCTCTAAAATTTATTTTCGCATCGTTCTGCAAAGCGCGCTGTCTATCATTGTTTGCATTAAGTTGCACCTCACCATTCTCAAAAGCATTTGATTGGTGGACGAGAGTGGAGGGAGAGCCATGCTGGATAGGGTGATACCCGAACATAAGTAAATAAGGCAAGAACTCCGACAGACTAAGCGCAGGCGATCTCAGTGAGCCACCTAGGGGATCTTACTATCACTGTCAAATGAATGTCTACCGTCGCGGCCGCCTTGGTGAGCAACAATGGCATATAAAGTATTTTTCAAAATTGAAGATGCCAAGGAACTAATCAGGAACCGCTTAATCGTTCAGAAGCAAATGGAAGTTGGACTTTTTGTGAAGCATCATCATGTCTGTTTAAGGGTCTTTGAAAAGGTGTCGAATCAGCTCCTGGACTTAAGTTCATGTTGGAAGGCATCATGATTTCCAGTGTTTTGGTTTTCTGAACTTGCTGAGATTGAGCAGAGACAGAGTCTTTCTCTCTTTTTCATAGGAAAATATGTTTTTACTTTTATGGATACTCATTCAATTTGTTTTCCCCAACAATTTAATATATCGTCAAAAGTTTGACAAGTCTCATGCATCGAAGAGAATTATTGTATTCTCTTGAATGTTGATTTTCAAGAATCAACAAATTAAGTACAAAATGTAAAAAATTTGGTCCGCAGTGTAAATTTTCATATTTCGACCAATTAGGTAAAGCTGGAAACATATTTTTGAAACCATCCGAATTGAACGCAATAATCTACCACTGGATTTCTTGTTCCAGAAGGATACATCCATCACTCGATCTATTCAACAAACCAACAAGGATATCATGCACGTCCAGTTGTGTGTACGTTATGAAAACGTCATGTTTGGCTGATAGGTATTGTATGGACGATGGTCATTAATCAAAGCGTCATTTGGTTGAAGTGAAATGTAATTAGGGAAAACACCCCCAAACAGATATGCCCTCTAGAATTTAACGAGCAACTTGCCACCAAGTAGATGGCAGCCAGGTCACTTGCAGATGTCGTCGGATGCTGTTAAATAGAATATCCGCGGTTAGTGCTAATGTGTTAGTGACAACAAATATTTCAGAGATTGTTTTAATGAAATCCTTGGTTAGTGCACAGTTTGAGCGGATAATGTTAGTTGGCAGAAGTTTTGAATTGTTCAACTCTTGAATGCTTGCTTTGTTTCGCACTCGAATTAGTCGTTGAAAGGCAAACAGGAAGTCGCTTTATATTTCCATATGGGGCAGTTATTATAGTAGTGGGGGAATCTAATATTCTATATACCACACGAGACACAATGGTGTCTTGTTAAATTCGGTTTTTATTTTTATTTTTTACCTGCTCATTTGAATGAAAGAATAAATCTACTTTATGACTCCATTGGGAGATATTTCAGGACATCTCATGATAAAATTTAAAATGTAAACTTTAACCAAAATTAAATTCTTCTTTTAGAAAGCATACAGAACAATCCTTGAGCATTTTTATCTGTTGATGAAATTTACGGTGACTTTGTTGAAATTAAATATACAAACATAAAAGACTTTCAACCCTTCTCGAAGGACAACGAGATTTGAATGAAGATGTATGTTTGTGTGGTAGCAATAATCCTACAGACGGTCATGAATATAAACATGATCCTATTGTGTTCAGATGGGGACTATTAACAGAACCATTGCAAGTTGTGTCCATTTCTGCAAGTGTTAGTGCAATCTGGTGATGTTGGAAGAATATCGAAAAAGTAACATTTAAAAAAGAGAGTAGAGAATGATTTGTCGACGGATTTTTAAGAAAACATTTGTGATATTGGAAGGTGAATGGTACATTTTGAGCAATTATTATCAATTATTCAACATAATACATTTAGCTTAAGAAATAGTTTCTTTTATGTTATCCCAAGCAAAATTCCTTCGGGTTTTGGTATTCTTTGATTTGTTTTTACCGGATATACACAATCTGATTCAAAATCCGAATAACATGCGAGCTATTTTTTGAATATTATTCACAAAAAAAAGGCAATTCTAACTTTGCTTATCCTAATTACGTTTCCACTGCAGTTAAGTCAAATAAAATACCAAAAATGAATTTCGGTTTCTCGTTGGGAATGACTTAGAGTTGATTTCGAGAGAACTCTTTGAGACTTTGACTAACACTCACTTATATCTTTATAGAACATTTCAAACTGTTAAAATAGCTGCAAAACAATCTACAATATTTAATTTAAATTAATGCTGAGGAGAATTTAAGGAAGATTGCCTTTCGTTTACTCTTAAATTTATGCTCCATCAAATATTGAACTTGAAAGTTGATTTGAATTATTAAAATTAAATTATAATATTCGACAATTTATATTCGAATATTCGACACGTAACTTGGGATGCTTTACTTTGCGTTTGGTACAAAATTTCTCTGTTTGAACTCATCGGTGCGGGGTGGAATTCATGTCGGCGTGACTCGATGTCTTCATATGTCTGTTTCCAACGTTTCCATATGTCCCTCACCGTATCATCAGTACTCATTTAGAGTTCCCGGATTGTAAATGTGTTTAGTACGGTGTCGTATAGAATAGGATGTGCGGAAGTTTTGCTAGTTATTTGCAAAAAAGGTGTTCATCGCGTGCATGGGGCACTTACGCAGAATGGATCCTGTAAAAAGTGTGGAGATTATTGTGAATTTAAGTGCGTGGTGAGTGATCAAATTTTGTGACTTGTTTAAGTTTCTCTCGTACTTCTGAGCCAAACGTCAAAGTGACCTAGAAAAGCGAATGCGTATCGGCTATCATAAGCACAGTATTTCCATTGAAGCTGCACCCAGGCCCTGTGGAAATACAGGAGTAGGTTCCGAAAACCACACTCTTCGGTTATGACATTTGTGCGATGGGCGTTTCATGGGCGGTGTTATTTAGGGCCTGATATTACTAGTCGCCTTCTAATTCCGTATCCTGTGCCGCATAAGTAAGCGATTAGTACCTTGATAGCTAAAAATAACATGAGCTTGTATCCGAGATTCGGTCTTAGCGAGGCCGTACGTTATGAAAAGTATTTTAGCCCTCCTTTTAATGGTAGTAGTAGCCTAATTGAGTTGCACGGGAGACATCAACTTTTTACTTTGACCACTTATCATTCACTTACTTTTTATAAGATACTCTTACAAAAGTATTCTACGCGGTTGACATATTTTTTCCCGAAAAACTTATCCTAACCCGACGATATTGCTGATTTTTATTTTTTATTTTTGGCCCATATGTCGAGTCGGCCTACTCATAGCTTGTATGGGTGCGAGTGAATATATCAAGAGCCAGTAATATTCATCGTTCACTACTTTGGGTGTCACGGACGAGCAGTGAATGAGTGAAGCAATTCCTTCATTCAGGTTTAAGAGTTTTTTCGGAGTTTTTTTTGAGTATAGATGGTAAATCAAGTATTGTAGTGTTACGTTTTTCGTCGTGTAAGCAACAGCAAACAAAAAAATAATAAGAAAAAAGTCTCAGTAAAATAAAAAGTGTCAGAAAAAAGTCTCAGAAAAAAAATCACAGAAAAAAAACGAAAAAAAAAATTCTTGGAAAGCTTTTGAGAAAAATTTTCAGTCAACATGATTCACTTGTTTGTTGTGAAGAATAAAAGAAGAAGAAGAATAAAATGTTGAGTAATTAGAAAGATCCAGAATTGTGAAGTTTCGTTAAATAGAGAATAATCCAGGAGTGTTAACAAGCTGAGGTGGAGATTCGTGTTGGAGCCAGCAGACGTGGTCAAAATCAGCGCAGCAGAATTTCATCGAAGTCCCGAAATCAAGCAGAGGTGGTCAGAATCATCGCAGCAGAACTCATACGCCTTAGAGAAGTCCCTAAACCAAGTTGAGGTGGAAATTCGTGTTGGAGGCAGCAGAGGTGGTCAGAATCAGCGCATCCTAATTAATTTAAATTGATAATTTTATTTTTACTTGCTTTTATTGATTTTTTATTACTATATTTCCATAAAAAGTTTTTTTTAATGAATCAATAAGAATTTTCCGTGGGTGTGTGTGACGTGGAAGGATCAGGGCTTTCATAATGTCCTATCACCTCCACGCTCGCGCGGTGAGCTAGTCGGTTGAAAGTTACTTCCTTCGTTCGCCATTATGAGGCCTTTGTAGTTTAAAAAAAAAGATTTCTTTGAACCTTGTTCTCTTTTTTCTCTGCAGATGCAACCTATCGGTTGCGACAATTAATTATATTAGTATTAATTTTTCTAGATTATATTCATTGAAAATACATCACAGTAGGCTATAAATTTGAAGGATCTATGACAATTTGGGTAAACCCATGTCTAATGTAAAAGTATAATGAAACAATTGGACACTGTCCTGAGGGTATTATTTGAAATAGGTTTAAGTCGAGAGAAAACAGGAGTTATCCAAATTTTTCCATGGGTCATTTAAGAACATAAGCTGTGACAACTGGTTTGCGTCTATATTCCTGGCTAAGCCATTGCTTCAAGAGCCATTACTACAGGGAGAACTATAGTTAGCACGATGCTCTTGAATAAAGGGAAAATGCAACAAGAACTCCATAGTTTGACGTGTAGGGTTGTCGAACCTTCCTTAGAATATATCGCTTACTTTAACGTCATATAAAGCCGAATCCGCATAGATCTGATGGTCAGAGTGAATAATGGCTAAATTTAGCTCTGGAGGATTAGATATTTGAGTCCCATTAACAAAGGGAGGGGTTGATCCACTCGATCAAATATAATCGTGCGTCATGAATTAGAACGACAATTAGATAGATCTTGACACGATTCTACGGGGTGAAATTCGGTGAAACTTTGACTTGTTGAAACTCGGAAAAAAGAGGAAAGGGAACTCAACTATAGGCGCATTTTTGGAACTATTGAGTACTAACTTAGCAAACCTATGGATTGAGAAAAGGCTTAAGTTCCTTAATTTGAGCCAAAGATTTCATGAAACTGTATAAGCTTTACTCGTCAATTTGCCTATCACAAGGAAAAGATGAATCTGTCATAAAGAAAGGGAAATGTGCGTCTTTTACCCCTGAGGAGTCACGAACTAAGAACTATGAATGAATACTCTGAGAAAGAAGAAGAAATAAGAAGGGCGACTCTGGCTGTTAGGAAAAATCGTAAGCAAAATATGTATTGAGAACACTAAGAATTGACATTTTCAGAAGGTATATTTCCTGTTTGTAGGCTGGACTCAACAACAATAGTATTTAAATGTTTCCTATGCTTGATTTTATGATTACAAAATACTTTGAAATATTTCTAGGCGAATAGCTTTGATTAACGAAAAAAATTCCATTTTCGAATGTGATTATTCTGAATGTAATTCGTTCACAGTATGTTAAATCAAAAAAAGGAATCAATCAGCTGTACAACTCTCGTACCTCAAAAACGTGTTTCACAAACTTACCCTACAAAATGACTGATCTTGTCTTCCAGCGATGCAGTATTTGCGGTGTTTTGTCACTATATCCTTTCGCACTTCGGCTCCGAAGAATGACAATACCTTCAGATCTGAGCACAGGTTACAATATGTACAAACGAAGTGTTACTTCCTGATCGAGCCTTTGTCATCTTCTGTAAAAAGGCGGAAAACTCGCACACGCTTTTTGGTTGCCAAAATCTGCAGAAATGATTGATTCTGATATGAAATTGTCCTTAAATAGTTATTGAAAAATACGCAATTTTCCTTTAAACCATAGAATTTATTTAATAAGTTTTTTAAACATATACCGATATTTCGGAAGACAGTTGCTTCCTTCCTCAGTGCTTACTTAGCTTACTAACTCAGTTAGCACTGAGGAAGGAAGCAACTGTCTTCCGAAATATCGGTATATGTTAAAAAAACTTATTAAATAAATTCTATGGTTTAAAGGAAAATTGCGTATTTTTCAATAACTATCGAAACCAACCATAGCAAAGCAGTCCAAACAACTTAATATTTGTCTTTAAATGTTTATTTTGTTTATATTTTATAATCAAACAACTGGGTTTATTTTTTCCTTGGGAAGGTACTACCCTTTAGTTTAAATTCCTCGTAATAATTGCCCCTAAAATTAAAGTGATGTTCCATTATAGCTGTTGCTTCTGCAATTTTTTATAAAATATACAATAACAAATATATGATATACAGCCTGAATTGTAAAAGCCATACAAATAGTCAAATACATCGTTTCAGTCAACCTTTGTTACTCTCTTCGAAAATTTAATATATCCAGCATAAAGCTCATAATGTTTTAAATTATTAGGACCTAAAATTAAACTACAAACGTTATTATATAAACTGAACAGTTACCTCAATAGCAAAATAATGAAATTTCTACCGCACATCTAAAATCGTTAAAAAAAGATTTCCAGGTATCGCGTCCAGTGGAATACTTAGAATTTAAGAACTACATTGTCGTGGCGACTAGAAAGTTGTTTACAGTTATTTGTCATTACATTAAATTTTGCCGCGAATCGTGTCGAGACCAATAAGTACTGTACAGTATATTATAAAACGTTATGTATATGAATTGAGAGTGACAAATAAACCTATAAGAGCCCATAACAAAATTTTTGATTCTCGCGATGAACGATGGATTGTTAGAAAAATTAAGCAAAATCCTTTTTTAAGTGTTCCAAAGCTAACTGCAGAAGTGTCGAAAGTCCTGTGAAAAAGAAATCTAAACGGTCGTATTGCAAGAAATAAACTTTCGTTAACAAAAAGAATAGAGCGAAGCGATTGGATTTTGCCAAAGAGTATTTGAAACATGGTTTTGAATACTTGAAACGTTATTTATACTGACGAAAGCAAGTTTAACCTGTTGACGTCCGATGGTAAGGTAACAATATGGCGTGAGCGTGAGCTAACCGTGAAACATGGTGGTGGATCGGTAATGGTTTGGGGATGTGTCTCTGCATCTGGCATTGGAGCCTTAGAATTTATCGATACGAATATGGACAAATGGGTCTACCTGGACATTTAAAGCTACTGCAGAGAAATTGGGAATATTGGAGCACTTCAAAATTTATGCGGATAATGATTGAAAACATACGGCCCATATTATCAAGTAATGGCTCCTGTATAATTGCCCAAAAGTTATCCAACAGCACATCCCGCACAGTCTTTAGATTTGAACATGATCGAACATGTTTGGAATTTATTGGACCAAAAAATTCGAACGCATTCAATTACAAATAAAAATGAACTGAAAAATACATTGCATTAAGAATGGAGTAAAATTGACCTGAAGTACCTGGAGGTCTTTGTCAAATCCATGCAATGCAGGCTGGAAGCAGTAATTGAATAGCGAGGATACCCCACAAAATATTAATTTATGTCAAAAACACTAAAATTTTTCGTATATATTTTTGTTTACGATTTGTGTTGTGAGGTAGTATTTTGTTTCTCAAAGGATTTCATTAATTTTTTCATGAATTTTTTCATAAAATTAAAATGAAAAGGATTAATTGTATTGATTTTTACTACATCATTTGCGTATAAGTAATTTATGATACAATATTACATTTCCTCCATGAATAACACGCGCTTAATTAATTTTTTAGATGTTTTACGATTTTGGCCGTGACTCACCGTGTATAATATTTTCTTCCATTCTCTTAAAGATTTTTTTTAAAGAAATTCAAGTAGACACTTCATGTCTTACGCACTCCCGTATTTTCCCGAATCGTCTGAAGTGTATTTGTATGATTAGAAAAAAGGAGCATTCGTTCTTATTGAAGACCCACCTAACGTATGGATTATCCTGTTTGTCATAGTAACACCCTGTCCGAAAGCTATTTAGCCGACAAATTAAATTTCTTCTGGCGATATTTGAATGGACATATGGAAATTCTTTTGAAATAAGAAAATTTATTACATTCTTTCATGAAAATTAAATTCTCATAGGCAAATGTGAACAAGTGAACATGTATGTCATAGAACAGAATGTACATCAAATGTTTGCCGGAAGAAGGATTTGGCTTTAAGTTTTTGCTTGATAGCATCTGTTCAGTCCAAAGCAAAATTACATTTTCCAAACGTATTTAAAGATTCCAACACTCAAAGTCAGTTTTTGATTGTATTTGTTGCTAGGATGAAGTTGGAGTATAAGAAAGGATTAGGTCGAGAGTGCTTATAAGTAATACGCAACCGTTAATTATGTTTGTTTGTAGCTTCGAAGGTGTATCCCATAAGATTCAGTGATTTTCAATGAAGTTGTTATAATTCAATGCTGGAGCAAATACTCACGTCCATAAATGGGAGAACCTTCCACGGCAAACAAACTTCATTTCGTTCATGCACAATCTGCATTGATTGCATTCACCTTAACATAATACTTTTGTTAACATAAAGAAAAATTACTTTTTGATGTTGTTATATTTTTGCCATTCGAACTCCATTGCGAAACTCGAAAATATGAATGGTCTGGAACAATAGTAAAAAATCAACATTACAAGGAAATTTTTCTCTTCATCTTCAGCATGGATATCTCTTTTTAGACTTAGCAACAGTTTCAAATCATGCTTGACTTTGGCATTTAAATGACATTATCGTCGCACAATCACAAATTCGAAAAAACTGTCAGCTGACTTTACAATACGAGTGGACTGAAGCAGAATGGTGAGTTGATACCACTGCAGCTTAGCCCGTGTCTAGACCAAGTTGTGAGGAATATTCTCAATACAAGAGTTGCTGCTGTAGAAGTCTAACCAAATTGTAGCCTGTCCAGATATGAATACCCGTATCGCAAAATTGTTGTAGAACGTAGAGAGGATCAATTGAGAAAAAGGTACAGGCACAAGCTGAATGAGCTGTTTCGACTGGAAGAGGTCACGTCCAACCAACTTAAGACTAGCGAGAACCTGAAGAGAGAGTTGGAGCTAAGGCAGTAGTCTTAGCTACCGAAGCCCGATGGTAAAAGCTTAAAATCACGTATCAACCTTAATTGATTAGGAAATTGATGAGGATCTCTATTGGATGGATCGAAGTTGTTGGAGACATTATCTACCGATAGCAAGGATTCAAGAGGCGCAGTAGCATAAGGACGTGGATAACGACCTCCTGCAGTGTTTGAGTATAAAACAGCTGCCAGATTAGATTTTGTGCATTGTTCGAATGCAATATCTTTGATTCGCTCACAAAAACGAGGTTTCATTTCGTGCCAATTTACATATTCAATACCTTTTTAAAGTTCCTCCCTTATAGCGTTGATAGATCTGAAAACAGAAAAACAACTTTTTTATCATTTCATTTGATATGGTTGTTGGATGCATTTTTTTGAGCATATATTGATGTAATGTTTTCGTAAACTGCATGGAGACAAGTCCAGATACCATCGGTATCGGTTTGTATAATATATTAAACAAACAACAATACAAGCGAAATAATCCCGAACGTAATTTTGCGAAAATAAAATTATTTAAACCATGTATAGGGAACAACCAATCCAAAGACTATTAATTTCCACGACTCCTATCAACCAAAAACAAAGAAAATAACACAAAATTCCTACTTAAAAACTAAGCGTAAATGAGATCCTTACCAACAAAGACATATCAATATTATGAACCTCGCTTATGAACTGGAATAAAGTATTCACGGAAAAGAGACCCCATTTTGCAGCTATACGGATAACATAACAATAAACGTTCTTGTACCTCCTTCTTCTAACAAGGAGATATCAATTGGTATTAGAACATTTTATATCACTTACACAATTACGTACACGTTCCAACAATAGACATTCTGTCACTAAGTGTGAAATTTGCAGTCTCCTCCGTCAAGTCAAGAAAAATGCGGATGAAAGCATAATCCATCAGGCATCTGCAAAAAATTATTAGGTGTTTAATAATTAATTATTATTAAGTTCTCGCTGATTTTTTTATGAAATTGCCACTTTATTGCGAAAAAATGGTAAAAAATGAATCATTCAAAATATTGCCCATCGCTAGCGGCAACTTTTCCCCATCTTTCTGGTAGAGCTCGAATACCGTCACGGAAGAAGTGTTCATATTTTGGGGCTATCCACGAATCAAGCCATTTTGAGATGTCTTCATATGAGTAGAAATGCTGATTAGTCAGACCGTGTGCCATCAAACGGAATAAGTGATAATCGGACGGCGCAATATCTGGGAAATATGGCGGGTGGGGTAGGACTTCCTATTTGAGCGTTTCTAAATAGGTTTTAACATGTTTGGCAACATGAAGCCGAGCGTTGTTATGCTGTAGAATGACTTTTCGTGCCTTTGCTCGTTTTGTGGCCGCTTTTCGCGCAGTGCTCGGTTCATTCGCATCAATTGGGTTCGATACAGTTCCCCAGTGATGGTTTTGTTTGGTTTCAATAGCTCATAATAAATAACACCGCCCTGGTCCCACCAAATACACAGCAAAACTTTCACAGTGTGAATATTCGACCGAGCCGTCGACGTAGGAGCATGACTGGGCAGTCCCCATGGTTTTCTTCTCTTTGGGTCGCTATAATGAATCCCTTTTTCCATTGTCCGTAACGATGCGATGAAGACACCACTTCCTATTTTGCCGCTGGTGCAGTTGTTCACACACGAAAAAAGCACGCTCAACGTCTCTTTGCTTCAATTCATAAGGAACCCAAGTTCCTTGTTTCTGAATTATTCCCAACGCATGCAAGCGTTTGGAAATTGCTTGGTGGGTAACTCGTACTACTGAAGCAAGCTTCTGTCACGTTTGGCACTTGGTTCGAAGGTTTTTGGTCTTCCTTCACGCGAACGGTCTTCAACACGAAAATCACCGTCTTTGAAGCGACGGAACCACGGAATCACAACAGTATCTCCATAAACTTTTTGCAACTCTCGATGAGCTTCAGCCGCCGTTTTCTTTGAATGAAAGAAAAAAGTATCACTTTCCGCAAATGACGATTATTTGGCACAAAATTCGACATATTTACACAACCTAAAGTATATGATACAAAAACAAAATCACTTATGTGTCGAAGCGTTTTGTTTACCATATGTCTAAGCTTGGTCCATGACGAATTTGTTATGTCACAATCAACCAGCACTTATGGAAACTTAGTTGGCATAACCATTGACATCCAGAATACTTCCGAAGACATATTGAATAAACAAGAACCCAGAAGAGAACTCGATTAGATTGGTGACATTTATAGGGAGAAAATAACACCAAAAGGTTACGCGCGTTTTGAAACTATTATTGGTGATAAACGTGGTACTGAGAAAAAATGTACACACACAAAATGTAATAGAATGGGTCAAATGCTGTTAGATCGGATTTTTTTTTGAAGTTGTGTCGTTGTTTAATTTTTGCGCATAACTTAACGTAGTGGATGTATAAAGTTGAAGTGTTTAACGTAGACGCCAGCCATTAAAGCCTAATTCCACGGTCTTCACAGACGGGATTGAAGCAATATGTCTCTGTATGATGGCATCCATATGTTCTCTGTTTACTTCTTGTCAGATTTAGTCCTCAGTCAGCTCTTTCACCATCAGTTCTTTTTAGAATCGAATCACCATACATCGGTGCAGCTTTCTTCCATTTTCCTTCGGTAGGCCCCTAGTTCTCAGCGTTTTAGAACCCTCATTAGCAACTTAATCGGTACTCATTTCTGTCCATTCTTTCTGCTGCAATTTTGTTATCTTCTTTCTTCAAGTCTTCATTTCTCCATTTTTGAATTCTTCGATTCATCAATATTGCAAGGTTTCATACAAGGAACAACGGTACTTCACTTCGCCTGTCATCAGTTCAACGTGTTCACATTCCAAAAAAGATCAAGTGACCACGAGACTGCACAACGTTGCAACTCGGCTTCAAGTCCAGCTTTTGGTTACCCTACTTGGCTTCATTTTGACCTCAATGGCAACAACAAACTCATTTCATTCCTTTCCTAGTTGGGATTGTCACGTCGCGCAGGGTTGGGACTGTCATTATGGTGACGCAAACTAATCTTGCACGAGGCGTGATTGAAGTAGATGTAATAGTATTTACCATCAAGTTGAAAAGCAACATACTGCCAATGGAGCAACGATGAAAATATTGCAACTAAGCGAAATTATTCTTCACTGGTGAAGTAATCAACTCAGAAGAAGTTATGGGTCCAAAAAAAAAAATAAGATAAGATTAAACAAATAAGGTTAAAATTTTAAATCCGGACTGAAGGCCGAAATACAATACTGCGTGACGGCGACGCGTGATCGCGATGCGATTTTCGTTCGCGATTGTCGTCACGCAACGCATTTATTTACAATGCACGCGATGCGAGGAACAATAATGTTCATATGACAAATGTCAAATAGGTGACGTGTCAAATGAATTTGTTTTTGATTTTTTAAAAGTTTTGAATTTGGATTTTTCCTTCGTCTAGCAAATAATAGCCCCTACAAGGATTCCCGAAATTTTCATTCAAAATTCATTCAGAATAACCCTTGTACTTATAAACTAATTAAAGCGTTTGAATTTCAAATTTCATCTAAGCGCCATATTGCATTTGACAAACGTCACGCACATCGTTGCGAGGAATTTTCGTTTTTCCGAATTTTTCCCGCCTCGCATCGACGCATCGCAACCATTGTACGATGTCGCATACAAATGCATGTTACGAAAAGTGCTTGACATTTGCTGCGAAGCTCTCGTCGCGCTCACGTATCGCAGTCTCGCACTATTGTATTTCAGCCTTGACTCATGTACATAAATCTCGCGCAACTTGAATATGGAAATTTCATATCAAGATTATTGCAACCTAATTTGACATTTGAGCACTATACGACCACTAGTGTCAGCTTGGCAGTCATTTGTAATCGTCGCGGAAAATATTTCTTGCAATTCTTATTGTGGGTGTATAAAGTTAATAATTCTACTTAAAATTTCCATTCTAACCAAACTTTGAACGAAATGTGATAAGTGGAAATGATGTTAAAGTATTTGCTGAATACGTAAATATGACATTTTCCCTCGTAAAGCGTCCCTACAACCCTGTTTACATCGAAAAAGTGAAGAAAAAAGAGGCAACAGAACCTTTAACCATCTATTAAGGACAAACATAATCTTAGAAATTCTCCAACAAAACAAAGTTGTTGCGGATTCTAGGTAAATAAAGGCATGATTACTAGATGACGGACAGATGATAAGAACATATTTGAAATTTGTGCCTTTTGACAGTGAAAAATTTAAAGCACTGGTAACCTGTATTATATATATGAAGATGAGGTAAATGCAGCAAAAAATTACGGCAAAATCTCTTCGTAAATAGAATGGTAGAAAGTTCCTTGAATGCAGGATATGCAAGATTCCCAAAGTAAACGAGTTCCCGAAAGAGACGTTACCATCGAGCAAGGATCAATGTTAGATATACTCCTCCTTAAAACTTATATACCTAGTAATATATATCGCAGACAAAAAGCGAATAACCTCAACTGAAATAATATGGTGGTATTGAACGACCTCAATTTAAAACAAAAACGTCATGCAAAGGCACAACAGGAAGGAAGAACACTTATTTATATTTATGAAACTATCGTCATCGTTGTACGCACTCTCGTAGTGACCTTATTGTCTTGTAGGCAAGTCTTGTCTTATAGTCTTGTAGGCAAGCACGCATCCGTATCAACTGTGAATCGCAGCACTTGACAGTTGTTGAATCTCCGAACAAATCGGCGAAAGTAGCCGAATAAGCACCTTCCATGAAATAGTCCAGAGGATATGGGCGCGACTGTGTGCTCTGAGCAAATAAGTTCTTTCTTGAAGCTTTAGTGGTGTGAAAGAGGTTTCTAGTTATGGTATGAGGCATATCCTGATGATCGCGGTGACCATTTGAACGTTAGAGATAGTTCAGGAAACCTTTCAGTTTTGGTAGAAGATTAGGTGCTAATGTTGTAATTCTGGGGGAACTGTGTCAAGCATGACAATTCATACAAAATGAAAAATCTAGAGTTGCATGTTCGGAACCAACTTGAATACCCTCTTCCACCTTTCTTTCTAATATAGTTTGTTTCTGCGTGGTAGTGTGTTACAAATTACCACACGGAACCGGTTCTTTGTCGTGTTTAACTAGATGCATCCTCTCTGCTGTTTTTGCCATGTAAAAAGGTGCCAATATGTCTCAAACTCAGGGGAACATAGAATCTTTATGAGGTTTCCCAAAAATTACACATAGAAGTGACTTTCGTACAATTTTTACAACTTTTTAACTTCGGAATAACCTCAAAGGAATAAGGTTATACTTTTCTGAATTCTATAGCTTCATTTCGTTAAGACTCCTTTATATCAAACTTATGTTCCAAATAAACCTACGAAAAAAAACATCTTCTCCTTAGCCAAATGGTAAGTTGATGAAACTGATAATACCAGGATCTCGAAATCTATTTTCAGAATCATTACTTTATATAACACGGGTATCGAAATAATACTTAACAACAAATTGAATGTTAACGGAATTTTTTGTTAAATTTGAACATCAATTTTTCATTTTTTTCCACTCCCTTTTGCGTGAATTCTTAAGACACATGAAAGTAAAAAGTTTAGAGGCACACAAAAAAAGCTAAATAACTGAAATACATATTCAAAAAGGAGCCAATCTTAAGTTTTACATCCCGAAGAGTTTCCAATGAAAAATCAATACGATGGTAGGAATTTTTTCAAGTGAAAATTATTTAAAAGATTTCTTGAACTGTTTCAGAATGAATGGAAAAAAGTCAACATGAAGCATCTTGCAACTCATAGCTTTTACGGGAGGACTCTTATATCTGATATTTACATAGAAAATAAATACTCTGCTATCAAGGACGATTGTACATGGAGGTGGAGTTCACCGAAAAAGCTTTAGTATGTACAGACTCAAGTCGATTCGGAAATTTGTTATGCGCAAAATAGAAAGCTTCATGCAGATATGGAGGCGTTGCCTATAAAAAGCTCCTCCCTAGTTATAAGATATCTTTATATATTCATTTACAGGAAATCTTAAGAGATAATGTATGTATTAAAAAGATGTAAAATTAGATGGTGATATAAAAATTGTTTCAAGTTTCACAATTTCGGGCAAAACAGTTTCTATTTCTTGGTATGCATTGCATGGCAACCTCTTTAAATTTAACAACAAAGAAAACTATAAGGACTAATATTAGTTAAATTTTATTTACAAACAAAACTCCTTTGTGTCCTATCGAAAACTAAAGCGATTCGTTTGATGAGTATATAATATAAGTTGAAATAAATTGTTTTTGTCCAAAAAAACCGGGAATAATTATAGTATTTGAGCTGTATTTATTGATCTTTGTGGCATTTACTCGGTTATAAAAAAATTTGCTTTTGATGTATTCAACTTTTAAAATCGTAGTTCCAAAGTCCAAATCCTTATCAAAATTGCAATTTTGTATTCTCAACTTGAAAAAAAATAATGAAAAAAAATTTATAACATTCTTATGTTTGGTTTCTCATCTTTTTTTTTGTTGGGTTTTCTGCTTGTTAGGTCATTAAATATATTTAGGGAGCTGAATCTGACCTAGGCAAACAGGAAAGGATTCTTATGTTATGCGGTTCCAAAGGGAGTTAGACTGCACATAGTTGGATTGATGAAATTCACTGAAACTCCAGAGTATATTTACACGTAGGACAAGGAATCATTGTTTTGTACCAAGATCTTAATGCGGTCAGAATGGTTTTTAACCAGATTTATTTAAATATTGAAGCTAACATATTTGCGTCTGTAAATGTGTACTGTTACGTGATTCATAAAAAGTTGCGTGCTACTGATATGGGTGAACGCGAACAAACAAATCGTACAAGGTACAAGGCTAGTGATACCTTCTTGCCTCAGCGACCGAAGACGGTGTATGAGCTTGCTGAAAGGCCTTTCTTCATAAAATGGTTGATGGTATTGAAATAGAGATTGTCTTGAACTATCTGAGGCGTCTTTATGGGTAGGCTTCGTTCAAAGGAATATATGACGGCTTATTTCTTATTTGTACTTATTGGTAAATGATGGGCTTTCTACTTTCTCTGGGGGCATGGAGTTTTGTCAAAGAACAATAGTCTTATATTATTTCTCTCACATGAAGAGAGCGTCTATAGCTCAGGAGGTCTAGTCCTAGTGACCTTAGAGAATCTCTTCCTTTCCTGCTAAACGGGGTTATATGTTTTATGATTAACGAAAAATCAATATGTTTAAATTTTGCTTAATTTGATAGTAAATGTTTTCGAGAATATTATTATAAAAGTTTTTAAAAATGTCCAAGCATTGTTATTATGACTATGCTCGTTTGAAGAAGCGCGCTCCATGCGTATACTCGTAGACACATTGGACTCTGTAAGACTCCGCCCTCCTATATAGTATTTAACTCTGTATAAACAAGCATATGTTCGAGTGATACATGAAAACAAGTGTTTTATGCTGTAATATTGAATTTTAAAACAAAATACCCTTCTAATATACTTTCCTAGCCGACATTTTGAACATTAAAAGCGCTTTCAAGTTCGTAGCGAAATCATCTGCAGCATCTGAAATTCGAAATATTCTTGAATAAAAATGGATCAAACATGTTCTAGAAAGAAGCCAGCAAATCGCATCTTTACCAAAAAAGCGGATGTTTGCTGGAATCAAACATCCTGAATCAAACATTCATCAAACATCATAAAGTTGTCACCGATTCAGTAACGAAAAACTCTTGTATGTCAAAAATAGTAAATATTTCACGCGTTTCGGGTGAAGGGTCGTTTTAAAATGTTGTGAAAATGGTAAAATGGATAAAATGTTGCTCGGTATTTAACCGTACGGGAAAGGGTTTAGTGTGAAAAACTTAGAGTGTGTTTTACATGCAAAAAAGGGTTATGCAATCGCACAGCGGAAGCTAAGAAAGCTCTGAGCCAAAAGAAAGAAGAACAAAAAAATCGAAGAAAAAAGATCAGTTGATAAAGGAAACGTCATTTAAAACAAAACAAGTTCATATTCTAAAAACCGCCATTTATAGGAATAAGTTGATGAAATAGTTGTCAACTCATCATATCTTAGCCAACAAACCAATTCAGTAAAAGGTTTGTGTGATGCAATCGAGATAATACATTATTATAAGTCGTCGGCGGACGACTAACTGCAGCGTAACAAACGCCCTACAAGCGTAGATTTTTGATTCAAGTATCGACAAAGTGAAGCTGAAAATTCTTGGAAAGTTTAAGGCATTCCCCTGCCAACGTTGCAAAATTCCATGAAATCTTGAAACACATAGATAAAGATTGCTGAGTATGTACCTGATTCTTCTACTTTGGCACCAAAAAAAAGTTTGCTGATTTTGCTTAACATTTTGCTCAAAATTCATTTTTTTTTCGAAAACGCAGTGAAAATTATTTCCTCGAAACTACTGAAACGATCTTTCTCAACCCGTTACCACTTACGAGGCACGTCTAGAAAGTAAGTGTACTGCTACACTCACAGTTGTAGGGAATACTTCTTCGACATGTTGGCAACACTGCCGCGTAGCCTCCCCTTCAAAACGAGACCAATCCGAGGTTAGTGTGTTGAAAACTCTTGACGCAGTAGCATCTCTCGCGAAAAATGTCGATCGTATCTCCCGCCAAGTGCGAAGTTCGCGCCGTCATTCGCTACCTCGTTGCGAAGGGAAAAGCTCCGTTTGAAATTTATAATGAGGTGAAAACTGTTTACGGTAATAAATCTATGAATCGTACGAGTGTGTACAAGTGGTTATGCGAGCTTAAAAATGGCCGTACTTCCGTGCATGACGATCAGAGGAGCGGAAGACCTTCAATTGTGACTGACGAACTTTTGGAAAAAATCGAGATTGCGGTCGGTGACGATCGCAGATTGACGTTAGATGAACTTTCTGCGATGTTTCCGCAAATCTCCAGATCCCTTATACACGAAAAAATAATAGAAACTCTCGGATATCGGAAATTATCTGCGAGGTGGGTCCCAAAACAGCTGATAGAACAGCACAAGTTGAATCGAGTGCAGAGCTCCAAAGAGTTTTTGGAACGCTACGAACTTGAAGGCGATGATTTTCTCTACTCTATTGTTACTGGAGACGAAACTTGGGTTGCCCACTACACGCCTGAAACTAAGAGGCAGTCTCAACAATGGCGTCACACCTTGTCACCCTCCGCCAAGAAATTCAAAACCACAATTTCAAGTTTTCAATGGACGAGGAGGTGAAGGGGGAGGTGGAAAAGTGGGCGAAAGAGCTGGCGGGTGACTTCTTCGAGGCAGGCATCAAAAAATTGATCCCGCGGCTCACCACTTGCATCGAGAGGGATGGTGACTACGTCAAAAAATAACTTACATATGTACAAGTGTAACCAAGTATGTTTTTGTTTAATTAAATTTTTTTTTAACCCTACATAAATTGAGTACACTTAATTTCTGGACGTGCCTCGTATTTTACACATGTGCAGTCATCAGGCATCAAAATATTTATTCACGAGCGTATCAAAATATTTTTTTTCCTATCTTTCCAACCATAAGAAACACAAAAAAACTGGAATTTAAAAAAGATTATTCCTAAGCGTCTGCCATTTTGTTATTATTATAGTTCGACAATTTTGATTCAGACTATGGCCACTGGTCTACTAAATAAAGATATTGCTTCAGCTAATTTCTCGCTTCAGGATCATTGTCACCGTTTTACATGAATTTTTTCAGACTTTTTCAAAAATTCAATCAAAACAAAATTAGATTTTGATAGTGTATTTATTAAAATCAAAAAGAATGACACTAATATCTCTTCCCGAGGCCTTGTGATAAATTAATTAAATAGAGAGGTCAGAGTTTTGAATGCATAAAGCATATAAACCTCTTAAAGGCATCCTAGCACCTTGAAAAGCTGATATGATGTGGTAATGTCACATATTTTATATTGTATATCATGTATTTTATACGATTTATCTTTTCTGTTTAAGTATTATATCTCTGAACCAATCCGTATCTGAACTTTTTATTGAAATTCTGCGTCTGGAAATGGTAGTTTGAGTACACTGAGAGGCATTTTGTGGGTTCAACGATAAAGACTACTGGAAAGCAGTGGCATCCTTTCCAGTATCCATCTTCCTTTCCATTATGGATTTGTAGTCTGTCTTAGTGTATCTTGAGATCCTCGACAAAAGCATGGTCAACTCCGACAATGAGCCCACGGGTTGCCTGAATCGGTACAGGACTGGTATCAACGGGTCCTTACGATAAACACTTTGACTTTCTTACTTTCCAGCATATATTTGATTAAAAATGCATTAAAATACTCTTCTCCGGCGGCAATACATGCATGCCAACGTTTGATCCAATTTTCCATACATTTCTATAGACCGCCAAACGAATGGCCTTAAGGCCTCTTCTCTTTTATGACCTCTATGGTTTCAAAATGGCAATGGCAGTTTGAATGTGGGAAATAGAAAAAAGTCACACGGGGCCATGTCTTGACGGTACGATCCTTGGCTGATGACATTGGTCGAATTTTTGGCCAAAAATTCCAAAACAACCAAGGCCATATGAGATGGCACATTGTTGTGGTGTAAAATCCATGAATTTTTCTTCCAAAAATCGAGCCTTTTTTGCGAATGAATTCACGCAAATGATGGCTAACGTCTAAATAGTATTTTTTATTGACCGTTTGGTTCTCTAGATCGTAATCGATACATAAAGATTTTCCATCACGATATGATTCGATTTTTTCTTCAGTAATACAAGGTGGGCCATTTAACGTGGAAGCATTTGTTTCTGAAAAAAATATATGAATGTACATATTATTCTTTTTTATTTCGATTATAATTTATTTTGGTTCAAGGAGATATGTTACAGCTATTTGTTGGAAATAATATCGCGTAAAAAGCCACCTTTGGCCTTGAGTACAAAATGTGCCCTTTTTTGTGGCGTTTTCCATCGTTTTGACCAATGTATCGGTCGATATGGCGGCGATTTCACGTCGTATGTTGTCTTTAAGTTGAGCTATGGTCCTTGGCTTATCAGCGTATACCTTGGATTTCAATAGCCCCATAAAAAAAAGTCAAAAAAGTCTGGTGGCGTCAAATCGGGTGATCTTGGGGCCAGTCAAAATCACCGTTTTTCGATATAACTCGTCCGAGGAACAATGGTCGTAAAAAATCGATTGTTAATTGACCTATATGGCATGTTGCACCGTCCTGTTGAAACCAATTTTTTATAAAAAATTTGTAACACAAAAACAAAAACTGGCAAAATTAATAAAGATCCAAAGACCCCCCTCGACCTTTGTCCAAACTGCAAAGAAGCATAAATTTTTTAGGGGAGTGGTCAACTTATCACAGACTAATTTCTCCCAAACGGAGATAAATCTCCTTAGTAAAGGCGCTAAATATAACCCCAACGTCAACCTGAAAAATGTAAAAGAAACACTTATATCTGAGGCTGAAGTAGCACTGTTTAACCAACCAGACTCCATTATAAAGAAAGAGAATATCACAAACATTATAAAAAATGTTCCTCAAAATCTCAACTCAAACCTATCCTCCGCCATAAAATTAATTTCACTAAAAATTAAAAACAAAAATTTAATAGTTACGAAAGCTAATAAAGGCAATTCCACTGTCATTATCGAAAAAGCTCAATATAACCGAAAAATCTTTGATTTTATAGAAAAAGAAAATGTTACCATCTTAAATAAGGACCCCACAAATAAAATTCAAACTGCTTTGAAAGGTATTTTCAAATCAACCAAGCACATTTTCCCCGAAAACCAGAAATTTCGACTGACAAATATGAACCGGATGGCCCCAAAACTTTATGGACTTGTAAAAGTACATAAAGAGAATTACTTCATTAGACCAGTTGTCTCATTTATTAACAGCCCCTTGAGACAAATAGCAATCGCTATTGATAAAGTCTTTAAAGAAACCGCTAACTTCAATGCATCCAACAGTATAAAAAACTCCACAGACCTGGTCAAAAAGTTGGCCAATCTTAATATTCCAAATAATTGCTCTCTTATCTTTTTTGATGTTACAAACATGTTTTCCAATATTCCATATAAAGATTCTCTTGATATAGCCAAGAACCTTTTAGCCTCCAAAAACATTGACCCGATTTTAGAAACGGAAATTAGAACTTTACTAGAATTCTGTCTTAGTGAAAACTATTTTCAGTTTGAAAACAATTTCTATAGACAGAAAAAAGGGCTAACTATGGGTTCCCCTCTGAGTCCGCTTATGGCAGACCTATTTATGGATAATATTGAGGCAGCTGTTTTACAATCTGAATTCTCAAATCATGTTATCTTCTGGTATAGATACGTTGATGACATCCTTATTGGCTTTACAGGAAACAATTATCAACTTTCCCAGCTCCTAAATTTCTGCAACAATATACATCCCTCCATCTCCTTCAAAGTTGAACAGGAAAATAATCGGAAAATTAATTTGCTGGATCTGACCATCACCAGGAATCTTTTTAATAGCCTAGAATTTAATATTTTTAGAAAGCCCACCTTCTCGGATGCAACTATTCTAGCCGATTCATGCCACCCTTGGTCCCACAAGATATCGGCTTATAGATCGATGGTTGACCGTGCTTTTTCCATACCTCTTTCTTAGGAATTTCTGAATACCGAAATTACAACCATGAAAGAAAAAGCAAATAATAACGGTTTTTCGAATCAGCTTATTGATCATCTGATTAATAAAAAACACAAGGATGAAACTTTTTATAAAATTTATCCGAAGATAGAAGAGACAATTCAGAGAAAATTTGCACTCCTTTCATATTTTGGTCCAATATCCGATAATATTTCTCGAATTTTAGCTAATGACAACATTCACATCGCCTTCAAGCCTAGTCAAAAAATGTCCACCCTTTTCTACAATGCCAAACAATCTACGAGCAAATTTAATAAATCCGGAGTCTATAAAATTACACGTGGAGAATGCAATTGTGGGTATATTGGCCAAACAGCATTTTAAATCCTACATTCACCAAAAATCCAATTCTAACGTAGCAAACCACTTCCTGGAAACCAACCATGAGCTCCCTTCAATTGAAAATTTACAGATCCTCCATAATTTATCTAAGTCCCATAAACTCAATATTTTAGAAGCACTGGAAATTCATAAACACCTTAGAAATAATGATTTTACTGTCCTTAATGACCAAACCAACATATTTAAATCTTCCCTCTTTGATGCATTAAACAGCAAAGTAATTGGTTTTTATATAAAAAATTCTTTTCTAGAAATGGATCAAAAAGTCAACGGAAGTTACATCGACCTCCATTCAAACCATTTTCACGAACAATGGGCATCACAAAATCGTTTATCATGGCTCGATAACGTTCGCCAATAACAGTTTTCGTTACTCCATCATCGTCTTCGAAAAAATAGGGACCAATGACCGCATCTGCACAAACACCACACCAAACTGTAACTTTTTGGTCGTATAGAGGCTGTTCCTCAATCAATTGAGGGTTTTCAGTGGCACAGAACCGACAATTTTGCTTATTAACGCTTCCATTTAACGTGAAATGTGCCTCGTCTGACATGATGACTTTTCGCCAAAAGTTGGCCTCGTTCTCGGCCATTTCGATGATCCGTTTGGCATAATCGACGCGACGCAGGTAATCACCTGGGTTCAGTTTATGTGCCATTTGAATTTTGTATGGAAAAATCTTCAAATCGACACGAATTATGCGTCGGAGAGTGGTCCGAGCGATGCCCAACTCCTGAGAACGACGACGAGACGATGTTGTCGGCGCCTCCTCAACATTGGCTCGTACGGTTTCAATATTTCCATTGGAACGTCTTGTTCGTTGTCTGCATGCATGACTGGCATTATTAACATTACCACGATTCACAAATTTTGCGTATAAACGTCTAATAGTGTTATCACCAGAAGCCCTTTTAACTTTATTTTTCGAACGAAACGCACGTTTGGTTTTCACAATTGAAAAATTATTTTGAATGTAAAACTGAACAATTTCAGTGCGTTCTTTTGGTGTGTACTGTTCCATGATAAAATTGTCTTGGAATGACGCTTCCAACGCGGTATGTCATTAGGTGATCTGACAATTCTGTCAAATGTTATTGGGTTACCCGATGCTTCCACTCTAAATGGCCCACCCTGTAGAACAAATATTCTTCTTCGTATAGACACCAATTGAACACTAATCGTAAGATATATGTCAAAATTTGACAGAACACTAATAAAAGTATTGCCAACATTGAGAAATTTTCTGATCGGCAAGCGCGGCAATTCAAAATTCAAATTCCCGTTCTTTTTTTATCATAAGGTATACATCAGTGTAGAGTTAGACGATCTGCGTAGCAGTTGTCTTGCCGACATGGCAAGACAACTGCTACGCAGTTGCTACGCTCCTTTTTGTCTTTCTATTTCATGTACACAGCTTCTGAGAACAGATTCGATTCTGCAGAAATTTAAGAGTTGCGAGATTATGATCTACATTTACTTCAGACCTGAAGCCCAGAAAGTCATAAAGGAGTATCCGTTAATGTGGAATTTGACTTGATCCTTACAAAACGTCCACGGGAGAATGACATGGAGATGGTGGTTTTTTTTCCAATGCTAAGCTTCTTAAAATGATTTTAAAATCTAAAAATGAGAGTGTAGGACACCTCAAAAGTGCAATAGATACTGCAACTAGCGGCGGAATCAAAATACTTAAAAAGAAAAACAGTTTCCGTTAAAAGGAGGCTCACTGCCAAACTGACAAATTGACTAAAAATCAGTTGTGCCATCTTATACGATCCTCATTTTGTAGAAGGAACGAAGGAGGCGATAAGGGCGAATTACGATTGCCTCAACTGACAAACGTTCATGGCACCAAAACTACCCAAGAGCAACAGACTGGCAAACACCCATAGCACAAAATCTACTAAGTAAGATACCATATCCATATTTATGGTATGAATGGTAGAGAGTCGGAGCTGCAAACGAATTTCGTTTCACAGCTCTTATATCTAGAACTGATGACGATATGTGCGTTGTCCGTCCCAGGAGTAACTCTATTGTATGAAGTAACGCAAGAGCAAAAATGTCCTCCTAGAGAGATTTATTGCCGAATCCACTCATGACTATAATGAGAGTATTATGTAATTCGTTTGGAAGTTTTTGGTTAAAAACTGCAGGCGGTTCCACAGTTGTTGTAGATTTTGCAGCTCATGTCGCCGCCTCTTGCTTCAATGAAGGCTGAGTTGCTTACCTGATCTTTATGGAAGTCTAATTGAAATCAACATGGACTCAAGATCTTATGGATGGCTGTAACCATTAGATGAAACACGAACGAGCATACCAAAGAAGTCGTAGGCAATACTTGCCGTAGGCAATACTTTTTCTCACTGGCATTGTAGATCATGTGTGAGGCAAACTAGACTACTCAAAGATGTATAAGATATAGAGAGGCCCTAACCAGCTTATGAAGGACGTGAGCGCCCATAAAATTTAACATATCTTTTTATCTGCTCATCAGCTGGTCAAATTTTCGGCTCAATTCGTGCCTGAAGAAGAGTGATATGCAACACCGAATCCGAAATACTATAGAGATTTCAATGCTTTCCGAGGGATTAGAAACACGGATATCTAGAAATGGTAAATATTCACAATGTACTCGCCAATATATAGAGTTATAAGGTATAGAAAATTTTTGGCCTTATTGATCCATAAAAGTATAAATATTTCATAACTCTAAGGGCCAATCAGAAAAGTATGATAACTTGAAAAATAAATGAAAAAACTTCCTTTTAATTTTGCGGTTTAAATTTTTGTTTATCGTAATCGATTTTCGACCGTTATCGTTCGGTCTTCTTCAGCGATTCTTCGCTGAAGAAGACCGAAAAATTTAAAACCCAAAATTAAAAGGAAGTTTTTTCATTTATTTTTCAGAAATATTTTGCGAAGATGAATTCAATCACGAACATATGATAACTTCTTTCATAAATCATTAAAAACAGCTGAACAATTTTTTACATTTAAATGCTTAAGTGAGTCACAAAAGTGTGAATAATGAAATAATGAATTGGATTGTCTTTTATTATAAGGCTTCTTTGATTAAAAAAAGAAATTTAATTTTCTTGACAAATCAAATACTGTTTCAAAGAATCAAAACTGATAATAATAAAAAAATATTTTTATTGTTATTGTTGTTGTTACCTGTCTCATTTATTATCTCCGTTATTCCTTTCGGAGCACTGATTTTAGGAGTCTTTGTACATTTCGAATAATGTGGCGATTTTTGTTCTAAGAACTTTTGACAGCATCCAGATCGACTTTCATTTTCTATACTGCGTCGTTTTGATAATAATAACCTTCCGGTTAGTTGTTGAACTCTTATCAACAATTCAGGCTTTTTCCCGAATAGACTGGAAGTGTTTCACAATTATTTATTTTAAATTTTTCGGTAGTTTTTTTTATCTTTGTGCCATTATTTGATATTTCAATTCATTCTTTTCTGAACAAAGGAAGATAGTTTTTTAACTTAATGTAAAAACTATTACGAGGAGTAATTAAACAAATACATCAATCAGTATAACGAGTGTCTGCTTTCCTGTCTGATCAAACTTGAAATGACACACGTGTATACTTGCTTTTGTGATGTGAATATGTGTAGTATTTTAAAACTGCAATCAACTGCGCACAGAGCTCACAATTAACGGTAATTTATTATTCTGACTAATTGCGCATACATGCAGGCAGTTGTCTAGATGCACAATCGTGGCAATATTTCCATAAACATCGTTATTGTCAGAAGTGCTATATTGAAACAATGGATCTATACTTACTTTGGTAACTCACAGTATGTTGGAGGATATATGTATTTCTGCCTTGCGATTGGAAATTCTTCTTCTATATCGTTTCTGACTATTTTACACATTTGTATCTTATTATCGCATATAATCTGCAAAAAAACATTTAACTTCATGAAACGCCAAAATAATATCAATATTTACATTTTCCATACTCTTCGAGCGTTTTCGGTGTATACTTTGTGTCCAAAAAATAAGGTGACATTGTATTTATTTTGAAAATTCTTTATTTATTCTTCCAAATCAATTTCATCCCCTTCAAAGTAATCCCCTTCCGATGCAATGCACTTATGCCAAATGATTTTCCAATCTTCGAAACACTGATTGTAGTCACTTTCCGGGATGGACTTCAGTTCTGTCGTCGCTGCGGCTTGAATCTTCTCTATCGTATCAAAACGGTATCCCCGGAGCGGTCTTTTGAGCTTGCTGAACAGCCAGAAGTCTCACGGCGCCAGATCAGATGAATACGGTGGTTGCGGAACGATATGCGTTGAGTTTTTGGCGAAATGATCACGAATTACGAGTGCAGTATGGGATGGTGCATTATCGTGGTTTTAAAAACCAAGAATTGTCTGTCCACAATTACGGCCTTTTTAGGCGGATAGCGTTACGAAAACGACGTATAACGTTCAAATAATATTCCTCGTTGACTGTTTGGCCCGGCGGAAGGAATCCATAGTGCACAACACTACGATAATCGAAGAAAACAGTCAACATGACCTTGATTGTTGAGCGACTTTGGCGCGATTTTTTTGGTTTCGGCTCCCCTTTGGCACGATATTCGCTCGATCGATCGGTTGTTTCGGGGTCGTAAGCATAGATCCAAGTCTCGTCTCTAGTGATAATGCGTTCCACCTTGTCCTGATAGTCAGAAAGCATCGTTTCACACACTTCAACGCGACGCCTTTTTTCCGAAAAATTCAATGTTTTCGGTACCAGTCGAGATTTGACGCGCTTGAGTCCCAAAACAACCTTTAAAATGGTATTGACCGAGACTTTCGATATGCCAACCTCATCAGCAAATTCTCTAATCGTTAATGGACGGTTTTTCAACACCAAATCTTTGATTTGTTGGACGTGAGCTTCGTCGGTTGAGGTTGATGATCGCCCAGGACGCTCTTCGTCTTCGGCACGTTCACGGTCGGCTTGGAACTCACTATACCACTTGTAAACATTTTTTTTAGTCATAGCCTCATTACCAACGGCTTCCTGTACCATCCTCAACGTATCCACAGCAGAAAATTGATTCCGCAAACAAAATTTAATACAAATTCTTTGCTCAACAAATTTCGACATCGCAAAAAACGAAAAACCCACTTTTAGGGGCTCAAAGATAAATTTGACAAAGATGTCACTGACAGCACTACCAACCTAAAAAAATAATAATAATAAATAATAATTTTTGGACACAGTAGTATATTGACAGTGAGCTAACTTTGCAGCTAGAAAAGCAAATAAATTGGTCCGAGAATCATACACTTTACTGAGTAAACTAAAATCAAAAATGCTTTTATTTGCCATTGCCAATTCTCCTGAAGTATCAGGAATGAATGATAATGTCTCATTAGTGACATTAACAACGGAATTATTAATTTGAACATATTTTATAAGCTTAGCGAAGACTATCGACTGAAGACAGCATTTTCCCTGGTTCATTCAGTAAATTGATCTTAAGTCGAGCGTTTGTCTAAGTTGTATGTAATGGGTGGGGTTTTATTTTTCGGGTAATGATGTTCGTGTGGAGTATATTCCCGTTGAGTCAATGTTTTAATCGTATAATCGCTGAAGAAGACCGAACGATAACGGTCGAAAATTGATTACGATAAATAAAACTTTAAAACGCAAATTAAAAGGAAGTTTTTTCAGTATAAGCTTGTTAATCATTCGGCACTTAGTTTAATGGAAATTTTACTGAATTTTATTGATTTAATGACGAAATAATGATTATCTTCTTAAATCTTATTATTTTCCAATTTTAAGGTTGAGGTTTTTATTTCAATTTTGGAACAGACAGCTGTTTCGAGGCCGATATGGTGGCTTCAGTAATATGTCTATTAAAGCAAAAGTGGGAGAATGATCTTTTTTAAACTTTAGACATAGACATCTTACATATTTGTAATTGCTTCCAATTTCATAAAATTGTTTTGCTAAAAATAAAGAAAAACCTTCCTTATAATTTTATGTTTTTTTATTTACCTTGCGGAATTGATTTTCGACCGTGATCGTTCGGTCTTTATCAGCGATTGATTTTCTTAACCTAGACACGCTGCTTATGTACTTATCTTATCTTAATAAAAATTAACTCCAAAGGGAAATCTCACTTAAGCTAAGTAATTAAGTAATTAAATTTTAATTAGGCAATCATCCTAAATAGCCTAGATTTGCAGTTGCCTGCATCACTGTTCATTAGGGTATTGCTTTCCCTAAATTTCGCTAGGCTTTCTAAGGCATCCAGTTCCCTCGTGTCTCTAGCTTCTCTAACTGGTGTTACGTCGTTGATGGTGATTTCGTGCCCTTTTGTGATGATGTGTTCCGCAACTGCTGACCTGAAAGTGCTCTGCTTTCCTTTCTTCTTTGCTGCTATTGCTTCGCTTAGATGCTCTCGGACTCTGGTGTTGATCAATCTCCTTGTTTGTCCGATGTAAACTTCCTGGCAGTTAGAGCATTCGATTCGGTATATACCCGATTTCTCATGCGGCTGTCGCTTGTCCTTTGTGGATCCAAGGATATTTTTGAGCTGGTTTTTACTGCTGGATTCGATGAGCTGTATTGATTTGTGTCGTTTGAGTTTCTTTTTTAAGTTTTTAGTAATATCTGCGTGGAATGTGACTGCCTTCCAATAGGTTGTTTCAGAGTCTGGGTTAACTAATGTTGATCTCTTTTTCCTTTGTCGAGTTCTTCTGATTTTCTCCGCAATCCTTTTTATTGTTGATGGTTGGAACCCATTTAACATTGCTGTTTGTAAAATGTACTGCATTTCTTTTTCCTTTGCTGCTGTGCTTAGTGGTAGATCGAGCATCCGGTTAATCATGGCTCGATAAGGTGATACTTTCAGTTGTTGGGTGTGGTTTGATGAGTTCGGAATCGTTCTCTGTGTGTGCGTTGTCTTTCTACAAACCTCAAAGTTCAAGTTGCCACTGATTCTTGATATTAGTGTGTCTAGGAATGCTAATTTTCCGTCCTTTTCTTCTTCGGTTGTGAAGCTGATAATCTTGTGTGCGTTATTCAAATCCATAAGAACTTCCGTTAGTTGATCCTTTTTGACGTAGGCAAAAATGTCGTCTACATATCTTATCCAGCAATTTGGTAATTGGCCCTTCATTTTGAGTCCCTCTTCCAATCGAGTCATAAATATTTCGCTGAAAAATGGTGACAGTGGATTTCCCATGGTGACTCCTCCTTTAGTTTTGTAGAACTTCCCTTTGAACACGAAACAATTTTCTGCCACTCCTCGATGTATCCTTGTGTTCCCATCACTGGTACACTGGGCTACACTTGGTAGTGTTGGATTCGTGACTCTCATTTCGATAATTCTCCGATTAGCGGCTCGCAGCTTTTTATCGTTTCAATTTCGATCGATTTCGTTGTTTAATTTTTGCGTAACCGCTTCCTCATATTTTTCTTTGTACATTATGGCAACTGTGTTCCCTTTGTCTGCCTTAATGAAATAAAATCTTCAGTACCAATGCTATGGTTTCCTCTGTACTTTGTGCTCCAGATATTGCATTTGCTATCTCTTCCTCGCTGATACTTTATGCGCTTCTGGCAACTTACTTATGGCTGCTTCCATGCTTTGGGATTCTCGTTGGTTTTATCGCATAGATTAAATAGCATTTCGTCTGAATTGAATCTCATCGTAAGCTTTGGTTGTGACTTCATTTAGTTTGCTGTAAAGTTGCTTAATACTAATTTTAATTATGTTCTTTTCTGCAATCTTCGTTTGATTCGCCGCATGCTTAAGGCCGCTGAGCAGCTTCACAGTGTGGCTTTTCTTTCTAAACAAGTTTTCAGAAAGTTGATGTCTTCCCTGATCCTCGCTAGCGTTTTCCTACATTTGACGAACTTAAAAAATAAAAATTGATGCCTGGTCCCTACTTCAATATTTGTAATTGCTTCCATCTTCATAAAATTGTAATGCTAAAAATAAAGAAAAACCTTTCTTTCAATTTTATGTTTTTTATTTACCTTGCGTAATCGATTTAGTACATAAGCAGCATGTCTAGGTTAGGAAAATCAATCGCTGATGAAGACCGCACGATCACGGTCGAAAATCGATTCCGCAAGGTTAATAATAAACATAAAATTAAGAGGAAGGTTTTTCTTTATTTTGAGCATTTATCTTACAATAAGTTACCTTTTATTATCCTAAAATATTTGTCTAATGTATTTATCGTATCAAATCGTAAAAACTCTATTTAAATCAACTAATTATGATTATTTATGGTGGCTAGCTTAAGTGTCTACCGTATTGTTTTTTGGATGTTTTTTAATTTTGATTCGGCTATCCTCGTGAGTTTGGTGTCTCAACTTCCTGTGCCTTTGTATAGCCCATTTTGCTCTATTGTTTTCAGGATAAAAATCGTTTCATATGCGTCCAATTTTTTATTAATCGTGGCTGTTTCAAACGTTCCATTGCATGTTATGCTGGCATTCTACTATATGTTTTGCGTCCATCGACTTATATACGTTGATTTCTTGACGTTTCTTTCTAGTTTCAGAAAGAAACGCCTTCTTATTTTTTCTTATAGATGCTGGTTTGTGTTGCTGCTTGTTGACGGCATTGATATGTGCCACAGTTTGAGGATTTGTCCAATTTTGTTTGCGTAACAGCTAGCCATTTATTCTCTAGCTGGATGATCCCTCTGTTCCATTTGAAGAAAGCTGCTAGTTTGTCAATTGCCAATTGCTTTTTGAAAAATAGAAAAAGGCAAATGGTCATGACATCAGGATAAAGAACATCAAGACCAAAGGCACAATAATACACATAATAACTCCTTGAACCATCCACAACAGCATAAGAACGCAGCTATCAGACATTTAATAACAAGACTGAAGTTGACAAAGCAAAGAATTAGACACGACAGCAAAAAACAATAGAGAAACGTAATAAACGAAGAGGACCCGCTGAACAAACAGGATATTCACAAATTAACCTGTGCGTGCCAACACAGCTACATCGGTCAATCAGACGGAAAATAAGGAGAAGGTTGCATGAGCACATGAGGGACTAAAACAAGAGGCCACGAAAACCAGACGCGACAACTGAATTCAATTTAGCAAACCACATGATTGACAGCAAATTTATACCAACCCGCGTCAAGGAAACAGTGAAGGTACTACATGTAGAGCATAAAGTACGACAGTTGAACGCACTAGAAAACTTGGAAATATACAAATAATATAAACGAAAAAACAAACACTCATTCGGGCGTAATCTTCGAGTCACTAAAACCGTTCTACAAAAATCAAGAGAAGCGCCATACGACAAGAACAGACGAAAAACCCGAGACGAAATCAGAAAGTCCCTTCAAGATAAGAAGATCACGGACTTTTTTCTGCATGATAGGACACCCACCTGCTTGCATAAACGACGGACCTATAAATAAGGATACTTGACATGGACAAAACCCTGAACGGAACATCACACCGATGGTGGCGCACAGCCGAAAAGCGTCTGTGGACTAATCAAAGGAAGTGCCGGGTAACAACAGAAAGTTCCGAATACAAAAAAGGGAAAAATGGTTGCAACACAAAGTGCTGAAAAGCTCTATTTTCGGTCGGTTACATTGGGTACACTTTCTTGTTTTATTATCCCTTATATGACTTCATCAGCTGACATTTATCCTGGTTTCTAAGGTTTCCTGGTTTCTAAGCAACCAAATAAAGTCAAAGAAATAATCTTCACATTTGGCTCGAAGGCTCCTTCGCAAGTAATGACAAAAAAGAAGTTTCATGTTAACGTCTTATTTTCTGAAGGATTCAAAAAGACTTTTTAATTATTTAATAGAGTCATCTTCTATGACTTTCTTACGGAAACAATAAATAATTAACAACAGCTTAATAGACATCTCAAATGGTTTCTACTTCTCCGTATCTTCATACAACAAACTTTGATTTCGAACGCAGTAATTCAATTAGGCCACAAAAGTTTGCTCAACACTTATGAAGGTGTAATATGTGGGATTCACCGTTCTGCTAAGAAAATTATCTCAACGACAAAATGACGAAGTGTGTTTGTTCCTGATACCTATTCAACACGTACTTAGGCTCACGTATCGTAGGTGTAATATTCACTTCTTGTCACAACTTGAACAACCTCGGAAACTTTATCTTAAGTGTTACGTACGCATATGTGTCGCGACGGGGTGAACATGTTGACATCCACTAAAAAGGTATGTCAGTCATAATTAGATAAACTTTCAGTTTCATTTACGTTCTTCTGATGGTGGAGGAAACAACAAGAATGCTTAAGAATATTGAGAATAGTCCTACGAGAATCGGTTGTATAAGCGTGTTACAATACATATCAAAATAATCAAATATTATTTGAAGCTCCTAGAGCTCCATTAATTGATAATGCTGTCGAAAAATTTCTTACAAGATGCACGGAAATAATCGGAAAAATCAGCATACTTTTCAGCACGTTTTGCCTTAATCAAACTCCTTATTTTAAGATAATGCGTTACATGTTTGTAAATGTTAAACACTTTCGTCCCTTTTTGGTATTACTGAAAATAGTAATCTCGACAAACCCGCCCCATAATTCAATGCATTGAAGCAACTATACTACAGGAAAACAGCCGCTCTAGAACTTCAGCAATAAACATCCTGTCGATATTTGACCATTGGACGTGGTCCATTGGCCACACCGGATATTCAAGCCGATTCCGAGCTATTAAATGGACATTTGAACTTGAAATTTATCGTCGTCTGATACAATTGTTAAATGGTTCCTGCTGAATTCATCCTGGGACGATGATTGCGATGATTGCGACAATGATAGCGCCTGTTCAGTGCATGTGAATCCTCTAGGTCAGCATTGTGCGGACGCCTATGGCTGGTGGTCAGATTTGGGGTGAGTTGATGTGTAAGGTGGGACCTGCTCTCACGTAGAGCGGATATGAATATTATCGTCAGGAAATATTTTGGTCTAATTTTTTTTGAATGGCTACAAGTGAATGATGGCGCATGAAGCAGAAATAGAAAATGTCCGAAAGGAAATCGCTACGAAAATTTGTCTGGTTAGAAAAAAATACACTTCCTTCCATATTTAGCCAGATCGCTTAAGGATGAATATTATTCATTTTCTACTTCAAAAAGCTACTACAATGGATTTGATAATAAAAATGAGCTCCCGTGTAATAAATTTAATTGACAGCCCAGCTGAACGCAATCTTTATGCAGTCTGTGGTGTTGGACTATAATTAAGCGTAAGCCTTTTGCCTCGCTGTCGAATACTGTTTGTGTTAAACCGGGGTATTAGCTTTCATATTTATGGCAAGTCATTCCGATCGAAATTACATTAAAGTGGAATTCATTTTGAATCGCTGGAACAATTTTGCTGGCGCTCTGAATGTATAGTAACCGATTTTTACTACGCTATGCAATCACTATTGAAGGCAATGGCGTCCTTGCCGAATCGCGTTTTCATTTGGGAATTAACAGAGAATTAAAACTTCTGAACATTACGTTCAGGAAATCTGTTACAGTATTCAGAATATTGAGTTTCACCTAGATTAGTACTTTAATTGAAGGTGCACATTTTTGACGACAAAAAGGTCTGCGACTGCAAGAAACCAGCAGTTTTTTTTTGTAACATATCACCGCGAAACGCGTAGCTGTCAACCAGAGTATGTTCGTTTCTTTTCAAATTTTTCAGGAAGAGACCACCACCAAGTAAAAAATCTTATGGAAAAAGACACAAACTAAGACTTTTCTTCATCATTAACTGTTCATCCACTACTTGTTGTCGGTCATGACGTCAATATGTTGTAAAAACCTTTTTTTCTTCAGGAATGTATTGAAGAACATTTCTAATTTCTCATTTTTTTAAGGCATTTGTTGAATAAACAGTCAAATAAACAACTGCTACAGTTTTTTCTATTTTTACATCGTTAAGCAATAAAGGTTGAGAAAATGTACAACACTTGCACAATTTATTGCTCGCAAATGGGTTAAGGATCAAGACACTAAACTTTATACTTTGAGATAACCCAAACAGCACATGCGTTCGAGTCTGTGCGCGCAAAAACAATCTACATTGTTTTCCGTAAACCTTTGAAGGTTCACAAGCCGCTCGTTCGCATTAATGTATATAAATGTGAAATATAAACATTTCATCGGTTGTTGCTGAGATGTTTCCCTTTTCTCGCATCCTTTTGTCAATCTGAAGTCCCTTGTTATTAACAATCTCAGCCCAAGTCGCTTCTTTTGCTCTCTTCGATTTTTGTTTAAAACCTCATGAAGTGTCTGAGACAAGGGGAGTCTGCTCAAGACTCTCGTTACGAGCGGATCGCGCATTACAGCGAAAAGGTAATGGGCGATCTGTTCGGAACAATATAGAGGTCCAGTGATCGTCACATAGTGTTTATCGTAAGATAAACACCGAGAAAGTTTCGTGATTTTCACAACGGACATAACATTTTTCCAACCAAAAGGCTCCTGTGGTAGTCACATGATTTTTTCTTTGGAAAACAGATAGAACGTTTTGTGATGGTCATGGGAGCATATTAAACGACTTTTTGTGATAATCATATGCGTTTCTTGCGAACAAACAGAAACTTTCATGACACATTTAAGAGCACATTTAGTAAATTTCTGTGATCGTCACATAGTGTTATCGTACGATGGACACAAAGAAAATTTCGTGACGGTCACAACGGACATTTCATCTAGATGTTGCGCAACAGCTCCCGTTGACGTCATATGATGTTTTCTTTGAAAACAAATGGAACTTTTCGTGACGGTCACAGAGAACCTCACTCCTAAGCGATTGACAGGAGATTACTTCAATGCTTAGCGAGTATCGCAACATTTCTGTGGGTTAAGTTAAGGACTTGACCCAACCAACTAACCAAAGACTCATTTACATTTATTTAATTTTTCAGAGCTTGAAGCAAGTGTGCTTGTCATCAAACAGCATTAATGTCATTCATCCCCGCAAAGTGTTTTTTTTTTTTAGTAGGGAAACTCCACATTCTGTTTCTTCTTGACTTTGAATACTCTTCAGCACTAGCCCTTTTATTTTAATGTATCCCTTCAATTCAGAATTCTTCATCTCATAGGTATCCGTAGGGAGCTGAGATCTTTAAACTTGATTTTTCCGTATTATTTCTTCTTCGAAATGTTGATTCTTCAACAGGGATAGTTTGTTTTTGTATAGCTTTGGATATTCTTGTTCATGCTTCTTCTGTTTGCTTCAATACTTTCAAATTCATTGATCAGATCCGTAAATGGTACTATTGTGGTCTAAAGATGCGATCAACTCTTCTCAATTTCATTTTTACGGCACATGTCCTGGATATGAGCCGTTTCGTCCCTAAACGAATTTCACAAACACATGTAACATGAGCAAAGGATCGATGTGCCTTTTCAATCATAAACATCTTTACTGTAGTGAAACAATTTGGCACCAAAATACACATGTTGCCTTTCACAACAAAACGATCCAATTGTTTTGCTGTGTCTGCTATCCTTTTTGTATACCATTTCTCGTCAGACGTCAACGAAGCACAGAAAGAAGACTTCGTACTTTGGATCAATGGCATGAAACAAAAAACTGATTCGAGGCAGGTGAAAGCAAAAAAAGGTAGCAAAATCTTTGGGAGCAACATCGAAAAAGAAACAGATCCAAGAAACATCTTGAGCCAGGAGCATGGTACAACCTCTCATGAGAACAGAATTTCCAGGAGTGTAACAAGAGATAAGCGAGTACATTATAAATAGAAAAATATATTGTATAGTTTTACTGCAAAAAAAACGTGAGTTGGCTTAAGGATTGCAGGAAATAATGGGCTACAATATCGCTTGCGAGTTGCTTCGGCTCTTTCTTAAAACATACTGAATACTGTCGTAGTTTACACTGGCCTCAAAAAGTATTATTTAATAAGCGTATATCTGTTCGGTATTTGAGAAACTGCTAATATTTATGATATGGATGAGGAAGATGACACACTTGAGAGTTACAAGTTCATCCAAAATTCACTTCGCAAGTGCGACAATGCCGTCAGGGTGACAAGCTGGCTTAAGAAAAGGCCACCACGACGAACACGCGGGAGATCCCGTTGCGGACAAGCGGTTTTGTGCTTGGAGAGGAGTGCGTGTTCGTGTAGGAGGAAGTGGATGGGAGTCAAGTGCCGTGAATCCTAATTCAGTTGTCGAGGCCTGGTAGAGTGAAAAAAAAAATAAAGTTTCGAACTAATAATTAATTATCGGTGCAGCGTTGCGCATATACCGGATTAATTGGATTCCGCATATACGGTGTGGCGGGATTTTCCAGATCGGATAGTGGGATATCCAGCAAGAGTTCATTTTTGGGATGACTGAAAAAACGCTCGGGGTTACACATCCAAATGGACAAACTACTCTCTAATTGTGTTAACGGGTGCAGCTTTCTATCATCGCTACTACAGCTGTTTTGACACCCATTGGCTGTCACTGCTGCTATTTAAGACTTTTCAACAATCCTCCAATTGTAAAGATGACCATATGAATCTCCTGCTGCTTGAACACATTTGATGCTGTTTTGGATACATGCCATGATTGCGTTCCAACTTATGTTTAGATCCAGTTCTCTACAAGGATACTGTTTCTAATTTGAGGAAAAAGTTTCGCGAATGGAATAGGTGGGCAGCTAGCGTTATATGTCTAATACGTACAGATGAGTCCAACTGTTTATTAAGTCAAAAGATCTTTTTATTCTATATTTATTTCGTCTGATTTAATTAGGTCTAAAGATTTTTTTTTTCATTTCGTTCCGCTTAGCAGATAATTTTATTAACACATATTATATTCATGTATTTTTTATAAATTTTATTTACCCATATACAAATATGTTTATATTTATGAATGTACCGTGAAAAGTATTTGAACGCACGCTTTTTATTGAAACGGATGATACACAGAACAATAATCGCGATCATTCAAGAAGAAAAACAAAGGAATGATGCCTGCGAAATAAAGGTGAAATACAAGACAAGAATGTCCTCTTGGTCAAATTGATTCCTTTTGATATCGCATTTTGTCCATTAAAGGAAAGTCTAGTAAATGCCTTGCTCGTAAATTCATTCGTACTCGTATATAAATTTCCAGACGTGAATGGGGTCATGCGTCATACCTCGCTATCTAAATGTTACTTTGTGTGTTTCTGTTCCGTTTAATAACAAAATCAATTGTAAAGTTGTGCCTGAGTTAATTCTTTGTTGTGCGCCTTAAACAGGGTCGGAACTAAGCGGTCGTCCTATAAGCGGTATTAATTCAAATGCAGTTACTAGGAGTAGATGTGACTAAGTATTGAAAATTATTTGGGTCTTAGTTCTCGTCAGCTTATGGATGAATTCGCAGTATCATTAGAATATGCCCAGTTCCATTTTCAATTCACTAGGAGAATTTTTTTTTCATATTAATCTTGTGCAGAAATTTATTGAAATTAATTTGAATTTATAAATGAATTCGAATTCTATTTAAATTAATTATTTAGTTCAGTATAATTATATTAAAGTGTGTTTGAATAGAGAAATGAATTGTTAATTGGAAATATATTCTTTCCTTCTATCGGACCTTCTTGATTTCAGGAAGAAAGTGATGGCGCCAAGGTAAGTGCAGGAGGATGTAGGGCCACACAAGTGTTTCGCCGGTTCGGGTTCCGCGGTGCCGTAGTTTAGGAATCCGGGTATTAATCGTGTTGTGTTCGCGTGATAATTTAGAATTCGCAGTAGTTGTAGTAAAGTCGTTTATTTTCGGGCACTACGGGATTTCGGTCAAAGGATGCGGATCATTGTTATTGTTTTTTTTTTGGAATTTGTTTGAGTAAGAGAAGGATAACGTAGAGTAAAGTAATTTTCGAAAATCAAGTTTTTCGGTGGGTGGTTCAATAATGGAACCAGATCGGAAGTTCACTCGGGTCGCAAACCTCGCCGCATTGAACTAGTTCGCCAGCAGCCACCAACTTAGTGAACTTCCGAGTGGCCGAGTCGTTGGCCATAAGGGTGCAACTCGTTGCCACGTCTCTAGGACTTCACGTCCGGATGTTCGTGCATGGCCGACCCGTCCTGCATTCGTCGCCGTAACGATTGCGGAGTATAATCCATTGCAATGGAAACTCGAGGCTCGCCCGAAGTATTGTCCGGTTCCAGGGAAGATTCTCAAGTTGAGAGGAGAGGTGTTTATTGGTTAGTCCAGAAGCATTGCGCGCCTGGGAGTCTCACACCCAGAGGGTAAACAGCCTTCCTATAAACCACTCATGTTTGACTGCTTCACCGGGCATTGGCAAAAGTATCATTCCGTCATTCCAAAATATCCATTTCATTATGGACATGGATGCAGTGCTGACTTCGTGGCTTTTTCCACTTTTTCCATTTTAGCCTACGTTCTATCGGGAGACAGTCTATATTAATGTTACAGGTACCTTTTATTATATTGCAACATATCGTTGGAATCCAGTTGAAATATTAAATTTATTGAATGATTCAATTAAACTTATAATAAAATCATAAATTTGTGAGATCAATGTGATTGAAGCTGTGTTGTATATACAAAAGTGTTAGAAGGACACCCTCAAACTACACAATCCTACTAAATATTCTTATTTTACAAGGATAATACAACGAAACAACATATTTAGCAAACATATTTTACTCTCATGTTGCTCGTATTTTCGTTTGCCTACAATATATTCAACTCACAATCACAAGCTCTGCTGGATCCTTGTAAACGTATAAAGTCTTGGAAGTCATATATTTCAAACAGGACTTACTTAACTGCCGCTGACTGCTTCAATCATTCATATGGTTTACTGACATTTATCATTTAATAAAGCATCAATGTGTTTCGCAAACGACACTAAACAAATCGTTTCGAGGCATCTCGCAACCCCTACAGAATTTCAGCAATAAACCACCTCCGATCGGAGGCACGTAGAGCCATTAAAAATATTTACGAGCTACGAAACCCCTCGCTTACTTATTTATGAAGTTTTCGCTCCTGTCTCGAATCTATCGGCAGCCGTTTTGATTTTGTGTCTGGTTAAAAAGGAAATTAAATTGATAAAGTGGGAAACGTGTTGCCTGGATGTTTTACACGTTACATTGGCAGAACAAACACCTAAGCTCTTTCAGTTGCACCGGGGTTACATAACGAAGCAAGTATGTTACCTCCGTGGAGTTCGGGCACTTATGCCTAGTGGAGCTCGATATGAGCAGTTAGAGGGAAGGTTAATGGCAACGTTAAAGTGTACATTAGTGCGTTCTTTTTCCAGGCTGTTAGCCGTACTGGTTAATGTCATCAGCGATAGGAAAAATTTTCAAATTTCCTGCGAAGTTCATTTGAGAAATTGAATGCGCTGAAATGAGGACGAGAGCTTCACTTGATGTTTGATTTGAGGAATTTTGGGAGAACTCCTCTTCCCAAATTGAGAACTTTAGTAATTTTGAGCATGAAACATGGGTTTCCATACATTCCATTCTTCATAGAAAGGATGCAATTTCGTTTGCTTCCCATTTTTTCACACCCATTTTCCCTTCCCATCCAGTACGAGGGCAGTAAATCACCAATAATACGCAGCTCGAAACGGCGAGTAATTGCCTTTAATTAGACTCCCATAATATTTGTTTTGCTTCCGGAGTTAGCCGACGTAAAAACGAAATCGATTTCATTTCGAATCCCCATCTTGCATATCTTCTAAGCCGCCAAGTATAAACTTTAGCTCAGACCAACTTTTTTCTTCACGAGATCCTGATATCCTTAAAAAATGCTGAAGTCATTTTTTCTGCCTTTTCGTGGTCAGGTGGCGAAAAAGTCGAGGGTGCTGTTGATTTATTTGTGCCAGTGTCCTTTTCACTTACGAGCTGTTGCTGAGAAACAAGAACAGTGGAGCAGTGGATAGCGCAGACAGCATCCACCAAAGTTAATGGATGGCGAAATCAATTATTTATAGAACGAGGACCTTTTTAAAATTCAATTACTTAAGTGTGTGGTAAACGATTTGTTGGCTTCACCTTATTATCGTTGGAATAATTAATTTTTGATAATTGATGTTTGTACTTTGGGTGATTTGAATGGCAGTAAGTGGGCTGAATGTTTACGATTAGTCCAGAGCAAATCCTTGTTCGCGCTATTCATCAATTTCCATTACAGTCAAGCACAAATGAAAAATAAAAACAGCAGCTGAAATCAACATTTACTTCAAAGTAGGATGAAAACTATCTGCAAAATATCATTAAGAATAAACTTCAATGAACGTAAAAGACAACTTTTCTATAACCAATTCTTCTTTAGTATTATTCAAAAGTAATGTCATCCACTCTAACCCTTTTTGCCAATTACCTTTTTTATGAAGTCTTGAAAATGTCCCCCGGGGGAACATAAAACACCGAAAAAATACTCTGAAACCTACTTATCATGGAAATTCGTTTTTAAACTTGACATTAAGAAAAAGATTTATTTTCATTAGATCCTAATGAAAACTTATTTTCTTCATTCTGAAAAATTTACATTTTCATGAACTCTTAAGACTTTTCGGGATTATAATGGCATGTCACCGGTAAAAGTGAATGTAAAGGGTTGAAAATGTAATATTCGGACTCCGAAGAAAAGGGTTGACTGGCCATATCCTATTATAAGTTAATGTTGCAATTTATCAACAAGGCAATTTTAATATGCAAATTAATTGCATCTAATTAATCTACTTGATTATTACTGTGGGAATTGGAATGAATGCTTGCAGAGGTGTAATTCGAGAAATTGAGAAATTATGAGAATTGAGAATAAAATTATGATTTTACAGCGAAAAATATAAATTTGAAACGGATACTTAAAAATTATGGTCAATTATACGACCATAATTTTTGTCATCAATCTAATTGCAAAATTAGTTTACTTCTAACCTCAAATGTTCAAATATTTGCAGCATTTAAGATTCTTACGGAAGTTATAATTTTTGCTCTTTTAAATATATTATTAGTCCTTGAAAATGTTAAACAAAATATGAAACGAAACAAAATAATTAAAAATAAAAGTAAAATTTGAATAATCAATCCCTCAAAACACTTATCTTAACTCCTTACTATGTTTGTGATAGTTTTATACCCCGTTTCTTTTCTGTTTATAAGTCAGTTCTTATTGCGCCGTGCTCATGAAAACTTCATGTAATGTCCGTTGTCGTTGTGCTTTCGCGGTATCATCATTGATGCAAGTTATGATATCAAAAACAAAGAATATGAACACCTGAGAACATGCTGACTTCAGAACTTCGGATGTCTGAGTAATAAATGAATAAACAAAGAAGTGTAACTTAAAACGTTCATTTCGCAGATGTTCAATATGAATCATTTTAAATAATTAATCGATGTTTGATATATTAAATAACAATTTCTGCAGATTACACAATCTAAGGGCCTGGGAACATATTTGGATGGTTTGTGCAAGCTAAGCAAATATAAAGTATAAAAGATCAGAAAGTGTTAGGATTGTGAGAGTTAACGTTGTACGCTTGAAGAAAAAAGCTGTGTAAATAAATATAATTATTAACCAAGAAAGTTTCTTTTATTAAATAGTAGGGACCACGGAAAGGTCCTTAAGTTTAAAGTAACTCAAACCTAAATTTGCATCGCTCGTGCATCAGTGTGTCGTGTTACATCAAATAGCAGGTTGGGGTAGAGGTGTACGTTGCGGTAGAAAAACACCCCACGTTTGTACTCACGTCAGTGTTTTCATCTGTCATATTTCTTGTGTATTTACTTTTTTTCAGGCAAAATGGTGGCAAGAATTTTCAAAAATTTTGGCAGAAGACTTCAGACGGCGACAGAAAATTTGCTTTTCTGCTTTGTGAAGAACTGAGCGACGCTGCATCGGAAATTGTTAATGACGACACATAAAGTGAAATCGGAAGTCACGAAGAAGATGGTGGTGAAGAGCAAGGAGAGTAAGATACAACAAAAGGATAAGGGTATTCCTACTTTTGACGTATTAATAGCTCCACGTACAACTTCTCGAACAAAGAGCATTCAAGAAACGGCTGAAGAAAAACAGAATTTGGTTCCTCTCGTATGATGATCCTTGCTTATCACGATTGTATAAGATAGTATAAAATAAGAAAGTCGAAAAGAAAATCAACAAAGATTTGCTTGCTTTTATTTATCATTCTAATGAAGTGTAAATCAGAGTCTTTAATGGTCTCCAAATACTGAGTGGTCTATTCTAGTCCAATCATGAACATGTGCGTACACTCTAGGCTACTGACGAAACTAGTTGCAATGGTTTCAGGGATGTTATGACTTTGAACTGGTTCTTACTTCTGTTCTCTGCTTAGGGGTTTGATGGCGTACAAATTCGCGTAAGAGAATCACCTTTTATCCTATTTCTTATACATTTGAAATGAAATGCCATCTTTAGGGCGACGCCAATTTAACGTATATACGAATTCAGAGCCTGCACGATATGGCATAAAAATGATATTGATTTGTCATGAAAGAACTCATTACTAATATACCAAGGAGAAGAACAGGAGTCGAAATGATCAATCTGTTTTGAGACCAGCAGAACATTTATTTGAGGCTTTGTGATGAATTTTCCAAAAAAATAATATAAATAATTAATAATATGTATAAATAATAATGATATAATTGTCGCAACCGATAAGTCACACCTGCAGCGAAAAAAGAACAAGGTTCAATAAACAGGGTTATTTTAAAATACAAAGGCCGCACAATGGCGGCCGAAAAAAGTTACTTTTACCCGACTAGTTCAACGCGCGGGCGTGGGGGGTTTCAGCACAATATTTACGCCCTGATCCTTCCTTGTCACATACACACACACAGAAAGATCGTCCTCTTTTATATTAGACAAAATAAATAAATATTTCTGTTTATTTATTTATTTTGATGATCAAATGAAAGTAAGTAGATATAAAATATTTAATTTACATGAATTGTGCTGCTCTGATTCTGACCACCTCTGCTTGATTTCGGGACTTCACTTGAGCGTCTGAATTCTGCTGCGTTGCGTCCAACACGAATCTCAACCTCAGCTTGATTTCGGGACTTCAATGAATTCCACTGCGCTACCTCTGACCATCTCTGCTTGATTTCGGGACTTTACTTGCTTCTTCTACGCTGATTCTGACCAACTCTGCTTCCTCCAACACGAATCTCAACCTCAGTTTGATTTTGGGACTTCAATGAATTCCGCTGCGCTGTATCCTGACCACCTTTGCTGCCTGCTTACTATCTTCTTGGCCTCGATCTTAATCAACATGTTCTCTGGGGCTTTGTAATTCAAAGATTTTGCCACTCCAGTACTTCTGGGGCTAAACACTTCACACAGCTGCTAATACTAATTTTTGATTCTCTTTATTATCTCCAATACTTTATTCACAATTTTTATATCCTCAATACTTAAGTCACAATTTCTATTATCTTCGATACTTTCGTCATAATTTCTATATTCAAAACTTGACCCGATTTCTCTATATCTCCAATACTTATGTAGAATAGAATAGAATACATTTTATTTTCTACATGTATTATATTTACAATAATATTTGAAATTATCTTAAATACTATGCTTAACCTAGGTAGCCTAAGCTTTATCATAGGTTTATTTCATTTACAACAATTTTTATAGGTACATTTTTTATTTTTACATATTTTGCTAGTAAATTAATTTTGAATTTGATTTTCGGCGGCTGTAGAAACCTCCGAAGTTCCTGAAATGAAAGCAAAAAAGAAAAGGAAACAAAAACACAAACATAAAGAACCAATTGCTAACAGAGGATGGGTTGGGTAGAGGGGGAGAAATGATATGGCGGGATGGGTGGGGTTTGCGAGAGGACAAAGTATAGAAGTAAATTAAAGTTATATTGCTATTTATTAAATTAAAGTTTTGGTTCAATGGCAGAATTAGTAACTTAGATTTTTAGACTTAGACTTTTTTCTGACACTTTTTTTTACTGAGACTTATTTTGATTTTTTTGTTACTAATATTATTTAACTAAATATTACATAACACCTTAATGTAATTATAAATGCTTTTATTATAATTTTATTCTTAGTTATATTTTATCTCGTTTGCTTCTATTTTAACTTAAGAATATTAGTTTAAAATTAAAAACTTACCCAAAACAATTTATTGTTATGTTCAAAATTTATTGTTATTTTATTTATTTATTCATTTATTTATGTATTTATTTATTCATTGTTTTTTGTTTGCTTTCATATCGCCCACACATCGGAATACGTAACAACTTATAGAAATATAACTCGAGACAATTGATTTTCATCTCCAGATCTCCAGATCCTCTCAATCGATTACGTGGCCATTTTCTATTACATGTTTAATGAGGACTGACTTTGCGGTATGACTGGGTGCTTTTTTTTAAATTTCAACTTTTCTGCTAGCTTTATGTGCTCATTGTTTCTAGTTTTCGCAGGTCGCTTCGTTGGTCCGACGTAATTTTTCTGGCATGTTTGACATGTGACAATTTGACATTTCCATATATTTCTTCGTTCTGCTTCTTATTTTTTGGTTTGTTTTAGACTGGATATAATTTGAAATTTCTGGCTCGTGGGCATAGCTTTTATGTCGGCTTTCTTCAGAATCTTCAACAATCTTTTTAATGTCCTTCGAGTGTGTTACCGCTGCCCTTCGATTCTGCTCAATGCACTTGTTCTGCTCGTGAAGAGTGATTAAGGATTCCGCTTTGAGTCTTCTCGTCTCCACTATAGCCGTTCATTTTCGATATTTTAATATGTAAGATATTCTCCTGCTCATAACGTTGCCTCGTTAGCAAAGTGGTCAACATCCTGTACATCCAGCTGTTGAATGATGCTTTCTTTGCTCGATGCGAGCGGTGAGAAGTCGCTTGTTTCGTCTAGAACTAAATTTTGATGAAAATATAGATCTTGACCCTCGAAACATCTTTGCGTAGGGATGAATTTTGCATGTAGAATTTATACCATCTCACCAACTAATAATAATTATCCTAATTCATTGTCAGTTTGCTCGTTACTTTGATTCGTTACAAACCACATTTAATCCATATAAAGTGGTACAAACTAGTTGCCTTCTCAGATAGCTTTAATTTATCAGAATCCCATTAAGCCCACTCACGAATTGACCTTTCTATTGTTTTGTCCTGTTAGCTTGCCTGGCTTTTCGCAAAATTTTCCTAACAATCTTAAAGGCTAGGGAAAGCCAGCACGATTTCCCACAACAACAACAACAAAATCACTAAAACGAGCCGAGAAAAGAAGAAAAAAAAAACAAATTTCCGGTCGCCGAAAGAGCCCGTATGGATGATAAAAAGGAACCGTTTCAACAATGAAACTGAAAATAACCAAATCGCTTTAAACTCCAGGGACACTCGTTAGACGACCCCTGAATTTACCAACACCGCCACTACAAAATATCCTTTCACTAGCCGAACGTTTCAATACAATCGGGGGCAACGGCAACAACAACATCGCAATGAACAATGTATGTGGCAGTTTACATAGCATTGAGATATTTTAGATATCCTGCGAGAGGATATGCTACACCAAAGCTCAGGCTGAGACTTTTGTTGTTTATCGAACGCATTATCGCTGCAAAGTGTTTACGGCATTAGCAGCTATTGTGCCGTAAATTGCCGTGGATCGGTTGTCCGGAAATTTATTTATTTTTTATGCAGGACCAACAGCTCTCAATGGATGACTGCAACAGTCTCGGCAGCATCCTACTAGCAGCGCAAATGGGCAATGTGCTGAACAGCCAATACAACCATCATCGAGATAACTACTTTGGATATTTTGCAAATTTTTATCGTGTCCTTTTTGTGCTTTTAAAGTGCCTTAATACGCTTTACAGGCGAAATTGCAAGGCGTGCTTCGAATGATATCAACGGACACATTAAGGGTTTTACCTTAATTTTTCCTACATATTATTTCAAACAAGCCTGCGTGACAAAGTCAGCACAATTTGTGCTGCTAACTATAATGACCAGCTTCTAAACGCTCCTCCGACGTCCTTAACCGCCTAATTAAATGAAAATACAAACATTTCAATGAATAACACTATTTCCATCGGAGAATTTTCACTGATTAATTGAATTTGTTTGAAAGCTGGAGCCATTCATCATGGGAACAAAAGTGTACAACCAGCAGCCAGAGCAAAATAGAGCCATTTCGGATTCATAATAATCCCCACCCGTCATTAATCATCGGAAATCGGATTCGAGATAAAATTTAAAAGCCGGAAGTGATTAATGGCACCCGGATCGAAACAAATCGTTGTGCGTGTCGAAGAGCACTTTTGATTTGCTCCAGAAGGATCCTGTTCGATGTGATGCAGCGCTTTCTTACTGAATACTTGTGGAACAAGAACTTAATAAGCCTCAACATGAGATGGCATATTTTATCCTGCTCTAATTGCTGTTTGTTTAAAATAATCCTTTCTTTCTGTCGGTACATTGCGAAGAACAACATTTGAAATTATGAGCAAATCGTTGGGGTTGAAACTCGCCGACAATGACTTTGATATTATGACAAATATCTTAGCTAGTTGCCTACGAAGCAATGAAGGTCTAATTAAAACATTTTTGGAATTTCTTTGATTTAATTAATTGTCGCATCTTAGAGGAATTTCTTTGATCATAATGAAATTCTGGATGCTCTTCATATTTCCCATTAATTCGAAAGGGTTTAATTTCAAGCAACTTTCCCCAGGTGAGTACCGGAATGACTTGTGTTATTTGAATATTTTCCAAAGAAGTTTTCATTTGTGCAATTAAATTCTTAATTGCGTACGTAATTAAACGTAAGGCATTGCGGGTTTGATATGAGCTCTTTCATTAAGTAGCAAACTACACGTATGGATCAGTTTATATCTATCAGAGCAGTTTGAGAGAATTTTAACCTTAATTTGATTATCCTTAAGAGGGCACCTAGAAGGAAAAGTGGTAGTAGTAGAAAGTCTTAGTTGAAGTAATAGGTGTATAAATATGAATGCGGTTTTTTTCTGCTTAAAATATGCAATTATTTGAATAACTAAACGAATGAATTCAATAATCAAAATATTGCCCATCGTTAGCTACGACCTTTTTCTATCTTTCTGTCAATTGATGGATTCCGTCCCAGTACAACTTCTCGTTTTTTGAGGCTGATCACTCATCAAGCCAATTTTTAACTTCTTCGTTAGAATGGAAGTGCTGTTTCGAAAGTCCGTGCTGCATCGATCGAAACAAGTAGTAGGCAGAAGGAGCCAAGTCTGGTGAATACGGCGGGTGGGACAGAACTTCCCAATTAATGATACATGCGGCCGAGCATGGTCATGTTGAAAAATGACTTTATCATGTCTTTGGTGAAATTCTGGTCGTTTTTCCTTAAGTGCGCGGTTCAATTTGATCAGTTGTTGTCGGTAACGTTCGCCAGTAATAGTCTCACCAGGTTTCAGCAGTTCGTAAAACAAAGGTCCCTTACTACCCCACCAAATACACAGCAAAGTCTTCTTTCCATGAATATTTCGGACTGGCTGTGATGTTGATGGCTGGCCTGGGTCTACCCATGATCGAAATAAATCCACTTTTCATCGCCAGTAACAATCCGATGCAAAAAAAACTTTTCTTCTCTGTCTGGCAAGCGAAATTTCACAAATGGTTTTTCGCCTTTCGATATCTCTTTCTTTCAATTGATACGGCACCCATTTTCCCATGGCCATCCCATCTTTCCCATGGCTTTTAAACGTTGTGAAATGGCTGCCTGAGTAACTTCAAACGCTTCTGCAAACTGTTTTTTAGTTTGTGTGTTGTCTTTATCCAATAATGCTTGCAAATCTGTATGTTCGAATTTTTATGGTGGTTTTCCACGGTCTTTGTTGCTGACATCGAAACCACTTTTAAATCTTTTAAACCATCGTTCACAAGTGTCTTGGCTTGGGACATGTTCACTATATGCTTCCACTAACAATCGATAAGTTTCAGCTGCCGTTTTCTTCAAATGAAAGAAGGTAAGGTCTTCCCCACAAAACTTCTTTTTCTGGCACTTAATTCGATATTTTTGAAGCGAAAAAAAAACTATGTTGTTTGTACAATCAAAACCTATGGCATACTGGAATTTGTTGACAAATGTTTACCCTCCAAAATGCCATATTAGTTATCCCCGACACAAACCATATGTAATGGTTATGCCATCTGTTAGTAAGATCCGCATTTCATATTTATACACCTAATAGTAGTAGTAGCAGAGGCAGTGGTAGTGGCTGTTGTAGTTGAATAGTGGTAGTATTAATATAAGAAGTAGTAATGGCTGTTGTTGTTCGAACTGTGTGTGCTCCTCATGGTCCATTATGAGTAACGACTGGTTAATCAAGATGGACGACGAATAGGGAATGGGTAGCGGTTCGGGTTCCGCGATACTCCAAGTGATTCTACATCATAATGATTTCACATATGACATACTAACAAATACAGGAAAAGTCTTTTTGCGTAATCTAGACAATGACTTACGAAATGATCTGTGACTGCTGAGAAGAACGAGCTTAGGCCGGATTTTATGGTAATCTGAAACCATTCGTTCTCAGACTCGTTCGTACGGGAGAATCTGAGAGGAGAAATCGACTGCATTCTAATCTCAGGCAATCTCCGTCGTGTTTGGGTCCCTCTTAATTCCAGAAAATTTTCACAATACGCCCAAAACAAATAGTATGGAGGTGGTGATTTACTTTACGTCGACAATATTCCCGATTTGCACTAGTCTGACTCGGAGCAACTGATCGTATGCACAATTGCACAAACCCTTTGGTGGCCTCCCTGTATTCAAAAAGAAACCTGAGCTGCTTCCAGTCAACTAGGTCCCTCAAACTTATTCATATGGGGACTCATTCTAGTTGCGACCCAATAGCCAAATAGCAACGGAAACCTACCAACAAAAATATAAAGCACAGAGAATGGTGGAGAAAGTGAAAACAGGAATTGACTAACGGTCATCCAGCTGAAGATTTAAAAAGGACTGTTTAAGGCACTAGGCCACTCTAGAATTTTCTTAAAATCGATTTTTTTTTTGTTAAATTGTCCATTAAGATCTCAAAAATGATGTGCCAAAAGATTTTAGTCGGATAAAATGTCTAAGTACGTGGTTTTTGAATTTTAGTAGAAGGCCCCTGATCTGCCTTTGTGACCGCTCGAGAAAAGGGACGTTAGGGAATCGAAACAGATATACGTGAGATGTTATTGAAACAATTTGTGTACAGACTATGCTTGTCAAGTTTAAACAAGTTTTAACCTGTCTAACGTCTTTTTCAGTCAGTTAGGCACAACCAAGCATTTGAAATGGACGCTACGTACGCATGTCTTTACTCCTGTGAGATAGTTTTTTACACCTGTTCAATTATTTTTATTTTTACAATAAGTGATAAAATGTTGTACAGTAAAATGAAAGGAGGAAAAACGGTATATAGCAATAGCAAGAGACCAAAAAGCGTCTCGAAGAAAACCATTGAATCGCCATAAGTTAGGAGCACCAGATGACTTGAATTCCAGTACATCGGCAAAAAAACTGAAACAATCGGAAGATATGTATGATACCGAAGTGAGTGAAGCGTTTGGTTATCGTATAATCAACTATATTCCTATATTTTCGGCTATTTCGAACATTGTCGTCTGTAAGGTATGTCATTCGGAAGCGAAATTTACTGAAAGTGGCAAGCGCCGTTCGGGATTCAAACTAGAAGTGAACTGTGAGAATTGTGAAAAGACTGAGATACCGAGTTATTTATTTGTTAACAAAGGCTATGAAATAAACCGTGGAATCGTACTTGCCATGCGTTTACTTGGAGTTGCTTGGCACGGAATAAGAAAATTCTGTGCACTCATGGAATTACCTCGGTATACCTTTCACTATGACAAAATTGTCAAAAGAATATTCACTGCAACCAATATCGTTTCCAAGAACAGTATAGTGAGTGCTGCGAAAGAATTTCTTCTGAAAATGGACAAAATGGAATTATAGTATCAGGTGATGGTACGTGGAGAAAACGTGGGATTACGTGTATATACGCATTAGTGACTCTAATCGGAAGCAACAATAGAAAAATCGTTGATTGTGTAGTGAAATCAAAATACTGTAAGTCTTGTGAATTTTGGGATCAAATAAAGATACCGAAGAATATGCAGAGTGGGCAGAAAATTATAAAGAAGAATGCGCTGTGAATCATGATGGATCTGCGGGAAAAATGGAAGTGGGCGCAGTAGTTGAGATGTTTCAGCGCTCTGAAACTTTGCATCAGGTCAAATACACTCACGACATTAGCGACGGTGATTCCAAGACTTTTATAGGCATTACAGATGCTAAGTCCTATGGAATTTCACAGTTCTCAGGAAAGAGTTTATAGATCACGCGCAAAAACGAATAGGCACCCGACTTTGTAATTTAACGAGCTATCTTTTTACTATGGATTAGGAATTTGTGGAAACAGTGATTCAGTTAAGAACATTAGAAGCAGAATATGGGCTACACTGGATCATAAATTATCTACTGATGACAAACCGTAGCAAGACCAATGTCCTATTGGAGAAGATTCATGATGTTCATGGAAATAGGCCAAAGCTACGAGTACTTTGGATGAGTATAAACATAAGCCAGCTCTTCCAATTTTAGTGTATGAAGCTATCAAACCAGTCAATGAAGAACTGACCAGTGAAAATCTTCGAAAAATTAAAATGAAAATTAAAAATGAAAAATTCGCTAATTGAAATAAAAAAATTACAGGAGCTGTTTCTCCAGCCGTTAGCCTTGAAAAAACGAAGACGTTATCGGAAAAATGCTGCACAGCCACCATGTTGCAATGAATCGCTGCAAAAAAATTTTTAAAACAGTTGGTCATATACATAATAAATATCTTTGATTGAAATCTCGATTTATTCTGTAGTATTTCAAAAAAAAAATCCTAAAAAAGAATATTTTTTCGGCCTAACCCCTTCAGCTTTATGAAGTACGTTCTGTACACGAAAAGGTCCTAAAAGTTCAACATAATGGGAGAACAATGAAAGAGAAAAAGCCGAAGATACTGAGAGTCACGTCCAGTGAATGGCGTAGATATTTCGCTTAAAAATGCTACTGGAACTTTTTTCTTTACTCTTTCAGTAAAGAAAAGGCCAGATTTGAAAATAACGCTCATTTTCCCCATGAAACAGAGGAGTGCAGAGGTTGTACACGGTCATCTTACAAAACCTGAAGTTGGCAGAGCTCGTGTGGAAATAAGAAGACCTTGGAAGCGAAGGCGGACTGGCTGCTACCACTGTTTGGACTAGAACGAAACAGAGAGGTGTAACTTCATAAGCCACATCATAGAGTATTCGCGTTGAAACAGGAGTACAATAGAAGTGGATTCCTTAGGAGTAAATTGATACAGAATGAAAGAACAGTGAAATGGTATAGAATTCTATATGCTGTCGCAGATCAACGTGAGACAATAACTGAGAATAAAAACTCTCGTCAAAATAACTGCAAGCTATCCGGAACTGCAGTGTTTTTTCAACCCCTCTAACTCGAAATATTATAAAAAAATTGTAAATCGGATTTGGACTAGTACTTTTTCGTTCAAACTTAAATTCAAAGTTTTCACAAAGTACCAAAAGTATGAATTGAAACAGCATGTAGCTTATAGGCAAATTCCGAACGTCAGTGATTGAAAATGTTATCAATATTATGCAAAACTATACTTGATTAAAACTACATTAGATTATGAAAAGTTACAATATTCACGTGAAATTATGTAGTCCCTAATCATTGAGTCCTCCTACATACAGTCAGGGACAAAAGTCTCCATACACCCTCAAAATTTCATAAATTTACTAGAAAATAAAAATATATATAAAATATTGGTATGCAGCTTCACTAAAAATGTATTTTTGTCAGCAATAAGTTAAAAACAAAACCAAAATTTCTTAAGTTACAAGTGTAAAAATAACAAAATGAAACAAATTTTGTTGGGATTCATACATACATTCATCATATAGTGTACTCTGGTCTTCATAGAATTGCTTAGCTGTTGTTTTTCTTGGAAGAACTGTTGCATTTCCCATGAAATGCGTTAGTACGATCGAATGACTAGTTTGTTTCAATAATCTGTGAGCATAGGAAGTGAAAAATGAGCAAGCGTAAGGAAGTAAGTGTTGAAAAAAAAATTTAATTATTGCTGAGCATAGAAATGGAAAATCATACCGCGCAATTGGAGCTTTACTTCATTTATCCCATGCCACTGTCCAATATATTGTTCAAAAGCATAAAAACACAAGGTCAGCGGAAAATAAGCCAAGAAATGGACGACCAAAGAAACTTTCCAGGCGGGATATCAGCATGATCTTAAAAGAGGTGGACAAAAACCCAAGGGTAACCGGTCGGCAACTAGCGGAACATGTCGTTAATACGTCGAATAAGTGTGTTCACCCTAAAACCATCCGAAGAATGATACGTTCCGATGGATACGCAAGTAGAGTTCCTCGTAAAAACCGCTAATATCTGAAAATAATAGGCAGCTTCGACTTGACTTTGCAAAGCGATATTTAGCAAAGGATTTAGAGTTCTGGAAAACTGTCTTATTTACTGATGAAAGCAAGTTCAACTTGTTCGGTAATGATGGCAAAGGAAGAATCAGGCGAAAAAAGGGAACAGCATTGCAACTGAAGAATTTGATACCAACAGTAAAACACGGCGGTGGCAATGTGATGGTGTGGGGTGGAATTGCAGCTGGTGGGGTTGGCCGATTGGTCTTTATAGATGGTATTATGGACCAATACTATTATAAAAGACCGTTAGAAGAAAACTTGCAACCTTCCGTGGACAATTTGGGTCTTGGCCAGCATTGGATATTCCAACAGGACAACGATCCTAAACATACTGCACGCTTTGTAGAGAACTGGTTGCATTATTATGCACCAAGGCAGCTGTATTCTCCTCCTCAATCGCCAGACTTATACCCCATTGAACATATTTGGGAACTTATGAAAAGAAAAATCTCGAAAATTCACACCAGGAGCAAGGAATCATGCTCTCGACGAGTTCCCGCACCAATCCTTTGGTGGTCAGAATCACCTATAGTTTTAGGTAACGGGATTTTCCTATGGTTGTAGATTTATCGATGTTCAGCTTATTTATGAACTTTTAGAACTTCAGCTACTAGATGTCTGCTAGCATTTGTCGAAACCAATGTAAATCGTTAGTCTATGTCTCACTAAATCAACGGCGTTCACATTGGCTCCGAACACTTTAGAATATCCTTGTTCCTTTTTATGCCCATTTTCTGTGAAGAATCGTAATCGTTTGTTGATGGTAGTTTGGAAACAATAGTAGTAGTTTTTCCTATGATATCTATGAAAGAACTAGAATATTGTCTAAAGTTTCAACGGCCGTACAAGAGGGAAATATAGAGTCCGAGAAAAGCACTTGATTTGTAATATTTTATAAAGAAATGTGGAAAGAGCTCAAGCTGCTTTCGAACACGCGTCCCTGCCGCTTCTCATCAGGTGCCAACTCACAGGCTGGGACGCGTCGATTGGCACTACCAGATTAGGTGGATGTCGACTGGTTATTTACTAGTTATGAATATTGCTCTACAGCTTTGAACTTCTCCTATATTCCAAATTGCCTTTGGTCTGGCTTTATCAATTTCAGAAGTTTTTGGCAGATCAATTTTTCCATTTTCACTTACAACATTGTAAGTGATTTATACCCTTGCTAAGCTAACTCAGCGAAGACTCATGGGTGCGAAAGTTCTGATCAAATGTTTTGAGTACCTCGATAGTGAATTTAATATTTATAAAGAAATGTGGAAAGAGCTCAAGCTGGTTTCGAACACGCGTCCCTGCCCTGATTTGTGTTTCAAGAATTCATACGCGTCAATCGCACTTCGGCGTTGTGAAAGATTCCTACATCTGGGACGTCACTTATGATAGGTGTTCCTTGCCAGCTTTGCTTATTTCTTAATCACAAACATCATGCAAAAGATACCATCTGCAACCCCTTTCATGAGATTTCTTTTGAACTTACACGTCTTAAAAGTCGTATTTTGAAATTTGCTCATTTCAAATAAATACAGGAATTGCGTACCATTCACCTTGAACACGTCGAATCAGCTGCTAACATTTTTGATCTGGGATCTCCAAAGGCACCCCTTCTTAATTTGGATAACACATTTTCTATGGCGTTCAAATTAGGGGACTAACCAAACGAATCAATCCAGACTTTAGAAAAAGTTCATAAATCAGCTCAAAACTTTTCAAAACAATATGCGCCTAGAAGCCTTCTTGCATTAAAATCACTTCCTGTCCACCCCTGAATTTATTGCAAATTGTAAGGCATTATAATCACAGCAAGAATATTTTCCCTGTCATATTCTCCATTAACAGAAACTCCTTGCTGAACAAAATAGCCATGGCATGATAAGTCTGTTTTACGAGAACATTTACGGAATCGCTGGTTCTCACTGCCCTATTCTGTCAGCTGGCTATTGGATGCAGCTGAATACAGGACTCATTTGTATAAAGGATGTTCGGCCACAGGCTTTCAACATGGACATTGTTATTAGGAAATCCGAGGTGTTTGAGATTTTGGCAAAAATGTAGCCGATCTCGAATGTTTTTTTTTCTCGAATGTTGTCTAAAGGCATGCCAGCCGCATTTTGAGAACCACATGTATATCTGAACGGTTCATCGCGACTCAGTTTTCCGTCCGTAAAGCCGTTCAGCGACTCCTGGTCTGTTTTCAACCAATGTTTAAATTTTCTTATTTACTTTTGCTGAAAGCACCGAGACTCGACCACTTTTTTGCATATCCTCCGCGTTTACTACTTCGGCGTTGCACGGTTTTTCACGGTTTACTTGCTGTTCTTAAGAATTCTGAATATCCCTTTATCGTCGCAGAAAAATTCCACTGCATTCAACTGAAGATTCAAGAAGTTTTTTGGGGCTGAACAAACGATCGTTAGAATTATGGTCTTTCAATAAATTTGGTAACTACATTTCATGTAACTAAATCTGAATGAATAAGATTAAGTTTTTCAAACGTCTTTTTACCATCTAGGGTTAATATCTATGGCTAATAAAAGAATATCCAAGTAATTAGGGGTGTGCACATTTTACAACTAATAAGCCGTCCTAACATCTCATATCAAATCTGATAATCCTCATCAAATGTTCGTACGTTTTTTTGCTAACTCGTTAACTCTTAAAAATAAGTTATTATTTTCGTAAAATCGTTTGATTTATAAAATATAAATGAAAATAGAAAATATAAAGTTTGTGTCAAAATTTTTGAAGGGCAATGATCAAACTTCTGGGCCACCCTGTATTTGTTTAAAGAATAATCTTTAATTTCACAGGAGATGATATTGTCACTGTATTGATGTCGGCAAGCCATCCGACTACAAAATAATAAAAGGTGTAACACTTCCTGCGCTGAAACAAAGTTCTTTCCATTTCCTCAGGTCGCGTACGGTCGAGGTACGGTCAGGTCGAGTTCACAAGATTAAGATGCTAAAAATTTCTTCGACCCGAACAAATATATAATAAATAAATATAAATAACTATAATTCTCAAATGATCATGCAACAAAAATACCAAAAAAAAAAACACAACTATTTTGACCGATCTACGTCTTTATGAGAATTTTTAGTTAGCGTAACTGAATTAGCAAAACAGTTTCAGCATAGACTGTCTCCTTTGACAGATCATTAAAGCATGTCAAAGTTGGAGTATCATCCGCACTTTTCGGAGCGTACTGGTTGCCAGGTTGATCAAAATTGCAAATAGGACTTTCAATGACGTTTCGGGGTGAACAGTGAATGGTAGAAATAATGAAAAATAGTTTTATCAGCCTTTATCAATGTGTATCTTACTTGTGTATCAATGTGTAGCTTTTGCTGGTTAGATAAATATTAAAATAAAATTCGGGAAAGTAGTCGATAAGTTAAATAAATGACATCAAATTAACCAACATAGTGTTGTAACTGAAATTCCAGTGATGTGAACCCGAAGTAACGACGAACAGAGGGTGCTAAATTGACTAAAGGAGACCGTAACAACATGTTATATGTACGCTGCAGCACATGTATGACGTGGCATGTTTTCCTACTGGTAGGATAAAATCAGAAGAAAATAAAACTAACTTATGTTGAGCTCATGGCTCTAATTTTTGATTTGTCGGATATACTGGCAACGTGATTCAGCCAGTGACGCCTCAATGGCTGTGCTAAGGCATAAATTCTGTGCAAAGATGTTGGAAATCACTAGAATCCAATTGATGGTCTTACTCCAAATCTTTTCAGTACTGAATGCCTTACTTTTAAGATCGACTTTTCTCGATTTTTCCAATTTGTGGATCGAGGGTGAACCGAAACTGCTAGAATTGTCATATACGAGACCCCAGAATCGGAGAGGGAACTTAGCACCACTACAGCCATTTCGTTCGTACCATCATAATAATAACAGTCATATCAAAAACTTTAACAGAATGCAAAAATATTTTGATTTTTTTTTCATGATTTTGTGGTCTTATAGACCCTGAACTCTAGCGCTAGTCCTCCACCAATAAAAGTTAATTCAAAAAACAAAACGAATAATGCTTGATAATTTTCTGGGACATTCATTGACACAATCCTTCTTTAATTCCTTCACTTAAGGAAATCTCAATGAAACATTAACATTATAATCTTGCTGTTATGCCTACCACTTCATACGGTTGAGTGTTTTCTCATTTCATGTAAACAAGCGATACCCAGATTTTCCAGACAGAACTAATTGCAAAACACTACACTCAACTTAATTGAGTAGGGAGGCTGTGCCACTCAACTCGGGCGCACAGAAGGAAGCTGGATCACGGCTCATAGCTGATGGTTCTCGTTTCATGCCACTTGAAATTCTTTGTAAGTCCCCGTCCTCCACGACAAAAAGTGTTTTAATTCAGGGCGAGTTTTAGCAACAATTATCATAAACTGATTAACATGAACGACATGACATTTTCATCGAGGCGGAAAATCCAGAAAATTTTCTTAATTTATGCCATAAGCATGCGGGACGAAAGAGTGAACGCTGTCGCGTATAATTTCCTTCTTAAGTTGTTGGAATCTTAAAATATTTGCGCTAGGGCAAACAGGTTCGTTGATTACGAACAATTTACCCTCTACAATACTTTGAGAAAAAGCTTAAGGACCTGCTGCGATTTTATTTTTCATACATGAGAGAGTCTCACGTATATACATCCCGTTTGAACCGTTCTATTACAATATCTTTATCCTAACACAAATGGAATCTCATTAAACGCGGCCTTATCGTCAATCAAATTTATCAAAATTATCACACATTTGCTTTAATTGTTCCCAAAAAGCAACTTAAGTATTGTTGCGAACCCTTTTCAGGACCACTCCAGTGCCCAAGCACATACACTCGATTCCCTAATTTTGTGCGCTCACTTTACATCCAAATTACATGCTGACTTACACCAATGTATTTCTCTGAATTTCCACCTAATTACCATAGTCAACCATTGCGACCGCAATTTCTATAATATAGAATATCATCCTTGTTCAAAAAAGGGAAACTTTCCGACGTTGCGTACGACTAAGGCAAATGAGTTGCCTAACGCGCTCCCGTACAATGTCGGGTTGGAAATGGAGGTTTTTCCACATTTAACGCTTCTTATCTTTACGAGTGGAAAACAGTTCTTTTTATCTGGTAACATTACAACGCCGAGCAATGGCTTCATCATAACATTAACATTGCGAAATGATAGACATTGAAAAGGATTCCTTGTTTCTTGTCGTGTTCGTTTTTATTTTTCATTGCTTTTTGAAATTTGATTAAAGACACGATATGAAGGTTGAAGGGATGCACAGGTGATTCCCCTTTCAGCTTTGTCAATGTTCTGATACTGACACCTTTTTCGCAAAGAATATATGCAAGCCTTTTTGAAAGGGAAACGGAGAAGTCGCTATGGATGCCATTATATTCTTTATTGTTATGTGATGACGCTTTATTACTTTGTCGATTATTATGTTGGTTACTTTGGTTTGAACGCCATGAATACGGTAATATGTAATTATAAAGGTTATCAGACAATTGAAAGGATACAAATAACATACAAAATGAATTTTTTAGAAACGATAAAACTTGATTAATCCTGAAGCTGATCTGGGCATTCTTGAACGGAATGATCAAGTTGAACATTCATCTGATGGGTATCTGAATCAGCTTTTCAGATCAGTTAGTGGGTGAAATATATTGTTTTCCCTTTAATAAATCATGAAACCTCCTTCGATGAGCTTCCTCGTTTTTAATCTAAGACTAGATGTCACTCAAAAAACTCCATTTGTACTCCATCATGCGCTCAGTGAGTGTCGAAACTGAAATGAACTAATGAGAGTTTAGTTAGTTATTAAAGTGCGAAGTAGGTGCGGCGTTATCTCTGAGATGAGCTCCTCCGTGAACCCTATTTGAGTCACCCATGTTCGTATACGTCGCACTTTAGTAGTAAGTAATAAGATCATCTTTTATCGGTCTCGTTCCACCTCAAGTGATACAATTTTAAATCCGGTTACTCTCTTTCTTTTAGCGTTATAAGAAAAACGATATCCAATAAATTTCCTTGAAAAGTTAGAATACATATTGCGGATAGTTTTGTTATTAACGAAGTCCTTCGATAGGGGAGTATGGATGGATAGTATCCATCCATACCTTCGATAGAGGAGCATGGATGGTTATCATTCAGCATGTACATTCAGGTTAGAAGCTGAGCCCTATGATGGCCTCTAGACGAAGTCTTGCCGAAGCGATGATACTGTGTCATCCAGATAATATAATTGTATCATTCGGTACCATCGTGCACCGGAATCACTCCAGTTCTCTCTATAAATTGACAGTCTTTATAGTTCAGTTTGAATTAAACAGGATGGATATTTTCCCTGATATTCGCCCTTAACTGACACTGTTATGCATTTTCAAAAAAAAAATATTAAAATAATAAATATGTAATTAAGAATGAATAAATAATAATCGGGCAACCGATCGGTCGCACCTGCAGCGAAAGAAAGGAACAAGTTTAAAGAGACAGGGTTATTTGAAAATACAAAGGCCGCATAATGGCAGCCGAAGAAAGTTACTTTAAACCGACTAGATCACCGCATGGGCGTGGGGGTTAGAACATTATTTAAGCCCTGATCCTTCCATGTTACATACACACACACAGAGGAAAAAGCTTACTCCTTCATATTAGATTAAAATAATAGAACCAAAAATCAAAAGATGTGAATTGTGCACCTGTGGATTGTGCTGCGCTGATTCTGACCACCTGTCAATTGTGCTGCGCTGACTCTGGACACCTATGAATTGTGCTGCGCTGACTCTGAACACCTCTGAATTGTGCTGCGCTGATCCTGACCACCTGTCAATTGTGTTGAGCTCATCCTGACCACCTGTCAATTGTGTCGTGCTGACTCTAATCGTGCTTCCTGTAGCACGAATTTGCACCTTAACTGGTTTCCACGGATCGTGCTTCCTCTAGCACCAATCTACACCTCAGCTGGTTTCACGATTCACCGGTTCTGCTGCGCTACCTCGGATTGAGCTCCCTTTATTGATTGATAGTCCTTTGTAGTCCTATTGGTTGATTCTTCAATTGGTTGATACTTCTATTTAAACTCCGATTGATACTTCAATTGATATTTTATATATACTTCTATTGAAACTTGAATTGATTCCTCTATTGGTTATCTCATACCTCACAATTTCTATTCTATTTATACTGATACGTACACAACAACCTAGTGAATCATGTCCATAGAAAATTTATCGCAAATTACTTCCAAGAAATTTTTTTTGGTTTTGTTTTGCGACGGAATATATCTTTTTTTGAGACTTTTTTTGACATTTGATTTTATTGAGACTTATTTTTATTAATTTTTCTGTTTGTTGGTTACCAATATTATTTAACTTAATACCTAAATGTAACTATAAATGTTTCTATTTTAATTTTATTCTTACTTCTATTTCATCTCGTATGATTTTCTTCTAACTTAAAAATATGACACATATAAAAAACTTAACCAAAACAATTAATTGTTGTATTCAAAATTAATTGTTATTTTATTTGTTTATTCATTTATTTAATGTCGTGTGTTTAATGTAATGTGTGTAATTTATTTATTTATTATTTAAATGTTTGTTTAATGTCACCTACACCTCGGAATACGTAACAAAACTCCTTGCTCAATAGAATGAAATTGAGTTGTTCTTTGAGTGTTTACTTCGCCACTTATGACCGTCAAATAGTCGAATCTCATGGTCTGAAAAATGAAAATCTTTGCTGGATTCCGTCTCAATATAGATTGAAGTTATGTGCACGACTCATCCTTGCAAACTATGTTTTGATACTGCATTCAACTACAGGAATAATTCTGTTTCTGACGGAAGTTTCGAATTTCTCATCACAAAGAAAAACTTTCATTCCTTGTTTGTAGGGTTACCACCACTCAGTTAGTTCACGAAATATATCGCTGATAATTTTCTACGGCTAACAGGGGGTTGTTAGGACATATTGTAACTGATCCTAATCCTGGTTTATTTGCTTTCTGGAATTACTTGGCGTTGCATCAGTTTTCATGGTGCCCTTGAGGAGGCTTAAGCATACATAATCCCATATATGCGAATCCCTCACTCGACTGCCCAGTGTTTGGTAAAAATATCTTAAAAGCGAATGCTTGGTATCCAAAATGTGAGGGTATCTATCTTACAGGGCATAGGGCATATCTCCGTCAGAACTCACGTCACAACATCGCCGTGATACAGGTGATAAAGATGCTCTTTGAACCAGTGAAGCGATTGCCATTTCTAGGACAGGTTAGGAGTCAGAGGATGTAATCTGGATAAATACGTTATTTGTGTCTGGATTATGGGCTTTTTTGGTGAAATGTTTGTGATAAGTGTTTATTGAGAGTTCAGTATATCCATCGACCCCTGCTTCATGTATTTGGATTAAGTTAAGTGCTGGTAAGCCACGTATCCTAGGATTAGAAACTAAGGCTGCCTCGCCAGTATGGCACAACAAGTCTTCCGAGGAAGGAAAGATTCTTTGAAGATCGCCGGCATCTATTGAATGTCCCTAAAGAATTGTCAACATTTGATGTCAGCTGTGAAAGGTGAGCAATGAAAGGCTGATGAAGACTTTCTACTGGTTGAGTTCCGTAACATAAACACTTATTCCTCAGCCTTGCAAAATGTTCAGAGAAGGCGAGCGGCTACTCTTGGGCATGCTTGACTAGCTGCCATACGTCGTAAAGTCAGCCATGTCATAAACAGGACTGATCATTCAGACAGATGAGCACTGATGAGGTTTCTCCGGTGACAGTGCATTAGACTCTTTGGTGCAGGCATTTGAGCTCTTCCGGGGTAGAAGCAACAGGTAGGTTGTGTCAGAACAACGTGTTAATCATAATGAAATTACAACTTTTCGATTGTCGGTCTACTGTCGGCACATGTGGCATGGAAATACTCTCCTGTCCAAGAAACGAGTATGTTTCCCTGTTGGGTACAGCGCGATGACCTTAAGTCAACCGTTTCACACAGATTGTTTTCCAAAGTGACTACATTCACTGTATAGAAGCAAAACGGTGATCCGGATGGGTTCCAGGTGACAATATGTTGAGGTTGTTTTAATATGGCTTGCATGCTATGTAATCATTATGTCTTGTGTTCTCCTCTAAATTGTGGGCCTTATACATCTTGATAGACTTAAATTGTTTGAGAATTCCCCCGAACCCGAGAACCAGCGCGGCCACCATCCCTAAAATATGCTCAAAAATAGTAGCCAGACGCCAGAGGAGCCTTTCCTAGCTAGACATAGTGACATGTGTATTAATTGGGCCATGTTTTATATGGGTTAATGTTCGCTATGTGATTTTCCACATGGAGAAAGTGCAGTTCTGTAGGTGACGGTGTTCACGCGCAGTCCATTACATTTCAGCCAATTTTTGGGATTTTAGGGCTGCAGTGGGCGGTCTTGCGTTGACATACAGAAGCACGTTAATTCGGTTGGCTCGATCCTGATCAAGAAAGCCGCAGCAGTAGGTAGAGTTTATTGAGCGACGATCTTGAAAAAAAATCGATGAAGAAAACTGGACCATGGTCCCAAAAAACCGAGAACATAAACTGACAAACTGACAAGCATATTTTAGCTTTTGATGGTCCTGGCTCCTCTTGCCTGAGGGTTTTCTTCGAGATGCTGTAATGTGATGTACTTTCCTTATGTTATACAAAACCGCACATCCCATTGGTAACCAGCGTAGCAAGTTTGTCCGGGTATTTAAGCATAGTCCTTGAAACATCAAGTGAATACATAAGTTCTTTTGTGCGGTAGGTAACAGGAAAGTTTCGATATTGCAGTGGCGTTTGTATCATAAGGAAGATGATACCAATTTTCAAACTCGGGAGAGGGGGGGGGGGGTGGTTTGCAAAGTCTTTATACGAGTTCTCCTTGAAAATGGCGCAGAATTTTGAAATGTAGATTTCATGTACCCCATATACGTCTAAAAACATATTGGCAGCAGGGCAGCAGAACAAGAAGAAGGATCACTTGATCACTATTTATGGATAGAAGCAATACAGACTAGCCGGTTCACCTGGCAGTGACGCGTAGTTGAGCTTTGTAGTAGTTGTAGTTGAAGTATTTTACGAAAATACTTGCCATGATTGGGCCTAACTGCACTGTATACAAGACAGAATTTAAGTAACCATCTATTGCCCCCCCTTCCTTAGGCTTCCCATGGCTCAGGATACGCAACCACAACTTGGGTGTGTTCAGAAACTATTTGTGGGAAAAACTATTCCATTTCCCTTCTCTCTAAGAAAACTTCCATTTTAGCTGAAACTTTTAAGCAGAGTTATCAGTTTAAAAACATCTTCTTGGAGGCAACTAGCAGCCAGTCTTGTAAATTCTTCAGGTATTTCACGCAGAAGTTCATTTTGTCCATACCAGGGCAGAACGAGTTCCATCACCTGTGAAGAAAAATGCGAAGACTCCGTCAATTATAATGCAGTGTCTCCATGCCAAACGCTAGAAGTAAAAATTCACTTATTTATAAAAGTTAAAGTATAAATTGTATTAAATTCTAAATTGAGTAACATTTTTGGTGACAAAAGATGAGATGCATTGACAGTTCATGTAGCTTTGTAATATGAGTAATCTCGATTAAGGACAACATTGATGTTCGACAGAAGTTATTCAAGGTCTATTGTCTGTATTGTAATTTATCAACATAAAAACAACCAAAATTTTGTCTTTCTGTGAAATCTTCTTTTCTAAGACCTAACTCGTTGTTTTGGAGATTGCTTTGAATTAGATTAAAGACATAAAGGAAACTTCATTCAATGAAATCAGGCCCTTCCGCAGTATCCTTACAGAGACTATAAGAAGATTAGTGCATTGATGATTGAATAAAGGATATCGCTTAAAATTACCCAGTTTCAGTGAAAATTGCAGTAAAAACAATAATGCCTCTAGTCATAGTTCATTTTAACCTGTTGAATGAAAAGTAATAAAAATATTTTCGCACAGTTAAGAGGCAATGGAACAAAATTTTACATTCAAATATTCCCTTGCATTTAAATAAGTCATTCACAATGAAACCACATTCACTAACCAATCAATTCACACCTGTTTCATCCACATAAGCAGCCATAAGCAATTAATCAACACAAAATTCCACCAAAAAGCATTCCACCAAAGTATTTCCGTCCTTAGCTAGCAGATATTTGCCACGTTTGTCCGTTTCAGTCAACATATCTTCCCGGCAGGATTATCGTACACACTTACAGCGTGGCCTATTCATACTTTCTTCTTTTCATTTTTATCCTTGAGGGTATAATTGCCGTTTGTTTGTATTTGGGATACTTTACCCCCATCTGTCGACATCCACTAAGACGATGTTTATCTTGTGTCGAGTCGTTTTCCTTTACTCACTCCGGGCTAATGTTTCCCAACTGGTTCATAAAAAGAAATTAACAGCATATTTTTTCAGCCATTGTAGCAAATCGTTTAATGAGGATATAACTACCGATGAAGTTGTGTCTTTTTCTGTTGCTACTGCAGGATGGCCCGTAACGCAGTTTGTTTCCGTTCCATCAGTGCTTAGGAAAGAAAAACCGAAAACAAGACAAGAAAAAAAAATAGATTGGAAGAAGGAAGAGAAATAGATAATGGCAGTCTGAGTATTATTGCACAAGTTCTATTCACTCCATATGTTAAGGACATCATATCAGAACGGTGTAACGACCATAGAAAGCAGTATCGTCTATATGAATGTGCCTATCGAAGACGAAATTAAGGACATCAACTATTATTTGGCATTCTTGAAAAAATTGGGAGACAGGGAAAGAGAGTTATGTCTATGATCTTTATCAAAATGACCATTTTTTAGTTTTCAATTTTATTAGAATTTAGAGGAAGCAATCATCGAGCATGCTAGATCTCAAGGACGCAAATATTGTGACAAATCTCAGGGCGGATCAATTAAATCTCAACACACTACACACCGGAATGAGCATGGCATATATTCAAATTCTTCCAAATATTCCCTCTCGAATGTTTCCGCACATCCTATTTCTCGACTGCTATCGAAACCGCATGAATGTCAGGAGCAGAAACCCTTACTACATCATCCCAAGCCGCTAATATCCTTTCTCAATGCATACAAAGTAGAAAATGGAAAATGATGAAATCGTTTATAGCCCCGACAGTTAACTACTCTTATCCTGAGCGATAATACTAAACTTGCCGCCTTACTTACAAGGGGCTACTTCGGCCACCAACGTCACCGCTGCAGCTGCTATTGCTGGTGAATCGACCAGTCAGCCAACAACATTCACCCTCACTATATCGAAAACTGTCGGTTGTTTTTCTGGTTTATTGGACTAATTCAATCAGCAGCAGGAGCAGCAGCAGCCGCCACAAGAATTGCTACCCCGCGCATCGCAGAACATCCCAAGCAGATAGATCCTAGCGGACGTCTCCCGTTCGCCTGGAATTCGTTTACGCTCAATCAGATAGCGGAAGGAATTTCGGGGCTCCCCACAGGAATTTCGTTCATGTCACATGTTCTGATCTGTTTTTTGGGTCTCCATTTCGTTATTTTGTTTGCTGTTGTGTGGAAATCCCGCAGCTTCCAGATGCACCCGTCACCAACACCCAAACATTCTGCTATTGAGTGCCAATTCAAGGGACACGGACGAGCATCTATATCATGTGGGATAACTTTAATGGAGAGATTTTATCGATTATGCTTGGATGAAGTATAGACAACAGCAAGGTGACTCGATATGTGAGTATATGAACATTTCGAGCGGAGCACTTCCTTTAATATGAGAATATGATGACATGGGATTGAATGGTCTTTTGAATAAGTTAGTTTCAGTACATTAGGCTTGAAATGAAAAAGTGCTTGGAAGTAACTTCGATAATATCCTTGCGACAACATTGTTATTCATCCCTAAATAGGACTAAATAAAGCGTGATAGGTTTCATTACATCTGAGAGTTGTTTATTTCTTGAATTATAAGTGAAATGCGGGTATTAAAGCTGAAACTTATTCCCATCATATGCATTGCTCTATCCTCCCATGCAGTCCAAGTTTGTCACATTTCTTCGAAATGAATCAAGCATTCCAAATCAAATAGGGAATGAAATATGTAATATGAAATAATATCTCAGTTATGCGAAGAACTGGAGCAACATGAGTGAAATGTCTAAAGAACGTTTAAATTAGTGTTTAAGTTTATGGCCAACCTTAGTGTTCAATATTTGAATTAGATTTCTTGAAATCAACAAAAACTCAGAATTGAAAATTTTTTCGCATCTTCATAAAGATTAGGGCCAATTTCACGATTTCAAAGCCTCACTATCGCTGATGCAATGCGACACGTTTGACAAAATCACGACAACGGACGTAAAGTTGTCAGTATTGTTGCCTCCTATCGTCAAAAAGCTCGGCGTCCAGATCTTTCTTTCAGTCTCTTCGTTATGGTCGCTGGGTTGCTTCATAGCCGATTGCAATACCCCTCATATTAGGGGTAGAAGCAACGGGCCTTTGGGAGAAGCAACGCATGATAGGTGTAACATGAGTATGTGATATGTAATAAACCCGACCGCAAAAAGGAGGAGTGGACTACGTTTTTGGATCTTGGAATTTTGGATCTTTTTACGTGTTAGGCTACCACAAAGGTCCTTCAATAAACCAACAAATCTAAAGTCAAATCTAAAGTCTTAGCAGTTCAAGGGTAATGAAACTCGTGTGTTGGTTTTGCAGAGACTGTACGTTTTTATTTCAAACTTAGGTTGACACATACAATGGCAGGTGGCGCTATTGTAACAAATTATTTTTATACTACCATAGACTGCAGTCCGAATTGGAACAATGTTTAATTCAAAATAACAAAGGGAACATGGAAAATTAAGAACATAAGAAGCAAACAATTTTGGTAAGTTAGAAGTCTGCAGGTAATCGCTGATTTGGAGTTGCTGTTATGATGGAGAGGTAACTCCAATTGGTTTCGAACGTATTGTGACGTGTATGAATAATGTCACGCGCCACTTTAGTAGTCTTAAGAGAAAAGTCGTAAATAAGTTTCAATAACCAATACATCGATTATTCTCGAAGGCATAAGATAAACACATTGCGTGCATTGAGTACAACAAATACGTGTGTAAGTGACTCAGCGCGTAATCTCGAGAACAATCCACATCGAAGATTCTGGGTTCATTTGTAGATGTATAAAAGCGACTACAGCTAGCGGCGAAGGGAGTCTTGTGAATTAAGTGAAGATGATAGCCACAGTGCGCGTTAATAGCACTTCTATTAATCGAAAAGTGTTGTGAAATAAAATCGTATGCGAATTTAAATATGCGCTGTTTGAATAGCGAGTAAAAGTGATTGTTATAAGTGATTAATTAATTAATGTAAAAGTGAACTCATAAAAGTGAATAAGTGAAGTAGTGATTAAGTGAAAATAATTGTAAAGTGTTAGTGATTTTGTGTTTCATTCACTATTGCGAACATTTGAGAAGAGCAAACAGGTCGCGCACCTAGCAAAGCGGAACAGTATCAAAAAATAAAATTCGACTAAAATTTTTATCATCTGGCTGATAAACATTCCCGCTTCAATCGAATACAAGGAGAATAGCGCAAATGGTTCTATTTAAGTACTTTTTTAAAGGGTTTTCAAGTAGTTTCTACATAACGATGTAAAGATCATCCAAAGTCATTTCACTGACTAATTTGCGAACGAGGGGAGGCAAAGACGAACGTCTGGTAGGAATAGACCACGTGGAATATTTAGCGACAGTGGCCATCTCATTGACGTTATGTGTGTCAGAGATCTCATGATATCCTTGAGATGTTGGTCATATATATTTGTCCAAAGCAATACTTGGGTCTCTCTAGCCGGCAACATATACAACCAAATTAATCATGCTTTAATCTCCGCGAGACATAATTCCAACCGAGAAGTGAACTGTGATTCCCAGAAGTTCTCAGTTGAGACCAAAGACATAATGCACTACAACTAACGTCTATTAGAATCCTTATCAATTGTATAGATCCATATCTCAACAATGTATACAGCACTACCCAATGGACGAGATACTTAGACGAAGCTATTCAAACGTAGATCAAACGTAAAATTTGCCTTTTAAATGTGCAGTGTTAATCGGTCCTAGTTGCCTATAAATCCTGCTATGCACTCAAAAAACGAAGCTCCACGCAATATAATCTCTAATACAAGTTATGCCTTGCTTTAAGTGCGAAACATGGTCGAAACACAAACATACGAAATATCATTAAACACCTTCAAAGGAAGAATCCTAAGAAGTATCGGAGCAAAACGAGGTAGATTTCAAGGACAATCTAATAAAATAATGTGTTGCGGGAAAGATTTAACATACTAAACGTCTCTAAAATAAAGCTGACCGTAAATCTGGCTTATAAATAGCTCATAAGCAATACTCAACGTACAGAAATAAAAAGAACCTTTGGAAAAATCGACGAAGAAGTACGAACCAGCTTGGATTCTAGAATTGGAACACACGAAGACGGAACGAGAAAATTGGAGGCGAGCCATCCTGAATATTGATGGACTGGAGAGCCTTGATGACTCTGAAAATTATGACGAGCGACTATTCGTCGGCCTAAAAATCAGTTCCCGTTCACTTTTTTTTTCTTCTTTTTTCGAATTTGTTGGGAAATAGTAAAAAATGAGAGACTTATGCGTATAAAATTGTAACAATTGTTACAGTTTCTTCTTTTGTCCGTCACATATTTATAAAATTCAGTGAAAAAGAGGAATTCACGCAGCTTATATAAGAATAATATTTAAAAATCGAGGTGATCTCTGGACAATATTTTTCTGGTATCCAAAAAACTATGATTCCTAGTTATGATCCTACCCTACGTTCTTACCTATTGTTATGGTACTGCCGAAAAATTAAAATTATTATACGTTGCATCAGAAATCCGCGCTTGTATCAGTCACCTTTATCAAACTGAAAAGTCACCTCAACTCCTCCCCATGTGTCCCTTCCTTTTCCATACCAAGGTACCTTCGGTATCATTTCAAGATGCAATGCATGTCCTAAAAGACTTTCGCATCATTATTCGCCTGCTTTAATCGCTCATTTGTTTCACTCGCGGCAACATCTACAAAGACATGTTTTCCTATGTTTCTTTTCTTATAGCCTCATTTGTCTAAATCCATTCTACATCCACCGTCATTTATCCCAACATCCCTCTTGTCTTCACGGAATTGTACTTAAAACAACACAAAACCTACGCCTCCTTCATCTCTGTCCGCGATTCTTTGAGTACTTAAATTGGTTTTATTGAGGTTTAGAGCAATATTCAAATTAAGTCGATAAGCTCTTTAAATCTGTGAAAAAGTAGCAAAAGGACTTTTATGGGATACGTCTGTGTCTATTCAAATCCCACTCTACGTTGTTTCATCAACGCTGTGCCTGGGTATGCTTTTTTCCTACCTTCCTCTTTGCCAATTCAACGCATTACGGAACATTGGACTGTTTTCGCAAGGACTTCCTTCACACCATCGCACGCGACGTTGAATATTTCTCCACAGTGTCTTGAATCTGTTCTTTCTCGCGGGAGAAAATCATCTCGTAAAGAGGACTTTTATGATTCTTTCAGAAAGTTTTCTCATCTTTAAGGAATTTATTTGATGTGCATAAGTTTTACGGTACCGTCGCGAGACATTGTACATTTTTTAGCGCTAGTACACACCGGGGCCTTGTTAATTAAGAAAGTGCTATTCGCTATTCTAACTACTTTATGGAATTGGTCATGATAGTATTGTAAGCTTTCCTTTTTTAATAGAAATATTACGAATATTGATAAACAGTTGTAAGAATGTTCCCTACACGTATCATCTTTTGAATAAGAAGAATAGTGGGAGATTTTGAAAGCATTTGCAGATTTACTTTCAGGAATTTCTTTATTAACTCGCAACGTTGGCATTTATGAGAAAGTATTTTATAGAATGTATACTTTTTTATAATAATAAATTTTTGGTATCGTGAGAGATACAAAACGGCAAAATGTAATATTGAAGTTCTCTGGAACTTCCTATGAAATGCTGCGATATAGACACGTAGTCATTGCCCATTGCTCCTGCTAGCCACAACTTGATTTGATAGACAGTCTGGGTAAGTAACAACGCCCAATGTTCCAAGAATGCCAAAACTTGAATTGTGAGCAAGCCAGGACCAGCATTGATCTCTATGAGAAATACATTAATGAAGAGGGTCCTCACATAATTTTTAAGCCGATTGTTAGTTGTCCTTATTCGACAATCTTTTGTATTTGGACTTCCAATCCTACCTCGAACTCTTGCACTTCAATCACGACATCTTCAAAGATCAAACCGTTATATCTAATTGACCGTCATGAATGAAACCATGGATCTCATCCACTCAGTATAGGGCTCTAAAAACAAAACGAACACTGTCGCCATGTTCCTTGGCCGAGCTCACTGACAAAAAATTGATCTTGCTCTGCTCGTCCAGCCTGCTCCTGAATAGCGATTGAGTTTGTAGCTGGTCCCAGTAATAGGTGCATTTTCAATATATCGCCGGAATCTTGGAATCGATAAGGAATCGATTTCGAAGGCTTATAGTCTTCAGCCAATCGTGATGACCCTTTGCATGCCACTACATACCTTGCTCCTCATAACCAACAGGGTCTGTTTCTCTTTACATTTCACAGTAAGTTAAAGAGACGTGACCACAAAATAAATAGGAATCATATACATATACAAACCATTAAATCGGTTTCGAAGCAAGGATGAGAAGGCTGAAACCTAACGAGCGTCGGCTGAAAGATCTCAGACGCATTTGAGAGCAAAGTCCTAAGAGGAGTCTTGTCAGCTATGTATAGAATGGGAAAGGTCTCAGACGATTTGATTTGTATAGCGTATATGATAGTCGACCAGAATTTATGAGTAAAATCTTGAATTCCAATTCCCTGGTTATGTAGAATGAGTGACACATACCAAGATGCTCCAAAAATTATGACAGCTGAATCCTCACGGATACCGAAACATGAATTTCAATGAAACCAAAGGAATAGAAACGTTGTAATTAAGGAAAACCTAGTGAGAGTCGTGATTGACCATCAAACAAATGCTAAATCCGTGATCAAACAAATTCAAGTAAAATGTTTACGCTGGCTTAAAAAGAGACTCTGGGGGATTCTTCTGCTCCCTATTCCACATTTTCGTACTGAAACAAGGAGACTAAATTGGTCAGAACATCAAGGATAACGTCAAAATATTCAAAACCTAGTGATGGTACATCCAATTTGATTTGACAACTTCCACCTTGCTGGAGTATAAGGATCATATTCAATAGCATTCCATTTATCTTCACAAATGAATTTTTCCGTGAAAAACAAGGACGAATGTCAGACGAAGGGAAAGGAGGAGCTTTGTTTAAATTTCAAGGCATTTCTTGAAACTAATCTTGTACAATGTTGACAAGGAGAGTTTCTTAGTTTGATTTGTAACTGTACAATATTTTGTAATTGCGCCCCAAACATGCGTGCATCGTTTTTATCTCATGGACAAATAGTGGCATAGAGAAGATTCTGAACCAAATTCAGATACTGTGAATGGAAATTTAAGAAAAAAGGTGAGGTCGGCGACGATAAAAATTCTTCTATCGCTTCCTTAGACTAAAATTGCGCCGGCTGTCAGTTGAGATGCAGACTCGGAACTCTCTGAACAAACGCCTTATTTTCCAAAAAAAATCCCACTAAAGAAATACAATGTGGTGCAACAATGATGAGATATCTAACTTCTCTCCAATCTGGAGTAGCGATCCTGTTTGGTTAATAAAAACAAAAGTCATTTTAAACCATGAATGTTGTTCTCAGAGCTCATTTCGCTTCTTTTTTCATCACATCTCGCATTCAATTGCCGACGAGGTCTGAAGGATAGAGCCGGACGAAATCGAAAAATTATAACATTACACAATGATTAAATAGTTATATGTAAGAGCAACGTGAATCTACAGATAGTTGCCCATAATAAGTTTATTAGTAGTAACTTAGAGAGGATTAGGTGCGCAATTCGATACGACTCAATGTTTTTAACAAGTACACACAATTTTAATCAGCTTGCTCCTCTTAAGGATTCTCAATTCTGTCTGTTTTTTCTGTGGTTCGTCTGACGAATTTGCTTCAAAAACATCTGCACACGGAATGAGTTTGCCAGGTGCTACATGCATTTGCTTCTATTTTGGCATGTTTAACCGAAGAAGACTTTCTCCAGCACGAGTTACCTAAAATTTTTCATGAAGCAGTCATGGATTACGTTCAGACGAATCATTTTGTCATATTTTGGCAATTTCTGTTTTTCATATTCGGTGGTTCAATGTCTGTCCTTTTCATGTCTTTTTAACGATTGCTATGTCCTTTCCGCAGTCCAGGTAATATTTTCTTTAATATAGTAGTAAGTCTTCTTTCAATTTGAGTCTCTTTCCAAGCTTTCGACACTTGGCCCCATTTGATTTTGATTTGATGAAAGTATATGAAGTTCGACGCGCGTAAACTGTGAGCTGTATTTGGTTGTAAGAAGATAAAACCAATGTACTCCTTCTCAAACTCTCCTCAGACCGTTTGGATAAATTCAAGATGTTATAATACGTCCTGTGACAATATTGCGTTCTGTGTTTCTGTGGGAAATTGCTAGCAAATTTTGAACAAAACGATGGCTTCTGGTCCATTCTGCATTCTCCATTGCAAATAATAAAAACCGGAACTGTGAGTTATTATATGTGCTAGATATTTTGTTTCACTCTGTTACCTTGCCAAAGAAACAGCTTAGACAGTTACCTCATATAACCGTTAGACCAGGGCTTCGCGCGCCCCAATTCCAAACCTCCTCCGGTTGAGGCTCACGGTACTGGTAGCTCGCCGAAGACGGGCGTGGGCGCCATTCGCTTCCCCCAGAGACCTCACGAGAGCCGCCAAACGAGAATGCGGCTCGCCCGGATTACACTTCTTACACTTTCGACAGAGGAATACGGGAAACACCAGACTACCCACAACGTCTCCTCCGCGGAACCACCAACCAATGCTACGCGCACTCTCCGCGTCTCGCACGCACCACTCCTCGTCGCCACGAAGAAAAAGAAGACAAAACGAACAACTACCAAAACAAGTGCAGTCTCCAATAAAACTTTTAATTATTCCACGTTCCTTTTATATTTGTTTTTTTTTTTCTTCCTTGCGGGGACCTAAAACGTTATGCACTTAAACAATGAACACTTAACCTAACTTACCTAACTAACTAACTTACGCTACGGGCCTTTTTTTCTTGTCTCTCGTTTTTTTTTTCTTTTTTTTTAATTTGTCCACCAGGTTTATCACTTATTCACAATTTTCCTTTTTTTAATTTGTCCACCACGTTTATCACTTATTCACAATTTTCCTTTTTTTAATCCTTTTAAAACTTCGCAAAGACTTACTCGACCAACTCCCCTCGCCAAAAAAAGAAAAAGGGAGCCCCGCTACTTGGTTTTTTCCTTATATATCAATCCCTCTCCCGGCCAAGTATCTCCCGCTCCAGTACAGTCACCCTTTTCGCAGTTTTTTTCATCACCGCTGTAATCACCGTAGATCGCCGCAATTTCTTCGTCGCGAACTGCGTTACCCGCCATTCGCCGCGACGGTGACCGTTTCACATTGTTGATCGATGTGTTCTTCTTGCGTTCACCAACCTTCGTGTTGCGTTCTGCAGCCTTCTTCAAGTGCTCCGGAGTCAGAAGATGTGTATCGAATTCAATCCTGGTGGGGAATTCTTTGCTACATTCCAAGCATTTCGGATGCAAGAACTTCTTCAGCGTCGAGTGACTTCCGGATTTCCTAAGAGCGAACAAATGGCCGGGGAAGTGTAGATCGCATATTGTACAGTACTCAGTCGTTGGCTCTTACCAGACTTGCCCATGCGCTTCAGACGATCCAGTTCAATCAATTGCAACTGTTCAGCAATCCTTGCTTCTTGACAAATCATGTTGGCTTTAAGACGGTAGCTTTCTTCGATTCCCTCGCGCATCATCAAATGGGTACGGCCCTTGATATGGTTCTCGAACGAATGTGCATCCCACATGTGCTTCTTGCACAAATGACAGTAGAACTTGTCGTTGGGTACATCAGCGTAGATTGTTTCCTTGATACTCTCGGTTTTCTTTTTATCAGTTTTATCGCCAGGAGCTGAATCCTTTTTATTAAGTTTGGAATTCTTAGCCAGAAGTTTCTTGGAAGAACTGTTTACGACATGTTACTCGGTTTTTAATTGCGTCAGGAAAGATTACTTGCTGATGCTACTATTACTATCTTAACGCTACCTTAACTAATGACAAGGTAGTCTTATAAGTATGCTTCTTACCTACAATTCTGCTTCCCCTACTCCTTCCAACGCGCTTGAATCGTGGTAGCGCTTCTTCGTCCGTTTTGCGTGGTGATGGTGCCGCAGAGATCACGGGAGGAGGGTACAACAAAAACAAACCGTAACAACTCCTGGAGACAATTTTCTTCATTTCAGGATCTTTGCACGAACTAGCCGTCACAATTTCAGACGTTTCCGTGTGGAAACGTCTAACACTTTATTTTATACTTGGACGAGCAACGACTTGATATTGACAGCAAATCTTCAAATCAACAAAAAATAATCCATTATCCTGTCTAAAAGGTTTTCCATCGATTCCTTTCTTTGAACGTTGTCCTTGAGCTGTTACAACCTGCCCTTATTTAGATTGCGAATAATACTCAGCAATCATGATAACATCAAACTCACAAAGGAACGTTTCGAATCGATTTTGTTTTTTTTGTCTGTGCAATCTGAAGTTTTTCATTTATTTTTCATTTTCTAAGGTAAACGATACCTCTTTCCGTTTTTTTTTTTGTGTAAATCTCTATAGCGTTGAGATACTGTCCAACGCCGCTAAACCATCTGCATTGCATCTGAAAAATGTAATCAGTAAAGATTACCAAGTTACTTCCGAGTTACTCAAGTTTCACACATTTACATAACTGCAAAAATTAATCATCAACTTTAACATTTGTTCAAAACGAAAGTTTGCATCACCTGAACGAAATCAATAACTGACCAACAACTTGTCAAAAATCTGTGCAAGTAGTAATAACCCGCACTTGTTTCAATAGATTTTTATTCATACTAGATTTGGAAGTCACAATCGAAGAATCAAAAGGGATCATCTCTCATCTTGATTCGAGTGAACGTCAAAAAGAAGTGAATAGCCAAGCTGTCGTGCAGTGCAGTGGCAGTCTATTGTTCATGAGATTGGCGTCGAGGAGCTGTCATCGCCTAAAAGAACTCCCGTGGGACCAACAGTTGTTTTCGCCGACTTTTCTGCGTGCTATGGCAGGAAGACAGTGGCACCACAGATCGTTGCAAGCTGTCATCTGTAAGCTGAGCTGCGATTGCGAAGAATTCATTCCGAAAGGTGGAACATGCTTTCGTCTATTGAGTGAAAGGGTCAAATAACGGCAACCAAACAATTTTTTGGATTTGGGCCAAAGGTACCCCCTAGGACTTAATTAAACCAGTTTTACCGTAGTCGATAACAGTGTTTTATGTTATTAGCTATTTTGATGGATCAAGCGATGTGATCATCACTCTGACATACTCAATCCAACTAAGACAGAGCACAAGTGCCGAAAATGTAACCAAACTCAACATATCAACGCATCAATTTCTGCAATTGCTTTATGCGATGAATATGATTTCCAAATATTTTTGCATTTGTAAGGTATGTGAGCAATATTCGGACAATATGAGAAACGTAAATTGTAGAACACGAATGTTAGTAATTGATACGTGGAAGAATAAATGTCTGTCTGAATAAATCTTTATTTTAATATTGAACTCAGTTTTTTGGAAGATCATTCTATTAGAACAATAAGTAGGGTGTCCCGCGGTTCTGGTCTCTGTCGTGTGTGAAATTCTTCAGTAATGCAATTTGTGTGCATTACAATAGGATTTTTGGCGTGACATCGCGTATAAACTAACAATTGATCTGATTGTTGCTGAGTTCAATTTTAAAGCTGATAGTGCAAACAGTTCGCTAGCTTATGTTCGGAATAAATGGAATCGATGAAAACAACTGAAATTCTTGGTCCTTAACTATTACTTACATTTTTTCATGAAAGAATGCTTCATTTGAATACAAGAAACTCACATGCGCTGCTCGAAAATTCTGTGTTATGAACTTTATGCACATACGTTTTCGGTTTGTCAAGTTGAGGGACAGGTGAATATGACAATGAAACATTTCATCAATAAATATAAAGTGTAGTTAAAAAGCTTATGGTCTTCGAAATGAAAAATCAACCCATATGAATTTATCGGGAAAAAGGATCTTCAACAATTTTGACATCCACTTTAAATTTTCTTAAAACTGCATTACCTGCATTAATTTCCATAAAGAGTAAAAACAGAAATTTAAACGATAATACGAAAATAATGAATTTTATTTAAGATTCAGCAAAAAAGGTATGAAAACTCGAAGAGGATTTGTAGGTACGCATAACTAGAAGTCCAATAACCAGATCCGTGTAGACTTTGGTATCGTTTCTAACCCTTAAATCTTATTTGCAGTACACATAAATGGCGTTTGAAACCACCAACTGGAGAGGACAAGCGCATAGACAACGCAAGAAACATCCACTTTCCGAGAAAAACATTCCTGAATTTCCGCTACTGAATTTCCATACTGAATTTCCGCTAACATCTCAAAAACTTTGGAATTGCTGATGATTTGCATCCAATGCCAAATCGTCAAAATAGGACAGTGAGAAATAACGACCCTGCAAATACTCCTGTAATACAGACTCCTGAATTCGACTTTGAAACTACATTTTGAAAAGTTATTACGCGATTTGAGCATTTTTTAATATGTGGATCAATTGTCCTCGTAATTCCCCTGATTTAAATCCTATCGAAAATGTGTGGACTAGAATAGGATCTACAGAGAAGCCAAACCAAAAAATCGGCAGCAGCTAATACAACGTGTACAAGTTGAGCGAAACATAACTTTTATAGACTAGAAGAATGATAAAAATATAAAAATTCAAGATTAACGAGTCAGAAAAAAGACTTTTAGAATGAATAGAAAGATAAGTAAGACATATTTCATACCAATTATTTCTTATATTACTTACCGTGTCCTGTCATTCGTTTCAAGTTTTATACAAAGATACCGTGGTCAGAAACATTTGCGCTACCGTGTAGTATAGTTTAGTAATAGATTTCTGTAGTATTCCTATTATAAGTTGTAAGGAAAACGAGTGTTAAAAATCGATCTCTTGGTTAAAAAAAAAATTGCAAAAAATGTCATTTCTCTTACAACTGGTATAAAGTTCCTTATTACGCCTTATTTACAAATTGCTAATTTACAAATTCGTTTCCCCTACAAAAAGGCACAGAATATAAGCAATGAATGAATTGTGAATTCACTAAAAAGTTAGTTGCGATGACGAAGGAGTTGATAAGCCCGTTCAAAACAAAGAATCCTTAACCCAAACACACCTCATGACTCTTTGACTACACCAAAGAAAAACTCCACAAACTTTCCAAACAGAACAAAAGACAAATACAACAGACCATGGAGGAAATCTTATTTTATGCTGAAAACAATGAATTAAACTCTGTATGTTTGTTATTTACTTCGTGGAGAAGTCTTCATGCCTGAAATCCCAGTCAAGAGTGGTTGGAGAAAGTCTACTTGAGAAAGTCGTCCGGAGCAAGTGTACCGTGTAGCTATCGAATAAAACGAAATGCAGTGGGAACGGATATAAAAGGATAATTGAGTTAATTCTGCGGAATTAAAACGTGCAAACAAAACACTCATTAGCAAATAAAATACACTTAAAGGAGGATTTTTATTGAGTGAAAGAGTTCAGACTGTTAACGAATTCGTCATGGAATTTGATAAAGTTTTCAAGTTAATTTCATTTCATGTCGTTTTTAATGTATGAGTCAGCTCTATAGAATCGTAAGGACAATACTTTGCGAGAAAGTACTCCATTACAGGAATTGGAAGAAAAGTCGTTTTCATTTTGAGTAGAAGTGAATTAAAAGTTAAAGTGTAAATGTTTCAGAGTACACACGGAACAGGAATAAGGCCCCCTTATACGTTTGGGATTGTGGTTTAAGTAAGACAAGTATTTCACAGAAGCAGACAGAAAAACTCCAGACAGAACCATCCATCGAAATGCCGCTAGGTTCCACTGAGTCAAGAGTGGTCTTTTGCGTGACGAATACAACCCTGACGCAAAAGTAATCCGAAGTAAAGGATCATCCTACTTTTCCCCATAAATGTTTGGGATTTATGTAGATAGGAGCCACATCATAAAACTTCAAGCTATACAGCTGGTTAATCTCTCGAATCCAACTATCTATCCCGGAGAGCTTTAAGGACATCTTTGGCAAACAGAAAACGAGCATGTTCAATACAAAAAATTGTCCGCATATAAACCGAGAAAGCCTCAACTATTTGTCTACTCATCGCGTGCACGTCTGGCTCTACACGGGAAGGGATGGTTGCTTGCGAGACACACCTATGTGCACCTAACAAATCAAAAGTGTGCGGAAGCTATCAAAAAGAGCACACAACAACCAATGTTGGTGAAATTTGAGTTTTGCAGACTAAGCAGAACCCTGCGGTGCTTCGATAATCAAATTGAATATTTCTGAAAAAATGTCACAGCAAAAAGAAACGTTGATAAGGATTAAAAACCAATTGATCCAAAGTCAACGACAGGCAAACCGTACTACATATAACTACGGTAGGCATTCACGGCCGCAACGAACTCACGCGATTCAATGTCAAACTGTTATCCTTTTTACTAGGATCCCTCTGGGAAGAACTGAACGGACTGACAAACAACCAAATACAGTGGCTCAATAAAGAAGTCGGACACACACTCATTTACACTTGAAAAGGGAATAAACGACAGAAGAATGTATTTTAGAAAAAAAAATCAAATTTCATTTTTTTTAGCTCTATATTATTAACTTACGAAAAATAAGAACATTGAAAACATAACTCAATTTTGTGATTATTAAAAAAATAAAAAGTCAAAATGCAGCCAAAATTCATGTCAAAAAAGAACTCGGACAGTTAATTCTTTGAAATTTCTGAATTTTATTATTATTTTTAATATTTAGTTGGCAATCCTTTATTTTTCACTATGGTTTCCAATCTAGGCATGGATTCGACAAGTTTTTTGCAAAAGGAAGGGTGGATTTTGGCCCATTCTGCCTGAAGAGCTACTTTCAAGTCCTCTTTATTTTTAATTCAATAGCTTTTTAATTGGTGTTCTAAATAAGCCCATAAATGCTCGAATACATTAATGTCAGGAGATTGTGGAGGTGTTTCCAGTACATGTGGACAATTGTACAGCAGCCATAAACGCACATTGAGGGCTTTGTGCTTTGGGTCGTTATCCTGGTAATATTGGAAGTTATCTTTTATTCCGAATTTTTCAGCACTTTCCATTAAATTTTCTTTCGAAATGGTCAAATACTTTGTTTGGTCCATAATTTAATCAACCCACTTATGAGCGATGTATTGGATTGAAATTGGATTGGTCATTCTTAAAAAAATGTATGAAGATCGAATATACAGCAGAGCCGTACGTAATAATAAGACTGATTCCCGGTATAACTCTTTTTGAGTGTGTCATAGGCTTATTTCTGGCATGTGGGAGGGAAAATTTTCCTTTGAAGTCGACATCAAGCAAATGTTCGGTAATTTGTGGAACGAAAAACTAACCTGATCACGTCTCTTTCTTTTCTTCTTTTCTTTGAACATATTTTGACATATTTAAGATGATGATGGCAGTCATTATACGGATCCCGTGGACAATTTGAAACTTCACTTACGGAAACGTACCATACATCAAATCAAACGCTTAACTTCCACTTTTAATACTCATTTCGCGAAAATCACTTCACTTTTTGACAGTGAACTTTGCACCAGTTAAACCCGCGCAGACTAGTCCCTTTTTGTGAAAGGTTTACGATTATTTACTAATATCGCCATTTTTTCTACCACTATCAGTACACTGAGGTAATTTTCAACTTCTAAAAATCCCAAATTTTCGCCGCAAGTCATCATATTTATGATATTGTATTTACTGGGGCGAATGAAGCCTTCCTGGCTTTTACTAATTGAAGCATCCAAGTGGAATCTTACAGCGGGTACTTGACAGTGTTCCATTTATGTTAAGGGCTGATTTCGATGCTTTTCTCTGTTGGATAAACTCGATAAGCGTGAGCGTTAAAACAAGAGCCGAAACGTTGAAAACCTATCACGCATCCAAGCTTTCCAAAAATTGCCTGCCTGGTATAAATAAATGAAACGCTCACTTGATATCCAGGTATGCAGTGCATTTTCAAATCAAGAGCAGTCATAGTACAGAGCAGTCTTTAACTGGCATTCATATATGCATTTGCTCTCGCATTCCATGAAAACAACATAAGTGTGATCCCCAGAAAATTTTCTAATTGTTCTACTTCCACATTACTGATAACTTCTGTGTGCCATGATAAGGAACGAACTTCTCCAAGAATGCACCTCAACATTCATCCTTTGTTAGTTCTTCGAATTGCGTACAGGTAGACCTTTAAGAATTTCCATTGCTTGGTCCGTCCAAGTGAAAAACAGGCACTATAATTTTCATCTAACGGACTTTTATTCTTCTAAAACTGACAAAGGTTTTCCTATCCTCAGCAACTCCACGCCACCGATTTATATGCACGAAAAAAGTTTAGCTCACATATGATTCCCGGAATGATTTATGATGTGTGCAGTCGTATGTTAAGCATTCACCAGGGCCATATCATAAATAACGGAATCTTGTGAATTTATTGCGGAAACGATAACAGAAACACAAAATTCATACCATTTTTGATGTGGATTAAAAGTTGACAAACTGAAGAACAGGCCTGAGGCGGCCAGTAAGTGGTGGTGGGGGATGAACTCTAGGAGGTCGGTCGGAGGATGACTATTTTTAGGGTGACCGCATGTTTCATCTCCACCCACGTCAGGGCAAAATAAATGGTTTGTTCTCAAAAGACATTATCCTGCCAGGGACCGACCTGAAATTCCATTGTAAAGGACGTTATAATACACATTTATAACATAATCAGAAAATTGTTTTCATGCTGCAGACGACACATCTTTTTGACAGTTTCATTTGTGGAGGAGCAAGGACACGAACGATGACTTTTAAAGCTAAACAACTGAATACTAATAATGTTGGTGAAAACGAGCTCCGTGATGTATTCCAGTGCTATGAAACCGCACCGTCAAAAGACATTTGACTGACTCATATGCAAATTTTGTGTATTTGCCATCATAAAACAAGAATTTTTGTTTTAACAAAGATACGCATTCTCTTGAAAATTCAAACGAATTGTAAGGAATTTCATGGCAAGGACCCTCCTTCTATGTTACTGCTAACAAACACTTCATTCGCATGCGAACCGCTTCGTAGCTCTGACGCAATCGTCACTGAAACGGAAACATGTTTTGCAGAAGGATGGGGGCTAAGCTGGAGCTGTGTAGATTAATTGAATAATTACGACAATCCCTTTCCCGCATATGAGTACGAACCCATTTATTTCGGTTACAGTCCGTGCCTGGTGTAGCGCATCAACCTAGCTGCCTGCCTGACATCCTAAGCCAGCCAACAGTACGCATAACTTGGCCTACACCCGTGCCCATATTTAATATGCCGGATCCAAACACCTGTGGCGTAAAACTGTCAGATCCAAATGTTCCGAGGAACACCCAAATGTATTAATTACTTGTGGTCAGATAAACAGGATAGCCAAAACACAATGAAATCAGAGCCCTGATAATTATATCTGATATAATGTGTCCAGGAAGGCAAGAGCTCCGGCAATTTCGGCTTTGAATCGAGTGAATTCTTCCAAGTCGCTTGCATCCTTGCTCCAAAGACATTGCGAACGGAATCCTTGGAATTGGTCTTAGGCAGCAGCTTGAATGTCTTACGACTATCTGAGGTCGGGAATCCTGTCAAGTATTTCAGATATGAAATGATCCTCGAGGACAAGGGACGAGTATGTTTGCTGGCAGGACGGAAAGGAGCATTTGGACAAACACTACGAGTACATCAGATTCATTACGCTCTAGTCAATACGTGTTGTATTTGCAGACGGTGCCAAGACAATATCTTATCATTAGCTATGAGAAGGACATGTGTTAATAGCTTTCATAATATCCTGGCAATGGAGTTAATTACACATGAAGTGTTTGTTTGTACATATCTATTGAATTTGATCGAAATAAACGCATGTGAAACAGATAAGAACACATTATTAATGCGTTCAATGGGAAATGGAAATTTGCAATACAGTCAATATGTTTTTTCTTTAATGATTTCCCACTTTTAATGTTCGAATTGCCAAGTTGCGCGTTCATTAAGCTCTTAAATAAATTTCAAAATAACAGCACAGCCACATAAGATACCTCTCCGTACAGCCCAAAAAAGGAGATCAACCAAATTTTAGAATCGGATAGTTCAGTAGATATCCGAGGATCCAAAGAATCGTTTGTCTGATCAACAACGCTTCGTACGTTTTTACGAAGAGAATCCTAATCGACTTCCCCGAGGTTTGACAATCCAGAATACGGATCGTACTTAGCGTTAATCCGTTTTCTAGTGCATTCTATGAAAAATTTAAGTAAACCTGGGTAAGACATTGTTTGAAGTAAACCAGATCAGCTCAACTGAATCATTGCTAAGATCTTAAAAGACCAAATGGGCATTATGGTAATCTGGACTCCCTTCGACAAATTTTACATAGAATCTACAGAGAAGGGAAATGAAAGCATACTGGAAAGAAGAAACAAGTGAGTATGATGCATCGACTTCTCCGATATAACTACATCTACAACACTTTGACGAATATACAAGGCTAGTTCTCATTCACTCTCAAATCTTTAGTTTGGTCCTCATAAAGCAGTGCAAGGACTTGGAACAAACTTCCGATTAAATGGATTCAACCAATATTAAAAGGTTCTTATTAGGAAATACACTTTGATACCGCAGGTGCAAGGCTTTACTTTGAAATATTGCTTGCAACGAACTTTCCTTTGAAGGGATTGATCTGTTCCTCAACACAGAGAATCTCCTCAAGATTTAACACAAGCTGCCGGCTTCGAAATCGGTCCATATTCGGTCGACATTCATTTAAACCTATCCTTGCATGTCAGTGTCCACGCCACTTATTGCCTCCCTTTTCTGTGCAATAGATTTGAGACTCTGCTTGTGATGGGACTATGTCGATAATCTCGTTTCGATCGACGCCAATCTCTTCCAAATTCAAAGACGTCACTTTGAGTTCTTCTTTCACGGGCTCCTTTTCAAATGCTTCGATGGTATGGCAACGTCCGTTATCTATTCGATCCAATTGATCGGGAGCACAAATGCCTGGCACATTCATTTCCTGCTCATCGCCTGCGCCATTGCATTCGCCGTTGATGAAAGCCAGTCTATCGACCTAACCAAGAATTTCTTCACCGTTGAAGCTTAACGGACTTAACGGAGCCTAAACTCGTAACTCATTTGACATAACTGTTAGTTCATGACTACTTCGTGCATACATCGTATGCATTGTCGATTGGGTTTTTGATGTTCACACGTGGTCAAGTGTTCAGGCTGCCAAGCGTGAGTGACAACATAAGAATGTTCCAGAAAACATATTGGGTTTGCAACCAAGAAATTGCCAATTTCAGTTATAGGTGTCTCTCACTTATATTTTTATAATATCCGTAAATTTTATGATCTTCTTCTTCTGGTATACGGTAGCTGTCATTCTTCCCTAGCTATACAAGTTCATTTTCATATGGAGTGCACAAACGAATATTTTCGCCTTATTTTGCTTTATTATTTCCGTGAACGACGTGAATGGAAGTTACGTGATATGTATGGTAGTGAAGCTCTTAAAGAAAAACACTGCCGGAATTGGTTTGAAAAAGTCCGTTCTGGAGATTTTTCTCTTAAGGATGCCGAACGTTCAGATCGACCATTTGAGCTTAGTGAGGATGAATTCAAATCCATCATCGAAGTGGATCATCACGGGAGATTGCAGAGAAGTTGAATTTTTCACATGCACTCAAGAAGAAGCATTTAAAATGTATTGGTCTTGTTAAGAAGTTGGATATTTATGTTGCGCAAGATTCATTTGACAAAGTGCATCTTCGTTTGTGAATTATCGCTCAAACGCAATAAATCCAATTTAAATACGAATCACCACTGGAGACGAAAAGACAATTCCAATCGCAAACGATTCTGGTGTCGGTCTAATGAGGCCTCATACACACTTCAAAAACACATATCCAACAAAAGAAGATTTTGCTGTCAATTTGGTGGGATTGGAAAGGTCCAGTGTATTTTGAGCTGCTTGCACGTAACCAAACCATTGATTCGGATGTCTACTGTTGGCAACTGGACAAATTGAATGCAGAGGTCAAGCGTTTTTCCTTGATTGGTCAATTGAATTGATCAATCGTAAAGGTGTCATTTTCCACCTGGGCAATGCTAGGACGCAAACGTCTTTGGTCACTCGGCAAAAACTAATGGATATTGGTTGGGAATTGATGTTACTCCCACCATATAGTCTTAATATGGCGCTATCGTGTTGCCACTTATTTTGATCCCTGGAAAACTACCTTCGTGATAAACCTTTCAATAATGATGACGCTGTAAAACATAACTCAGTTTTGGCCGACATATTCAAGTTATGAGAGAGATGGCAAAAGGTCATCGAACAAAATGGAAAATACATCACACATTAAACTTTATTTAAAGTAAAGAAATCTTTTGTTTCGATGAACAAAGTAGCAGTTACTCGTACTTATTTTCCAACCCTAAGGAAAAGCAGATGAGAAAAGAAGGGGAAAACCAATGTCTAACATATCGGGAAGACATCGTTAAAGAAAGTGTTAATATGTCAAATTTTTCGCATATTTTTTCTTATCATCTATCAGTATAAGCAAAGTTAATGATCCGAATTTCGGTCAGTCAAGATAAGCTCACTAACACCTGAAGCAGACAAACCGATCCAAGCCATCACTCTCTCATCACCTTGAAGGAAAAGGCTGCTTACGACGGAAGTGACGGCCTCAAAGCAGTGGAACGCTTCAATACTTCACTCTAAGTACCTCTCCTGTGACACATGAAAGCCAGCCTGGAACCGTTTGTCACATTGTTCCGCGCTAGGCCTCTATTTATATATCATTTTCCGCCTTCGGTTAGGAAGGCTTAGCAGCAGAAGGCAGGTGAACGATTGAAAGTTACTGTAAAAGTGACTCATCTTCCTTCTGCGTACCCCAGCTGTCCAATGTTCCTTTCTTCGTCATAAGGACCACCCGGGTGTAATATACCACATATTTCGATTTAGATTATTATATTTCGATCGATATTAGATTAAGTTACCACATCCACTAGACTTTCAGAAGAATTTAATTATAACCACCATCTGCATTTTAAAAGTGTGCTGAGAGTCCTAGCTTAGCCATGAGCTCACGCTACTTATGAGGTCTGTCTTACAACTACCACGCGTTTCATGCTCCGAGTTGTTCAACCATAGAGTGAGAGTTTCTCTTCGCGTAAGACGGCTTCCTTCTTTTCGATCCTGCCAACAAAAACCAAGGGGAGGGAGGTTGGAGTCATCCCCAATAAAACAGTACTCAGACCGTCCTTTGGACCAAGTCATTTCAATCTTAAAGCATTTAGTAAATTCTTTAAATATCGAGTAGCCTACCTTGGTCCTAAATTTTGAAGGATAAGATTCGTACATCGCTTTCGATGATGTGTCAACGCTTAGTCGTAGGCGGGAAAGTATTCTGATTTCGCGTGCAGAAAGTGGAGTCCTACAAGAATTTGGGAAAATGAGAGAAGTTACTGAGAATTGAATATCTTTTAAAATAATTTTAGATGTGCTCGTTTTACTCTTCCTTTCCCAAAGTACGGGTCTTAAAGCCAACTTTTCACTTTTTAGTTGATTTGGCCGGATTGTTCCCTACGTACCAATTTACCTGGAATTTCTTAAATTGCTTTAATTCTGCTCAATTTCAGGTTACCAACAAGCATTCCAGCAGGTGTGACTAAGACATCGGTTGGAGCATGTTGTAAACGCATTAATAGACATTTAATGGAGTTAAGCTGCCTAATGCCCATTTGTCAACGTCTTTACGCAATTACAAGTCCATAAATAGATCTCTTACAACCGTAATCTTCTCAACACTGCACGAAGCCACAAATCGTTGTCTTTATACGACAGTCACAAGACGCATCCCTCTTGTTCAACAAACACAAATAGGTGAATCTATCGTTTCCGTGTTTTCCTTGAATGCCTAACATCACTTAAACGTTCGTCCTTTCCTTACAATCACATTTTGTACGACGGCCCAGAGAAAAGGAGATTTGTGTTTATTGTGGATACTGGGATGGATCCTTTCATTTTTACACGCAATACAAATGTTACTACCCGGAATTAAAGTAGTGAAAGGGATGAAAATGACAACTGAAGGATGCATGCGGGAAACTTCTTCATCCTCTCTTTGATTGCATTCCTTAATATTCTTGATTGGCGAACATTCTACGGGAGAATTCAATTGATCTCATCAGGACACAGAAACTTCATACTCATTTTATCTGAAGCACTCACACCTGGCGAATTCTGTAGGACACCAAACCCTCGACCTATTTAGTGAGATCACTCAACCCAATGCATTATTGCTGATTATTTTAACTGTCTTTTAGTTAGTGATCCTAGTCCGTGCAAATGCTTAGCTGGAATCAGTAAATGAAACAAACACCATAGGAATATGTGCAGGACATTAATGACCGAGCCCCGAACACAACTGTATGGGAATTACTCGCTAGGTGTAACTCGGCGACCAGCATACTCCCAAACGGCTTCACTTTCCAGGCGATTTATTTCATCGTCCGAACAATTATTCACGCTAACTGGGCAATTTATTTTGTGGAGCTTAAGCACCCCGAAGGGATTGTTTGTTTTGGTCAGTCGGCAATAGCCGAAAGCATTAGTTAACTCGCAGTAGAATCATTACGGTCAGTAGGAATTTTATCAAGTTTATCTAAAGGTGATGGGATATAAAGACGCACATCAGAATTTCCCTGACAAACTTTAGGATTATCTTCAGGTCCTGCTTATTTGAAGAAATCATAGTCTTTTCTCTAGGAAATTATATTTGTCATGAAATAAACAATAAAATACACTTAAGAAAAACTGAAAGCTAGAAAATGGTTCCTTTGCATTTTGTAAAAGGTGTTATTTTAGTGATTAGGAATTTTAAGTTGGCAGCACTTTTTAGGGCTACGTATGGTGCAACACCTGTCATGAGTTTGATGGTTAGTTTGATTTGTCATTTTATCAATTGTTGGTTGACGCTTGAACAACGTGCAGATGTATTTCGAAAAAACGACTTTTTTCAAGAAACTGATCGCACACTGCGCCAGTATTATATCTGACATAATCGTCCATCAAAATAATTAATTCGTTTAACCGATCGTTTCCACAACATGTTTACTATCACTGGGAATTCGCATCCAAACAGACGTTGTACAGTGCCTAATCGAGAAACCATAGCATCTGTAGAGTGTAGTACCGATAAAGGCCCAAGTGAGTCTACGACATCGTGCTTAAAAATTAATCCTTTGCCAATCCAACATTATGAAAAATTTCGCGGAAGGATTTCTTGATTTGCTGGCTTACGAGATCCAACTCGCGTAGGAATAGAAGGCGAAAGACCACCGGCTACACCGGGTATATGGGTGCAAGTATATGGGTACCGGTGCAAAAACAAATTGCAGATTTAGGATTTCATAAGAAAACTCTATAAGGCGTGAGGTTCATTTCTGGTTAAATTGCTACGTCAATACACAAAACTGTGCCATCTGGAGTGATAAGTAACCACAGGCGGTTGTTTGAGTACCGTTATATCCGTATACTGTCACTGTTTGGGCTACTTTATGGATCGGTAGGATCTTTGGTCCATATGTCTTCACAAATGCTGCTGGAAATAACATTACAGTTAATTTTGACCGCTTAATAGCCAAAACCAACAATTGCCCGCTCTAGAATTGGCTCGCCGTAATACAGGTGACCTCTGCTTCGAACATGATGGCGTGACATGCCATACAGCTCGTGCAACCATCGATTCATTAAAAAGAAGATATGATGAACGCATAATTTCTCGTTTTGGACCTGTGAACTGACCTGCAAGATCTGTGATTTGTACTATCATTGTAGTGGTTGTGCGTCTATTCCGGCAAGCCCGAGACGCTTGGGCATTGAGAAGACAAGATTTGCCACTTTATTGGCGAGATACGGCCCCGATTATTGGTTGGAGTAGTCGCACGTGGGATCTCTCATTTGGCCTCCACGTCAGTCGTGGTGCGCACGCGAATAAAATCATATTTAAATAAAATGGCAGAGAATCTTTCAAATAAAGGAAATTCCTATTTTATGGTAATCAAAATAATTTTGTATTCAAATTCATTTTAAAGCTCATCACCTTTAAAAACACCTTTAATGTTGGTGTTAGGCTAGAAAAATAAAACAAGGGTGTGAGATGTGTGCGAACTCTTCAAGGTCTTTCTTTTTTGATGTACAAAAGGACGTAGATGACATCGTCTACATATCTCATGCATACCCTTGGAAGCTTCTCCTTGCCTCTGAGTATTAACTACGCCAACCTACATACATATATACAAACGATGTTAAATATTTCGATGATGAATGGTGAAAGCAAGCTTCCTATTACAATTCCCCAGTTTGCAAATCCCCAGTTTGCAAAATTCCAAGTTTTAGTCCAGTTTTTATTTGTCAAGTTTAAGTGTCATCCTGAGTTAACAGCTAGTCCTCAATGCTTACATTATATAAAAATTTTCGACTACCACAGGCTCTATTTATTTAGACTATTCCACCAACAATTTTCTAGCTTCTGAGTGGGTGCAATCGTCGCAGATATTATCCGTCGCTTTTCGTTTCAGTTCTTGTAGGGTTCCATTAGACATTTAATCCTATGTAGGACGTTTAATCCTTGGTAGCAAGGGAATAGAGACCCTCACTTTCGACAACTCTCCGGTTAGTGGTGTACCGCAGCTTTTATTAACACGTCAACTCCTTTTGTCGATACTTTTAATGAGTTACGACAGAGTTAAGAAATGATTCAAGAAACCTGTTTCTATGATTTCCTACAGGCAATTTGCTGTTTGGCGTGACCCAGGGCACCTGCGGTTCATCCTTCCCCACCTATACTTTACTCTATTTTGGTGGTTTGCTTATTGTAGCTCCCATTTCTTTGATTATATCCTCCTTTGGTATTTATTTGGTTCGATCGTGCAATTGAGTTGCATGTTCCTTAGAGTTCAAAGACGAAGCCTCTTTGAACTCTAAGGAACATGCAACTCAATTGCACGATCGAACCAAATAAATACCAAAGGAGGATATAATCAAAGAAATGGGAGCTACAATAAGCAAACCACCAAAATAGAGTAAAGTATAGGTGGGGAAGGATGAACCGCAGGTGCCCTGGGTCACGCCAAACAGCAAATTGCCTGTAGGAAATCATAGAAACAGGTTTCTTGAATCATTTCTTAACTCTGTCGTATTCTCTTATTCTCTTTTTTGCTCGAATCTTTTCTTTTTTGCCTTTTCACATGGATAAGCTCTCTCTGCTTTCTCGAGTATGTCCTCCGTGTATCCATTCCCATATTGTTCTACTTGTTTGTACTGAATGTGACTTCGTTTAGTTTACTGTGAAGGTGCTCAGTATTTTTTCTAATCAAGTTCCTTCCGACAACCCTTCTTACATCCTGGCTTCTTACATCCCTTAAACTACTGCTTAATGTTAGCTGATGGCTCTTTAGCTTAACTCTTCTTAGCAAACAAATTCTGAAAAAGGATACGAATTCTCGCTAGTGCTTAGTTACGTTTGGCGAATAAAAATTGATCCCTAGTAGCTCCTTCAAAATCTTTGATTCACTTCGAAATCGATTAACAAAAAATCAATTTACATTAGAAAAATGGAAAAAAATCATAATAAAAGGGGCAAAAAATTCAGAAATAAGAATTTTAAAAGAAATTTTCTGAAAGGAAACGTTGCAAACTGTTTATGACGGAGAACTACAATACGTTCTAAGACCTTCTCTAAGACTAAAGGAGGAGACGTGATGAGGAACTCGTTCATAGCATTCCTCAATGGTATGCTCATGATTAGATTGCTAAAGACACTAAGAGAAAAAGATGAGCTTCCAAGGGTATGAATTAGATATGTAGAAGACATCTTTCCATAGGTCAAAAAGAAAGGACAGGAAGCATACTCACTGATCTCAACAAAGTATGTTAGAACATCAGTTTGACAATTGAGAAGGAAAAACCTGGGGGGCTAACAAGCGTCGGACCGATAGGATCATGAAATGATGGCTGCCTAAGCTTCGAAGTTAATAAAAAACCAAACAACATGTTATGTTCAAGTAAACATATATAACCATTGTACTATAAGGAACGTAAACAAAAATTCTTATGCATATCTATTTGAAATCCTTATTTCTGGTATGCTTATGTCTTTATTTCTGTTCTGTTTTTATTTTTGAAATAACAAACAAATGTGCCTAATTCCATTCAAACGGACCCGATAGTAACCAAAATATGTACAATCAAATGAAGAAAATCTATTTGGTTTCCTCGATGAAGAGGAAATTTATTTATGCAACGAGCATTTAACCATCGTTCCACCCTCCCTAATTATGCCTTAGCTCAGTTGGACTGTCCCACCCAGAAAATATAGGAGGGTATCATGTAACAATGACCCCAACCAGTTTTGATTAATTGCGTTTAACGGCTGAATAGATTTGAACAACAAGAGAAACATTTATGCACGTCATGTATCCTTACGTGCACGGGCTTTGATCCTGCTAACTAATGACTTCATTTATCTCGCCGTTATTTAATCTCCCTCGCATTTACTCGCACTAACTCTAATCCTCATCAAATTCGCTTCATGTTTACGAACTTAATCGTACCGATTAATCCTTAACACAGCCAATGTACAACTTAGACGCACACATACACGCTGATTTGCTTCGTGTTGAAACCTAATGTGTGTGTACAGTTTGAATTTCAGAGGAGGATCTATGGCGGACGTCATTATCATTGCAAAACGGAAACTAGTCATGCTATTTCGCTTGTATATCAGAATTGATTTTTAAGGATGGGCTGAGAGAAATACTCACAAAGGTTCATTGTAGGATTTTAGACATTTCTTGGAATCTTCTCCTAGTAAACTACGATAAAGAACCTTTTAGGGACTTTTAGGGAAATTAATAAGAGATATCAAATATGCCTAGTGAAAAATTTCCCAACCTAGACGCTAATTTTATTCCTTTCATATTTTGAAAGTCGAAAATTTTTTTTTCGGTCTGTGTAGTTCGTACTCTGTCCTTCGCCTAATTTTTTCTTTATTCCAATATGTTGTTTGAATTTTTGATAAAAAGGAAAAGCTTTGTGGTTACTATTGCGATTTCCCACGATTGCCATTTTATCTTCAACTGTGAAAGCAATATCAGGTTGAAATATGAGCAAAGCCGTTCCCATTCTTCCGTTTTCGGATCTGCCTTTTTATCATTTTCATTCACGTTTTCAACATAAAACGAGAGTTCTCTTCAATATCCAGGATGTCATCTTCTTCTGGAGACAATAACTCCTTAAGATCCCCATGCAATTGATTCGCTTACATGCTTAGTACAATTGCTTGGTAACATGGATCGTTCGATGCCGTATCATTCTCCCCTCTTTCAATTTGGTCCTTTTCCTCCTGAAGTTTTCGATGAATTCTCAGAATTGCTTAAGACTTGCTGTTTTGGTACTTGTCCAAAAGAAAAAGTTGCCGAAAGACTTTGTCCGAACATTTTTCATGAAATTGGGAAATATTATTTCGGACATGAACTTTTTGAATTTCGTGGTATCACTACAAATCTCAGCAGTGCATTGACGTGGATGGTTGCCATTGAAATCTTTTCTTCTTAAGGACCATCACTCACCTTCATTCTCAGCCTGCTCAATAGCTGGCTTAAATGGGGTTTGCCGCATGAAATATGGACACACTCTCAGCAGGTTAGATGATTGTATTTGAGGACTCCTCGCTACTTGATCGACTGTTTAACCTGAATCTAAATGGAGCAACCTTTTATGGAGACTCGAATGGTATCCCTGACTGCGTAAGCATAAGAAAGATGGAGTCATTATGATCGTTAGTTAGGTGTCGCATTAAATTGGTTGAGTTTCAATTAGATGCAGTCAACTGATAGTCAACCGGTAGTGACTACTAGGTTATCAGCGTATAGTGCCAAAAGAGATCCACGTTTTTTATAAAGTAGAAAACCATTACAATTGATACTCAACGTGTTGACACCAAGCAGTTTTCTAGTTTCTTCTCTCGCACTGTATAAAACAGCAGCCATCGGTCTTTGAAAATACAGCAAAATTCCTTATACTAGATCTTGACTAGAAATTATCCAACAATATGAAACTTTTACTTGAAAGGCTAAAGGACATATGTCTGCTATATTGAATATCCAAATTCTTAACGCCAATGTCACCAGCAGAGCAATCGGCAGAGCCTCTTATCCTGGTTGTACCAACCACTGGGATTGTATCGATTAATGCATGACCGTTGAACGCGTCACTTTGTCAGCCAGGCAGATTCTAAGTTGATTCTTTTGCTGACAATGATAACAGCTAGTCCGTCTGTCTTCAGAACTTTCTGAGAAGGACCAGCATACAAACAAAGGGTATTATCTAGCGTGGGCGATATCTTGTCTCCAGTGAGAATCGAGAAGTCGAGAATCTAGGTGTTATGACCACGAGGTGGTATGATTTATTGTGAATTTTGTAATAGTGGCTTAAACCATCCCAAACTTAAGTTTCTCAATCTGCATCTAACTGAACCCGAACTCTCTCGTTCTTTCATTTTTGAAACTCCATACTTTAGACACTCATGCGTAACAAAAGTAATATCCATATGATTAACTATGTTGAAGTCATCTGACTTGGTTTTGATGAGCGAAGAATACCAAGGATGCACAGTTCTCCAGTAATGAGGATTTTATGTCTCTATTTGTACGCAAAGCAGTGCATCCCAACTTAGCGATCCAATCATTCTATTTATAATGTTACCTTCTATCAAATGACATCCGCTTGTCGCTGGGGCCCTGTAAGCTTCACGATCCTACCCCATGAAATTCTCAAATCATTTCACAAATCACAAATTTACCAATCACAAGAGTCCCAGATTTGCCTGTACCTACGAAGGGAACAGTCGGAGAAACAAGTTTTTAAGCCGAGAGGAAAGAAAAAGGACTTTAGCTTTGTAGAAAAACTCATCAGTGGACTCGTCAGTGGTTCTGCAAAAAGCATGGTGAGACAGATTATTGCCTGACTTAACTACTCAGTGAGCACACATTTTTCATTCTTATCTGCATTATATGGAAAGGTCGCGGTCCCTTGATTGCTTGTTTTTTCTAAGGATGACAGACGACGCCTGCTATACATGCTTTGCATGCGTAAGATGGACCAGGGCTCATTTGCATCTCTGCAAGAGACTTGGCGTGCTCTTTCCAGAAAACATAAAGGGACAAATGTCTAGTGATGGCGATGTGACAGATGGCGGACCGTTCTTTTTATAAAGAAGTGCATCATTGATCGCCTGGCAGCGCAGAGGGAAGTTGATCACTCTCACTGCAATCTCCTTCCTTCCGATCCATTCTTGCTCAAAGAGGAATTTCAAGTTGCAGGCGACATTAGGCGAAACAAAAGAGGCCTAGTCCGAAGCAATGTGACATTTAGATCCAGGCTTGTTCTCAATTCGATTGGGGAGGCATTCAGTCGGGAGGTTTGGTGCAATGCGAGTCTGACACTCAGGGCGTAAATAGCCTTCGACTCCCAAACATAAAAATTACAATCGCTGCTACTTTTGCCACGGTCGCTTTTGCTTTAGCTGCTACTGCCCTTATATTGGGTATTGAATTTGATCAGTTCTGCAACGGCACACGAAAAAGAAGGTTCTGATCCTGGAATTCCTTTCCTTCCCTTAGTTTATGGTAAAAACATAAAACAAATTGTTTTAATTCACTTAAATTCGAGTTCGCCATTTCTTTGTTTCACCAAGCTAAATCTGCTACAGAGGACTATCATAAATTCATTTGAATTGAATGGCTTAGTATGCTGTCAGTCAAAATTGTGTAACTAAAGAAGCATCTACACCTCTCTACTCATTCATATTTAATTGAAATGCAAAAGTCTTTGTTTCTAATCCAAGCTATTAAAAGTAACTCCATCACTCTGTACCCGTCACTCGGTCCCGTCCCATATTGTCTCGCAAGGCGTCAATCTTTTCTTACATTTTCTTGAATTCATTACACGCCAATCGACTGCCTAAATGTATTAATTAATAAAGATTAGCATGAAGAGAGCAAGTGACACATTAAGTTTGTCTCTTGTTGAGAACGCTCAGTTTTAAACATTGCAGGAGTTCACCGCACAAATCCTACCCTCGCGGCAAGGCGTCTGCACTGATTGAGTACTTACCTCCCGAAACGAGAGACTTTTCTTGCCATGATACTTGGCAAAATTGTCCTCGTATAATTTAATCATTAGCAGAAGGCGGTTTAGATCCTTATATTCTAATTCCATAAAATTTGTCCTCGAAAACTTTCACCTTTTCGGACGGATTAGCCCCGAGCAAGTGAAGGAGGACTTCTTGAATATTTACGAGACTTAAAATCTACTCAAGAAATATCCTTCCTTAAGTATTATTTACATGTAAAATACATGCAAGGATACGCCAGTGTGCTTTGCAAACGAGACTGCACGGCATCCTTGCCGTAATGACTTTATTGCGCTCACAAGTTTATCGAAGAAACTTGCTACCTCATATTAAGTTTGCATACGTCCTGTAAGTATTCGAGCAGGGACTTGGGTATGCACATTGTGAAAGACCTCTTCCCGTCTACCCAACAAGGTGTGCTATATTCGCCTCTAGTAAGCAAGTTCGACAAGATATTGCAAATTGAAGGATTAAAAGTTTCCCTTTATGCATAAGTAAGACAGCCCATCTGCCATTTCGCCTCCAATAGAGTATTTAATGTGATGCGAAGTCGAGGTGAGATTAGACCGGAGGCGTCGTCTAACTTTTAACCTGCGGGTTGAATAAATTTGCGGAGAATTAACATCACAACATCCTTTCTCGCTTCAAAACATCAAGCTACTGTTTCATCAGTGAGCGCAAATATGCTACCAGGATCGAAACAATCCCATAACACAATATCTAAAGGACGCATTCCTAAAAATAAATGCGCGACACATACAGTTAAAAGCATTGACAAACGTTATGACAAATTAAAGAATCATCTTCCTTCTTTCTTCTTCAGTCTTATTTCATGGCAAATTATTGCCGAATGCCTGCAGGACATCAACATGTACAAAGTAATCGTAAGCATATCGATAAAGTCATTTGAGAAGTTGGAAACAATTCCATTATAAGTGAAGTAAGGGCCCATCTTTAATTCAGCGATAAGATAAAGTTGGTCCTTGCTGTGTGTTTCCCTTCCGCCCGGCAAGTCAAAGCAACACATTAGAAGCTTCCCAAAGTTCAGACAAGCGAACGGGGAAAAGTACAAAAGCCATACATCATCAGTTTTAGGGAAGATTAGAAGATATCGAAGTTGGCAATAACAAAATAGCAATAACAATAAAGACGTTACGCACAAACTTCTCATAAATGTTAGAGAAGTTTGCGATGAGGCGGTGGCACGACCACAAATTATGAGAATCCCCAAGGATATTCGAAATTAATCAAAGCGATTGTCGGTACTTGTGGGTTCATCATTCAAATATGAACACCAGGATTAAACATTCGAAGGTGAAATGAGAGTGAATCCATTTGAATTTTTTTCCGGTTTGGGTAAAACCCAAAAAACTAAAAAAGTAGAAGTAAAATGAGTAAAAAACTACTCGGAACGTGTTTTTTTAAGACATTAGTACAATGTTCACCTGTGAGGCAGCTCTGTTACAAGCAGAGTTTTATATTTTACACCACAAACACTGTTCTCTTTACCAAAAAGAGAAGTCCGCCAAACATCGGGTAAATATTGTGTCAATACGCGACGTGAAAACGTAAAAATCTATAAATCCAATTTTCGACTATTCTTGCGGTCGTATCTCGCCAATAACGCAGCAATTATCTTCCAAATGGTTAAGCTTCTCGTGTTTGTTGACAATGAAGAGTGATTTGACGTATCCCTACAAGAAATAGTCCGGCAGTGTAAATCACAAGATCTTGCAAGTCAGTTCACAGGTCCAAAACGAGAAATTATGCGCTCATCAAATCTTCTTTTCAATAAGTCGATGGTTGCGCGAGCTGCGCCACCCTGTTGAAAGCAGAGATCCCCTGCATTAGAACGAGTCAATGAACATGTGGTTGAGCGATGTTGTTATCATATCGTCACCACTGTATTTTGAGTTACTTTCTTTCCCGAAAATTTTTGTGAATCACTTTCATTCGACTCTATCTTCTCTAGCTATTGGAAAAATTATAGTTTTATTGATGTCATTCCACTAAAATCAAATAATTACTGAAAAGTACGAATAGCGACACGGCGTTCGCGCTTTCACCTACGCGTATTTCGAAAGGGACTTACCGTTTTGTTCGTAGTAGCGGCGTCTCGATGGCAGCGTCCCAACGTCGAGCCATTCAAAAGAGCCAGGGAAGGCGGAGGCTGGGATAGTAGTCGGGAAATCGCTTTGTGGTCCGCTATATTATCAATCCCCTTTTTTTTGGTTGCCTCGTTCCAGTCATCGAACGTTTGAACTCGGTTTTTTAGACGATTGAATGGGCATCCGATGTCACACCACAAAATGGGGAACCGCACGACGAAGTATTTATTTTCGTTCGCTAATAATAGATGATTGATGAAATTTTGAATTTTCCTGTTTTCAATTTAACTGACTGAACGGCACCGCTATTGACACGTGATCTGACAGCTCAAAGAACGAATCGAACGGAAGTTGACTTAAGTTTGGACCAGAAGAAAAAAGGGCTCGTTCGATAAAGGGCGCGTTCGGACAAAGGTCGTTGCGAATTGACAACTACCATAATCGAAAAAATACTAGTAATAACCAAATATATGGAAATTCCTCACTCAACACTAACGTTCGCTTCACATGCACCATCGAAAGTGCGAAACCCAATTAAACAACACTTCTGTACAAATTCGTTCAGCAACTCCAATTCGAGTCTGCATTGCAATGTTTAAACATTTTCATATAAAAGAGGTGACTACGCCAGGTGTTAAGTGACTGAAGATTAAAGTTGACAGAGATAGTTGAGGTTACAGGGATTTCAAAAGGTAGCGTCATTTCTATTTAACATGACAAATTGGGTATGAAAAAGATGTCGGCAAGATGGGTGCCACGTTTGCTCACAGTCGACAATAAACGCAATAGGGTGGTTAGCTCTAATGCTCTATTGTCATTCATGCAACGTAATACGGGTGAGTTGTTTCGTCGGTTTGTGACTGTCGATGAAACATGGATACACCACTACACTCTTGAGACTAAAGAACAGTCAAAGCAGTGGATTGTTAAAGGCGAACCATGACCAAAGAAGGCGAAAACCGTAAAATCATCTGGTAAGCTTATGACTACTGTTTTTTGGGATGCACGTGGAATTATTTTCGCTGACTATTTAGAAAAACAAAAAACAATAACAGCGGAGTATTATGCATCTTTATTGGACCAGCTAAAAGAAAAAATTTAAGTAGAACGGCCTCATTAAACAGAAAAAAAATCCTCTTTCATCAGGACAATGCCTGTGTTCACACATGCTCACGATCAATGGCTAAAATTGCAGAATTAAAGTTCGAATTGGTCGACCACCCATCGTATTCGCCAGATTTAGCCCCCAGTGACTTTTTCTTATTCCCAAACCTGAAAAAATGGCTCAATTTTTGTTTTCAAATGAAAAATTCATCGATCAAACAAATGCTTATTTTAAGGACTTTCCAAAATCTGACGGGTTAAAAAAATTAGAGAATCATCTTACCCAGTGTATTGAGCTCCAAGGAGATTATATTGAAAACTAAGAATAAAAAAATTACCAAAAAATTATTTTAATACTTTTTTCTAAGAACTTATTGACCCAGCCTCATATAAGCTGATTCGGGCGCGTAATTCTCAACGGCGTCAGTGACAAAGAAATCTTTAGCCATTCTTCCAAATTGGTGTACACTCCCTGGTGAGAGCTATCAAGATCATAACAACGAATCTCCGAAATCATCCCTGAAGATATCTTGCAGCCTTGACCAGAATGCACGAAAAGTCTGGAAGCAAACCAAAATAGTGAAACGCAAACACCATGATCCTCCATATGCCCCGATAGACGACAATAGTAACCAGATTGATTCTTGTGAAGAGAAAGCAAATTTACTTGCTGACAAGTTCCACGATCACCACAATGTCTTCCGAAGAATGACCAACAATATCACAGAAGTATAGTAGCTAACTCGCTGCAAACTGACCAAAACACCGCTAAATCGTCTACTGGAGCGCTTTAAATACAAAACAAATAATTGAGCAAAATCTTAAAAAATTGTGAAGCTTCAAAATAAAAGACTTATTATAGCCAACAAAAATCTGCAAAAAAAGGACCTTATTCAACGCCTGCCTGCAAACGTCACAGTTTCAAAATTACTGCAAACTTGCCAGCATTAAATCAATTCCGAAAATAAGTTAATACCCGCAAGACCCAAACACTTACAGGGCAGTCAATTTCTAGGTTGACTGATTAGGTAGAAAACAATAACATTCTCCTTGATGTGCACTTTAGCTTGACTCAACAGAGCGTCAGCTACTGCGTGTCTTAAAATAGTTGACGGGCCTACTGATGACCGATATTGAAAAAGCCTTTGATACCATTTGTCATTACGTCATTAGCTTATGAAGTAGCCTAAAAAGTGCAGTACCCCACCATACTGGTACGAACTGATTTCATCCTTTCCACGAGACCGAACTTACCACTTTAAAGTTTCAGAGGTAACATTCAGTACGAAAACTGTTACTGCTAGTGTTCCCCAAGGTTGTGTTTGTGTCTCAGTCCCAAACTTTTCAATATATACAAGCCCGACTTACCCACTAGCCAATACTACCAAATAGCAGCGCATTTTAATCTAATTGTATCTAACCCAGAGGAAATGCAGGAAAAAGTCTACTAGTACTTCTAAAGGTGGAAAGTTAAAACCAGCGTAAAGAAAACTATGACAAACTAGCGATGTTCTTCGGCAGAAAATGAAAGTCCAGCATGCTGCCTACCAGACCCATTAACTTGCTAGGCAAAATTATAACTCAGTCCGATGATCTGACCTACTTAGGTCTAAAACTCGATTGAGAACTGACATTTTAAAACCGTCAAAGAGCACATAAGTACTAAGGCATCCATTTATGTGCTGTCATTGTAGCCACTACTCAATTGAAAGTCTCCTATGAATCTTCGAAACGACGAAATAATCGAAATGACCAACCCTTTTATCACAGAGGTTAAAATTGCAGTTTAACTGTTTACACTGAAATCCCGGTGAAAAGAAGGAACTGGAGGAAGCAGTCTTACCTATGAAGGCCAGAAAGACTTTAGGACCCAATGGGATTCCCGCTGAGGTGCTGCTGATAGATTTTGACTATAACTCTCACCTGCTAATCTGCAAGTTCAACGCATTCCAGCCCTGACCCAGGAGTTAGGAAAGTTGAAGGAGTCGTGCTGATCAGTTAGAGGAACGACTATGCTTACCACCCTCTGGGTATGAGTAGACACGGCCACAAAGTTCTCTCTTTCCCTGACGCCTTGACGCATTCCGTTGAAACGATTCAAATTGCCAAGGATCAATTTCCACGGCAGTTTGGCTTCAGAACGGATTGCTTGATCGGTACTATTTGGAAACATGGCAAGCGCGGCGGATTGTGTTCTGTTTCTTTTTACGTCAAAAATGCATAAGCCTGGGCAGATATTTTGGAAACGATTGAAAATGGCTTTCAAGTACTAGAATATTTATAAGTACTAGAATATCGCCGATTTTTAGGGACTATCTGAGAGATCGCAGCATAGAGGTCTGAGGAGAGCATACAATGAAAGGCTAGGAAACTTGATCTTGCCGATCACTCACGTTTTATTGGCTACGTAGACGCTCTTATTCCTCTAGTCGTTGCGGGTTCAGGTTGGCACTAGAAATTACTGATGTCATGATGACGAAGCGACTTCCCAGAGTGAGGCCTTATAATATTAGCAAAGGAGTGCAATACTAGCGGTGAAATACCTTGGCTTATTGATAGATTCAAAGACGAGCTTTTGAAAGAATATCAAAACGGCTGATAGCGAACATAGGGTGCGATAATCACCGCGTCATGGATATGAATTTCGCTAAACGTTGTATATTCCGTTTTATACAATGGAGTAACGATCCGAGCAAGGAGGTAGAGCTAAGGAGTGTTACGTGTTGTACTCGCATACCCAATGGACTCTACGACGGCGGTATTGCTGATCGCATTGATGGTACTCATTGCCCTTCTTGCTAGATAGTGAAGAAACCTTTACCAGCGCAGACGAGAAGACAATAGAGAACAGGTCACCATGGTTGATAGACAATACTCTCCCAGCGATGGGCAACAATCCTGGGCTCGAGGCACGAACGGAAGGTGGACTGCACGTTGAGGTCCCAACCCAGTCGAGTTCACAGTGAGACTGATTTCTACTTGGCCCATCTCTTGAGCGAACATGAATATTGTCAGTGTTGATTGCATAAGATTGACACCGTCCCAAGATTGGTAATATTGTGCTACCACAAAAAAAAACGATTTTGGAATGAAAAAACATTATTAAATTTTCAATAAATATTTTATTGTTCCTTTGGTATCGGATACATATTTTCTTCATTTTTGGTTATGCTTTACATCATACGACGAAGCTTACACTTCTCAATTATTCTCCTCTTTATTACATCTATAATATTTACTTTATTTTTATTTTATGCTTATCATTGTTTGTTTGTTTTCTTTTTGTAATGTGCGATTTTCCTTAAAAATTATTCATAATATTAATCTCATGGTAAGATTCGAAATCGCTGCACATCTTCATATAAATATTCAAATAATAATTTTTCTTCGGTGTTTCATGGAAGTTGCTAGAGTTTTTAAAACAGTATCAGTATGAAGTATTCGTACATAAACTCTAGATTATATTTATTGTTTATTTAGTTGCATGGTCACGCATACCTATGTACAAATATTTATTATCTTAGATCAGCTCATTGGAATTTAGTAGAGTGGTGTCGTCGTTCAATGTTGGAACAATCAATCGCCAGCATATGTTGATTCGCTTTTGGGTGAACAAAAGCAGATATGGAATTATAATGTTCAGTTGAGTGGCTCTTGCAACTAGGAGCAACATACAAGTGGAAACTAGAGAAATGCCACCACGAAAAAGGATAATTTAATCGGATGATTCGTGGATTTTCAATAGTGTTGTGGCTTTTTGAAAAATCATTGCAAACTAAAATTTAATAGAATTCGAACAAATATTTGTACAATATTACATTATTTCTGCTTTCTATCATTAAATTTTCTTCGATTTCCATAATTTATCTTAAAAAATAATTAACGACTATTTACAAATTATTCATATTCACTTTTTGCAATAAATGCTTTCATTGGAAGAAATTAACGTAAAACAATTGATTTCAAATAAGTAAATTAAAATTATTATTGTATTATTAGAAACTTTTTAAAATAAACAACATATTTTACATTACTCATAGAAAATATTCATACATTATTCGGTGGGAGACTAAAATACAAAGGGTATGACTTTTTTCAAGTCTCTTTAATTTTTTATTCCTTTTTTTTAGTTTAAAAAGAATGTTTAATATCAATGAACTTTGCTACATGTACATTTTGGCACATATTTTCGAATGTTTTAGATTGATTAAATGCAAGAAATTTTTTTAATGGTTTTACATCGCATTTACAGGATGCAGAATGCTCGGGGAAACATGACGATCTTGTTCCGATTCAAAATTAGCAGAAATAACATGAAAAGCAATCAGGAATTTCTACATTTTGAATCATCTCAAACCATCGTTAATTACAACTTAAAGCCGTCATAACATTGCACTAGATTAGTAATGGAATATCGCGAATGGGGAAAATAGCAATTACAGTATATAGTTTTTCATTTTCTTCGAGCTTTTCTCATGGAATTTGATAGATTTTTTAAAAATTCTGACCTCCCGCGTTTAATTCGTTGTTTTTAAACAATTCTAAGCGCTGCCAATGATGGGGGTAATTCCCAATACAGAGCCATTATTCACCTTGAAAGGATCTCCTGATGTGACAATTATTAAATTAAAATGTTGAGCACGTAGCTTGCTTAATTCTCACGTATCGTTTGCAATTGTTTTCCATTTCAAATCGGATTGGCTAAATTGTTCATAAATTGTGTTTACTTATACAATTTGTCCTACTTATGCGCTGCCAATTCAATCTCTTTTAACTTGACGCACCCATTGAGCTTTTCATATGAGTTGGAGTTCCAAATGGTCCACCGGAACCTGCCGTTTGTGGTCCGTTGTTATTGTGATCACCAGGAGTTCGTTGGCCACCTTGTCCACCAGCTCCACCACTACTGCCTTGTGGACCAGCTCCACCGCCTCCGCCACCACCTAAAAGTCCAATCGGTGGAGAGTTCTGGGCTAGAGCGCTCGCTTGACGTTTCATCATGGGATGATGCGCCATTGAGGCAAACACCAAGCGCTCTTCGTAATCATATTCACAAAGTATTTTATTGTCGCAAAGATAGAAGCGGTCGCCAACGCAAAATCTGCAATTACAAGAAAAATTTATCTTTTTTGTTACATAGAAAAAAATAGCAAATAAGTTTTGTCAAAAGGGCAAAGCTAACGTTACTTTGTCGTCTCATCAATCACAAACCAACGGAAATAACAATGATGATGTGCAGTGAAAACATGCCAATTAGAATGTACTAATAATCCCTCGTTGACCAGTAGAGAGTCTTCATAAATAAACAGGACGGAGTAAGCCACCAACTATTAATTGATTTTTCGCGGATGCTTGAGAAATTCCTCGATTACCGGAACAAATATTTGAGCAACCACAGTGTGAAGCGAACCTGAGTCAATCATTATAAGCGTAGGGGAATCACATTAAGCGTAGGGGAAGCTGCGCGCGGATATGATGCATAATAAGAGTTAACCATGATAATGAATCGAATTGAAATATAATATATATGTTAATACCTTATGAACGCTGTGGTGAAGTGAGTCTGGATAGTGACACAAAGAATTTTCGCTCTTTGCTTAAGTTTGAGATAGAGCCTCCTTAGAATTCCCTTGTTGCAATAATTTTCGGTGAATTCGGATGCAAAGATTTTTAAAGATCTCAAGATGATCAAACAAATCCAAATCAAAGACGGAGTTCCATAAGGACTAAATAATAACATAGAGTTTCATTAGGACTAAATCATAACGTAGAGTTCCATTAGGATTTAATCACAAAGTCCCCCTTTGACACCATTTGCATTATAAATCAGCTAGTGATTTCAAAAAACTGCGGGTGTGAACGATTCCTATGAAAATGATGATTTTAATTGATTGATTTTAATTTTTAGTACAGTTTTTGTCTTTCAACCTTCATTTGGATTTGCTGCAGGACATTTTGGAGTACGACAGGAGACGATGTGTGAGAGTCACGTCACGCTATTGCATCGCAATTTCGTTATTTGGACTTAATTTTTTTGTAATATTTCGATAATTCGTTTCACGTCGACTTAGTAGAAAAAAGAACAACTTTCGATTCGAAAGAACTTCGGGTGGCTTTTGAATTGATCTCATAACAGAACATTGAGATGAATATTTGTCTCATGTATACTAAAGCCAAGCTCACACTAAAATTGAACTACACTTGCTGCGACAAGAATCAAAGTCGAATAAAACTGGAAACGATTGACCATAAAGGTCAATATTCAAGGATACTCACATGTGAATACATATGAGTATCCTGAAAGGTTAAATACTGTCTGCAAATGTTATATAGACTCAAAAGTTTAAGGCTCAAATAGCGTAGAAGTGGAAAAGAGTAGGTTAAAAACTTCAAACGAGCTTCAGTAAAAGATCAACACGATCAAAACTACGAAAAAACAAGTGAGATAAAAACCAAACTCTTTCTTTATATCCCTACCGTGCTTAACTTTTAGCATATTGAAACATCTGACAGTCATGTTTACAAAGGAATGAAGAAAAACTCTAGCAATCGCATCTAGGTTTGCGGTTTCTATTTTGTTAATTTAATTTTCTTATCAAAGGATCGTAAAAGACCACAAATTCTGGTTTCACGAATATGCAAAGAAGTAAAGGTGTATTCACCTCGACAGGTGAAACAACTTGGTCATGGTGAAAAATATCCTTTCCCCAGAAATTGGTATACAATATCTTTGACATCTAAGAAAGTAATCAGCACCACTTGAAAATGAAGACAATTTTGTAAGAGAAAAGAGGGAGCTCTTTTAGATGTCAAAGACACTGCATGCCAATTTCTGGAGAGAGGATATTCTTCACCACGTCGAGGGTCCACAGTGAACCAGATGTACTATATTATAATTCTTGATCGTCTGCATCAACTAGATATTAGAAATACGTAAGAGCAACAATTAATTTATAATGACGATATCGTTGTGTCCTTTAGCCATGTTTTCACGAACAACCAACTAACATGTTCTTTACCACATGTTAAGCTTCTATATGTCTCCTCCACCGCTCTCTTGATCTTGCTACTTGCAGCTTTCATTTGAACCACAAAAACTGCTTTCCACGAATGAGCCTTCGCAACGCAAACCCTTCTTAACAGTTGCTACCACCATCAACATAAACTTTTTCACTATCAAAAAAGGTTGTCCATGATTTTCTAACCTCAGATGAGGAACTGTGGTTGGTGACAAAGTGCGGTCTCAAAAAAACAGTTAATTATAAAACCTAAAATCCTTCATTCAGGTACAGAATCTAAGATATGAGATAGGCATCATTTAATCGTTGGCACTCTAAAAATACTTCCCGATATTCTTGAACTGAAATTAATGGCCGTTGAATTTTTTTCTGGTTTTTAAATATCAAAAATATCTTCTAAATAGTCTAAATACTATGAGTAATCAGAACAGTTGCTTGGAAAAAAAGTGGGAACATTGCATGAAAATGTGTTCAATATTGCTCTGAGACAGGCCATCACCAATATCCAATATCACTATCATCACAAAAATTGTAGTAAGATTGATTTCAAATTCGCCTGGCATTTCTAAGCTTATACTATTTGACGTGAAAAGTTCTACTTTAAAATCAACGTAATTAGAACTGAGTCCATGCTTTCACCACAGTTTTCATAGGAACAAGTATAGAATGTTCTTTTAGAGCGCACGGCTTAAACTTTGTGGATTTTTTCTTTGCAAAACGCCAACTCCGAAATTTGACAGCTGTCTTGACTGCTCCGCCTATTGAAAATGGGACACTACCATCGAGTTTAAATAATCGAATTTCGCGCCACACTCATTGAAGAACGCGTTATCACAGTACAAACTAGTAAATATCTACTTAACTTCAGGGTTACTTACAAGGAGATCGGCGAAAATAGAAATATTGTAACTATATGAAGAGTTATCAGAGTTTTGGTCCTTGAACATATCAGACGGGCAACCAAAAACATTGCTGCTGTAAACGAGAGTATCGCGAGAAATCCGAGAACATCGCTTCGACATTTTTTTTTTTCAAGAACTTTCAAAATGTCTATACAACGGCGCAGCATAATTTGAGGGAAGATATCCAACTTCATCCAGAAAAGATTTAGCTAACCTCGGAGCTCAAACCAGAAGGATTTGCACACCACACTGAATATTCGACCAATGATTGATTTATTTAAGGAAAATTAGTGTTTATTCTTCCAAAAGAACCATCGGCAGCTGTGAGACTGATTTTAGCCAAAGGACGTCTTTAACAGAAAAATTGTCAAATTCGGTGGAAAGCAAATCCGCACGTGATCTTTGAGGAACAGAAACAATCGTATCCTGTAGAGCGATTCAATAAAAATAAAGCCAGGAATCAAGTGAAATGGAATTGTATTTATAAGAGTAACCTGATATAAGGGATTTTTTTTGCTTCAACTGGACAAAGCTGGTTTGGACACTATTCGGGTGCATCAACGCTTCCTGTCAAACCACACGTGAAATAACTGATTTATTTGAGCACCGATTTCCCAACAGAATCACCCTTTCAAAACTCCATCTAAATGAGACACCAAGATTATACCCATCTTATTTCGTTCTTTAGGATTTTTCAAATTTCATCGATGAGATAAAGATAAAATTGAGATATGACAAATTTTTATCATCAGAGTTGTGGGGACTATTTATTTTATACTTAATGAAGCATGTGTTACTTCCAAAGAAAAAAAAATATCACCCTTTGTTCACTACTTGCTTTAATTTAACATGGAATTAATCTTATAGGGACACCCTATAAATAGTTCACCACACTTAGAAGTCTGCCTTAAAAATACAAATAAATTTCTCTGCCCCTCCTACAAAACGTTACCGAATAGGAACTATATGAATTTGACAGTTTATAGCCAGCGACTTTCAATACTTGGCGTTTTGTGTCAATTTCCAATTTTACCATTTGATTGGCATTAGCACAGCATTCGTAAAATTTAAAACTATTTTATCAAAAAACGAGAAGTTTTTTTGCTACTCAATTGACATTTTCTGTTGAATGAGCATCATCTGTGCTCTAGTTGTGCTCGCAACACGCTGAATAATTAAGAAATTGGAATCTGAGCTCACGTTCATATTAATAAGTCATAAAGAACATATAAGCGTGCTCGTGAAGAATAGCTAGCTGGTCTCCAGGATGGCTATCATGGATTCGTTTTTAAGAACGGTATACATATAATGCAATACGTCTGGATCTTGATATACTCTGATAGAAAGTGTTTGGTCAAATTAATTCATACACAGGCGAAATTTGTCGCTACTGCTATCACTGCGAAATCAAAACCTTCAACTAGTTCAAGAGTTTCCTGATCAAGAAATCATTGTCCGCTGATATGTATACAAGGAAGTGCTCGACTAATAGCCAAAATAGCTACAGAGTTAGGGCACCAAAACCAATACTTCAGATAAACCATCATCAACATACGCGCCGCCATGCGTGATGCTGAAGTTTTCTACAAAGTATCTTAATTTTTAATGATCGAATCAAAGTGTGCGAAAAAGCCTACTTTTGACAAGGAGTATTGTGTCGGAAACTAATTTTTTTTTTTTTTATTTTCTGTCATATCCTTTTGGAGTAACTTTGGGGAACAGTTGCGTTGACATGAACCTTGCATTCTAACAAAAAGATTTAAAAAGGCTCTAGACATGTTCGAAATCAATATACGATGTGAAATCTCGAGCTGGGTCTAACATGGACTGCGGATAGTACCTGCAAGCAATGAAGTCTATAATACAGGGTGGACCATCTAAAATGGAAGCATCGGGCAACCCAATACCTTTTGATAGAATTGTCAGATCGACTAATGACAAACCGCGTTGGAAGCGTCATTCCAAGACAATTTTATCATGGAACAGTACACACCAAAAGAATGCATTGAAATTGTTCAGTTTCACATTCAAAATAATTTTTTAATTGTGGAAACCAAACGTGCGTTTCGTTCGAAAAATAACGTTAGAAGGGCTCCTGGTGATAATACTATTAGACGTTTATACGCAAAATTTGTGAATTGTGGTAATGTTAGTAATGCCAGTCATGCATCCAGACAACGAACAAGACGTTCCAATGAAAATATTGAAACCGTACGAGCCAGTGTTGAGGAGGCGCCGACAACATCGTCTCGTCGTCGTTCTCAGGAGTTGGGCATCGCTCGGACCACTCTCCGACGCATAATTCGTGTCGATTTGAAGATTTTTCCGTACAAAATTCAAATGGCACATAAACTGAACCCAGGTGATTACCTGCGTCGCGTCGATTATGCCAAACGGATCATCGAAATGGCCGAGAACGAGGCCAACTTTTGGCGAAAACTCATCATGTCAGACGAGGCACATTTCACGTTAAATGGAAGCGTTACTAAGCAAAATTGTCGGTTCTATGCCACTGAAAATTTTCAATTAATTGAGGAACAGCCTCTATACGACCAAAAAGTTACAGTTTGGTGTGGTGTTTGTACAGATGCGGTCATTGGTCCCTATTTTTTCGGAGACGATGATGGAGCAACGAAAACTTAATGGCGAACGTTATCGAGCCATGATAAATGATTTTCTGCTGCCTATTCCCGTGAAAATGGTTTGAATGACTTCTGGTTTCAACAGGACGGTGCAACATGCCATACAGGTCGACTAACAATCGATTTGTTACGACCATTGTTCCCCGGACGAGTTATATCAAAAAACGGTGATTTTGACTGGCCACCGAGATCACCCGATTTGACGCCACCAGACTTTTTGTGTGGGGCTATTTGAAATCCAAGGTATACGCTGATAAGCCAAGGACTATAGCTCAACATAAAGACAACATACGACGTAAAATCGCCGCCATATCGACCGATACATTGGCCAAAACGATGGAAAACGTCGAAAAAAGGGCACATTTTGTACTCAAGGCCAAAGGTGGCCATTTACGCGATATCATTTTCAACAAATAGCTGTAATATATCTCCTTGAATCAAAATAAATTAAAATCGACATCCACTTTAAATGGCCCACTCTGTATTTGTCATTCAAATTCTCAAAAAGATGGAACACCATTAAGGAGGAAACCAAGAATTCAGAACTTGAATATTTTGTTAAATATTACGGCAGGAACATACTACCTATAACAAACCAAAGCATGAGGATGCCGAATGTGGGTTCATTTTGAGCAGCTTTTGTCTATAAGCCAAGCTCGTCCTGACTTTTCACGCCATTGATTAAAATCACATGAATCTTAAGTTCATCGTGACTGGCTTAATTTAGCAGCCGATCTATGTACAGAGCATAGCGTATGCAATCAGAGTAACGATTCCTACAACTGAATGGATTCAAATCCAAAATATCCTGAATGGACAAATTCTAAAATAACAGTTGAAATAACATCCTTACCACTGTGCTTGCTCTAAACATCCGCCTATTACAGTGATTGGAATCTGTTTTTTTGTTGCTGACGCTACACCCTTTATTACCGCCCCTACTCCTCCACAAATTCCATTCATTCTTGAAAATCAACACAAACACAACAAATATTTATCATTCAAAAACACAAAGCAACACTGCGTAGTTTCGTTAATTATAGACAATTATCGCACACCCTCTAACCCCACTTATACGCATCACAGGAATAAAGGCTTTAAAGCGGTGTAAATTGAAGCCTATTAAACCAATTTCACTATGCTCAAAGTATAAAACTCAAATCCCTTCAATCTCTCATCAAGATTAATTAAAAAGGATTTCATCACACTTCCGTTAGCTGGAGAAGTCGGTTATTAAAAGAGCAATAGCATACAAGTCGGGCCTAACATGCAGAAGGCCCACTACACTTCCCCGTTTTTACTGCCGCAGACTTACTAACGAAGCTTTTCCTGCAATGTAATATGAGATGCTTTCACAGGACATTTGTTTCCTCTTTTCAAACTGTTTTTCGTTACGTATGGTGTTGATTTGTACAAAGGAGCAGTCGTCAGGCTATGAATTGATAGCGTATGCAAGCTATCGTATGCCTAAGCAAGCACATCCTTATATCCTTGTAGTTCTTCTCATTCTCCGTCTGAATGCAGACAATCCGATAAATTGTGCTAGTGCTTTTGCTGCTGCTGTTATCTTGTTCTCAAAATATGCAACACGGAAAACAATCGCTTCGCTGGCATTCATTGAGCTAAAGGATATTTCTACTCCCTTGTAAGGTAAAAAAAACATCATTACATACAGCATGACCACATATTTGAGGCTTTTCATAGTAATGGTTATAGGGCACTTTGTTCGCAATACGATGCGAGTTTGTTAATTTTTGTTTTTTATTCACGACTTTGCTCGCTTTTCAGAGAAATGAATGAAATTTTCCTCTTCAGTGAAACATAAAGCAAAATAATCAAAGGACAACAGGAGAAAGATAACGTAACATTGAATTTTTGTGTCGTTTGAATGTGGTGTTTGGTTTTTTTGCCAAAGTTCAGATTTCAGCTTTTCCGCGATTGAACATGTCAACAATTCATTGAAATGAAAATAATTTGGTCAATGCTTCCCTCTGAATGGGGGAGCATTGTTTGCACAAATTTCATGGAATTTTCCATTTTTCAATAAAATTATGAAAAGATTTTGGTCGACGTACGCTTTATTTGATTCTACACGCATGACAAGTTACAAATAATCTCTTTTGAGTAACTTTGTGGCCGCATTTTCGAGTTTTGGCAAAGCCTGATCAGGCTCAACTTCAGGCTGCATTTCGGTTCATTCTTCTTTTCTGGGAAGTAGGTGTGGATGCACCTTTTTATGCGAAGAAAGGAATGATGGCTTAACATTTCCGATCGTGCAAGTACAAATCTTTTTGTGCAGGTATACAGGAAGCAGTTTAAAATACGACTGAAATAAACGATTTTATTTATTTAATTTTTCACTTTTCTCAGAAGAATTTTCAGAAGATTCAGGCTAGGCACGGTAAAAGTTTTTGCCGGAGCAGACCAATATTTTGTAAATAACGCTTAGGGCTAACGAAGGACTTAGCCCTCCCATGCCTCAAATCCCATGCGTGATCCAGAACGTATCTCCGCAAAAATCAACGCAAGCCCAAGTGAGGTAAAAAAGTGACGTAAAAACAAACCTCCACGTTGATGTATTTTTCCCGATTCGCAAAAAGGAATAGTAGCCAATCAAGGATATGTTTCTTTGTTCTTAGGAAAGCCATAGCGTAATGTTCCAACAGGTTATGTTTATTGACCGATTTCAGTATCATTCTGATTAACTGTCCGGACCGTAAGACTGAAATGATACATTTTAGATCAGACTGTGTTAACATGCATGTCCGGTCAATGCAGTCAGGCATTAGACAGACTCAGTACGTTTCGCCGGATCAAAGGTCTCAAATTTATGGTGCGTTACCCTTACCCTTCCAACAGAGTTCACCCCTTGTGCCTGCGGTTCCTTGCTGACAGTTTCAACTAGCTTTGACAGGGCGACTCTTTCAAGCCGGTTTAAATCTCAGTCCTCGATCGTTGGAGACGATCTAAAGACCTAGATTGGAGAATCCCGCTTCATTTCGAAGATCAGAATTGATTCAGCAAAATACTAAAGTATCCTGAGCATAAAGTCTGGCATTTGTGTGGTCCGTGGCACTAAGTCTTCAATTTTTTAGTTTACTTACAATGCGCTTACTCGGGGATATGTAGAACTCATAACAGATTGTGGGCATGGGGAATTTGCAATCTCGTTACAATCTCGTCGCTGACCAGCATGATATCTTTGATGAGCCTTGATATCTCTCATCAGTCCTAGCACGAGTCATGCCTTCTTCATATCCTTCTCCCAACCAAGTATCAAGGGATTTCAGCGGCAAATCGGGGTCAGCGTGATAAACTAATTGTTTGAATATTAAAAACAATTCTAGTTCTAGTTTTCGCTTGAGAAGATTAAATAGTTACTAATAGTTTACTCCTTCGCCAGCTTTCAATATGAACACAGCAGACAAGTTTCCATATGAAAAGGATGTGAAGAAAAGAAAGTCTGTACTACTTCATTCACGTTTTCAACGAGCACTCTTTCGGTACTACAACAGCTCAAATGTATTTATTAGAAAAATTTTTTGTAGACAGAACATAAACACGAAATTGCGAAGAGATATGCAACAATATTTTCCTGAATTTCGTATTCATATACAATAATTTATATATACTATCACAGCGCAAAAATTATTTGTTCATATATTTAGGCTCAAGAAGCTTGCCATCGTGATCGTGATCGATGTCATCGTGAACGTATTTTAATTTCTAAGCTCTTTTTTTCGCAAAGCTCTCTTTGTGGCAAAGCTCTCTTTTTGGCAAAGCTCACTTTATCTGATTCGTGCGGTATTCGTATCGCTTTGTTTGATGCGACTTCTTTTGCTGGCTGTTAGCGCTTTTTATGTGTTAAGCTTGGCGAAGAACAAGGACAAGCGCCGAATTCGTTCTGATACGATTAATATTATTTGGATTATTAAATTTTTGCGTAGAACAATCACACCACTTTCAAAGGTTTTGAGCCAATAGACAATACAAATATAAATCTACTTGTGCCTATTCTATCTCTATCTGAAAGAAGACACCCGCTTTTGCTTTTGCTTTTGAATGGGAACCATGATCTTTTTTGATTGAATGTGCGCTATTAACACGAGTCAACATTCTCGGTGGAACTTAACATAAGGCTTTTGGCGGTATCTAAATTGATTGAAATCAAAAATTCACAAGAAATTCACCAATAACTACGTTCAACGAAAAGCCTAGAAAATCTACCATTCTCCTGGTAAGTTGTCCAAAACCCTTACAAGATTCATATGTATGTGGACAAAAATCACATACGAAAAGTTCAAATAGCATAAGGAAAATGTTGTAAAAGTTTTCTCGGAGAGACTTTGCGGGCCCCTATAAGTGTCAGTCCAGTGTCATCCAGAATCGAAACTGATTCAAATCAAATTTATTATTCTCATTATTCCTACTTGGTCTATCAGCATTAGTGATCAAATCTCCCAGACGCTTTTTTGGTGGCGCGTCTTCCCCAAGGTAGGTCTACATTGTAACCAAGAATCGCAGGCACCTTCACCATCATATAAATTTCACACAAACTAAATAACTCCGGGTAAGATCCGCCCTGTTTACAGCAGAAAATTAATAGAATATACAATCCCGAAAAATCCTTTCAACGGCCTCCTACTTGAACACAAAAGTTTTTATTTTCATTATCGCCAGCGTCTTTTTATTTTTCAATTTTAATATCCATTCCGTTCGCTTAATATCCTATTCCGCCAACAAGGACAACATACCTCCCTTTTTCAAAATCATTGAAAGCCACTCAAAATTTTATGACAGTCTAAAGACAAAACCGATGGAAAAAAAATTGAACAACTCACTGAACGATATGAGTCGTCATCCACTGGCCGTCAATTATTCTAGGAACAAACTCCAAACTTGAATAAAAACGTGGAATGGAATCAAATCGTAAAAGCGCTTATTGGAAATGCATGAAATTGAAATCGGTTTATGGTGACATTACAGCGATTCGACTACTAGCCGATGTAGTGTGTTCATTCTGTTTGGCTTCCTGGTTTTTGCATTTATTCAGAATGGCAGTTTTTCTTGTCCAGCTAGTTGCGTGCTACAAGGGCACAAATATTTCTCCGGTCCTTTTTTCTATGCTTAGCATGAGATGGGTAGGCCCATCCAAATAGGAGCATTTGTCGCTGAGACGACTCATTTCCTACACAAAAAGCGAGAAAAAAATCATAGCCTGAATTCGAAATCGATACATTGAAACATTTGAAGAGTTTATTTTAAGGGCTGTGAAGTGTTTAGAAGGATCTCGAATCTCAACCTATAATTGTTGTGACGGAATCAGGTAGTGTCTCAATTTTCCTTTTTGACACATTGTTCGGTTCGGAGGACAATCTTTTGTCCTATATAACAAATGTTCAAAAATAAATCATCACTTAATCATCTTTTAAACACATGTTCACTGACATCATATGAAAAAAACGTTGTGAATTTCGTACTACCTAAAGCTCTCCTTTCTACATACAGGAATTTGTCAAACGCTGTAACCGTCTACAAATACTCACTCTCAACACTGTCAGTGTGACAAGAGCACCTCTGGTTGTTGGCTTTAATTTCTCTTCCACGTCTTTTACATCCCCCATTTGAACGTACCACATATCCACACGTTGATCCAACCGTCCACGAGTCCAGTGGACGGATTCCTTTTTTGCAAACTCTGGACGAGAGTAGTTGTTGATGGTAGCATTTCGTTCTCCAAATGACTTCGTCAATTGAATTAATTTTTAAAAATTGATTACCTGTGAGGTGAGTGTGTTTTTAATATTTGCATTAATACCATGCATGATAGCTACCCAGCAATTGGGAAAACAGAATGCCTCGGGGTTATTTTGCAAGTTGAGTAAGTGAAATGAATTCTCGAGCCAGATTCGGTCTAGTGGAGGCAATTAGCTTACAGGCATGAATCCTCGATTGGAAATCGAGTAGAATTGGGAGTTGTTACAATGTCATGATGACTTTGTAACCAGCTGGACTGCAATATGAAAACTACAACCGAACACAAATGTGTTTGAAAAAAAAATAGGGGCCGTGACCACTTGATGACAGTTCATGATGATTCTCTTCTGTCAATAGCAACGAGAAAACTACTAAAAATGTGGCATTATTTCAATGGAAATATTTTCAGAAATGAACACACCCAGAATTTAAATAAAACTTAAAAACAAACATTAAATAAGATATTTTAGCATTGACCACCTCATGGTATTTTCTGAGTTGTATACTAGCATTGACAATCTAGTTCACTTCTTCATCGCAATCATTAGTTCCCTTTTCTTGGTAATAACAACATTTCCTAATCGATTTCCTAATCTACCAAAACCGCGCAATTGCAGGATAAAGGATGTTCTACGCCCAGTTACCATATTTTGCCCAATACCTCTGATCAACCAGTGAAGGGATAGCGGTTGAACCGACGTTCATTGTCGTTCAGAACGTCAGAATTCCAGTTTGTCAGCATTATCTGCGCAACTAACAAAATGAGAAATGGAAAACGAGATTTCAGCATATCCGGAAAACTATATTAAAAGCTCCCCCGATACGTCACTAAGCTAGGGCCTTCAATCCTGCAATGAAGTCGGTTGAAGACCATTTTAAGAGTGTTTTCAAAAAATTAGCAACTGTCATATACAAAGCTAGATACGCGTTCAATGTTGTGAACAACAAAATCCATTGTATAGTGGAATCAAGAAAAAATAATGTCAAATAAGTTAAGCACATAAATTGCGCAAAACAACGAAAAAACCATTTCTACCTCATGAACGGGGAATTGATATCCTGCTCAGCCACAAAGAATTTTTCGAAACATGAAAGTCACCACGTTTCTTTTCGATTTTATTTTAGTTATTTAGTTAAATCGTATGCGGTTTCTTGACTGCTCGATGTTTCCATCCATCAGGAGTTCCTTATTCCTCCGGCATACCTTCCTAGCGGCTCATTAGATTCAGTTTTTATAGTTACAACAAAATTTGTTTTATTGAGAAGTTACATGCCTGTGTTGCTTTCAAATTACTCTATCTTCCACGACAACGCTTATCTCAAACGGGTTAATTTTTCGACTTCAATATTCTATTGTAATCTTTGAAGGACCGCCTCCTTCATTTTAAGAGCCTTTCGATTAAGGAAACAAGAAAAACTCCCAAAGAGCAAAAGCCGAGAGAGAACAGCGATCGAGTGTTTGATTAAGTGGTAACGCAATTTTTCGGAAAGGTACTCATGGCGGACAAAACATTTCGCGCCAAACAAAATTATTGACATGATCTTGTTGTGGAATCGGACTTTTCAAGCTTCATTTCGGTGTCATAATTATAAACTCTAGATTCATCACCAGCTATGATCCTTCATTTCAGATTCCTCAAGTACCAAGTAGTTCGTGACAAGCCTGGACCCATTTGGCGTTTCGTTTCATGCGTCACAAGCCTTGACTTAATTTCTCAAGAACACAACACACATTCAATATTCCACCATAAACTCAAGGCTCAATTCAGAACCAGTTAAGGCATAGCAAGTTTTTCGTTCCCTTTTTTTCCAAAGTTTAACAAAAATTGTTTGAGCCTGAAGATGTTTCTTCAGATCATTCATTTAGAAATCCGACTAACGGAAATATTGCACTTGATTGACAATCTCGTGATTAGTTTTTATGTGAATATATCCTTCATCGAAAAGCGGGGTCACCATCAGCTGATGTGTATAATTCTAGCGATGCCAAACGGATTTCCTTGAAGCTGTCTAACTCTATCAACATAGGAGACATAACTCAACAATTTAATGCCTAAATTATAAGGAATCCGAACGGATGACACTTGCCGAGCTTGCGGCGAGGAGGGGGAAAGTACAGAACACTTCCTCCTAGATTGCCCGAGTCTGGCCAAAAAACGCCTTACTTGGCTGAGGTGTACTGGCGTAACAGAATTGGAACACTTGGCGACCACAGAACTGGGGGCACTCCTTGGCTTCTGTAGGACGACAGGATGGACCACCTGAAAACAATAGTACTACACATGGGGAGCCAAGGACCGATATCTGGGCCGATCTCATTTCCAGCAAGTGGGCCCCAGTACAATAATAATAATAATAATAATAATAATAATAATAATAATAATAATAATAATTATAATAATAATAATAATAATAATAATAATAATAATAATAATAATAATAATAATAATAATAATACTAATAATAATAATAAAAATAATAATAAAAATAATAATAATAATAATAATAATAATAATAATAATAATGCCTACATTGTGGGAGGTACTGTAACAATGCACGTTCTCAGTCCCAGTTTAGGTTTTGCCCTAACGCCCGAAAAGCACTGCACTGTCAAAGCCTCGCGCTCCAACGGCCGTTGTGTGTCGCGTCCGCCATTAATCAAGAGGTCAGTATGTAGACTGAAATCTCAAGAATACATCCGTACCACATGATATAAAAAATTATTGCAGCGCATAGGCCGGAAAATGTACTTCGACCTTCTTTCAAGAAGATTCAGCTGATACTGACAGCAGATTGCTTCTAGGAAGACCGTTTGGACGACGCGATCATTTCAAGTAAACACTGTTCAGACCATTCCGAAAGCCTCCAAATGGGTTGTAGCCACGATCTTGAAGGATGATAAGATAATTGTACAAAGCCTAAGGAAAAGTTCTTGTGGATGAAAAGGGCAAAATGAACAAAAGTTTTTATTATTTCGATTAAAAAATGTTTCCTATCTGTAACCAGCGTTTTTAACACAACGCAATATTACTACATTCTTCTGATAAATAATAACTGTCATTCTTGTCAAACTCGTGTAACGATGGAGAAACTCCACATGAGTGGCAGTCGCGTTTTGTGAACTACTTTCCAATCAAATTGCTTTTAAGGGATCACAAAATATGGTAATCTATTGAAACGGCGTCGGCAGAGAGCCTGGTAGGTGCGAAAAAATTGCTCATTCAAGGCAAACGATGGTGCTTTGCCTATAGTGCGGCCTTTTCAATTTATATTTCATTAAAAATTGAAAAGAGAGGAACCAATGATTGAACCCTGCGGGACCCCAGAGAGTATTGGGATGGGATTTGAAGTGAGATTGCCTAGTTTTATTGGCGAGGTTCTGATGGTAGGAACTATAAAGGATTCTAGTACGAACTATAACGACTGGGTATGACGACATTTGTATGTCGGGCTAGGTACTTCTGGGACAATCGTCGTATGAGAGACTTCTTTAAACGTGTTTCTTGTCCCTCCTGAAACATGCGCCGAATTTCTACCTCATCACAAAATTTTTACAATCACATTTCGAATTTTACTTATTTATGCCTATTGTGCTACGCAACTTGCACCCGTTAATGCAGACATTTAAATAACCAAATCCACGTTGGACGATAAGAATGACGCGACATATATTGATTCATATATTCCGATTCTATTATTTACGGTCTGATCTTTTTGTTTAAACTTTGTCAGCTTTGATTTTGCTGCATCATATGCAGTTTTAAGGAATTCTTTGCAAAATACATAGTTGACTTCTCTTTTAATTATTCATTCTCACATTACAAATCTAGTTTAAAGTCAGAGGGAAAGGTAAAATTCCAATGCGTGCTCGGTGCGTAAAGAAAATGAAGACCGAAATACAATACTGCGAGACGGCGATGCGAGAGCGCGACGAGAGTCTCGCAGCAAATGTCACGCAGTTTTTGTAACATGCATTTGTATACGACATCGTACAATGATTGCGATACGTCGATGTGAGACGAGAAATATTCGGAAAAACGAAAATTTCTCGCAACGAGGTGCGTGACGTTTGTCAGATGCTCTATGGCGCGTAAATGAAATTCGAGATTCAAACGCCTTAATTACTTTTTAAGTAGGAGGGTTATTCGGAAGGAATTTTGATTGAAAATTTCGTGCATCCCTGTTGAGGCTATTATTTGCCAAACGAAGGAAAGTTCCAAATTGAAAAATTTTGAAAAATCAAAAACAATTTTAATCAAATTTAATTTGAAACGTCATCAATTTGACATTTGTCATATGAACATTATTCTTCCTCGCATCGCGTGCATTGTAAATTGAATGCGTTGCGCGACGACGAGCGAGGATCGCATTGCGTTCTCGCGTCGCCGTCATGCAGTATTGTATCTGGGCCTTCAAGTCTGAGTTGGAGCTTAAAGAGTGGTCAAGATAATTTGACTACATTATTTTATAATTATTACATCAATTTTCTTTATTTTTTAATTATAGTTTTAGTATTTTTTTCAACATCTTTTCATCAAATATGCTATTCATTCACGGTCTGTATAAGGTTATCCTGTTTTTGTACTTCCTACTAGTATTGCTTCGAATCAACTATAACAACGCTTCAGTAGGTTGAGTGGGCAATTATCCTGCAATTATCCTGCAATTATTCGTTTCTTGATATGGAATTCAATATTCATTTTCTCCATACTTTCTCCATGCTGCTTATTGTTAGTTGTCTTGATCTGTGCAGGTTAACCGGTCTTAAAGAATAATTCTCTAGGAATGGATTAAACTTGGATTAATCAAGTTTCACGTAACAGCGTTCCGTACAGATCATCCTTCATTAGGAACTAAAGGAAATTAGTTACCAAATACCAGGGTCCAGGGAAATACCAGGGTCCTGGTTAAGTGAAACGAAGGTTTGCTGTTATTTGCATCATATGTTTCAACCATTTGTTTACTACAGTCTTTCAAACGCGTGGATTCACCACTTGTGCGCACCTTACCGTAATTTATCACTGACACTGATCTGCCCATGACAAGATGCGTCACGATTCTCTTCTTTTTCACTCGTTAACCGCAGTGACTCCGAAAACTATTCGGACACGTGATAATATATCCGCAAGGTTCAATATTGAAGTTTTATGAGGATCAGTGACAGGAAAGTGAAATACAGTCCTTCGAATTCGATAAATGTTTTTTCTCATCGACATGAATGAATTAGTCTTACGACCTTAACATATATGATCTTTAGCTACTCGATGCATAGCTTCTTTGGGGGCGTTCAAGTATTACGTAACGCAGTTTGGGGGGAGAGAGGGTCTTGTTAAACGTTACGATGCGTTACAGGGGGTATACTTATATTATACTACGGTACAGAAAAACGTTATGACGCGTTACACAGGGGGGAGGGGGGTGGATCAGAAATCTTCAAAAATTGCGTTACATAATACTTTAACGGTCCCTTTTCTATTGTGAGCATACTCATTCAATGTGGGAATTTGTGAACAATTTTCAAGGAAACCATTATTTCAACTTCAATCAATATTATGGGATATTACTATTCAGTTTGAAGGAGCGAAAGGAACTTCCCAAAAACGACAAAACGGATCAGCGTTCGCCGGTTAAAGTCATGTAGAATATAAACAGGAAAATTTTGCTAGTCAACTTTTAAATAAACTCCATCCTTACCTGTGATTACATTGATGACACGCAAAACATTCCAAGTGGTATACATTGTTTCTTGCTCTCATAACCATTTCAAAAGCTGGAATGACCTTAGTACAAGCAGAGCAATAGCCGGTATTCCCAAACAACCTGCAAAACAAAACCAACCGAAACGTCCACGTGAGTTAGAACTTCAGCTACAATGAGTTTTTTCGAAACGAATGCAAGGACATAAAAACGCGCACCCATCCGCACAACATCATTCAACATTCTTCCATGAATCCTTGCTACTCTTCCACTCAAGTTTCATTTGTCCAACAATCAACGGTCCACTCGCCGATTTATTCACTTACCTCAAGTAATCCCTTTTACAGAGCATCAAATTGCCTTTGGTATAGAGCGTCGAGCCCACTTCGCCCAGTCGGCAATCGCAGCATCCACACTTGAGGCAATCCTCGTGCCACAGCAGATCGAGGGCTCTCAACAAATATCTGTCCTGGATGTGTTTGCCACATCCGGCACAAAGCTGATGCGACTGATTTGTCGAGTTATTTGGACCCGAAGTGGGCTCCGTTTTGTTGACGTCCATCGTCATCATCTGAAAAATACAAATTGGAAAAAATCAAAACATTGAAGAGGCAAAACACGAAAAGGGTGGAAAGATTTTCGCTTAGCCTTAATTGAATGCTTCATTTCTACAGTGTATATTTTAACGCTACTTTAATCGGAAAGGTCCTTCCACATCAATGCCGGCTTGGCAAAATAAAACTTTGCCGAAGTCTTTTAACAAATTTTCACCGGAGCAAAATGTCAACTTGCAAAGGAATATGTAAATATTTCGCTTCGTACATAGAATCCCTGTTCTCCCTTTTGTTGTATTAGAAACAACATTCTTTCACGAACAAACTGCATCCGAACATATTACCATGCTGCTTCCCAGGATGGTCAAGCCAGCCCAGAACAATTTCAGTGTTTAGCGGCATTTTAATTAAGGGTCATAAATATTAAAAGAATTTAGTTGAGCGTAGTGGAGTCCTCTCCTGTGGTTCCAGCCAACGGTGATTAAGTGGCTCTCGTAAATGGCCTTAATCTCAAGGGTTTGTTCAGGAGGTGTTTTTTCTAGTGGTGGGCAATTAGTTTTTGTGCCCTTGGCAAAACGATAGCAATGAATAAAGATGATTCCACGCAAAGTGAGTACATTTTTATCCTTGAATTGGATTATATGCTTTAGTCCATTGCTTGATGTGAAATATAAGAGTCGTCCTTAAGCAGAACCAGTAGTGGAATAGTAAATTGTAACAGGATTCATATATCTGTTAATGAAGATTAACTCAAAAAGAAATATGATTTTACCGCATCTTCGCAAAGACAAATTAAAAATGATCTTATAATTGTAGAAATTTCAAGTAACTCTGCGCGAATCTAGGCAGTTTCACAACTTATAACTTATTTATGCCAAACGAGATCGAATCCATCACTTAATGGAAGGAAAATAAGGTGACGAATTTTCTGAACATAAACTAAAGTCTCCTTGTATTCTGAACAAGGAAATGAAATAAGGGAGTGTTCCGATTTTAAAGCTCTTTAGGACAAAACCTGAGCATCAACTAAATTTCTAATCTAGATTTTATTTCATTGTCCGCTACTACGTGGACTGAGAAGTATATTGACTGACATAAAGATGGCGCCACAACGTCAAAATCCATGTGATCGTTGTGGAGTACCAACCTTTAGTCAGATCCTGTCTAAATTTGATGACATTTTGTTTTCTCGTTTTCTATTTATAGCTTTTCATGTGACGCTACTCTAGATTTTTGTAAATAATCGAAAAATTGTTAATTTCATGTTTACATTAAACACTGGTTTTTATGGAAAAAGTAATTTGCAAACAAAGGCATAGCTTGATAAATGTTATAATACATCTGCCCCACCACATTCAACCATTAAACATGTGTTTGCTGAATTTCGTCGCAACTGTACAAGCACCATTGTTGCCCATCGACGGAGAAGGCCAAATGAGACAGCCACAAACCTTGTATCATATGATCGCAACATTAAATTGAGTGAGACACCTACCATCATACACATCTCAAAGCAACGCGATGGAAACATGATTCGTGATTATTTACACAAGCGAAAGTTTTACGCGCGATGAGTACCGCTCTTCCCACCAAATCTGCGTTCACATAATACCATTTAGTTTTCAACATTCACCGAACGAAACGTATGGAACATTTTCTAGATTTTCATTTTCGAGAAGACGCAGACTGTCATTTATTTCCTCCGAGTTATTTTTGAGATAACTGTCCTTTTCGCGGGAAACATTGTTATATATTTTCAAAAAAATAATAAATATACAATTAATAATGAATAAATAATAATAATAATAATAATAATAATAATAATAATAATAATAATAATAATAATAATAATAATAGGGCAACCGTTTGGGCGCTATGTGATGTTTTTTCAAAAAATAATAATAAATATATTTAATAATTAATAATAAAATAAATATTGGGGGCAACCGATAGGTCGCACCTGCAGCGAAAGAAAGAACAAGAAACACACACACCTACACAGAAAGAGCTTACTCCTTCATATAAGAGTACTAAATAAATAAAAGGGATCAAAAATCAAAGGATCAAACCACTTGTGAATTGTGCTACGCTGATTCTGACCAACTGTGAATTGTGCTGCGCTGACTCTGACCACCTGTCCATTGTGCTGCGCTGACTCTGAAAACCTCTGCTTCCTAAAGCACGAATATCCACCTCAGCAGGTTTTGGGGACATTACTTGTTTTGCTGCGCTACCTCGGATCATGCTTCCTCTAGCACGAATCTGCACCTCACCTGGTTTCGGGACTTCACTTGTTCTGCTACGGTACCTCTGATCGTGCTTCCTCTAGCACGAATCTCCACTTCAGCTGGTTTCGTGACTTCACTTGTTCTGCTGCGCTACCTCGGATCGTGCTCGCTCTATTGATTGATAGTCCTATTGATTGATTTTTCTATGGATCCTCGATTGATACTTCTATTGATCCTCTATTGATTGATAGTCGATTGATCCTTTATTGATGCTTCTATTGAAACTCCGATTGATACTTTATTGATACTTCTTGATACTTCTATCGATACTTTAATACATTAATAATCCCATACCTCACAATTTCTATTGTTTTTATAGCGGTATGTACACAACAACCTAGTGAAGCAAATCAATAGTAAATTTTATCGTAAATAACTTCCAAGAAATTTTTTTGATTTTTTTTCTTGCTACTGGGAATATTTTTTTTCTGAGACTTGTTTTGACATTTTATTTTTACTGAGACTTTTTTTTGTTACTAATATTATTTAACTAAATATTAATACTTAATACCTAAATCTAACTATAAATGTTTTTATTTTAATTTTATTTTTACTTATGTTTCATCTCGTATGATTTCCTTTTAACTTAAAAATATGGGTACATACAGAAAACTTAACCAAAAAATTGTATTCGTTGTATTCAAAACGAATTGTTAGTTTATTTATTTATTCATTTATTTATATATATATATATATATATATATATATATATATATATATATATATATATATATATATATATATATATATATATATATTTTGTTTGTTTAATGTCGCCTACACATCGGAATACGTAACAACATACAAAGCCGAAACAGAAAAACTGCATTCACTCATCAAATTAGGAGATTCCTAGAAGAACAACTTTTCAAACGCACTTTCCTAATGTTGTCTTGCATCAGTAATTTATTGAGTTTTATTTGGGTAATTGTTTAGTACGATATTGTAAAGTTTCCATCAAAGACGTATCGGATATAGAGACGCCCTATCCGTCTACATGAGCGTATATGAGCGCCCGAAGTTACAAACTGATCTTTTTTCCCTCAGCAGCTGTGCAAATGTTCGGCTCCATTCGTCCCTGTCGTTTGTGTCATATGCAGCATGATATCCGAAATTGTATCCAAATTCCAAGATTTTTCGGGCAATTAGAAGCACATCCACTTAACATTATTAATGTAATATCCAACTATAGGCAAAGGTACGAACACAACATTGATAAATGACTAATAACAGCTGCAAAATGCACAACTTTTACGTACTTTGTTGAAGAGCATATAGCTCTTTTGAAATTGTAATTTATCCATCAATATTACTGTTGAAAATTTCACATACAAGTTAACTTACCAATGACAGAATATAATTAGCAAAACAAAAACATTTTCATTCATTGAATGTAAAAATAATACAATATTTACATTTTCCAAAATCTTCGGCTACCTTTGGTTTCAAATTTGACAATGCTGTAAACATTACAGTTAGAAAATCAATTTCTGCAAAGGAATGGTCACACACACCACTTGAATGTTGAAAATATTATCAAAACGGTCGCTGAATCAATCACTTTAATCAGTCAACGTTAATTGAAAATTCGCAAACGCTAATTTTGTGCATTTCTAATACTCATTAAGCATATGGAGCATATGGATATGGTCATTAATGACATTCAAAACAGAATCAAGATTTGAACACATTTGATTAAGTTAGTGTAGCCTTGATATCAGCTTCAGATTGCAATTTCCCCATGTCCAATTGGCTCGAGCAAACTAAATCCGAAGTCAAGCAACTGTGAAAATTGTATGGAATGAGCGGGGCTTAATTTTTCGGGAAAACGGGAGTGTTAACTCCCGTTAAGTTGATTTCCTCTGCCCATGGGCAGCACGAATTTGTTAATGTTGGGGGACTTAATGTCATAGAATTTTTCTACTTCTATTAATTTAAGGCAATATATTGTTTACGAGTATTTGGATATTCAAATCCGAATGAAAACAAAACTATGCTTGAATAATAGCAGACAAATATTGTAATGTTTGTGGCCATAGTTCAGATCGTGCAATTTTCGCCCACTCATTTTTACTACCGCTTATTATTCTTAAGTAAGTAGTTGTGAATTTGTGTTAATATACGTTACATTCTGAGATTTCGGACACAAATGAGAGCGTAGGGCCTCTCTATACCTTCTTTCTCTATGGTTTGCATAGTGTAAAAACCTGTTTTTTTCGATGTCAAATGAAATTAAAGAAATTAATGTGGACGAAAGGAAAACCATTACGAAATTATGGAAGGAGGGAAAAAGCTTTCGAAATACAAGAAAAGTCGTTGGAGGACAATATTTGTTAATACAAAGAGTTGTAAACAATTTCAAATTGACAAAAGAACTTTCCTCGAAACCCCGTTCTTGCCGTCAAAGCTGTCTCTGAGAGAAAAGCGAAATATTTTCACAATGGTAAAAAAAGGCTGCGTGGATGAGTCGCACGATGAAAACCATTCATTTTCCCGATTTATAGGAAAAAGTGCGTTGCCTTTACTAAGGAGTACTTAAACCAACCTCAAGAATTTCAGAATAATGTGATTCCTTCCGACGAGAGCAAATTCTGCATTTTCGGTATAAAGGAACAAAAAATAGTGTGGAGAAAATCAGGAACAGCACTACAAAAGAACATTTGCTACTTTGCTTGATGGTGGTGGAGTAATGGTTTGGGGATGCGTGGCGGGTGCTGGCGTTGGTTACCTAGAGTTCATTGAGTCGACAATGAATAAATTCGGTTAGCTTTACATTTAATCCAATTGAGCATTTATATATTGGGAGTACAAATTAATTCGGTCCGTTTTTTTGTGGTCAAAAATGCATTTATTTCAAAATAAAAAGAATTAAAAGATTAATCAAAGTATCGTCCATCGCTAGTTACTACTTTTTCCCACCTCTCAGGCAATTTTTGAATTCCCTCTCGAAAAATTGTCTCGTCTTTTGAGATGATCCAAGTTAGAAGCCAATTTTCGATTTCTGCGAAAGAAGTGAACCGATGACCTGCCAAATCGTGCTGCATCCGTCGGAACAACCAGTAATCAGAAGGAGCAATGTCCGGAGAATACGGCGGGTGCGGAAAAATATCCCACTTGAGCGTTTCCAAATATTTTTTCACGACTTTTGCGACATGCGGCCGAGCGTTGTCATGCAGGAGAATAACTTTGTCATGTCTTTGCTTGTATTCCGGCCGTTTTTCTCGTAATGCACGGCTCAAACGCATCAATTGCAGCGTATACCGATCGCCCGTTATGCGATCGCCCACCAGATACACAACAAGAACTTCGAACCATGAATATTCGGCTTTGATGTTGATGTTGAGGTCGATGGCAACGATTGACCGGGCATAGCGTAGTATTTTTTCTTCTTGGGGTTATCATAGAATACCCATTTTTCGTCCCCAGTAATAATTCGATGTAAAAAACCTTTTCTTTGTTGCCTTTGAATCAGCTGCTCGCAAGTGAAAAGTCGCCTTTCAATATCTCTCAGTTTCAGTTCATAAGGAACCCAATTGCCTTGCTTTTGAATCATTCCCATGGATTTTAACCGTACAGAAACTGCTTGTTGTGTCACTTCTAAAGATTCTGCAAGCTCCTCTTGCATTTGACTCGGATCTTCATCGAGCAATGCCTCCAACTGTTTGTCTTCGAATTTTTTTGGTTGTCCAAAGCGAGGCTTGTCTTCAACACTGAAATCTCCATTCTTGAAACGTCGACACCATTCCCTACATGATTTATCAGTTGGAGCATTGTCACCATAAACTTCCACAAGCATTCGATGCGCTTCAGCTGCACTTTTCTTCCAATTAAAACAGAAAACTAAAACCTCCCGCAAATGCTGCTTAGTTAACACAAAATTGCTCATAATTAACACAGTGAAGAACAAGGTTTTTTTAAAAAAAAACTCGAAGCAATATGAACTGAATATTATTGACAGATGTCTAACCTTTCTAAAACTATCGACATCAGCTGTAACTATTCAATATTCATAACAACCAGAGTCATCTTTTGAAAACGGACCGAACTAATTTGTACTCCCAATATGTATATGCATATTCATTCTTCAAGGACGTACGAGGGCCGGCTGAAAAGTTATGAGCCTAGGGTACCCCCACTACCGCTAATTACTTGAGTGATAAGTTACTAGTTGCGTAACATCTAATGAGTACATAACTGAACTAGGTAGGTAAATAGCATCATTACTTTCTGAGTTATAAAATAGTGAACATCACCAAGTCTGAGTAATCGCTGCACTTAAGGAAATTGGAGTACCGCGCCGTCATAAAGTTTCTGTGAAGAAAAGAAAAACGGCTAAGGAAATTTTTGAAGAAATGCCTGAGGTTTACCGAGAATCTGCACCATAATCTGCAACAATCAAACGTTGGGCTCGACTATTCCAACAGGAACGAGAATCATTAGAAGGCGACCCGCGTTCAGGCCGCCCAAACACAGCAGTCACGGATGATAACATCGCCAAAGTCAAGAAATTGGTATTGGACGATCGAAGAATAAAAATGTGGCAGATAGCTGAGGAGTTGAACATTAGTAAGGAACGAATTGGTGACATTTTGCACACTCATTTGAACATGAGAAAAGTGAGTGCGCGTTGGGTTCCAAGAATGCTCACGCCCCTTGACAAGCAGCGACGAGTTCAAACATCACAGGAGTTTTTGGACCTCTGTAAGGACAACTTGGAACGAGTTTGCAGGCGCATTGTGACCGTGGGCGAAACGTGGATTCGACTGTATGATCCGGAATCAAAACATGAGTCGATGCAGTGGATCGAGAAAGGAGAAAAGCCGCCAAAGAAGTTCAAAGTGCAAAAGTCAGCCACCAAGTTGATGGCCACCATTTTTTGGGACTGCGAAGGATTTTCGCTCATCGATTATCTTCCCAAAAATACTACGATGAATGCCGAGTACTATGCTGCTCTATTGAAAAAAGCACGCCAGTTAATTATAAAAAACAAGAAGAGGCAAACTTGCGAAAGGCACTTTGTTCCTTCAGGACAACGCACCAACGCACAACGCGCAACTTTCGAGGCCGGCACAGCGAGACACCGGCTTCGAAGAAATTAAGCATTTTGAGGACAAAAACGAAAAATATTTTTTGGATAAACGCTGTATTGAACTGGACGGGGACTACATTGAAAAATAATTTTTTTTTGAATTTTTATCTCATGTTTTAATATGTTAGGCTCATAACTTTTCAGCCGGCCCTCGTACATATTCGCACCTCAGAGCGTAAGGGTTTGGTTTCAACCCTATAAAGTATATGCGAGTAAACTAAAATAACTAAACAATAAATAAATAAAACGAATAACCAATGAATCCAACAACAATTCCTTACGAATTAAAACGATTTCAAAGTTTATTTGAAATCTTCTGCGCGGATTAAACAATTTGTCAGAATTAACAACTACACACACAGCATAAAAAAAATTATGGAAAATAAAACGCAAGTTTATTTGTGTGTGAGATTGCAAGCCGCGATGCAAAAAAGTTGTCGCTTCACACACTGAACGTCGCGTAGGTAAAAGAACGTTCTAACAAAAAAAGCCATTCGAGGCCGGGCTCGTCCGGGAATTGAACCCGGGACCTCTCGCACCCGAAGCGAGAATCATACCCCTAGACCAACGAGCCTTAAGTCTCCCGGCGTCCAATGAATCTTTTCAACTCCAACACCACCCACCAAACGTTCTTGGGCTGAGAATTTTCTCTTTCTCTTCCCACTTTCCATCGACATTATGTCCTGGAGTCGGCGAAAATGGTAGTTACACGCCGAAACACATTCATGGAACAAATGCAAGAAACTTTCATTGCTGCGAATTTACAAAAATTTTCCACTTTATAATTCTTCTTTTATTCCGCGTCGTTCGTTTGTTTCCTTGTCCCACTCGATGTTTTCCTTGTAGCGAAGCCACTCAAAATCAGCCGGCAGCCGCGTGACGGGCATTTTCCTAGGCCAAGTTGAATGTGTATGGACTCGGTCGTAATTCATTTTTCGCAACTTTCCGCCGTTGTTTGATTTCAATTTTGCATAAACAACGGGCAAAGTAAAATGAGTAATTAATTGGAGAACAATGAAAACGAAGGTAGACAAACATTTTTTTTTCGCAGCCTTCAAAGTTTAACAGAACTTTGTCCAGCAGTTTCTTTCGGGCCGGAAAACTTCGGACAGTGCAGAATTACGTGAGCAAGCATTGAGAGGGAAAAAATTCGAACTTGGCTCGGGAGTGAGCAATAAGAATGTTCTCAGCAAATGGCAACTGCGTAGCTGAATAATGATCGCACCTCGTTGCTGGTTTGAAACTCAGAAACTCAGAAAACAACAGATTGCATAACCATCAGGCGATGTAATGCCAGTTTCCACTTACATGTTTCGAACTTATCAAAGATCCTCCCCACGGAACTCGAACTTGATAATGTAACTGCCGAGAAATGATGGAGAGAGCGCTTACAAATTTAATTTTTCCATGCATTTTCTACAAAAAAATATTCACAATTCCAAACATCGCAAGCAAATTGTTCTAAAGCGTTTACTATCTGAATACTGAATAAAATCGCAGAAGGTACTACAGTTTCCGCGGCCCAAGCAATTAATAACGAAATAAATCCAAAATAAGTCAAAATATTACATAAATTTCTTAAATAAAGTTTTGTTGAAGATAATGGAATATTTTAAATTATATATTTAGATAATGATTTCGATAGTGAAGATTTTGTTTTACAAAAAATCTGGATAAAATGTGCTAGTTAAGTTCCGATTGTTCTCCTAAGTCTCCGCACTTTCTATGTCACTGACTGTTACAGTTTTTAGCTGCATTCTCATTCACCGGTTGATCTGCATCTATCTGTCAGGCTGCTTGTTGTTTTTTTTTGTTTTTGATCACTCTTTGTCAAAAATTCAAGTCAAAATGTTTTTATTGCTTTTAATGATCAAAAATTGAAAGCGATAAAAACATTTTCTGTAGAAACCCGGAAATAGAATGGGTAATAATGGGAAATTCTCGAATTTTCATATGTAAACCATCGTAGTAAGTTGGTCGACTGCAGTTTTCCACCACGGAAACCAATTTGGGGAGGTTTTGTTGGGCTTTTCTTCCAATGTCAAATAAAAATAAGGGGTAGCAAATTTTAAGACAAATACAACAGATGCAACAGGTAAAACTTTAAAATTAGTAAAGACTGTTAGAGATAAACAATTTTAAGAAATATTCTTGTTAGAATCAAGACAAATTATGTACTAACGCCAATAATAAAATGTTATTTCGTTTTGGTCTACTACAGTTTGCGTGTGCTGTTTTAACTTTTAGCATTGACTTATTAAGTGAAACAAAATTCCTCATCAGAAATGATCCATTATAAACCAAATAAATTTTCAGACACGTGCAAAAATTCAATCGCTTTATGAGAAAGATTCCAACTCGAGAAAAATTGCTGGAAAACTTAGATGTTCTTACGGGGCGTTTCGGAGCTTTTCAACTATTTAAAGAAAGTGATTCTAAAATAAAACATAACCGTTCAAAAATAATAAATACACAACCGTTCAAATGGACAAATCGATTGTACGTGCTTCGTGCCGATCTTCAATGCCGATCAATTCGATCGGAACAAACACTTGTTGCTATCCACGCTGCTTCATTGTTCTTCTACGCAGCATTGTGCATCATCATTTCTTGTACATTAATGCCATTTCTCACCTATTTCTCTCACCTGTCACTTCCTTTTACCCAGAGTACTTATCCATATGTCCACCTCATGTAGTTGGCAGACAACCCATCATATTTCATATTTTGTATAGCTTATTTTGTTGAAGTAATTCAGGGTTATATTCAATCCGCTCTGAGGAAGTTGTCTTTAACCGAAAGATAAATGGGTAATATCTACGTGCACTCAACATTATATGTGATATTTTTTCGAAGAAAACGAAGGAGAATTTTTTTTTAGAATATAAAGCGAATATAGAAGTGCACAGGAAATCGCCAAATTTTTCAACGTAGCCAAAGAATAAACAATTTCAAAACATCGTTGAAAGCCTAGTTAGGACTCAAAGCGTTTCACATAATGATAAGCTTAGTAAGACAAGGAAGCTAGAAACAAGCAACGTGCCGACTATGAATTCCATTGAACACTTCTAGGATAATATTGAGAAATGAAATAATAAATGTCCCAAAAAAGGGGTTATGGGAAAAGGACAGAGTTCGTGATATAGTTTTGACGTAAATTGTTAATTTTGAGTCGAGTAAATTTTGAGTCGTATCATGCTAAACGCGCAAAGTATTATGAAACCAACAATTTTCAAATAAACTAACGCTAAGTGAAAAAAACTTAAGTGTCTAAAATATCGAAATATTCTTTTGAAATGCATGTTAAACCGTACCCGATAGGGTTAGGTACTGTAGTTTTCTGAATTTCTTTCATTGTTAAGTCGTTTTGCCCCAAAACCTCCTTTCCCTAACCCTTTTTTTCTTTTCTGGAACATAATACCAATTTTTGAATTCACCAACTCGACCTTTATTTAATTTCTTGAAGTATCCCTCCTTTCATTCCTTTTCCGATACTGTGATGTGTATGTTTAAGATGGCCAAGTACGGGCAGTGATCTTCTCCGACAGACTCAGCGGAGCCGACCTCAGTAAGCCACTAAGGGCACCCAAAGATCACTGTCAAATCAAATGCATATCAGTGGAGTTTAAATAAGTATCTCCGATCAAGGTTGCCAATGTTCGCCACAACCTGTCACGATAGATGCTGAGTTATCTAGAGTTTAAAAAGAAAAAAGTTCCCCAGAACAGGGAGGAGACGCGCTATCGAAAAATGTCTTAGCGAAAGAAATTTTGGTTGTCAAAAAGAAAACAAGAAATTTAAGCCAGAACGGGCTCGGAAACACCAACCTTTCGCCAAAGAAGATTAATCTAATATTTAGAAGAATTTAAACTTTGAAGTAAGTGAGAAATGTGAGAATTTCATCTAAATTTTATGCTTGCTGTTCTTTAAAATAAATGTTGTTTTTTTTTCAACTTTTTTTGGATTTTCGGAACACCGGACACAGAAACGGCGAAGCATATGCCAGACACTGTAGCAAAATAGGAAAATGGCATGTGGGTGAAGGTCGAATTGACTGTCCGAAGTACATTTCAGTACTTGAAAACGCACTTTTCGAGTCTTTTGTCAAGATTTTTGACGAAACCAACCTTCGTCACTCCCGTTCTAGCAATACAGCGCACCTTATCACAAGTCTAGAGTTGTGATGTAGCGTTTTCATGGTAATATTATCAATTTATTGGAATGACCCCACAGTATTCAGATCTTAGTTCGATCAAGATGTATGGACTACTACGATTATTTATGGATTAGTTGAGCTAGTTGAAATTAAAACGACATTGTTATCACGGAAATCCAGGGAACAATAATTATTATTGATTCACATTCTGACACCTGGTTGCATTCAGACTATTTGATTTCAGACAATCGATTTGATTTGATTTTGGCAACTACCGTCAAAATCAATTTTTTGACAAAAGTTGACAAATCTCAAATCATCATGCCGTGGTTTTTGCGAGGACAAGTCTTTTTTAGTTATGCAAGTTATTTAAATTGTTGATGAGCCAAAAACCTCTGTGTCTCAGGCCTAGTTAACCGTATGGTAGAGACGAAAATCTTACGACCTTGTAGGTAAGAATATATGGAAAGCCACACCCAAGCAAACCCAAGAATCGAAGGGAAAATATAGGGTTATCCATTTTACGCTTGGGAAAATAAAGCTAAGGAAAACACATAAAATATTCAGATGGAAACGAAATTTTTTATTCAATATAAAGATTGAACCTTACCATTATACGCGGAATACGACATCATTCAAATGTCCTCCACGGGACCTCTTACAGGCCTCAATCCCTTTGAGGTAATTTTCAATGACTTTTCGGCACATTTCCGGCAATATCTCGGCCATAACTTCACGAATATTGGTTTTCAATTGCTCAAGATATTGAGGATTGTTCGCGTAAACACGATCTTTCACATAGCCCCAAAAAAAGAAATCCAAAGGTGTTAGGTCGCAGAGTCTCGCGGGCCAATTGACATCACTCAATCTCGAAATTACGCATCCTGGAAATTTCTCTTGCAAAAGTGCTCGATTAGCCTGTGTTATGTGGCTTGTGGCTCCGTCCTGTTGGAACCACATGTTCTCCAGATCATAATCTTCACTTTCTCTCCAAAAATAATCGGTTAACATCCATCCATAGCGGTCAGAATTGCCTGTAATGGCTCTTCCTTGATCGTTTTCAAAAAAATACGGGCCAATAACACCACCAGACCATAATGCACACCAAACGGTCACTTTTTCCGGATGCAAAGGCCTTTCTGCGACCACCTGAGGATTTTGAGAGCCCCATATGCGGCAATTCTGTTTATTAGCGATAAATGAGCCTCATAACTAAAGAAAATTTTGTTCGAAAAATCGTTATCAATGGCTTGTTGTTCAATCACCCAATTCGCATACATTCTGCGTTGGGTATGGTCTTGAGGCTTAAGTTCTTGAGTGAGTTGGATTTTGTACAGATGGAGATGCAAATCCAAATGCAAAATCCGCCACAATGAGCCGTAAGACAAGCCCAAATGTTGAGCACGTCGAGGAATCGACAAATTCGGGTCTTCCTCTACACTTTGAGCAACGACAGCGATATTTTCAGCAGAACGAATGTTGCGATGATGCACAGGCTCGTAAAGCCCTAAATGTTGATACAATAGAATCACCATTTTTATAATAAAATTTAATAATTTTCACGCGTTCTTTGACTGTTAAATGATTCATATTTCTAAATGGCGAACCTTCAACTAAAAAAACACGTTTTGAATGACATTTAACTTTGACAGATGTCAAATGGCAGGGTTATACTTTTCCTATACGAAATGGATAACCCTGTACTGCTGAAAATGCTAGACAAACGCTGCACAATTTCTGAAATTGGAGGATCAAGACCTATGGAACTAAAACGATAAAACGGCCGACACTAAAGTAGCAAATTCTGAATATATAACGAGAAGATATCGGGCTGTTTTGCCTTTAAACTAAAATAAGTATGTCTGTGGACTAACTTCATTATGCTAAGAAAAATGTAAGAAAAATTACAAGAATAATGATTTATTACCAAAAACTTTTAGAAAATTGAGACATTTTCAAGTGTACCCGGTTTTTAAGTAAGATTAGCTAAGGAAGCTTTTGACTCTAGTCACACCAAACACAAGTTTGGTGCAATCGTTTCTATCGTTCCACAAGGAACCTATTTCTTTCCAGAGGACTTCCATGGTTTCCATTTGACGTTTGCCAGTGGCGCCTTAATTTTGTCTGCTCGTGCTGCATTTTGACCCTTAAACCCAACTCTTGTAACAGCATCCATTCTTTCATGTCCCTCTATCCATTCTCTTAAAATTTTTAAAAGAAGTTTACACGATGTACCGACGCATTGAAAATGAATATGACCCAAAACCGAAAAGATATTTAAACAATTTCCTCCAACAATCATCCTCCCCTGAACTGTTTTTTCCAATCAGAATACCCTCGCAATTAAACTGAAAACTAAAAAACATTTACCCGCATACTTTTTGGGCAGTCGATATACTCCCACAAGAGAAAATAACACGCTACATCACATACGTCCGCAGCCTTACCCTCTAGCTGAAAATATTCTTTTGCAAAACTTTATCAACTAACCCTTCCCATGTCAAATTCCGAGTCCCCGTTTCGTTGGCTAAAAATGGTTAAACAAGTCGGCAAACATAATTCTTCCGGAGAAATACCAGCGAAACAACAAAGCACTTGACCGTGTCACGTATCCTTTTAATGTTTCATTCTTTCTTTCTCGCATTGCAAGCAACGATATTGGTGAACTTGCCCCCAGAAATTCCTACAAGCGTCGTCTTGCTACCTGACTGGAGCGGACATTCCCTTCCCATTTATAACAAGGATTGCCACGGCGATTCAGATTTTTCAAAATACTAAACTTTATTTCGTCTGAAGTTGGTGTGTTCGCCCCTCGTCCTGAATCCTGAATGCCATCATGGATAACACGAAAATTTTATCGTTTCAAAAAGATTAGGTGGTTGCGAATCCTCCCTCCGCTGCCATCCCTTCCGAAACTTCAGTCCAAAGGAACGCGTTACGTGATTTATTTTTGCTCCACACTCAACCAGAAAGTTGTTCTTTCAAATTTTTACAACATCATTGCTCGCAGGCATCCTTCCAGCATCCGCCAAAATGATATCGTTTTCGTTATGGCAAAGCTGCTAAAGCAATGTTACACACTTTTCACGTCTTAATTCGACAGTTTTATGGGGTGTTTTGTGTCGGAGTCTTACACGTCGAGGCCTCGTGAAATTTATCTGCTCGCCTTGGCGCTGTAGCTGATGCAGTCGAACTGAAGGGGTTCAACAGTCTTCAAGGATTTCGTAAAGACCCATCGGTAGGTGTTTATTCGCCCAAACGACTGACATGAGAAGATTTAATGTAAGAAATTGTAGTTGGAAAAGTTTGCCAGCGTTTTTCTTGCGCCCTCACGTTTAGCGCGCGCATTGTACTTTTGATTTATTTCATTTGATGGCTTTTCATCACGATGATTTGCACGACTTTGTTATTTTTGATGTGATTGTTCGCAAAAGAAAGGAAAACATTGCGATAATGTCAATGGTTGCTGAGCGGAGGAGTATTGGCAATAAGGATTAGGATAATTTTCCTAAACGGAAGACTCTTTGTTGAACGTCAACTCAACCCTAAACTTGATAGTCGTTTGCCAAAATAAGGCTGGCTTTCACTGGACTGAATTCTTCTGCGTTATTTAATTTGCTGTTTTTCGGAGACCTCATCTAGATTGCTTTTTTATCTTAAACGCAAATCTAATTTTCGCCGAAAGGCGAATCGAACAAACATGAGCCCAAACCCGAACCCGAGCACCCTGCAATATACAGTCTCACTGAAATGGACATCAGCCTCTAATTGCCAGCAAGCTTGAGTCCATAAAATTTGCTATCCTGATTCTCATTCCGTAAAACTGCTCAAAACTCGAATCGCACATGCACTTGCCAGCAATGCAGTTTCCAGCGCGTGAAATTATTATCAGCCCCTGGTTATTCGCGATCCTGACTGCATTCTCGTATGTGATAAATGTTGAGATTATAGCAAATCGCTTTGCCTATAGCCGCATAAAACATAACTGGCCTCAACGACTCATCCTCCCGCGCTAGCCTTTCTCCACTAGTCCTCGGCAAGGATTCGCGAGGAAAATTGCAATACTGCATCAATACGGAATGTAATTTGCAGGACTAGTTGCGGCAGCATGCAATATTCGATTTGGTGTTGAACACATGGTTGGGTGTATTTGCAACATTCAGGAATGTGTTGTGCTCCGAAATGGACTCCCCCTGAAGTGAGTGAAGCCAAAAGATTAAATGGCAGCGATAGGTTTCACGCGCATTTCGTAAACAAAGATTTAATTACAGCGATAAATAAATGCAGAAAATGAATGGGAATACCGACATTCGTATCCGTAATTCAAAGCTGGCATTGCATGCATGCTTGCTGAGGTGACATGTGAAAATGCTCTCATAAACGATTGCAAAGGAAACACAACACATGTTCACTTCTCCTGCCTCACTTGGCAGATCGATGCCACGTTTTTATAAAATCGTTCACGGCAAGGAGGGAGGAGGATACGCAATTCTTACCGAATTGTTTTCGATACCACAATTAAAAAGTTAGTCCTTGTCGTAGCCTTTACTTTCATTGTTTGAATAAGCTTGGTCACTTCTACTACATTATTGCATTAGCAGTAAAGATATGGTAAAACATCAAATGGCAAACAACGAGTTTGTGCAGAATAAGTCAAACCGATTGTCTCATCAGACCTCACTATCAATTGCCTTTCGAATTTGATTAAATTCTACGTTTGAAAGTAGTATTTATGATCCTTAAATCTACTTTTTCTGAAACTAGAAAATAGGCAGTCTATGACCGTAGAGCAAGCCAAAGTAATTCCTGTTTTAATCGCAAGTAAAAATCGAATAATAAATGTTTTTTTTTCGCATTTATCTGTGTATCTTGCATATGCGCTTCATTATATTGAAATTTGGAGTCCTTTTGAATTTTGATTAATTTAAACAATTCAACAAATTTTACAAATGGCGCAGCTTCATAAAAGTCAAAACGTATTTAGCTTCAATCAGCTCAGACTGGACTTCATGTGAGACTTTTTTGTATTCGCAAGGCTCTAGGACATGACCCTGTTCAAGTCCAAGTCGGTCAAACTCACCAATGCAGAGAATACCGCAGGAGAAAAATTACTCGAACAAGTGATGGCCGGGAAAACACTGATGCAAATGATGATGTCGAAGTGTAAACGCATAGAGCCCTAACACTCTTAAGCAGTTCCTCTCAGAAAGAGATGGAAAAATCACGACTAGATTTGTATTTGCATTGTATCTGCACGCATAAGCTTTGAGAGCAGTATTCTTGTTTTACGCAAAAATAAGAGAAAATTGACCAATCCAATTATAATTTCACTTGTTTTGGTTGGATACCGTTAGATACAATCGATTTGAAGTATAACCGTTGTGTTCACTCATGCTATGGTTGCGCTATGGTCATCCGAAAACACGTAACATAAAATGTCGACCAACCGAAAAACTAAGCTAAAGCAACGATCAACCGACTTGAAGACAGGACTAAAGCAGAGAAATAAATCAAATTCTTCTAAACCTACCACAAAATAACTGCCCATTGCTTCTCCAGTACATTTTTTTTTGTTTTACGTAGAATCATACGTTTTATGATCACATTTTCAAACGTGTGTCGCTTGTTTTCTCAACGAACTTCAGTGATTTCCGGTCTTTTTATTTTTTCGTCCGTATGAGTTTATCCTTCGTAAAGTTCTGATTTACAAATCCCTCATTTATGCAACCAGGTAGGGTCTCCCTATTTTTTTGCTTTGGAGTCTTTTATGCTTCTGCATCATTTATCTTTATCTGATGATGTCATGTGGTTCTTTGTTTTTATGTTTCCATGTTCTCCAGTATGTTGCAACGTCGTCCTTTATATTATACATGTAAGAAACTCACTTTTCTCTTAGCATGAGCTGATATACATTTACAGTAATCATTTGCTTTATGAAGTTCGGCTCACTCGCTGCGACGAGCCCTCATATCCTTTTGCTCTAGTCTCTCAAGTGCTCTCTAAACCTTTTTCTTGTTCTACATCCTGAATGACTGACGGAGCTTCATTGACATAATTATAATAATTGACATATTAATTGGTAATTTATATACGCCCTGTTTGTTCAGTGGACCATCTTCGCTTGTGTTGTGCTAAATTGTAGCTGGTTTCGGAAACATAATTGATGCTATATTTCTTGAGTAATTTCAGCAATCGCCACCTGGACACCACTCGATATGCACGATATCTCCACAGGTACAGAAGTTGTGCCAACCGGTTTTGGTGTAACTTTTCTCAGAGCTACGACTTATGTTCTGCCCCATAGAGTGAAACAAGAGAGAGTGATTTAAGGCACAGATACAATACTGTGTGATGGCGGCGCATGAGCGCGATGCGTTTCTCGCTCGTCGTCACTGAACGCATTCAATTTGCAATGCACGCGGTGCGAGGAAGAATATGTTCATATGACAAATGTCATATTAGTGACGTTTATAAATGAAATTTGCTTGCAATTGTTTGTGAGTTTTTACAAGTTTTTAATTTGGAATTTCTCTTCGTCCGGCAAATAATATGCAAAGGATGCACGAAATTGTCCCTCACAATTCATTCAGAATAATCCTAGTAATTGAAAAGTAATTAAGGCGTTTGAATTTCAAATTTCTGACGATCTGACAAATGTCAAAACACCTCGTTGCGAAGAATTTTCGATTTTCCGAATATTTCTCGCCTCGCATAGACGCATCGCAATCATTGTACAATGTCGTATACAAACGCATGTTACGAAAACTGGTTGACATTTGCTGCGAGACTCACGTATCACAATCTCGCAGTCTTGTATCTGGGCCTTCACTGCTTCCACAATATCGTCAGGTCTCACTCTGCGAATTCGCTTATCTGTCTGGATGAATGCATCGGACTACTTTGGCAAAAGACAGTTTCTCTGGATTTGGTGGGTGGAAATTTAGTTCGAGCAAACGAAATAATAGGGGTCGACGTTTGACAATATTGGGCTAGTCAGAAAGGACAAAATTAAAGAGGTTAAAAAGTGAGAAGTAATCTTTTTCGAGTAACGCAACTGTCTTTGATACGACGTTACATTCTTCAGAGGGTTTTAGGAGGCCGGTATGAACTCCTTGTTCTTTTTTGCAGTCCTACCGATTACAGTCGCTTTTTGGGTCCGGAACAGCGCTCACTCGCCAGCGCAAGGTCAGGGGCGAGGAAATGATTTCGATATAGTTCGAGGAACGACACTCATTCAAGCAGCGACAACACTCTCAATCAAGAGATTTACAGTTGGTCACAAAAGTATTAACTCACCCTACACAATGGAAGCGGAATTAAAATTTTGCAACATGAATAATACTAATTTTATTTTTGTTTGTATGAAATAGAAAAGACTTACAATTACTAAGTTTAATCTCCGTCCCAGGAAAACCCTTGGCTACAAATAATACAATTATCAGTACCATAAAATAACATAATAATTTAAGTTGAGAAATAAAAATTGGAAGCACAAAAGTATTGACTGAGTAACAAATGTTTCCTAGAAAAGTGGGAGCCCCAAATTGTTCTATTACGTCGTTTTAATTTGTTGTTTCGTTGTTTTATCGCCTTGAGAAGATTTTTTTTTTTGCAATTATGCCTAAGGTACGTAAAAGAACCCTGACAGAAAGAAATTCAGTGATTTGTTTCTTCATTATAAGGGATATACGCAGAGAAAAATAGGAAGAAAGTTAGAAATGTCACAAATTACAGAGAAAAGCATTATAAAAATATATAAAACTTAAAAAACTGTTGATAATCGGCCATGTACAGGACTACCGAAAATATTAAGTGAGGAAACTGATCGTCAAATTACAACACGTATGACAAAAACTCGAGTACAAGGGTAAGGGAAATTTGTGATGAAGTGCAGGAGGTTATAAACACAAGCACAAGTATAGAAACTGTACTGAAAACTGAAAACAAGCACTAAGAAATAGTGGGTTCCATCGTCGCAAGGCGTTAAATAGTCATGGAATAATAAAGTGAAAGGATCGCTAGGGATCATGTAAATAAACACGGGAAAGTTTCAGGGAAAATATCGAGCAACGAATGTAAATTTGAAATGTTTCACTATAAAAAAAAAAGGAAAAAGTTTATGGTAAAGAAAAGTGACAGCGTACAATAAAATTTGAAGATGGTTCTTAGATGGTTTGGGACTGTTTATCGGCAACTAATGTAGGCGTTTATAGATGGTACAATGGATAAAAGTGTTCATTTAAATATTTTAAAAATAAATTTATTGTCAGTGCCGAAAAATTAAAACTTCTGGACGATTTTGTGTTCCAACAGTATAACGGTCCAAAGCATAGTGCGAGAATTGGAAAATTCGTATGATGTGCCCAAACGACTCAAGGCTCCGCCCCAATCACCAAATGTCATCCCCATTGAACATCTATGGTTAAATGACACCTAAAGCAATTAATCATCAAAATATAAGCATCAAATAAAAACATGTAGCACACAGTTACATTGGAAAAATGAAATTAAATAAGCAGTGATGTAAGCAAAAATTAGTTTATCCAATGCCTCGGAGGATAAAATGCATTTTATAATCGAAACGTTATCCAAAAAAATACTGAATTTTTATTAGAGTTCATGTTTCCTTTTCATTGTACTTTATGAGTCATTTCTTTGGTTGTTCAGTTTATTTCTCAAATTGAAGATTTATTAATTTTAGTTCTGCTGTTTTCAGTTTTTTATTAAATCGAAAGCATATACATCAAAGTTATTTAATTCAATTGGATTTCATATTTACGAAAGTTAGACTTATGAAAATTAAAAAAAAAAAATCGCGGCTACATTGAGAGAGTCAATACTTCTGTGACAGGCTGTATGTTTATATTATTAAATGGTGCTTCTGCTTTGCAGAAAAATTAGAGAAAATTTACCGATTCAAATAAACGTCCACTCAGTCTGTTTGAATACTGTTAGATCGGAGGTTTGTTCGAAGTCTTAACGCTGATTTGGTTTGGCTGCGGTTTGGTATGGTCGCCGCCAAATGACTAGTCATCTTGATTCCCACCCTGGAGTGATCGACTGTGACATGCCATCAACTATTCAATCCATGCATTCGATGTTGAATCCAAGACTTTCTTGGTTTCAACCGTTCGTTAGGGCCTGATGATCTTTTTTCGCTTTGATTTACTTAAAATTTTAACACTTTAGTCTTTTGATGTTCTACATTTATTTTCTGAACTAATAAACAAACGATTTTTAAGAAAATTTTCAAGAAAATATCCCCTAGCACAGTTATTTGCGCTTCCTTTCATGTCAATCTTTCTTCCTAATTTTCATCGAATTCTATTCTCTAAATATTTCTCCGTCACCTTTTCATATGATGACGAGATTTCCACTAAACTTCAGAATTTGGTTAGTAAGTACTATTTTGTGACAAAAAAGGACGTGTATGGCTTTAAGCAGTAAAAACTTAGTAGACAATAACACTTTTGCAGGATGGTTCTAGTCGGGAATTTTTTCAATAACATCTATTTATTCTTCTTCTTGGTCTCCGTCGTTGATGTAAGCAGGGAGCGATCCTTTTATGCAAGTAGCAGACAGCAGTTCGTTATTGTTTTGTTATTAGAAAGTTGTATGCTTTGGTCTGTTGTCTTGCTCATTTATATGCTGTTGCCTTGTGAAAATGTCTTTGATTTTCTTTGCAAAAGCCGTTTCAGCTTCGTATTTCGTTCGCCTTTTTATTTCTACTTATGAAGTATTTTTCCACATGGTCAAGATAAAAAGCGAGTAGAAATATTGCGTGGTTTCGAAATACATTGATAAAAGTGAATTCTGGCTTTTGCTGTTTACTGTTTTTTTATCACTTGATTGTTATCTACTGACGAGATATTAATTCGTTGTTAACATCTTAATTTTAGATAAGGAGATCCGAATCGCAACACATGTAAAGCATTCATTTTTTCGCTAACGAAATAAACTAAATATGTGATAAAGCGCACATATATCAGCAGCCTACAGGATAAATGGTTGAACCAAAATGAACTTCAGTTCGCTAATGCATGCCTGTCCTGACAGGATGTCCGCAAACTTCAATTCAACAAAGTCGGTATCAACGGCGAATTCGCTTATCTAAACCTTGCATCCATTGAATTGGAAAAACTGGAAGATAACAGCAAATGCCAATTCACTACCCAATTAAATGTTCGAAAAACATTAGCGAGCAATTCCAGAATTTATAGAGTCCATTTAAAGAAAATTCCTCTAACACTTTCACAGTTCAAAAAGTTAAAAGCATTTCTCACATTTTCCACGAAGTCAATCAGCACGAGAATGTAATTAAAAGCATTCGTTGAGATTGCTATTAAAGATTCAAATAAGAGGGTTAATCACTAACAGTTAGAACTTGCATTTGCAGAATATTCTGCATGTATTATCGCATCAATATCTTGCAATAAAATAAGAAAAACCTGAGGAAATTGTTACAAAAAATTTGATTTCTACTGAAGAACGTTCTTAGCAAGAACGTTCTAAATTTTTCGAAATAGAAAAAGAAATTCTTCGACGATGCCCCCTGTGAGGTTTGAACTCACGACCCCTGGTTTACGAGACCAGTGCTCTACCACTGAGCTAAAGGGGCTGTTGATGTTCTCGTGTTCAAAAGTTTATTTGTAGCAAACACCAAAGCACATACTCGTCTCTACTCAGCACGTATACGAACCATCAAACTTGCACAGGCGCCGTTCCTTCTTGCTGGAATCACATCGCACACCACATGCATGTGTAGAAACACTAAATGTTGCGTGTACAGAATGTTGTTCCGTTGTATACATATATGTATATATATAGCCAAGTTCCTTGGGCCGAATTTTCAGTTAAATTTAGGGAGAAAAATTCTACAAAAATCCAAAGTTGTCCGAAACCAAAGAATAGTAGTAAAAATTAGTAGAAAGCACAGTCTAGCAACAAGTTCAGTATTGACAAATGCTGTGTCAACATAGTAACGGACTTTGCTTTAATAAGAAAAGCGGCAAAAAATTGCCAACGTTGTTGTTAGGGCCAAGCTCATTTACCTGCTGATTGTTGTGATCATAAAAACTTGTACTGTGACTCTCGGCAAGATCCCCGCAAATAAGAAATTATCCATTTTATTTTGATTTCATCAAAAACATGAAAAAAGTCGAAAATTATTGACTGTAAAGATTTCGGAAAGTGAAACTGTAGCAGAAATATTTTGTGTCAGCTTGAAATGCTAAAGTGTTTATGATATTTTACGTTCTTATAACGAAAAAGGCAAAAAAGAGTTGAAGTCTTCGAACGTTCTACCGACACTTGAAGAACGTACTCAAGTCTGTCAATTGTTTTCGCAGCACTCAATTCAGAATTTTTCTTTATCCCGGGCATGCCAATATAAATTAACGTCCCAAGACAAGAGCCAGTTGGTAGTTTTTCATCATTGTCATCATAAGTACAGCTGCGAAATATGAACGAGTTTCAACATGAACGTGTAAATGTCTACAATATTTTACGAAGCTGTAAAGAGGTGAAGGTTCTAACGAAAACAAACAACATAACGTGATGTAAAATACTTGGTTGACCTATGCCCAATACAATGGACTAGTTGCATGGACGAAGCAGTCCCTAGCGAAATGAATAGAAAAAATCGTTAAATTTCACTTCAGAATATCTGAGCTTTATCCAAAACTAGCTTCAAATCTCCACGGCACAACGTTCGAGCGCCCTCTACGGTGTATCGATACAAACTACAACTCTTAGGAACTATCTCGATGCCGCAGTTTTTTTCCTGACGCCTTAGTTCGCATAATAACATCAGACATACATCGGCAAACAAAAACTACAGTTTGGAATATTTAAACCGAGAATTTCGGAATGACTAGCTTGGGTGCGGTATTAACCACAAAATTGCTAATAGCTGAACAGAAGAAAGAAACCTCGTTTTGATATCGCTCAGTACAACTTGGAAATTGTTTCTAATGAAGAAAATTTACTCAAGAACATTAATAATAGTGATGAATCATGTTTTCACAACTACGGTCTAGAAATAAAGCGAAAGTCTTCACAATGAAAGTATTCTTTTAAGTCGATGTTAACTGTTTTCTTTGATTATAAACGTGGTAAGCACCGCCAATATATGCCGAGTAGGCATAGAATCGCTAAAATATATATATATATATATATATATATATATATATATATATATAAATATATATAAATAAATAATGATGCAGAAAGAATAAAACGACAACATTTTCAGTTAAGCGATGATTAGCAGAACCACGAAAATAGTGCGCCAACACATTTATCGAACCATGTGCTGCAATATTTTATGAAGCATTGATACTTTCTTCAGCTTTGTCACCTTCCAAACAGTGCTTACATAGTTCCCTTTCGACTATTGGCTCTTTCCTTCATAAACAACATAATAATACCGCTCAAAGGAATTTGGAATGATGACATTGAGACAGTTAAAACTAATGCGACAAATGCACTGCAGGAAAGTACAAACACTGACTTCCAGGCCTACTTCAGGAAGTGAAACACTAAACGTTGCTCAAATTAAATGGAAGTTGCGTTTAAGGATCACTCACCGGATGATAAAGAATAGTTACAGAGCGGACTTTTGGTACTTTAGATTGGTTTGGAAGTCCATGTTATAGGGTAATCTGAACTTAAATTGAAGTCTACTGTGAAGCATGGGGTCAATAATTTGGTGGTTTGAAGTTGCATTTCTATTCGCGGATCTAGAATAAATCGCTAGTGTCATCGTTCATCGTCGGTATTGGACTTTGACAGAAATTTTGTGAAGTGGACATTTTAGATTCGTTTCCATATGAGAAAGGAAATGGCTGTAAGCTACCCAAAAATGTTTCATCCTTCTCCTCATTCACCAGATTCTGAAATTGAATTTAAATTTGATCAAATACTTTTAAGGATGAAGAAGTCCACAGAATTTATCGTAAATCGGCTCACACAAAGTAAAAACTCGAGAAATGTTCGAAACGGATGGTGAAAAGTTACGAAAATTTTCCCAATGATGCCAAATCTATCAGAATGTGCTATCGAACCAAAGGAACACGCAAGAAAATATTTCTTTCCATTCTTTTTCCTTTTCTCATGCGTGTTTGTCTCTTTTTTCTGTTACAGCTGTCAACAACTTTGTAGATTTATGTACTACGTAAGGCTGTTATGTTGTTCTCTAAATTGAACCTTTCTTCGATTTTTCCCGGTTTTATTGTCTTACAAAATGAGAAAGAGAGAAAAGTGCATAACAACTCGAGAATTTTTTGATGGAGCTGCAAATAAACTGAACCTTTTTACCTTACACAATATTTCGCGAACTTATACCTGTAAAAACACCTCTTGACTCTTCAAACTTCGCAATTATATAACCATGTTAACCTTATTGATGATAGCATCTGAGCCGATTTCGAATGAAAAAAAAATCGTGCATTTCGAGGACATAAATAAGAAACACTTTTACATTATTAAGAATAATAGCGGGTCCCTAAATTGAAGTCTAAACTTTTGAATTATTACCAGGACCAACTTAATTCTTATTATCCATTATCAACCCTCAATTTACGTTGATTTAAAAGGTTATCGATACAAATTCCAGTCAATTTCGCTCAGAAATAGTACGGAAAAAGGTTCCGCACACTGCAGGTTGATTTCTTCAAAATCGTCAAAACTTAGTTCATTTCATGTAAAATTTTAATATATTACAAAAATTTGTAACTGCAACTATACGTAAAGCTGTACCTGGGATAAGCACGTGCGCAACGTGGAATACTACTATTAATCAACAGTCAAATACTAAGAAAATTCAAGCGTAAGCTTCTAAAGCACATTCAAATTGTGAATACAAATTTTAGAAAGAAGGGAAGGAGTCATTCCATTAATTTATACTCTTGATCGTTTCGTATTTAATGAAAATGTACTACCAGGTGGATACCAAAAATCATTTGTGAAGAAGATTTCAGAAATTACAACCAAAACACCCATATCCGTATTTTCTCTACTGATCACTACTTTTAGGCAACTAAAGCTGGGAGCATTTACAAACCTCAAGCAAACAGAATAAAGTGGAAATTTACTTGAATATCGCGAACAGGAGTGTTGCATGTTTGTAAAATGTTACGAACCGCTGGAGTGGACGCACAACAAAATAAATTATCATCAACAACTTTAATCCATACAACCCCCAAGAAACATCAGACATTTTTGGCATATGAAAGAATTTCCTTTATCATTGACAGGGGTTTTGATCTCGTTTGAATCGATGAATTGATTTCCGAACGAATTTCAGAAAAACTACTTCAATATACGTCTAATATATTGATCTAAATTGAGTAAGCCGGAGAACTTCTGATTGGAGAGAATACTGACTGCTGTCAATGTGTTGACACTTAACTATTAGTTTTAATTATAACTACTTGTCTTCTATATCCACTGCTATCCCCAGTCTGTCGAACTCCCCTGTGCTAGTGTATTTAAGTGAAGTCACTGAACAAAGAAACAAGTGAAAGAGACTACAGTGAGAGTGAAACGAATGAACGAAAAAAATGAGTCGCGACGTGAAGTTGAACGAATGTATATCCGATAAAATACGATTCATCAAAAACTTCAACAGAAGTGAAGCTTGCTGCTGGCAAGGCCTGAAAAGTAAAAATCCTTAATGCGTGGGTCTTGACTATTATTTTGCTGAGGTTTACTGCTCTACAAATGCCAGTCAAACTTCAAGGCGAACAGATAAATAATCTAGAGCCAGTCATTTCCTCTGCAACGCCCACCTGTCACGAAGCTGTCCACAACGAAAAAGTTGTGAATTCTTCCTTGTACTCATTCAATTGAGTTCTATGTATGAAGGCAAAGAAGGTTTCTAAGCCGTCAAATGAACTCGAAGTTTTGCAACATATCCATCACTTTTGATCTAACTTTCTCCTCCGTATGTTGAAAAGCTTCCTTCATCAAGAAATTTTCATCTAGCACTCGGAGCAATGAACAAAACCCGTTCTGAAGGAAGGGAGGGGAGCCCTGAGTGCTTATCTCTGCCAGACACTAGAAGGAGAGTTCTGAAGAAATTCATTTAATGAAAATTCAATGATGTGATGTATGCTACCCGCTTCATAATTCTGCAACAACCATCTTTAACTCGACTTCAGAAAGGGTGTAACCCAGAGTGTAACAGTTTATTACTGTAACATTTTCAAGTTCCATAACATCTGACGCGGGTTCTGATGGAATACCTACAAGACTTCATTCAATACTGAAAATAAAAGAGGGAAGTAACATCACGTATAACGCAAGGTTCTATCCTTGGCCCAGGTCTATTGCACATTTCTTTCGACAGACAACTGAGGTTTCAATAGTTCACGCTTCAATGACTACACAGATGATGCTGCAGTGCTTTTCCCAGTTTAACCAGCGGAAGTTACGCTATACACGCTTATGATTACTGTGAAGACTGGTTAACAAATGGCGGATTCAGCCAAACCCTGAAAATCCTAGATATACATCCTGATGAAAAAGGATCCCCAGAGAAAGAAAAATTATCATCGAGAAAGGGTCAGTTGAGTCCATTCTAGTAATAGAGAATGGCTAGTAGTCTATTCAAACTAATAACTCGCGTATCATCACACATAAGAAACTGTGAGTCCTGATGAGAAACATCACACATTTAGATATTGGCAGTCATTTTGGGTGAATTCTTTTGGATTGGGTGCAAGGCAGGACGGTAAACGTTTTATGAAATGGTCAAGGAATTTCTCGAAAGATATACTCTATATAGACAATATAGATATTTGAAAATTTAGATATTTGAAAAACTTCCGCACTTTCTGCCAGCCCTTACATGAAGACGAAGTGACTCATATGAGTATCGGTTTCGTCAACCTAACCTCATTGGTTCTCTGAAAAAGAGTTGAGATTCGTTTATTCGCATCCACCATTACATCGTAATATAACTGGGACAGTTTGCATTGAGGATCTTAAACATCAGTACTGATAGATGGAGGATAATTCAGACGCTGTAAGGACAACAGCATCCTCCTGCACAACTAGCCAGCAGTATGGTCCCCTAGCGGTAATGCCCAATAAATTGAATCATCCAACATGTAGGGCTGTTACCCGGAGTACCCGGAGTACCTTAAAGTATTTTTACTAAGGGTTCAGAAACCGCAGGACCGCAAACTCCCGTCAGATTCACTGAAATCAACACTTACACCCAGGATTATAGAGCTTAAACTAGATCAATTCACCATGAAGGAAGAGACAACTTTATGAACTACGAGGGAGGTCCGATAAATACTTAGCCTAACTGCCCAATAATGCCACTATCGCAAGAGAAATACACCATAGTGTAGTACCTTCCTGAAGACGGTTACTGACCAAATTACAGCCGGATCGGACTCGTAGTTCTGTTTTAAGAGCGTGTCAAAGCAAGCCTGTCCGTTGATTAAAAAAAATGGAAAAGAAGCAATATCGACCGGTGATTCGATTCTTGTTTTTGGAAAGGAAATCGTGTAGTGAAATCAAAGGGCGCTTGGATGCAATATATGGGGACGCTTCTCCTTCGATGGCGACCGTCCAAAATTGGTTCAACGCATTTCAGCGCGGTCGCACGTCGGTTTTTGATGAGTCACGCCCAGGTGCCCCGAAAACAGCAATCACGGAGGATAACGTGATGAAAATCCACGATCTCGTTTTGACAGACCACCGATTGAAGGCGCGCGAGATAGCTGAGATAGAAGGCATCTCAAAAAATTGCGTAGGACATATACTACATAAAATTTTAGGTATGAAAAAGCTGTCGGCAAGATGGGTGTGTTTGCTCACTCCAGATAACAAGTGCAACCGTGTGAGCAATTCAGAGCAGTGTTCAGCATTGTTTAAGCGAAGTCCGAAGGAGTTTTTGCGTTGTTACGTGACCGTCGACGAAACAAGGATCCACTGGTATACACCAGAGCCCAAATGACAGTCGGAACAGTGGTATTTACCTGGTAAACCTGCTTCGAAGAAGGCGAAGACTGTCCCATCGGCCGAAAAGGTGATAGCCACCGTTTTCTGGGATTCGCAATGCGTGATATACATCGACTACCTGGAGAAGGACAAATTGGTCACAGAGCATGAGTACGTCAAATTATTTGGCCGATTCGACGACGAATTAAAAAAAACGGCCCCATTCGGTGAAGAAAAAATTGCTCTTCCACCACGACAATGCACTGGCGCAAACCCCTGCCCTCGCCGCGGCTAAATTGATGAAATTGGGCTACGAACTGCTGCCCCATCGACCGTATTCTCCATATTTGGCCCCCTAACTTGAAAGTCACTCGCCGGGCAGAAATTCACTCGAATAAGGAAGCAATCACCGACACGGAGGTCTACTTTGCCGACCTTGAGAAAACTTTTTGTCGAACTAAAATGAGATTATATTGAAAACTAAATTGTATTTTTTCCAAAATTTTTGTTTTTTCATTTGTAGGCTAAGTATTTATCGGACCTCCCTCGTATATTGTAGATGGTTTGATGACAAAAGCAGCGTGGCTATCACTCTTAGCAATTTCTCTCGATTTCGTCCTTCTCTACGAAAGATGAGTGCCTTAGGCATTTTCGAAACGAGGATAATTCTGAAGGCTTGTAATTCTTAATGCCCTGCACTTCGGCGTGTACTCCTTTTATCTTCATTTCAATGAAACACTACTCCTAGGCTGCCAAAATTATATGTGACGAATGCAAGCGTTTCGTATCGTCATGATGAAAATATCCAAAAATCACAGTCACCTGCTGATATCCTAGTGAAAGCTGAAGATGAATTGAGTACGGCTGAGCCTAAACGAGAATAGCATCTGTGTGAACACCGATTGTGATACTACAGCCCACTAAGTCCTTCTTACATCAAGCGTGAATATTTGAGTTTGTTCTGATAAATCTACAACACGGAATGGAATGGATTCGAGGTATATACCGAGCTTGCTAATGTAATTAACATCCAGGAAGTTGCTAGACAATCTTTTTGGATTACAATAACTGAAATCTTTAAATGACATTCTATTCAAATAATATCTCGAACATGGTTTCTAAATTTAAAATTAACAACATTTATTTTTGGGTGTCTTCGTTCTCTACTTCACTCAAATCCTTCGTTTCCAACACAAGCCCGTCACTCATTCTGTTTAATAATTTAATTGAATTCATTTGTTCTGATCAGCAGTGGGAGCTCCGCCAGGGTGAAGCAGAAAGCACTGTAACTGAAGCTGCCACATCTAGTTAGTTGCATTAACAAGAAAATTATGATATTTCAGAATAAATGGAGTCGTTCTACTGGAAGATGTGTAGTACCTTGAGCTCATTCCCTGTCACGTAAGTTGGTGTGTTCCATGCATGCCATATTAGCAAAGCATTTATGTCGCAAAGTGACGTCTACTATTCATTTCATTATAAGAACTGCAAACTTTCCTTTAATAACCATATTCATACCAACGGATGTGTGTAGAATGAAGATACATTTCCCGTGCCAGAGAATGCAGTTCAATACTCCAATCGTTATGGTCTAAGATAGAATAGAACAAGATACAGACAACTGGGCAAAGCGGTTTAGATTTCTTTGCATAAGGATTCTGAAATACTTTTCTTCGATTTCCCAATATAAATTTAACTCTTAAAGGCTTCGATTATTTTCGAGTTCATAAACGAGCTCCAATGGAAGTGTTCCATACTCTATCTTTTAAAATAACAATTCCCATCCTTCTGAGCTGAATCCTGATAAGTTCGCTACAGTTACCCTCTTTTCTGTACGCACTGACAAATACATGTATCTTTCAATTACAACTGAATAAATTCATGTCGCTTTGTGTTTTAGAGATGATTTCATGCGAAGATTAAGAGAACTCCCTCTTCATGGTTGGCTGATATTTTCTGAAAGTGACACTTTTCAACATTTCCCGGTTGTTTAATTATTTGTACGCACACACACATGCGGTGGCATTTATTTTGTAAACCAATGATTTCGAAAATTTACATTTAATCGGAAGGGACAAATGGACTTATCACAATATTCATACGTTCAATTTAACTTGGTTAGCAATCATGCTGATTGTTGGAGGATAACGATTACATTACTAGTATAGTTGTTATTTTAAAGTAGTAGAAGGATTAGAAGTACTAGTTGCAGTAGTAGCACTTTGCTCGTTTCTGTTAGGCAAATACGACCCAGGTATTTTTTGGCATATTTTTCCTTTGTTTTTGTTTTAAATTTGTTTTAATTGTACAAACTCTTAGCCTAAGACAAAGTTACAAGGAAAATATTCAGTTTAAGTCTACATAGTCTTCTTGTGACTCACCAGACCTCCTAGCGATTCGACTATGTCAACCCTTCAACCCGTCAAAAAAAGGGTTCAACGTCTTTTTTGTAAAATAATTTCTTACGACCGTGAGGGTCTCCTCATATGATAGTGATATATGTCCTCCGAGAGCAATTTCGAAATAAGAAAAAAAAAAAACGGCTTGTGGCTGAGTTTATTGGTTCGTCTATGCTCGCCATCAGAATCCTGAGTTGCAAGACAGAGCAAAGACAGAGCATTCTTAACAAGCTGATATTAACCAAAGATGGTCATTTGCCTACAGTGACTACGTTTAGTTTGCAATACTTCGTAGTATCATTGTATGATGATTTTTCTTGTTTTAGGTTTTCAATTGAATCAGCAAATGGGTCGAAAAAATTGTCGCCAACACTCTCCAAAGCGAAAAATTTCCGCAGTTTTAACCCTTTTCACGGGTTCGTTGGCCTCTGTTTGTCTCAGAGTCACAAATTTGCATCACAATAATCAATCAGCGGCAAAACTCTGATTAATTGACAAGAGTAACATATTCATTCTTAAATATTGATTCAACATGTGAAAAAAACATTCTTTGGACACACTCGTAGTCTCTGCGATGTCGATTCGACGATCGTTTAGCATGGATTGATGGTCTTCAGCAAGATCATAACGAGTGATTGCGATTTTATTTTGCGGTGTGACGATTTGAACGTCATCCTCTGTAACCCGGATACGGCCACGCACTAACCCATTTAGAAGAAAATTCACAGCAATAAGTGATTGTACAGAGTCCACGCACAAAGCTTCCAATTAATCTTTGATTTGCGTAGCTGTTATTAAATTTTGCTTTGAAACTCAATATAGTGGGTTTCATATCGAAATTAAATGACAGCTCTATTGTCGATTTGTTACATTTTGACATAAACATTCACATTGACTCAATCAAAAAATGTCACGCAGTTTTTCCATGTTTAGAACGGCTGTCATTTCAGCGAGTACCTGTCGAAATATGCTAGTACTGTCATATTGACGTTTGTCGATAACCTTTCTAACCACTCTTAAGTCTGTTCATTTTCTTTCGAAGAAAATTATTTTTTTTCAGGAAGGTTATGTAAAGTGAATTATATTGTCTATTTCCTTTTTTTTCTAATTTATCATTTATATTTTCTGGTTTCTTTATTTAATTTTTAATTTTAACTTAGTTATTCTTAAAAAGGAACTAGTCGAGCTGATCTGATTCATTATTTGAGTAACTTAAATCTTAAAACTTAAACTTTTCTGAAAAGTTACAGAACACATGACTAATTCTACGTCCAAAAAACCTCAATAGCATTGACCGTGATTGAAATATTCCTGACCCCGTAAAGGAAATATATAGGATATCCGTAAAGATTCACAAAGTTCCTTAGAAATACAAAAAAGCGTCAATTTCATAAGCAGTAAAGTAAATTTAAATTCAATTTAAATTAAATAATTTGATGTTGTCTGGGGCAACAAAAAAACGAATACTAATTTCAAATGTTAAAAAAAAGTTATCCTAACGTTCTCTTGCCTTTCAAATGTGTAGTGTGCTCGTGCTAGCTCGTAAACTTATTTGGTCAGGAGCCCGACAACCTGACCAAATAAGATCTCTATTCTTTAGATCTATCAAATAAGATCTTCCTTTAGATACTGATAACATACTTAAGATACCAATCAACGAAAATGCTCATAAACCCATTATCTGAATTCCCTAGTGGTATTTAGATACACTAAGGCACGGCCAAAACTCTAGACGAACTAAGGCATTTCCAAATACAAGTAGTATACTGTTACTGCACAATAAATTAAACTGATTTTTCTCTCATGTTAAGGACATTTTAGATGGTAAAAAGCTTAAAAGTGTTATATCATAGGAAATTTTCTGATATCTGGTATATTCTCGAATGTAGCATGCTGGGGTACATGGAAATTCAGGGATATTTCGTAACGTTTGACTTACAAGTATGCACAATAGGAGAGGGAGAGCTCTAAAATCTTACACATCGAATTTGATGAGAAGTTCAAAGATTATTCATATCGTCTTAAATTTTTTTCTTTACTAAATGATTTAATTTGAATGACTTAAAACTCTGTATGTAAGATTTCAATCTAAGGGTGAAAAACGAGGGAAAACATCGTGAAAGTAGAAGCTAACACAGCTTGAGCGGTACCTTCTATATCAACTGGCCGTCTAATTTGCCTAGATTTGATATTTATTTTGTGGTAGGGATGCGATGACTATTTATCCTCAAACCTATAGGGCTCCAAAATTATAGTTCATATGCTTTAATAATTAACGAACTAATATACGAAGATCTTTCCGTGATTTATCTGACAGAATCTTCCACTCCACACGCAGGGGTTTCTCTCTACCGTAATTTATCTTGGAAAATGTGATGATATGAGCACAGGAATAACATTAGAATAGGATAAAAATTCATGAAAAAATTTACGCACTATTTTAATAATTTTAATTTTGGCAAATCCTTGTGAAAATCCACACAATAGTATATCCATTGCGCTGGTGTGACTTAAAAGTAAGTAAAGTGCAATCAGGTTAGAATTCCTTCGATTACAATCTAACAACATTTCGACTCACACTTTTGGGCAAAATAAACAACAGAATCGTTGCCATTTCAGATGGGCAAACATTAATCCTTTGCACATGACATACATTCCACATTAGTTATCTCAGTCTAGACCACGATGAAAATTAAAGCAAAACCAGATTGCCTGCTGTTTCCTAACGCTTTTACCGGTCTATCCTTGCATGTCCCATAACAGAAATGTCCCGGTCACGACCGCATCCATCGGCTCAACATCCATCCGCCTGGATTTTCACTGCTAGTGAACGTTTTGAAGCATTTTGAAAATTTACAAATTTCCTAACCACAAAGATAACACTATCCTGATGCTACCATATGCTCCTCGCTCGTTTATCGCTCACCACTTTGTCGTAGTGTCGATGCCGTGGATTTTCCTGGTTACATGGATCGGTGGAATTTAAATTTATCCAAATGCTATTATCCCCATGCACATCGAGAACAACTCGAAGGATAATAGGATACTATGCAAGTGTTAAAACGATTGTCAGTTGTTGCCTGGCAAGTTTGCCGGAAGCAAAAGCCAATGGAGGCAAAAATTAATGCCAGCAAAATGTCTTTGGATGGGTCCTTGGGGAATGATGAGTTTTCTTTTATTCAATGACCTCAGTCGAATGGCTACGAAATTGCCATCTTAAAACCATTCAAAATTGTAAGGGTATCTATTTTATGGCGCAAATTGAACATTTCTTATCACACTAGCATTCCGATTGGTATGAGGATGGAAGGGACAGAGCAATAAAGAAATAATTCATTCTGCAGCAATTGAACTTCACTTTTTTCGATTATGAATAATTTAAAAAGGTTTGTTTCTTTGTTTATGGCTTAAATTTGGACATTATGTTGCAGACTTTTAGTTTCATATTTCTATTTGGTTTCCTTTTCATTTGCAACGAGTTGTCACACTTGAAAACATACAAAAGAATGAAGCGTTAACAACGCGAAATAAATTCATTATTTCGTAGGCTTCGTGCAGTTAAAAAACTTTCAAATAATTGAAATAACCCCAAAAGAAGACACTAGTCCTATTTCAATATCAGTCAGTGTATCTATCAAATAAAAAGTTATGACTTGCTTCGCAGCAATCAAATCCTTTTTGTCTAGGCAAATTTCAAACAAATTCCATGCTAAAGGAAATAACTCCACGGATAATTTACATACTGGGAATTCTTTCTAAGCCAAACTCCTATTTTTTCTTCCATTTCCCCCACTTTAGCTTTTAAAATACAATTAAAAAATAATCAGGATAACCGACCACCGGCTATCTAACTTATGAAGAACGAAACCAAACCACCCAGGCCAGGACTATGAAACAGTCTACATGGCCTGCAGCATTACATTCACCTATTTCACATTCGCTCTCTCTCTCTCTCTCTCTTTCTATGCAAATCATCTCTGACCAGTTGAAAGAAGGACATAGGCAACGATCTGCCTTTCTCTTTCTGACCCTCTAAATTGTCTACGAATAATATGAACGGAATATATGACAGAATGAATCCCTTTCCTTACTTTTTTGCTTAGCTTTGGCTGCACCAGCCCCCGCTCTTTAATTTTTCACAAAACATCGTCCGTTTGCTTTTCTCGTTAAATTCATATTTATGGAAATTAAATTGTTTTTCTAGGGTCTCGCCCATCACATTAACTTGCACACTTGTTTAAATGTTTTGTGATTTGATTTTAACAGGATGATGGATGGCCAACAACGCGGACGTGGGGTCTATTACATGTTGGACTGAAGTTGTCCTTTGGTTAGCAGTTGGGCAGAAATTGCGTTTTCCACGAGAGAAGATGGAACAAGTAAGCATCCATTGAAGTAATCGTAAGGATGTCGTTGCTGATTATGAAAAGTTTTTTTCAATAATTTTTATCTTCAAATGATCGACACGGACGTACTCTTCCTTTTCCGAAAAATGTAAATAAAATGCCATCAAACTAAGAAAGATTTTTTATTTCTTTTTTTATGCTTAAAATAATTTTACCTTAATCCTTGTCCGATAAAGTTATGTAGTCGTGGCCTGCCGCCTAATTAAGGCCTATTGATATTCTGATATTCCGTGTCCTCTACAATGCACACGAGTTTTCCTCATCGTTCAATGCCGACCTGAGCGACGAGTTTGAGTGGCGTTCAGGACTCACAGCCGGGAACTTTGTGATTTTCCTGACTCTACTATTACTAATCAGAAGGAGTGAATGAATTTACCCCCCGCTAAGCTCGTGCCTATTGAACAATGAAACGGAATGAGGATAAAACGTCTAAACTTTTAGACAGAAAACACACATTACCAGAACGGACAAACTCCACTTACCGAGTACAATGCAAAGTGAAAAGTTGACTTTTCCTTTATTTTTCCTTTTTTCTACATTATTCGCTCAAGATTTTTTTCACACTCATAATAGCTACTAATCACGACACGAAACGTAACGTCAGAATAGAAATGTTGGAAATGTGTCGCTTACTTTAAATTTATGGTCAATTTGGATTTGAGCCACAGGATGGATTTCCTGTTCAACTATTTTTTTTCTCGAGTGCAGGATACGAGTAGACTAGCCTATAATGGTACTTACTGCTTAATTTAGTTGACATATTTTTCCAAGCATAGTGAATTAATGCTGAGACGTGACGGAAATAAATGGTGTTTATCGATTTGCATGAAAAAGGATTTATGACGTTTTTGTTACGTTTTGTAAAGCTTTAGAATATTTGAGAATATATTAGATGCAATCAAAGAACAAATGAACCACTAGTGTTATTTGAAAGATAGAATTTTGTGTAGAAGTCTGCAGCATTAAATTCATTCGCGCAATAATCAGACAGGAAGTCTTCTTCCTTGTACACTTTTCTGTCAATCATTAATTGTATGTTAATTGTATTATTATTGTAAATGTATTTTAAAACGACTTATTATTGCAAATGTATTTTAAAACGACTTAAAACAATTAAAAATAAAGAAAAGATGACATAATTTCTCTCTAAATAAAATCTAAATTTCTCTGAAAATCGATTCCAAGAAAGGGAAAAGATCATCGCAACCAATCAATAAAGATTGTGTGGCCTGCGCTTATGATGCCCTGCTAGAGATAACAGGGTCACCCGTTTTAGGCCTACAAATTTGTATGTCAAAGACAAATCGCGCGCTGATTGGCCTGTTGTCAACAAATCGATGCAGCCATGTAAAAAGTTCGGGAAGATCGGCATATTGACGTTTGTGACATCTCTGCAAAAGTGAGCGTTGACAACGGACAAGTTTCGAAATATTCGCATAAGGTAGAATTCACAGCAAAGCTCGTCGTTCGGAACGAGATAGCCATGGAAAAACTTTATGGACCAAATTTCATCCTGACATATTGCTGTAACGGTACAAAATCAAGCCGCTAATTTGAAAATGACAAAATTGAATAACTTGGTTAAAAAAGGGATAACGCACGACAAAAAGGTGGGATAGAGATTGTGGTTCAGACAAGGTGAATCGAATCAAATCATTGCAAAGGCAGCATCCACAATTTATATGTTTGATGACATTCATTGTCTTGCCATAAGACGATTAATGTTCCTGTTCCTGTGTCCTGATTAGTGTTCCTGATGAAGCTTCAAGTTCCTGATGAAGCTACAAGAAAATCGTGTAAAACGTTCAACATGGTCTTAAATTTTCAACTTGTAGCAGAAGATACGAAATGTTATCCTGACAGCGTATGCATTTACTGCGGTAACAAGAACTTGTACTTCTGTACTACGAAGAACAGAAATTGCCTATACCAAACAATTCACTGCCTGTGGAAGGACTTTGCAAACAACAAAAAATTTTAACAGGGGATTATGGGTTCAACTCTATTGAACTGACGGAACAACTATTGGAACACGAATTGGCATAAGCAGAGATGACCAAAAATAGTAACTTTTCCAACAATCCTACATTTCGACTAGTGTGGAGTTTGTGGTCTGCGTAACTTGGTTTGCTGTCAAAACCTTGCCACAGAATTACTCATATCAGATTTACTTTGACATGCTTAGAATATTTGCTTGCCAAGAGAGCAAAAATTAGGTCGACGGTCTTTCATGACCCGAGAAAAAGTTCCACATCACAGGGAGCTAGATCTAGCAAAAGGGTGGGTACTCGAGCAGTTTGGCCCGTTTCTTGAATGTGACTTTCTATTTCAGCTGTGATAGAGCCGGTGCGTTGCACTGGTAAAACAGCACACCCGTCTCTCAGTTTGCCTTGCTATTATGTTTCATGTCTTTCTGCAATCTTCTGATTTGATCTGCTTTTTCAAACTCTCTTTTACAAACAATCTACTATCATTATTCTTTCAATTTTTCGACAAATGGACCCCAAACGTAACCTTTTTCGCCGAGTTCGACATATTTTTTAGTATCGGCAAGAATCCTCTTTTTCAGGTTTTCTCGTCAAGGATGAAAATTGTTGTTTCACGTCACGACTATGGTCAAAAAAGGTTTCTTTCTCTGCCTGGAACGTTCCCAAACTAACATTTGCAATGTCGATTGGTTTTTCGTTCGCTTACCGGTTAATTTCCTCGATATTTAACGCGCACAAACTTTTTCATATGCAATTATTTCGCAAGGATTTTTGGACCCATATGAGAAGCATACTCTATGAAAAATGATAAAACGGCAGTGACGGTATCACCGCTGAATTGTCCAAATACGCAGGCAGATAAATCTGGAAACTACTGGCAGAAATTTACACTGATTGAATTAACGCCAGGAGCATACCTGATCAATGGAATAGTGCTAATATAATACTGATCCACAAGAAAGGCAACAAAGAATACATCAGGAACTACAGACCACTAAACCTACTATTTTCTTCTACAAAGAATTGACGACGCTCATTAGCAACCGAATACAAACAGCCCTAGATGGCGAACAGCCACGGAAGCAGGCTGCTTTAAGAAGTGGATACAGCACTATAGGCCTTATTCACACATTATGGGAAGTCTTGAGTAGATGTAATGAGTATAAGCAACCAATAGCACTGGCCTTAATAGACTTTGAGAAAGTCTTTGACTAAGTATTTCCTGATGCAATAATCAATGCATTAATAGCGCAACGCATAGACAAACCAGACGTAGAAGTACTAGCTAACATCTAACGCAATGCCAGAGCAAAGGTCAAAGAACTAGAAGACACTCCTCAGTTTCCCACACAAAGAGGGGTAAGACAAGGAGACACATTGGGAGAATAAAGGATTGAACATCGATGGTACCTCAACCACTTGAGATTCGCAGATGATATTGTCCTGATAGCCACTAGCCGAGAAGAATTACAAGAACAGCTCAATGAACTCAACGCGGCTAGCGGAAAAGTAGGCTTGAAAATGAGCCTAAGCAAAACCAAGATAATGTTCAACGATTATATATTCACTCAAGGACATACAAAAGTGAACAACACCACACTAGAAATAGTCGAAGAATATGTACACCTTGCTCTGCTATACACAATTCTAATCAGCTAATACAGAAAATATCAGCTAATACACAAATCCGGTTCACCACTACCAGAAATCAATCGACGAAACAAGATGGCATGGAGTGCTTTCGGGAAGAACTCGATTATATTCAAGTCTAAAATGAAGATGTACTTGAAAAAGAAAACCTTCGACCAATGTATCCTACCAGTCCTGCTATACGGTAGTGAAACATGGGGGCTAACAACAGGGAAAGCGAGAAAACCGCAGGTTGTCCAAGGAGCCATGGGAATATGCATACTGGGTATGACACGGAGGGATCGCAAAAGACTATCGTGCATACGAGAAATGACCCAAGTAACAGACGTGATAAATATAGCGAAATCCTTGAAATTGTGATTGGCCGGTCAATTGGCGACAATCACGGACGACAGATGGACCAGAAGGATAACGCAGTGGTATCCAAGAGGAATCAAACGACCGAGAGGACGCCTAAAGATTCGATGGGACCATGATATAAAGAAAATAGCCGGCACATCTTGGATGAGAATAACAGGAAACAGGCTGACTTTGAAAAGGAATGATGGGTAAATATATAAGGGAGGCTGCACCATGACATACATAGAATTATGGTTGGACATGATGATGATACGCATGTGATCTCAGCTATACGAATGATTCTCATCAACGGGTTTGACTGTTTTCACGTTGTTACCAGATGCCTCTCGCAAAATTCATCATCAGTGTTTGTTCTGTACATTTTGGGTAGTAGCGCTTGATGAAAGGTCTCTTTTTTCGATATTCTCGATTTTTAAAGTAATCTTTTAGACTGTCTCTATTCAAATATGATTGATGTTTGTTTTCTGATTTAAATTTTTATTGTTTTTACTGAAGACTGAAAATACAATTCCAGAAAATGCGAATTTGTTTAGTCTGCCATTAAAAGAACTTTTTACAATATTTGCTGGTTTTCATAATCATATGTACATTCTCAAATGAGTTCTCTTTTACGTCAAGTATAAATACAAACATTTTACAAATAATAGAATCAAATAAAAAGAAATAAAAAATCGCAGTTACCCTACCACGGAAGCTATGTCTCTAAAAAATATGGTCAGTAATTGGAAGTTATCTAGATGCGCTTGGATTGGAAATTTGATAAAGTAAAAAGCATTGAGGTGACGGATGATGTCTGTAAAAAAAGATTACACCAATTTTTGACAAATTATTATTAAATTTCATATAAATTCGTTTCAATTTAATTGGTCTATTAAAACGACTGTCAAACCCTTCCAGCAAAAATCATCACCTTCAGCCTAACCAATATGATAATTAAAATCAACCAAAAACATTTCACTATCCTAAATTTCCAAATCCTGATTATGTCAATGAGATTTGCAAAATCCACCATCTATCTCCGCCCTCCATTCAAATTCATCCTCCCGTTCTCCACCCACGTTATCATCGTTATCCTATTTCACTTGTATTTATACTGTTGCTGAATCTGCGGTCCGAGCAATATTTGTGCAACGAAGAACATCCTGCAAAAATGACTGAATGACAACGGAGCATTCCAGTTGCGACCAAAGGCCCATCATCCATAACATAGTTAGTTTGTAATTGGTGTAGAACAATCTATACCTACATGTGGACTCGTCCATACGTGCACGACCCGAGCTACAGCAAAAAGGACATCATGCCGACAAGCAACATGGTGCGGAGGCAAACGCTTCGGTTGTTAGCCTGTTCACGTATAATGACGCTAATTAGTGGTGAGTTTCGGATGACAAACAGTAGGTGTCCGGGAAAATTCTGTGAAAATTAATTTTGCACATTCGGAAAGATGGCATATATGACCAAGCGTATGGTATTTGACCGCTCTCACAATCACTACGGATTTGTATATTGCGGGGAGCTGTTGCTTCTAGGGTTGGCAACGTTAGGATGATGTATTCCATTTGCGTTATCAAATATATCCTTGTTGCCATTAGATTTAGCATTTAAACAATTTTATTGGTCATTACATTTAGATTCTGTGAAAGCAATTTGTAATTAAATACTCATAGTGATTGGTGTCTAATGACGTTGTTAGATAAAAAAAACACCAAAAATTCAATTGTTTGACTTATCAGTAGTAAAAAGGTGAATCTTCAATTGCAATATTATTTTGAAAAGAACGATTAAGGATTCTACAAGCGTTATGCATTCAAAATGTCCAAAAAACAAACATGACGGTGTTTAATTCAACCCATATGAAGTGAACTTGTCGCAAGTAAATTGACCGTGGCAAATATCCTCTCGGTATTTGCATAAAATCCTTGTTTAAACTTTTTTCCCGTCAACATTCTACACGTAGCCTCTGCTCATATTTATCGTATCAATGCGTAACGGAAAAATGTGCATCACATGTGAAAATTTTACACACTCGCATCCTTTCGCAAGATATAAGTACCCATTCAAACAAGTATTGTTCATAATTTAATGATGAGCGATAATTGGTAATTAATGCAATTTTACACTGTCATTTGACAACTGGCGCCACCATCAACCCTCAGCAATCAGCTTATAGGTTGTAATTGAACGTACATATGTTGAGTAACGGTTGCCTGCTCGCATCACAGCCGCAATTTAATTAATAAAATGAAATGTATGCATATTTACTTATTGGCGGACAGGTTGCCAGCAGATTCGCTATACTATTAGTTTAATTGATTTCAAATTGTTGATTATAATGAAGAATATGCGCCCAATGCTCAATTCAACGCTGAAATTCATTGGGAAATTGAGGATTTCAAGAGGCTTTTGTTGTAATAAAGTTGAACAGTGTGAAAATACGCGTAAAAACAAATAAGGTACCATTTGAAAAGTTGTTTAAAAGGGATGATATATTGGGTCCTTACCTAGTCTGGTCTTCATATGCGTGCTTCATATGTTTCCTTCAAGAAATTAGCTAATCGTAGAAAAGGAGTGAACAGATAAAGACGACTTCATTTAGTTTAAGATGCATCCTGCAAGCAAATATTCGCTATCGATATCCAATCACTTTGACCTATTACCTGTACATAAAAGTTTTAAAAGATTTTCAAGAGATGACGTCACTGACATTAAATCGAATCGGAAAATATTGCAACCAACTTCATTTTGAAGTCTCATCATTTCATTAGACATTCTTTTTCAGTATGTGTCATTTCTCTGAAATGTAAACAACCTAGTTTTTTTCTGCTCTGAATATATTAACTTTTGTGCCAACAAAACATAATTTGCGGGAAGGTATACTTCTTTGCTTTTATTTGAGAAAATCTGCAGCTGAAAGTCGTCGTTTACGGAGATCATGCTACATCGAATTCTACTTGTGAGTACTGGTTTCGATTTTTTAGAAGTGGTGATTTTAATACCGATGAAAAAGAGCGCGAAAGACGACCAGAAAACTTTGAGGATACCGAATTGGAGGATCTATTGGATGCGCCACCCGCAAGAACCACTCACAGAAGCATTGGAAGTGACTCAACAAGCCATATATGTTCGCTTAAAAGTCATGCGAATTATACAGACGATAGGATATTGGGTCCTGTATGAATTGAAGCCGAGAGACGTCGAACGTCGTTTTTCACTTGTGAACATCTGCTCCAGCGGCAAAAAACCAATTTGCATCGTATTGTAACTGGTGATGAAAAATGAGATCATTACGATAACCACAAGCGTTAAAAATCATACTGGCCGCCCGGCCATACGCCAAAGTCGAATTGCCGAATTGCGACTTGCCACCGTCAGGCAGGGTCATGCTCTGTATTTCGTGGGACCAATTGGGCGTGGTGCACTATGAGCTTTTGAATCATCACAGGGCAACTCCACTGACTACAATTGATGCGTTTGAGCCGAGCATTGAAACAAAAACGGCCGCAATATGAGCAAAGACAAGATAAAATTATTCATCAGCATGACAATGCTCGACCACATATTGCAAGACCAGTCAAAGCATCAAGGTATGCAACGCTTAAGAAGGAAGTTCTACTCCATCCGCCGTGTAGCCAGGACATTGCTCCTTCCGACTACTACTTGTTTTAACCGATGGACGCATACCCTTGAGGAACGGGTATGCGTATACCCTACCCCGTATACCCATACCCTTCAAAAGGCGGAAGGCCTTTTGAAGAACTCCAAAATTGAATCAATTCATGGATAGCCTCAAAAGATAAGTCGTTCTTTCGACGAGGAATCCGTATGTTACTAGAAAGATGGGAAAAAGTAGTGGCTAACGATGAAAAATACTTTGAAAAATGCATTTGTAACAAATTTTAACACAATGAAGAATCAAACTTGAAAAAAAATCCTTTAAAACTTTTTTGTACAGGTAATAGTTGTTCCAATATCTTGAGAGTTGGCTTCTACGAGTTTTCCTTTCTTTTCGTTTAATTTTTTTACTGTTCTTCAAGATCCATTATTGGCTTCATCAGTATGGGCTAACATTCAGGCTAACTCTCAGCTCCCCGCATAAACCTCGCATATAGTTTTGATTTCAGAGAAATCAAAGATAGTGAAGAGTTCCACTGGATACTCCACCTAAGTTAGGAATACCTGAACACCAGATAATGAGCTTGTTATTTTTCACATGTTTCCACGATTCCAGTTGAGTTTTACTTTTTACCGATTGCTGAAGTTTTGAGTGTTACTCCGTACCATTTCAGGCGAGTTTTCAGTTGTCGATGGACATGATCTCATCCGATTTATATCTTTGATGTAGACTTGGATTTCACCCTACTCATTGGGTACACTAACTAGTCACTACTTGTTGGACCAGTTTTTTGGTTGTTTGAGATCAACTTTTGGACAGACAAGCCTCCAAAATCTTCAAACTATTGAACTTGTGAGGAGCCAGAGGAATTCGAAGAGGGAAACCAAGAAACGGCTGGTTGGAGAATCCACGATTTCATAATTGCAGGACGCGATCGATGAGCCCAGACTGTTGGTATCACACAAGAGAGGGCAAAGGCCCGAGAAGAGCCGTAGTACAAAGACGACGAAGACTGGTTGGTTGACCAAGTTCTCCACTGCCAAACGGGGCAATTCTAATAGTTTATGAACTATTCGGAAATTTAAGCCTGTGATAGCATGGAAAATATCTCTTAAAAACTTCGAACTGGCAACGCCGATGATAAGATAATCTCTCTCCCACACGATTACGTAGTAGCACTGCTTCTGAAGGCCTTTCTGAGAAACGTGGTAAAACGAAGAAGTATTTTGAACATCCTGTACATTCTAGTTGATCAAATACCAATACAAACATCTCAAAATTGAAGAATAAGTTCAGTGAAGAATAAGAAGAAATAATTTCTTAAAAAAGGGAACGAAATAAAATTAATAAGGATATTAATCAAAATTCAAGACCACTTGACTCAAACATCACGAATAACGACGACCTCGACGAATGCTCTGTACTTCCAAGAGTGGAAAGAATGGTTTATGAGGAAATATAGAGTTTGTATTGTACCGTTAGCTTTACCTTACAACCCTGCCTTAAAATCGCATTTTACAGTGCTAATGAGAAACGTTGGGTTTGACAGAAACTGCAAATTATTTCTCTTTTGATGAATCAGTGTGAGATGTGCACGATAATCAGTCGTTAGTCTTTCCGGTTTTACAAGGATAATCAACAGTATGTTACACCTTTAAGGTTCAGTTTCGTAAGCTACTAAAACATTCAACGAATGCACAGGATTTATGACCTATAAGTCTACTGTTTTCGTTGTCGAAAATAGGTAAGTGGCTCCCACTAACAAGACTTAATAGATGTCTAAATTTGGCATTGATGCCGTCGCAACAGATTCGTTTTTTTGCCTTTTGAATTTTTTTGAATAAATTGCATGAAATTTTTGTAATTTCATTTAGTAATTTGGCCCTTACTGGCACTGAACTAATTTTTCTGAGAAAGTCGTAGGCAAAAATCAAAACTAGGAAAAAATCAATTTTTTGCAATTGCAACTATCGGAACTTCAGACACTTGACTCGATGGAGTCTTTAAGGAGAAAGCCATGATCCCGGAAAAAATAAGGCTTTTGAAAAACCATTTTACAAAACTCCAGCTGGTAAAAATAATCCGACACATCAGAAAAGGTTTCAACGGTAGGCGCACCTTTGACTTGTGCAAGCATGGCGAAAGTTCCTACAGCGTAAATTCGAATAAACTTCCGGTATAACGGTATTCCAATTTAGTTGAATTTTATTTGGAGAGGTAAAGGTAAGTCGCTCCCTTTTTCTTTCTCTGTCTGGAAGAAGTCGCCCGAGAGTATGAGCGCTGCATGTAGCCGATACATACGACGAATATAGTCTCATAATTGACTAACCAACCTGCTCATAAAACATTGTAAAGTGTGTTAGTTTGGAGTTAAAGTGCTAAAAGTTCAAACAGTTGCGAGGATATGAAGAAAATAAGCAAAACGATTGGCTCTTGTGGAAAGGCATTTAAGATGAAGATATTCGCGCATTATTCAAAAAATTTTAAAAACGATACCTCAATGGGAGAAGGAATAGGAGTAGATGCAATCAAATAATGAGAACTGTCAAGCGACCACCACAATATCCTACTTTTCTGCAAAGTTGGTGCCAGATGAGTTCGTCGCTGTCGGAAGATTACAACAAGGTTTGCGAAAAGAGGGGACGAATTTTTGAGTCGGAGAGTTGAAGAAATAAGGAGTTGCAATCGCCAAAACTCAACTGTCAGATGCCAAAAACGAAATTTACTGTTTGCTGTTTTGGTCGAAACTAATTAGGAATTAAGAAGAAAGAGAAGAATTAATTTTGAAGAAATTCTGATGTAGTAACATTTCTTCACAACATTATGTTTGCTTAGCGAAAAGCCGTTCATTGCAAAAAAATTATCTTATCTTCTCTAACTCCGACTGCGCAACAAGGGGTCACTTCGACTGCTTTGTTAATTTTAAACGTATCTGACAGGCTCCCTCCTTAACTAGTTGGTATAATAATTACCAAGGAAATTCGATACATCTTTTGAAGACCGATCAGGTGAACAGACGATCACCGTCTGATTATTGAATCAATTTATTTTCCGATTCTCGTTTCAGCAAAGAACTGAAAGGATTAGCTTCAAAAATATCATTCTTCGCGTCACACACAGTCACTTCATGAAAAATGTAAACTACGTTTTCCGTCCTAGAGCTTAGTAGCCAGGATATGGACACAAAGCAAAACGATGCTATTAGACCACCAAATTAAAATCTCGTTTCAGCTGTGACCCATCAAAACATTTCTCCGTAACAAAGCCTCAGTTGTAATTTAAATTCAAATTTTGATATCCATCAAGGAAATCCGTGGCAAATCGATTTAACCGAAACACTTTCGATCCATTTCAACTTTATAATTATGTGTAGAGCAACTTCAACATAAAATATTGCACGCGCCCCAATAATTCACCCATTCTTCGTTCTAATTATATCAACAAATCAGATCCACTTTTCCAACATCAAAGTCCTGGATAAATTTGTCACATATCATGCACATATGGTGAGCGTATAACATGGGGATTGCTCTGCCAAAGTGTTACTAATTTGAATTGTTACGGACGAATGCAAACAAGTCAAAGTCCTGCCCGAGTAGATTCGATTTTTTCATACTAGGGAAAAGTTGATGCATTCGTTACTGTTAATAAAACGACATGTTGACTCACTAATATGAAGAAGAAGTAATTTGATTCCGCTACTGCACCGATCGATTCCTTCTCAACTAAAGTTACTGTTTGGACACAATCCGGCAAGAAGACTTCTCACAACTATTTAATATAACCCTTCAAGTATACTCTGGCCCTGGCCACAAAGCTCGAGCTTTCCCACCTGCATTTCTGCATTTCGCAATCCCACAAAGACGCCCCGATTAATTACCCTAATTAAACAACTTAACCACATACAAATTCAATGTGTGCGGTGATATTTGCCGTCAAAGCAAGTGGCCACACTCATATGCATTTGCAATTGGAATAAGCCTCATTCAATCTTGCTATTTCCCACCGAGCAGTGGCTCTTTGCCGTTATGAAAATTAACAAATTAAGAGTTTTCATGTGAAGACTGCAACTGCATCGTGCAATGAATTTTCCACCTTGCTTCCGACAGGCAAATTTAACGTATTTTCACAAAAAATGCGTCGAAAGGGTAGAAAACGGCAAATGAATATACTCGAAAGCTTTTGTTTCAAAATTGCCGAGTTTGCCTGCAAAATGCATGCATATATCGCGCGCTTTGCCTTGCATGTGTTCACTTTGTGATGCATGCGAATTTAGTCCTAGTGATTTTTTGCTCAAGCACTTTCTCTTGAAATGTCGCGAAAATCTTCGCGTACTTAAGATTAATTAATTAATCTATCGGTACACAATTTGAAGGCTACTGCGCTTTTTATGAAACTTGATAGATATAAACAACACTTGATTTGATTTGATAAGGAGTCCATAAAATGCTGAGTTGAAATTTATCGTCTAGAACTGTCGCCAAGTACGGCTTAATACATATCAGATAAATTATCAGTAGTGATTCGATTGATATGACTTCACCGTGGAATGAGAGTAAAACCTCAGTAGTGCGAAAGTTCTAACAGGACCTGCGCGATTCCCCATTTATGCAGCAAGTCGACCCGAAACCTCACTCGACTACTAAGGTAAGATGACCAAAGCCCTTGCATTCGGTTCACGAATGACTTCATCACTTCCTGAAATTTGCCTCAATCCGCTTTAGCTTAAATTCGCATGTGATTTGAATGGTTTTAATTGGCTATATTTATATTATCATGCAGACTTATATCCTAGCCATTTATGGCATCCCTTCTGGTCGTCCCAGAGGTCTTTCTATATACGTTTCGCTGGTCCTAAAGTCCTTCTTAAAAAATTATATGTATGTTTTAAATTTTCTACACCGTTCAATATCCAAAAGCAGCATTTGCGGAGATTTTTGTTTACAGGAGATGTACTACGACTATGAGGACCGTATACAATTTTTTTGAGAAATTCAGAGCTGACAATTTCGAGTTGAAAGATGAAAATCGCAGCTGTCCCTGAGTGGATATTAAATTTGCGAATCGATATGAAATTTGGGTTCAGCACCTATTGACAGAGACTGGCCTTATACAAGTTGTTTCTCTAATCCTTTCTTAAAAATTCTTGTCACTGGATACATGACTTGGATTTTGTACCAAAATATGCATCGTAAACGCACTTAGTCAGAGGAAAATAGACCATTAACTGTTACGAAGCCTAGATTTCATTTGAAGAAGGTTCTTTGGGGAATTTTGTGGGACTGGATATGTGTAGAGTACTACCAGCTCCTTCCTCAAGGTGATACAATCAGTGCTCGATCTCAATCAACTCGATCAAATAAAAGCTGCCGTATCAGGATAACGTAGTAAATCGTTTTCCACCATGAAAACGAAGGCCACGAGCTACGTGAGCCGTAAGGCAAAAATTATTACATTTTATTACAGTAATGGAACTGAAGCTGTTGTCTTTCAACGCTCGCTCATTAGTCGCTCAGGACCAGAGAGCAGCATCACAAAAATCTTGGATTTTCATTAAGCAACCTTTTGTTGCATCGCAGAGAAAGGATTGAGAAAGCAATACATATTAAGATTTACAATGTATAACATACTAAGGAATGACACACTCTGTGGTACAGCTCTTTTAATAAAAAATCATTTGGCCCTTGAGGAAGTTCCCACTGAAGGCCTCACCTGTTGCTCTGCTACGCCAGGTCAATCCTGATAATCTCTATTTACATACCTGCCTCTGTCTCTGGAGGAGACATGCTTCATACAAGCATACGCATTGGTCTAAATTACAGTAAACATCAGGTTGAAACTTCAACCTATCAAATTTCCCAAAGACAGAAATCACAGCAATAGAGAAATTAAGTCTTGTTAATATTTCTGCACTTGTCATATAGCAAGCAATTGATTGAAACACCAAAATCATCCACCCATCTAAATTTAGACACAACGTCCTCCCTAAAGACATGTAATACACTTAAAAGCTATGCATCAATGGGGTGAACAATTAAAAAGCATTATTTCGAGGATTAACGGCCTCAGCTCTGCGATTAGAGAACTGACCCATAATTAACGCAGCAAAAAACTCATAGAACGTCTACAAAACATCAAATCAGGTCCCAGCATGTATAAAGAAATCACTATTCTAACCCAACTCACTCCAGAACTGTTCTGGAGTCAGTCTCCCAACGACTGACACCAGAACTGTTCTAGAGTCAGTCTCCCAACGACTGGAGTCAGTCAGTACAAGCAAGGAAATCCCTCGTCCCTCACTGTATGCTCCGCAATCAACCCTGCAGATCATCCACGAGATCAATCACAATTGGCACAATCACAAACTATTGGCAAAGTTAATTCTAAGTACAAACAAGTCTACTGGGCCTGATAATATACCAAATATTGTTTTAAAACTCCTTCGACCCTCCATTGTTAAGCTCTTACCCATAATTTGTAACAATTGCATAAACAATGGTTACTTTCCTGATAAAGCAAAATTGCAAAAATCGTTCTAATACACAAAGTTGGCAAAGATTTCTCTCCTTTGAGCTTCCGGCCCCTTTCCGTGCTCTCACACTTTGGAAAACTCTTTGAAAAAGTATGGCTCCAGATGTTAACTGGATCCTGTGAACAAGAACGATTAATCACAAAGCAAAAATTCTGATTAAAGCCTATACACGGCACTTTGAATGCAATTTCTTGCCTTCATGAGGATGTCGTGTCAAATCTCAATTCTAAGAACGTTCCCACAGCTGCTTATGCCTTCGATTTAGAAAAAGCCTTCGATAGTGTTTGGCATGACGGACCAATCTTTGAATTGATACAACAAGGGTTCCCCGATTAAGCGATTAGAATTGCCATTAGCTTATTCTGTAATAGGATCTTCTGTGTCTTCGTTCAGGGAAAAATTTAACCGAAACAAACTTTTTCATCTGGTGTACCGCAAGGTTCAGTGACAGGCCCAGTATTGTATAATATATACACAGTAGATATTCCGATTCCGTTAGTAGAGGAAAACAGCAAAATCATTCAATTTTCTGACGACCCCTTAATTTATTCGGCCCAAATTAACCTATTATAAGCCGTTCAGTCAATTGCAAATTATATTGTGAAGCTACAAAAGTACTTCGTTAAATGGTGTATTAAAATAGCTGCTCAAAAACCCAATTGACTATATTCAAAAATCCTCACGAGCACTTTGGACACAATTTCATAAAACAAAAGTCCAAGAAATCCGCTTTAAAAATAGGAGAAGCATTCATCTGTCCCTCCTCCAATCTAAAGTATCTAGGAGTAACGTCCTAGATACTCCTCCTCCTCATCTTCAAAACAGCACCAAAAAAGTCTACAATGCATTCTCCCGCATTCGGTTTCTTCCCGGTAAGCAAGCAGGGCTATCCACCAAAGCAATGTCAACCTTATATAAAACATCGACCAGACCCATTATCACATGCACTGCAACAATTTGGTTGACATGTTCCAAAACAGCTATGGGAGAAGCCGCAAAGTTGGAGCGAAAAGTTCTACGAGCTTGTACTGGACTCTTCTTCAATCCTCGAACCAAACACCACTATCGCAGCAAAAAATTATACGAAGAAGCTTAGCTCGAGCAACTCCCCAGCAGAATAAAACACATGGCGTTTCGGTAATACGACAGGCTTAGCGAGCATCCAAACGAACGGATGGAGAAAATATTCAACGATGCAGCAACCTTACAACGGAGTATATTCATCACGCCACGCAGTATCATCAACCGAGAAGCGGTTGAAATATTTGAAGAGCTGCACACCTACAAAGATCATCCTGAACTTCATCGAGGATAGTTAGATAAGCAAAGATGTAAAAGGATAATGAGAAAAAACTTTAGATTTTAAGCTTTATTGTATGTAGTAGGTTAAGTATTTATTTAGGTTTATGACAAGTAGGTTAAGTATTTATTTAGGTTAAGACTAAATGAAGACAAGACAGCGCGTGATGCAAGCGCATTTTAATAATTACAGTAACTTTTTAACAGTTACATGCGATCGAGAATATATTATGTATAATGAGATAAGAAAAAGTAGATCTAACTCGCATTGTCACTTAAATAAACAAACATGTGTCCAGAATGACATGTATTAATATTGGAAGGCATCAAAAATGTATTGTATTGTATAAGATCATTCCAGTCTGAGACATTGCATCGCGCTAGATGTGGATCAACCCTTAGAGCGTTTCAAAGCTTGATTTCAGTCTACCAGAACAACAAATAGCGCACCCAACGAACTATTTAAGTGATGACCGAAGAATATACGAATAAAACCCGGAAACAACCAATCAATGCAGTAAAAGCCGTGCCAAAGGTTCGCCAAACCGTAAAAAACACGTCAAAACAAGTGAAAAATTTAGGCCATGTTGACAGTTTTCTGCCAACATCGCTGTGTCGTCTGCTATGAATCCCTTCCGCCTGGTCAAACCATTTAGGTATAAGACAAAAGAAGCTTTATACATGTACACGAACGTGCGAAAAGTTTGATTTACTTAATTTTAGTCTTCATCAGTTGTTAAAATGTTCGAATTGTGTCTGAGTAGAGTAATGTAAAACCTAGTTTTCAAAATTTTATTGAAATTTTAATCTTTTCCTATCAAAAAACACACGGTAATAAATCTATACTGTCAAATCGTAGCAAAAACTATTAACAACCTATTCATAATTAAATAAAACAGCTGATGATGTTGGGTAGCATATATCTGATTGACAATAAACAAATTAATAAATAAAACTATTAAAAGCGATTTTAAACATATTTTCCCTGACTGATAAAAGCATATCATCTGCAAAATGACAAAATTGTCTGTAATGAAGTGCAAAATAAGAATCAACAATTACATTTGTATCATTATATTTGTATCAATTTGTATCACTTAGTTCATGTACGGCCACATTAGTATTTAAAGCTGACAGCATAACATTATTACGGTCAGAAAAGCAATGATTGTGTTGGAAGTGTCACACTTTTAATTTGAATATTGAAATTCTTTTGAAATTTGTTAGACTAGTCAAGAAGATTATTGAAAATTCCTATTTACATTGAGTTGGTGTTGTATTTTGACTCCGGAATAAATTGTTTAAACATATTCCATCGGTTAGAGATTGATGTTCATTCGGTTTCAGCAATTTTCTCTGAAGTCGAACATCTGTCAAAATTGTATTGAATGAGCGAGGCTTAATTTCCCGCCAAATAATCTTCGGAGAAGTATCGGGAACGCATAAACGAAGTGAATCCTTTTTAAAGTGTCTAGCAAAGTTTGCATGGAGTACGTTCGAGCTGAATCAAAAATCTCCCATTCCTTCAGACTACGTACAAAATGATGTTGCATCGCTATTACTCACGTTTAACTAACAATTTCCGTAAATTATTGTGAAAATGTAAGCCTCTAAGTTCGCCATTTTCCACTGTTTCAAGAATTTTAGGATTCATATACTCTAAAATTCAACTTTGAAAAAATTTCATAAGCTCTAACCCACAAAAATCAACACTAATGTATTCAAATGCAAAAAGTCATACTCCAACAATCAATCACCAACACGGCACGTTTCAGGCATAATCGAGCGTAATAAAACAATGATTAGGCCAGCGGAACACCCACCACAAAGCTAATATTTAATCTTACAAAAAAAAAACGCCAACCATCAGCAATTGACTCTTTTGCATTTCTCCCAAAGGATTAAGTTACAAAACACCGCAAAGATGACACCACATTTTTCTTCCTTTTTACTACCATACCTTCCAACACCAAGTCGTCTCTGTTTGAGCGAGTATTGAAGGGTAAAAGGACCTGTCGATTCACGACCGTCGTGCTGCTAAGATTTTACTTACTTGTCCAAACATTACAAGGGATAAAATGACTTGTAAATGGTAGTCACTGTATACAAGTCAACGATGTCCTTATCCTATGCTTGGTCTCTTGTTCACGAATTTCTTATTGTGTGTTGATTTATTACGTGTTAACGTGCTTTTATGCTCAGAAATAAGAAAAACGTAACCAGGCGACGTGGATTCCGATGAATTCCAGTATGGCAAAGGATGCTTTGAAGTAAGTACGCAGGGAAAAAAAATAAGGTATGCTTTAGAGACCATGCTACAGATTGTTTGTGAAGAAATTTTTGTGAGATAGAAGCCGTTCTTCGTTTTGAATTGATGTAAGGCTGACGGTTTTATTGTTTTGGTGTTGATTTACTGCAGCGAATTTTTACATTTATTATGGTCGGTCCATTTTGATCACAATTATATTTATTTGAAAATACAATTGAATACTGTAATAAGATATTTCTTTCATTGCTTATTTTATATATAATATATATATCATCTATAGCAAGCTTACGACTTAATAACAAAAGGAATAACAAAAATTATAGATGATTCAAAAAAAAAGGACGGAAAAATCTTCCGATAAACATTTCGTTTGTCTGAAAGAGCCGTATAGGCACTACTATCTAAGGATTTCACAGCGTTGAAATGCACAAAAAAATTTGAAGCCGAACAAGGTTTTTCCAAAAATAAAGAAAAACCTTCCTTTTAATTTTATGTTTTTTTAATTTACCTTGCGGAATCGATTTTCGACCGTGATCGTTCGATTCTCATCAGCGATGATGATCGACAGCTATGAAACATAAAATTAAAAGGAAGGTTTTTCGTTATTTTTAGCAAAACGATTTTATGAAGATGGAAGCAATTACAAATAAGGTTTTCCCATTAACCAGGTCCTTTATCTCCTTTAATTTTGAAATTCATCTGGTAACGATATCGAACAAGAGATCATTGTGAAGTTGATACGGCGCTCATTCTCTCTAGTGCTCCTTTTTCTGCAATGTGGATACTGTTTAACTGGTAGATAAGTACGGAATGTTGAACCCGACTGGGATGGAGTCCCTCAGTGAAATTATTCTAATCTCTAACGGACGCTAGTTTCAGTCATTCTGTAGAAATCTTAACTTCTGGCAAATATTGAGTTCGATGGCGTTAAATGGGTCTTATACAAATGAGAAACGGATATTCTCTCGGTGTGCTCCTGCATGTGATTGACAAGTATCCGCCTAATTGAGTTAACTTTCATGAACACATGTGTAGAACAATTGAGGTCCTTTACAAAAAACGTACCTCTGACTGTCATCTTTTACTTTGATCTCCCAGGAAGTCCACTTGATAGAAGAACTAATTTATGACAGGTAGGTCCTATGCTATGATTTTCGCAATTTTCGTCATTCATATGACTTGGAAGGTAAAAGCCTTAAACATAGCCTGATTACGGTTGTCCCATCTGGGATAGTAGGGATAATAGCCCTCGCTAACATCCGTTTTTACCTTATTATCTGTTATTTTTATTGGTGAGGAATTTGAACAAAGACGACTCAAAGAGGTTCGAAGTTGAACAAAATCTGCCTCCAATGCTCCAAAACAGGTGGTATAGAAAGCTTTTACCACTGCGTCTGTTGGTTTCTGTTCTAATACTACGTAAAAGTGAAGAAGGTGGTTTTGACCATCATTAAGATGTACTACAAGTCAGTTACAGCGTACATTGGACCGTTTAAGATTTCGAATTTGAATACGTTATGAGTATATTAGAAAGATTGAACCTTTCTAATAAAGTATGGAAGACAACATCGTTCAAATGCCTGCTACTGCTATGGCATTCGATTTTCCGTTTTAAGTTATCACTCGCACTGAGTGATTAGCAAAACACTTGCCCTTAATGGCTCTCCTCAAAAAAAACGTCTAACGATGTCGAATCGCAGCTTCGATATAATCAGCATAAATCGCTCAGCATGGCAATTTCTTATTCATTTTCGAAGAAAAATGGCCCCATAATACTGCAAAACCAAAATCCGTACCAGACAGTCACTTGTTGTGACGCTTCGTTTCTCCACGATGACGCGTGGATTTTCTGAGCCCCAGATAAGAAAATTTTACATTTTGACGTATCCTCCGAGTCAGAAATGAATTTCATCTGAAAAGATGATTTTTGGCAAAATTCTAGCGGTCTTCGGCCCATTTTGCAAACGGATAATGCATCGCATGGTCATCGATGTCAGCCCTTGCACTAATTGAACTTGATGTTGGTAGTTGTTCACGCACACTGTGAGCAACAGCAGTGATGTTTTTGGTTGAGAGCGGTGTACGTAAGTACGCGTCCACTTCTGTTTTATCCAAATTTTATGTCCACTGCTGTACGATCCAGTTTCACGAACTCTCTTCACAAATCGATCCAAACATTGCACTTTTAGCATATTCTTTTTCTCAATTTTTTTCGCAAATTTCTTACAGTTTGAGTAGAAGACTCACCACTTTGGAAATAAGTTTTAAATATTTCCCAAATTTGTTCAAGCGTAAAGCGATTCATTTCATAAATATCAAACATAAAAAAAAAATTTCCTGTCACATAGGGAATGTCATCAATCTTCCAACCTCAAAATGACCAATAATTACAATTTCAAACGTTTCGTCAGGGATTTAAATTCTTGCAAGTATTCTCTTGGGAGTGAAGATGATTGCGAAAAGAAGTTACTATTAAGTTTAGTTTTGAGATGACATGCAGGAATGACACCTGAAACGTCTAACATTACAGGTACCCTTAGGTGGCAGCACTGAAGGAGAGTGTTTAGGGATTTACTCAACCTAAGTCCAAATAAAACACGTTGGATACAATGTAATAAAATATATTTATTAGCTAGAAACAATCACGTTTATAAAATATGGCGGTCCACTAGCGAGAGAGATTATAGGATTAACTGCCAAAAATTAATATCCTGCCGATCCTCACTTCGTTTCATATTCGATGGTTTGAGTGGCAGTGTCGCCACAAGTGTCAAACATTTTTTGGTTTTCCTATGAACAGCTGGAAAAAACAATTGTGTTGAAGCCTGTTAGCACGTGGCAGTACACTTCCTTCGCTGGTGCTCAAGTGGTTCAATTGGTAGAGACGTGGTACTGTTCTGTATCAGTACGTTGGAATCTTCCGCCTGTCCTGTTATGAACTAGTCGTCTTCATGAAATGTAGTTTGTGTTTTGGCCTCGGTGGTAGTTGATAGTGATGTTTCAGCTAATTTCTCGAGGATAGTTGGTTACATAATCTTAATTCCCCATGAATCTTTGGAACGATTGTACGGCGTTCCTGTGGCACAATGCCATACATTAACGGTAAATTTGAAACACCCAAGGGCTTTACTTCTTCATGCCCAAGAATTTCTCGCGACGGGAACCTAATGAAATGCTCTGAACGGACCTTTTTGCTTGCAACTTCTCTGAGATGACAATTCGTGGAACATAACGGGCTGTTGGCTCGAATATGATTTCTTACTCATTAAAGAGTGAATGATGATGTCCGGGTATTTCCGCAGAATGTTTCAATAAAGCGAATTTATTTTCATTGAACTCAATATGGAGTAACTTTCTGTGTTAAACACTTATTTATTTATCCTTATTAGCGTTTCCGTGTTAGCAATTTTCTATGTTCACAAAAATTTCAAAATATTGCAGAAATCTGTATCGAATATCGAACGATTGAAGTTAGGAAAATACGAAACCCTAAACGGAATTTTATTTTAAGTCCAAGGGAGACATTAAGTATTCGTATGTTGAACACAAGAATCCCACTGTCATATATTCAACTCCGTGGCAGTGGGACTCCACTCCAAATATTTTTATTATTGTCATATTGTTTAGGGTAGCTTCATTCAATGTTTTTACTTGGCACTTGTGAAGTTTTTTGAGTTATCGAAAAACCCGTAAGTCCGTAAGTTACCCGTAATTCTCCAACAATGAGTCTTATTTACAATACTATTAGCACGTGCCAAAAATTTGACGTTTTTGACGAATCAGAACGCATGTTATCGTAAGGGTCAAGACTTCTTTCAAACTCTAGTTTATTGAGATGGAAATGAACTTTGGTGTGTTCGTATTAAATTTTTCGACGCATGTCAGTGACATTTATCTTTCCACTTTCTTGGACTTTCCAAAGAAGAGTCCTCGCGAATTCCAGTACCTTATCAGCCATTTCGGTCATCTGGTCCAAGTGTCATTGATAAGGTAAATCTTGTGCTCACAACGAGGAAACATTCAATAATCGAACGAGCGAATTGTGAAAATTTATATCTGTAAGTTGGAATCACTGTAGCAATCCTTGGAATTTTTTCGCTCAGGTAAAGCGGACAAACAGAGGCAATGCTGTTTCTAAATGTTTCGTTTTTGTCATTTTACGGAGGATTCTCAATTATATCCGCTAGCTGAATTAGTACATAATGATCTAGATCGCAGATGACATTGTTGAATATTTATACGTTGGCTTTTGCTCTTAACAATCCAAACGGTGTTTCGGTCAGAGCAAAAGACTGATGTTTGTTACCAAATTGATAGTTGCTTAAATAATTTGATACTTTTTACCAAATCTAGGTTCTTAGCTCGTGATCATCAATCGGAGCGTAAACTGTCGGGAATGTTACAGCTTAGTTGGCGATCGTAACAAAGCGGGTCAGTACTGTCACACCAGCTGTGAACGCTGTCAAACCTCGAAATTTCGAAGCCAAGTGAGGCCTTTTCATTGACTAGTTGCGTTATCTTCTTCAATTTCTGTGTTCGTACGATGATGTCTAGCAGAAGGCTCGGTTCTGGTCGCTTGCGCCTCTTTAATGAATGTCCATTTCAATGAACGTTTAGTTCCAAAGGACACAGTGCCAGATGACAAAATTTTCTGCTTCACCTCAGAAATGCAATGTGAATGGTAGTGGCATTTTGAAGTGATTGCAATAGGTATTTTTCGCACAACATTTACAGCTTTGATCAGACTCGATACATTAAATCACTATTGAAAGGCATTACTACTCTCATGAATTGGACTTCAAGTATTCACAAGGATCTTAGCGCTGAGAGCTGTTCCACATTAATTAATGAGGAAGAACAGTAGTGCATACAGAGAAATTTACTTAATATGTTACCGGAATTACAAAACAACCTCCTGAAATCTCCTCCAGCACTCTGAGAACAGGCTGACGCCAAATTTGTCTTGCACAGTTTGCGTCCACGTTCATTTATCTCTGAAATAAATTGCACTTTGTTCCGCAAACATCAACAAAGACGATAACATTGTCAACAAACCCAAACGTTGACAAAGTGATGAAATAATGCACTCCAAATGCACTCAGTGAGCTAATCCGTTGGGTAATCGCTAATTTAAATAGATACATTCTCCAGATATAGCGAATTTCGCGCTCCTTAAGCTTCCCTAGGCATTTCTTACGTGTGCGCGTCACTAGTGCGCTGCAACTATTCACACATATTAGACTAATTATTTGACTGCAAAGACTTTTACGGCCACCAAGCCTAAGTATTTAGTCCCCCGTCGAGAATGTCGTGAAATGTTCGATTATTGTACAATCTTTGACGTTCAAATTATCGAAACGTGCTTAAGTAGTTTTGAGCCACAAGGGTTGACAAACTCGAAGGATACCAAGAGACGCATAGTGATGCAGCTGAAAAGGCTGCAATACTACTTCCAAAGAAGATTCTTCTCCACTAAGCAATGAGAGGTTAGGCTTAGGACATAACCTGACCCCGATTCAGCTTGACTTCCTGATAGGTCTGAACAACTTCATATAAAATAGGAATGTAACTAGTAGATCAAAGATTCTCGAGGATCGCAATGGATCGCACGCTGGTAACCCCTGGCATCCAGCGTGTCCATAGCTCCCAAGAGGCTCCCCGCCAAATCAGGAAAAATGATTAACACTTGCTAACGTGATGTCGTTATCATTTGCTTACCAATTAAATGCGGAAACATTGCTTAGCCATTAAAATGAGTTTACCTTCTGTTTCTCGCCGCACCAAGGCGGCTTAGTGCTGAGCTACCGCAATTGGTACAGTGGCAACATGGTGGTCGGCGAAGAAGCAAATACTCGAGTCAGGCTACTACCGACTTGGCTATGTTTTGTAATCATGCATTAATTAATGAGTTGACTCTCGAGTGGTAATTAGTTTCCATTCCACTATATACGGAATGGGTCTGCAGAACACTTGGTAATTTATTAGTCAGACGGCTCACAGCGGATCTCACTCCGCGCTCAAGGGAAGCATGGAGTTACATCGAATGGGAAATTCGATTTTCCATGTTTAATTATTTTTACGATAGTTTACAGTGAATGGGAAACATTGTAATGATTTTTGCAACAACACATTGCTGTAGCAAACATAATTGAATGTACAATTGAATCTGAATCGCAGGACATTTGTTAGGGCAATGAGCCAATTTCATGCATTGGACCAACGGGCTCATGCATCAATTGAAAAACTTGCTGCTAGAAAAATAAACCTCCAAAATACCTCTCATTTGTTATTTCTGCTGCCCTGAGAAAATGTATTCCCAAAAAATTGGAAACGCATCGTATTCGGTACAAACCATTCCACCAATAAATCTTCTCAGCACCATGCAATGTTTTCCTATTTATCAAACAACATCATTACAAATTGCTACACAACTCAATAATAAAACCATCAACAGCATGTCGACAACTTCTCGCACACACCCTTCAACACATTCGTATTAATCGACAGGATACAAATGTTACATCCCCATATAGTATCGACTTAAGGAATAGTCTTAGGTCTATCATGAAGGACGCATTTTACAAGCCCCAAAAAATATTGTGTATTGAATTTACTACAATCGACGAATGACAATTTTCATAAAGTTGTTATAAAAAAAAATATATATATAAAATTTATAGTATGACTAACCGCCCATTTCAGTGAACACGTTGCGAGTAACAAAAGGAAGGCGCCCAATATGGCTCCAGTTTCAAATGGGGGATATCCTGCTGGTGCGAATATTCACAGTGGCATGTTTGCACCGGCGAGTATACAAGTCGAGCCATAAATCCAATCAATAGCATATGTCACTCGAAAATTAAGCGATCAAATATGATTTAAGAGTTTTAGCAATAAATCCTGATTTGGAATTTACGGGAAATGCACATGATGTTCATTTTTTGTACGTGCACACAACAGAAAGCTCAAGAATTTCTTTTTGAAAACAATCAAATGTACATTTAAGCTCGTATTTGTGGGAGATTGCTCCGGCTCAAGAATAAAGGAATCAAAATGAGGAAATTTTTATTTCAACAACTACGACTCCGCATTTCACATGACCAAAAAATGAAATGTTTCTCTTGAAAAATAGCCCTTCATTACTCAGTTCTATAATATTAACAATACAAATATAAATAGCGATTTCCTCTGTAGTTAAATTAAATAAATACTTAAATGATCCTTAAATTTATAATTAAATAATACTTTAAATACTTAAATTTATTTTAATATTTTCAGCTCACAAAGAGTTCAAACTTGGGGATTTGGAAAGGAATAAAATATCTTGGGAAAGTTGTGGTGCAAATTTTTCGCTAAAATTTCCTTTATAGGGAGATATTTCAGAGAATAAGTCGCTCCTGCAGAAAGGTGTGATGAATGAAATGCATTAATGAACGGATGCATGTTTCGATCTGAAGAGGAACAACTGTTTGTTCACCATTTTGCAGATGGATAGTTATCATGTTGAATTTTATCTCTGAAATTGCAAGTTCCAGGTCCTTGAGAATCGAAGATAAATAGATGCACTTTTCGGCAGCCTCAATAAGAGTTATTTACACGTTTTTTGTTGATATGGGTTCTTTCAGCACCAAGAGACAGAAGCAACAGAATGCCAAGGAAAAAACCCGTGAAAGACTGTCCATCAATCCTAGATTCGATGTCAGCCAAGCATAATACCGTCTCTTTGTCCTAGCTACAACCTTCCTTCAAAGCATACACTTAAGTTAACTTAGAAAGTTAGTTGCATCCCTATCAATCTTCATCTCAACCTCCCAAGAGTTTTATTGACTTATATAGATATAGTGCTGATACGGATTCGCATCCAGTCTATCAACTTTTTGAAAGGCACAGCTCCATCTAACCCGCCTCCTTACAATCGTAAACTTCCAGATGCGAGCCAAATAATAATTTCCGTTGTAACTAGCTTACAATCGGCTATATTGAAACTGTCTAAAGCATCACTAAAGGTTTTTATCTCATGCTGTTCAAATTCACCACCAGGGTCCTTTACACGAAAATGCGTTCAATGCACTTGTTTTATTTCGTTAAAGGATTATGGAAAGATCAGAGGATGTCGTTACAAGATTGTCCACATAAACTTGTACGAAGGTTTTAGGTTAAATTTTCTGGAATCGCGAGACCGATCTTCGCAGGCGGAGTCCTCCTCCTTCCTGCCGATTAATTGGTGAACCTTGTTTTTTTTTTCAATTTGATCTTTATGCCATTGAATTATTGGAATAACCGAGAAAGGATTTTGCTACGGTCGATTTGTCGTTTGATGACCTTTTATCCACAATGAAAAGCTTCTCGCGAAACGTTTCCAGGATTTCCAGGATAGCTTCCTGCCTACTTTTTAAAAGATTTTACACCGTTGTGAATAGATTTTCCGAGACATCTGTTCTGAAAGTCATTGAAAATACGCGTTGCCTCTGTCTTGAATTATGTTGGTAGCGATGATTGGATAAGAAGACATCGAACTGTTTAAATGAACACCTTTTCTTCCAACCAGGCCTTTTTGTGCAATTTTTTGACCCAATTAGGAGTAGTGTTTCCACAGTAAGTTTGCATATATTTCGTCGGGCCGGATTTTTCACCATATTCTTGAGCTTGACAAATGTTGACGAAGTATCGTCTTAGGAACGATGACCGTTAAGCTGACACTATCCTGTAGATTACGATATACCTAGACACTTCACCTAGATATACCTAGACACTATACCTAGATACTTCACGTCTAACTTCGCATATTACGATAGGACCCGTGGAAATTGAATTAGGTCGAAACGACTTAACTTCCAGAGTTCCCGTCGTGATGTGTTTTTGCCGTTTGAACTCATTTGTTTGAACTTTCTTGATTTTTGTTTATTCGTAAGTTATTCGTTCACACGCCTCGGACAGTTAGGTCCCGAAATTCTAGCCTTCAACACATCCTGTTTTCATCATATTGTCTCCTATCTATGCTGAAGTCCCGTTAACCTTTCTCGTTAAAGTAGAACATCGAATTTCCAAATTTATATAACTTAAAAATATTCCTTTGAATTTGAAAAATATTGCTATTAGATCCTTCAGAATTTTAAATGTCCCATTCACTGTGTTACTTGCGGACTGTCCACCCTATATCGAACACACTTATTCACATAATTTTGCACTTTTCTATCGCAAACTACGTACTGCAGACTATGTACTGTACGATTACGTACTAATTCCGTTATCTCGTTTAATCATGTGGACTGTCTACCGGAACTCATGCAATTCTTTGATTTATTCATTCACGAACTATACATAGCGACTGATTCATTTTCTTTACTCGCGCGGACTGTTAAACGTGTCTAACTCTTCCATAACTGGGGCTCCACCCTCTTGCTTTTAAATTACTTGTGGCGACATTTGAGAAACTTCTTGATTGCCCATCTGAAATCAATCCCAGCGCTGTTCACTAAAGAACTTATTCTGAAATCGCAACATACCTCCACGGAAGGTACCTAGGACAACTAGCTGAGCTGGTGTCATCATAAACAAAAATTCAAATATTATTGTCAGAATTTCAACCGATTTCATTACGAGTACGTATGATACTAACTCGCCCATTTCAGAGGCTTGCAACATTTGCTTGCGACACATTTAAAAATATGTTTTGCATTGCGAGGCTTTGCAAGTTAGAAACGAGATTGTTACTCACTGATTCGGTTTGCGCTTATTTACTGCTGATGTGAGAAAACATTCATATTGATTGTTAAGTAATAAAAAAATTAAATTGGGGAAAAAAACCATTTGTACGGGCCCATGAAGATTGGAAATTGCGGTCGTGATCCCTTATGTAAACACCACTTTATTGAAAGTGACGTCCAGATCATTGTCCACGATATTTGGTCCCTAAGTAATCTCTAATCACTCGAGCAGCTCAGCATGTGGCATGAGGCAACCTCTGAAGAGCTCTGTCGCGAAGTTCTTGGTGAGATTGACGTTGTACAGCTCGTTAAATTTTTGAAAAAACAAAATGAAAATTTTATTCGTGTACGACGAAGCGATCGCCGCGTATTAGTTATAAGCCCGCGACTCGTTGACGAACATGATGTAGAAGTACTGATCCCTAGAAGTTTATATCTTCTTGACGTATGGGCGGGCCGTTACCACCTCACGCAACAATAATGCATGATATATGATCTCTGATTTGATGGAAATTCTCAGACCGGCTACCGAAATACTGGAAAAGTGGCACATATTAATGGTGAAGTTTATCTGACAGGTATTGTCTTTACATTTATTTCAAATTTTCGCTCCCGGCTGTATTTGAGGGGCATTAAAAAACTTCAAAAACTGGTGACCATCATCATCTCGACCCCATCGTCTTAGTTCACAAGAGAATGAAATCAGGATAATTGAAAATCGTGCCAGGTTCTTGAGGGTCGCTTTTTATGCGGTCAAGCCATGTCATACCTCTTACGCATGTCATCTGTAGCGGTTCCAGCTGTTCTTCATAAATTTCCGGGAGTAATTTTCAAAACAGTAGCTTCAGTCGAAATTCTGAATTAAAGAGCATTTGGAGAGAAAATATATGTAGGTTATACAAAACTATTCTAAAGTGTGTTTAAGCTTCTTGTGGTCCTGGATTTCCCTATGTACTGTGGATATAAACGACCACCAATTAACACTGGCTCAATGCCTTGCTTCGTTAAAAAGTTAAATATGATGCGTTGCAGAGCCTTAGGGTGAACTCCTCTTTCGCTCATTTTGAGGACAACGTAAGAAACCGTTTAGAAGCGTCACCTTGGCTTGACCATCTTTTAAGGACCTCTGAAGCAAATGGGCTCGTTAATATTCGAGTGACACGTCGTGTCTTGGTTTTGGACTTATGTAAGATGAACGAAAATGTACTCAGACGCTTGGTATTTTTGGAAGGTAACACTCTCTACTATCAATTCATCTGTTTTCCGACTAGGAGCTGTTTTGATGAGTTAATTTATAATCAATTTAACAGCATCGTTAGCATTACTCGCCCACATGCGCCTTACACTTAATAACGTCTTATATCGAGATCTAGTAGCGTAAATTCAATGCGTGCACGATTTCGTTAATTATTTTAATTTCTTATTCTCAGCACACGATCTAATTATTTCATTCGGCGGAACGCCCTTTTTACGAGTGTTTATACGTTGAACAAAATAATTCGCATTATAAATCATGTTACGCGCGGATATGTGGGCAGATACACGCAGAAAAGCATCCGAGCAAGGATTATCGTTTTGCGTACTAAAAACCTATCATTATCATTCCAACTCGGCACATTCAATTAGAATTTCACGTGCAATTCTTTCCGCTACTGCCAGCATCCACCAATGCGTAAATTTACCGAAAGAATTCGCACAAATGTTGTGAACATGTAATTAGAACCGCAAATTGTAGTATATGCGCAGAGAGGGTACGAGATAAGCTGCAACCCACCAGTGGATTGCTGAATGTCGGGAAAAGAAAAATTTCTTGGCCAATTATTCCACATGCTGCAGATCCTCATGTGGCTACGTCAAACGTCCCGAATTCGCCTTTGCTGGCTATTTTGCCTGTGCAAGTCATACATCTTGATCTCACGTACCTTTCAGTACTCCAACAAACAAAATTGAAACCATCCTCTCAAACCTTTTCCTCTACCTCTTCTTCTTGCCGTTTCAACTTAATTTGCCAATTACACGAGTCCCGACACTAAACTTTTTTAATTACACTCAAGAGCCGCAGAAAATTACACACGACCATCTATAAATTAGTTTTATGCCTGCGTGCATTCTTTTCAGCGTCTTAATGAGCAAACGAATGATTTTGTTGCGCAGTGGAGTTCTCGGGAAAGGATTGCTACACGGATATGCACCGAGGAGTATGCAGAAAAAATTACTTCTAATTTACTAAAGAAGAATTTGAATTTGCAACTTTTCCAAGCGCAAATAACACAAAATTCCCTAATTTAGCATTGATAAAACCAATCAAAAAGTTCAAAATTCGCATGCAGTCTTTAATCTTAGCGGGAGGATCGCATTCAACCAATCCGGCGGTGATCCCCCTGGAAAAAATTTCACTTTAAAAATAAAAACTATAATCGGAGCTATTTGTTTGTTACAAAATAATCATTTGTCGGCAAAACGATTGCAAATTATTCATGCTAATGAGCAAATAAATTTTTTCCAATATTTTTCAGGTATCATTAAACACATTTTGTCAACGGAACAAATGAATATTTAAAGGGAAACTACACCTGCTGCGAATATCTGTCACAATTTCCATAATGCATTCGTTACCAATTATTCGTATGTTAACAATTGTGGACTGAAAGCGTTGCTATTAGCCCTCATCGTTATACAAAAGTCTAAATTCTGATTTTTTTACTTAATTTGCTATTTATAGTTTACGCTTTGTAACTCTATCGCATTGATATAAGTTTTATGGAATTTTTTCATGCGGAAGGAGTGTGTACTTTTCCCGACGCGACCGCGAGATACCAATTTATGGACTTTGAAAGCATACAGGACGACTTCTGGATAAAATTTTACACTCGAATCACCTCTGCGTGGAATTCGAACTATTCCGAAAACGACTGATTTTTAAACACACTTACAATTAGGCTTTAAAACAAACCAAAACATCCCCGGGCCGAACACCAAATAACCAGACACCAAATCCTTGCTAAGTAGCGTTCACCACATGGCCCGGCACATACTCCGCCACTTCACCATTTCACCGGGGTGGTGTTTATTGAAACAATCATCACCGCACATAGACGATTTGTTTGTGATTAATAAACACTTCGGTAAACACTTGATGTTTCGCTACCGGAATGCCAGCACGGCTTCATCCTCGACCATTAAAGAAGCATAAGTGGTTTTCCAGGGATGATTACTGCTCTTCATTATGGAATCAACGAGCGAACTACAAACAAGTGAGGTGAATGGGCGAGTGTGAGTGATTGAGAAGGTGAACAGGCGTGTCGGAATTAGGGTAGCTGCATCGGAATAGATGTTACGCAGGATTTTAGCATCGAGTACAATTTTGAACACGAGGTTCTGACACATTCCTGGCAGTCGTTGTCTAGCACTTCAAAAGTTATTATCTACGGAAAAGTCCTCCATTTCGGATGTGTGAAGATTACCTAATTAAAAGTTCTGGAGCGAAGAACACAACAAAAGAATGGTTCTTGCTACGAAATTATAGTATACCCTCAACAGGATAACGTGTACGGAAAAGCTTCGATTCCGAGAAAAAGTAAAGATACTTCGCAAAAATGAGTAAATGAGTATTCGTGCCTTATGAATAATGTTCAAATCAAATAAGCAACCAAGTTTATAATTACCGAAGTGAAAGATACATGCAAGGAAGTATCAATTGTGGGAAGGCAGCAGTCCATCTATAGGACTTAACTAAATATATTGTACAAATCTGAGTCTTATATTTCCTGAACAACGTTGCAGTGGCTAAGGGCAGGACTTCATGGAGGTAAAAGTTTGAATCTAGAGCTGGACGCTCTGCAAAAAGAGGGTTAGGTTCTATGGGAATTATAAATGTTCCTGATATGCAAAAAAGCACCGGCCGATTAAGCCCCGTGTCGACATATATGGCCAATTTGACTCCCATAACGTGGCCGATATAGTGTAAATATGATTATCCTTGAACAAAACGATTCTGAAAGAGGAAAATTGATGAACTACTTAGTTAGTTAAGTTAAGCGTCTCAGCACCATCTGTGGGCTTCAATCCTTGAACCGACTAAATAGTCTAGTTATAGATACATAAATCCTTATGCGGTGATGAAGACTTGCAAGAACACTAGTGACACTCGTCCTTTTGCGAACTGAGAAGGTAGGGATTCAAACTTATTAACGTACATTAACGATAATTTCCTTACTTCTGGATGTCCCCGTCTCGTCAAGGGTTTTGGTTTCCTTACGTCGATCGCAATGAGTCGAGTATTTGGTTTTGGTCGCACTCGAACGAAAAAATGGCGTATATCATACTCACGTTCGTTCAACTATATCGATCACGTACACAGTAGCGTAGTAAAATTGAAAGGTGGAGATTGTATAAGAACGAGAGAAAGTGCATGAGAACAAAAGAGACACAAGTGGCTGTCGCTGTCAATTAATGACAGTTCTATTTTTAATGTAGCTAGAATGTCATTTGTTAAGTCTTCGATGATAATTCACCGCCGTGCAGTTTCTGTGAACCATAAGGAAGTAGTTTCCGTGGAGTACGGTTAAAATATCGCGTAGTAAAGCACTTAATATACAAAATGTAGTTTGCAATGCTCGTACAATTGCTTTCCAAGTTATTATGCCATGGCCAAAAAGTGTCTACCTTCAAGTTCAGTCCTGTATAAAGTGCACTTTATTGCTTTTGCGATGTGTTTTGAGGGAAAGGAAGCGACTAATGCTCGCATCATGCCCAATCACAAAGTTGGCCCAATTTGCTTAAAACAAAGGAGTTGTAACCAAAAAACCTATTCACAAAAATAAATTTATTCACAAAATTCTCTGTACCTTATGGTAACACTATTATGTTCGAGAAGAGATGAGACAACCGTTACATACATTTTCTCAATTATTTTGTCGTGTTCTCTAGTACTTAAAGGTGGCATAATAAATATTGTGTAAAAATGTGGAAAGTATGCGAGCTATCTTTCAAGGATAAAGTGTATATTATTTGTCAATTCAGATCTTGAGTTACTTTGACTAATAAAGCAAAACAATTTAAGTGTCAAAAAATCGTTTTGTATCGTACAACAGGTATTGTAAAGCCTATGAAAACTGCACTCGGTAGTTGCGAAAAGCGTGTTACATTCGATTGACTGGATCGTTGATGGTAGCAGATTGTTGCATCAGTTACGAAAGATGATTCAATTCCAATGAAAATAGTACTTCAAAAACGAAAACTTGCAACGTGAATAGCAAATAAGTCATATGAGAGTTCGACGGAGTTTGGAGAATCGAACAAAAAATAAAAGTAAAAAAAGTAAAAAGAAACGTAAACTTTATAACAAAACAAAATAGAGTTCGCAGACTGGAATTCGCAAAAGAATATAGTATTAAGAAGCCCGTTGACTTCTGGAGAAGTGTTCTGTGAACGCTACGCACAATCAAAAGTCTGCAATGTAGCAATACAGGGGAAGGTTAGATCTAACAAAGGGAATTCGTGTCGCAACTGAACGAACCACAAATTTAGAGTGGTTGAAAATGAAGTTGGTTATATTGTATTCGGTTCTATTTATTGCAATATTTGAGTACCAACTTAAAAGAATCAACATTAAATATAAATAAGGTGCCATAACTTCAACAATGAAGATAAAAAATAGTTATAATTTTGATTGGGGGGATGTGGGAGGGGCATTCAAATAAAAACGAGCCTTTTGCTTTCAAGGGCTTAAAAAGAGTGGCGGACTTAGGGAAAGCGTCGGAAAGAGTTGGGAAGATCCCCTCTAGATAATTCAAGGCTACACCGACGGCGCGACCAGTTTCTTTAGTTATCCTCGAATAAGCGGAAGGGAAGTTCATTCTTCGATTGCACGAGGCATCATAATAAAGTTTTAAGTCAGCTGAAATTCGGGATCTATTTCGTGCACAGTATGGGAAAAACGCACTTTCATGGTCACGAATGAAAAAATTGGTGAGGGGAATTTAAAGAAGGGCATGAAAAAGTGGAAAATGTGGGTCACTGAACACGCGCCAGCTCCAAGATTACGCCTCACATCGTTGCAGCTGTTCGCCAATTTCTTGAAAGAAATCGTTCCACTCTTGTTGCAGAAAATAATAAGGATTGGTTATTTTTGCCTGTAGCCATACCGTTTTATAGTGTAGTCAAATTTCACCTCACTCATATGTTAAGGTACTAAGTCCCATTGGTTCGTATTATAATGCCATATTCGCCGCTGTCGTTTCATAAAATGAATTCCTGATTCATGTTGCTGTTCCCATAAAAAGAATGTTTTCAAATCTTTTCTTTAAATTCGAATTTCAGGATGGACATATTGACCGCACTCACTACCTGTCTTCGTAAAATCATCAACAATTTTTCGAAAATAAATATAAAGAAGATTCGAAAGAATTATTCAAAAAATAAATTTATGGTTTTGGATTTTTGAATTTCTAAATTTTAAGAAACTGCCTTTTATTTGATGGTCTTATATTTTTTACTCTGTTCTGTGTTTTGTCCGACAAGGATGGGAATGATTGCTTGTTTCAGGACGAAATCCCGTCGTTATCCGTCTGTTATTTGCTACGTTCATGTACGCGTTTCGGAGTTGTGCCATCTTTGGTTTCATGCTGATTTATTCGTTCTTAAATGTCCTTATTTATAGGTCCGTTGTTTACCAAATCAGGCAAATGTCCTCATATCCGGGGAGGAAAATGGCCGTAACTTTCTATTTGCAAGAGTCTTTTGATTTAGTACCGCGCTCCTTTGTCTGCTGCAATTGCGCCATATTGCCTTTGATTTCTGGAAAGTTGTTTAAGCGACGCGAATGTTATTCCCCAATGTCAACTTGTCTGTTTATCTATGATTGGTCCGTTCAATGCTTTTTGTTATTAAATTTCAATATTTTGTACATGCAGTATTGCCACTGCTTTTCCAAAGGTGCGTCAAGATACATTTGTTGCCAATTATGTGGTTTGTAAAGTTGGTCCTTTTTGTTAGTTATATAGTCCCTTATGTGTTTAGAAGCTGCTTCATATCTTGTCTTCCAGGCTTCTATTGCATTCATTGTTTTCTGTAATCGTGGTTATATGTATATTGTAATCATCTCCTTGTTGAAAGCTTCATCAGTTACAGGTTTTCGCTCCAGTCTCATTATTAGTGGCCTTTTTGTTGCGTTTTCTCGCTTTTGGGGCTGGCTGGACAGTTGTGGATTATCGTGTCTGTGACTATGGGTTTGCTATATATCTCATACAAAAATCTGTGTAATGTTTTCATGTTCTTTATTGCTATGTCAAGGAATTCCTTTCCTGTCTCCAATGCCAATTTGAATTTTCGTATTGTTTTTTGTTTTCTTCGTTATTTTTGGTCATTATACATATAATATTTTCCACATTTTTTGCAATCAATATCGCTCGCAAGCTTGAAGATTGTTCCTCCATGAATTGTTCTTGGATATGTAAGAAAACTTCCATGAAAATTGCTGATTGTGGAGTTCCCATTCCAACTCCTTTTGTTGGTTTGAATTGTCAATCAGCTCTGCTGTGTAAGATATCACGAATTCGTTTAGGCTTGTTTATAAACTGGAGCCCATTTTCAATTAACAATAGGCATCGACGGAGTACATGGTTTGAATAGCTTTCATAGTGCAATGATGACGCCGAAGTTGTTATATTTTTTACTTTTAAATTTTGATGTGTTATTTTTGAAAGTATTTTTGGCGTGTTTCAAACTCACATTCATAAAGTGTGTTGCCTTCCATTTTTGAGTCACATAAAAGAGCTTCTCTGATAGTGAATAATAGGATGAAAATCACTTCAAAGACACTCAGATTCTGCAACAAACTCGAACAAACCCCGGCCAATACGTGGATGGCTTATAAAAAAGATTTGTTTTTTCGAAAACAATATCACTCTTAAGTATTTCTTCGTTATACGTTTACTTATATTTAAGGGGATTTTTCTATTGTTGGTTTAAAAGTCATTGCGATCATGTAGAGCAGTATTTCAAAGGTGACAAACGATTTGTAGACCTCCATCGCGAAACGGAATGAAATCCGAGTCTCGTCTATTTGTTCCATTATTAACAACAAAAGAATATACAACTAACAGTGCTTAGGCACGCTATCAGGCCACTTAAACTTCCAAGAGCTATCACACCAGATGAATACTGTCGTCGACGTCGCACCAATTATTATCGTTTCGCTGGCAATTGAAAGTTAAACCAACCTCTGTATTATCATATGTCGTTTGCACGCATATAAACTATAACATCTAGTAGAGGATACACCAGTGGGAAACTGTGCCAGCACATTCGCTGCCCGCTTTCAACCGAGTGGAAGAAGTGGAAGTATCTCGTCGAAACAGCTGAACTAGTGTTCAGGCATTCACATTTCTTAGCTTTGAGCGTGGGTCTAATCTGTAACGCGTAACTCGAACATGCTGCAATTCTACTAGCTTTCTTCACGACATCTTCAAGATGCTTCGGTTTCTTCAACGCTTTTCAATGAACTTAAACATCAGGCATGAGTGTGTTCTTGTCCTGCTTCTAATCGAGCCATGGCTGCCGCAGCTTTATGGGAATAATAGGATCTGGATGTAGCAACATCTGATTCCGCTCAGTTTCAGCGCAGTTAGTCACTCAACTCGCATTATCTTCATATCTAGATACCCAGACGTCGTAATTGAATCCGTGAGATGGTAATTTTTCTATCAACTATCATATTATACGACAATTATTTTGTTTATGAGACAGCTTCCATTACAGAAGACATTACGCACCGAGTTTGAGGTTGCCGGAAACAGTAGATATACTCGGCCGAAAGAGATATATTGGCCAAGGAAGCAACTTGAACCACTGTTGAGGTTGATTCCACTCATATGTGAAGACTATGAGGTTGTTCGAATTTACGCATCCCAAGTAGTTGAGATTTAATCAATCGCAAATAATTGCTTACTTTGTAGACGGTACAAGGATCTGGCTTGGTTGTAGGCACATCTCGTACTAATTTAAAGGCTCGAATAACTACACTCAATAAATCATTGCATATCAATAATAAATTTGTGATGGTAACAATGATTCTAATATATCACAGTCCAGCATCCATGTGTCAGCGGAGCAATTCAATGGCTCAATGATGACCACTTTCCTCTCCAACTACCTCAACCAGTCGATTCACGTGCAACGGCCCCAGTGGTCTGCAATAGCCTTCAACATTCTCCAATAGCTCCATTGTAGCCTTATTCAATCGCTTTTCATTAATTTCAATTGACTCAAATATTTTCCGAGCACATTCTTCTCTGGATGACCGGTGAAATTCGCATAACTCATAACCAATTGATTTTGAAATTGGGAGCCTCTCGGACTCAATGAAATTGAGTGGAGGAGGGTGCGAGCTCTTGCAGGAAGCTAAATGACAAGGGAATTGTTTTGTTACTGATCGGACATCTCTCTAGCAAATATGATATTATAATAGGGGAGCATATGGCAGCAAAGCTGCAGCATATTTTTTCACGTCTATTTATTGAATAAAATTCGCTCAAAATCAGATCAGAATCACTTTTGTCAAAACAGAGCTACCTTGGAGCTGAACAGCATTCAGTCGAGTCGAAATCAAGTTGTCCACTCGTCTACGAACAATAGTTTTGCATGACTTCCATAAAAATCGTCGAGAATTTATTCTGTAGTAAAAAAAACCCCTATCTACTTAAGATGATAATTAAAATGAACAAAGATTATGATTGAAAGTTTTCAGTTCAAAAACATGCACGGACTTGCGTCGTGATTGTACGCATATGTTCCTGTGTGAGGAGTCGATCATATCAAGTATTCTTTGGATAATTTGACATAACATTTTGATAAATTTTTAATCGCATATTTGAATTTTTGTACTCTGCTAGGTTTTCATTTCTGTTTAATCAAAAACAAAAAGTGGAAAAATTTTACATCGCAATGATGCAAACTTCAGACATCTTCCTTAGTCAACAATTTTCTCTTCTGAACGATCAAGCGGCTCATGAACTACCTAGCACCTGACAAAACTATAGGAAGAATTTTTTTTCGTCCGTCATAAGACATAGTAAAAATTCCTCATCAATAAATTTCAGGTCAAAATCTCATAACAAGATCCCTCCGATATCTTATAATCTTCAGGCAACTACATAATAGTCAGGCATTGAGACTTCCGCACCCTGGCGATGATTTTTTCGACGTCTACGCTGTTAGTTGCTAGTATATCGACGGACGACAAGGACAGACTTGACAGTCAATGACATTTGACAAGTTCAACAAGAATGTCATACTGTCATACCCATCATACAATATCAACATAGGATGTAGTGAGCGTAGCCGAATTATTGGTGGCGGGGGTTTTACGAAAATACTTGAGATTATGTAAGACTAAACAATACGTAACACTAGAAGTAGTGAAGGTCAATCAATGAATGAGGAAAGGGTCATAGGAAAATAACATTATCATCATAATATCTATAATACCCAAGGGACAACGAATTATCTGGGAATTAACTAAGTGCAAAATGTATTTCTCATTTATCCCCTGTGCAGGTTGTCTCACGGCAGGGATTAAGAATTCGAAATAAAATCAGTAATTTTTCGAAAATTAATCAATGGGATTGCAGATCTTCTTCAGAATTAAATCTACCAGATGTCCTTGACTTCTACACACTGCAATTTGATCATTTCAATGTGTACAACACATATGAGCATAGTACGCTAGATTTTGTTGCTTTATGGCCGATATATTCTTTTAGCTCGGCGATAAGCCTTGAAAATCTGGTGATCCGATGGTAACCGATGCTTTGCGATATTACTAAAGGTGGTTGCCAATATTTCAGGAAGGATCTCAAGAACTTATTCCACGATGAGTCTTGCGTAAGAAATAGCTCCTTCTTGTTGAAACCACATCTGTGAGACAAAGTCAGGAAGTTCTTGAAACTCGAAAATATTTAGATATCATTCGCTCGCATGCCTCATCAGTAACAATGAACGCTCTAGACCTCGTTTAATGTCCAACTACCAATGGACAAAAACTAAAAAAAGCATTCCAAACTCAATCCATTGTCAAACAGACTTGAGCCGAGACATCCTCAAATACAAGAAAATAGTTATTATCAAAGAAAACTATGAAAAAAAGCTGCAAGTGAGAAACAGACAGACAGGCAGGAACTTATACTCAAAGCAAGCAAAGGCTTTGGTCCGATTACTCCGTTTACGTATAGCAAACACCACATTCTCACTTCTAAACTATGTTGCGGTATTTGATATTTGTATCTGGAATTGAAAGGAGACCAAAAGTGACAGTTTTTGAACGGAAACTACTTTATTACTGCATTATTCCAAAACAAAACATTCAAAGAGCGAAGTCTCTTAATGACTATTTGGCAAAGTCATCTGAGATTTTTTTAACTTTTTATGTTTTTTATCTCACCGTTTTTACGCTAATGCACTGCACTATGTTATTACTTAAAAATTTAAGAACGTTGCATTTGCAACGATGCAAACTTCAGACACCTATCTGACAAAAGTCTTTATTATTTATAGCTATTTTCATGTATTACCACCTGCATTGTTTGGGAAAAGTGTAAGCACAAACCGGCGAGAACACTCCCGGGCGGAAAAGCATAGAAAAAACAGTACTAAATTTGGATGGGTTTTTCATTTAAGCATTGCGCGTGTGTAAGTCTTGTCAAACCAAAAATTAAGCAAAAATTATAGTACGGCACAAATAAAATTCAAATAAATTTGATTAAGTCCCGTTAAATCGGGAGTTTATTCGATGTGTTCTTGCTATTTTTTATAACGTTCTGTTATTGTGGCACAACAGTTCACTACGTGAGTCGTGTTAAAGCCACCTCATTTCAAGACCAAAGTTACACGAGAAAGTGATGTGGCGAGAACCACGCTTGACGTTGAAAATTTCACCGCAGGGATTCATTACAGTTAGGTGGGCCATGGGTTCTAGGTAGGTTGGTTAAGATATCATGCTTATAGAATTTAAGATCACACTTTGACGTTTAGTGACTGCTAAAGCTACCTGCAACTAAGTTTACCATTTCCATTTTGAAAACTTGCACGAACCGAGACGTGGTTGATTTACTGCGAGTCTTCACAAACAACGAGAAGATTTTAACTTGTTTGGACAGCCAAGTTATAACAAATTCTCCTGACTCGGCAAACAAATCCTTTTACGTTACCAGGTAGTGAAGAAAGTTCCGCCGTTGGTAGCTAGTTTGCAGAAACTTGGTGCATCACTTTACACCCTAGAAGGATCAAAACAATGGATTGAAACGTTTCCAAAGAAGTTGAAGACCGTTATAATGTGATAATTTTCATTAACTTAAAAGGAAAAACTACCAACGACAAGTATTATGCGACTTATTGCAACGTTTGAGCGATGTCTTTAATCAGAAACGGCCGCAATTGGCTAAGAGAAAAGTGTTGCTTCATCACGACAACGCTGAAAAATCCATTATTGCATTATTGCCCGATCGTGCGTGTTTTCGATTTTGTTCAATTTTAAAAATAGAATTGAAATTGCAACGAGTGCGATCAATGGTGCGACGACATTGCAAATACCGCAAACCGAATATTACAAATGTTTCTAGGATTGGATCAAATAAGTGCGTTGCAGTCGATGGGAAGTACTGTGAAGGAGACAATATCGATTTTGATCTATAATTTAGTATCGTTAATTTCCGAATAAATTCCGGAAACTTTTTGAGGAAGGTAGTATTGCAAGGGCAGATGCATTAGAAGGAAGGAACGGAAGAGACGGGAAGGAAATGCGTCTTCCTTCTGTTCTTCAGGACGCATTTTTTAACATTTAACATTTCTACTGCCTAAACTGAAATAAAAAGGGTTTGTTTGTTAGAATTTCATGAGATGGATATATCTTTTTGTATTATTAATTAGTTTAAAAGTGTGAGAGAAAGTTGCGGAAGCTAATCGGAGGGTTATCAAAGGTATGATGGAGTCTCCAATATCACACTCCAGTTTCTAGAAACAGAAAAATGAAAAGCAAGTCCCTCATAACATCTTGTCAAAATGGAGAATCGACCGTCCGATCAATGTTAAAAATCGATTCTGTAAGACAAAATACAATAAGATAACAAAAAATACATAAGAAGGGGTTTTTTCTTTTGTCGCTACTATACATGGAATTGTGACAGAAGTTTCAGGTATTGTCCTGATTCATAACATCATCATGCTCAACCGAACGTTGGAACAGAAATCAACTATTTCCTGTATAACTCTGTATATTTCATACTAAAACTCGATGGTTATAGAGAATAGAAGGGTCAACAAAAGTATGTAAGTGGCATTTTCAACTGGATTGCATTCTGCACATTGCCAACTGCATACCGATTGACAACCAACAAAACTCCACTTCTGCGAAACTTTGAAATTGATGACCACATAAAATAATGCAGTGGTATCCACTTGCCAAAACCAACTTCTATTTTTCCAGCAATTTAGCTCCTCAAATAGATTTCACAATCCGCATAGAATTTCGTTCCCTATTCAAATTTATTTGACGGAAACTGAAGAGGTTTGTTCCATTCTGCCCGCACGCCCGCCCGCCCGTCTGACCACTGTTATCCTTTCTACTCGTTTCAATAGTTTGAATATTTAGAATGCAATTTGTATTCTCATCCATTTATGATTTGTAATTGGAAAATACAAATTCTTGTCGTTGTTGCTCCTGTCACTGTTGTTTCACACTGCATCGGGTGCTGGATATGTGGAGGAGTTATTAAATTGCATACTCAAAATTCAAATCAATTTATGCAAATTAATTAGACACCATCTCGAATCACAATTTTAATAGCAATTCAATTGTGATTTTGTGATTTGAGGTCAGTATTGAATAGGATTTATTTATTCATGTACGAAATCATTTGAATATGTGGCATGAATTGTTTGTATGTAAGTGTTAGAACACAATGCAAAAGGATTCGTTAATTTTTCTCAGAAATTGTTATGTTAGGCTTTATTTTGAAAGAAAATTTTTTTATTATGACTATAAAATCAATATTTTGGTCCACAGTTTTTTTCCACATTGAATATCAGGAGTCCTTCAAGAATGAAATTCACTTTCGACATATCCTTCCTTTTTTAGAAGATGCTGATTACTGAATGATGTTTAAATGATGTTTACGTCATTTTTTCGAAATTCCGATTGAAATGTCTTCGGATTGAAGAAAATGTCCTCCTCATAAAGAAAATAATTTTTAATGTTTAATACCTGTTCAATCGTTTCACAGCAAACGAATTTTTTGAGACTTACATATATTGGAATACGTTTTGGGAAACATTGACGAAATGGTAAAGTGAACAAGGAAACAAAAAGAGATTTTTGATGGTTTTGTTTGCTATCACCATCGATTTTGGTACTTACTACAATCTTTTTTGGTGCCAGAAGAGGCCATCGAAACATTGAAAAAAAACTAGGATAACGACTAAGTAAGTAAGATAGGGCAAAACAAAAAGGGCTATTAGCTTCGCCTCCGAGTTTGTATAGGGTTGTGTTTTTTCTTACATGAGATGTTTTAGAAGGTATAAGTTTTATTACATTGATAAGTTTGACACATGTACGTACTTCATGTACTTGACAATCTTGTGACATTTGTGTTTAGTAATGTTCACCATTTAATCATGAATAGTTGACCGCTAGAAAACGCTTCCCAATGATAGAAGATGATTTTCAAATTAAATGTTCGGTTCATGATACGTTAACATTTCTTTGACCGATGTAACGGAATTCAAATAAAATAAGTGAAAATTTATTTATATTAGTAAATTTTGTTTCATGTGTGGGTAACACGAGGAATCCGCTTTCAAAGTTTTTGCTTAAAAGCGCAATACAAATATAAATTTTATTGTGGTTTTCCTATCTTTGTGTGAGAAAAGCCGCCCGAGAGTGTGATCACTGTATGTTTTTACGCTATGACGCCACGTACTTGACTTTACATGAGCTAAAAGAGATCTTGACACGTTCACACAGATCAGGCAACGGTGAGGCATCAATTTTGGGCTCATATGATTTAACGTTAAAGCAATTTAAATCACCCTATTAGTTATCTTGATCTGGTGCCACAAGACTTGCTCGTTTCAGCCTTTTTGCGATTTCACGTTAACCACTACAAAACACATATAATGCAAGTCTTAGAAGTCAACACTAAGGGAAGTCAACAATTTGAAGGCAATTGTTATTTAAGCAGCTTTTAGTATGGAGTAAAACAAGCACAAAAATATCTATCTATTTCATTTCGAAGTCATCAATTCAGTAATCATATAAACTTTTGATGTAAACAGGACCCTCATTTTCATTTCAAATCTTCTTACATTTTCGTCGGACCTTATAATAGATTGTGGGAAAAGTTTTTCGCTGCTTCCTCTCCACATAACGTCAATGTAGAATAAGAGGAGGTTCCTAAAAGAACAGAATTGATATTGTGGTGGGCCGAGTTTTTGTAGTACGGCGTTAGAGATTTAGCGTTGTCGAGTGAATCCTTTTCGCTATATAAGGTTCCATTTGGTTTGTGCATATTTTAAGTGACAGTTGTTTTCTGTGATCGTCATTATTGCAATGGCTGATTCTTGTGAACAGGACGCTTCCATAAAGTTTTGCTTTTTGCTCGGAAAACTGGCACAGAATCTCTTGAAATGTTAAATAAGCTTTACAAAGATTATACTGCTAGTAAAACTCAAGTGTTTCAGTGGTTTTGCCGTTTCGAAAACGGTGAAATGTCAATTGGGTCCGTCCACTATCCGAACTGACTAAAATTTTAAAAAAAGTTCACGTAATCATCCTAGAAGATTGACGACGGTTTTTTGACGAAATTGTGGAGCTGTCTGGAGTGTCTTGGGGTTCAATGCAACGAATTTCAACGGAAGATTTACCGGATGAAAAGGGTGTCTGCCAAATTCGTGCTTCGACTGCTGACTGCTAGGCAAAAAGAAGGTCGCGTGGAACATTAGCTTTGAAAGAAAAGTTACAAAATTATCTGAATTTTTTCCCCACGGTAATCACAGGTGACAAAGCATGGCGCTACTCTTACGACCCTAAAAGGAACCAACAATTAGCCCAGTGGACGACTCATACGTCATACGTCAAAACAATGCTGATTTGTTTGTTCCGTGTGAGAGAAGTCGTCTATTAAAAGTTTCTACTGCAGAATCAGGCAGATAACCAAGCTTTCACCGACCGTTTGAGGCCCGATTGGTGGCAGTCGGGCGTAGGAGTTTTCCACCACGATAACGCTCACACAAACCTGTCTGTGCACCATTTTTTGACAAAAATGGCTTGATGCGTGCACCATTCCCTTACTCATCCCACTTTGGCCCCACACTTAATCCCATGAATGAAAAAAGATATAAAAGAAAGGCGTTTTGCCAACATTACTGAAGTGAATGTAAAACAGTACCGAAACGAGAACTGATAGTGACACGGTCGAGTACCACAGAAGACGAATTTTAGAAATATTTTGGGCAAAGAATAGGCAAGTGTATTAGTGTTGGTACTGAGAGATTAAAGGAGATTGAAGGTTTTTTTTTTGATAAAAATCAATTATTTCCGAATCAGTTCTGTTTGTTTTGGGTACATATCCACCCTCCCATAATTCTACATAATTCTAAATATAACACAAACTGTTCCGTGACAGTCACTTCAACGTTACAGGTGAAATTTTAAGTTTAGTTTGTTTAAGAAAACGTGACTTGCAATTCCGTGCAATGAGTGAAAACAAAGGCAGCTGTGGATATATTTTGAAGTTCTGCTTCAAGAAACTGAAAAGTGTTTCGCAAACGACTAAATAAAATTGTGCAGCTCACCAAATTAATGCTTTGTCAGTAAGAGCCGCTTGGGAACGTCTCGCCTGTTCTTGGTCCGAAAATTTTGGGAATGCACCTCTTACTGGCCGAAATATTGGCAAGGATCATCATAAAAGTTTTCATAACATCGCCGCACTAGCGAACGTTGATCACAAAATATTTTTTGACCATTTACATGGAATAGAACTCAAGACAAACTCGAAGTTTCAGTGTCAGACAATTTTACCATGAAAATCTCGACGCACCGAATTTCAATTTATGAAGCATTGCTCAAAATTGAAACAAATGAAATCCAGCCGTTTGTTGATATAATGATAGCGGGCGATGAAAATTTCTTAATCCTGTGTCGCATGAAATGAAATTGGTGATTAACAGTAGAAAATGATAATGATTTATTATCAATAGTAATCTTTTCTTTTCAATTTGCTTCACAACTGCCCCGAGCCATTTTGTTTATTGAATTCACAAGGAAAACTACTAATTATCGAACAAACATTTTGTTACTATGAAGCGAACATCTCATTAAGAAATTAAATCAAAACACTCGTGGAGCATGTTTAGACTCTATCAGTGGCATTTCAAATGAAATGTGTAAATACTTTAATCGGATGCGCATTAATGTCTCATATGTAACGCATTTTGCCTTCCGTTTAGCTAAGTTGGAGCCACCATCAGAGTCAGGCGACACTTGAAATTGCCTACACGCTCGCTCGCTTCGAGTGAATTGTAAACAATTGAAAAGTGCACCAGATAACCAAGGAATTATTAATTCAATGCTAATGGTAAATTTCAACTTTAATTAGTCGAAAACTCGTAAAACTATTTGAAAGTTGTGTAAACATTGCGTTTGTTATTTCCTCTCGATTACTAAATATTGAAGTGTTTTTCTCGCTTGGCGTTGGGGCTGGCGGCTCTAGGGACAAACTTGGGACAATGCCACACTCAGGGGGGATGGTTTGCTTCTGATCAAGCAATCGTGCAACCATAGTAGAACTTATGAAACGCGAGAAGCTCTTGGCTCCAAATGGGCCGCATTCATTGATAATATTTACAAGAAAACTGATGGTTCAAGAGCAAGTTTGTGGGACCAATCCGAAGGATGCATCGCTTTCGTGCGGGGGCTACGAGGGTTGGAACACTTTCTACAATGTGAACAAGTAGAAATCAACAACCCCAAAACTAGCAAGAAATCACACTAGTCCGCATCATCTTTTTTCGTAGCTACACGGAATATCTAAGCAAAGTGACACTGATTCGAATACCATTCTGGCAGGACACGCTCATATTTCTCCCAGCTGAACGTGCTTCAACAGCCGTAATTAAGAATGACACATTGTGTATGCAAATATCAAAGTCGACCGTCAGAATATGTTCTGCCCACGGCCCAAGTTTCCGGGGAGGCTCACACAAAACAAAAAACTTACCAAAGATCCTCTATGAAATATATCTGCCAGCCACATAGATACGAGTGTGTACTTTTCAAACACAGATAAATACTTCCCACATCGTTTCCATTCCACTTGGCTTTCATGATGTGTGTAGTGCAATAGTAATTTCCATATGTAATGCAATTAACGTCAATTATCTTGTGATTTGATATAGTAATTGGATGGGTGTTTATGCATAGCTGGTATTCAGATTATTTGTTACTTTTTATGCTTCTGCGCCACGCGGAGAGATCCGTCTGTAATTTTAATTTGTGAAATTCACACTGAAATGTGTTAATCGTGCAATATTGAATTGGAATTCTGACAGTCTTCTCTTTGATTCAAGAAATTCATAATTATCTGCACGAACGGATTAATGCATTGTGAAATGAAAAGATACTTAAGATGCATTAGGTTTACATTCATTTTTACGATTTGTTTTGAATTTATACGCCTGCAACCTGCTCATGACTGTAACAACAAACCTCAGTTACTTGTTACATAGTTTCAACACACATCATGAGTTGGAAGAACTTTACAACTAAATTTTTTTTCGAGCGGAAAATGTAAATTATATGTGAAAACAGCAAGCGCGGATAGATAGAGTAGACATTGACAAAATTTCTTGCAGGTGACACTGCCATCCACACTATTTGGTACCAGAGGTTTCAGAACAAACGTCAAAGTAAGGCATTAAAACGGTGAATTCATCTTTAGTATATGAGATAGAGAACAATGAAGGTTTTCTCACCTCTGCATCACAAGACCCCTACATATGACTGTCAGTCAACATATGACCATCGCATCTTCCTTGCTTCCAGTATAGTATCGTTATTAAGGCCTTTGGGAGAGCGTTCACGTCTTCACTCAAGCCTCCAAGGTGATGCTGGAGTTGGTGGATAGGACTGTGAAGACAGTACATTTTCGTACGCATATTTCAGCCTGAATTTTAAATCCATCAAGCATAACCAATTGTATAAAGTCATCTGTCATCTTCGTTTTAAGAAAATTTCGAATAACCACCACTGAGGATCTCTACACTATCTTTTCAACTTCAGTCATGAATGAATCGAAATTTGTAGAGCTTTTGACGGGTTGTCGTATTTGCAGTCCATTGAAGAACTCTGCTTTCAGTTTTTCTATGCTGAGTCCGGGGAACTTTTGATAAATGAACTGGAAACTCCGATCAATTTTGTATAATGTTTCCACAAATTTACTGGCCATAATGTTATGTCTAAAGGTGAATGTATGATTTTTCATTTTATTTGACACTAGCGTTTCGTCGACATAATTTTTTCCGCAAACCACCAATTCTTCCCTAGGTGATCAATTTTGCTTGTTCTAGAGTGCTGCTTTGGCACGACTATCCCAAAAACCAACATAGGGGAAAACTTTGTAATATCATAATTTTTGGCCGCGCAAAAATCATTTTCAAATCGACCCATGATACCTACATATTTATGCTCAAAATTATGGTCTTTTGTTTTGAATTTACTCTTTTATTTTGTCTCCATGTCTTCATTTTGTACCTTTTCGTAAATTAGTTGCACAAATGTTTCCTACAAATATATATTTCAAGATGGACCTTCATGTGATCTAAACATTAATAAAATGACCACAAAGTTCCATATTTTCCTTTTTTGTTTCATGCAATTTGATCAAAACGTAGGCCAAGATTATCAGGACTGAATATATTTCTCCGTTATAACGGTTATTTATGTCGCGCTATAAAGTCCATATGCGCTGGTGGTTCAGGGACCATTCAACAACCAACAACAAGCATTTCTATTCGTACGGTTAATCCTTTTTTTTGAAATCACTAGTAGTGTTGAATGTTTGTTGTCAATAAATTTCAAACATGGCGAGACAAACGACGAACTGGTTTCAAGAGATCGACCTCAAAATTAATGATTTGACTGACCTTAATGACCGAACCAACATATTTAAATCTTCCCTCTTTGATGCATTAGAATAATTACCTTCTTACTTTTTTGATTCATAATTTTAAAGGATATAAAAGGTAGACTTAAGTCCAAAATTGCTAATGCACTTGATAATGCTGACTAGTTCAGCGAAACGCGTAGTGTGATAAAAAGAAAATATATTGATCTAAATAACAGCAAACTAATTGTTTTTTATAAAAAATTCTTGACGAACTGGCTGTTTGTCATGTGGGAAAAAGCCAACAGTCAGTCAGGCGGTATCTACCGTTGAGGGAACCCACAGATAGAGTAGATGGAATTATTGCTCAATAGAATAGCACAAAAATTTTTATCAATAAAACGTGTAAATTATTTATCAATCAGACAAATGTTCAATAAACATTTCGAGGCACTAATGTTTTCATCTCGGTGAAGTTTTTAATAATGAAATCGGACGAATATGAATTATTACGAATTTTTGGTACTTTTGAAAACTATTTCCGAGTTGCACGATTTAACTCACTCAAGCGAGCTTAGCACTTAATTTTATATAAAGATATAGATATACGGTCGAAATGACAAAAAGGACAAGGAAAGACAGAAAATCGGTGCGAGGAAAAACAACCAACTGACGGAATCTTTACAAAACATCACGAAATTGCTTGTTCAAAAAAGTCTTCTGTACATAAACTACCTTATGCACCATCAAACAGCGTGCCGAATGAATTTGTTGAGAGAACGGCTTGATCAGTTGAAGGTCCTTCAGAATTGCGATTGATGACATTTGTGTGGTATCAGCCTCGGCATGACGGTTCCCTTTGCAAAGTGTTAAATCAGCCAAAAATGCAAGTTTCTCGATGGTTAAAATTAATTTCAATCGCTCGTGTGTTCCTAAAGAAATGACAAGACCTAAATTGCCTTACGATAATCCCCGTGCTTTTTTCCTGTAGAGTTCCTTGTAACTTATCTTGTTGGGCCCTTAGCTTCCCGTAACGCAACAGACATCCTGGATAAACTAAAGCACCCTTCTCGTTTTGTGTCGACATCTGTTTTAAACCAACTGAATGGGCTTGCGAATCAAGCTTAGACAATCTAGAAGAAATTTTTGTTATGTGTACAACTTGCCGCAATTTCAACAAGTGTTTTTGGCTTGAAATAATATTCTTTAAAGGCAATGCCCGTTAATAACGCCCTAAGAACCTTAACCCTTATAGGGTAGGGCCAACGAGCTCGGCTTATACTGTTGAGTTTGTTTGTTGGTGCTTTAATTTGCCCACGTTTGCTATATTCCACCAGGCTTGCTTTAGGCCCTTCAGTTTCCCCTCGTAGTGGTTCAAATGCTTGACTACAGGCTTGGCTTAGCTGTGTAAATACGCGGTTCGTCAGTCTCGTGAATGCTATCGCTATCTGTTGCTATTACTATGGATACCAAAATCATATATTTGCGATAGATATTCACGATTTAGGAGTCAGAAGTGCGTTTTGACACTCCAGCGTATCCCTTCCATTGAGTTGTGGTTGAAGAGTTAGATGGTGGCTCCAGGTCACTCATCGCCTTTCGCATCCTATTGTGCATAAGAAGTATCATTTCACTTTCTTTTGTGGTTAAAATCTGTATCGCTCTTCGCTCTAACCAAGTCAACTGATTGACTCTGTATGGAATTTCCATACCAGCAACTACTTGGTTTACAACCACTTCTCTTTCGTTTCAATAAATCATTGCAAAACGACTAAAAAGTGCTCACACTCTGGAACGAGAAACAAATACCCAACGTAGCAAATAGAGCGAGCTTTCCATGATAGGAAGCTTAGAATCTAGACAACGTAGAATGTTGCGATGTGATAGATGAGTGATAAATGTGCGAATGAAGAATCTAAAAGGCATGTGCGTATAATTTAAGTAAAAATCGTTAGATTGAGAATTTTTTATCGTTAAGTCCTTGTTAATACTTACCTTATCTTAGGAACTTCAAGGTAGTGTTTTCAAGGATGGTTGATTAGTCCTATCGTGAGCAATAGTCTGTGGCTGGAAGTGATTCATTGCAAATCGGACTCGTTTGTCGAAGGGATTGCGCTCTTTTCCAAGTGAACCTGTTGGTACAGTCTTCAAACCTTAGTACGCAAGACAACCAAAAGATTTATAGCTCCTAACGTGGAAATTAGGTAAATGAATGGACTTTTGTTGTCTTTATTGAGTTATACGAGTATATGCTTTCGATGAAAATCGTGATGGAAATCAAATATTTATATTCTTCAAGAGTGCCAGGCGAAACGATACAAGGCAATGGAAAAGGTTCCACTAATATTTGCGAGTTCATATATGATGCCATAAACATCCAAATAAGTAATGAACCAGACTTCTTTGTTGTATAAATCTACAGCAATTGGTTCGACTCATCTTTGTTCGCTAGAGAAACTTCTCAATGAAGAAGTTCTCTATTATCCCTTAAATGCAAGTGGTTGGACATTGCATAGGGGATGGATTTGCAGTTTGAAAATCATTCGATTAAGGTTTTAGATGTTCAGTTGACAGGTAAACATATAATTTCAGCCCAACTTCAAACTAATATAATCTATCCTTTCTCATGTTTAAACATGGAATATATTACCTTTCATATCTCGCTTTGTTATTGCTGTTGTATTCATCGCTCCATTTGATAGGATTTTGTAAACTTAAGACTATAGCCTTATGAGAATTAAATTTTAGTGTGTGTTATTTGAAAAGTGATAAAAAATTAATTGTTTTCCGTGATGCAACAGCCTAAATAATTTCAACAAAAATGCTGCCAGTCAAACACCCCAATTACTTCAGCGCTATAAGTTTTCCCAATGTTTCTACAAATCATAAGAAAATCCAACTCTTACATTACCTCAGCAGTAGGAATAAGTCAAAATGCTATGCCCGAGCAATGTAAACAAATAAAAAATTTAAATTACTCTTCTTCCAAAAATACACAGATAAAAATCTAGATCTGCCATTCCATTTTGTAACTAGCACCTAGAATTATTTGCATCTGCAGCAATCATACCCGAAAAAGAGTATCTTACGCGGGAACGAAAATAGAACAATAAAAAAATAGAATTGCGCTAATAGCCCTCTATTTAGAAAACAGAAAGACAGCAAACACGAAATTATATCAACAAACATTTCACTAATTTATCGCAATGAAATGAAATCGTTGTAATTCCATTCTGCTTTGCCTCCTCCGGGCCTGCGGAACTCCTGGCTACCGACGCTGCTCTATTCCCCGTGGGATCAGAGGCAGCAGCGGCCCAGCGACTGCTTGTAAAAACCGAATGAAGTAATCTTGACTGCTAATTAAATTGTAAATTAACGAAATCTCAATGTGAGCTTAATTGGTTTGGACGTTTAAAGTCATTCTCATTTCCTCAACAAAACATCCCCCCTACCCGACTGTTACCTGAAAATCACATGCTTGCACGTCATGAATGAATCAAAGAGCAATGAAAATACCAAAAAAAATTGTTTTACCGCCTCAGGAACGCTCGCAGTTCTATCTGCAACTTCCAAATGTTTTAGATAAATGTCAGGGCAGAGAAAGATACTTTTCCGTTTCAGCTCGCGCGTTATTCATTTATTTACCTAACAAACATATCAGCAAAGGCACATCTCACCTGAGTGACGTGCGAGATGCTTCGCAGTCAAATGTTCTTCAGTATTTACCACGCAAAGCGTTAGTGCAGCATTTATTCCATTTGTTTATTTATTCGTTTGTTAATCTGTTTGGACAGTTGTTTAGCACAACAGTTGAATCAATGAGGAATATGTTAGTACATTGAAATATCAAGTTGCGAATCGTTTACATGCATACATCGTACCAGAACGACTGCGTTTCAGTGCATTCTACAATAACAATTAAATTTCAGCAAATTGGATTCCGAGAAATTGATAAAGTAATGCAGTCGCACAATTTTTACAAAATATTCACCAAAATAATTGTAAGATTATCTTGCACTTCATCGTTGTGTAGCCTGCAGGAAATTCTGCAAGAAATTAACGGAACTTAGTATTTTCAGCCACCGTTCGTCTTCTTCCCAACACCCCACGTTGCTAGGTAAGGAAGACATAACATCCCTTGGTAAAATCTTCCCTTCAGAAGACTTTATTTATTCTACTCATATTTTAAAAGGAATGACCGTTTTTTAACACAAAAGGTGTTTAGCATCATATATCAGGCAACACTAATAACATCGTATCATCTCTGTCTGAAAGCATTTGACATTTCGAGGTACAATTTACATTCGGAAAATTTTGTACTCTATCAATCGTGTCAAAAGTGATATTGGTGTGAAAATAAGTGAAGAAAGAGAAAAGAAAAGTGGGAAAAGTTTGTTGGAGCGAATCAACCAACATACATGAAATCAGCTCAAAATGACGCACGACGCCCTGGAAGGTTATGTATGCGTATTGTGAGAATGTAAAGAAATCGTACAGAATAGTAGGCTTGACTAGAACTAGTTTCTAACGTTAGCCGTCAGCTTTTACTAAAATTGATACAAAGAGTTCAGAAACACTGCCAAGAATCGATTCATGTATAAGGCAGCGATAGCTAAAGACTTATAAAAAAATTCTCGTGTAGGAATGGATCAAAAAGTAAATAAACGTTACATCGAACTCACGATTTGAAATGTTCAAATTTCATATCAAATCACATTTTAAATTTCAAAATATTTTGAACATATTGACAAATATTCGCTCTGTGTGTACTCGCATCACAGACAAAAAAATATATTGCATTGCTGCTATTACGTCTAATTATGTTTGATAATTTTGGACAATGGGAAGCATTTTTTTTTTTTTTTTGTAAAATTACTATACGAACCCATATCCAGGGTTCTTGGTATCTAGTTTAATAGATGCATATAGATCTTGGAGTTTGTAGGCCTGGCGAGCCGAGTTTCTTTTGTGGCAAGGCAACATTTGACAAAGATATACCCAGCTTAATTATCAAATTCTCGGGATTAACTCTATCCAATTGTATAAAAATTAGAAAAAATTAGGCAAAATTTTATTGCGCTACTTAAGATTGGGAAACCCAAAAAAAACGGGAGATGAGTCAAATTCAGCAAAGCAGAAGGGCCAACTAATAGCAAATTATCTCCATTCTTTTCTGTCTTGGGCCTTACAAGTTTTTGTAGATGTGAGTGAGTACTGATTTCCGGTCCTCTACAGGAGTTGTTCTTTTCTGGTTCGTCAAGTTATGATTTTCATTAAGGGTAACCAACGACCTTTGAATTCTTATTTCTTCCTCAAAGTCACGGGTAAAAAAAGAATTAATGTTATTGAAAAGCATATTTCTATTTGCTTGACAAAAGTGCGCAATACAATTAAGAAAACCAATGGCTGAAAACAGACCTTCCTTCATCACCGCATTTTCATTATTAAATGTATAAACATGCCAATACACGTTAGTTTTTGGAATAAAATGTCTCCCAGTATGGCGAAAACGCGGGTTGCGGGCTATTGTCAAGTATTCATCTGTTTCATAGGTCCATGAAGGGTCCATGAAGACCGGCTTGAAAGTAACCGACTTGAAAGAATTGTCCATTTAAGATCGCCAGTTTCCAAGTTAAAAAACTATTATATATTATACATGAATATATATATTATAAATGAATTGTTTGAATTTATTTGAGATGGTAACATGGATTATTAAATTTTCAAACTTATCAATGAAGAATTTCGTGCCGAAAAAATCAACATTCAGCGGGGGACGGTGGGTTGGCAACTGAAAATTATTTTTATTTAAGTGTGTTAAAAAAATCAAGAAAGCAAAGCATCATGACATTCAAAAAAGAAGCAGGAATCATCGTATTTGGAAACAGAAAAATGAGACATTTTTGCTAGATATCTATTAGGAATGCGAGGGAAATGTGACATTCCGACCTTTGTTGTTTGGCCACTTCAAGGGCGAAAAAACAAGTCTGCCTCGCTATCAAAACAACGCCCACGAATTTTCTCATTTTATGCTGAGAACAAATTCCGATATAAACTTCAGATATTTCCATGCATCCAATGCATAAGAAACAACACTTTTGAGTCTCTTTCGAAAAAGGTCGACACCGGGAAATGAGCGATCGGTGCTTTTAGCGTTTAGCACACCTCCAACTTACAGTTGCTTACGCCCAAATTAGTAACACGAGAAATTTATGGCATTGGTAACAGCTTACAACTCTGGATCGAATGTGACGCCATAACTACGCATACAGGGAAAGACAGATGATTATAGTTGATCGTATCATAGGTGAATATACGATCCCACAGCCGACTATAACTGCCAGGAGTGCCAGTTAATATTTTCACGTCCTTGCCTGATTATATCGTGATTAAGTTAGCCTTTGGGAACGACCGCGGCTACGTACAGGACATAGGGAGAAGAGAAGAAAACTCTTTACAACTGGAACACCTAAGAGTTTCTCTGAACCGAAGTTTCTTTAAACTACGACTTGGAGCAGGCTCATAGCAATTTATCGTCATTTTTGGTCACACTGAGATCGATCTGTCAATGCTGAAACGTGATGATTACGATGATCCATGCTGGGTATCAGCAGCAAACACAAACCGGAGTGTTCCTGAATGCAGAGAGCTTTCAAATAATTGATTCTCCCCACAGGGATGTTGTTTTTGGTGTAGCCAGTGGTTGCAGCATTATTCTGTTGCTGTTCAAGGAAACCGTAGTAATAGGCGTAATGTTAGCAGCCAGTTATGTTAATCATCATCGTAGCCTACGGAGCCTTTTGACGTTTAGGAACCTTGATCGAAAAAACTGCCTTATTTATACTTTCCATTTTTCAATCAATGATAGACTCTTGCCTTGAGTCCCTGAGTCCTAGTTTCAAAAGGCTGAATATTATCGCTAGGCTTTCGTGTATATTTTTCTAGCGCTTAGAAACAACTGTGTAAGTATCTGCGTAAAATATACATGATAGTTAGATTTTTAGTGTAACCACTAAGTTATGACTTTGGCTAAACATATGCTTTTGACAGAAATCTTCCCCTATAGCTAGGCAGTCTCTTTATTGAATGGTTTTTGAATTTCTGTCTTTTTAGTCGGAATTTCGACTGAGGTATCCTTACGGAAATTATCAAATCCAAGTGTAATTCTGACCAGATCATCTTTCAAAGTGCCATTGGACTTGAAATGAGGAGACTCTGGTCAAAACGTTAGACACTTGATAGTTTAAAACGTTCCTTCACGTTTCCCCAAATTATTATAAAATTCATAAAATTGGGAATACAATGATCATCTGATGTCGACATTTTGTATTGTTGATGAAAACGTTCAACAAAAGGAACCATTGATGAGTCTTTCTGTATGTTCTTTAATTTTCACTCGATGAAATCCTGTTATTTTGCCTTGAAATGATGGCACTACGTTTTGTAGCTCAAAAATTTTTGAATTACTTTCTTCGTGTTACACGTTTGCTTGCTTCGAAGCGATAGGCAGTTGCCACCCTCGCGGAAATGTAGTCCTTGTTAGGCCCTTGTTCGAGCTGAGAAGAGGGAAGAGAGGCCCAAAAAAGTAGTCAGATAGATGAAAAGAAAATGACATGTATTGTATTTGGTATTGCCAAGGTCCCATGTCGTATATTAGGATAAATCAAGCTCTGAAGTAAGAGCTTGATTTCAGAAATTTTGCTGGGAAGGGTGAATGCTGTAAAGAAAGATACGATGTAGGACTGCGATCATTTGTGCTAGGCTAATTTGAATCAAACTAAGTTCAAAATAATCAAAATAAGTATATTAAGAAGATCTGACTTCTTTCAAATGGCGTTCTTTCAAATTGCACCTCTCCACATTTGAAAAACAAATACCTCTAGCTTTTATATTTAGGATAGAAAACAAACGATAGAACAAACGAAACGTTCAAGCTCAGTTAATAGTAAAATTTTTACATTTTTGCTGCCAATGAACGAACATTGTACAACTGTGTTTACATATTTGATCAACAATCATTGTCGACTAGAATGAGGAACTTTTAAGATTTGAAAATCATTCAAATCAATAATTACTCAATGACTGTCAATTTTCAGCTTAAACTGTACAACAGAGCATTTCATAGGAATCCAAACAATGAAATAAAGATTAAGAAGGCATTTAATATTCAGAAAATTATTATCATTGTCTTCATATAACACTTGAACAAACAAGCACTCATATTAAATCCAAAGAAAGTTTGTCTGTTAACTATATTGAAATACACATGAAAATAATGCGGACGAAAATGTACGCTTTTGCTCACAACAGCAATATACAATAAATATAGATTTCTAGATAAAAAAATCTCCCGCACCACAATCGGCAGTCTGGTATTCCTTTAGAGAGAAATACTAGGGTTAACGTCTTTTTAATTTGCCAAACAACTTCTTTTTCATTTTTTTTAAATATTTTATTCATGTTTCGAATTCTAAGGTTTAACTTAATTATGGTCACCAAAAAATTTGCTGAATCGATGAGCGGCCTTAATGTCACACTATCCAGAATTTGAAATAGTCCTGACATTTCGATGACAGTCACGAGTCTTATGGTGAGCAGATAACATGTGAATGGACTCACAACACCCATAATATAATTTCCGCGTCTTATTTTATATTTACTTTGCTTATTCTTATAATTTCATTTCCATTTATTCATCTAACAATGGTCAAAGTGCCCAACATTATTATATATTTCTCAACATTATTCAGTTCTCTGCAGACCCGGCTTCTTTTGCTCAAACTACTGATCAGATTTAGATTTTGAATGTTTTTAACAGAATTTTATTTATATTTAATTAATTTCGTATCTCGTTTTTTATTATGAGTACAAATTAATTTGCTAGGTTTTCAAAAGATACTTCTGACTATTATGGATGTATTATAGTGACAGCTGTCAATAGTATTCAGTTAGTGATTTTATATACAACAAGTTTCACTCCTGATAGCCAAAAAACATTAATGGTAACCGCTATGCGAGATTGCAGTATCCTAAGCAGTTTCCAAATGCAATGATTCATAAGCAATGCTATTGGGAGTCTGTCACACTGAAACCGTCCGATTTTGAAAGGCGAGCAATAAGTTTACTTGCAAGCGGCAGATTGTGAAGGATTGATGTTCCAGTGATTTGTTTCCACCAATGCCACTTGTAGTATCTGAAAGTACTACTACCGTATTGTATACTATCAGTCTAGGCTATCATTAATTTGTTTGAGCAGTACATTCTGAGAATAATGACCAAAAATATAAGCTTTATGACCCTCAGTGTTATGTCGCGAAAGACGTAGAAAATATTCTCGAACGATCAATTCGAAAACTTAACACTACCTATCGTATTCTTCGGTTATTACTCCTTTTGCTAACTGCTTGTGTCACCAAAAACAAAACAATTCACTTGATTGGTAGATTTTGGAACGATTTTCTGGGGCTCCCTTTGCTGATTTTGAACAGACACATTTTGGCAAATTTGTCACCTGCAGTGAAGGCACAACTGTAGGTCGTTAGATGCCGAAGTGTCGAAAAAGGCCTAATAAAAAATAGATTATAGTCGCAGGAAGTACAAGTAACAATTTCTCTAAAATATTTTACCACAGGGAAACCTTCCGACAGCATTTCAAAACTACTTGTAAAAACAAATTGTAGGGACCACATAACATTTGCGATGAATGGAAAACATTTACATTTTGATGATAAGAGCAAGCTAGATGTGTAATACTATTGCAAATTGTACAATAAACTCAAGGCCCATATTTTTGCAAGCACATGACAGTTTTGAAACCCTCGATGTCAGAGAATGGCGATTTTAGCACAGGGAGACAATGTTGGAGTTGATATTGAAAAAACTTGCTAAATTTGAGACTGTACAATCTACTTATATTGAAATCTCCTAATATGATCGCAGACATTAAGCATGTAAACAAAGTTTACAAATTTATGACGTAAGCTCGCGAATAGACCTCAAAGGCACAAAAGCAAGCTTGCTCTGATATATAAGTGAGTTATGGGAAAATTTTCTAATATATTGTGTAGTAACATTTAGAAATACTATGTTAACTAAGCGCATGTACCAAGGTGTAGCGATCCATGCAGCGAAAGCCTTTGACAATGTACGCAAGCAGGAGATCACTTTCGAAATTTTTAACATTGATATATAAATTTGACAGACTCTTTTAGAGTATACATTTACTTGTTCATGGCAGATTATTTCAAGTAAGATTCAAAAATCTATTTCCCGACCTCAGCCTGACTCAAACTTATGCTCGCCAAAAAAAAAACGAACTCTCAAGCACAACATCTCGAAGGATTTCTTCTCTCTGAGTTAGAGCCACCGTAGTTTGAGGTGATTAAGGCGATCAAAGGTGCTTATGAAATCTATATCAGTTGTGTCGAGAACAATTTAATTACCTCAAACCTAGAACTACTGCTTAGAAGGTGCTTAAGCTGACTAGGACGCCATCTCAACCACGAAGATAGACCACATCGGCTACGTTCTCAATAAATGCCCTCACCTGAGTAAAGGTTCGTCAATTTCAATTTAACAATTGAATTTAATAGACACTGTATACCATTAATGTAAACTCTATTCTATCAACCAATTTTAGGCAAAATATTAAGGATAAATCCCACACCGGTGATTGGACTGAAACAAAGAACTACTTGATCTGATTACTCAGTACTTATTCACTCTATCTATGTACCTACTTTTATATAAAGATAAAGCCCCTGAATGGAATTCAGCGAATTGTTTCTCTGCCAATGGTCTAAAAGACTCCTTTAAATATATAAGGCCCACCATACTCCTCTAAAACTTTGTACATGGATATCATTCATTTCAAATCTTTATTAATTATTAAAATTGTCGGGATTCGACTCGACATAGATTTGACAAAACTTTGACCGTTGGTATGTGACATTCACGATGTTTGATTCGTGTTTCACTTTCCTATGATATTTATCGGTTGAGTAAAACTCCCAATTTTATGTTTTGACAACAATTAATATAATAAACAATTACTAAAATGACATTACCTAGCAGGACAGGGTATTGTGGATATTATTGAAACGGAAAAAGCTTCACTATCGTTTTTTTAAGACATCGCTGAAGACTTTGCACTTGCCAGCATTCGTTAACAAACCATTCACCCCAAGGATAACTTATGAATAAGAATAGCAAAAATTAATTCCTCAATTCCAATATAAGTGATAAGTTCCTGGCCACTGAAATTATTACAAACAAAATTCGCTTACATAACTACCGGTGTCCACAACTATGGTGACGGTTTACTATACGCTGAATGCAACTGCTTGCAACAAATATTTTGCGCTGAATAGCTGGAAGCGAACTAACTGCGATCTCAGATAGCTCTTCGAACAATTTTATCTCACGTGAGACTCGCAACTGCACTCAGAGCACTATTTTCACTTCGCACTCAACTTATCACCGCAACAAGAATTTCTGCTTAAAAATCAACAAACTTTGAATTTTGAAAACTTTACTTCAGCACACTTGTTACACACGAAACGCTCGAATGTTCATTTGCCCTCTGCAAATAAACACAAATCAGCCCTAAATTTTCACCGGAAACTGAAGGTCAGACACAAATAATTCAGAATCGTTTCAGTTAAATTTTCCCAGCACCCAAACGCGAGCTTCAAGCGGAAAAACTTTTGGATTTTTCGAATATTGCAAAAGCGAGATCAAGATCGAGAACGCGTGCCACACGAAACACACACGGTCTGCTCGACGTCTTTTCGTCGAATAAAATTGCCTGCAACAAATTCGTTCTGATTTCAAAGTGAGATGAAAATCACACGAGAACGAGGCACCGGCTATAATCAAACACCCTTTAACTGCTATTGCTGCTCACACACGATTTTCCCGCCACACGGAACGGAGGAAAACACTGGAAAGCCAAATGCTGCGCCTCCTTTGTCACCGACCAAAGTATCTACAGTATTCCCGGAGTCAAATGATGTAGCGGAAAATTTAATTGTGTGCCGCGCAGTGTCCGGAAAACTACACCAAACACAAACGTAACCTTCGACAATTTCACGGCTTATCATTTAACGGGCGTTTGGCGAGCTACATGCTCGCTGAGCGGGCGCCAAGTGTTCGTGGCGCCAGTGCATTTTCCAATGGGCGTTTGTAGTGGGATGCCGGCTTCCAAGTCGAGCACGTTTTTCGGCCGGGCGCTGAATTTTCCGAGCACATGTTCACTTCCAATGCGAAGGGGAAATTCACAAATGTGCGAGTGTGGTGGAATAGTTTTCCTGGAACGAATTTGATTCTCATTCGCTGAAGTCGTGTCTTTGGTTGCCGTCAATGCCGCGCCGTTGCTGTCTCTGCACATCGCAATCGCTCAGCATCCCTACTGGAGCTTTCCGATTTTCACGTGGGCGAATGCTCCCCATCCGCCCCCAAACGCTAGTGAAATGATGTCTGCAGGTCAATAGAGTGCCAATGCCGCTTGACTGCCGCCCGCCTATCGTACTGGAAACATCTTGAAAAATTGTGGGAGGAGCCCCAAAGCTTTCCTTGGCTTTCTTTTTACAGAACGAATATCCGCGTCCAACGATTCCAAGATGACTGACTTTCCTTTCGTCCAACCGGAAAATATGTGTGGGAGTTTTCTCGTTAGTCAAACGATTTCGTCCTTTTTTGACGATTATATGTCTGAGTTAACTGCAGTACAAGAGTATACTCAACGCACGATACATAAATTGGACGAGTAAGTGAGTGGCGACGAATTGTATCTCCAACGAGCGTCGCGGGGGATCCCCCAAAAAGTTAACTTCAGAATCGTTAAAATGTTATGACATGATGAAAAAGGTGATACGCTGATGTTGGCTGAGGATAATGGCAGCGAGAAAATGTAGCAATTACTGTTTTTTCTTGTTTCTGAATTCCGAACACAATCAATAACTTTAAGAATTGTCCTTACAACGAATGAACAAGAGTAGGTGACATCGAATTCCAAGTCTTGTCAACAGCAGGAAAATTGTTGGAAGTAGCAAACAAACACAGAAAGAGCATTCGAAATATGAAAGTTGTCACAAAATTGGCGCAGAATGGGTTATAATTCGATAGATATACACTGAGAAGGAGGGACAAGTGCCTGTAGTCCCCTTCCAAACAAAGCAGGTTCCCAGCAAAACTTACTGAGCATCCGATTCTAACGAGTCACTTCATTCCAGAACCTTTATTTTAGAACGAAACACCCTCCGAGAGAGTTCGTTCAGGTTTACGTAGTGATCGAAATCAAGTGTGCGCAGAGAAGGACTACAAGTCAGCTGATAGATCTGGGCGCCAGACATTTTGAATCCTATTTTTGGTAGTGCGCCCGAGTGATCCCACAGTTCATTGGAACTCGTGTTGCAGTTTCGCTCAATTTATCGTAGGAAAAGATTTTTGACTGAGCGTCTTCGATTCTTTCAAAATTTTTGAAGCCCCCTAGTCCCAGCTATGTACTGTAATTTTAATGGAAGGTTACAGATCACGTATAGGAAATTCTTCTCAGTTTTCTCTCAATTTTGCAAAAATAGCTACATATCAAAATGGAAATATCTGAAAAACAGATTCCAAAGAGTGTAAATAGATTAAAAAGAGAACGAGGCAGCCACGAACTGACTGTATGAACTTTTTGACGAACCAGATGTCCTAGGGGCGAAAAATGTGATTAAACGGCGCAAGTGGGTTACTCGCAGATGAATTATTAGCGGATTCCTGAAGATGTATTCGCAGATAGGGTTAACTAAGGTTCAACACAGCATAACAACAACGAAGACGCTTTGCTCTAACGCACATCACCTGGCTACGACGCCGTCTACCCATGAATTCCATTTCAATTAACAATTTCAAACATCGACAAAGGCAATATCTTGTTACGGGTAATTCATCATCGAACCACCAGCGGGCTTGCCAAAGAGTGCGGGATATCTGTTGTAACTAGTTACGATTTCGACTCTGAAGTTAGGTAGGCCAAACAAGATGCCAGACGTCCCAATAGCAAATCGCGTCTACATTTGTCAGAAACTATTTGATCCTTATGAAAGATATTAAAGTTCTTCTCGAGAATGACAACAGGATGAGTCATAAGCTTAAGTATAACATTGAATCGAAGGTCCAATCGTCCCAGTGACAGTGTCCTGCTGACACAAAGAAAAATCACCTGCCTAATTTGGTCTGCTGCTGGCGAATTTCTTTGATACTAAGGGTGTTATTCATGTCGTGCATAGGATAGCTTCTGGCAAGCATTAATTAAGACTTAGAACGAATTTCCAATCGACTGGGATTGAAGACATTTTTTCTTGATACATTTATGCTTATAAGCTAAAACTGAATAGAGACGCGACATAGAAAAGGTGAGAAGCTGTATGCACAATAATTCTCTCAAAGTTTGTATGCAATGTCTGACATTCACAATTGCAACAACAAATTTTAGCTCAAAATTTCACAGTGTAGCAAATAAAGAGAGCTTTGCAAGGTAGAGAGCTTGCTAGTTTGCAAGGTAGAAAATTGAACTACGTTACGGGAGAAAAAGATCACGTTGGGTAAGTTTCAGTGCTTCAATGCATGTAAGAGCAATTTGTCCTGGTTTATATTCTATGGGATTCATATGTCCATATTCTATGGGATTAATTGTGTATGAATACAATAGTAATTATTATATACTTAATGCACATCTCTCGGATTTTTTGTCTTTATGTCCTATCTCTGACAAGTTTCCTTACAAATACTAATGCAAAACTGGAAGTTTTTTCGTAATTTCTTCTGCTGTGGTTCGATGTATGAACGTTGTACTTAATTTCCCCATGATAATGAGAAACAAAAGACAAAAGAAATCGAAAAACATTACAAAGGAATCGTACCTGGACTGTTTTAACAGGCTTAACAGGAAACAAAGTTGGAGTAAGTCTGTGCCTCAGGGAGGAGAACCCTTTTGAAGGAAATCGTGTCATGGTACCCGCAAATAATGTATTTTGTGTTGGAATTGCAGTTTGCGTATTTTTCACAAAAACATCAAAATGTATGTAATGAAGATTAAGCTTAATCTTTTCTAAAGGAATATTCATAGATCAAAATTAATTATGTCATAGTTGGAAGCAGCAAAGTAACAGTCTTAAGTATGATATACTCGGATCGACGTTTTTCAATATTCAAAGTTTGCGGTTGGACAAATTACCAGGAGAAGTGGCTACATCTCTCATCATATTTTTAATCGATGGCGACGCCGTGTCCTTTGATTATTTGCTGAACAAAACGATGTGCAATATAGGGTAACATCAAATGCAAAATTCAAAATTATTTTTCTTCGCAATGTTTTCCGTAACTCTGATACACTATCTATGGAGTAATTAACCCCTTCAAAAATGGTTTTAATTTTTGGGGTATAAATTGCGCTCAACACCTTTTCAACTTCATTTCCTTGACTATTTTCCTTTTAGTTTATCTTCTTTTAGGGAGCGCCTTTTGTGTTACTACGAGAAGTTGAACTTGGGCCTGCGCTCCAATCAGGCCTTAAAGCGTGTCTTGCGATTCGTCTCAGAAAATGGCAAGGAAAACATTTGGTACATTTTTACATAACATTGAGCCTTCATCTTACCCTTTTCTGCCGTCTGCTGTCCCGCATAACCTTCGCTTTCTGCATGCTTGAACTGCTCCTTCAAATGTTTTTACTCTTACTTCTAATTTATGTCTATTTGAAATGTCTATGTCTTTTGAAATGTTGTCTCCGCCATGGTTGGCCATAGACTATTTTATTTTTCTCCTTAACGGATAATGCTTGATATAGGGTCTTCCAATAGGGATTTATGACATATTATATGAATTATCACAGTTGGCTTTCGTTTGCTCAGTCTATTTTTCCAAATCGCCATGGATAGATAAAGCGTTCAAAACCACGTGCAACTGCTAAAACTGCTTTGTCATAAATTCGTGTTCTGTTCTGTCCTACTGAGAGGACTATTCGCAGTGTAGTGGGTAAATTTGAGTCCACTGGTTCAGCAAACGATCAACCAATACCCATTCGCCGTCGAAACGCAAGATCTGCCGAAAAAATTTACACTGTCCGCGAGAGTGTGTAGGAGAGTTCGAGCCAATCGATTTCACATCGCTTACCAGAGCTCGGCCTTTCACAAACCAAACCTTGGCGAATTTGGGTCTTGATTCAACTGACCCAGGAGCTGAAGGAAAATGACCAAAGATAACGACGTATGTTCGCTGAAAGGGCTGGGGAGCAGTTGATAACTGACCCTAATTTTCATCGAAAAATCGTTTTCAGCTATGAAGCCCATTGCCGGATGATTGGGAACGTGAACAAAAAAAATTGTCGAATTTGGGACGATAATAATCCCAATAAGATTCAAGAGCGTCCAATGCATTCCGAAAAAGTCACTGTTTGATGTAGATTTTGGGCTGGCTACGTCATCGCTCCATATTTCTTTGAGAACGACTTTGGCCAGGCCATCATTGTCAACGGTAAGCGCTATAGGACGGTGATTACCAACTTCTTTTCAAGCGCTATAGGACGGTCATTACCAACTTCTTTTGGCCTGAATTGGATGATATAAATACCAACGACATGTGGTTTCAACAGGACGGCTCTACGTGCCACACAGATCATGCCACAATCAACATTCTACACGAGCGATTTGAGGGTGTGGTCATCTCATATGGAGGTGATGTTAACTGGTCAACGAGATGGTGCGATTTGACCCCGTTAGACTTTTTCTTGAGGGGTTTTCTTAAGTCGAAGGTTTATACGAATAAACCGCAAGCCACAGCGGTCCTCAAAGCCAACATAGCCCATGCCATCGGTCAAATTCAGCCTAATTTATGCGCCGGAGTCATGGGAAATTCCGGATGCGCGTCTCCCAGAGAAGACATGGCGGACATTTGAACGATGTTATACTGTGAGCGTCAAAAGAAAGTGTACACCTATGTGTAGCATATTCAAAACCTCAAAAAATGAGTTCAAGACGTCGGATTTTAAAAATGGTTTGTGTTTTGAAAAGGTTTTTCTATTTTCTAATAACAAAATACGAAATTTGATGATAAAACATTGCACTAAAAATTCAACAACAAAATAACAAAAAATACTTCATTTTTTACTCGTCAAAAATAAGTGTACAGTAAACAAATAAAGCAAACATCTGCAAATTAGTACTCAGTCTGCTTCCTTTTCGCCTTTAAAACAGCTTCTAGTCGTCTTGACATTGACTCAATCAATTGTTTAGTCAAACTGACTGGAATTTTCTGCCATTCTTCGATTCAAATGGACTTGAACGACTCTTTGCTTGTTATATTCCGTTTTCGGATTTGTGTATCGAGATAATCCCACAATTGCTCGATGGGGTTAAGGATCTGGGGATTGCGGAGGATGATCCAGCTGCTTAGGTGTTCGATACAATAACTATTCCTGTACCAGCTTTGACTTGTGATTTGGGTCGGTGTCCTGCTGGAAGACCCATGATTTATTTAATCCTACTTTTCCTAGTAAATTTTTTTTCAAAATGTCCAAGTAATCATTTTTATTCATCGTTTTGGCATAAAGCACCCGGAGTTTCTGATTCTTTTCAGAAATGTATGGTTTTTTACGGGGTACTCTGCGATGTAACCCATTCCTATTAAGTATTCGGCGGACAGTTCTTGCGTTGACACTGACCCGAGAATCTACTGTTATGTTTTCCGCGATTTTAACTGCACTCACTGCTGGATTTTCTCGTACTTTCCTCACAATGTATAGTTCATCACATACGGACAACTTTTTTGGCCTACCGGAACGAGGCCGATCACTTACGTCTTTGAACTTTTCGACTTGTGATATTTCCCGTAACGATTTTCTTTCCGTTCTTAATTTTACAATAAGTTTTCGCGTTTCAATTGCACCTTGCTTACCCATTTTAGATAATGTAGAAACTGGATCGTTCTATAGTGCAAATAAAATTACGAATAATTGAATTATCGCGTCATGTCAACCAAGTTTGCAGAACGTTTGAAGAACTATGAACTGAATCTAACGGAAGTTTTCCCGTTCTTCCCTACTGCTGCAGCTCCTCAACTTATTTTGAATCATTTCTCTCTGAAAGCTAATAAGACTAACTCCTATACAAATCTTATAGTTCAAAAAGATCAAGTCCTTATTGTAGATACTATGTTGACATGTTGATAATATCGAGGATAGTATGCAACATTACTTGATGAATACTTTATGACATAATATCGTTCCTATAGGTTCGGTTCTTTGTTGCTGCGATTTTTCAATAGTGCCGGTTGCAATTTTTACCTTAAGTGTGAGTGAACTCAGAACTTTGAACATTTATATCCTTTCCAAGATTCATTCAAAAGTTGCTTTTCTTCACAATCCACCACGAGCAGCAACGAGTATATTCAATCAAAAATAAGAATTGGCAACAATAAACAATTTAACGTTCCCTGACAAGCGTCTCATGATAATGTAAATGATTCGCATTAAAATCGTGCCCATAACTAAACAGAAAAATACCAGAGAATGATTGATTAATCACTGTTCGGACCAAGAAGGTCTTCCACCCTGGCCAGACCCATTTGAATTCATACAAACCTGTAAACAGGGTGGATTGCGAAAGATATTATGCGTACGTCCCGATTCCATTTACTCGACCTCCATCATCCCTCCACCGACGACTTGAACAGTTTTGACTTTCATTCAATTTACAAGGACTTCACTCTCTACTTTGCCAAGTGAAGGATTTCGGGGGCAATAATAGCTGAGCAGCTCACACACGAAACGAATCTTTAATTCCCGACCATTGTTCGTTTGTTTGTTGTCAGGCAATGAAAAATTGTATTTTGATTCCTCTACCTTCTTGCGCTTACCTCATATCCTTTTCATTTCACTTAAGGACTTGCATTTGTGACCAACCGACCATCTTTCAATCCCACTCTACGGTTCTCCCTAGGAAGAACCACGACAGGGGGCAAGATTGCGGTTAACCCGTTAACGTGGTTAAGATAAATAGTCCTTCTTTTGATATCATGTTTAATTAAAATTTATTACTTGTTTGGTACAGTAGCTCTATGAAAAAAAGGGTTGCTTACTTTACTTCAACGGCGAATCACGGCTCCTTGCAAGGATGTGAGGATTAAATGGATGATTATTTTTCCACTCGGGGCTTAGACGTTTCCTTCTTTTCTCATGGCGTGGTAAGGAATTAATCATTTTTCCGTTTTTGTGACGGTTTTTTCTTAATGGTCGTCCAAAGTCCTTGTTCTCCATGGACTCGAATGCGCTATTCTTTGGCGAAACGTGATGTGCGTGGAATTAATTAGCGAACAACGGAGCGGGTAACTTGGTGAGCGAGCTTACTTCTAAGATGGTAACATGAAACCATCAAAGTGTTCGTGATATGATTTTGGTTATGGTTAGTTTTGCTGATGCCACTGAACAATGCCAAAAACACACACCCCGTCACCAGGTGAGGACAATTTACGTTGCCTGTTGAAAATTAGATGCCTATTGTGCCAATGAGTTTGAATGAACTGGTGTCAGGCAGTTCTCCTTCCGAATGCGGACTAAAAAACGTAGATTTATGTATGACTGGCAACAATTGAGGATTTACATTCGAAATCAGAGTGTTTTATTATGAAGGATATTGATGACTTTCTTGACGAGACGTGATTCTTGTTTAATTGAATTGTGCAGATATTGCAGATATTGTCAAGCCGATGAGCTCGTTTCACTATTGGAGAGACATTTTAGGGTTAGTGGATTGCATGTATCGTGGCAAGGGAAATTTTACCATAGATACACAAGTTGACTCCAGGATTTGAATTCCACCACGCGATATGTGAACCTGTGAAGCAATCAAAAAGTGAAAGGAAAATATCTTTATGTCTTTCATGTATGTCGTCCCTGAACGTATCGGTATTTCCGACCATTTTGAATGAGTTGTTTCTTCCTGACAGTGGAAATTTTTGACTGTTAGGCGAGATTTCCGCTTAGAAAAAGACAGGCTAATATATTGTTGCGATTTCTCAGGTGCCCGACCTGTTTCTTTCGCAAATTTCCGCAAAAGTGAATTAAACATACCTGAATAATTTAAAATTTACTCTTTTAATGAATTTCACAAACACTTTCCAATTATTTTCGCTTAATTTCTACTTCAATTATTCACTTTTATTTTAATTAATTAACAATTACTTTCACTCGCTTTTTAATCCGCGTACGATTTTATTTCATTTCACTTCGTATTTCACTTCTCTTCGCCGCTTGCTGTAGTCGCTTTTATACATGTACCAACCAACCCCGAATCTTCCACGTGGATCATTCTCGAGTTTACGCGCTAAATCATTTACACACGTATTTGTTGTACTCAATGCACGCAATGTGCTTACGTTATGCCTATTTCTCCTTCGAGAATGATCGGTGTATTGGTAATTGATATTTGTTTATTAATTTGCTCTTAAGACGAATACAGTGGCGCGTGACATTATTCGAACATGTCACAATATACATATATACGATTTAATACATTATAAATATAATATTCTCCTGCTCAAGTACCGCGCCAATCTAAGACAGCGTTAAATTTTTGATCAAAATAAACCAAAAAGCAATAAATGCGTTCAACGGGTGCATGGAAATTATCAATTCTTCTATAAAGCACCAAAAGTAAAGGAATGTATATCATATAATATAATATAATCATCGCGTTCATAACACTTTTTACCGAGACGTTTCATTCGGTATCCCTCATTATTATTTTTAATTTTATCATTATTATTGTTATTGTTATTATTATAATTATTATTATTATTATTATTATAATAAATATGAAAGGAAGCGAAGCTTGTGCTGAGGGTTCCGAAGGTACTAGCTGCATATCGGCCCCTATATACACTGAACGCCGCTGGGAAAGGGAGGAGGACATACCCTCTCTTCAGGACTTCAGGAGGACATGCCCTCTCTTCAGCACTGCGGCTTCTGCGTTGGCCGATCCATGACCAGTGGAATAATAAAAATTGCAAACGAGGTCCAGATGTGAGAAGCCTACAATCAGCATAACATAGCAGTTGCATACCACACTGTCGCTGAGTCGGCGGTGTTGGTTTTCGCGAGGGTGGTCCCCCTTGTACTACTTGTTGTAGAGCGAAGCCAAGGTCACTAAACGTAGAAGCAAGCGGAGAGAGAAATTCTTAGCGGAGGGGAAAGAAAAATCCTTGCATTATGGCAAAACGAATTGATAAACGAAACGGGAAGCAGGTGGACTCCACGACTGATCAGTGACTTGGGACCGTGGTTTTGCAGAAAGCATTGTCAGACTGATAGTCGCCTGACGCTCCTACTCAGTGGGCACTAGTATTCCAGTCTTACCTGTATGAAATGGGAAATTCAGCGTCCACTGTTTGCCTTCTTCACATACGGAAGATGGACCAGGCACCGTTTGCATCTCTCCGAGAAAATAGGCATGCTTTCTTCAGAAAACATAACCGGAAAAATGTTGACATCTAAAGACAACTGAAACAGCGTATCACACTACGTGCGGGCAGTTCTTCTTATGAAAGAGGGCATCTGGGATGACCGTTTGCGCAGAGGAAAGAAAGGCCTCTGATCACTATCCTCTTCCTTCTCATCAATGCTTGCAGAAAGAGGGACTTGCTCGTAATCTGAAGGAAGCGTTTTGTGGGACGAAGCAATGTGGCAAATAGTTCCAGGCTATGGTCTCGGTGGGCAGGGGATCTCGAGTCGACACCCAGGGCGTTAATAGTGTTTACCTCGTGCATGATGGACAAAACTCCATTCGCACCTTTCGGAGGAAACAGGCGTGCTCTCTTTTCTCATAACGAGAAAAATGATGAAATCAAAAGACAATTCGAACTGCGTGTCGCAGTAAGCAAGGAGAGTTCTTATAGAGAAGGGCGTCATGGATCGCTTGGCGGCGCAGAAGAAAAGGGGATCTCTCTGACAGCAATCCTCTTTCTTCCCATCCATCCGTGCAGAAAGAGGGATTACCCTTAACTTGAAGGATTACCCTTAACTTGAAAGCGCTGCCAGGCGATAATTAATGAGAACCATTCGGAAGTAATGTGACAAACAGTTCCAGGCTAAGTTCTCGGTGTAACAGGGGAGGTGTCTAGTCGGTAGTTCGGTTACGACTGCAGGTCCGACGCTCAGGGCGTAACTAGCCTTTACTTTCCAACCATAAAAAAAATTGTTATTACAATTAATGCCTTTAATTTTTTGATTTAACATTTGACTAATGGAAGGAAAGCAACTTACTAAATAAAAGTGAACATTTAAGAGAAAGGATGATCAAAAATTATTTTATTTACTTAGATTTCTTTTCTTTTTCATTAAGTCTTCAGATGAAAATACGTTGAGAAAAGGATCGATCTTTAGTGAGATGTTTTTCCGAGCAATACTTAAATGGCGTGATTGAAAGTGCAATCCTGTCGGTGAATATGAAACCGAAAATAGGAATCGTGCACTCCAACTGACGGAAACATACGCAACCGCAAAGTTTGAAGTATGGCGATGGTGACAGAGCTGAAGAAAAAAGCCATTCTGTAGGTGAGCCCCACCAGACACCAAAGCGCAGAGATTATCAAAGGACAAACGGAACTCATCAACTTGATAGGTAACGTTATGCTGCATAGTATAATCAAAAACAAAAGGAAGAGCTTTGAGCGTAAAGAGCAATTTCAAAGATGAGGATAAAAGATTGGCACCAACTACCAGGCGAAACCAGGCCTTGAAGATATTGTCTGTGTCGAACAGTCTTTTTTTCCCGGAGACATAAAAATCATCTGCATATAACAGAAAAGGAGACGATATCACTGAAGGATAATCAGTTATACACAGCAGAAACGTTTACACCAAATTTCCTTCTATATAAAATCTCAAATCTGCACCGGGGTTCAAATCGAGTGCAACCGAAAGCGTTACAGGTAAATTAGAACTAGTGAACAGGAGGTACTGCAGAGCGTTCAAACTCCAGCAGTACGAGATTGAAAAAGCAACACATCGTGGCTACGACCCAAGGAATTAGGGTGTAGATACTTGGACTACCAGCCTATGATGAGGAACCCGCCACCAACTAATTGGTTGTGAGCGATTCATGCTTTCTGACTGGCTTAGAGATTCTTCCTAGGCGTGAATAGTCCTTGTGTTTGAAATTCACCGGCCTGGAACTAGGAGTCTCACATTTTGGCGAACTCGATGTGATTCATACCGAGATCCACATTCTTCCACAGCGTCGATAGAAACATGGAACCTAGAAGGGCAATATCAAAAGAGGCGTAACTCGTTCATGCAGTTGAATACCTCAAATCTCTTGACGCAGTGAGGCGCATCATGGATAAATTTATTAAAATTGGTACCGTAGTGTATGGGGTACGTTTTGACAGCTAATGAGACGAACGGATGATCTGCTAGGGGGTATCAGGCGCAACGAGAAAAGAATTTACGATGCGAACCAGTCTGAAGTTGGAAATACTAGAACCAGTGCGAAAATCACTTACGCGTCAAGTTGGAAAGGAAAAAGTGATTGAAGAACTGAAGATGATGAGTCAAGCTTCGCCGTATTAAGAAGCGTAGACTATAAAATAGAGGTGAAAATCCAGAATTCCAGCACTCAAAAATTCCGACGCTCCCAAACTACGTGTTTAGGTAAATGTTTTTCGGGAACGTATCGCAGGCGCATCAGCCGTGTGCCTTGTTAGAACAATCCAATATGAGTTACTGGGTCAATTACTAAAGTCTTAGGAACAGGGAGAAGCAACAAAATGCTCATGAAAAGATGGGCTTAGGATTCTTCTAAAACAGGGATAACAGTGAAAACAACAGTTGAAAAAGGTATGAACATCAGGGATATAGGAGGAAGCGTCCCAATATCAGAATCATTAAACACTTCAGGAGGTTCAATGCACTGAAATAGATTCATAACCTGAAGTGAAAACTATAAGGGGTTATAGATCTCAGAAACCATTAAAGCCCCTTCTTGAAATTATATCGAATTCTGGAAAACGCGAGCGAATCGATGGAATTGAACTGAGTAAAACATGTATTTTGTGCCGCATCACGTAGTTTTATCACCAGACATAGCACTATCCCAGTGAACTACATAATGACGGAAGATAGATATAATTGCCATCTTTACTAGTATAAGTCAGTAATAATAGGATATATCAAGCAAAGGTTCATCGGTGACTAATGACTTGAAAAAAATTTGTTGTATTCATCCAAAGAAAGACCGTAGCCCAAGTCAAAAAAGGACTAATAGTTGCCAATACAGCTCAAAGTATATGAACTTATTGGTACAAAGAATATTTAGATGGATTAGATAAGGAAACATTGCATAGATAAGTGAAGTATTTTAAAGAATAACTTCAGTAGTGGAGAAATCGAAATACTGAGAGACATGTGATGAAGAACTTCCAGATTTTTCGGTCTGGAACAAACAGTCGACAAACTGTGACACTCTGGAGAACAATGCACAACAACAATCGTCAATAGCTTCAGAACATGAAAATTGTTTTTAAAAACCGTCAAATTCGACAAATGGAAGCTGTCTTCCAGAAGCCAAAACAGTTAAGTTCTTTTTTAGATACATTTACATGCAAAATGCAATGATACACCATTTGAGTTGAAAAAGGAACGCCTAGAATAGTGAAACGATTCACGGGTTATAGTTTCGTCAATTTACCCGTCGTCAACTTCTGCTAGAAATTCTTCAGCAGTACAAATGCATACTCTCAAGACGCCATTCCCATTTCAGCGCTGCAGATAATGTTATTTCCTAATCAAAGTCCATTCCACTAATTGTTCCTCTTTCAACTCTCCCCCATTTAAATCAGGCCAAAGAACAAAAGTAATTATTTGTTCGAATTACATTAAAATAACTCGTTCAGCATTTTGTGATACGAATTATACTATAGACAGACATCCTTCATTGACAATTGCAGCAATCAACGAAAATTACCTACGAAATTCGTTTGCCCTCCATCAATTTCCACTGCAGATTACATTCAAGTATCACAGCCAAGCATTGTCCTTATACCCACGATGCCAGGCTCCAGTTAATTGAGTTCAAACAGAGCTAAGCCAATTGGCCCCTATATATCACTTACAAGGATTAAGGACTTTTTCAAGGGGAACTCTATTTCACCGTTCAACCAATACAACCCGGATTGGCTTCGTTAAGCGATGCCAGGACCTGAAATATCCGATAGAAAGGATAAATTATCATCCCTCATTTATAGTGTTTAAATCGAGGAGAGGTGAACAACTCCTTAATATGGCCACGATTAGCAATCGTTTGAGCGTTTCGTAAAAGTATGGTGCAAACATGCTGTTCTATTTATTCATTATTTATTCAGGAAATTTAATAAGACAATGAGAGCTGACGACTATGAATAGAATCGCAGGAAATAAAATTCATTCACTGTGTATGTTCTAGACACGTGATCCTCTGGTTATTTTCCGTTTGGCTAAATTTCGCGGCGGAGGATATTTTTGTGTCTCACACAAATAAATATTGAGTGTTTTTCTTTTCTTTATTTTATGTTACTTACCCCAGATTCAAAGGCGGTAGGATTTTCCAACCAGGATGGACGATGATTCGTTATGTAAATAAGGACTGCTGCTTGGAGAATCGGTCAGCAGACTCCTGTAAACTAAATATAAAAAATACATTCGTAATCATTGAGCTAGAAATGCAATGAGCTATAATGCACTTTGAAAATTTTAAATTAAACGAAATAACTGCTAACTTGTTATCAAACAATCCTACTCCTCCTAGAACCCTCAGGATGATATTCAAATCCCGGAATCGAAATCGCAGACGATTCCATTTAAGTTTAGACCAGATATATAAGAGATTCCTTTCGGAGTTTCAGTCCTTTTCCTCTCTCTTTGGGAGATTTCTTCTTATATGCAAAACATTTATAATGAAAATTTTAACAAATCCAATCACCAACATTAAATTGTTTGTCAAAGTTTACTTTACGCTGCTGTGTAAAATCTATTAGGTGCGCAGCTAAGTTCCCGCTGTTTTTCAAGAGATGGCTCCAGTAGTAGGTACTGGTCGATTGTGACATAACAAAATCGTCATGCACCAAGCTTAGACATATGGTAAAAAACCGCTTCGACACAAAAGTGATTTTGTTTTTGTGTCATATACTTTTTGTTGTGTAAAATTGTCGAGTTTTGTGCCAAATAATCGTCATTTGCGGGAAGTGATGCTTTTTTTCTTTCTTTCAAAGAAAACGGCGGCTGCAACTCATCGAGAGCTGTAAGTATACCGATACTGCTGTAAGTGAGACAACGTGCCGTGACTAGTTCATCGCTTCAAAGACGGTGATTTTGGTGTTGAAGACCTATCGCGTGAAGGAAGACCAAAAACCTTCAAAGACGCTGAATTGGAGGCATTTCTCGATGAATATCCATGTCAAACACAACAGGAGCTTGCTTCAGTATTAGGGGCTACCCGCCAAGGAATACTCAAGCGCTTGCATGCGTTGAACTGTTGCTTGCATGCGTTGAACAAAAAAAAACTGTTTGTAAGCAGTCATGTGAGCAGCGTCGACCATCTGGGTAGTTGACTCAACGGTGCATGTTTTTTTTTTGTGAAAAAACAAAGAAGATACAAAAAGATCAGTTCTGACAGCAGCAACTGCCCATTTTCACTGTGTCCAATATTAATTGTCCCACCATATATCATTTTATTCCAAATTGCCATCGTCAGCCAAGAAAAGAACAAAGACTTGTTTACTAACAGATTGAGCCACATGGCAACAAATCGAATGACAAATCTGGGATGGCCTAGACAAATGCAGATTGGACCGCGTCTGGAATGGGGGATAAGGAACTAGCCAACTCAGCTCTCCAGGCTAATCCATCAAACAATGCTGTTGGTACCGCATTACATAAGAAAGTTTGAGATCAGGTGCAGCCTTTGTGTTTTAACCATAATGATAACCCTTGTAACAAACTTCTACAGTAACGATACTCGATTTACCAATAATAGTAAGCAAAATTTGTAGAAAGAGATTCGTAGAGGGTAGAGAGTTCTCTACAAAATTTGTAGACATGAGCATTATCATATTCCTTAATTTTTTTAGTCATATACAATGATTCTCGTTTACCAGTGCACCGGAAAAATTATTCTCACATAAATTTTGGTTCAGAAAGCTAGCCGTCGTGATCTCCCCACACACCTTTGTCGTTTGACTTCTAAGCTCTCTATCTTGAAAGCTCGCTTTATTTGTTACTTGAGGCAAAACATTCATCAGTTTAACGTTCAAGGTGATTTTCTAATATACTTTAATACAACACAATGTCAGAATGTAAGGCCCCACCCCACTAAAGAGCTCCCGTGGTGCTAATTGTGTCAACACTTTCAAGGGAATTGTTTGCTTCACCTTTCGGACGTCTGATATGAATTTTGCCATTCGATCCGATTCTGTCGCTCTCACCGCTCCATAGGGATTTTTCCTCAAAAATGGAGCGCTTCTGGCAAAAGCACCCGATATTTTCTAATCTTTACAGATACTAAACCTCCTTTCCCGCGAAACAACCATTAAGTCCAGCTTTTTGTAATCTTCATTTCACTGTTCTGGAGAAGACTTTGATTCTGTACTCTGCTTGTTATTTCCATTGCATACCGCTAGTGGAAGAAAGTGGCCCCTATTTGCTTGAACGCGTAATAATCTTATCATGTTTTAAGAAGCCCAGGAGCTCTCGCCTTGTCTTCTTGTCTTCTTTTTTTGATGTTTAAGGGCAATCCTTACCATATGCCTGAAATAATTCAAATGCCCCGCGGTGTCCGAAATATTCAGACATTTGTTGTTCATCTCCACAACTTTCGCTCGTCCAGATTTATCACAGTGTGTGCTTGTTCACGTGTTTTTAAAGGGCTAGAATCAAAACTATTTAACAATTCGGTACTAAATTCAGTTCAAAGAATCGAAACCGATTGCGTAATAATATATTGGTATTAACAAAAATAATAGCGCAGGGCTATTTAATTGTCCAACTGTGAATAGCCCTTTTCATAAACTATTGCTAACTGCGAATAATCGTAAATGTTTTACGAGCACTGGAATATTACATTAAAATCCCAGAAATACAGTGGCGGCCAAAAGTTTACATACAGCACCTTATACTGAGTTCTGAGTGATTGGATGGAATCAAAAAACCATTGATGCAGTTTTTTTCATTATCAAAAGTATATATTGTAAAAAAACAAAAACTTTTCATAACAAACTTGAAAAGAAATTCATAAAAACGAAAAAATTACACGACTAAAGTCTACGTACAAGCAATTTGTTTGTACAAATGTTAGCATAATTTTTCTAAATATAATTTGTTTTAGTATTTTTTTGGGCCCCCTTGAGCATCATGGACTGCTTGCAGTCTTCGGGCCAAAGAGGCGAGTAAATTACTGGTTCCCTCTGGCGTTATTATCTCCCATTCTGCTAAGAGTGCATCCTTCAGCGAATTCTGGTTTTTTATGGCGTACTTCCGAATTTTTCGCTCACTAAGCTCCCATACATGCTTTATAGGATTTAAATCCGGGCTTTGGGGAGGATAATTAAGCGGTCTGGGAGCGTAATGTAACAGCCAATCCCTAAAGCTATAATCTGTGTGCATTGGATCGTTGTCTTGTTGAAAAATCCAACTCCTTCCAAGGCACAACTTCTCCACCGATGGCTGTAAACAGGTTCTTATATACAAAGCTATCCATAGAGGATTCTGGAATGATAATCTGCCGACTCCAGATGCTGCTATGGCTCGCTAAACCATGACATTGCCTCCACCATGCTTGACTGTTGGTACCAAATTTTTGGGATCTAAGGCAGCGTTGTCCTTCCTCCAAATTTTAGCGCGACCATCACATCAAAAAATATTAAATTTGGACTCATCAGTAAAATGGACTTGCTTCAAAAATCCGTACCCTTGTATGAGCCATTGTGAATTTTAGGCGCAGAAGTCGGTTTTAAGCTGATATTAATTGTTTTTTACGGAGAGTTCTGCTTCGAAAACCATTTGCATTCAACTCCCGCCTAATAGTCCTTGGATGAACAATCTTTTTACTCACCGAAGCGATATGTTTCGCTAAATTTGCAGCACTTTATTTGCGATTTTTGCCCTCTTCCTTTAAAATTAGACTGAGGTCTCCCCGCGAAAGTTTTTTAGGTTGACAGTTCGTTGTTTGTTCTTAATAGAACCGGTGTTTTCAAAGTTTTTTTTTATTATTGTTTGCACTGAACTTCGTTTTAACTTCAATAGTTTCGCTATTTCACCATCCGACTTATTGTCTTTTCTATATTGAACAACCAATTTTCGCACATCACTGCGAATTTCTTTCCCGGACAACATTTTTTCGACCTTACACTTCAAAACTAGCGTAATACACTGAAAGCGTTACAGCTGCACTTCCACAACAAATAAACGAATAGCTTCTTAGAAAAGTCCTGTTATGTTTTCTAATACACTGACTGTATGTAGACTTTTGTCACGTCATCTTTTTCGTTTTTATGAATTTCTTTTTAAGTTTCTTAAGAAAAGCTTCTGTTTTTGTTTTTTATAAATATATATTTTCGATAATGAAAAAAACTGCATCAATAGTTTTTTGATTAGAGCCTCCAATAACTAAGAAACTCAGTATAAGGTGCTCATTAAACTTTTGGCCGCAACTGTATGACGAATAAATGTCAATTTACATATTGTTGACTGAATTGTATCAGAGGTATATTTGGGGTTCTAGAAATACTTGCGTTAAAGTGGTCTATTTATTGTCCACCTCTGTACGTGTATTTCGGGAGTAAGGAGCTCCCTTTCTAAAACAATTGACACTGAGGAAGGGAGCAACGTCCTTCCGAATTCTGCATGCATGTCAAAAAACAATAAAAAAATTGCTTTTTTGAAACTTTTGGTAAGTTTTTTCCTTTGAATATAGTTCTAGGCTTACAACGTAAGATTTTAAAGAATTTTTTAACTTCATTAATTATTCCTTTGATAACTAGTTGCTCTGTTTCATGCAGCACGATTTACTAGGTTGCCAGTAAATAGAATAGGTTACTACCCTGGATCGCCTTCAATGATAAATTTTTGAATTTAATTGTCAATTTTTTTTAATTGTGAATTAAATTAATTTTTGACATAAATAATTTTGACCTCCGTTCAATCTTCAATCCTATATTTGTATTCTCAATTTGACTATGACTTTTATTTTAAAAACTTTTCCTTACAAAATCCAAAATTATGATTGTCCTTCAATTGAGAATACAAAAGCCCTCAGCTAGTATCGATCAATAATTATAAATAAAGAACAAATGAGCGCTATTTTGTTCAACACTTTTGTTTTATCCAAAACTCTTTATGTTAATAATTTACTAAGTTACAAGGTTACAATAATTTTCGATTCTTAGTTTGAAAATACTTCATTTTCATCCAACTGACCTGTCTAACTTTCTGCATTTTGATAATCCGCCCTCAACCTAACCCAACCGCAACTCGTTCGCCCAACCACCAAAATAAATTTTATTTCCCAACAACACAACGAAGATTTCACTTCAACCATGCATACATTCTCATTCTAATCCTTCGCAATCTAAATTCATTTAGAATGCGCGACACGTGACCATAACTCTTATCAAAACTACCAAAAATATTCAATGGCCACGTGTGCGAATTTGTCTTTTAGGTCCTAAATGTACGCTCTCATTACCACATATCCAGTATGATGTGCATAAGTACAACTCCGAACGACTACTCTACAGGATAAACTACACATAGGACCCTGTACAACTATAGAGACTTCCAACACGAGTAAGATATTGTTTTCACCCTCTAAATTCGAATAGTGATGCCATCGCTGGCGCAGTCATCACTGTCCTGAAATTTCGGGATTCGAGTTCATTGATGCATGTATAATCGATTCAACGCAATGACATATTTCTGGCCAAACGACTTGTGATCTATCTCGTCCTAATTTAATTACAGTTTTTTTCTCATTCGATTTCAGTGATTTTCAATCTGGATTAAAACGTGCATGTGTGATACGTGCTAGTCTTTTTGCCGCTAAAGGATATTGAAAGTGAGAGATTTCGTAGAATGTGGAATGCGACGCATTGGTCCAAAAGAGCTAATTCGCTGATAACATCAGCAGCACGCGTTCATCATAAGTTATACTTGACTTTGCAAGGATTGTTACCACTTTTTCAGTATTTAGTGCAAATCGTGCTACAGCGGCTGCATAATACTGCTAAAGTCGGATTTTCATGGGTGCGTTACTTGGCATTCAATTAAAATATGAATGGGGTGAGTCTCATTTGTAAGATGTTTCTGTAATATGTCATAGGGAGAGCAGCGGATTACGCTTTATATACGCATTCATCGGCCATAGATCTGCATTCTCAACTGTTTTTATCAAATCGATAAATTATTTTGATACTCTGATGGGAATTCTTTTCTATTTTAATGGTGATGCACTTCCGTGCAAGAGTGTTCACTTCGATTTCTGCTTTCGCCAAAGCCGCCAATTCCAGTGCTACGACAGATGCTTCAGGATGACCCTTTACAGACCACCTTACTTACGCTTTAGTATATTAGCAACGGTGTTCCTTCTTATCTCCATCCCATCCCATCCTTTAAAGTATTAACATATTAGATCTTCCGAAACATAAAATGAGATTTTGAGAAATGACCCTGCAACTACTAGAATAAAAAATCTGCATCAAAAGGTGCAATACCTCCCTGTAAACGAAAAAATGGCTGAGAAAAATATTTGAAGCCTCTTCATGCCTCATAAAAATTGAGTGATTCATACAATGCACACTCACATCTAGATTGGATCCAGGATACATTTCTACAATACGTTGCGACATTGGTGCAATTTTAGCACCCCAATAAATTATTCCGTTTTGTGGTTGATCCACCCTTTATGCCCACAGTTCATCAGGGAAAAAATTTCTGGGACCTCATCCGCAACAGCTAAGAACTCGTGAAATTCATCTCATTCTACAAGCTTGAAGGATCGTTGTATGTATGCATTTCATGTCATGTTGGCAATGACGTCGACCTTATTTTCTCCATGATTCGCTATCACGCGCTTCCTTCCTGTAATTGTAGATTTTTTGAAGGTTCGATTAGCCAACATAATGAAACTGGAAGTAAGATAGTTCGATCTTTTAAGAATATGTTGTTAAAATTTGGAACCGAAATCTCGAACGGTTCAGAAGTTACAGGTCTTAAAAGAGGTATGCTCCCCGCCGCGCGGCCGGCCGAGTCACTGCGCCGGAAAAGCGCAGCCAAAAAAAGCCAAAAAAGCGACCAATTGGGTGGAGCTGGTCCGGGCAAACTAACAGGAAACATGATAACCGAAATATCTGCGTATTATGGACTTGGGATTAGGCGCAATCTTAAGTGTTCTGAGGCAATGAAAAAGGAGATTTGGGCAATATTTTACCATAAAATATCGACCGACGAGAAACCGCAACATCAAAACTGTCCCGAGGGCCTCGAATCGTGGTGTAAGTGGAAGCGCGCTGAGGCTGCGAATGAGCTGTCGAATTTTCACCACACCAAACCTCCCTTGGATCCTAAAGTGCAGAAAGCCATTTTTCCGGTTTTTGAAAACCTGACGGATGATGATTTGTTGAAAAAATGTGAGGGAGGCTACACACAAAATAATAATGAGAGCTTCAATGCTACGATTTGGCAAATCGCACCAAAGTCCCAATTCTGGGGATCAAAAGTGATTGAAATAGCGGCTTGCACTGCAGCATGCATTTTCAACGAGGGGTTCAATACCGTTTTAAAAATGTTGGAAATCATGGGAGTTCAAATTGGACAAAATGCACAATTGTTCGCGACCAACAGAGACGAGGATCGGCTGAGCGGCGCCGAACAACGCTTAGAGTACAACTCGCACGAAGCGCGAACAGCAAGGAAAAAGGCAAAACAACAGGAGGCGGAATACGAACGTGAGGAAGGGATTTTTTATAGTCCTGGTATCGATGTTTAAATGTAAGTAAAAAAAACCCGACTAAAATCCACTTTTTTCATGAGAAAATACACTTTTATCGAGCGAAAAATGTACTTTCAACTTTATCGACGAATATCTCCGCACGCCGTTTGCGGTTGCGGTTGGTGGGATTAAAAGAGAACGGATGACAATTTTAACTTGAAACTTTGTACAATTATGTGTTTTATACTATACGCAAATTGTAATAGAAGCAGTTTTTTTTTTCAAAGTTATTGGCCAAAAAACTTGAAAAAAACGGGTCGAAAAACGACACTTTTTTTCAAAAGTCCGCCATTTCTCAATTTTTTGTAAATTTCAAAATCTGATCCTATTACATCTGGCTAAATATTATTAACTTTTGAAAAATTTGTGAATTTTTGATTTCAGATCACGTGGGCCCAAAATATCCACTCAACGAGGCAGCCGTGTCGGCTGGAGCGGCAAACTTGGAGGGCCTGGAACGGGGGGGGATGCCGGGGTCGGAGTGACTCAGCAAAATTCACAAACATAGTCGAAGGATGAAAAAAATGCTTGGAAAAAAATTGTTGTTCTACTTTTCTTTGTTTTCCTTTAAAAAAATCATAAACATGACCCATTTTTTGGTCGAAAAAATCCGACAGTCCCCTTAAAGGATAGCAGTGAAAATTGAGAATTTTCACTGAGGGAAAATATCGAGTATCACATCCCCATGTGGGAGGGGTGGGGTTGCACCAGGAGGAGTCAGAGTTTAGGCTTAATTTCTGTTCTTTCGTTTGTTTTAATTTTTTGTGAAATAGAAAAGGGACTGCAGTCAGGATCGTATGAATACTGTTAAAAGCGAATGACTTTTACTATTTTAAATTCTTTCGATGAATTTCGTGCTTGTCATAAATCTACAAATGGTGATACCGAAAATGTTGATGGAACTAAGTATTGAACGTGAAATGTTATATAGAAATATGCGCTAGTGGCGCAACCAGGATAGTTAATACTCGAATGTGACATACCTAGCTGGACATTTAACAATTGTTGTTGAGAAATACTAAATCATTGAAGATGATTAGATATGTTGTGATTCTTGTTTTACACAAAAATGAGAGGAAATGTACCAATCCAATTATAATTCCGCATATTATGGTCGAATGTCGTTAGATCGACAGCTTATTCGAAGGTTGATCGCTCTATGAATTGTCCTTACTGTTTTCTTTGACCGAGAAAAGTTGGTAATCGCGGGAATTTCATCTATTGTTGCCTTGCTGCTGAGCACAAATATATTTAGTTACATAAAAATAAGATCGAGAGAGCGACAGCAATCATAATAAAATTATCTTATTAGGACAGGAATTTGATCAAAATGATACCTATGCTTTGCGCCTTAGCTGTGGTGGAAGAAGTTCCAAAGCGTAATAACTTGAGAGGATCAGGAAGAATGGGATACGAGTACCCCAAATAGCAAATAGCTGTCTAAAACAAGCGATACTAGATTAAGAATTGTATGAGAAGGGCATTGTGTTATTTCGCAAGCGTTTTAAGAGTGTATTATTCTTGAAACATCGCAATAATGAGAAGGGAATGAGAGAATGTGTAGTCATAAAAATAAAATTCTAGGACTTTTGGTTAAACATCGTTAGATATGAACTCTGTTCCAAATCGCTGAATTGTTATTAAGATTCGCTTGGATGATCAACCTACAAAAGATGGAATGCCCGGTTTATGGAAGGTTTGGAACTTTTGCTCGCAATTAATCCGAAAAACATAGAAAAATAAGTACAGGCGCGAAATTATGTGTCAGAAATTTTTCTTAATTAACAAGAAGACTTTAGTGGTCAGTTTAGAATTATGGTACAACTATTAGATCTATAGTATTGGTGTACACAAGCCCATAGGTAATAACATGCCTGGAAGTCCTCACTCGCACGCATCCGCACGATTTGCAAGTAGGACGGCTCGCCCCGATAATTTGTATGGGATTTTGCGATTTTATATGGCCGCCAAATATGTCGGCATAAATTAGAGATATCGGCGGGTAACCGGAAGTTTTTCCGAAAAAAAGTGCAAACCGCGCTTGCAGGACACTTGCGGAAAGTGTATAATGTAAAGTAAATATTAGTGTGTAGTAAGTTAGTGAGCAAAGCAAAAATTTTGGGATTTGTTCACTTGTCGCTTGTACTCCTGAGCGAAACGTCAAAGTGGCCGGGAAATGCGTGTGGCTATTGTCATCAATAGCACCGCAATTTCGCCTTATTCAACCGCAAGCCCAATCATTAAAAACAGAGGTGTTCAGATAAGTTATGTAGCATTATAAGTCACCGATAACTGAAGAAAATCCGTCTTTTCAGTAATGACAGTTGTGTCTCTCTCGAGATATAACGTCTGCTAACCTCAAAAGAAGCAGCTTCCCGCGCTTTTATTACGAGCAGCCTCGTTATACACCGTCATCCTCACACAACCACAAAATATCTTTCTCTTGTCTAAGTAGTCTGTAAAGTGCACCTTGGACGTTGCTGTCATAAACATGATAAATAATGAAAAAGGTAAAGATCCTGATCCTGGCCGATTCGTCTTTTCATGTATCTTTGGTCTCAGAATGAGATGACTCTAACAAATTTGAATTACCAGGTGATCACATTTCCAAATAGAATGTACCTTCTTCTTTCATCACTATTCTTTGTTTTGTGTTTTTTTTTTTTTTTGACTATTAACTTTGCATTTAATATAGAATTTGAAATTTTATATAAGAGGGTTACGCAAGAGAGAGGCTGAGTCGCTGATAGCAGCACTAGCAGTAAAGTGAATAACTCTCGTGTGCAAGCTCATGTTGACCTCGATTGAAGAAAGCAGAAGTCAAGCAACGCCAGCTTCAAATTGTTTCTTCATATTCAAGCATTCAAAATATGCAGAGTTTTGCGTAAAATTGGTAGCAGATATTAGGCTAACACATGTTAATTTATGGTTTGAGCTACCATACAGGATAAACGATATCCAGGCGCATCTTTCAAAACAGAGGAGAATATGGCACTTGAACCAAAAACTTCAGCCCAAGAACAATTGCAGAGATGCCAATAATGCCTCACGGGACTCATGTAAACGAACGTTTCTTGCGTCTCACTATTGGAAAGCCCTTAGCTGCTTCGAACCAAATTGAAAACAGAATTCTGATTTGTCCTTTAAACTTTTTTATTTATACCGTTGCGAAAATTGTCGAGATGACAAAACATGAACTAAACAATTGAAGAAAAAATAGAAAAATTATTAGGATTTTTTCGGGTATCTACCGTGCCGACATATTGCTACAATAGTAACAAGTAGTTTTCCCTATTGGATCTCACACCTAGAAGATCGATTTTATACATACATTTTTTTGCTTCTTTTTCTAAACTTGCCGAAGTTTTCTAAGCCGAAAATTTTCCTTCCCTCGTACTGCAGATCACAGAATTCTAACGTCTCCAAAATTAAATAGAGATGCCAATATACTTTGGCGATAAACGACTCTTCCCAAGGTCCTGAGTTAAAGGTTTTACAAACAAATCTAAACAAATACGAATATTTGACTTGGTAGCTATTCCCATTACATTATCAAGGACCCAACATTTCGTCTTGCAACTACATCTCCAACACAACAACTCCTCAGGCAATCTTTTATCTAGGCAGTCAAGACGTCCAACATATTGTTGCTAGTTAGGCAGGCCTCGACCAACGTCTAACAAATAATACTTAGCACAAAACTAAAGCTATTTCACATTCCCAGTCTCCAGGGTCATAATAAATCCTTTTTCTTTGACATTTAACTGAGTCAGTAACATTCCACTATAACACTATCCTTGCAGAGCAATAGTAGGAGTTCACAAAAAAACCACCCTCATATGTATTTCCTATGTTTTGTTTTGTGGTGACTATTCCTCGAGTTTGAAAATGTATTACCAGGAATCCAAAGAGAATTCCCCAATAATCTTTCATTTTCAGAGGATTGGCAAGCCAAATGGTTTGATTATAGTCTGATTAAGCTCAAGAGAGCCGCACGCATTAACCGACCTCCAAAATTAGATGAGTGGCTATTTCAAGCATTCTCATGATGTTAATTATTAGATTAGGGCTGCATAATTGAGCACTGAATAGGGTTGGAGACGAATCAAGGGAAGTGAGTGAATATAATGGAGGCTACAAAGAACAAGAGCAAGTGTTGTGGGAGGACATATTATTGCTCATGAACATTCCAAATATTTCTTCTCCAAACGATTTATTGCACTTCGAACAACATCCATTGACATCAATTACATTAATAGCTAATACATCAAACTTTTCATCGCTTTATTCTGTGTAGAATTTGATTTACACTCGACTTCTGGTTTCGCGTTCATGCTTAACATCGCAGTAGTTAAACGAACCACCCTCCCATGCGCCTCATCGATTACCGGTCGATTACGAAACGAATATCTTGCAATAAGTTCAACTCCTGGATAACCTCCAAGCCGTCTAAACAAACGCCCATTTCACATTTATAATAATTTCGAACAAATTCACGCGGCAATCGCTCAAGGAACCACCAAAGAAAACACAATTTCAGGCAGGATATTCGCCAACGAGAGAGATTACACAGAACTCTCCTCCGTTTTTAGGCATTGTGGCCACAAAATATAAACTGAAATTGCATAATTTATCCAGTAAACACCACGAAACGAGCAGCAATATAAATGGTAATCAAATCAGCCATTTATCAAAATGATACTGATCAGAATACGGTATGGTGCGCCTGGTCGGCTGCTGTTGCGTCGTCGTTCGTCCTTGTACACCACATAGTTATGATCTTCGCTTGGTTTTCATGCTAACGAGTGGGAAGTGGATTAGAAGTTCCACACAAGCAAAGCGTATCGGGAGATAGATAGACCGAACAATGGCCCGCTGGTTTAGAAATCCGGATTGCGAGGGATAATAAGGAAATAAGTCCTTTGGCACCCCTAGTGTGAGTTCAAAAATCACGAAAGTGTTTCGCATGCATAACGCACAGATGGAATTAAAATTACACCATCAGCTTGTTACTTGTTGTTTTTGGCTAGGTGGGAGTTGGCCGCGGATTGGCCCCATTATCTCTTTCTTTGAGCGAGTGCAAGGAGGGTTGTGAAAAGTTTACGTCTTCCCAACCCCAAACTCACTTCAAATGCATCGATTTGAACAAGTCATACTTTTCAATTGTTTAATGTTTTATTTTAGTGCAACTACTCGTCCTTCCTCTCGATCAAATGATTACACAGCAACAGCAAGATTACAAAGAAATCGCAACCCCAAGAAGCTATTAATGGTTTTTACTTAGAAATCACATATCATCTTCATTCGATTACACAAGATAGTCCTGTTTTGATATTGCCGTTCAAACTCACCCAGAGCAAAACAGACTTTCGTTGAAAAGTATCAGCCCTTAAAAGAACAATTTCCTGTCGCAACATAAACATATTCTGTTCAAATTGAATTTGTGCAATCGAAGGATAAACAGCGAAACGAACAAAGTGGATGATGATAAATCTTAAAGATAGCATTATGAATTTCCGGAGACAAAAGTAAGGAATCAAACTTTTCCCAACAAGTTTTCATTCTGCTTTCTGGCTACCGCATTTGTCTGTATGCGAAGCAAGTTTGCTGTATTTCCTCTATTATTTACTTTTCAAATATTGAACGCCACGAGGACTCAGGATATTGAATTGAACTGCATAAATCCTCTTCGGGATTGTTTTTTTTTTCTTCTCTGTTGACGGACAAAGTTTAAATAGTCCACCGGATAGGGTAAGTTCCACACCATCGCGTCCGTCCGACTTTCGCAGCTTTGCTGCGCTCCACACAGGACTCATTCTTCTCTCCATTCCGGAACATTGTATTCCGTTTACGGAACGAAGTATAATCACACAAATTACCCCAATGAGAGATGAGCATTCATCTTGAAAGTTTACATTAGATTTTAAAGTGATTCTCGGGGTAAGGTTAAATAACGACCCTCCGGGGACATAACCCTTTCGATTCATTCGTATTATATTCGAGATTTGGTTAAAGCGAAAGAATGGGTAACGTAGCTTTGTCGGCTTCCAACTCTATTTTCTAGCCGCTGAGGGTAGCAGGAGAAACCAAGGAGAATATTTTCGATTGTTTTAATGGAATTTCGGAAAGTATTTGATTTGGGGTTGTGGAACTTCAAGTGTAATTGGATGATAAATTTTAAGAATGAATAACAGCGCTGTGGGAGTTCACCTTGGCCAAATGCAAACGCTTTTAAATACTTTTTTCTTGCTTCTACTTTTGATTTAAAATTCTATTGTGTCTATACCGCCTTACCACATTTTAATTTCGAGGATTAAACACGAGCCAATAGCATGTAGTTAGATCTCTAATTCTTAACTAAACTCTCTAAACTTCTTTTTGTAACGGATAACACTTCAACCAATGTCATTGTAGTCCATCATCTGAAGACTTACAATGATAGAGTGTATTCATGTATTCAGAAGTGCAAACAACTTTCTACCATTTTTCATCAACAATTTTGCGTTTTGATCAAAGAAAGATACATTTTATTTCATCATAGTATTGTCCATCGTCAGACACTTTTTTCCATCCTTTCAGAGGCGTAAGGATACTACGTAAGAAACACGATTAATCATTTTAAAGTACTCGCCGGTCGACACATATTTCATATCTTCATTTGATTCGAAGAAGTGATAATAGGAAACAGCAATGTCTGTTGCATACAGCGAATAGAGCAGGACATTCCGATTGATTGTTTCCAAGGAAGAATATATCGGCGCCAAAATATATACATGGGCTTTATCATGCAAGTGAATTGTTTTTTTTAGTTCCGGGAGTTGTTCCCGGAATGCTCCGAGGTGCCACACTTCAAAGGCTGAGTATAAAATAAACTTTCGAAGGTTCAATGTTCGACTTTATGATCAAATTTAATGACCAACATGATGATCCGCTGCGGCTTCAGGCATCACAATTGCTCATCGACTAGGAAATAGTTTCCTAGATTGAATCTTTTCCAGTAAGACGGTACTCCGCAGTGTGCTATACAATGAACTTGTGACTCCTCCCGAAAATTTAAGAATTTGGATCCGACGTTTGCTTGCAAGCCCTCTTTTTTGAGATGCTCTCCGTTTATGTGATGTCATGTAAAGGTACCCGTAAGAACCCTCAGATTGTTTTGCTCATTCCTATGCGCTCTCGAAACTTCTTCTCATCATAGACGTCGAGGAAGATTTTCGACATTCGACGCCCTGGAAGTCTACTCCAAAGCACATTGCATCCTCTATTCTCATCTTTTTCTTTAAGCATAAGTGAATACAAACCATTTTAGTCATACTAAAGAGTGCGGGACTGGTGAACACCGTCGAAGCTCTTTTACTCGCTCCTTAATTCGCCTGCTCATTACATCGAGCAGGCGTGCCCTCATCTTTGTAGGGTCAATCTATTGACCATACTAAACTTTTTAAGAGCATCTAGAGCGTTCCTTGATGAATCCATACTAGAACCTGGAAGCGAGATCACATACGTCTTCAACAGACTCATTTCCCGTTTTTAAATCGGTCATACCACTTGTATACAGTCTTTAGAGTTACCACATTATCGCCGTACACCGACTTTAAAATTTCATGAGCTTCTTTCGCATTCTTTTGCATCTTAAAACAAAACTTAATATTAATGCGTTGATCGAAATCGATGTTACGCGACAGACACGATAAACTCAACCTCACTCTAGCGGCTCTGGCAGCTGAATAACAAGTTCGAACGTGTTACAACTTGTCCCTGCCTGTCTCAACTGATTACGCTACTGGACAAATTACAGCATATGGATGTAGCGTCAGCAGTTGCTGGTTTAAAAATTCATTCACCGTATTTTTTTATCACACCTCGTATAACCCATTTTAAGGCTGCTTAGCATTCGGACAGGATAACTATACTTTTATCTTTACATCGTCTGTCTATGCTGTAGTGTGCGCTCTCAGCAATGACAAAGACCACAGCCAATAAGTTACTGGGCATCAATTTTGCCGGTTCAGAGTATTTAGAAAACACTTCCAACTCCTGTTCCTGCAGAAATCGTGGAAACATATCATTTAATTACATTCTGTCTTATGAGATGGATGTTGAGTTCAAAGTACACTTCCCTTTTGTCACTCAGCGCTACACGAATTTTTCTGTGACAGCTGAATGTTGCCGTCATTTGATCCGAAGGTGCATATGTTTTGAGAAACCTTCGTTAACTTTACTTGGACTTTGTATTTATTTGGAGGTTATTTATTTATTTAAATGTAAAAGATCTCATCGGAGAGTAAAATAAAATAAAATCAACATGAAAGAGCTGAAACAGAAGCTTTACACAGACGTGATTCCTGTTAACAACTCTGAGTGTTAAATGCGGTTTAAAATTGAGTTAACAGAACACTCTTTTACAGAGAAAAGGCTGAAATTGCGAAATAGTCTTGCATTAACACTTGACTATATCTGGAGAAATTCTAGTCCTTCTAGGGTTTAGTTGGCTGCGAGAGGGTTTTAGAAGGACTTGAATATGAATCTAGTTAGAATCACTAGACTGAGAACACTGAGCGCAGTTTTTTGGAAGGAAGTGAAGTGTGAAGTATAGTGAAGTGAGATTCTGACCAAAGGACCTTAGAGTTTTTACCGTTGTTAACTTGTATACGAGTGGACCTACTATATCTGATGAAAAAGATTTCAAGTAGCATATTTTGCTATAGATTAGTATTTAGCACGTCTTGTTGAGGTAGTCCTGGCTGTTAAGATTCGGTTGTAACGCACTTGTTTTTTGGTTGTAACAACAAGATATCTTATATCAAAAAGATATACCAAAAGATATCTATCTTAAGATCTAAATGAAAATTTTATTGTAGCAGTCCATAAATATTTGCGAGGCAGAGCCGCGATTTTAGAGTGCATGCGATGTCAATAAAAACACTTTTCCAAATGCATATCTGGATACGGCCACATTTCTACGAGCAAATCAATAGTAGTGCTTACAGAGAAAATGCTAAGGGTTATGTGAGCCATAACGAGATGAGTTATGAACGAGAACATTTAAAATGAGTGTTCCAGATATCTAACAACTTTTATTCGAATCGTTTTTAATACAAAACATACAGATAATAAAGCATTGCCCGATTTATGTGTACTAAGCAATCATAAATTACGTGCTCTTGATTAACAACCTCAATAACTTAAAATCAATTTTAACGCGTAAAAGGTAAAAAAAAACCCTTGACGGATTTCTCATAAATAGTTCCGTTTTATAATTTTCCTTCGCTTTATTTTCTCATTTCGTTTGTTAATGAGCGTGCCATTCTAATGCAGCCTATTACCATATTCAGATTTAATAAAAATAATTAACACTTACGATCCTTTAAATTCGATAATTACAGTACTTTCTTAATCATCCAAACTCACGCGACTAAATCAACCTATAAGGACATGCAAAAATAATCGTCGCCGAAGCACGGTGCAATTGCTATTATAAATGCATACACGACAAACCCACCTTGGCCATTCATGCACAAGGACTCTCTTATTTCCACTTATTTGCGTGCGACAGGTTCTCAACGACAACCGGTGTAAACCACAATTGTAAAACCAAAACAACCTTCTCCTTTGTGCCTTTGTGCACTTATTAAATGCAACATTCTACCGTTTAATGATTGATCCCTGCGAAAGTCTACGGGAAATACAACAAGGTACAACTAGGGGTGTAATTGACCCTCGTTTGCTGACGACGACACGATTACAGGCATTTACTAGGCCACTGCCGGCTAATTCGTGTAATTGATTGCATTTGAAATTATAGTGAAGACAATTTTGAAATATTTTCCTACATAATCTGCAGGAAATTCGTGACATTTTTGCGCCGCTCATCTGCAGTACGAGCTGCCTGAGAAAATCAAATATTAGCAAAAGAATTAAGGACCAACATGAAATTAAGCACAAGAGAGGAACTAAGTTCCCACTTGTCTCACGCAGTTTCCCAGGCTCAATGCAATCCGAAAATCCTAGCTATTTTTCATTCCAGATTTATCCTTCTGAAATAGACAATCAACTGAAAGACTCCCTAGTCTATTTTTTTTTCTTCTCTTCATAATTGTATGTCGCTCCTAATTGTAAGGCATTGCTTCATATCTACTTTTTTATCCTTTGCGTTGAAGACGACCACGAACGAACTACCACTCAGCGGATGGGGTCCATGACAGAATGCACAGTAGACCAGGACAATGCACATTGATACTCCGAAATAACACCATAATTGCTTTTTATAAGAGGGTGGAAGTGTTCCTTCAATTTACAATTGCTTTGAGTCGTATCAGGGTGTTAAAAAACAGTTGGTTGCTCGTGCATTAGTAACGTATGTTTGGACCTCGAACCTTAATTGAGTAAATAGGATTAAGTCAGTTCCATTTTATCTATCACAAAGAACTGAGAAAAATTTACTGTCTTTTTATTCAATGTTATATGGTGGTTAGAAATTGAAACCGTTCGTTACTCTCCCCTATTTGTGGATTGATTTCTATTTAAAAAATGAAATAATTTCGTCTAATCCTTGCAATTGAAGTTTCATGAAACGATCCAATGACAAACATTAATATAAACTATTTCAATAAAAAAATTTTGACAGAGAGAAAGAGAGCGGGTCATTTAAAATTGAGGGACTGTTGATGTGTTGCACCTTAAAGTTACAAGGACAACTTCTAATTATATCTAAAGAAATGTATTACTAAACGCTGCAATATGATTTCTGGCTCTTCATACTTATAAAACTTTTTTTATCTACAAAGGTCCAACGGAATTATGTGAAAACGCTGTATTTAATCTCCCATCCATATCTAAAATTGTTGTTTCCAATACAGCCACACCTTGTGGATGCAGGACCCTCGATGAAACAACATATGGCTAAAGGTCCAACGCAAAAACTCAGACACCTACGGAGCGGTGTCCACGTACCACGAATTAGTCAATCGTCTCTTTTGTAATAGCTGATCTCCAAACGGATGATGAATTGGTTGCACATAGGTGAATACTTTCATCGGGATGCCCTAAGAGTATAGGTTCAAAAATTACCAGCCGTGGATCAAAACCAGCTAGGACGAAGCTCTGACAATGCTTCCTCAGTTATTCTTGGCTACAAATCCGGAACGTCATCTCAGATTGGAATGGTCAAACGGCATCGGCGAACTAACTATGACCTTTACCAACAGGAGCAAGGAGTGTTTCGTTGTTTCACGCTAGCGTGCTCATGTGAAATATTAAAGATCAAGAGATGAAGGAAAGATTTAACAAACTTCAACTTCAAAAAAAACTGTTCAACGAGCTACAAAATTAACACAAACTTTCAATTAGAGACTTCAGAGGTAAAGTTGAAGAGAAAAATCCTCGGAAAGTTACCGGTGGGCGCAGCCTCAACACCAATGAAAAAGGCTCATCGACTCTATTACATTCTTTACGCACATGCCAGCTTCAGCCTCTCGTAACCATTTTCCGGTTTCGTTAAACTATACAATCCGAGCTGATGTTAAGATGTGATGTGGCCAATTATTGAGAGAATTGGTTGTCATTGTGGGTTTTTTACATTGACAAGTTGTTTGTGCGCTAAACCCGCATCCACTATTTCAAGTGCATAAAGTGCCCTGGGCATTACCTGATGGAAGGATCAAATGTATCATGTATTTTGAAATGAGCTGTTTTAAATCTCATGACTACCAGGTGCGCAAGTTTAAAATGTCGTTTTTCTCATGAAAAATACGCAATTATTCAAATACAATGGCAAAACATTTTTTTTAAGTATTGGCCTCCGCTTTTTACACATTTTATCCATCTTTCGGGCAATTTATGGATACCGTTGCAGAAGAAAGCTTCAACTTTCATTGATATCCATTCATCGAGCAATTTTTGTACATCCTCTAAAGTCTTGAAGTGTTGTTCAGCTAGTCCGTGTCCCATTGATGAGAAGAGGTGATAATCAGAACGCGCCAGGTCTGGTGAATACGGCGAGTGGGTTAGGAGTTACCAACCAAGTTCACGAGTCTTAACGGTTGGAGCAAGATCGCCGTAAGTCTCTACAAGAATTCGATGACTTTCCGATGCCTTTTTCTTGATTTCTAATGATTGAAAAAAAAATCATTACATGCCGCAAATGCTCTTTACTTTGCTCAAAATTCGACATGCTACTAACTCGTAAACAACTAAACGAAAATGACGTTTTGGAGCGGGCAGTCTTACTAACAAAATGGCGCTTTGGGTTCGACAGGTTACTTCAATAGGTTTCATGCGACATCTCTTGGAAACAAAACGACATTTTAAACTTGCACACCTGGTATTCGTTGAAATACATAACGATAAAGTTATATGCTCGGGCAGGAATCGCCCTCCAAAGCTCAACATGCAGAAGTTCTTTACAAAAGAAAATATCGACGATGACCATCCGGGAGGTTTTCATAGACCAAACTATCGTACACGTGTGCCAAAGCAGGCAATTCAATATTTGAAAAATCGTCAAAAGGACATTGGAATATTTAGAGGCCCGAAGGGGAAAGAATCGGCTCCGTGACAAATGTATCTAGGCAATATCATGAGGTGTCGAAATCCTTTTTCAAGAATGAACCCAGAACAGAGAAGAACCATATATAACAATAGATAACCTTAAGCAAACCTTACAATACCTGGAGGCAAAAAAAGAAGTTGAATTATAACAGAATCTTAAAACTTGACGATGGTATGATAACCAACTATCTACGAGATCCAGTGAAGGATCTATGATCCAGTAAAGTTAAAAAATTTCGACAAGACTTGAGGCGTGAACAAGTGAACAACATCATAGGCAAGTTCTTTCGGTTTTAATTTTTCAAAATAAAAAGCACGCCAATTTCAAATCATACATTTTTATTTGGGGAAGTAGTCATCATTTGCTTCAGTGACCTTCTGCCAACGCTGTACAAGATCATAAATGCCACTTTTATAAAAGTTCATATTCTTTGACGCAAAAAAACAACTTTATTTCGTTTTCGACATCCTCTCTAAGTCGGAACTGCGGATTTCGCATATGGTTGTCCAGCTCGGAACAATTGGTAGTCCGATGGAGCGATGTCAGGGAGTACAGTGGATGTGGAAGAATTTCCCATCCAAGCGAGTCGATCACTTCCACTGTCGTCGTTGCTGTATGGGGGCTGGCGTTGTCCTGATGGAATTGAACACCTTTTCTGTTACCAAAGAAGGTTGTTTTTTCGCAAGTACCGCTACAACCCTTCGTAGCTGGACCGATCACATCTTTATTGATGGTGTGGCTGCCCGGAAGGGACTCAAAATGAACGACACTGGCCATGATCCACCATACTCTCAACATAACCTTTCTTTCGTGAAGGTTGGGTTTGGCGGTCAGGTGGGGAGGGTCATTTCGTGATAACCAATGGTACGTTCGCTTCCTGTTATCATAAAGAACCCATTTTTCATCACACGTAACAATGCGGTCGAGAAACGGTTCCTCCTTGTGACGAGAGAGCAGAGATGAATATATGGTGAGCCTCTGCTGTTTGTTCGTGGCGGTCAGTTGGTGGAAAAGCCAATTACTGAGCCGCCACGTTTTTCCAAGTTGATGCAGGTGTCGACGGATGGTTTTATCGGATACTTTGAACCTTTCCACCAACTCCTGGCATGTTAAACTTGAATCCACTTCAATAGCCTCCTTCAATTGCGCCTGTCAAATGAAGATTGCCGACCGGAGCGAGGCTGATTTTCTAAGGTCGTATGACCACTTCTGAATGTTTTGTACCAGATTTGTGCAGTACGTTCATCACTGTGTTCTGTCCAAACGGACTACAAATTTTTCTGGTAGCTTCTGCAGCGTTTGTGCCCAATTTAATCTCATACAGTAAACAGGCCCTAATAATCGCGTTTGGCACCGACATCTTCACTGCTACCAAACACTAATTCTGTCGACTGGATGAATTTGTCTACTAATTTAAACAAAGCACTACTGGATGAGCTCTCAGGAAATCATAAACACGCCCTCTTTCGACAAAGGGTCGTTGATTCGAATCCGAAAGCGAATGTGAAACCGAAAGAACTTTTGTGGTTAACTGGTATATCAAACAAAACTTGGTTCAGTATTTCCTCATCTTCTCAATCCAGTTGCTTGACTGCTGCTCATAGATTCCAGTATTTTCTATGATTCTGATGTACGCCGCCAATACCATCTATCAGCAATATTGGCCCCCAAGCTCAATAAAGCACTTGGTATCGGCGGAGCAAATGAAGGCAGGAGAAATTCTTCGCCTAGAGTGCATCCGTCAAAAGAATTTGGACCCAGGTCATACATCATTTATACAAAGTAGTTAACCGCCTGTCAAAAATGTTCGCTGATAATATTATTGAACAATACCAGGCTCGTTTTAAAGCAGGAAAACTAGATTTTCATAGTGAATCTGGGAGTTGGGAGTATAGCAACGATATATCAATTATTTTTACAAGTTCTCTACAATACTGAACATCTTATACAATCCCCTTGATAAAAACACAGTCGATAGCATCGAGTTCCAAGTGATGATCCAGTATGAACTCACCCAAACCTTTCTCCACGGATCGAGGTCTAACTCAGGACACGTTCTAGTACGTATTTTCTTCGGCTTGACACTTGCAATAATGTTGAATGCAAAAATTCCAACAATGTGAGTTGTCATTAGAGCACTGCTGGGAACCAAAATAAAACTACATTTGTGGACATTCACGAGAATTTTCCATTCCTATATGGGTCCACACCAAGTTATGGACTAACATAACTAGCATGTTAAAGCAACGATAAAAGTAAAACGTAAGTAAAAGACAGTCAAATTTGACATTTGTCTTATTGTTGCCGCATTGCAAAGCTATAGAATTTTGTAGGTCCTCAGGTCCTCAGGTCGCGATGTATCATTGGCATGGCCGCATTTGGCCTATCTGCAGGCGACAGATAGCCAAATACAATGAAGACCAACAAAGAAGTAAGCATATAACAGTATATTCAAGTTGAAGCCCAATTGCGCGCTTTACTTGACTCGAAGTCTCAAAGCAAGTAATGCCTATCAAGAACCCATGTATGCTTTGACATATGTCAACTTTGTATGCTGTGTGGAAACGTGATATCAACTTTTTGGTTGAAACTGGTTAGAAACGCAACAAGGATGCTGTTATCTCCTTTTAAAGTTCTATTTGATTCAAACAATATTTTGTAAAATTGTCGATCTCAACACCAATTTCTGATTAATTTTGAAATTCAATATAAATTTAAGTTTCCTGTGATGTTCGTTTCGACAGAAAACACTGTAAAAGCTAATAAAAAAGGCATCAGATTGGAAAGTCACCAATTCAGACCATAATTGACCACAGACCACAGTGTGTTATATCATTTATACGGTTAAAGCGTCCAACGGGCTTTTATGTTAGCTATCACTTCCAGGATGCGTTCATCGCATTATCAGTTCGGTTATTGGTGCCCAACCGACTTAAATGTTTTAATACTCACCCTCTGTGCGACATTTCCCCGAGTTCTTCCCAGTGTCAGTAATATCTGATATGTTTGAATTTGTGCTTTTTGTTTCCGAGTATAAGCCCACTTAGCTGCGGTAGGTATTTTTGGGGCGACTGTAAAGGTTGAGAGTGATACTGATCTGGTCACCTTCTCGCGTATCTATGATCTTGAAATGAAGTGGCTCTGAATAGCCTAAAGTCTCGAGTTCTGTATTGAAACGTTGCGCTCCAACAAATAATCTTACTCATATGAAACGAAATAGAGCACTGCTTAAATCGCGAGTAAGGACCTAGATCTAGACATTTATTTGATGATAACGACCCGCCTGTTTGGAATGAACCGGTATGAACCTAGCGACGAGCCGAAGCGGTTATTAGTTGGGTTTAGCCTTCCGATTCCATGCCCAGAAATCGTAGAAGACATAGAGTTATAGATTATGAAAGGATGAAAGGGTATGATTTTTCAATAAAGGTGGTTCGATGTTGAAATGGAATGAAACAAGCTGTGTGAGGACGGATCCGAGTCGTACAATTTTCAAACACTCTGACGCATAAATTCGTCTGATTTTGAGGGATGCAGTGATACTGACGAATTTAAGGGCGTCGGTAGGATGGCATGAACCTGCGACTTCAGCTTGGCGTCCGCTACGTACCGCGAAGCGCCGTTATGCTAGAACCAACTACCTCCATACCGGTCAATTTGTAGCTCTCATCTCTACCTCCATACCGGTCAATTTGGTCTAGATGGTCTTACCAGCGTTGTTCTTCTCGTACCATATCGAGAAATATGAGTTGATGCCGAACTGCCAGTTTGGGTTCCGATCCAGGCATTCGACTGTACATGCAATAACGAAAGTAACCTCAGACATCTGTTGGAAACCAAATAATAAAAAATGTATTGGAGCGTGCCTCATCGACATGGAGAAAGCTTTCGGTACGGTGTGGTTAGATGGACTAATTTTTAAGCTCCTTCAGGACAAATTCCCCAGTCATCTCGTCACCATGATGTGCAGTATGTTGTATGGAAAATCTTTTCTTGTGACTGATGGAAATCTGATAACGATGCGCGATTTTAGGGTCTTGAATGGTCTGCAGCAAGGAACAGTAACTGCACCAAAACTCTTCTCGATATTCATTTGCAACCTTTTGAACGGCTTTGATCTCAACGTATCACCAACACGATCATTAGTAGCGTTTGCTGATGATCTGATTATTTATACGGCAGACAGAAAAGCTTCAGTTGTTCAAAAAAATCTTCAAGAAATGTTTAATGACGTACTGTTCTACACGAACAATTGGCGAATGAAAGTGAATGCGGAAAAATGCGAAACTATTTTGTTTCGCACAAAGCTGAGTGTGGCCAGTCAAGATCTAAAAAAGAATTTGAAAGATTTCCACATTATGGCTGGTGAGGGAAGTTCAGAACGGGTTTCGCATAAATCCTGTGTAAGATACCTCGGTGTTCATCTGGATCAGTATTTGTACTATAATGAACATGTAAAAATCGCGCTAACTAAAGCGCGAAAAGTATTCATGTCCCTTCGGAGACTCTTTCATTCCAGATACATTGATCAAAAGGTCAAAATTATTTGCTACAAGGCTCTGGTTAGACCAGTCTTGACATATGGATGTCATATCTGGTGTAACCAGAGTGCTAGTATGATGGGAATGTTATGAGTTTTCGAAAGGAAATGCCTTCGCGCATGTACTTGTCTGTACAGAAAACCTGAAACGGATTGGAAGCACTACATATCTAATCGGAGACTTTATCGAACTGCCAAAGTGACGAGGGTTGATATTTTCATATTGAAACTAGTTCGAAATCACATCGCGAATTCTGTGACTGTGTGCGAGAATTCCTGGATTTTGCAGCCGTTCCACCCTACTGATGGATACATTGAGACTTGTCTCAATACTGGCTTCATACCTCCCGAAGCATTCGTATATTTAGATATGAATCGATATATTTTTGATTCCGACGGTGTCCCGATTGTATACCATGTATACAGACGGGCCACCGATAAGAAGATAGAATATCCTCCGAATTTGAGTTCGAGGGTTCAACATTTGCGATGGAGGTACTCTGTTGCAAGGTTTGTCGAAATTGATCGAGCTAGGACGCAGGAGTCTAGGTATTGGTGGCTGAATGGCAATTAACAAAATTCCCAGTATTAGCTCATTATTGCTACGTTTGTGTTCTGTAATTGTTTATGATTGTATGTGTTAATAACTAGCGATAAGTATAGCATTTAGAATAGGGATATTATTGTAGTTATATATATTATTAAGATAATAGTTTGAGATTTATTAGAGTTAAGTAATACAAGTTAAATTTAAGCGAAAAGTTCATTTTTTGGGTTTTTTAATTTTTTAATAGCGTTGGTTGGTTTTTTCCCCTTTTTCCAATTAATGTACCATAAATGATGTTTATATTTGTCTTATGTTAGAGATTGGTCTTGAATTATTAATATGTTTAAATTTAGAGTACCGTTCGTGCCATTAAGATTTTGTTTTAAATATTGTTATAGTTTAAAATTTGCTTTATGTTTTTATATATAATATGTTAAAATTTTTAATAAAGCGCTTTTTGACCTTGACCTTGACCAGCGTTGTTTTCAAAATGATATGCCCAAATGTCTCCCCAGAAAAAATCCGCAATAACGTTTTGTGGTTATATTAACAGCTGGTGAGCCTTGTAGGCTGGCGTTGCTTAATGATTTTTGGGGAAAAATTTGAGATTCTCAACCAAATGCTTAAGTTAGCGAACAAACGGCGTTGTCTGTGATCATTAATTTTCAGCTCCCAGGTTAGTTTGATCTCATACAGTTGTAGGATCATGTTTGAAAGAAAAATTCGCCAAGTTGAAGTCTAGAAAAGCAAGATTTGTTGTGCACGGCGAAAAATTCTTTGAGAATTTTCTTTTTAAAGCTGTTCTTGATTTGATCACGGCAAAGACCACCCTAATATGGATGTAGGCATTGTTTTAATACCTTCAAAAACAGGGGATTCTTGGCACATTCGTTGAGTGAGTCAAAAAATGATAGAAAAAAAGTAATTTGAAAAATAGGATGCAGATAATTGCTCAAGTTTCAGATGATTCAAAGCCGAATTAAATCATAATTCCCATTCGCATACGCCAACGACCGATCGAATTTGCTTACTTTATTCCTTCAGTCAAAATTTTTTTATTAGTCGAATTAATACGTTTCCAAATTTTAAATACAACAATTCTTAATCATTTTGAGACAGCAAAAAGTTGGCAGCTTTTTCTTCGTCCTTATCGCAAGCAAAATACGCTTGCACGACTAGATCTTCAGCAAAGCCAAGCGCTTTTAATCTATTAATTGCATCTCGTTCTTGTTGCGTCACACTCAAAGTAACGCTTTGCGTTTCTCTTGTAGGACGATCCGCGTCATCTTCCTCATCCTCGGAACTCACATTGTGCAAATTCGTTAAATCGCCTTCATTCAATAACTCCACAAACTCTTCTTGATTTGCGGTTATAAGCTGCAGAAGGCCCGGATTCGTATGACCAATTTGTGAAATCAAAGTGTTGAGCATCTGTGGATTAGTACGTAGAATTCTTTTCATTTGCTGAAATCTTGGATTAGCACGTAGGAACGACAAAGGAGAATTGTCATGCCCAGATCTTTCTACTTGACTAACAACTGCAGTCATATCTGGAGCCGGCTCGCCCAGCAAGCAGTCATTGGGTATCCCATTGACAAGATATTCAACTGCCCGATCAGGATTATTGTAGCTTGCTCTAAATGCACGGAGCACATCTTGTCTCGCATATCCCATTTCAACAATATTTTGGATAGCTCTTTCAACCTCTATAGGATCCGACATACTATTCGGTGAGCCAAGTTCCCCTCTACGGTCCGGCTCTCCATTTGGAGGCTTTTGTTTTTCAACAGCAGCTTCTTTTTCCACAGAATTTTTCACCTGTTCAACTTTTCTCGATGGTAACTCAGATTTCGAAGGTATATTTATTGGTTTCCGCATCATGACGACAATAAACTTATTTTCATCAATCTGATATCGTTTCAAAGGAGCGTCGTCCTCCATGACAACACCAGCATAAATCAAAGTCTGTTTTTCAGCAGGCATTGTACTGTTAACTCTGAAAAGTTCAGCTTTCAAGTCAGCAACAGTGCATGCTTCGTCGATATTTATTTGAAAGGATTCCTGTTTAAAGTTTTTTATAGTTATTTGTACCATATTAACTGGAATTATGAGAAATTATTCAAAATCGGTTAAAGGTAATAAGTGATAAACTTAAATTACAATTTTGGCAATCGGCTTTTTGCAAAGCGAGTATGATTTTTTCAGGTTTCAGTTGGGCGCCGAAAGGCAATTTTCACAATTCCAGCACTGAACAGCGTTATTTGACGCAATACTTGTACAAGTAATAAATACAAATGCAAAGGAAATCTCTTCGACAATGAAGGTCCCGTCAGAAAGTGTAGGAATTTTTTTAAACAGTTAAACTTACATTTTTTTACATGTTATTTGACATATATTTCGTACTTTTTTCTATGCCTACTGATGCAAAAAGGAAAACATTTCATACATTTCCAATCATAAATGTTATCATTAATTTATTTAAAATAAATTCATAATATTTATAAATTTATTTTAGTACCTACAATTTCAAATTCACTACGCATTACCGGATGTGTCATAATGTAATTGAATTCAAAAAACGCCAGGGATGGGGGGGGGGGGGAGGATTTGGCTTTAGCTGTAATTTCACTCTCACCTAATCTACACCGCAATACCATTTTAAGGATGGAACATAAATTGGATCCGTAAAAATACAAGGGTTATTCAATAAACAAATTGATCATTAAAGTTGACAAAAGTTCAGGATTCATTTCACGCGAAATGAAAGACGACTGGTGGTGACTACTTCTAAAAGCCATGCCAACACTTAGAATGCCGGCTCGCTGAGTTTTGTTTAACTGCTGCGAAAAACTCTAAACATTTCCATTCAAAATGATCGAACGCAAAACTAAAATATACAACGAAGTAAAAATGCAACTGTTTCGAAATGATGCAGGAGGATTTTCTTGTTTCCTTCCCCTTGTTCAAAACAACATATTCATAATTTAGAGAAACATCCGCACTTTCTGACCAAATAATTTTTTCCCGCTAAATTTATTCTAAATGTGAGAATTTGTTACATTCCGTGCTTAACTTTATTCTTTTCTATGGTACCGAACTGTAAGACCAAAACGTATCCACAACCAACGACTCTTCGCTGATTATATCCTCTGTCTTCCGGCTCAGATCATCTATCACTGTAATCCCCATTCAACTGAATAGCAAACTTCTATCGGCGCCCGCACGTTCTGTGTGGACGAATAGATGTCCTTCGTGGAAAATTTAAAATCTTGTGAACAGCCAAAAGTTATATGGTTCTTTACCTTTTTTCAACCCCTGACGGTGTCTTGGCATTAATTTCTGTGATATAATCTTCCTGGAATACAGGTTGCTGGGAGTAGGTGCGACTGAACCGCCTTACTGGTGGGTTTGACGTTTCTGTATAGGATATACAGAAACGCCAATTCACGCCAATTTTCCACTTCAATTGACAAAATCTGAATCCTTTCACGAATGTTGTTTTCAATTGAGATGCTAGTTTTTTGAATCTGCGATCACCTGTATTCCTAGATCTCCTTCGTGTTTGGTACCTCCTTTTTTCTGGTACTTCACTTCTTATGGAAGCTTATAAGGGTTATGAAAGGAGTTGACAGGTGTAACCATGCTTTCCTTTCTGAGCAGCTTAGTTCTTTTTTACGCTCTTATGTAATATAAATCACATCGTACCCTATTATATTTAGCTGTTGTTTGGTCATTCCAACATGCAGAGGAATGAAACCGACAGCAGGCCATCTCGTTGTAACCTGTAGCGACGAGCAGTCTCTAGAATATCTGAAGACTGCAGTTGCCAAGGTAAACACCACCCTGAACGAGGAGGTTAGAGTCGTCCCCATAAAGGAGGTACCGCGGTTATGCACCGTCAAGGTATTTATACCCTAAACGGAGCAGACACCGCAGGAAGCCTTCGAGACGCTTAAACTACAAAACACGGGGTATGAAACGGAAAGGTGGCATCTCTTCGGGGAGAAAGAAGCCGCCAACAAAGGCATGGTCCTGGTACTGGGCATGCGAAAGGAAGACGTCAGCAGTCTAAGGGACAAAAACGGACGCTGAGTTTTGGCTTCACCCAGGTGACTGCCAGAGTTAAGGTGACCGAACCCTTAGAGCAAAAGCGAATAACTGATGCGGATGACCCAAGCAAATCTGCACCACAGCAGGGCGGCAACAGCCAACCTGCTTAAGCATCTTGCAGATGGGATCACCGACATAGCACTGATACAAGAACCTTACCAACTTCATGGAAAGATACTTGGAATCAGTGCAAAACAATTTAAAATCTTTGCCACAAGCGGGGTAAATAAAATCCGTAGCTGCATTATATGTCGGAAGGAAATTAATTTAATTTTTCTACCGCAGTTCAGCAACATAGACCTAACACCAGCGGTGGTCGACGGAAGGGACGGTCAGGTAACGCTGGCCTCAGCATACCTACCGTTTGACGCTCCGATGCCGACCGCCGAATTCCGCACCCTATCGGAACATATTCGGGAGAAGCGGGTCATCATCAGATGCGATGCGAACGCGCAACACGTTCTCTGGGGAAGCACCAAATACAACGAAAGAGGTGAGCAGTTAGTCAATTACTTAACAACTAAGGGTAACATACCGACTTTTATAACAAAAAATAGAGCGGAAATGATTGACGTCTATCTAATCACAATAGAGGCATTGGAGGACCTGCACGGCTGGAGAGTATGTGACTCAACTAGCCTGTCGGACCACCAATGGATCACCTCTCAAGTGAGCAGAGGCGAGAAGACCCCATTGGTCTACTGCAATCTGCGGATTGGGACGGCTACACAAAGGCTACTAAAAGAAATATAGGTTGACACCAGGCGAGTCCACTGACAAGTCGAAAGGACATCGACAATCAAGTGAGATACACAAGTATACTGGTCGATGGTTTCAGTGAAATGTGTCCATCCACTACGGTCAAACAAAAAAAGGTAAGCTGGTGGAACAAAGAACTGTAAGAGATTAGGAAAAAACTCAAAGACTATTTTTATAAAGAATTGTGGAAAGAGCTCAAGCTGGTTTCGAACACGCGTCCCTGCCGCTTCTCATCAGGTGCCAACTCACAGGCTGGGACGCGTCGATTGGCACTACCAGCTTAGGTGGATGTCGACTGGTTATTTACTAGTTATTAATATTGCTCTACAGCTTTGAACTTTTTCCTATATTCCAAATTGCCTTTGGTCTGGCTTTATCTAACTTCTGAAATTGATAAAGCCAGACCAAAGGCAATTTGGAATATAGGAAAAAGTTCAAAGCTGTAGAGCAATATTAATAACTAGTAAATAACCAGTCGACATCCACCTAAGCTGGTAGTGCCAATCGACGCGTCCCAGCCTGTGAGTTGGCACCTGATGAGAAGCGGCAGGGACGCGTGTTCGAAACCAGCTTGAGCTCTTTCCACAATCCTTTATAAAAATATTAAATTCACTATCGAGGTATTCGAAACATTGGATCAGAACTTCCGCACCCATGAGTCTTCGCTGAGTTAGCTTAGCAAGGGTATAATTCACTTATAAGTTGTAAGTGAAAAGGGAAAATTGATCTACCAAAAACTTCTGAAATTGTCAAAGACTATTGTTACCCCACCGCTCTTCATCTGCTTCTGAAACGATTCCGACATAGACCACCGATCTGCGCCAGCTGAAAATAGAGAGCTCGACAACGCCCCTATACCCGGAAGGGACTCAACAAAAAACTTGGATGTTATGTGTCGTTATTGCCTCAAATTTAATCCCCTCGCCCGTATAGTAATAAAAACAGCTACTTGGGCTTCCTTGGTCCAATTTGTCTCCAATAGCAAGCAATATTGAGGAATTGTCTGCCTAAATATAGACGACAAAAAAAATGCCTAAGCACTTTCCTATACATCGAAACAAAAATTTAGCCGATCATGCAATATATGATTGAGACTAGCTCGAAAACGAAAGAAATTCATATCTCACCCTGAAACTATGACTAGTGAAACTAGTTCAATAAGATTATTTGACCCTTCTACCTAAACCCTCGCACGATGTGAAACAAGAGAGAAGGTGGCTGCAAATCAAGGCGACCGTGGTGTAAGCTTATAGCGGCTCAACTTGTGCCAGGCGAGCTTCAGAATTGATCATCATGATCAATGGCGTCGCCGAAAATAAAGAGACCTCGCAGACTTCTCGTGTTTCAAGTTAACCATGACTCTGACTTCCCATCTCTATCCGGTTACCACCTCCATATCAAACACATTTAGATTGTAAATAAATCTATATTAAATTCGGTTAGAATAACTTAGGTTTCAGGATTACACCTTCTTCCTAATGACTAGTACTTGGCGTTGGGTATGGTGCTGTGCACATTCGGCAGCGTTTTACGGTCTACGCGCATTGGCAGATCCAGTTACGACCAGATCTGTCGCTGTGAGCCATTAAACCTAATCATCCCAGATATTGAAAGTAGAGAAGTCTCCATAAATATATGTCTATCTATCTTTTCTTTCATCATAATCAATTTTTTCATGACTCTCTTAATCAAACATGAAAAACCATGCAAAATCACTTACCTTAAGGCTATCATTTATAAAAACGTTATACGATATTCTGCGAGGTTCTATCATTAATTTGTAAAATTTTATAAAACTATATTTTATATTATGCATTATAGTATTGGTCGGTTTACTAGGCATTTTTACGATCGATATCCATTCGTTATTGTTCCAATCTGAAATTAAACAAAGACAAAAGCATTAGGATTCACTTAAACGTTTGAGCAACAACGCTTGATATTAATTAGTTTATACAAAATTTAGAAGTTCTCCCATTATAAAGGCGAACGAAAACACAAAGACTGCATGGTGAAGAGTTTTTATTTTCAGTTTAAGCCTAACTCTGAAGTATAATCATTTAAATGTAAATCTACACTGTGAATATTACAAAGTAAAAAAAGCATCTGTTACACTCTTTGCATACTTCATTGTAGTCAAAATAAATAAATAGATAAGGGTATCGAAGCTTTACGGTATTTCTCATAAATAATGCATTTCAAATGCAGAATAAAGCCGAGTTCTTGTTTCTCCGTACTACAGACGTTGTTCTGCCGTCAATTTTGCTTATGGCCTTAATCGTCGAATTATTGCATTAGCTAGATCCTCTAACTTCACTTCATCTTCGCTCCGACTGGTGACATCTCGCAATTTCACAACTCCACGCTGCAATTCCGAATCCCCCAAAACAATTGCTAAGGGTATACTATTTTCTTCACAGTGTTGCAGTTGTGCCAACAGTTTAGGATTGAGTTTGTATGAATGTTCAGCCTGCATATATAAAATAAGATTCGTAAAACTCTACCATAAGACATATTTTGGTGTGAATATCATTCACGTTTTTACATTTACCTTCACTCCTTTGTCCCATAGGGCGGAGATTATCTCTAAACGTTTCTCGTGCAAACCCTTATGGGCAGACGCAACATAAACTTCTACTTCATTCGTTCGAACTTTAACTCCTTGTGCTGCTTGTTTGGCTTCAATTACAGAAAATATTCGTTCAACGCCAATTGATACGCCCACACATGGAACTTGTTTCCCCTTTGGATCAAACATCCCGACCAAATTATCATAGCGACCGCCCCCGGCTACCGAACCAACGGTGCCAGCTTCTCCACTACTATCTACTGGAGCATCACTTTTAAGTACACATTCATATATCACGCCGGTGTAGTAGTCCAAGCCTCGCGCCAGACTTAAATCGAATACTACCCTTTTCTCCACGCCGAGAACTTTACAGTATTTCAACAACAGTTTCATTTCTTCTAAACCTTTCACTGCAGCCTTCACGGCTTTCAATCGATCATCTTCTAGAAGTTTTTCCACCAGTTCAGCGCCTCCACTCAATTGAACATAGGTTCCTATCAAATCCGCCGCATTTGCGTTGAGCCCTTTCTCCTCGATCATTTCTTTTCGCACTTCCGCCCAAGGGGACTAATGATAATAATAAGTAAAAAATTATCTACAATGCCGGAAGAATCATCTAGGAATTATCTTACCTTATCCAATTTATCTACAGCCGAGCAAATTGATCGGAATTTTTCGCTGGGTACACCACAAGCCTCAAACATTCCATCCAATAACAGACGATGATTCAACTTGACAACAAAGTCTCCAACGTTCAGGGTGTCAAGAATTTCAACTACGATTTTTACACACTCTGCATCTGGTAGCATAGGATCGTATGTTCCTGCGATATCAAAGTCCTGGAATCGTAAGTCGGTTTAGTGTTGGTTTTATATTAACGAAAAAAGCAGCCTAAGGCACAATCAACATCATAATAAGTTGCAAATCATTGCTCTAATTTGTTGAAATCGTTGTTTCTTGTTTACAATGTTATTCTAAGCATACGTTACTGAAAGCAGTGGCGGTGAAATGTTATTAAGTTGCAAACAAAAGTCTTGCTTCCGGGGCCTTAATATATTTGTGAGAACGTTTTGATGTGGACAAAGTGAACAATATCACAAATAGCTGGTTGATAGTTTTATTGAAGTGTATCCAATCATCTCCATAAAAAAAAAGCAGGTAAGCGGATAACACACAACTGGAAGTGATCAGCAGCAACACTCAAGATTTTTCAGAAAAGCACACAAATCAATCTATCTAATGGAAATCACCAGCTTATATGGACGGTCTAATTTTTTTTATCAGGGTTTTAACATTCTATAATAATTTAGTCTCTGATATCAAAGCTGAAGACAATTTTTCGCCCAAATCTGAATTGGAAACCTAAATTTCTACAGATCCATTAGTGTTTCTGCTATATCAAACGCTTCCTCATTCAAAAACAGTAAGGACCGATGGATACAATGTACAAAAGTGAATGTAAGTATGACTTGCGACGAAACGAATCAAAGAATTCAAATTAAATTTCATTCTTGAGGAAAATTTATCCATGAAAACTGTTTTCTCATTTTGGAATTTGTCTGTTTGAGTCTAATGTCTTTGTATTTATGGCTAATTATTTTGCAGGTCTTCTCTCAATAGCAATGACAATTAATTTTTCTCCATATATTGATATAATTTAACTGTTGAACAAATAGTTTGCCGTATGTCTGGATATGTTTCTACCGGGAATTTCGTTTAGTGAAGATACTTGTTACTAGGCTTACTGTATCGCTGACAATCCGTTTCCACGTGGTAGTCAAAACGAGGATTGCTATTTAAAATACAGGTCAATTGTAAAACTAGTGTCAACACAAGCAAACCATTGTCATATTCGTAAAGTTTGACAATTCTTAGCGGATGCGTACCCAGAACGTCTTTGCATACGAGAGCTGTTTGTTTCGTTTATGGTAACTTGAAAAATTCATTCCGGCCAAAAAATGGATGTAAATCGTCAACATTTACGTGCGATTGTAAACAACGATTTAGCACCGATCAACTTAAATCGACTTTAGGTGATGAAGCTCCCTGTTAAAGCACTGTCAAACACGAATTCAATCGTTGTCGCTGTTTGCTCACCGATAAGCTTCGCACAGATGGTCCAAAATCAGTGATTTTGCTAGAATACAACGATGCAGTCTGAAAAATCATCATGTGACATTTAAAATTGAAAAATTCCTACACATGAGTTTCACCAGTTTTCACTATCTAAGACTTGATGACCGTGAAAAAAATGATCACTTTAGGTCCCGCATAATTCAACAATTGCTCAAAAAAATGTAAATGGTACCGATTAGTGCAAAATGCCCAAAATATTCAATCGCGATGCTTCTTAAAACGTGTATAAGATCGGCACAGGTGACAAATCATGAATATCTGTTTATGCGCCCGAAACGAAACCGCAGTCGATTGTGTGTTTCAAAATGAGCCAAACCCGACAACATTTTTTCCTGCAAAAAGCACTGCGAAACAAATGGTCGCCTTTTATTGACTAACAGACCCCCAACAGTTCCACGAGAGAATCGAAGAACGGTCAATGGTTCATAACTATTTGTTTGACGAAATGAGAAAAAAGACTACATCGAATCATTCTTCACCATAAATAATAATGTGAACTGTCTCACATATCGTCAATAAAAAAAGCATCGAACGAGTCATTCGTCGTACAGTCCTGATTTGGCTCCCAACTACATTTTGTTCCCTTATATCAAAAATATACTGCACGAACAGCGCTTTTCAAGGGACGAACAACCTGTTGAAACGTTCAAAAACTAAGTTTTAAAGATTTTCTAAATAGTTTGGAAATAACGATTGATCTACATGGAGTATACTTTGAGAAACAGTAAAGTGAATTTCTTTGATAAATTACTGTATTTTCTTTGTTAGGGTCAGAAATATATATAGCTTTATATCCTTAATGTTCAAATGTCTACAGATGTCCGTACTTTAAACATAACAAGGTTGATCGTTTTGCCTAGTGTTGAAAATTGCCCGCATTTTGCATGGATTTATTATAGGCACTATGTAACTAGGTGTTTTGTCGCGTATGTAGATATTTTATTGTACTCTATATTTTTTCGAATTACGCTGCAGCATTGATGTGGTTTTTATATATGATTGCATTCAGTTTCGAATTTTTCAAAGCGGTTTGTGCAATGCATGCATACTGAATTCTTATCCATTGAATTTAAATTTTTCATGACATTTTTTCCCCCTTCTAAAATTGCTGAATGTCGGGAGTTGTTTGAATCCTATTGTAGGAAGGTTCCTTTGCATGCATTTAACGCATCAGATCAAAAACGTTGGGGTCTCTTGTTTTAATTTGAGAATTCTCCTCATGGTGTCTATATTAATGCAATATAAAATTACTGAATTTTCCATTGAAATGTTATTTAAAGACCTTTGTTAAATGTTAGATTGTGTTAGATTAAAGACCTTCCATTTAATATGATTTAACTTCCTTTTAGGCAAAATTTTTCTTAGTTATTTGTTGATGTTGACTTTACATATTGGCTTAAATACATCGATCGTTAACAAATGCTTTAACTTACACATTGATAAAACTCTCGGTATCGTCCTCTAGTCATCGCTGGATTATCTCGACGATACACTTTGGCTATATGGTACCTTTTAATACTTGAAATCTTACTCATGGCTAAATATCGCGCTAACGGTACGGTAAGATCATAACGTAACGACAATATTTCACCACCTTGATCTTTGAGATCGTAGATCAGTTTGGAATCTTCACCATATTTCCCCGTCAGTACTTCCTAAAATCACCAAAAACCTCGGTTAAAGCAAAAACGACAAATAGAAGAACAAATCATATCAAATCGTAATTACCTTCAGTTCAAACACTGGTGTATCTATCGATTCGGCTCCATGTTTCTTAAACACAGCTACAATCTTATCCAAAACACCTTGACGCAATGCCATTTGTTGTGGACTATAATCGCGTGTGCCCTTGGGCGTTTTAAGTGTAAACTTTTGTGGAGTAGCATTTTCTTCACCACTGAGTTTTGCTTTAAGGGCTAGGAGTTTCGCCACCTCTTCATCGATCTGGAAGAGAATTTCAAATTCAATTCGTTTGTTCGTTCGCATGTTTTTTTTTTTGCTAATATTTATCAAGAAAAACGTGCTAGCACGGCAAGATTGCTATTAAAAGTTAGTAAATTAGATTTGTATCTGACCTGTAGTATTTGCTGTTGACTGGCAGCAGCAGATGCAATACTCAAATTTTCTTTACAACAACTACAATAGCTTTGATATTTCGTCAAGCCCGGTTTAAGTTTACGATTGTGCAATTGTATACGAATCGAATTCGAAACTCGACCAAATCGATGCAACATTTCTTAAATTGATTTGGTATTGAGGAATTGGTTTAAAAAAAATACGAATAATTTGTATCACTAGGAAACTTTTTGACGCTTCTGGAAAATTTCTTTGTTTAAGCCTAAATAAAAATAACAAACGTTAGAAACTGATTGCATCGTAGGGGATTAAAATGAACACAAAGATGGTTCGAAATAAAGTACAAATTGCATGAATCAAATAAATAAGGATTTTAAAACCGGGAGAGTGGTATGAAGATTTTGCTAGACATCATTTCATTTTTGCTTTTTACGTACATGCTTTTATATATCAACCATGCAAAAACACTGGTTACACCAACACATTTCACTCGGCACGAAAAATACTTTTCAAGTTCATCAGGCGCAAAGTTGACTGGTATAAAAACTACAGTCAACATTCTTGTCGCTGCACCGAAGTGAGGAACTTACATCTGATATATGGTCATATCTTTAGTTCAATTTCAAATTGATATGATTTTTATTGATCTATAAACCAGCTGATTAATAGCTGAAGCAACCATTAGGTTCCAACACGTCTTACAAACGTCCTTAAAAATATCATAAAGATTACTTTTCTAGTACAAACAAAAAATAAAAATTTCTAATGAAACAAGTTATTTTCATCGCTTGGAATTTACTGCAATTATTTATTGAATTATACGCGACTGGGCCGCTTTGGATGTAAACTAAAACTTAATAGTACACTCCAGTTCTAATGACAGGCATTACAAGAATATAGATCACCAGAAAAATTGACGAAATATTAGGAAAGTTTCCTCTGTTTCCATTTTAATAGTAAAACGGAAGCATGTGATACTTACAAGACTGTCTCAAGCGTAACAGCATTTGAGCGCATATTTTTATTTATTAAACCTTAGCTGAAGGATTATGCCGAGGAATAAGCGATATGCATTTTAGATTTTGGTACTCTTCATTGCACGGAAGAGTAAAGCGCAACTAGAAGGTTCTGGAACTTCACCTATCAAGGACGACTGCCTTCAACTGCGGCAAACGCTTGCTGAGGTATCCGTACAGCGTTCTATCAAGGACGAATAACGAACGTGAAAGATGAATGCCGAATCCAAAATAAATCCAGGAACACAAATAAAAAATATGACGGACTCTCCGTCATCCTGAATTAAAAGTATTTCTTTTTCAGCAAACCATTCCAAAAACGGTTGAACATAGTTAACCACGAGGAAGATAATAATATTCAACATCTGTGACGAGATAGCAACAGGAAAGCCGAACAATACCTATGATATTCAGAGAACCAGAGAAATTAACGCAACTGTTTCAGGTTAGGATATTAGGAACTTAAGGGTTGAAGTTAAGAATTTTGTGTGTATGGTTTTGTTGAAGTGTTTCATATAATGATCTTTGTTTGTTCAAGGAAGCTGCAGATTATTATTATCATTTATTTTTAGCTGCAGATTATTATCATTTTTCGTTAGTAACTCATTTATGTTGTTGTATTTGCTGAAAAATTCAAATTTATTCCTGTGTGTGTTATATTCAGTGCAATTAAAGATTTTGTGGCTTGGGTGTCTGGTTCCTGGCAATGTTAACATTTATCCGTCGTTGATTTGTTTATTTTAAATAGCTTCTCTTTATTATAGGATCTGTTTACTAGGAGTCTATTTATGCTTTTGTAAGAGATCGGGTTAATTGCTCTTTTATGGAACCAAGGTCTGCTAGAATTCCTTAGGTGTGGGGCGTTTGTCCAAGGGCTAGCTTTGAAATTTCCAATAATGTGAGAAACTTTTTCCTGCCATTTTGTGTGGATTTCGGAGTAAATGTCACTCAGGACATCATACAATTCATAGTGTGTGTGTGTAGCTGAGTCTGTTTTAGGATTTCTTCTTTGGCTAACTCGTCTACGTCATGGAGTGCTGTGATACCTCTATGTCCTGGAGCCCAGGTGAAATTGAAAGATACATTTGCATGTTCCTTCATGTAATTTTAGTTATAAACTATATCAGTCCCGAACGTATTCTTTGCCGCGTCTGTTATTATTTTTGTGTTTATTGTTTTTAATTCCTGATTGTAGCTGTTGAAAATACTGTTGAGTTCTATAACTTCTGTGTAGTTGTAGAAGGGGGTCTCTGAGGAGGCGCATATAATTTTCACGTTTGGCGGTTTGTTTATGTGGAGTGGTGGACCGAGATGTGTTAAGAGTATGGGATACTTTGTGAGTATGTAGTTGTATCTGTTTTTAGAGGGGGAGTCGTTGTATATGTCCGCTGTTTTGAGGCCATTTAAGTGTATTTGCTTGCCTATTTCCTTGGTCGTTGGGTACTCGGCTATTTCTTTGGTCGTGAGTTCTCTTGCTATGTCAAACGTGTACATGTTGGGGTTACTGGGTGGTAAACCGAGGCATTGTTTGAGAATGTCTGCTTTTAGTTTGTTTATGTTATGGAAGATGTAACTCGGGGCATGGGCCATGGTGGATAATACATATTCCAGTTTGGGTCTTACTTATGTTCTTTAGATGTTAAGTGCTGTAGCTGGACTGAAGAGGTTAGTTGGTTTGCATAGCCTTTTGATTACATTACTCTTATTGCGGAAAGTGTTGTAGTGTTCCTTAATGTCTGTGAAACTATCTGATTTGTTGATGATTCTGCCGAGGTATTCTATACTGTTTATCCAGGCTATGGTATTGTTGTGCAGTGTGATTCACATGTATAGATTTTTTTTTCATACTTAGGGGCTAATTTAAGGGCTTTGCTTTTTTCAACAAACTTTGTGATATTGTTCTACATTTCGGCTAGGGTTTCGTTCAGCTTGTTGCGTTCCTGGAGAATGAGAAAATCATCAGCATACTACAATATTGCAGTGTCGGGTTTCGAGATGTCGTGTAGTGTAAGTGTATAAACGTTTAAAAGTATAGGGCTAAGTACGTCGCCTTGTGGGAGTCCATTTGTGATGTTAGTTTTGTGATTAACGCAACTTGAAAAACAAGTAACACAAATGAACATTAAATTCTGATTGCCAAGAAAGAATTTTTGGATTCATTCGCGGAACAACGCAAGATTACGGCAAGTTGAAAACACTACGCAACAAACCTAAATGGCTATATCGTAGCTACTAGTTGCCTAAAGAGGGAGAATTCGGGATTTCAATTTGCCGATAACTTCTACCCAAAATTTCTACTGAATCCGCCAGTTTTTTCAGGGCTATAAGTACTTTTAAATATTATCGCAGCTTTGCATTTTGCCTACTTTGAAGCTTTCAAACCCGAAGTGGTTGGGCAACGTGCCACACCTGCCAAAAATTGTACCTTTATGCTCTATTTTTTTTCATTTCAGTTTAGTATCTACTAAAAAGATAGAATAGCGAAAAAATTTGGCAGCGTTGCTTTTGCAAGCACGCAAACTCCAGACCCTACTTCAAGCCTTGTTTTGCGAAATGAGATAACTTACAATATTTCACACAATGTAAGAAGCCGAAAGAAAGTGGGTCAAATGTTTAGAAACACATTCAGCAAGTTATGAGAATCGCCTCAAATATCACCCAAACGTCTAAAAGACTTGCACAATCGACTGCGCAAATACAACAGCTCGAAAACTAATAGACCTTATCTAACAAAGGTCTGTTTGTTAAAGGTATTTTGTAAACGTACTTATACCCTCTATGGGAGCATATCATCGAGCTGTTTGCAGATACTTTGGCATTTCATGAAAGTTATGAAACCGAGAATCTCAATAAAGAAGAGATTCACACTAAAGTTAAAGACTGGTGGAATTTGAATCATAGGACGGGAATGTAAAACGACCCTTGAGCTTCATGAAGCAAAGAATGTGATTTGAAGACTTACCAAACTTAAAGCAACTGACCCTCAAAGAACTCATAAATAGGATCCTGTCCATGCTTCCCCGCAACTGAAACTAAAAATAACATACATCGGAATTATACCCATATACCAAAATAAAAACTCAAAACTAAGAGAAAAGGGCGCCTCTAAATAAATTCGTACAGTCTTAAAAGTTTAACCTAGGATCCAATCTAAAGTAGACGCGGCAATTAACTAGGCATTTTGCTCATCTGTTAGCTGATATCAGACAGAATCTGAGCATTTGTAATAATTATACAGAAATGTTACTCCAACTCAAATCAAAAGTACATCGTTTGAAAACATTTAAACAATATTAAGTTTCAGAAGTTTTTGGTAGATCAATTTTTCCATTTTCACTTACAACATTGTAAGTGATTTATACCCTTGCTAAGCTAACTCAGCGAAAACTCATGGGTGCGGAAGTTCTGATCAAATTTGTCGAATATCTTGAAAGTGAATTAATATTCAGAAACCAGCTTGAGCTCTTTCCACCTTTCTCAATAATATTAAGTTATATTTCATTTCATTTTATAATTTTGTTAATGTATTCTTTCTGCAAATTTTTTTTTGTACCAGATAAGACCGCCAAATTTTGTGTATCCTTGCATGGCTAGAAACCAGAAATCAAGCCCTCAAGGCACACTTGTGGTATTTCCCATAAATATATGCGCGTATAACTAACCAGAAACAAGTTCCAATTATTTTTAGTAAGCTCATATCCGAATGAATTTCTGCAGTATTTCAACTATTTTAATATTTACTATATTTCTCAAGACTACCTAAGATCTAAGTTGGAAACACACATTAGCCGCATTTGAGTAACCTCAATGTGACGTAACCTGTCTCATTAATGTCTTGCAATTTCAATTCGCAGTAACATTAAATTGATTCTGCAACTACAACTGGAGGTGTGTGCACAACACCAATGTATCTAAGATTCCTAGCGGATAGAATCAAATGTGAATACGCAAGGCGAGCCCACTTCTTATTAGCATACTTGATTGGAAATTTATTAAGTGGTTTTGTGGCGAAAGATGACTTAGGAAATGTCGATCGAACCAATGAAAGTAATAGTAAAAACGCAAGCAAAAGTAAAAAGTGGAACCGACATTTTTGAGAAGTTTACATATAATTGTAGAACTCGTGCTCAATTCGAAATTAATTGAATAAATATTGCCCGGAATATAAGAATAATATTAACTGGAGTACTGATTATTCTAGCTTAAAAACAAAATCCTTGTTAACAAGCAAAAAGAAGAAGATAAACTCATGAATGTTTAACGTGAATTAGGCAGTTCCTGGAGAATTTTCAAATATACTACAAAATTCTGGCACCAGCAACTCATCCAAGTGATGGCATAATGAAAGACAATGCAGGAATGCCTTAGATTATTGTGCAATCTCAGAGATCAATATTATTTACTGAGGCCCACAGCATCGATCCTTAACTCCTTATGGTTACAGATGGTCCATGTTGTCGTCCAAGAAGGTTTCAAACTATAAGAAAGTGCTCTGTACTTTCTTCTTCCTCGCCACAATTTCGGCAGCCAATTTGGATTCCTATTTGTTTAGCGTGGTAACTTAAAATTTTGTGAACTGTTCGTTATGCCACCTAGATGCTCACGCAATTTCTTTTTTTTACTAGGAGTTCTTATTCGCTCTTTTGTTTCATATATTGCAACAAAAATAAAATCCTAGAGATCCGATCTCGGGGAAATGGGTGATGAGAACTCTGCTAAAGCTGAAATGGGTGAAGAGGACTCTGCTGAAGCTGAAATTGGCATACGAGTGCCCAACTGACAACACAGTGGATCACACCGGATGACACAAATGTACTTACTCGAAATGAACAACATTGAAAAGAAAATGAGCAAAGGACAAACAACTTGAATAAACATACCGGCGAATACTATCCTATTTTGGTAACCAGGCAAAAATGTTACTAATCAAAGGCATGAATGTAAGCGTTAGTCACAGTTTTCCCAAAACCACGAAATGTACGCCCATATTAAGACATAGTAAGACTTCCCTCTTTCGTTGTCAAACAGAGCAGAAAGGATGCTGCTTAACGAAATGTGGAAAACAATATGGCTGCAAACAAAGCTATTCTATGGTACATCGACTGAAAAAGGTCGTCTAACATATCAGGATACAGTCTAATCTGCGAGTCCATAGATCTTGTTTTGATTTACATGGGATCATTTGTATGTGGTCCGCAACATGGCTACCAATAACGGTGCTTAGATGGTGGTGATTTACCCCCGATCAATAAACTGCATTGAAAGGTATGCAGCATATACCTATAAGAAGATAGGAGCCTGAACTTTGCATCGTTGCAAGCCAATGCAACTGTCTAAGTTGCAAGCCAATGCAACAGTCTAAATTTCTATTATTAATACTCGTCAATGCTTTGACAGGAATGACATATTAAATAGAGTGAAAATAAGTCAACAATAGAAGAAAATTGACAAGGTCTTCAGTCCAACTATCCAAAAATATTGATAAAAATTATTAATAAACAGATGAAAAAATGGAAACCGGTGCGTGTGAAATGAAGAAAACTTCACCTGACAGCTGCAGAATAATTATAATAATGAGATAATAATTATAAATAAACCGGGAATATTTTTTTAAATAATGAGAGTACATCATCTAGCTTTGGTGTTTATTGAAGAAGAAATTTTTGATGACAATTTTACTAAAGCGGCAAAGGAATCATAATAATTGTTGGAAATATGGGTATATTTTTTTTTTGTTTGGGAGGTGAAGGCTATTTACGCCCTAGTTGTCGGACTCCCGCTACCGGACTATAGACTAAACACCTCCCCTGTCACGCCGAGAACCTAGCCTGGAACTGTTTGTCACATTACTTCGGACCAGGCCTCATTAATCATCGCTTAGCGGTGCCTTCAGGTTAAGGGAAATTCCTCTTTCTGCACGGATGCATTGCTGTTAATTGCTGTTACAGAGATCCCCCTCCCTCACCAAACGATCCATCATGTCCTTATTTATGAGAAGAACTGTCCATACGTAATGCGACACACAGTTCCAATTGTCTTTTGATTGCATCATTATTCCGTTACATTTTCTGGAGAGAGCACGCCTATTTTCTCCGAGAATATCGGTATATTAAAATTAAATTGTATGCATGAATGTATCAACGATATCATGGAAAACCTGCGGGATCAACGTCATTCGCGACAATTGAATTTGAAAAGTGGAAACATCTTGATGGACTTATTTTTAACAGCATAGGTTGCAAACGTTGTAATTCATGTTAGGCATTGGTTTCAGTTAAATCAAATATCAATAACACATGGTAAAGACCTACTCCTACCTACCCATTCGCCCCCGAATCTTACTTCAACTTGATAGTTACTACACCTTGACCAGAACCACCATTTAAATAAAGGATAAGCAAACGCTCGCTCTTCTCAACGAACGGAATGCTTGCTACAACCGATTTTCACATAAACGGGAAACAATTGAAATTAAAAATTTTATGTCTTGAAAGATTTTATATATCTAATGAAGTGAGATCGATGTTTGCCTCTACACACAACTGCACACAACAAATCCAGGAACGAGTCCTGGCAAAAGGTCAAAACGATCAATGATAGGTAACACCGTCGAAATCAAAAACAGATAGCTGAAGTAATCCAACAATCTGTCCAAAGCGCTCCCGCCATCGATTGGAGCTGTGAACGATTCTAGAAACAGAACAAGAGGTCATAATCTCAGCACCAATTAGAGACATCAGCAGCATTACTTGGGCTCAAAAAATAAGTCTTCTGGAAAATATGAAATTACAGAACACCTGTTCCAGAGAGGGGGCCACGACTAACCATTCTTTTCCTTGATTTGTAAACCATGATAAGAGACTGGCGAAGAATAGTATACAAAAATGAGACAAATAATTTCTGACGTACGACATACAAAGTGTTCTCCAAAATCATAGAAAGAAAATTGAAGCCGTAATATGAATGACAGAGTATGGAGAATTTCAGGGAGGGTTGCAAAATGGACGATCTACAATAAATCGAATATTCTCAATTCACAGGTGCTCGAAAGGTGCTGGATAATAACACAGACGTGAGCCAAATCTTTGAAGACTTCAAGCAAGCAAACGACACTATCGACAGAAATGCACTCTGCTTGACTTGACTTTGATAAGTGCTTGACTTTGGTATACCAATAAAACTATTTCACATGGTCTGAAAGTGAAAGTGAAGTGAAATATTCAACACAAAGGTCAAGGTGAACAGAGAACTAACCGACAGCTGCAAAATAAAGTTAGGCTTGAAACAAGGGGATGGACTTGTCCCAGTGCTGTTAAATATTACGTTGAACACATCATCAGAAGCACTGCAGTAACTTTTGGTACACTACTATTTATGTTCACAAAATTGGTAGTGTATGCTGATGATGTCAACGTTATGGCAAGATCAAACTTAGATGGCAAAACGTGTTAATGAAGGGAAAATTATACTCATAACTAAAATCTAAAACAAAACGTAGGAAACTACAAATGTGAAAGAAAAATCCGAAGAATCTACGCCCCAGCGAAAGAAAGTTCAGAATGGAGACTGACTGACAACGATGAGTTGATTATTTTGACGAGCTACCTCTATCGACTTGCGTCAAGGTAAAGGATGATGATATAATATAATGAACGGAAGGTAAGCATAACTTACATGAAAATATTTTAGAAACTTTAGGGAATCAAAAGTGTTACCTTCGTTTATAATAAACAAAAACATAAAGTACCTCAAGTTCGCCAGATTTATTGGTGTTGTGTGTACGTTCACTCGGTCACCACGGACATAAGGAACGACCAACACGATATGCTGTGAGAAAATGGCTTATCACATCAAAATTGATAAGTTTTTCCAATAATTACGAAGAGTTTTATACACTGCTATATTTCGCTTCACAAGAAATGATTTCAGTATAAATTGAGTGGTGACAGTGCTAAAACAAAATAGTTCAGCAACTGACTTCTGATTAAAAGTGTGAAAATATTGACCTTGATTGCATTTTGTTGCGATGCTGAAGCAAGTCATCGAAAAAAATTGGTACATAAAGTTTAATTGATGAATGTCAGGAATTATTTATTAAAAATAAAGGAGTAACCCCCGTCCTTCATTCATAAGTCAATGCAACATTGAACGATCTCACTATTGTTCAGTTACAGGGAAAACTGGCCAGCGAATTCGACAAACCTCAAAGCAATCGAACACTAGTTGCACCTAAGGTTTCCTTAAACCATAGGCTGAGCATAAACCATAGATGAAAAAGATGAAATTTAGGAAATACATGGAATAATTGAATTTCACGAGATATTAATAACTACTCTAATCTCGATGCCTTACAGAATTAAAATTGGTATTATCGTCAAAAGGGGTGCAACAGGATATTGATGTTTTCTTATTAAAATCGTTAATTTTATTTATTAAGCTCGTAGAAAATAGGTGGAAATACTAATAATATACCAAAAAAACTGTTTCACATTAAAATGAAAAGGATGATTGCGGTTGTCCGCAAATGAATATCCTCTATCATAAATTTTCTGATCTTCAGGAGTTTATGGTTGGTTTTGATAAGAGAAAAATTTTATTAGATCCGATTTTTTGGGGCCAAAGAGGAAAAACTCCGTTTTTAAGGCTATTTTATAAATAACTGATAGTATTGTACCCTTCAGTTGAAAGGGTTTATTACCAAAGATAGTTTATTATTCAAAGGGTTTATTACCAAGTACAGGAGTAATAAGACTCAAAGAACTATCGGCCTGTGAAACTTTACGAGACCACAGGTTTAAAAAATTGGCGCGGGATCCAAAAGGCTAATGGTGAGGTGACAGAAACTTACTTTCCGTAATACTGATGACAGCAATCTCGCTAAATAGAAAACCAACCCTACCTATAGCAATGGTAAGACTTCCCTGTTTTTATAGTGTAATCTATACAGTACGGGGACACTAGCAACATCTTCCTAAATAATCTTACACTGAATTGATGTCAATTGCAGTGCTCTGGCCAGTTGTTGGGGCTCATGGTATACGAGAGATGCTAAGACGTTATCCAAGCACTACTTATTCCTCAACATTTCCGTCCGAGTAAAAGGTAATACAATTACTTCCGAGGTCAAACAGCTCGCCAGCTCAACACTCACATATTACAGTTATCAAATTTATGTGAGTTGGAGGCTTTCCAACATACAATTTATTCCTCCACCGTACCCCAAGACTGCTGTCTTAAGTAGTGAACGTAGCACCTGGTACAGATCAAACGAATGCAGTGGTGGACGAGACGGAGATTTCATGCTTTACTGCCTTTCGAGATCTTCGGCAAAGCCTTTCCAAACATTGAATACCACTACAAATAGATCCTCTTACGTTGCACGCCGACTAATGACTCAACATGTTAACAATTAGATTTCACAATGCAAGCTGGCAATTGATGTCGTGCGGAGCGTGCTCCACATGCACCAACAACAGCCAACACGTCTTAGCTACTATCCGTGATAAAATGAAAGGACCCATTACCAATGCCCAACCTAAACCTTCACTAAAAATTTACCCTTTCTTTTGGTTCTTTGGCCGCTTTGAGTTTTCGCACCAAATCGCCTTGTTCTTTTATCGAATTTAACAATTCCTCACGATTATCGCTCATAGCCGAACAGTTTTTTTGCCTAAAACTCGCACAATCCGACACACGAACAACACAAACAGTCCTTCACAAATTTCACTTGCTCCTGCGATTTACAGGCCCAGATATTACCAGCCGAGTGCTGAATGCTTTAAATTCTATAACCGGAACGGAAAATAAGTGCACTGCGCGCCGTAAAAGTGGTTGCTTCGAGCCAACACTGAACACGCGGTCAACAGGAACGAAATACATCCGCCGCGTTTCCAAGATTTTTGACGTATCAAGGTAATAAGTTGAAAAGGTAAAGAGAAATGCATGCAAGGAGGGAGGGCGCGACAATTGCCGACGTAGTGACACTTCACTTCGCCAATGGAATCTATTGTGGATTCCAACTGGATTGATGAAAGTTCAGTATGAAGTATAATTTGAATTTGGCGGGTAACGATAAACCTAATCAGAATTTTAGATCACTTATAACATTACCAAACATATATTTATATACAAATATATCCTGATAACACGTTAAGTATATAACAAAATATATATAACTATTTATGTATGTGTGTAATTGATAATATGGTGCTGGCCGTGAAAAAATCACTTTTTACTTCTTCTTACTATTTCGCTTGTGCTTTTAGCACATTAGCGGCCTGCTCTACTTTCTTCTTCATCAATTCTGGCAATCGTCAGATTCCTTTAACTTTCATGCAAGGTTATTCTCATATAAAATGAATAATTAGTTGAAGTCCTTTTTCTCGTTTCCGCAGTCCAAAATAATAGTTTTCCAAAGGGCCACCTGACCTTGTTTATCTTTTATGAGGACGCGTTTCGGCTATATGCTGCCATCATTAGCTTGTTTCATGTTGGTGAACATCGAAGATCACTTTCTTATTCGCATTGGTTTATTTAGATTTACTTTCTTATTCACATTGGTTTTTTATAGAATGACGAGAGGAGTAAGTACCTGAAAGTTCGAAAATGTTTCTTCTAATGCGTGTCATCGACAAATCATCAACGTGTCAGTCGATAGCCACAGTGACTCACTACCTAATTCCCACTGGTAATAAAATAAATGAATTTAATATTCACAAAGAAAGGTGGAAAGAGCTCAAGCTTGTTTCGAACACGCGTCTCTGCCGCTTCTCGTCAGGTGCCAACCCACAGGCTGGGACGCATCGATTGACTCTACCAGCTAGGTGGATGTCGTCTGGTTATTTTTACGTGTTATGATTGTTGCTCTCAGCTTGAATTTCCCTTATTTTCCAAATTGCATTTGGTAAGCTTTATCAATCATGGATCAATGGATATCATTAGTCTTCGTTGAGTTAGCTAGCAAGGGTATAAATCACTTATAAGTTCTAAGTGAAAATGGATAAATTGATTTACCAAAAACTTTCAGAATTGAAGATAAATGAAATTCTTGGAAAACAACACAAACTTATACACAATATACTTTTGAATCAGTTATTCTCCTGCAACACTCTATTGCAAATGATGAAATCTACAACAGGTTCTGTTCCTGCATTACCTATTTAAATATGGTCTTCGAATTCCAAGCTAGTAGCCAATCGTATACATTTTCTCTTACCTAAATGCAAAATGTTTTCGTTTTGTAACGTAAATTGTCTTTATATTCGTTGTTAGCAAAAACACTATCATTTCGCATTTCGGTTGTTTTTTACAGATGTAGAATTTTGAATTGAATTAAAAATACGGATTAAGTATTTTGATTTACATTAAATTAATTTTATTGGAAAGAAAATAGCCTATACAAGTACCACTCTTTACTTTTTCGTTGAAATGATGGGTACACTCTCGAATGGATGTTGGAAAAGGTTCTTGAATGTCGGAACAAACAAATAAATAGCAACAGAAAAGGGTATACAGTTATAGTGACTTTTGAAAGTGTTGGAAATATTAGCAATAAATTTTAGGCGGTAAAATTGATAGTAGTGACCTAATACAGATTATTTGAACAATCGAACATGCTCTATGCCTCTGCCGCTTTCTACATCAAAGTATTCGCATCAAAAAACTAGTACAACAAAAAAGTTCTCCGTTTTATACTGTGTGTGTTGTCCCGTGTTTAGCACTTCTAGATTAGATCCTGTTTTTTGTAGCTTTTCCATTTTAAAAATGCTATGTTTTTTTTTTAATTTTTGAACAAATATATATTTCGGGAGTGAGTTGCTCCCTTCTTCAGTGTCAGTTATTTTCTGTCAGTTATTTTCTCCGTTTTATTCAGAAAAATTAGCGATCCGAAAAATCTTGATATATTAAGTGCACAAACGCTTTCGAGGACATAAACATAAACTGTCGACCAATGAAAAGGCGTCAATCCACTATAACTAATTGATATAGATAATTATCAGCTTGGAAGTCTACAGGTTCCCGTCAGAAGCAACTCGCGAGATGAGAGAATATTTATTTGAATACAAATTAAACTTGCAAATAAGCACTGATGTGGAACTTTTGCCTGTGATTGCTTGCAGCCAGCATCTATTAGTACTCTCATCCATTCTAAGGAATAAATGGAGTGAGAAAGACAAAGGGAATCATTCAATTGATAATTTACCCTGCATGTTATTTTTAAATAGAACAAACATTTGCAAACCAAAAAAAAATCCTTCACCGGTAAATCTTCCCCATGCGCAGATTGTCTGGAAGTTCTTCGTTGAGCCAGTAATTAATTGGTGTCAGTGCAAACGAATCTATTATTGTATACTGCGTAATCGGGCTTACATAAAAATTGAGGTTTGCTGGATACGTTGATGTTGAAACATTTGGTGATTAAATATACTCGCAAGTGTGTTCGTTTGCCTATCTAAATATTCTTACTCTTACATTTAAAGATCAATAGAATAATTTTCTTTTATAAATTTTAATCTTTAATTAATAATGAAAAGTATCTTTTAATGTTTAATCAAAAATGAATACCAATTTAATTGAAAGACATTCAATTAACATGTAATTGTTTTTTTTTCTTCATTTATTACAATTATAAAATACATTGTACGTGCAGTCATACATCTTAAAACTAAAGTTAAACATTATTTATAGAGAGTAACTGTCCTAGTTTCAATTTGCTCTTCTTTTTATTGAAATCTTTCCTTTAGCCAACTGTGACATATTAATTTTAACTTTGTTGTTATCATTTACTTTTTTCACCCATACCTGTTCCAAGGATAAGAAAGCAATATTTAATTTTAACTTTACAAAACTGAATTTTATCCATTGCTTATAATTTAACGGAAATTTTGCCTTATTTGATAATAAATATGAGTTAGATTGTTTCAGGGAATTTGATTATAATTCCTACTTACCACTTCATTTCCAATAGCTGATATTGTTGCGGCAAATCGTGTTATATCTTTACCCTCCACATAAACCGGTTGACCACGATGAAACCACCGTCTTTCATAAAGTAGTTTGCCATCTTCTATGCGAGTTTCAACTAGTGTCGGTGTAATATCACTACTATTTTGATGCGGTTGTGAGTTGGATGACATTCCATTTGTGGCAATTGCTAGAGAGACAAATACATAGGTTTTTGGACAATGATATCAAATATGGAACTTCATGGTATTTTGATTATTATATTTTCCCGCGTAGGGAGACAATAAGCCTACCAAGTGCATCTTCAGACTCCTCGTATGGTACGTGCATCACATACCCGTTAAAACATGCCCCATGTCCCCGTGGATCGCCGCCATCCTGGCAGCGCTTTTGCAGTACACTAAGATGGAGTTCTCGTGTGCTATTAGAACAGCAATGTTTGCATTTGCCGGTTTTGCTGCCATTTTAGTCATCTATCAATCAGCTCTTCTGACAAAGACTTGATTACACTGAATATCTGACTAATAGGTTCCACCAATTTCGCTCATAAGTAGTTTATCCTGACAGAATGAGGTTATCGTACCACGAAGCAGTGCACCGATCATAAACTAGAGTGTCGCTCGAGCTTCAAGAAACTACCTCCTGATCTTTTGTAAGTACTGCATGTATAACCTTCGCCCTGTAAGAATTAGCGGTCGCGAACATTACCATGAAAATGACACAACATTTGCAGTCAAGTGAAATATCCCTTGATCAAGTTGCTGACGGCCTACCGTTGTCAGCCCACCTTTTGAACTAGGCTTGGTGCGTGCATGAATATTGTCATATCTCTTCCCAGCGGATCTTATCTAAGTTAGTTTTATTTATTTTCTTAATATATAATATACTATTCCCCGCCGCTTGCTTGTCTTCTGCTGCCACTAGTACTGTTGCTTCAAAGGCGGCTCGAAACTTGCAAGTTTTCGCCTTATTTCTCGAGGGTTGTCAAGTTCGCCATTAACGCATGTTCTAGGTTTGTTCTCACAATAAGTCACATTAGATTGTTCCAAAGTCTAGCTTCATGTGCAGATGCTTAATTGCTATCTTCGCTTAGATCCCAGAATAAATCGGTGTCCTTCCTACCGTGACGAATTTGCATTATGTTGTAGCTAGTGTCGTATACAAAACTTCGATTCTTCAGATCACGCATTGATTCACGCATGATGAACAAAAGATAACCATGAATACAGAATTAATCCGTAGTATGCATTCAGCACGAGCTGCTTCATTGCTTTAAATCGTTCCCTGTCCAATCGCATATGATACATGACGAAATTTCCGTACCAAGTCCTTGTATCATATATAATTATGAAGTAAATAAAGACCTAGTTCTATACATCTGTGGAGTCTACGTCTTTCTAATGATGATTGCCGACCTACTTAAGTTCCCAGAAAGAGCATAAGTCCTTGCCCTTGTTCTTTACTTGTCCATCATTTTCAGAGTATGAGAAACATCTCTTATAGGGTTTCACTGCGAATACATTCGTCGCAAGTGCTTCAGCGTTTGAGAATAGCATATTCGTCAGCGATCGGTCAAAGACATCATCGGCACAGTTTATTAAGAACACGCCTATTGATATTATCCAGCATAGGATCCTGGGTCGCACTCCTTAAGGTCTGATCCACGTGCAAAGCGCTGAACAAATTATTTATATAATATATATAATTTAGATATTGATTTGCGTTGTACTTCGTCACTTGTGTTGTTCATGAGCTGACGACCCTCGAAGAATATCCGTGTAATAACTAAAAGATAGTCATGAATCATAGAATTTCTTTTCACCGAGTTGCAGGCAGTTCGATCTGTTTACGTCGAACGACTTCTTGGCTAAAATGGTGACAATGGCCTGCTTCCATTCAGGTAGCCCTCCCTCAGCCTGTCTGGGAACCGATCATATTTGGAGAATGTAGACCTTCCTGAATGATAAGTATTAACTAGGATTTGTCTGCTTTTCTGTACTCGAATCAATGGCAGCCTTGGTAGTGATTGAGATTTGATTGGAGGCAATTCAGGAGGCAATCTTTGCAGAAATGCTTTTGCACCTCTGTAATTGTTCTTTATGGCTACCCCTTATTCACTACTGTAAATCGTGCATACTGTCACCTTTACGATTTAGTAATTATCTATGCAGTGCAATGAGGCAGGACTATATTGGCACTCTTATGATTCCGAAGTTCTTCTCAATTGAAGTTACATATTCATATAACATATTCAATAGCAGCAGACATAAAAGTACTCTCAGTACCCTCTAGGTTTTAGCTGCACGGAGAAGGACGGTATATTAAAGTTGATCCTCGGAGTTGTCTCTAAGTCAAGAATATCAATAATGTCTGCCTAAATGCATTTATTAAGTTAATTAATTTTTTGGCCTATCTTATCCTTTTCAATATTATTAAAAGTACAGATATTGCTTTTTTTCGCATGAGTGGAGTAAAAAGTGTGGCTAGAGCACCCTCATATCCTTTTCTTTACATAATAAACGAGGCTCGTATCAGTTAAAATGTCTCCGGCTTATAATCTTCTCCACGAAAACACTCCGTGTCAAGTTTTAATCCAGACTATATCTACCCTGGGACGGCTCCCAAAAGCGAATTCCCTTTCTATTATTGCGCATGTTTGAAAAATAATTTTCTTCCAGAAAGGATGCAGTATTCGAGTATTTAACCATTATCTAGTATCTAACCATTATGTATAGGAATTGAATGCATGCTAGGGAAAAATTTTTAGAAGTTAACTTACGATTTGGTGTCATTGCTTTTCCTCTGCTTATTAATTTCAAATCATTTTCAATATCTTTTTCGTCAAGTGCATACACAAGTAGTTGCCCCGTGATGGGTTTTCGTCGTTTTTCTACGACGGGAAGTGGTTCATTTGGTCTTCGTCTCAATTTCCTCGTGACTGTCGGCTTAATCTGCGAAATAAATACCGTAAACAAAACGATGTCCTCAATTAATCACATTAAACTCTTTTCCAACCTCAGTCGAATCGCTTGTTAGTTCTAAACTGTGGCGTTCAGATTCAATTAGCTTTTTCCTATCCTCAAAGTCAGTCAGAAGATTTTCTTTTAAATCAGCCTGGCAAGTAACAATTGGTATAATAATTTAGAAAAAATAATACATATGAGGTCGTATGAAATAATATACAAATCAATTTCAATAGGAATAGAGTAGTCCGTATTTATTTTTAGGAAAGATTTCAAATCTACCTTTTTCTCTTCATACTCCTTTAAAGCTGCCTGTTTTTCTAATGCGTAATCACGTTCGGCAACTTCTTCCAAGTATTCACGATAAATCTCATTCAATCGTAATCTTTCTTCCATTTGATGTTTCAGTTTTTTAACACGTTTTACATATTCAGGATGCGTTCCATTTTTCAAATCTTCTAGCTGTTTTTTCAATGACGCTAATTTCTCTTGGTACATTCTGTAAAAAATTGTAAAATATTGACTTAAAATATAATTTGTAATTGTTTGATATTGTAAAATTATAATCTTTGCATATAAGTGTATTGAATTCTTAGGGTATGAGTTACAACTGGAAACTCTTGCAAGAACCCTTTGTACAGGTGGCGATTGCACCCAGGAAGGGCTTGAAAAAAGGCTAGGAAAGGAAAACGCTGTGTACTTGAAAAAGAAGCTAATAAGGACTACATCAAATCACGCATACTGGCAAAAATTATTAGCTTTTAGTCTATATAGTCTGCTTTTAGTCTTTAGTCTGCTTTTAGTCTGCAAAAAGTAACAGCACTTTTTTTTGGACACTGCAAGAATGAACGCCAACGAAGAACAGATAATTGTCAATATGATGAAGAAAATCTAAATTAGGAAAAAAGGAGGCATTTTCACGGCACTATTTAAGGGAAGACAACAACGAACTAAACTCATAAAGGCAGCGGTCAAAATTTCTTGTTTTAAAGACGATTTGGAAAGAATATACAAGAAAATACCCAGTTGGTTCCGAGCTCGAAATAATACTTTAAAAAGAAAAAGAAAGAGAAGAGTCTTCTATAGAATAAAATGCAAAAATTCTGAAAAGGAATACACTGGGCAAACGAAACGAACGCTGAAAATCAGGTTTGAAGCTGTCAGAAATGAAGCGAAATCAGCGATACGATGAGGAAACACAAGCAACGTGAGGTCATCTGAATTCAAATAAATTTAAGGACACGAAATTATTGTGACATCTGCCCATTCTAGCAAGAAGTGAAGGAACAAAACAGCCAATAGAAATGAGGATTCACGAAGGCCTAGAAAACGGACACTTTAACCTCCTAAATATAATACAATCATATAACTTTCAAACATCATACGCTCATTGAACCATGCAACAACTATACTATACTATAATACAACAACAACAATATAATACAACAACAACATTACTATAATAATCATGAAAATAAGAACCGCAGGTAGATATTGTTACATATTCCGATGTGTAGGCGACATTAAACAAACAAGAAAATATATATATATAAATGAATGACAAATAAATGACAATTAAAATAAAAAAATAAATAGAATAACAATTAATTGTTTTGGTTAAATTTTTAATATGTACCCATATTTTTAAGTTAAAAGAAATACATACGGGATGAAATAGAACTAAGAATAAAATTAAAAGAAAAACAGTTATAGTTAGATTTAGGTATTAAGTAATATTTAGTTAAAAACAAAAAACAAAACAAAAAAAAATAATAAAAAAAGGTCTCAATAAAAAAAAATGTCAAAAAAAGTCTCAGAAAAAAATATTCCCTGTAGCAAAAAAAAACCAAAAAAATTTCTTGGATGTTATTTGGGATGAAATTTTCTATTGATATGATTCACTGGGTTGTTGTGTACATATCGCTATAAAAAGAATAGAAATTGTGAGGTATGGGACTATTATGGATAGGAGTATCAATAAAGTATCAATAGAAGTACCAAGGCATCGGAGTATCAATGGATAGAATTATAAATTTATAGAGTCATCGAAGTTGGAAAATAAACATAAGGAGAATCAGGAAGCTGGTTTTTAGCCCCAGAAGTCCTCGAATCGTAAAATCACAGAGCCCAAGAGAACAATAAGATCGATGCCAAGAAGACAGTAAGCAGGCAGCAGAGGTGTTTAGGACGCAGCGCAGCGGAATTCCTTGACGTCCCGCAATCAAACAGACGTGGTCAATCAAGCAGAAGGAAGTGAAGTCCCGAAACCAAGCTGAGGTGGAGATTCGTGCTAGAGGTAGCACGATCAGAGGTAGCGTAGCAGAACAAGTGAAGTCCAGAAACCAACCTGAGGTGGAGATTCGTGTTGGAGGAAGCAAATCGTGTTATTGGAGGTAGCGCGATGGAATTCGTTGACGTCCCGCAATCAAGCACAGGTGGTCAGAATCAGCGCAGCACAATTCACAGGTGGTTTGATCCTTTTTATTTATTTATTAATCTAATATGAAGGAGTAAGCTCTTTCTGTGTGTGTGTCTGTGTATGTGATATGGAAGAATAAGGGCTTAAATAATGTCCTAACCACCACGCCCGCGCGGTGAGCTAGTCGGTTAAAAGTAACTTCCTTCGGCCGCCATTATGCGGCCTTTGTATTTTCAAATAACCCTGTCTTTTTAAACTTGTTCCTTTCTTTCGCTGCAGGTGCGACCTATCGGTTGCCCGATTATTATTATTTCATCATTAATTATTGATTTATCATTTTTTTGAAAACACATCAAATGGCGCCCAACGTCGGTTGCCCAATATTTATTTAATTCATTATTCCTAATCTTATATTATTATTTTTTTTAAATACATCACAATATGTAAAAGAAGGTAATAAGGAAAAACTTCGCACCCTAAAAATCCATACAGGGGCCTTCTAAGTATAGAAAATCATTGATACTGGAGAAGGGAGCAATTTACTGTTTTAAAGTAAAGATAAACTTTCTAGTGCACAATTTTTATTTTCATTTCGGTGTGCCTCCCATTATAATGCAGCTTCGGAGACATGCCTTTCAGATATCGTGTTGAAAATCATCGTTCATATTTTAGAACTAAGTCGTCGCGCTTTAGTCCGAAAAAGTAGTATGTTCTTCATGTGTTCAGTAGTCATTCTGTTCAGTTCAGTACTGCTTTTCATTCTTCTGTTTTCATTCTCGTGGAAACTCTGTATTGGTTTGTGATTGCCTGGAGAAAATTTCGAATTAGGATTTATTTTACATAAGTTCTCGGCGATATAGGTTTGGGCGTTTTCCCTTTTTCTCCGTGTTGAGCCTCTGCAATCGCTGCAACGACACATGCACTTAAATTCTTTAGAATGTGGGATCAGTAGAATTACATCTACGTTTAACTAGATCTTCTTCCCGTTTAGATATTCTCCGGACCATTCCAACTGCTTAAGTCGACTTGGCTCGAGCTCTTGAGAAAAACGACTTGTAGCCCTTGCGATGTGTCCACAATTTCCCATTTTTGATTGGAGATTCAGAATAGCACCGTACTCCTGTTTTTCTTTGTACTTGGGACGTCCAGTAGTCTCGTGTCATACTAGGTAGGTATACTAGCTAGGTGTCTCAAAACCCCACCGTGACCTCGACACTTGCCAATTTTTTTCTTCATATGTCTTTGCCCGATTCTTCCAAGTGGGCGCTTGGGCGAGTTTATTGTCCGTTTGTTGAGATGCCATCATCTCAACTTGCTTGTGTGTTTAACTTCGAAAATCGCTTTAAAGCTATATTTTTGTTCCAATTTGAAGCTTCAATGCGTCACTTCATACACTTTATAATGCTACTTCTGGCACCAATCATGGGATTTATACAACAGTAGTAATTTCAATAACCACCCACCGCTTTGGCATCGTAGGTGGCATTAGAACTACGCTCACTGTTTCTTCATGAAACAAGAAGGCCCCGTGGAGCAAAAATGAGATGTATAGAATTATCCGGTAATGGAAACAACCATCGCGACGCCGAACAGAAAAGGGTGAGAAACTCCAGGATTTCATGTTTGGAAGTTAGATTGACATCAACGGCTGTCAAATGGAAAGGGAATCAAGGAAAACAACGTCGGAATGGCAATGTGAGATCACCCACAACTCGACCAAACTTATAAATTATATTGCAGTGTTCGGGCAGTGGGATTTATAATGAGATAAACCATAGAAACGGCAACGAATGATCTTAAAGGAAGATAACATACATTGTCGGACGGTAAATGGGCACTCATGTGACTTAAGGTCAATATCTAGTACAACCTATAGATCCGCTCTAGGTAGGCGCTCAAGGCGATAAAAGGAAACGGAAAATAATATGGATCCCTTAACACGGATCTCAACGCATAAGCTTGCGGCTGTAAGATGAAAGCACCAGTCATTTTTTTGCCTGCATTGCCCGAGCCTGATCAACAAATGCCTTATTTGAGGCATACTTGCTAACAGAAATCGGAACAATTTCAACCACTCAGTTATAGGATCCCCTCCGTTGCTGTAGAACGATAAGATCAATCGTTCGTTAAGAGTAGCTAACATACGGTAAGATTGAGTGGAGAGCCGAGCCTCGGCTCAAAGGCGAGAGCAGAACCCCGAAAGATAGGAAAAAGTTGTTCAATGATATCAGATCCAAGCAAACTGAATTTCAGGTGAACGAGTTACTAATATGATAGATAAAAGCAATAAAATGAATACGAGCCATGACGTAGCAATGCACGACTAACAAGGCTTAAAAGTCTGTGCTTCCCATACTTAAGTTGTGAGTAATTTTTGATTAATTCTACACTCATGCATCTCTAACTCTAACAGTCGACTCCGAAAAGGGATTTCAAGATCTCGAACGGAAAATGCTAAGTTAACTCTAAGGTCTGCGTAGGTTACAGTTGTGTTACAACGATGAGTTGTGGAATATTTAAGATTTGTGGAATAAACAAATAAAACTAACGGCGATTAATCGGTGGCTTAAAAGATTTTTGTTAGGAAACGATGACAAGATTCAGTAGGCAAAGACAGCAGTTTTCAAGCAGCCGTTGTAAGCCCGGACCAGGATATTGTGGTAAGCCATTCATTATGATTTGTAGTATTAAGAAATAGAAGAGAAAGAAGACGGAAAAAAAGCCTGGCGTTACTCACTGTTCCTTTATTTCCATAGGTTCATTGTAGCTTCGATGGTTTGATGAACGACACTCAGTTTCACTTGCCTCTTCCGTATCTGAAAAGGTTCAATAACGTGGCTTATTTAGTACACTCATTCAAATCATCGATTATTTCTTATTTATCTAAATGTACCTTCTTCACTATCTGCATATGCATTATTATGATCGTAATTTGTGAGACGTGAGTCCTCATTCATATCCACGCGTTCATCTTCGAATTGCTCATTATTATACATCCTGTCGTTATTGTGATACATGCTCCACTCTAAATGCCTTCAGATAAATCGACTTTCGCTTGTTGGCCCACTCAGTTTTTTGCTTTGAATTATATCAAACAACCCTTTTCTTGCAAACACAACTTTACGATCTCAACACGAATGACAGTGCAAGGCAAAATGTCAGAATACAACGTAAATATGTCATAGCTCCATAAAAAAACAATGAGACGGATTTGTGTGTCACAACACACCTGAAGTTGGTTGCGTTATCTAATGTGTTTTCCATAGAATTCTCGTGGGTACTTCTCATCAGCATAACACATCAACAACTATTAGTTATTCATTAGAGTCAAGCATCACTAAGAGGTAACCCACGGGATCAAAAGGCACGACAAAACCAATCGATTTCACCACACAGCAAGTACCTAGCACCCTCCTCTCGGCAATTCCTTCATTACATTGCATTCGTTATTTGAGAAAACACAAAACGTCAAAGTGACGAATTCTTCTCGCAGTGTTCATCGTGAAGGCAATATGGCCGTACGTTTCTTATCTCACTTGGAAAATTTCAATGCAGTCAACCAGGCGTCCTACTAGCTACACATGAACATTGTATTTGTCGCGACAGTAAGTGAATTGATAAATTGATTTTGCAGTGATCGGGATTGGTGGAGTGAATAGTGCAATATGGATTTCGGTACTTTGTTACACGTTGCAAAGCGAAATAATGAAGAGCTGTCGAAAAATTCTGGGGTAAGTCTTGGCCAATTTTATTTTGACTTGAGAGAAATCGGATGTAGAATTTTTGATGTGGAAAATTCCAGACAACAAACAGATGTAATGAAACGTGTTTTTAAGGTGACTGACGCTATTTTTACAATCAACTAATTGCGGTGATTGTTATGTATGAAATAGATCGGCATCAATTCATTTGGGCTGATTTTTCGAGAGTAAAATATTGATATAATATAATAAATTATATATAATTAATATATATATAATTTATTATAATAATAAATATATATAATAATATAAATATAATAATAAATTTTTGATGTAATTATAAACCTTTGTTACTATTTGCAGAAATATTACAGCACGAAATTCAGCGCGCCGAAAAAAGAAACGAAAGACAAAAAACTTTCAGATAACATCAAAAAGTTTCTCGCTAAAAAAGAACGAGAAGAGCGCGAAAAGGCTAAAATAGAAAAACAAAAGCGTGATGAATTGCTGGCGATGCGCGATGAAAAGGCAAAAAATAAAATTAACAAAATGCTCAAGGTAATTAAATCGGCCAACAAATCAGTGATCGACGATGCTGTCGATAAGGATAACACAGCTGTAACAATCCAAGGACCCGATCAGCCAGACGAAGATGACTATGGCTACGTATCGCAAGAATCGTCAGCCTTCTACCAAAAGTATATGGATCGTGTCAAGTCGATGCCGGAAGAGAATAAATTTGCACCCAGCCGGCCCGCTTCCTTGACGGATTTGGCAGGTACAAAAGATCGAGTGAAAGCAGCTATATTGCGCGAGCAAGAGGAAGCGAATCTGGGTAAACGCTCAAAATCGTCGTTGTCAACTTCATCAACTAGTTCGTCTTCGAAAACGTACGAACCAAGCTCGAAAATGGCCGAATCGAATAATGCAATATCAACGTCGTCTCATAGAAGGAAAGACCTGTACGATCCGCATCTTGAACGTGAAATGGAAGAGCAGAAGAGGCGGGAAGAAGCACAGAAAAAAGCGAAAGCAAGACCTCCACCACCTCCACCGATGGATTTCCAGCAGTTATTGAAGCTTGCCGAGAAGAAGCAGTACGAGCCAGTTGAGATAGTCGTTGAAGAGAAGAAGGAGCCAGAACGCCTGTTAACAAAGAAAGAAAAACGAGAACTAGAAGAGCAGGAACGAAGGAAAAAAGAAAAGTTAAAAGGTGGCAGTAGTTCGTCCACGCCAACTCCAGTAAACAAAATGCAACCCAACGGCCGAATACCAAAGTTGAACGGTAGTAGCTCAGCCCCTAGTTCGAACAGTGAAAGGAGTTCCAAGCCGCCTCCCAAACCGGCACAATCCTCCTCGAAACCTGCATCAGATGATAAGTTTAAAAAGCCAGCTGCTCCGGTATCAAGCTCGAAAGTCGATAGCACAAAATCACGACCGGAAACGAAAAGCAGTTCTAGCAACCCAAAGGCTAAACCTGCAGTTCAGAGTAGTAGCTCGACAGCACGAGCAAGCGACTCTTCAAAATCTTCTGGTCCGAAACAATCGGCCAAGCCGCCATTGAAAACGTCAAGTGCCTTGCCTTCATCATCATCTCAACCAAACAAACCTGAACCCAAGCGACCGTATAATGGTCCCACTCGTGAGTTTCCTCCCAAGGATCCGTACACTGCAAAGAAATCTCAAATGCAAAACGGCCGAAGTAGCGATACAAAGCCAAATGGCGCGTCGAGACACATTCAAAAGACTCGAGAATTTCCTCCGCCTGACGTGCGGCGAAGACCAGAACCACCGAGAAAGCCGCAACCGATGAAACGACGGATATACGATGATTATGATGACGAGGACGAATATGACTCGGAGCTGGATGATTTCATCGACGATGGACCTGAGGAAGGAGAGAACTATTCAAGCTATATCAAGGAGATCTTTGGTTATGATAGATCAAGGTAAGATGCAGGGTTTAATTATCGAACTGACATGCGGATTAATTTTGTTTTTCTTTCAGGTACCGGGACATGGACGAAGACGACGTCGACAAGATGGAGTCGTCGTTTGCGCAACAAATGCGGGAGGAGTACGTGAGCAAGAAGATCGGTTTGCTGGAGGACTTGGAAGACATGCGTAAGGAAGAAGAGGAGAAGAAACGCAAGGCGATAATGAAGAAGCGGAAACTGAAATAGGACGTCGATTAGAAATTAGGACTTTTCAAAATGTAGCCATGGTGTCAAACAAATTTCAAAGGAAAGCTAATTCGTGATAAAATAACACTTAGCATTATGCGTGCATAGACATGTGTGTTAGGAATGATTTTTTATAAGATAAATAATGCTTCTACATTGTAAGGAAAATGTAAAAAATGACAGCGTGGTTCGGCGCGTTTATTCGGTTATTTATTATTGTTGGATAATATGATTATTAATGAAGAAGTGCCGTGCGAAAGTCTTGCAGACGGTACTGAAAAAGACCAATATTTTTACAATGCCACATTTTCAATGTTATTTTTAGCTGTTGTGTTGAATTTAAACCTCTTTTAGCTCCTTTTTGCATCTTCATATTTGGAATATTTCTAAAAGTTTTCAATAATTTATTAGGGTAAGAAAATATATTAAAAACAAGTGAATATAATATAGTACATATATTTAAATTGCTCTTCTTATTTCCTTAGTTCGACATATGGAACAAAACACAAAACAATTATTTAACAATAAGCACGGATCAAGTGGAATAACAGCCAAATATTTCAATGATACATTGAGACAGTTCTACACTGCAAAATATGTTTGTCGTTGCTTTTGGCATTGCATGCGATTAATTTATTTGTAACATGATTAACGTATCACTTCTCGCTGTCTTTGTGACTTCCTATGCTATACGTGTAAGACTGTCAGAGGTGTTGAAGCACAATCGAGAGATCGTTCGAAATCTCGACATGTTAAACTTCCTCAACAAATCTTCCAACAAGGTACAAAATAGTCGATGCCTCCTCTATGATCCGCTGCTTTTGGAAAGACTCATTAGTTCATGGCAGATTTTGTCGCTAATTTCGTCGGCGCCCGGTGCTTCGGCCATAACCCAGGTATCGTCGGTGGTAGCGAGTTCTTCACAGCAAATAGGGCAGGTTTTGTTGTTTACGTTCCTGGTGACAAAACGACTGTTATTAACGGCATGAACTCTTACGTTAGAAATACTTGCCATTGCTCAATGCACGGAACACAAAAAGTGTGAGCACACGGCAGCAAAACTTCTGTTTTGCGATCCAAGCAGATCGAGCATTCGGTGAATTCATGAGGCGTTGAGCATGTCGAACTGTCCGGACTTGTGCTGCTTGAGTCCGTGGCTTGCCTTATCAACACTGATGTTGAAATGTTTGCGGCACATTGAGATCCAGAAGAAAAGTGGCGCTCCTGTGGGATAACGTAGTAAATGTGTAAAAAGAATGAACCTCAAACAGATTTATATTATCTATTTTTCAAGTATTTACTATGCACATTCCGACCAGAAGACGAACTGAATTTTCATTAAACATTTTGCATTCAGGGTTCATTCTTGCATGACAAATTGGAATCTGCTGAAATTTTACTTCAAGTCGAATGTAAATGGTTCGAAGGTACTGACGATTTATGTATTTTATAGAAACCAAACCGAAACATTGAATCAAAAGTTTTAAAAAAAGCAACCGGGCTGGATTGTTGCTGAAACTTAAATCAACAACAAGATACGACAAGCGATAAAGTTAAATCAAAACAAACAAAATTACAAAGCGATCACATCATATCGCGAACTAGGCGACATTTGTTATCATTTACATGCAAATGAATCATTGATAATTACCCGATGTTCTTCGCTTGAAACCAGGCTGTCTAGATGCGACTGAAACGTCTTGAACACGCACAGGAATTGCTTCAAATTCAAAAACTTATAATTGTCGATCTTACGCGTGACTGGATCAACTTTAACGCATGCAATTTTCACTGTCGCCTTCCACAGAACAGATGTATCGGTGCCTTTTTTCACCAAGAAAACCAGCTGCTTACCGCCACTATCCAGACATTTCCGAGATCTAAAATAGTTGAAATCGGTTTAAGAGTGTTTGTTGAAATTTTTCGAAAGATGTAAACCAATTTACAATTCGTTCAGCTCACGAAGACACGTTTGAAAATCTTCGTACGTTAGTTGGCCAATTTCAGATAGAACGCGGGCATGCTTGATAACTTCGAATTGCACCGTGTCGATAGTGTTGGGAATTAGATTTTCCGCTATACTTTGCGTCTGACCCATTTTTGAAAATTCTACGGCGGAGTTTCTGGCAGCATCAGCCCAAGAAAATTGTTTACAGCGCCTGGTACCGCGTTGACGTTCACTGGCTTGACTGAATAAAGGAATGTCATCGAAGACACTAAGTCTTATTGGGGAAGTACAGATTTTGATATATCGAAAGTGGTTTGAGCTCTGGCTATTCATTATGTCAGTTGAAATCTTTCGCTCATGAGCTGAATCGTTTAACCCCTTGAGTACTGAATTATTTCAAGATTTTTATGCCTGCAGAACGGATTTACCTTGACGCTATATGAATAAATATGATAAAGTTATCGATTTACATGGGTTATTTAATTTATGGATTAATATGAAAAAGTTAGGTGGATCGCTGCTTAAAGGACGTCCACGATAGTTATAATTTGGTAGTACCACTTGTACCAATAATTCTTCAGCGATGTCTAAGTTGTTTTGGTTGATTTGGTTCAGCAATTGCCTATTTTTTAGGGTAGGGAGGTGAAGGCTGTTTACGCCCTGAGTGTGGGACTCCCAGACGCAAAATACTTGGACTACCCACTAAACACCTCCCCTGTCAACTTGAGAACCTAGCCTGGAACCGTTTGACACATTACTTCGGGCTAGGACTCGTGTTCCTACGCCTAGAGGCGCCTTCGGATTATGTGAATCTCTTCTCTAACGGGAAGGACGGGAGAGGAAGGAAGTGCTAGAAAAGAGATCCATCCATCCCCGATGCCTCCCAGCGCTCCAATAAAGCTTTTTTCAATATCAGCAAATTGCGCCACGCGATTGACTTTATTGAATTGACTTTACGTTCTCATCCCTCCATCTTAGTGCTAACAACTACAGTATGATAACATTTTGGTCTTCCCTATTTTAGTTTGAGAGAATCAAGCTCTTCTGTCATGTAAGCTTTGTTCTTTCGCATAGTCCCAACTACATTTGTATCTTTTTTTTTATTATTTTTAAAATTGGATGCGCTACTTCTAGGAAAACACTCTCAGACGTCGCGTATATCATTTCCCGGTATTTTATCTTCACCCACATAGATTTTAAAACGTATGCAATAAGCACGTAATGAAGACTTGGTTAATAGATTTTTGTTCCAAATTGCGCTTGTTTCGGAAGGTTTAAATAAATATAATTCAAAAGCCCTTTGAACTTCATGAGAAATTCATGTAATGACACTGCGCTCCCAAAAGTACAAAGTTAGTCGATCATCGAATTTAGTTGATCATCTGGACAATATAGATCAACTAAATTTTTGATCTTTATTTATTTTTTTTCCTCGTAATACAATTATACGTAACGCAACATTTTCTTTCATTTCAACTAATTCACGTCTTGTTTGCACGGCCTTATTTCTTAACGATTTGACTGAAATATCAATTGATCTCTCCTAATACCTTTTCTAATAAAAAATCAGTAAGAACTCGTCCTATCACTTTCAATGGTGAAGGATTATCGTCCAACACACGTAACACTGACTCCAGCTATTTCTTTATCGTTTTGATATTAGTACAATTTTTTTATTCGTCCCAAATCCATTTTTCTTGCAACTGTTCGCTAGAAGAACAACTGTCACTCGTATTTATCGGTATTAGCTAACCATCATCACTTTCTAATTCACAGTCATTTTAATCGATTTTACTATCTAATCACTCTGATCAGGCAGCTTCGATTTCAATTCCACCTTAACTTCGCCCAAGCAAGCGGAGGATTAGTATCACTCATCAAATGTACACAAAGGGGCAGGGTTTCATAGTATTTTCAAATTACTTAACTTTCTGTTTGCATGTCGTAAAAATTGGTTCATGTCATTTAAATTGGTAAAAATTGGTTCAGATTGTCAAGAGTAATGTGTAATTTTGAAAAAATATTTTTAAGAGCTCTACTGTTTCACGAATTTTAAGGCCTGAATATTTATCTAAGTTTGCTCTGTATAAACAATGCTATTGAAGCAACCAAAATCAGGTAAACCTCCTACATTGCTTATCTTGTAAAGCTAATCAAACCAATATAACAAAGACCTGGAAAGTCTCAGAAACAATTCCATTATAAACGATGGCTTTAAAACCAAATGTCGAAAAATGTGCATAGCTGGTGCTGAGACCCTTGAAAATCTGGAGATAATATTCTAAGCCATAAACATTTTTTAATTGTGAGTCCCGCTAAGACCGCCAATGTATGAGTTGTAATGGGGGAGAATCACTATAGATCCGGCGTCACAACTTTGGCACACTAGGATTCAGGCGACTGATCCCGCAACAACATCTAACAATAAGACGACTAAGGGTGATCTAAATCGAACTGAAAGCGGAAGGCAAAATCAATAGCTTAAACTTCTCGTAAAGCGAAGCTCTGACATTTATCTCAAAGTGAATATCCACTTCTCCACTTCCTGAATCCACTTTTGACTCAGAAATTGCTGCCCAAAACGAAATAACTATTAGTACTTTTAAATAATCAAAATAAAAATATTCCTCTACTCTGCAAAACGTGAAATTTTTGTCTCAGAGAAAACTCCTTGCTGTAGTTATAAATTGCATAGGTGTGCCGACTCCCTTTCCGTTAAACAGCTCCCGTTATTCAGTTCTCCTACTCCAAAACTCTTTCATCTTATTCTACCAGGGATGGAGATAGGTTGAATGAACTGTTATCGCTGAAATTGGAAAGAAAAATTGCTGATAGTCAGGTATATAGTGATCAGGAAATGTCTGCATATCCGCAATTCAGTCGATATTTTTGTTCCAGTAAAGACGCCCATGCTCACAAATTTTAAAAAATTTTCTAAATATACACTGACCTGGTACAGATTAAGTTAGAAGACTAGACGTTAATAGCGAATATATAACCCAAAGAAAAGCAATCGACTTCATAGACAAACTCCTAAAAATTAAAGTACGCACCGAGACAAATGAAAGTCTTTTCGCTTGCACTACATGTAAAGACCATCTTGCACAATAATGGACAATTAAATTTTCTTAGAAATCATCTCACCGGACGTCCTGCTGTAGAGTCTAACAGAATCGAGAATCGATAAGATTCAAGGCTCAGACAAAGCCCACAACCGAGCGTACATTTACGTTTCTACAGTTGCACACTAAAAAGATCTCGGGTAATAAAGCAATAACTGTTGCCACTGACAAAAGTGCTGCTCAATATTTCATTTAGACCAGAGCTCCTTTTGAACCATTCTATCTTCCTCTACATCAGGCACTAATGGAGCCGAACATTTAAACAGCTAATCAGCGGGAAAAGATATCTTTAAAATTTAGGAAACCTCCGTTCAGAGAAATTGTAAATAAGGAAAGCATATTGTGGGAGAATCGTACTTTCGACCCTAAAAAAACCTCCAAAATCAAAAATGTAGTAGGCCTGCAAAGAAGTACTCATCGATTTTTTTGTCGAAATTAACGCTGATTTTAAACATGTAGTCAAAAAGGTGTCAATCGAAATAAAGTCACTGACTCGAGATGAGAAAAGTGGCAAATCCTTAGAGACTACCTGCGAACTGCCAGAAACCCTTCATAGCTAGGCTATATGTCGGAGCGTTGTTATGCGCTATAATAACCACCTAGTCATATTTTTGCTTGTATAATGATTTTTCATCCAGAGCCCAATGTAAATACATAACGAATTAGTCAATAGTGATTTCTTCGTTTTAAACATTATAAACAAAATAATTTAATGTTATGCTCCCTCCACATAGCCGAAAGGAAAACCGAAAAGAAGACAAACGTGGATCTGTGCACACAGAAAGAAACAGAGGCACGGGGTACACACAAAAAAGAAAGAGAGAACGGGGTAGTAAGATCTGTTCAGCGAGTCCAAATCGAGTAAGATCACAGTATTGCCTGTCAAATATTTTTAATCAATTTATGACATATTAATAATTTTATCAAAGTATTACTAACAATAGTGCAAACGGAGTTCGACAAAACCATCTTCAAGGAGATTGAAGAGGGTTTCGTAATTCCAGTTAGTATCATATTACAAAGCACCACGTAATACAGAAAAATGTTTGTTCTCTGATCTTTATCCCAGCAATGCGATTGCCTTTTGTTATCTATCGGAATACCTTGGCTGTTTGTTCAGATTTCTCTTGGAATTTTAATTGCTGTCCTAACGACATTAGAGAGTTTACATGCCAATTAGCCGGTCTTAAATTCCGAAACTCCGAATCTTCTCGTTATTCATACTATTTATTTCTCTCGAATTTCCTATCCTTGATTTCCGGATTACTATACATAGTACACTATAATACTTTATAAAGTATGTATTTTTTGCTATACCTTGTGTTTCCAATATGTCTTCATGTGTTATTTTTTGATTTTCAACGGAGAAGAAGGAAAATCGCTCCCCGTTTAAATGCGTTTCGAAAGTATATTATCGCCGGTATGTTGTTTCGTCAAAGACACTAAATATCATAGTCAAAGTAGAGTAAAAATGAGTTATTAGATTAATTGTAAAATTTTTATATGAGCAAGGATGCAAGGATGCAATTATTTCAGTAATAAAATAAATAAGCACCAAAATGATTTTTTTCTCTTCTCTCTGAAGGCACCCATGGCGACCACCTCACGACTGTCATTCAAGAAAAAATTGGACATGTAAAATTGTTCAAAATATTTTATTTTCAATTGTTTTTCTCATTTATTTACTTTTAAATTAAGATTAGAAAATAAATTATAAAGTTAAAATTTAATTTGTTAATTTATACTTTCTTTTCCGCTCTTATTATTTTCAATTCATTTTGATTTACATACGCGTAATATCTCTTGTTTCATATCAGAAAAGATTTACCTTATTTTTCACTTTCTTATCAAAAGAATGAAAACCAAAAATATTGAAGAAAAAAAAAAATACAATTACATATATCTATGAATTTAAAACAGTTTGTTGCAAAGTAATAAACCTTATCAATGTTCATTGATGATAATTTTATTGTTGCTGCTGACGTTTGCGCAATATTGCAAAAATTTGTTGCAAAAAGAATTTTTGTTTAGCTGCTAGATTGGTTCGTTATTGTTTGTATATTTTGGTGTTGATGATACCATTCATTGTCCTGGCTGTTGTTGTGTTGCGTCGATGTTGTTAACTGTAGTTTGGTTTGTTAATATTTCAAATAATTTTGATTTAATTGTGGGCAATTGGAATCATTGTTTCTCCTCCTGTGAGCATTTGTTGTGGCAGTGGAGCTTCAACTGTTAAGACACCATCCTTGCTGAGTGATGATCGAATTGATTCAGGATTAACTCCCTTAGGCAAGAGGAATTCACGGTTGTATTCGCGATAAACGCTCTTTGTTTCCGATTTCTCGTCGTGCACAGCATGAACCTGCAGGAAAGATTCTGGTTAGTGATGTTGTCTTGGTGATTAGAGAAGAGATTAGCGATCATTAGAGCTGAATGAGCTCGTAATCTGATGACTTAGTTAAAATTTAGTCAGTCATAAGATGCAGAAGTTATGAATCCCGAACACTGTGGTAGAACCCTTCAAGAATTTATTTAAGATTAAAATGGGATTTGAATTCAAATTAAAAAGCCGTAAAACGTTGTGCATGTTAAGTGTGTAGTAAAGATTTCCTTTTATAGTCACACTCGTTGCGTACTGACATTTTTTGAAATGTTTGCAAAAATTGTTAATTTTCTATCATCCTATCAGCATCAAAATTTAATACTAAATAATTTATTATCAGCAATAACACTGCGGAACCTTTGCCTTATCAACAAACTCTCAAACTTGTAGAGATTAAGTTACAAAAGAGCTTCCAGCTGACTCATAATGACGACACATGCAATACTTTGTAACGAGAAGCTTTTCAAACAATCCCATACAAATCTTATCAGTTAAAAGGCAATCTGTTCTTCATAAATGTTTGTTGTACGGCTTCAAAATAAGTGTTCGGGCTTATGTCTCTCAAGAATCCGACTATACGAAGCAACTCACTTAAGAACCTATTTTTAGGATCATGCCGATCACGTCTAAAATCAGATACTTACCAATAATTTGTTGTCAAGAGTTTTTACGACAATTTCTTCGGGGGCGTATTGACTCACATCGAACCTCAATTTAAGTACTTTGCTACCACCGTCTTCCTGCAAATGGACAAAGAAATAAATGATTAGTTTTACGGTTGATATTATTGACAGGATGATTTATTACTTCAGTGCTTAAAACTACTTAACCATCAAATTTATTTGGGTATTTAAGAGCAGAGTTGATTTATTTTGCTTAAATGTATTCTATTGAATTTTTAACGTTTTTTTGAAAAACTTCATTTGAATATTTTTATTAGGATTAGCTGGGATTGCAATGTGAACTTAACCCAAAATCAAATGCGAATGGAGATTGGGCAGTAAAAGATTTTGACTTAACGCAACGAATTATGATAAGAACCATTTCAATTCACGAAAAAAATAACTTTACTAAGAACAATTTTGTTTTACTCCAGTGAGAAATTGTGTGCGTTCAATAATATCTTCCCGTACAAGCATCACGAATGGGACTATCATTCGTCTTAAACGATTTCTTTAGGGTAATAGGCGTCTGCCCATCCATGATTTGAGCTTAATATAAGTGATGGAAGTACGATATTGATAATTAACGATATTGAGCTGCTGGGTTTTCATAAGGAGAGCGCCAATTAGGATTTTTGTCTTTTGATGTCTCTTTTGTGATCTCCTAGCCAATTATTAGGAACAGGAAGGCTCGGTCCTCACTCACATTACAATGTTCAATGAAACGTGCGCGCATCATCATACTCCTAAATCGAAACAAGCGAGCAAGGATTTGATACAAAAAGTGCAATGTTGACCAGTAAAAACGAAGTCGCGGCTGTCAGTTGAATTTTGGTTACGTTTTCTTTTAAACAAGAGTACCCTTTGATGCCTTGCGTTTTTTTATATGGTCGAAGTGTGTATAGTTTAACCTATTACGATGACATTCTTAGCGAGGTTACACTTGCATATCGCCGCAAACAGAATGACTTACCGAGAGAAGTTATACTTCTTCATTAAAATATTCGGTCACATTCCTGAACATGTAAGTAATCAACAAGCTACTTTCAACTGTTTAAGCTGTTTTTGTGCTTTCAAATAAATCAAGAAGTTCTCATTTTGTTTGTTGTGTTGTAACAGTTCACTACAGAGGGTGAGCCGTCAAGAGTGTTAGAGCCACCCAATTTCAATACCACAGGTACACGAGAAAGTGTACCTGTGGTACCTTTCTGGTTCTAACTTTAGTAGTTCTAGTTTGAATTCACTTTATTTTTTTTTTTATTATGCGACGTGTCGGCTTCCGCACTGCATGCTCTTTAATGTTCACTGACCCATTGTTAAAACATTGTTTTGACAAAGTCGCGACGTAGATTGAGTTTATTTTCCTTCGATTCCTGTACTAGTCGAAGTTTATAAAAGTGCAATGCTAGACTTTTTACATTTATATACCGCAAAGTTATTCTTCATATGGCAAGCTGATCTCTTGCGTGTTGATAATCTGGGATTGATAATAATCAAATGAGCGTAACAAATAGAAGTCTGCAAATACCGCAGTTTTTGAATTGTTTGCTGTAATATAACTGGCAGGTTATGGCACAGCATAGAATCGATGTTCGTCATCCTTATCCTTGTCGTAAATCTATGTGTGATGACATTTTCCTTCCTAAAATTTTCATCTTTATTATTGATTCATTATTATTCGTGCATGATCGTTTCTCTAGAAGTAATTCAATGTCGTTCCGTTGCATAAAGTGCAGTCAGTCCATAAAGCATTTAATGATTAACTTGTGTTGGTTGCTGCCTTATACAAACAGTTCAAAACGGGTTGCTTTACTTTTTTATTTGATTCAATTGACCTTTTCGACAATAGGCCAATTCGACTAGAATGCGTCTTTAACATTAAAATTTCTAGACGGACAACATGCCAACCTTTCAAACGCTACTCTTTCTGGCACAGCATCAACTCCGTAAAAAACATCCTTTCTGTGGCTCAAGAAAAGTTTTTGCTTCCTTGGAACATGATTTCTAAAGGAATCTAATTTCTTCATTATTTTCACGCAATATCTCAATTATTTTAACTCAGAACTGGAATCAAGGATAACAACGGTTTCTCCAAGAAAGTAGTCTAGAAATGCCAGCTGTCAAATCCTATCAAATAGATTTCGATGCATTTATTTCTACAAGAAATATGCAATCTCGAAACCATCTGTAGAGAAAAGCGGAATAAACTTTTTCACCAGGTGAACATAATAAATAAATCATAATAGCTTCAAGTGCAATAATGCACTTGAAATAATAAAGTCATTGCAGAAATTTATGTGAAGATCTTAAATTATATCAAATACAGTTATTGTGGTCACACTAAGATAATTGATTGCTAATTAAACATATTGTACTAGCGCTTTATCTTTCCTATACATATATTTAAGAAGGATCTAGATTTTTACCTGAATCAAAGGTGAACTGATGTCCGAAATGTAATTTTGTTTAGGCCTCTGTTGTAGTGCATTGTTACTGCTTTGAGTTGTTGTCGAACTAAAATTAAAGAAACAAGTACACAATTTAATTTATATGCTCGATTATAACTTCAAAAAATATATAACAATAACAGTTAATAACTTTTATGTTCGAATGTGCTAATACATTGAATATAAAAATAAAACAAATGATATCATCTTGTGAAAATATTATGCAAAATATTTACGAGTAAATATTCAAAACACATAAAATTCCATGATGTGGTGGTAATAGACAGACGTGTGGTAAGATGAAGTATTTATTAACAAATTTCTCTAGTGATGGAGCGTTGACATGGTTATTGACTGAACAATCATGATAATAATCATATTAATTGTGGATGAAACGAAGATCTAATGAAAATGTCATGAGCTCTAATGTGTACAGTATATGGAAATATATCTATCACGTGTGCAATTTAGTATTCATTTTCAATAAACGTTATGCAGGTATGCGAAGAAATGCATTACTATGCATGTTTTGTTGTGTACATAGTAAGGTCTTCATTCTTCTTGGTACTCAGTACCAAGCCCACGTAACGACACGGTTTGATTGTAACGAATTTTGAAACTCTTTGTCATTTTCTCTCTCACTGTTTGTTGTTTCCGAAGAACATCAGAAGAGTTCAGCTTTTTTGTTATTTTACGTTTTGTTCTGTGTCTGAAAGACATAGAACATCAAGAGGGGCGTCCTTGAAACATTTCTGTTGCAAAAACAACCTGCAGTGATATATAGCGGCGCAAAGTCCTTAAATATTTTTTTTCTAGCTTTAGAAGAAGACAGCGCATCTTGTATATAAGACTAACAAACAATTGGCTTCAAAAAAATGAGACGATACTGTTTTTAGAAACTCGGCGTTGAAAATCTCATTTGAAAAGCAATCCTCCAGGCTATAAACCTGTTCACTGAAAATTAATTTTCTTGTGTAATTATCAGTGTTTTCTGCAAAAGAAAAAATCCCCAAAGCCAACTTATTCTAGAAACATTCTTCCAACTGAAATATTTGCATCCATTTGATCGTTCTTTTACATAATATCAGATGCCAGGCGGGTGGTTCTAAATTTATCTTGGCGGACATGACGAAGAATTAAACTTCGACAGAAGCTGAACCAAAGTCATTGAATTCCTTCCGATATGGCCAGTTGATTCAGAAATTAATACCTCGTATGTATATACACAAAAATGAAAGCCTTTGTTCATGTCTTTTTCAGCATTTTGGTAGTGAAAATATTGCAAAGTTTGCAAAATCCTTTTTACAACAATCTCACCCATTAAAGAATTTTGTTTCCGTCAGTAATTCTCTAATTGGACTCGATAAATTTTCTGGCATCGTCATCAAATATAAATTTGGGGTAAATGTGTTTTTTTTTTCTTTTTTAAATGAAACGTTTAAATAATAAACTCGAAAGCTTTCTGATCTTCTCTCAAAACACACACGCATCTATCAATGTGTTTAACATGTGCATATTTTTTCAAAATTTACTTCTCTATTTCTTTCACTACGTGGAAATTTTCATGTATTTTGTGAATAAATATTTGGATATTCGGATCTAAAACTATAAATAAAGTTTCATACTGCCAACTATATTGATGCTATAGTAGCTCCATTTTCGTAGGCTTAGTGTACAAGTAGATAAACTACTAGACAACTAGAACTTGGTAAAATTACGACAGCATGAGGTTAAATTCGATGTTTTTTTCACGGGTGAATACGTAACATGGAGATCTGCTGTAAAATTAAAGAGATAAGTTGTCGTTTATGACAACATAGAATTGATAGACATAGACTTGACAACACAAAATAATGAGCCAAAAGTAGTTTTGAAATGTCCTTACTAACATATTCAATATTTGACGAAAATTTCATCAATTGCTATATCAACAAAAACATTCTTTCAAATAAGTTTTGCAATTGAGTCTTTTAAATACTCCCAATATATTGGTTCAAAAAAACTTTATTATTAGTAAGTTGACAGCGATGCAATATATTATGACGTCAAATCCAATACGATCTGGTAGCAGTCACAACAGTCGGAAGCGAATTTCGTTTCAATGTCTAGCGACTTTTCCTTTTATGAATTTACCGAAGGAATTCCGAGACACAAGAAGGTTCAATAAATTTGGATACATAATTGATATTTTGTGTCAACTTCAGACTTTACAAAGTATGGATTTTGGAGAAATAGTTGTATATATACTATAAATTCACATATAAATAATTTTTTTTTTTTATTTATTTTTACTTGTCTTTATTACATTGGCAAATATGAGTACAGCTGAAAATTTGGAGATGTTTTGACTTTATCTATAGTTTTTTACTTTAAAATTCGAATAGGATAAAGATCAATATTTTGCTCTTCAGCCTTAGTATTCATCAGGCTTAGGACTCTAACTATTCTTAAGTTTTATAATCATCATAGTGCGAAAAAGTTTTGTTATCATCAAGTTTGTTTTAAAAAATAATGATACCTTTCATTGCTGATATTACATTGATATTATATAAGTGTGTAATAAAAATAATATGGTTTATTTGAATCAGTTTTTGCCATGAAGTTAAAATTTTTTAGTCTAACTTCAGTCAATTAGTCGAAATTAGTATATCCAATATCGGAAGTTGATATTTTGAATACTTCTTAAAGGTCTCTTTTTTTTATATTTAGAGATCAGAGAACTCAATTATGGGTATCTGCTATCTTCTACCTTGTATATGATTGTTAAATGAAACCTCTGAATTTCGTTGGGAGTGTTACGCTGGGAACAGCGACGGGAAATTCAGCGGGCGCGGAGGCAGAATGAAATACACATTAAGGGAAGCAGCAGAAAGGTTTGTCGGAAAATGTCTTCAATAACTTATCAAAGGCACGAACGCCCGCTTCTGGCAAGAGCTCGAGGATAGCGTGAAAAACCTGTTTATGCGGAAGCTCGATGCCCTATAGACGCCCTACCTTATTGAAGCTGGCAAGATAAACGAAAAAATGCAGACGATAAAATCCTAGGGGAAAACTTGATTATCACATACATGGAAAGAAGGATAGTAGTTCTGTCTTCCAATTTTCCTCGAGCGCTCAAAGATTGTGTGGTGTGACTCTGCGGACAAACTTGAGCAAGACACAGACAGTTTTGCCGTAAGGTTTTCAAAGAACGTTCAATCTCAGAAAAAAAGGAGTTTTGATATTTTTGCTATCTAAGATTTAGCACCGTAAACTTTCTGTAGGACTGTAAGATCCACTAGATCCTATTTTTCTCATAAACTATCATCATCGGGACTGTTTTTAGAGTGTCCATCATTTCATACAGCAGTATTAAACGGGATAGAATTATTTTGTTCCATTTTCTCAAATTACGAGTAATTGATTTCTTAAGATAGGTAAATATCTAAGGATGTGCTACTTCAGTAGGGACTGGTTGGGAACAATTAAACTATGTAAAAATTTCTCTCTTTATTATTTCATTCCATCCTTCTCTCCTTCTTATCTTTCGTCAAAACTTTGCTTAGTAAGTATTGAAAATATATTTATAGCAGAATTTAAAATGATAGATCGGACTATAAGTAAATCTACTGAGTTTTACTCCAGCAATTAAATATTATTCGGAGCTAACTCTTAACAATTACAATAGGGTGACATTTAGAGCAATGCGATGATCTCCTGGGTAAAACCAAAACGGAAAAGAAATTCAAACAGATGACCGTGTCAAGCTCACGATGGAGTAGAGTGGCACAGGACATTGCACCTAGATTAACTGAACGTGATCAATAACATTTCATGTTGCAGTGACGTTACACCGCATCTTTTTGGACCACAGGATGAATCATCTGCGTAGCAAGACCAAGTGCTATACTGCATGCAACTGACATCCTTGTCATGTCATCACTGCCGTTTACATTTACTCCGATTGCTAGTAACTTATTGTAAACTAGTAAACCCTTTATTGTAAACTACGCAAATTCATTTTTGATATTTCTTCAAAACATTAGTTGCTATATTTGAAAGGCCGCAAAATTATGACATTTATCGTTCCTAGAAATTTAAATTTAATTTATTTATCTGATGAATTCGCCAAAAATTCAGCCACAATATATTCTGAATCAAATATTGAATAAATCTTTTACAATTTGATTCTGCTGCTGAGTTTTACCATATACTCATAGCGCATTGTACTTGTAGTTGCTATGTATTCTAAGTTGTTGAAGCTGTTCCCAAAATAGTAACAGCTTTATGAGGTGGAAATGAGAACGCACCAAACAAAAACCAACATCAAGATATTTTCGAAATCATAGAACATGTAAGTCCGAACCAAGCCGGCCGGCTTACTATACATGTATTGTCGTCAATGCCTTTAGCAATTCTTTGAGATACATTTAAGAAATTTAATACTGTATAAATAGCACGCATGCACACTGCTGGATATATGCGGCATACGTACATGTTTAATATTTGAATAATTAAAAACGTATATTTAGTGAGTTTGTGGCGTAAATCCAATCAATTAATTGGGGAACACGAGAACAACCAAATCTTTTGGGAAATATTGACATGAAGTTGGATACTTGAAACTGGACAAATCTAGAAGAAACATTTTAAGAACGAATGTTAACATCGAATGCTATTTGTTCAATATTAGGACTTCGATATTTTTCCAAGAAACTTCTAAATACCCAGTTAAGTGGATAACGTATGTGCAAGCAATCAAACAGGACGCTGTCTAGATCCCTCATTCAAGAACAAATTAAATTAATTTTTTTCATAAATTAATCTAATACTTCGAACATATTACCACCTCATCAATGACCCATGACCCTGTAGATACATTAGTATTGCAAACAATATTGTATGGACATGGATGTGAAACGCAGATGGAGATGCGGTGAGACGTGTTTTGCCACAATGATTAATCAGTTATAACCAATTTACCAGGTCCAATTGAATCGGAAAGTTTCTGTTCGCAATGCATCTAAATATTATAGGCAGACATTGCATTTTCTCCACCTATCTATGTCCCTTTCACTTTCTCTATTATGCATGACTTCACTTCGTTATAAGATAAAGTATTTGTTGCTCTTTATTCCTGATGCTCACCGAGAATATTAACGCTTGTTCGTAGTTGCGATTTGGTAAAATTCCTGAATAAGTAAAAAACGCCTTGAATAAACGTGCCAATAAACTCCCTTGGTTTATTGGTGAGCCGACAGTACATGAGCCTTCCCGTTCTCACGGGAATGTAACCAGTGTAAAGTCCCAGTTGTGAAAATATTTTAATGTGTGGAAGTCTGCAATACAACAATGGTTATATTTTTTCGAAAAACACACAATTATCTCATATACGTCCAAACATTTTTTTCTGTGTTAAAATAACAGTCGTCAGTTGTTCGTTGTCAAAAAACCAGAGATAATTTTCCAGGCCTGGTGTAACATAAAGGCCGAACTTCAACCGTAGAATGACGAGAGATCATCATTATTGGAGTTGTTTTAAGGTGACAATTTCGATCAAGGTCCTAGAACATTGAAGCAAGTTCTAAGTAAGATTTTGAAATGTAACAAAATAAATCTTCGCAAACTATGTTTTCTGCTAAAGTCCTGGGACTCACCTTTTATGTTTTATTAAAATGAGTTGTTTCTAGTGTCCTGAGTTAGTTAATATTGAGTGTATGGAAAGAACATAGTTGAGCAGAGTTGGGGTGAAATGATTCTTTCTTTCTGGGAATAAAACATGATCGGTTTTAAATTACAACCAATTGGCTCACCTCATTTTGTGGATAACAGTGGGCCAGAAATTATATTATATTAAATTACCATTTGATTTTTGTTTTTCCATTCTATTCAAGGTTTCATATAAGAATGTGTTCGTTACCCCTCGCATTTCTTACCTTTTCCCGATATAAACGATTAGAAAGAAAAAAATTATTGAATTTAGTTCTTCTGTTTTAATAACTTTGGACGCGTCGGTCAGATAAATTTTGATCGATTCCGGCCCACAGCCAAGTTTGAAATTTTTTCATACTTTTCATTGCGTCTTACATTTCAAGTAAATAAAGAACAAAATTTATTACGGTTCTACATCAACCAGAAAGAAAAATCAAATTTTATTGATTATGTCATTTCTTTGCCATGAAATAAAAGCTTTTTGAGTCCAAAATGATTAACAATATAATTATTTATTTATTTTGACTTCGTCACTACGATATTAATTGGATGAGGAAAGTTTCATCCCGATTTCAGATGTAAAATATCTGGCAAACAGAAATGGATTAGCCATTAGAAATTTTCGCATTCATATACCGTATTCTTAAGTTGCTGTTATGCAACAATTTCTCCACGTCACATTCAATTCGAGGTCCATTATGTCTATGGTCTAGGATTTGACAATTTGGTGGTTTCATAGTACTGAAGCATTATTTGACATCACCAATTTCACGATTGGACCATCCTTCTAGAACGCCTCATATAATGGGCAAAACGAGTCACGATAAACCGACAGTGCTGACATCTGCAACATCTGAGGCATTGTAGCCAGGTGAGCGGGCAGATGAGCGCGGATCCCGCATAAGCGAGTCTCCAAAGTCATTCCTATCCATCGTCGATTCATAGAAGACGGTCAAATGCTTTAGCTTGGCGATTAAGGCGAAGAATAACATTTCGGCCACATGAAAGCGAAGATGAACAAGGCCTGTGCGTCTATCGGCTTTTTGTCGCCTCGTGACCAATACAGGCAAGGAGTCAATGACAAAGTTTAGCATAAGATTTGAAAGTCACTGTCTGCTTGTTTCGCCCAGGATTCACGAGTGATGCATCAGTGATGAAAGAGGGTCAGGCACCAGTTGCAATTTGCTGATAGAAAAGGCGAGCTTTCATCAGATAATTAAAGTCTTTATATCAAAAGCCGTTCGTGTTGACAGGCAACTGCTAGTTGCATAACGTTCAAGTTTTCCCTCATCATAAAAAACGCTATCCCTTCATAATAAAATAGCGCTTACACAGTAACCCCGATTCTCTTCATTCCATCCACCTTCGACTATCCACCATCGACATCGAACCGTAAAAACATTGCTGGTAATTATATAAAACATACATTTGTCTAATACATACATACATTCATGTCTAATATCGAGGTTTTTTTTTAAAGGAATCCCTAACTTTTTCGAATTTCGTATTCTTTATTTTTTCCAATATCGCGTCAACGATATGATTTGGCCGTTTTCATATTAATAAACGATTAATCGGGCTGGTATAATTCCATCTTTTCCTCCTCCACGCAAAACGTAAAAACTAATCAGATCAATTTCATAATCTGACTATTAAAAGCTGTTATCAACAATTGACAATACTTATCGATATTTATTTCGTCCAAGTTCAACTAGTAAAATTGAGATGTTTTTCTTTTAAACTATTAACTTGAATGTAAGAAATTTTGATTTGAAACATATGCACTCATAAAAAAAAGGTAATTTATATTGTTATCGGAAATATTTTCATTCATACGTTCTTATGTCTGAATTTATGGAACCATTAAAATCGCTTTAAATGTCTACATCAATTTTTTAATCTGCAAAAATGCTTATCAATAAAAACCAGAAAGGTAATAGATGGGCACATTATACACGTAACTGAAAACGTTTTCATGAATTCAGTAGCTGGCGATGAAGTTTTTTTTTTCAGATTTGCATTTCATGAAATTTAATTTTAATGACCTTAACCTATGATTAATACCTTTGCTCATCGCCGAGAATCTGAAACAGCCCATACTTTCATAGTTCATACTCCAGCCGATAACAGTATATAATAATAATAAATAATATAATGATAGTAGATTAGCATATTGAATTATATTGACGCATTCAAAAATTTCGACTTAGACTGTATCGATTGACAGCTGACTTTAAGAAGTCAAAGAAGAAGTATTATTTTGAGTTATTTTACAGACTACTAGTTCACCCGCAGAAGCTGAATTTCGGCAACGACAATGAAGGACGTTTCGAGAATAACAGCGAAGAGTTTGAATAAATAATGACTAGTTTGAGAAATGGTTTAGTTTTAACTCGCTATCTTTGCATTTGTATGTCCACTCAGAAAAGTTATAGCCAACTGTTAAATGAAAGTCGCTACTTCAAGTCAAATAAATAGACTTTACTAAACCAGGTTTCAAACTGGCACAACCCACATTTAAAGAACTGAAATAACTATGGGGCTAAGAGAATGTACAGTCTGAATATTGCATCGACTTTATTCACCCCTGTAAAGGTTTTTTTTTTAAAGCAGAGGATAAACACAGTGAATTCGTCTTTGTATAATACTCGATGTTAGTAATCTGAATGAATTTTATGTATTAAAATGGTATTTGACGGAAGATAGGCGAAATTAACTAAGAATTCTATAATTAAGGGGCCGTAGCAAAACATTGAGGAGATACTTTAGTCACGAGACATACTATGTCCGAATCGCTCTCAAGACAGTACACCATGTCATTTCGCAATCCTCAAACAGTTCACATCCTGCAGGCGAGTATTTGATGTGAAGTGGCTATAATCGAACCAAAATTTTGATCTCACATATTTGCAAATCTAAGACAAGGGCTTGAAAACCAGGCATGGAGCAATGGGCAATATTTAAATCAGGTATCGGTCATATACTAGAATTACCCAATTCTTAATTAAATTTTACGCAAATAACTGTAAATTTTATATATTTACTTTTAAGCTGGACGATTTGCCGCTGGTTTCGAATTTTTTAATTTTTTTGATAAGCTTAAAGTGAAATGCGATTTTTTGGTACAACGATTTACTAAGAAATTTTGTGTTAACTTCGAAACACCGACGAACGAAACATTTACCATGACTTAACACGTATCACAATAATGTTGCCATGGGCACCGAAAATGCTCTTTTTGGCGTATGTATTTACTAGGATGGACTTAAGGGCTAACGCTAGCAGGCTCTATCATCTCCGGCAAACGATCTTAATGATGAAAGAAAGATCGTTTCATATCCAAAAATCTAACGTTTTTTTGAATCACACGAATTAGATTGGCAGCCTTGGTTGAGTGGATCAAGATGCATCTTATTGTGATTTGGTCAGAATACGTTTGACTTTGATCATTTCCCCTTTGATCATTTGTTTCTCGGATTCCTAGGAAGGTACTCGCAAGTACCGAGAGACGAACGTTCGACTCGATTTACGAGGCTATTAAATTGCTACTCTATCACCTTATGGTTTGGATCTTCGTAGCATAGGTAGCCGTTTTTATGGATTTAAATCTATGCAAGGTTATTATAATTTATTTGTTGACCTTTTGTCATTTTTGTGCAATTGGTGGAGAATCAAGTCATTTTAAAGTCTTTATAACACGAAACTTCCTGGAGTTGCTAGTTTGCTCCAGTGAAATCGGAAATATTTAAAGTGAGTTCTTTTCTTCTAGTTCTTTTCATTGAATATTCTTTTCCTTGTGCTTCCCACTATCCAAGTCCGTCTTCCATATAACAATGTCTGTACAATTATTATTATTGAAATTGTTTCTCTACATCGCAACAATAACACTCTCTGATCTAATATCGATGAAACACCATGATGTTTCAAATTTCAAATGCAAATTGAAACAATGACAACATAATCGACAACTTAGAGCAATCATACGAAACAGTAGTCACCTCAAAACATTTGGCATATGAGTTTATTAAAACACGATTTCATTCTCAGTCACGACATTGGCTGCAACTAATTTATGTTTGTCTATTAATGGCGACAATGAAAAAACAATAACTGATATCGCTAGCTCCAAAGCTACAAGTATACTTTCTAATTAAAATTCAAAAAATGCCAACATGCTACTGTCACCAAAAGAAAAGACGGAAGGTATAGAAACTACCGGAAAATAGTCATAGACAAATCTACACATATGCATAATACAATATGGGAAAAATACAATAAGTTTCGATTGTGTCATACTTAAATGCAAAATGCAATGAAAGTAATTTCATTGTCAAGTAAATGTTTACAAAACGATAAAGAATTCATTCCCCTTTCAACATACGAAGACGAATAAATTATAACTATTATTACGTATTAACAAGTGCAAAGAAAAGGTGTGTGGTTATCTACCAATACAATTCGAACTACTATACGTATACCAAATGATTGTACAGATACAACTACAACGGAAACGAATAATCATTAAAACATTGCAACAGAAGTAAATTGGAAAAATACAATTTTTGTCTGTGGTTTTCTTGTTAGAAAATACCATTCAGTTAATACCTGGTCGTTGTTGTCTTTTTTGTTGATGAACTGACCGTACAAGTTGAGAATGCAGCATAAAGGAGAGTAGAATAATTTACGTTATTTTATATATCATAATCGATTATTGCTTACGAAGGAAAGTTAATAAGGAGCCTTAGAATTTAATTTTTACAAACAATTCGCTCCAAAAGGCAACAATTCATGCATGGATTCGAAAAATGGTGGCAAGATATTGCAAGCAATGCATGTCCACTTGATGGTTCCGATTCATTTAGTTTGCCATTACTATGTTTGTTTGACAATGCTTGCTTGCAACATCCAATTACCATTCATCAAACATTCGAATATTCCATCAACTTCAATTTTTCCTATTTAAAGTTCTTTTAAACCGATAATCTTGAGATAGACATAAAAAATAATTTGAATAAAATCTGAAATTAAGTATGAGATCAGTTTTGCGAAAATATTTCATTAGATTTCGATTGCCAATGAGAATTATACACACGAAAACATGACGGGAAATTGGCGTGAATCAATAAATAACTTAATGCATAAAAGCATGTTGTCAACATGTACTTGTTTTTATTGACTTTTTATGATTGAATTGCGATTGAGAAACGAAACTACAGTCTACAGAGATATTACAGAGAAATCAGCTTGCATCAGTGGATCGAATGCTACATTTGAGACACCTTCAAAGGAGAATTTGTTAACGAAAAGGTCGAAAGAAAGATAACGAAAATTTAAATATTAAATTGAAAAATTTAAATTAAATAAAACACCATATATGATCTCAGTAAACAGTGATATAGAATATCTTTCTGAACCCACTACATGCATAGCACAAGCTTGTGAAAATGTATATTGCATTGCATTGCAAATGCATTGGGCCCCTATGTTGAACATATCCACGCCTTTCTGCCTTCAGCATTTTCCAGTATACCCACTTTGAGTCCCCGGTATCTAAGCTTAAGGCTCTAAAATCTATGAGGACACTAGAGTCCGAATTTCCTCCTTTAACTACCCATAACACAGTCGAAGCTACCACCCGGAAGCTATACCACGATTGTAATAATTGAAGAAGTCCCAGGAATAACAATCTGAAAGACAAACTTCACTCATTATCTGGGATAGCAATTCAGCACTAAATTGCATCTATACTCTGCAATAGACATCGAAATGCTACAGCTGACTCAAGGGAAGTGAACTTGAGTCGCTGGTCACAGTGGTATAGAGGAAAACGAAGTAGAAAAGTTGTTTCAGCCGGCCAAAACACAAAAAAAGTGGACACAAATAAAGTTTTATTAGCAACACTCAAAAGAGAGTTGGATAAAATCCTCTGGAATGGAAATAGTTTTGCCTTCAAAAAAAAAGACTGTAAAGATAAGCCCAGTTTTGCGTCCTCACTTTTAAAGAACATAGATCTATCCTAGAATAGAATCCTCAAAAAGGGGGACGTAAATCGCATAAGAATTCTTCACTGTTATTGCTTAACTTATTTATTATCGTTCATCATTTCATGCTGATACCCATTTCACTTGAATTTGGCTGGAACTTTCGGAATAATGCTTGGTTGAACATTTTTAGACTATTTTCATGTTCAGCGCCTTCATCATTATAAGTGAATTTTCTGAACCATCTTTGCAGATATTATCAATAACAAAGTGCTTACCATACGCTTCTAAATAGGATTGCTTTACATCAATTTCTTTATAAGAAAATACTTCCCGCAAGTGCCAATTACTTCGCACAAAATTATGAGAGTATATAATTATAATAAAATATAATGAAAAATATTAATAAATAAATAGTCCAAACACTTTGACAAACAGATAACGTGTTCTGACAATGACAGTGAGATCTATCAAAGATATATCCGCCCGATCACTACGTTCACGATCCACACCATCTTTTAGAAAACGAACTAGTTCTTTTTAAAGAACTAATAAGAATGATTCAAGTGTCGACTGAAAAAAACCTGAAGTAGGAAAGTGATTTGTGACGAAATGACTTTGCAGTCCTCTGGATGCCCCTGAAATAGAGCAGAGGCAGTCCATTGCACGATAAACCGTCCGGTTTATCATGCACGGTGATAACGCCAGATGATACGTTGATTCTCTCTTGATTTTCATAAGCACAATTCAGAAAGCACAATGAAACCCTAAATTATGAGTGCCTGCCTGAATTTTATTCAGCCAAATATGCAGACTTTGCTTTTCTTCATTCGAACTTACAAGCTTAAGGCTCATCTTTCTTAAGAGCTCATCAAGTGTATGATTACAAATAAGCACTAGACTTCCTGAAAATCGATACACACTGTCCTATTAGCTAATCTGCCCTTGAACCCCAAAACATTTCCTGGATAGCAGCACTACAATTACTTTCCATCATCTCTATAAATAATGCTGGACAAGTCAATGAATATTATTAATGGCATCCCACATCCTTCCCAACGTTCTTCAAACTTCTCTTTAGCCATTATCGTTAATACTTTCTATCCTTATCTTTTTTTGCCTGTTACAAGCCGCGGTTATTGTTATCCTTGCATCCAAAAAGGGGGAGTTTTCCGTTTCAAGGAACGCAAATAAAATACCAATGCACAATGCAATCGATTTAAGCAACACTATATACTCCTCTACGTTCAAATGGAAGGAATCTTGAGCATCCCGTGAGGGTGGAATGACCTTATTGAAAATTTCTAGCATATAGTTGGATTTCCAAAATGTATAGCAAAACAGTTGCCATGGCTGATGCGTGTTTACTCGAATGTCGTAGAGGGGGTAACGTGTTAGGATGGGTGAGTCACTTGTTCCTTTACAGAGAATAAAAGTTTGGCATGTTATAATGCTTGACTTAGAACTTGCGCAATAGATTACGTCCTTCGAATATTTTCATACTAAATCCTTTGTATGATTCAGCGCCAAATTTCCTGGTGTGGAAAAAGAACTTTTCTGAATAGTTTTTCCTCATTTTGTGACATTTGAGCCATGAATATTATCAGATAAAATAATACAAATCATTCTTATGAGTCACCAACGAATTCCACTCAATGCCTCGTTCTCAGACACCTGCCTATGTAAGGAAATGCACCTTGAGAGCGTCCCAGTGTGATGTAATTTACGTTTTAGCATATTATTGTTTCAATTATATTACGCATATGTAAATGTTTCGCCAGCATTTATGGCGAAAACAAATAATCCGACATTTTTGAGCTGACGTACAGTCCAAGGTCCAATGATTCGCCTGCTGGCGTATTGGAAGGGCAGAATGGGCTGTAATAGTCAAATTACTGCGACGCCAGGAGATTACCTTGTCACATGATACTGCTAACAAGTGTGTGCTAGACGTGCAGCATTCGACCACCACTTCCATATAAGACCAATTCCATAAATCAGATCTGCTTTCCACTTGTCTTTAGCCTTTACTGAACGTATTAGCGACTTAGTAAGCGAGTGGTAATTTGATGGCGATGATGTCATCGATTTAAATACTTTTTCCTCTTTCGTATTCAGATATGCAATTGCTGTGACCAAGACGTGTGGAGACAACAGTTGAGATTATTTAGCATCTACCAGCGAATATGTCAGAGTAGGTGTTGCTAGAGCATGGCCAACACGATGACAACGTGGTGAGACTGTACGTTTCACCCAAATAATCTTCGTGCATTTATCGTATTCTTCTGTCTATCCACATAGACATGTGATATCATCTTTTGCCACTCGTATCACATCACCTTCAATGGTCTCTAGCAGCAGCATTTCGCGCGGTGATTGAGTTCGAACCTCTTCCCATGTTCATATGAGTTTCGTAGGTACGTATAAGTACACGTACTGGTATCTACATCTGCAGGGTGTATAAAGACAAATATATGGGTAGACAATTCTTCCACGTGAAGCTCTTGACTAGCCCTGGAAGACGAGTTACGTTCTGGCGCCAAACTCATGAATGCAGACATGAATTGATGCAGATTGTTATGGTCGCACTGACAATATTGTGAATGAATTTAAAAAAGAGTACGCCAACTCCCTGATTTGAAGACTTGATAGCGAAATATAATTGAGCACAATGTTTGTGACAATCCGGGCGTTTCAAGACAATAACTTGAACTGACCTATGCATATTGAATTTGAATTAATATTTTGGAAGACACATCAATTCGCTAAAGGATCTCTTACTACAAGGTGAGACTTATCTCTCCCGAGTGATGGCGAAAGAAGAAGAAATTAAACACTAAATTGATTTCTTCCCTTCCTTTCGCCCTGATACATTTTCAGATCTATCGTGCAACATATTCTTGCTATACATTTTTAAGTATGCCTATTCTGCTGTGATGACGCGTTTCGGCTTCTTCCCGGGATTTTTTCTTCAGCAACTCGAGATTGAACTGAGGACAAGAAAAGACACTTAACGGGTCCTCACTCCACAATCAGCAACACACTACTCGTTTGAGAAATGTACTTAACCAACAAATTGACACCTTCAAAAAGAAAGGATTTTTCTTTGATGTTAAATTAGTAATGAAATGAGTAGCCTTTTCCATTTTTGTAATAAATAATACGCAACAAGGATAAGGTTTGGAATTTAGGGTGGGTGACAAAATTGTTCAATACCGCGTCAGTAAGTGGCAAGACAATCTATCTAGTAAAGCTGCGTCATCCTGTCGCGTTATGGAAGCATCACGATGTTTAATCTCTTTCAATATTTTATCCGTATCCGAAGAAAATTCTTCAAGATTTTTCCACGCTAATTTCTTCCCACGAAACCCTAAACTTCTTTGCGGGGAGGTAAACCTGTTTGTATGCCATTGCATCGAACTCGGCTTTGTATTGGTGACCTCAAGTTTATTGAGTAGCAATTCGCTCTGTGAGTTCGTCCTTTGATCTCACAGAGCAGCAGACGAAACTGCAAAAATTGTATGAAGAATTTCAAGTTTTCACGTTTTTAAAGTTGTGTGAACATTTTCGAATACATCTTAAACTTACTTCATCACATGTTGCCACTTTAGGATGAGTTAAATTATAGTTTGTACCTTCAACCATTTAAGGCCACTATACTCCAATCATTGCTGAGAGCTGCTTGTTCTTCAGTTGAGCGTCTTGTAATGCCTACTCTTACTTTGTCGACAATTCTTGAAGTAGTGATTACAATAGTTCGTGTCAAAGGGCATTTTCAATTGAGTCCCTTCCTTGCTTCCGAAAACCATGCAACGTACACTTCTTGGCTTTAGCATGGGCCGAGTTTTCATTAATAGTTAAAATATCTTAAAATATTGTATTGTACATGTTCATTGCGTTGACTATGTCTCCCCAGCTGGACCTGTTTTATGGTGCTTAACCTAAACCCGATTTAGTTTAAATTTAATAAATATATATATACTGCTAGAGAGAAGCACCACTAGGGTGTTCCCACCCGCACCATCTTCCCCATTCTACGTACTTTTTGGTCGCTATTTCATATATGCATTTATTATAATTTTGAGGGTGACAAACCAAGGATTTTGTTTATGCGGGAAATATCAATATTCGTGGTACATTTTTCCTACCTTCCTTTGATTTATTTTAATACTGAGCCTTTTAAACATACGAACTTGATACAAAGATGTTTCATAAGAATGCACAATTCCTATTCATTCAGCTCCTAGTCACATATTTATCTGACATATTCTGATTGTTAGTCTCCTGCTAATTTTTTTTATAAGGCATTGTGATTAAAAAGGAAGATTATTGGGATATATTTTGGAATTTCTAAGAATTAACGTAACAATTCTCGAAGAGTATTTTCCTCCACTCTTCTTCTTTATCTTAAATTATCTTTAATTTTTGATTTTATTATGAGAAGTAAAAAAAAAGTTCTTTTCTCCAAAGTTTCATATCTTCTCACTTCCATCATCAGTTTAGATTTAATCATGCGTTTGATTTATGTTTTTGGTATGCGAACTTTTAATTTCCTACGCTGGAAATTTTATTGACTAGGGGATGCACTTCCTTGTTCAAAATAGAATTTAATTGTTTATTGGATAGCATAGTCAACAGATATATACCAGAATGTGAAGAACATGTAACGAAAATCAACCCTGCTTTGACGCAATTGACAAACTCCATTCCACATTCGTATGCAATTATTGTCTAGACAAAATCTAAATTTAAAACATTGCCTGCCTATACATCGGCCAACTCTATAACGTAAATTTCGTGACAAATGCTGTTTCACTGTGGGAAGGCGTTCTATTACATGCAAGTTGAAATTCTTCTCTCTTCTAAATTACAAAGTTCAGCAAACGCCTAGCGTAGACATTAGTCGCGTGCAGAAGATTTGAATCAGGATAGGGCGAAAATCCCACAGTGTCGACGAAAGATTACTAGTTCCAAATATTGATGACTTCTAATGTACGTGCTACGTACATAAGACTCATATACTACATGCATACTCCTATACTATATGCATCCTTGATGGAAAAAAAGAGGGACTGACTGGCTAAATAATAAGGGCAACGTGAGGCCAGCTGTAAAACTTCCGATGAACGTTGAACGTTGAACATGTTTTTCGTTTTCGACAAAATTACATTTTTCAATTGCTTCCTTGACTACAAAGTGCAAGAATGTACGTAATGTTTGTTTGGATTTATATAAATGTATGCAACGTATCTCAGTGAAAAGAATTTTGTGTTCGCTAGCGCACGGGAAAGACGTCACTGAGAACCGACCAATTGCTATTTAGGATATTTTTAGAACCAGAACTAGAGGAAAAATTAAGAAAAGTAAAACCAACTCACTAATGGTGATGGTTCCAATGTGGATCTAGACATTTTCTACATGACAGGTGAGAAGTTTCCATTCAGATTTTTGAATATTTTTATTCTAAATGGAGTTTAAGGAGCTCGTATTCAAAGCCATCAATCAATCAAATACTGTCTTTGAAAAGTATATAAAAAAATTTCAAGAATGTCCTTGTATCAAGAAAAACAATTTTCGTAGGTTTTCATATAATAAATTTGCCTGGCTGTTGTTTGTCCCACATCTAAAAACTATACAAGATTTATATGCCAATGTTATATCCTACCAAAAAACATTTGCCGTTCACTTATCGGTGCGTCTTTCATGGAGTCAGCCGCATTGCTTTAAGGATAAGTTTGGAAATTATTTCACAATCGAAATGCATGAGTATTTCACTGTATTTGTATGAGAGTAGCTCACTGATTTATTTTATTGTAATTTCATTTTCTCGACTCCATGAGAGGAGTTCCGCTAGTCTGACTTTCTTCACTTATAAAGTTCTTTTGATGATCACTTTTAACAAAGAAAAGATTGTTGCGGTCAGTCAAAATGGCTTTTCTAACTCTTTTATTTTTACATATGTCATATGTTTACATAACGTCAACGAATCATTTAATAACATTTCCGACGAAAAGTCATCAATAATTCGTCGGAGCTGCAGCAGCAAAAAACCGAAATCGACTTGGTCCAACGTATTTTCGAGCTATCCTGTGCTTATCGACAATTGCTAACTGCTATTTATAACTTATGGATTGTGTCATCATTTATTTATTTCTAACGTCTATTGCTCACACTAGCTAAGGAACGAGTATCTCCAACCGCTGGAATGAATGGAGTAGCAGCTAATAAACTTCTGAGCTATGAATTAATTAAAGCGAGTACTTAAGTTACAGCGTTCAATATCATTACAATAGTACGCAACGAGGATAGATATCTCGTTGAGATGCGAGTGAACAACTGAATTAATGCATTACGTCGGTAGATACACACGCGAAGGTCACTTGTTGCCATCAAAACGTTTGTTATTGCAAAATTACATACATCAGATACATTTATCTCCGTTTGCCTACGAGGAAGTGAAAAATTCGCAAACTTTTGTTCACGGTCTGATCATCAGCAAACAAGCAAATTCATCGATGGGTTGGTGAACTCTTTTTGCATCAGACAACGCGAAACCCAATACTCGTTAATTTTCTATTTGGGAGTTTATTTTTGTTGTCGAATTTAAATTGACTTTTGGATATGGATTGGCATAATTTGAGGTTGTTTCACAGCTGCATTAATATTTTGTCGACATGAGAACTTCAATTCTCCATTCAGCCATGAATTCCGCTTCATTGTGAATTTCGTCTTCTTGAGTTGTGCTACCACCAAAATCAGCAAGTTATATGGCGGAAGAGTTCGTTGAACTGAAAGGAGCAGAAATTAAGCAAATCTGTTTGCGAAAACCAAATCACCTTTATGGTAGATTCAAAGCGGGAGGGGAGGGGGTTGCTGCAGAGCTTGATTCCGACTGATACGTATTGTAATCATATGTCTGCTATATGGATACGTGACATAATTTCGCAATGAACATGGCTCGCGACATGGAAATTTTATGCTCCTTTTGTTATTTATTTTAGGATACTGTGTGCGAAATCAGGAACTCATAACACGAGCTAATGAATTATGGTAGATGAATGTTGAATTGGTTAAAAAATGATTCACAACAGTGGCTTTTTCTTATTGTAAGAATCATTTGAACTATTTCAGAAAATGCCGAGAATGACACGAAAGGAAAATAACCCGAACTATCAGCCGCTCCTTGCTATAGCAATCGCTTGAAACTGCAGTTCGGATAGTACATAATAATCAATATATTCATCAATCATTCAATAATCAATTTTGCACGCTAGAGATTCGTGGTTGTGTTATAGTGAACAAGCATCCTATCAATGGTACACTTCTATGGTACGTATTAAGGCAAACATTCATAAAGTCGTGTTGATCAACTACGGTGCTATTAGAAAAGATACGAAGGTGGTACTTAAAAAGTATTTTAGCTAACTACCCAAACTCAGAAAACTACCCAAAACCAAAATCAACAATTTTTCCTTTGAATTATATCAACAATGATAATATTCATACAGCCGTGGAAATGTTACACGTAATCGAGCAAATTACATTCTGATCTAAAAAGCTAACCAATTTGCTAGCTATAGCGACCATAAGTAATCGAGGTATCCGTTCATTTATTACATGGCGTAAACTGAATATCAAACTAGAACATTATTTATATTCGCAATAAACTCGCGGCCAAATTCGAAAAAAAATTTTAGACCACGTATGAGTCGTGTTTGAAAATCTTGGTTGGAGGAGTACTGTCTTCCTTCGAACCCCTTCGAAATTGGTAGCCAAATAACCTTAAACGTGTTGACTAGGGCTTCGGAGGCTAAGAATTAGTGATGAACATGAGCCAGCTATTTTTGAGTTCCCTGGATTTCTGTTTTAACTAGTCACTTCTAATTGTTACATTGAAAGGCCACCAGTCAAAGCATAATATCAACTACACCTATGGAACCCGTCGTGCTTATCTTCAAGCAAGCCGCAAATCTATACAAACAGGGAAGAAAGGTTGTAAACGAAACTAAATTAGCTTCAAAATCAATCAAACAATATGAAAAAGGATATAAAAATGCACGAACCGCAATAAACATGTGTAGGGAAATGGGAATTATAGGATCAACTGCAGAAAATTTAATCGAAGCTTAATTCAAAATAAAAACAGCTTATCACAACGTCAGAAATGACAATTACAATAGCCATAAAAAATACCAACGTTTTCATTACAGTGCAAAGCAGACCTAGTTTCCGAAAATAGAGGAATAAACCAATGTTTAAGCCAATTGTTTTGGTTATAGATGTCAATTAGCTGCATTAGTTGAGACTATCTCCAATCGCGGTAAATCGAGGCAGACCAAACACCTTCAAACTCCAGCATCAGTCAACGAGCTGAATACAGACTCTGGAACTTAGATTCACTGTGAAAGGGGATGCCGGTAAATTTATAAGGAAAGCAATTGAAACTAATCTTAAAAATAGCCAAAAATTTGTGTTAGCGAATAAGAAGTAAAGCAAATAATCTCATTTTTTAATTAATCAGACTCCGTATCCAATAAAAAAATTGAGAACCAAAATTGAGATTGAGTTATCAAAAAAAAAAAATTTTTGTTTTTAAACTGTAAGAAATTTGAATTTGTTTTGGAAGCTCCCGTCAAATGATTCCTCTAGAAACTGCCCAACCTTCCAATGTCTGCTTATCCTGCATTATATATAGTAATCCGGTTAGTCAGGAAAATTTTACAGACTCATTGAAGATTCAAGAGCCCTAAGGCAATGCTCAGTTACATGGCCGTTGCCGCTAAGAAAATCAAACCAATTTATTGACAATATGAAAAGGGCTAAACTTCTTTTTCAAGTGGGTACTAGTGATTCACCGAATCAGCCAGCACTGTAAGCATTCGTAGGAGGAATACTTCACCGCACTAAAAGCAAGGCGGAAAACATTATTGAACATTAAGTCTACTTTGTTTTTTATGCAAGTTTATTGCATAATCAGGTGTCGAACATTTTCTTATATTTAGCTTATGAACTTTAAACCATTTCTTGATGTTTTTTGATAAATTTCGGAGGCCAATTTAAGAGAGGCCAATGAGTTTAGTGATTGAATATCGTTGATTTATTTCTTCACTCTGACAAAGCATGGATTATGAATTTACTGGACTCGAAACTGAAAGTTGCGACTAAGTTGAAAAAATTAAAGCCGAAGGTATGAAGAATCCTTGAATCGTTTAAAAACGCATATGAATAAGTTTCCCAATTATATCCAAGCTGCGTCTAATGCATCGTGTCAGCCAAAGGATTTATAATACAAGCATACATTTAGAAGAAGTCGCCATACAATAATAAAATCCTTAATGAAATTTAAAGAAAATTTATGCAACTGGTCATTTTGACTGATCTGTATGTTTGAAAATTGTCTCAATATTAACCGGCATTTCCAGGACTACAGCCACGATTCCCATGTTGAAGCTCAAGAACATCTGGAACTTGTTTCTTCAAAATTCTGATAATTTCTGTACCAGTTCATTAGCTTTTATCCTGGAATCACATCGTACTACTCGTTGTTCCAGGCTTGTAGCATTAACAAGCAAAACTGGTAATTGCATGAGCAAGAATGCAAAAGCGACCCTCTGCAACGATGATATAAATTTACCATCAGGCTACTTAAAATGGCGCGAAAGTATCTTGAATCAGTAACATTGTATATAAGGTCTTAAATACATTTGTTCCCATAAAACATAGTCCAGGATTAAATGCTTATTTAATCTCTTGATACGCCTCATTGTCTGTCTTCATCTTGCAAACTCAGAATTAAACTCTGAAACAAAATTTGCATAAATGAATTAATTGAACCTAATGAATGCAATGATATGTTGCATGCGTGGTCCGTGATGAAAGATTCTTGTTGCAGCTGTTGCAGATAAATCATGTTTTTCTGCTTCCTGAAACCTCACACACTGCTTACATTGCTACCCCACTGTTCTTTCGTTGCGTTTGAGAAGCATCGATTAGCAGGATATTTTTCGGGTCAGAAGAGTATCCGGAGAAGAATAAGATTTCGTTAATTGAATTATTTTAAAGGAACCAAATTCTAAATGCAAGCCAGATAATTTTAAAGTGAGAACTGTTCTTTCTCCCAACGCAAATATTCGCGGTTTGAGAAAAACTCAGCTACTATGTAGTAGAACGGTTATTATTAGCTACACAGAAAGATGACTTAGAACATCCCAGCAGAATGTGGGCCTCGAAGCTTTTCATGCGGCCGCGACCAGACTCATCACATATTCAAATTAGCTCTGAATCATCTCGAAACTATGCCGCACCAAATGTTCGCAAAGAGGCAAAAAGACATCAAATTTTAACGCAATATTATATTATCGTGACGTCTGTGCGCTTAATATCGCGCTTTTCCTTGAAACTTAAAGACCATTACGGGAAGTGAGAAACTCTTCGCCTCTGCTGATCACGGAACGTCGCTCGAACACTAATGTGGGATTCGATTCGCGTGGGGCCGCTAGTGTGGGGCGCCCACTTCATCGTCAGCCCCAAGACACCCCACCTATCTGATCGCTTATTAGACCATATGACAAATAGTAACGAAGGCGCTGCATAACTTCGTCTAAAAAGTTACGAGTAAACTTGAAAGATCACCGCGAGAACTAGTCTTGCAATTGCAATTGCATAAGCCCCCGAATCAGCCTCAGATGCGCGACGAGTCGGCCATGTAGATAATAATTGACGCAGCGGGGCACTGTACGGCATGTTGGAGGCTTCGCGACTTCTTGGCTTGACGAATTTGCAGAGTGCAGGAAAGGTAACGAACTACCAGGTTGACAAGCCATGTGGGCAACAACGGGTTGTGTGGCAGCTTTGGCAGATAATTCAAAGTGGGAACGAGTGATTTGGAATTATTGGAGCGCGGAAATCTCCACCGCACCATATAAGTACGTTTGCAAGCAATGATTGGAATTTGTTATACTGTGGCCGACGAACGGTGTCCGTCTGGCTTCGGTCCAGGAAGGAAATTGCTAATTGCTCTGCCCTCTTTGCAATTGCATGCAGATTCTTTGACATAGCACACCTGCATCACTACCGGTGCTAATTAAAACGTATGCGAGCATGCTTGCTAGATGTTCTATTAAATTCTACTTGCAAAGTACCCTGAAGTGCACGGAGAACTCCGTCACAGACAAAACTCGTGTTTTGCACTCACTGTGCATCGTATAATCCTTATTGCCACAGATTAATATAATGCCTGCGCGTAGTTTCGATTCTGATCTCATACTTGCATACGAAGCTCCTACCAAACTTTGCATTTATTTACGTGCTCCTAACTCTAATTCCCAGTAGAGGCGTGCATGCGACCTACCTGGTTGTCGATTCGAAGAAATTAGCCTCGCGGTTCATTAGTTCGTGCCGGAATTTGGCCATTTCCTCTTCCATTTTTCGCATTTCAGCGTCGAAACGTTCCCGAATGCTCGAAAATTCCGTGTCGATGACTGAGAAGTCTCCCAATTTGATTGGGATATTGCGTTTGTTTCCACCTTCGGCTGACATTTTTCTGGATTTTCGGCTGATTAACTTCCCGGCGAATCAAATACACGAAACTATTTAGTACAAATCGATCACAATCACTTTCCCGAATCTAATTGCGTGCGAAACTCAACTGAATGCACCAGACTCGAATCTCAGAATCTTCACTGCAGTGTGTCTTCGTAGTTGTTTTTCACTCGAACTGCTCCAATTGGAATTCAAGTTAACTCAATGACGTTTCACTCACAACTAAGAGCTTTCGTCAATGACCGTTTGTATTTAAACTGAAGCTTTGAGTATCTTGCACGCCGCGTTGTATCTTTGTATCTTTCGTATGGTTGTCGGCGCAAACAGGCGGTGCAGGCGTCCGAAACATTTTCGTCGAGCGAGTTTCGGATGATGAGAGCATTAGTAAGAGTCGAAATAGTTGTGACCGTTTCTGAATTGGAAGTATTGAAGGGTGGGCGTTTTGTAGTAAACAGAATGCGTAAGGTCATTAGTCATTTGATATTATTTTCAAATGGACAGCGTTCCCCGTTATCGAAACTACTTCTAGAAGAATTTATAAACCGATTCGAACGATATAATATTAGCGTTTAAATCAATTGTTTCTTGTTGCGAAATATAGACAAAATTCTATCACATTTGATTCGAGAGCGTCTAACAGCGAGGCGAAAGAATACCTGAAAAAAGACTATTTCGTAGGTTCATTCATTCGTAGTCGCAGATTGCTGAGTGCGGAGTTGATCCGGCTGCTTCGAGCCACCTTCAGATCGTTTCCTTCGTTACGAAATTTATGGTTACGAGTACTAGAAAATCCGAAACGCATCCTCGCTGAGCAATAATCAATGCCCTCTGGAGTCTATGAATATTGCATAATTTATAAAAATTATTTACAGAAAATATATAGAAATTTCTCACATAAATTACAAATATAAACTTCTATATAGAAATAATTTTTTTGAAAGAAACGGTATATTCGCTTGTCCGTCAAACGTATTATTATAAAACACTTTAAAGAATGTTTAATTTGAGATATTGAATTGTAATTCAATTCTTGCTAGAGACATTTGTTAGTATTGAAATGGTAGTATGTAGTATGGAAGGAGCTCAATGTCAACTCAAATAAATCAGTTGTGCATTTGCCTTCTTTTACTGTCCTGCTTTTGGATATCTGCCTTGATACGACGAGGACTCCAATAAACTCAGAAGTCATACTGCAGTTGATCTTTTTGCGTCATGGCTTTCCTCCCGGTAGATGGAGAAAGAGCGGTGGGACAAAAGATGGCAGACAAAAATAAAAATTGAAAGTTCCCTTCAGAGGGAGGAATCACCAGACACTGGAAACGCATTAGTTGCCCAGAGCTATTGACCCAAGAGCAGAACTTGACAATTTGCAATTTGACAAGCAACTGTGACAAACAAGTACAATGGCTTGTTTTAATTGTTGCTACAGGGAGACAGGGCATAAGTCAGAATGCTCAGAATAAAGGTGCAGAGGGGATCAAGTGCCAAAACAAAACTGGAAGCAGCCTGGGAAACTTACAATCACTGGCAAGGGAACGGTTGCAAAAAGATGAAGGGTGATCGCGGACAGTGTTCAATGCATCAATAAAGAAATCATTTGTTGTTTACGGTCATTCCCATAGAGAACGTACGGCGGCTATACACAATCCAGCTATTGATACTCGAAAAGCAGCAGATATCGCTGAGAGCTTTCGAGGTTCTAAAGTTGCAAAGGGCAGAGTTAGAAACCCAAAGGGTATATATCTTTGAGGAAAGTAAAGTCACTAACCAAGAGATGGTCCTAATGCTGATCATACGACAATATAACGTCCGTGAGCTAAGGGTCATATACGGAGAGTTTAGTTTTAACTTTACCCAAGTCACTGCCGAAACCAAGGCAAAGCCACCCTAAGTATAATAACAGAATACTCCACGTGTCAAACCAGAGATGCGACATCAACTAACCTTCTTAATCATCTTGCAGATGGCAGTGAGCTAAGAACTTCCTAAGACCTTGATTATGTACTGGAAAAGTAAAACCCGTAGTTGTATTATATGTCGGAAAAAAATTAATTTAATTTTTTCTTACCGCATTTCACGCGTTGGTAGAGTATATACAGGTGTGAAAGGGCATAATCCTATTCGATGTGAACACGTAACACGACCTATGGAAGAGTATCAAGTGCAACGGAAGAATTGAAGAACTAGTTGATTTTTTAAAAATTGCTATGATAATTTAAAAAATCAGAAGAGAGCGAAAATTAAAACAACGGAGAGATTGGAGCAATTGCAAAGTTCTTGCAAAGAATATCTGCGCCACTGAATCATATTTGAAGAAGAAGGGGGAAGAATACATCGCTGATAAAAGCATGAAAATTTCATGTGAATCGCTAACAACTTTGAGCCATACATGCTTGATGTATTAAGAGCCAATCATTCCAAAGCAATATATCCATTTGAGATAGGTAGGCTTTATAAGAAAATAAGAGAAATTGGTTTTACAACCAACAGGCACAAGCCAGCCATCAAAAACCAGCCAAAACAAAAGATAACCAACTTATCAATTTATTTTTTCTCTCAGCTAATAATTTTAGTTTAGACCGAGGTGGTCCGCAAAGACAACACAGAGCAAAATAAAAACCCTGTAACCCTGTCGAGAAAGACTAAATTTGTGGCCTTCACCGATATCAAAGGGTCCTTATCAAACTTAAAAAGGGTCACATAGAATTCACTATTCGATGAAGAAAAGAAAGCGTATAGCTTAAGAAAACGACATAACCCTAAGAAAAGCAAATATGTGAATTCACTTTAAGGTTGCACTGTGTTGCCACTAGCGTGGGTACTTGTATGGGTACCAAATAGCTGAAGAATAATTGCAGAACAAAAGCAGCTGCTAAGAATATCGTAATACTGATCAGCGGAAGTCAGGACTGGTGCAGATCGCACCCGCACTTCTTCACAAGCAAGGCAAAATATAGCCATCAATCCTGACAAAATCGAGCTCATCAGTTACACAATGCGCCCAAAATTTGCATTATTCTGAAAAAACATAAAAGTTTGGTCATAAGTTGAAATATTCACTAGTGACCTTTGAAAACAAGCTAAGCTTCACATGGAGTGCGTGTGAGAACTAGAGCGATGATCTTTGTAATGAAAACACTGATGCGGAAAACCTTACATATAAAATCCGGAATCGCCCTTAACGGTATACATTTATTCGAACAGTATGTCTGCAATGCAAGCGTTTAACTCTATCCGTGTACTTGCACAACTAGTGCGGGACTCTCACAGCTGGTGCAACCTGAGTGGACGGTAAACAAATGTATAGAGGGAAATGAAAAAGCCGATAGGGAAGTACTGCATCATCTGACTTTAAATAAAATTGACGCAACCAAGGTGTCACTAGCAACAGTGAGAAGGGAAGAAGATGAAACGCTCTGGATAAAACAGCTTTGGCTTGGAACGACAAGTGCGATTGCATGACCAGCAGTGCTCTTTGGTTCTATCCTATCAAAAAGAGGACAAACAAATTTTAGGGGAAAAATAGCCACGTGTTCTCAATAACATCAGGCCAGACTATAATATAGGTATACCATAAATGGAGAGCTAAGAACTCATTATGACCTTTGCTATCCAACTATGCAACCTGATGTGAACTATTGATATATATTTATTTACTTTCATTTGAAAAACTTGAAGGTTCAACAGGCTCAATTCAAATCTACTCATAATCGTGTGCATGAAAATTCTGTGAAATGGACTTTCGAGCAGTTGGAAGCCGATGTCAGATTTGAGAGAAAAAAAATCATCTTTCTTGATCAACTGAATTTCTATTCCTATGGATTCGTGATTAAGCAAAACAGGAAGAATTAGGCTGAGGTAATCTTTCAGCAATTTAACGAATAACTTTCTCATGCTTGGAAGACCCTGCTTGATTTTAACTTTGGGCTCAAAGTGTAATTGGACCTTACATTTGGCACATGAACAGAAATCATGCAAATGTTTAGCGCTATAGGTAGATGGGGAAAGTATATTTCTGACCCAAACAGAAAATGATTCAAACTTGAAAATGTTTACTGAAGAAAGCGTTGTGACGGTGTGTTGCATCAAATTTTCCCGGCAAAGTACTTTCAAGAAATGTGAATATCAAAAATCATGCGATTTGATACGCTGACACTTTTTCTTAGAAGGTCTTGAAATGCTAGGTCTATGAGAATAAGCCAGATTAATTCCAATCAATCAGAAATCCAATCGGACAACATCTTCTGAGTTTATTTTAGATTATAGCAGAGTACAGACTAATTTCCTTAAAATTATCCGAAACTGATTGGCGAACGTCTCTTTTTGTGGATGTCGATTAATGAAACAGAATTGAAACAGCCGTCGCCAATGAAGCTGGTAACTTCCATGTCTTCTCGAAATAATTCCTACCAGAGCACTTCCAGTCTTGTATTTTGTACGCATTCTTATATACCACCAGACTTTTAATTTCTCGACGTATGGTTGGGAGTACCTAAAAAACATAAATAACGTTTAGGACACTCGAAATACACTCCAAGTCAGTTTGATAAGCTTTGTTGGACGTAGCCAATGCTTTTGCAGCTGATTTTTGAAGTTTGAAACATTATACCACATTAATCATTGAAGAAGATCTCTATCAGATCAAATTGGTTCGTATAAATCTAGTGAGAACTAGCAAACATTCATGAAACCAACTGCAACAGTGGAGTTCAAACATTTTTCGAATTAGCGCCGTAGACAAAGACGTGTGATTTTTTAAAAATCACACTTATCAGTGATTAAAAATTATTGACAACCACAAGCGATCCTCAAATTTACATGCTTTCAGCTTTGATCTAAGTTCACTTAAAATTTACACAATTGTTTGTACTCCTTGATACTTCAAAATACTTTGACAATATTTGCAAAATTGATAGAAGAATAAGACAAATATTGTGGATCTACCTAAAAATAGATATCTAAACAGACTAAGAATATCATTCAATAAGTCCATGGAAAATAAAGGGAATTTTATCCTGTAAGTTTTTATCTATTATGCAAAGAAATTATATATATTTATCATTTGTATGCCTACTCTATTCTGATAATTGTATGTTCTCTTTTCGAATAATAAGCGAAAATAATGCTCAAGATAATAACTCCAGAAAAAATTTGCCCAACAAATTGCCTCGCAATATAACCAGCTTCGATAGCCTCATCATTCTGGTTTGGCCCTAGTGTTTTCTTTTAAGATATGTCTATAATATAACAACTTCGTCTACATGTAACATAGTAACTAGTAACCATAGTTAACATCACGAGCGCTGTCTCTATATTTTATGATTTTTTATCTTTCCAATTATTGATGTCTGAACTGATGTACACGGAAGACTAACAGCGATAAAATAATAAAGAATCTAGTAACTAGAAGAGCAAACATTTCCACACAACAGGCTCAAAGATTTGTGTAGAGAAGCACAAGAAATTCTTACTACACTTTATGGAAAAGTTATCCCCAGATTGGGATTTGTGATTGGGCGGTGCTAAAGGATGGAAATTTTCAAATGAATGGTTACAGGGGATCTGCGCCATGTCCAAAATAACTGATATAGATGCTCCCTCGCTATAATGTTAGGCATATCAAGCACCTTAACACTCAAAACTTCTCATTCCACAAGTAATCGGTTAGTTTCATTAAGCACGCATTCTACTTGAACTCATTACTTTGCACTTAAGATTTCCGGAACACGTCGCCATTGAAATGCGCAGCATTTTTCGATTGCTTTTATGAATTAATTTTCCATTCTATAATTAAATTTGTTTGTAATGCAACGCTCTCATCTTTTATAACAAATGACAATTTTTTTTCGTTGTTCACAATTTTCAATAGATTTTCTCGCAGTTCATCAACGTTCGAGAATAAACCTGAAAATTCATACTTCTTACCCTACCATACATACAGTCATGTTCATATTTCTAAATGTGATTTATTGCGGCCAAAATATTTGGCCACTTGGCAAAAGCTGAGAAATTCACTCAACCATCTATTCCAATATCGAAATTTTACAACAACAATTTTCGTTCTTTTCGGCGATACCATGTGAAAGCAACATATGTGCAAATAGTTCTTCTTAATTTGCTTAACTGGCGAATTCTGAAAGAAATCAAATAAACAAAAGAACGAAAAATAATACCGAAGGAATCTCCTCAAAATTGTCCAGATGAATCATTTAATTATATTTAAATGCATATTAACACTACGCTGTTTGGCATATTAAAAAGCGTAGGATTTATAATTCAGTCACTACACTATAGTCGCTATATGGCATCAATAAAATTTAGCCAACAATTTTAATTAGAATTTGTAGAATGTCTTGCAGATGACTCAAAGTTTTTAGATGAATGTCTAAACAATTTGTTTTCACAATGGAAAAGTCTTGATTTGAGCGTAATGTACTCTCTACGTTAATTAATAAGAATTATAGAATTGAAAATAATAAAAAAAATAAAAGAAAAATTTAATTCTACCAAGTACTAAGACAAAAATGCGTAGAAATTCTTAAAATTCATCATCGAAATGAATGATGAGTTCTATTTATCGTCTTACCACCAAATTTGAAAGAATTGGTTCAGTTGCAGATGATATCTATGCATCGACGAACCACTCAACAGAGAATATTGAAGCTGTAAGTCAGTCTCCGTCTGAGGGGAATCTCTCGTATCACGTCATTTGTAGAAAGTCAGGCTCAGATGAAAACATTAAGAATTTTCTATAAATATATTCATTTGAACAACTTTAAAGTTCAACAGGCTCAACTCAAATCTACTAATAATCGTAATGATGAACTGCATTTCTGGCTCAATGCAAGGAAGCATTGTAATAGGAGGATTTTGGCTAAGGTAATCTTTTGCAATTCATAAACAATCCTGCTGGTCTTATCTTTAGACTGACTTAAAGTGTATTTGGACCTTACATTTGAAAACGAATGGACATTGTGCAAATGTTAAATTTTTGACCCAAAGTGGATTATTTTAGTATAACCAATGTTTACTTTACAAAAAGCGACATGACTTCAAATTTCTCCACACAACCGATTTATTGTATCAAATTTCTCGAATTCACGATCTTCGATCAAACTTCCATATATGAGTGAATGTATGAAAATTGGGTATCAAAACACCATTCGTTCCTAAAAATCCGAAGAGGACTCTTGGAAAATATTATTTTCAGAGATTACCATCATAAAATTTTCATTATAATAATAAAAGTCAAAAAACATACATACATACATAGTCGTTATCACATTGTTTCAATTTCTAACGATCTTGGTAGGCTCTGTACCATTTAAATTGTTCGTTCTTGCAGCATTCACTATTTAAATGCCCCAATTGCTAGTATAATGCCACAAGATTACTATACTGCGTGTTTTATACAACCAGCACGGAAATGTTGTTTGCTTGTTCTCCAAGCGAAATACTGTCGTCCCCCGTCTGTTTCCTGATAACGTTTGTTTCGGCAGTGTCCAATCTTTGAGCAGCGTTCAGCCCTAATTTGAGCAACCTAGACGATATACTCTGCAACAAGCTGAATCAGGATGCTTCAGGACGTCGACGCACAACTTTGAAAGCGAGTTTCGTGAAGGCTGCACCAGAAATGCTGCTTGACTTCAAACTCGTATAGACGCAACAGGCGATCATTCTGAATGATTTTGTTTTTCAATGAAATATCCTTGTGTCTCGCCTCCGATGTATAAATTTCAATGGATCTCACCTATAAGTTCGTGTGCAATAAGTATTTGTTTGGCTCACACAACTTATGGCTACACTATATTTATTATTTGCAAGGTTTGTAAAGCATGGTTTCAAGATAATAAAATGCAAAAATTCGATACCAAAACCTTGCCTTGATTGATATTATGTATAAGATTGAATTGTATTTTTCTGTATTGAACTTACTTTTGTAAAACACGTTTTTTATACAGCACAATACGAATTGTTCGTGCTATATGAGGGATGTCCTAATGAGGCTTTTCAGAAACGAAGGTATCTTATTCATTTTAAGTCGAATAAGGATACTAAGCTGCCAGCACGAATAATTATCAAAATCAGCTAATGTCTTGGAATATGGAGGATTACCTGGAACTTATACTATTATATGCGTTGTGTTTGTTCTATTGGCAGTAGTTGCCAAGCTTACTTATAAAGGATAATATTCTGTTTATAATGATTTGCTGAATTCAGGGTAACAAGATAGTGTTGGTATATTGATCTTTTGCAATCACCTGTTTTGGGAATCTGGCATGCTATATGAATTAACTTTCTCGCCTGTCATGTCATTATATGTGTCGGCATTTCGCATGCATCAATATATTCGAATACTCTCCTGATAAACACTTACAGTATAATAAAGATGATGAGCATTTTTTATTTATAAATTAGAAATCTGTTTCGAAGCTAAGACTATTAAATTTGAGAAAAGATAAAGGTGGAAACTGTTTCTAACTCTGAAGTAAAAAACAATTACAATCTATAATTTAACGTGAATCTTAAAATTCACACTAAACAAATGCCTTTTCAAATGAACAATTAGAATGACTGAGAAATGACTAAAATAAGTAATTATAATTACTGATTTTCATAAAATCTACAACTCATTACTCGCCAGCTATCTTGAACGGCTTCAACAAACTTATAAATGTACGAGTTTGTCTCTCTGCGATGAATTAATCACTTTAACATGTTGACTGCCACGCGCGTTTACAGTAAAATCTCCTTCAGGCCACGCGTACCGCTATACGAAGCGTATTCTGCTGGGTATTCTCACTGATATTTTAAGAATGCGATTCGCTGTTTGTCGCAAGAATAATCTCTCGCTTCTTTCGTTTCCATGGTATCATGCTCGTTCATTTGTTTTCGTTACTTCGCATTTATAAATCATCTCGCGATTGTTGTACAGGATTAGTTTGACTCTTTGCCAAGTAACGAGCGGTATAACTTAAAATCTCTACCCTAATTCGTTGAAATGTCGAAAAGAAAAAGGGAAAACTTATTAGTTAGAGAGTCAAATAGCAGTGAACAAGAAAGCTTTTACGAGGCTTACACAAATTCATACAGCAGCGATGAGGAAGAAATCAGATTTCCTAGAAAAAGAAATGTAAATATAATTACATCGTCTGATTCCGATTCGGATATTGGGCCGATCAGAGACAAGAAAAAATTTACAGAAAACAACAACTTATTGTCCAAGTTGTCCCGACCAGCCTCAGCTTTGTATAAAATGTTTTAAAGTTTTACATTCTATATAGTTTTCTTAATAAACCATTTTCGTATTATTTTTATAACAATAGTTTATATTAATGAATATTCTATTATAAATTTAAGTTTATATTAATAAATATAGTTTATATTAATTAATATTCAATAGTTTTGGTACTTCCTCAGCGAAATATCTTTTACACTTACGAATATCCTTCGCAAGTAGTCAAATAAGCGTCACCCCAATACGGGTGACGCGGCCCGATCAGAAACTTTACTGTCACCCGAATATGGGTGACGTGGCAGTCAACGTGTTAATTTGATTCACTGAATAAAAATAAAGTGTACAATCATTCCACCATACAAAACAAGCGTTGTTAACATTCACCATTTATGTACACAGCATCTCCCATGCATGCCAATATTTTAAAATCGAGCCACCAACTTTGCTATCAATTAGCATTTGCTCGAACTGTTCTGAATACCTTACCATATCTTAAACCCACACAATTCAACGTGCTTGATACATTTTTCCAGGTGATTCGAACTCAATCAGTGGACAAGACTACGTTAATCAAACGAATCATCAATGATACAAAATGATTGATCAAAGCGTAGATATAAAAAAAGTATTCAGTTTCGAATCTATTTGATAGGAAAAAAATGTTGAAAGATATGAACAATTTCGCAGAAATTATTTATAACTTATGATATGTTAACTATAATTAATTGAAAGTAATTGGGAACAACGCAATCAGTAGTTTGTTTCCGGGTTATGACATTTCATTCTAAAGCCGTTGCCTATGATACAATAGGATTCATTACCAACAACATACATTTTAACTCCTTCAGCATAAACACTTAGTCAAATGGTAAGAAATAGTTTTAAATGTATCAATTTTTGCTTATATAACACTTGCTGTAGCCATTTGAAGTTAACACTGGGGACTAGAAAAAGAATTCTAAATTCTAAAAGCAGGCTCCAATATTCCCACTTCCGATTGTGCCAATTAGAAGGCTTCAAAATTCATTTTTTATACAGAACAGCTAATAAACTGAAGTCAGTAACACTATGTGATGTCCATCCCACGCAGTGAACAGATATTGCCTACTCTGGCCAAGCGAGTCATGGAACAAATTTAAAATTTCGACATAAACATTAATTGTACGAAGCGTATGACAGGCGCGCTTTGAAAAGAAGGCTCAAGATAAGTTTCCGCAACAAACACTTTAAGGAAGCTGGTATCTTGAACTTTGAAAACCATGTATTGCATTTGGATTTCGAAACGTCTTCTCTGTACCACAGTTAACCCTGCAGTGGCCACAAAATTAAAGAAACAAAAGAATGTTCTTTTTTCATTTGGTAGTTCTGGATCGAATGGAATACTTGCCAAGTATCCAGTACAATCCATAAATTTGTTGTTTAATTTTATATCCACTGATTTTGGAATATCAATATAAGCTTGCTCTTACTTGCTTCAGCGTCGGCTCACTCCCACTGTATGACCGGAACCTCTGTTTGAAGTAACATGATTTCGAAATTTTCTCCAATATTTACCGCTTCAACAATTCGCTCATAATTTTCCGGTTTTCCAATCAAATGCTATATTTTTCTTTTCACAGGTTCGTTTTTTGGGAGTAAATTGCTTTTATGTCCTCAGTGATAACTTTTAACAATGTTTAGTGTTAAAAAAATTCACAATGAACGTCATCCAGCCTCAATTCCTGATCTGAACAAAATCGCCTTCTGTTTCCCCAAGCTGTAAGAACCCCATCTGAGATTTTGTCCTTTATGATAAAAACCGCTCGAGTAGTATGACATATTGTTTTATTTTCCTTCGATCCTTGCATCATTTCCAGGAAGGTTTCTTGAGAGAGCTCACCTATATTCTCCCCAAGATGTAAATGATGTCTCATTAATCTTTCACACGAGTTTCACATGGTTCATCCACGCTCCCAGGCAAAAAAAGCTGTCAGAGAAGGGTGACTTTCTGATTTTGTGATGGTAGATGTCAGAATATCTGTGCCGCTAATTAGTTTTGTGTAGAAGTAATCAATCTCGTCTTGACGCAAAGTTCTTCTCTCTTCTTATGAGAGAGAGAGAGCGAGAATCACCATACGCTGGTGGATTCTTAATGGTTCTTCAGCAAAGAGCACAATGGGCTCCGTACCTACAATGACCAAGACCGCCCGCTCAGAAAAGATTCAACATGCAGATATGCAACCCCCCTTTACAACTGCATCAACCGCTTCTGGTAAGTTGGTCTATTTAGAGTTCCATCCTACAGCTTCCAGAGTTCCAGCTGCATAAAAGTATCGAATTTACTACACTCATCAGCAGAAGTCTCGTTTTTGTTATGAATCTCACTATGTTGGCCATTAAACAATGTCAACGATTGCGACTCATTGGGCAACTGCAGCCTCAAAAGCTCGTCATACGAGACATTCCATAGATTTGGCCTAATAACGAAACCTTACGCCATCTGTAATCTCCGTCGACCCCTCAATGTGTCATAGACTACCTTGCAGTCCTTGAGGTCTTCTTAATATCCGCATTAGATACATCTAAATCACTCACGTCGAGCATCACGGAAAGAAGTATTCACCTCTGCTAATTGGATCGTATTGACTATTCTGTTATTCCAGAAATCATGGATCGCCCAGCCGTATTTCAAAGGAGTTAGATCCCTGAAGGCTCGGATGGCTACGCCGAGTCTTTCTGTTTCTGATGAGCATCTCAAGCACTTTCCAAGCGGCGTTCAGCATACATACATAGGGATCGATGTACAGATGGTTGCTCCGAATTCCATGTTTTCTTGCTAATAAATATAAGCCTCGCCCGCTTCAAACATCTTGGGAATACATAATTCCAGATAAGCGTTGAATCTTCCAAGCAGCATACGAGGACGGAGTTGTTGCAGAACTTGTACCACTTCTGCTGGAATGTCGGTGGTTTGACATAGCGGTTAGCGTTTCATATTTTGACCGACTGAATAGCTTTGTCAACCTTGTTTGCACTCTAAAACGGGTAGTCAATCAGGCTTGTCTCGCATTTAGCATCAGAACGAATGGTATGCACAGAAAGAACGTCCGAACAACATGAAAATCACGTCCCTATTAAAATCGAATTAACGGCAAAGCACTTAATAAAATCCACAGTACCTCATTTAATCAAAGTTGTGATGAGATTAGCGAAAAAAAAAACGGATTTGAACCGCGTTGGACTGAATATTGCTATTTAATGGTTGCTCTTTGCCAAAATTGCGTTCAGATCAGTTCTACTATATGTTGCCCTACTTACTAAATGTAAGATATATCATCAGGATGATTAATAATGCATTTCGAAGAATGAATGTAACGAAATTCTTCAAACAATTTATAGAGGTAACATTAAAGTGTCGAAAGAAAACAAACAGCATTATTAATTAGTTCATCACCAGGCAGCTTACACATAAATTATCCTTAAATTCGTAAACAGAAACGAATCCTTGAAATGCTTCGATATGAAGACTTTGAAGGCGAAGTGTTTTTTCTCAGATAAGAACCTTATAATACGTTGCAATAGTAAAAAGTACATCATGTTTCGCGGATAGCATTACAACCAGGGGTTGTGATAATTCCTTATCAACCTTTGTTACCGAAATTTAAATGAATTATAAAGTCCAAAAGAGAACAATGGTATAGATGTGGCTTAGATAGGTAAACGACGATATGTCTATTGCTAAATACACAATTGACCGCGGAAGTAGAACTGAACTCTCTCACAATTGCGACTAGCTTGAGTTCGATTCCATCGGAAAGTTCCGTTAAAGGAGTACTAGTAGCATTAGTCCACTGTAACAAGCTGAAAAATGACACCGACGACACTTTTGTGCATTGTCTTTTGAACTACTCCTACTCCACAGATCCCTAATACCTCCGAGAAACAGGCAATGTTCAATGTATATACATGAACAAGAACAAAAGATTTATCTAATAATTTTAAAAAACGCTAGATCCTCAAAATTCAACATATAACCTTTTCGGGCCTGTTTGTCAGCGGTCGGCATTTATTGCCGAGGAGGAATACAAGATCCCGTAAATTAATAATTATAGTGTTGGCATTATAAAATGATAACAATTCGCAAATTCTCCAAATCTAACGGTTTACACGGCAAACACTTCAGTTTACCAGATACGTTATTTGTAAGGAAAGCATCTTGAAGATGGGACTTATTAATGAAGCTGCGGAGAGATGCGCATTAACTTAAACAATACATCGATACAGAATGACTCATATAAACTCCACCAAAAACTGCTCACATAAGTTTATGCTGAGGAAGCTAGCTTTCGCGATCACTCCACTCGACTTCGTTTAATTTACAAGTACTCTTTCTTTGAATTGTTTAGTAGCAGAAATGAAGGTTTGCTTCCATTGGCTGCAATAACAAGCTACAGCCTCTTGAGCATCAACATGCCAAACGAATAGACGTTCAAACGTTAAAAACCGCCAGTCCTTGCGACGATGAGGAAAGGATTGTAATTTATTGTACTGTCCGAGCCTGAATCTAACCTCCAGACCTTGCTGCAAGGTGGAAAGCACGTTGTTCTACACAATCTGAGCCTGGCTCTCAAGCACGTAATACATTCAGATCACATAAACACATTTGAATACCTGGTAGCTGCAGAGCTAGAGGGTCGCTTTCGCATCTACCGGGGAAAGATTGCATTATCCGTATTAATTGAACCATATAAGGGGAGCGAACACCTCAACAGATCGCAACCGAAGCACTTACTATTGCGTTCTCTGTTCCATAATTGAATCATTACCTAATGCCCTAATGACACAAATGATTTCTATGAGAATCCTTCTAGTAGAATGTTAAAGGAAATAGGACACATAACTAATTGATTATGACTCATGGATTACGATTTATGTTAAACCTAATATTGGTGTGTGTTTATCAACGGCATATAGTTTATATTTTTCTCCCTACATTTTAAGGAAAAAAAATTCACTTCTAGTAAGTTTAAACTTCCCAACGGCTTGGACATATGTTTAATGTATACTGCATGCCTAAAAATCCTAAAATAGATATTCGGAGTAAACAGTTCTCATCATTTGCATGTCCCATTCATCGCATAAATTCTTCATACATAAAATCAACATTATCGCACTGATTCCATGTATAAGGGTACTGCTGGCATAAGTCGATGTGCTCTTCGCCGAATAAATGATTCTAGCAAATTAACCATTGATTAAATTTAACTTTTTCCTTCTACGTCATGCACATTTACCGTCCACTGATACCGCCCGCGCGTAGTGTAAACCATCAACATGGCCAGGGCTATTTACCTTACTGTTATATCATAATTCCTTTTTTTCGTTTCGGATATTTTAATCTAATAAAAAGAATAGCGAATAATTCATTACGCACTCAACCCAGGAAAAATAGAAATTATGATACAGTACACAGTGATTGCATGTGGTACGCATCTAACTTGCATCCGTTTTAGATTGTATCATGCAGAAGTAATATATCCACCAAAGTAGATACAACCCCTGTAATATCCCCAACACATTACATGAGGACCCTAAAAAGTTGTTTTTATGCTTTTATTCCCCAATTACTGTAACGAGTAGACCAGATCAGATGGTCCATCGATTGCTGTGCATCACAATACTAACCATAACTTGCTCAATCTTCACCTCCACATCAAATTCCCGAAAAACAAGTCTCACATTTGCTTCTACTAACTTATTAAATTATTTATCATGTAACCTCGTACTTGCATTTATCTTAGTCCTACATATTTAAATCGTATTTCTTTTTTCACACTTGCAGCACATTTTATAAACAATTAAATTTTTGATCTCTAAAAATCTTCCTAAATATACAATTCAAAAGGTTAAGGTAAAACTAGTGAAACTCTGTTTTATAAATAGATAACAATCATTAAAAGAGAAAGGGACGAACATCTTTAAAATATCTGCTATACTTCAACTAACTCTATATTCAATGTTTTGTCTCTGTGTGTCTTGTAGATAGAATTCGTAGTCGAAACACTAGTAGTTCTTCCCTTAGAGACTCGAAAGTGTCCGCACACTTTTAAATAAGTGAGCGTCGTATGTTTCGTATGCGTGTCCAGTATACCCTACCTAATATGATCTTATCAGAAAAAATTTACAATCGAAACGATCTATAGCTTAATTGTGTTGCGAAGAAATAATATCCTTCTATAATATATTTACAATTGATCACGAAGAGGTCTCTGTCCCACCTAACGTCGCATCCATATGTTTCTCCCACCACTCTTGTATACTGTCTGCCATTTTTTTACGTCGAAATCGAAGTGATTCATTTATGCACATTTGAATGAAATTGAACTTAGTCTCAAAGTTTCCTTTGATCAAGCTCAAGTGATCCAATAGGGCTGAATAGTCGCGCCCTGGCCTTCGTATATCCTTAAAAATAATACTTCTTGTCTCCTGATTATGTCGCTTGATGTTTTCTTTGTGCTCTTCTTCTGCTTCTTCGTCGACTTCTTCCTTTTTCGTCGTATCTATTACCATTGGGCCCTGCTCATCGTCGTCATCTTGGTCCAGTTCGATAAGTTCCACTTTATTCTCGACAGCTTGCAATTCAGGGGCTTCTACTACACCATTGTGGCATTGCTGAAGGATTTTTGAGATCTCCTGAGTATCACTGCTATCATTTGCACCTGGAAATGGTGTTGCAGCAATAGCAGGTGAAAAGAAAGCATTGCCATTTTGGGAGACGGTACTGAGTGGCGGAGGGCCATTTCCGCTCCCACTTATACCACCACCTATCACAGGAGGGTTGAATGTTATTGAACTCGGCATCATATTGTTACTTAGAAGGCCATTTGTGGATGGAAGTGTGGGTGCTGTACTCGCTTGCTGCCGGTCATCTACATCATCCAAATCACCGTTGATGAAATCATGCACGTGACCATTAAGTGTGAATGCTTCTTGTTCAAAATCAAAAGCTACAACCAATCGATCCGGGTCTGGCTCATCTGACATTGTCGACGAAGAATCCGACATGCTATCATCCTCAGTGTCTGACAGTAACGACATTGATGAACTACTAGTCCGAGAATCGGTTGACGTCCGCCTAAACACGTAATCTTTCCTTATAGGTCCAGCCTTCCGTTTCCGAATGCGTCCTTGCTCCATTTTCTTCGGTGTGTTCGGCTGGTTCGGTTTTATCGGCGCCACATCTCCTAAATCTGCTTCGTCCACCATAACCATATGTTTGTCCTTTTTGTACGGATTACCGAACATGTGTTGCCTCACATTCGTCGGTTCTATTTCCCGCAAAGGTGTTTCCTTATTCTTCAAATATTCTTGGTAATTACCCATTTCAGCGATAGGCAAGCAATGCCCTGAATCCTTATTAATCACACTTATTCCCAGCATTGGTGTTCGAAGGAAGTTGTCGCGCATTCGGGCTATTTCGTCAATCAGATCTCGTCTGGGTATTTCAAAAGGATTTCGATAATTTTTCGCAGAAGGTTGCTTCGTCATCGAGGGCACCACTATTGTGTAATTTTCAAAGGGCGTTATATCGCTGTGCATTTTACTAAATGTCTCTCGTAGCGTTGGATGTCGTACTAAATCTCGTTTAAACTGTTGACCACAATTTAATTTTGCTGTTTCCACCTGCCGATACGGAGGCTTCGGTTGTTTCAATTGCTTATAAACACGCAGACAGAGGTTTTCCTGGTCTTGTTTAGCTGTGTTCTTAATTTGCTTAAGGTAATTCGCTACGTTGGGACTTAGGTAGTTGTCTACATTATCGGGCAGCATGAATTGTAACAAAGGGTACGGCACATTTATATTCAGAAGGGCTCGCCTCAAGAAAGGACAATAATATTGTGGTATTGAACGGACATACGAGTTAAATTTGTACATCCACTCGTTCGCTGGATTCATTGTGAACTTGTGGATTAAGTCATGCAGCAGTGGTAGTAGTGCTGGATAGTTGTATGCTAGCACGTACAAGTGCACCTGTGTAAAATTCTGGTTTGCTTTCAAGTACCCGAATGGTGCACCGTCCATCCCATGCATTCCACTTATTATCACTGGCCAACACTTGTTCGGTTCCCGTTTCGATAGAATCTGAAGGGTCAGAGGACTCGCTTCCACTTCGTATTTATCCACAGGGAAAGTTCGCACTACTTGGGGTTCTTCTACACATGGCACCAATATCCTAATTTTCGGATGTGCATCACGTGGCGGTAATGTGTTTGCTTTCGGATCTGGCCAGTATGGTTCCGGCAGAGGCCAATAGCCCACTGGAAATGTTTTTTGTGTTGGATGCTTTTGTACATAAATCATTTTCTTCATTGCTTGAAAAGTGATGTCTTGCATTTCGCTGTCTTTTGGTTCCTTCGACGTCAGTGGCTCGAAGTGCAATACCACGCCCGGTTGTACTTTCTGTACCAAACTCTCAATACATTGATTGAGCACATACTGTGACTTGATCCTGTAGGATCGTCCCCCTGTCACCTCGCACATTCGTTCAATCGGTGAATCATCGTGGGGAACCTTCCCTTCAACTCGTTCATCCACTCGATTTCCAGCCATTCGCAAAACCAGCGAAAACAATCGTTGATCCCATCGAAACGGCTCTTTGGTAAACTTTGTACCCGGGATTTGTGCATTAAGCGGTAGAATTATTTCTTGGTGAACTCCATTACGAAATGAATACTTCCCTCCATCCGTTATCACTATTATAACAGATGGTTCCAGATAGAATGGACATCGACCTTGGCCATAAGTATCAATTCCTGATTGCATACGATTCAAATTCAACAGATCGAACGCATTCTTCAACGCTTCACCCATCGATGTTAGTCCAGTGCATTGCAGATTCTTCAATTCATTCATAAACGTCGCATGATTCTCCTTCCAACCAGCTTTAACATTGCAAGGAGGATCTTCGAACGTTAACAGCATGTATCTGTCACCTAAACAATCTTGTGACCGTTGTCGATATTTCAAGAAAGTTTCCACTGCTCCTTTAGCAATATCCAAATAGCTTTTTTGCACTCCGTTCACATATGCCTTTTGGCACATGGATGCCGAAGTATCAATTAAAAATAATATTATAGTCATTCTCTCATTTGTGATTCGAGTTCGAAAGACTGTAAGTACATTTGCTCTTTAAACTGCAATAAATAATGCGTTATATGAGCGGATATATGAAAAAAATTTACTTTTCACACTATTCTCGTATTTGTGATGAGTGTACGTTACCGGTGTCTCAATATTCACTCTGAAAACAGAAACGGGTGTCAGCGTATTGTGCGATTTTCTTTAGGATTACGATTTTTACCTTATCTTGACACGAAATTCATTGAAAAATCATAGCTTTACTTAATTAGAAATCGTTTGCCGAGCCACGAATATTTAGTATCTTTATCCCTTAAGTATCTGAAAAAACATAAGTTTTATTTGTAAACTCGAAATATATTTGAAAAATATTGAATGAAATTAAGAGGACAATGCGTTATGGGATTATGAAAAATATTAGAGATAATTCCCAAATTTAATTGCGCTAGAAATAGAAGTGAACTAATATGAATCGATTTGCCGTTGATATTTTTTTCATATTCGACAATTTAGTCACGGCGGTGGCGAAGTATAAGTGGGTCAAAAACAATTGTGTGAAAAGCATTTAATATTTTACACAGGAATTGGAAGATTTACATATTTGCTTTGATGCTTCTGCATCGATAATTGGTATAGTCTTCTACAGCATAACATTTTTTTACATTTTTAGCACATTCTTTTGGGAATGTCGTTAAACCTGTATATTATTCTCCTACGAAACCTCTTTCCAATATATACACTAGGCGACATAATTCATCGTACGATGACCTTTTCAAGCATAAAGAATTGATGAACTTTCAATTTATTTTATTACAAGTGTTACTACCATGCTTGATTGCAATTTCTACCTGACATTTTTTTCTCATAATAGCAAAAAAAGACTAGAACACCGTTAATTACCGACGACAAAAATCATCGTACGGCTATTTTAATCGTTTTCCGTACCCAACATTAGGGGGGTACTGCATGGAAATTAGTTCAGTCTCAACGCAGTAATCGTGATAAAATACTGACAAGTAGTTTCAAGTTTATTTGCACTATTTCATCAATGAAAAATAAACGAAAGGAGACATCATGTCATTTTAGAGAAGTTGTTGTTAATTTGTGGGCTTCTGAAAAGTAATCTTTAAGTGAAATAGCAAAAATCACCAAGCAATCGAAATCAACAATTCAACACATCATAGAAAATTTAAAAAAAAATCGGAACAGTGGAATACAAGAAAAGGCAAGGTCGTCCGCGTAAGCTATCTCAAAGAAGCGAAAGGGTAATAGTGAGTGCAGTGCACAAAAATCCTAGAGCTAGTGGCGTGAAAATAAAAGAAGAGTTGTCAGAAACGTTCAATGTAGAGATAAGTGCTAGAACAGTAGAGAACTTTGAGAAGAACCGGATATTCTTTGGGAATTGCAAGGAAGAAACAATTTATTAGTGAAGCTAATAAGCTTAAAAGAAAAGAATTTGCTCTCCTTCACAAAAATGACGACATTTCATTCTGGAAACGAGTTATTTTTTCAGATGAAAACAAGTTTAACATATTTGGTCACGATGGTGCAGAAAAAGTTTGGCGGAAGAAAGGCACTGCGCTAGATGCTGAAAACTTGCGGAGCACCGTGAAACATGGTGGAAGTAACGTACTTGTTTGGGGCTGCATGAGTTGGTCAGGAGTCGGAAATCTGGTTTTTATTGATGGGAGAATGGACCAGCATGTGTACTTAAATATTTTAAAAAACAACCTACGCCAATCTGTAAGTAAAATGAATTTGGGTCCCAACTATATTTTCCAACAAGATAACGACACCAAGCATACAGCTCGTATTGCACGTGAGTGGCTACTATATAATACCCTTAGCCAATTGCATTCTCCACCGCAGAGCCCAGGCGTAAACCCTATCGAGCATTTGTGGGACTACCTCGAAAAACAGTTGCATAAACATCACATTTCTTCAAAGTATTCCTCAAAATATAACCCAGAAACTTGTCGAATCCATGCTATTGCGTATGCTGTTTGGTCCTGGAGGCCCAACCAGGTACTGACGCCTTACAGTGAATATATATCCTTAAGTAAAAGTAATCGTACGATGACTTTTGTCGCTTGAAAGATTTAACTTTTAGAAATAATCAATTGTTTTTTCCAAATCTTTGAAAAGATTTAAATGAATAATTGTTTGATTTGAATTTTCTTGTTGCTATGTTTGTCTTAATCTAAAGTTTATGTAAATTTGTTTTAATAAATGGATTATTTATCTTATCTATTATGTTTTAATATTCCGTACGATGAATTATGTCGCTTAGTGTATGTCCAAGCATTTACGAAGAAATCAATATCAGATATTTTCGCTGGGCAATTTAATTCACACACCGGAGATGCCTGACACCAAAATGTTAGGGACCATTATCGTCTTGGAGAATAAAATCTTGATATTTCATTTTGCACTCATTAGAAAATACTATATTACTCCAATTTCATTTTCTTTTCTTGACTCCACTCCAAATAGAACCCAGGGTCTACCACGATAACGACACGGACTTTGTGCATCTGGTGCTGCTGTAACCAGTTTAACCCGAAAGCCACACTCTAGAGAATGTCGCGAATTTTATGATTTTCCTCATTCTAAATCAGGAAGTTTCTGGCGTCAAGCATATTAACGTCACAACGGCGGGTATAAATCCATACCAGTTGTGCACAACGTGATCTTCGTAGACTATAAAGGAATATTTTTTCTTCCTGTCTCTGTGCCTATTGAGGTTGGATAAAATTTCTGCCATAGCTAGATAAACGTAAATCAGTTCTCTTTATATGGAACAATAACTCATTAAACGTATTCGCACTCTGAAGTAAAGAATAGTTGCGTATAATGAAATTGAGTTTTTGTTCACTTTTTTCCGATGGTATGATATTTATAGTTGAAGTTCGTTTTGGCCAAAATTAACTCTGGGTAGCTTGGGTCCGCCGGGCCTTGCTTTGTGGGTCTCGAGGACGCGTTTCGGCTGCATACAGCCACCTTCAGCTCGTTCTCAGCCGGTGTCCATGGTTATTTTCTTCAATTCATTTTTTCTTTTCTCGCAAGCTCAAGCAAGGATTCAGCGTATGTCCTACCCTACTATTTTCACGGAACTCTGTTTGATTAATAAAGACATTATCGATTTGATATTCTAAGAATGTGCTGTGCATTAATAGCAGACTGAGCGTGATTGTTCAACAAAAACCTTTGCTTGGGAGCGCAAGCAGTCCCAAACTGGAGTTATGCTAATCATCTGCTCAGGCTCACGCAACTATTTGCAACGTACGTCGCGTACCGAAGCCACGCTAGGATATCATTGAAAAATCATAGCACGTAGTGCACCTGAAATCACTAGTCATGTCCATTTTGAAATAGTTTTCAAGTTAGCCCAGAATCGCATAAAGAACACAACGTTATTAATCCGGAGGAAGATCCCAATTCTTAAACTTTGCAGCCTGCCGAACCATTTCTTGTAGTAAAGCAATGTTGGACTTCTTCGACATCTTATCCACACTACGAATCGATGACTGTTTACTATCTAGAACAATGCATAGATATAGAACATTGGCCCTTAGTTCCAACTGACTTGGCTCAATCTCTAGTAGCTCAAAGGTTATTGGCTGTATTTATGTAGGAATATTTCAGTTTTTAAGAATTAAGGCTGCGTCCCCCTTCTTAAGTATTCGTTGAGATCACTTGCAGATGTTTGCAGGAGGCTGGTAACGCAATATTCGCTTCTACTGGTTCCTCATCATGGTCCATCCTCGTTTGCCACATATTCAACCGTACGATTGGGTCATGATACTTGAAAAACAACGGCGCAACATGCTGTCTTTATTTTCTAATATTTCCAAATTGACAGTGAAAGAATGATAAATGAAAAATGAAGACATAAAGGTCTCAAACATTATCCTCAAAATCCAGAATTCAATACAATGAAACATGAAAAAAGAGATCACAGTACCGGAAATCTTTGATCTACGAAAAGCTAGAAGCACAGAATGGTATTGGATAGAAAGTTAACCCTAGATATATACCGTGTGTCAAAACAAATCACATGCGAATTTTGTCTCCTTAGTATCATCAATACGATTCAGTACGTGGTCAAAGGACTCAGAAGGCCTCGCAAGATAAAATTATCCCGTGTTTGTGGTTTTATAGCATTTCAAACGTGATCTACAGAAAGCTTCATATTTTTATATTGTATTTGAACATGTTTTGAAAATATATTTTTATTTTATGTTGCAAAATTAATTATTCCTCTAAATCCAATACTACAATAAATTTGTTTTCGGATTCCATGACATTCAGATGGAAAAAATTTGACGACAGAATCAGAAACTGTCGATGTCTGTATTGAAGAAAAGAATAATGATTAGATTCAGTATGAATGACTTGAGATAAAGGCGACAGCTGTAGGAAGCGTTTATTGAGTGAGAGATCTCAATAAACGAAATTAGCAGTTCAAACCTTTGACATAACCTTCTCAAATAAGATGTGGGTTTTGCGTTTCTTTCTTCATAAATTCATATGTCCTTTTCTTTTCTTTCACTCGTGACCATGGAAGCGGATTCTGCTCAAACTATTATCGCAATATACCCTAGATTTCAGCTGCCTTCAAGTCTTCCTTTATTAACCATTTTTTTATGACGCGTTGCCTCACTGACGTATTAGTACTATTTCGCATCTTAGTACAACTAAAAATACCAGTCCTACTCCCAGTAATGTAGAAGGGAACTTCTCGAACCCGTTCGAGTGTTCCCCCCCTACTTCCACATCGCTTTTTCCCTCCTTCGGAAGCAGCAGACACGTTTATTTAATTGACTTTCGTATATAAAGTTAATATTTTTTAGTTAGTATTTCCTATACTATGCATTGAACCAACTTTTTTGCTAAAAAGTGGATGAAGGATTTGTTCCTGTGAAGAACGGCAAAATTTGATCTTTTGAAAAGATCAAATAATCCAACAATTCTTTTTGATTAACATTTTGTATACTTAGTAAATAGTAGACTTCTAAGAAGAAAATTTATGGATCTAATCACATTGAAGAAATTTATATTTGGCTCCTTGACCTATCGTTAAACTAGAAAACCTGACACAACAACCTTTAGCGCTAAGCAATTTAATTAGATTTAATAACCATTCCACAGGCAGCATAAAGATGATTTTTTTAAGAGAGACCGAGAGACCTGGTTTTCGGTCCTACTTAAGCTCAGGGTTTGATGCATATTAAGTGATTGCTTCCTTTGCACATGTTCCTATGCTATTCCAGTATTTCGGTACTTTTCGTTTAGAAATAGATACCTAAGAATAAACCTATTATTTTGGTTTACTCAATAGTCTTTTTGTAAACGATATCGATGCAATTTCATTCAAATCATTGGTGATCAACAGGACTATATGTTTGCCTATCAAGAAAAACTTCGCATTTTACCGATGACGCTAAGCATCAGTGTTACAAATCATTGAACCCAAAGCCTATTGCTGCTGCAAGTGAGTGAAGAACACTATATACCCGTCTAGACTAGCTCATATATGAATAAAACTAGCATAGACCTCATTTCATATCACATTTAGCCACCCGAGAATTGTTAAAGCGAAGTTATCAATTAAACAAAACATGAATTTCATAAACTGAAGACTGACTAAGGATCAGTTAATGTTTCGTTACCCTACCATATCCTTCACCGCATACTTACAAGCTTCACAGAAGAAAGAATTCGAAATTAAATTTCAAACATCTGCTAAATTTTTCGCCAACTATTCTACATTCTAGATCGTAACATTACGACTAGCCAATGATCCTGTGGCCTAAGCCCCCCAACAATTTACTGGTTTCTTTATTTTAAACGAACATCTGAAACGAATGCAAGAACCACATCACACTCCCAAAACAAAAGCTGCCTTCATTTCGCCCTACCTGTTAACTAGACGCGTTCAAATGCCAACTAGAGAAGAAACACCCAAAGCTATGGCAGACTATCTGTGCCTATCATTCAAGGTAACTTTTGCTCCGTATATTTTTTGTCCAATTTTACCCTCCAGGGCTGCGGACAACGTCAGCGACCGATTTCAATTCGAAAACGACGACGTGTTTGTTAATCGCGATCGCAGAACGTAATCTACAAGCAGATAAACAACAAATTGACATCGGTTAGGTGAGACGATAGAATGTAAACAGCAGAATAATTTAATCGCTAAAATGGTTCTCGTGAATGTTTTGAGAATGGGAAAGTAAATGAGAACGACGAACGAGGTACGCCATCGTTGCTTTTGACATTTCATCCGGGTCATCTACCGCGCGAGTTGCCACCGTTCCGAGCACAATCCAAATTGCACAAGATAACACCACAGACACACACCTCGGCAGCATGGACTCTGGCCGTGCAGCACTAGACCACTTGGATCGCCGCATTCGCCGCCACTCGTCCCGAACTCCTATTCGACAGTTCTGTCAAAAGCCTTGCGATGGGCTACTTCTCGCTCGAATTTCCACACTTCAATTTACGCCAGCATTACCCGAATTCCACGATATAACTCACTGCACTGTCACGCCTTTAGCTAGTGTATGCAGCACAATAATTTCTCGAGTCACAGGATCACTTGTTTAGAGAGGATATTGGGTAGTTTTGAAATGTATGTGTAAATAACGATCAGTCAGTAGCGCTCTTGCCCACCTACTTTTCTACATCCAACTTCGCCTCGCTCCGTAATCGAACTGATGCGACGGTCGCCGTCCTCAAATGAATACAACCGAAAAATTAAAGAACTTCGCGAAATTCCTTATGTCAAAACGACTGCTCGAAACATTGCGTGGGAGTGCAGTATCATTTTCGCGGGATAATAATTTCAAATTTTCTCGTGTCGATCTACCCTTCTTTTCCACTAATGCATCTACTACTGAATTGAAAAACTAAAATTAATTTGTTAAACTTACGTGGAATAATAACTTAAATCAAATTTTTGGAAGTGAATTCAATTTGTCTAAATAAACATTTCTCTTTCTTATATCCTTAATAGTTTCTCTTTAATTATAGCATTGTGATCACATAAACAAAAAATATTAATCGCATTCAGATTGTGTAGAAAATTGAAATTTCCAAGAATGTACAATGCTGAAAAATGTAGGTGAAAGTTTGTAGAAATAACTTGTACTTCTTCTTCAATGTAGATAAACCAAATGCGTGGTATAGGAAATTGAGGTATTCATGATCCAGTTTCTCAGCTTAGGAGAATTAAAAATTATAATCTTAGAATACAGGCTCAAAAGAAAAAATAAGAGAATTTTATTTTCGTATTCATTCGCCCTAAATAGAAATCTGAAAGTGACATACGCATCACGTTATTGCAATCATGATTCCGAGAGTTCTGAAAAAACTCTGAAGAAAGAAACGGCGTCGAAGGAGTAAATTTGGCATCATTGTGGTTCCTCATATTTTTAATTCCGAAATTTGCATAAGCAAAGTGTTTGGTAGAGAAGATGAGGAAGATGACCTTTTACTAGATCAAGTAACTTATTCACAATGCCAATATCTATTTGGGGTGTTCGTGAAATGACATTATGGTTGGTTATAAACGAAATTCCTTCTTGACGATCTTCAAATTGAGGACTTCGCGTCCTACACTATTATCTTTACGCCCATTTAAATCAATGACTTCTATCGAAACATGTGTATTCTTAGTAATAAATACTTATATTTCGATACACAAGATGCCAACTATAATTGTATCGTTCCTTCAATGGTTTCCATTCGATTTCCAGTACAAATTTAACATTTAGTTTACAAAAACAAACTATTTCATTCATTAGCAAATCTAGACCTGACACAATAAATTTGCATTTCTCCCAATTGATTTTGATTGCTACTTTCAAAGTGATTTATACTTTTTATAGTGTATCATTAATTAAAACATTAAATTTGTAGTTCTAGTTGCAGATAATTTCTTTATTGATGTGCCTTTGCTTCTTGCTTTTTAACAGCTGCTATGCATTTAGCCATTGTGGGTGAGGCTCTAGAAATTGGATCGGTCATAAAGTAATCTTTCAGTGAATGTTGTCGCACTTGAACTTGTTTATTTTCGAATGTTTTTGGCTGAAAAAAGAAAAGAAAATATTTGTTGAAACTAAATGAACAGCACTTTGTCGGAGTAAACATTCGCGTTTGAAAGAACATGTGGTCTTATGAGCAATCGTGTCCTCATAAGCGCACACGAATATAAATAAAGTTACCGCTGCCAATTGTTCTGCAAGTCCTGCGAAAGAATTTGCCTCCAATTTCCCATATTGGACTAGGTGTGGCGCGATATCTTCAATGCGATTACGAAGTTCATCTAATGTGTCATATGGAAGAGGTTGACCTGTTTACGAGAACGATAGCATACTGATCTGTCACCTTTATGAATACGAATGAATAGATACGAACCCATAACTTCAGACAAAGCACGAATAATCTTCCAATCTTCACGGGCCATTCCTGGAGGAGTCACAGCACACAATGTTTGTTGCGAGCGGCCTTCTGTATTCACATATGTTGCTTGTTTTTCAGTATATGCGGCGCCAGGTAGAACGGCGTCAGCAATAGTGGCCCCAGCATCACCATGATGACCAATATATACGACAAAGCAGTCTTTTGGCAACTTTTCACGAGTCACAACACCAGAGTCGGCTCCAAGCAGGAACACTACCTTGGGTTGGGCTTTTACCGCTGTATCTGTTCCCGGACGATAACCAATATCCAATGCACCGGTCTGAGAAGCATTTACTTGTAACACGTTGAATGGATTCCAGTTCTAAATAAAGATAAGAAATAAATCTAAGGCCAATGTCATACAGCAGGAATCTATCAATTTCGAGCCAAATCGTACCAAGAAATTGATTCGCGTATGCTGATTTCTATGACTCACCGGTTTTTTTATTTTGTTCGCCACTGATTGCAGCGAAGCCAAAATGCCAGCACCATCCGAACGTGTCAGCAATTCTGATCCAACAATTATAGCAGGCGCCTTAGCTCCTTGCAGCTTCTTAGCAAACGGATGAGTTCCATTAACAATTTGATTGATTAGGTCAGCACCATCGCCTAAATGCTACACAAACAACTCATTTATTCGTATCGACAATTCGGACATCCTAATGGTTACCTCATATGTATAGGAGAGATCTACTTTCGGTCCAACCAAAGCCAACTCCATTTCATTATGAACGTATGCCTTTCTCAACCGAGAGTTGAGAAGTGGCGCTTCGTATCGTGGATTGGTGCCAACTAGCAGCACGACATCGGCCTTCTCCAGAGCTGAAAAGTTTTCGATTATTAGCGGAGTTCTTTTTTTCTAAGCAGCACTTTTGACTAGCCTGCAATTGATGAATTTAATAAGTAATTTGATCGCAAGTCGGTGCCAGAGCCTTGAGTAGGGAAGCTTTGTTCAGTGCAGACAATCTCGGAACCGATTCTGTTCAACAAATCTTTCATGGCAACCATCGATTCTACGTCTGCCATCGACCCGGCAATTGCTACCACACTGCCTTTCGGTGCACTTCGTGCTGTTTTTGCCACTGCAATCAATGCTCCTTCCCATTCAACTGGCTGTAATTCGCCACTAGGCATTCGGAGCATGGGAGCAATTAAACGTTGGCGTTTTAGTCCATCGCAAGCGAATCGCGATTTATCTGCAAGCCATTCTTCGTTCACTTCTTCGTTCTCTCGAGGCAAAATTCGTAGAACTTCGCCTGTTCTGGTGCTTACTATTATGTTGCTACCGATGGCGTCAAATACATCAATACTATCAATTTTTCGAATTTCCCACGGCCGAGCCACGAAACTGTAAGCAAAACATTTTTCAATTGATTTTCAGCGACTTCCCTCGAACAAATGCAATCTCACCTGTATGGTTTATTTGTGAGCGCTCCAACTGGACAGAGATCGATCACATTTCCAGACAACTCAGACAAGAATAATTTCTCCACATAAGTACCAACTTGCATGTCATTGCCGCGACCAGTCGTCCCGAGATCATCAACTCCAGCGATTTCCGAAGCGAAACGAATGCAGCGTGTGCAGTGGATACAACGGGTCATAATTGTCTTAACTAGTGGGCCAATATCCTTATCCTCTACAGCTCTAAGGTAATCTCAAAGTTAACAAACCAAATCCCCATAAAAACTCAACTACCTTTTGCCAGTGAAGTTGATATCAGTAAAACGTGACCGATCGGAGCCGAAAGCCATGGCTTGGTCCTGTAAATCACATTCTCCGCCTTGATCGCAGATCGGACAATCTAACGGATGGTTCATCAACAAGAACTCCATGACACCTTCGCGAGCCTTCCTTGTCATGTCAGAGTTTGTTTTTATCCTCCACCCCTTCATCACTGGCATGGCACATGCAGCAACGGGCTTTGGGCTTTTCTCTACTTCTACCAAACACATACGACAGTTGCCGGCTACAGCAAGTCGTTCATGGTAACAGAAACGAGGAATTTCTACGCCTACCATAGCGGCCGCCTGCAACGAATAATCAATACTCCGATGAGAGACTACGACCTGTTTCCTCCACACTTACCTGCAGGACAGTAGTCCCAGGCAGCACTTGTACTGGAATATCATCAACGAAAACTTCAATTCGTTCTGGTGCCTTAGCCGGAGATGAAACGGCCGAAGCGGATGCGCGTACAGCTACATCAACCACTCGTTTAGGACTTCCCAACGAAATCGCTTTGGCCAGCGGCACACGAAACATCTTGCCTGCGAAATATTGAAGTTTTCAAACAATTTGTTACCTCACAAAATTGCGCATTTGTATGGGATAACAACTGTAGCATTACATAAGACAAGTAGTATCGGGATAACCTAGCAGCGATAATTTCTCGTCTATCAACAGAATGTTAACACAGTATTTAATACAGAATTGTCTTGGCTTTGCTGTTCAACACAATTGTATTTAACGCTAGGATAAATAGCAAACCAATAAGCTTTTTACCTGTTAAAAATCTATACCGATGGAAAGTGTATGGCAAAGTTGACAACTCAGATGATATTTTGACGTTTCAATGGCTGGTGGATTATGTCTTTTGTCGGACTGGTTGACGAATCTGCAGTTCAGTGGTTTAAATATTTTAGAATAGGCATAATAACAACGATTGTCCTAATTATTGAACACAAAGAAAGAAATGTGTATTTGAATATCAGTAAGTTAACAGTTAACATTTACGTATTTTGTAGGGATGATTTGTACCTTAAACTCTGGAACTAGTGATGCAACTCGAGGCCATTAAGCTACGGCTACCATGTTTTGGGTCTAGTACCTAACACTTCGACTTAAATGTTTCACCTACTTGGTGACAAATAAAAGTTGCATTGTGTCTACCAAAAATCTTCACAAAAGAGAGATCCTGCTAAAAAATTAATCACACCACAAAAGTGCTATTAAGCATAGCTTATCATCTTATTCCTCGTCATAATTCCATGTTTCTTTTAAGTTTTCTTTCAAAATTTCAATTGAAGATTTGTTTCTTATTTATACTATATACTTGATTCAGAAGTTTATTGAGACTTTAACTATGACATGAGCTTATACTAAGAATACATTGACAAGGTAGGTTAATGACTGTTACATTATGTCACTTAAACTATGTGGTGAAGTTTAATTTTATTTATACATATGTTGGAGAAATTTGGGTAACGTGTGGTAATTCATTACGCTTGCTCAGGCGTATAACCTATCGCTTAGTTCTATAGCGACTTACAATAATATATAACTTAAAAACAAAAATGTTAAACAAAATTAAAATAAATAATACTATATACTTGAGGTACGCTCAACAATTTCCTATTGGATTAATATCCTGAAAAAATACCCTTCCCATGGTAGCACTGCAAATTTTTAACCCGTTAAGTGTTGCGACCTTTTGGCAAAGTGCGTACCAGTGTGTGTCGTAATAATCAAGCAGTTACGGGTATAGTCGTTAAACGACTCTATTTTAGAAAATGAATAATTTTACTAGCAATATTTACACAGTCGCTGAATATTAGCATATATTTATACATAATGAATGGAAAAAATAGCCAGCTCCAAAGCAAACATGCTTTGGAATGCTTGGTAACTGTTTACACAAAAGATAAGTAAAAAAGGAGTGAGATAGCGCGCACATGAGCTCTTTCGAGGAATCACCGCAGATAGAGAGCCTAATATACTTTCTTTTTTTTTTTGTTTTGGTACATGAAGATGAAAATCGGGGTATTCAAAGAACCAGTGTTACTGCACTGTTTACGAGTTAGCTATCAGGAAGTTATGAATTCAACTAAAATTATTTATAATCTTTATTTGCTTGTTTCATTTCGTCTTGACCTCTTAATATATTAAACATATTGAAATGTACAAATAAAATTTAGCTTTCCCCAAAATTACAATTTAATATCAAATTGTAACAAAGTTTTACGCATGACAGATATAGTCGTCATGACACAAAATTCTGCCACATATCCATGACGGATATAGTCGTCAAACACGCTTAACTGGTTAATTCCTCCAAAAAATCTTTAGTTAATTTCGAAGTATGTGTCGGTGCCCTGTCCCGCATAAATGTTTAAGGAGACAGTCAAAACGTTAAAAAGTATTTGCTTATACTGCGCATGCTACATAAGCCCAGGACCCTCACCACTTATGCAAGTATATATCATCACTGACGACGGTGAATGTTCCACTGGTTTTTAAGTACACTATATCAATCTCCCTGTCACCTCCTGGCAAAACTGTACGCATGTATCACGGCCTTCAAACGGCACGCATCGATAAAGTGAATCCGCAAAAATACAACTTTGAAATCGTGGCAAAAGTGCACTTCAAATCTATTTTAAAAATACTTGTTTTTAATAATAATTTTAAAATACCATTTCGCAATCTTCAAAGGTAATTTATTGGGCCTGTGCCCATATGTACCGCCATATTCTCATTCCTTATGTTAAATATATAGATATTTTGGTAGTACACTTGCATTTTAAGTTCTGTTCGAAATGTCACCATCCTTATCTGAACTCCAAAAAACTGTTTTTTTTTTTAGGCTACGAACTGAATCCCCTTGATGTTGTATACTAATTTTGATTGCAAGATTACTCTTCCTGTCCTCCGCCTTGTACCAGAATTCTTATGTTTTCGCAATTCGAAGTGGAAGCGGAGTTCAGAAATCCAGCTACTCTATCGACTGTAAAAGCTACCATATTCTCTGGACATGCTTTTTCACGTTCTATAAATCTTCCACTATGTATAGAACTCTTAATGACTTGTGTTGATCACTTATTTTTAATGTTTTTGACCCAATCGGTTTTTTGTAAAATTAAACAAAAATTCGATTCAACACTAATACGCTTAAATACTTCGATAGCTTTTACAAATTTCATCTAATTAAAGCATTCGTTCACCTCACTTCATTTACTAATCTTCCGCTCAACTCACCCCTTTGTCAAACAATATTCAGAACCATTATTATAAAAAACCTAAACGTGTAGTCCTTAAATGCCCGAACATTAGGTGAACCCTTTCCTTTAGAAAAACAAGAAATTTAACGAATCACTGCCTATCTTAAGGCAAATTAGAAAAAAGCATCGTTTCTTAAAAATGATTCATCGTTTCATCGATTCAGCAAGAACTGTAGTTCTGCAAGTTCATATCTATTTTAGCACGGTATTTTTTTTAAAATATTAGGACTTTATAAAGACTAAATGTTTGTAATTTCAAAATTAGACTGGTCTATGGTACAATATTTGACAAATCTTCTGAATATAAATTTTCTTCCTGGCCTTAAAGCCTTTTATACCACTTGCTTGAAGTCTTCTACGAGTGGTTTGTGCACAAATTGATCCCTTCATTTCTACTGACAACTAAGTAGAATGCCTTAAATAGCATATAACACAGATCGGTGCGTTTATTTTCGCATTTGAGAAATATCGAGCTGTTCCCTTGCTCGCAACGAACATTATTTCTAAATTGTAATTTTATTGCGCCAAAATGTTGAAGCTGCAGCGCCATTATTTTTCAAACTTTTAGATACCGACAAAAGAATTCCTAAACATATTGTTTGGTTTTTCGCTACTACATACTAGCACGAAATTTGTAAGATGCTCAATAAATTTTCCAAACTTATACGTTCCAAATGACGATAAACTTGAACATAGGATGGATATCAAATTAAGATCCCTCAATTTGATTTAATTAAAAATGCACAACAATTAAAAAATATAAGCACCGTGTACCATGCCGTTAATCAAACCCAACCTAATTAATCGCAATTTTGGATATGTCGTGTATCTAAAACTCAATTAAAATCCTTTTTAATTCCACCAGACGAGTAAGAAGATTCATTATAACAGTTCAAATCGTTAGATAAATCTACATCTCTGCATCAGAGGTTGGTTGAAAATTATTTTGACCCGCTCATTGACTGAGTTCCACACAGCTTGCCTTTTGGATACGCATTGAGATGGATTGCAATTGATGCAGTTTAATATATTCTTTAAATCCGGAGGATGTTTATTCTCTCTCATTTCTTGGCTCTGACCGGCGTCCCCAAATGAATTTCCTATGCAGCATTTATTTTAATCACCGATGTCCGACCATCCTCAATTTTCTTTACGGTCGCTCTATTTACAGTGATTTGGCAATTTTTTTCTGTTTCCACATCCCCCCAGAAGTTTTTCCCCTTTTTATCACGTGTCTTAGTCATCATAGATAATTTACACAATAATATTTGAGAGGTGAGCTTGATGTCAGCTAGGAATTTGGGCGGCCGGTAAACTTTAATAACTCAACTATTCTATTACGACGATGTTATAGCCATACCAATCGAAACTTGAAATCTCGTGTGCACACGTTTGTGATTCAAAATCCAATTACAGTTCTCGAAACTCACCATAGATTTCGAACCATCATTCACATTGATAGACCAGTTCAGATTATTTGGTTTTAATGAAAATCAACCTAAACCTATTTATTTGAAATTTTAATTTGATTTATTAAAGTTATTTATCTCTGAAAGAAAACCTCCTGCAAGAACTATGGAACTCAATAGTACATTGCAACTAGTCTCGAATGAAAAATGAGTTTATTGTCGTAAGTAAACGAGTAAAATAACTATTTTCGCCGATTATAGGAACTTGTTTAAATCTGTTTCGTTCGTTCATATCTTGCAACAAAAAACAATCTGATTTTTCATTTCTACATATCATGTATTTTTTAAAACGTTTTTTTTTTCTTTCGTATATTTGCAATTATAATCATGTACGTATAATCCATAATCTGCGGGAAATACTTCACCTCTGTGTTTTTCATAGTTAAAAATACTTGAACGGCGAAATTTTCCGAACAGCAATAATATACAATTTAACTAAACTGTTCGAAGACCCAAAACAATCTTATACAATTTTTAACGGACCTCAGGAGAAGGTAAGAAACACACGTTATGTGTTAAGTGTTATATATTTTAATGAAGATAATACCGCAAGACAAAATATATCTACAATCGATGCTGTTCCACTTGACATAGAGTACATTTTTATAAACCAGATGAAAATGAGTTCAGTAGCGTCAATGCCATCCTAATCTAACATTATGAATAGTACACTTGAATATATCAACTCCAAGCAAAACTTCTTCGGCATCAGCCTTCCTTATTTGAATTCAGCATTGCATGAACGATGATTTGCTGCTCATAGTATTTGCTAAGTCCTATAGTTTAGCTTAAATAATTAAAAAAATGGGGCACCGCGAAACAGTCACCAGAACAATATATTAACGGCCACATTGCAGGAGTAAAGCACTATGTTACTCTTCATTCTTAAGCTCTGGATTGACATCCTCCGCAACATCGACTTTGTCGACGCTCAATATATGCGTTCGTAGAACAGTAGATACGCTTGTGCTTTCAGAACCGTATCCTCCGTTACCTCTTTTACATGACTATCCGATACGTAGTACCACTTGCCGGGCGGTGTGGCTACATCCGGTTCATCGCTTCCGCCAACCGCTCCCTCAGTTTCCCCAATAGCGTCGACGTCAGATGATTCCGAGCTCGAAGAGTAGTCATCACTATCGTTTTCTTTCATCCGCAGTTCACGTGCCTTTTCTTTTTCCAACAGATTATCTAAAGTGGCTTTTTGTTCGTCCGTTTGGTCCAATTCCGCTTTGCTACCTTGCGGTAAAAATCGCCATCGTAGATCGGTAGATGGGAACTTGGAGCGCACTTTTACAAACGCTGTGTAATGTCCACCGTACATTCCTCCAGAATGTTCGACGATTCCGTACAGAGAGTACAGGAGTTTCTTCTGCTTGCGGTTAATGTTTGGTAGGTTTTTAACTTTTGATCCACAGAATGGGGCTATGTCCAGTACCATTGGAAAAGTCACGGCGCGAGTCAGTTTACGAAAGCCTCGCGGTCCCACCTATTAAATTCCAAAAATTTATTGAAAGTATGTTCGGATTTTAATTCTTTACTAACCTGAAATCGTTTCAAATGTAATATCAAAACAGCGGGTGGACTAGATATTAGGAATTGTTTCGTAGCATTAGTGTAAATGGTTTTTCCCTTCTCGCCGTTAATACGTTTCGTGCAACCGTCGCAGCCTACTTTATTATTTCCTGTCATTAGTTCAACGGCCGTGAAATTGTTCAAACAAGACTGCACTGAGCATTCGCCATCTTCACATTGATAGCGGGGTGCGATCGTTGTGCTCCAATCGGAATGACTTTGCGTTCGGATACGTTTCGTTCGAGTCTTATGCTTGGCAACCAGGAAAGATTCTTTGTCTTTGAGAGAGAGTTGTTCTAATTGGCAGGTAGGCGGTGCGTGACTCGACGCCAAGTCGCCTTCGGTTTCGGAAGAAAGTGTGCGTTGTTTGACCATGTTGGCGCCACGTTCGCTTATTCCTAATTCGAGTACGAGATTATTCGATGGTGTGTTCACGTCACAATTATTTGGCATAAAACCACCTCCGCGAACCGCTTGATCACTAAATGTCACCGTATTTGCCGGGCTGGTAGCAATACCTGAATCTGAAATATATATCATTTACCTTTTTTGAATTTTCATTAGCATATAAATGTCCCTACCGTTCTCATCATCATTTGAATCCTTGTTTAAATTCTCTGGTGAATCGTCACGTTTCTCCGGATACACTGGACTAAGAGCCTCGCTGTTACCGTTTGAGTCAACAATAGGGGGTGGCACATTTCGGTTTACATATTGCACATATTTCGGTACGTCGTCTATCAAATTATCTTCTACATCTGCATCCGACTGTTCCGTTGAAGAACTCGATGACTGTGAATTTGAGTTATCTGCATCTTTGCCGGATGATACAATAAGCGGATTATCGCCATCAGGACCAACGCCTAGCGGCTGAGGACCTATCATGAGTGCAGTTGTATTGGCATTTCGCTTGTTGTGATGCTTCTGAGCCCTTTTAGCTTTGCGCTCTTTTTCACGTTCCTTTTCAATTTGGTGTTTAGACGGAACTGTAGTAGGCGACGCATCGGGGCTACTTTTGCGACGAATGGGAGGCTGTGGTTTCTCCACACTTACTGGTAGTGACATATCCAAGAAGCTCTCATGTCTTGAAGATGTATGAAAGCAATCTTGACATGTAAGTGTGGACACTAGAAATCCTCGAAAAACTTGTTCAGGGCGTAGGATACGATCGGCCGCTTGTTGCCCGTAGATTTTACATTTCTGTTTCATATCATCGCTAACGGAATTGATGTCCTGTCCTTTATAGCCCAAATTTTGCAGGATCACTTTTTGGTAACGTTGCAAGTCTTCAGATCTGTATTTTTATATTTGGAAAATTAAGAAGATGATGGGGAAAAATACTAATAAAAATGTTAAGTATATGTCTCTTATAATTACCTGACACTTTCCAATAGGTGCCGAAGAAGTTCATGTGAGTCGTGTTGATCACCACCGCGAAATTGTGGACATTTAGTTGTTAATTTGTGGAAGAGCTTTTGGGGAGTGAATACACCACCTGTAAATTATTAAAGTTAAGACACACAACAAAATGAAATCGGTAAATCATTAAATTTATTTGTTAAAGAATAAGAATATGAAAATTAAGCTTATTCGAATGACCCACGATATAACTTCGTAGTCATCAAATGAGATGTGTACCGAAAATATGTGGTCTGCGTGCAATACCGAAAGTATCGCATCATCCGATTCGAATCGTTCGTCTGAAGAATCTTCATTTTACTGATTAAAAGTGTCCGTTTGCTGGTTCCATGTCTTGGCGGAGGTTTGTGAGTCAGTAATTGAAATAAATACGAATCTTTTCATTTTCTACCATAACTCTTACATGGCATTGAAGACTTATTATGCCTTTAGCCCACTAAGGACGCCTTAACATTTAGACATGGAGCAATACGGACGAACTATAGTTTGATACTATCGAGACAGTCTCATGTATTTCCGGAATACAGTGCACCTTAATTAAATTACGTTGAAGGAATCATTGTCCTGCTCATTGCATCATTTGCAAACAAAAAATGTGTTACCGGCATCATCTACCGGGACTTGCTAACCTTGTCCGCCAAACAGCAAGCATTCTTGTCCGCGGTTCTACCCACTTTTCGTGTCACTGTCTATTGAGATGCGTTGCGCCATATTTTTCTTCCAAAGAATAGCATAGACCGTTCAGCGTTTTTACAGATTCGCTTCGCTGATGAGATAGTTTTGGTGGCATGGTTAAGACACACAAAAATGATGCTTAATCCTTTGCGAAATGCAAAATTGTTGTTAAGCTACGCTTTTTTTCAGCGATTTGCAATTTGATGTTGGCGAAACATTTACTTACAAAATATGGCAAGTCGCATGATCGTTTAAATTGTGGTCGCGATTGCTTGAAGATAACAAGCGTGTTTAACGTCTTTCTACATAAAGTGACGACCAAATCGTCAACAAAACAAAAATGTTGAACTGTCTGATGAACAGTGTGGCATACCAGGATCGCACCACAATACTACCGAATTCGTGCTACGTCTGAAGTGGAATTGATATATGGTTCAGACGAAGGTGAAAGCTGCTTCTCAACAATAACCGTCGAGAATCGCGATTTCTGTACGTGAATTTGCAGAACTATTATCATTCAAAATGTCCTGTATTACGATTGCATTAGTCTTGGGGCCTCGACAAGAAAAAAAAAATGAAAATGGGAATAAGAAGTAATTATACATTTTAAACGAAAGACAAAAGGCTAAATAACATCGAAGTACGGCAGGTAAAATTTATTGACTGGAAAATGAAAAAGCACCATTTTCTGTGCTTGGAAATTTTACATTGGGGCTTAGATTGAACGCACAAATTTTCCCTTCTAAGTTCACAATCTAATCTGAAATCTTTATAGACTTCTTATGAGATAATGTTGACATAGAAAGATTTCGCTATTGTAAATTTGAAGAAGTGTATATAAAACAATGTGAAAGCGTAAAAAATTCAAGATACTCTCAACTTCAAAAACATCCTTCTACTTACCATTACTTTGCAATTCCTCTAGAGCTTCTGCTAGCGATGACGTGAGACCTCCCCAACCACTCAATGTTCCTTTGATCGATGGAAGGGCAGTTTCCTCGCCATCTTTGAATATAAAAGTACCACCTGGCAGCACAAACCTAAAAAAAGTTGACATATGCCAAAACATATTTCTTTTCATACACATCATCTTCACTTACTCTTCACCGGGCTCAGAAGATTCCTTCAAAACATCTAGAAGATATGGCGTTTGCGCTAAGCACTGCAGCACCGCATTGAAAAAGCACGTGTTTCCCAGGTTTGTCAATCCACGTACCCTCGGCAATGAATTGGATGGCTGTCGAACAACTTGAGGGATCTGAGTTTGAACACGTCTCGCCATGCCGGGAAAGGGAGGTGGCCCGCTGGTTGAGGGCACGGCAACGTTAGGTGGGGATGTTTGATGATTATTCAAATTCAATGGTTCACTCAGGAGCGGCTCCATTTGCACAAACGTCGTTAAAATCGTATTTTCGATATTATTTAACTTAACTGTATCATCGTCATTGGGCGTAGTCGGACTTGGTTGTAGGGAGAGCTTTTTAACGAATTCCACGCACTCGAGCAATTTTTTTCGCGCTGAAGAATTCACTTCAGCATCACAGGAATAACACCAAATTTCAAAAGTTGTTGTATTCAGAGCCAACGAATGAGAGTCGGAACGGGGAGTCTACGGAAAACAGAATGTTTTGTTTTATGACTCTGCGACAGAATCCAATGACTATTTTGACAACTACTTTTTGAAAACTAATATTTTTAATAGTAACAGCACTGAATCTACTGTGAATTTAATTTCTTTTAATAAGCTTTTATGTTCCACATAAAAAAGGAAGATAACAGCAAACACTTACCTCATAATGTTTAAGGGCATGTTCGTTCTTAGCCCTGCCACACAGTTGCGTACCACATTTTAAGCACAGCCATAACGTCTTATCATATTCAAAGGCATCATCCAGTTTGTTTGCATTACTTATTTTTGGCATTTTTTCACATTCCGCACATATCTCATTCGCTAGTCCACTGAGCTTTAGTATTTTCCTAAGTTTCGTTGGGTCTACCGACTTGTTAATATGTTGGCAATCACGCGTTGTTCCATTGCTCACTGAGTTGTCTAAATCCTTATCGTCACAGGAGTCAGTTGAGGAGTCATCATCATGCGGATCGTTTTGTCTTTTCTTCTTCACCATTTTAATGTATTTTGCAATTAATTACTGAAAGGGTAAAATAAATTAAATGAGTGCACATTACACAAATGAGTCTCGACACTACTTGTGGTACCAAAAGGAAATGCAAAATAACAAACGGTATTCACAATGATAACTATTTTGATTCGGTTAGAGAACGATGCAAATTCTAAATACACTGAAAACCAGTCACAGTTTGTGGGTGGCTACTTGCAGGCCCTACTGAGATGCATTTACAGGAGGATGATTTCTTCATCGTTGGAGCAATTTGATTCGCATCCAGGTATGAATTTATGTGTTGTTTCACGAATATGGAATAAGGTGGTTGATATTCAGCATCTGTCGGCCATGTAGATCGTTGCCGTATAAAAAGGGTTCGTCAGGAAACGATTCACTGGCTAGCAAGTAAATAAGTCAAAAGGATTCATAGTTGCGAGAAACGATCAAGTCCCAAGGCAAGGTTGGAAATCGCCGCCGATAATCGTTAAAAAAAGTATACGAAGCCAAATATGGCAATTTAAAAAAGTGGAAAACCTAAAGCTATTATATATTTTTGTAACGAGTCGGAATTTTCCGACGTCGGGGCAAGGAAACCCGCGTCAAGTTTGTCCTTGCCGATTAGTTCCGATTCCTGCTGCGTTGACATTGAGCACATTGAGTATAATGCGCGTGCACGTAAGGCATATTTAGTGCGAGAAGTTGTGCCAGAAGTTCTTCCAACTGGAAATTTTAAATCAATCTTTAACTTCATCGTTCTTCATCGTGTTCTCTTCGTAAACAAAAAAACTGCTCTGCTCAACTCAAACCATTTTGGACCATTAAGTCTAAGTCTACCATTAAGCAATCCTTGAAGCATCAGCTGTGTTGCAAGTTAATCCGACTAATTAGGCCTGTTATTCGGAATACAGTCCACATTTTGTGTGCGTCCAGACACATATCGAGTGAACAGGTTCACAGTCCTGTTTGTAGAGCATACTCAAGTGTCTAATTGTGTAACCCAAGCTACGACACAGACGCGGATATTTCCGTGAATTAGTCCAATAGGATGTAATGAGGTTATGTCTGGAGGCTTCGAATTCGATGCATATTAATCATTTGAACAGGATTGCACATCATGAATTCAGCCACTAAAGAAGGAAACACATCCTTCTCGAGAAATACATTTGTATTCCAAAAGTTGGCATGGATATGATTGTAAATAATTAGTTTTACATACATATTGGGAGCAATTTGGAACACTACGAAATACTTTTAAGCGGACGTAAACTTACGCGGAAATAATACGATACAAAATTTGCATATCAACAAGCTTAAAATTAGAAATAATGAACATTCTACTTTGATTTTTCAGCCTTGATTTTGCAGCTAGAAACATGTGAGCATGACTGACATTTTTCGTGAGTTTTCTAGCAAAATCACAAACGATTTTTGTTTTCTAGCATGCTCGGTAGTGGTGGAAGTAACTAGGATTTGCCTCGTTGATTTTATCACATGAATGTTACAAACAGTTAGCAATAGGCACTCGAAACTTTTTTCAGTAACGAGAATTTAATGATACTGAATCAAATGTTAGATCCAGTTGTTCACCATGCAGCCTAAATACTTTTAACTTTGCACTTTAGTGGGGAAAAGTCTACCGTATGTGCTTTGTTCTGTTCTTCAAATTTCAATCGAACAAATTCAGCGCTCGTCGCAACTTTAACTAAGTTCGACTCATGCAATATCGCCACTGATAATGAAGACATTGAACTCAACATGTAAAACTATTCAGGGCAATTAAAACCTTGGAAAAATAGAACAAAAATTTGACTGTCAATAAAGTTGCCATTGTTCACTCTACCGTTGAATACGTCAAATTTTCTGGGGTAATATATGCCGTAAACAATGAAATCTTCGTAAGATGTCGAGTTTCCCTTAATTAGACTGCTTGTATCTTTACATAATTTCTCTGTCGTGCAAGGCCACTAAATCCAATTATTTTCATGACCGAAGGAATACATATCAACGAAATGCGCACATTTTCGATTTCACTTTGCCACATTTGAGGTTATGATACACGTCTGCACAATAAAGATTTTTCGCTTGTCACTTTTTCACCACAGAAAATATTTTTAACGATGGAAAATTTAAGTATTCAGAGAGAGTATCATTCAGCCAATCACATTTTTACCTTTGATTAATGAAGTTTTACAGAGTATTGAATATTATCACGGAGAATCACTGAAAAAGCATCTGGAGTTGAAAGTATAATAGATTTACAGCGAAGAAATGTCGACACTAATAAAATATATATGCAAAAGTTTGATCGCGACAAGAACGAACTCACTTAGAAACCAATCATATGCGGGACAGGAGGCGAATTCTTTGACTTTTACCTGGATAAATGTTGGTAGCAATGAATGCATGTCAGATTGCAGAGTCATCTACTGTTCAAGAAGCGTAGTGAAATCGTTTGAAATCAATTAGATTATATGGAAAATGATGAACGTCCTTTCTGCTGTCTGATTATCGTTTTGTTGCCAATTTTCATTATATCCTCAAATTATTATCAAATGAAAACTGCTTAGCGCAACGCGATCTTAGACAAAATTGCTTTACATCAATGAAAATATTTATAATGGCGGATCGGTTACATCCATGACATCCTTGATTGGCGTTTATTTGTAATTTAACCCTAGAAACATAATCACATTGCAGTGTATGTAGAAGATTATCATACTAAAATTGTCAATTACAGGTCAAAAATTACAAAACTGATCAATTATTCTATTTTTGTACTCAGAAGAAAAAAAACAGTGTTTATGTATTTATATTTATTTGTTCTCCGATTAAGAAAAAAAGGCAATAAAAAAAACCAAAGCAAAATACAAAAAAAAGCAAAAAAAATCATTGCATATAACGCCTTATATCGACTATCGATATTGAAAAAGCCTTTATCGGTTTCTTAAGCTAACAGTCCCTTGCCATAACAAACACTTCTGAAAATTCACAATTTTATATTATATATTAGCGTCGATGAGGCAATGAAGCGTTGATTCATATGTATTCACTATCTGCAAAATATTGGAAATATCAAAAACAAGAACTAGGATTTTCAGTTGGAAAGGAAAGTTGGAAAGTTGGAAAGCTCAGGATTGATACCCTTTCCAAATATTCTATGGAGACGTTTGAATATACATTAGGAAATGCAAGTTCTGCATTTTTCATTCTCTGATTAAACGACGGTTTCTGCGCTGGTCGTCTGCATTGAAAGTTGAAATTTCCACGTCAGCCTCAAAAACCATGTTATTCATTTCCCGCAAAGACGCCCTCCGGTTTATAGCAGCGATTGACACCAAATTACGATCTGCTCAAGGTTCGTCTTCTTATACGTTCCCAATTTGCTCAAGTGTCCGGTATATTCTCCATAATTTTTTTTAGAAATTCGCACCACAACATAGGGTGAAACTCCCTGCACATTTTTAAGTGCTGGGAGTTTCACGATTGCACATTATTAAGTATCTGCGTCTTCTCACTCCTATCCCTGCGTCCCATTACGAAATCTTAAAAATACCCGTATATTCATTAATATTTCCTTCTTGGTACCGTAATAATGTTGAAAAGTTCAACAATGTGACTTGAAACACGAAAAAGCACAGTTCATCATCACATGGACCTCTACGGTTTTCTGCCCAGAAAAAAAGTCAAACCATCGTAGTTTTACGGAAACCTAATTCTGTTGTTACTACCTAAAAATTAGTTTGTCCAAATATAGTAATAGTTTGTCCAAAGACTGTGTTAGTTTTTGCAATTTCATAACGTTGAAGCAAAGAAATGAGTACTGAATTGAATGTCGGCAAACCACGAATATATAATCCCTGTGCGTTTCTCATTCCGTATTCGTTATATCAACGATTTGTAACATGTTCACTGCGATGATTTCACTTCTGATTGAGACTCTAAATGCGAATCTTCTTTATTCCATACTTCTAAAAGAAAATATAAATACACACAACAAACCAGAATACGAATTTGCAAGCTTCAACTTGATCTTGACGTAAATATTAATGTAGTAACTCACAGCACTCCTACAATATCTGTTGATCAGACCTATGAAATTTGTTTTGACAGATAAAATACCACTAAAAGGCGCCAGCAGTCCGAATAGTAATCACAAAGTAAGAGATACGAATAGGCCATCTAGCAAAAAGAAAAAAACAACAATGAGTTATGCTAGAAAGAGATTTTCGAGACTGAAATGACCCTCGACTAGTTTGCCGTGGGTGATACTGGGAAGTCTGATGTGTAGATTCCCTTGCGAAAATGCGACGCGACACAATTACTCTGCTTAGCGGAACAAAAAGTGAGTAAAACAAAAACGAATGTACTGCCGGAACTCTCTTTATTACCGACACGATGCGTATATTACAATGGTTTTCTTACGACTAATTTTCTTACAACTAAGCTCATCCTTTTTCTACAATTTCATTTTCTGTAGGCGTGATTGTGGGTGGGCCGTCCATAACGAAGACGAAACTCACTGTTGTGGGTAATTAAGGACCATAAAGGGATAAAGGTTTACAATCGGGAAAATTTTAATGAGTTTCACGTGTGAAATTGTAGAACATTCAAACCGTATCCTAGCTCTACTTATTAAGCCGTGTATGCACATGTAGGAAATTCCTTCAAACTACTCGTAAAAATAGAACTCATTATCTATATGAGACATAAAAATTTTGTATTTAGGTAACACTAAGTGTTACGTATAAACTATGTACATTTGGGACTGAACAGAGACTAAACGACGAAGAGATGGAGAGACATATCTCTGTATGTACGGAGAATTATTTCTCTGGTTTGATAGCACATTTGACTTATCGTATATGAGCAGGAAAATCAAGAAAATGTTTATGGTCATCTAATGTCCTATCTCCAAAAAGAATAAATGGAATAAAACATAATTTAAAAATTAAATACAGAGATACACAATTTTGCCGATATTTGCTGTTTCCAACGTGACAATTATCGGAAGTACATGCCTGAAATTAAGTGAATCATACATAATACACTCCGTCCCCAGAAAATCGCAATCACATCGTCCGTTTCTTGAGCGCATTCTAATTTATGGGATTATATGGATCATGCACTTGCGTTTCCTGAATTTTCGTGTTTTTTTCTATTTTTGATGAATATAGTCACTTCGGGGAAGGGAGGGGGCTTTGATGGTCTTAACATATTTCTATTCCATATTGAAACAGCGGCCAATATTTTTTTCTGTCATACTTAAAAGTGAAGAACCATCACATCCTCTAAGCGTGTTACGTGCTACTACTTCATTATCACTACGACTCCAGTCCAAAAGCTCATCTGCGTCAAATTAAGCACACGGTGAGAAGTTAATGATTGTTTTGGTGGTTCAAAATAATCTGCGCCTAAGGTTTGGTTCTCACGCATGCGTTCACTCCTCTTGTTTCTTCTTATCTATAATCACTTCTACTCCGTCGCACTGGCCTTCTCTACAACTCATGTGATTTGCTCCTTCAGTATCAGTGTCCTCACTGGGTAGCTCGAAATCGTGTTCTGGAAACGCACAGAGGTATTATCTGCTATGAAACTTGGACTCGTCAATATTGCTTTAGATCATTTGTTTACGCTGAAACGGCAGGGGCTGTCTACTCTTTACGGAGAAAGAATTGGAACTTTCCATGAAGCCGACAAAGGCTCCAGGAGCTGAAGAATAATAGTGTTGGGCTATAAATTCAACATACCTGCTGTTGAGCACCATTAATGTTTGCGTGCGAGAAAGCGGTTTCCCAGAATGATGAAAGGTGGCACGACTCTATTTGTCACCAAGGGGAAGAGGAGCCCGAGTCATCCTATGCATACCGCTCGTTATGTACAATCAACACTGGTAAGGAAGCATATGACGGATATGTTGTATTTCATTATCGATGCAGTTGTGGAGGTAGGGACCGCAATTCCTAAAGCGGATGCTCACAGTCCAAGTCGCAAGCACAATCCAAGCGGTAGATAGTCCTCCTCGTAATGCTAAATTTCAACAACTCATTCAACTCCTCCAGAGAGACAGATTCTGCAAGCTCTGGAAAACTTATTATATCTCTGATCGGTTTAGGACATGATCTAAGTTTGACGGGAGAAGCCGATCATATGAGGTATTAAACCGGGCTCTACTCTCAGTCCACACCTGTGGAACGTCTTGAAATCAAATCTTTTTTCTGCGACACCGTTCATTTGGGGAGCTGGCATCAAGCGCAATTAAGGTTTAATATGTTAATGTGCCAGGTTGTATGACCACTTACGTATTCATCCTACCTGTGGAGAAATCTGTAGTGGTCATGCTGATAAATGAGGACTAAGATTGGAGTAGGGAGGAATCCTAGTCGAACCATCAGTACCGGAGCTACAGTGGCGAGCACATGTGGATACATGTTAACCAAATTTGGCTTAAAATACTTATAAAATCCTTAAAAATACATTAATCGATTTGAAATGTTTGCAGTTGAATTCTTTATTAATATATATGTGAAACAAATAATAAACAAAATTATAGCATATAAGCTCAGTCTAGATTTTAAAACAAATAATTGAAATGGGCAATGTATCCACGTTTGCACGTTTCGTTTCTTCTATGTTGCAACACTGATCTGTGTATCGAAAAAAAACGTAATAACTTGATTCACAGCAATTGGAGTGTTTACGTTGTGCGAAAAAGTGTTTTACACGGTAAAGCATAAAAGTTCGATTTGATTAGTCACGCGTTTTTACTTTTTCTGTGAGTATTTCAATTTTGAAGCGAAAATGAAGAAAATACCGGAATACTTCGAAAACCAAATTGTGGAAATGACGAAAAACAACGAGTCAGCACGTCAAATAGCTAAATCGCTGTGTATTTGCCACCGAACCGTGCTTCAAGTAAGAAAGAGACGCAATGTCAGTGCACCTGAAATTAGTAAATCGTGACCACGATTGCTAACTGATAGAGATGCTCGAGCTATGGAGCGCCTCATGACCACCAAACCGAAGACAACACCAAAAGAGCCTGCAGTTGCCATTAACAAGCCCGTAAGTGAGTGGACAGGACGCCGAGCTCTTCACAGGATCGGACTAACAGCGGCAGTTAAGAAAAAAAAACCAGCACTGTCACAGAAAAATGTTGCAGCACGTCTCAAATTTTGCAAGGAGCACAAAGATTGGAGCGTTGATGATTAGAAGAGGGTAATTTGGTCCGACGAGACCAAAATAAACCGATATCAGTCCGATGGTAAGGAGTATTACTGGCACCGCCAAAATGAAAAATTGAAAAAGCATCAAGTGAAAGAAACCATGAAGCATGGAGGAGGCGGTTTGATGGTGTGGGGCTGCTTCACTTGGTGGAACGTAGGTCAACTGGTTAAAATCAAATGCATTATGAAGAGTGGATACATTGCCCATTTCGATTATTTGTTTTAAAATCTAGACTGAGATTTTGTTTTTTTGTTGTTTTTCCATTTTAAAAATGCTATGTTCTTCTGCTTCTTTCCTCTAAGAAAATAATTGACACTGAAGAAGGGAGCAACTCACTCCCGAAATATATATTTGTTAAAAATTAAAAACATAGCATTTTTAAAATGGAAAAACAACAAAAAACAAAATCTAATCTAGAAGTGCTAAACACGGGACAACACACACAGTATCTAGACTGAGCTTATATGTTATAATTTTGTTTATTATTTGTTTCACATATATATTAATAAAGAATTCAACTGCAAACATTTCAAATCGATTAATGTATTTTTAAGGATTTTACAAGTATTTTAAGCCAAATTTGGTTAACATGTATCCACATGTGCTCGCCACTGTATATAATCCGAGCCAAAGCTATCCGTTTGGCTTGCTAAAAAACTATGAGCTGACTTTCTCAGAGTGTTTCAAATCACTTTTTTGAATGTTCGTAAAGGATTTGTCTTTCGAATGCATGAGAGTAACAAGAACCCAGTCGAAAGCGAAGCTTTCGAGTGAATACGGATGCTTTCAATCTTATCAGCATAAGATTGGTAAGTCTGTGGCTTCACTTTATACACTTATAGTACGCTGGAGAAAAGGCGCGGGGTATTTACATCTACACAGGGTGGGCCATATAAAATTTCAAATTTAAAAAGTCAAAAAAAAAAACCGCTTGATATTTTTCAAAGGTTGAACATTTATTTCAAAAGTTATTTAATGAAATTTATTTTTGGAAAACAATTTCGGACAAATGACCACCACGGCTGAGTTTACAGTAGCTCATCCGATCCACCCAATTTTGGAGTACTTTCTCGATAGTTTCAGGCCTTATGGCAGCAACAGCTGCTTGAATCTCGTACTTTAGATCTTGAATTGGATGGTTGGGGTAACATTTATCTTTAACAGCTCCCCAAAGAAAATAATCCAACGACGTTAAATCGCAGCTTCTGGGAGGCCAATTCACATCACTTCTTTTGCTGATTATGTGATTTTCAAAGATAGGGCGCAAAAGATTGAGTGTAGCGTTTGCTGTATGACACGTAGCGCTGTCCTACTGGAATCAAATGTTGTCCAAGTCTTCCTCATCAATTCGCTTGAAGAAAAATTCGGATGAAATTGCGCGATATCGCTCACCATTGATGGTTACGGGGGTTCCTTCTTCATTTTCGAAGAAAAATGGGCCGATGATTGCACCAGACCAAAATACGCACCATACATTGACTCGTCCTGGGTGCATTGGCTCCTCGACAATTACGTGCGGGTTTTCTGTGCCACAAATGCGACAATACTGCTTGTTAACGTAACCACCGAGGTGGAATGAGCCTCGTCCGAAAAGATGATTTTTCGGTAAAATTGACCATCCTCGGTCAAACGATCTTCCGCCCAATCTGCGAACTGTAGACGGCTCAGATGGTCAAGTGGCTTCAGCTGCTGCATAGCGAGGTCTTGTTGCAAAATTCGTCGCATAGTTGTTCGTGGAATGTTCAATTCTTGCGGTCGATGGCGAGTTGAGGTGGATGGATTCTCACTAACACTTTCAGCCACAGTCGCAATATTTTCGGTTGAACGCGCGGGGAATGATCGTTGACGTTTTGGTTTATCCATCAACGAACCAGTTTCACGCACACGCTTGACAAATTGAACTGATGGCACTTTTTGTCTGTCAATTTTTTTTTGCAAAATTTCTCACAGTTTGGGTCGAAGACTCACCACTTTGGAAAAAAGTTTTGAATACTTCCCAGTTTTCTTCTAGCGAATAGCGACCCATTTCGTAAATTTTATACTTTTTACTGAATATCTGTCACTTTCCGAATGGTATTTGACGCTTCCAATGTCGAAATATAGATAGTTCAAATTTAAAACGCTAGTTGGCCCACCCTGTATCATGCTGATTATCGAGAGAATGGAAGAGATACACCAGGAGTGATGCTGAAATCGGTGGAAAATAGAATAAGCAGTGCTGTACGCAGGTGCTGCTCATAACCAAATAAGGTAATGTTTTGATTGATTGGAGGCGTCGAGAGTGCTTTTTTTCGTAACAAAACTCTTGCCTCCTCACCTTTGGAAAAGGGATTCCAGTGACCCGATGCCACTCTAATGGCTACCATAGGGAGGCCTTACATGAAGTGATATGTCGAATGGTTTTCAGGCTCACATGACGCAGTCCTTAAACGCACCCTTAACTTTGTGATTTGAGACATTATTTAAATAGTGAGGAAAATAAGTGCATCCAACTTTGGGGCGCAACAAATTAGAAGGATGATAAGCGTCGCCATGGAATCTGCTGAAAACCAAGTTGATTTCATCATCTTCATTTGCTGTTCGCTATTGTCGACTACCTCTTCGTTATTGATAATTGTTCTTCGATATAATTTCAACGAAATCTCCAATTCTTTCTTCCGGGTGCAAGCCTGTGTTCGGGTTTATTTCGAATATTCTGATTTCTGCATTTTTATTCACACCTTTCTCCAATTTGTCTAAAAATGAATACAAACCAAATTACATTTCATACTGGTTGACAAACGAATCAAATAAAAGTTGCTCTTGCGTCCTGTCCATTCTAATACATTATCAATTCTGTTTTATTTACTTGAACGGATCACGATGATGCACAAGATATTCCAATCGCTTCAAAATATGATACTTAATCGCAGTTACACAATCGGTTGATCGAAGTTAAATGCATCTCCCCGAGAATATCCCTTCACATTAGCATATGCATATGATACCGACGTGATATGCACCTTGGAAATGAACAGCCAACTTAAAGCGATGGCCATTAAATGCAAGAAGTTTTTTATTTGCACGCCAGCAATAAAACCGCCAAAGTTCAAAAGGAGCCGTGCTTCGTCAGCTACAGCTCGTCGTTGCGGCGTGCCAAACATAGCAAAACGAGATTTTGTCCTTTGACGACGTCTCACGTTAATTAAACATTAAAACATAATTTATAAATGGCTGTCATCGGAAATACTTTGACTAAATGATAAAGATGTTTACATGGTTGGTCGAGTGTCGGGAAGTCTGGAGGAAAAGGTTAGAGGAGATGAAAAGAACACGACGCAGTCATTTCAACGTTAATTCGCACATTCGACATGAATGATGTGAGGTTCGCAAGGGCACTTAGTCCAGGAATTTAGAAATATTGCGCTGAGAATGCTTCGCTAATGGTCGGAATCCCAAAGAAATTCCTTCCTTAATCTTTATATCATTTTAGAAAAAGGGGGAGTGAAAAACTTTAAATTTAGTCTTTGAGGGAATGGAAAAGTGAATCAGCTTCTGGCAACTGTTTGTCTTACAAAGTCACAACGATTTTCAGTTCAAACTACCTCTATTGAGTCTTTAATCCGTTTAATCCATCTCCTTTCGTATGAATATTCTGAACAATACAATTGTTTTTAGTATTAGATTTCTTCACATTGATAGTTTACTCATTCAATCATTTGGAAAGTATTCTTCCAAATATTTTAAATTTCAACAGCATTCCATCTTCACCAAAATAATTAGTGTACACAAACATCACCTCCATCATTAAGTTTAACACTGGCATGTAGCCCGGTAAAAGATGATCCGGAAATGTATAATTGTTCAAATAATAGTTATTCTTGGGAATAGGACATTTCCGCGGAAAATTCGTCATGCTGAAAACAGTCAAGTGAAATATTCGCCATATTTGATTTGAGTTGAAGAATTTCTCCCGGTCGCAATAACTTCTTGTCTCGTCCGCCACGGTATGAAAGCGTTGTTTCCCGCGAATTAAATTAATGCGAAATGTGAATAACATTGACTTTAAGTCCTGTTTCAAGTTAAACAGCATATTCACGGATCTGTTATTTGTGATCCACATAGTTCCATTTATGTATTTAGGATCGCCGACACTATAGATAAGATCCTGAAGCATGACTCGAGGATGACACTGCAAAAGTATGGAAATTAAGTCAAATGAAATGAAATTTTTTCAAAAGGATTCAACGTACTTTTACGGATCCAATGATGATTGCAAAGATACAGGAAACTAAAATCTGTAATTTCAACATGCTAAGTAAACTTTTAATGTTAAAAATACTCGCAAATGTTTTCTATTATTTTGGATAGTTCTGTAGGGGGCCGCGATGCTTTTGTAAAGCTTCGTTGAGCGTGAAATATGTTGTTTCTGAATTTCACTAAAGTTTTCATCAAGTCAGAACCTACTGACAAATGTGCATTATTAAAACAATTGTATTAATGAGCAAATTAAATAATATTCAAATTTGTTAAATTGACTACGGGCGCTTGCATGGATGGATGAACAGAAATAAAGGAAAACAAGAAGAACACTATCATAAAGACCTAATGAGCATTGCTTTTAAAAGGCTTTATTCCTAAATTAATTTTTGTAACATGGCTTTTATAAAACTGTGCTGTAGAAAATCTCTTTTCCCTCTTTTCTTGTATTTAACACTGGTTGCAGGAAGTATACTGCGATTGAGTTTCTTCTAATTCTCAGTGCTTTCTATGAGGATCGAGTTTTTATCATTATTCCTCCGTAAATTTTTCTTTTCTCAGAGTTCCTTATGAATAAGCAGTCAGTTACTTGGTTAGATTTCTTGGGGATCTCTATGCCGAAGCCGACTGGGCATCAACACTTTTGACCCACACAAATTAAACGGAACGGGTAGCTTGTATCCGATCACGCAAGTTAAGCCCAATATTACGGTATTACGGAGTCTATCAAAAAATTAAGAGCCTCTCTCAAAAGGATTCAAATTTTAGTAAGGATCCTTCCTATCAAAGGGGATCATTCCGTTGAACTGGATAGTAGTGATCAAAGTTTGGATATCACATGTGGCGGAAAAGCCACCATAAAGTCAATAATTCCATACCTTTCACGTTTTATGCATTTACTACTGAAGATCCTGAAACGGTTAGTGCGTGCGCATTAACCTCTTTTTAAATGCGCATTAACCTTCTCTTAAATTTTGTATGCATACTTAATGACACACATATAATATTACACTGAAAAAATTATTCTCACATATATATTTCAAGAAAAGCTAGCCATCGCAACCATTCACCCATGTCTTATAATTTACAAGCTCTCTACTTTCGGAAGCTCACTGTAATTGCTACATTAAAAGTTTGTACCTCTTTCTTCTGATGCCCTTCCGTAGTTAAGCTTTGATGTGCAACTAACGGTGCTAACGGAATTCGGTATAAAATCTTGGTAAGTCTAAGAAGTATTGAGCCGTTTTTTGTCATTTTTCGATTGAATATTTCTTTTATTTAAAATGGATTTTATTTAAGTACATATTGTCCATTATTATCTATGACCTTTTGCCAATTTTCGGGTAGAGTCATTATTCCATCTGTGTAGAACTTCTGTGGTTTATCAGTAAAAAACTTGGCCTAGTGATTTTCACTGTTCCTTTTTGAAGTGAATTTCTTTTCATCATCGACCAAAATAAATGGTAGTCTGATGGTGCAAGGTTTGGACTATACGGTGAATGCTATACATCAAAACTTCCCAGCCAAGCTCTGTAAATTTTTGCCGGGTCATCAAAGATGTGTGTGGTCTGGCATTGTCATGATGGAAGACAACGCCCTTTCTTTTGATCAATTCTGGCCGGTTTTTTTGAATTGCTTGTTGCAATCTGGTTAATTGCTTACAGTATAGAGCCGAATTGAGAGTTTGGCCAGGTTTTAGCACCTCATGATAAACAATTCCCTTCCAATCCCACCATACACACAGCATAACCTTGTTTGGTGTCAATCCTGGCTTTGAAGTCGTTTGTGATGATTCACCTTTTTTGACCATGATCTTTTTCGAAATTCTCGTATCTTACCCATTTTACCCATTACCCATTTTACTCATTATCCATTTTGCCGTAGTAATTTTCTTCAAAAATGGCTCGATTTCGTTGCGTTTTATTATTATTCTTCAATTTTTTGTAAGATTTCATCGACTTTTTCAGTGATTGGTCGACCTGAGAAAGGTGCATCTTTGACATCAAACTTTCCCGAACGAAAGAGAGCGAACCATCTCTTGGCTGTGGTTTTGATAAAGTATCTTGACCTTAGACACCACTAATTTTTTCGCGAGCCTGTGATGAATTCTATAACTCAATATAACGATTTTTTTCAGTAACTTCACTCATTTTTAAATGAATACAACTTTTGACACGAATGACGAAATACAAAACAGTCCATATGAAAATTGTAGACTCGAGTGTCACAACCGCATGCCAGTCTGACTCAATCTGATTAGTATTGCTCGATATATGACAACGAACACCATCTAGTGACAAAAAAGGCTCAATACTTTTTAGAATATCCAATAATAAGCGATTGCACGATAAGATAAGCTCTTTAGTGTCACTTTTTCAAAATACGAACCAAAGGAATAAAATACACAAAAACGGAATGGAACAAGTTGCTCCTAGAATATCTAAACCTAGTTTAAAATGAGCTCAAATGACTGGGATTGAATAACATAACATAATAATATCGGACCACCACGAAACTAGAGGCTTTCCGCGGATATAAAGGGCTCTTCTTCTGCAATCCCACATTAGTTTGTACCTGTAAATATTCAACCATAAGCGGAAATTAAAGAGTTACTCGGACATGTCTTTGTACAACAGTGGATCGTGACAAACAAAAACAAGTAGGGAATTCCATAAATTTATTGAAACAACTAGTATTACGGACAAATTATCCAATTCGATTGACTTAAATATAAAACTTATGAACATCAAGGTATTATTTTACCGGTTGAAATGAATTCCATCAATACACTGTCGTCTGGAAAATATTTAGCGTAGAACAAAGCAATGCGGAATGAAAAGCTCAAACGTGGCATGAATTTCGGCAACACATGATCCGGGAAAGTGTAGTTGCGAAAATAGTATGTGTTCTTTGGTACAGGACATCCAAGTGGAAAATTAGTTGATTGGAATACAAATGAATGGAGAACAGTCCACGCTTGCTTTTCCCCAATGGATCCCAATCGGTTGCAATAGTTCCTTGTTTCATTCAATACACTGAGATATTTACTTTGACCTCGACTTAAACTTACAACAAATGTAAGTCCCAGCTTTGTCATAGTTTTCCTCAACGTTAAATTTCCGTTTACAATTCGATTGTTTGTTAAGGTGAATGTCCCATTTATTAAATCCGGATCGAAGTAATGTTTGAAATGCTTAATAAAAACTCGTGGATGGCACTAGAGCAGAGAAGACATCATTTGGTATCAATGGTTTAATGGTAATTTTTACAAACCAGTGAAATTTTGCCAAAAGCAAATAACGAAAAAAGTAGGAAGAATACTTTTAACATACTAAATCCATTTAATTGGTGCGATGTGAACAATCGAGTGGACAAAAAAAACTTCTCTTGGAATAAAACATATGTGAGATAGAGTAGCGTTTAATTTCAAGGTAAATTATTGGTGATAAACTGTTGCTTAAATGACCCGTACTAAAGTTCATTTCCGAAAGATATAACGATCAACGCCAGATATGTTTGCAAATAATCCAGCTTTCACAGTTGAAGTTAGTCCTTATTTAAGTAAATCTTTCAAATCGTTACTATTCAAAGTGCAAAGTGTTATGAATTTTATTTATGAAAAATGAGTTCCGGGAAACTAAAGGAGTAATTAATAATATTAAGCTTACCTTAACAGTATTTTTTGCTTTGAATGCAAGCTTCAAACTATAGATGATTTGGGACTTGGGGACTCCGTCGTTATAAATTTGGATTGTACTCCTCTGAATTGAAATGCGGTAAGCCAGCCTGAAAGAGAACTTTCATATTTATTGCTTGTTGAATTCTATTCCATTTCATCCTGCTTGATGGGGACATACTCTCCATAAACTTGTGATCCATGAATATCTGAAAGTGGCACCTTCATGGACGCTTTATTATGCTCTAGATTTTAAATATAATATTTTAATCTCATCTGATGCTCAACAACATGTCCAGCTTTTTAAGGCTGAGCCTAATCTCGATTCCAGTTAAATTTCTAATTCCTTCATGGAGCTTTTCCTTCGCTCCGTCGCCGACCCTATTATCGCCTCACAGGTAGTTATTGCCCTCACTACTGAAGTATGATTTCAGTGGGCGAGTTTATGATTTAGTCTTTCTGTACTCCTTATAATTTTCTTCAATGTGAAGAATGCCACTGTCGCCGTTTCTATAACTACTCCTATCTAAGGACTCTAGGTAAAATTATTGTCCAAGGTCACAATATTCACACTTTCTCCTTACATATTTGTTTGCCTTCCTCTGTGAAATGAGCAAATATTGCCGATTGACGGCGCTTTATATTCAGCTCACTTTTCCTTGCAGCTCTACTGCAAATCAAGCCAAGGATTACCCCCAGTTGCTTTACGTTAATCAATATCACTACATCAAAAGCAAACGCAATCACTCTGAGTCATAGTTCTTATATTGAGATCTGCTACTCTCTGATTAGTGGCACCCACGTGTGCAATGATCTTATTCAGCCCGTGTAGTAACCATGTTTGTCCTATCAAAAATCCAGTTCAATGTGTATTTTTGATAGAAAGGCGGTATACTTTTGCTAGGATCTGTATCATGTTGATATTCGTTTAACTAGTACGATAGGATGTAGGTTGTCAGTGCTGTCGTTTGGTCAGTGTCAGTGCTGTCATATGTCAGTGCTGCATGACCTCAAGCAGATCGATTTTTTGTTTGTAAAAACTTTTTTTTGAGGTAGGAAGATGAAAGCTGTTTACGCCCAGAGTAAGGGTCTCCCACGCCTCCCCTGTCAACCTGAGAACCTAGTCTGGAACCGTTTGACACTTTACTTCGCCGAGAGGCGCCTTCATATCATGGGAATCTCATCTCTAGCGGAAAAGAAGAGAGAGGAAGGAAGTGCTAGAAATAAGATCCCCCCTTCCCCGACGCTTTCCAGGGCTCCAATTTACCTTTTTTCAGTGTCGGGACTGCCCGAGCATATTGTGCCACACGATTTCATTTGTCAACTGCTTTCAGCATTTCTCCGACCATAGTTTCCGGACTGAGCTCTTCAATTTCGATGAAGAAGTCACAAGGCTGTTTACTCCATCTTTTGCAAGAGAAGAATGTGTGACAGGCTTCGTCCATTTCTCCTGCACAAAGCACACAGTTTGGAGACTTAGACCTGTCAATCTTGTGCAGTAAGAAAGTTAATGATACGCTTTGGCTTATCACGCTTTGGCTTGCTCAACAAGCAATTACCTTCCTACATACTCTCTTCTCCAGGAGAACAGTGCCTCACAATGAATTTGACACTGAAATGAAGCCTCTTCCGCAAAATTGCAGAATTTGTGCTTACTATTCGCTTTCAGGTCCATTGTCTTGAGTTGACATGTTCCCTGTGCAGATCCAAGTGAGTACCCTTAGCATGCTAGTATCTTTTCTTAGGTACGCTCGAGCTTTATTTTCGTCATATATGTCGAAGAATAACTTCAACTATTGAAGTCGAATAGTCTACTCCAAAGGATATCGCATTTTCCTTCCTCAATTTCAGAATTTTTGGTAGATCAATTTTTCCATTTCCACTTACAACTTATAAGTGATTTATACCCTTGCTAAGCTAACTCAGCGAAGACTCATGGGTGCGGAAGTTCTGATCAAATATTTCGAGTACCTCGATAGTGAATTAAATATTTATTTATAAAGAAAGATGGAAAGAGCTCAAGCTGGTTTCGAACACGCGTCCCTGCCGCTTCTCATGCCGGTTGCAGTATCCGACATCCATTGCAAATTTCTCTTTTTCAACATTTCAGTTCTCTTTCATTCGTCTTCGGGAATCGGCATAATTTTCATCCAATTGGGCTCTCTAGACATTTTATTTCAAGAAATTTTGGATCATTACATCATTTTGAACCTGGAACTTGCAGGTTCTCCCCAATACATCCTTCCAATTCAAGTACTTGAGACAAATTTTAATAATTAAAAATCGAAAATACAGCTGTATCCTCGGAAAATTCTTTTTCCAAAAGCTGTGGATGAACAATTTCCCGAGATCAGAATGAATATTTTGCCATCTGAAGGAGTTCATGCTCTTTTCTATACGCGATTATGTGCAAACTTGTCAAGGATATCTAAAGATTTTGTCACATACGGAGACTATGGATGTTGACCGTTGTTTGTCTAAACTATACCCTCAAGTTGCTCCTCTGCCAATTTTCTCGTTTTCGATATGATATTCCATTTTTCAAGGATTATCTTGATGTTATATTGTTCTTTTTCGAGATAGTCATAAGAAGATTCTCTGACGTGATCTTCCACGTCATTAGTCGTGACATGAGTTCTAATCTGTCAGATGTTAGAAAATGCTACGCGATACAGATCACAAACAACCATTAATCGCCCGGTTTTAAGTTGAATTTATTTCTATCAGTTCCAAACAGAAGATAACCTGAATGCTTACCAGTTTTGAAAATTATGTATTATCTAAGGTTTGGAATCTTGTTAGCAAATCGGTAGGCTTGTTGAACTGCACAAATTGCTGTCTATTATGATCTCATATCTCCTTGAACTTAGATCTGATAACTACCCTTGAACACCTTGAAATATCTCCTTGAACTTAACTTAGACAAATCCGTTTCATGAGTCCACTCCAAGGTATTTCTTCCTGTCGCTTAATGCTTAAGTCTCTTATTTCGAAGACAGGTCTGGAAATCCCAAGCGAAAGTAGGATTCGACATTAGAGCTGTAGATGTTGAAGATGTTATCCAGTAAGACAATGGTGTTTATCCAAGTAAGTTTATTTTTTTGTACATTTTGTTCATTGATTTGTATTTATCTTGGTACTTTTTTTTATTCTTTAATATTTTTCAGAAGTTTTGGTAGATCAATTTTTCCATTTTCACTTAGAACTTATAAGTGATTTATACCCTTGCTAAGCTAGACCAAAGGCAATTTGGAATTTAGGAGAAGTTCAAAGCTGTAGAGCAATATTCATAACTAGTAAATAACCAGTCGACATCCACCTAAGCTGGTAGTGCTAATCGACGCGTCCCAGCCTGTGAGTTGGCACCTGATGAGAAGCGGCAGGGACGCGTGTTCGAAACCAGCTTGAGCTCTTTCCACCTTTCTTTATAAATAAATATTCCTTCCTATTAACGAAATTCATTTCATTTGAATTAAAAGAGTCGAGGTTCCTTTTCGCGCTATTTCGTCCACGCGTTCATAACCCTCAATTCATGCGTGCAACGGTACCTAGTATAGGGTCATTCCATTGACCGCACTCACCTTGTCGAGTAGATCATAGTAATCTAGAACCATACTCAATGTAGATATCGGTGACTCTTGCGCTTTTAAGGCTGATAGCATGGCCTTGTTTAATTCTCTTCCTTCTCTCTCCTCCTCGTCTCTTCCATGCGAGGTACTGCTAATGGTAGATATAGCTATTCCTTTCACTAAATGAAGTAGCAATAGGCTTACAATTTTCTCGAGGACTGCTGTAGGACATGACATTACGGCTCTGGTGGTTCAGGCGCATGACAATAGCTAGAAACAATGAAGTGCAAGTGTCGTCATCCATTTTGTCATGATAACCGCTCTTCAGGCGGTGATAGGTGGCCTTTGCAGACACTACCTCAATATGCCTATTCGCACGAGGTGGACGGTAGACGAAATTGTAATTTTTTTATTGAATTGAATTGCTTCTTACCTTTCATGAAGCGAACCTTTTTTGTTTATTGAGTCCTATGACCATCCAATTTTTCCGTAAGGCTCTTCTAAGGCTCCGATCTATAGTCGTGCTCCATTATCCCCGATATTTGCACAGATTTGCCGCCGCATGCTACGAGACATGTTTGGCTCGAACATCTTCATCTTTTTTTTCTTGACTGTCGTTAAGATATTCAGTGCTTTTTTTTTGGTTACCACCGGCGTCAAGCCAAAGTTATCTACTAGCAGCGACATCCGTTTTTCATGTTTTCCTCAAGTCGGTTGTCCTTTTATCCTAAGCTCATGGTATAATGGAGGCTCAATTTTAAGTGTCATACTTGAGCTTCCAACGGCCCAGTGAATGCCTTGTACGTTACAGCTGTAATTCCTTCGTTTGCTAAAGCTTAGTGTCCTCACACCAGGTGTCCTATGTACGGAGTTATCTCTACCTCGTTTGCTATAATTCTCTATAGTCTTTCTAGTGATCCGAACCGATAGAGCTCATTGATAGGGTCCGCCGTATCATCAATGATACGAAAATCATTGCTAGTAATCCTACTTCCTTTCGTCAAGGACAACAATATTGGGCAGATAAACGATTCATCATTAAATATGTTTTTACGTATGCTTGAAATTCAGTACTAAAAATGATTAATTTTTCCTCAAAGATGTATAGATTCTGTGTCAGGATGCTAGCTGCAGGCGTTGGACTATGAAAAGCATGTAAGCAGCATTACTAAACTCAGCAACTGCACAGAACTAAACAATTAACGTTTATGGAGTCATACCAGCAATTAATGCGGAAGGCAATAATCGACGTCGTTTAATACAAATGCGTGTTTGTTGAAAGTCCATTAAATTTTCTTTACATGGATATAATTAATACTGGCCGATGTCTAACAAATTTCTTACCGTGTTCCATCATATTAAATACGCACCAAAGTAATTTACTATTCGCACCGGTGTGGTGCTACGTCTTATGTTCCGTGTGTGGAATTTCGGCTCCTATACGGTGCGCTTTGTTGCAAGCAGCAAAAGGCAAAGAAAAGTAATGACGAGCGGATACAATAAAAAAAGAAAAGAAAACCATCTAAAAATTGTTCACACCTCGGTCAACATGACGGCCTTAATGGCATCGGCTGCAGAGGGTACACTGAAGATACGTTCGTAGACCATGGACGGCAGCAGACTCTTATGACAAAGTGGCGGTTTGGTTTCCAAGAAACCACCAATTATTGTGTGAAGCAATGAATTTTTGACTTTGTTAACCGAAGATGACGATGGACGAAAGGTAAGGCAACATACATACGTAGCATTGTTTGCAGCGTTCAAGGAACACGAATGTTAGGCAATCAAGTAATCCAGTTGTGTGTCAGTCCGCTCTTAATAGCATTTTTATGTAATGAGTAAAACTGGTTGCAGGCTTTCCGGATTCAAAGTTTTCGGCAAAACATAGAAGGATTCTAATTGAGGAAATACTCGCTAAGGGAGCAAATGTTGTAAGAAGATTTTATTGAGCTGCAAAACATAAAAACGCTACAAGTAATTGGCCATAATTCTCTTTTGCACGTTCTACTGGTACATATGCATGTATGTATGTATGTATGTATGTATGTATATATGTATGTATGTATGTATATATGTATGTATGTACGTACTGTGAGCGTCAAAAGAAAGTGTACACCTATGTGTAGCATATTCAAAACCTCATAAAATGAGTTCTAGACGTCGAATTTTAAAAATGTTTTGTGTTTTGAAAACGTTTTCCTATCTCCTAATAACAAAAAAGTTTGAAGATAAAACATTGCACTAAAAATTCAACAACAAAAAAACAAAAAAATACTTCATTTTTACGCGTCAAAAATAAGCGTACAGTAAACAAATAAAGCAAACATCTGCAAATTAGTAGTTAGTCTGCTTGTCTTTCGCCTTCAAAACAGCATCTAGTCGTCTTGGCATTGACTAGATCAATTGTTTAGTCAAACTGACTGGAATTTTCTGCCATTCTTCGATTCAAATGGACTTCAACGACACTTTCCTTGTTATATTCCGTTTTCGGATTTCTATATCGAGATAACCCCACAAATGCTCGATGGGGTTAAGGTCTGGGGATTGCGGAGGATGATCCAGCTGCTTAGGTGTTCGATATAATAACCATTCTTGCACTAGCTTTGACTTGTGCTTTGGGTCGTTGTCCTGCTGGAAGACCCATGATGTATTTAACCCTACTTTTGCAACACTAAGTAGTAAATTTTCTTTCAAAAGCTCCAAGTAATCATTTTTATTCATCGTAGTGTCAATAAAAACCAGGTTCCCTACGCCTGATGCCGCCGTACACCCCCAGACCATAACCGAACCACCACCATGCTTTATGGTTGAACTTACATATGTTCTTCTGATCAAATTCGGCGTTATTACTTCTCTATATTCTGGGTGATTTCTTGGAACCAAATATTTCAAATTTACTTTCATCACTGAAAAGTACGTTTTTCCAGAAATGTATGGTTTTTTACGGGGTACTCTGCCATGTAACCCATTCCTAGTAAGTATTCGGCGGAAAGTACTTGCGCTGACACTGACGCGAGAATCTACTGTTATATTTCCCGCGATTTTAACTGAACTCACTGCTGAATTTTTTCGCACTTTGCTCACAATAAATCCGTCATCACATACGGACAACTTTTTTGGCCTACCGGAACGAGGCCGATCACTTCCGTCTTTAAACTTCTCGAATTTGTCCAAAAGTTTTTTCACGGTGTTATGGCTTCTACACACCACATGTGATAATTCCCATAACGATTCTACTTCCGTTCTTAATTTTACAATAAGTTTTCGCGTTTCAATTGCACTTTGCTTACCCATTTTAGATAATGTAGAAACTGGATCGTTCGGAAACGAATGATTGAATTATCGCGTCATGTCAACTAAGTTTGCATTTTTGAAGAACTATAAACTGTATGTAACGGAAGTCTTCTCGTTAAACACATCACATCATCATTACAATACAGGGTGTGCTGCAAGCTGTACATTTATTTTTGACGCTTTAAAAATGAAGTATTTTTTGTTATTTTGTTGTTGAATTTTTAGTGCAATGTTTTATCATCAAATTTTTTATTTTGTTATTAGAAAATAGAAAGCCTTTTCAAAACACAAAACATTTTTAAAATCTGACGTCTAGAACTCATTTTATAAGGTTTTGAATATGCTATACATAGGTGTACACTTTCTTTTGACGCTCACAGTATGTACGTATGTATGAGTAGAACAAAATAGAATTTATTGAAATTATCAGTCGACTTTGGTAAGGAGAGAGTTATTAACATTAGAGGTACTGGCCGCTGCTGTATATTCTACATTCTGATGGCAATAATTAGACACGACTGTTTCGATACTACCTATAATTACTGCCTATAGAAGAGACCCACATTAAAAAATCCATACATACACTTACCAGAAAAAGTCTACGTTCACCTGCTTTCAATACATTTAAACTGTTCAAAAATCAAAGTGAAATAAAATACATTTAACTTACGTTGAACATATTTTGTCCTTATACAAATAACTATCCATCTGCAGAATTAGCATATGAATCCATTATTTATTTTTTCAGAAATCGTTGCATTTTAAAACAAAACTACAAAGTAGGCGCAGAAAAAGTAGGTTTTCACATTTAATAAGAGTGTTAATAAAGTGTTTCTTTAATTGCCCTTTATCACCAATCGATTGGATCGCACTATCGTTTCTAAAAAAGATTACTGACCTGCCTAGGTCCTTATAAAGGATGTGTGAAATAATACGTCATAACAGAGATAAGATAATGAAAGGGTTTTCAAAAAGCGCAGTTTTAACAGTTCCGAGTTCAGTTGAGACTTGGTGAGTGTGGCATAAGCGCCAAAAGAATTTGTTTCGTGATTATGTGTGAACCCCTACAAAAAGACTATTTCACAAATGCACTCACCTCTAGTGAAGACGAGTTCTGTTTTGATGAGGTGCATGACGAAATTCAATGTGTTTATAAAAAAATCAGTGGGACGAAAGGTGACAAAAGCGATGAGGATATGATGTAGTAGGCGTAAGAACTCGAAAAATCCGAGTAATTGATAGCGAATCAGAAAGTGATAGTGATGTCCCAGAAACTTCCGATAAATCAAAATGGACAGCTTGTAATGAATCCAAGGAAGTACCACCCAGAATAAAATTCATAGCGGGCGAAAGATCTGCAGGACCACACGTACCCTCCGATGTGAGAAAACCTTTGAATTTGTTCAAGATGATCTTTACCGAAGAGCTAGTCGATCAAATAATAAAAGATACAATTAACTATGCTACAAGGAGTTCGAGGGAAAGACACTAAAATCATGGTCGCTCTGGAAATCAAGAAGGAAGAATTTTGAGCATTTATTGCAGTGATTGTAAATATGCGGATAATACCACTCAGCAATATAAAAGAATACTGGTCAACAGACGAAGGATTCCATTTTTTGCAAACATGATCTCGTTTTGTCCAAATGTTTTGGATGTTGCATGTACAAACAGAAAGGGCACACGGTAGCAACATTACACGTTTGCAGTTCATCACTGGTAATCTTGATTATGTAAATTTGAAATATTTGAATTATTTTACACCCATCGAAGAAATTTATGTCGACGAATTCATCGTAAAATTCAAAGCTCGAATTTCTTTTATCACATATAATCCCCAAAAATCGGCTAAATGGGGGATTAGAATTTATGCACTGGCAGATTCCAACACTAGTTACATTACCTGTATTTTACCTTATTATGACAGCCGTACAACGGAAAAATGCTTAGAACAGACCTTCCACTTTCGACGAGGGTATCGCCTTACATTTATATACACTGATGCTAAATAAAATTCCAGGTGTGCAGCGGGATCACATATTTACCGACCGATATTATACCAGTTACATGTTAGCTAATGAATTACATAAACTAAAATGTCATTTGACCGGGACAATACTAGCCAACAGAAAACAACTACCAGATGCCTACCAGATGCAATAAAAAACCGTCACATTCTAAAAGGAAAATCTATGATAGCGTATCGTAAAAACAATAATGTGATTTCGGCTTGGAAGGATAAGAGGATCGTCACACTACTAACCAATTATCACAATGCAAAAATGAGTACCATTGATCGAATATTTCGGCATGGTGTCCAAAAGGTGATTTCAAAACCCAATGCTACAAATTACAAATACAAATACAAATTACATTCAAGTTATGTTATGGGTGGCATTGATCTCGCGGATCAGTATTGTTCGACGTATGGGTTTATGAGGAAGTCCCTCAAGTGTTGGCGTAAAGTGTGCTTTTGAGGATTGGAAATATGCATAATTAATACGTACATTCTGTACAAAGAAGTCAAAAGGCAAAAAAACAAACAGGCGCTTACGCATTTGTAGTTTCGAAAAATTTGGTAAATAAATTGAGAGGAGATTTTCAATAAACACGAGCGCCCACTTCAAAATCGACATCCAACTTCGACGAAGTTCGTCTGAACGGAAAACTTCCCGTAATTCTTACGGGAACAAAGAAGGACTGCAAAGTCTGTTTGACCCATAACAAACCAGAAAGAAGACATGAGACGACGTATTCATGCCCAGATAAACCACGAATGCCTCTTGGTGAATGCTTTATTACGTATCATGCAAAGAGACATTACAGATCGTAATTCATGTGAAGATAGTTAGTTTCTTGTAAGGTTGACAGATATAAATATTTAATTTTAAACATGCAAATAAAGATAACCAATTGAAATATAACGTTTATAAAAGATAATTTATATGTAAGATCATTTTATTAAGTTGAGTTCGTTTAAAGATAATTAGTTTCTTATATAGATAGTTATTATTGTAAGCATAATTTTAAAGATGTTTGAAAGATGATAAACAATCAACATATAATGTTTGTAAAAGGAAGTTTATATGCAGGATTATTTTATTGCGTCATATAAGTCACTCAACGCATTCGCAAAAATCGCTTCGTCCTGCTACCTCATCCGTCCGAGAAGGGTTAAAAAGGGTTAGGAAAAGGGTTTAAATAACTGATTATTACAAATATGCAGCCAGTTAATATTTCGTAGGGTATCTTCGGCTCTCAATTACTTCTTACAGACGGTTAGGCATTGGATTTTGCTTCAAGCTTTACTGTCTCCTTGGAAGAAGTTTTCTCCCACCGTACTCTGAGGATATTTTTTCAACATTTCTTCGCTGGTTATATTGTGCTGACGGATCCTACTCTCGATAGATTTCTATAGATGTTCAATGGTTTTCAGATCCGGATATTATGGAGGTGTACAAAGCTGTTTAGAGGCATTAGGTAGAAAATAGAGTCTCACAACTTCAGTTCAATTCAATTCAGTTCAAATCAGTTCAATTAACAAGGAACAAATTCATTTTAAACAGAAGAGTTAAAATCCCCGAACTAAAACGCGCAACAGTATTTCATTTTTATTAGATCAAAAGTAAAGCAAAAACGCAAAATATATATTATTCATAAAATTATTTTAGAATTGTATATTCTTAAAATTAGGAAATTCATGTTCGATCAAGTTTACGAGTTTAAACTTGTGAATTGAAATGACGTGAATTGAAATTTTGTGTGGCCTCCTCCTGCAGCGAGAGCAGATTTTATTCTGCTTGGCATCTTATGGAAAAGTTTTTCATTCATATTGCAAAGATATTAATTCCAGCAAATCGCCTAGTAGCATGATCGCTAGACGATGTCCTGTGCTTAGGGGTCCACCCCAGATGCGTAATGCGATTTAGGTTTTGCAATGGAGGTTACTAGTCTTAAACATTCATCGCTTTGTCTTGAAACCAATTGCATGTGCTTTTTAAAGTAAGTTTTTATTTTATATTTACATTATTATATTAATTTTTTACACTATTATATTCAAATTTTCAAAGAGGTAAGAAAAAGAGGATTGTTCTGCCATGCAAGTTCGAATATTCAACGATAACAATTTTTTATAATTAATCCGAGAGGAATATCAGTATCAGCACGAACTGTTACTAGAAGAATTGAAGTAATTGCGGAGAATTTGCAGGCAGAATTAGCAAATGATATGGAAAATTGTATTTTCTTTTCGCTACAGATGGATGAATCGACAGACGTGACAAATATATCACAATCAGCAATTTACGTGAAGATGGTATTTTCTGATTTTACAACAAAAGAAGAATTCCTTTAAGTTCTGCCATTAAAGGGAAGCACCAGAGGAGAAGATATCTTTTCTACTTTTAAAAAGTATATAACAGATGTAAAATTACCTGTACAAAAGTTATCGTCAATTACAACAGACGGGGCACCAGCGATGACTGGTAAGAAAAAAGGATTTATTGCTCTATGTAGACAGGATTCCTTATTCCCGAAATTTATTTCTTATCATTGCCTCATATATCAGGAAATGTTATGCGCAAAAACAATCGGTTTTGAACACGTATTTACGATAGTAACAAAAATTATTAATTCCAAAAGATCGGGAGCTATGCAACACAAATTGTTTAAATTACGTTTAGAAGATAAGGACGTTCAGTTCACAGATCTTCTTTTACATACTGAAGTGAAGTGGCTGAGCAGATGTAAAATACTTGAGCGGTTTATCATGAATTTCTTGAGGAATTTATTGCATCAAGAGGCGAATTTTACGAGCAATTAGAAAATAAGGATTGGCTAATCGACCTCGGATTTCTGACAGATATAACGCAAAGTTGAATGAATTAAATTTAAAAATACAAGGGAAAAATCAGCATATCGCTGACATGATTAGTGCAGTAAATGCATTCAAATGCAAGTTAGTGTTGTTGAAATCCCATCTATTGAAAACTCATTATCACATTTCCCAATTATAAAATATACTCTGGGTAGCTTGGGTCCGCCGGGCCTTGCTTTGTGGGTCTCGAGGACGCGTTTCGGCTGCATACAGCCATCTTCAGCTCGTTCTGATATACTTTTAATATATATATATATATATTATAAGTATATTAGAATAAGTATATCAGTTATAAAATATACTGTTGAGAGTTTAAATTTGAATAATGAAAATTTTACTGCTACATCATATTTAAAAATTATAGATAAACTAATAGACGAGTTTTCTTCTAGATTTGAAGATTTTGCAGCATTAGAACCCGTTCTAAGATTTTTCATAAATTCATTCAATGTTACTGAAGATGATGTCCTTGAAATAGTTTCAGTGTATTTCGAGCTTCATAATATCCAAGACCTAGAATTACAAATAATAAACATGCAAAAGGATATTATTTTAAAAGCGCAATTCGTGTAATGATAAAATGTTTTGGAACTTAGTCGATGAAAATAAGTATCCTATTTTAAGGAAATGTGTGCTAAAAATTTATTCATATTGCGCAACAACATACAATTGCGAGTCTTTGTTCTCAAATATGAAATATTTGAAATCAAAATACCGAACAATGCTTAATGACTTACATTTAGATAATTGTTTAAGAACCGGGAACTCTAAATATATCCCCAATTATAAGAAATTAGCTGAAAATATGGACACCCAAGTTTCACACTGAATTATATGTATCATTATGTATGACACTAACAAAATAAAGTTATAAAAAATCTGTTTTTAATGCTTATTTATACCTGTTGATTATCTGTAAAATATGCGCCCTCGGTGATTTTCAAATTTAGTATTGCGCCCTTAAGGACAAACTGGTTGCCGATCCCTGCCTTAGTTCATTGTGTATGCATATAATACATACATATGTATATTTTGCACACATTTCATATGACATTTCTCTTCTCTTGCATTATTGGATCATGTCTGTACGCCTGAATAAATTTCATTTCATTTGATGCCCAAGCGAGACGAGACAATCTTGACCTCCACGGTTACTAACTTCTGTCAGCTCTGGTTATTTGCTTCGATAGACGAGAAATGCAAAAGGAGCCAATACGTGATGAAAGCTGATCACACATATTTAATATCTACTCCATCACGCTTGGAACTCCTGCTTCTGGATGTGATCCTTAATATTAATATTAATTATTTAATTGTGAATAGATCCTGGATGTTGACAGACATGAATTTTGAAAATCCTAGCTCTAGCGCGGTCGACTTAAAAAGTAACAAACAAGGAAGTATACAAGCAAAAAAATGAAACTTAGGAAAAACTTATCAAAAACAAGTCACACACTAATTACGTGGTCGAGGGTTATGCGGACGAAAAAATAAAAATTTCCACCGGAAATAAGAACAACTGTATTAAATTTAGCTTTCTTTATTTTAACACCGATTACTAGTATTGTACCTTAGGGCTACGCGACAACTGAGAGAGGTTACTCCTCATAGCAAATTTATAGTTTCGTAACTGCTGACACCTGCGTCTGGCTTCTTAGCATTTCCTAGAAACGATTTTGCATGTGCATGGAAATGTTTTTTATATGTAACTCACTAGACAGTCAATACTTCTTTAAAATTTATCGTAGTAAAAAGTTTGAACGTTTTCTTGTCGCTTGGCTCGGAACATCAGTTGCCCATTTGCCAAGAATTGCCCATTACATATCTATGCTCCATGACAGAATTGAGCCATCAACTCAGGAATGACAACTCATTCAACTAAGGACAAATATCCTTGCGGTGATTGAAAGTTCATTTTCGATCAATGAATTGAGTACCTTTAATTACTTTTCCTTATACAAACTGTAGTCAATTTGCCCCTGCAGGTCCACTTTCTATACGCTTAAAGTAATTCTTGAACATGGTTGGCATGTCTAAATTGGATTTCAAGAATACGCCAGCTCCAACCGTCGCAATTTCAACAATTTTGTAAGGACAAACAGGCATCCACTGTCAGCTACGATTGAAGTTTGTCATCATTTCCAGGATGTTCAAACTTGGCGTTTTATTTGTATTATATTTAGACATGCATTCTTGCTATTATTGTTTGCGTAATTCCAAACATATCAGCCCAATGGAGGGCTCTTATGTTTGGAGGGCTCTTATGTTTGGAGGGCTCTCCCAATGGAGCTTCGTTTGTAAGCCAAAAACGCAACTTTTCCATCACTGTCGGACAAAAGCGTGAAGTACACCCTTTCATTGTAAGAAAGTCCCCACTTCGTTCCATACTGCACTATTTTTAATTGGAGGATTCTTAGCAGTATTTTGCATTTTGAATTCATTTTGCATTCATTTTAGATTAAAATGTTAAGGGCAGAGTTTCGTTCATTACTTCACCACCGAAAAGATTGAAATGCTGTAGCAACGACAATAAAAAAGGGGTATTAACAAACGTAAAGGGTTTTAAAGAAGATGGCACGTAGATATCAATAAGTTAATTTAAAATTAAAATTATTAATAATTTATAGATATGACAGAGAAATACCCATATATGCCATGTGACCGGTAGATAACAAATGGTTTTTCATACATGACACTTTCTGAAACCACTACCGGCAACGTCTGAAGAGAACAGTATACATATTTGAAGCGAGTTATTGCAGAAAAAGAACCTGAAAAAAATTATGCCAGAAACTTATTCAGCAACATAGTATTGCTAAGTCACATATCACTGCATCACTTAGGGGCTACTTTGAAAGACAGAACTAGCAAATGTTGCCAGTTGTGTCTGGTGTCTAGCTCACCAATCATTCATACCACAAAGTAGAAAATTGTTGATTTCTTGGTCCTACGAACGAAGCTCCAGCGTTCTCTGTCGTGTATCCCTCTTGTATTGTATACTTACATGTTTCGGCAGCGTGCCATCTTCGCTTTGGTTTCGTCCTGAACGAATGCCGTTTTCCGGACGATTTTTGACATCCAGGACACAAAGTTTGGACGTTTTGGCGGTATGCCATTTTCGGGGTGGTTTCATCCTGGACGAAACCACACACCGAAAATGGAACATGAGGGAGCCACCGAAACGCGTAACTGTACGATACAAGACACGCAGACAGAAGACGACCGAGCTTCGTTTGTACGCCAAAAACGCAACTTTTCCATCACTGTCGGGCAAAAGCGTGAATACAGCGAAACATAGAAAATGGCTCTCTTTTCATGAAATTATCCAAAGTTGTCTATATAATTTAACTCCCTCCAAGCGCGACCAGCTCCAAGAGAATCCTTCTTACAGATTACAGACGTACTTTCAACAGTGTGGGACTAATACGAACTACCTAAATCTGCTGTTTCCTTAAAACACTAATATCCCGGACTAGTGATACTGCATGGCTTCCTTGATCAACAATATTACAATTTCCGTAATATAGACCTCTCAACAGATCAGCTGTATCAACAGCCCCATGTAAGTATTGTAATCTTTCGCTGTCCTAGGTGAATTTATTTTAGAATTCGATCCGGTTTTTTCTTTGCCTGATACTGTGGTCTCTTTCCGTTTCCAATAATCAATGTCGATGTTTGAAAGCCGATAATTCATTTTCACCCCTTTTCATTTTAGAATCAGCAATCATGTTTCCGGGCAATGCTTTTCTGTTACGTCTTATTGTTCCACCAGGAGAGTTATTTTCAGCTGTCAATATTTCGAATAAAGTAATAGACGACAAATAATTGCCGAAATAGACAAAGATTCTTTTAGCTGAAAAACACGCCTTATTTCGTCGGTTTGATAGGTAGAGACTGTTTAAGTACGAACCTAATCTCAAATTTACTCAGTGATTCGTCTACATTTAATTGACGTGTCCGCTGAAAAGTCTTGGAATTTTTGGATTAGCTCATCTATTACAGGTCTCATTTTGTATAACTTGTCTTTGCAGTTCAATCGTTGCGATATAAATATTATAAAATATTAGTAAATCTATCACTCGGCATATATTTACGTAATCCTGGATTGTGTAGATCCGGCGCTGTTGGTCTGTTCGAGCTAGTCGAGTTTTATATCTCATATTGAAATTCATATCTGTAAATGCCAGAAGCTTCTCTTTTTGAGACTCCTCACCTTACCTTTCTTTGCAGCATAAAGGTCGTTTCGGTATTGATACTACTCAATATTCCATCGATCAACACCAGAAAGATTTCAGTCGATGTGGTACAATGAGCAAAAAGTTCTTCTACTACCTCAGAATTTGCTGAATATTCTGATGATGAAACATCAAAGTCCCGTTTTCCTTCTTACGATTTGGTTTGGCAATCTTTTGTCGGATAGCACTTGGCAAGGACGCATTTGGACGGTAAATCAATTTCATCAAAAGAATTCCTCATTTGTAGACGCTAATGACTGAATTTCGTGTAGAGCCATTTCAACAGCCTCCTCAAAATCGTAATTCAAATAAAAAATTCGGTTTTGTTTTAATTTTTAGCACAAATATTTTGTGAAGAAGGAAGCAACTACAAGTTGGTACTGATTTCGAGTTATTTCTATTGAGTTCTCTTCCTGAATTATCTAGTTCTAGACATTTTCGTTTGTTGATCAAAGAGGTTCTCTTCCACAACAGTAATTGCCAACTTCATTAGGTGTCCACTTTGAAACTGCAATGTGTCGATGAAGTCATCCTTACGGAAAACTTTCCGCGAAATTGGAACTTTGAACTACTAATCTTACCGCGGCTTTATTTGGAACCGAAATTATTATGCCAACACACGTGCGACTAAAGTAACATTTTCATATTTCCTTGCAATCGAGATCACAGCAGATACGTACGAGCCTCATCCGGACGAATGGGTTATGAATTCGGAATGAGCATTTAGTACGCGTCTTTGCACCTGAGCATTTGCGTGACACTTTTACCTGATGCTTTGATGAATTAGCCGCATAACATATTCCGGCAGGAAGCGATTTTACCATGCATGGTAGCGAACCGCAAGCGAAACTACGTGGAATCTTTCGGGAGAAGCAAGTGATCAATTAACAACAAGCAATTAGCGCGATAACCGAACATTTGCCGTTACTCGGAACATCTGAAGTCCCCAAGGCATTGCCGAAATGCCTTAAAAACCAGCGAATCGTTTATAAAAGTCCGTTCTCATACCAGTGCAGCGACCGCGGCAAATTAGCCGAGGTACTTACAAAAGCAAAAGAGATGCATTCACCATTGCAATGCTGCGAGTGTGCACCGCGCAAAAAGCCGCGGAAAACTCACATGGACGCGGGAATGCGGCATGCATTGTGCGCTCGAACTCGAATGCAGCTTGTTCATACTCCGCTCCGTGCCATTGCCTTGCGCTCCTCTTGGCCGCGTTGCCTCTTTCCGTTTGCAGATACTTTTGCAGTCGCACGTTCAAGGTTCGGGGGCCTTAATCGAACCAACATATGTATGCGACGGGAGTTTAATAGCCCCAAGATGAAAGGAGCCGCCTTGCGATTTTCTTACGTTAATGCATCTTCTGGTCTCTTATCTGACGCAGCAGTAACTCCGCAATCCATCCGTGCAGGCTCGCAGTTGGACAGACTGGCAGGCGTGCAAGCAAGCGCACCCCAGGACTCGGCCCCAAGATGGAGATGCGAAGGGACAGGTTCGATGAGAAGTATGCCAAACATTAATTATCTTCAGCCAAACGATGGAGTCATCCGTGGCGGCCAGTGCGGGCTAAAAGCCACGGCGTCCATTGCGCTCAGGAGGCTTCCAAGTGCACTGCAGAATGAATTACCTCCTACCTTATGCATTTTTAATTAAATTGACCGGCTAAGTGCTATGTATCGTGATATCTAGATTTCAGATGGCTTGTAATTATGAGGAGACGCGAGTCAGCCCAGTGGAGTCAGATTGAAACTTTTTATTGTAACCTATTGTGAAGGTTTGAGTTGTTTTGCTGCACAAACCGATGAATTCAAGTCCAGATGAAGGAAGTGGATGAAGAACGGCAGGAGATTGGTATCTGGGCTTCCGCGAGGTGCGTTGGTTGGGAATAACATGGTGTCAGTACCTCAGCAAGGTAATAGCTATCGGGAACAAGGATATACTTGAATGCATATGAAAGGAAGAAAACAGTTCATGCACTCGTAATTATATGTAATGCATTGAAAATCTTGTTACACCACCAACAGTGTGGTATGAGCTTCTGCCGAATAACAGCAGTAAAATTGTTCCAACTGGTCATTTTAAAACTTTATGTGTGTCCCAATTTAGCTCATGTGTGTGCCTTCCACTGTGACACTAGATTTGAGCGAATGCCTGAACTTCTTCACATCTTCTTCGAGATTAATACCTTGAAACAGTATGAAGACTGCGAACGTGGCAAGGCACGACTGCGTTACTATTTCTAGTAAAAATCAAATTACCTATAAATCAAGTTACTTTTAAAAAGGCTGAAGCAAATGAAATGAAGCTAAGTCATGCCGAAATCCTTTTCAACAATCAACAGGAAAAGTTTTAAGCATTTGAGAATGGTCAAACTATTCCTGTTGTTGTGATTGCAAGATCATACCTGGGACTGTTAGAACCAAGAACTTTTTCTACATTTAAGGGTAATTGATCACAGGCTTGTGCGTTCTACGACATGAGATTTCCTTCTTGTTGAATGAAACACGAAGTTCAATGGTTAAATTGATTTATTATGATCATTGGCTTGTGAACTCTAACATACTACTGTCACTAATAGATTCATTTATTATACTGTTATTTACTTATCAATGATCAAATTCGGTTTCACTTTTCCATCACAAACTTTCCATCATGTCTACTTTCAGCTAACTTATGCGTTTCAACTCAACTTTTGATCACTGCCTACTTAATATAAATACCAGAATGCTATTGGTGTCTAATTTATACTGAATTGCATTAGACTGAAAAGGAAGAACCGGCTCCGTAGAAAACGAAAGCAATGATGGTTGTTACGTATTTCCATGTGTAGGCGACATTGCACAAACAAACAAAAATATATATATGTAAATAAATAAATTAAGAAATTAAAATAAAAATATGTAAAGTTAGATTTAGCAAAATAATAATTAGTTATTAAAAAAAAAAAAAAAAAAAAACATCACAGAAAAAAAAATTCCAAGTAGCAAAAAAAACAAAAAAAAACCCCCCCCAAAAAAAAAAAAGAAAAAAAAACCCCACAATAAAAAAAAGAAATTCTTGGAAGTTATTTACGATCGATACGATTCACTGGGTTGTTGTGTTCGTATCGATATAAAAGGAGTGGAAATTGTGAGGAAGGGGAGATTCAGCCGATAGACGACAGCCGATAGAAGATACCTAACAAGTGAAGAGATTCAGCCGATAGACGACAGCCGATAGAAGATACCTAACAAGTGAAGACATTCAGCCGATTAGCCGATAGCTGATAATACCAGTTGCAGCAGCCAGTATAGGACACTCAACCAGTCTCAACCAGTTGCAACCAGTGGAGCACACTCAACCAGTTGAAGCCAGTAGAGGTCAAGCCAGTAGAGCCATTCTGCCGAGGACCACCAACCAGTAGAGGCCAATCTGCCAGTGGATGACACTCAACCACAGAGGACATTCTGCCAAGGAGCACTAATCGCCAACCAGTAGAAGCCAATCTGCCAGTGGATGACACTCAACCACAGAGGACATTCTGCCAAGGAGCACTAATCGCCAACCAGTAGAGGCCAATCTGCCAGTGGAAGACACTCAATCAGTTGAAGATACACAACCAGTAAAGGAGGAGGTGTTCACAGTCAGCGCAGCACCATTGAGCGCAGCACAGTTCACAGGTTGTTTGATTTTTTTTATAATTTTTATTTTATATAATATGAGGAACTAAGCTCTTTCCCTGTGTGTGTGTGTGTGTGAGTTGCATGGAAGGATCAGGGCCTAAATGAAGTCCTAACCCCCACGCCCACGCGGTGAACTAGTCGGTGGAAAATTAACTTTCTTCGGCCGCCATTATGCGGCCTTTGTATTTTCAGCTAACCCTATAATCTTGTTCCTTTCTTTCGCTGCAGGTGCGACCTATCGGTTGCCCAATTATTATTTTGTTATTAATTATATATATATATATTATTTTATCAATTTCCCTTTGAAAATACATAACATGGTGTCGGTTTTTTCAAAAGCGCATGGGAAAATTTCATTGACAATCTTGAAAAAGGCAAAACTATCGACAGCGTGTTACTCAATCACTATTTCACTTATTCGCTTTAATCAGTTCACTTTTACATTAATTAATTATTCACTTTTACTTGCTACTTAATATTCGCCTACGATTTTATTTCACGACACTTTTACCGTACTACTTTTAACGCGCAGTATCGCTCGCTTCTTCACTTCATTCACAAGACTCCCTTCGCCGCTAGCTGTAGTCGCTTTTATACATCTACAAATGAACCCAGAATCTTCCATGAGGATTGTTCTCAATCGCTGAGTCACTTACACACGTAAGTGTGTTACTCAATGCACGCAATGTGTTTATGTTATGCTCTTCGAGAATTATCGATGTATTAGTAATTGAAACTTGTTTACGACTTTTCTCCTCCTCCGACTACAGTGGCGCGTGACAATATTCAAACATGTCACAACATCAACAGTGACTTATTGTATCGCTTGAGCGAAGAAACTGAACAAAAACGGCCGCATTTCGCTAAAAAGAAAGGGCTATTTCATCACAACAATGCAGGATAGCAATGCGGATTATTTTCTCTCCCCAAATTTGAAAAAAAAATGACTCAGTGGCTCGTTTCTGGTCGAATGGCTACGTCAATAAACAAAACTGCCGCATTTGGAGTGATGAGCAACCATAGGTGATTGTCCAAACACAGTTACATCCGCAGAAAGTCACTGTTTGGTGTACTTTGTGAGCCGGAGGAATAATTGGTCCAAATGTCTTAAAAAATGCTGATATAAATAATATTACAGACAATAGTGGTCCATTATCAAGGACTTTCACTGTAATGACACCGTAATGCAGGACACACCCGATTTCAACAGGGTGCCACGACATGCCATGCAGCTCATGCAACCATTTGATGAGAGATTCATTTCTTGTTTTCCGGTCCTTGTTTTCCGGTTCTCCGCAGTAAGCTACGCTGCAAGATCTTATGTTTTGACAACGCTGGACATTGGCTTGCCCCGCAGATTGGATCCGTCAAATCACTTGTACACGCCGACAAGCGAGAGACGCTTAACTATTCGGACGACAACATTCGCCGCATTATTGGCGAGATAAGGACCCAATTATTGGTTAGAGTCGATACTTGGATCTCTCGTTCGGACTTCTTCCGCGCTAACCGTTGCATTTACATGCCCGAAACTATAGTTCAGTAAAATGGTAGGGAATTATCTTTCCAATAAAACCAATCACCAATTTCATCGCAATCAAAACGTTCTATACGTAATTTAATTTATTTCAAAGTTCTATACCTATATCTACATAAAAAAAACTCACTTTATTATTTAGGGCTTTAGTCTTAGGGCTTTATCTAGCATTAGTCAAAAAGCCGACCACAAACTATGGTTTAGCAAATTATCATACAAAGTGTGATAATTCAACAACACATAGAAATTATTCGAATATATCAGTGGAATGTGTATGGTCCAATTAATTGGCCAACCAATTGCTCTAGTTATCGCTCCATCGAAACATCTGGGGCAATTTATGTAGGTGCCTATCATTCAGGTCCTGCTCGTCGTTGGCCCGCTCATACGCAGAAGAATGTCGCCGCGTTTGTCCAGGATATAAGGAAAAAACTGGGTCTCTCTTTGTTCCGCTTCCGTCGTGGAATTCGAGCTTTCTCAAATGACGGTGTGGAAATTTTGCGTTTTCATCTTCAATTGCAGGCTACAAAATTAAATGGACCCAGTAACCCAAGTCTGCTGATTATGGTTCTCGCCAAAACATTCAGATTTCAGACAGAAACTTTAAGGGATGAAGTACATTTCTGTGTTAGATTCTTAATCAGTAAAACTGCTGGATAGTTGTTAACAAAAGCCCACTAGCGTATGACGAATCTTCTCAGAAATCCCTATTTGGTGTGGTCTTTTGCGAGGAGAAAGTGGACACCACGTAACTGTAAATGACGAGCGCCACCAGAATATTTCTGACCTAAATGTCAAAATTGGGTTATAAGCCATTTCGCCTTTCGATAAGACGGTGCAAATTGTGTCTCATCTCGGCAGATAACCGCCTCATCGTTGGAAAAACTCCTAAAAGAATTATTCTAAGGAACGTCAATTGGTCGCCAAGATCGCGACTTACACTTTTCAGTGAATTAAATTGTGAACCATAGACTTTTGACTCTTTTTTTCGAAATTTTTGAAATCTTTGTGTACGAGAATATAAGCCATGAGCGAATGGCGTTCATCGGGAAGAAGGTCCAGCTGCGTTAAAAATTTACCAGATGTAAAATTGGCAATCAACACTGGTGTCAGCGTAACATAACCGATATTTGAATTGACATATTATATAAAATGATAAAAGAATGACCTGAATATTATTCGTAGTCTTCATTTGCTTTGAATTTAAACAACTGGCGACCGTTTTGGTAAATCCTCTCGTAAATGTGCTTATCACACTTCTCCTCTAGGCGCATCATACTACGTGTGCAGTCTAGTTCACAAAATAGACCGTCAATATCTATCTTCATTAAACGTCGAAGGATTTGAACAGATTTGTTTTGGGAATGCTTCTAAGCATTTTGAACTTCTATTCACAAACAGTGGCTCAATAAAGAAGTCGGACACATACCCATTTACACTTGAAAAGGGAATAAACGACAGAAGAATGTATTTTAGAAAAAAACAAAATTTATTTTTTTAGCTCTATATTATTAACTTACGAAAAATAAGAACATTGAAAACATAACTCAATTTTGTGATTATTAAAAAAATAAAAAGTTGAAATGCAGCCAAAATTCACGTCAAAAAAGAACTCGGACAGCACTTTGACACTTTGAGTTTAAAAGGGGGATTCCCCGGATTTTGTGTAGTTGACAGCTCTTAGCATCTGAGTGAAACAAATTGAAACCGTAGATTTTATACGTGGGTGAAATTGTGTGAATTGTGAACCTTCACGGGGGTGAAATTGTGTAAAATGGGAATGCAACGTGGTCAAACTTCTTTAGAAGTAAGAAAACTCATTTTGAAACACTATAATGAAGGATAACCGGTCCGTACTGTAGGGGAAATCGTAAATAGATCACACTCCACTGTTCACGATATAATTAAACGATTTAAATCATGCAGATCAGTGGAAAATAAACAAAAATGTGGTAGACCAAGACTGTTTTCGAAGTCAGATGAGCGATGGATTGTACAACAAATTCATAAAAATTCGAAATTAAGTGCTCCAAAATTAGCTCAATAAGTATCGAAATATCTTAATAAAAGTGTACATCCTGAAACGATAAGGTTAGTTTTGAGACGAAGAGATCTACATGGAAAAGTAGCCCGTAAAAAACCATTCGTTAGTAAGTGCAATAGGAAAAAGAGACTCAAGTTTGCCAAAACATATAAAAATAAAGACCTATCATTTTGGGAAACTGTGATATTCGCGGACGAAAGTAAATTTAATGTATTTCGCTCAGATGGTCAATGCTATGTTTGGCGAAAAGCTAATCAAGAGCTCAAAGAGTGCAATCTACGATCCACTGTAAAACATCGAGGTGGCTCGATAATGGTGTGGGGCTGCATGTCCGCTGCTGGTCCAGGTAAACTTTCTGTAATCGATGGAATTATGAACCAAACAAAGTATTTGAACATTCTGAAAGAAAATTTAGTGGAAAGTGCTGAAAAATTCGGAATAAAAGATAACTTCCAATACTACCAGGATAACGACCCAAAGCACTCAATGTGCGTTTATGGCTACTGTACAATTGTCCACATGTACTGGAAACACCTCCACAATCTCCTGACATTAATGTTATCGAGCATTTATGGGCTTATTGAGAACACCAATTAAAAAGCTATTCAATTAAAAATAAAGAGGACTTGAAAGTAGCTCTTCAGGCAGAATGGGCCAAAATCGACCCTTCCTTTTGCAAAAAACTTGTCGAATCCATGCCTATAAGATTGGAAACCATAGTGAAAAATAAAGGATTGCCAACTAAATATTAAAAATAATAATAAAATTCAAAAATCTCACAAAGAATTAACTGTCCGAGTTCTTTTTTGACATGAATTTTGGCTGCATTTCGACTTTTTACTTTTTTTAATAATCACAAAATCGCGTTATGTTTTCAATGTTCTTATTTTTCGTAAGTTAATAATATAGAGCTAAAAAAATTAATTTTGTTATTTTTTCTAAAATACATTCATCTGTCATTTATTCCCTTTTCAAGTGTAAATGGGTATGTGTCCGACTTCTTTATTGAGCCACTGTATCAATCTAGGTGGGATGCTCCACTATTGTCTCAAAATCAAGCCGTACGTTCAAACAGCTTTTCTACAAGCATCACTTCTCGGTTTGGTTTACCCTTTGAGCTTTGAGACACAGTTCTTCGGAAATTCCCTTTCAAAAACCAGAAGAGCCCGCAAAACTCAATCCCAAGGTAGTGTTCCTTATGTCGAAACCAAAGGCACATTCAATGCCTGATTCATATTTTCGTTGCCACCTCCTATAACTCTCGCACCTTAATTTTAATCAGAAGTGCTTTCGAAAAAATCAGGACTGATTAGACATTAGTTAGGATTCATAAACACCATCTTCTCAAATAAAACCCTCAGGGGAGAAATTAACCTATAATTCGTGTTTAATCCAAGAGCCGGGCATGACCAAATTTGTCAAATATAGTTGAAATATCCCTAGCATTATTAACCTCTATTTATTTAATTATCTATTAATTCCTGGTAGCGCCTGCGTGCTCTATAAGCTTAAGAATGGATAGACTCGTGCAACGTGCTTCTGACCAGATCAGCAAAAATTCTAGACTAGCTCGGTGTTGGCCCAGGACTCAAAGATACGGCAAACGCTTTTCTGATTGTACGATCAATATTTCAAGCCATTTTTTGGTAAGGAGCGAATATCAATTCTCATTTTACTGAGGATTAACTCAAGACTACTACCACCTACTACCGAGGCAATAGCGAGGGATCGATCGATTAGCGATAATCACACTCCGCGTTTCGCCATTGTCACAAAACAACCTGCGAAATGAGTCCAAATTACTTCACCAATTTGAATTGGTTCATGCAAGTTAGAAATTATCAAACAAAAGGGTTCCATCCAAACACTCATTGGAATTTGTTCGAACGCTCAACAACGATTTTACTAATTTCCTTGATCTTCCGTGATCATAAAAGTTTTTAATGGCGGCCGTTAATACCCGGAGTTTGTCTTCATTAGCCTAGAAGTGAAACGTTGGCGTTGAGTTTCTTCTGATCCACGTCTGTGTTGTGCCACGGAAGGCTCTCTTGCGCGATGATCTGCCTTTTTACCTGCATGCACGATCTGCCTGCATACCTGAGTCGATAGTGGCGGCGAGTAGCATTGCAGGCACATAAAATCAAAGATAATCTCAAAAACGAACATATAATTAGTGTGTTATTGAGGGATGGCATCATATCGCCTGGATATGGAGGATTCCGCCGGTTGCGTCGATCGCTTGATCAGTGTTCCGCGCAGACCGCCCACATTTAAGACCTTTGATGATGCGGCTGCAGCTAATAGCTGCAATCTTCGTAGCCTTTTGATTGTTGTTGGCTCTTTTTTCTCGTTTCCTTGCGTTTTCACCTTTCTTCCCAGGAAAAGGCATTTTTATTCCGTGCGCAGACTGAATGGTTTCGCCGAGCCTAGAAAACTCATTACACGGTTTTCAGGATTCATTTTCAGAGTTTAGGTGGCATTGCATGAGAAATGCATTTTATGATGGATGAATTTGTTTGGTGTGAGCTGGTAAAAAGTTAATTGGTGTCTTTTTTAAGCTGCACAATCTGTGTGAATACCCAGTAAAAAGGATCGCCATTATCTATGAGCCTCTGTGAACAACTGGAAGTATTTGAATAGCCCCTGAATATCATGTAACGATCAAAGATTTCAAGAATGTTTCAGTTACATGTAGAAAGTTTTAGATTTTGGCACAGATACATATCGCTCACGAAATGCTATAGTGGCGCATCGTATCTTTGCGTAATATCGAGAAAATTGCATTTGAAAAGATATTGAAAAATATATGTCGATGTTTCAGCTGGTATTTAAACTAGAATCACCGGAAATTTTGGATGTTTTTCGAAAATGTTGCAAGATGTGCCACTATTGCACAAATTAGTAAAAGATGTGAAAATCAAAGATGTGCCATTTTAACCCAACCACTCAATCGATTACATTGTTTTTATGTTTTCATAAATCGCTGTTTCTTTTAGACACAAAAAATCAAATTTCCGTGTGTTAAAATAAAAATTATAATAGGTCTATGAATATGAAATGCGGATTTTTTCTGCTTGAAATATGCATTTATTTGAATAACAGAACGAATGAATTCAATAATCAAAGTATTGCCCATCGTTAGCTACGACTTTTTACCATCTTTCTGTCAATTGATGGATTCCGTCCCAGTACCACTTCTCATTTTTTGAGGCTAACCACTCATCGAGCCAATTTTTAACTTCTTCGTAAGAATGGAAGTGCTGTTCCGAAAGTCCGTGCTGCATCGATCCAAATAAGTAGTAGTCAGAAGGAGCCAAGTCTGGTGAATACGGCGGATGGGGCGGAACTTCCCAATTAATGTTTCCCAAGTAGTTCTGGACAGGTATTGCAACATGCGGCCGAGCATTGTCATGTTGAAAAATGACTTTATCATGTCTTTGGTGAAATTCTGGTCGTTTTTCCTTAAGTGCGCGGTTCAATTTGATCATTTGTTGTCGGTAATGTTCGCCAGTAATAGTCTCACCAGGTTTTGAGCAGTTGGTAATACAAAGGTCCCTTACTATCCCACCAAATACACAGCAAAGTCTTCTTTCCATGAATATTTCGGACTGGTTGTGATGTTGATGTCTTGCCAGCGTCTACCCATGATGTTTTCCGCTTGGGATTGTCGTAATAAATCCACTTTTCATTGCCAGTAACAAACCGATGCAAAAAACCTTTTCTTTTCTGTCAGGCAAGCAAAATTTCACAAATGGTTTTTCGCCTTTCGATGTCTCTTTCTTTTAATTGATACGGCACCCATTTTCCAGCTTTTTGGATCTTTTCCATGGCTTTTAAACGTTGTGAAATGGCTGCCTGAGTAACTTCCAACGCCTCTGCCAACTGTTTTTCAGTTTGTGTGTTGTCTTCATCCAATAATGCTTGCAAATCTGTATCTTCGAATTTTTTTGGTGGTTATCCACGGTCTTTGTTGCTGACATCGAAATCGCCACTTCTAAGTCTTTTAAACTATCGTTCACAAGTGTCTAGGCTTGGGGCATGTTCACCATATGCTTCCACTAACAATCGATAAGTTTCTGCTGCCGTTTTCTTCAAATGAAAGAAGGTTATTAGACTTCCTCGCAAAACCTCTTTTTCTGGCACGTAATTCGACATTTTAGAAGCGAAAAAATTTATGTTGTTTGTACAATCAAAACGTATGACATACTGGAATTTTTTGACAGATGTTTACCCTGCAAAATGCCATATTAGTTATCCCCGACACAAACCATATGTAATGGTTATGCCACCTGTTAGTAAAATCCGCATTTCATATTTATACACCGAATAAAAAACACAAATACTCGTATGAGTTGTAACTTTTTTTCAAATATGCATAAAAACATAACAAACTTCAGCCTTTTATAGAATGAACGTATACATAAAGATAGTTTCATATTAACATTTTCAATATGTTATTCACTCTTAACTTCTTTTCTTAAATACAAAACTACTTTCAGTCTTTCGGGAAGTTAATGAAATTCAATTTATAATTCTTCCCATTCTCTCATTAGTGATCCTCAACTCTTAAATTTCCATAAAAATATTCATGACATTTTTTAATCACATTCGATTTTAAGAGATACATCAAATCTTCGTACTTTTTCTTTGGTATTTGAATTGCATCTTCGCAAGCATTTTTGAGCTCGACAATTTTGAAATCAACTGACCTTCTTGTTTGTTTCACTAAATTAACTTCTCTGAATTCGGATCCAGAATATGAAACTTTATAGAAAAATTTTTCAGGATACTGTCTCTCTTCTTTGAATACCGCTCCATCACAAAATTTCACAACTTGGCCAGATGTGTCTTTCCCAATATTAAAATTGGTTTCACAATGCATTTTTTTAAGTCGTAGAAGTCATCATAGCTCATTTCGACAGCTTTGTACGCCCTTGTTTTTTGGAGGTTTTGACTATACAGACATAATCGTTGGGTGTATAAATTGGGCCTGCCTTTAGGGATCAATCAGAGAACGGACATTGTCGCCTTAGTTTTGTGTGTGGCCACTTACAAAATACTTATGGGTAATAGATTCAATACCTGCGTACTTAGCGATAGCAAATAAGTATGCTGCCAATATGAATTTAATTTTTTGCAGTCCAACACAATTGTCCGCATACAAGACAACTTTCAAATCATTACGATTGTAAGATTCACTCTTTAGCTTCAGATAGTGAAGCAAACAGGTACCGATCTCATTAGGCCCTCTTATTCCTTGTACTTCATGCCACCTAAAACAGGTAACTGGCCCTTGACCTTTTTCTGCCAGGTCACACACAGTAAAATTATAGGTTGACAGTTTTGATCGGTTGTAAAATGTAGATACATCTCCCCTTGGGGTCGGCAGTGCGACCTGTAAGTCGAAATAAGCAACAAGGTATGAATGATTCGCGGCAAGTCTCCCTTTATCTTTCAATTTTTCTTCTCTGCTTAATACTTTTTCTGTCTGATGTCACACACAACTTTCTTCCTATATTTTCTTTCTTTCAGCATCAGCGTTTTCGTACTCAACACATTTCTGGCATTGATCCTTTTTAGGAGAGAAAAACGGACAAATTAAATTCATTCGCTCCTATACGTCCTAAAACTTCTAACAGCTTTGTTGTCACGGTATAGCTGCGCGATGGATTTACCACCTCCAATAAACTCTTTTTCAGCGTGGGCTCTAGTGTAGCGACTCTCAGTTCTGGGTATAGAAGAAATATGTGATCTCACATCATTTTTCACGCACTCTGGTAAGGCTTTCTTCGTGTGTTTTTCCCGCATGTCTTCAAATATGCCTTCTTTTCTTTTTGCTATAACGGTCCTTGTTCGGGCGCGACCTTTTTTTGTCGAATGCGCCCTTTATCGAACGAGCCCTTTTTTCGTTTGTCGCACACTTCTGTCGGGTTTTCATTTTGTTTTTTGCGACTAACTTCATTATACTTCCGTTATAGCGATCTCTCGCTCTCCTCATGTTTGGAAAAACATTACATTGTCATTCCGTGAGGACGTTCGTGTGACTCTCGTCAGTTTTATTGAATTCGAAAAATTGTTGGAAATTCCCACCCGTGCTACGAGTCGACATATTCAACGTCGTATCCGCAACTCAATCCTCAACCAATCCGCAACTCAATCCTACGACGACAATCAACCGCGGCAAGGCCATGTACTTCACATAATCGCTCAGCATTTTTCTCTTCGTCGAAGGCGCTATAGTTCCCATTCGGCAGAAAAAACAGCCCTGAGGGCAACGTCGACATTGAATCCATTTTCTCTTTCCAATATACCCCCGTCGCCACATCAGAAGAAACCGCCACTCCAACAACTGGAAACGGTAAGTCGCGAGGACCTTTTAATTTATTTATTTTTATCCATTTTTTAAATAAATTTTTGGGGTGACGCGACGTGTATCTCCGCCACACGCGTCAGTCCTTATGAACCGATTAGTCACTCCCAAGGCTGAAATTTAAAATAACTTGCAAACCCTGTATCTTTTAAAAAGATAATATGCACGATTTTTGTATCGTGCCGCTTCTCGTCGATATTTATAATTCACTTCATCCATGAGAGCAACAAACACTCTCTGCTTATTTTTCGAATATTCCCAATCGTTCATTCTGCGAAAATTTGGCGTAACATTTAATTTTACAACTGTCATTACCTGGATCCTGCATTTGCCTAGGTGATACCAATTTTCCAGTGCTTGTTGTTTTGTACGCTTTTCCGCTGTTCCTGAATTGTTTGATGGCAGTTCTTTTCCATTTAATTGGCTTGGCGTTATTTTTTCTAGTTTTCTTTTCTACCTCATCAGTTTCATCCACCTTCTTTGTTTTCTTTGTCTCTATGAGCGTCGTCCGAAGGTGCAGAAGGAATGGTTTCTGGTACGTAATTGGGGCCTGCTATAGAATCATCAGAAAAAAAATCTGAACCGAAATTTTCATCATTAACAGCTGCCAATACGTTTTCAGCATTCGATGGTCCTGAAGTTACATTTCCAGCAACTTCCCACGTTGAACCGGCTTCTGGAGTTCTCTTTCTCAGTTTAATTCCTAGCAATCCCTACATTTGCTCGCATCTCGACTCCATTTTCGTTTCTAGTTGCAAAAGTTATACGGCTGACCTTCTAACTTCCTATGTATGTTCCTATTAAAATGGATTAACATGAAATATGCCTAAACTGCATAAAATATGCATTTCGAAATGCCTTTCATTTCAGGTATGCAATAGTGACACAATTCAATTTGGCAAATGTGCCAAAATAACTTTAAATGAAAAGCAACATTTGATTTTCTGCTTATCAATTCTGGCATATTGTAAATTGAGCCACTTTGTCTAAAAGAAAATAAGACAATACAAACTCAACTTACCGGTATATCTCAAAATCTGCCGTTATTACATTCACTTCTCACTAAACACGTGTCGAAATGCCGATAGCTTAGAATGCACTGATAAGTTATGACGCTATAGACTTGTTTGAATAGAGAAAAGCATGAATATGCAGTAGTGGCACAAGTTCCACCTGGCGGCTTATTATTGAAGTTTCTAAATGCCGATTTTGTTCATACTATAGGGTATGCTACTGGTAGTATAATAAACGATATAACTCGAATTTTGTGATTTTCGCAGATGTGCCAGTATAGCATTTCGTGAGCGATATGCCCATCCAAGGCGAAGGCATCTCCTCGACATTTTGTACTGAACCCGAAAGATGGGAGTTTTCAAATAGTGCATTGACCAATGTCATGTCATTGTGCAATCAATTTTATCAAGTGAGTAAAACTACATGCTGCAAGTAATTAAGCACAGTATAATGTTTTTATCTGAATTTTTCACATCTATATTTTTGTTTGAACTAAACACTTCTCCATGAATCGGGCACCAAACCTGTGTGGTTTTGATGATGAACAAAGATTTTTAAACATCGCATTACCATATTTTCTAATTACAAGACGAAGAAACGAAGTATGCATTCGGGTAGAGTTTACACCTGCCACAGTTGTAGCACTGACTCTGTACCAATAACCTCTGTACTCATACTTTTTGGCAAGTGATCGAGGAAAGGTTTACATTGAACAACGCACAAACTTGAGAGTACGTGGAAAATTGGTAAGGTCGACTGGTTGCCAAGATTATACAGTCTTACTCTCTTGACCATTTTTTCTATGAGTTTTATTGAGTTTTTTGACAACAGAGTAACAATTCGGGTAGTAATATGAAACATACCATGAACCATTGAAAATGCATCAAGCCATATATTTGAAGAACCTGCGGAAAATTGAATATGAGGACTAAATTCAACCCTACGAAGTCGAGACGGTCATTTAAACGATATTATTTTCAACATTATCAACTGGGCTGTAAGATAATAAAAAACTCACATGAATATCATTGCTAACTACAATTTTGTTGGAATTTGAAGTTTTGGCGTCCCGTATGGCAAGCACTACACAAACGAATTATGAACATTTCACCACGACACATGTTTTCAATTGTTTCACAAAAGTTAGCCATCTGTCAATTATTTGTAGTTTATATTATCTCAGTAGTAACGAAGCAGTATAATTGAGTGTAAATAATTTATAACTTTTTTTTTTAATTTATAGATCAATTATTACCAACAAGTTGAATTTTTGGTATGATTATCTTGATGTACGTTGTTTTATTATTCTAGACATTAATAAAAACTTTCCTTGTAGATCACTCGAGAACACAAAAGACTACAAACGGTTCAAATTTGACGAAACTCAAGGATTCCTTCCAGCTAAACAATGGAGATAGTATGTCCGACTTTTGATGCGAGATGTATTAGAAAAAATGCATACCCAAATTAGCAAAATTTTTAAGCAAATTACATCTAGCAAGGAACATCCAGCAAGACGCCGATTGACCAAATTAAAAGGATATGTACACAACAAGGTCTGTCAACAATGTAAAGAAAGGGTGTTTTTTAGAAGTATAAATCTTTGAAATGAAATAAAGAAAGAAACTATTTTGATTGCCATGAAATTAGTTTCAGGAAAGATAATTCCCTGCCATTTTCATTTGAACATGGTTTTGGGCACGTGAGCCCCACGACTGGCGAAGGAGGTCCAAACGAGGGGTCCAATTTTGACTACTCTAACTAATAATTGGGAACTTACATATCTCGCCAATAATTCAGCGAATATTGTTTACAAATTGTCGAGCGCCCCGTTTTTCAGTGTTGTTGATTGATTTAAGGAATCCCCACGAGGAATAGTTCAACGGTGTTAAATCACAAGATCTTCCAGGGCAGTTCACAGGTGCAAAACAAAAAGAAAGGACTCATCAAATGATTGAACGAGCTGGATGGCATGCCGTAGCAACGTATTGAAACCAGCGGTCAACTATTTTACAGCGAGTCGATTCCGGAACGAGAAAGTCATTGATCATGGATCTTCAGCGGCCACCATTGCTTGAAATATTATTCCCAGCAGCATTTTTGAAGGCATATGGATCAATGATTCTACCGGCTCATAAACTACACAAAACAGTGACTTTCTGCGGATGTAACGGTGTTTGGACACCTGCCTGTGGTTGCTCATAACTCTAAATCTTTCAAAACGTTGATTAGCACAGGTTTACATGTTGAGCACGATGTCTAATGAGCTCACACGGGACTTCATCTATACAACGTTCTACAGTTGCTAAGGTTTCTTCATTACGCACTGTACCACGTCTTGGTGGATGCGTATAATCAGTGAGAGTCAACTTTGTGCGGAAACGAACTATGGTTTTTCGAATTGATTGTTCCAATGGGCAATTATGTCGACGGAGTGCGCGATTAGTTTCTCAAGTAGAACCGTTTGTTTCGAAATAAATATGTTTCGATGCAGATATTGCTGAGTCGTCAACCTTTGCATGATAAAATGGCAAACCACAACTAATAACAAAACGCTGTCACACGATACGTTGCAGTAAAAAGTGTTGCCAACTTAAAGTTCATGCCTTCCAAACAACACTCCCTATATTGAGAGGCCCAACCGGTGTAAATGAGCGTACGTGAGCGACTGAAAACAAATTGACTTTTCTTTTTTCCCTCATCAATTATTCAAATTCTCGGCTCCATTCGTGCCTGGATTTGTTTGCAACCCGATCCAATAGAAATCTCAATGATTTTTGAGCAATTAGAACCATATATAATTCAAAATGGTTAATGTTCACAATGTGCTGTCCAAACATAGGCAAAAAGATGAGAATTACATTCATAAATTACTAAAATCAGTCGCAAAATGTATGACTTTTAAATGTTATGTAGTTGGGCCTTGTAATTGGAAATAATTCATCAATATAATTTCTGACTATTTCGTATTAACGTTCCCTAAATAATCTGCAAAATGAAAACAAATCCATTCATAAAATGGGCCTAGGAATTATTTTGGGACTTTGACTTTACAATGCCAAGTGCCGGTTCAAGTTTGTTACCAGAAAATTATCTTGATAATGATCAAAAAGAATAAACGTGTCAGAAGTAGTTTTTGTGATGACAATATTAATATGTCACAGATAATGTCAGTGATAACAAACACCTCGAAAAGTGGCAAAAATTTGACGGTGAGGATTGAGAGATACGTGCCAAGCGCACAAAGAACATGCATTATTATTGCGTGTGACAGAGGAGCGACTTCCCGGTGCCCAAGCCCATGACGATTTCTTTAAAAGCATAGTCATTGGGTTCTACATGAACTGAAACATCGCAGAAAAATGCGCTTTGACATGTCTGAAGTGCTGCTTGAGCGCTATTAAAAGTGGTTTTCCATCGGATATCTGCTGCTAAATCAAAATGGATTTAAACCGAAATATCCCGGACACCAAAAATGCTACAATCCGAAATTTTGGTTCCATCATGAGCTGCCAAAATCAAGTGAGACCATCACGGGAGACCCTGCACAGAGAATTAGTCGGGAGCGAGCGTAAGCCAAAACATAACAATTACAACACATATTTTTGCATTTCTTGACAACTCTTGGCCACATGTTGGATTACCGTTCAAAAACTTTATAGAGATAGGGGGGGGGGGTGAGTTTTACCCAACCCATGGTTTTCGGTTAGACCGGTTTTTAGTTTAGACTATCAAAAATTGGTTTTATCTGTGTTTGATCAAATAACGACCATTTTTTTGGAACAGAATGCATAAATTGCCAGAAAGATGGAACAATGTGATAGCTTCCTTCAGTTAATACTTTGAATTTTGTATCCTCTTATTGGGTATCTTAAACAAAAGCTTTTTATTGACAAAAAAGGACATATTAAGTCATAGTCCATATTAAGTCAACTGATTTAAATACCTGATCTGCTTTGATCTAAACTTGTAGGAAATGGATGCTCGTCCCCTTTTTCCGTAGCAAGTCCATGAAGTCCATTCATAGCATATTAGTCCTAAAAAAATCACAATTTAAAAGACGCAAATCGTTATTTGAAAAACTTATAAAGTTTATTATTTTCACTATATACAAGAATAAATTATTAAATTTAAAGCTTTTTTCATATAGATTATTTACAAATACAGCTATAAAATGTGCCACATTTTGTCAAAGTCAACATACAGTTCAGATTCAATTCAGATTTTCGTGTTGATCCATACAATTAGAGAATAATTTAAAACGATTTCACAGTTCTTTTTTCCAGTATTTACAAAAATTACTACATATTAGCCTTAGTTTGCGCGCACCTATTGGGATTATCATCTTTAGCATATCCTAACGATCTTACTTTTTCATATTTAATACAAAAAGCCTAAAATCTATGCTCCTTACAACTATACTCAAGATCCATAACTATACCCGCGAATTCGTATCACTGTAAATCGGGACATTGTGGAAATTGATGCCGCTGTAAAGAGGCCCATTGCTTATCGGCTGTTTTCCTTTTTTAACAGATGGTACTGCTGGCGAAGAGGTGATCCTGCTTCGATAAGATTCGCAAGTTTTCCTTGACCAAACCCACATGCCGGTCAGAGATCCCGCCACAAAATGGAAGATCAGCTTTATCACCGTTGTCGACGACGAAATCTTAGCTGGAGTTTCGCAGGACTCCAAAGTAAGGCACGGAGACACTTGGTGTTCCAGTTTCTCAAAAAATGTGAGCAGAACGGAGAGGGTCGCTGGAACGAAGTACACTACGCTGAAGATAAGGATTCGTTTTCGCACTTGTGAGAATCGTTGACTGTCGTTGGCGATCTGCAGCTGCTCTTGTAGTCCTCGAAGGGATCGCGAAGCCAACATTGTGAACACAGCTCCTGAGGAGAGCAATATCAAAGCAGGGATTTCCACAAAGCCTGGAGCTGTGCAAATGCCCGTAAGTTCATGCGGTTTGATTGCTCCCCACAGAAGTGCGCTTATTGGGGGAACCAGTGGTGGTACCCAAGCTAGCACATGAAACAAGCCGGATTTCTTTTCAAGTGCTTCGCTCGACCACCGCTTATTTGAGGACAGATAATAACATAAAGCAAAGATCAACCACCAGGTAGTAGCGCTTACAGTTAGATAGCTCGTAGTGATGTAGGACGCGAGGCATGGCGGCGAAAGAACGCACGATAAATTTTCTTCCTCCACTGAGTCGCGGCTCGGACTATGAAAAACAATTCCTTCCAAATAGCAAACACTTATCAGATTGTAGCTCAAGACGAGAAACAGTACTGGCCGTTCCGGATAGCCAAACCTTGTAGGCTCCGCCCAGAATGTCACAAGCGAAAACAGCGTCACCACAAAACAAATCGCTGCTAACGACAGGATCAACGTTTCCGTCACCTTCTTCTGCTGCGAGGTGTACAGCGCGTCTCTATCACATTGAGGTATACACATCTCATTGACAGCCGTGTAATTGGTTGGGCAAATAGTTTTTGGTATCAACTTCAACGGGTGCGAGTTTTTCCAGTGGAACCACGGCCAATAGGTGTTTTGATGCGGAGGAACTCGGAGTTCTTCCTGCGGAATCTGCATGCAAAGTTCTTGGTTGTCCGGGTGAGGAAGACTTTTACAGTCGAGGAATGTTGGCCACAGTAGCGCAACGGTTGGCTCCTTAATGCAGTCTGCTTCAATCGTTTCGCAAAGTTGCTTGCATGCTGTTACTGGACGAGGAACATCCGGTGAACAGAGCGGGAAAAGTGATGCACAGATCAGGAAACGAACTCTCTTGGAGCATTCCGACTCGAGCAGCGGCAGAAGATCCGTGATCTGAAATGTGAACAACAAATTTTATTAGAATTGGCGTTTTCATCGTTAGTTCACTAAATTTAACGAAACTATCGCAGTGACCTACTAATTTATTCTCATAGTTTCGATGGATTCAGGATTATTTGCACCCTCTATATTAGCATATTAAGTGCACAAAGGAATTCGTATGATTAGTTTTTCATTTGAGAGAAGGAAGAAAAGTTGGATCTTGAAGAAATTTCAAAAAAAACAGAATTCTAGAGTGCGTCTTCTTTGCACTCGTTTAAACCAAACAATGGAGTCGTGAAACTCTTCTTGATAAAAAAAAAACATACAAGCAAAATAAAAAAAAAAGAGCAACGAAATCCTTTCTCGAGAAAAATAAAATCTGAGCTACTTTTGCGTCATGGGGCCGTAACATGCGCATCTAAGGAGACGGAATGGGAAAAAACAACCATCCATGTTTTCGTCGGTCCATTCGCGATATGCCATTCGTCAGAAATTCATCACAGTTATCTGTCGCCGTCTTCATCCTTTTTATCTTGCGGTTCTTGATTCTTAGAATCATGCCAAAAATAAGCGGCTAGCCAGGCTCCATATTTTGCCAGAACTCAAGATTTCATTTTTCGTTCCCACTTAATACTTTTTCCGCGTGGTTTTATCGCGGTTTTTGTCAGTTCTATTTCGCGGTAGTCATCACTTACATGCCTGACTTGAACCGCAGAAACGCATGAAGTTTGATGTGGCCCGAATTGAAATCCTCCAAACATCCAACATGGATGGAATTCCCGCAACTGATTATCGTGGATGATGCAGTGGTTTGGAAAAAGAGTGGAATCTGATAAAAGATGCAATTAAATTTGGGGACAATAAGTCTGGGCATTTGAAGCTTTCGTCATTTCGCCTGTATTTTTGATGTTTATGGGAGCGACCGTTTTCGAGTTTGTTTTTATGTTCCCATTGGAACGCTTTAGTTGATATGTTTGAGGTATTGTTTTGCGTAATTTGTAGCAGTTAAATGGCATGCCGCCTGAAAATTGGCCAATCTGCAATGGTATTGCTTCGCTGGGTTGGAATCAAGTATTTTGAGAAATTACGAGCAAACGGAGGATGCTTAAAATTCTTCCGCCTGAAGTGATGATAAAAAATTAAGAGAAATCGTACCATGTCCATGTAGCATAAAACTTGACTGAAGAAATGAAGTGCAGGATTCAGATTCTGATTTTCTGGTTATCTGGAAAAAATTCTAAAGATTTCTTGAAAACTTTTCCTCGTCGTCTCTATAGAGCTTTCCTTTCTTCTCCATGAGTAAGTGGTAAGATGAAAATTTTTAAGTGCGCACTTTTGTCCATTCAGATTACGAACACTACGTGGTAATTCTTAGTTTCTTTTGTTTGTTTTTTGCACACGCGTTTAGGCGATATGGCATAACTGTCATTGAGACGATAACTGACATTCTTTCTTCGATTCCGAAACTGAATCCTCGATTCAGTTCGCAAAATTTCAATCGCAAAAAATAAACATATTCGTAAAATATCGATGATTCAAAAAACTCGGTTTAGAGGTTTAGACCAAAAAAAAAGGATTCACCTGTCCGCGAATGGTAAGAAGGCGTATAATGATAACCTGAACCTTGTGGAAGCAAATACATCTGAAGCGACGCGTAAACTAGTAGCAAGTGTTGAACTTACCGTTCTGAAAACATGAAATAAGCAAGACGGATAGTTAACGCATCGCATTGAACTTCGGGGTTTCCTGTTGTTTAGTGTCACGACGTCGAAAGGGACCTATATTCATTCAGTTAACATACAATGAAAACTGAATGCTCTGCTCATCCAGGAGCATTGTAAACAATGGTTTGACAACATTAAGTGCTATATTATGCCCGTGTATACTAATGTTGCCTTTTACTGTTCCAGCGAAGGTTTTAGACTAAAATTCTGTGATCTCTGAGCAATCGACAATAGGGGCCTTCTGCTACACCTAGAAGAAATGACTAGCTAGCGGCAGATTAAACAGCCAAGATTGGGAAACAGGAGTACATTTGGGACTTACTGACCCAAAAATACCCTATACACATTCAATCAATCTTTGAAATCGGCCACAACATCAACTCTAAAGCCAAATATTTATGGCTTGAAGCGTCTATGACATGAATTCAAACGCACGTTTTACAAAACTAATGAACGACTAAAACCAGTCGTTTTCATTACGGACATGTAAGAGGTATAGGCTGCAATTGATTCGTTTGGTTTGGGTTCAACAAGGCAAAGGCCAAAAAACGAGCAAGAATTAAAAAAAAAAAATTCTCTTGGCTGCAGGGATCGCATATGCTGTCAGGCTTTTCCTTCGTTGCTGTTCATAGAATCCTATTCCCTGAGTGTTGACAGGTCAATATCAATTAGTCATCAACATTACTGTCTCAAATTCCGTCTCGTTAATGAGAGGTTCCTTGCCGTGCCCTCCGGGCTTGACAGAACACTTGGACACAAGTAATTGCCTTTTTAAAGGAGGATTGAGAAAGTCGTGGACACTTTTCATAAGAGACACCGAATTGTATTTATCAAGTTGCTCAACGAAGGAAGCGTGCGTTTAATCGCCTAAGTACGTTGAACCTAATCCTTGAAAACCAACCCTCAATTTGCAGTAATTACAACACGGATATCCGAACATAACTTTTGCACCCATGAAAGTTCTACAGAAACCCAAATAAAGTCGGTTTTTATTAAAAAATGATTTTTTTTGAACTCAATTTGCCAGCAGTATCGAAATCGCAGATTCAACCGATACCCTTGCAACTATATCAAAAATGAGCTTCTACAGAACTCACTACTACCGTGGTTAAATGTTTGCTCCACAGGTCCATCGCATGTAATACACCTTTAAATTGTAATGGGAACCATTAAAATCACCTTGCCTGCCAGTAATTGCACAAAATTCAGGTTTTCATTTAAAGATTTCCAGCCCCGAGTGATTCGTGCTGGGAAGCAACTAACAAAACTTGCTTGTAATACACCAGCATCAGCCACCATCCTTTCTTTTCCTCGTCTCATCAGTCTTCAACTCTTGCACTCCGAACATGAGCAAAAACAGGCATGTTTCGCAATGGTTCCTTTCTTGCTGGTGTTGTTTTTTTTGTTGTCTCTACTCTTTACTTGGAGGCTCCTCTGGTGTTCACGCCATTGCCTGCACAGTTTGGGTACCTTGCAAAATATCTACGTAACTTTTATTCACCGCGGCAGTGATCCTATAGCGCCGTTGTAAATGCTCCGCATAATGTTCCCTGCGTCCATTTGTCCGCAATTTCGCGTCCCCCTGAATTTGTGCTCACCATCACTCTCACTGTACTACGATGTGTTGTATTCCGTGTTCGTTTTTTGCTTTCTTCCTTCTCCTCCTGCTGGCGGTAATTTTTGAACCTGATATTATTGCAAAGGTGTTTTGAAAATCATGCTACGGCTAATTTTCTCATGTTGATCGGATCCAGACGATATGAACGTCGACTTGGATCTGATCATTAAAATCTAATGATCTCGTGTGATCTTTTTTATGTGGCTTGTATCTGTTTTTCTTTTGCACTAACATTCACATTTGAAGACAGAGAAAATCGGGACCACAGAGACCCGTCCCGGTTTTCGAAAGAATTTATTAGAAATAAATTTCAAGTTTGAACAATATTCGGATTCCGCTTTCGCATGACTGGAAAATTCGAGCAACTTTTTGTACGACTATGATTGCCAATCCACCAATATTTAGTGTATCTTTAATATACATGTTGGCTCGGCTTTATCCCCTCTCCTCCATATGTACAGCACTAGTTCCTGTAAGGATATCTCATCAAGAAGTTTGTCAATTTCTCATGGTAAATATAAATAATTTAGTGATTAGAGATCTTCTTCGGTTAAATTGAACCTTCCTCAAAGTAAAATCCCAGCCAGCAGCTAATTTTCGTAGCCAATCACCAAAGCAGACCTTGATAAACTCAAGGATTGCTTGCAATGAACATCCCACACATTTCCCTCAAGCAGCACCAAAATAAATACTTTCGCTGCAAATAATTAAAATCTGATTCCAGAACAGCGACACAGAGTCGCCAATTTTTTTCGACACCTTTCTGGATCTACATCACCCGGGGGCTGAACATCAAAGTGCGATTTCGGAAAAAGCTGCGTATGCTAAACACAAGTGCTTAATTGCTGCTCTCCAAAAACCCCATTTGGCGCCTCCAGCGTAGTGAGCGCTGGCCAAGGCCCATCCACATCCACTCGCTTCCTATCTGTTCATGTATGTCAAATAGATTCGCTAATGGCTTTTTAATTGATCTCGATGAAATTTGTACAAAATTATATTTGCCATTCCACTCGTCGATGTTGACTTGATCACGCGGTTTGAGTCCCAGAATCACTTATCCATCAAAACTACACACTCGGGTGAGCAAACCTTCTTGAATTCACCGAATTGTAGAAACAAGAATCAGCCCAAGAGTTTGCCTATCCTTGCGCAGCGAGGAAATGATCTGCAAAAAACATTCCCAGCGCACAACAATCTAGCAGACATCAGCGGATTCGATGATTTTTTTCACCCGTTTCGATTGTTGTTGATTCCCATCGACACAGCGTGGTTTCTCAGAATTTAATTAAAGATCTCTTTTCCGCGCCAGTACTGTAATTACCACCCATCTCGAGTTTCACCACGATTTCTAGTAATTTATACCGCGGCATGCGGTAAATATTAGAACTTTTCCAGCCTGTTGGCAGTCGAGGATTAATTTAGTTTTTCTCGCCCGGGTGCACGCTTGAAGCTTGCGGAAGACAAGACAAAGTGATCAGCTCGTTGGGAATGCGTTTTAAGGCTCTCAAGACGGAACAGCATGCCAACTGTGTCAGAATTGAAGTGCACTGCAAGGTGCGCAATAGGGGCCCGCGTTGTTCTCTGGTGGCGTTTTTCTTGAAACTGCATCAAACTGACAGCATGCAGTGGTTTGACTTGAGTCCGGCCCAAGAGTTTGCATCGATTGTTTCTCGTCGAGTGCACCACTTTTGTTTACGTGAAACAAGCTTCAGAGTAATGCCAACTTTGTGATCGGTATCCACAAAGGAACGACTGGCGACAGGCAGGACGTCTATTATAATGAACGCGAATCAATAGTAGCCAATTAGTAATGTCGCGTAATTGCATTTGGTTGTCATTTAGCACAGGTATGCCCGTCAATGTGAATTACATGGTATTCGAATATATATAATATATATACGCAGGCGAGGATCATCGTAAGCCATGAAATAACCTGCTGATAGGGTAGATGATCCAATCAACGGAATGTTGCATTCGTTGTCGGAGCGTAGAAAGATTGGAGTTGATCTCTTCATATATATTTTTGTCAAATATTATAAAAAAAAATATAAGCATTAAGTTCTACATCGAATATTACTTAATTTGACGTTGACATATTACAAACTCATATCTGATAAAGTACAACTGCAAAATTGAGAAATCGAGCATTGTGTTTCCATATGACAAATGATAAAAGCCAAAAAAATATTGAAAAAGCTGCCCTATTCCTTTTGTGCACCGTTGGGTCGCACAACTGCTGCATTCAGCTTCCATAACCAATTTGTGTATTGCTGAGAGACTGGAGTTATATGTCCTCAAACAGAATGCAATAAGATGGTATACGGATTGAAAATGGAGGAATTGAAATTTTGGGTTCGGCACCAAATATCCAAAATCGGTGGGAAGCATGCAGGTATATTTCTGGCTAAGGTTTATATCATCGCTATAATCTTATAACGTAGCATAGACAGAGCATACAAAAGTAAACCTGCAGCTGTCCTATCTGATAGTCAAGTAACCATAAAAGTTCTAGAATCATCGGCGAATTAAAGAATGGTTTGAGATTTCTAGAATACACCTAAGAAGTTTTGTACAGATAATAGCGTTATCCTTGGTTTGCAGGCATCGAGATTAGTCTTGGACACAATCAAGCGCTGGAGGATAAGGGCAACACTCAGAGTACTCAGAGTGGTTTCCCCCCAACTTTCCATTTCGCAACTTAATTTAATTTTTCGCCATCACTTTTTAAGTTGGTCACAACGATTTACCATATCTTTGGCTTAGGACTGCCCTAATTGATAATTTCGGTCCTCTTTAACTTGCTGAAATTTCTGCGCTCCTGAATTTGCTGAAAACATCCGTTCCGGTAATAGCTTCTGGTGACTATCAAAGACTAGGGAGACTCATGATTTTAGAGTCAGTTGGTTCGCCAGTGCCAATTGTCTTCTAAAATGACAAGGTTCATGTTTTTAACCGTGATTCTTAGTCTTTAGATTCTTCTTATAGCTTGCAACAGAACTTATAGCTTGAAATGTGTTCGTTACACCTTATTTCAAGACCAAAACATGAACGCGATGGTAACCTGATCAGAATTCCGCTCGACGTAATCAATTCGCCCCGAAGGTACCTATCGCCTTTTGGTTTAATTACCTATTGGTTTAATCTTGTTTTGATTAGGATAATTCGTTTTTTATGTTTTCATTTTTATAATTCTATTACCGTGATTATCTTTAAATCAGTTATTTTAACATCACTCATAGACTTTTTGTGGTAGGGAGATTATGTGGTATCTATGCCCCGAATGTGACCAGCATTATTTCACGTTGTGGAGTCTTTTCTTCCTGAGTTTTACGTGAACTATTCCGGTCGTGTTATATCCGACACATACAGTAGGCGATATGCAGATGGCGACTAGGGGTACCCTTTACCCTTTGTCACTGGGTTTTTGCTGGAAATTAATACCTAACCCGGTTGGGAAAGTTCTAGACCGCTAAAAACTTCTTTATTTCGTTTTTTCACTACGTGCCTTATCCTCACGTAAACACCAAATGTGTGGGAAAACCAGCGCACACGTGGTGTACAGGCGCTGGACCTTACCTGCGCTCTTCTCTCTAATATTTTTTTCCCCGTTCCGTTTTACTCTGCACCTATCACAGTGTTCCATTCCTGAGAACCGGACCATCTGGTTTTCCCTGGCCGGCAGCGTTTTGCTAGAACGAGTCAGTCTTCTTCGAGATGTTTCGCTGTGTTGTTCGTCAAAATAAGTGCTGTTCCTACTTCCCTTTTGTCTAGTGCTTGATCTGACTGGAAATACACCGCCGAATATAAAAAATCGCCAAGCTTGCGTACGTTGAACTTCTAACATTTTCACGACGCAATAAGTTTTGCTCTTTATCTAATGTTGGCTCAGGCCTCTACCGCAAACCCGCCGTCACTACCGCCTTTCTGTCTAATTCATTGATTCAAACTTCTCCTTTCACCATCTTTCTAAATCTGAATCTTCATTCCTCATAATCTCTTTAATGTTCTCGATTTATTAAATTGTTTAGTTATTATGTAATCTATCATTAGTGACTGTTCAAAATAAAGTAAAGGTAAAATAAAACTTGTGGTCTTCTCAGTTGCTTAAACATATTAATCAGCCGGCAAAATTCTTAATTAATCAACGATTTTTATAAATAAAAATATGAAATTAGAAACTTGTGCTTCAAATCTTGAAAGATTTTAATTGTCATGTGAAGAACACCGAAAATTTGACATTTTTAATTATTATACATAAAAAATTCCGGAAAACGATCCTAAATGATGGTAGCAAACCGGGATATTACCACTTCAGTTGCGATGCATAATCTTCAGTAGATTTTGCAGATATGAACTCAGAAGATAAAACTACATAAAACTTTCAGCGCAACCCTCAAATCGGACGCTTTTCCTTATAGTTCCTCCTGACCGAACACAAACCACACTACAGACCACATCTCTTGGGTTTTCAATCTGTATCTTTTGGTTCGCTGGTCGCAACGTAATTTAATGACAGTGACGCGGCATGCGGCAATCCACCAGGGACTGGATGAAAACCATTTCGTATCCTCAATCTTCAGGTTGCCTATTGACATTCATTGTCGTCTCTGCTATGTTGTTTGCTGTCGTTGCTTGATGCTTTGAGGGAAGATGCCGATTCCTGTATGCAATTATCATTGTTCACAGTCTGCATCTGCATAGCAATGTATAATTCCACTACAGCACATTTTCCACACAGCAATGCTCAGTGTCCACGTCAAGTGCAGCGAAACGAGGAAAATCTCTTCGAACATTCGCGATCTTGCCACCATAAGTTAGCCTGTCACTTTGTTTGCCCATAATTCGCCATGATAAATACCAGAAAATTGTCAGCCTAATGGAAAAATATAAAAGATCAAACCAAACCAAGCTTCGGCTGGTAATGCAATAAATGGACCGCAGAATCCGCGGTTTATCGTTCGTGTCAATCTAATGAGGACGATGATGACCAACGAGATGAATGGAAAATACGCTCTATTTGATGTGCGGCTGATGATTTCGGCAAGAGGTTATTGATTTTGAATTGGGAGCTGGTGAAGGATCTCATTCTAATTAGTCATGATCTGTGAAGGCTCGGATCCAGCGTAAGACTCAAACTGAATAGTCGCAAATGGTAATGTTTTTGAGGCTTACATTCCTTGATAGACCAAACAAACCTCTCAATGAAATGTTTCGTAGCGACAAAGTCCTCTAGCTTAAGGAGAGCAATATTTTCACCATCCAACTCGCATATCTATTCGGCTCAACACTATCTGCTCCCATGGTGCCTTAGTCCATTGCCATACCTTCGCTATGCATTCTCGCGCTATCACATTCCACTTTATATGCGCATCGACCTATTCATCAAGAACAATTCATCTGACTCCATTTCCATCCTCTTCAATTTCAGACGCGCCGACCGTGAATTCTCCCCACAGAGTGGAAAATCAGAACCCTTTCGGGACTCATTAGGAATGTATCTGAATACGATTAGATAATTTTAAAAGCTTTTAAAAGTATCTTCTATGAGCTGTTAGACGTTGAATGTGAAGCGGAAGAGGCCGATAATGAAAAAAGAACCGTCCCAACCCGAGAAAATATCTTTCGAGAAGAAAAAAAAAAAGATTCTTTCTTGAAAGCGAAAAGAATTCGTCGCGCAACGCATCCGAGAGATCAATGGAACTACACGCGACATAAATTATGGAATAATAAATAATGATTTTTATTGTTGTTCTCATTTCTTGTCTTTTTGCCTAGAATTATTTCCAAAGATACTAGTGGCAATCTGTAAATTTAGTGATATCTAATTTTTGTTTATCGACGCAAGATGCGTCTGTTCTTCTCCTCCTGCCTGCTCGGTCGTCTTCGGCTTCCAGGGCCAAAATATTATGATACCATTTGGATCTTGGCGTATCTTTTACCTTTCGATTAAACGGTTTTTTCTCTTTAGTTTATTACAATTTTATTCCGATCCATCGGCAAGAGGTAAGCAATAAGGCTTGGTGGCTTTATGAATATTCATCAGGTAGCGTTCTGGAATTTTTAATCTGTTTTTAGAGCGCGGATGTGGCCATTTCGGCGGCGAAACGACGCCGCGGATATGTTAAGAAGAAGTGAATATTTGGAAATTTGCCCGTGAGCGGAAAAGAACAGGGTTTGGGCGAGGAAAGGTGATGTGCCATGTAAAATGAGAAGAATATCATTATCACCATCATTGGAATGGTGAATTAACTGAGTGTTGATTGGTTTTTGAAGCGAATAGAATGGGCCAGCAACATGATTTTTTTCCTTATTTGCTTGTTCTGATCCCATCGCATCACGAGCGGGCTGTTAATTAATAAACACATACTGGTTGCAGGTAGGTAGCAAGAATGTAGCAATTTTTTGCATGAATCAAAATAGACTTTGCGTAAAATTTAGTGATAATCAAATTTGGCAAAACTTTGATAGAACCAGTTTCCTTCGAGCATTGCGATGAACAAAATGTTGAATTAAAGATATATTTTTAATTAGATCTACAATCTGTTTATTCATCTATTTGTTTACAAGGAAATTTCCAATGCAAATTTCAATTTAGATAATATTTTTAATTTTTTATATGGGTTGACACTTTCTGAAACAATTTTTGAATTTGAGGTTATATCCCAAAATTTAAGTTGCCAACTTGACATTTAAGTTGGTCAAGGCTCACAGGCGAAAAAAAGTGCATGAGAATGGGAATAATTTGTTGAAAGACGTTTAAGATTCCTGAAATTTCATAAGCCCAGAAATTTGTCAAAATTTGGTGAATTCTATTCCACGGAGACTGGAATAAGCACAATTTATTGAAATCAACAAAAATTTATATTTTTGCAGTCAATCGTGTGGAATTTAATTATTCGTTTCAGTTATTATTGTTAACCCTTTGCTACTTCTAGTATATAACTCGGATGTTTTCTTTCAGTGGACATTAAAGTTTATAAGTGATTTCAGGAAATTAAGTTATTCCAGCGCAATATTTTAATACATGCATGATTTTCTCTTGAAATGGCGCAGGGCATCAAATCAAACATAGTAAAATTCATAGGGCATATAAAAGAAATTACGGGAACCATTTTCGAAGCTGCCCGAAGACTTCTCGCCGCCACTTGAAAAGACCTATAATGGGATTTTGTAGAAGAAAGGTTGGTTTGCGAACAAAAGAACGCACTGTAGAGTGATTTTTATAAGTACAAATAAATAATTGGAATCTTTCAACTCATGTATTTATTCAGACATTTCTTTAGAACACTGGCAAAACGTTCAACTTTGAATGGGTTTCATGGAAATTTGTGAAATTTGTGTTGTTGTGAACACGAAAATTTGTGTATCAAAAACGCGCCCATTCACATATTTTGAAGACGCCGGATTAAACATTAAACTACGCATCCTCGATGTTGGACAAAAAATGGTATTTCATAGATTTTTGTTCAACATGAAAATATCTGGTGACAGGCGCCAAGTAACTTTTAATCGCCAAACATATTGGAAAGTGATTTAAAATTTACGATACTATACAAAATTATAAAAAATAAAATATTAATTTTTTTGCAAATATAAGTTTTTCTCGGTTTCAAGGTACTTCGTCTGCAGAAATCGAAGAACGGAATGTTCCGAATACAAAAAAATATATATATATATATATATATATACATACAGCGCTGTGCAAAATAATAGGTGTGAACTTAAAAAACGTAAATTTTATGTATAGCAACTATATTTCTGTATTTTAACACACAATATTTTTTCTTTTATTCTTTTATGTAATATATAAGTAAGAAAACAAAAATTTTAATTCAATAAAAACGAAAGTTACTTCTAAATATTATTTTAGTTTGATATGTTGTGCATAAAAATAGGTGTATTTCTTGAAATTCTGAGAAAGACACAAATTAATATTTAATTTTGCTTTAAAACATTCGGAAATGTATTAATACCTAATACTTAGTTCCATATCCGTTATTTTTTAGAACAGCCTGGCATGTTCTGTGCATAGAGTCAACCAATCGTTGGCACCTTTCAACAGGTATAGACTCCCAAGCTGCTCTTACTGACTGCCATCATTCTTCTTTATTACAGTGTCTCATGTGACCCAGCGTCTTCTTAACATCACCCCAAAGATGTTCAATTGGGTTAAGATCTGGCGTTTGCGCTGCCCATTTCATAACGTTTATCCTATTGCGCTCAAACCAGACCTTAGCGACTTTTGAGGTGTATTTTGGATCGTTATCCTGTTGAAAGATCCAACGAATTGGCATTTCCTCTTCTGTTCATAGTATCTTTGATACAGTGTATGGGACCAACACCGTACCACGAAAAACATCCCCGAACCATAACGTTGCCGCCGCCATGTTTTATTGTCTTGATGGTGTACTCGGGAGAGAATTCCTTTGATCTACGCTTTCGTACAAATTTCTTGGTACCATCTGCACCAAATAAATTTATCTTGGACTCGTCCGACCATAATATGTTTCGCCATTTTTCTTTAGGCCAATTGAGATGATCTTGCGCAAACAATTTTCGCTGTTGCCTATGTTTGGATGATTACAATGGGCACCTCCTAGGCCTTCTGGCTGGCAGATTAGCTTCTACTAGCCTTCTTCTTATGGTCGACTTTTTTTTTATTTCAGCAGAACTTACAAATGGCTTTCTTTTAACCAACCTTGTTATCTGCCGAACACTCTTTTCTCAGATTTTTCGTGGTCTGCCCCGTGTTTCTTTGCCGTCGCGCCTTTTTAAGGCATTTGTTACCATATTCTAGCAACAGCCCACTGTTTCGGCGATAACTTTGTAAGTTTTGCCTTCTCTCCTCAATTTGCGGATGATTTCCCTTACCTCTTCCGTACAGTGTCGTTTACGTCCCATTTACTACGAACTGAATTGGTTTGTCATTAAGAAAATAAATAACGTATCTTAAATAAGTCACCTATAGAAACAATAAGAAGTTAACTTACATTTTTACAAGCAAAATCAGAAAATAATGTAACACAATGCTTCCACAGCTATTTTTTTGCACACCGTTTTCATAGACGGATATTTAAAAACTGCCAAAAAGAAAACCACCATGAGAGCTCTAATTCCGTTTTTCCTTTTAAATGATTGGGAGGGTTAACGGTAATTCATTTCACAGTAATTACATACAAAAGATGTCAATAGCTGATAAGAAAATATACTTTTTGCATGAGTCTAGTGTTTGCACCTATTATTTTGCACAGCGCTGTATAAGCAAGCCTTTATCATATTGGGAAAATTTTATGTTGGTGGATGAGACATAAATTCACTTTTCTGGATCATTCTGGACTAAAAAAAAAACACCAAAGGAACTGTAAAATATTGAAAGTTTATTGTTGGGAGAGTAAATGACAGCATCTGGACGTTTATTGAAAAAGCGTTTGTCTTTCAGTTTGTATCAAGACAATTATCCCAAAATTAATTCTCACATATGCCGTTTGCAAAAAGATTATGAATTATTATCAAGCATCGAGACCGATTACCGAAATATTTATAAAATCTATTACTTTTAAGTTATAGTAACAGAAACCAAAAGGTGCGAACATTTTTTGACTTGAAATATGTAACTTCTGGAGGTTGCTTATATATTTCTTCTCAGATTGACCGTCAACGTGGTTAGAATCTTTATGAATCATAAAGTTCATCATAGCATAGAAGTGTTGCATCGAAATCAGAGCATCGAAGTGTTGATTATTTGCTATTGCTCATTCCTGTGCTTCATTCCTAATTTTTGTAATAAATATTGTTTTGTGTCAGAGTTATATTTAATTATTTCACCAGCAGTTATACAACTCCGCATTTGCAACATAACAACATGACATTCCCTTCTATTGATATTGCAGGAAGTTTAACACATTCTCCACACGATAATCAAAACTGAATCCATTCGGCGTCCAATACGATTTGCGCACAGCTAAAATCACATACTCGCTACGAAATTGACGAACTTACCTCCACAATTATCCAATCAGTAAATTTAATAAACGTGATCCGATAAATTTAATTAATTTTCAATCAAATATAAAAAACTGGAGCGTCAGTCGACGCTCCAAATCCTAAATACCATGCCGGCGAAAAAAAGCAAACAAGTATATTATCTTCCACTTACAATTTCATTCATATGTAAACCGAGTAAACTTCACTTTCAAACACATCCTCCCCCTCGCCCCACCACCCTGCGACGGCACGATCGCTCGTTCGCACATATGTGTCCGTTTGGCTGGCAATCATGACACAACCATCCAAGAGCACTTGCAATAATAATTCTACGTACGAGTACACAAGGAAATCATATCAAATCAGAATAATCCATGAACGAAAGCAACATGTAAGCAAAAAAATCAAAGGAATAAAAAACTCAACGATCGTCGAACGAGACTCGCTCAAGTCATATCCAAGATGCGGTTCCGTTTGAAGATTTGCCGCAGTTCAAAGCTGAGGAAAAACAACCTCTTACTTACCGCAGCTCAGCTTCTTTCCTTATGCAGAACTCGGCACTCAAATGGACATATCGACCGCATGGATATGCGTATAAGCATATCGACACATGTACATATGTATGTGCGGCGATATGTGATGCCTCACACATGTGCGCCATATAGTGCGGTGGAGCGCGGCTAAGATTATAAATGTTTTCCTGTCAACAAAAGTCATGGGCTGGGAGATTAAGCGATTTGTGCACATTACTCATTTGCGCGAATTGATTGTGATTTGAAGCGACTACGGTACCGACGTGGTGCGATGACAGCATTTGTCGAGAGTGAAAATTAGACAACTCAGTTTTGTTTTGTTTTGCAAACACACGAGGGAACCAAACTTATCCCTAAACTTTTCAATAAGTCAACTTCAACCCATTTTCCCTTATTTTGTTTAGGTATGCATCTTCCGAACTACAACTGCTTGGGGTAATCCTTATGTTATTCCTAGAAGTTCCTGAAATCAGAATCAAAGGACAATTAGGTACAGTTCATTTATATCCAGAGCGATAGGTTACCATACGAGGAAATTACTTAACTATTGTTTATCGTTAACCAATCATTCGTTTTAGTTTTCATAATACAGGACATCGGATGCCTTATGATTGGCAATTGATAAATGTCAAAGTCAAAAATGGTAGACTTATAGACTTGGAAATACAGCGAACTTATTCTCATTCCAGGTTTCTAAATCGTTGGTTTGTCAGAAAAAGCCAAGATAGTTTCAACCTCTCTATAATTGACGCGTGGCATTCTAAATTTATGGGAATGCCTTTATCTTTGAAATCTGTCATCAGGATTCCTTCTGAGTCCCACAAGACTGTCGCTCTGATTTGACCAGCAGACTGTGATACCTTAAACTTCTTGTGTGGTGATGTGCCCTTTTTGAGCCTCTGCATAGTCTTGTTTTAACTCAGATTCATAATGATGAACCCAAGTTTCATCTCCAGTTACAATTCAATTCAATCCTTGAAGACCATTCTAGTCAACTTCCAAAAAATCGCAGGAATACCATGCGTTGCTGTTTCTGAGGCGGCAGCATGCAACATTCTCGGTACAAAAATGATTTTCATCTGTAACGTTGAAATGCGGATTCTGTGAGACATTTCATGGCTTCAGCTCATATAAACTGCAGTTTCATATCTTGTATCCTGTGCCCAATCTCCTTGTGACATTTGCCGTCGACTTCAGATGTCATGTCATATAGCGTACTGAGTCATTTCTTCATAATTAGGAGTATTGTCTAATATGTCTGGTTTAAAATAAACTAGAAAAGTAAAACGTTTTGTGAAGGGATTTTTCGTGGTACAAGTAAATTATTTATTATATTTCGTAGTATAAGTAAAAAATGCGATTAGTATGGAAATAAGTCTTTGTATTCCACATCACAACTTGGGGACTTTAAACCTCCGCAAGGAAGACACCTCGGCGGCCACCGTTTTGGCGAAGCCTAGAAATATTTTACTGGCTGGGGGATGAGTATAAATTAAAAGATAATTTTCATTGAAAGTAGATCGAATGAGTTTCTTTGCAATGATCGATGTCATAAATTAGGTCCATTTCAAAAGTTTCAAAAAGAACTTCGAAAACGGCAGAAGTAAAACTCGCAGGAAGTGTTGTGAATTTATACTATGGTATTAGTTGCCCATAATACTACAACCAAGAAGCTCTCCTATTATGGGTGGTGAAAAGAATGAAATTGATTGGGTAGGTTGGTTGTAATCTCTAATTTCACATATTTTCGCATTGAAGAATGTTTCACAAGAGGAAACTTAATTTAGTGGTTTTATTTTAACCCTGGAATGCTACTTGGGGTACACCTAAACCCTAGCCTTAGTTAAAAATTCCTCCAATCGGAAATTCAAATCGAAATCATCAAATGGAAATTTGCTCAACTTGTGCTGAAGAACTATAAAAATTGGTTTCTAGAAAACCCATTTGTATAATCCTATTTTAAGATGTTTTGTAAGGTGTTTTCAAATAAATGTTTTTTTTTTTTATTAAAATTAGCCAATTTTTAATTGGAGTACAGTGGTATCCCACTGTAGCAGATTAAGTTCTGAAAATAAGTGTAGCATTCTAGGGTTAAAAATCTCTAAAAAAAAGTCGAATTCTGATGGCTACAGAATATCTTTGACAGGGTTGTTGAAACAATGCGAACTGTTAATGGATGTTGTTGGATGACCCTGTTAATGGATAAAAAAACATACCCGTCCGTCGTCTTCACAAACATATGCGCTTGAAGCGTCCTCCACACTTTCCAACTGCTCTCCCTTCCATTCTACCAACAATTTCATCTTAGATGAGGATGGCAATTATATCAGGAGAACATTTCATCAATAATAATATGAATTTATTCCAACTAAATTAAACTTTTTCGCCAAATTTTCATGAAGCATTCTAATCTCACTTTATTCCACGGAATCTTTCATCTGACAGATCACTTGCAGTCATTGTAACGAGAGATATGGTTCATTTTACTATTTATTTAATCTAGAAATGTAATACATTTTCTTCCACATCTCAATCGTGTAGCAGTTCTTGGAAAGCCTGAACGAAATCGGTAATTGGAAAATTTTGATCACCTGTCATGGCATATGGTCGCAACAATATTGCATCTTCCTTTCGTTAAAATCACGTGACAAGGACCAAATGCTATCCATTTTACTCTGAGGGAGAGACCCGAGACTTCGAATCTGAGAGAGCGCGAAACGACCCTCAACTGACTTGTGGGTCCTTTGTTGATATTGAAGGTTCGATCGATCGGCTGTCGATGATCTACAAACGTTCATGCCACTTGAAATATGTTTTTTGGATCATAGCAATATCAGCGTAAGTCATGTTGTGTTTTGCGCATTATTCGAACTTTATAGCAACATTTCACAGAAATATGTTTCTCCTTTCTTATTTATACTGATATCTAGTAAGCCAGAAAATCACGCTTTTAAGCAACGAATGAAGATATCTGTCAATGGCTTTATTTGTCATCAGCCAATCTGCACAAACCACCAGCGACAGCAGACGAATTTCCTGGTACCAACTGGAGCTATGCCATTCAAACACAGTTTGCGCATTGTTCGATCAGACATATAGCAACTGAGTAAACCGCGCCGTTCTTTCTTTGATTTAGAAAATTTAGCAAAGATGATATTTAAATTCTTTTCTATTGGCGCTATCGTCGTCAGAAAAACGATTTCACAGATTAAAAAAAGACAACGTAGAGCGCACACAAATCAAGAAAATATGAGCATTCTAAACAGGATTCATAATGAAAACTAATGTAATTTACTACCCCCAGATTTTGTTGAGCATTACCACTTTTTTGTGGCCTTAATTAAAATAACACCTACGGTCCAAACAACAATCGCAAAGATGAACATAAACTATCTAAGAACGCAATCTCTGCAGTTGCTTCCTCGTCTCAGACACTGCATGGATTGGCACTTCAAGTGATTAAATTAACGATTGGGTAGCACTCACACACCTCACATGGTCATATTCCGAATGGTGAAGCGCTATAAACCATTGATGTGATTCTGTAAATCAAAACCTCGAAAGTTCATAATGACTCTGCAGCACTCACCAGGCCTCCATCATCCATCCAAGCGAAAAGCGCACGCTGTCTTAATTGCGAGCTGTGTTGACTTCCCACATGATTATTTTCTTAAAAGATTAAAAGGATTTCCATCCAATCTGTTGTTTGTGTGCTGTTTGCCCGGCGATAGGCTCGGCATTCATGTGTGCATGCGCAGAAACAACACAAATCCGATATCGAAGAACAGGCGGCTGCTGAGGCCTCATTTAGAGGTTTACATATCATCAAGCTATTTCTCATAAACCTGGCAAAGTTTATCTATTGGAACCGCATCGATTCCCACGGATAAAGCGAAGAGTTAGCGCTTTTTGCCGCTTTTGGACGGTTAGTGGACCTATTTGTGCACGGACGCGGTGGAAAACAGAAAAAACAAAAAGCAACTAGTAAAAAGCCAAAGTCAAAGACAAAACATCATCAAAGCATCCTCCACCTTATTCCCAAGGCTCAACACCGCCAATAATAATCTAATGCAACACAGAAATTTGAGCCTTTGTTTATCTTACTTCAAGAGTTATTTACATTTCACTGAAACGAAGGAAAAGATCTGAAAACCATTCACATGCTCATCCCCCGTCCCTGATTCTCGTGGTTGCGGCCAAGACATTTTAGATCAAAGGAGAACTCTTTTTATGTGATAAATATGTTACGATGTGTGCTAAGACCACGATGCGGCCGGGAAGGAGCGTACGAGGAAAAGGGATGCGACGGATGAGTTGGAGCCAAGAGGCTGATTTTAAAAGCAAACTCTATTTGCTGCATTTGTGCGTTTGTCCGTTCGTTCCGATAGGATTGCGCTGTTTATCTTTTGGAAAGGAGCAGCCAATTTTCTTTGGTATTTCTTTTGACTAGAGTGCTTTTAAATGTTATTTGTTTACAAGACATGAAGTCATCATTTCCGATTTTCTCTTGTCTGAAATTGTTATTAGTATATTTTTTATCATGGGATCGCTCAATGATGATTTCTTTTCTTCGTTAATTTTTATCTATCGCTTTGTGTTTCTGTTATTTCACTTTAGATCTTTGAGAAAAATATTAATTTAATGGTACATCGTGTAAATTTATTTTTAACTAATATACAAACATTTATTCGTTATGAGTCCTATTTTAGCCTTAACATCATGGTTCGTATCATTTCTGGCTTTGTTCGTAACGAACGATGAGCTCTTTTTACTATATTATGCACTGCTGTGACCGAGAAGACTGGAGCGCTTGGAGTTTGAGTGCTTACATTCTAAACCGCAAGTTTTAGGTTCAAGCATCACCGGTGGCAAGGGTTACTACGATTTTTCATTTTGGCACTGGACTATCAGTCAACCAGGTCCATCCAGGGGAATAATTATGGTCAACCGTCCTAACATCGAAAAAAATTCGATGACAACACAAACATAAGTCACCAAGGCAACTATTAACAATGTTGGACCTCGCACTCACGTGATACCTTTTCCAACCGGTCACATGAAGAAGTTCTCGAATTAAGCAATTTAACGCAAAGCTAAGCATAAACTTTCTTTCTGATTCTGTTTCAGTCACAATTACTAAAAATGATGACCCAATGCACACTTTGCTTGTTTCGCGCGCTTTGACAGCTCGAATGAGTTGCAAATATTTGTTTGGAGCTCATTCGAACTGTCAAAATGCCAAATCGAACAAAGCAGACATTGGGCATTCTTATTGATTTTTAAGAAATCATTTGATAATTTTTGAATTTTTTCTTACCTTTCGCTGAATTCCGAAATTTAGTCCTATATTTACAGTTCCAAAGTTTTGACTATTGTATAGTTCGTATAAATTGAGGTCAAGCTACAGCTAACATTCTAAGCAAACAAACTTGCATGTGGAAATCAACGAAAGAATATTCAGCTCATGTTGCAAGATATGCAATTTCTCGAACGAATCGAATTCAACAGAGGTGCCAGATTATTGCAGTTAGCACATCATTCTGGAATCAGAACGAATCTACAATCTCATTGAGGTAAATGATAGCATATCTATAGCATCAGTGATTGGAATTCACGCGAGAGTATGCTGCTACCAGCTTTCAAAATACGTTGCGAATCTAAGGATTATAAAATATGGTAGAAACAAGCGCCAGTTACCAGCGCAAAGGATAATAACATGGTGGAAAATGCTCGTGCCATCTTTTTCAGTAAATCAAGATTGATTACAAAAAAGACGCCAATGTTTATCGAACCAGAGGAACTTTTAATGATAGTTATAGCGTTCCATTCATTTCTTCAGAAGTAAATAATGGGACATAACATACAGTATATTATGTACAATACTGATATACCTTAAATCAAATTATCTGTAAATGTGTCATATTGTAAATTTAAAAACTAGGATCAGCATAAAATTTCATCTAAAACGACAGGTTATCCCATAATTCACGCAAGGTTTGAATCCTCCGCCATGTTTTGTGTTGTAAAAGTAACACCTAGATTCCTGATAGTATAGGAAGAGTAAATATGGAGCACTCAGTAAATATAGAGAGCAATAATTTTTCGTGTTGAGCAATATTTAAAAAAAAGTTTAGCAGCTATAATTCGCCGCATCAACACGTGTCAACTGTCACTTAAAAGTTCTGACGTGCTCAATTTCCTGCGTTTTTTTTATGATAAATAAACTTAACATGCGGTGAGCGACAAAAGTAAATATTTTTTTTAATTAATTTCCTATGGTCCTGGCATGTAGAAGCATTTAATCCGTTTGTTTTATGGACCAGAAGTTTGAACTCATACTCTTCGGACCGGACCGGTTCAGACTCTCATTATCACCTAGCTAAGGTTATCAGAATCCCACTCTGTCAACTAAGAATTTAACCTTGCCCAAATTTTAGTGTGCACATCCAAAACATCATCTTACAGTTTTCACAGAATGGAAATCTTCATTGTGTTACGATGCGATTTGAAAGCCATTCCAAGTGTGAAAAAAGTTTGGAAGTTTGATGAATTCTATGGGAATCGAGCATTAAAATTTTATTAACTCAACAATCGGCACGGCGAGGGTTATCTGATGCCCTGAAACACGACCTAAACTCTAAACTACAAAGAAATCGTTTATCTGAGCTATTAACCTTGCGGATCAGATACAAACGGAACAGAAACTTCGAATGCAGTCAGGTGTATCAGCTTCGAGGTACAAATTGATGTATTTCTATTTGGTTTCCTCTTTTTATCCTCTTTCGTACTGCAAACCATTTCGAGTTCCCTCACATTCTAGTTCAATGCATTACAACCTTTGTATCTTCACAGTACGATGGCGGCATCGACTTTCAGCATCCTCCCTGGCCGTAATTGCGTCAATTACTTTAATTGAACTGAAATATTGCGCGAATGAATGAATGATGTATGTGCATGAACCGAGCCAACCAACCGAGATGCGGCCAGGTGAGCGAGGCCGCTATAAAGTATAAATTGTACAATTGTAGATTCGAGTATCTCAATCTTTGCACCTATCTATCTTTTGTGGCTGGCCGACCGGTTCTATTGTGCGCGCTAGTATACCACATAACTACGCAGCTTTACTTACCGCTGGCAAGAATTCTAATTAAGTTGAATAATCTCCCAGAGGCTAGGGCAGCTTTTCACCGCACCGGATTACCCTTCTCTTGCACCTCCCATCCCCTGATTCCATTTCCACCCTCGATTCAATATTTTCAACCATCAAATGCCACGCCGCTGTTAAGCTTTTTGCGACATGTTTACGATTTTATTTTCGGCATTTTTTTATCAGCAAGTCAGAGTGAGGTCTGATTTTCTTTTATCAATTTCCACTTTACGCTTAATACCCCAACTTGCGCGTTTTTTTTTTCAATTCGTGATAATTAAGAGGTTTGTATGATTTGGATTAAAGAATTTTGAACATAAATGTTGATTTACAAGCTTACTGCCTCACAAAGAAGTAAGCATGACTCTTATAACGATTTTGACGCAAGTTTTTCAATTCGCTGTTTGTTTGCTTTCAGTTATAAGAAGGGCACCTTCGTAGGAACAATTCAAGGCAAGAAAAATTAAAGAAAAAACTTTGAGGTCAAAGTTTCCGCTTTTAACTCAGCAATGCAGCAGCTAACGAGTTTACAAGAATTATTTTAATACACTAAATTTCAGGCATACATCCAACTGGGCCGTCTGTACCCCTACAACACATCGCTCAAAAAGTTTGACAAATAGGTGACATCACTGAATTTTGGATTGAACTATCCTTCAAGCGACACGTGTCAAAATTTCATTCCAACCAGTAGTTTACAAGTTGCAGTGGTTTCAATGGATGAGAAAGAATTTCTCGAGTTTATTAAACATTGCTTTTGATTGAAAAATATAGTTTTGACAACAACAAAAATAGTTTGACACGGATTACTAGAGCATTTATAACGCAAATCCAACTATCATTGATTGGAATACTGAAGTCACAGCGATTGTACAAGATTCGATGCTGACCGCTCTGATCACCCAAAATCAGGAGTTGTTCCTGAAAACAGAATTTTGAAAGATCGTACAATAAAGCTGCCTGGCAGAACTTATGTCAGCAGATAGCATTTGAAAGGAGCATTTAAGCATACGTATGTTGTTTTCGCAATAGCAAAAACTTGAAATTTCAAAGGGAGTCGTGTAGGATAAAAGCTAGGTTGGAGATTTGGTTGCGTATTTGAAGAATTGGTAGAGGACTGGAGATTGAAAACATGAAAGAATGCATATTCTTTGATATGCATGCATTGGTAGCTATAATTTTCTTTGAAACAGCGCTTTCTTTTTTTTAATAAGACTACAGTATGGTACAAACGTAATGAAGTACGGCTTAAGCGAATGCAACATCTTCATCTTCCTCTCATACGCAAGTGTTCAGTGTGACTTATATGGCCGAGAAACAAATTTGGGAACAATGAGTGGAAACGATGTTGGCACGGCAGCTTACACAATATGCTCCACTGCTTAGTATACTTTTGCCGAAAGAAGACGGTTGGAAAGCTTCAAAGGAAAATGAAGACACGAAGTAGTAATGCCAATATTAAACGGCTATAATAACGACAAGACAAGAAAAAAATGAAAAGGAAAGGACAAAAACAGGGAAAATGTCATAGTCAAAGGGGTTATCATTATAGATTGAGCATATTTTAAAACTAGACGAATCAAAAAAGGAACGTATTAATAGTAAAAGAAAGCGACAGAATCAAATAAGAATAGGATATACGCGATCAAAGGATCAAATCAAAAACGCAGAGTAGTACATTTCCACAAACAAATGCGGCGATCAAAATGATTATTGGAGTTTGTATCCTCGCTATTGGAAAATATTATCAATTGCCGATTCAGAATTAACCAAGATGACATTTAAGTCATCAAACTCTTGCCGGATTTTAGTGTAAAAGATGGTTGAGCGGGTGAAAGTGCAACCTTAAGTTTTAAGGTTAAATAAGTTAGTGTTTATATGGGTTATCTATTTAAATATATTGCGTGATCAAGTTTCAGTGAAAAGTAAAGAATGGAAGAGGTCTGTGAGAAAAGTATTCACGCCTTCCATTCCTGGAAAAAAAACCTGGAAAATGCATACGAACCAAGCGAGCTAGCGTCTGCCAGCCTTAAACCTTCGTATGCATTTTCCCGCCTGTCAATATCATCCATTGCTGGTAAGCAGCATTTGACTTAGATAGAATGTAGTGTTGAAAGAAAAAAGTTTAGAAAAGTGCAAGAAAAGTAAAAACGAGCCGGCGAAATATTTGAGCGACAGGCATGTGTCAAGTATTCGAGAGATAAGACCAAAAAATCAAATTTTAATCATCACTGTACAGGAGAACTGTACGTTACAAAGTGATAGAAGTCCCAACAAGTCTGCAACAACGACAAAATGTAACTGGGTGTTTCTTTGAATTCTCAAGTAAAGGTAGACTACGAGTACGTAGCGTAAGGTCAAATATTTGTCAAAGAGTACTACGGAAATGTCCTCTGATGCCTTCTTGATAGTTTGCGGCGAAATAGTCCAGTCAACAGGAAGTTGGCGGTCCCTCACGACAGCAGCGTAGAACCAAATTATAGTTCGATTGTTCAACAGGCTCTTGATATGACCACCGTGATTTCTGGCTTCATCAGACCATTGAAAGGAAGCCGATTTAAGCTGAGAGGGAAAGTCCTTACTGCAACTTAGACTAAATCTCATTTTGAAACAAAGTTTTTATGATTTCTTTCAAAAATTGTGTTATTCCTAGGATAAGCCTGTTGCGTCCCATGAAACCTATTTTCAGAGTGGTTCGGTTTTTGACTCTCCAAGTATGTTAGTTACTTGTCTTCGGTCAAAGCTCAGATACTCTGCTTATACTCATCACGCAAAAATTTTAATACAGTCTAAGAAATCAGTTGCAGTTGTACTGCTGTGTAATAATACAAAATATTATTAAGTGCTCCTTACAAATTAAGCTTTGTAGTGCTTCCTACAAATTAAGCACATTACTTTCGTACTGACCATAAAAGAAGAATTTTATTTGAACATATTATGTCACGGGTGTTGGGAAACGTTTTCTAGAATTTCACCTCTTCAACGTTCTTCTCTTTGGATAGAGGGTTCCGGTGGTTAGATGTTGCCCTAGGGCACAACAAAGGGATGGGGTCGAGTCCGAAGTCCTTTTTCAGAAGATTCTAGAGTATGTTTTAGCTTGATGGAACAAGTGTTTACATCACAATATAGTAGCCTTGTGCTGTTGAAACTGTTAATGTGGCGACCTGAAAAGTCTTCTTCTCACACATATCCCGAAAAAAGGTGCGAGAAGCATAAGTTTAGGACTGATTTCATGAATATCAATAATCAATATTCTTGTCGGAATTGGTGTTTGAAATAGTTTTAAGGGTACTTTAAAGGATAGGTCACTACTTTGCCTGCAGTTATTTACTTCCATCATCTGAACCAACATCCGTTCACAGTAATTTACTTTTCAATTCAATATTAACAGCGAGTATTATGGCCAAACAATTTGCTTTACAATTAAATTGGCTTATCTCCCTTTGGCTAAAGCCGCGCCGCGGATAAAAATAGAGTAATCGCGCAAAAAATTGATGTAGTAAAAACATCCATACGTCTAGTATAACTGACATATTATAAGTACCGACACGATTTTCTTTTATTTCCCCCTATCGCTGCGGCATAATAAGTGTAAACATTGTAGAAAGCGGCTTTTCTTTTGTCATTGAGCCCGAATACCGCACCCGCCAATGTCGTGTGTATTATCATTTGATTTAACTTTTCCATATTTTTGTTATTTTTTTTTTGTTGTTTTATTTTCAGAGTAAGACACACAATAATGATGACATCATTGGTCTTTCCAATGAGGCTTTTAGCGTGGTCTTGTCGCAATTGTCGAATATGGAAAGGCGGCTCCGTGCTCGTCTGCTTTGAATCTTCTCATATTTATGCTAGTTGTACTAGAACGCATGATTGCACATATCACCAAAAAAGCTAAGCAAATATGAAAATATACGGTGAAGAACGCGACCATGGTCTTGCGCAAATGTCATAAACATTAAATTGATGTGATGTTCACGAGCTGCGGCATCTTCATTCTTCATTCTATTTGAATTGTTGTTGAATAAATGCCAATAAAATATGATTTCGTGCTATAAAAATACTCGACACGGAAACGATGGGAAGATAAAACCATCGGGTTTGATTGAAAAAAAAAATCATTTGTTTGTCTTAACGCCAATATTTTATCGAAAATTTTTGTTTTCCAAAACATCATAAAACAATAAATTCTTGTTATAAATGATAATTGCGGCGAGAACAAAAGGGGGAAGGGGTTAAGGCTGTTTAAGAAGATTACTTTAGAGAACAGAACCTACGCCCACTGTACGAGGTTTTCGCATTAAGTCTTTGACTTTTCTAATGTTTATTTATATAAAATTTCAAAGAAACACTACAAGACAATTCACGAATTGGGAGATTCTACATCGAACTTCTTTGGGTCAAGATCAACGATAAGAACAATAAACGGTAAAATGTATCTTGACAACTAATAGATAATAACTCCTTTCCGCATGCCCATCCCAAAATTAACATTTTTCACAGTTTTTAAAGCTCTGGGTTCCCACCGTATCGTTTACTTCTTAATGGTTCCTCATTTATTTTACGATAAAAGATATCAGTCCAATTACAAGGCAATCGATAAAAGTCAGCACAGAGATAAAATTCAAAATCAATGTTTCTCTAAAATCATACACTCACAATGCATTAGCACTGAACAGAAAACACAATCAACTGAATTTCGAAGACATGTTAACCAAAATGTTTGGGAAACCCCAACCAAAGTAATACAGAAGTTTTCTACCAGTCTCCTACAATTCCCAGCGATTCTGAGATTTTCCAATGAATCAATACCAGCGAGCGATAACCAAACATGTCGTGTAGCGCCAAACTTATATCGGTCTATCATAAAAATGGTATTTTATAGAAATTAAGAATTACAATTCGTTTCATGTGTGAACATTTCAACTTATATGGTGTCCATTCATGCGTAATCGTAAACAAGAGTTTTCAATTACGCGTAAGAGAAACCTAAAATCATCAAACGCTTTTACTACCGCAAACTAAAATTCATGCCCATCGCTCCGCTCTTTCAAATGTCTAGAAAACCTCCGGACACCCTCCTCTCTGGTCGTTCTCGGCTATAACTCGCAGTTGCCCCATCAATAGTTACATATATCGGCAATTATCAAGCTGATAGCAGTTCCGACCTAGTAAATAGATCTTTTATTGAACATCATATTACAGTCGGTCGCGCCGCAGCATAAGGTAAATGATGAGCCTTCACTTTGCAACAACTAGGATGCGACCGACAAAGTCATAAATGGACCCGCAGCACTCTCCAAGATCAGAAAGAGGAGCACTTAAATTAAAAGCGCATTTCATGACATGAGAAAGCCTCAATGAGAATCGTTTCTTCTACGAATCAAGTCCAAAAGCAATAAAAACTACAAAAGCAGGAATAAAAAGCAAGAAATAGAACCAACCGAGTTCCAGCTCACAACGCAATAACTTCACACAGAAGTAACAATAAAAAATAGCACTCGGAAATAAATGCGGTGCCACGATAGAGCCTTGCGGCACACTCTTTCAACGTCATTTGTACTATCTACGCTTTCTGTTCATGTACACGCACATCAAATGGTAATTTATCATTCGGAATGTCTTGCGCTCCTCCTTTCAGAACAAACTTCCAAGTCAAGATCGCGATCATGTCCAAGTCAAAAATAGTCACGATTTAATCTTTTTGATTTTAATACGATCCAGATTAGTTTTATCGGTTGGGTTGTAAAATTTTTATAGTTCTCCCTGTAGCCAAACGGGACCAAATTTCCTTTGGATTTTTTACGCTTATACACTATAGCTCTACGGGTGCTGGTTGCTAAAATACTTTACTACTGAGTTGTTGCATGCAAGTATGGAAGATAAATTGGAAGCTAAGTATGCTAAACATCGAAGGAGTTTTATGTCTTAGTCCAGCAATTAGTTGGAGCATGTTAATTCTAATGGAGGAAAATACAAAAGATAATGGTGGAATGACCTAATGAAAATTTTGATAGTATGACGGCGACAGGATTTTGTTGTAAGGTTGATTTTGAATGCAACAAAATTTGAATTGGACGTCAACCTTTTCACTTTCAAATCGTATTTTTCAGAATTCTTTTAATTTTTTAGGAATAGATAAAAGCATTTGTTTATCATTCCCCTCTATTATATCTTTATATCTTTTGTATCTATATCTTTTTCTTTTCTCGGACCTTATTTGCTATATACACCATTATATTCACCATTAATAATGAAGCAGTGATGCCTCTCCAATGTGTGCGGAACTACCTTTGTAACGCCTGGAAGGAAAGGACTCTTGCCTTCGATAATCAGTTCACGCAGGTAAAATGATTACGAGATTTGAGAAAAGGTTTTGGACAAGCCGTTAAGGTAATTGTAAAGAAATCAAGATTTTTAGTAATGACTAAACACCCAGGAAGGACTATATCGGCCACAAAACAGCTGTCAAAAAACAACATAAAGAAAAAAAATTATTACTGAAAAAACATTTTACAGATTTTTGGCTTTTGCAAAGCTATGATATTAGAATATATACTGAACAAATGGCATTGTTCCCATGGTCCCAAAACCTCCAAACCAAAAATTAGGAACTGCTTTCTTTTGTGGAGTCTCTATTAACAAATTCAATAGCAAATTAATAAAATACTAGAAATCGTAAGTTTGTATAAAGATGAAAGTCGGAACGCCATAAAAACGGAAAAAGGAAGTCGTTTTCAAGCGACGACTGGATCTATCAGAAGATGGCCAATGAGAATTTTCTATGAAATGTTGGTTCAAACTTGATGCAATGCCTTTGTAGATAACCTTTGAATGAAACTGTCACCGACAGCCTTTTTCAAAACAACTAGGCTTCAATTTAGTAAAGCAAATTATGATTAAGAACCTCGAATAGAATAGATGATTTTCTGGGTTAAAAAATTCAGAAATGTCCAAGCTGAAAATCAATTAATTCATTTTTTTTCGAAGACAATAACGCGGGGTTATAACATTAAGAAAAGTGTTTTTCAAGTATTTTTTTAATGAATTCTTAGGCATTTTTGTTTTCAGATTAAGTGTTTGTTCCTATTTTTATTTGCTCCCTTTATCAGTGTGATAGTGTATCTAAAAAAAGGACTTTTCACTGCCATGTCTTAACTGAAGAAATAAGAACCACACATCGGCCCAAAAGAGCTCTAATTTTTAAAAAAAGGGACAAAAACCGAAAAACTCAACTGAAAGATATTTTTCTTTTGGTTGTTAACAAGGCTGCAAACATCTGAATCAAGAAGTGGCATTTATTTTGTACATTTTTTTTGATTATAACTAAGTATGAATTGTTTGAAAGTTGTTTAAAAGTTTAAAATGTTTAAAAGTCTATCAAACAATTAAAATTTTTATTAAAATTAAATAAATGTAAATAACGACTAGAACTGCAACACGTGACCTTTGGCAAAAACCATGTATTTCCAGGATGTCCTGAACACTTTAAGTGGGTTAAAAAAGGGCTGAGCCGCTATTGGTGCAGGTTGCCTACCATATACATATGTGAAAAGGCTTTTTGTCGGCAAAGCATTAAACGTTAAATCGATTGCGAGACTAGGTCAATAAATATTATTACATTTCATTATTTTTATTCTGGAGGCAATATTTCAGACGTTAGCAAGTCAGTAGAACAATTCACGTTTCCGACCAGACAGTAAATAATCTTGGCGAAAATTAGGAATTCAATACAGCAAACGGGATGTTGATTTCTTCAAATAGTCCACAATACCAACTGTCTGTGGTTGGTGTAATACCTCTTTAAATGTGTCCTTAGTATAACTTCGGATCAAGTGGTTAAATGATTGGGTGTCTGGAAATAAATGCTGTATTGCCAATCATCAACGCTTATATGTAGGAAGCAAGTAATTTGCAGCCGCGTAAAGTATTCTTTTGATCCCTCACCTCCACTCTTAGTCGTATGAAATCGGATTGTGTATGCTTAAAAAAAAATCTTCCATGAATCGATCAAAAACCTCATTTGAAAGGAAATGCTGAAATCAAAATCTGCCGCAGCCTCATTGAAGCGCACCCGGACCGACATATACCACCCGCTAATTTCCCGTATTCTCGCATATAGCTGCACATGTATGTTTGCTCCTACCTCGCCCCGCACTTATATTAACTGTGCGACGCATACAGGTAATAAATCGACAGAATAAAAGCAGATCTAACACGATAGATAGGCCCAAGTGCGATGTGAAGCACTTGTGGAGCTGAATCGGGACGCGAAGAGCAAGGATGGTGGCATTAATCACAAACACAATTGCCGATATCGCGCCCATCTATCTCCACACTCGGGCCCAATATGAGTTTGTTTTATCGTTTTACAAGTACTCTAAATATCTGAAACGAAATACCTACGGCTAAATTACTCCACTAAAAGTTTCGTTAGATAGATGATATGAAGAGGTGTACACATATGATGGCAGCAGACAGGTGCCCGATGTGTGAAGAGGTGTGCCGGGCTGCGATGGGTTCGCCAGGACAGAGCTATTAAGAAAATTGTTGCTGTGCTGTGTTATGGCGCGGTGCATACTGTGACGGCGGCCAAGCTCTTTGAAATTCCATCACTTAGTCCAACATAAACATGTAGCATGTACACGCTAATAGCTAATGCCAACGAATCTTAGACACACATGTACTTATTTACGTTTTTATCATTTGATACTCTTTTGGCATTCAGTTTCGTAATAGCCTTTGCGAATTTCTTACCCTTGTTGGAATTTCCAAACAGTGAAATGGCAACAAGCCGCTCTTTTTTACGAAAAAAATAGCAACGGCCGGATTTAATTGGATTACGGCTCACCGTGACTACGCTGACAGGTTATTTGATCCTTCCGAGGATATTATTTTCTCGACAAGCATGTAACCCATGAAAGGGCTAGCGTAGACGTGAACATGAACTGAGCATAGTCAAAATACGATCCACTTATCGGATTATTATGTTACTCAGACATGACATACTCCAGGAAGGTCCAGATAAAATGATTCTGTTAAGCAACATTCTTCAGGACGAGTAATTTAAAAATAAATGTTGACAATCGTCTTATGAAACAATAACGGTGCCAATAATTTCCTGTCTCAATGAATATTCCCTGAACAACAGGATACCAACAATAGCCAGCGCAGGTATTGGCATGAGAAAAAGACTCAAGGGTAATTTTGTACTTTCAAAGGAATTGCCTTACAATTACCTTCTTATAATTAAAAAAAATCGATTCTAAAGGTCCGTTTTTAAGGGTCCGTAGTGTTAAGTGCAATTCTTGCTAATGATATTCTAGTTTTGAGTGTCTAATCACAACCGCACCAAGCCTTCTGAGCCAAATGAGGATCATAGACAGAGAGGCGAAGATTGAACGTAATACAGACCAAATCACCTTCGAAATCGAAAAGTGGCTCTAAAACAAAACAGGCTCAAAGAATACACTGCAATGGTTTTTTTGTGTCTATAATTTTTTAATTTTTCATTAGTTTTACTTTCAGAAGTTTTTGGTAGATCAATTTTTCCATTTTCACTTATAACATTGTAAGTGATATCGATGCATCCCGGCCTGTGAGTTGGCACCTGACGAGAAGCGGCAGGGATGCGTGTTCGAAACCAGCTTGAGCTTTTTCCATCTTTCTAAATATTACTTATATATTAAAAACAATAGGGGAATAGGCCACAATTACACGGCCTCGATTTGTCGACTTCATCCCCCCGATTGAAAAATTTACTCACGATTCATTAGCCTCACATATATATCTCCTCTTCAACAGCCCGGATCAACCATGTCTGAAATTCGCCAATGGAGGCCGCCCAGTCTTTTAATCATGCACTCAATTCAGACCTTGTTAATGTGTAGCCCGCCCTACCGTCTTGACTTATTGGCACATGTAACAGGATGTTTTCAACACTGGTTGAGGATCGTGATCGGTTATTAATGGCAGCTGCGTAGGGTACCAGTTCATTTGGGATCTAGGTTAAACAGGAGTGGAGTCTGAAGTTTAGGCCTCGGAGAGATCTGCCAGCAGATAGAATTGTGATGTTGCCGATGATAATGTCGTTTAAACAGGATTAGCTTTGATGGAATGATAAGATCATGCATGATTTTGACGTTTACTTGTTTGACGTGCACGGAAATTTGGTGGACATCGTTGTTGAACTCTCAGAGTTTCCAGAAGATTTTCACTATCACATGACTCTCTAGGGTGCTGAGATTGTTCATTTCATTGTTCCAAGGGATGCATTCACAGAAGAAGCGATCAATTCGAAGAAATCTGTTCTTGACGGTTTGCTCACCAATGAATTTAAAGATGTGTGGTCATATCAGTTATTCCATATTCTCCGACAATGTTTTAAATGTAGCTATTTGTGTTCTGAGATTTGTTGAAGAGTCTTCGGAAAAGTCCTTGATTGAGTGTGCAAAATCATTCGTAAGAGTTTAGCTTTTACAGTTTTCTTGGCACGGTAACCTGTTTGAACGTCTTATTCTTTAGGACATCTCGTAGTGACTTGCTGGTTTGCATATTTGTGTTCTCTTTCTTCTTGTTGCAAAAACCAAAAACGTGGAACAGATAACATTTAATGATTCGAGTGTCAGCTTTCGTCAGTGTATCTGAGTTCTTGTTTGCTTATCTGATGATGAGAGCGTTTTGACTTTCGGATTTTAGGGAAACCAGCAAGTCGATAGCCTCCAGTTGTTGAAGATTTGCTTTACTGATTATGGTAGGATGATTGTCACTATTTTCGATACGCCATTTAAGTTTAATATTAAATACCTCCAAGATATGAAAGCCTTGTGCTTGCAAATCTATATTGTTAGCCCATGCAGACTTCGGAGAGCAAAATTGAGATTTTTGCTTCCCAGTTAATGGTCTTTATAATATATTGTATCCTTATTTGCAGGATATTATGTGATCTGTCAATGGGAGGTTTTAGTTTTAACTTTTATTTCATGTTATTCAAAATTTCCAACGCTACCAGCTGGGTTCACTTTAAAGACTTTCTCAAAATTAAGCGGACAGTGGTGGGGGTTACAGGAATCATACTTTAAGCGTCTTTTGTAGCTTTGATCTGTTGTTGCATTAACCTTTTATAGACGGTTGCAAAGGAAGGGTTAGTTCAACTTTTGCACGGTTGAAGATTTTCTCCTATTTCGTTTTGTATGCTGGTAGATATTCATGCTCGTCTCCTTCAACAAAGCTTCCGGTATCTCATAGAAATAAAGTTCATGTGAAACAGATTCTAATTCTTGCCGTGGATTTGGCTTGTCATGTTCTCGTACAATGAACGTACTCATGCTTTTTGACGGTTTTGGACCCTGCAATGACTTCTGATTTTTCAACGAGGTTGTAGAGATAATTAGTCTTTTTATATATTCCCTTCTGATGCTGTTTGGGCATTGCAAACTTCCTGCGAGTTTGGTCTTATTGCAAAATAATATTCGGAACTCTTCACGAGGAACAATTGTTATAAACTTTTCCTTGGAAGTGGTGATAGGAAAAATTTGAATTTACCCAAATTTAGTCTTAGTATTTGCTGTATCATTCGATTCAGTTCATAATAGTCCTTATGTTGTGCAATAACTTAGACAAATACGATTCTAGCCAGCCTTTTTTTTTTGATTAAAGCCTTGTACTAATTAATTGCTACATTAATTCAGAATAACAATAGGCGATAGATATCAATAGCCCTAGTCATTACTATTTCAGACCGCGCCCGCTGCTTTTGTCGGAATTTTATCACCAGCACCGCTCGGCATGTTGTTCTCGTAGTTTTCTTGCTATTTTCAATGATTGACATGCTAAGCATGGTATTAGGGGTTATCAAAATTATAATTAACTCAATCGGCCCGACTGTCGCCTCTTTACTTAATCTTCTTCTGTTTTCAACTGCAACGCGGAATTTATTGATCACATTTAATACGCCACAGTATTGACGAAATCATAGGTTGATAGCTAGCTATGTATAACATGGAGGAACATAACGCCATCGAGGGCTGCCGATTAATGTTGAGTGAAGTTTGAATCCCATTTAATCCCCATGAAAGGCTTAGACCTACTTTTAGGACTATTTGTTCGCTCTTTTTCTCATGTGGAAATTTTCAACGCGGATAAATGAAACCCGAAAAAGGCTTTGAATAAATTAATGCTGGAGAGAAGGACGTGGAAAAGAGTAGTACAGAGGAGATTCATCAATTCATCATCTGTCTACAATGTTAGTGTCGATGGAATTGATGGCATGTATTGATAATTACTTAATTATATGAACCGAATGCATTAATTATTCCTCTTACGCGACCTCATTTGGATTTGTTGAACAAGATGTTGAGCAAGTGCACACCAAGGAGTTTGTACAATCGATTTTCTCGGTTCGCCGATCGTCGATCATGTCCACACCATCGATATTATTTATCTAATTGATTTAAATTGCGCTGATACATAGTCGTGATGTTATGTCCACTTTCGCTAAATGACTTCCATGGCATTGAGTCTTCACCTCTTCTGTATGCGCATCATATCACTTCGCGACCAGCCTTAATAGCTTGGATTGCAATTATCTCGAGAGATTAAAGCTATCTTTGGGTTATTTCACATTGGAAAAAAATTAATGATCGTTTTATCTATTCCCATATTCAAGCTCAGCCATACCATGCATGATATTAGTGGCATTTTATTAGTGGCAACCTGAAGAAAAAAGATGCTGCGTCATTCCATCTCCTTCGGCACTGCCGCTGTGCTCCAGCCGAATACTCACTAAGCCTCACTCATCTGAAAAATGTAGCAATCCTCATGATCACGACCATCCCTATCATGATCATCATCTCAGAAACGATTCCGATATTCACGCGAATTAAACTCAAGATGATGGAGGCAATCTGGGCATTAGTGCTCGAATATGACCCACTCAATTTATCCGTGCAGCGCAGGGCATGGGGCTCTTCGACTTGAGAATGTTCACGATCAATTACTCCTCGAATTCTTTGTTGCGAGGTTAAATGTTAAGAATTAGACGGCGAGGACAATGATCATCGTTTCGAGAAAAAAGGCATTGTGACGGTTTCTAAGGAACTGATTCTGAGAGCTCGAAGCTTTCGAAGAATATGACATTTGAACATTCCGAGATACCTATTGGTAAGGAACTGGCAATAACGGCTGGTTCGCCTTTCATTTTTGTTTTTTGTTAGAGTCTGCGTCATCAAACCTAAGCAGAGGTGACAAAAGAACGTCTGATTGCATTGTGTAGAAGCCAATCTTGACCATACACACAATACCTTCCTACTTCGCCTATTTTTGCCACTCAAACAATTCTGAGTGCCGACCATGAAAAGTTCACTATGGAAATTGTAATTGAACTCGTATTCATGCCTGCATGATGCTGTAAGGAATATCAAATAATTTCCCGATACCAATGGTGTGGCTTTAACACATTGCACAGCGCTGATGAGCGAGAGCGTGATCACCATTGTAGTCATTCCTTCAATTCCCTATTCATTGAAATCTTAATTCAAATATTGAATACTAATTCAACCGTAATTCTTGATCAATATCATGCGAGTTTTTCTAATGAAAAGACCATACGGACATTCTTCACAAAAGATTGAATACGGATTGAAAATCATTTCATGGAGTCATGCTTTAATATCTTAATAAAACTTGATTAGTGGATTCATAGAGGTGAGATGTGGAATAGCAGCATTGCATTATTCTTTGATTGCTGCAATTGTAAAGCAATCGTACTGAATTCGAATTGAAAGTATTGGTCAGTCTTCTGCTTCCAAAGTTTTCGTGCTTCGCAAATTGTTATTTAAGGAATTCCAACGGCAATTTAAAGTTTTACTGGATGAAGTACTCCAACAATGGGTAGGTATCCTGAATCTTCTCCCCTGTTTAGCGCTGCAAACGTTTGATTGATCTTTTTCTTGTTTTTTTTACTTATATGCGAAAGTCGTTGATTACTTAATGAAAATATGTTTAGGTGTCCGAAGTCTGCATCGGATGGATGAACCTTAACGCTACTTTATTGTGTAGTGCTCTGTCGCAACTACGAACCTTGACCCGTGATATGGCCACATCGTTCTAAGGCCAAAGGTTCACAAGAAAATGATCGAATGAGAAGAAAACTGAGTTGGAGGATCATCTATTAAACTAGATTGGAACAGACTTTGTGAAAATTTAGGTGGTATCATATACCGAGCCTACCATTCACACCTGCAGATAGCGGAAACATTCAACTCTACAATGTCAATTTCTACGAAGGTATTTATCAATGATTGGTGGGTTAACATTCGGACATCCAAAACACAAATTCAAATATCATTTTCACCAGCTGGATTGCATCCTGGCATCTGTTAAACACAAGATGTGTCTAAATCTAACAACTACACCGTCCAGAAAACTGGCAAAATTGCATCTGCCAATTATCTGGGCGTGTCATATCGTTTTGATTTTAAACATTAATTAAACATTCGCGTTTTTGAAATTGTGTGTTTAATTACTGAAGCCAGATGCTAGTATTCTATGGTATGGTCATTGACTAATCCCTAGTCGTCTGAATTTTGCATCGTTAAAAACACGACTTCGAATTTTTGCAGTTTTTGATTTTTGCTATTAAATAGGTTAAATTGAAAAGCTTTGAAAATTGAAAAAAGGTGAAAATAAATAAATATAACGAAAAAAATTTACGAAAATTTCAGATCCACTATTTGAATAAAATTCAAAATTTTCCTACGGAACAAACTTCAGGCACCTATAAAACCAGTGTATCTGACAGGACATATATTCAAGATCAAGATTCATACACGATGTAGAATATATTATTCGTAGACTATGCAAAATTTGCTTTAGTGTGAGTGAAGCCACATTATTTTCCTTTCCCTAAGTTAAAAGCGATGTTGAAACCCAGGTTCTCAAACCAACATCATTGGCCTCATCTTAAAGAAATCTTCGTCGTCAAGGCTCTACACTAACTCTAAGTTGAGCCTTCCGTCTATCTTATTTGATCTACGATATTACTTTGTTCCCTCCATCTAATTCGATCTTTAGATCGCGTCCTCTTATTTCAGAACCTGAGAAGAGTCGTACTGATTACGTCCAATGAATCGATTCAGCAATTGAGAGATTTCTCTCACGATCTTCGGTCCTCCGTTCAAATTCTTCTTAGATAAGAGCCGTGCGTAGTATTACATTGCAAATGCCTAGTCCGATAGAGTTTCTGCAACTGTATTATTTACAAGATTCTGGCTCATGGAATATTACATGCAACTCGTGATAGATAGGACAGATAGGTCGTATGATAAACATGAACATGCGGAGCTCTATTGTCCTGTATACGCATCTGACTTTCAAAAAAAAAAACTGTTAATTTCAACACCCTGTGACTTGTGTGCCAAAATTGTAGGACGTTCATGGTAGTAATACCCCTGTGCTGTCCTAAAATTGCAGCTTGTCGTCCTCTTCGAAAAAAAGATAGATTACACTTATTGATCACTTCGACGGTATCAGTTCTTGGTTTTATATGTTGAAACATTGGTTTCCTAGTTTTATGAGTTTTGTTGAGCTTTCATATACACCCGGCGCTTTTTGTTTTCCTCGGGTCAAATTTCCAATATGTTTTAGTTTTTGGTGGTCTGCATATATTCAATAAGACGATCTCATGAACTAGCAGAGTTCAATACCATGCGAAGGCTGAGTAGCTGAAAGCCTTAATCTTTTCAATCCTTCTTGATTCTTACGGTTGTTTCCACCGAACTTCTTCAATGGTCACTGAAGTTTAAATGTAATGAATGAAACACGTGTATGAGATGTTATAGTAAAATTCACGGTTAAGGGAAAGTGATGGATTTGTTTTGAAGCTTTCTTAGACGTCCAATTCAGCACTGCTTTACATCTCCAACATCTGCCATTAAAAAAATCTGACTATAAACCTAGAATGCCTCAATGAATTGTCTGGTTCGCCTCCCAAGTTCTACAGATAATTCGTCTGCATAAAATGTCAGAATTTTTTTTGTACGAGCGTTTAAAAGGCACAGATACATATTCTGAAGTTTTTCGTTCAAGTTCTCTCCCTAATCCACATTTTATTATGGTCAGGTATGTTACTCAGAATGTTAACTGACCTATATTTTGACTTAAGCAGAAGAATCACGAATAACTCCTTTTTCTTTTTATTGTTTGGGACCGACTTCAATAAAGCTTCAGCAGAAATATTTTGAAAAGCTAACCAATACTTTTGGAAAAAAAGGGTCATGATACTGCAAATTACTGTAGTTCTGAATCCTCAGTGACTAGCATCAGTCCTTCCACAGAAACAAAGAAAAGGAGGTCAGTACGCCTGATCCCTAACCGGAAGCTGTGAAACTATCAAACGCATACTTTGAAACTGAAACGAAGCTTCAATGCCTAAACCATTTTCAACAGATTTACGAGTGAACGTAAACGTTTGTCTCAACTCAAACAAGTAACAAGAGAACAGAAGTCAGATGCAAATACATTTAATCTATGCTCAATTAAAATTTTCAATAAATGATTCACTAAACTTTGCGAGTGCAAAATACGATCTGTGGAATTATAGACAGCAGAAGCTTTACAGCAGAAATACAAATGAAGCGACATAAAGTTCTCTGCATTTCAAGCTAAAATAAACGAAACACATATCGAAAGTCTCACTATATCGTATTGAAATACATTCTGGAACAAAGCCAATATTAATTCTTCCCACGAAATCATAACTTACACATATGTTCGCTCGCTGAATCTTCTAATAGAATATTTATAACAATCAGAGGAAATCACTAACGCTATTATTGGTCATATATAAATATATACATATTTTGTAGAAACGTATTTTGGAAACATCGTTTCCTGTTCAACGGTCGGAATTTCACAGAGTTCCGAGTTTGTTCCGAAATAAATCAAGACCATTATGTAGACAATGAATAAAAGAAAAACATATGGTTAATGCACGATGATGTATACCCTGCTATTTTGATTACGGGTAACACTTCACGTCATTGACGTTTTTTGACATTATCAACCGCTTGGTCCAGCTACGCAAGTATCATCACGGAAGCTTTCAATAACAGACGTTTCTGCAACCCACGGAATAAGCCAACGTACCCTTAGAATAGATGGCCCACAACCCTTTCTTTATTGCAGATCAATGATAGCAATTGGAAATGGTACTAACAACACATGAAAATCGTGAATAAGAAAGGCATTTACTTTAGCAAAGTTAGCTCAAATAAGGGCGGTAATATGCTGAAGTCAAGTTCAACCCATAAAAATGTTAACAAGTCCCGTTTTGTTGGAATGAGCAAAAACTTTTGAGTAATCCCCGGATGCAAAACGAAAACTTTCAATCCCAAATGAAGTTTGTATCGATGCAAGTGCAACGTTCTCGCTGTGTAACCCTTCTATGACAGTGCGGTGAGCAAAATCTTGACCATTCCTTCGACACTACCATAGTATGTTAAGACCACATCCCTTTACAGAGACCTTCAATGATAGACTGTTGACAACCCAGAACTGTCAAATCCGAGCTAGATACTTCGTTCTGTTCATAATTTGCCAACCAATAGTTTCTAGAAAAGCATCAAAGAAAGAAATAGAAGAAAGTCACAAGGCCACTAAAACTAGCTCAATCGCATCAAACCCTTCTAACCTTTTATGAAACACAGAAGATTCAAATAGGATTTGATAATTGTTTTTTAAACTGAGCTTACATACTATCCCTTCCAAGCCTAGTCCATTTTCTCGACCTACCGTAGCTTCAGCATCTTCTTGCGTAAGGTGACCGGCCAAATTCGGGAGGGCCGTCATATTATATCCCAATCCTTGACAGAGAGGTGTCGAGATCCTTTGACATTGTAATCCTCGTGCTCCACTAACTGCTGTTAACACTAGAAAATTGGCGAAAACCAAAACCCGAAGCATGGCTGGTTTTTTCGTGAAACACTTTTTATGCCACTTATTTACTACCCCTAAATCAACTTCCTGTTAAAATCTCGTATGTGAGTACCAAATTTACCGATTCACAACACCATTTCGTTAAGGCTTAATAAGATTAAAAGTTCTCAATCATTGTTCAGTCCCCAAAAGACAAGTAAATAAAAGTGCCTATTGGCGAAATCACTTAAAACATTTTACGTGAATCTTCGACACACTTTGCTGCACACGATTGCACTCGCTGTCTAGCAGCGCACAAACTTCCACAACCACTTCCGACACCGATCAAAGACACACTGACTTGAGAAAATATCGGTATCAGGTTTTGTGAAAGAAGTTCGCCGCTGCGCCGCCAAACGACCAACTTCAGAGGGTACTTGCCGGTCCGCCGTTCTCGCTATTACCGCAGCGTAGCTGTCGATGCCGATCGCTTTTCATTTGTTTCGTTATTTTTTGCTCGGCGGATTGCCGCTGCTCTGCTCACTCCTCGCGCTCCTCTCCTCTCTCTGTCTATCGCATGCGTTTCAATGGTCGCTTTGCGCCGCTTTTCGGTTTTCCTGTTTTGTTATTGTAGTTCGTGTTGTTGTTGCTAACATTTTATTCCAATCTCGCCGCGTCGAGTTGCTTTTATTTTGTCATTATTTTGTTGTTTCTTGTCTGTTTGATGGTCGTATTAAAATTCACAACTGTGTGCGATAGTGTAGTGTTTTGTTTTCGGTTTGGCTGATGCTTTTTGGTTTGTTTTTTCTTCTCGATTTAACGATTAGGAAGAGGCAAAGTGGAAGTAGCTAGAGCAAGTTCTACCTATGCCGGCTTTGGATGAAAGGATGCAGAGTTCAACATAATTATGTTATTGTTATTCCTTGAGTCTGATGGGAAACAATTCACAGTAATCATTCATAATTCCAGGGATGTTTCGTTCTTAAGCTTCATGAAAGTGTTATCTGGATTTGATTAATGCCCATTAATAAAATTAAAATGTTGATAGCAATGTGTAAAACATTAACACCGACGTTTATATTTCATCCCGAGTACAAGTAGGATGCAACCTGCGTAGTATAGTATCCTCCGACAATAAGACAGGAAATCTCGCCGAAGAAACGTCCCTTCTGATATTAACTTGATGTGGAAACAGGGATGATTCCCTATAAATTGACAAATAATCAAATTTCCGACGAAAAAATTCGCAAACAAAATCAATGCATTTCTATGACGGATCCTAAGACGCATTCTAGGAGCAAAACGTGATGGAGGTCAATGGCGAAAATGTTACAAGCATGGGCTGTGCGAACTTTTTGACGAGGCAGAGTTCGTTGAGGTTCCAAAACTCAAATTGGCTGGACAATAGGCGGGAAAGCCTAGGAAGCGCTGATTAGACTCGAGTGACGGAATTTGAGAGCGTGGTCAATGCATCAAGCCTGTTGCAGCAGTCAAATATGAGAGGCCAGGACTCCAAAAGGGTCCTGGCCCAAACTAAATAGTTTTACTTAGAAGATCTTACTCTCACTTTTCTGTATAGTATTGACACTGAAATACAGTATTTCGGAAGATGACGAGATTAGTAACGTCGCATAGAACGGATTTAGCGTTGGATATATGGTATGATCCGATTATTTTGTAAGTGGCTTAAGCCGATGTACCCCGTAAATATTAGTGGTTGGCGGTGTAAAAATGTAACAATTAGTATTTTATTAATCGTGATATAGACGTCTTAAACCTATTGCTTTGGATTATTTGTAAAGGGGGGGGGGGGGGGGGTGTCCTGATATTTTATGAAGGAAGTTACTTTCAGACTTCCTGTGATGCAAAAAAACGTTCGCACATGCGAGTGATTTCATCGTATGGAGAAGCAATTTCTGTGATCAACAACTGTCATCCTGAGAAAAAAGCAACAAACAGGGTTTGTTAAAAAACAAGGGAAAAATGTTGACACGGTGGTGGAAGGTCAATCCTTCAAAACGCAGCATGCTTCAGTTGCCTGCGAAATCCCTTTCAGACTAAGTTGAGTTTTTACGGGCTCTTGTAAATTGACTTGGTTGAAGAAAACGCACAAAACGATGCAAAAATCAGCAAACGATTCAACAGCGGCACGCCATGAAATTTAATGTTGGACTGGGGAAGTTGACTACGGAGGTAACTTCAAAATGCGTGAAAGATCGGTAGCCGAGGAGATTTTTTAGGAGACTAAATGGAGTTATAAGCGGACCCGAATAGAGTGACTCGGTGAGAGCTCAAACACCGGCAAATTATTGAACAACGTCAAGCCATCAAATTCTGTGTTTGACTGGGGAAATCTAGTATCGAATGGGGAAACAGCGAATTTGAACAAGCTTTGCAAAAAGGACCACGAAAGTATGAAAAAATTTAACTTGATTGCCAAGCATCATCTATCGTGAGTCGGAGCACCTCTATACCGATCGGTATAGGTATATTGGTCTGAATGTCACCGGACGTTCAACCGACGGACTAAGTAGAATTTTTTCCTGGGGTGCTGTACACTCCACTAGTAGCATTTATGCACATTGAAGTGAAATTCGGAGCACATATTTTCTCGAGTTTTTTCAGCTGTTTTTTTCTTTATTGAAGCCGCAAGAAAAAGCACATGCATCGATTTTTTTAGTTGCTTGTTTTTATACATAATAAAGTCTTGGATCGTGCGAGAGATTCTCGCTAAGGATGTTGCCAATGAAGTCAGTGATGTTGCGTCGAAGATGAGGATCATACATCAGATGATCAACATAATGAATTTGTACCCGATGACGTGTCTAGCCCCAGTGATTCGATGGGTTTTGAAAACGATGAGGTTGAGAACCCTTCTCAACCTAAACGATTTTTGAAAGTACGGAAAAGCCGCTCATGGTATGAGGTCGATAACATTCCTCACACTCAACGACTTACGCAGATAGAAAATTCTCAATGAGCAGTATGAAGTCGAGGTCGACCTTGTACAAAATTGAGAAGAAAAAATGGAGTTAAGTGAGACCTTCATTTTCCTTAAAGAAATTCATTTGATCGAGGTTTTTTCAGCACAGTGTTCTTCAAGCATAATTTTCCGTTCGATGCATTGTTTTGATAGAAATGCGCAGAAAATCTATAATCGGAGAAATCCACAATTACTTTCCGTATCAATGTTGGACATTTCTTTATAGATCGATTTCGACGACAGATCAATGAAAAAGTTCCATTCGAAATAAGACCTGATGCTCTTTGACTAGTTTTGAAGAATTCCGGGATTCTCTTCAACCTGATAATACTTTTGAGATGAAAGTGAAGCATCTAAACATTCAAATTTAAAACAATGTTTTGGATATGATTAAAGATGAGAAATAGTAGAAATAAAGGCTTATATGTCTGATTCTTATAGCATTCTGATGGATTCAAACCATCTAATGTAGATGTAAGACAAATGGTTTGAAATATTGTCATGGAGCAGATCCACATTTATTTCGGCATGCTTCGAATTTGTTGAGAAATCTACTAGGAATCAAGTCGACTGAATGGCGCCAATATGTTGAACAACTACTCAGTTTTTGAAACCTGACAAGCACGGTCTGAACGTTATTTCTTTGAACGGTGCTATCACATCATACTTAAAAAATGCGATCCCATACGTGGGAAAAGCAACTTAGATAATACAGATTACTTTCTTCGGAAAATAACATTACCAATATTTGATTCAAATAGAATTTTGACATTTGGCAATTGGTTTACCAGTATTCCTAGAATCATAGGTTCAAAAAATTAAGCGGGAAATCCCTCTGAGTTTAAAGTTTCCTCTAAAATAATTATCGACTTTTACCAGAATGTCATGAAATTTTTGTCACTAGCAGCGCCATCTTGAAGTTATTCCCGAGGTTTCAAGTTCCGTGTGCAATATGAGTTGAGTACGACAATATTTGTTACGTTGAAATTTCCGGGTTTAAATACACTTCGGTCACAATCGTCGTCGAGTAGTATGAAAAGGTTTCTAGAATACTTGTAATCCTCTCAATAAATTAGCTTTCTGGACTTTTTTATGGACATTACTCTTCTTTATTCCTAAGTACACACATTTACCAAAAAATTAAATTAGAGTTAAAATTGTCTGATCGCACTCTGAATACTTCTTAAGAACAACATACCAGCCAGCATACCCAACTCTGGCGTCGAACCTTCTTGGCTTGAAAAACATTCCGAACTACTTCTAAGGCCTTTTATCTTCATCTTCTTCCTCCTCTGTCGCATGCATTCAGCAAGAACTTGAATGGTCGATGAGGAACTGGAATTTGACTATCCTTTTGGATTTCGCAATCCACTTATCGAGAGGAGAATGCTGATCTGTCGTGGTCAGTTGCAATGATTTGGATCTTACTTCTTCCACTTTTATCCAAATGATGAGACATTCATCCACAAATTGTTCGTCATTTGTTTGATCCTTAATTGTATCCTTATCAGAGCATATTTTAACACAATTTGATGTCCACAAGTGTTTTCAATAGAGTTATGATGGTCTCTGCATAAGAACCATTGCGTCATACAGCAAGTGCAGCGTGTTGGAGACCAGCATCGGGGTCCCTTGATCATCTCAGTAACCTCGTATTGATCGTATCATTTTCTTAATGCATTTCTGGACTTTTTCCTTAATGCATTGCGATATCAGACCAACTGGGCTAAGTTCAAGGTATTCATACGTGAGCCGTGCATACTCGTATCCATATGAGTGGCATCAAAGTCATCTTTCGAGAATATCTTCTGATAAATTGTGAGGATGATGGGGACGCGAGCAAGATGATCCGGGCAACCATTGCGCCATTCAAAAGACCGACAGACGCTCTGATAATCTTTTCATCTACTAATTAATTGACTGTTGATGTATCTGGAATTCTTAATTTAATCGCAAGAGGTGCATTTGCCGCTTTTATTATTTCTCTGATCTTCGTTTCGCGATTGGTATTATCCTGGACAGGTTTTTTCGATTAGCAGATTGTTCACCAATGCACCCTTGCGTTACAGTGCTCGATGTAAATCATTGACAAGATGAGTGCGATTTATGAATGATCGTAATTTCAAAAACAATAAAACTGGAAGTGACAAAGAGACAATATATGACGTAAGCTGACAGGTGAGGCAGATAACTAGCGAAAACACGTTCAGCAGGTCGAATGCAGAAAGTGTGAGCATAATCAAAGTACAATTAGGAACAGTGAAAAGGGAATTATGCGATTGCTTCTGAAAGGAGTTAGGGCAGGCTTGCATAGGTATGACTATGTGATAAGCCGATGTCGTTAGCCTCAACTTAATAAATCGACGACCAGATAGCTTACAGGAGTGAACTGGAATTGCGTAACTATCCCGTAAGCATCGCTGAAAGCCACAGCTTCGTGGATCAACATGGTAGATTAAACGGTGGTCAAACAGTGATCTTGTTGGGCCAAAATTAATGTTTACAAAATTCGATTTTTATATTTCGATTCCGGCGCTTAGTGGATGCAGCGCCATCGTATTGGAAGCAAATGTTTTCGATTTTCATCTCATTGACTTTTGAAAGCCAATGTTCATTGAGCATGTTTCGAGCGAATCACCGCAATGGCGGCCCATTCCGCATTTTCAAAGTAATATGGACCGATAATGCCAAGCGCATGTAGAACACACCTCAAAAATTTGTTAGAAACGTCGATGATTTGAAATTTCTGGTTGATCAGTTACACTTTCACTAACAGGAGTGATCTTTTCACCAGTGGTCACGTTTCAGGATCTACATAACAACAAAATTTTCAGGCACATCATCCCAGCCCATAACATGTACATTTCAGCAAAAATGGGACAAAGCCACATCACCTGAGAGTCGAATTATGAATAACATCTCACAGTTTCCTTCAGATGTGGCACAAATTTTGGGTGGTCGTAAAGTCGTAAGGATACAATCTCGAAAATCGAAACGATAAGCATGCCAACTTCACCGCGGTAGTGTTCGTTTATGAATAACACAGGCAAAGCAACGGACTAACCTTTAAAGCAGCGAAAAGATAACTAACAACTTAAATGAGCTATGATATCCGTAATTTTTATATATATATATGATTGGCGTTGGATACAAATCTTAAAAACAAGGCCACTCATTCATTCATTCTCACTCCTGAAAACATTGAGCAATTGATTGACCGACACAATCAATTATTATTCTCGAAGTGTCTATTACGCAGTAATCCTTGAAAGCTTCGAATGACCGCAAATGGGTGCATCATGAAATCATCAACCGATTCAGGGGTAAGCAGGCTCTAAGCAGTCACTGTTTTCGAAATCAGATCAGACGCTATGGTATCAGCATTCTTTGAGGCTTCTGCGTCCATAAAATGTCGTAGCTGGTCAAGGCTCTTGATTAGGATGCGTACTGTTAACCCAATCTCGCCACTATCGGATTGTTCGTTAAAGAAATCGTTTGGTCGCTGGCATCAGCAACTGATCTCATCATTAATCCATAGGTTGAAGTGGAGGGGACTTAGCACATTAACCTATAGAATACTATTTGTGATCCCTATCCAATCCTTGTCTAGATGTAAGCCTCAGCATTCAAGCAGATTGTGGAAACCTCGATGTAACGGTAGTTTGAATGATATGTTTACTTACCCTCGCCCTTAATACATGACAGACTATCACGTCGGCTTATAAGCCAGTGGTCACTCGCAGGTTCTGTAGGAATACCAATAGTAAAGGCTAAAGTTTAATCAGTACGATGTATGGTGAAAAGAATCAATGTAGTTTGTCTGACATCCAAAGGATTGATATCGAATTCACGTAAATTTTGTTGACTGCTTTGTCGAGTTCAGAGAAATTATCTCCGAACGAAACAGTAATAGTTACTATATTTGGTGGTATTTTAATCATGATCAAATAAGTGCACTTCAGCATTATAGGTTTCTGAACAACTAAATGTATTTTGAGTTTTTGAACAATCAAAAATTCTTCCATATCAAGCGTTCAGTGTACTATCAACTTGCGGAGGCTGCTGGCGAACTATATTCGCATTTCATCTATGAAACCATTTGGGTCCTGAACCAACTCCAGTTCATGTGATTCCGAGGTCAACTCATTGATTTAGTTGATCATGTGCGTGCGAGCCTTACAAATTCTTCGTATCCTTTTTTCTATCGGTCCGCCATTCCCTGTTACGTTGAAGGCAGAGTCGAGTACATCGAAATAGAAAACCATATTTTGGATAAGACTCGTTTTACTAATGATAGGGTCAGAACAATTCGTGTTTGATTCTCACCTCCGCGTGTAGCATAATCTCTACGTCTTCGAGGTTCCATTGGTTCCATTGCAACAATAATTTCACAGCTTCGCGGGAGCTCCAGCATCTTCATCGACTCAGGCAACCTGGAACAGATGAGGGACTATGAAGAAGAGTCCGGACGACTGACATAAAGACTAAAATTATGAGCGGGCTGTTCAATGCATGTCTAATCCCCAAATGAATAAATGAAAAAATGAAAGAAAAACGAAAACGATAAATAAGAAAAGAGAAAAATCTTAATTTTTACGCTACGCTATCTTAAGTTGGTAACTTAGATTTTGCCTTGAAGATGTTCGGGACGGGATACGCGTGAGCGCTTCGGTCGACAATCGATTAGGCATGGTCCCTGAGCGGTTGAGGATAGGAACAATGGTTCGAAGAACGGTGAGGTCGTCGTCATTAAAACCATAGTCTGCCGTCGCGAGTAATAATGGGGTCTTGACTTTTTACGGGCGAAAGCTGTAATGGCTGAGCCGTTGCGATCGGGGCCACGTTATTCAAAACGCAGTTGATGGAACCGAATTTTTTGTATGGCGGCTCCGCTACTTCGAAATGTTAATTATCAATTAGGAATCACGAAAGCAAATGGAGATTGATGCCATGTGAATGGCGCCTGCGTGAGAAGAGCAGAGCCGTGCATTAACATTCCCGGTCTCCGGCCCCTCAAGGTGGCTGAGTCGCTTCCAGCCATGAAGCCCTTCGTGCCGCGGTGGAAAGTGCGCGAGACCACAAAACAAAAGCCCGCCAGAGGCATACGCTCGTAAAATGCATAAAAACCAAATAATGTCCGCGTTTTTCATCTCACACTCACAAATTCTTAATTCCGTCTAAAATAACGTCGATGAGCTAATCTTGCTCAATTAAGCGAATCTGTATCATTAATGGCATTCGGCGGCAATAAAATGCTAATTAACGATTGAAACCTGCACATGTACCTGGTGGAAGCTCCAAGAGCTGCAGCAGCAGCCACTCAGCGACCATCGCCGAAATCTACATTTCCAGCGATTTGCATAGATTGCTCATAAATTGCCGCAGGACGATGATTGCCGCTGGTCGCTCTACAAAGCGCCCGCCTTAAATAACCGATTGCTGTGGAACTGTCTCACCGCTGGCTCGCGGCCCCTGCCCTCGCAGCCCCAACCATCTTCCAACTTTCTGCCTAATTAATATGACTAATTAACGAACTCATATCCGGACCGTTGACTTCGCTTTCTGGGACTTGCGGAATCCGCATTGCTGGACGCGGTTGCGGAGCGCAGGTTGGACGTGTGCATCCCAACCACGAGTAACCAAACAATTCTTGGGATCTCCGTGGGATTGGATTCCCGCGGAGCACGAGGCGCGGAGATGGAGCTATTGTCCAAATTAGCGTCTTGCCCCATTTCTCGAATTGCGAATTTCAATGTGCATGCAAATGTCGTTATTTATGCTCTGCTATTAAACCGCGGCATTTCGCTTGAAAGACCAACCTGGCAACTGTACGTAGGCGAAATGACTTAATGACCACCTCGCGGGGACGGATCGCAACAGCGATCAGCACTGATCGCACAATCAATTTATCTACCATCTCTGTTACTGTTAATCCGATCAAATTTTGATGGAACTGCACCTGGAAATGATGTTATGGCCATCAGCGAATCATTTATTGATTTTGATGCGTTCATTTATGGAAATGCTAATGCGATATTGTCGAAGTTGTCGTTTTTGCGGGTAATTTGGCGGAATAAAAGACGTCGTTGGAGTTCTGTGGCGGCACGATGAAAAAACTTCTAAGATCCCCGTTCCGAACTTGTTTGTTTTACTACTTGCAAATGCAAATGAAACCTCTGAAAAATATTCTAAAATTTAGAACGTTCTGATATGGCCATGCGATTCTTCGAGCGGTCAGATATGAGCAAGCATATGAAGAAAGTATAGTTACGCTGAGCGGAAAGCCTGTTTTTGAAAGGATAGTGTAGTTTACAGAGCTCCAGCTTTATATTTGGTCAGGATAGCACCACAGTGCTTTATAACGACTGCGCGGCAACATACTCTATTACTGCTTCTGTTTCCACTTTATCACTACATGAAATAATTCGATTCCTACTACTTCAAACACTACTCCTTCTATTACTACTACTACTACTACTACTACTACTACTACTACCACTACTACTAAAGTTACCACTCACGTTGACAGGTATCAACCGGGTGAATTATTATTAACAGTAGTAATATCTATAAAAATGGATTTAAAATACTAAAAATCTAGTCGGTCCACACTCGGATTTAATAACTGCATTAATTCTATCTGGTGTGCTGGATACGAGCTTAGAACAGTCCTCCATTGTAATGTCATGTCAATCTTGAACCAACGCTTTTTTTAATGCTGTTTTTGATATTATACTTTGATTTACCTTGATCCCCCGCTTCGAAATGATACCCCAAAAATGTTCAATTGGAGACCTGTGAACTGCGCAAACAATTCGAACAAGTCAGCTCATCGTGGTCGCTGACAGGGTGCATTGTCTTGTTGAAATATGACTTCGGCTAGGTTGGTTTTGCCAAAAATACTGGTTAGCGAAGGCGCAAGCGCAGTTTCAAGTACTTCCCTGTACTTTTGGCCACAGTGTAATAACAAACAGCGATAACACTCCGATCATCGACCGATCTAATGAATTTTGCAGAATTGCATTGGTGTTAATAGGTGTATAAATATGAAATGCGGATTTTTTCTGCTTGAAATATGCATTTATTTGAATAACAGAACGAATAAATTCAATAATCAAAGTATTGCCCATCGTTAGCTACGACTTTTTACCATCTTTCTGTCAATTGATGGATTCCGTCCCAGTACCACTTTTCATTTTTTGAGGCTAACCACTCATCGAGCCAATTTTTAACTTCTTCGTAAGAATAGAAGTGCCGTTCCGAAGGTCCGTGCTGCATCGATCCAAATAAGTAGTAGTCAGAAGGAGCCAAGTCTGGTGAATACGGCGGATGGGGCAGAACTTCCCAATTAATGTTTCCCAAGTAGTTCTGGACAGGTATTGCAACATGCGGCCGAGCATTGTCATGTTGAAAAATGACTTTATCATATCTTTGGTGAAATTCTGGTCGTTTTTCCTTAAATGCGCGGTTCAATTTGATCAGTTGTTGTCGGTAACGTTCGCCAGTAATAGTCTCACCATATTTCAGCAGTTTGTAATACAAAGGTCCCTTACTATCCCACCAAATACACAGCAAAGTCTTCTTTGCATGAATATTTCGGACTGGTTGTGATGTTGATGGCTTGCCTGGGTCTACCCATGATTTTTTCCACTTAGGATTGTCGAAATAAATCCACTTTTCATCGCCAGTAACAATCCGATGCAAAAAATCTTTTCTTTTATTGTCTTGTCTTTGTTGTCTTCATCCGATAATGTTTGCAAATCTGTATCTTCGAATTTTTTTGGTGGTTTTGCACGATCTTTGTTGCTGACATCGAAATCGCCACTTTTAAATCTTTTAAACCATCGTTCACAATTGTCTTGGCTTGGGGCATGTGCACCATATGCTTCCACTAACAATCGATAAGTTTCTGCTGCCGTTTTCTTCAAATGGAAGAAGGTTATTAGAGTTCCCCTCTTTTTTTGGCACGTAATTCGACATTTTTGGAGCGAAAAAAAACAATGTTGTTTGTACAATGAAAACCTATGACATACTGGAATTTGTTGACAGATGTTTACCCTCCAAAATTCCATATTAGTTATCCCCGACACAAACCATATGTAATGGTTATGCCATCTGTTAAAAGTAAAATCCGCATTTCATATTTATACACCTAATAGTAAAAATATTTATTTTTTGCTCATTTTGTTTACAAGCTAAATAAAAATAGATAGAGGAAATAGAGAAAAATAAACATTTTTACTAACACCAATGCAATTCTGCAAAATTCGTTGAATACCGTTAGATCGGTCGTTTGTTCGGAGTATTATCGCTGTATGTTGTTACGCTATGTTTTGGCTGTTCATACGTCCTTCGCAAATAAACATTTTGCCAAGCCCATCAGCAGTCATGCAGCCCCGGATCATTTTACAGCCTCCTCCGTGTTTGACCGTTGGTACGACACAATCTGGATGGTATCCTTCGCCAGCGCGTCGTCTTACGAAGGTCACACCTGGTGTCTCGAATACCAATAGAAGAAAAAAAGGCCTTTTTTAAAATTGCCGTATCTTTTCTTGTTTCAGTGAATTAAATAAGTGATGATTCTTATGAATAGAAAAAGCAGTAAAATTGACTTACCTTAAAGTTAGATTCGTCTGACCACAACACATTTGTACCAATCTTCCTGTGTAAAATCTTGCCGCCATAGAGCCCACTCAAGCGATTTTCTTGTGTTTTTTCTGAAAGCCTCGCCTTCTTCCTCGATTTGCATCATTTAGGACTTGCATCTCCAAGTTTTCTTGTGGCTATCAGAGCACATATTCGCTTTCCAGTCTCTTCGGACAAGGCGCTGTTGAAGTTTGCTTCCGGGTTTTCGTGGATTCGCGTATTTGTTTTTCATCCTCGGGCTTCTTAGCTACTCGTTTTCGGCCTGTTCTTGGTTTATAACCGTGAGTTCCAGTCTGAACAAATTGTTTGATGGCAGATTGCACGGTTCATATGAACATTTCAACAATTCAGAAATTTCTTTTTGCAGTATTCCTTGTTCATGGAGAAGTTGTGTTTTCACTCGATTTTCCAAATTAATTTCACTTGATTCCGGCATTTTTGGATACACTTCGCGTCAATTTAATCACTTCACCAGAAATAATAGTTTGTTTACTCGTTTGAGTCCTCAACACAACTGACCAAACCTTAACTGATAAGATCGCAAAAATACCAAATTCTTTGTTTTCGGGCGCCAAGTGTTTTACGACCTTAACAATATGCCGCTTGCTACTTTCGATAATGATTTATGACTCCAGCATGTCATCTAAGATTCGCTTTTATTCAGTAACCAATAAAGGAAATGCAGTGTGATCTCTTATTGGGTGCTTAATATTTTTAGCCAAGGCTGTAGCTTGCAAACAAAAAACGTATGAAATGCAGAATCTTTTTCGTAAAAACGAAAAAAAGTGTTCCAGAAAGAAGAAATTGAAAAAACCCTAATATATAAAAGCAGGAAATAAAAAGCAGGAAAATTAGGAAAAATCCGACGGACAAGTATCAAACTAGGATCAAGGATCAAGGAAGCAATATATAAGGCCATATATACAATATGAGTAATCGATCAAACTCGCCCAAAAATTCCAAAACCAAAACAAAACGGAACTGAAGATAACAAGACTGAAGCGAACTCCCCCAACAGATGAAGCCTGCAACAAGAAGTCAAACACGATAGACACGATAGCAAAAAACAAAAGATATGAAAAAAAAACCTGGTGGACTAGGTAAGAGGGAATTTTAAAATACCAAAAAGCACAGACACGAAGAAGAAAGCGCCAAGGAAATATGGGAAACATTGTCTTAGGCCGTGAAGGGAAATTATTATCAACAATATCAATGTAGCCAATAAAAGAAGAAGTAGTTTGGGACATTATTACGCACAAACACAAACGAAGAGGACCCGCTAGATAAACAGAGTGAATATAAACTAATATGTGAATGCTACTAAAACTACATCGGTCAATCATAAAAAGATACACTTACAACTACTATTAAACCTACTACAACAACTATTACTGCAACTACTACTTCTTCTTCTTCTTCGAATCATTCTCCTTATACAATGAATACGCTTATACACATTGAACCCAATTATCAAACAAAGGTCGCCGATGATTGAACTACTTTAAATGTTATCCAGAGAAAGACTCAATCCATGAAAGGATTTTTTGCATACGCCTTCTAGATGATCCTTTCTACAATCATCATTCTAATCTCATCCTTAAAATAACAAAAATAAAAAATTAAAATATCCAACAAGATCACATATCATTTAATCCTGTCCTCGGAAAAGGACACATTCTCTACAATTATGTCCGCTTGACTTATTTAAATCGACATTCTTATCCTTTTCCTGTCTTTTTCGATTTCCTTTAACAATTCCGAAGGTCCTAAAGGAAACGTAATATGCAGGACAAAATAACTGGCCGACATACTATATATTGTGTGAAATGGTAGCTCGAACGTATTGTACTCTGTATGGGTACTTAGAGGTACTGATTTACGAAAATTAGTCTTACTGCAGGGTTGCATAAAGTGAATGGGAGGACCGTAGAGGTAGTGATGAACTGATATCAGTTGTATGAATGCCATAGGGTTTCAACGCTTCTTTCAACAATACCGACCCTCTAGGGCATTCATTGAACATGTACGATGTGGTTGTTACTGCAGCTATTTAAAGTCACACATGCGTGTAGTGATTGGGAATGGAATTTATCTTTGAATTAACCACGCTCAAGCTGATGTGTTTTCTTTTCAAGTGCCTCCGGGTTTAAACTGTTGTAATTAAAGGACAATTGAGAAAAATTTACTTCTGCGAATGGAACCTTGCTAATATAGTCGGTATTGATCTGTAACAACAGTAGTGAAGGAGTTTACTGCAACCCCGTTTTGTCTAATTTTGCTGATTTGAATTTTTATGCATGTGTGTTCACAGGATATTTAATGGCTTTCCAACAAGAAAAGCTATAAACATACTCATTGTCTTCTGAACTGTTAATAAGTGATTAAGACGAAATATTGAGCGTTGTATTGAATTTCACTTGTAGTTAATCAATAACTCACTTAAGACGATTTCATATCAAATATGAAAAAAAGGATCTGGAGGGTATATTACATTAAACATAATATTGAAAAAAAATTGAAAGTTTGATCGGAATGTTATTAGATTTTCCAATCAACATCTTAATGAATTTTTTGAGAGCAGTTACACGAGTCCTTGACTATTTCCGCCTTAAGGGGTTACATGGGTTTACTTGGGCGAAAAAAGGTCTATTTTCAACATTTTTTTTCATACATAAAAATTAAAATATTTCATTCAAACTTTTTACTGTCTTAAAGATATACATTTGAAGAATAATTTTTTAAATTTTCAAAGAAAAATATTTAAAACTCCGCCATTGGGACGTCATTTCCGATGATTCTTCGGGAAAAAGGTGCGTCCGCGTTGTCAGCAGAACTCATGACAGGATCATCTAAAGTGAAAAAAAAAATTCTTATTTTAGTTAAGAGCATAAACTAGAACTTGGACGAAGGAAAATAAAAGAAGTGAAAATTGCATTTTTGGCAGACATTTTTGCAAAAAAATTCAAATTTTGGTCAAACTTTCTCTACATTTTTTGTTTTTTAAATAGTTGTAATTGAAAGAAAAAAGAATCCTTCGTCCAAATTCTTGAGAATTGTATCCTAATTACCAGTGTAAAATTTCATCAAGATCGGTTGAGTAGTTTTCGAGAACTTTTGACAACCGATTTTGAAAACACAGTTTCGAGAAAAACGTGTTTAAAGTTTTGAGTAACAATAAATCTGGGGGAAAACAATTTTTTTAACCAACATTGAATCGTCGATTTCTGGGTTGTAAAGTAAACAACCTGCAGCAGCTGCAATGTCCAGGGCACCCTTTAGTTCCTGTCTATGACGAATCCTAGCTTCGCGAGTCTCGCTTGCAGATTTTTTCTCAGCTCATTTTTTCATCAGCATTTCGGGCATATTCGTGGGAATTTCGGCCAAGTTTCAAATCCATACCATGCATAAATAATAATAAAGCTGATATTCCTTCATTAAAAGTGCAAGCAGCGACTAATGCAGCAATATTAACGATTTTTGAACCAGCAGGAAGTATTTTTGGAGTAATCTTTCAGATTAACTGATTCAAGCTTTCATTATTATTTTGTGTGAAACTACGAACACACCGCGCCAGAAGATCATCCTTACTGAAGTCTTCATAGATAGGTTTCATTGTAGTCAAAACATCATCTGCGTATGCAGTATAATCATATTTGAATGATGTAATAGTGTTTGTAGCTGATGCTCGCTGCCACGCGCACCAGAAGTCTGGACTTTTTGGACAATTTTCGTGCTGAGGAATTTTGTGTGTAGAGCTGTAGTGGTAATAAGTAGCCCATATAGCATCTTTCATTTTTGCAACTGACTCACAAGTTCTTCTTATCCAAACCATAATAAGTAGTCAATTTATCCAATATTCGCATAGCAAATATGAACCGGCGATTAATTTGAGACATTTTTCCGATTTTTCTACATGCTTAAATATATTTTGGATCACATCGTTCACATGCTAACACAATTTTGAATCCCAGACCGAATTTCAAGCATTGTTTAAAATCCAATTTTCCATTACACAATTTTTCTTCATCTTTATTTTTAATATTGTTAGAACACCGCACAAAAGATGAGAGTGTTGAAAAACTAACTAACTAACTAAAACTTGCTCACGAAGAAATCATCATCAATTTTAGAATTGAATGACTGTCTCCTTTTCCTTGGTCTATATTTTCTACGAGCGCCGTCTGTTTTCGAAAGCTTAGACATTTTTAAATAAATTCCACAACAGACACTTTGGATAACCTCAAATGAACCTCGTGATTGAAGAAGTAATCACCAACTGAAGTATTTCAAACTAGTTGCTCTTAGAGAGTCAAAACAATAGACAATAAAAACAAACAATAGACGAGCTGCTATGCCACTCGGGGCTTAGCTGACCTCAAACGGGCACCTTCACGTGGCTGTATCTCCGAAACTATTATTCGGATCAACCTGAAAATTTACGACAATATTCTCGAAAGGATGTAGAAATAAATAAGAAAAAATAAATTGTAGAATAAAAAATTGATTTTTTTGAAACTGCGAAACCCATGTAACCCCTTAAAGCTTTTTGAATCCTCGCGCCTAAATCGTTGCGGATTTAGTTCTATCTTTTGAAATTCCTAGATGAAAGCCTGCATATTTACAATCTGCTGAATCTTCTGATTTGAGTCTGTTAGGGGACTAGTTTTGAATAAATTTTGTCAATATGGTTTGTGTGTCGGAACGAACAGTTTTCGAAAAATGCGTATCGAGTGTATACAAGAGATTAGACTCTTATATAAGAGTCTATAGAAAAGATTCTCTTTTTTCTTCCGGCAAGGACTTAATGCATGTATTTTCGGAACGATTTGCTGTCATTTTTCATCAATATTTGTTATTTCTCTGCAAACGTGCTTCGGTGATTCAAAATCTTCAGTGTCTCGTACTCATTTGTTGTCGATTTAACGTTTCTCTACATAACGAATGATACATATAAAAATCCAAATAAACACAAGAGCAAACCATTAACACTAATCCACTGTTTCCCCGAGATATTTCGCTCACGTGTCGTTCGCGCAACATTGAAATTTTACTCCGAAAAACAAGTGATAATCTGTTTTTTTTTTGACGAATTTTTGGCAGTCGTTAATCGACTTGTCTCTTTCATCTATCGCTATCATGTCTGAACGTTTAGTCTTTCAACTCAATGTGAATATTTAAAAAGTCGTAGGAATTGATCTAGAAAGAGGCGCTGTATATTAACCGTTGGTGCGAATACATCTGTCATGATCCAGTTGTGATTAAGCGTGTACCGTTGGTGGGAAAAATTTGATGTATTTTTTATTACGTTACGTTATCCCTTTGGCGTAGCCTTTTTGCACTACAATGTGTGTCGTTTATGCGGTTGAAGAAGTCTTCAACCGCACAAACGCAACTGACAATTTGAACCATAGACTAACAAGAAACGACGTTGCAGCTAGCGGTTGTCACAATCCATGCTGATCAAAAGAGCGGACACTTTAAACGTCACGTCAGTCAGCCGTAGAGAAGATATTGAATCATAATCTGAAAAATCATTTCTACAATGTCTACACAGTCCAAAAGTTGTAAATAGCAACAATTCACATAACACGTGATTCAGATATTGAATTCTGTATTTTGAAGTCATTGGCTACATTTCCATTTAAGTGGGTATGTGAATAAACATTATAAAAGATTTATAAAGAAATGTGGAAAGAGCTCAAGCTGGTTTCGAACACGCGTCCCTGCCGCTTCTCATCAGGTGCCAACTCACAGGCTGGGACGCGTCGATTGGCAGTGGATGTCGACTGGTTATTTACTAGTTATGAATATTGCTCTACAGCTTTGAACTTCTCCTAAATTCCAAATTGCCTTTGGTCTAGCTTAGCAAGGGTATAAATCACTTATACGTTCTAAGTGAAAACGGAAAAACTGATCTACCAAAACTTCTGATAAATAATAAAAGAATAAAAAAAAGTACCCAGATTCATAAAAATCAATAAACAAAATGTACAAAAAAATAAACATACGTGGATAAACACCATTGTCTTACTGGATAACATCTTAAACATCTACAGCTCTAATGTCGAATCCTACTTTCGCTTGGGATTTCCAGACCTGTCTTCGAAATAAGAGACTTAAGCATCAAGCGACAGGAAGAAATACCTTGGAGTGGACTCATGAAACGGATTCGTCTAAGTTAAGTTCAAGGAGATATTTCAAGGTGTTCAAGGTTAGTTATCAGATCTAAGTTCAAGGAGATATGAGATTATACTAGACAGCAGTTTGTGCAGTTCAACAAGCCTCCCGATTTGCTAACAAGATTCCAAACCTTAGATAATATATGATTTTCAAAACTGGTAAGCATTCAGGTTATCTTCTGTTTGGAACTGATAGAAATAAATTCAACTTAAAACCGGGCGATTAATGGTTGTTTGTGATCTGTATCGCGTAGCATTTTCCAACATCTGACAGATGAAATGTCAGGTAAGATTGGAAAGAAAAGAGAAGAATATACAAAATGTACGGAAAGGAATGCAAGGACGAAGGAAGAGCAATTTGACAATCTCAACTAGTCGTGAATTGATTCAAAAAAGGGAAAAAATGATAACAATTGACGAAAATCTAGCGAGTAATACCATAAGGCAACCTTAGAACAAAGATATTAGAAAAATAACAATTTGTAGGAGAAAGCAGAAGCGTTGGATGTCTTAGACTTGGATATCTTAGAAAGAGGTTCAAGCCCTCTAACATGAAACTGTACCACTTGAGTCAATATACGCGACTGAAGTGTTGGATGTTAAAAAACGTATTTGAGGGAGAAGCTTTGGAACTTTAAAAGACGAAGATACAATCAAAGGATCAAGACAATTTCAGGCAAACTTCATACGTCAGGGGTCCGTTTTTTGCATTTACCAACGTTTACAGACCATCCACCACCCTTCCAATTAAAAAACCAGTTTTCATTGAATATCCTCGGCAAAAGATTACGAAAATTGCCTCCTGATTTCATTCTGGGCCCCTACACCTTTCGTGCGTATATATTTCTATCTATTCGATCCGCTGTTGTTCCTGTGTAGCCTTAGGAACTAGCAAAACTGTGAAGTACATTTAGCAGACAACACTCCAGGGATTTGGTTGATTTCAATGAACTAATTCACAGGTTAACGCACACGTTCAAGAACAAAGGTGACCAATAGAAGAATTCGTACTCATCTAAGAAAAAAACCCCAAAAAATGTACATCACCTTTTCCTGAATCCTCTAGAGCTTCTATCTACAATCTACTACCTACAACCACCCTTTTCGTTAGATCTGATGCACTTTCGTCCTAGTTTTTGCAAAATTGGCGTATTTAGCGTACTCCCTACCGCTAAAAAGAAACTAAATAATCATTTGCGTATTTCGGTCAATTAATAGTTTTGAATAGTTTTGTCATTCAGTTTAGTGGTTGCGTTACTATCAGCTCATTCGTCATCCTGCATATGTTTTTTGATAACTCTTATGCAAGTAATTAACTCATACGGCCATTAATTTACATGCATGTGAGAAAATGCTCATTTCACAGCACGAACAGAAGTCGCAAAGGAGTCAACCCTCAAACTGACATATCCGAAGAGCGAAGACAACACGCAGCAAGCAACGAGATGTCTTTTGCACGTTGGACAAAAGAAAGCGCATGATGTGAGGTCTCTCACCATTGACCTGCAATAATAGCTTTTGCCACATATGAGAAAGCGGATCTACGTATGTAATGTGAATGCGCTCTTTTCTGTTGACCAATTCAAAAGATAGCGCTACTTTGTAGTCTACATCGTGAGAAAATTCTCATGACATTCTTATGACGGCATGGCGGACAACTTTGTTAACATGAAGCAAAAGAACGCATAAGGAAATTATATTTGCCCATTTTTTGCCCAAGTGCTATCTGCAACATTATTTATTGTGCACTCTATAAATAAATTCGTAATTGAGCACTAACAGGAGCCAATCAGACAAAACAATATGATCGCCTCTCTAATCGGTTTTAATTGTTTAATTCTCGGCTTATTTACTTGACCAATGGATCGTGGGAATGCAAATGAGACGTTCTCAAACTTTTGGCTCAATGTTTGTTCTGAAATTCGAAATTTGAATGGGTCATTAATATAATATGGAAGATGTCGAAACACTCTGGGAAAACGATGCGGATTTTAAGTATAATCAAGAGACAATTAAAAGAAATTAGTAGAGTTTATGAGAAAAATTTACTACCCTCGATTTTGGGGTCATGGCATATGATGCATTAAACGAAGAATAATTCTAAGTATTATTCAAATAAAATTTGCTTAGCAATACGCCAACAATATTCTTATTTTCCACCACTTTTCCATCAGAAGAAGTAGCTTCAAACCGTTTTTACAATTTGATAATTGACTGTAGTCGGTAAATTCCTTGAGAAGTTGCTATCTTGGAGAATTGCGGGGAGTTGGTGTAGTTTAGGATATAAATTACCATTTTTTTATCGCCATACTTTTATGAATGATACATACTTTACCGTTGAATCATGCACTTTACTTAGCCAACTTCAGTTAAAAATGTGAAAAACGCTCATATTTACCAATGCCGATTCTTATAAGTATAAGGACATTCTGCTTTATGACATTATCAACTAATTATTGATTCAAACATCTTTGATTAGCTTAGTGTAAAAATGATATCAGCTTAAGATTGCAATTTGCCCATGTGCATTCGTCTCCATAAAATTAAATCCGAAGTAGAGCATCTGTCAAAATAAATGTCGGGTTAACATTCCCGTTGTGTTGATTCTCCTGTATCCATGGGGATAATTAAATGATATAAGTTTAATGAATTTCACTTTTAATGAGTATTTGAATACTCGCAGTGAATCAAAACAAAACATGTGCTTGTATCATAGAAAAGAAATATTGTAATTTTTGTAATCATAGCTCACATCACGGAATTTTTCTCTAGTCAATTATACTACGTATGAATACGATGGTCAAGTCGTTTGGCATTACAACACGAATTAATACACACTTTAAATTCTGATGCAATATTGCCAGTCGTCGGCTCAATTTTATTAGAGAAAGAAAACGTGATGAACCAGACACTGACATTTTTGCGAACCCGAAAAATAGAAATATTGAAACTCCATTCTTCAGACGTTTCCAACCCATCCTTCTGTAACAAATTAATAAAACCCTATACCTTGTTACATATTCCGAGGTGTAGGGGACATTAAACAAACATTTAAATAGTAAATGAATAAATTACACACATTACATTAAACACATGACATTAAATAAATGAATAAATAAATAAAATAACAATTAATTTTGAATATATATAATAATAATTAATAATTAATTGGTTTTTAAATATTTTAATATTTAAAATTGAATTAATAATTAATTGGTTTGGTTAAGTTTTTTATACGCACTCATATTTTTAAGTGAAAAGAAAATCATACGAGATGAAATCAAAGTAAGAATAAGATTAAAATAGAATCATTTATAGTTAGATTTAGGTATTAAGTTAAATAATATTGATAACAAACAAAAAAAAAAATAAAACAAAAAGTCTCAGTAAAATTAAATGTCAAAAAAAAGTCTCAAAACAAAAAAAATATATATTCTCAGTCGCAAAACAAAAATCAAAAAAAAATTCTTGGAAGTTTTATAAGTTAATATGGATATGATTAAGGCGATAAGTTTTTCTATGGATAAGATTCACTAGGTTGTTGTGTACGTATCAGTATAAATAGAATAGAAATTATGAGGTATGAGATAACCAATAGCGAAATCAATTCAAGTATCAATAGAAGTATAGAGACTACCATAGAGACACACAACCAATAGAGGACACACAACCAATAGAGGACACACAACCAATAGAGGAATCAATTCAAGTATCAAGATGTATAAATAAAGTATCAATTGAAGTATCAATCGGAGTTTAAATAGAAGTATCAACCAATTGAAGAATCAACCACTAGGAATAAATTGGACTATCAATATATAGAGGAAGCTCGATCCAAGGAAGCGCAGCAGAACAGGTGAATCCTGAAACCAGTTAAGGTGCAGATTCGTGCTACAGGAAGCACGATTAGGATCAGCGCAGCACAATTCAGAGGTGTTCAGAGTCAGCGCAGCACAATTCATAGGTGCTCAGATTCAGCGCAACACAATTGACAGGTGGTCAGAATCAGCGCAGCACAATTCACAGGTGCACAATTCACATCTTTTGATTTTCAACCCTTTTATTTTAATCTAATATGAATGAGTAAGCTTTTTCTGTGTGTGTGTATGTAACATGGAAGGAGCAGGGCTTAAATAATGTGCTAACCCCCACGCCCACGCGGTGATCTAGTCGGTTTAAAGTAACTTTCTTCGGCCGCTATTATGCGGCCTTTGTATTTTCAAATAACCCTGTCTTTGTAACCTTGTTCCTTTCTTTCGCTGCTGGTGCGATCGATCGGTTGACACCCCCCCCCCCATTATTATTTATTCATTATTAATTATATATTTATTAATTTATTATTTTTTTTTTTTGAAAATACATAACAACCAAGTCATATATCGCAACAAACATATGAGTTGATAATGACTAGAAGTGGTCGTAATGCATATTCACGAAAGACGGAGGAAAACATTAAAGACAGTATAGATCTTAATTTAAATGTTGATTTCTTATTTTTAAAGAAAACCTTTTGGGACATACTGTGCATACTGAGACAGTCAACAACCATTTGAGCATCACCCCGACAGTTCTCAAGTGCCCGCTGGGGCTGGAGGCTTTTTAGTGCTCACCACAGAGGTATTTGATATAAAGTTGGACCTAAGCCCTAACTTTTATTCGGATTTCATTTCATTTGATATAAATTCACGATTACTTCAGCGAAATCGTTCGTGTGAGCGGTTTTCGGGTGCATTACGAAATTCGAGTCAGTTTTGATAATCTCCTTCCCTTTCAGTTGAGAATTTCCCTCTCTGACCCCCTCGCTCCATTCTTCGTAAGTAGGCTCGCCTTCGCTATTCATCAAGTAACACTATTCGGACTACTCTCGCGACAACCAGCACAGCCCACTCAGAGACAGTGCGGTGTGGAGCTGCAGCCTCAAGGTTCCATGCCTCTCTGCTGATGCCAGACGTCCTCGGTACGACTCCTTGCTAAAAGCATCATCCCACAATTCGGAGCCATACCAGAGCAGTGACCCTATCGCACTCTTTAGTAGGCCAACTTTTAATCGTCGTTGGTGTTCAAGAGTTGGCCATAAAGCGGCAGGGAGCTGGCGATCTTGCAACAACGACTCCGCTGACGCCCTCTGATCTTGGACCCTATCATTAAGGTATTTTATGGATTCCGTCAGCTCAATGATTGTTTCTTCAATCCGGACGGGAATAATAGGAGGAATCTACATCTTGGTCAGTATGACGACCTCCCTTTTGTCCAGCGCTAGACCCAACCCACGGCTGGCCAACAATTCGCTCGCTAGGCGCAGCATCATCATATATCGTTGGATTTGCACGTGTTCAACGGTGCGTCAGACGAGTAAAAGCCGAAATACAATACTGCGTGACGGCGATACATGAGCACGATGCGATTTTCCCGCGTCGTCACGCAACGCATTCAATTTACAATGCACGCGATGCGGGGAACATTAAGGTTCATATGACAAATGTCAAATTGGTGACATTAAATGAAATTTGCTGGAAATTGTTTTTGATTTTTTAAAAGTTTTGAATTTGGAATGTTTCTTCGTTTAGCAAATAAAAGCCTTAACTAGGATGCACGAAATTTTCATTTAAAATTCATTCATACTTCAAAAGTAATTAAGGCGTTTGAATTTCAAATTTCATTTAAGCGCCATATTGCATTTGCCAAACGTCACGCACATCGTTGCGAGGAATTTTGGTTTTTCCGAATATTTCCGCCTCGCATCGACGCATCGCAATCATTGTACGATGTCGCATACAAATGCATGTTACGAAAACTGCTTGACATTTGCTGCGAGACTCTCGTCGCGTTCTCGTATCGCAGTCTCGCACTATTGTATTTCGGCCTTAATGCTGCTATGTCATCAACGAAGCCGATAAGGAGCGACTCCTTCCGCATCTCAACATATCATAGACTAACTTGCGAGGCTCTAGATAGTTTCAATGTTACCATTTGATGGAATCCGGTACCCTAGAATATTCCACAACACTGAGAATATCTAGCCACCTAGCAGAATGGAAGGCATTCTTCACATAGAGTGTTATAAAACAAAAATGTTCACTTAATTCCACTTCTGTTATTGCATTGATCGTTCGATTTGCTGAGGAAATAGACTCGGATGGGCTCCACAAGTCTCTTTCTGATGAGCTCTTGGAGCACTTTTCAAGCGCATTAAGCATTCATAGGGGCCGATTTGTACATAGAAGCACTGGACTCCCCTTCCTCTTGCTAATTACCATAAGTTTCGCTTCCTTCCAGCAATTTGGGAGCACATCCTCCTCCAGGCGTTGAATGTGGTAAGCAACATATCAGGGCTAAGTTGATACACAAATTGTACCACTTGCGCTGGGACGCCGACTGGACCCGTGAACATTTTCATACTTAACGTCAGCATCACTTTGTCCACGTCGTTCGTATTGAAAAGCAAGCACGCAAGAAGACTTTCCTCCCATAACCCATTGAAACGAACGAGGCGTTAAGGAAAAAGTTCCGGAACAACCTTGTCCATTTTATCGATTTCAATCGCAAAGGCTCCGAGTTTGCTTTTCCTTTTACTTGGGTTACAAGCTTATCAAAGCTTATAAACCAAGGCCACGAGTGTCTCTTTATGTCATATATGTGGTTTTCCAGCAGCGAGCCTTGTTTTCATTGATAAGGTAAACCTGCGATAAGATCAAGATATTGATTATGCTAGTGTCAAAGTCACGCTAGTATAATGTCAATGTCAAAGTCACTCTCTTCGCGGCGGAGACTTTGACACTTCCCAAAAAACACAGCAGGCTTTCAGGGAGCCTTGTTTTTGTTCAGAAGGCAGCAGTTGCGGCCCGGATTTGGCACTCACAATTTCGAGGGGAATTTACTGATGATTGATACTACTCACTGAATAGTCCTCGGATGGGATGGGAATATTTCCCAAGCAGTTTCTCTTGCGAACGTTTAGTGTGCTTCCAACGTTTATGTCGACAAGCTGCATTAGTCGCCATTTCCGGGATTCATTTCTCTCTGGAATTCGGAAGATGCTGAGGCTATTCGATGTTAACGCCAACAAGAATTCCCCTTTCCAGGTTATCGAGCTTGCTCGGAAAGGATGAAATTGTCTAATTTGATATGAGATAGACATTGATGAATGTCATTTTGACACACCTTATGATACCCACGCAAATATATCCTCTGATGCAACTGTGAACTGGGAGCAAAACGTTATCTCGCAACTGCCATAGTCCCATCCAGGCTTGTCCCTATTCAGATTCAAACAGCAAGTCGGATCCTTTTTGTGTATTAACCTATATCGATTTGAATTCCACATACCTTCGACTTCCTGGCTCATGGTTTCAGGCCAATTTGTAGCTCAGGTTGCTTCGATATAGCTCGTTGCAGTTGGCGAAAATGTGTCAGAATTAAAGGCTTTTATAGCAACGAATCAAGATATACCTTCGGTGAATTCTGCGTACTGCATGCATATGCAGCCGATTTTGCTTTTCTCCTTGGCCAAAAATTGCACTGTGGCTGTCTCCCGAATTTCGAGTATTGCAACTTTTTGCCTTCCAGGGTTGGAAGGCGTCACCTTAACATTAAAGCTGTTTGCTTTAGGAAGAGTTTGTGTTATGCCTTCTTCTTGTTCCTTGAAGCAAGAAGCTCAGTAAGTCAAAAATCCTTGACGGAGCTCTTGAATAAGTTCTTGCCCACGAGTCCCACGAGGAGTCGCCCATACCATCCATTTTTGTCAGTCTCCACATTTTGCACTATTTGTTGCGTTCACCCATCTACTTGCGCCTAGTCGCCTTAGGAAACGTTTCTTTAACCCTCATAGGCTGCAGAGATCTATGCAGCAGTTTGGAGTTTGTTGAATCAGGCCACTATCCTCTTTTCCCTGAAATTTGGCTTTAGTGGGCTACATGCCAAACTTTTTTCATTTCCGCAAGCAATAATACTTTTTCAGTGTCGGTATTAATATGCTTAGTGGCTTTCTTGAGCTCTTTCTGCCGTAGCCAACTGAGGACATAGCACTGAATACTTTCGACCAAATCCACGAGTTTACCGATACCGTTTTTGATGTCCTTTTTGATATGATTTTGGACGTTGGTGGCGATTGTTCGATGGTTTCGTTGTTTGTAGCTTTTGATACTTCATTGGCCATGTGTTTCGTCACTGTAAAATTTTCTGCCGACTTTTGGAGAACGTGAAGCCCATGAGGTCACGACTCTCTCCCATGTGACGGTGTATATCCTCACCTCCTATTATTATCTTCGTTTGGGTCGTTTGCATTCAGATTCGATGAAGAACAAATTGTTTTTTTTTTTCCTATTTTATTTGATGAATTTCTGTCTAAAATGCTTTATGAATAAAACTTGGGTTTTCTGATCATTAATTTTGATACAATAAAATTTTCAATACGCATTCGTCACAAATTAAGGAGTTAAAGGGCTTAAAGGGTTTATTTGGGACAAATAAATGAATGTGTCTTCCTCAAATTGGATAATTTTGGTGTCTTCGTCTGCAGAAGGAATTGGAATACATGCTGTGTATTATTATACAATGCTGGGCCTGTCACTGAGCCTTGTGGCACACCGGATGAAACAGTTTGTTTCGTTGAATTTTTCTCCCGAACGGTGATACAGAAGGTCCCGTTACAAGAGAAGCTAATGGCCGTCCAAACGCAGCATCTTGATGACAAGAAATTGCATTGAATGTGTCTTACATTGAGAGCCTACCTAAACCCGTTTGACACATTACTTCGGGCTACCATAGCGTCCTTGTAACGACAGGCGGCTTCATATTAAAGGAATCTGTTTTCTAGCCGGCGGGAAGGAAGTTCTAGAGAATAAATACATCTTTCGCCCACGCCTCCTGACACTCCTTTATGCCTATTGTAACTGTCGGGACTTGCCGAGCATAACATCTAATGAGTCATCTCCAACACTTTAACTATAGCTTTTGGGGTTTCTCAAATCTCTGTTTTATGAGAATAAGCCTGGGACGATTCGCGATCTCAAACCACACATTTAAGGCACTAATAAGTGTTAACCACGCGATATGTGTGGAAAAAAGTTGAAAATAGAGCGTAGTAAGTCCTTTAGTTAAACGAAACCAAGGCGAACAATCAAACACAATCACAGCCGTTTAAAATAACTAAAACAATACAGAACCGAAATATATGTCGTAGTTATAAACATATTTTCAAACCTCTCGCATGGTAAACGCTATGCTTCAAGCAGAGGCATATAATAAAAGGATTACTTTGTCTTATACAGACTTGATTCAACCCTCGTCACTGAAACTCTTTCTTAATGCTTCACATTTGTTACCACGTTGGTTTGCGGCTAAGCTTAGTGTAAATCATTGTGGTGAATAGCAAATGAACAAAAATTTTACTTCTGGCACGTTGCAGTCCGTTCGGGGTATAAAGTAGTTTTCGGAGTGGCCTTAACTTAAGTGACGACGGATAGGTGGCTAAGCGGCGTTCAGTGTGTACACTACCCGATTTTCATCTCAGGCGCAAATTAAAAATTCAAGCTAGAAGTGCTCGTGAAATAGCAGAAAATTATTTTGCGTGAATAATTTGATTGGAAGCAACTATGTGGGGTGTAAGCCATGCCGGATTATGATTTTTGCCCTCAAATGTTTCACGTGTAACTAAAGCCGCACTAAGTAGTTGATGGTCTTCAAAAATTCCATTTATCGTTATTTAGCCCGCATGTAAGAAGATCTGCGTCCATTAGGGTCCTAAACATTTCATTTACTTCAATTGAAATTTATCACCCACATCGTAAACACATTTCTTCGCTGTGACCTCTGCCTAACGTTTCATGGTCAAGTTTTTTCCACCATTTGGATAAAATATGCACCACAAACATTCAAATCAAGAAAAAAAGAAAGCAAACAAAATTTCAATCTCCTCACATATGAAAAGTGAAACTCGAAAATAGCCGGAAAAAATACCAAAACAAACATTCTAAATCGAACCGGCCGTGGATCGAGAGTGGGATCCAATCGGTATCACGCGAACGGAATCCCCTGCTGCCGGCGGTTCTCGAAATAGTTTGTCCATTTCTTGAAATACCAACGATCCACGTCACGAGAACAAAAGTCCATCAACGCTTGCATGTGTGGAGCAGGCCGACGAATCATTTCGGAAGCAGCAAGCAACCGTTTTGGCGTTATTATGCTGTGTCGATGTCTCTAGTATGCGATTGTGATGTGATTAGTGTCACTGCGTGTGCATGAGTACAGTTGAGATCAAAGTCCAGCTCGGAGCGACGATATGTTATCTTTGGTTTTCAGCGGAGTCTTTGGAAAAAAATCAGAATTTGAGAAGACCCAGTGGCCGCAAAACTGCATTGCCGTTTTCACTGCTTACTTTTAGTATTTCTCGTTTTTCCTTAACCCGTTTTTACAGATGGTCCACCCGGTTGCCCTGCCGAAACTAAGTCGAGTCCGCTAACTTTGCGGTCGCCAGATGTTCTAACTTCTCCACAAAACTAGAGGGCATGACACGCAGATTTGAGGGAAGATGAGTAGGTTGTGGCGAATAATTTGTTCAAAGAAACCGGTTAAACGATAAAATATGATTAATTTGGTAATTACTTTTGATTTTCCTGGATTTTCGGGGTATTGCAGAGACGCGTCCAATCTATTAAACACTCTAATATAAGTTACAATACTATAAAGCCTGCTACTAAGAATATCAGAAAGGGAATCGATGAGCAAATCATCTCATGTTAAAATATTTTTCAACATTTAAGAAAAAACAGCAGTGAGGTAATAAGTTCAACGAAAGAAAACTAGGTGAGCAGATCAAAAAGGATGAAGAAATTATTTCGAATTTTGCACGGATACTGAAGAGAAACTGAACAGTGATCTCAAATTATTTAACCTTAAAAGGGAATCAAGAATCAGTACAGCTCGTTTCTAAATAAAACAAATCTAATCATCGATTACACCAACTTGTTTAGTGCGTAAAGGGCAAGACAGAATATAGGCCAATAGTGCAATAGTATACAATACTGCGAGACGACGATACGTGAGCGCGACGAGAGTCTCGCAGCAAAAGTCAAGCAGTTTCGTAACATGCATTTGTATGCTTCATCGTACAATGATTGCGATGCATCGAGGCAAGGCGGGAAATATTCGGAAAAATGAAAATCCTTCGCAACAATGTGCGTGACGTTTGACAAATGCAATATGACGCTTAAATGAAATTTGAAATTCAAACGCCTTAATTACTTTTAAAGCACATTGGTTTTGGTTTAATACATTAGTACTTTTTAAGTACATTTATTATGAATGAAAATTTCGTGCAGTTAAGGCTTTTATTTGCAATTATTTTATGTGCTAGAAATTAAGAAACCTTCCTTTTAATTTTACGTTTTTTTATTTACCTTGCGGAATCGATTTTCGACCGTGATCGTTCGGTCTTCATAAGCGATTGATTTTCTTAACCTATACATGGTGCTTATATACTAATCTTAGGTAGAATAAAATTTAGTTCAGAGGGAAATCTCACTTAAACTAAGTAATTAAATTTTAATTAGGCAATCAGCCTAAATAGCCAAGATTTGCAGTGGCCTTCATCACCGTTCATTAGGGTATTCCTTTCCCTAAATATCGCTAGGCTTTCCAAGGCATCTAGTTCCCTCATGTCTCTAGCTTCTCTAACTGGTGTTACGTCATTGATGGTGATTTCGTGCCCTTTCGTGATGATGTGTTCCGCAACTGCTGACCTGAAAGTGCTCTGCTTTCCTTTCTTCTTTGCTGCTATTGCTTCGCTTAGATGCTCTCGGACTCTGGTGTTGATCAATCTCCTTGTTTGTCCGATGAAAACTTCCTGGCAGTTAGAGCATTCGATTCGGTATATACCCGATTTCTCATGCGGCTGTCGCTTGTCCTTTGTGGATCCAAGGATATTTTTGAGCTGGTTTTTACTGCTGGATTCGATGAGCCGTATTGATTTGTGTCGTTTGAGGTTATTTTTTAATTTTTTAGTAATATCTGCGTGGAATGTGACTGCCTTCCAATAGGTTGTTTCAGAGTCTGGGTTAACTAATGTTGATCTCTTTTTCCTTTGTCGAGTTCTTCTGATTTTCTCCGCAGTACTTTTTATTGTTGATGGTTGGAACCCATTTAACATTGCTGTTTGTAAAATGTACTGCATTTCTTTTTCCTTTGCTGCTGTGCTTAGTGGTAGATCGAGCATCCGGTTAATCATGGCTCGATAAGGTGATACTTTCAGTTGTTGGGTGTGGTTTGATGAGTTCGGAATCGTTCTCTGTGTGTGCGTTGTCTTTCTACAAACCTCAAAGTTCAAGTTGCCACTGATTCTTGATATTAGTGTGTCTAGGAATGCTAATTTTCCGTCCTTTTCTTCTTCGGTTGTGAAGCTGATAATCTTGTGTGCGTTATTCAAATCCATAAGAACTTCTGATAATTGATTCTCTTTGACATAGGTGAAAATGCCGTCTACATATCTTATCCAGCATCTTGGTAATTGGCCCTTCATTTTGAGTCCCTCTTCCAATCGAGTCATAAATATTTCACTGAATTTCACTGAATTTATGGATTTCCCATGGCGACTCCTACTTTAGTTTTGTAGAACTTCCCTTTGAACATGAAATAATTTTCTGTCATGCACAGTTCGCATAGTTTTCGCCTTCCATGCAATAGACTTGCCTTGCCTTAGCAGCCACTCCTCGATGTATCCTAGTGTTTCCATCACTGGTACACTGGGGAAAAGTGCTTTCACGTCAAAAGATACCATTACCTCATCTTCTGCTGGTGGACCAAATGTCAGCAGTTTTTCTGTGAATGCCTTGCTATTTTTAACCGAGTTGCTCTCTATTTGCTTCATCTGTTTAAACTCTTCCACTAACCATTTTGCTAGCTTCTGAGTGGGGGCATTCATGGCGGATATAATCTCTCTCATTTCATTTCCTTCTTTGTGGATTTTCGGCAAGCATTTGATTCTTGGTAGTGTGGGATTCGTGACTCTTACTTTTGATAACACTCCGATTAGCGGCTCGCAGCTTTTTATCATTCTCTCGAATCGTTTAATGGACTCCTCCAGTGGGTTTCGACGGAGTTCAAAGAAATTGCCGTTGTTTAATTTTTGCGTGACCGCTTCCTCATATTTTTCCTTGTCCATTATGACAACTGTGTTTCCTTTGTCTGCCTTAATGAAATAAACAGGTTTTTTCTTCAGTTCCAATGCTATGGTTTCCTCTGCACTTTGTGTTGCCTTTTTAGCTCCAGATATTGCATTTGCTATATCTTTCCTCGCTGGTACTTCATGCGCTTCTGGCAATTTACTTATAGCTGCCTCCATTTCTACAATGATGTCTTCTTTTGGTATTCTCGTTGTTTTTATTGCATAGTTTAATCCCATGTTTAGCAGTCGCATTTCATCTGAATTGAATCTCACCGTTGATTTGTTGGCTACTAGTCCAGGGATCTCTTGAACTTCGAAGCGTTTTTTGATTTTCGGAACTGATTCTTCTAACCTCCTCAGTTTCTGTGTATGTATCCTTCTTTTCTTCTATTTTTCGCATTGGTATGCTCTATCCGCTTTCTCCAGTAAATCCTCCATGTGTCCTTTCCCACAGTGCTCTGATTCTCTCATTAGTTCTAAGTGGCACTCGTAGGCTTTGGTTGTGACTTCATTTAGTTTGCTGTACAGTTGCTTAACACTAATTTTAATCAAGTTCTTTTCTGCAGTCTTCGTTTGATTCGCCGCATGCTTAAGGCCGCTATGCAGCTTCACAGTGTGGCTCTTCGGAGTGACTCTTCTTTCTAAACAAGTTTTAAGAAAGTTGATGTCTTCCCTGATCCTCGCTAGCGTTTTCCTATATTTGACGAACTTAAAAAATAAGAATTGATGCCTGGTCGCTACTTCAATATTTGTAATTGCTTCCATCTTCATAAAATTTTTTTATGCTAGTACTATTTCTAGCACAAAAAAATTTTATGAAGATGGAAGCAATTACAAAAATAATTTTATTGCAAATTCAAAACTTTTAAAAAATCAAAAACAATTTCCAACAAATTTCTTTAAATGTCACCAATTTGTCATATGAACATTAATGTTCCCCGCATCGCATGCATTGTAAATTGAATGCGTTGCGTGACGACGAGGAAGAATCGCATCGCGCTCACGTATTGCCGTCACGCAGTATTGTATTTCGGCCTTATCTCGAGATGGCATTCAATTTATGTGAGCAAGTCCAGGTAGATAATTTTCTTTCGTCAAACACCACATTCAGTATGCTTGAATACTTAACCTTCAACTGGTCTCGTGGGGTACGTACATACCCCACGCTCTTTCTTGTCGATTTTCGATACCTAAATCTTCGAAAGTGAAACTCGTAATGACATCTGTCGGTAGTCAAGGGATATACTTTTATACCTATGCCAGTGGGATCGCGCTGTGACCGTTAGTTCGTCTGTAGTAGTCATCAAAAGCAGTTTGGGGTGCGTACGTACCCCACGGTGCCATCAACTTCGGTTTTTCGTAAATTGTAGGATTTTTTGTGTTTTTAATTTTCGTGTTTAGGAAGAAAATAGAGGTAAGTAATCAACGTTTGTATGCATCAAAAAAATTTTTTTACGATTTTTGTTTACGTTTAGAATGGCGTATAATTTGCGTTCTCGGTGTTTACGAGAGCAGTTGCTCGAGTGTGATTTAGACGAGGAACCAATAGAAGGTAATAGTGCTGATAGTCTTTCAAGCTCGGAGAATTCTTCTGACGAAAGCTATGAAGAGTCTGATGATGCTATTGATATCGACATGAAGGATCCGAACGAAAATTAAAGGCTTATTAAAAGTGAGCCACAACGCGGCCGTCCGCCAAAACATCTCTATGGGAAATATGAGTTCCATTGTACCAGACAAACTCCATCTCGTAGATCAGGTAAGAAGCGCAGCTGTTCCCCTTCCCCCCCCCCCCTGGACTGTCCTTGTCTCTCTCTCCCACTCTTTCTTGTTTCTCATACTTATTTCTCTTTGCTGACGCGTATCAAAGAATGTCATTGCGTACAGAAGAACACTTCTTCGATAAAATCTCTGTATCTATCTGTTCTCTATAAGCCCCAATGGTAACTCTCGCTTAACAGCAAGATTTTTGGGTGTAGACGATGCCTACCTGACAGGTCTTCTGTACACACTATAATATTCTTTGCACGTATAGAGAACACAAACGTTAATCAGGATTTTTTTTTCAATACTAATTAAATTAAGCAGCTATGATTTTAATAATTTTTTATTGATTAGTTATTGATAAATATTTGGTATTTATTCGTTATAATTTTTGTAATTGGTTTTGCAGACAGACATTTGCAATAGATACAGCCCGGTCCAGCTGGTAACGCTATAAATGCTGAAACGATAGAAGATATTTGGGAGTGTTTATTTACTGATGAGATTATAGTATAATCGTACATAACACGAACTTCAAGATAGAAGATGAAAGTTTATCATTCGTTGTTGTAGAAAAACAGTAAAGTTACCATTATCATACTGATGCTATTGAGATCAAAGCTTATATCGGAACCTTATGTTACAGTCAATTATGGAAATCTGCAGACGTTGATGTTAATCGATTATGGTCAAAAGCTCATGGCATCACAACTTACAAATCTGTATTTACAAGGCACAGGTTTACTTTCTTATCAACTTGTCTTCGTTTCGATAATAAAGACGAAAGAGAATTACAAATGACGGATTTGCTCCGATAAGGAATTTATGAAACATGTTTCTAGAAAACTGTAAAAGTAATTACAGCTCGAGTCACAAATATATTTAATACAGAGGACGCAGTAAGTTCAGAGTTTGCATGAAAGATAAGCCGGATAAATACTTACTTTAGATTAGTAACTCAACCTATTTACAGCACAAACCGATCAGCAACATGTGACAATTGGTATACGTCAATTAGTTTGCTTCTACGAATGTACGAGGAACCATATAATTTGAGAATTACCGGTATCATTCGCAAGAACAAAAGGGAAATTCCAGCGGATTTTATTGCGAAGGTTCCAAAATAGATCGACCACTCACAAAGTTCTGCCATGCTGAAACTTTAACGCTTCTCAGTTATCGTCCGAAGAAAAAAATATGAAAAAATTGTGCTTCTGGCCTCCTCACTTCTTTACGCATGGGAAATGACAGAGGATAAACCTAATGTTACCCTTTATTATAAAAAAATAAAGGAGAGACGGACACTTTTCATAACTTTTGTCACTCTTTCAGTGTGCGCGAAAACCCGTACAGGTGGCCACAGTGACATTTTCAAGGCATCTGGAACATGGTGATCGTGAATGCGAGAATTTTGAGAGCGTGCAAAGCCGTCCAAAATCAAGAAGAAATCAAAATAACTGCAGATTATTGTTCGGAATAAATTATTTACATTTAATTAAGCCGCGTTTAGAACGTCGTCATACTCAATTGAGGCTCCCCAGAGATTTGAAAGTAGGAATAAGAACAATTTGGAATCGACCGGATTTGTCTGAATGCGGTGTTGAAAATTTGAGTCTTGTGATTAAGCAAAGATGTGCCTTATGTAAACGGAAGAAAGACAAAAACATAGATAAGGGATGTGCGTCCTGCAAATGTTCTATATGCCTAGACCATAGGATTTTAGACCGGTCATTAATTTCAATTTTTTTTAAACCGGCAAGTCTTTTTTCATTAACTCTACTTCTTGCAATGATTATTTTGTAATACATGTCTTTAAAAATAAAAAACAACGACTTTTTTGCTATATTTCGAAATTCTTTTTTTCGTAAAACCCATACCGTAATTTTTCAAAATAAAAACCTTTTTTAAGACGACTAACAACTATTATTATTCTTTTCAAGTGATGCAATACTGTACTGGTAAGTAAGTGCTGGTAATCGCAGGGGTGATACCCATCAACCTCCTTGCGAGAGTGCGCAGAAGTATTTACCTGCGCAGAAGCGAAGATCGAAGAGAAGAGATCACCAGGGAAGAGAGACGTCGCTCTCTCAACAATTGGCAACAGTCCTGGGAGCAAGAAACAAGGGGAAGGTGGACTGCACGTCTGATCCCTGACCTGAGACCGTGGTTCAGTCGAGTGCATGGTGAGACCGATTTCTACTTGACCCAGCTCTTAAGCGGGCACGGTTGTTTTCGGTCCTACCTGTACAAAATTGACAGAGCACGGTCTCCTAACTGTGTGTTTTGTGCAGGGGAACCGGATGACGCCTGTAACACATTCTTCTACTCCAAAAGGTGGAGCCAGCAGCGAGGGGTCCTACTCAGCGAAATTGGAGAGCTCTGTCCGTAAACTATCGTCGGAGTAATGCTGAAAACAGTTGACAATTGGAATCGCGTGGCGCAATATGCTCGGGCAGTGCTGATATTGAAAAAAGTTTTATTGGAGCTCTGGGACGCATTGGGGATGGATGGATCTCTTTTCTAGCACTTCCTTCCTCTCCCGTCCTTCCAGTTAGAGAAGAGATTCCCATAATCCGAAGGCGCCTCTAGGCGTAGGAACACGAGGCCTAGCCCGAAGTAACGTGTCAAACGATTCCAGGCTCGGTTCTCAGGTTTACAGGGAGGTGTTTAGTGGGTAGTTCAAAAGCATTTTGCGTCTGGGAGTCCCACACTCAGGGCGTAAACAGCCTACCACAGAAAATAGTGATGCAATACAAGAAGACACAGCCAAAAATTTCAGTACGAAAAACAAAAAAGTTATGAATTATTTTGTAAAAATGCATTTTTAATTTTCAAATTTTCCAGGTTTTCAGATTATTTATGAACGCTGGTCGTTATTATTTCAAATAGGACTATTTTACAGTTTAAAGTGGTATCTAAGAGGATCTCTCATATTTTTAATGACAAACTAACCAATATTTCAATTTCTACATAGTATTTATCACTGGGGTTCGTACGTACCCCACGTGTCCATTCTGTTACTCAAGATGAGCATGCCAGGTGAAGGTTAATATTAAATGGCAATATCAGTAGAATATTTAGTTTTTGTAGGGTGCGGTACTATAACGATTAATTTGTCTGCTTGTTTATTTAAAAATTTCAAACAAGTTGACAAATGGCATATGTCAAAGCATGAGAAGTATATCCCATTGCTCGAATATTTTAAGCCCCATATCGAGTCATCGGCATCATTATACTGTGCACAGAAGCGCATTCCACCCGGAGGTACAGTGGCTCAATAAAGAAGTCGAACACTTACCCATTTACAATTCAAAAGGGTTGGGGAGTGTATTTGATAAAATAACGCACTTGCAATGAAAGTTAGAAATGTAATTAGTAAATATTATAGTCAGCATTGTTAAATCCCAACTTTTCCAGGTTGACAGAGAATAATTACGTGTGCAGAATCGATTGACAGAAATTGTGTGTCTGCAATTGAAAGCAATTATTCACATTGAAAACTATCAAAGTTGACAAGCATCAGGTATATGAAACCCCAAAAATATATCCTGCTACTCTGTTAGGAACGCTCAGGACATAGAGGTATATACATAATTGAAACTTAAAATTTCACACACAGCTTCCGATATGAATAACTCATAAAGTTTTCATGGGATAGTCTACCGAAACAATGGCACTCCAGGGCAATTTGAAAGAATTAAGCAAATTGATGAATTCGAATATGGGACCCGGTCACAGAAATAAATATAATTTTCACTTAAAATGGTTGTATTTTGTATGCATTACACTCAGAACCATTCTCTGCACACATTTTTATTAAGTCACAACAAAATAAAAGAGCTAAATGCATTAATTTAAAAGAAAATGGAACAATTTTTTTAAGCACAAACAGTGGCGGTTTATCGTCCATGGAATACATTTCACCCGAAAAATATCACTTGCACTCCGAATTGAAAATTCATTTTTTCACCAATAATTTATTGCTTCGTAGCGATCAATATTTTGCAAAAATTATATCTCCATTCAATGGAGCACCACCGAAAAACAGCAAAACACGAGATAATTTGTCTAATGATTACATAAACTTACCTGAAATATGACGTTGCCCGCTTTCCACTTTCCTGCAACTGAGTTTTTAAGCAAATCACGCACTGATACGGCATGTTAGACCACTTCTACTTCACTTATTTGTTAATATTGTAAGTTTTTAATATATTTTCCGCGATTAACGCGATTTGTTTACACATCAGACTAGAAACGTCAAATCACATCTTAACGTCAGCTGATCTATCAATTTTCGAAAGTAGGGGTGTGCAAATTTGTTTTCGGTACTAAATGTTCTCAGAAGGCATTCAAATTGTGGCGCGAAACTGATATTTTATCAATCAAATTTAATTAAAGTGAAGACAGTTGCTTGCTATTTGAAAGTTCTATTTCTAGAGGAAAATGGTATCGCATTTATGTATCTAGAAAGGCAAAATTTTAAGTTGATTTCTGATTTCGAAAATGATTTCGAAGAGCTTTGACGTTTACACATTCCTGATAAAGCTATCAGCTAAAATGTGCAAAAGCTTTCGAAAATGATCGTATATGCATACGAAATATTTGGATGTATTAAGCGGCTTCACTGGCTTCCATGAGAAATAAAAGCTTGCCGTCTCCCGTATATACCTCTATGGCTCAGGATATGAAAGCTCGCGTGTACTAGTTCAGAAAACTTGTACAATAGTAGCAAAGAACACTTTACATTTTATCAATCATCATCATTATTTCATAGATAGGTTGTTAAACTCAGTCGATTCTACTTGGACATGATTTCCTTGAATACGTAGGAACTTCTTAACTAGGATTTATTTCAAACTCAATTTAGTCGTATTTTTTACAAATATTGGGATCTAATAAGGAAAAATATCGAAATAAGAAGAAATGCAGTTATAAAAACTTATCAAAAGGCGAACAAACATGATTTGACAAATAATTGTGATCGTCTCTTATTTTCCCTAGTCCCAAAAAAAATCAAAAATATCCGGCCCTTGAAACAGTTATTAATTAAAAAAGGAACACTCTTATCACTCAAAATTCAGTCATGCATTAATTTTACACTTTTAAAGGCGCTTTTAGCAAACATCAGCATTGTGCTCTCCACATATGAAATTCATCCACTTATGGCATTGAGTTTTGGTCATTTGCTTTTTTATATGAAAAATAACCACAGTAGCGACATTTTTTGGATCTGGCTCATCACTAATCCTCTCGGCAGGTGGCTTTGACGGAACTTCTATTTCCCATTTTTTTCGTGCGTCATTTTAAAGTTGAGGTTTCCAGCCGCTTGTTCAGTCGAGGTAAAGTCAAGTTAACACTCAATTTTCACCTCACCTTTTCAAGTTAACATTCATGATTTTTTTCCGGTTGAACGAGTCTCCTTGTTAACTTAACTTGTTATGGCAGAAAATAATAAAGGAGTCAATAATTACCAAATATCATCTTTAGCATCCCATAATTCAGCGATCAGCCATCGGCCACCTATTTATTTTCCTGTTTCAATACAGATGAATTGACACCACCTTTTATTTGATTATAAAACAAATTTATCTTGTCACGTCTTCGTTATATGTTAAAGGTAGGTTGACAGTCTTAGATCATTTAGGTTTATAGGATAGTAAAGTTAAAGGTCGACCAATTTAAAATATAGAGGAGCCCACACGATGAGATGCCGTGTTTTGCAACCCTACCGGATTCTTTTTTTTTATCTAATTGTCCATATTAACATTAGTTTGTATGGACTCCTTAGTAGACTTTCTGCCAGAGGTGAACCATGAACCAAATAGACAGTCGTGCACCAAATTTCATATGTGATATTTTTGTTGGTTCCATGCACTGTTTTTGTCAGCTTTTTGACGGAGGATACTCAAGGGTAGACCATTAGTTTTCGTACTTCGACCTAAGTATGTAATAGCATCCACCATGAACTTGGTTGAAACATCACACATCATGGGAAATTTGATCCCATACTTATCATGTTTGTTTTGGATGTACATTCGCAATTAGCACCGGTCACAAAAATCCAACAGTTGATCATCTACTGTCAAATGCATCTTAGGTGTATAATTTGATTGATGACCTACAACACAACTACCACATTTTCCACACAGGCGTGAAAGCATCTTTTTGGCGGAGATCTTGCCTCAACGATTTATCGTCCATTCTCAGACACTTCAGTAAAAATTGAACCCGTCGCTTACTCATCGCAGAAACATATCGAAAACCAGAAAACGATGAATTTAACAACTCATCATCACGCAAATGGCTGTCTATCATAACGGCGATCAGCGCAAAACTTCCGATTAGAGCCAAGACCTTTACTTCATTTGTACCTCTGTAACTCGCAGATATATTTTTCAGATAAATTTGCACGTTTATGCATCATTGCCGCAATAACAATTTCATTGATAATATCAATAATAATTAAGACTATGAAAAATTGATTGAAGCAAAGTAAAGGATCAACATGCTCGGTTGGGTTTCAATCCTCTATTCACACGTACTTTATTCATCGAACATGTCTGACCATGAGATTTGCTCTTTGTTACTCACCATTTATAGTAATTTTTCCTAACGCAACAAACGTTGCAATAATGTTATAATTCTGCTTGAAGTCGACTGCAGCGCCTCAAGATTGGGCGGCAAGCCCAAATTGTCACGGTCCTGCTGCGTAGCTGATAAGTTATTCGGTTCAATTTCATCTGTCATCTCATCTTCGATCTTCGATGTCACATCTGACCTGTCATCTCATCTTCAATCTTCGATGTCACATCTGACCTTACCATGAATTACACAATCTTCTTCGACGGAAACTGTATCAATGAAAGTCAAATCATCGTCAACTTCGTAAATCGCTGCAATTTCTTGACAACTCAATGGTCGAGAGGACTTCACTTTGCGAAAGTATATAATAATTATAAACAGCTTTGGACGTCAAAGGAAATGAAATGATAATTATCCGCAAAATGTGACTCATAAACAAAAGCACACAAGCACAAATGGTACATAAAGCTTAAACATATGTCAAATCAACGTGCAACATCACAATTACAAAAAAAGTTGGCGTTAACGGGCGCTATATTAGCGTATTCTATTAGCTCTCAGCAGCAACTGAGTTAGTTAAGGACGTCAAACGTACACGCTTAACGTTTTTGACGCGCATAAATGAAAAAGCGGAAACTCGTTGGAATGTTTGTCAAATCGATGGAGATTAAGCTTTCAGGGTTCAGGATAAAAACAATGCATGTAATTTCTGCGTATTTTTAAAAGTATCCATTTTATAAAAATGTTGAAATATTTGAGATCCTTCAATTTGCAAACAAGGATTTCATTCGGTAAAACATTACATCTGAGTAATAGTAGCCGGGAGTGCTACATTTGTACAAAATTTTAAGGAAATGGTCGGCGGTCAGTTCCCCACCTTGTTCGAAATTTCGTGGAATAACCCTACTATCGAATTCCAGTCCTACCAACCAACGGGAAACCAAAGAATTTTAAAACAAAACGAACGTGTCCACTAAATCTTCGTCGAACAATTAGTAGGACTGATTTTTCATGCTTAAATACGCAAACAAAAATATCGATGGTGAGCTGAAATAACTGTCAATTTTTGGATCTTCTTAAAGGGTTATACCTATGTGCATTTTTTTTCGATTTTTTTATTGGCTAAAAGTATGCTTACACATTCCTAGAATTGAAATCAAAAAAGGTCCAAATACTAATATACTTCAGGAAATTTTTGAGAATCAATTTTCTGAAACAACTCCAATGCTCGAGAAACGTAAAATTTGCTCGCTTTATACTATATAGTAATTAATATACACTGTATAGGGCACGTTCCTTCGTAAACGACGCTAGGAGAGCTTCTGTTTACTCGATCGACTACACGCTGCATTTGAGGTTAAAGTACTATAGTAAATCGTTCAATGCAGTCGTGTGGTCCATCGCCCCGAAACATGTGTCGAGCGGCAAGGCGGTGCTCGATATCGCGACAGATATCGCAGTTATCTTATTTAATGATGGACTGTCGGCGCTTCTCCCCATCTACGACTCATTACGATTGACTGCAGGACCTAAGTTTTACAATTTCTGCTTAGAAACAGACGCCGAGCGAATGAAGGCTGCTGAGCGCTCAATTTCCGACGTTGTAAAAGAGGCGAGACGCGGCCTTTTAGCATCAAGAAAGGAAGAGGAGGAGAAATCCACGGTCTTGGAAGGCCAACTGTATGGTGCTGGGATAGCAGAGTAAAGGTATAAAAATTTGTATATAGTAAAATTTTGAAAATTCACAACTTTATAAGGTTTTGAAACTTTAAACGCGTTTATCTCGAAAGTGTTTTTTTGAAATTTGCGGCAAACGAAACTCTTTCAGTTCTCATACGATTGACTTGCCGTTATAACTGTAGCTTCTTAATATGATTATCTAGTGAAGTACACACGATTTCAGCAATTGGTTTTGTTTAAAAAAAGTTATAAACAATTGAAGTCATTTTTTTGGGTCGAAAATGCAATTTTTTTTGTTAAATGGAAAAATCGATATTAAACTATTATCTTGTGTACTTCACTAGCAAAACTCACGGAGTTTATGAAAATTTTTTTTTAATTGTTCCATATGCAGATGGGGCTGAGAAACTTGTCCGGCCGCGGAACGTCTTTTATAAATACTAGTGACTTTGACGTGCACTACAGCCGCCATTTTGTATTAAATTTCAAATAAAAATTTTTTTTTGCACCCCCGAAAAGTTGCCCTTTATATTGATGTATTATTTATAGAAGGTTTTTTTCAAAATCCGTGAAAAAAAATTCCTGAAAAAAAGGCTTTTTCTTAAGCCTTTACATAGGTATAACCCCTTAACAATGACATACCACAGTTATTAGGCGGGCTCCACGGCAAAGGTCTTGGACAACTGGAAAACATGCAGCTCTTATTGTGTATGCAGGCCAGCTTCGTAAACTTTGATCGCGATATTTCTGATTCTACGAGCCCAGTGCGTGCTATTTGTGTTCTGTTTTACGAGAAATTGAAAAATAAAAATTGTTTATTGACTTACTCATTTGCACTTGCTCGAATGCGAGTGACCACGTTCGTTATCTTCGTCGGCTTCAGCCGACTCGACCTCGTTCGCTTTGCGATTATAATGCCGCCCCAGCCATACGACGCCGATCCAAAATCCACCAATGCCATAATCGGCCCACAGAAACAATTCTCGGAGGAGACGGCCGGGCCCTCGGCGATCACGCCACTTTTTGACCTTTGAACGCGCCGATAAGTGCGGCGGACGTCAGCAACTTGCTCAAGTGCGCTGAACGGTAATCGCCCCACACACTCACATATGAGGAGTTCGAGACGACCGCGACCCGCCGTCCACAACGCCAGAAGGAATAAATTTAGATACATTTTAGCAAGTGAGGAGTGCGAGATGGCTCTGAATGACGCGGGATGAGGGTGGTTCGGGGTTCGGCCAGTTCCATAATTGGGCATGGGAGTGCGAGTGGTTATGGACACAGTTAAAAGCAATTCAAAGACGAGGAGGACGCAGGGAAACCGTGTTCTGAAACGCATTAAGCCTCCACAACTCGCTGCACTAAGTGCAGAAGTTTGGAGGCCTGTTCTGGCTGCGTTCTTAAAATTCATGGAATTATGGCGCCCGTTTGGGAGTCACCTTGATATACGAGTATGGTTCAGCAAACACCAGTTTTGCAGAACGTTCCGAGATTCCAAGGCTGTAGCAATGCATGTATGGGACATGTAGAAAGTGTTTTAATCAGCACTTTATACGGAGCAGCCATTGCTAGCTCCAATCATGCGCGGGAAGCAATTAACATGGTATCTGACATATTTCTTCACATATTTTTTAATTTTGACTACTACCTTTCTCGTCGCGCAACAACAGTTGGAAACGGACACCATTTGAGTCGCTTCCGGAACTTGAAAGTTAATTTGGGCTGCCCATGAATATTTTATTTTATTTATCTTCATGAACGCATCGTTCTTGGTAGCCTGAGTCCTTGGCAGCTAGTACTCACCCGAAAGCGGATCAACTCGTGGTAACAATCCGGCGGCCGTTTTCATAATCTTAACCGTTTCGGTGCGATTCGTCGACATAGCGACGAGCGCGCTTGACGCTTGAAATCCTTAGCACTGAAATGGTTAATAACCATTTGGGAACTTTGAATACAACAAACCGTCAGGGACAGTACTATAGGACACAGCACACATTTTAATGATTTGGAGGAAAACGGCGTAGATAAAGGAAAATTGAGGATATGGAATTATTGATTCGGCGTCCTAGAGACGGCCCAAAGCTAAAAGACCGTTCTTAGTTAATTTAAATGCTTCACAAAAAATTTTTAGAAAGTGGATCTAAAAGTAAATTAACCCGTGTTAAAGTTGTTTTTGAAATTTTGAAAAATTATGAAATATGCCGCGAAGCAAGAAATTAAGCGTAAACGAAACAAAATTAGTAACCCAGCTATAAAAGGATGGAAAAACCATTCTGGTAACTGCGCGGATATAGAAGAGAAGTTGAAGAGTGATTTAAAATTAATTAAACGGGTCCGTTTAATTGTAGGAGCACGAAGGAGGTCGTCCGTTAGTAGTGATTACACGGCAAAAGCAGGCCATTCTGCGAGTCGCTTCAAATTCAATGGCAACAACACGGAAGAGGTTAAGAGAGGAAGAGATTCAACGTATTTTGTAGCCAGCTGAGCATTTACAGTGGAATCAGTTGCAATTTAAGCCACCCTCGATGCAGACACAGAAGGATGACAGATTAAAATTTGCACGAGGGCAAGTTCACTGGACGAACAAAATGTGAAAGTCCTTTGTTATGATAACAAACCGTTCAACTTAGACGGCCCTAACGGTATGCGGTATTATTTTTACGATTTGCGGTGATAAGCGGTGGAATCGTGATATGGTCAGGAATTAAATTTAATGACTAAACATATGTCGTCTTGGGGACAAGCGATTGGTCAGTAGTTATTACATGACCCTAATCCACCAACAGCTACACGCCAGTTCACAACGCTCATATCATGCACTGATATTTAGAGAAAAAATCTGAACGTTCCAGTACACTGTCTGGACTAAAATTTAATCCAAAACGTGTGTGGGAAATTGGCAGCTTCAGTTAACAACAGTAGACAAGCTGGAAAGTTCCATAATTGAAATATGGGCACAAATCGACCAAAACTATGTAAGAAATTTGTATTCCAAACAGGATGTGCGAGGTGTTCAGTAAGAAACCTAAAGAGTAGAAGAGAGGAAGAAGAGTAAACGTAAAGAAACCTTTAGATCGAGTATGAAGTGAAGGTCTAAAAATACGTTAACCAACAAAAGCTATTCTGTTGGACTATCTCGCATGCTGTCCAGATTTGTCTCCTCTCGATAAGCACATCTCATCGAATAGCCACTTTGTCTGGAGTATCTAAAGGCCCAATCTCGTGACCTAACGTATTTAGTTTCTTCCTGTACGGTATCAAATACTCTCCTTTATTTCAATTTACCCGCAATAATCAGAGACAAGCCTAACTTGAAAAGCGGATGTGGTCCTTGGCTCAACTGAAAAAAAGGCACTTCAGTTTTGCGAAAGTGGAAGAGTCCAGGCAATAGCGTATGATTTGGATTGAAAATCAACACGGTAAGATAGGAACATATCTGCTGCAGAACCTCAAGCAGGGAGTGACATAGACAAGCGGTATAGCAAAGGAAAACCTTACGCCTGAAAATAAACGATGAACTAATCCAAGAGTATAAAACATCAAATACCTCAAGATGCACCACAGAAAAGGAACCGAAATGAATCTAAATCCAAGAGAATTCATTAAAAAGTAAAGACGGGAACAGTATTAGAAGCAGCACCCCTCTCATTCGATGTCAAAACCGTGGCATGTAAATTGTGTCCGGTGAATCCATTAAGCTTAGACCTGATTCAATTGCTTCTCACAGAACCCCAATCCTGGTGATACGAATTAAAGTCTGTATTTATTAATAATGGGCCTTCAATATTCAAAAGAGAATTTCTGTTATATCTTTTATAAAACAGTTTTATTTGCAGGATAATACTCGTACATTGAAATCACTACAAGCAACAACTTTCGACAATGATAGCGCTGCCGTTTCCGCGTGTTGTAATCCTTATTTTTCTCACTAGGACGACCTACTTTACCTCCTAAATAATCTTTTATGTTTTAAATAGGTTATGATTGGTGGAGATGTTTTCTTGCTTCCAGCAAAGTTTCCTTCGTGTAAATAATGTCAAATTCATAGTGACAGTCATTTTCAAATCGCTAGTCGCCTGTTACAAAGAATACGCATTTAATTTCCTTGATTGATTGCTTTCAAAATGATGTTTGTGCGGCTACCATGCCTATCGTCACTTTTGCTATCATACCTTGCATCACTAGCTGGAGCTTGTAAATTGGTGAAAAATTTTATCTACATATATCGTGTGTAACGAAAGTGTTTATCATATTTGTTTTAAGTGACTAATTTACGTTTTGAGCCTGAGTTTGACAGTTTTGGGAAGCGCGACCAAATTATTGAGAGTTGCAAGACTAAGCTTGGCTGTTGTCAAACTTCCACAAACTACACACAAGATGGCAGAATACCGTGAATTTATGAATTTCTGTCTCGTCCTTGGGGGGAGACTTTTGGCAAGTTTGGTTGCATTTTATAATTCTGCTTGGATGCGTCCAAACATGTCAAGGATCTCTCTGAAGTAACGAAACAGAAATTTATGAGACGCTCGCAGTCTGACATTTCGCTTGCTAGTTGGAAGCTTATGAGAAACCTCAATAGGATGTGATCTCAGTATTTCTTGATTTTTTCTCCTGATAGATCGTGCTGAACACGAATGACAACGTTCATGTTCTGTTCCTAACAAAGATGGTTGGGTATGGTATTTGAATTTTAGTAATATCAAAAGCTTCATTGTATTACCGTGGTTATTCGTGGATTCTATAAATATTTTGGTTTTTGCGTGTTTCTGTTGTACCCCGGTTACCCTTGTCATTGTGTTGTGGACTTTGACTTACGTGCTGGGTGGGATGGCGATGTACCTTTTACAGTAAGTTTAAAAAGTTTTATTGCCATTCGCGGCTAGGATAGTGGCACTCCGAACTTCCCATCACTCTCGGTGTGAGCAAGTGTTGATTCTGTAACAACTTACTACACTCGTCGACAAGAAGTGATGACTCTACGACTCTACGAACAAGATTCACCCTTCTTTTGAGGTTGAAACATTCTTAAAGTCCCCGTCCTGTCTTGATTTTAAGACATTCTGAATCCACATGAACATTCATGTGGGTCTGTCTGACCCAACGCATACCCTGCTGGTTAAATGCTATACATAATATAATTTTTAGGACTGAATTTATTGACACTCAAATTGTGTCCTCCATGTTAATTTATTTTCATATCACCTGTAAACAACTGAAAAATAAAGTAAATTGAATTGTTTCTCAACCGATTATGTTATCGCCCTTTGTGGAAAAAGGATTTAGCTTTAATCAGCGAAAACTACGATGCTTATTGTTTCAGCTTACTCATTTCTGGTATAAAAATCGATATTGTGAATGGCGGAGGCGAGATTATCCCACCATCTTTGAACTTGGTCATTCGTTTTACGGTTATGTCCTACAGAAATCCACTAGCGAATAAAAGAATCAAATGTATCCTCTTCACAAGTTTTTATTCCAAACATATATAATAATATCAGATATTCGTGTAAAGCTGTGAGAATATCTACATAATAGTAAAAAACGTTATTTAAATAACTAATTATCTTATTGACGATATTGAATATAACATAAACGTACGCATTGAGAATATTATTTACAAAAAATCAACAGAAATGTGTTCGAAATGGACTCCCCGCTCTTACATTGTAAGCGTAGAATTCTTTTTGGCAAACATTATCACTAAAGTCTACATTTCTAATTGCGTACAGATTATTGCATTATTGGATAGTTTACATTTTATTTGGCTTGATTCATATATTAAACAACATTAGAATTCAAGACCGGGAGTAGTGTAATTAATTTAGGTTTACAAATTGACATATCGGGAATCATATGTAATAAAGGATGGAACATCCTCGATGGCAAATAATTAGAGATAATATGAAATGAAAAAAAAAAAAAATTAAAATAAAACAAAAAACAAATAAACAAACTGAGAACAAACATAAATATATACATTCAAAAAAGTAAATTATGTAAAGTAGTTCCTCTTTCATTACATTAATTTATCGTTTTCTAAATCAGTATAGCTTAAATTGTACAACGACAAATTTAAATGTACTTATTGTTCCTTATTTATTTAACTACAGATTTAATTTTTTTTTTAAATTGCTTCAGTAATCACTAAACGAACTTTCATGGTGTTCCATTTTTTGTACTGAATTTTCCTTTGCAGGTGTTGGAGGAGTGGTCTTGTTGGTTTCATTGCTTTCCGTATTTTCCTTGACAGATTGCACACGTTCATTGATGAAGTTTAAATATTGTGTTAGACGAAGAACGGCGATTAAGGAGGCAACATAATCGTGGACATCTTCCTTTTTCAATTGTTTAATCTGTCGCGATACCGATCGGTATACACGACGTGACACTTTGTTGGATAGACGTCCAACAGTTTGAACTGTATGTAGAACTGGATCATCGGCAGCGGAAATTGGTGCTGTAAGGAAGAAAGGACATCTCATTATTATTGGTTGTGCAAGGTGATTTAGAGTTGTTTATTTAGATATATGGAAGTGATTCAATTGATCATGTTTTGGGAGTGATTTGCTATTTTTTGTTGGCAGTATGGTGGATTTCGTATATTCTTAGTCTGATTTGCACTCGAAAAAGAGCACCAAAGAGGTGAGGACTTCAGAAGGTCGTTTAAACATTGTCACCTCGCGTGCTACCTGTCTACATATACATAGACCAGGTGTGTAAAACTAAACATGGTTTCTGAATTCACAATCGAGTGCTTATTTCGAAGAAAGAGTAATTCGTAATAAGTCGGTTTAAGTACTGGTCATCGCTTTGAAAAGTTTTGCCATTATTCCGGGGACATATAACTATATATATGGTACTCTGGGAACTTTTATGAAATTCGAACTTCTGACCAGCGATTGCACAACCAATTGATGCCAACAAATAAAAATTTCAAGGCACTGGTTCCGGTGAGTGCGCCGCTAACGGCTTTTCTAGGACTATTCAACCAATGTTTCAGGTGCGCCTGAAGTGGTTTCGATATGTGTGCGAGAGCGTTGTCATGGAGTAGAAGCATTTTGTGAACTCTCTCATGGTACATCGACCGTTTTTGGAGCAGGACGTGCTTCAATTCAATCAGCTGTCATTTGAAGACCATAGTGTTTGACAAAGTAGTTTGGTATCATCCTTAGGTATCAAATTAATACAACTCTTCTGCAAATCTAAATTTTTTATCCTCCTACATTCAAAATAATGGTAAAATATTGTAAAGCACAAATAATTTTCCATCGGAGCTCTAAATGGCTTTAAAAACGGAAGAGATTCAATCAGACAGCAAAAAAGTCAGTAATAACCTTGATCCAACACCGAAGGTCTTGCTCAAAAGCGAGTCCTATTCAATAAACTACTTGCTAAAGACCTGCGTTCAATTTTGGAGAAATATGTATGAGAAATTTTCAAATCTTTTCATTTCATTCTTCTGCAGAACATACATGACATGACGACATACATGACATGACGAACAGACATACTTCATAGCTTTCCCATCTTCATTCATTTTTGTGTTCGGAATGATTTCAATTCTCAGTATGTCAATTATGTAGGTTTGAAAAAGGTTATTAGTTGATCTTCCGACATGATGCATATGTATTTCAAGCACTATAATTTTTTCTTTATTTCGTTAATTTTCTAAATTGATTTCAATTCATCAATTTGACATTTCAGAACATTCTCAAATTGCATTCCAAAAATTTAATTTTTAAAAAAGATTTTAATTTATTATTTGTAAAATATCTTATCATGCTTGATATACATATTCATAAGCCTACCTTCAAAATTAAATTCCTCTTGTATTGTCTACTCGGCTTGAAGTTAGAGATGAAAGATCCAGATGAGATGAGTTAGGATTTGTAGAAGGAATTTAATAAACAGAATAATATAAATCTTCGGAGATGTGATAGATACGGGAAAATTTTGGGAAAAAATAACAACCATTATTTGAAGAACATAATTTGTTTTTTGTTCAATATAGGAATACAGGGAACCCAACCGAAGCACAAGGAAAGGGGTTGTGAGATTAATTGGACGAAATAGAGGATCGTTGGACGAACATCTAATTTTCTATACTCATTGTTTTCATAATTACTGAAAAGGTGATTATAATTATTAGATTCGTTTTAAAAAGATATTTAAAGAGTGTATCATTATAATCAGCTTTTTACGTTTTTAAAGTCAAAAGAAAAAAATTTAAAAAAATTAAAAATATTAAACGAAATAACTAGACGTTAACTCTGCGAAGAACCGTGAAATGAGCTGGCAAAGACTTGAGAAGACGATTGTGAAATGGATATGATCATACTTACAAAGAGGAGGTTATTTGTAATTCCAATATTTGGAGCTTATCTACATACAAAGATTGATAGGACTCACTTCAAAACCCTATCGGAAACACAGATCTTAGGCATTGTATAACTACTAACTAGCGCCAACATTCCTGAGAGCAGCGCGTAGAAACAAAAATAAATACCTGAATAGCAAGTAAAGCGAGTGCAATAGAGGGATTATTTATGTCGATCAGTGGAGAAAACTTATAACTTTTTATTGGATTCCATTTTAGGAAAACGCATAGTCCTGTAATATAGAGATCTGCTTTTCTCGTAGCCATTCCTGTCATTCCGAACGGCATCTATCTCTTTCCAAAGGGTTTCATCTAGTTCCCTTTAGACTAATGCTAGCGCCATGTTGATCGTGCGTATTCTAGTTGCATGTGATCGCTGTGTATGCGTACATTAGTTTGTAAGGATATAAGTTTCAAGGGAAGTACTAACGCGTATCTGACAACACTTTCATCTGCGTATTCGAATTGAAACTAGTTCTGCTTGCAAATAACCATGCGACTAGTGGTTAATTACTGGAAAGCATAGAAGCAGCATTTTGAGTTCAGCCAACGGATGCTTCTAAATGTCAGAAAATGATATTTCCATGAAACAAATAACGCTCCCAACAACAAATGTTGTTTGAATCGAAACATATCAAATCTTCTTTCGTTCAATGATCTTTTGTGTTGGGAGAAAAAGGAACGGAATCCTATCTAACCATTCGCCTCTCTACATCTAAGACTTTTTCAAATGAGTGGTTGGCCTCCGAGGTTTCAGAACTTCAATATATTAACTCTCGTTGACGTTGAACTTCGAAGGAATAATCGTGGGAAACTGCACTCCAAGTGTCAACAAATAGGTTCAAAATAACCTTAACGTTCTTCCGAACGATGCTCTAACGTCTTACTTCTTCCTAACTAGGATCCGTTTGATTTCTTGGTCGTCTGTCATCAGTTGTCGCTCAAATGTTACAACAGTGCGATGCGTGTGGAGTTTTCTTGCCAAAATGTTACAACGACACCAATACATTCTATAGCGAACTCAGTGATGGTTAGATGTTAGACATTTTCTCACATATAGGTACTGATTTTGTCGACGTTTGGACTAGATTGTGCTAGACTAGATGTCTGCGTTTGTTAGTAGTATCTCCATGATACTCATTACCGTTCCAATAAATGCGATATGAAAGAAATCAGAGCAGAAATTTGATCTGCAGCAAGATGAAAGTCAAGATAGGTGAATAGTGAGAAATTGGCACGTTGGTTCATTGCAATCAAAGGCGATGGAGTACATCAAAAATCGTGATTTGATATGGAAAATTAGGCAAACACTTCTGTAGAGTGTGGAAATTTGTGACGAATAGGTCATTCAAATCAAATGTTTTTCTTAAAAAAAATCTTATCAGAAAACAGTAAAGCTCGTTATCGACCTGAAAATCCGCATTTAACTTCATACCACACACCTTGTTTGCATTTATAACGTTTTGTTTAGTCATAAATTCTTCCAGCGAAAATGTAAAAAAATATTTCTATTGGGAAAATACAAATATTATGTCAAGAATCAATTTTTATTGAACAAATAAAAATTAATTGAAATTTTAAGTCAAACACTGCAAAATCATCCGATGCGGTTTGATAAAAATCGTTGCTACGTAAAACTTATATCATAACATCAACAATCTTTGGAAAAATCTTATCTAACACCTGAGAAAAGTCTTTATACAACAACAAATGACGACATATGGGTTATTCAACTATTGACTAAATATTTTGCTAAGATCAATTTAATCTAAATTAAATGTAGATCAGCAATGAAAAGGCGATAAAGCAAACATGATATGGTCTAAGATTCGGAAACTATGAAAATAGGACGGGGGACGATTAAGTTAACAATAAAATACTAAGTTTGATAATCCAAGCTAATTACATAAAAAATTGATGTTTAATCAGTACCGAATATTTTTTTTAAACCTTTTCAATTCATTTTTTTATTTTGAAAGATATCTGGAGTTTGCATCGCTGAAATCTAACGGAAAGCTATTTCTTTATGTTATGAACGAGCTCGTGCAGAAAAATAGGGGAGAGAGTTAGTTTACTTTGAGTGTACTCAAGACCGACAGGGACTATGGCAACACTATTTTATCGTCCACCTTATTTGTAAAAATTTGCTTCAGCAGACGATCTCCAGTTTAGATCGGAATTCCACCTCGAACTTCAAGATTTACTTCATACAAGTTTTAAGGGATCTAGTTCAAATCACTAAAATTTGTCACTCCGAACTAGCTCTGCCACTACTTGATGAGGCCATGTAAGAGGCTTTATCCTGTCCTCGTTGCCCACCAGGTCTGCGCAAATGCATTGTTACAACTTTCAGTCTATTGGCATACGTGACTTTAAGGGATTAGCCGGTAAAGATCCATTGTCCTTGATTGGCAGTTGTCAATGTCTTTCTGTGCTGTTTTTGTATGGCAAATGATCCACTTGGTAAATATTACAATAGTCAAGCAGTCTTAAATTTATATTAATCAACAGACGAGTGTGCACTCATTATCACCTCTTTTGAATTATCTTCCCCGTTGATCAATTTATTCGACGTTGTCACTGAATACCTTGTTTCCACCACAGCGTTAAACTCCTAAGTAAGTTAACACTGGAAGGCCAAAGTCATACTGTCCATTCGTAAGAACTGGTTGCCACCCTCATCGTTTAATGGATCTGAAGAGGTTCTGCGTGTATCCACTACCCCGAGGCATTTTTGCCTTTGTATCTCCTCCATTTTTTTCCTGTACATGACTTTGCTCAGAGTACATGACTTTGCTCTGTCGTCATACAGAAACGTAGAAGGTCCATTACATATGACGTCTCTAAGTATCCAAATCCTGTTTCTTTGGTACTGCTCAGCGAATTGATGCGTTTGTTGGTATGGCTTGGACATTCTAGAAGGAAGTCTTCTGTACTTTCGCCTTCTTCCCGCAGGCTTGTGTCGACGAAAAAAAAATTAATTACTTTGAGCAGGAGCAGGCAATAAGGACAAAATTTCATAGCAATGAGTTTGGATAAGCTCTCCCCAATATCATTGAATTTAGAGGTATGCGAGAAAACAATTCAATAATTAAAAACTATGCGTCGCACTGCGGATGAGGTAGTAGTTCACGGGTGACAGTGGTATTTGAACTTTTTTTTCTCGTGTGGAGTATCAGGCAGCCTAGCTCCTATATATAGCTTCGGGGAAATAATCGAGGACAAATGTGATTCTCACCAAACCAATTTTTCGTGTACCTTTGGTCTCAAAATGAAACGGATTTGTCACAACTCAAGGACTAACCTCTGTAGCGAAATCTTTCGCGACAACAACTCAAATAATTATGTGTGAAACAGAAGGTGCCGAATTGATTGCGCAAACAAAAGTGGGTCGCAAACACGCGTAAGATTACATTCTCAATGTAGGATTTCAATGTAGAATATTTGTTACAGCCAGAACCAAATTGTTTCTCTTTAAGTTGGCTCAACATGGATTTATAAATAAAACACGATTGTAAACAAACAAATAAGCTCACCATCATCGTTCTCAACATCGGAATCAGTTTTGGGAAAGTAATAATCCAAAAGTCTTTCTGCTAACGCGGATGTTTGATCCACCCCACTTACAGCAATGCTTCCATATTGTGTTGCCAAAACTTCGTTAGCCTTTTGCCAAGATAAATCCTTCAACGAGGATGCCTTCTGTTGACCAGCTACTCGCAGTGCGCATACTTTATTAATGTGTGGTTGTACAACATCGATCACTTTATTCTTCGCCTGATTATAAATTTCTTGTGGTTGCTCCTTGATGATTGGTGCAGTCACTTCTAATTTGTCGATACCCTTGACAAGCGTTTGATCAACATAGTGAATGGGTCGATCGAATTTCGACACAATCGGGGCAGCTGTAGTTATAGCACGATGCACGGCGTCCTCGGCTGTGCTGAAGGCCCAGTTGAACATGCGATTGTGACCTGTTGAAAGAAATTTTAAATATAAATGAAAAAAGTTTTGGAAATCAATGGAATATACTTCAAATCAATAAAAATTTGGGTTAAAAAATAAAAGCGCACTGTCGATGTGTTTTTCAAATAATGCTATTTGATTCAATTAACATCAATCAAGTCGAAAGTTTGTCGCTGAATTGGCCAATTGAATCAATTTAATCGCCGATCCTAACTCTACCAGACCATATGAGGTAATAATTCAATATAAGTGCTTGTAATGAAATAGTATTTCGGGCAACTTTCTGCTTTCATGCTACACATACAGCATCCAACTTAGGATGCTTTGGACATTTGTGTGTAAGGACCAACTGGACTGATTTCATTAATAAATCAAATTTTTCCCCGAACTCACAAGGGGGGAAATACGCATGCCTATAAAATAAATATAAATGCACTTAGGCTTCATTTGTTACTGCAATTGTCTGTTTCAGTTCATTCAAATTATTTCATATTGCAACATTATAGGCATTGTATTCTTGTATTCAATTAAGCAGAATTAAAGAAGCAAATATGAAAATGCACCCTGATGCGAAATTAATTAAAATCGAATAGTTTGGGATAAGATTGCAATGGAGTTGAAAAGTTGAAATGAAACAATTACAAGAAAAACAGAAACAAAAAAAGGAGCCAGCATTTCATGGGAACCTGAACCTGAACATGACTTCAACGAACGATACTTAACCATGGAAAAAAAATCCTAAAAATCTTCGCAAAAAAATGAATTCGAAAATTTAATTTAAATGGTGAACATTTTTACGGTGAGCCAAAGATGGCTTTTAGCACAGTCAAATTATCCACAAAAATGAAAAAGTTTCCATTTATCCCTTTACCGTGGGGAGTTTCCATATGTGAATCAAACCATCAGTGTTGGATGAAATAAAATGGAGGTATTTCTTTAATTTTCACAGTTTTCTTAGTATTTGTAAAGTATTTTTAAAAATTTTATTTTTAAACGCTCACATGTCAACAATTAGAGAAACAATCAAATTAGCTGATAGGGGCCTGTCAATTATGTACCATCAGAAATTTAAGTAGGACTCAATGGCAGTGGTTTATTTCAACTGAAATCTGTGATAATTGTCCACTGCTATGGATTTTTTTTAAATCGTTCAGTCCTTTTTTTCTTTCTAAACGAAGACAGATTCAAGAAAACATTCTTAATAAAGCAGTTTTATGTAAATTAATAATAATCGATTCTTTCCAATTTGTCAGCTTGTTTATAATCCACAGTTTACTGTACAAGTTAAATACTCAACTATGGTTTTTCAGGATCCTCTATCTTAGAGGTAAGGAATTCCGTGTCTTATTACAATGATTTAGCAATTTGTTTGATTGGTTTGCGGAAGGTTTTCGATTACATCAATGTTGAGAGCTTTTGAGCATGGTATCTCAACATTGAACAGATTCCCAAAATTTCTACACATATTCAGATTATGGACAATTTTTTCAAAATGGCAATCTTGATTATGAAGGCTGCGGTGAGATTTTTGCATACGTTCTCAATCGCAGCGTCGTGTACCACAGGGTTCCGTCTTACGTGTAATTTTCTTAATTTATTTTTCATTTGATATTGTGGAAATCAAAAAGCACCACAAGTTAAGAAGTTAGTACTGAGTTCATCATCGATCTTGATTCGAAACCAATTGCAAGATACAATATTATTCTTAATAAATTTATCGCAGGAATTGGAATAACCTGCATTGTGCTGTTACAGGATTGTGATAGCTTATAACGAAGTAACTTTAAAATTTGATTTATTTTTCCTGTCATGAAAGTTGCATTTGTCTTGGAATAAACCCCTTCAGTTAAAGATTTCAGGTATGAATAGAGTTGGTCTGGAAATGTTGTCTTGGCAAAGGCAGCTCTTACGAATACTAGTATGGAAACAATTCAATTGCTGCTAATTCGTTCTAACAGAGGCATCATCCCCGTAAAGAATAGATAAAGAATTCGTGAAACAAAAAAGGTGGCCATCACTGTCCCTGTCAACTATAGCCCCTTTCAGAGGAAGTACTCAGCTGAAGACGTGCTCCTCGCAAGACCCTCGCGATACCTAATGCGATACCTAATGTTCAGTGCAACAGGAAAGCTACTCTGATTTTTTTTCTAGGCTCATTAGGTAGAGAAACACAAAGCATTTTTAACTTGTTTTCACTCTTTGTTCATCTCGAATGATGGCTGACCCCACAATTGCATATGCTTCATATTTTAAGCAACAAACATAGTAAATGTCAGCAATTGCTACGTCAAAAACTAATTCTCTTAAATTGCGTAGCACCACTTTGTTTATAAGGCATATTTATGCGCTTCCACGTTTTCATAGCAGTTGCAGGCATGCAATAAATTACGATGAGTGAACAATTTTTGTGACTAATGATGAAATTCATTGCGATTAGGTTTTGCTTTATCAGTGAACTTGAAACCTTTCATTCGTTAATGTCTGATAACTCAAACTTGTCTATAATCACAAAATTTAAATTATCAAAGAAGATTGAACACGGCAACATGGTCATAAGTTTAAATTTTTAAAATTAATGCTATAATTGTCGTAGATAGTCGCCTTCAACGCAATCAGTGTGAAATATCGATAGTTACTCAACAAAATGGACGCAGTTAATGTACGTTCAGGCAAATTTGCTTTGTCAATTGTTATTTTTAATAATTTTTCGTTTTATTTGTTTTTTTCTCTGCTCATTAACATGTGAGCGATTCAATTATTGAGAATTGTGTAAGTCTGAATTGAGTGGAGAGCACATATCCGGCTCAAAAAGTAAAATAACTTTTAATTGTAAAGGGAAAACGTGAATCGATAAGTTAAAAAGTTATATATCTAATGTATGTTAATGTGATTTGGTTTTTATATATTCTCTTTGTTGCGCAGATCTCAACAAATGCAAAATATTACGGATATCATTTTTGACTTTTTGGCTTCAAATAGAAGCCTCGTTAGGTATGAATCAAGGAGAGTATGGCTCGAGGATCGTGGTTACTCTCGAACTTTTTTTATTCAATGGCACTGCAATGCGATGTCCGTTTAAACTGCATCTATTGTCACGAGCTTGCAAATATTAACCATAGCGTAGCACAAGCAGCGCGAACATTCTCGGACGACTTTTCACAGAAAGGAGGAGCAAGAAAGAAGATTGCGAAGATTATCTTTTTATTGCGTTCTTACGCAAAAGGTTCGAGGGATTATCTTATTATACGCAAAAATGAAGGGAAATTTATCGTAATACAATTACATCTCGAGTATGTTTGAAGTATTCTCGCTATGTATTTTTCGAACCTTTTTCAGTATTTCGAAACTAAGAACCCATTTCGGTGTTACACTCGCCGTAAACCCTTTCGTGGTTCTCTTTTCATTGTGCCTGTATTTTCAATCATCCTCTGGACGAAGTAAATAAGGAAGCCTTCCAGAGAGGCTTCACGGACTTCAAAACTTTTTCTTAGCAGGTTTTTCTTAGGCAGAGTCTTTCCGAGATGCACTCGACCTGATTGCCATACTAGGATGCGAAACGCGTTCGCCTGTCCTGGAACCAAACACATTTTTGCCAAGACTCATTTGTCTGTCCGAACTGATATAACGTGAAGTCGTGAACAGTATCATTTCGATTCATTTTGTAATTTCCCCGGGATTCGAACAATAGCGAGTGGATCCGCTGTCCCCAAACAATGTCGATACGCCAGCTGCCTGCCAGACTATAACACTTGACAGATAGAACTTTATGGACAATTACGTTCGGAGTCCTGAAAAAATTGACAAAAAAATTTTGTGTTTGAGATTAATTTGTAGAGATGGACACAATCTCAACTTCTAACAATTTCCCTCCCCTACGTCATACTCTTTGAAAGATGGATCCTTGAGGTTAAATGACGCGTGGCATTGAAAAGCGATGGCTGATGCGAAGTTTTATATCATACCATACCAGGCTGGGTTCTCAGGTTATCAGTGGAAGCTTTAGAGGAGATTCCAAAAGACCTGTACGTGTGATTCCTACATTCCTACATATTACCTACAGTAGTTATCTATATCCTCCTATCGGTTAATCATCGCCATCTAACGAAGTTTGCGCAAATGTTTTAGGCGAAAAACGACCGGATTGTACAAATAGGCGACAATTGAAAAAGTTATCGAAAAATTCATAGAATCAAAAGCTGAGGTGCCCAATAATCTCATACGAAATTCAACGCACACGTCTCCCCCCACCCCCTCCGGCAGGATTTGATTCCAATTTACTTGGAAACTATTTTAATCATTGCAATTTGGATTCCTCATTAAATCAATATAATGGGAATGGGAATTAGCGGTTGAGCTACCCGAGTTAGCGTGAGTACAAGTGACAGGAGGAGTGCTTGCTCAGCTAATCTTTCAAAAGACAACTTTTGAAACGCTTTTCTCCTTAGAAAAGTCACGAAAATAACGCCTTATAGATGATAGCCAAAAGCAGGAGCAGTCGATTGTAGTTAAAAAGGATAGGCGTTCGCCTTGTATAATTTCTGACATTAGTCGTAATTTGACAGCATTGTGCCAAATTACGGCCCGTCGTAAGGTCATTTTTTTTAAAAACATGTTGCGGTGATTGACGACTGTCGAGTCGTCGAAACATTTTCATAAATAACTTTAATTGAATTTAACGTTTGAATTTATCTACATATCTTTATCCACATAAATTAGGGATTTGAGTACTACTGTCCATTCCAATGGACTACAAACTAATATTTCCTTTAGCAAACGATATGGAAAATCTACAATATTCGGTAGAAATTTTGATTTTATTGAGCAATACTTCAGCGCTAGCGTATTTTTTTTTTTTTTGCTGTATTTTAAATCAATTACTTTCGACCCAGTAAAAGACCGCCTTCCTTTTCTAATTATACTATAGGATCGAACAAAGATCTCGATTTCCTGGACAAGAACATGATTCGTAAATGAAAACAAAAAATAAATTTGAGCGGAAAAGAAAGGATTGAGTGGGAACAGACTAACTTCAGCATCCTGAATATAAAAGGTATTTGAAATTTGCATCGCTGGGAAGGTAACAGTTTAGATTTATCAAATTATTTTTTGGACTAATTAGCCAGAAGTTGTTGTGAATGTTTTCACAACTCTTTGAGGATTCGAGACTTTTGCGTTTGCGACGATGCAAATTTCAGATACCTGGATATAGCATAGTCAGATTATACAAATAGTGAACTAATCGTAGTTTACAAAGGCACCATTTAAAATCCTGAAATGCATAATTTCCGGACACATCATTTTAAGCGATGGACGAGACTGATCAGCGGGAAAATTGACTAGTGTTGGAATCGAAAGGATCCACATGTATTGGTATAATATACTTCGCAATAGATTTCATCCATTGCGAGTACGTGTTCCATTAGTGAACCATAGAGAAGTATATATTTCATGTTTACACATGAAATGTCAAAAAAATCTTGTGTCGTAATTGTCACACGATCAAAAAGTCAACTTCAAACTATGACCGATGTGCTTAGTACTATTTGCTTAGTGATCATGGAAAGTTTCACGATCCAACAACGCGTTGAATGTTTTTGATGAATAACACGCAGAATAATATTGGGGTGTAGTTGTGCCATCGACGAGAAATGGAAATGAAAATGAAAACCATTGTTCTTCGACTATTTCAGTTCGTAGGACTTACTCGACTTCCTTACGCGGAGTAAATTTTAACGCAGGAAACATGCATTGCAGAAACTGTTTGTATGAATCGTGCTGGAAAAGCAAGTTGCAAGCTGCAGAACCTCTTTTCTCAATAAGTATTGGAAATTTTTCAAAAACAGATCGAACAATATCGAATTTCTTGAAATAATCGTTAAGCTGTTTTCTGCAGATATTTTCAACTATAATATTTTTGAATAAATTCAACAAGATTAAACTAATCAGGTCACGACTTGATGCACCGAATTTCTTTTCTAGTTTCTTCGAGTTTTGCTTGACGTCGAAAATCTTCTATTTATTTGTTCGACAATTGAGAACATGAATTAATCTTCATGGTGACTGAAGATGTTAACAGGACATGAAAGAACTAGTGGTAGTTTTAATTTCAATCTTCAGAAGATTTTCATTTTCGGATTCACCGTTCTTAAAGCGTTACAATTTTCCAGTTTCCAGAACGGGAATTTTCAAGAGAAGCAAATTTTCCTCTTGTGAATCAGCAACTGAAATCTTAACGACTCATTTTGAGAATCATAAACCGTTGGAAGAATTTAAAACTCCTGAATCTGTAGAACAGATTAAACGGAGATTACATGACGCGTCATATTTTAGTCGTTTTTTTGGGTATATTCCATCAAAGACAATGACATTTAGGTTTCCTGAGAGAATTAATATAGTCAGTTTTCAATCTATTTAATGCAGTTGTGGCTTGAAAAAAACTTGAAAAGAGGGTTGATATTCTGGGCTTGGAAAAGGGAGCGAAGGGAAAGAAATGGACTGTTATTACATATATCTTTGGGGATATATCGATTGTAGTTAGTTTAATTTTTACTCATATTTCATTTTTTATGCCGTTGGTGCTGACAATATTTAAGAAAACTGTGCTTGGTTTGAACTGAGTTTTCACAGGTTGATATTCAGGAACACGTGCTAATAGTTTCGACTTAACGGTAGAACTCACTTTTTAAACCGTTATTTTCCGATTTTTATGTGTAAAGAAATTTCTAGGAATGGAGCTTGTTTATATCCAGAAACACAGTTTTTTCAATGATATTCGAAATGAATTCGGACTTACTTTTAACTTTTTCGTAGACATCCTGACTTTGTTGCCATGCTGCACCAACCACGGGCAGTTGCATCATTCGCTCGAGCGATTCAAGATGGGGTAAAAGACCCATATCCTTGTCTTGTGCATCCATAGCTGTAGAATGGTTCGCGACTGAATTGTTATCCATTTTTTTACTTTGAAGTTCTTTTTATTACCGAAATATACCGGAAAACGAAACAAAACACTTTGATATCACAAGTTTCAGTAGTAACAAAAATTCAGACTTGGTTTTAACTCGCGCAAATGCACAACTCGAACTAACTTAACGACGGATCAACGGCGACTGAGTTGAAGGCAATCTGCTATAGTGGGTTCCTCGTCTGCTTTCCACTGTAATAAACAGCATGAATGGCTTTCACGTCTCTTCGGGGCGCACTTTGTAACTATATTGGATTTATATGTTATCTTCGGCGTGGACTTCAGCGATTACAAACACCAGCGAAGTCTTTCCCGTTGTCTGTGATGATAATGGAGCGTATAAGAAGTTGTTGGTGGAGATTCAATGGCCGGGGTTTTTGTTGCAGATACCAAAATCTGTCGCTTTAGAATAATTTGCGGCAAGATTTATAACAATTTTCAACGAACTGGTTACAATCGACTGTGAGTGCTGACTATCGTGCAAAAGGTTGGTCCGGTACGTTTTATTGAAAGATCTCATCCATAGATTCGTTCCCAACCAAGCAAGCAGCTTCGATAACGCTTTCCCGAACTACGCACGCTGATAAGAATCCAATTGGAATATGTGGCCATTTCGCGGTAGTCGCTGCTAAGACGAATTTTCCGGCGGAAAATCACACGTCCGTGCGATGGAAAACGGTTGGGAAGCACACAAAGAGCGAAAGAGAAGGTCAAAAGTGTTATCTTGAATTATTGCCTGCCAGTTCACAAAACAACACACAAAAGATGTCTGGAAGTCTGAGCGAACTATTCGGTAGCTTGTATGGTGTGTGTGCGATGTGATCGCACTGCATTATCTACGATCTCGAGTCGTCAGCGTGCGACATAATTACTTCGGCTTATTGTTGGTGCGCTCTTAATCGTAATTTTCTGATGATGAATTTTGTTTTTATTTGATCTTCAGCCCGCACTAGGGTCATAGTCCAACCAGCCAGTGTCTGATAACCGGCAACGGAAGATCAGGATCTCTGGTCATGCGTGGCAGATACTTATACGTAGATATGTATGTAGTGCATACGAGTATGGACTGCGTTTCGTTGTTCACATGGGGTCTGATATTTCTCACAATGTTTGCAGGCTTGTGGCTTGAAATCGAGACAATTTGGGAGCGTGCAGCAGCGCGAAAATAATGAAAACTGACCCGAAAATAAGTTTTGTGACGAAATAATGTGACAATGTCTTTTGTTGGAGAAATGCTTCTGAATTTAGTGTGTCCACTCTATTTCTATAAATAGTCATGGGTTAATGCAACTGCAAGTAAAATCAGCTTCGTCTGGTATTCACATTCAGTATGCATATGTGTATGTAGATATGTATGTGAGAGGTGTTTTCCAAAAATATTTGTTCACAAATCGTCGTTGGCACTAATCTTCGTTCTCAATGGATCCTTCAAAATAACTCACATTTCGCTGAAAAAAAACGATCGTACTTGTATTACCAAGTCCTAAGACCGTTTCGAAAATAGTAGAATTCATTTTTGTCGTCCTTTTGGCTGGAGTGGTCCCCAATCTTAGGGTATCCACAAGTCATAGAAGACAATGTTGGCACTGTATGCATTGTGATGAAGTCTTGTAAATTGGAAAAACTTTTAGGTACATATATGAGACCCGATAATTTGTCTGATTCTTTGTCCTTGTGATAAAATCGTTGTTGTTTCTTTGCGGCGCAATAGTTTATTACAGAACTTGAGTCTTGATATGAGCTAGTTCATACAAGTACGCTTCATTTCAAGACCAAAGGTACTCGAGAAGGTGATCTGGTCAGAATCACTGTTGACAATTTTCCCGAATGTTCTATATTCCGACACTTGAAACACAGAATCAAATATTCATCACGAGCGGGTGTTGGCTGGTACCTCAAATTTGGAGATTTCTTTTTATTGAAATCTCAGTTTCTTTTGCAGTTTGTGTATTCTTCACGATCCCTCAATCGTATATTTGTTTAATTGAAGCTATAGATGTTGAATCAGTATTAAATTGGATTGAAAAAGGTAGTTAATGTATAAAACTAGGGACACAAAAATACGTGAGAAAATGTCACGGATTCTATGGAAAACAGGACACTGCCGAGGAGTTCTCTTATACGAGTACCTCTGCTTAGAAATTACAATTTTCTTGGCAGCGCTAATGATATTCTTGGACCTTGCCCTTCGGTATGTGACGATCCTGAAAGTCTCGGTCCATTGACAGCATTATTGTATTCGCTATTGATTATAGAGTCAACTTTGCAGAACGAATTTGTAACCGCTTTTGGCTTTGAAATATTGTTCCATAGTCTATGCAGTTGGCTTTATGATTTGGCTAAACTGAAAACAACATCTTTTACGAAAGTTCAATCCTTTGATTTACTTTAGCTGATTCATTACTGGTTTTTACAATTTTGACACTAAAGGACATAAAGTTGTCAACATTTTTGAACTTTTCTGTACTACAGTTTCGTTTCGTTAATTTGTTATCCTACCTAAAAGATGTAGAGGAGCATGGAAGTATATTAATATTCTCCGCCAAGGCTTCAGTTTGATTCCATTCATAGAGCAGCGTGCCTCACTTATCAATGGGGAATTGCCTTATCGCATCTTCTCGATTTATGGATAACCGTCTGAGACTATTGAGACATTGGTAGCGTCGGGGAGTTGAGTAGTTGGTCCTCTTGCTTCTACTGTTGTGAGATATATTTCCACGTTCTTGCTTGCATAATTTTGTCCTGGGCTTATATATTCAACCTAGATACCATACCCTTGTCTTGGGTACTTGCTCGGTATGTGTTCATCCATGGGTAGTTTTTTATCATAAAATTTCCCTTGCTTACATTCAATTGTCTTATTAGCTACTCATTGGAGGCCCTGAGAGATTTACACTTTCTTTCTGGTTGTTCTATTGACGGAGTTGAAATTCTGCTTACTTAGTGCGCTTGATTCTTTCGGGGATACAAATAACGTCAAGTACGATAAAGACCAGTTATACTCGCGTACACTTTTCATCTTGAATAGAAGGGATCTGGATTGGGTCAAGACCAAAGCTCCCACCAAGCTTCCCGTTTCAAAGACGATGTGCGAAATCATGCTACAAATTCCACCAAAGTTCAATTTCGAGTCCTGTGATAGTAATGATTTAACACCACATGATTCGTTGAGGGATCTGACATTCCAGGATTAATTGCATAAGCTATTTTCAGTTGATGGGGCCGATTTTTATGAACCATGCCTTACCCAGGCACCATTGTTGGTTCCAAAGCAGCTTGTTTTCAGAGGAATGAATAATAAGCTCTGCCTCCACTCGCTGCTACGGTTATTATCATTCGGTTGTGAAACGCGTAAAGAGAGCTCTCCGAGCGCTGTATTTTGATGATATCTTATTTTGGTAGAATGGAAACCTAGTTCGAGTGGGAGTCAGTGTGTTAGATCATTAAGAGCCATTTGGCCCCCAGACACTTTTACCTTTAATATTTAAAAAATGATGATTGTCATAGTAATGCTGTGCTTTTGTCGGAGTTGACGATCATGTTTAAGTAAAAATATATGAAAAAGATTTTGATCTTTGAAGTCTTTCTAAAATAAACGTTTCTCACGATTTTACGCGATAGAACAGCCGATCTGAATAAAAGTTTGAAGTTAACGATATTGGCAGGTTGTATGTTGTCAAAAGTTTTTGGGTCTCTGCAGTAAAGACAAGGACGCAGTTTAATATCATCATCATGCTTCAAAACTCAAATTCAAGCAGTAGTTCATATAATTGGCTAACAAGACCATTACCCTATAAGAAGTTTAACGTATCCATCGTTGGCCCGTATTTCATTGCCAGTGTTATTTAGATTGCAGAGGGAATCCTTCCAATTGCCAAAAAATAACGAGTATTTGCGATAACTTTAGACTTAACTTTGGGTTGTTACTTTTGCATGACAAAGCGACCGTCAGTCTGCAACACAACGAATAAACTTCGAACTGTTCGAAGACCCTCCCCTTAAAAACTATGTTAAGTCAAAAAGAAGAAACTATGATTTTTTTCGTAGTCTACACCCTTCGTTCTGCCAAATTTTTCATTTAGAATCATCCTTTTCGCGCATGATTGTGTGAATATCATAACTTCTATTTTCTATCAAATCTATTTGTAATCCATAAAGATCGCATACGATGTTTTATTTATTCAATTGCAAGCCCGTTCTTACCCGACTAGATCATGAGGTCCACATAAGGGTTGACTTGAAAGAGAGGCATTAAGATTTCAAATAAAATTTAACATTTCAAGGAATGGCGCATGAAAATAGAGAATTTATTTTTGTACGGCATCTCTCCGTGGCCGTTGTTTACTAATAGGCTTCATAGCTCCCATATTTGATTGTGTTAGGGGCTGAACCATCAAATCCGTATATTTAATATAGGAGCAGCGATCACCATTCAGGGAATGTGACAACCAAAAACCACAATTTTCTGCACTTTTTGATACTTTCAAGAATAAAACCACTTGCTTGAGCACCTTATACAATTCGAACTGGGCTTGGCGCGGGCTTTGGGTAAATTGTGGTGAAGTGCTATTTATAGGAACTGCTGAGTGCCATTTAATCGGAAACAATTTCTATTTCACGGGAAGCAATCGAACCGATGATGTGTAGGCTGATTTTGCCGCCTGTTAACAAGATTAAAACAGAATTGTTGAGAGATAAAGAGGGAGCTGAATAGCATATCAAGAAAAACTATCCGGAAGTGCATCCAAGTTGGAAATATGACCTAGACCACGATAATTACGTAGCTGCAGGATATTATTTCCAAGGATACAGGTTTCCTTAAGTTTTGCAAAATTTCATGCTTTTACAAATATTGAAAGAACTACAGAAACCTATCGATTATGTTTTATTGTACAAAAAACGACATTTTTTCACTAAAATCCTGGATTTACAGTGAAAGAATTTGTCTTCCTTTCTAACCCAAAAGTGACCAATCGCTCTAATTTCTTTTTCATGATTTAATTCTGTAATTTTGAAAGATTACCAGAAGGGTAATTTACCAAGAAAATTAAGAAATACATTCTTTCGTCCAAGTGACGCTGGGACCAAAGTCTCGCGCTGATCTTTGCACCAAGCACAATGCATTACTCATGCCATGGTCTCATCGAGAGAAATTGTATTTCCCGATGATCAAGACAACCATATATCAAATACTGTACGGTAATGTTATGTGTAATGCAATCACTCGGATGTGAATACAAAACAGAGTTTACACTAGCCATCAGGAGAAAATGAGGGTTTCCGTGAAAAGTCTAACCGCAAAACCAAGTGCTGTAACATGAAAAAATGATTGTGGGACGAGTAATGTGTTCAGCATGGAGCATGGACTTTGAACATACTGGGTAAAGCGTCACAAGACAAGAAATATTCAGGCTAAATAGCAAACATATCACTCATATGGAATCCAATTGCGACGAAACGCAGATACACGGGCTTCAGTATTTGTTTTATCAATTTGTTGTCGGTTGTTACACTCGCTAGCCCACGATTGAAGTAGTGAAGCAGCGAAGGAAGGGGTTATCAGTGGATTTCCACCATAAATTTAAGCGGCTTATCTGCATTTTTTCCCCGATTTTATTTACCAAAACGAGTTAAAGCAGTTTAAAGTCGAAAAATTCTAGCTACTGGTCACGTATGAATGAAATGCAAGGAGATTTCGATCCAGACGCAGAAATAATGGTCGCCGAATTTCAACTTGACCTTAAAACATAGACGAGATAATAAGTAGTAGAAATAAATAAGGTTGTCTGCAAAGGCAAAACATTGATCGAAATTTGTATTTTGTATACAAAGATCAGGACTTTGGACGCGACCCGCGTTCGTTGTTATTCTCGCATTTTTGTACAGCAGTATGGGATGTCAACATAGCCCTACGTGTTTTTGGTTGGATTTTAGAAGTATTCAAACGTTTGCTAAACTGCATTCGTCAGATTCAAACTTAAATATTAATTCGTATTTCTATTAATCCCTGCATGAATGCATCACAAGCTGAGTCATTTGTGGTGAAATCCATGGTGCGACTAATGTAGCACTTAATCATGGAATCGCAGGGTCTGAACTTTAGAGTGTAATGGTCAAGTTCACATTCGACTTACAAACATGTCTGATGACTACATAAATTTACTAACGAAATGAACTTTGGAACAAAATTTTATGGTCATATTATTTTCTACGCATCAGTCAGTGAAGAAACTTAAATATGCGCATATACGCCTAAAAAACTGATTCACGTATCGTAAAAAACGAAATTGTGTCCTTTTGACCCCAAACATAAGGTTATGCATAAGGTGCCAAACAACGTGCGATATTACTGATAAAATGGAAGTGTGCTGTAAATGTTCAGCTTTCCTTAATTAGAAAAACTGAGAACTTATTTATTAGAACATGGATTGCCATGTTGATCAACTCCTCATCACGTAAAGTGTCAATAATAACGGCCCAAAGAATTAAATATACTGATGGCGTTTATCACACATATGAAGCGTTTCTATTGGTCTGTATCTGCCTTCGGAATTCTGGTCGATTTTTTTCGCTCTACGGTCTGGCTACTAGCTAAAACTGCAACATCATCTCCAATGTGCAACGCTCTATGTAACTGCCATTGGGGGACAGGAACGACTGCAGGATAAGCCGAGCTCGTTGGCCTTACCCTAATCAAACGAGTACAAAACAACTCCTAAGAAACAACCGAAATGGCGTTAGGACATTGGTGGCAGTATTAACGGGCCATAATCTTCTAGGTTAACACGTCAAACGAATAGGAATCCAAACGGCTGACACCTGCCGAGCTTGCGGCAAGGAGGAAGAAAGTACAGAAAACTTCCTCCTAGATTGCCCTAGTCTGGCCAACAAATGCCTTACTTGGCTGAGGTGTACTGGCGTAACAGAATTGAAACACTTGGCAACCACAGAACTGGGGGAACTTCTTGGCTTCTGTAGGATGACAGGATCGACCATCTGTAAATAATAGTACTACACATGGGGAGCTAAGGGCCGATTCTGGCCTATGCTATTTTCCAGCAAGTGGACCCCAGTACAATAATAATAAAATAATAATAACTGCCATTGGGTACTCCCTCAGAGGCCACAAGATATTTGGAAATATATTTGGAAATGAATATGGAAATTTCCAGTGTTTCAAGAATAAACGAGGTTTGTTGCATAAGTATAAATCCTATTTTTATACCTCCACGCCACAATGTTCGATCGCCCTGTACTGGATATCAATATAAGTTAAAGCTCTTCAGGAACACCTTCGATACAACAGCTTCGGCAGCTTCCGAAAAGTCCCAACATTACTCCTTGCTGTGTTTAACCCTTTCTCACATTTTATTAAAAGGACCTCAGCTCGATGACAAACAGACGGTTATTGCGATAAGCAATATTCTGAGGTGTAGGCGACATTCAACAAACAAAAAAATTTATATATAAATAAATGAATAAATAATTAAAATAACAATTAATTTTGATTATAACAATTAATTGTTTTGGTTAAGTTTTTTATATGTACCAATATTTTGAAGTTAAAAGAAAATCATACGAGAGGAAATAGAAGTAAGAATAAAATTAAAATAGAAATATTGATAGTTAGATTTAGGTATTAAGTTAAATAATATTGATAACAAAAAAAAAAAAAAAATAAATAAAAAAAAGTCTCAGTAATTTTTAAATGTCACAAAAAAAGCCTTAAAAAAACCCAGTCGCAAAAAAAACCAAAAAAAATTTCTTGGAAGTAATTTGCGATAAATTTTTCTATGGATATGATTCACTAGTTTGTTGTGTACGTATCAGTATAAATAGAATAGAAATTACGAGGTATGAGATAACCAATAGAGGAATCAATTCAAGTATCAAGAAGTATAAAAAAGTATCAATCGGTGTTTAAATAGAAGTGTCTACCAATTGAAGAATCAACCAATAGGACTATCAATCAATAGAGGGAGCTCGATTAGAGGTAGATCAGCAGAACCGGTGAATCCTGAAACCAGCTGAGGTGCAGATTCATGCTAGAGGAAGCACGATTAGAGGTGGCGCAGCAGAACAAGTGAAGTCCCGAAACCAGCTGAAGTGGAGCTTCGTGCTATAAGAAGCACGATTAGGGTCAGCGCGACACAATTGACAGGTGGTCAGGATCAGCTCAGCACAATTGACAGGTGGTCAGAATCAGCGCAGCACAATTCAGAGGTGGTCCGAATTAGCGCAGCACTATTCACAGGTGCAAAATTCACAATTCACATCTTTTGATTTTTGATCCTTTTATTTTAATCTAATATGAAGGAGTAAGCTTTTTCCTCTGTATGTGTGTGTTTGCAACATGGAAGGATCAGGGCTTAAATAATGTCGTAACCCCCACGCCCACGCGGTGAGCTAGTCGGTTAAAAGTAACTTTCTTCGGCCGCCATTATGCGGCCTTTGTATTTTCAAATAACCCCGTCTCTTCAAACTTGTTCCTTTCTTTCGCTGCAGGTGCAACCGATCGATTGCCCGATTATTATTTATTCATTATTAATTATATTATTTTATTATCGTTTTTGAAAATACATAACAGCACTTAACACTGACTTAACGAAATGACCGAAATTGAATGCACGAAAACTGACTTCTAGGACTTCTTCAGGAAAGGCAAACATCAATGATTATTCGCACTACTTTGTTGTAACTACTTTGGAGCATCTCACTAAACGAATAATAGAACTTTTGTAAAATGAAAGAAAATATAACATCAATGTGGAAATGTGATGGTCCCTAACCCTTTGGGGAAAAACCTTGGAGTAAGGGATGTACAGAATGGCACATAACATATCGGGCGGGATGAGCGGGTTCATAGAAGTGCTTTTGGAACATTTGGTAAGAATGAAAAGCAGATAGGTTAAAACGGATGCCCTGGTGTAGCACCTCAGTGTGATTCCCATCTAGTTCAAGAGGCCTTATTTGTAAGATTAATTTCTCCAGTTCCATTTTCATGAAATGTGGCAGTTTCACTAGTATCTCACGTGTGCAATATTAACGTGAAAGTTGCTGCAAAAACTCGTCGATATTTTTTACTTTGAATAAATGGAACATGCTTTTGACATCGGACTTTCTTTTGATTACTGCGGATCGTAGACCGGATCTTATCAACAGCTGGCCTTGTTGTTGTTGATAATTATTTGGATACATTTCTTTGCTGATTGGTAAGCTATTAAACTGGTGCATATCTCTTCGTAGGTTCGTACTCGCCGGGCCTCTTGTTGGCGCTTAAGACAAGCTTTTCGCCTTTCAGTGGTTTCAGGTGACCAATAATAACCTGAAGGTTTGCAGTGTCTAGGTTTGAAGTCTTAGAGTCTGTGTCCTTGCAGGACCCAGAATCTTTGTAGGACTCTGTAAGGCTTGTAGGCGTACGTCATGACTAACTGGAAGTTATGACCACCACCATGATGTGGTGCATGCTCCTTTGAAAAAAAAAACTGAATTTTAGAGCAACAAGATGAAATACGACGAACTGGTTTGTTAAAACTGAAAAGAAGATACAGAAAAGGGACTTTTAATTTGAAACTTGGGATTTTTAATCACTTAACAAGTCACTGTCTCCTAACTGCGTGCTTTGGGCAGAAGAGGTGGATCACACCTGTCACACGTCCTTCTCTTATAACAGATAGTAAGCAGTCAGTAAGCAGTAAGCAGCGCAGTGAGCTCTTCAGTGAAATTGGAGAGCACTGTTCCGGAAATCATGGTTAGAAAAATTTTGAAAACTGTTGACAAATGGAATCACGTGGCACATGGGGCATTGTAGACACTTAATGAAGCTAAATTGGAGCATAAGGAGACGTAGGAGATGGAGGGATCTCTTTCCCAGCACTTCCTCCGTCGTCCTTTCTTCGCGCTGGAGAAGGGATTCCCGTAATCTGAAGGCCTGTCAGGACTGTCACTGCTTGAAGCTGCTCCAGCAGAATTGGAGGTGCAAATTAAATCTGCCACCAGTGTAAAAAACGAAAAGGGTCATTTGCAAGATTACAAACATTAGCAAGTACACAATTAGGGAAAGTCAGATACCTTCAGTTCATGATGAGTTTAAAGTCTGGTTCGTTGAAAATAGGAGAGAATAAAATCGGAGCAAACTGTGTTCATACCTCAATTGAAGGCAAGAAGGAGGACTTTAAAAATTCTTTTACGACTGCCTTAAAAAACATCTCGTTTTGAGGCTTCCAAATTCAAGATCATCGTCGGCTATTTGAATATCAAAAGCAGGCATGATGGCACTAAAATTTGAAGGTCATAATCTCTACGAAACATCATTAATTTTGTCTGCACTAGAAATCTTAGAATATCATTGTCATTCTTCCTACGCTAATCAGTGCTCTAAGGAACATTGAGTTTAAGTTCCACTAAGGAACTTATGAGTCTCCACTCCCTAAAAGGCAACGTTTACACCGAGACTAATCACTTTTTTTCGATTAAATGGTCCTCCAGCATCCTTGATACAAGCTCCCACAGAGGAATAAATGGAAGTGATACCAATATCTGTCTACTCGTTTCGAATGCCAGGGATGTATGAAATAAAAGTTAGCCAATCCGTAACTTTGAGGTGCTTACATGACACAGAGAATGGGTTGAAGCAGTATTTGGATATGTAACCCGGTGAGAAAGAAACCATTGATTCGATATACAATGGCAGGAAGCACTTAAGATGAATGAAGTATGAAGCAAAATACAGAACGAAGTACAAGGACAAAGAAAGAACGATTTGACATCCTCACAAGATTAACGAACAGAAGTATAGGAGATTAAAAAGAATATCATGATAAGGAACTGAAAAAAATTGATGAAAATCAGTTGAACAACACAAAATTTAGCATGTAAAGAAATGGAAAGCTTCCGGCGTGGGTTCAGTGCAGAATGAATCATTGCAGAAGTAAAATTCAAACATTTATAGCAGATGATTGAGTAGCAGTTCTGTACGTCTGACTTCAGACAGATCCCAAACTGTTCATATACAAATTAACTTCTAGAAGAGATTAAGCGACATTAAACACATCGGTTTTACAATTCTGGAAGGTTCGAATGGACAATCCTATCCACAAAAACATCAAGTGGCCGAGCATCGACAATATCTCAGCAGAGTTCCTGAAACAAGGAGCTGAATGCGTTGAAAACTTCATATATGAGTTGTAACGCGGCATCTGGAATCAAAAAGAGAAGTCACAGAAGTGGTCAAAATGTTTCATCGGTCATAATCGCAAAATGGCTGGTAAGCTGCAACCTCAGTGGTCCTGAGCTAGAGGTCTACAAAACCACAAACCTGCACATGTTTACCAGCTGGTCATTCGCAGAGTGTAGACAATTGGATTTGAAAAGCGTTATTTGACGAACAAAAGACCAGTGTGCCGTCTGTTAAGGTCCGGGTGGATTCTATCGACGAAGGCAATGCACAACTGTTCGGATACCAAAACTGAAGGACTTGGTCAATTGCTCAACACTTAAACCGGGCTGTAGATCCTTCATATAGGCGAAGAAAGCGATCGATTGTCATTTTGAGTACTCAAGATTCCACCCATGATTCCATGAACATTTAATAACTAGAAAAAATGAATCCTTTTTCAATTATAGTTTATGTCCTTTCTTTATTTGATTGACAGCAACGGTATGATATATCAGATCAATATTCAGCTTTGTATTCTCTTTTCTATTCAAAGATTCCTCCTTTTTTGAACAATTAACAAAACAATTTCCAACATTAACTGCCATTCATAGCCATGATAACGTTCGAACTATGTGACTTTCGTTTTCTGTGACGCATCATGTTACTATCATGTATTTTTTCCCAATGGAAAAACTTCGAACAGTTCTATTTTAAACATTTTTCGAACATACTAATCTCAAGAGAATAATCTTGTTTTCCTTCACACAATCACATATAAGTATAAGACGCCAGAATAACTTTGTTATCAATTTATGTCTTGTGATTTGTAGCGTTTCATAGTTACGAGTGTTATCGCAAAAGGGTTCAAAGTTTATTCAGTACGTAATGATAATTGTTTGGTATGTCAGAAGCTTTTTGTGCCAATTAATCTTAGCAGGTTACCAACCATTTTGCAACTTATCCTTGAAAATGTTTTGATGTTTTTCGGAAGAAATATAGACTTCGATTCAAGTTTTCGAAGATGACTTTCACGATAAGCCTATTGCGTTTTTATGCAAATATTTATTATGGCTTTTTCGATTGGAAACAACCATTTTGCTCTATTTATGCATTTAATTTTAGATGGTAGATGGTAGAAGTTTGGACTTCAGAATTTATAACTTTTTACCAGTGGACTATTGTTGTTGGTCTTATCGTTTCATAATAAGAAAATGGGGCCTAGGCATGGAATATTTTTAAAAGTTTGGGTATGGGAATAAGTCTCGCCGTTTTTTCGACAAAGTTTTTAGCTTATTTCAACACTAAAAAATACAGTCACGTTATTCAAAGAATGCATCATTTGAAGCTATGTCCTTCTCCCATCTTTCTGGTAGTAGATGGATTCCACGGTGAAAAAAGTTCCCATCCTTCGATTCCATCCAGTCATCGAGCCTTTTATTGATGTCTTCAATCATCCTCTAGTGAGGAACGATTGCATGGAACGGAACAAAAGGAAATCCTAAGGAGCAATGTCTTGGAAATACGGCGGGTTTGGCAAGATTTCCCAATTCAAACCTTCCAAATGTTTTTTACCCGTCTTGGTTACGTGTGGCCTTGCATTGTCATGCAGAAAAATGAGCCCGTCGTATCTGTCATTTCATTCTGTCCATTTTTTCTTCATTGCTCGACTCAGACGGATGAGTTGCCGTCGGTACACATACCCAGTGATTGTTTTAGATAGTTTCAGGAGTTCGTAATAGAAGACGCCACGGCGGTGCACAACATGACCTTTGAAGCGTGAATATTCCGTTTTTGCGTCGTTGGACCTGATTCACCTGGCATTACCCAATATTTTGGTGGCTTAAGGTTGTCGTAGTAGATCCATTTCTAATCCTCTGTCAAAATTTGATGCATGAAACCCTTTCCTTTCTTGACGTTGAAGAAGCATCTCGAACGTCACCGAACACCCTTTGATTTCCCTCACTCTCAGTTGATTACTTACCAAAGTCCCAGCTTTTTGGATCATTCCCATGGTGTGCAAGCGCTTAGCGACGGTAGATCTGTCAACATTTAACTCCTGCGACAATTGTTCTAGGCTTTGACTTGAATCTTCTTCCAACAATCCCGTCGTTGTGTATCTTCAAAATTTTTCGGTGTCCCTTCACAATCTTTATCAGTCAAAATCAGCATTTTTAAAACTCCGAAACCACTCTCTGTAATTCGTCTCAGATGGAGCATGATTGCCGTAAACATCGATCATTATACGATAAGTTTCCGCACCACTTTCTTGAGAATGAAATAATGAACTAAGAATTCCTGCACATGCAGCTTTTTCAGTATGAAAGTCAACATTTTCAACACGAGAAAAAAACGGTGTTCACGCTTTGAAGGAATGTCGACTACTGCGTTCGTGAGCCTACGCATGCAACTTCCAATTCCAAGAACACTACCACAGCAGACACTAATATAGAATCTGTAAGGACACTTATCAACCAACGGCGGAAACTCATTCCCATATCCAATTTGATTAAACTTTCAATAAAAGTTCTAACCTAACAATTCCTTAACCAACCTAACAGTTCATTGAAAAAATGAAATATAATCACCAATCTAAACAAAATTCCAATTTTTTCGAAAAAAGTGAATTTCAGTGCGGAGTTATTGATCGAAAATCAATTGCTCTGCGCACCAAAACATTCGCAAAAGACATGGTAACGTTATCTAACCATGTAATCTCCAACCTCAACAACCTCAAGAAAACCTACAAAAAAAATTTCAGGAAAACGATTTGCTACAAATTCATTGGCAACGAAACGGGAGATCAACGTTCAAGCAGGTGCACCCACAAATGAACGAAATGCTAACTGTGTAAGTAATCATTGGAAGACGTAAGAAACGACGCTCAATTGAAAATTTTCAAAAAAAATTTCCTTTTTCCTTCTTTTCCGACGAAAAGCGGCTCAATTTATCCAACTCATATGATGTTACGTATTATTACCCTGATTTGAGTAAACGGCCTGTAATTTTAAATAAACGTCAAAATGGTGGCTTTCAAGTCAGGGTGTGAACATAGCGTAACCACTAAAGAGTGCTAAAACTTCGAGTAATCTCCCAATCTGACGGTATTCTACTCCAATTTTTCACATGCGTTGGTATTTGTAAGCAAATCTTGTGAGAGATAAGCGGTTAAGATGAGTGCAACATCTCACACAAATTTAAGCTTAGAAAGTTAGCCATCGACATCTCTCAGCTAACCTACGTCGTAAAAATGCTAAGCTCTCTGTCTTGCGACCCTCACATTATTTTCTAGACTGGGTACTCGTTTCTCTTTCTTTGTGATGCCGCTTCTATTTTCATTGTGGTAACGCTATGATATGGGCAGTAATAGCGAAACTGACGTGCCAAAAAAATTTGGGAGGTGTTGTGCGACAATATGGATGTACTATGTATTATAATTTCTTAGTCTGAAAATATCTTAGGATATGTATGGAATGTTTTGTAGTTTTGCCGCGTCGACCATTGTCTAAATTCACGTTCAGAAATTACAGCCAATAAAGTGCAATGGAGCTGTTAGCAGTGAAATAGTTACGGCCAGCATTGAAAAAAACTCTTTTTACAATTTCAGCGTGGGTAGTAACTAATAAATACTTTGAAACAAATCAGAAAATCATTTCTTGGTTAGTCTTGCTTCGCTATAATATCTTCGCTAGGAAAGATCATTATTTTCAATATGAGCAAATGAAATATGAATTGTACATTTTAATAATTTTTCTAGCTTTAATATTTCGTTGCTAGTCTTGGAAGAATTTTAAAAAGATTTCGTTCAACCCATTCAAAAACAAACTCTACACACTAGACCTTATATGTAAACAATATTTAACAAATAATGCAATCATCGCTCTTCCAACCGTACATTGACTCCATTTGTAGCTTTGAGGATCAAGTCACCTTGAAGGATGACTTCTGGACCAGGAATCAGTTTAAAATTCATGATTATCTTAGAAACAGCTGCTTTGACATCCAACATTGCGAACTTTTGGCCTATGCAATTGCGACCTCCTGCACTGAACGGTACGTACGAAAAAGTCTTCTTGGTATCTACTACAGCGGGGTTAAACCTCTCAGGATCGAATTTTTCGGGGTTCGGAAAATATTCTGGATCGTGATGCATAGCGTAAATATTTATTCTTACATCGACGCCAGCTGGGACGGGTACGCCACCTGCAAACATAATCTCCAATGGCTAGTGATAAGGAATTGATTCCGTTTTACTTACCTATAACTTCATCTTCCATCAATTGTCTCCCAATAGCCGGAACAGGAGGCATCATACGGAGACTTTCCTTCACTACCATATCCAAATAAACAAGGTCACTAAGCGTTTTATTTGTTATGTTCATATTTGCTTTGCTCCCGAAGAAATCATTCAATTCCGCATACAATCTGTCCTGCACATCTGCATTTCTCGATAAATAATACAAAGTGAACGTAATTCCCGAAGCCGTTGTATCATGTCCTTCAAACATAAAAGTATCAACTTCCTCGCGAATGTCCAAATTGGTTAGAGGTTTTCCGTTAGAAGTAGCATGAAGTAAAATATCCAAGAAATTCATTCGGCCTCCTTTGTCAGAATCACGGTTTGATAGAAGCCTCTCTCGTCGTTCTTCAATGACGCCCTCTGTGAAGTCATGAAGAGTTTTAATGAGCTCTTTCAGATATTTCCCACCAGATGTGAGATCATAAAGTGGTGATCTTCCCAGCGGGTGGTGTATACGTCGTTGGAGTGCCTGGGATACCCTGAAAAGAGGAGAATCGTTGAATCGGTCCTGATTATGCATACTTGGTAGACGAACTTTTTCACGGCAACAACATACTCCGAGTAAGGATCTGCTTGTGCGTTCACCGAGACACCCATCGAGGTTTCTAAAATAAAAAACGTGGATAAAATGTTACTGGATCTAGCTATGTAAACAGTATACAAAAAAATTGTCTTTTATAGGTGAATTTGTTATAGAGCCACCGCTAGCAATTTGCAAAGTAATGGTGCAGAGTAATGGACAAAGCAAGTAAGTGCAAAGTAATGGACTCAGTCCCCTGCGGTGACATGCGGGGGAGTGTCGTGCTCAGTGTGTTGGGTCCTTGTTGGGACGCACGATAATCCATAACGATCATAACGATCATTCAACGAAAATCAGGAAGAGGGTCGACAATAGGATAGATATGCAGATTGACGTTGTCGGAGACCATAAGCACATAATGCAGACATCATACATGCCATACAGCTCTCTAATCGCAGCCATTTTTGATTATATGGAGAAGACGTCAAGCAAGAATTTATATGGATACTGCGCATATTGTTTTAACTTGCACGGATTGTGCTTTCCGAAAATTGGAAAATTGTTGATATGTCAAAATTGTTTATGCAATAAGAAGTGAGTGGGTCGGGTTCAAAGTGAAAATATAGTTTTTTGTTCACATATGTCGAATTTCGAAGGCCGATTTCCAAGGGCTGAGCGCGGTATTTATAAGGAGGAGTAGATTTCCTTTTTTGTGACATTTCTAACAAATAATCAAACCAATGTGATTAGAGGTCGTCACAATTTCGACCTTAATGGGATCTATCTTAAGTAGATTCTATAGGCAGTGGATTTGATTGACTTTCTTAAAATATATCAGTCCATAATTCACTTTTTTTTTGTTTCATAATATATAAAACAAACATTTTCTAATATTATTTTTTCTTCATATGATTCAATAAGCAAATGTACAACTTAGTGGTTCTTCGGGAGCAGCACATATACAAAAATATAGGAGGGTTCTTAATTTAACCAAATGGATATCGGAACCACTTGATAAAAAGCACAGCCAAGAAAAACGCTTAAATTTAAAACTATTTGTGGGGAGGATTTTAGGATCCTTACAATACTTGTGGAAACATGCCGAGGATAACGGCTGGTCCGACGCGAAGTGCTCTCTCTCCATTGCTTAAATAATTGAGGATAAATGGTCTGAACGTCAAGATGCACAATATGTCGGGTAAGTTATGGCAGAAGCAATGAATCTGGTAAACTTCCAGTAACCAACCAGTCCAGATCCAGATCCAGTAACGGTAAAAACCAATCCAGATCTCCTTGGATATGATAGCACTTTTAAGCATGAAGAGACTGGTGAGTTAGATATGGTAATTAAAGCCCTGACTCGCCCACTCGAGTGGCATTGTTGTGATGGGACCAAAAACTATATACAAGTCAAAGATTTTATCACCGGAATTCCAGGAAAAGGATTCTTTTAAAGAATATGCAAACGTCAAACGAATGGCATAGCTGCGATTCGATGATGCTCAAAATTATGGTCGTTGATAAACACATGTTAGAGAAGCCACATCTAGCGAGTATTAGATCAAAAATCATGAAGATGTCCTCTTCAAGATTCTTAAATCCACAAAGAGAATGGCCCATTCTCATGAAGTGAAATGCTCTCCAGCAGCATCCACTATCCGAGCAACTGGGGAACAATGGGAACGGTTCAAAACGAAACCTCAGACACTGACATAACAATATACACCGAAAGCTCTAAAACAATGTGTAACCTATTCGTTGAAAAGAAGCAACAGCTAAAAGACAGACTTCCTTGTAAGCCACGTAAAGCGAAGGTAACAACAACTTTGAAATGTAGGGAACATCAAATATCGGATACCTTGGCGTCTCAGGTTGGAATTAAAATCGCATCCTCTGTATGTCGACGTTTCCGAGGAAGACTTTTAACTCCAAACGTACTAATTGGACCTAGAATGAAACTGAAAATAAAATTAAACAATTCTTGGGTATGTCTCTGGTATCAAACACTATCCTCAACGTCTCAAGCATCCACCCTTACGCTCTTTTTCTTGATTAATAAGAGAGCCTATAAGCTCTTGAGAGGGTTGACATTCGAATTTGGTTTGGCGTGAAGTATGGTTGCATTGACTATGCCCTCAAATCTGGAAAGTTAAGACAGGATTGAGGTAGTGACGTTTGACGGGAATCTGCTGACTCCTACTGGAAGTCTGCAAATTAACTTGCTTCATTTCAAATATGCCTGAGGCAACAGAACAGAATACAGAATAAACCTTAAAAGTACGCACAAACTATTTTCAAGACTACGAACCATGGGTTCAGCATATGAGCCAGAAAAACGAAAATAAAACCCCCAAGTACCTGGGAATCATTTTTGGCTTTGTGTTCGATTCCTACGAATGATCTACGTTTTTCTCTCTTTCTGTTACGTTCATGTTAGAAATAAGGCGTAATTTGAAATCAGACTGAGCAAGACAGCGCTTGTCTTCCCTTGCGATATGGTCCCAGCGCGATCTCATGCTCCTTAAAGGATGCTCATAACAATAACAAGACACTGACATAACAATATACACCGAAAGCTCTAAAACAATGTGTAACCTATTCGTTGAAAAGAAGCAACAGCTAAAAGACAGACTTCCTTGTAAGCCACGTAAAGCGAAGGTAACAACAACTTTGAAATGTAGGGAACATCAAATATCGGATACCTTGGCGTCTCAGGTTGGAATTAAAATCGCATCCTCTGTATGTCGACGTTTCCGAGGAAGACTTTTAACTCCAAACGTACTAATTGGACCTAGAATGAAACTGAAAATAAAATTAAACAATTCTTGGGTATGTCTCTGGTATCAAACACTATCCTCAACGTCTCAAGCATCCACCCTTACGCTCTTTTTCTTGATTAATAAGAGAGCCTATAAGCTCTTGAGAGGGTTGACATTCGAATTTGGTTTGGCGTGAAGTATGGTTGCATTGACTATGCCCTCAAATCTGGAAAGTTAAGACAGGATTGAGGTAGTGACGTTTGACGGGAATCTGCTGACTCCTACTGGAAGTCTGCAAATTAACTTGCTTCATTTCAAATATGCCTGAGGCAACAGAACAGAATACAGAATAAACCTTAAAAGTACGCACAAACTATTTTCAAGACTACGAACCATGGGTTCAGCATATGAGCCAGAAAAACGAAAATAAAACCCCCAAGTACCTGGGAATCATTTTTGGCTTTGTGTTCGATTCCTACGAATGATCTACGTTTTTCTCTCTTTCTGTTACGTTCATGTTAGAAATAAGGCGTAATTTGAAATCAGACTGAGCAAGACAGCGCTTGTCTTCCCTTGCGATATGGTCCCAGCGCGATCTCATGCTCCTTAAAGGATGCTCATGCTCAAGAAAGGAAACGATCGCAAGGGTGACTGACTAAACGATGCTGAAACTAAGTTTAAGCTAGCTCCATTTTGTCCCCTTATAACCCTGAGTAGACTAAGGAAATTGATGACATAACTAAACAGAGATGATTGAATAGATCACTTCACAGGCGGGGCTCAATCCGTGACGAAATTACTGTATCTTTACGAGTTGTAAAGGCTGAAATCTATAGCATAGTGGGAATAAAGGTGGAATGGCTTACTATCCACCCACCGTTCATACTGGATGCTTTATTTCCTGAGGTGTGGCATCAAACCGACAAAACTTGCTAATCGGACTCGGAGCGGAGCTAGTCGCTGTTGTCCTGTTAAGACCCATTATGTCCTATATTAACTTTCAATGCTTCAATTCTCTGTTGACAACTGCTAGAAAGATTTATCACAATATCTTGATCTCACGTCGTATCATGTTATTAATTTAGTTGATCACTATGTACTGACACCAGATTATTTCACCCATAAATTGTTGTAAGCAGTCGGCCAAATGTTTGCCACTGATATCATTTATCATTTGCACATGCACCGGGGCTTATCATATGGGGATTATCAGTTTGCATAACTTTTCACAACCACGGGTTTGGAAATGAAGTAGAATTTGGAATATTGTACTCACCGCAAATGACGTCCATCGCGAATGCATTTATGATTGGGTAAATATTAAACTCCTCGCGGCCCGCTTGCTTCCTTAGATACTCTATCAGAATATCAGATTGTTTGCTCATCACTTCGACAAACCCATCCAAAATGCTAAAGTGGAAGCTCGGAGTAATGATCTTGCGGCGACTGAACCACTTGTCTCCGTAGGATGTTAGAAGGCCGGTACCTGAAATGAACGGCATTCACTTGACTTTGCAGGAACAAATATCGTGACACGCACCCAGCCAAGGCTCAACCATTGCATAAGTAATTCCTTTCTTGGCCTTCCTCGTGTTCGGATTAGACAACAACGTCTCCACATCCTTCGCATCGTTGACAATAATACTTGCCAGAAACAATGGACGCACTATGAGAAAATTCCTTCCGTACTTCGCGGTGAATTCTTTGTTGAGCTCGAAAATGCCTGCAAGTAGTCAATAAAATTGATCCTCGAGACGCTTGCACGTGAACACTTACCATGCGGAGTTTTGGGAAAAAGATGTAAATTCCCCAGCAGTGGATGCCGAGGTGGGCTTTTAAAGTGCTTCAGCAAGTACGAGTACACCTTCCACTTTTTGTAGAAATAATGAAAGAGCAACACAAGCGCGACCGTGAAAACTGCCAGCAAAATCATTTCTCGGTTATTGTCCAGCGACTTCCCATCGATGTACTGCTAGTATCAAACTTTACAGTTGTCTGACAGCAGAAGTCATGCCGAAATTCAATTTTTACTTGTGTTGTACAAGATAAGATTTGTCGAGTCACTATGATACGATAAAATTAGCATCTTGTTCTACAAATAAATCATTGCACAAGATATAACTCAAGGAAACCTGCTCAGCGATCTGTGGTTAGTTTGCTAATGATAGTGGCGTATGTGGCGATATCAAGAACCACGCACCGATTCTTGCATTGTTCTTGCAATCTTGATCATGCGAAGCTACTGGCACTTTGAGGCCAAAGAATGCCGGCTCCCTAAGGAGAGTCGGTGAAATGCAGGCGTGGTACATGAGGATTTTAATAAGCTACTTATTCCTAGTGGTCAACATTGAAAATATGCTTCATAGTACGTATATGAGTAAAACATTCTGCAGAGCTCATTTCACTGTAAATGCAAGATAGGTCTGTGCTTAAATTTTCACTGTGTATCGACACCCTTGCACGGTTAATCAGTAGCAATTCACGTCTTATCAGAAACAATGACATCAATAGAAATAGTGCCGACAACTTGTAACCGCGCCGCTGTGGCGAATAGGTGAGCAACTCACATCTTTTGCATATACAAATGCTAAACAAACAATTGATATAAGCTTTCAAGATACCGAGACCAGGTCTAAGTCTGTTCGAATCGGAATCGTGTTTTTTTCAGGAAATTTTCTTTACGAAAAGAATTGAAATTCATCCTTAAGAGACTTACAGCTTAAACAATTTCAAGGTTTTTAAAAACAATCTAGTGTAAGCGTATAAAATAACGTTCAAACAAAGGCTGAGATTAAGAAGGAAATTGGAAAGTTCAAAATAATCGCTTCAGGTTATATTGGGCTTACTTATAGGGCCCCCTTTTCTAACCTTGCTTGCCGCACAGCGTACCTCGTTCTTAATTTCAGGGATTGCGTCTAAGAAATCTGACAACCATTTCATGACCCTTGTCTCTCCATCAAGCCTCAATAGCCCGTCATATGAGGCGTTCCACAAGTCTGGTCCAAGTATGGAGCCTTGCGCTACACCATACGTTATCTCCATACTGCGCCGCCCATCTTGTGTGTCATCGAGCAAACTGCGGTCCTTTAAGTAATCCCTCAAAATCCGCATCAGATACTCTTGCGATCAGAAAAAAATTTCCAATGTGCCAAAAATATCCGACCATCTGGTGGAGTTGAAGGCATTCCTGACGTCAAGCGTCACTAGCAAGACAACACGTTCGGAGTCAGTTTTGTGCGCTTCGGCTCGACGGACTGCATTCACCACTTTCATGATGGCATCGGAAGTGGATCGCCCTGCTCTAAAGCCATACTGCCGAGAAGAAAGGTCCCCTGCGGCACGAATTGCGTCAGTGAGTCTTCCCTTAATGAACGTTTCGAACACTTTCCCGGCTGTGTCCAGCATACAAAGCGGACGGTATGTAGAAGGCAGCCCGGGGTCCAACACACAACGGGGTACAACACTACAATGGAGTCAAAGTTTATGTGCCTGAAACCGAAGGAGAGTTGTCGATCAAAGCAATCGCTTTTGTAGGAAGATCATTTTCTTTGCAGAATTCACTTCACATTGGGAATAAATTAGTCATTAAACCACTCCGTTAATATATGTTTCGATCTGTTCAGGCGCTCTTTTGATTTTTGAGACAGGAACTTTATAATAACATTGAAAAACACTCAAGGTTTAGTTGTGTTTATCACCATCGATGGCAGTTTATAATTTCCCGCTGCATAAGAACATGACAGTAAAGTGACACGATCTGTTCTCATTTGAATTCCCGGAGTATTTAATTCTTCTCTTGATGCCAGGTTTTTTGTAGGCAGCTATCATTGTGTCAAACTTTCTTAGGTTTTCTTCAGCTGGTTGAACTTAGAAGAAAGCTGTTACCCATTTATTGTAAGTTTACTGATTCCATGGCGTTTTTAAAAAGATCTACCCAACCATTGCTAGTAGTGACAGTTCCGTGTGGAAAGTGTTAGTGTAGTGTGTTAGTGTAGTTAGTGTTAGTGCGTTTCAAGAAGACTAATTGATTTTCCAGGAATACAGTTATTCAATAAACCGCATGGTTTACCAAAACCTATTTTCCTATCACCCTATCTGCAGAGTGCAAACTTAAAGTTAAAGAATACTAGACAAGTAAGTAGCCTTTCTATAACTTGATTAAACATATTAGGGCAAAACAGTAGAGAGCAGTGATATCCATTGTAAGTCGTAATGGATTTGGAGGAATGGAAGAACAGACCGCCGGACCCGGAGGAGCCCCATACTACGGATAAAATGGCAATCCAAAAGAAAAAGAAGTTAGCAAACATGATCACCAAGAACAAGGCTGAACGGAAAAGCTTCCCTTCACAAGGAATGCAAAAAGTTACACATGAGAACGCAACTCAGCACGAACTTAGTAATTCAAGCAACCACACACACATGGCAGTAACTGAAATCCCCGCAAACAGCACAAACCTCGCCACAACTCGTACACCAAATTTTTACCCGGAATATTCAACGGACAACAGTTTTCCAGTACTGATGGACGGGTTGATCAATGACAACACGAAAATGAGAATCACACCTATGAAATTTTTCTTAATAAATAAGAAAAGTGGACTAAGTGATTTCAGTGCCGTAATGCAAGTCGGTTTCAACAGAATTAAGCAATAAGTTTCAATAACCCGAAAGCAGCTTACGAAAGCATTAACAACGATATGCTAAATCAACACGACATTAAGTCATTCATTCCAAGTAATTACCTGTCCAGATATGGCGTCATAAGAGACATCCCAACTGACATGACTATGGAAGAGTTCCTAGTGTTATCCAAATCATGTAATAAACGAGGGGATATCCTAGAAGGGGTCAAATTAGTAGACGCACAACGAATGTCGACAAGGGACAGATCAGATCCGACAAAATTCATTCCGACAACAACAATTAAAATTAAATTTGCAGGTAACACACCCTGACAGTGTTAAAACGGGATACATTATAAACAAAGTTGTTTACTTTAAATTTAGACCACGCCAATGCCAGAACTGTGGTAGGCTTGGACAGTCCACCACTTTTTGCAAATACAAAAGTAAAACATGTCTCAAATGCGGGGAACAAAACTGCAACAGCAATTGCAACATCATTAAGTGCTTATTGTGTAAGAATACGGACCACGACGCGCCAAACCGAAAATGCACAAAATGGTCACAATATATAAGCGAAGTGGAAACAAGCTCCTTCTTGAACGTATCTAATAGGGAAGCAAGGGCAATTATTCATAAAAACAAATATGCCAGTCTTGATCTCCAAGACATCGCAGATATGGACTTCCCACAATTAGTTAAAACTTATAAAAATAATCAGAGAAACCCGTTAAGGGATGTGCAAAAAAACTTATGAAAGTTACATATGCCCAAATCACAACTATCCCTTCTAAGAATGTGAAACATACTAATATCAATATTAGACAACAGCCAATAAAACCTTCACCGCAAGTAACCACACACACAATCTAACCTATAACGCAAAACCAACACAAGACAAACGAGTTAGAAAGAATTCTAGCCAAACTTGTAGAAGGCATTAAAACATTTATAGAAGACAATAACCAAAACAATGTATTAAACACCGGAAGCTTAATAAAATTAGTGGAATACGCAACAAACAAGACAAAAGAGAAAGAAAAAGCCATAGACATAATATAAGAAACTCATAACAAATCAGACAACTTATGGAAATTCTGCAACTTAATATACAAAGTCTAACCAAACACAAGGATAATCTATAATAAATCTATAATAATAAATCTATAATAAACTACAATAACTATAATATACTTAACACAGGCATATTCACATATAGGAGAGCAACTAATTATGGAACCATCAAACAATCAACCTTAGATATCTCTTTCTCCAACTTACAAAACTCGAACATTATTTGGAAAGAACTTAAAGAGGATATTTGCAACAGTAACCATAAACCTATACATATAACGATATCAGCAGGATACAGGATACTTTTTTAGAAGGACAGATGGTCGAAAAATCAATGAAGAAATCCAAAACAATAGCCCGGGCAATAACCTCAGTGACATCTACATGAATTAATAGGAGATAATTTACAATAACACGGAAAAAAGAAAATTCAAATACCCCTCCAACTACTGGTGGAAAAGCACGATGAAAACATTGTGGAAAAATAAATATAAAGCTCTAAAAAATTTTAACAGAGTAAAAAGTCTTAAGAACTTGTCTGAGCTACAGGAGCGAAGGCATGAATGGAAGGTTAGAGTCCTAGAAGCTAAGAAATTAAGCTTGGAGGCCAAAATAATGTACATATGTAGAAGGAAAAACTCAAAAGAACTGTGGAAATTCATAACCCAATGCAAGGGAACAAACAATGTGAAAGAATACACACCACTCGATGACACACAGATGAAGAACTCCCTAGTAGGGATTAAAAACAAAAGTCATCATTCAACTCATCTGACCCCCATGGAAACCCCCATCTCCCCACTGAAGACACCATTACTTTCACACATAACGAATTAGAGGACGTACTAAATAGACACAAAATATCTATTTCATCAGGACTTGGCAAGATAACATATGACAACATGAGGACTGTGTTTAACTATCACCCCGACGGACTTCTTAAGGCATACAACGATACTATTAACAACTTCCTGATCCCTGAATCGGCTAGACACATCAGAATTGTACCAATACTAAAACCCCACAAAGACAAACTAGACATTAACAGCTACAGATCAATTTCCCTACTAAGCGTTCCCATCAAAGTCCTTAATGGTCTGATCAAAATGAGAATAAATAAGATACTCCAACTAAACAACTTCATCCCACCACACGTTTTTGACGACATCCAGAACAAATAGACAACTACCTGCCTTAACACACTCCTTTACAAGATATCGAATGTTAACTCTCCGAAATATAAAATAGCCACAATAATTGACATATCTAACGCGTACGAAAAAGTAGACCTCTCAATTCTGGCAACAACACTTACCAGACTCAACATACCCACTGCACTTAGTAATTGGATTATACAGCTGTACAGTTCAGCTGCACAAACACAAAACTTACATCACAAATGGACTCCCACAAGGCGATGTACTTAGACCTATACATTTTAACGTTTACACACTTATACTACACGACATTTCGAAACCCGACACCACAATATTGCAGTATGCTGATGATTTCCTTATTCTCCAGGAAGGCAACAACCTGAACGAAACCCTAGCCGAAATGCAGAAGAACATCACAAGGTTTGATAAAAAAGCGCGGCCCTTAAATTACCAATTTATCCAGACAAAGTGCAAGCCATATTCTTCAGCAAGAAAAAAAATCCAGACATCTGCATCAAGCGGCACAACAATACCATAGCCTGGAAAAACAGCATAAAATAACTCGGCAGAACATTATGCATTATATGCATTAGCCACCATGGCCCAAATTCACTTAAATGCCTCAAAACAGCGGACATATAAAACGACCCGCCCTCTTAAAAATAGCTACAACTACATACTCAGAAAGTATCAAACACTCTTAACACATCTAGATCCACCACTAAACATTAACAAACCGCCAAACATGAAGATTAGATGCGCCCCCTTAGAGACCCCATTCTACAACTAACTTAACTTTTGATATCTGGAATTACATGAAGGAACATGCAAATGTATTTTTCAATTTAATCTGGGCTCCAGGACATACACAGCACTCCATGAGGTGGACAAGTTAGCCAAAGAAGGAATCCTAAAACAGACTCAGCTACACACACACTTTGAATTGGATGATGTCCTGAGTGACATTTACTCCGAGATTTACACAACATGGCAGGAAAAAGTTTCTCACATTGTTGGTAATTTCAAAGCTAGCCCTTGGACAAACGCCCCACACCTAAGGGATTCAAACAGACCTTGGTTTCATAAAAGAGCTATTAACTTGATCTCCTGTAAAAGCATAAATAGACTCCTAGTAAACAGATCCTATAATAAAGAGAGGCTATTTCAAATAAACAAATCAACGACGGATAAATGTCAAAATTGCCAGGAACTAGACATCCGAAGCCACAAAATCTTTTATTGCTCTGAATATAACACACACAGGAAGAAATTTGAATTTTTCAACAAATACAACAACATGAATGAGTTATAAAAAATGATAATAAACTCCTTGATGCACTCTGCAGCTTCCTTGAACAGACACAGATCTTTATATGAAACACTTCAGCGGAACCACACATACAATATTCCTAACGTCACTATCAACCGTTAAGTTCCTAATATCCTAACCTCAAACAGGAATGATCATAAATGCATTTATTTATAATCTTTTCCCTTTACGAAGCAACAAGTCTATATATATATATATATATATATATATATATATATATATATATATATATATATATATATATGTATATATATATATATATATATGTAAAGAAGGTACTTTCTTTAAATTTGAATCTGCCGCGCTTCGCATGCTCCGCTCACCTGTCATTCTAACCTAATCTAAGATTAATTAAAATATAATGTAATTGTAGAAACGTCAAAATCGTAATAGCCAATTTAAAGTAGAGAAATATTAAATTCGTGAATAGAGAAAAGAATTAATATTGAATATTAAAGAAATATTAATAAAAAAGCGCAGTGATAACATCGAACATTAATTGTCGTTTCATTATTTATAGTGTAAGGTTGTAAATAACTATTGTAATTATTGTAAATATAATAAAACATTATTTATAGAAACAAATTTTGTTCGCTGAATCAACCTGCGTCTTAATTGTCTTATATATATATATACATATATATATATATATATATATATATATATATATGTATATATATAAGAAAGATCAGAACAAATAGCGACAACGCTGGCCTGTGCCTAGAGAGCCAGGGCCATTTTTTTTCTTCGGACTCCCGACCGAAGAACCACGAGAATATAAAAAAAATTGCTAGTAGTGAATATTGGTCATCATTCAATTGATTATTCAACTGCATAGAATTTTCTTAAACCATTGGCTTTGGGGAGTTCCTGTTTCTTTTTCCTGCGGAAACCAGACAAAAGAACCTCATCAACTTTTTCGGAAACGGAACACTTGGCCTTGTCTCGCCTTTCGATAATTTTTTGAGAAGAGATCTATCTTATTATAACAAATTTTTTCTTGTTTGTTCGATTTTCCAACCGCAAATTGTTGCTGACAACAACTAAATAGAGTCAAATCCTGCACTGAATTCAGTGTTTGCAATTCGATTGCACTGTAATACTAGTTTATCATAGTACGAGTACTTCACGTATTTCCACACACAATAGGCTCATTACAAACACTATTCATACGTTATTACAGTTCGTATCGCCCCAGGATTCGGCTCTCTTAGTTCGGATTAGCGGGACTACACTGTACTTCGAACTTATAGAATTTTTCTTTTTCTGAAATTACTAACTCAAGACACGTTATTATTGCTTTACGGGGAAACACCTAAACATGCCTCTGTAGAAATTAGAATATTTTTTTCAAAATTTCGGATATCGTAACGAAACGTTACATCTAAGCACACTTATACCGTGAACTTGATCATAACTGTTCTGCTTTCATCCCGCAAATGTGTCACCCTGACGGCATTGTCACACTTGCAAGGTGAATGGTAACAAATTTATAACTCTCAAGTATGGCACCCTGGCGGAATTGTCACACTTGAAAGGTGGGTTAGAACGCATCGTAACGAAACGTTGCACCTAAGCACACTCATCTCGTGAACTTCATCGCTTATGTTCGATGTTTTCCGCTTAGCAACGAAAAATTTAGCAACCACTTGTTCCCTGCTTCAGTATTTACTAAGCCTTTCTTTGAAATTTTCCCAAAATATATCTTCTCTATTAATAAAAACAAAACTAGGTTCCTTTTTGACTATAAATTTTATTATTATTGAGTAGATACGTATTTCAGTGGTAACAGTACAGTGTGGTAACTTCAGTACAATTAACGTATTAGTACAAAGTCTATACTTAGTACAAAGTCCTATTTATACACAGAAATTCTACCTACTTTCAAAAATCATATCTATTAATTTACCAAAATTGTTTCCTTCATCATCATTAAGTCTTTTTTCCATAGGTACTTTCCTAATTTCTATACTTTCCAACGCATCTAATTTGCAGATTTTATTGACCTCCTTAACGACCTCTAAATTATCGAAGCTTATGGGGTGACCTTCTTTAATTATTTGTTCTGCGACTGCCGATTTTATCCATTTTTTGTTATTTCTTCGATGTGACTCCGCCTCCTTCATGTGTTCCTTGAATCGTACTGATATCAACCGTTTCATCTGTCCAATGTAGCTTTTTTTACATATCGGGTAGGTAATCCGATATATCCCGCTTTTTATCCTTTTCAGAACATAGAAGGGTTCCAATTTTGTTTCCTACCGCTTTGATGCCATACTTTGCCAGTGTGGTAGCTAGACTGCCGAACATGTGTGAATATGGTATGGATATTCTATTCGTATGTTGAGAGTCGGTTGTTCTGTTAGCTGTGAAGAGATTTGAGAGTTCTTGTCGTGCTAGTTTCTCCCTCTTCTTCTTGATCAAGTCATAGCGTAAACACAAACAGCGCTCACACTCCGAACAAACGACCGATCTAACGGTATTTGAAAAATTCTGGAGAATTGCATTGATGTTCGTAAAAATGTTTATTTTTCCCTATTTTGTCTATCTGTTTACATTGTACTTGTAAACAAAACGAGCAAAAAATTAATATTTTTACTAACACTCATACAATTCTGCAAAATCCGTTAGATTGGTCGATGGTCGGAGTGTTATCGCTGTTTGTTCTTACGCTATGATCAAGTTTTCTATAATTTGTCTGTCGTATCCATTTATTTCTACTATTGCAACTATATGCTCCTTTTCGATATTAAACTTTTCATAGGTAAGCGGGACTTTTAGAAGGCGGTGTGAAGTGTAATGTCCCATTTTTCCAACCACTTGACGAGCTCATAATTTGCTTGTTTTTTCGGTGTACTTGGGAACAGTGATTCAACATCATAAGATACTTAAATTTCGTTTTAATTTATTGTAACGTTCCGTAACTTATCAATAAACTCGAGTGAATTTTTGACAGATCTTACACCTTCTATCTTGCCCAATTTTTGGCACTCTAAGATCAGCCATTTTGCGATTTTGTAGGTCGGAGAATAGCTGTGCACAATGATCTCCCGTAATTCTAGATTTGGCTTGTGAGTTTTCGGTTGGCATCTCATCCTAGGTAATGATGGGTTTGGCATCTTCAGTTTGTTCATATTGTCAAAGTAGTTACTGGCTTCTTTCAATGCTTTGTCGACCCTTTTGACTGACTGATCAAAAGGGTTGGTCCTTAATTCAAAAAATTGCCGCCTCGTAGCTTTTCCTCGACTAATTGATCGTATTCGTACTTGTGCATAACCACAATTTGGTAGCTCTTATCAACTTTAAGATAGAAGACATCTTTTTCCCTTTTAGTGCCATACATATTTTACCACTATATGCGAAAAATGCCAGTAAAAAGTGCATTTTTATAGATAATTTATATGAACAAGAGAAATATTAACCATTTCCGTTACATACTCCAATATTCATAATTTTTTCAACGTTCTCTTTAGAGTATTTTATACTATGATAATAAAAACACAGAAATTGAATACTACATATTTATTGACAAGAAAATTACAGAAAGTATATGAAGAATGAAGAAAATTTATTTACAAACATGTTTTCCTACACAAACACCATGCAGTCCTTTTTTACACATTGAGCAAATTAAGTTTGATCATTTCACTGCACTTCTGTCCTTACTGCTGCATACCACACATCGTCGTAAATTTCGTCCTGGCAATTTTTCCAAGCCAAAAGTAGGTTTCGACGAAGTATGTGTTTCTGCTTTATTTTTTCCATCCATCCATTTTTTCTCTAGTGCACTTATAACACTAGAAGTAAATTCCAGCCTGGTCATTTTCTTATTATTGTAATTATGCTGATAAATTATGTATGAGTTTTTCACTACTTTTTTCCAATACTTCAGTGTCCTTCTTTCATCTAAGTATGAGTAAAGCATTTTATCAGATTCGTCCACATCACCCATGAATTGATTGTAGGCATGTATCATAATTGGCTTGATTTTTTCTGTTTCACAATTTCCACGTCTCTTTTTTACTGTAACGTTTCCAATATTGCTATCAGTGGAAACGACGATAACTGGATTTTTTTGGACTGTTAATCGCGATGAGAACACATTAGAATTTCTTCGATACTAAAATATTTAGGCTCACCAACTTTTGTTATTTTTGCTTCTTTGGGTATAAGCTTTCTGTTGCGCCTTATAGTGCCAGTTATATATGTCCCTTTCTCCAAAAGTGATTTGGCTAACTGTATACTGGTATAGAAATTGTCAGTAAGTAGATGGTATCCTTTATCGAAATAGTTTCCCAAACTTAGGAGTTTTTCCACCACTACAGAACCAAGACCTATCTTTTTTATTTCATCCTTATCTTCATTAGATTGTGCCCCACGATAACAATAAAAACCTAAACAATATTTAGTACTAGAATCACAAAGCATCCACAATTTTATGCCCCATTTATGATGTTTTTTGTTTGGTAAATATTGTTTGATGGTAGTTTGGCATTTGTTCCAACCAAAGATTCATCTATGCTTAGCTGTTTATTGCGCACATAATACTGACGAAAAACTGTGTTGGCATGTTCTATCATGAAGTCAAATCTGGCACATGGGTTGTATTCGGGATGTCCTGGTGGTGCTAGAGTCTCATTGTCAACTAAATGGAAAAATTTCAAAAGTAATTGAAATCTGTTTCTAGAAAACATGTTAGAAAGCCACGGGATATGACGCGAATTTTTATTCCAGTAAGAAAAAATAGTAGGCCTTCTTGTGATACCCATTTCTAGGAGTACTGCCGCAAATGCTTCCATTTCTGGTATTGTGCAAGGCTTCCAACATTTTGCGCGTGAATTAGGTTTCAAATTTGGATGTGTTTCAAAAAATTGCAAAGCATACCGATTAGTTTCGATAACCATCTTGTTATACAAAAACTCTGTGTAAAATAAATTGAAATACTCCAATGGGGTCACCTGCGTCACCTTGGAGAGCATGCTTGGGTCCACATACTTCAAGAAATGCATGCTCAGTTTGTTTTGTAAACGTGGCATTTGATGGCAGTTCCACAAATCTACCGTTTGATTGGGTCTTATTTTCAAGGTCATCCTCACTATCACTACTGTCACTAATAACACGCAACCACCGATTGACAGGAACAACAATATCTCTTCCACTATCGCTCTCATAATCACCAACGCAGTTTTCAAATTGTTCTATCATTTCAACGGCTGTATCGTAAAATTCACATGTTTCCGACATTTTGGAATCATAATTAGATGTTTATCTAAAAAATATGCGATCGAAGATAGTTAGAATGCAATATAATGAATAAAAATACGAATGCGGTAACACGACTGTCACCTGTGCGTGCCAAAAGTCAACTGTCAATAGGAGCGCTGTCGCGACGCTGGCATTTTTCCGAACTAATGATAGCAGCGCAACGGTGTTCCGTGGCACTACAAGGGTTAAGTTGTTTTACTATTGCTTCTTCCTTGGAGACATTCTTTCGTCGCCCCAATTGATTACTCATGACTTGCCTTATGTCGGTTCGAATTGTATCTTTTGCGTCTTCGTTAAGCCATTTGATTCCAGCTTCGATATCTGTGACTACCTCTTCCAGTGGAGGGTTCGATACGATTGCATGGTTGAGTCCTTTATTTAGTAGCTGCCTTTCTTCTTCCGTGAATACAATATCTGTTTTATTTATTAGAAAATTAGGTAACATTCTGGGTGTCGGTTTTTCTTTTGTTTGTGGGGTAATTTGCATAAGCATAAGCTATTTATACAAAAAATTAGATCACATAACACTCTTAGCCTATAATATACATCTAAAATTAGCAAATACCATTACACAAGATGGTGGTCAATTAGAACTAACTATGCATAAACTAAAAAGAGCGTATGATTGTGAAAAAATTAGAAAAGAAAAGATTTTGAATAATAAATTGCATAAGTTGCGAGGCAAACAAATTACCCCACAAACAAAAGAAAAACCGACACCCAGAATGTTGGTTGGTGGTTGGCTGCTCGGTAACTCGGTACCTTTCCACTTTGGAAGTTCTTCAAAACTCCTTGGTTTCCTGCTGAATTCCGAAGGGACTGACATTAATAATTATTACAGTTCCTCTGAAAGCCTCGCTTTTGCTTCATTTGAAATATTAAAGCTTTTCACTATTCTACCGTTCATAATTTTTGATATAACTGTTTTGCATACACCGATATCAACCAAATGTAGGATGGAAATTGTGAAAATAAAATTATACCATAAGTTTCCAGTAAATTTTGTTTGCCTCTATACTGTAAACTATGATAATCTATTTCAGTATGACACAAAAAGCTTTCATCTGTCCTCAGACGACCAACGGATGTTGAATATACCATTTTTCTATTAATTCCAGTACCTACTTGATTACAAAATGGACATCCATGCTAAGAATTATGTGACATTGCTGATGTGCTCTTATAACTTTACATTTTGAATTTTCTATTTCAAGTCCATTTTGATCGATTTCCACCAACTTTTTTTGCATTTTTGCATTTTTTGTTTATTTTTTTAATTGAATGCATAATATGATAAGAATATTGTGTCAAAATTTCAAGTCGATTGGAGCAAAATTGACGAAGTTACGAGTATTTTTATACCTGTCGGATTTTAATCCCTACCCGACCCGAGCGCGCTATTGTTACCTGGCAGAAGTTTCGCTCTCTATATAATACCTAATCTTACCGCCCTGTTCTATTTATAGAAATTTAGACTTAAGTACAAACGTCCTTATACCAGTACTGCATATTTTGTCAGTGTAGAGTATAAAATTTAGTGTAGCAGTAAATATTCTATCGAGTAGCCGTACACGTGCGTTCCTATTTTCGCATCATTTTAGCTCCGTTTTCATTAACTTTTGAGTTAAATTGTTACTAAAATGCCTAAAAAAAATACAAGATCTGATAGACAATCAGCTGGTTAGAGATTATATCGACCTAGAAAAGTTGTACCTCCGCAAAAACGTAAAAACGAAGGCATTTCAACAAGAAGCGCGTCAGCTAAAAAAATTAAAGTGACCGTTGAAAATCAAGTTACGGAGGATCTTGAATAAAATTATAGGATAATTGATTTTTTATTAGTGTTTTCAAAAATTGCTACGCTAGTGAAGTGTGTGGAATGTGATGGAAAAGTAAATTTTCAATCGACTAAGAAAGAAGGTCTTGGATTTAACATCAAAGTGTCATGCGAAAGCTGTAAACAGATTACAAATGTTCCGTCTAGTGCAAGAATAAACTCTGGTAATTTCGAAGTTAATTATCGGTTTGTTTTCGTGATGAGGATATTAGGCCTTGGATTAGTTGGCTGTGAAAAGTTCTGCGGCTTGATGGATTTGTTTAGTAGGTTTGTATCAACACCGACGTACAATAAAACGTGAAAAAAATGTGCTCGACTGTAAGAGAAGTAGCGAATCGATTTTTTTATCTGCTACAAAAGAAGAAAAAGCAGCAACAGCCGAAGATAAAAAGACTGAAGATGCTGACGAACCCACTGTATCAGGCGACGGAACATGGAAAAAAAGAGCCTTCTCATCTTTATTCGGCGTCACCTCGTTAATCGGTTACTTTACAGGTAAAGTTCTTGACATTTTTGTCAAAAGTTCATACTGCCATGAATGTAAAACTTGGGAACATAAATAAAACTCTGCCGAATACGAAGAGTGGCATGAAGCTCATGTAAGTGCCTAAAAGTGTCGGGCAAATCATACTGGTGCGGCTGGAAATATGGAGGTCGAAGCGATAAAAACCATGTTTCAACGTTCGGTAAAGAATGGTGTACGATATCGCAACTATATCGGCGACGGTGACTCTAAAGCTTACTCCGGGTTAGTGAATTCTAAACCTTATGGTGATGATTTTTCAATAGTGAAAAAAAAATGTGTAGGACATGTTCAAAAAAGAATGGGCACTCGTCTACGTGAAAAAGTCAAAAATACCGTTGTAGATATTGAAACTAAGGCTGGAAAGAAGATCAAAAGAAAGTCTGTCTGGTGAAGGGAAGCTTACGGCCAGAATGATTGATAAACTGACGGTATACTACGGTTTGGCTATTAGACGTTACTCTGATTCCATGGAAAATATGAAGAATGCTATCTGGGCAACGTTTTTTCACTACAGTTCGACGGACGAGAATCCACAGCATAAAAAATGCCCGAGCGGCGCGGACTCCTGGTGCGAATGGCAAAAAGCTGCAGCTGCTAATGCATTGGATTCGTTCAAACACACGTACAGTGCTCTTCCTGCGGATGTTTTGAATGCCATCAAGCCTATTTATGAAGATCTGAGCAAAGATGCCCTCCTGGAGCGATGTGTCGGAGGCTTCACGCAGAACAACAATGAGAGTTTAAACCAACTTATTTGGAAAATCTCACCAAAGCACTTGGGTGGAACCTCTGTCATCGTTGAAATTGCAGCGTATGTGGCAGCCAGTGTCTTCAATGAAGGTTCTTTTGCTTTACTAACCTTTATGCAAGACATGGGAATCAGTAGTGGATCAAATGCTCATGACTGGGCGCGATCAACTGACTCCATACGTATAAGCCAAGCAAAGCAGGAAGCTGAGAGACAAATTAAAGAAGGCAGGATTCGTCGTAGACAGGAGCAAAAAGGTGATTTAGACATCATGGATGATAGCAACATCCTTTATGGACCTGGCATTGATGATTCAGTGTGAGGTAAGCCGATAAAATTTGCTTATGAACGTTTTATACCAGATTTTTTAGTGTTCAAAACTTTAAAGCGTTTTTCCCAAAACTCACGTTTTCAAAGTCGGTGCCCCTCCTAACTTCAAAACTACTGCACCGATCCTTTTGAAATTTTGAACAATATTTCTGTACATAATTTATGAGGTAACGCTGGAGAGTTTTTTCAAATTGGTTAATAATTTTTATTTTACAATAACAAATTAGCCGATTTTTTTAGCAAAAAATCGCGTTTTTCCCTTCAAAGTGTTCCAAAAAAGTGAAAAATTAAAATTTCGAAAAACCCTCCCAGCGTTACCTGGGGAAAACTATTATCTAACGAATGAACGTTGACTTTTTGATTTCAGATGATCCAGCACCAAGTTATGAGGGGCACCGCGATTCTACTTTTTTCCGAGACACGTCCGAATAATTGCTGCCATTGCCGTGTTTTTTAATATTTCTTCGTGAAAATTTTATAAAATATTCTTCAAATGTCATACTTTAATGTACTATTGGTTTTAATAAAGAGATTTTAACTGTGTCGTCACGAAAAATTCACAAAAACATGCCTTGTTTCGTACGAATTAACCTTACCTTCCCCTAAAATGAGCTTTTATAAAGTGGTAGACCATCTACATTCACGTTAATACGAACGACTTCATTATTTACAATATTTAAATTACTATTTTTTTTTATTATTTTGGCAATACCAAAATGTACATAACTACCAGGCTTAACATCCGTTATCACACTTTTTTTTTTCTATTTAGTCATCATCACACTGAACTAGGTACATCCAGCCCATCACTTTTTAATATTGCCAATAATTTATTTTCAGCACTGTGTGAAATATTTTCGGTCACCATCCAGCCAATCGCCAATTTTTCTTTGAACGAACTTTCCGATTCACTATTGAAATCAGTAACTCTCTCTGTGTTATCCCTGTCTTGAATGTTTTCAGCAATGAAATTGTATGTATTTAAATTCATTTCACTACTATTGTTCGTGTGACGCTCGAAAATCATTATTTTCAAAAAGTGTTTGCCTCAACTGCATAGTGGCGTTTCGAATATTCACATGTATTTGCAGGCATTACACTTCAGGTATATAAAATTGCACCCTTTATCCTTAATCATTTTTTTTCACTTTGCCAATCTAGAAGTGGTGATTGCACTGCGCAAATTGCACTTACCCAGAGATTATCACTCACTCGAGATAATTGTCACTCACTTTTCACTACAAAAATCTTGAAAACTGGCCTTAAATCTGTTCGCGCACGTCCGATCTTCGCAACTTCACAATTTGAAACTGACTTTTTGATGGGAATGCCAAGAAAGACAGAATATTTTTAAAAGAACAGTTCAAAACTAGTATAATCATTAGAATAAGGCTTAAACTAATTATTAGTTAAGCATTAGCCTGATATGCCTGATGGTTCTTTTTGCTGGGTATCTTTGTCACTAAGGAGTACATCTACTATAAGAATCAAGTTGAAGATATTGTTTTATGATATCCTATGACTGATTTGTTTGGCAGCAGTAAGAAATTTGTGATAAATCGTTTGATGGTTGACAACTATCCACGGTAGCCTTGGCCGGGGTGTATATAAAATGTTGGTTTTTGGGAAATAGCAACAATGAAACTGTGTTCTGGGTAACAAGTTCAATGAATTTTTAAACTTTCATATTTTTTAACTTACAGTTCGTTAAACAAATCCTTATTAGTTTCCATTTTCTGCTGAACTTTTGCTCTATCAAATATAATTTTTTTAACATTTTCGTACCATGTTCAGTCATTGCTGCAGGGTCGACGTGTTGTTCTATTTACTCTAGTGGAGGATGATCTTGAAATGTTATCCTTTTCATCCTTTATTGCATTGCAACACATACGATAGATCAAATGGACGGTATAACAAGACTCGGCTTCTACTATATCTGGTCTTTTGCAGGAGCGATCGGTAACTCGGCACGTGCTACTGAACCACTTCGATAAAAGGCCAAGTTCATCCATCGCAAATTTTAATTGAACACCGTTCAATTTTCAAGCTTTCTCTTGTAAAGCTCGCTTTTCGTGGAACATGGGAATTACCTATTTAATTCTTTACTGTGCATTTTTAAGTAGTTACGCTATGGTAGTTACGCTTTGGTTCAAAGTGGCAGTACTGTAAGTTCTTATGATGTGGCATACGTTCAACAATGTTATTAAGTTAATGAGCACCGAAAAGTGTATTGGTCCTGTTTTGGGATGCGATGCTTCTTCATAATATTGTCAATGAGCTCTGCTTCAATGACCGTGGCCCGCTGTTGGAGGCAATCCATGGTTTACGGTGCTACTCTAGCCTTGGCGGTCATGAGATTTAGGCTGATGATCCTGTCGCATTGATTACGTCCGATAATAGACAAGTGTTGCATAGATTTAGTCGCTTGCGTCGCATTGCTGTTGAAGTTCGAAAAATTAAAAACGCCTTAAGCGCGTATCCTCAGACTTTGACGATTGATTCAAGTGAACAAATAGGTTGGTTTGGTGTATTCTTAGGTGCCACAGGTTGCGCAAAATGATCTTTGTTGGATTTCTCGGTTGAAAAAACTGCGTTGAGCGTCTTTTATATTGTTATGGTGTGAATTCTGTCAAATTCGATGCTAGTCTCATTTAATGTTCCGGAGAATTTGAATTTTTTTTCAGGGTATTCTCTGTTGGGCGCCAGTTGTTGTTCTGTTGGCACTTTTCGCTTTTGTCGTTACGTTTAAAGTTGCACTCACGCAGAGGAAGCCGAGCAGCAATCCATCACTCCCTTCAGTTCATCAATGTAGTATCCGTCTTCATATTTTCACTACATACATAATGAACCACAAAAGATGAGTTCTTGGTGCTGAAGATCATACATTTTAAGATAATTTCGTATTGACGAAGAAGCTTCACAATATCACCGTTTTTGGTAACTGCTGTGCTAGGCGATCTTCTATTTGAATTTTCCCTTGTAGAAAAATTCCTTCGATGTCCGGAGTCGAAAAATAATTCAAACACCAGATATTGTTTGTGGGTCGTAGATGCCGCTTTTCTATTCCCAGCCGTCGCATGATACAGCGAACCCATTTTCCCATAGATTCCCTAGTGGGGCTGGGTTTTGGTACGTGAATTACATTTCCTTTGCATGTAAAGACCATAAAATTAATGATGATTTTCGAAAATTGCTAAAATTCTCCAATGAAAAACTAACAGTTCCTTTACTTGTATTACAATTGATTGTATTTGCTCCTGGTTCAACTTCATCTCAACAAAGGAACAAAGTAGTCACTTATCTCTCAGCCAACCGAACTTTAATGCCATTGGATGCTTTGAGAACAAGATCGCCTTGTAAAACGATATCAGGTCCGGGTAAAAGCTTAAAATTCATTACAATTTTCGCTACTGATATTTTTAAATCCATCAAAGCAAATCTTTGACCTATGCAGTTACGACCTCCTGCACTAAAGGGGATGAACGCAAAGGTTGTTTTGTTTTCACCATGTTCTGGATGAAATCGTTCTGGTTTAAATTTTTCAGGTTCAGGATAGTAGTCTGGATGGTTATGTATTCCATAGATAGGTATTCGCACTTCGATACCAGCTGGAACAATGACTCCACCTTGAAGTAGAAAAAGTTATTAGTTTGGGATAAGCGAATTTATTATGTTTGGATTGTTGAAACTACACTGTATTGCGTTTCTTATCTGTCCTCACCTATTTCTGTATCCTCTGTTAGCAGTCTCCCTATAGCAGGAACTGGTGGGTACCTGCGTAAGCTTTCCTTGATAACCATCTCTAAATACTTGAGTTCGTTTAACTTTACACTTGTGATATTCATATCGTCCTTATCACCGAAAACTTCCTGTAGTTCTCGGTACACCTTTTCTTGTATATCTGGATGTTTCGCGAGTAGATACAGGGTAAAGGATATTCCAGAAGCAGTTGTGTCGTGTCCTTCGAACATGAATGTGTCCACTTCCTCACGAATATCTTGGTTAGATAATGGTTTTCCATCAACGCTAGAGTGAAGCAAAATATCTAAAAAGTGCATTCGAGTTTCTGCAACCTTAGACTTGTTCGATAAAAGTTGATCCCGACGTTCGCTGATAACTTTGTCAGTAAAATTATGAAGTACTTTGATTAGTTCTTTAAGGTGTTTCCCATTAGATGTTAAATTATAAAGTGAAAACTTTCCCAAAGGATGATGCATGCGTTGTATAATAGCATGGGATATTCTAATGTTCAATAATCAATTAAACATGATCGGCCAATTAAATTTTTTACCAAGATAACTTACTTTTTGACAGACGTAACGTACTGCGAATGAGGATTTGATTGTGCATCAACTGAAACCCCCATTGATGTTTCTGCAATGTAAAAATAAAAGAAAATCCATCAAAGGTTCAAAGAAAATCCATCAAATGTCAATAATTTTAAGAAGTAAAATTATTGTTAGTACGAAATATTTGCTACACCAAAAGTCTCCAAACCAATAAGGCTATAGAATTTTTTTTATAGAAAGCTAAACGACTCTTAGTAAGTAAAACATCTCTCTAGTATGCGACAAAACCGTGGCATCTCTCGGATAACAGTTGGAGAAAGAAAGAAAAACCAAGAACGCTTTGTGGACTCAATCGGTGTAGGCAATTTGCTAGGATTCCAAATTGGAAAACACGATCAAAATATCCAGAAGTTCTGAGGATTGGGAAAAGAAAGCTCCAAGTTTTCAAATCTATGATTAGACTTGTGTTATGGGTGTAAAACATGGACCCTAACCCAAGCATTCGCAAATATATTGAATGCCTGTGAGCGACGGCTCCTAAGGCGGATAATTGTGGCAAAGCTTGAAGGGGACCAATTGCGAATTGGTAAACAATGAGCTGTATGTAATTATTGATGATCCAGAGGTCTCAATGCTTGTAAGACTGCGAAAGCTGCAAGGAGCCGGACATATGAATCGTATGGACGAACAACGGTGGCCTAAAAAGATATTCGTTGGGAGATCTGAAGGGTGGAGATCAGTGAGGAAACCGAGAAAACGCTGGTCTGCCTCTGTGGATGAACACGGTTCGTCAAATAGAAAATAGGAGGACGCGGTCAAAAGACCGAGACATTTGGAGACGCTTGCTGCAGGAAGCAAAAGCCAGGGCTGATGGGCTGTAGTGCTTAGAAGGAGCAAAAGAAGAAGAATTGCTTACGAAGGGCAGGTTGGACTCGATTGACTAAGATAGTGGATTATCCTATTGGCAGATGTCGTTGGAGGACCGAAAATAATGGGACGAACCAATAGGGGCTTAAGCATCAACGTAACGACAATCGCTACCTTGGAAACCTACAAAATGTAGGTATGGTGAGTTTTCATCACCAGAAACACAAAGCAAGTGGAACATTTTGCTTAAACCGTGAACCCTTCAATTTATATGCCATCCAATGCCAAATTCTTCTTGAACCGACATTTTCCTTGAGAAAAAAAGTATAATCAATTTTTTACTAGCAGATGATTAAAGGTTAATTAATTAGGTTATCCATCACATTCATTTAAATCTGTGCCTTTGTGTTGGTATTTGTCGTCTGGTAACAGGCAATATTGTCGAAATTGACAGGACCAATGATGAATGTGGTAGGCAATTCTTTGGCCTTTCCATAATATAATAAAAACGATCTAGGGAAGTCCTTATCCAAGAAGCTCTTTTGTAACTCTGTAGGTGAACTTCTCGTTTTTCTGGGCGGAGTTCGTATGTGTGAGTCGCGATCGGCGGACATAGTCTGCAGTCCGGCTTGGAAAAACAAATCTGTTTTCCAACACCTGTTGTTTATGGTTTGCAAAGTTGGACTCAGCTTTTGCGTTCGGCTCCCCAATTATTTTGTTGTAGTCCCTAATGTGCTCTTGACATCCTGTCCTTTTTGCTCGTTTTTTGGCATGCATAAGTTAATTCATAAACACTGTTTGTCCAGATTGTTCTATGTGTTTGTGCGTAATATTTGTCCAAAACTGCAATTTGTTTTGAAGGATGCGTTGATGCATTTGTTGAATAATTTCGTTTATTTGTGTGTTGACTTCCCGTTATATGTCAACGTTTGCATGGTTTTTGGTCACTTTCTTATTATTTTTTGTGATTTTTGGTTGTTTTGAAGTTCCTTCTTATGTTGTCTACCAGGTCGCTTTTATATTCATTGTTTTAGAAGAAATAATCAACGTAGCAACCAATAATTCATGTAAGATTATGAGAATGAGCTTGGAATTCCGGTGATCCAGAGCGTTCTCGGGAAAGTTACTCGACAGAAAGAGATAGCATATAGAGAGCTGAATAGAATAGTAAGTGACACGAATGTAATGACTACGAAACACTGACAAGAGCAAGACAATGTGTGAAATAAGTAATCCTTTCAATTTATTCAAATGAATGGGTATGACGCTAAATAATCGAACACCGCGAACTATGTGTAATTAATCATAATTTCAAAAAATATTGAATATTTTTCTTTTGCTTACCACAAATCACGTCTAGAGCAAAAGCATTCACCATTGGATATATATCAAACTCTTCCTGATCCAATTTTGTTTTCAAGTGTTGAACCAAAATATTTGATTGCTTGCTCATTACGTCTATAAAACGATCCAAAATGCTGAAATGAAAACTGGGCGTGATTATTTTTCGGCGAGGAAACCACTTTTCCCCAGCTGCTGTAAGAAGACCAGTACCTATAGAGGTTGCAGACTTTAGTATACGAACCGCACTTTGAGTCCAACGTTTTGAACAAACCTAACCACGGTTCCAATGTTTCATAAAATTTGGCCTTCTTCACTTTCCTTGTATTGGGATTTGATAGAATCGTTTCAACATCTTTCACATCCCCTACTATCATCCCGGGATCGAGCACAGGCCGTACCAGGACGTAGTTCTTCCCGTATAGTTGCCTGAAACGTCCAAACGTTTCAAATATCCCTTAAGCGTTTAACACACATTACTAGGTGGAACGATTTATCCAAACGAATACGCACCTTGTGGAGATGATGGAAACAGGTGAAAATTACCGAAAATCGGATGCCTGGGCGGAGAATTGAAATGTTTTAGTAAATACGTATACACTTTCCATTTTTTGTAAAAACTTAATAACAAATACACCACGCAAATGGTAAATAAAGCGGAAATTATCATTATTTCATCCAATTCAAAAGATAATCACGCGTGCTCTTCGCTAAACTGAACAACGTATGTATTTTACCGTATGTGTAAACATACCGGCAAGCAAAGCTTAGATAAGCAATCATCAGAAGTCAGCATGACTTTCAAACTCAAGAAAGCTGGAAGCAAAGTTAATGAGATAGACCATCTGCACATGATTAGCAACAACCTGAGAAATCGCTAGTGATGTAAGGGTAGATATAGAATAAAAATTCTAGCATAGATCTTACTATAGATTGGACATTTAAACGTTCACTGAATAAAGATTGAATAATAATTGCATGGATTTTTTTGTCATATTGGGTTTTTTTGTGGCCATTACCTCTAAAATATATTCACATATGATCCGGAAACAATTTGGATTATGTTTTATAAAAAAATGATGATTGAGCAGCAATTTCATACGGAAGATTTAGAGATAAAAAAAATTAACTCACAAAAGATTTAAGTGTATAATAACATCAACTTTTTTCTCAGACTACGAATTCATTCTCTCCGGAGTAATTAGGCAATATGTAAGGCAATATGTCACGGTAGAATTGCGTGTAGTTTAGGGAAAGTTTGAGGAGATGGGCAAGCCATCTCGCCTCTCTCGTAGCCTTCACTTTACCCGGCAAGTGAGAATGATGGTTACTGGATACGAAAGCCTAAGGACGGATCCAATGAGAACAGCGAAGGAACTTATTTCGTTGCTGTTGGAAGTGCCTGAATTTTCTACAACACAAGCTACAACGTTATTGAAAAAACATATGTTCCTATCGATAATACCTTTTTTCTTTCGTCGATATCAAAGATTTTATGGAAAATATTATGATTTAAGCAAGGTTTTATGATTTTTTTCAATTCTTAAATTTGGTAGGTTAATGTGATTGATTGTCCATTACGATAATGCTCCGCAATCCTCACAGTGGTTTTGCGTGTTTTTTCATCCCTTTTCTCTATTATGGTGTCTTTTCAATTTTTTGCCAACGAACTTGTTCTTTCGAAAGCTGCAAATCATCAGTGTAAAAAGGAATTCACATTCCTACCACGGATAATTATGTTTCAATATCCAAAATCCGTAGGGTCTTTCAAAGCATCACCTCATTGGCAACGTGCGGAATTTCCTCTATCCATTGTATGCATTTTTCGTTCTTAAACTTAACTCAGTAGTTCTTCAATTACCATTTATTTGCCAAAAAAGGATGATTTGCAAGCTTATAAAGCTCCACACTAGGCTAATAAAAGTTACAAAATGCTGCGGAATAATTATTAAGTTCATAAAGTGGAAATGACATTATAGCGAATGCGATGTCCGACCATTTACTACAAACACTCGCTTCTGTACTGTTCGTCAACTTTTTTTCAGCTTCCTTCTGAGATTTTAAACTATCATATTCATCCTGCAAATATGCTTGCTCTATTTGAGTGTCGGGTCGAAAGCAATGTCAATGCAGTAAAGAATTTCCATTTTAATACATTTTATTTAGAATTAAAATAAATAATTTTTATAACATCTTAATTGCTTACGATTTTCTTAAACAACAAATACATACGTGTGATATATGATCCTTAAAAATTAAGAGCACGAAAATAACGTGTACCACTAAGCAAGGACTCAGTATCAATTAAAGTATCATCTCTTTTCTATGGTAACTAAAATACCATTTGATGCTTTTAGTATAATGTCTGATTGTAGTACAACGTCGGGACCCGGAAGCAATTTGAAGTTCATCAACACTTTCGCCACTGATATTTTAAGATCCAACATTGCAAACTTCTGACCTACACAATTACGCCCGCCAGCACTGAAAGGTATGTACGAGAAAGTGTTTTTGCCTTCCCGACTCGATGGATTGAATCTCTCTGGATCAAACACTTCTGGATTAGGATAGTAATCAGGATCATGTTGCATTCCATATATAGACAATCCAAGGCTCACACCAGCAGGAACTTTCACACCACCTGTAAGAATTTAAATGAGTTAATGAACAAATAGAAACAGTGTGATTAAATTATGGAATAATTTTTAAAATATGGAAAAATTCAATTAATAAAATGATAAATGCTTCTCACCAATCACAGTTTCTTCTGTCAATTCCCTTCCAATACCCGGTACGGGCGGGAACATTCGTAAGCTTTCCTTTATCACCATATCCATGTAAGTAAGTTCGTTTAATTTGTTGGTTGTAATTTGCATTTCAGATTTACTCCCAAATACGTCAAGCACTTCCCGGTAGACTTTCTCTTGAACATCCGGGTTTCTCGCTAGGAGATATAACGTGAACGCTATCCCAGACGCCGTGGTGTCGTGTCCTTCGAACATGAATGTATCGACTTCCTCGCGAATATCATCATTTGTCAAAGGCTTCCCATCGATGGTTGCATGCAGCAGGATATCTAAGAAATTCATACGGCTTCCTTTGTCAACTGTACTTTTCGACAGTAGTTGATCCCTGCGTGCCTCGATTACCTTCTCAGTGAAATCATGAAGAACTTTTATCAGTTGCTGCAATCTTCGCCCTCCACTAGTTAAATTATAGACTTTGAATTTTCCCAAAAGATGCATCCGTTGCTGCACTAAGGCAGTGGAAATACTAAAATTTACATTATCGGACAAAATAAATAATTAGATAAGACCGTACAATTGAAAAAGTTACTTCTTCACTGATGTTACATACTCCGAAAATGGATCATCTTGAGCGTTTACGGCAACTCCCATAGAAGTTTCTGAAATCAGTAATAAATGTTGCGATAAGTCTTAGTTTATTTTTAATAATAGCAAATTACATTAATGCTTTTATGAATTTGTTAGTTTTTGATTACATCTATACAGTATGTGGCGCGATATCTGTACGAAAATGATCGAATCGTACGAAGTACGAATCGTAGGAATGAGAGCAATTAAATAATGCGTACACTCCAGCGATGTATGCATGCTAGTGCATAGTATCGTCAAAACAGCTGTTTTCAGAAATGTGTGTAATCCTCGCTCCTTGTTACAACAACTCGCGGTGGCACTAGCAGAGTTGTATCTATCCCGAACATGATATGCATCGAATTTCTGTAGGAGTCCTTGAATCGCTTTTTTCACAAAGGATATCGATTCAGTTCTCAATGCAGATTGTCCAAACGCAACTTAACTCAATATGGCGTGCAAGATAATACTCTTGTTGCAGAGTATTATACAGCAGAGCATCATCTCCCATGTGATATCTAGAGCTCAAAAAATAAAAAGCAGGCAGTTGGGTAATCTAATCACAAAGCGGTCATTAAAGCAAGCAAAGGAAAAGCTTAAACATTCTTTAACATGTAAAAGCTTACATAATTTTTAAAGCATTCACACCTGAAGATGAATTATTCACAATGGCGACCTGAAAAAAAAACATGGAAGGACCTACAATCTTTTCGTAAAAAAGCGTCGATTATATGAGGTTTCGAGTACCGAGATATATAGAAACACTTCACTGATTTTACGCAGTATCGCGTTAACACAAACAGCAAGAACACGCCGGGGCAGCTCCTGGCAAACAGAGATAGAAAGACATTATTAGATTTATATTTGCATTGCGTTCTTATTCAAAAGCTATGAGAGGTTTTATCGCTGATATGTACTTGAAAGTAATGAAGGTTGAAAATATTATTGCCTAGGACTTTGAAAGTGCCAGCTGATTCGAATACATCAAAGTTGAAATAATTTTTCGTATTTTGTGAGCAGTACTTGATGCCTGAGGGAAATACGATTTCCAGAAGGGTAACCGATGCGATGCGGTACGAAGTTTTCAGAAGAAGAGTAAGTCATATACACCTTTACACATATCTTTGCAGTCTGCAATTGACTCTTGAATTTTGTAACATGAATTGTCCCGAAGTCGAATTGATTTAAAGAGTAAAATAGAATGTAGAGACATTTGGTAAGTTTGTCAATTATTTTAATTATTAAAAAAATTATTGTTGAATTAAAGTAAGCGTTAATTTTAATACAGTAGAACCTCGATAAGCTAAAGTCCAAGGGAAATACAAAATATTTTAAGTTATAGAGATTTTAAGTTATCAAGGGTCTATGTTAGGGATAGGTTAATATAGTGGTAGGTTTGTACATATTTATGTATGTATGTACCCTTGATCCCATTTTTACTCGAATGCGTCAGAAGGATTGGTTCAATAAAATACAGAAATTTAAATAGTCATATTTATTTATTCACATTGCATACGTTACATAAAAATAAAACAACAATTAAAGGTTTAGTCTAATTAAAAAAGTCTGTGATTTTCTTTTGTTTTAAACAATTCACAGTTTGTAAATCGATTTGATTTTCAATGACAAATAGAGAGGAGAATACATTATCTTTTATGTTGCTACACTGCTCTATAAATGATCGTACAGTTGTTAAAGCTCTTTTTGCTTCGTTGATTGATAAGCTCGTAGATGAAGTTTGTGGCTCGTCATTAAAATCATCGTCTTTATCACTTTCAATGCAGTTTTTTACTGATTTCAATATTTCTTCCTCTGTTAATGTCCCTGATGTGACTACTTCATCATCGCAAGTCACGAAGTCTTCAAAAGTAATGTTTGACCCAGACATGTGCTTATTCCATTCTTCAGGCACATTATTATCTTACTCTTCAATGATTTCTTGAGGTTCTGAAGAAAAACCACAGGTTCTAAAGCAGTTTTCTACTGCAAGGGGTGGTACGTTTCGCCAAGATTTGTCCACCATCCTCATTGCTTGAAGAACATTGATAGAAGAAATCGTATTTTGCTCCATCAGCTAATCAGCCATTTTTTAAAAAGTTCGGCTATCATCCATGCTTTTTTATTGGCTTCATAATCCATGGGCAGTGATTTTAGGCCTGCAAAGCACCGAGGTTTTGTTGACTTGCCTATAATTAAAGGTTTCAGTTTTTCCGTGCCCGCAGAATTTGCACAAAGGAGAATCGTAAGTCGTTCTTTACTGTGCTTTCCTCCATGACATTTTTCATTTTTGAATGTTAATGTTTTGTCAGGAAGACATTTGAAAAATAGACCCGTTTCGTCAGCGTTAAAAACATCATTGGGATCATAACTATTCACTAAATTATGTAATTCAGATTTCCATTCTTGGCAGACTGATTTGCTTACGCTCGCACTTTCGCCGCACATTTTTTTAAAGGCCAAATCATGTCGTTTCTTAAAATTCTTTAACCAGCCATTGCTGGTTTTAAAATTTTTGATTTTCAGCGAATTAGCTGAGAATTAGGGAATTCGGCAAGTTTTCGTCTTTTACATTGAAGACTTTCTCCCGATTCTTGTTTCTTCAAGATTTCAGCTTCTTTTTTAATGATGATTGATAATATACTCTCATGTATCCTAAACCGAGCCGCATTTTCTTTCCTTTTCAATCCATTTTTCACTGCTTCTATAGCTTTTAATTTGTCAGCGTATGTGAGTGTTGTTAGTTTTCTTTTTGAACTCATTTTAAGCCAGTTTTATCACACAGTAGGTAAAGCGATGTTTCCAGGACAATGCTCAAAAACTTATGATCCAAGTAAGCCGTTGTCTTAAGGCTAACCGCCACAAAGCTTTAAAGAATTTCGAAGAAGCAAACAATAGCCGTCATATGTCTTGTTTACGTTAACAATTTAACTAGTGAACACGTGCAAGCAATAAATACCGAAAAATTTTGTTTTGCACACTCTTTCAAAATGACTCATTGACAAACAGTTTTATGTTATAAAGGTTGTGGAAACATTTCTTTAAGTAACTGAGGGTCAATGCAGAAATTACTTATTTAAGTTATAGAGGTTGCGTATTTTAAGTTATTGAGGTTTCGGGTTCTGATGGGAAGGGAACATATTATTTTTTGAAGTTATAGAGGTTTTTAAGTTACCGAGGTTTGAGTTATCGAGGTTCTACTGTATATAAAATTATTTAACTCTACAAAACAATTGTTATGATTGGTGGAAGTGAATACTGAGGTCTGAAATCCTTATACTAAAAATTTAAACGAACACAGATATACAGCAATTATATCAAGAGCAAATGCATCACTAACTTTCCAAAAATCAAATCAATTTATTTTCATCCGTTTTTGAAAAAAATATTATCAAGCAGGTGTAAATGAAGTGAAGTCATCAGGATATGCGCAGATAAGAGGATAAACAGTCCAATTGAAATAGTGACGACTACAATGTCTATCTCTTATGTTCAGGTAGGTATAACCATATGATAGATATATAGATAGATAGATCACAATGATTACAACGCTATATTATTGATGAAATTTTTAGCCATCCTACTCGTAATGTTCCTGGTTGATTATGAATGAGCACAGTATGCCGAGCTTTTTTTTGAACGTTATGCTTTGTTCAACTGTCACATTTCCTTGTTGAAATCTTAGTTATGAGTTTGTACAATGATCTCCTTTGACGTATCATCGTTGCTTTATAACAATGTCCTGCTATCTCGTTACTCCATCACATATTTTTATCATCGTGTAACTTCCACGTTTCACAATAAATATTTGGATGGTTTCTTGTAGTTTCTATGGTAAACTGGGTATCCTTTGTTGAAGTTCTCATTCTATATCGTTCCACCTTTTCAAATTGTGCATTAAAGATCGTTTTCTTTGGCCATTCCTTCTCTTTCACATTCATACATTCAAAAATGAAAATCACCTAAACCAAAGTTCTGAATTTCTTGAACACTCCTGCCAGCTTCCATTCCGGTCACATCATTTATGCTATTTAAGTTCCTGTTGAATATTTTTGAACTTAATGCGAATCAGACAATTTAAAGGCTCACGATCTAAGTACTCAAAGGCTCAACAAAGCCGTTGCATGTAATCATTTAAGATACCATCAAGTTTCGGGAACAAGTCAAGATATGTGGTACATACAAAAATGTGTAGGTACTGTCACATTTAGGGGAAGTTTAGACACCTACTGAACTACTTTACTGAAGCATTCTTGCAGGACGGGCAAGCGCTCCGGCCAATCATAGATATAAACGCACTTCGTTCCTTTAAAAAGGAAGTCGCAAACGCCACTTGCCCACATGATAATAACTTAAAAGCATGCCACATTATATGTGCATGTTACGTCATGTTACGTAAAGATCCAGCCATGCTATAACACACAATGTTCGGAAATGGTTACCCATCGAAACTTCGATGTGATCTTGAGAGCAACCCACATTTTTTTCGAGACTATCCAAGAACCTTTCGGCGTCTGAAACTATAATCACTTGTCAAGGATCTCAATTAGAGACTTGTTTGTACGGTTCCTACTCAGTTGCTGGGGTGTTATCACATCTATGCAGAAGGGAACGTTCATCATTTCAATTGACTCGTTAAATACTGGTGTGAGGTCCCAAAATCTTCGTCATCGTGCAAGGATATGAGGAAGCGGCGTGATACCATATTGCCGGGATTGCGGGCGATATTCAATGAGAATCTGGGAGGTCAACCTGAAAAATGATTAGTGGAGCATATTTGCTTTTCGCAAATAACTGGAACCACATGATTGGCCCGAACCCGGTCGTGCAACGTATTAGTCTTGTTATCACAGTTGAAGATTCGAGAGAAACCTGTATCAGTGGAACGCCTTAAGCGGGTAATTTTGAAAGGGTTATCGGAATTCAATGAAGATCCGATATAAAAGGAGTTCGCAAAAACTAATGAGAATTCCGCAACAATAAATTCGAGTCCGATTGAAAATAACCCACAACCCAAATAGCAATAACCCACAATCCAAGGAAATCTTGTGCCTAATGAACTGTATCCGAAAGACCTTGAAAGCCGATTTTAATTTGCCAGTAGCTGGTTTTGAGGCACCAAAAAAAAGGATTCGATCGAAAATGATGAAAACTAAACTAAGAAGAAAAAGTTGTCATCATCCGCATCACCGGTATGAAAAGCGAACATTGATAGTTCAAAGTAAACATCACAGCATAGTAACAAATCAAGACAATATTCTGAACAAACTCCCAATCTTACGGGATCCAACAAAAGTCAATAAATTTGATATGTATTGGTAGATATTTTGTCAACTATTTTCCGTATTTCGTGAAAGAAGAACGACACTCTTAAAATGTTTGGGTAAAAAGCAACACAACTATAAATCTATTGATTGCTCTATCCCTGTCTACCTAGAGCCAACCGGGAGTGTTCTCGCTGTTTCTGCTTATGCAATGGTAACACTGTGGCAACAACTTGCTCTAATGTGTTTCAAGCTTGCTGGTCTTCAAAACTACCGAAATATCTGTAATGAACTAACAAAGTTATTGCATTGTCTATCTCTTCCCGGTTAATGAACTTTCCCGCGTATGCAGAATGATTTGGCAGACGCATTTATTTCGCAGAAAGTGAATTTTAACTACTAACTTGGAATACCGCAAAAGGCTACAGAAGTTTTCGACAAGAATTCAACAAATAGCTTGCGGTAGCAAACTTTAGTGTAGTGAATTGATCAGTCTTCTCATTTGTTTTATTCTGAAATAATTTTCTTTTCAAGCACACAAAACCGGACCAAATTAATACACGCTTCCAATATCGTACCTAGGAATCAGATGAATTTCGTTGAAAACAAATAAATCAAGAGCAACAAATGAAATTGATGCAGTCTAGAGGAGAACTCAAGATTGAGGCGACTTAGTTTAAGCACTAACATAGACTTTGGACTAAAGGTCTAGCCAATAAACCACCAATTGCAAAAAATAATTATCTTACGCGGACTCTAGACCCTTCAGCCGTATCAGCTGACCATGTAGCTCATTATTGTGGCACCAAATACCCTTTGGAATAATAAAATATGCTGTGGAATTAGATTTTAAGGACCAATTAAAAATTCTATTCATGTTGAGTCATTTTAGAGGCTTTGACTACACACATATTAAAAAAACTAGCACCTTTAGTTTCTGATTTCTGATACGACACCTTCTTATCAGAAAATTACACAAAATCATTTAATCAAACGTTTGAAAGTGTATATAGTCTAAGATAAACGCTTATATTATCTTACTTATATATCCAAAGATTAAATTAAGAAATTAATCTTGACGAAAGCTTCAAAAATAAAAGATTAGTGAAAACCCACTGATAAGAGGTTCACAGCAAAAACACAGCAATGATAAATAAAACATTATTGTAAGTTTAGTTGAAAGTCAGAGAGATAAATGCATAAAAATTTCTTACCACAAATCACATCCAAAGCAAATGCATTGATGATTGGATAAATATCGAACTCCCCTTGGCCGACATGTTTCTCCAAATGGCTGATCAGGATATTCGATTGCTTGCTCATGATTTCTGCGAAAACTTCCAAAATACTGAAGTGGAAACTAGGACTGATTATCTTTCGCCTTGCGTACCACTTATCACCGTATGAGGTTAATAGTCCTGTACCTATACGACGAACATTTCAAACATAACAAAAATTTCTTTCAAACGGATCTCACCTAACCATGGCTCTAAAGACTTGTAGAAATCTCCTTTCTTAGCCTTTTTCGTATTCGGGTTCGCCAACAACGCTTCGATATCTTTTGCATCGGATATAATAAGCTGTCCCTCCCACAGTGGACGAGACAAAATGAAATTTTTACCATATGTTCTCACGAATTTTTGGAATACTTTGAATATCCCTAAATATCACAAAATCAGGTTAGTCTACGCGAAGAAACAGTCGGTGAAAGCTCCTGTACGTACCTGGCATGTTCGACGGGAATAGATACAAAGATCCTATCATCGGCCGCGTCGGAGAACTGTTGAAGTTATCGATTAAGTAGTTATACAGTCTCCATTTTCTGTACAGACGGCTGGCTAACTGCACGAGCAAAAGCGCAAGTAAAGTCCACAAAATCATCGCGTTCCTCCAACTGTTCTGATCGGAATGATGTAGACAACTGCAAGCAGTGTCCACCTATACGGACTAATAGAGACGTACTAGTGCTTTTCGCGGAACACGGAGCGAAGCCTACAATATTTGTGTTACACAATTGCAAAACGCTACGAATTGGAAGAAATAATCTTTATCAGCAATGAACTGCTCTTCGCAAAGTTCTCATGCGAGTGCTCCAATTTGGCAGCTTCAACATGCATGTCCAATCGGCGAATCATTGTATCAGCCGCAACCTACGGTTTCAGCGTGCAATCCGGTCGTTTTCGATCGCTTTGGACTACTCAAGACAATTTATACTATACTACTATTTACTACAGGTGATAAAATATTGTTTTATAGCGGATGTTTCATGCATTCAGAAGCATATAGTCAAGTTGATCAGATTCGAACGTTGAGTTATTACGGGTATCCTGGACTGAAGTTACTAAGTTCTTCTAAAAGAAACAAATTAACCTTAATAATTCCGTATATAACTCTAACTGATGTACTCTGTCAACAAAAACGGAAGCGGTTATCGAAATCTAGAATATAATTAAGAGCTTAGGACTCATTTTCTGAGCCGCTTGCACTGTAATAACTTGGCGTCTCAATGAAAAGGATGGGTATTGGAAGGAAGAACAAATGATTGCGAACAAATAATTTAATTTTATATGCCGGAAACGTTGTTCACGCCTTCAATGGGTCTAGCATGGGCCCTTGAAGGGTCGTCTTCTAATAGATTATTGCGGAGGATACTTAAGATACTCTGATCCAGAATGCTGTCAAGTCTCTTATTCAGTATCAGAATCAAAAATAAGTTCTTGGCAAGAGGATTACAAAACTTCATTTTAATTGAAATTACTTGATTTACTTTGATAATTCGTTATTATTTCTGAACATTTACGGTACTTAGCTAGTGACTTAATTTGAGCGTCCTGAATTTGGCAACCATTCCACCTGCAGTATTTTCCTTTGTTTACTCAAAAGGTGCTTATTATGTATGTACAGGGTGGGCCAACTAACGTTTGCATTTTGAACTACTGTTTATTTAGAGAATGACACCTCAAATGTCATTCAATTTGTGTTCATAATTTAGTTAAAGGTTTGACATTTACGAAATGGGACGCTATACGCTTGAACAAAATTGGGAAATATTGAAAACTTACTTCCAAAGTGGTGAGTCTTCAGTGCAAACTGTAAGAAATTTGAAAAAAAAATTCCATAAAGATGAGTGGCCTTCAAGGCAGTTTGTGAATCAATTTGTGAATCGTGCTCGAGAAACTGGATCGTTGGTGGACAAAACAACCCCTTCCTGTTCTCGTGCAGTGCGCACAGCCGAAAACATTGCTGCTGTAGCCGAAAATGTCCGTGAACATCCATCAACTTCAACTCGTCATCGTTCTCACGAATTGAACATTTCACGCACCTCCCTGAGGAGAAGTTTGCATAAAGACCTCGGTATGAAGGCTTACAAAGTTCAATTAGTCCAAGAACTTAAGCATAATGACCATCCGTTGCGTTTTCGGTTCGCCCAATGGGCAGAAGATCGTTTGGCCGAAGATGAGCATTTTCACCGAAAAATCGTCTTTTCAGATGAAGCCCATTTTCACCTCGGAGGCTATGTCAATAGGCAAAATTGTCGCATCTGGGGGTCGGAAAATCCACACGTCACCATTGAGAAGTCAATGCACACACAAAGAGTTACGGTTTGGTGTGGGTTTTGGTCCGGCGGCATCATTGGGCCATTTTTCTTCGAAAATGAGCAAGGAACCGCCGTTACGGTCAATGGCGAGCGTTACCGTGCCATGCTCAACGAATTTTTGTTTCCAAAAGTTGAAGAGTATGACATGCACTACATTTGGTTTCAACAGGATGGCGCAACATGCTACACATCGAACGTGACAGTCGAACTTTTGCGCACCATTTTCGAAAATCGAATAATCAGCCGAAATTCTGAAGTCAATTAGCCGCCTCGGAGCTGCGATTTAACCCCGTTGGACTATTTTTTGTGGGGAGCTGTCAAGGACAAGTGTTACGCTAATCATCCAGAGACGATTGATGCATTCAAACACGAAATCGAAGTTGACATTAATGAAATTCGAGCCGAAACAATCGAAAACGTGCTTGAAAATTGGGTTGACCGAATGGCGTACTGTAAAGCCAGTCGTGGCAGTCATATGAACGATATCCTTTTTCATTCATAAATAACAAAGTTCAAGCTTTCCAATAAAAAAAAAGTTTGGAAGAATAACCATTAGTCTTTTTTTTATAGCCGATTCAAAATGCAAACGTTATATGGCCCACGCTGTACATGGTATATTCCTATGAGGAGAGGAAGTTTGACAAAAGCCTCATTTAAACTTAACAGTAAGTCAAGCCTCAACGACTGCTTACGTTAAATCCTATTTAGATATTACCTTAGTATGTATTAATTACTGTCTACACTGAGTTAAGAACGCATGATCTTTAAGGTTGGTAAAGCTGATATAAGCAAGCTCATGTAATTTACGAGATGAGAAACAGAAAGGAGTACTTGGTGCCATTTCCATCTGATCTAATTTCGCTTAAGTCCTTGTTTTGTTCGACAGGGTTGGAAATTTTGTCGCCGATGCCCGTATGTTTCAATGTATCGTTCACAAACGCGTTTCGGCAGTGTGTCATTTTCTGTGTGTGGTCTTGTCTAGTTTTTCTGTGGTTTTTGTTTCTTGTAGACAAAAATTTCGTTCGGAGAAAACAAAATCAACATTTTAAGTGACTTGAAGCACTGTTTGCAAATATTTGGCACATTGGCTCCAATTAGAGGCTCCATATAATATCATAGGCTGAATTACCATCTTTAAGATTCATATTTTGTTCTGCATGTTTAATTGGAACCTTCCGTTCAGTGTTGGGTACAGCTGTAGTACAGAAATTAAACCTTTTATACTTATTTGTTCCATGTAGTCTTTGAACATTAGGTTCTTGTTAAATGTGAACTCAAGATACAATCAATTTTCGAACCATTATATTATTTATCCCAAGAAGACCATCAACCAATTGGACTGGAAAGAACGTTTACATTTGATTGTTGATATTTATTTATTCACCTTTTCATGAAATTTTCCAAGAATTTTCTCTGAGTTAGCTATTATGGTATCTACAGGCAAGTGCCTAGAGAAAATCAGGTATCCGTTTTCAAAAGATCGGACGTTGAGATGCTACAATGATCCAAGCTCAAACAAAAACCACCTATTGCACCAGCTGGGATTTCCATAAAGGTTCAGTCTTTAAGAAAGAAAGCTACCAAAGTGAGTAGGTAGCTTGATGGTTACACTCTTGGAGCTTATATAGCAGACCTTTGTTCCAGATTTGACCGAATAATTTTTCAATAAAAATGGAGACCATTCCAACTGATTACATTCTAATCAGAGCTGTCTTAATGTCCTTATGTCTTAATGTCTTAGTGTTTGAGGCGCTGTGAGGCTGGTGCTCGGTTGAGTAGCCGTGTTTGAAGCCAAATTCAAAATTGGAAGTATATTGTTCCTCTGCATAAAGTCGATGAGTCTTTCAAAGATTTAACGTATCGAAGAGTTTACCGGAGGCTGGAAATGGGATAATTGGTCGATATAATTCTGACTCATGTTGATCCTATCTGGACTTACTTAATTGGTACTACAGCTGCTTGCCTCCAGAAGAGAGGAAAGTAAGAAACTTTGAGGCATGCATGAAAATAAGGCATGCTGGAACAATCCCTTTCGTTTCGTCGAAGATTCTTGAGTTTATTCAGTTGTCTAGCAATTTTTCAGCCTTAATATAAGCACCAGGAGATAAATCTGAGGTGCTACATTCACTTTGTAGTGCGTGTCTTACCATCATGTCTGTGCTATCGTTGTGCATTTTAACTATAATATATTGGTTACTATATAATTTTTTAGCGAAAACTTCAGCCATATTTTCTTGCGAGTAAATCGAATGGCTACTTCGAATTAAACTTTTCTTTACTCCAATCAACAGTTTTCCAAGCAATAATTTTTTCGGTTGATGGAGGATGGGGTGATGGGAGCTAGAGTATAATCAAAACCACTACAAAGGAAGGAAACAGAAAGGATAGGAATGACAGGAACATTCGATTACATTCGATTCGATAAGAACGTGTTTGTTTCACGAGGTAAAAAAAATTATAAAGTAATATTTTGTAATAAAAAAGTGCTAAGTATTCAAGCTAGAGTCAGTAGGCTAGCGTTCAATATTCTATCGTAATTTTATTTTTATTTTGGTTATTACTACATAGGTTTCGCGATACAAATGCGTTGAATGTGAAAAGATCACTTATTAAACCTCACGAATATTCCGAATATTATTTATTTAATTTCCTGTTAACCAGTTAGTGAACAGCCTCTAAGGCTTTTCAGCCTCGGCTACAATAGAATCTCCCATACAAGTTATATAAATGAAGGAATATCCGTCAATAAAGCGGCGTCGGCATTTTAAAATACCCTTCAGCTCCAGATGAAAATCTACTGAATATATTGAACTGAAGGCCACAAGTAACCTGTATCAACAAACTTCAGAGCTTCAATAAAAAAAGTGCTAAGAGCTTCAACAAGACTGGATCAATCACATCCTCGAAAATGTTCAATCTGTAATGAGTAAATTTAATTCTCCGCCACCAAGTATATTCAAAACAGAATATTGAATATGACAGAATACATATGACTTTCTACAATCTGTGATCTGGACAATATTATTGCTTGAATAAGACGAAAATGTGTAGGACGGAAATGTGACTTTGTCGCTATTTCGACAGCAACACTCTTTAAAGCTGGAACGAATTGTACCACTAAGAGCTCTAAAAAAATAAATCTACCCCCTTCGGATACATATATAGCCTGACAATTAAAAGGTACCAATTTACCAAAGAAAATGGTCAAATTGTCCTTCAGAGTACTGTCCATAAAGATCCATACTCTTTTGGATGCGTTTGAACCTATTGTCAAAAACCTTTTTCCACTTCGTTTGAAAACCTTCAAAATTACGGTTTTGGAACGCTTCAACAGCTTATATGGGTGTCAAAAAGTTTTTTCCACGCCGTTTTTACTGTACTGCGGTCGACGCATTAGTGCGATGCTTTGACCGATCAAAATGTCAGTTGCTAGACGAGATGTGTGAAAGCTCACATCATCGTGACGAATAAAGGCCGAAATACAATACAGCGAGACGACGATACGTGAGCGCGACGAGATTTTCGCTCGTTGTCACGCAACGCAGTCAATTTACAATGCACGCGATGCGAGGAAAAATAATGTTCATATAACAAATGTCAAATAGGTGACGTTTCAAATGAAATTGTTTTTGATTATTGAAAAGTTTTGAATTTGGATTTTTCCTTCGTCTAGTAAACAATAGCCCCTACAAGGATTCACGAAATTTTCATTCAGAATAACCCTAGAACTTAAAAACTAATTAACGCGTTTGAATTTCAAATTTTATTTAAACGCCATAATGCATCTGACAAACTTCACGTACTTCGTTGCGAGTAATTTTCGTTTTTCCGAATATTTCCCGCCTTGCATCGACGCATCGCAACCATTGTATGATGTCGCATACAAATGCATGTTACGAAAAGTGCTTGACAATTTCTGCGAGACTCTCGTCGCGGTCTCGTATCGCAGTCTCGCACTATTGTATTTCGGCCTTAATGATTCGACGCCAATCTTCTTTTTTATCTATTCACCAATCACTCCTAACAAGCAAATGATCGCGTACCATTCAAGATTGGCTGACTGTTGTTTTAGTAGAACTGTTATCACATGCCCAGTTAGTCCAAAAAAACACGATTATTTGCTTCGCAACGTCTCATGGCGGATAGTATGGTGGTTTTTATGACTATTTGCTTCCCAGCGTAGTATGGTGGCCCACGAACTCGCGGGCTTTGTCATCGTGTGAAATCTGCACAATTCAAACGTTTCTAGCGGATTTTCTCATGAAAACGTCTCAATGCTTATTATATTACTTTTTATTCAGAAAGAAATTTTTCAGGAAGATTATATGAAAAAACTACGCAACAAAGAAAAACAATGTCAAAAGCGACCTGTTTACGTTAAAGTTTTCGCAAAAAGTTCACGAATCTTGCCGAAAACATTGACCAAAATTAAATGACCCGTTTCATGGGAAATTTTAAGGTGACGTCCTATCTCTCCAAAGTCAGAATGATTTTTTGCTAGTGCTATTTTCTATACTTCGTCCTTGTTTTCAACGGTTGAATACGACGAACGAGAACTAAGTAAATCTTCAATCACTTCACCATAAAATCAATAACGGAGGGTATTTTCTCTTTCTGTAGAGAGTGCGAGAGAAATTTATATTTTCATAATTGTTTTTTAGAGTTAATGAAGTTTTATTTTGACTGTTTTTTTTACTTAAAGGCTTTTGTGTTTCCCACTGTACTTGTTCCTTCTCATCGGAGCACAGTTATTTTACTTCTCATTTGATGTATAGTATCAGCTCTTCCATCGAAAGATTTCTTTAAAAGCATAGTCTAACCCTATTTTTAGCTAATTTACTTGTTCATTAGATTCGATATTCCTTCTAATTTTCCTCGTTTTCGATCCCTCTAAGCATTTGTTTGGCAAATCTTTGCCAATTTGCCAGAGATACAGTCATGTGACAGTTCGGATGAGGAAGGTTTGCCCCATGAAATGAAATGATTTGCACTCATGAAACCCCCTTCCAGTAGATACACGAACAGACAAACGGACTTAGATGAAATCAGGCCTACTATACTGACAATGAATGCAAGTTGTCATAATTAACATGAGCTGCAAATTTTTGCTAAACCTTCATACATGATTAAAATCCATAAAGAACTAAAGTGTGCAGAAACGGTGAATATAAGATCTCGTCCATGTATAAAAAAACAGAATAAATTTCAGAAGTTTTTGGTAGATCAATTTTTTCCATTTTCACTTACAACATTGTTAGTTATTTATACCCTTGCTAAGCTAACTCAGCGAAGACTCATGGTTGCAGAAGTTCTGATCAAATTTTGTCGAATATCTCGAAAGTGAATTAATATTTTAGAAAGATGGAAAGAGCTCAAGCTGGGTTCGAACACGCATCCCTGCCGCTTCTCGTCAGGTGCCAACTCACAGGCCGGGACGCATAGATTGGAATCCTGATAACGAGACTTAATTAGATCAAGAGAAAAGTACTTTTCTAGAAGAATAACATGACTTTAAACTAGCCAGCTTCCATTGCTGCAGCTGATAAGGGTGAACCGACAAACCAAAATAGTATTCATCCTAACGATTCCAAGAACTCTATTGTTTTTAATTAAATATCGCAATCCTTTCATCAAGTCTAACCAGCCCTAGCAGCCAAAAAATACGAAAGGATATTTTCAACGCATTTTCTTTAAATATCAAAGCATCAAAACATTTTTTCACTAATACTCTATACATATGTTAACAGCTCATTCAAACATATCAACGTTCAAATGATATTTCGAATTTACGAAGAGTACTTGTTGCCTGAAGAGATGAAAGGTCGAAACATAATGAACGATTTTGCGGCAAGAACAGCTAACTGTTTCTACAGTTATCTTTTTTGCCGAACAGTTTAAGTTTGATATTATTTCGCAATGCGTGCATAACATTATAAGTTGAAATAAAGCATATTGAATTATTGAAACGGATGTCGTAAGTTAAATAATTGCCATTGACTTTACCAATCGAGTGATCTAATGGTTGCAATCCAAAGGTTCAATTCACAGGAACCATGTAGAACAGTTGGCGTTGAACAGTTAACCCAAATGATTGGCCATGATTGGCCTACCTGCATGCTAAGTGCTTGTATAACGCTTCCTCGTTTCGCATGATATGCAATCGATCTATGTAAGCTTACTTTAAAGATTTCAACAAAAAAGAGATAATATCGAAGTTATATCTAGCGCATGTTGACAAAGTTGACACAATTATTCAGATAATCAGCAAAATACTAAATAAAGCTACTAGAATTGTTTTCCACGAGTTTATCTGGTAACAAATTTACATAATTTCACCAATTGTGTTGATTAAACATGGAAAATAAACAAACGCAATCATTTTAAGAATGTGCACATTACACAATATAAGAGACAATCCCTTATCATAGTTCAATTCATTATCACTTTATTAAATACAAAGGACCTCTCCCCTTTTTGTATAAGTAAAACTTGTTCGTTAAAAGTATTATGTAAATAGTAATAAATCAGCAATCATGTAAATATTCTATTGCAGTCAGAATACAATCATTTACTGGCAGGGAAATATATAAAAATAGAGTTTCAATTACGGTCCAATATTGGTAGTATACGCATTTGTAATTAATATAATAATTAACAATTTGAAGTTCTTCATTATGAATACAAAAATGTTAATAAGCTCGTTAGTTTTTCTCTTAACATCTATAGAGGTGCTACTCCTTTCACAAACCACTACAAACCATCAACATATCAACAATGTGACGAAGGTTAACTTATCACGCTGCTGCCGAATCCTTTGGAATGGATCGCTGTATTGCAGATACTACCATGTCTTACCAGTCCACAAAACTATTTATCGGTTGCCTAATCATTAAGAAGCGAACAAAGCTTAAGTGCAAAATAAACAAACGAAGTGATAGCTTGAAAGACAAAGGATTGGTCCATGTTTTTTGTTTCAATTAAAAGTATAGAAATAAAAGTGTTTCATTTCCATATAGTATACGTTAAAAGAAATTAACCAAATACTACTTAATTACAACTAAAATAAATTAAAACATTTACGCTTAATTAGAGCTAATTCTCCGACTGGAGTGCACAGGAAACGTGAATTTTTTGAATATACTTAGTCCTACTAAAGGTATTATGAAAATTAAAATCAAATTTACACATTTTCATGCTATCCAAAATTGTAAAGGAGCATGTAATTATTGATGTGATATTTGCTTTCTAAATTGAAAAGAAAATTGAAAAAACACCACAGAAATACTTCCAAAACTGTTTGGGGAATTCAACATGAAAATAGAGATAAGAATAGCGTTTGAACATGTTTTAATTGGCTCCTGTCATGAATTTCAATCGTTAAATACATTTTTCAAAGGTCATTTTATCTACACAATTAGTTATTTGGAAAAGTTATGCTTTTTTGTTTTTTAATATTGGTTGTTACCGGCTCGGCTCGTATACTATATAACTGATTGAGGGCACGCTGTTAAAACGAAAAATTACAAAAGAAGCTTCAATAAGAATGTCAACAAAACTTCACAATTGTTTCAAACAATATACAAACAATTTACAATCAACGGAACAAAAAACAATCAATAAATAAATAAAAAATACAAATTTTTCGTTTCTCAAAACCAAATCCTCTCAAAACGAAAAATAAAATCCATCCATACAGTTTTTGTTCGTTTTTGAAATATAAAATAAAAGAAGTCAAAAGATCTTATGAAATATTAATCAAAAAAATGCCACTGGTCGGTTTCAAGCCCATGAAAGGATAGAGCCAGTGATGGCTAGGCATACGTCATAGAATTAAAGCTACAAACTTTCCTACGTAAATGTGTTAGAACAAGTGCTGCTTGTTTGGATACTATATAACTTTGAGTTGTGGGTCTTAGAGATAACTGATGACAAGGTGTGAAAACATACAAAAGCTGAGTTTTACTATTACTATTACAAGTAGGATACTATTACAAGTCGCGTTCCAAAGAGCCAGACACTTTAAGTGGAACGCAAAACACTTTCAACAGTGTAAAAAAAATTTATAAGACGTTATTTATAATCATATGTTCATTGAGGAGCTACTGTAATATGTTCGTCAGAAAGCCAGACACTTTTGATTTTTTCGACATACTGTCAGCCACGTTTAAAGTACAAACGCGAAGGCTGAATGCGCACATGCGAGTGCGTTTCGGGCAATTAAATGGAGGCAGAAATTGCGAACGCGCATCGAAATGCTAATGAAAAAGCTAAGGGTCTCCACGGTCTCCATTGGACTCAGAGAACATCTCAAGCAAATAAGCTTAAAAGCGAACGATGAGTATAAATTGTGCAAATTTGCGGAGAAAATACTTGGGGTTTTCAAAGTTCTTTGATAAACACTCTTTTACAAAGAAGAAACCATTTACAAAGATGCTTCCTTTTAGAATCGCAGTTGGGACGCCTGAAGCATATCGTTGACTTTTCCAGAAATATCGATCTTATTGAGGCGCTTTAGGTGCATCGAAATCGAGGGCACAATCAATCTTTAACTCTGTGTATATAATCTACCAACTAAATATATGGCAGGATATGGAACACTAGCCATTAAAATGTTGAAAAATAGAAAAGACTTTATTTTTCGACAATATTTGCCGGCGATTTCAGGGCAACAACCATCTAACCTTGGCTTTGTTTTAATTGCACCTTAGGATGTTCGGAATACAACCCGCTCATACTACAGAAGTGAAGTCAGCAAGCAATGGACAAACTGAAGAATATAATCCCAATGGACACGGATGGTGTTTTCAAAAAATGAACAACATATTTTGTAAATAGTCACAAGTGAATCTATCGAATTTCAAAGTAGAAAAATAAAAATGTTAGATAACGCAGGTATTAAAATTAACACTACCACTTCCGATGCAAATGGAATCATGGGCTTAAAAAACCGGTGATTTGCAGAAAACAGCTCTAATTAGGCCTCTTTTTCGAGTTAGTTCATCTACCAAATACTTATACAGATCCATCAATTGAGAACCAATTCTGGAAAATATTGGAAAAATTTATTACGTGGAATATTCTGTGGAAAAACGGACAACAAGAAATCATGCGATATTTACGGTATTTCTATGATAAGTATTTTGACATTTGCCTAAGGTGACTTTTAGAAATTATTGCATATTTTTCCACAATATCTTGAACAATTTATATTTTCCAAAAAAATCGAAGTAAGCTCAAGTGTTCCCGTTAAACTGAAAATAGGAAAAATGTCATATGCCTTATCAATTTGTTGACGGAAATCGAATATCGAGAAATATGAGTTCAAGGCGTATACGCGATAGCGAAAGTAACCTCCGACATCAGTTGCCTCGTCGTCATGGAGAAACTTGGATGTTACACCTCGTCGCTATTATGTACAATATGTTGGATGGAAAATCGTTTCTTATAACTGATGGAAATCTAAGAACGCTTCTCAATTATCAATCGTAACTTTGATTTCAGCTCGACGCCAACACCATCAACAGTAAAGCTTCTGTTATTCCAACAAATTTTCAAAGTTCAATGACTTACAGTTAGCTCTACACGCACAATTAGCGAATGAAAATGAATGCGAAAATGTTCTGTTTCAAACAATGTTGAGTGTGGCCAATTAAAGACAATTAAAGTTAGACCAGTCTCGACATATGGGTGTTAGACCTGATGTAACCACAGTGCTTATGTAATGAAAACGTTACCTGTATTACCAAAAATTAAATAGATGATCCTCGACATTTGAGCTTGAATATTCAACACCAACAACAGGAAACTTTTAGATTGTTGTTTTAGATTGAAAACCAGCAAAAAGACAAGTTCAAGGTAAACAGGTTACTGCTAAAAGCATTCCTTATCACTCAGTTCATCGATTACTAAGTTAATTTTCCAATTTTTTATCTAATGTCTCCATGAAGCTTCTAACATCATCAAAAAGTCACAAGTAAAGCAATAACGGTTGGTGGCCATTTGAAATTTGAAGATTATAAGAATTATAAGATAAAATCAATGTAACATTTGTAATATAGTATGTCGATACGGCATTTTCCATCAAGACCATGTGTGCTTATTATCGAATTGATAAATAGTACAATTGTCCTAATCTATTAAAAACAGAATTCGGACTTAAGAAATCATAGAAGCAAAAATAATTTGTCAAGTTGTTGATTTTACAAATTGCCGTTGTGGGTTGCATCTTTAACATGAATACCAAATGAGCTTATTTAAAAGCAAATCCCCGAACTTTAATTTTCCATATCTACAATATTAACATGGTTCCAAACATTCTTTTCCTTTTTCTTACTCGTTATCTTTAATACCCGACGAAAATAAATTGCGTAATTTTTCATTCTCAATTTATTAATATTTAAATTTGGTTGGATTAAGTTAATTTGTTGAAAATTTGACCGCTGCATTATTTTCATGCAATTGATCAGATTTTGGTTGAAATTTTGCCATCGACACAGCAAATGCCTGATGAACATAAGCAAAGTGAGAAATTCGCTAACATTTGCTATCAATTACATAACAGGGGCAATCAGTGCAATTGACAATAATCCAAAAAAGTCTATCAACATTGGTTATCAAAATAAGGTGCACGGAACAGTGCATCGAAAGGAAAGTTATTTGATTCAGTCTTGCGAGTAGGTAACGAGCAGCTACAACGTACGCCTTAGCAAAAAAAATATCCCAAAATGAAGTATCTGCTTTATTATATTACGATAGTATGCCGTCTGATCATAATTCGAGTCAGCTCGCACCCTGTTGTGTACGGAAACCAGGCCGTGGAAATGATTGGTTGTGGTGCCAGCGGAAATTTATGTGCTAATCCATGTGCAACTTCGTATACTAGTTCGGGAGCAACTCCTTGTGTAAACCCATGTGCAACTACATATGCCAACCAAATTTCGGAACCTTGCACAACTCCTTGCATAGCTGCTTATTCTGCCGGTTATACAAATCCTTGCACCAGCACTTACCCTATTCCAACTTCAACAACGTACCAACGCATTCATTATATTCCTGCACATAAGACAATTTATCAATTGCAAGCAGCGCACGGTATCGAAACAATGGACTACAAGTGTTGCTGAAATAATAACCTTTAAGGAACAATAAAGTTTAACTTTTACAATTTTGCTTTTCTACTTAAAAATGACAATAAAGAACTTTTAGCAATTGTTTTATTTCATAGTAATACATGCATGGATATTTGCAATTAAAATAGGATAACTAATAGTTAATAAATGTTTAGACTCTAGGCTTCCACATTTCCAACGACACCTGGTACCGGCCAAATCGACACACCGGCTATCGCTCCGAAGGCAAGTGTACCTGCATCAGGACCAATTCACGTCTGAACTGGATCTCAAGTTCAAGGGAAACACCACCCTGAACGTCGTTCCCATAAAGAAGGAACCGCGGTTGGGTACACGAAAACGCAGGTACCACAGAAAGAATTTTAGACGCTAAAAAGATGCTCTTTCCACTAAAAAACGCATGATCGTCGTGTTATCCATGGGGGAGAAAGAAGTAAGTGTTCTAAGCGGCACAAAAGGACGAATAAATTTTCGCGCAGGTAATTGCCGAAACTATGGCGAAACTTTAGAAGAAAAACGAAAATTACACGCACGCGGGTAATCCAAGGAAATACTGCAACACTGCAGGGTAACAAAAATCCGCTAGGTTGAACACTTAGCAATTCGAGCCACCGATATAGCACTGATTCAGGAGCTTCACGGGATAAAAAAGTTAATGAAGTTGTTGCGAAAAGTAAAAAAAATTGAAGAGAATAATTAAAATTCTTAGTTCCATCATATGTCGGAACGAAGTTCATTCCAACAATGACGCATTATAAATATATATTCATTGCACACTTGCTGCATTTTGATCCGCTGACACATATTTTTCGACCACATCCGTTCTTTTAGTTAGCGCTGCACCTCTACGTCCACTATATGATAGCGTTATTATCCTTTGATTAGCCACAGTTTGAGTTCGTGTCTTAGAAGAGTGATTGGGTACATACTCAAATTCACATAGCCGCTAAATCATAAAAATGCCTCGGAGATCCTTTGATAAATGGAATCTTTAAAAATGCCGATGCACCAAAACTTGTTTCACTGTTACATATTAAACTGACATTCCAAATGTTTCTAACCCTTTGATCATTTTGATGGTAGCTATTGGAAATTCATTTGATTAGACATGCAGAAAACAAATCAAACAAAATTATGCTTCTAAATTTAAAATGTTCTGTTAAAAAACAAGAAATATATTAATATAAAACAAGCCTTCAATACATTCTTTCCAATTACGCTATCAACTACGCTGGCTAATATATTCATCGAACTTTTCTTTATGGTACGACTTGACAAATCGTTTCATCGCTCGAAGCAAATATTCCAGACAAGGATGTTCAAATACTTTCTTCATGACGCTCGTCAGGTTTTCAATATTGTCATCCTTCTGATAGCTCATCAAAGCATTCAAAAATTTACCATAGAGTAAAGGCGGTACAGATCCTTTAATCTAAGACAATATTCCAATTAAAAATAAACAATAAATCCATATCTCATACGTACTAGTTTCAAAAGTTCTGTCCGATCAGCAGGAATATATTCATCGGTTGTCTCCAGCTTTTCCGATACATCCGAACAGGAAGAGGATAACGAGAGCGAAGTAACCGTCGAACTAGTCGTTGAAGCAATGGATTGATCGTTCGAAACCATTTTTAATCTTCTTCGTTTTAGCGATAAACTCGAGGTGATGGCAGATGGCGATGTCTTCTCACGCTTGTGAATGTTCACCAACGAAGTTGATGGCGAGCTCATATTTTGCTCGCTGCTTGTAACGCTGTTGTTAAAGTCAATTGTCTATTTAGATAAAAGTCATCAAAACATATAAACCCACTTGCGATCTTCAAAACATCACCACTAACCGACACACTGTTTCCAAGCCGACTGCTAAAGTCATTGATGCTGCCCGGCTGATTCTTCACAACATTGTCGTATACATCTTTATATTCGTCGGGGTGCCAGACGTTCACTTCATTTGCATTTTCTACTTTTCTAAAATTTAAAGTTCGTCAAATACCGTCGAACCGAACAGCCATAATATACTGTACTTGTTAGGAACTGGGCGACTTGTAATGTTGAGTCGTTTCCTAACAGCACCAATGTCAGCTATCTCGGATTGCATCGTTTTTCTTTCAGGTGGCGAACTTTCAAGGGAGAGTACTTCACGCTTCAAAGGTTGTGGAATCTACAAGGCGTAACACACATGCAAAATTAAACCTATATGTTGTTTTCATGAAAACATTTACGGTATTTTGTGCAGTCTTGAAAAATCTCGCGATTTCACTGATGAATTGACCGAAGTTGTTTGGAGGTTGAGTATTCTGCAGATGTCCTTGAATCCATGTTGAAAGTTGTGCTTTTTGCGATGACATCCCGAACCTTGAGTCACACAATAAAATCGCCCCGTAATCGTTTTTATGGCGTATAACCCGACCGATTGCCTGATTGACAGCACGAATTGCCTCTAATCCGTACCAACTGTCTCCTGAAAGGAGCTGTTAGAATGCTTATTTAGAAAAAATGCTAACAAAATATGCAACATAGATAAGTGACCATCTCGACATAATGCAATTAAAGATATCATGAAGGACAAATATTCTGGCAAATCAAGATTGTCCTCAGAATCTCGGCACCCAACACAGAAACAACCACAGAATTTCCGCTAGTTTTTCCCAATAGCGCCAGTTATTTGCTCCATTCTTTAAGATAGTCACCCCGGGTGATATTTTCAATATTTTTTTTCTAATTTTTCCTAAAAGTATATAGAAAGTACAATATGGAACTATTGGTTAAGTCAAGACTAGGGAATCGTGCATGTGGGAAGCAGCCGTTTTTAAAATCCGACATTTTAAAATTGTCGGTTTGGTTTTGAAACTCGCGTATAAGAAGTTACACCCGAAGGAGAAAACTTTGTTTGCAATCTCATGGACTTAGCTAGAGGTGTCGGCAATTCAACCTTTTATACGCCCCTGGACGTATTCCGTTTTTGATTCCATTGCAACACTTGCGCTTGCAAAGCAAAAGCAATATATAAATGAATGAGCCGGAAACCCACGAATGAATTCAGAGTTTCCGGCGATCACTGTGTGGTGTCTCTTATTTGGTTGGAAAATGCCCTGGAAAAGTTCATGGTTGGTGGTCATGATTGTTTTGTTGCATCTGCAAACTGTGCAAGTACAGAAGAAGTACTAACCAGCTTGAAAGTGGAAAGAAGCTCATTCAAATGAATGCAGTATGAATCATTCTATAAGCTTCGAATTGATGGAAATATATGCCATCATGAAATTTTTTAAGATCGAGTGATATGCATGACATAATATACCTAAAGGATGTGAGCGGTGGTGTTAAAGTTCTCCGTAAATTTTAAGAATCAAGCCATGTGAAGCATCCAGTGCCCTAACCAGTTAAGTTTGGCGACCTTCTGGCAACCCCGTAATCGCCAGTGGGTGTCGCGATAATCAAGCGATGACGACGATGAATTTTTATTTACTTGTTTCATTTCGTCTAGACCTCTCAACATTTTAAACGTATTAAAATTTACTATTGAAATTTAGTTTCCGCCAAAATTACAATTTAAATATCAGATTGTAACAAAATTTTACGCATGACGACTATATGCGCCACTCACTTTTGTCACATCTCCATGACGGATATAGTCGTCAAACACACTTAACTGCTTAAAAAAATTTCTCGATGTGTAGACAAAAAATGGGAACTTAACTCTGAAATTTAAACAAAAATTTTTTTAAAAAAAAAGTTTGGAGCAAGCAGCTTTAAGGGAACTCCAAAGCGATACAAAAAATTCTTAAAGGCCCAGGCCTATCCAAATAATGGTGTGTAAAGTTTCATTGTTTAAATCGTATTTGAATTTTCAAACGCATTGTACTCTATATTTCGGAGTATTCTCCACATTAGTAATATAATTTCTAATATAAAGTTCCCACGTTAAATGTTATAATGAAGCTACGAGCACATTTCTTTAATGCGATTTGAACATTTGCCAGAACTTTATGTAGCTTGGCTGCAAAGAGTGTTCCTTTAATATTTTTCGCAAAGAACCTTAAACGTGACGTTTGACTTTTCGAATTTCTTTTCCAGAAAGTGTCCGAGTTCTGTTTAGGCTTTCGTCCCAACGGTTATTGGAACGTTATTAGTGGGCCATTGGTTGTTACAATAGTTATGACAGCAAATGGCGCTCAAGAGTATTTTTGGGTGCTCTTTTGGCGAAGACATACTGCAGATTGTCCTGCATCCTTATTTTGTACATTGGCCATTCAGGGGGATATCTAGTGGACAATAGTTCCATCCTCAGCCCCTTCAGATCGTTTTTTTGAAATTTTTGGTTTCTTTTTAGACATTGCGGTTTCATTCGGTTTTTTCTCGAACAAACGTGAGGTTTCCGGGGTAGAAGATCTCGCGTCAAGTATTCTGAAAGTCATATGCTATTAATCTTTCCCTGATTACAGCACAAGCTTGGAAAGGACCCGTCCTCTTGGCAACCGTATGAACGAGGTCTTTAGTATTAAATTATAAACTAAGTACTTACTTCATTCTCTTTCGTTCTATTTTCTTCCAAATATTTCTTTTTCAACGTAACCCGTGGATCTTTCAACGGTGGATAAGGCAATCCAGTTATTATAACGGCTCGACCGTTTTTATCCGCAAAATCTAATCCTTCCGAAACCTTTCCTCGACAAACTGCCATGAAACAAGCTCCTTTCGTCGTAGGATCGTTGATGATTTGATAAAATTCCGTCATCGTACTATTAAATGCATCCTTACTTCGGGGCTCTACGAAAATTGGTTTTTGCCGATTTATCTGCGACCAAATTCCACTTGCTTGCCAATTGTCGATACATTTATTCATCAGTGGATACGATGGGAAGAAAACTAACAATCCATCGGGTATAATTGGACAAAATGATAAAATTGTCCGGCCCAACGAACTGAGATATTTGGTGTTTTCTCTGTAATCCACATTAATCAATAATGATGCTCAATTTTTTAGGTTCATGAAGCTTACCTATTTTGAAAGTTCGATACCAATGGTTCTTTGTCCGGGCCGAAAGGAATTATTTTCACATATACTTGCGACTTGCTGACTATATGGGGATTTTCTAAGCGAACTGATATTGGGATTGCCAACTCTGCAATTAACGGTTTCAATGGAGCAAGAGTTCCGCTCGTTAGAATGATACTATGAACGTTACAATTCAACAATTGACTCATTCTGAAGGTAAATCACATTTGAAATTTTAATCTTAATTTTCTCTTAAAATCAATACCCATATCCTGGATTGAAACACCAATAATTTACCACTTTTGCCTTGCCCTTAACTGTTGGACCTCCCTTTGCCGTTATCCAACCATCTTTTTTTGATGAAGTCTTCTTCTCCTTAACCTCTTCGATATCCACGTGAACCTTAAAACATCTTTTTATTTTTTCATCTGAACTTTCGTCCTTGCCTGCAAAAACGATCGTCAACAGATCGGACAACAATTGGAATCCTCCGCCCTTTCGAAACATTGCATTGTTTTGAGAAGCAGCAGCAGTAAATTGTATCAACGATTCCAACAATCTATTAATCATCGCCTGGTTTCCATAGTTGATCTGCATCAAAGGAAATCTATTTCATCGAATATCTATTTCTCGACCAAAAATGCTTCTTACGTTCGCTTTCGCCAACAGTTCGAAAATGAATTCGCCAGGAAATGTCGTTCCACCTGTGATGGGAGTAACTTCGATGTCATCAATTGCCTTTTCCAAGTCCAACAGCATTTCCTTGAAGAGCGCAAGATCATCTAAACTGAAATCTTTGGGCGCTTCATCATCGAAGTCTAACTGGGCACTATCGGTCAGTGACTTCATCACCTACAATTAAAGCAACAACAATTCAAATTCCTCCGTTCCAAACAAACAATACACTAATTTCCACTTACATGAGTAACATCGTCTATACAAAGCGCCATGTCGGAAGATTTTATTTGAACCGACGCCGATTCTTCACACATTTTTTCAACATTGTGTGCCTCATCTAAAATAATGATAGTGTTGTTCAACTCTATTTTGTTAGCTTTCCTTGCCTTTGGATCCAGCAAATAATTGTACGGCATAAATATTATGTCTGCATTTTGCACTAATTCTCGCGCCACATAATATGGACACGTTTTTAGCTTCCGACCGGCCGTCACTAAATCCTCTATATCCATAATGCTTTGCGACAAAAAGTGAGGATTATTTTTATTTGCTTCAACCTTCACGTAAAACGAGCACGTTCTTGTTAAAATATGCAATCGACAGAGTTGCACTTTAGACGAATTATTTGTTTCGCGCGACACATCTGGATGAATGCAAAGCTGATCGCGAGAACCCAAAATTATGGCATTCATGAAGCCATACGAGGATCGTTTGAGTTCTTGCATTGCTTGAGTCAGCTGCGAATGTGTCCGTGATGCATAAATGATCTTAGGAACGTTCCAACTATTTCCGACCGCGCTTCCACCGAAATTCAATTCATCCATTGCATCAAAGGCAGATTGAGAGGAATCCTTTTTCGCTTGTTCATAGCCATACTTTGATTTCAGTTCTTTCATTATGTCCAATTGCTTTACTTGGCTGGTTTGCGACTTGTGGGGAAAAATACATAAAATTGATAAGAATTCTCTAAAAAGTGAGATCTGTTTCTTTAAGTCACTCGATATGTTATTGTAATTCGACCACTAGATGAAAGTTATATGTTAGGGGAGTGGGCTTTAGAAATCTTAGTGATAAAGCAGTTTGATCTGTTTTTCCAGTTAAGAACCCTTCGTAGCGCAACGATGCTACGTAGGCTATCACAAAACAGTTTTAACACATTTGCAAAGTCAGTCAAGATAAGTTAACATTTGATTGGTCTTAGAGATTACAAGCAGGTCCTTCGCAAAATGATAACCACAACAAAAAGTAGGTATGATAATAATGTGTCACAAATTGTGTGCTAAGGAGGTAAATCTTATTAAACGGAGTGATTTGGAGTGATTGCAATTGAATTGTGCAGTATGAACTACTGAAAGCGGGGCACATCATTGATCCTAAGCTGAAGTATGATCAGCTTGTTAGATCACAGCAAGCAATTTATTAATGCGTCCAGATTTGATCAACAATAGATGCGTTGTCTTTCACCATCACAACGCATGCCTTTTTTTACCAGTCGGTATAAATTGGGAGGCCTCAGCTAAGAAGTTCTGATACACGTATCATATAGTCCCGTTGTTCGCGCTTTTAGACTACCATTTGTTTCACTCAATGCAGAACCCGCCGAGTTTTGTTAAATGAGCTACATTCCGGGCCTTTGAATGTCATCTGTTCCGGTACTTCACTCAGAAGTTCTGCAATCTGAGTTGAAAAACTCTGAAGTTCTGAAATGTCTGCGCAATGGGTTTGTAACTAGTAAAATTCAATTTCCAAAAATTTTAATTACAAACGGCAAACCGAAGGAGGCCGCTCGTAGGTTAATTCTAAGAAGCTATAAAAGCGATTATTTTTGTCTTTATGACGTCTTGATGAGACGCCCGAACGGAACATTGCTCAAAAATATAAAATTTTCGGTGATTGGACAAATCGGAATGTACTTTCGAACGTAATATTTCTGTATCCTTCAGCAAGTAGAGTTAAGTTCTTTTTTCAACCAATAGGCATTCGCTAAACGAATCACTGTAAATCGCTTACCTGAGGAATAGGGAAATGATCACTGTGTAGGAAAGGTCGTCGAAAAGAATCGAAATTCTGATGGTTAACAGTAAGTCTTTAATTAATTGAATTCTTATAGAAATGAAAATTTCATATATGCTCTCACGATACGGACCATATCATTGGAGCTGCAAACTTTTTATAGCGGGATCATTGAGACCATGTTGAAAACCATCAAATGGACTACATGAAGCAATCTTTAGGATATTTTACATTTAACCCAAATTATCGAAGATAAGCCGCAATTTCTAACAAGTTAATTGTTAAATGTTTTTACTACTTCTTCAGAATGATTTTCACCCACTCTGGACCTCATTTAAATCTATACAAACACTAATCACAAAGTAAATCGTTTTCAATCCAAAAGGTTAATGATAATTGATTCTTAGATGAGTAAACATATTCTTCATGTGCTAGAAATAAAGAAATCTTCCTTTTAATTTTATGTTTTTTTATTTTCGACCGTTGATCGTTCGGTCTTCACCAGCTTCATCGCTGATGAAGACCGAACGATCACGGTCGAAAATCGATTCCGCAAGGTGAAGATGGAAGCAATTACAAATATATTCTTCATGTTTCGGGTTTTTACCTCTTCACATCGTTAAGCGATAAAATTTCTAAATTATTGTCCAAAGATTGTGTTAGAACTTAATGTATTTCTTTTGTTTGTTGAAAAAATCTAAAGCCTAAACAAACTTACAAAATTTTATTGCTTGAGTTTTTCTAATCCTTTCCGCATCCAAACTTATGACGGCGCACTGCCATAAGGCGCACACATGTTAAACTAGTAGGGTTTTGCCCGAACCCTTTTCTTTTTTTTCTACATCATCCCTCCTGTAATATCAACAACAAACCAGATTTGTTGTTATAAAATGAGAAGTGATGGGCCCATCGTTCGTCGTCGTCCTGCGCAGTCAGTTATGTGATTCCATCTCGTATAGTCGAAGACACCGTTTCGCTTAGCTCGCCCCGCGTACGCTTGAAAACTCAAGCTTTGAACTCAACTCAAAACTCAACTCATAAACTTTGTAAAAGTAACTGACTAACATAGTTTTGTGCGTATTTGCCCCCAGTCACGCTTAGTCCTTGCTCCGCTCTGTAATTCAAGCTAGCTAAATCATTTGGGTCAGTTCCCAATCAGTGCAAATTAATTCCAGTTCTGTTTGCCACCGTGAAGAGTGCAATAGGAATTACAGTTCTGCTTGTGCCACCTAGAAGAGTGCAATAGTAATTCCAGTTCTGTTTGCCACCTTGAAGAGTGCAATAGGAATTACAGTTCTGCTTGTGCCACCTAGAAGAGTGCAATAGTAATTCCAGTTCTGTTTGCCACCTTGAAGAGTGCAATAATAATTCTAGTTCTGTTTGCCACCTTGAAGAGTGCAAAAGTAATTCCAGTTCTGTTTGCCACCTAGAAGAGTGCAATAGTAATTCCAGTTCTGTTTACCACCTTGAAGAGTGCAATAGGAATTACAGTTCTGTTTGCCACCTTGAAGAGTGCAATAGGAATAACAGTTCTGTTTGTGACACCGTGAAGAGTGCAATCGTTCCTCATTGATCCATCTCATTATAAAATTCAACATTTTTTTCTGTGGTCCTTCGAGCCGGATGGGTGGCGTAACTGTCTTGATCAACCACACAATGAAGAGCTGAAGCAGTTGATTGTTGGATATAACCATTCACTGGGCCAGAGATAACCCAACCAAGTTTTGTAAGCTGAGCCACTGGAGCATCAACTGGACCTTTAATAATCGAGCCTTCCAATAACTGAACGTAATGATCCACGCCGATGATGAGGTCTATGCGTTTCTGAATGAGAAACTGAGGATCAGCGAGTTGTAGGTTTTCCAGATGATTCCATTGGTTAATAGGTTGATGCTGTGAGGTAGGTAGATGCGATGTTAATTTTGACAGAACGTGAGCATTTATTTGAACTTCGACCTCTGAATTGAAGTGTGGTTTAATCAAAACAGTTACGCCACCCCTGGTCTTCCCAACTTGATTGGATCCGATGCTTACGATGGATAGAGATGACTTCTTTCGAGGTAAACTCAGTTCTTGGACTAGTTTTTCAGAGATCAAAGAGACTTCTGCTCCTGGATCCAAGAGTGCCCAGATAACTTTTGTCAATCCGTCAGAATTAGTGACTCGAAGCTTCGCTGTTGCAAGGAGCACGTTAGGTGCTTGTAGACTTTCTACATGTGCGTGATTAACTTGTTTCTGCTGCTCTGCTGGTTTCGAGGATGCTGCCTTTGACTCATTGATGTGCAGAATTGTGTGGTGCTTGTGTCCACATTTTTTACAGCGTCTTGTCGACTTACAATTGCTTATTCTATGCTGTCCCAGACAGTTGAAACACAGTCCTTTGGCTTTTATAAGGTCCTGACGTTGCTGCGTGGTCTTTGCTGTTAATTGATCACACTGATATGTGTAGTGGTTGGTCAAGCAGATAGCACATGCGGGTGATTTTTCGACGAAGTAAGCTCGAGCTGATGCTTGTTTTGGCTTTAATCTCGGAGTTTCTGATTGCGAGATTTCAAACGACTGTAGCGACAGAAGTCGTGATTCCATAAATTTCTTCAACGCGTCCCATGTTGGTGCAGCTCGTGATGCTCCTAGGTGAAGTTCCCAGGCTTTTACTGAGTCTGAATCCAAGCGTTGTACTGCCATGAAAACAAGGAAGTCATCACAATGATGAATTGGTCTTCCTAACGATTCCAGATTGCGGTAGACTTCACCAAATGACATATATAAGTGTTCAAGCTCTGATGCGGAATCATTCGTCATCTTCTTCAATGAAAAAAGCTTTCTTAATGCTGAGTTGACATGACGCCGTTCATTTTCATAGAACTCGAGCACCGTCTCCCAGGCTTTTTGAAAATTTTCGTCTGTGGTAGCCGTGTTTTTGAGTAATAACGCGGCTGGCCCTTCTAGGTGAGTCTTTAAATAAGTTAATTTCTCCACCGGAGGTATCGATGGATTGTTATGCACCATTGATATGAACAGCCCTTTAAACGACAGCCATTCTGATAGTTTCCCATTGAATGTGGGAAGTTCAAGTCTCTTTAATCGAGGAAATTGATAATTCACGGCTGTGTTCATTGGCAGAGCTTGAGCAGGAGATGGATGTGGGTGAGCAGATGAAGGCTGGATAGCGTGACGTGACGTCGATGGTTCTGAAATGCTGGAATTAGCTTGACCTCTTCGACGAAGTAGATCCCGTGGACAGGAATCTCGCTCAAGCGCCGCTGACGTTGACGTTGCTGGTGGAAGTTTCTCATTCAGAAGCTCTCTCATCATTTCCGTTGCCTCTAAATAGTTCTCATACGTCCGGGTGTAATAGTCCCTGGAGAAATAGGAACGCTGCTTCACTTCCCGTCGAATCTGCGAGTCGGCCACCGCTAACGCCAGGTTGATAGCTTGGTGATTGGTGGAGAACTGCTGCCACTGATCCTGGATTGCTTCCAAGCGGGTTTGAATACGAGTGATTGTGAGGTTTCCACGACCAACTTTTATTAAATTGGCGTATGCCACCCTCAGTGAATCACGAATTGATTCTTGTTGATCAATACGGTACTGAATATGTTCAGACCGCATTTCGATGTGCTATAATGCACGGATCCTTGTAAGGCCTGGGGTGGAGATTGGTGTCCACAAGATCTCCTTACAAGGTAGCAAATGACTACTGCCTTTCAGTTGATCACCTTAGATTTGATTAGAGGGAGTTTAGAAATAAAATTGACTTTAGAACTTCACGTTTACGCTTAAACACCGCGGTCAAATGTGTAATTAATCGGTAGTTATTTCCCCGATATCCGGCTCGAAGGACCAGAAAAAAATGTTGAATTTTATAATGAGATGGATCAATGAGGAACGATTGCACTCTTCACGGTGTCACAAACAGAACTGTTATTCCTATTGCACTCTTCAAGGTGGCAAACAGAACTGTAATTCCTATTGCACTCTTCAAGGTGGTAAACAGAACTGGAATTACTATTGCACTCTTCTAGGTGGCAAACAGAACTGGAATTACTTTTGCACTCTTCAAGGTGGCAAACAGAACTAGAATTATTATTGCACTCTTCAAGGTGGCAAACAGAACTGGAATTACTATTGCACTCTTCTAGGTGGCACAAGCAGAACTGTAATTCCTATTGCACTCTTCAAGGTGGCAAACAGAACTGGAATTACTATTGCACTCTTCTAGGTGGCACAAGCAGAACTGTAATTCCTATTGCACTCTTCACGGTGGCAAACAGAACTGGAATTAATTTGCACTGATTGGGAACTGACCCAAATGATTTAGCTAGCTTGAATTACAGAGCGGAGCAAGGACTAAGCGTGACTGGGGGCAAATACGCACAAAACTATGTTAGTCAGTTACTTTTACAAAGTTTATGAGTTGAGTTTTGAGTTGAGTTCAAAGCTTGAGTTTTCAAGCGTACGCGGGGCGAGCTAAGCGAAACGGTGTCTTCGACTATACGAGATGGAATCACATAACTGACTGCGCAGGACGACGACGAACGATGGGCCCATCACTTCTCATTTTATAACAACAAATCTGGTTTGTTGTTGATATTACAGGAGGGATGATGTAGAAAAAAAAGAAAAGGGTTCGGGCAAAACCCTACTAGTTTAACATGTGTGCGCCTTATGGCAGTGCGCCGTCATAAGTTTGGATGCGGAAAGGATTAGAAAAACTCAAGCAATAAAATTTTGTAAGTTTGTTTAGGCTTTAGATTTTTTCAACAAACAAAAGAAATACATTAAGTTCTAACAGATTGTAAAATAAACCATTTGTGCACAACATTCATCGCTTACTAAGGGGTTATGGAATAAGGCAATAAACGCAATTACTTGAAATAAAACAAAGAGCACTTTCATTTGATTCGTGCGTGTCAAACAGACATCATCGTATTTCTTCATTGTTTCCCTTAAAATTTTCACGTTTTACGAGCCCTAGTGGCTTGTGAACATTAATCATCCTATTGAATGTTATTAAAGGGCTTTCTTTTCCTCATATTCTTTTTTACATCTCAAGTCCTTTTCACCAAATGTTTACTCTCTTAGTTTTCTTGGTTAATCGCTCCTCTTCCTTTTTTCGACTCATGACCGTTTTTGTTTGGACCCTCTTTAAATGCTTTGGATATGGAAACTGAGTCGACCCATCACAATCTACGCTGCACCGATTTAGTTGATATGTTCCATAACAGCTACGAAAGGAGTTATAAAGTTATATGAAGTAGCAAAGCTCGAACTCCCCAGCAGAATAAAATCCTTAAGGGACGGTATCATAATAGCTTTAGCGAACATTCAAACGAACGGATGCAGAAAACAGTCAAAGACAAAACAACCCTTCAACGCGCGGAACTCACCAGCTCAAGCAGTATCATCAATCCAGCATCAAGGGCACATTTGAAAGGATACTTGGAAAATTCTTGTTTAAGATTTATTGTATTTAGTAGGTTAAGCGTTTATTTAGATTTAAAATTAAATAAGATCATGACCTGTGGTACACATTTGCGGACCTTAATAAATACAGTAGCTGATTAACAGTTACAATTTGATAGAAAAGATAACAATCTATAATTAGATAAGAAACATTTGACATAACTAGAATAGTCGCATAAATAAATAAAAACATGTCCAGAATTCAACAATAATTAAGTTCGATATGTATTCATAATATAAACAAATCAGGCATAATTCATTCATTAGAGAGGGAGCGCACAATCTTCCCGAGAAGAGAGGCAGCGCACAATACTCGAGTGGCAACAGTCATGGGAAGACGACTCCAATGGCCGCTGGCCCGCCTTATAGGGGACGTGGGATCGCGGCTAAATCGAAGGCACGGTGAGACTGATTATTATCTTACCCAGCTTCTTAGCGGGCATGGGTATTTTCAGTCTTACTTGCACATGATTAGTAAATCACGGTCCCCAGACTGCATTTTCTGCCCAGGGGAAAGGGATGACGCATGTCACACTTTCTTCAACTGTAGAAGGTGGAAAAGGATGCGGCAGGACTTGTGGGAGGTGATGGGAGAGCTTTCTCCAGACAATCTGGTCGGAGAAAAGTTTCGACAAATCGACCTGCGTGGCACATTACTCTCGGGCAATACATATTGCCAAAAAATATACGATAGATAACCTTGGGCGCGGGGTCTAGGGAGGTCTCCTTTCCAGCAGTCCTCCTCCATCCTGCCCTTTCCCGCTGGAGGGAGATTTCTCTAGACTGACGGCGCCCTAGGGCGAAGTAAAAAGAGGCCTAGCCCGAAGTAATGTGTTAAACGGTTCCAGGCTAGGATCTCTTGACAGGGGGGGGGGGTGTTTAGTGGGTAGTCTGGTAGCATGCGCTGCTAGGAGTCCCACACTCCGGGCGTAAATTGCCTTCACCCCCCAACCCAAAAAAAAAAATCATTAGAAAGGGAAGCCTGCTCGAGACTCTTATGAGGAAATACATCGAATTACAGCGAAGGGTTGTAAGCGATCCGTTCTAATCACATTGGATAGAATCCTGCGATCTTCACAAAATGTTTTCATTTAAAAGATTCCGAAAACTCAACGACCGTCACAGGATCGTTGCATACGTGATCGTTGCATACGTTTATTGGAAAACACAACCCTAAACAATTACCATGAGACCTTTCTAATTATCACAGGGTATTCACTGGTCGAACAAAGAGAGTTTCGTGGTGATTGATTTCGTTTTTGTGGATTAAGTAGAGGACTTGGCCCAATCAACAAAACCGGGCTAATATTCACTCTCCTCTCACTCACATCAGAACTTGAAGCAACCTGAATACAGAAAGAATTGTCATTGAATATTAATCGAAAAGGCAATCCGGCAATTGAAAATCGGGTTTTCTATCAAGTTTATGTTTAACTACAGCTGAGAGTGATTCAACAAAACTAAGTCTGAATTTGTTATGTAGAAAGGCAGTAACTATGAAAAACTTAACTGATTTTTGTTTAATTTTTTGTTTTTGTTTTCACTCTTCCCAACATTCTCTCACTCACACCGAATTCAAAATCAGACTCCTCACCTCCAACGACTTTCGCTGCTCTATTACTTTACAAACACGAAGCAAGGGATCTTGCTGGTAGAATTCAATATACTCGAACTATGCAATAGTTTTATATTGAATAAGGAACGAGAAATATTTGAAGAATTGCATTAGTACAGCGTGAGACAACGAAGCACAGTATCCCAATTGGAAAATTGAAAAAAAATCACATTTTCTAGATTTAGCATAACTCCTCTTACAAATATCAGGATTTCTACAGAAAATACATAGTGCAGCGACAGACTCAATAGATCCATCTTTCAATGAATGCAAATAGAACATCGCATGGTTATCAACACATGTATTCAAATGCCAAGCAAAAAATAATCGCTATTCTAGAGAGCGTAACTTTGATTATCATCAAAGCTTCTATTTGTTTTTATTTTATAAATTGGATGATTATGTCATAGAAATACATGCACAGATAATGTGAACCTAGCCAAGCCCGGACCAGACGTAACCGCAGCAGGCAATTTCCTACTGTTGCAGGACATGCAAACACCTTAGAGTGTTTTTTGCATATTTTATTCGTTACTGCTCCTTTCTTTAGAATTGTAATACGCTTTTCCCAATGTACAAATTATTTCACAAGTTGACGATTGCGCTGAACAACGATTGGCACTGTTGCTTGGAACGAATTTTCGTAATCAAAGTTGTATCCTTAGATAGTTTTATCGACTGAACGCAGATATGAAAATGTTCTAGTAAATTTTCCCTGTTTACTTATAACTATACTTTCTCTAAATAGTGATAATGACTGCAACTGTACCAAAGCATTGTTCCAATAATTATCAAAAGCATTTTACCAAACAATTACCTCGTTGGGGTGGGAATTATCTGAAAGAAATTTCTATAGAAGACGAAATTTCTATACGAAATTCTATAGAAATTTCTATCAACTAAAATATTGTTGATAGAAATACTATCGACGAAATATTGTACAATAAAAACCATAAGTGTGTAAAAAATATAACAACTAAATGACAAACCACTTCTGAATTCAAGTTTGTCTTACGTTTTTGTGCAATTCAAAATAAAATGTAAGAACAGGAAATACCATACAACACGATCGACTTTTTGCTCACTCTCGGAACTAGTATTATTTAACAAATTCTAGTAGCTTAGATGCATGATGTAATTAAATATGTTAGAGTAGAGTAGATTATATTTTACTTTGATGATCGGAAGTGAATTATAAGGACCAAGAATCTTAGTCAGATTGTTCAAGCCAAATTTTGAAGTCAAACAGCGGGCACGAGCTTCTGTTACCAAAAACCAATCAATTTCTTGGCGCGCATACATCTCAATGCACCCATGCCATCGAATTGAATCAATCGTTTGATTATTAATACTTTACCTGAGCCTTTTTCAGTGAGATCCAACCCAATGTGGAGCAGAGTAAACTTAAAGTTTTACCAGTCCCTGTCGGCGATTCCAACATTCCATTGGTTTTATTCTGAAGGCATTCTATGACCTTCTCCATATATGCTTTTTGTACATCGTAAGGTTCAAATGGGAAATTTATTGGCACACCGTTTATCACACACTCCGGCATTTTAGAAATCAATCGTCCAAGATCCTTGTTCTTACACCAACATTTCTTGCTTCATCGCAATCGCTTTCAAATTGACAACTAAATAAACTACTGATCTGACTTTTTGTTCCCGCCAAACATTGACAGTGCGATGTTTTTGCTCAAATTATGCTTGAAGTTTCTTATTCGATATTATATGAAAATTGTTCTTGTCTGTTTTATTGATACTCACAACAGCTAAAATGCATATGTTTTAAATAGTTGAGGTTTGATGCACTTTAACTTTACATTATATATTTGTTGCCATTCACGAAATCCAATTAACGCAACATAACCTTTGGATTGGTGAGTAGCATCCCTTAAATCTAGTATTGTTTGAGAAAATGTTTGGTGATAGAGCATTCGAGTTGGTAAAAGAGCTCCACAGAACAGCGGAAACACTTCCCGCTTTTGATGTAAGTATTTTTCCTTTTAGATTCCATATAGCTAAACAATTAAAACGATCCTCTTGCAGGACGAAAGTGTACGACAAGTGCTAGAGGAAATTAAAGCAATTTTCGAAGAGAATTGTCAACAAGCGTAATGTCCTCACTATTGAACTTAGTAACTGAAGTAAATTTACCAATTCTTTTAGTGCGGCTTACTCTCATTCGGGCGACAAAACGCTTTGGCCGCTACTTAGTTTTCGTCACGCAGCGATTCAACGCAATAAACGATGCCTTCTAGCCTATCTTTATCAACGACTGCAGCGTATAAAATCGATTCGATGGGAGTTCGGACCTATCGTACCAAATGACCTGAAACCGTCATTTTGCGAACCCGAGATGCAATGGTTCAATGCTTATTCAAAATCGCTGGCGGCCTACATGCGATCGATCGGTGACGGTCAAGGAATTGATCTAACCGGCGATTTAAAGCCGCCAAAGTCGCTATTTGTGGAAGTTCGTTGTCTCGAGGACTATGGAAAATTTGAATTGGAAGATGGAGAAGTAATTTATCTAAAAGAGAATAGCCAACATTATCTGCCAAGAGCCGAAGTAGAACCGTTGATTCGATTGGGTATTCTTCAACATATAGCGTGAAATGGAAATTTGAATATCTGCAGCGCGTTAATGAGCATGTTCAATAAGATTGTAAGAACGCTCCTCATTTATAAAATTTTTGCTATCGTGTTTTAACCAGAAAGATTGATAAATTATTCATCTATTGAATTTTTATCCATGCAAATATTTATTAGAAATGTCGGAGCCTTTTGCGCGAAACCATTTATTTTATAAAAAATTATTTATATCGCAAAAAGATGCAGTTTCTATTGAAAACATGTATGAAATGCACAATTGGCAGAAACAATGGATATACGTTGTTATGCAGTCCCTCTATATCTTTTATTTTGCTTCGTCTGCCCATTTCGCTGCTCACTAGCCTTAAAAATACCAAAATGTGCAATATAATTAAATTTGTCTGAAGATGGCCGACGATCAATAATTTTTTTCCCTTTCGCTAAGCTTTTCATCACTGCTATTTACTATTGGAATGCAATAAACTAACACGGAAGCTGCCCACTCGACAATTTCTTTTAAATGATATTCCCTATAACCAAAGTTGAGTCAACAAGATTTAAAATTTCTCATTGATTCTGTTGTTTTTGAAATTTTTACACGATGTGAAGAAAAGGAAGCAAGTTTTCTTCGGAAAACGGACAGTTGACAAGCAGACTGATGTCTGCTTTGATGCTGCCACTTTCAATGTAAGACAATTATGCTTACGAATTGATATTTAGAAATTTATTTTCGACCTATCAATTTGAAACTAGACACTGCTTGAATGAGATAATTTACGACATCGAACTCGAATAGTAGTAGGGTTCAGTTGCAACCTAGAAAGAAATCCATGTTAATATGTAAGATGCAATGCGTCAACCTTAAGAAGATTTTTGCTTCGAGCGGTTCTGCACCCGCGCGCGTGAAGTCAACTTACAGGATTGGTCTTCATTGAAGTTTTTCAGTACTCCAAAGACGTAACTTTTGCTGTGTCCAGAACCTGCCCAATTCCTATTGCCAATTTAGGTGCTTTTGAATCCTGAATAGGTTATCGCTTTTGAAAGAGAGGAAACCTTTCATTTCCAAGCGATACTTTAAACTAAGAGCATGCTGAAATGAAGGGGTTTTAGGTATACCTATATTTCTTGGAAGGAACTTTCGTTATAGAACCAATACACGCTTTGGAAAAACTTGACAATGCTTAAGATTTTACAAAGCTCCAGGAAACATTTACCGCATAGTTAGCATAGATCATTGTGATTCCGTCGGCATCAGTGAAAATATCTTAATTGAAGCTAGTATGATAGAATAGGACAGAAAAATTTGTGTACTTAAAATTTGTTCTACCTCAAAAACGGCATATTAAGGCATATCGAAGATGATAATTCAGTACGACCTGTCTTCTATTCTAGTCGTTCAACCACCGATGTCGACTCGTGATACCACGGCTTCGGGGTCGACAAACGCTAGAGCGTTCCGAATATTACCTCATTAAATTCGTTGTAATCACTGAGTGAAATGATTGCCTCCAGGGAGGCGACAGGAACACCGGAAGTACAAACACAGAAAAACAGAAGAATGCTGAATGATTTTTGATACCTAATAGATTGCGGTGGCGTATTTTCATGATGTCTCATAACGATATAGAACAGTGCGCTATCGGTTGCGAAACGGTGGATAATGTGCAGAAGGGTTGCTGCTGTAGAAAAGTTAAGAAATCAATAAATAAATATTGATAATCTTGTATCGAATGCTCAAACAACATAAGAGGACTTGACGAAACTAATTGCCAGATCTGACTGCCGATACCATATTTAACGGTGCTTGCGAATAATTAAGTTGCGCATCCAAGAATTAAAGCCGGTGATATACGCCTCGTGGCGATAACCGATGCATTTAATAAGTTCAACATATTACAATATGTAAGATCATCGAACGGGAGAGGTGTGATAAAGACGTTCAACAATGTGACGCAGTTTTTCGGTATGCTTTGAAAAAATTGATCCGATCGAGGGACAGAATTCACATGTCAAGAAATTATCCTCCATATCCTGAACGCAGTCGACACTCCGCGAACAAATGAACCAGTCAAGAGATACTTCATGACAGTGAGGGTTGTCATTGTATCTTTGACGAGCGATCCTGACGGATATGAATTAGACACGAATATTCGTAATATCCAGTGAGTGGCTTCGTCGTTCCGTATCAAGTTAGAGCTTCGTGGAGTGCGGGAGGTGTGCGAATGCATTGAGGTTCGAATACGTATAACATTAAGAGTTATTGCATTTTTTCATGAGTAATTTTAAGTCGTAACCGAATATTTGGGAAATGTATGATCTCGTAGCTGTGTCGTCGAGTGTATTATCGAGGAAGACGGTTCGCTCCGTCTATTGATTTGATCGTGATATTCAGGATTGATTTTAGCTTGTTGCTAAACGGACTGATGTATGGGAAAGTTATCGTTGCCTAATTTGTAATCAAGAGCGAAGTTATCTCGTAACCACCTATATCTCGATCGTTTTGGTATTCGAAGGAGTCGTGAACCGTATCAGAATGAAGTTCATATAGGAGATGTACCATCTCACGACTGTAAATGGCATGCGATATCGGTTTTCTTCACTGAGCACAATGGATCGTAGGTCAGCCGAATATTATTTGATAGAAATCCTTACATAGACTTGATTTGTAAGATGATGACTACAGTTCACATTAAGCAACCAACCAATTACTAGTCAGCACAATTACTAATCAGCAAAAAAAATTGTTTATTTCAATTAATATGAGCGATGCTACTGCCGTCTACCTAAGAGCGCTGGCACTGAAGATATGCTGGATCGAACACAAGAATTTTTCAGCACGATCCCTCGTTTAATTTTTTCCTTCCATCAACTTTCGCGTACTTGCGTATACCAAATTTCTTAACAGAACCGTATAAAATTTTGTCTACAACAAAAACGAATATCCATAAACGTTCGCTCTTACACATCAGTTTTTCAAATTGACAGGCCAATGCGCATTAACTGTCGAACTTATAATTCGCAGCATGGCAAACTCCATGTTGGTGAAGAAATGCACGATGCAAAATGTCACGCTAATTTTTCTTATGTAATACGCAATATTCATTCAATCGGCTGTGAATCATCTAACCGTCAAATTCAAGTTCTTGTTTTTAAAATACTTCATGTCGCCTGTCGGTCTCCGAGTAATCCACGTTCTTCGTGAACTTATTTTTATTTATGCTAAAAACTTAACATTCGCCCATTCATAATAAATACTATTTATAGCTAATTTGCACACTATTTACAAACATCACAACCATTGCGAAATTCCAAATTAAATATTAAATCCCATGTCTCGCATGCACTTCTTGTGTGCATCTATCAGACTTCCGCAATGCTCTTCTCCTTTTTCCATTATGCTAGACATGGAATAGAATAATAATAAACGGTCACCAGATAATTGCAAGCAAATCGTATTCAAATATCATACCACTGATCACGAGCCTTCTTCGTTTCAGGACATGCGCAACATGCCTTACATTTCGGTTTCTCTGTCGTTCCTGATCCTACTACTGCAGGGGAGGCGGCTTGAACTGATTCCTTTACCGGTGCATTTCCCATTTTTCAGAAATTGTCAGTTATTCGTAGTTCGTTGATTCTTTCACCTGAAGTTCCAAACCATAGATTTAGGAAATGTCCTGCAATAATTCGCCCCATGCAATTTTGGTTTCAATATCGAAATACTTACCAAGCACGGGTTACTGCTGATGATGTAGCGTTCAAGGTGATTGGATTTACGTAAATTCAGTGAACATACTGTCAGATTTTTGACATTCAAGCGTGCTGTGAAATAGAATTATTTGAATCTAGTACTGCAGTAGGAAACTGTTCACAATGATAAGAATTATTTGGTATTTTGGAATTTTTCAGATTCGGAATCTCGGATGCGATAGTGATCCGCTGATAGGAAGTAACGTTTTCTAGCCGCAATTTCTCAACATTTTGCTTATTATTTTCACAAAATTAAGATACATTTATTTATTGTTGCTCGTGTTCGAATGTCTCATCTTCTATATTGAATGCTGTCAATCATGTACTAAGAAAGCTTACTTATGTCTGAAAAATGAATTCTCTCCCAGAATTGTTTTAAACGTGTCATGTAAGTTGGCAAATTCATTGCTTAAAATCATTTTAGGGACGAGTCGAGCATAGTAACTGACGTTCCTAAAAATTATGCCGTTTCATCACATATTGTTTTGTTGTATTTTTGTCAATGTCCGGCAGAAGTTAAAACGCCGTTAATCGAGGATTTCTATCGGGAAACGTATCAGGATGCACGATTTCCCCTAATTTGAATTTTCGATAGTGCGCCGGAAATTTCAACACCATCGCGAATTGTTTTTGCCAGTAAAAATGACTGCTTATAGAAATAATCATCCCATTTACTGAGATAATTTGAGAATGTCTGAGAAAGTCGAACCAAGTCTGTCAAAGCCAACCAATGGAAATAATTGTAGTGCAACAAAGCAGTTTCCGAGATTTTGACGAGTTAAACTATCATGTTGTGACTAGTTATACTATCACTAGTTACACTATTATGTTGGAAGTAATGATTGCTCGTGTTCAGATTGAGTTGAAAATACTCTTTCAGGATATTCCTATAGAGTTTGCTTCTAACAATTACGTAATATCAATCGTGATCCTTTAAAAATTGGTACGATTTCGCCTTGGGGCCAAAAACTACACAATGCGGTGCTTTTATTAACATGAACAAGCGAATCAGTAATTGATTGAAGATTCTTTAAAGCCTAAATCTTGCAGTTTTGCGTACTAACGTAACTATGGAGCAATAAGCAATTTTGCGTATTAACGAATCTCTTGGCTATAAATGTGCTTTATCTGAAAGAAGATTTTCTCCGAAATCTGAATTTAGGAAACCGATTCGCAAAAAGTTCAACACATGCCATGGTCAGCAGGTGTGAGCTGATGAAAAGACGATCTCAACGTGAAATTTTCTACGTTGTCTTCTGAGCAAGCCAATTCCTGCGATCAATGCATAGCAGAGAGATTCAGATTACGTTACGAGCAGTTCGACGCCACCCGAATTTTCAGTATCTACAACTGAAACATTAGACAAATGGATGACGCGGGCTGTGAAGTTTTTACTCGCATCCATATACATACTACCATAGCATGCTTGTCTTCGTGCATGAACTGGTTTGTACAGAAACTATGAGACGGATTGGAAACACTATATATCAAATAGGAAGATTTATCAAACTGCTAAAGTAACAAAAGTCGATATTTTCATATTGAAACTTCATCGCAATGATATCGCAAGACCTGTAACTGTGAGTGAAAATCCCTGCATCTCACAGCCGTTCCATTCTACAGATGAGTGTATTGCGTCTTGCCTCACTACTGGCTTTGTTCCTCCAGAAGCATTCATTTATTTAGACATGAATCGATATGTTTTTGACTCAGACGGCGTCCCAATTATATATCACAAATATAGACGGGCCACCGACCAGAAAATAAAATATCCTCCGAATTTGAGTACACTAGACCGCCGATTCTAATGGAGATACTCATTTGCTAAATTCGTTGAGGCTGGTCGGATTGAGATGGAACAATCTAGGTATTGGTGGCTGAATGACAATGTCTAAATTATTCGTGCTTTATTTTCTGTTTTTGTACTTTTCGTTACATGGTTTTTGAGTTTCAGCTTTTTATAAATTAGGCATAAGCTCCAATATTTATTACAGGTTTATGTTGTTATATTAGGCTTCAGAGATGAGGTTAAACATGAAGGGCACATAGGTATTTTGCCAAAATACCTATGTGAATTTTTTTTTCGATTTTTTTTATTGGCTAAAATTATGCTAACACATCCCTAGAATTGAAATCAAAAAGGTCCAAGTACTAATATACTTCAGAAAATTTTTGAGAATCAATTTGCTGAAGCAACATTGGAGTTGCTTCAGAAAATTGTCGAAAAACGTAAAATTTGCTCGCTTTATACTATATAGTAATTAATATACACTGTATAGGGCACGTTCCTTCGTAAACGACGCTAGGAGAGCTTCTGTTTACTCGATCAACTACACGCTGCATTTGAGGTTAAAGTACTGTAGTAAATCGTTCAATGCAGTCGTGTGGTCCATCGCGCCGAAACATGTGTCGAGCGGCATGGCGGTGCTCGATTTCGCGACGGATATCGCAGTTATCTTATTTACTGATGGACTGTCGGGCCTTCTCCCCATCTACGACTCATTAGGATTGACTGCAGGACCTAAGTTTTACAATTTCTGCTTAGAAACAGACGCCGAGCGAATAAAGGCTGCTGAGCGCTCAATTTCCGACGTTGTAAAAGAGGCGAGACGCGGCCTTTTAGCATCAAGAAAGGAAGAGAAGGAGAAATCCACGGTCTTGAAAGGCCAACTGTATGGTGCTGGGATAGCAGAGTAAAGGTAAAAAAGATTGTATATAGTAAAATTTTGAAAATTCACAACTTTATAAGGTTTTGAAACTTTAAACGCGTTTATCTCGAAAGTGTATTTTTGAAATTTGCCGCAAACGAAACTCTTTCAGTTTTCATCCGATTGACTTGCCGTTATAAGTGTAGCTTCTTGATATGATTATCTAGTGAAGTACACATGATTTTAGCGATTGGTTTTGTTTAAAAAAAGTTATAAATAATTGAAGTCATTTTTTGGGTCGAAAATGCAATGTTTTTGTTAAATGGTCGGCATTTTGCGAAAAATCTATGTTAAACTATTATCTTGTGTACTTCACTAGCAAAACTCATGGAGTTTATTAACAAATTTTTTAATTGTCCCAGATACAGGTGGGGCTGAGAAACTTGTCCGGCCGCGGAACGTCTTTTGTAAATACTAGTGACTTTGACGTGCACTACAGCCGCCATTTTGTATTGAATTTAAAATAAAAATATTTTTTTGCACTTCCGAAAAGTTGCTTTTTATATTGATATATTATTTATAAAAGCTTTTCTCAAAATCCTTAAAAAAAATCCTGAAAAAAGGCTTGTTTTTTAGCCTTCACATAGGTATAACCCCTTAAGGCTATGAATATTGTTAGCAATACAATAGTATAAGATAAATTGTTTCGATTGAATTTGATTAGAATTAGATTATAATATATTAGTCTTAGGAAAAGTTCACTGTTGTGTTAGCATTATAATTAATTTTTGAATGGTGATGGTTGTTTTTTTTTCCAATTGAATTTAAAATTATGCAATAACTTTAATTAAATTGAATTTGATGTTGTTTTTTTTTTCTCATTATTAAATGATAATACTTTAATATAGAGAGCCGTTTGGGACATAAAGTGTTTTCGTATTATAGCAGCTTTATATTCTTAAAAATAATTTATAACGATGAATATTAAATAAAGCGCGTTTTAATCTGACTCGACCATAGCAAGCTAATTGATTTGAAAAGATTGCTATTTTGAAGTTCTGAATTTGAAATGGCCACGGATGGATCATATACTGAAAAATCAATGACTTCTTCGGTTTGCCACCATTTCAGCGGAACAAATCCGCATCCCGAATGTATATTTCATCCAAAGAATTGAGTGCTTAGTGGAAAAGTGAATGAATGGTCATTAAAAAATTGGTTGTTCAGTGTTACTTTTCGCTTATGATTATGAGCGAAATGCGAAAGCGGTAGCAAAATATTTAGGTCCTGCTTTCAATTGCTTCGCGTAAGCTGGTCCCAATCCTGTTTCTAAGAAAGATAGGACAGATCAGACAATTTGTTTTACCGTTGAAACTAAGTGTTCGGAAGATTGAACTTTTCGATAATGACATTTGCACGATGGTGGCTCCGTTGACGCTGACAAATTATCACACGTATACGATAGACAAGGCGCTTCCATAATCAAACTACAGTGCCACCGGCCTTAATAATTAGGTGCGGAATCGTGACGAGATGATGAATAGAGCGTTTTTTAGCTGGATTGCGTGGACGAGACATTTCTCTCAATATGCGAGTTTTTTGAGCAGAACTCGCATTTCGATGATAAATTCTAATGATTTCTACGCTTTGTTAGATCGTCAATCGGTCATTTCACGATCAAACGGTACCGAGTACAGAGCTCAAAGTTGAGTTTACACTTATTGGTTAATGTAACCAGTGATGGAACAATCATCTATTATTGACCACTATGCAATTAGTCAGAAGTAGTACTTTCACATTTCGAAAACTATAACTAACGCAGCCAAACAGTCAGCCAAATATTTGGGACCAACATTTCTTGCTCGACTTACATGGACAGAATACATACGTTCATAGAGAAAGCTAGTCTTTAGAAGCCACGCTTTGCTGATCCCCTGACTTGCAACAAATTGACTAAATATAAATAATACATGGTACATTAGTAACATGAACATGCGCAATAGAACTAAAACTGGAAACAACCACCAGATATATCAGAGACAGAGTTCTCAAGCTGTAAGCAAAATTGTAACCGCGTCAGAACAACCTTAGATATCCTCAAAATCTTAAAGGTCTGATCGTTGCAAAATTGGGGTACTGAGTCTGAACCTGATGCTAATATTGAAGCAAAAGTGGCTTATGTACCTTTATGAAGGTTTATAAAGAAAAGTGATGGAAAAATTCATTTCAGAGAAAATCTGACACCTACTACGACCTAAGCGGAGTCCATTTAATGTTCAGCGGTTCCTGTTCTATTGCGATATGATTAGGAGATTCCAGTTAAGACAAGGCATTGAATAGTTACAGGAAAGGATATTGAATATTTACAAAGTCTACAATAAGTAAATAGTGAGTTTTATTTGACGGGGTTCTAATATGGAATCGCTTCAGTATAAACAATATCCTGTTAATGTTTGCACTATATACATTTTTAGTACCTTGTCCTCAAAAATCGATAGTGTATTCAATTATTAGTGAAACAATATGTAGCAAGTTGCTACACCACACAACAAAGAGTGTATGCATTTTTCGCATGTTTTCTCTCAGGAACCACGTGTATGTTCCTTATCTTAGAGATATTCCAGTCAGACGAGTTGCGCTCGATCTCGCGGAGCTTTCTCTTGAAATGTGTCGCTGACAAACTACAACTTTATCTCTTACTTGAAGGAACGATGAATAATGACTTAAAGACCGATCCGCCGAATGGAAGGCGATTCGCTTGTGGGAAAATCACCAGCTCGGCTGGAACTGCTCTCAAATTTCCTATAAATATTTCCAGCCACTCGCGTTTTATCGACTACGTATGTGCTAAGCTGTAGTCAATTTTTCGCGGTGTCGCGAGTTGTCTTGTGCGCTGTTCGGTTCGGCTGATAGCAAGTGCGTGATCGCGAGTTTTCCGTCGAAAGAAAATCCCCACACCCATCGCTGTCAATAATTTGCAGCTATTGAGATATTTTCAGGGGCCTATCCGCTACCCATTTTCCGGTAACATGTTTCGGTTTGTGACGAGGAGCAGCTTCTCGGCAATTAGGAAGCAGATCAGCTACCAACAGCCGGCCTTCAAACATCAAGTATGTCTCAACCTGCCTCCCATTGACTACATATCTTAGTGCAGCACTCCATCCCCGTTTAGCTTAATCGAGTTCAACTATTTACGGCCTTTCATGTTGCAAACCCACATTTGACGGTTTGGTGACCCTGAGTTACATAATGTGTGCTGATTCGATTAATTACGTGTATCATGTCCACGTGTTTGTTGCTATAAGCAAAAATATTTATTCGAATGGAAGAAGCAAAAGTCGTCGTCGTCATTCCGAGCCAAAAAAAAAATCTTATCTACGTCACACTTATCGATTGAATTGTTTTGTTGATTTCTTGGGGAGTAGTGTTTCAGTGTGTGCATGTCTGATGATCGGTGGTGCATTGAAAGAGTATAAAGTTGAAAAGAATATTTGTTAGAACGGTTGGAGTGCGATATAGTAGCTCCAAATGGCATTCCTTTTGTGTTAACACAGCGAGGACTCAAGACATGAACGCTTTGAGGACAGCATACGAACAGAAATCGATTTCAGTCGGCTTTTATTTAAGGAAATATCTTACTTGGGGTGAATGTTTTTTTGGAGCTTGTGTGAATCAACAGGTTTCCTCTAATGATATCAGTGAGCACATCCCGTGCTCAGCTAGCAGACGAAGGTGACACTAATTCATTATCTATTATTGATCCGCGGAAAGGATTAATCTTTCTCGACCAAGTAGACGCGGCAGAAAGTTTCAATGCTCTGCAGGCTATACTGCCGAATGAAAGGATCTTGCTAATATTTAATAATAATACTTAAGTTGTTCAACACTTGCAGTAGTGCAGCAATCGCCACTGTTGGTACTGAAACTTATCGCAGTTGGTCAGTTAGTCAGTAAACAAATTCATGCTAAAATACGCTCCTTCCGTTGCTATTTGTCATAAAATAGTTAGTAATAATCGTTGTCCTCAGTTGCGCCGTTTATATATAATTTTCGATCTACTCAAATAGTGTAGATCGAAATGTCAAGCAAACGCAAACATAAAATTCTGGCGTTGAACATAAAATGAATATTTTGATGAAGTCATTGCAGCAAACACATGCAAGATAGTCGAGGAGTTTAGATTGTGCTTTTTTGATGATCTTGTCAAAGGAAACATATATATTGTAATACGTTGAGACCTTAGGGTCAGGTCGAGGAAGTCTAAAATATAACGAGTTTGTGATTGTGCAAAGATGGAAAACACTATCCATAATTGGATAGTGAAAACACTATCATGCCAAACCGTTCCAAAGACACGTAGATGGAAAAATTTCGAACAGAAATGCACTCGAGCTCTATCAAAAATTATCTTCGTGTCAGTTGGAATTGCTAAACAATTTTAAGAAGTAATTTAGCATCCGTTTGTTAACGTTGGAAAAACTCCCTGGCAAGGATCCTGCTGTACAACCATTATCAGATTTTTCACTCAAAAAGTAAACGAACTGGAGCATCTTCTGGACCAAATTTACAATGCAAAAGAAAGTTCTCTGGAAGTTTTTACCCAATAAAACACTTGTTTTCTCTGAAGATGCGTGAACCACATGTATGCCATGTTAAAATAAAATACGCCATGTTAAAATGTTACTGGAACAAGCTAACCCGATTCTTTGCTGATTGATAAGCTTAAAATCATCGGTCAGGGATATTTGCACGCAAGCCTGTTGCCCAAGTCAATGGAAATTCTTAGTCATGGGAGGAGTCAATGAATATGGGTCTGAAGTAATGACAACCTGCGTGAACAAGTGTTAGCCATACCTGATAATGCTTCAGCCCCCAAACATAAAAAAATATAGAAAGCAATGGGAACATGAAAGCCAACTTTTTACCTCTAAACTACATTGAATGGAATAAATTGTCAACCATAATGTAATGTATAAAACCAAGCTGTTTCTTCATATTATCTCTCAAGGTCGTGACAAAAAGCAACGCCTCGAACGATTAAACTTGAAGAATGTTGTATTCTCCCTCACTCAAGGCCGAAATACAATACTACGAGACGGCGATGTGAGAGCGCGACGAGAGTCTCGCAGCAAAAGTCAAGCAGTTTTCGTAACATGCATTTGTATACGACAACGTACAATGATTGTGATGCGTTGATGCGAGGCGAGAAATATTCGGAAAACTAAAATTCCTTGCAACGAGGTGCGTGACGTTTGTCAGATGCAATATGGCGCGTAAATGGAATTTGAAATTCAAACGCTTGTTGAGGCTAATATTTGCCAAACGAAGGAAAATTCCACATTCAAATTTTTCAAAAATCAAAAACAATTTAAATCAAATTTCATTTGAAACGTCACCAAATTGACATTTGTCATATGAATATTATTCTTCCTCGCATCGCGTGCATTGTAAATTGAATGCGTTGCGCGACGACGAGCGAGAATCGCATCGCGTTCTCGCATCGCCGTCACCCAGTATTGTATCTTGGCCTTCATTCATTTAAACCCATGTTGTGTTACTCGCCGTTATGCTAGTGCTGTCCAATTCAATAATAGCGAAAAAAAACTCAACTGCGGCACGGCCCCAATCATCTCGGGAAAACTACTAACTAAAATTTTACCAACTTTATCATAACAAACGGAAGAATGGGGTGCAGAAGTTGGTCCATCTGCAATTGTTAATAGCGGGCGACTTTTTTCAGAAAGCGGAAAACAGTTTTAAATTCTTGGTTTGAAAGGAATAAAAAAAAACGAGCAAATGATATATGAAAAAATTTGTACAGAAGCACAAAAACTGTAAATCCTTGGGGAAATATTGGAGCCCTTAAATACGGTTGATAAAATAAAGCTAGATACAACATTCGATTGTTTCAATACATGTATAATGTTGATTGATGGAAAGTATGCATCTGCCAAAAGTATTGTAATTCTTCAACATCTTCGAGAAAATTTTTCTTCCAAGGTTTGCAAGTTGAAACAAAAACAGTAAAAAAATTAAGGAAATTAAAGATTAATTAGAAAATTACATCCTTTAATTTTCGTCGTACATAAACGTACATATAATACTTAATAAATAACATAGCTCAATTTTAAATCCTTTTTTCATTTCGAATTTGTCCATACAATCCAGTAATCATAACATTCCAACTGTCTTGTAACAGTGTCGGACTGAAGATGCTCTGCTGTAATTTTTTTTTCCTTATTATTTTTATTTGAGGTTGATCGAAATGAAATTAAGGTTTGTTTCGATGGTCATGGAGCGGTTTCATATCCAGATCAGTTTATGGTCAAGTCTAACCCTTTTTACATTACTGTCCGGCTCTATTGAATAACGTAAGACTTAACATGTAATTTTGCACGGTGTTGCCACTTACAACTTGTGATCAACATAGTCTGTAACTTGCCTTCCTTTAATTTAATCTTCAATCTTTGAGTATGCTTCAACACTTTGTCAATGGATTGTTTCACTTTCGGCGTGATGCTTACTCGTTGTCGCAAAATTAAAAAAATCTATCAAATGTTGGAGAGATGAGCGATCTATGTGAAATTTCAACTTGAATAGTTTCGATCTTTCATCAGAACTCCCCGAAAAGTTTTGCTTTGGTGAATCGACTATCTTTGTACGAAGGAGTGGCAAACACGTCGTTCCATTTTAAATACCTGGTACGAATTCGAAGTTTGTATGAAAAGCCATGGAAATTTAAGTAAAAGTTAAATACTCCTTCTATTTTGAATTAAAAGCAGATTGAAATTACGATAATTTATTTCTGCATTTATCGATATAGCTTGACAGTATTTTTCATCGGAAAATGGTTTTTTTTATATTGACCACTTAAGCAAAGGTTGTGGTTCACAACTTTGGTACTTATTGAATGCCAGAGTTGTTCCCCGTATTCAAAATCTAGGCTACAAAGAGTTGCAACGTTCCTAATTTTGAGACGGAAGTCATGTGACATTCGTGTTGTTCACTTTGTGGTGTACTCCCAAAATTTCCTCCGTATTCTCAATGACAGCTTCCCTTTCGTTTGAGTAATTGATTGCCTCTCAAATTTTTGAGTTAGGATGTTGAAAGCAGTATCTCACGTTTTTTTAGGCACGTACGAGCACAGATCCACATTCTCGTGAAATCCAAATAAAGTTCATTACACTGCTCGTGTGTTGCTCGGAAGAGTTTAAGCAGGAAACAAAAATCAATTGAAAGACGGCAAATCATAAAAGCAACTTTTCTAGTCGTGTGGTAAAAGAAGTTCATCGATCCTAGTGTTTTCCGTCCTCTTTTTGGACCTCTGCACCAGAACCTTCAAGATCTTTCTACTGTAGCATAATTGCAGTCGTTCGTTTGGCAGCTTTCCGTTTTGAATGAAAAGCATAAATGAAACCACCAAACTTTTATACCAAATTTGGCAGCTTTTGACGGAATGCGTTGCGTGGTAGTATTAACACTCCAATAAATAAATTACTGTTCGTCCACGGTTAAGCATATTGAATATAATATTATGTTTGGTGATAGCATGCAAATTTTTCTACACCGTACCGAAAAAAATATCCATTTTTTTATAATGCCAAACAATGAATTTAATTAATTAGATGTTCTTGAAAATATAGGACCGGAATGTTTAAGTGGATTTATCGGCTCACCAGCTAGCTCCTTAATTAAAAAACCCACTACAAATGTACTAAATCAGTTGCTGGATACCAACCATAAATATCCTACAATTGAAAATTGCTCCACAATCCACCCAAGTCTAATATTTTAGAATAATAAAATGTTTTCAAACATTTCAAAACTAGTAATTTTATTGCGCTTCGCGACCAAATGAATATTTTGAAATCATTGAAACGCGTTGTGCTATTGGGAATAAAATTGGTATTTCTACTGGATTTTTTAAAATTTTTCTTTCTGAATTGGATAAAGCTATTTATCGCTATTATTGTCAAAAAAAAAAACCAATAATTTTTTGGTGTAGATGCGCTATGTAGTTGTCAAATCTCCTTGAATGGAGATGAGATTCCCCGTTGAAGTTGCTTACCTAAGTGGTAAAATATCTACACATTCGCTCTCCCCTGAGTGTATAAACAACGTTTTAAAAAACATTTCTTTTTTTTTCCTTCCATTAAATACAATCAAAGCTTCCTTGACTGTAATAGTAGAAATTATTCTCTTGAGGTCGAACAATACCATCCTACCTATCGAATGTTGCCGAAAACTGTAGAGATTATGCGAAATCTGTCGATGTATCCAATAGTACAATCTTTTTGGGAATATTATTGACTTCTTCAACCAAAAGGTACGCAATATCTAACGATGTAATGTTCTCCGCTGAAACTATTTCACGAGTAACAGTGAAGATGTACGAGGGCCGGTTATGAGCCTAACATATTAAAACATGAAATAAAAATTCAAAAAAAATTATTTTTCAATGTAGTTTCAATTGTTTTGTTTGAATTGTTTCAATTCAATACATTTTTCACAGCGTTTATATAAAGCCTGTGACCCATCCAAAAAATATTTTTCGTTATTTTCCTCAAAATGCTTGTCAACTGCCGTCTTTAATTCGTCTTCACCTCCAAATCTTCGCCCCCGCAAGTCCTTCCAAGTCAAGTCACCAATTCGTTCCTTACTAATATTCAACTCCTCAGCTATCTGCCAAATTTTTATTCTGCGATCGTCCAATACCAATTTCTTGACTCTGGCGATGTTATCATCCGTAACTGCTGTGTTTGGGCGGCCTGAGCGCGGGTCGTCTTCTAATGATTCTCGTCCCTGTTGGAATAGTCGAGCCCAACGTTTGATTGTTACAGATGATGGTGCCGATTCTCCGTAAACCTCAGACATTTCTTCAAAAATTTCCTTAGCCGTTTTTCTTTTCTTCACAAGGAACTTTATGACGGCGCGGTACTCCAATTTCCTTAAGTGCAGCTATGACTCAGACATGGTGAAGTTTACTATTTAATAACTCAGGAGTAATGATGCTATTTACCTAAAAATTCGTTTATATACTTATTAGATGTTACGCAACTAGTAACTTATCATTCGAGTAATTAGCGGTAGTGCGGGCACCCTAGACTCATAACTTTTCAGCTGGCCCTGGTAATGTAGACTTTATTTTCTTGATTGGTTTTTAACGTAAGTCATGCCGCCATCAGAATCTTGAAATATCATGCAGGCGTTACCCCTAATAGACCTGTTTGTGAAGCACGATTTTACTTCTCGGCTTTTCCCTATATCCATTATAACTACGAACTTCCAGCAATTAGTGACATCGACTACTACTGATACCATCTTCCAAACGGAGACATTCGCAATCACGGTGTGCTCAAAGAGTAATTGAGCAATTAACATACCGCCATCTTTAAAAGATACCTTACTGCCATTGCTGATTACTTTCTGATTATACTGCTGATTATATCAAAAAGTATGATATTAAAAATATCAAAAATTATGATATTAATTATACCATAATTGTTCAACTCCTGCCTGCAGCGTCTTATTCTTATATCACGCTGTGCATTGTTCATTAGGATCTTGATCGGCAGCTGTCTTGTACATGAGTATATCTTTAGACTTGGAGTGGCATCACGTGAGCTTTTCAGAAACCATACTTCAAAGAGAATGGAGACGGTAGAACACATCTCATGAGCCCAGCTATCACCCAGAGGATAGAAAAGGCATTCGGAGCGTCAAAGTTGACTGGTCTGACCGAGGCTCTAAATTCGATATGAGGCAAATTCTAGAGTTCGCAATGGTTACTGGTCTGTTCAAACTCAAACAAAATGTTTGCTAGAACAAACCCACAAAGCTCAATATGGTCCTAGTGGATCTGTGCGAGGATCAAATCGTACCGAAACATGACCCAAACGTACGTCATTTGATTTTATTCTTAATCTACGTACATATTCTAAAAGTCTTTCATTGAATTATAGCTTTTATTGATGGTTTGCACTCTCCCATTGAACCCCATGCTGATAAAAGATTTAATGACATTGCTTCAAGATGAAAAGATTGCTTCAAGATCAATTGGTTTATATCTGATTCAATTGTAAATGAAATAATTCTCAGTCGGAGGTTCTCTCGTCTATAAAATAAGAGGAATAAACATATTTTCCTTCTTTAAGTTCCAATACATTCAGCTTAAGTTTCCTATTTGCAGACGCCAACAGTTAGAGACATCCATTTATCCGGGCAACTGCAAAAAGTTGTTTCTTTCAATCTAAGTGATATTGGGGAAGGAATACGGGAGGTTGTAGTTAAAGAATGGTAAATATTAAATAAGAGGGTTGCATTCAATTTCCATTCAAAGCTAATATTTGCAGGTATATCAGAGAAGGTGATACAGTTGAACAATTCGACAACCTGTGCGAGGTGCAATCCGACAAAGCATCAGTCACCATCACAAGTCGCTATGACGGGAAAGTGGTGAAAATTTATCACAAAATTGATGATATTGCCCTAGTCGGAAAACCATTGCTCGATATTGATGTTGCAGACGAAGAAACAGTGGAAAGTAGTACCAGCGATTCGAGTTCATCCAGTTCAGAAGAAGAGACTGCTGCCGCGCCAAGTGCACAAGCTACAAATGAATCGAAAGTCGGAGAAAGCGCCAAAGTGCTGGCGACGCCTGCAGTTCGAAGGATCGCAATCGAGAATAAAGTTGACTTGAAACAGGTGAAAGCAACTGGCAAAGCTGGTCGAGTATTAAAAGGTGATGTGTTGGAGTATTTGGGTCAAGTACCACCTGGAACAAACAAGCCACATCCAACATTGCAAAGAGCTGAAGAGCCGCAGCCCCAGCCGAAAAAAGGACCAATCACTCGGGTTGAAGTTTTGAAAGGTGTGAAAAAAGCTATGCTCAAATCGATGACGGAATCCCTGGTAAGTTCACATTGCTAAACTCAATTTCGGATTTGGATATTATCTTACCGGTTTCAGAAAATCCCTCATTTTGCGTACAGCGATGAGATCGATATGACAAATTTAATTGCATTCCGTGATCAACTGAAGGAAAGTGCAGTCCAACGTGGAATAAATAAATTAACATTCATGCCGTTCTGCATAAAGGCCGCTTCTGTAGCCCTGTCCAAATTTCCTATATTGAATAGCTCATTGGATCTCGCAAACGAAAGTGTGATTTATAAAGCGCCGCACAACATAAGTATTGCAATGGACACCCCACAAGGCCTCGTTGTGCCAAACATAAAGAATTGCGAACAAAAATCTATACTTGAAATTGCAAAAGATCTGAATGATTTGATGAAGAAAGCGCAAGAAGGAACCTTGCGGCCAGACGACTTTGCTGATGGAACATTCTCGCTGTCTAACATAGGCATAGTAAGTTAAATGGATGTTCATTGTACAGGTCGACATAATTTTTTGCTTGTATTTTAGATAGGTGGGACTTACACACATCCATGTATAATGGCTCCACAAGTGGCCATAGGTGCAATGGGCCGCACAAAAGTAAGAAATCAGCAATAACTTATGTTCAAAATATTTTAGAATTGATATTTTTTTTTATAATAAATTGTCTAGCCTGTTCCACGTTTTGGACCGAACGGCGAAATAATCAAAGCACATGTGATGAGCGTAAGTTGGTCCGCAGATCATCGTGTAATTGATGGTGTAACAATGGCGAGATTCTCCAATGAATGGAAACGGTACTTGGAAAATCCAGCCCTTTTTATTTTATCAAACGAATAGCGCATGGAAGTTGAGGTGCATGAATTGCCGCCGCCAATATTTCTCCAAACTCCACAACGACGTTAAGACTTATTTGTTGCATTTATAGCTTTTAAGAATTTTTAAAACTTTTTAGGCCATATGTATTGTTCTTTTGTAAATATACGCAGGTGTATGTCTGATCTGATTTGAAGATATATAATGTTTTGAGTATGATCAAGGAAATGATTAAAGCTTTATTTGATAAAGAAATTATGGTATGAATCCTCATTTGTTATTGAAAGAATCTTTCACGTGCCTGTGCAATAACTATTGTGTCGCGAAAATTTAGACTCCTTGCGGAGAGTTCAATATGCTACTCGAGATAAAAAGGCATTTGTGAATAAGATAGAAGGGCTAAGTCTATTTTCCGATTCCAGTAGAAGCAATCCGTAGGGCAACTGTGATGTTAACTGGTACGTTAAAAGTGGACATAAAAAAGATGAAATCGCTCCGAAAAGAATCAATATCACTGGAACATTTTCTGCGACCAAATCTAAATGGACTGAGGATAATATTTAAGAAAGTTGTGAATCACCATGTTTTTTTGGATAATGTACAGAATTAACTATCAGAAGCAATGAGGATACGCTGCTTTAACGAAAATGCGCTGATAAAATCCATTCAATTCCGACAGAACTAGTGGCGTCTGTTGTTTTTCTTCAGAAGAGTGGACGGAATTCCTTCGAGTCTAGCTACAAAAAACTGGGTCCGCTGGATTTTTAGCCTATTCAAACCTATTCGCCTAAATTGGTTGGAATGAAGCCAGGAATATTACAAAACCAATATGTAGTTGCTGAAATGCATAGTTTAGCTGTTGAGGAAATACAATATCACAATACTATCCAAAATGGCCATGATTGCAGTCTATTCCAGCAAGAAATTGTTAGCCAGGAGATAGGATGTAGGACTGAAGATCTATCTCTGTACTTGTAAGACTAGTAGGAGGCCCATTATTCGCCGTGCAAAACTCTTTAGGTGGCCTGTTCTAAACAGAGTGATATATAGGGGAACACATAAAGTAGATACAGAAGAACCATGTCTAGTTTCAAGGAATGTTCTGTCTTTCTCGTCATCAACATTTTAAATGTTATTCTGACGTCACCAGCCATGGACGATGTGACTTTGCCTCTTAAAGCTGTCTATAATCCCTCGTATGGACACGGCATTGTCGGCCTTTCGGCTCAAACTTATGTCAATATAAAACTTATCTAGCACTTCGATAGAAGGTTTTCGGTAACTATGAAGACAATTCACTTAGACGGTTCGAAAGGAAAAGACACAAGTGTGAATGCACTAGTGCCCTTGCCTGATTTTATAATCAACACTAGTTTTATACTTCCTGGTTATTCTAACATGTTCCAACTGGAGATATATGTGATACTAATAGAAACCAGCCAATCCTGCTTAGGGGAAACAATGAGTAGAGGTATATACTCACAAAATCAGTCGGCAATTGCGGCAATGCTATTTCGCAATACCTAAATCTCAAATTGATACGAAATTGTTGAAGAGCATACAAAATCTGCATGAGAGCAGAATGGTGGAAACATACTCATGGCATGCAGAACGAGCCCATTAGTTAAAACGCCTAGCATGTATTGATGGTGGTACCGCAAGTGTTGGATAGTGAAAGTATATGTACCGTGGACTGTCGTGAAGGCACACACGTTTACAGAATCAGAATCGAAAAACAATGAACTTGTGCAGAAAATGCAGATAACCAGACAAAAGGCAATAAGAAAAGCGTGTATTATTTAAATATGTAAGTTGGTATCAGTGGAAAAGCAGAAGAAACGGAAAGCGCTGAAGCTATCATGCTACACTGATTTGAACGATATTTGAAAATATGAAATGGAGCTGGTCCTAGAGTGTGCAATCATCATTGTTATGTTGTTCTATATGAATATGCTTCAACGAACTAGCAGAGATAGGTATGAGCTATGGAGCTAAAGTGGAGTGGTGAGTATGGCGAGGTTCAAGCTATCATAAAAACCTACCTTCATACCAAGTGTATACATTTTCAGGGCGATTGGTTTTATCAGATCAGTGGCGGAATTCGCAACAACCAAAGGTGAAAGCATAAAGTCGCCAATTAGATGGCTAACTGCACTTTTCGAAAGTAGTTTTTAATATGCTTTATCTAAACATAAACTTTCATAAATACCTTCTACGATAAAAGGTTTATTGCAGAAGTTTAGAAGTGTGGCGCAAGTTTAAAACGGAAGAGAAATTAGCTTTTGAAACTTCTAGTGAATGAGGAGTGTTTAAACGCAAAGTTGAAACGATATAATAAAGGAAAAAATGAATCAATCAATTAAGAATAAAATGTGTGTAAACAGCAGTGAAAAACATATTGCAGACTGTTCCGGACGGTGGGCACGCAAGTCAGTAATCACAAAGGGTTGGCATTCCTTGGTAATTTCTCATCTGCTAATGAATTTTCATAAAGGAACAACCAACTTTTCACCACAAAATACGAGAAAAATATCCAACGGTTTTTTGGTAAACTTCTCAATTGGCGGAGGTAGAACCCAGATCAGTTGAAACACGATAAGCAGTATGAAAAGGGCTAGTGAATGAAAACGTATAAGTTAGTGAAAACCAATACCCAGTTCACATGGGAAAGGAAATTGAAAACAAAATGTAGTCGTAGATTAGTAGTTAGTGAATCGATGTATAAATTAGTGTGTTTGTTTGTAAATTAAACTGTTTGGCGAATGAATTATTTGTTGATCTGCCGATCCGATTACCGCTCAAACAAAAAGGAAATTAAAGGCCGCGCATCAAGTAATATGAGTATGTCTAGTATGAATTAGTAACTAAACTTTACAAGAAAATTCATGTAGATACGGATACGTGTGGGGATCCATGATGATTTTCATTCAGGCAAGCAATCGCGTCTTGAAAATAGCCTTGCAATACAATACAACCCAAATTCATAGTTCTAAAACAGATTGAAAGTACACAAATAAAACAAATAAGTGGAAATTAGGATGTGATTCGCGGTTGTTCCTTTCTGAGTTTATTGTTTGGCGATCGAATACTTTTTTCAACAATACGCTTTGTACAAAAGCATGTGTAAGAATCATTCAAATTCTGATGATAAGCTTCTGAAAATATGTTTGTATTGTGTCTAAAGTTTATTGCCTGCCTGGATTGGTAAGAAAAATCTCATTTGCATGCTTGAAAGAGAAATAAATATTTTTCCTCTCTTCAAAAAAAAAAAAGAAAATAATTAAGAAACATGAACGCGCTCATGTGTTTCCACGCACCCAATAACCTACATCGTTTTATTACGGTGGTTAATCCATGGTAATTTTATTACGGTGGTTAACAACCACAACCTGCAAACATGGTTCACCAACGAGCCGAATTTTCCACCATCTGCTCGAACTAAAATTTCTTCCGCAACATATGAAAAAACTTTCTCTTTCCCAAAAGAAGGATTCCTTTCAAGTTTTCCGACATGGTCGGTTCGATAGCGTCGACTGCGTTTCGACACAACTCTTTTGGCGGTGTTCACACACAACTCCTTTTGCGGTCTTCAGACACGGTCGTTTTAGTTAGCGTCTGCTGCGCTTCGCCATAATTCAGTTTTCAAGTTTTCCGAGACGGTCGGTTTAGTTAGCGTCGGCTGCGTTTCGCCACAACTTTTCGATGTCTTCTGACACGGTCAGTTGGGTGTACGGAATCGCGTGATTTTCTGAAAGGACACACCGTGTGTGTCAGCGTTCCGTTCAGAAGTGATTGAGCGGAATCGCGTGACGTTTTGAAAGGACACACCGTATGTGTCACGTTCGTTTGATTGACTTTTATTTCTTCACTTGATCAATGTCTTTTTTATCTTGCAATGAAATTCCAAGCCCGGCTTCTCAAAGGAAATAGGATTTTGTCGCCCCATCTTGAACAGCAAGCACCAGCAAATCGTATTTAAAACTAATAAATAAAAGTGTATTCCACTGTGCGTTTTACTAGCTGTTGAGCTCTCAGCCTCCGGATCCCTAACACATTGTGATATTGAAGTTTGAACATAACATAAAAAATCATCAAGGGAACTATATACCGAATTAAAGTGAACTTATCTTCATCGTTTTTCAAATTTAATTTTGAATTGTTTAAATTTTCATTCGATTCCTGTTCCTTGTTTTGCTTTTAAATGATACCTAACCGCTATTGCTGATTACTTTTCTAGGGCCTCTATTTTCTAACAAATTGAAGAGTGGACTAAAGATACATAATACACACATTATACTATATCCCTCCATCCGTCGGAAATGATAGTTGAAAGGTGGTGCAGGACGGCAAGGATCGTCTACAAAGATGATCGATCGGCTGTATGTAATTAGCCTTAGCTATCAATCTGGACGATATTTATTTTGTATAACATAAAATTTGATCTGATATGAAAAAAATTCGATATAATCAATCTCTCCAATCACCTTCTTGCAATCATTGCTTCATGGTATTTGGCAATACTTTGTCATTTACAAGGCCTTGTTGTATATATTTATTTCATAACTTGGTCAAACCTTGCTAAGGGTTCAATAGTTCTTTTGAAATATGAGCCTGTACTGAAGCAACGATATACCAATAAATCATACTTTATTCATTTAATCATTCAACTTGCGCCTCAAATAATATTCTCATCTAAATTCTTTTCTTTCTGAAGCTAAACATCGTTACTGATCATTTGACCCTTGCTCTCGTACGATTCATTGTTGCCATGAACACCTAAAATAAATACTTTAGTATTTATTTTAGGTGTTCATCATTTACACCTAAAATAAATACACCTAAAATAAATACTTTACTTTACACCTAAAATAAATGAAGGTGGTATTCACGTATTCACTTTACATTAAAAAAAAAGCAGCCATTTTCCAGTGTATGCAATTTTATTAACATTTTTCCTTTTATATATATAAATAAAATATACAACTTCGATTTTCTCTCATGCGTTTCATTCAATTTACACGTCTCGTTTATAAAAACCAATTAATCTTATAAAAAATTACAATTTTCAATGGTAAATGGAAATTTTTCTGTAGCTTAAAGTAAAGCGTCTTTACCAAAATGTCCTTTTCTTTGACCTCCATTATAAACCAAATTATATTGTCAAAAAACAGAACAGCATTTGCGACACTTTTAAACTGATATTACGTAACAAAACTGCCTTAAAATCGTAAGTTTAACAAATAAAATTTTATGCTATATATTACAAAAGTCAACATAGTAGGGAATGATATCCGAATGTACAAGATTCATTTTTCGATCAATTGTAAGACATTGTTCGCACTTGTTCTTACTTCACTAGTTTTGGAATTCCAGTGAGAGGAATTGGTCCCGTTTCGCGACATATTCACCATATCGCATTTGAGCAAACCTAGAAAACAAAAGTCAAAATCAGTTCGAATGATTTGTTAATATTTATCCTTAATCTTTGGACTTACTGAATATAGTCAAAATCAATGTTTGAATGTTCGGCCTGAATGAGGGCCCACACAGTCCATAAATAATGGGCTGCCAAGGCAAATTGATTAACTTGGACGTACAACTGTTCAACGTCGTCCTGTGTTACGTGCTCCTGATCACGGAACTCTTGCAAGTACGCTTGCAGCCAATTTAACTGAAATTCTTTCGAAGGATATCGTGAATAATCAATTTCATCGATACCTGCAAATTCCGTAAAATGATTTCCTATATCGAACGCCTGGAAATTATAAGCCGCATATTCATAATCTATAAAAGTAACACGATTAAGAGACTCCGTATATATAATGTTTGTTAATAGCAGATCGTTGTGTGCAAATACCACGGGGCTTCTGAGTTTCTCGAGTCGGGCCAGGAGATCTTCGAATTCATCTCGCAATTTCTGAACCGGCAGAAAAGTATCTTTCAGTCTGTTGATGCAGATAGAATGTTCATCGAAAAGATAAAAAAAAACAATGTATCCTTAGTCTATTTATAATAAATCATAAAAACATTTTTAACGAATAAATTCATTGCTAACAAGGAAAAAAAAATAAGGAACATAAATGTCAATTATACGTACTCTACTTATTGAAAAATCGACACAAGCACACGAATCATTCAAAAAAATTATCAAAAACTAAGGATAATTAGAAGGTAAAGATCTGATTTCATATTATATGTGCTTTCTACCATGATCTTTCTTTTCCTAGTGTTGATAAACATCTAATTTTGGTTTTTATTTTGCCCACTCCTTTTTCAATTTCAATTATTCTAATATATAATCAACATTATTATCTCTGACTTATCACAGACGTTCTGGAAGTTACTGTATCCAGCTTCTGTAGAAATATCCCCTCTCTCGAAATGGCTTGTTATTCCTGTAAGAAGATCCTTTTCAGTGTTGTATTCCTTTCCAAGCAGGTTGTGGCCCGAGGACCGAATCGAGTGATAATCTCGTGGGGCGAAATCGGGCAAATATGGTGGGTGGGGTAAAAGTTCTAAGCCAATATCCTTTGATTCGTGCTGGGTAACTGTAGCATTATGGTGGTGAAAGATAACTCTCATTGCCTGTTGAAGCTGCTCCAATTGCTCCAATTCAATTTCGTTCCGGAAACTCAAAATAAATGACTTATTGAGAATCCCACCAAACATACATTAAGACCTTCCGTGAATGCAAGTACTTTTGCAGACTGTGCGACGACTCATTTTTCATCTCCAGTAACCAGTATTTGAGAGTTTCTCCAGTAAAGTATAGGAGAAAGTTTTCATTAATTTAACAAGCAAGATAGAAAACACAGCAAGCCATTTTGTCTTTGTTAAAGTTCGTGGGATGACCATACATCCAACTTTACCACATATAGCCTACCTATGATGACATTTTATAGTCCGGATTAGATTTAAAAACTGCTAGCTTTTTCTGGCCTAGTCTAGTCTCGCGTGATCCTCTAAATGGTTTCCATAGTAAAGCCCAAAAAGGTCATTCAAAATATTTCTACAAAATATTCCCTGAATTCTTAAAAATTGTTCACCATAACCTCCCTTACATTACCCTTAAAACGACTTTTCTAAAGACTTTTCGAAGCCATTGTTTTGTGTTGCTTTGGCCCAAAATGCTTCACCCACAGTTACGAATCATACTGAAAACATTTTCCTGGTCAGTCTAGAACCTTCCAACATTTGTCTTTGCAATGTAAGTTTGGCCCTTTTTTCTTACTGGGTTAAGATTCTCGCACCCATCACGGGGAAATTGTGAAATGTTGCTATAGAGACCCATGTGACCAAACTTTCATTTGCCAACTTCTATCGCCAAAATTTTTGACGCTTCTGTTCGGTGGGAGATTTCCACAATCGACAACATTTATATGGTTTTTTTCGCCGTGAACTTGAGAAGGTTCAAAGAAGTGAGACGTAAGACCATTTTGCAATCATAACAGATAAGCCCGTATTACAAAATTCTAGAATGCCTAATGGACAACTACCGTAAGATTTGTAGGCCAGTGAGAAGGATGCTAACAAGCAGGCTATTGAACGGACAGTTTCTCAAAGACTTTGCGATTATTGGAGCTTATGGTTTCAGAAACCTAACATAAGAAGTTGTTACACTTCAGGAAACTATTACGATCAGGCTCGATGGTGCTAATTGTTATAGTCTCCAAGAAAAAGCAATTAAGCGAAGCCAACATAGGTTATGTAATAGTATGTAATGCTACAAGTTACGTGCGATGCAAAGAATTTGATGAACGTAAACAAGACGTTCGAATAGTTTTGCTGTGAAAAAAAAACCTGGCGTTTTGGCGTGATAGTTCAATACAGAATGTTGGCCGTGAGGCAACTTACAACTACCTGATTTCAATTTAAAAGGTATAAGAGAAGATTATTTAGTCTGAGTCACGATAGTTTTGAAAATTTCCCACTAAGTATCCGATTGTAACTAGGTGTGTTGATCCTCCAAAACATCCACAAGATTAATCCACATATAAGTGTCATCAGTGGTATTCGAAACCATCATCTGTTGAACAGAAGGTTTATATTCTAACTACTAATCCGCAGATGTAAAATATCTTAACACAACGTAAAAACAACAAAACCCTGGCACAAACAAATCCACGCCTATTGAATCGCTCTTCAATGTGAGAAATATTTTTGCCTCTTTGTGAGTATCGTTCCAAGGAGATGCGAACGTTTCTGATCCCTACGAAAATTTCTGCCATAGTTTCACCTCTCGCATGGCTGAATTTCTAAATACTCTCTTTCTTAAGGTTCAATAATAATATTGCCAAAAGAAAAAGAAGCTATAACATATCATCAGTAGGGGGAGAAAAGGAAGTAGTAGTAGTAGAAGTAGTAGTAGAATGTAGTAGTAGAATGTAGTAGTAGATGTAGTAATGACAATTTTTATCTTTATTTATTGTCCGTTTTCATGATTATTTCTTCATTCCTTATTTGAGTAGGTATGGATCATTTTATATTTTTAATAAAATTGAAGTAATTTATCAACTTAATTTATTGCTACCACGCTATGCAGTTTTGAATGTATTCAAAAAACGTAAAAATTTTACAATAAACAATAAAATTCTCAAAAATTAAGTTGATGTAAAAAAATTTCGTGTGTGAATTACCCTTACAGCATGCATTTATATGTCTAATTTTGTGAAAATGTTCAAAATAGAAATTCTTCTAGGGTTCATATGCATGAGCATTATACTATCGTGTGTACTAAGGAGTTTATTGAAAGTAGGTCAAATACGCCATACGCCATAAAAATAGATTGTCGGGTTGCTTGGCGAATTTGCGTATTTGATGTATTTCAAGAGCAAATTTAGCTAATGTGCAGCGTAATTTTTGCCAAGGTAATAATTTATGAAAATGTTTTCTATGGTTATATTTTATACCTTAACAAACTGAAGCTTAATGGGATAGACTTGGACTTTAAACAACCTCCTTCTTTTTCAAAACTTCTATTTAGATTTAGAATTCTTCAAAATAATGAAAAATAAATAACTAAACTTAAATTGTGGAATGAAACTATCTTGTCAAAATGCTGAACTGTAGAACATTTACAAAACAATAATGTAGAACAAAAATGTAGAAACAGATAAATCCTAGCAAGTTTTAATTTATTAGGGAACTGCTGTGAGGCGTGTTTGGACTGCTAAGGACTTCTGGCCAGCTTTTCTTCGTTTTGTTCATTTGGTTTAATCGAAGTATCGCGCATAAAGACAAAGATTCGAGTCCAACGTTAAGACGATTTAAACAGCGTGCTTACAATTTTCAACCACTTAAAAAGTGATTTTCACTGACAGATTCCACACTTTCCGAAAACTCCCGCTGCAATTCAGCGTCTTACGATTTTTGGTTTACGCTCTATTCAAAAGAAACCACGTGACAAAACAAACATAAGGAAATAGTTTCCTACATTGAGAAAAGTTGTAAACTAACCGGGCAATTTATTGAACCAATTGCTAAGCTCGTCATGGTTTTACGATGATGTTGTTCGGTGACGATCACGGACGACCAAAAGGCCAATCAAGTGACAAGTTCTTGTCAAGGATCACGTCAATCTGTTTGCAGCTAACCTTGTTAATAAAATAAGTAAGTTAAGTTGAGGTGCAAATTTATATAAAAGTTTCGTGTTTTTAGGGGCACGTGCGAGTCGTGTTTCAATTTGGAAAATTCTTATGACTTCAGTCGACTTTTAGTCGAAAATATTAATCGACCCAAACAGCCCTGCGAAGAAACGGAAAATATAATTGTGAGTGGATAGTGTTGAAAGTGAAAAAGGTTGCGCAAGCAAAAAGTCTTCCATACAAATTTCACAAAGCATGGAAGGCATTGTTTAGCAGACGAAGTTTACTTCGAAAAAATCTCAACAGAACCAGAGGATTTTACAAAAGAAATCTGCTAACCAAACTAGGATGTTTACAGCGTTTCCAAAAATTTTATAAAGGAAAACGACAAATTGAAAATCTATTGACTTTACTACTGACTTTACAGGAGAAAGACAAACTGAAGATCAATTAAGTTCAGTTTTGGCTTCTGCAATAAAGAGAGATCAGTACCGATCAGGTTTAGCGCAGGAATATGATAGACTGTGATTTAAAGCAATCATTACAAACAGATGACAAAGTAATCCTCACAGAATCATCGGCGAAGTTGCAGGTTTCCAGAACTAGTATAGAATACAAATTCCGAATTAAACTCGTACTATACACCATACCTATTCAACCCTACTATATACTACTACCCTACCATATACCATGGAAATAGGTTACGATGGATTTCTTCAAAGTGAACTTTCAAAAGAAATTAAAGCCGATGCTGGGGAGTTTTCAGGAAAGGTGAACCATCAACACCCACTTCGAAATCAGGTTAGCATCCATTCCATTTGGGGGAGAGAAGAGTTGATTTGAAAAGTCGTTCATTTAGACATTTTGGACCCTAATCAGAAACACCTTTAACAGAGACGTAATTCCGACTGTTAATTACGAGCGATCATTCATATTCGAATGCTGGAATTCACTTATATTCGAAAAAGTTAGCATACTCAAAAAACTGGAACAGACAGGATCGCTCAGTTTCATATAGGAATATTGACGGGAAAGACTATGAAGGAGAAGCTGTTGATTAGGTATTCATTGCATTTTCAAGAGAAGAGAAGAGAAGGTAACTAACAGATAAGCTATGTTAATCATCATCGATAACTTCTTCACTTAATTCCTGACTGTTAATAGTTTCAAGTTGTTTTTGGTCATCCTTTACAGCGCATTTTTATAAGAATGCAGTGGCTAAATTTAGAATCAAATCAAATAAATTTCTGTGAATAATTGTCAATGTAAATAAGTTTGAAAGAAGTTAACATAAACATTCAAGATTAAAAATTTGATTCAAATTTTTTTTTCGTTATGATATGAATACATTGACTTACCGTTCATGCTTTACTGGATCACTAAAACGTTCCGGCACTAGATCAAAGAACCTCCTCATGGTACCAGGCAACATGGGCTTCCTTGGCACCGTGTCCTCACAGTCGACTTTATGCATTCGAGCCATCTGTGTCGCTACTAGCTTCCATATTTTTGGTAAAGTCACTGTATGTGGGTTCAGTGTTCGTCCCGGAACATACTCATATGCCAGACCATTCTTAAATATTGCAAATAACTGAGGTGCAAAACCGTATCGGTGCAACAATCTAATATTACGTGTTTCTGCTTTGCGGTCGATCAGCATGTCCGTTTTGTTCCCATACACACGTACCAATACCACATTTTCCGGACTGGTGGTGTCAAAAATGGATGTTGAGATTTCGGTTGCCGCATTTCCATTCATCATAGTGGGATCAGCACGAGCAACACCATTACCATGGTCAATTCCTCCATTCACTTGCAGTGTTGTCTGATGCGAGAAAGGTGCTCGGATTGTTTCGTTTGTACTATTATGTCCGTTCGACTCCTGAGGCACGTAAAAACATCCAACCAATTTGTTTGTGATTCCATCTGTGAACATCTGATATAAGTCATGCAAAATTACTTTTATTAATTTTAATCAAAACACAACGATTTGCGACAAGGTGACATTCGTAAAGATTACGGGGAGTTGTTGGCAATTTGTAGGATAAATGTTTGTCTAGAGGAGACTTTTGTTTTGTTCGCTTAACTGGTTGATTATGAAAATTGTGCGGACTTAGTAAGATTGATGATGAACCACAGTAAAGTGAGTGGATGAAATGTACATTTATTAGAAAATTGATGGAAGGTGAAATTGTACTCTACAGAATTATGTCTGTTTTCTTTCGTTTCTTCGCATTGATTCACTCCTAATCTCATCTATTTTCGCAGGAAGTTAAGTTGCCTACAGTCATCAACATTATTACGTTCATCCTTCTATTAAATGAAAATAAGTAGGTTTTCATTTCAATTCTACTTAGCCCTCATTTTCTTTATCGGACTTTCAGCTGAATCAATATATCTATAAGACTTGATTTTCTTGTTAGAAAGGTGAAAAATCAATGGAAAAAAAAACAAATGTCGGCTAATTAAGTAGCACGTAATATGCCATTATAATAGCCCACACATACTTGTCGAAGTACGTGTTCACATAGCACATTTAGTCACGTTTTTCACAATTGCCCGCGCATTTGCTTCACAACTTGGCTATTTTTAAGAATCAACACCTTACGCAGTTTTCTCATAACGCTTTTAGATGTTTTCTCGTGCTAATTGATTTTTGAATTTATAAATCTGGGACAATAATCATAAAAGATTCTCTGCCATTCTCAGAACAAGACTAATTTAATTTTGATTGGATTTTGATATCACTTCAACGCAGTATCTTGAAATGTAAATTTGAAGGATGCGAAGGTTTCACGAATAACGCTATATTCAGGAAAACCTTCACACATTTGTCTTTATGAATCCATTACTTTGGAACAAAGCGTTAAATAATAATTTTGCTTACTAGTAACTAAATAGATTTGTTTTACTTATACTATGGCTTTACTTTTATAAATTCCACTATTAATAATGTTAATATATTTATAATTCATTTAAATTTCATTCATCGCAATAAAATATATTTCTGATTTTTTTTTACCAGTTCTGACACTTATACAAGGTTAGCCAAGTTATTCGCGGTAGACATTTCGGTTTTTGTTTCGAGAAACAAAACTACACTCCCAAATCAAAAACTGCCCGAGCGAAAGTGCTGACAACACTTCCATTACCAAGCAATTAGTCCTCCATATAGTTGATTCAGTACCTAGTTCGGACACAAGAACCCCGTATTTCGACCAGGAATTCAGGTCCTTAAAGTTGCACAAAATTGGTGCTCTGAATCTTTTCAGAAGCCTCTCACTGAAAAGGAATCATCCAAACCCACCATAACTTAAATAGCTTCACATCGAGATTATTTATCAAGCGTCGTACACTAAGGACAGGAATAAGAACAGCTTCTAAGAGGTTTGAGTGGTATATATCATCAATTAACAAGCAATTATCACAATTATCTTTTCAGTACGATTCTGCCCCATTGACGAAAATCCGAGATAAAGTCTGATGAATGGATACCAAATAAGAAATGAAATTTAGAATTAAGTAAAATAATTAAAAATATCAATTTACCACCGAAATGAAAATGGACCTTGCGGTATCAATGCGGTATCTTGTCCAGGAGAAAGATGCTAACATAGAGAATATTGTTTCCGGGGAAAATGCGCTCATAGCACCAGCTGTTCACCTCGAAAAAAGGAGGTTTTTCAATAATCTTCTAAAAAATGGACAAAATGTGGACATCGAGACTAGAATAAATATATTGTGAAATTTACATGCTAAAGAAGGAAAGAAAGAACCAAACAGAAGCATCACTTAATGAAAAGATCCGTAGACCAATTGAGCTATATCTCGATCATTTTTCGGAACAGATCAGGGCAACGGCGAAAAAGGCCGCGATAGGTGTCTCAGCTTTAAGTCGACTAATGTGCAACATCGGTGGGCCCACACCGAGCAAACGCCGACTTCTCATGAGTGCTGTACAGTCAGTGCTACTGTACGGCTCTGAGGTTTGGGCCGAAGCCCTCAGTAAGGAGCTGTATCGAAAGCGCTTGGCCCAGGTACAGAGACGAGGAGCTTTGCGGGTTGCGTCTGCATACCGCACTGTCTCTGAGTCGGCGGTGTTGGTGATCGCAGGAGTGATACCCATCGCCCTCCTTGCTAGAGAACGACGGAGAATTTATGACCGAAAAGTGGAGGGCTCAAGATATGCTGTCAACCGAGAGGAGAAGCAGCGCACAATACTTGAGTGGCAACAGTCCTGGGAAGGCGACTCTAATGGCCGCTGGACTGCCCGTCTTATAGGCGACGTGAGATCGTGGCTAAATCGAAGGCACGGTCAGACTGATTATTACCTTACCCAGCTTCTTAGCGGGCATGGGTATTTTCAGTCTTACTTGCATAAGATTGGTAAATCACGGTCCCCAGACTGCATTTTCTGCCCCGGGGAAAGGGACGACGCATGTCACACCTTCTTCAACTGTAGAAGGTGGAACAGGGTGCGGCAGGACTTGTGGGAGGTGATGGGAGAGCTTTCTCCAGACAATCTGGTCGGCGAAATGCTGAAAAGTTTCGACAAATGGACCTGTGTGGCACATTACTCTCGGGCAATACTTACTGCCAAAAAATGTACCATGGATAACCTTGGGCGCGGGATCTAGGGGGGTCTCCTTTCCAGCAGTCCTCCTTCATCCTGCCCCCTCCCGCTGGGGGAGATTTTTCTAGGCTGACGGCGCCCTAGGGCGAAGTAAAAAGAGGCCTAGCCCGAAGTAATGTGTCAAACGGTTCCAGGCGTGGTTCCAGGGGGGGTATTTAGTGGGTAGTCTGGTAACATGCGCAGCTAGGAGTCCCACACTCCGAGCGTAAATTGCCTTCACCTCCCAACCCAACCAAAAAAAAAAATATCTCGATCATTGAAAAAAGAATTGTAATATATCATTTTCTTGTAAAGGATGTTTTGTCAGAGGTTTGACCTTTATCCCTTTGCTCTCGATTTATTTTCAAAGTTGTTGCGTGTCAACTTCTTATTATTTTTAGCTAACTGAATTAAAGTAATTTACAGTGGTAGAATTCAGTGTATATTTATTTCTTTTATTATTTATTATCTCGCACATTTATATTAGTAAATTCAAATTCACTGTCATTATCCTGATTGACTGCCACTAATCCAGTTAATTGAGTAAATTAGTATTGTCACCTCCAGTATGATATACGAGTGCAAAGGGTTAATTTGTAATAGTTCTTAATGACATGTATGGTAAAAAAGTTGTCATGCATTTTATGGTTAGTTTGGTTTGCTATTTTATCATGAATTGGTTGACGACTGATCAACGTCTGTAAATGAACAGATTGAACGAATTGATTGAATGAACATTAAAAAAAGGTTCTGTTCGAGGACCAACACCAGCTCCTTGTCCGAACACTGTTACATTCGGAGAAAGTCACTGTTTGGTGTGTTTTCTGGACCGGTGGCATCATTGGTCCACATGTGTTCAAATATGCTGCTGGGAATAACATTACAGCCAATGGTGACCGCATGACCAATGACTTCCTCGTTGGGGTATTGACTCGCCGTAATTGAGAAGGCCCCGGTTTTAACAGGATTACGCGATTTCATTGCAATTTAAACAATTCGCATTTTATTTCATTTTAACGTTCTATAGCTCTATTAAAAACAAAACGTTACAAGAACTAACCTAATAGGCGCCACTCTTGTAATTTCGACTTGGCAAGTTGAAAAACAATTATTTTTTATTTCGTATGTAGAAGCGTTTCTGCCATCTTCGTTTTTCAGTCTCAAATGTCGTTTCTATAGGTCTGCAGATTTTAAAGCAGGGAGGGATCAATTTATTCAGAAAGGAAAGAAGGATTTTCTTACTCTGAAAATGTTTTATAATTTGGTCTATATTTCTTTGCCTGTCCAAGAAAGTAAGTTTGATAAGAGATATCTAAATTTTGAGTTGCTGAAATGATATAAAACCTTCGGTTTTATAAAAATCGTAAACAAAATCCAGACTGACATTGTTCATAAAATTTTTAAAAAGAAAACTCCTGAAACTTTTAATTTTAACTTCAAACCTCTTATGCTCCATATTGAAACTTTTGACGGTTGTGCTCAATCTTTTCGTTTCGGTTAGTGGGGAAACTTCTGCCATGAAGAATGTTCTAAACGCGTGTGTGGAGCGGGAGAAAAAACAAACCTGTAAGCATTATCAGGTTAGGCGCCTTCCGGGAGCACAATACCATGATGAGGAAATGTCTTGTCCAATGCCAATCAAATAATTTTCATTCCATTTTGTTTGTTAGCACCTGCGACGAATAATTATTGAAATTACACATCAAGTGCGGTTTAAACATTAAAACTTTTCCAAGGGATTTTCAAAAGTGCTTCAAAAGTATGAGATAGAGCTTTGTTTATCTTATCTCTGCTTTATCAAACATTTTTTTTTTACTAATCAAAACGTCATTTTCTGCTAAATAAGTCCATTCTATATACCGCAAATTATGTAGGAGCCCATTGGCCTCATTTTTATGGTTTCGCGTTCACACTCCACACATTGAATCGACTTGGATAACTACTTCTTCAGCCTTCTTCTGATAAGAATTTAATTTTTTGTTTTAATCCAAATGACGCTTGAAATTTTTCCAAATAAATTCATTTTTGTGAAATTTTCAGACGTGCAATGACACTTATCTGCTTGTTCACCTGCGTCAGGTTTTCAATCAAACCAGCCCACAATGTAAACATGAAAAGTAGGTGCACAAACATTTCGTAATTTATTTAGATTTCTCGCATGTAGGATTTTTTCGGAAGGAAAAAATATAACCGGCAATAAAAGATCACAGTTAAATGAACAAATTTATTAAATTAAGCGCAATGTTTGAGTATGTCATGTGTAACATAAAGTCGCACATAATCCAAGTTATTTGAACTCTCGAAAACTTGTTCAAGGCAATGTGCCGATTTGTTCATCGTTGGTTTCATGAGTTCAGCGAAACGTATAGTAACCTCAAACTTTAGAGCTGAATTCAAGGTAAAGCTTATAGAGCAAGAAAAGCAGCGTTTGTGTTGCATTTTAAAAAGTACATCCAGCGAGATGGAGGATTAATTTTCTTTTATAATGAAAACAATGAGTTTTAAATGGTTTTGTAGTTTCTATAGCTTTCTGGAATTTCGCAGCATTCAATATTGAAATGGTGTAGCAATTGCTGCTAGACAGCTAGTTCCAGTGGAATCAATTCATTCCTAAAAGTTTCTAAATACTAACAAAGGGGTTAGTTTCTATTATTTGTAACCAATTTTTGTTAACCAAGAAGTTACTTCTGCCTCTGACCTGCTCATCATATTTTCATTATTGTCTCGTTTTAAATGGATTCACTGAAATTATCTACTACGCAAATTCCTTTGTAATGATTTTCTGTTTACCTATAAATATGAATTATCTGCCTTTAGTAGCATTGTTTATTGTTATTATACACCACGTACAAGGTATGACGATAATTGTTTATTACTATTAATCAGCAGCTGCAACAGCAATCACGTTTCATGATAACATTTTCCCCAGAACAAATCAGTTTCATTTAATCTTATTACGTCTGCCACTTCATAACCTGGATTTGTTGTCGAGATTCGGAATTTAATTATGGAACCGAAATTGTTCCAACAAAAAAAAATGCCGATCAAGTCCAAAGATGCTTCTTATTTGTGAGTCTTTTGACGCGGCAGTGCTAAACACTATCGAGAATCGTCACTTGTCCGCGTAACTCATTAGTTACCTGATAATAATATTAATCATTCGAATAAATATCAGTTAGGGACATGCAATAGATGATATGCTAATTTTCCTTTTACAATATATTGGATGGAAAGCGAATCGTTCAGCGGGCAAGTTCTCGTTTCGTAAACAATCTTTCAATCATTTATAGATTTGCTAATGAATTTTCAGTATCGATTAGTTCATATAATGGAAGCTTTGGGAAACATTTTTCAACTCTTTCACCAAGCTAACCAAATCCAAGCTGAGAAATCAGTTGGATTCTCTTGACATACGAGCATTGTGAAAACCACTGAAAAGCGCTTTCTGTTGCCTCGGAACAGGCGATTGTATCCTGCTAGGACCGCAGTTTAAAGGTGGCTAATTTTTAAATTTAAAATTTATTAGTCAGTAACGATTGCTTGCTGCAATCATCTATCGCTAAGCAAAACTTTGTTGTGGAATAACTGAATGACGCTAAGGTTACTGACCAAACTAGGCAAAATTACGGAATATAACGGAATTGAACAAGAAATACAAAGACTTGTCTCAAACTCAAGATATCTTTACGAATTCCAACGAAAGATGTAAAAAAAAAATAATAAAATTCGATCATGAGAATATGCATAAACAATTTGGCATTATGTCTATCAAGAGTCGATTGTAAAATATATAAATTTACACTGTGTGTATTTTCCCGTGTTTGGCACTTCTAAATTAGATTTTATTTTTTGATTTTCCATTGGAAAATGCATTGTTTTTAATTTTCAAAGGTATATATTTCGGGGGTAAGTTGCTCCCTTCTTCAGTGTCAATTATTTTCTAATGTTAAAACGCATTTTTAGGGTTATTTATACTAATTTAACACAAAATCCTAATAACCAATGGTCTGATTGGTTAACCCTTTCAATACCAATTTTTATTTTAATAATTAATGTAATATTTATAGCACAAAATATTTTTTGCTCATTCAGCTTGACGGAAAAAAACAAGCATTCAAATAAATGATCATATTTATTATTGAAAAATAATAATTGGGACACATTGTCCCAATAGTATTGGTGAGTGGGTCTATCTGTCCCAACAGTATTTTATGATAGTAAAATAGTGAAGCATATAAAATATATGTTGCACTAAAAAGAAAAAAATAAAAGAAAAAAATCATTGTAATTCAACATTTTTTTTTGCATATATGAAAGGTAATCAAGAATGATACACAGCAAAACAATCATTGCAGAGAGCTACTGTGTACATATGGCAAGTGGTCTTTGTCCTTTTTTTCTTTTTTGAAACCAGGCAGATTGAGAATAGGCAGATGATCCCCAACATTATCCATGAATTTGGTTCTATTTGAGGGACGTCCACTCTTCATTATTTTCTTTTTGCCTAGCTGGGATTTGCTAATGGCTATCATATTTTCTGCTACTGGTGGAATAAAGTTTATAAAAGGCAGTTTTGAACGTCTTGTTTAAAAGTATATGTTACATGCATTATATATTGCAGTCATGATTAGCTTGTAAAAACCTATCGCCACCATTTGGAGTTTTTTCGATTCGAATCATACTGTGATATCATTAGATCGGCGTGATCGACGCCATCCATAAATTATTTATAAAACATAATTGAATCGGACCAAGTAATTTCTTTTTATTGCCATCTTTTGTTTTTTTTTCTATAGTACCGATGCTGCCACTGTGACAGCTGCTTACTTCCAAGAAATTGCTAGTGTCATGCCTACGAGTGCAAATTATACCTTCTTAACATGCCATCATTTCAGTTTACTTCTGCAGTTTAGCATCAAATTTTGGAACATTTTTTTCATCACACGTGCGGGGTAACTACTTGGTTACCGCACGGGTTTTAGGACGGTAACTCACCAATTGCCCACTATGAGGGTAGAGACTATAAAACACGTGAAATTTTGAATAACCCACGGAGGATTAAGAATAACCCACAGACATATAAAATGAAAGCAAATTCAAATGTTTTTTTTAGGCAAAACCAATCTTTTTGACCATTTTTTTTATGTCGAACATCTGTGTAACACTTTACAGATAACGTAAAGTATTATTTAAGCGGAAAATAAATACACAGAGTCCCATAAAACCAAATAGATTGAACGATGTGAATTCTTTCATTTGGTACATGTCTGTTTTTGACCATCATAAAAATTTTCCCTCACCTTTATTTAGAAAATTTTTTTTGGCTGATTTGGGATACACATTGCACTGAGATGCCATTCTTTTTGAGACCTTTAACGAGTGCAGTACGAATCCATTTGAATATTGAGATAAAAAGCATTTAGTGAAGAAAATAGTGAAGTCAGTGAAGTGTAGAATGAACGAAAACGTCATCATACCAGACAGTGATCTGAGTGATTCTGAACATGAGGAGGTACCATCTGAAATTCTGAAAAAGGCCGAAGAAATTCAAAATAACTTACTGCCTGATATATCACGCGCGAAGTACGAGAGAGCGTATCAAAACTTTATGGAATGGAAATCTAAGAAGAAAATAAAATCTTTTTCTGAGCCAGTATTTTTGGCGTATTTTGACGAATTGTCAAAACTACAAAAACCAACGAGTTTGTGGGCGATACTTTCTATGGTGAAAAGTGTTCTTTCTACTAAACATGGAATCAACATTTACGATTATAAAAATTTGCTGTCATTTTTAAAAAAGAAGAAGAAAGGATACATCAGTAAAAAAGCGAAAGTATTGGAATCCGAGCACATCACTCAATTCCTCAATAAAGCTCCTGACGATCAATATTTAGGAATGAAAGTAAGTAAAATACGAATATTAACTAATTAATTACAAAATATATTCATTAATCAATAAAAATAAGATTGTAATCAATTTTGTTACATTATAATATTTACAGGCAGCATTAATATTTGGCTTACAAGGAGCTTGTAGAAGACAGGTGCTGTGCGATATGACTGATGAATATTTTGGACAAAATTTATATGGTGGTTGTGAATATACCAAAAAGACAATACCAAGACAATTTCTGATTTCCGAAAAATTTTACAACATTTACAAGCAATATGCTGATTTACGTCCAAAAGATGCCTCAACAAATCGATTTTTTGCGATACAGAGAAGGTTAATGCACAAATCAAGTCGTGGGGATAAACACATTTGGTAATATTCCGAAGGCAGTCGCCATATTTCTACAACTAGCAAACGCTGAATATTACACTGGCAACACCTTCAGAAGTACTTCAGCAACAATTCTTGCGGACTCCGGAGCCATATATCAAATATACGAATATACTAGATATTAAACGACTGGGAGGATGGGATTCGGATGCTGTAGCAGCATCATAAGTGGAAAATTCTTTAAAAAGTCGAATTGATGCATCCAAAAAAATAATTGAAGCCATAAGAAACATGGACCAGCCAACTACAACGAAGGCAGTCGAATCTTCTGTTAACGACGAAATAATGGAAGAATATACTAGTGATAACACGAACTATTCCGAAGAAGAATGTAAAAGCCATGAGAAGAACTTGAAGACACGGACGTTGTGAAAAAAATTAAATTAGAAAATGGAGGAGTCATCAACTTGCGCATCACTAAATGTTCCAATATAACTATACATATCCAAGAAAAGAAAGAATTAATATTCATTATAAAATTATTTGGTTTATTATACATAAAAATAAAATTTAAAACCCCCCGTTTTCCATAAAAACTAAGTGTGCCTTCTTGTGTGGAATTTTCATTTCCGGATTAAATATTTGTATCGTAGATACCAAGTTTTGGAATCACATCTTGTCCATAGTTTTATACCTCCTTTGATTGGTTTTTGAGGAAAATATTGGAACATATAATCTTCCTATGAATTTCGTCATCGTCTCATCGTCAATTGATTGATACGTACTATCACTTCTGGCAGATAAAAAAGTTTTTTTTAGACAGGATAACACTTCTTCTATGTAATACTCCTTGGAAGCGCCTTTTGATTTTTCGGGGTTATTGAAGTAGAGTTTTGATAGAAATAACTGACATCTATCCCTATATATGGCACTTTTAATTTCATCATTATCTAAAGATTTTCTGTTGGACCAATACATGTGATATGCTGGCAAACGATTGTAACTCATTATGAAAGAACAACCAAGCACGGTCATTATTTCTGCATTCGATGTCTTTTGAATATTTCGTTTAGATATTTTTTCTATAATTTCTAATCGTTGGTTGGTGCATTGGGCAATCCATACAAATAAGCTTCTAAGAAATAATGCAAGCATTTAAATTATTTTAGTAATTATGAGAAATTCTCTGGGACAATATGTCCCTACAGTATGGAAAGGGTTAAGGTCTAATTACAATTGGATTTTATAGTCTTCGTACCTATCTTTAATTTACTTATTCTTACTTAAGATCTAATTACAATGGTGTTTTATTATCTGTGTAGATATCTAATCATTACTTTAATTATAATAAAACTAATAATTATTATTTTTCAATTATTTTAATTATTTTTTTAGATACTTTTTTAAGATAAAGAAGAAAAAAACAGAAGTAAAAATTTGCGCAATTTTACTATACCCAGGAGCTATTCGACAAAATTGATCTTAACTTCCGTACCTCTGGGGATGCGCTAAAATCAGCATAGCAATGGTATAAGTTACTTACAACTCGTATATGAGAACGGAGAAGTTGATCCACCAAATAAGCTTTTAGAATGTACTAACAATTAATTTGCGACGTTATTACCATACGGAATCCCTTCCGTATGGTAATCTTATGACCATATTCTTCTTCTGCCTTTGTTTTTACAAGCAGTTCTGGCCTCTTTTAAATGGGCGGTCAGTTTTATAAATCCGGCGACTTACTCTACTTTTGACCCGATAATGATAATTTCAAAAACATGATCAAGATTTATCACCAGACACCGCATACGTACTCAGCAACAAAAATTATCCTGATTCAGACTAATATAATAAACACGAAAAGCACCGCCTATGGCTTAAAATTGTGGAAAGCTTATGGTAAGTTCGAAGCAATTCGCACCAATGTATTGTTTGAGTGATATATAGTGGACTGAAACATCTTGAGCCAGATGTTCGACCGAACCGAATCCTCAAATATAGAGTTTTTAACTCTAAAGTTTCAACGTATACCAGACAACACCTTCAAACATTAAATCAAAACTGCCATATAAGGATAACTGCCAATGATATTCATGTAATTTTCTCATTATTTTGAAGAGCGATTGATGATATTACGCTCTACAAATAATATCGATTAAATGGTCGCCTCGGCTACGTTTGATTCTATGCAGTTTTACTTCTCAATTTTTCACTAATTTCTTACACATACTTCGTGCTTAGTTCATAACTTATTCTCGTGGACAAAAGATTTAAAAACATCCATAGGTCAAAAGTTAGTCAAAAATGACTTGGAAGATTTTATCGGTCAGTTGACAGGGCCATTTTTGAAACACCTTGTTCCAAAGGTGTTTCTAAGACCGTGTTATTCAAAAAAAAAAAACTACCCGTTATTTTATCGTGAAACGTCAGACTAGTCGCAGCACAGCGGTAAAATTTTGAGCTTGACTTTCTGATCAATATTAACATTGCAGCAGTTGAAATTTTCGCGTCCCTTATTGTGAAAAATACATACTTCTTTCCTTTTTTATATTTTTCGAAATTTACTGCTGATCTATGAGGAATGACTGGTTTTGATTATATAGTTGGGGTCTAAATCAGCTAACCAAATCTGATTCAACCGGGCGTTTACTGAGTGAGAGAGATGAGAGATTCATTCTTTCTGATTTCCAATCAAACACATAATCCTTAAAAATGGGTACCAGGATGCCTAGTGAATATGGACTAATGAGTTTTTAGATAATTGCATTTTCAAATAATATACTAGACAATCTTTTTCAATTTCAATTGTCCACGAAGATCGCGCAAGATACAGATTTTGTCGTATACGACGCGGGTTTCGGGTTCAAGAGCCACCACTGCTGACTTTATCACTTGAATGTGGCCCTAGGGACAAATCCCCCTCTCAGTACATTGGTCGCAGCTATCGTCCTGCGCTACTCGTCAAGATCAAGGCAATCTCAAGTCAGCTTCGTGCTCAATTTTGGCTTCAAAAGACGGTTTTCTTGGTAAATTTTAAGCCTCAGGTATCAAAGTAATCTGACTCTTAGTAAACAAACGTTAGCTTTTAATTAAAAATGAAATTTTAATGCTATCCTTCTGATTTAACGAGGCTCAGTAAGTTAAACTGGGCATTAACAAATATTCCAAAACGACCGACGTCGATGGAACACTCAGACATTCCTTCCCGTTAACATGCACTTCCTTACTCATTTTCGTGTGATATTTATCACGTATATATGATTATCACTTATTTACCAAGTTTTATTTTCAACCTACTTATGTCAAACTACAAATGCGTCGCGTAAACAAAAGATAAATTTTATCATGTTTACTTTAATGAATGACAAAAAATTTTTCAGACGTACGTAGCAAATTGCATAGTACGCCAAACTAAAACTAATGAAACTAAGTTTAATTCAGTTGAGAAACATGTTTTACATCAATAAACCATATAAACTTGAACGACTAGAATATAAATGCGTTCGCTTGTTAGTAAATAAATAATTACTTTAAACAAGTCATTTAAAATGTTCCAGGTTGCGCACGGTGCTAAAACAATATCTATTTCATCTGTTATTATTTTATATTAAAACACAATTTGTGGTATTGAAGAAAAAAACTTTTCGAATTTTACGTACAATAATAATAATAAAATTATTATTATAATAAATTTTATTATACAATGTATAATAAAAGAATCCTTTCTACTGACTTTTTTTAGAGATTACGATGGATATTTTTGCAGTTTTTAAGTAAACATAAACGCAATAGGATTAAAAGGTGTGCAAGGATTATGCGATAAAAAAATCGTTTAAGAGTATACGCGTAAATACATTCAACAACGACACTATAAAGATCACCGGTGTAACTTTTTATTTCAAAACAATTAGTTCAGGCTATTGTGTATCAATAATAGTAACCAATAATATAAAACAGCATCTATCAAGTTGGTAGTGCCAACCGATATGTTCCAACCAAGCACTTGCCATCTGATGAGAGGCGGCAAGGACACAATTTCGAAACAAATTTGAACCCTTCCTCCTTTCTTTCGAATATAGTTACACTGGGTATTTAAATTGTACGACTCTAATTGGTCCCAAAGAAGTACAGAGTACAGAGTACAGAGCAGATGATAAAGTCATTTCTTGGTCTATTTGATGATTAGCCACGAGATTTGGCTAATCGTCAAATAGACCAAACTTACTGTAATTTTGCGTTTACAATACGACATTTTTCAATTGGCATTAACCTTGCAAGGGAAGTCGACAGTTCGTTAAATGGGATATTTGTCCTGGACCTCTCTGAATATTAACTGGATCGTTCATTGAAGCGGCGAATAAATAAGTATTTCGAAACAGCATGATGAACCATACTACCTAAATTGAATCTTTGACATGTCTTAGTGACTTCATCTGTCCTAGAAGGCTTGCAACGTAAAGCAATAGAGGCTGAGTTTTCGATCAGCACGAAGCTTCAATTTGTTCAACATTCGAAACTTACCAGCCACTGTTCAAATGCTCGTCTACTGTATTAATCATGTACCATTCTTCATTACTGACTAAATCTAGTTCCTTCAGTCGTTTTCTGCTTTTTCCCGTGTTTCGTTTTTTGATAAATCATGGAATCTTTGCATATAGTACCATCTTTGAATTCGCGATATGATTTTCAACTAATTTCAAGTTGAAACTATCGGCTTAACACTTTGGACGTATAATAAAGTCTTGAAATAATTTGTTTCAGGATTCTTTATAAACATATACATGCAGAATACATTTGCATTCCATACAAAACTTATATAACTACAAAACAACTATTGTTGTCTAATATTTTAGAAATGATCTCAGGGTTGCTGCTATCATGATTATCCTTTATTGACCTGTCAACGTGTTCCATTCATCTAGTTACTTCCACTAATCAGCTCAATTAATATACTGTTTCTCTTTTTAAAATCTCTATTTAATCAATTTTTGTTTAGCGTCCTTGATGACCAGAAATTGCTGGTTGCACAAGTTTCTTGTTGTTTACCTTCTATAAAATAGGCGTTTAAGTTTGCATCGCTGCAAACACAATGGTCTTCAATCTTTTATTTTCAATTGGATATGCTTGAAAGAGATGAAAAACTGAAACATTGCAAATAATTCGAAATTTCAAGATAATATTTTTAAGATTTTCGTCTAACTATCTATAAATATTCTATCTAACTATCTACATATATTTTAAACTAGAAGCGCTTAATGTATGGCAAGGAGGGTAATAAACTTTTCCTGTTGTCTATGCTAATATGTGAAAGGGTACTCAGGTTTATGACCGAGAATACGAGAAAAAGTAAGGTGACATTGTATTTTTCGGTATAGCCTCGAGCTCTTCCAGCGTTGCAGTCTTTATCTCCTCAATCGTTGCAAATCTTCATCCTTTCAATGATCTCTTGAATTTTGGGAACAAGAAAAAGTCACATGGGCCGAATCCGGTGAATATGGCGGCTGAGGAATGATTGTGGTGTTGTTTTTGCCAAACAATCTTTCACAAGCAAGGATGAGTGGGCAGGGGCATTATCGTAATGCAAACCCTTCTCGCAAGTGGCGCATAACTTCAAGATAATAGTTCTTATTATCCGTACGATCATATGGTAAGAACTCCTGAAGCATTACGCCACGGTAATCGACAAAAATAGTGAGCAGATCGAACTTGGCGGTTTTTTTTGGTTTTGACTCACCTGGGCTCTTCTACTGGGGCGATTGGGCTTTGGTTTCGATATCGAAACCTTTCTTCACCAGTAATGACCCTGTTGAGCAAATTAGGATCATCATTGACGTCAATAGCTCATGAGCGGTGCTCATGCAACAATTCTTTCGGTCAAAATTTAGCGGTTTCGGAACAAACTTCGTTGACACTTAGACGTGTGTCGTTCGAAAGTTCGAATAAATTTCATGGCAAGAGCCAACCGGTATACCAACACCCTCACCAACTTCTCTGATAGTGATTCGACGGTTTTCCAAAACAACTTTCTTCACTTCTTGAACGTTTTGATCTGTTGTTGGCGTGCTTGGGCGAACAGAGCGAGGCTCGTCATTGGCATCTTCCAGCTATCTTCGAAGAGTTCGCACAACTTGTAAACATTTTTTTTTATTCAGAACTGTTTCACCGTATGCTACAGTAAACATTTCAAGTGTTCTGGACACCTAACTTCATTTTTCCCATGAAATTTGATGCATTTGCTTTGATCCATTTTTTCGATAGCAAAAAATCGCCGAGCAAAACACTTCTAACCGTTATGCCTCTCAAACAAACAAAAAAAACATATTATATAGCTGAAACTGTAAATATATGATTGTAACGAACATACCATGTATATACCATCCGAGTATACCATCCCCTTACTTTTTGTACACATCTCGTATAACTCGAAAGACAAGCAGTATTATTGTCCTAAAGGAAAAACAAACTGAACATACAATTAGACACATCTGTAGAGTACGAGGCATAAGACCAGACAAGTAATTGGTAGGTACCGAGTTAGCAAACGCACATGCTAAATATGGAAAATAGCGACAGGTGTGGTGTGTGGACGGTATACATTTTAATTTAATTTAAATTTTCAGGAATTATATGGAATATCTAGTTGTCAGCTGCTTAAAAGTGTTGTATAATTTAGTATATGGTATGGTATATGGCTACTGGTATAATTTGATGTTGCTTATGGTGAGTTATGACTTTGTCAATATCGTACGAATGGCACAAGGTGGAACTGGGAACAAAGGTGTATTTTCCCCAAGCTTACGGATATTTGGAAGAGTAAACCAAAAAATACGCCGAGTTGTAGCGCAAAATTGACGGCTTTTGCATCGCGACAATACATTGGGTTTCGCATCTTTACGTGATTGTAAATGTCTTTAACGAAGACAATATTTTGATGTTACTTCAAGTGCCATATTGGCCCTACAAAAGGTTCTAAAAGGTCGTTCTTTTGCAAGGTTAGTTAAAAGGATAAAAAGATTGCAAGGATAGTTGAAAACTATTCCAATGATTGAGTTCAAAAATGGTTTCGAAAATTGGAAAGCGCTGACATAAATATATAATATATATATAGGGCAAAGAAGAGAGCCAGTTGGGCGCCAGGATGGATAATTTGCAAAAGCCTGGGAAACTAAGGACCAAGCAAGTCTATTGCAAATCTTACTGTGAACCTCCCAAGTAATAGTGAAAGTGGTTACTAATATATATTTACATATTATATGCACTGTGCTTGACTACTTTGAAGGGGAGAACGTTAATTACATTGAGATCTATAATTCTTCGATTAGAAGTTCAGATTTGATAGTGCTTTTCATACAGCACCGGAATCAATAATGCTTTCACTATTGACTTTAAAAAACAAGGACATTTCGGCCAATCCAGTGGCCAAATGTTGACAATATCGGCAATAGCTATCCGTCAACCTGGTTTTATTATATATTATTATTTAATGTTGATAAGCGGTGGTGTCACACAAAAATTAATCGGAAATCGTTGCAAGAAGCGCAACTACCGCGGGCGACTCACAATGACTCTTAGCTTCCAGCTTTCTTAGATCAAGTATGAAATTTTTTAAGGCTTTTGGCCACAGATGTTTACCAATTACTATAAATCAACCACTAGAAATTCTCCTGGCTAAAAAAGTTTATTTCCTTCTCTACCTGTCATAATTCGAAGCTAAAATTTAATAAGTGCTTCTACGGGAGCCATTCGTTCTTCATGTGGACGTGGGTGTCTCATTGCAGAAGCATCCTTGAAGCTGCTACACAAACCTCACATCGACGCCGTTGACAGAGCTAGTGTAGCAATATGACACAAAGGGACGTAGATCGTTTGTATTAGCAATTCACTTAACAGTCTAGGTCTATTCTCATCAGGCACATTTTGTCTCATAAGACAAAATTGCGCTTCCTGATCAAAACCATCATAATAGCTGTAACCTCGATAGTGAATGGATAAATAACTACTAGAAAAATCTTTTATAGAAATCACATTAGTCATCAGCCAGTTCAAAAAGTTTTGTATACTGTCTGAAAGTGAATGTTATCGACAGTTTGAAATCCATCATACTTTTCAATCAAAAAAGTAGTTAAGCTTCGCTAGGCTTGCGAATTCACATTCTTACCCAACAAAGCGAGAGATGAACCGTAAAAATGCCATTGTTTGCACCTTGGTTGCAACTTTGTGTACATGGCATTAATTGATAACACGTGCTGATAGCAAGCGGGTTAACGCATTTCATCTGACTTGTTTTGCGTATTAAATCGGTGGAAAGATTAACAGCACGATTTTGTACATTCCCAAGCGTTATCAGTCATACTTGAGAGTGCCAAGACTATATGTAGTTAGTAATATCTCTTTCCTTCGCGAATGCATGCAAGTACATATCTTCATACATGTACAGCGCAATTAACTTGTTATCCATGGAGGGAAATTTCCGCTAGCTCAAATTTATCTTCTTTTTTTTGGACATTCACAACATTCACTGGCTACAATTCCAGTTCATTGATGGATTTATAGTGTTGGATCGGTTAAAATCTATTTTTTAAGTAGTTTGAAGATAGTCTGCATAGAAAATTATCAATTAAAACAAGAAACATTGTAACCATTGAAAATAAAATGGACTCTAAAAACTGCTACAGCCATTCTAAACACTGTCAGACGTTTTGGAAAATTCAATATATATTGACCATCTACCGAAATTTCAAACAATTTGATTTACTCTTCGCACGCGCTATAATTTTCAAAGTACAACTCTTATCAAATCTTTTATTATTTTTTTTTTACTTTTTGCGTCTGTAGAGGATTTGCTTGGAACGTTATCATCAACGATTTTCAAATCTAAATTAACGAACGATAACCACTAAGTATCTTGTATTATAATTTTTCACTAATTATGGCGTGATTAGTAGCATGTGTGGTGCACGTTTTTTGTGGTAATACACTAAAGCTTCCGGATTCCATTGATAAAACAACAAAAAATAATCGAATGATCAACACAACAACATCTCAATAACAAATTCAACAAAGCAAACATTACAATTCAATGAAATTTCTATGATTCCAAGATTTCTTGAACTAATAAGTAGCGAATAATGATAAGGAATAAAGTATTTCATTGAACTGTTCCAATCTATAAGTAGATTCCTGGCAATGAATGGGGTCTAATGTATTTTACTCGGTCGAGTTTTTATTATCACGATGTGATCGTCATCAGTTAAACATGGAAACCAGTATAGGTCCAGAATAACATGTTCAATCAATTCTCTTGTTGCAATGGTTTAAGGTTTCCACAACAATTCGGTCTTATCCTGATGTCTTGGTTAACGCGTTTCGGCTCTCCTGATCAATTTTTCCGATTGATACAATCTACTCCCTTTATGAATGGGCCCTCTTCACAGAAAGTCAGAAACTGAAAATTATCCTTGAACCCTGGTGTTTCCTGATCCTACTAAATGCTCTTTTAGGGATGCTTTCGTCTTTTTATACATTCTAAACGCATTTTCGCTTTCGAAATCGGCAATCGCATCTACGCACTTTCCGAAAGATCCAGTTTTCTGGATGAGAATAAAATCACATTTTTGACCAACGGTCAATCAGAGAACTGAAAATAAATGGATTTGCACATTCAGTTCGTGCAAATTTCTTCCTTGATTTAATTGAATTTTTACGATAGGCTCCATAATTTGTTGAAACATTCTAGTGATTTTTTTGTTGTTTTCTTACATTGTGTGCAATTATGTAAGGCAACATAATTAATCTCATGAATCGAGGGGATTCGATTACACAAACAATGGCCACATTTTTGAAAATTCAGGCACACAGCCTTTATATTCGGGGCTTATACTTTGCGAGCACGATGACAAACTGCGGCAATATCGAATGATATATCTATTGCGTTTCTAAGAAAGAGAATGATTTTGTTGTAATGTAGCTTAGAATACCGCGCTTGGGTGGAAATCCTAGTTATCCAAACCTTCTTTGATTTTAGGTAGATCATCAAATCTTCATTCAAGTTTCTCTCGTGTAGAAGTTAGTAGGTGTGGCTAAGCAACTGAAGATTATTCAGTCGCCACATTACCTTTCGTTGGTCTTGTATCAATTCTGAGTCAGTTTGAATTCCGAAAAAGATTTGTTCAAGTTCCACTAATACAATATCTAGGTTGTAAATAAACTAAAAGCGATTATATCTGACCTGGATGTAACCAGCACTCAACTTTACACTACAGTAATCCCCCGAGTTACAGACTCCCAGTTGCGTAAATTGTAAATTTAAAAAACCAAAAAAAAAAATCACAATACATAATGAACTTTCACAAAGACGTCTATTTCATGCTGGCAATGCCTAATTGTCCTTGTTGGGTCTTTATTGGGTCTATGCGCAAAAACTTCCTTGTTGGGGCGATTTCAAGGAAGACGCGTTGCACAGCGACGCACATGCTTATTGTGCTTTGTAGATATTTATTGAACCGCATCTGGGGATAGGCTGGCCTGAATGAGTTTTTTAGTGTGAAATTTGTTTATTTACTGTTTTTTATTTTACTGATTTGACTTTATTTTTGTATACATAAAATAATTTTGTCGGTATTTATTTTTTTGTTTCTTATCTTCAACTTTCACTTTTCAAAATATCTGTTTAGGTTTGCTTTAAAGTAATAAACTTAAGTAAGCATCCAAGGTCCTCATAAAACATAAGAGGGTGCAAAAGTTTAAAGCAGATTTTTTATTGCATGGTCTGGAGCAAAGTGTACAGTGTAAGCGAAAATTTATGTGTGGAATCGTAAATTATTAGATTCCATCAATATAAAATTTCAGTCAGTCAATTTTAAGACATCACATCAAAAAGATAGACTTTCCGATTGTAGCTTGTATTAAATTTTGTGGATTTTTTTGCTGTTTAATTTTCATAAAAAAAACCATAGTATCCCAATCATGGGCCCAGATGGTTTGTTAGCATTGAAATACTTCACAGTGAATATGATTAGTCATTTATTTTTTTAAAACTGAAATTGTTTTTTTTAATTCATTTGAATTTCATTTAATTTTAACTTTTTCAAACAATTCAATAAGGGTGTGTTGAACATGTAAATAAACAATGGAAAATTCACGTGAATTAACAAAAAGAAACATTTGGCGAAAAAAATGTGCATTGAAGCTTAGGATTCGCAATTATAGACTGAAATTAATGTTTTGAAAATATTTGATGCAGATGAGCCTCTAGAAAAGACTGAGGGTTGGCAAGAAGCTGAGCGAGAAGCTAGAGGACAGCTTGTGGCGCATAACAATTGAATAAAATAGAGTGTAAAAGAAACAGATTTTTCGTACACAAATTTTGTTTTATGCTGTAATTGTTTCCTTATTTCTGGATATTTAAATTTGATATATATGAGAATATCTGACAAAGGCATTACGTTTTCGACGTTATAGCTTTCGTCTAAAAATTAGATTCCTCGCATTTACATAAAGTTAAATTAAGTCTTCTTTTGCTTCTTTATAATAATGAAAGCCTTAAAAATATTTTATGAATGTAGAGTTAATAAAGTAGAGCGAGTACAGTGACGACTCTAGCGAATTTCCAAATTTTTGATCGTGCGAAAAAAAAGTTCAGATGGAGATAGGAACTCCCAAGAAATAAAGTTCTATTGCAGTACTGTGTGTGTTGTCCCGTGTTTAGCACTTCTAGATTAGATTTTGTTTTTTGTTGTTTTTCCATTTTAAAAAATGCTGTTTTTAATTTTTGACAAATATATATTTCGGGAGTGAGTTGCTCCCTTCTTGCTCCCTTCGAAAATAATTGACACTGAAGAAGGGAGCAACTCACTCCCGAAATATATATTTGTCAAAAATTAAAAACAGCATTTTTTAAAATGGAAAAACAACAAAAAACAAAATCTAATTCTATTGCAGCTTATTTTCATTCGCAAATTTGTGGGATTTTTCTTTGTGAAACTGAGCTGGTGATTTCAAATAAATATTTTTGCATCATATTCATAACGAAAATTGTATCAATAATAGCCGAAAATTAATATTAAACAAAAATTCAAAAATTAAAGTCCATAAAGAAAATTGATTTTTTTTTTGATAGTGTCAATTACCACTTTGGGATACTCAGTAATTTTTTTTAAACTAAAGTATCAATTCATAATCGAGCGCTAATTGCCCGCTTCTTCGAGGGTTTCGGCAGCGCCAAACAGAAAACAGGTTGGCGGTCGCTGCCGAACTCAAAGCTGATTGGGAAGCAAACACACTTTCCACCGAGGTGAACTGAGCGCACCGGCCGTGGAGTTGCTTCGTGTAATGGTAATGATTCATGTTCCAAGTAGTCGCATTGAAATGTCGAAGCCGAAAAACACAAACTCCGCACCATCGCGATTGACGCAAAGTGCAATTTTTTTTGCTTGAAACATTCGCGACCAAATGTGTCTGGTTGGGAACTGATTCGGCTCCTAGTTGTGCCCCGGGCTGATAACCTACACATATCGCACCATCCTTAATTCCATGCTCATTGTTTTGAAGCAAGAGCGCTTGAATGGAAGGTCAACTATTATCAGCCACTACGATTTTAAAATAAACTTCAGATTTGTAGGCTCTCATATGTGTGCCACGAACAGAATGAATGGGAGTCGGAGAGGATGCTGCTAATGACAGGCAGGGTACAAGGACACGGTCATGGATCACATGATTTTCGTATACATACCTTGAATTCCACTTGGCTTAGTGGCCACTCAGGTCGAATGGCTTTTATTATTTCCGTTGCACCTTCGATCACTTCACTTTCAGCAATCTTAATTGGCAATTTAAGGATTGCCTCTTCATCACAAACATTCAAAACCGCGTCGGTCAAGTCTTTATTATTCTCCAAGGCACTGTAGTCGCAATTCGCTTCCGTGCCCATTTTTGCGTTCAACGTTCGGTCACTACGAGAAACCGAAATTAACAGCTTTATTCAATATTCAACGAAAACTATTCTGGATTTCTACGAAAAAATTGTCACCGCGCTACACTTCACAGCCTATTTCCACTCCAGCAATTCACCAGAAAGGACTTTGACAGCTGTCAGCTGTTTTATTGCTCCTTGCACCTTCTGCTTTCCTTCCACCGCCCCGCACTAAGTATTCTAATCGATTTTGCACTGATAATTCCTGCAGTTCTAGAATGCTGCGTAGGTCGTTAAGTTTAACGAGAATTTACGCAATTGCTGAATAATACTAAGCAGTTGCTTCCGAGCGATAAATCAATAAATTTCTCGTTTTCTCCACCACGTGGAAGAAAATTTCTTCAGATTTGGCGTAAATCTAAAAACGTCCGCGCAATCCGAGCAGGCAGAACATCACATTTACCGTGTATTGTACGACGGAAAGCTCAACTTCTTCTGGAGCACGACCGACAGCCGGCGAGTGCTTTTAAATCCGTTTCCTCGTCGTGTACGCTGCGAAATTGGCGAAGCAATTTGGCGCGAATACGAGGATTAATTTTGAGCGGCCAAAATACTTTAAAATTCCTTGATTTCAAGCATTCCTAGGTTTTTTACAATTCTATCTTATATGGAAACAGTTTGCGGACCAAACAACGCAACGAAAATAATAATTTCCATGTTTACGTTGATATGCTGTTCAAAACTTCTACATGACGAACGTACAGACATCTATTGACAGCAATTGAATCAAGATGTCTCGACTGAAGTATTGCAAATCTTAGTCTAAGGATACTTTTTGACCTAATAATGATAATCATTTGATGCATAAATATTTGTTACGAAAACAGATTTTGTTAAGTGCGGTAGTTGCCCGATAAGCAGCTGGCTTCAGTGCTGAATTTTATTTAAAATGTAAAATTATAAAATGTACAATTTGCTACAAAATCATCCAATTTGATACTCTAAGAGGACCATGTTTTGTTACCTTGAATATCCCTATACAATTTTTAACTTCGCAATACGCAGTCGTTTGCGATTTTGCTTTGCGAAAAATCTTAACGTCAAAATTATGGTTTTTATTTCCAATGAACGTTTTTCCAAAATGTGGTTATAGGAAATAGTCGCCGGGTGTTAATTCTGGCAAATATATTATAATGGATGTAATTCGGGCCCTTAATCATAGAATTTGAAGATGCAAGTATGCACGTATGCAAGTATGCAGGATGCACATTTTTCAAACGAAAAATATCACCATAAACAAGATACAACAGGAAGTTTCACCAACAAGGAAAGACTTCGTGATAACGAAATCAACTTGAAATTTTCAGCGTGACTATTGGCGCTATTTGGGAATCGAGAAAAGTGTTTTCCATTTTGTATTTTCTAATGACATCAAAACTGAAAATAAAAATTGATGTCGACTCCAAGAGAAGACAAATCTCATCTTCTCATACTCCTTATCGTTTGACTCTAGTACTAAATGCCTTATTTCATACGCTCTTATTTTACTTTGCTAACCTTTCCTTAATCAAACAAATCTGATGCTGGGGAAAATCCTTCCCCATCTACATTTTATTAGTTGTTATATTGTTTAATATAAAAAAAGGGAAGTATTTTGTCAGTTGTATCTAATGAATCTTATCTTCATTTATTTTCATTTTAATACACAGATATTTGTCTACACATCACTATCATTCAATTACTTGACAATTATTTTTTTGTAATTAACGATATTACATGGAAATATATTGAACTACACAAGAATTTTGTATAAAAACAATTAGTTTGCAGATATTTAGATCAATATATTTTCTTTATATCACACTACGCGATTCGCTGAATTAGTCAGCATTATCAAGTGCATTAACAATTTTGGACTTAAGTCTACCTTTTATATCCTTTAAAATTATGAATCAAAAAAGTAAGAAGGTAATTAGGCTCATGCATCAAAGAGGGAAGATTTAAGTATGTTGGTTCGGTCATTAAGGACAGTAAAATCATTAATTCTAAGGTATTTATGAATTTCCAGTGCTTCTAAACTTGATTTTATGGTACTTAGATAAATTATAGAAGATCTGTAAATTTACGATTGAAGGGAATTCATGGTTGGTTTGCAGGAAGTGGTTTGCTACGTTAGAATTGGATTTTTGGTGAATGTAGGATTTGAAATGCTCATTAAATCTGGCTTTAAAGGATCTACCTGTTTGGCCAATATACCCACAATTACATTCTCCACGTATAAATTTATAGACTCCGGATTTATTAAATTTGCTCGTAGATTGTTTGGCATTGTAGAAAAGGGTGGAAATTTTTTTAGGCTAGGCTTGAAGGCAATGTGAATATTATCATTAGCTAAAATTCGAGAAATATTATCTGATATTGGACCAAAATATGAAAGGAGTGCAAATTTTCTGTGGTTTGTTTCTTCTATCTTCGGATAAATTTTATAAATTGTTTCTTCCTTATGTTTTTTATTAATATTCGAAATATTTCTTTGATGGTTGAAATTTCGGTATTCAGAAACTCCTTAGAATGAGGTACGGAAAAAGCACGGTCAACCATCGATCTATAAGCCGATATCTTGTGGGACCAAGGGTGGCATGAATTGGCTGGAATAGTTGCATCCGAGAAGGTGGGCTTTCTAAAAATGTTAAATTCTAGGCTATTAAAAAGATTCCTGGTGATGGTCAGATTCAGAAAATTAATTTTCGATTATTTTCTTGTTCAACAGTGAAGGAGAAAGAGGGATGTATATTGTTGCAGAAATTTAGAAGCTGGGAGAGTTGATAATTGTTTCCTGTAAAGCCAATATGGATGTCATCAACGTATCTATACCAAAAGATAACATGATTTGAGAATTCAGATTGTAAAACAGCTGCCTCAATATTATCCATAAATAGGTCTGGCATAAGCGGACTCAGAGGGGAACCCATAGCTAGCCCTTTTTTCTGTCTATAGAAAGTGTTTTCAAGCTGAAAAAAAAATTTTCCCCCAAGACAGAATTCTAGTAAAGTTCTAATTTTCGTTTCTAAAACCGGGTCGATGTTGTTGGAGGCCAAAATATTCTTGGCTATATCAAGAGAATCTTTATATGGAGAATTGGAAAACATGTTTGTAACATCAAAGCAAGCAATTATTTGGAATATTAAGATTGGCCAACTTTTTGACCAGGTCTGTGGAGTTTTTTATGCTTTTAGCTGCATTGAAGTTAGTGGTTTCTTTAATGACTTTATTAATAGCGATTGCTATTTGCCTCAAGAGGCTGTTTATAAATGAGACAACTGGTCTAATGGGGTAATTGTCTTTATGTACTTTTACAAGTCCAAGTGTAAATAAAGTCCAAGTGTAGTTTACAAGTCTTTTACAAGTTTTGGGGTCATCGGGTTCATATTTGTCAGTCGAAATTTCTGATTTTCGGGGAAAATGTGCTTGGTGGATTTGAGAATACCTTTCAAGGCAGTTTGAATTTTATTCGTGGAGCCCTTATTTAAGATGGTAACATTTTCTTTTTCTATAAAATCAAAGATTTTTTGGTTATATTATACACAGTAGAATTGCCTTTATCAGCTTTCGTAACTATTAAATCTTTGTTTTTAATTTTTAGTGAAATTGATTTTATGGCGGAGGATAGGTTTTGGTAGGTTGAGATTTTGAGGAGCATTTTATAATAATGTTTTTGATATTCTCTTTTTTTAAAATGGAGTCTGGTTGGTTAAAAAGTGCTACTTCAGCCTCGGATATAAGTTTTTCTTTTACATTTTTCAGGTTGAAGTTGGGGTTATATTTGGGGCCTTTACTAAGGAGATTTATCTCCGTTTGGGAGAAATTAGTCTATGATAAGTTGACCACTCGACTAAAAAATTTATGCTTTTTGCAGTTTGTACAGCGGTGGAGGGGTTTTTTTTTGATGTTTCTTATAAATTTTCTTATTGAATTTCTTATAAATAATCAAACTAATTTTACATCTACCGTGGTCATCTAACACATCAAATTCTGTCGGATGAAGTATGAATGTGAGCTCCGAGTGTAGTACCTTAACGTAATGCAGTATTGTGTCCCTCCTTATGAACCAGGTCCGTGCTTCTTCCTTGATCCAAATTTGCTCTGCTGCCATGATTGCTTTTTTTGCGGACACGCTGTTTGCTGCTATCTTTATATTTATGTAGTTCGGAACAATGTTCACCTTGAGACATTGCTGGTTGAACCAAATATTTTGAACCGCTGTACGATACTTTTGCCTGAGTTTGTAGTACATGTTACACTGTTTAGCAATGCTTGCTGATTTCAAGAGATCGATGTAACTTTCGTTTACTTTTTGATCCATTCCTAGGCAAGAATTTTTTATAAAAAACAGTTAGCTTGCTGTTATTCATTGTGATTTATATTGATCTAAATAACAGCAAACTAATTGTTTTTATAAAGAATTCTTTTCTAGGAATGGATCAAAAAGTAAACGAAAGTTACATCGATATATTGAACTACATCACCAAATTTTGTCAATTAATTCGTTTTTTTATTAACTCTAGTTTATTTCTAGACTAGGTAAAGTGTATAAATTATAGACTGTACAACATAAAAATTATTGAACCTAGAATGCTTGAAAATACAGTTGGGTACTAACAAGGTAGTTTTAGACCTAGAACATCGAAAACGGTCAAGTGAATAATAAAGGAATGTTGGGAGATCAATCAATGATCAATGTTTATCCACTAAGTTTCTGTTTATTTGAAACTAGCATTTGATAGAATCGATTGAAACATATTGTAACTCTTGATTGTAGCATCATAGTCCAAAGATGGGACTTAAGCTGGAAAATGAGCTTGCCACACTTCTGATAATTCACACTATATAGCGAATGTGATAAGTAATCTATAAATTGATACAAGAGCTATGCATCTCTATGAATCAAATTACAAAGCAGCCTATATAAGACTTTTTTTTGAGTTTAGTTTGTCCATAAGGCCAGCTGTATGCATAGAAAAGTAATGCACCCAATATACAAAGCTGCAAAAACTCTTCGAATGATTGTGGGACGTTTGTTTCATCTCCAGATATTTGCACTGACGCAAATATCTGGAGATGAAACAAAGATCCTCAGGCCCCTTATCGGAGCTAAATGTTAAGTGGAATAAGATGCAACTACGAGCTGTACTACTTTTTGACAAGCCGGAGATCTGAATGTTGTAAAACTTTGGAACCTGAAATAACGATACCTAGGAAGGGATTCAAAGGTAAGACTGAAAGTCGAATGCCAGTGGGACAGCCTTTGAAGCGCCCACTGAAAAGTGAAACTTGAAAAGTGAATCACCCCTTCGATTTTTTCAATTGGAGGACTGGAAAAAATTGGAATTTGGATGGAAGCATCACATATAGTTGGCCGAGAGGTAACAGGGGTTGCAGCAGGTGGAAGATGAATTTTTTGTCGATTGTGGACACATTAAGTAATTTGCAGGAAGTCCTTATATGCGTCTGATGCACAGAACGAGGACGAGGTTAAAGGTTTTGTCGAAGAGTCACTTATAGCAATAGTATGTGAACGTAAAATTTTGCGTAATATTGTATGCAATTTAAATAGAATAGTCAAAAGTTTCGTGACTTTTAATTTCATTCTTTTGCCTTTATAACTGTTTTATGGTGATCCTTGATAATTTAGGGGATTAATGTGTAAGGATTATATTTTTGACTCCCAAAGCTATTAAGCATACAATCAAATGAAAAATAAATCTCACTTCCACGACTCACCTTCCCCTTTGACTGTGAATTCCATGGCTATGCTAATGGAACAGTGAACGAAGAGAATTTGTGGCGAATCTCAAAGAGTAAGAGCAAGGTATAAAATTTGTCCATACGTCATAGTCGGCGTCGCGTAGTTTTCTTTTCTGAAACCCGTTTCCCCGCTGAAGTGCCGTTCACTTCTTCGCGTATAAGAAACCAAAACCCAAATAAATGCTGCGACATGGGGTGTACTCACTCCGAAATTTCTTCGTTCTTCCTCATTTCAAGTTCACACTGCACGTGTGGGCTGCACCGACTTGTTATTCGTCATCGGACTGAACATTCGTTGCAATAATGAACGGTTCAGCGTTGATTGTGGGATTTGTTGCGATAATAGTGCACTGGGCCAGTGACAGTGGTGCAAAATTCGTGGATTGTGAATGTGACTTGGAGGAAGCGAAGTGATGAGTGATAGCGGGCGGCTGCGCAGGTGCGAATCCGAAAAACGCTTTCAGGCAGCTGTGAAGACGTGGCGAGCGGTGCTCAAGAGCGTTAGAAACAAAAACATTTTGCAGAGATGATAAGGCGCCAGTCAAGAACAATCGAAATGTCGGGCGGATGCACGGGGCGATAAAAACAACGGTTGCAGGTTACAATTACGACGAAATCCTTGGTCTTTTCTCAATCCAAGCAAGACAGGAGTTTGCAGCAGCTGATTGAGTTTCAGTTGTCTGGTGAATAGTGAGTGAGCAGTGAATCAGTGGCGATAGTGAAAGCTCGCGTTGTATGATGGAATTTTTGCAGTGCGGTGTTATGTCCTTTACTGGTAACCCCTGCAAGGAGTCAACCCCTTCGGTTTGACAGTCGTGCAGACGAGCGAAGAAGTGTTAGCACTCGCAGTGGAATTACTCGAGGACCCTTAATGGGAAAAGTTTTCACAACGAACAATCAATTGCGACCTGGGTCTCCGCTGAAGTCTTAAATTTCGGTTGTTGGTCGGAAGACGTGCGTCTGGAAAGTGCCGTTAGAGAGCTGATTGGTTCTACGGCAAGACGTGCTAGAGATTTCACGTTGAACGCCGTGGAGGGCACAGTGGCGTGGTGTTATTTTCCGCATTTGAGTTAAACTTCTTCAGCGCGTAAATAAGGTGCGGTGGCCGTGAGTCAGTGATAGCAATGTGAGCGGAATTCGATTTGTAGTTGCTTCCCAGAAATTGTGTTGGCCCCACGAAAATTTTTCCAAGTGTAGGATATCGAAACACTTTTGGCGTGTGTATTGTCCGGATGTGGCTGCATCCAGCGTACGAAAGAGTCGGAAATTGTGAAAAGCCAACTGCGAAATCAGAAGATCGTGAGTGCTAGTGGGAAAGTGATTTCGATTTGATATCTGCATCGGACACGTCTCCGCAATGGGTGAATCAGACTTCGCACAGTGCAAGCTTTTGGGGTCAAGCCGCGAGAACGGGAGCTGTGTACCGCCAAGGAAATCAGTCAAACCCCCCATCGGAGGATACGGACGGGAATATATTAACCCATTCGTCCATGAAGTCACCGTGAAGAGCCCATTGACCAAAGTGAAGGTGAGCTATTTCATGCGAATTTTTCGACGTGAGACGTGCTCGCTGCTCCCAACCACATATTCATACCCTCATTCGCAATCTCCCCGGTGCCATTGTAAAAATATTGATCCGAAAGAGCTGTTCGCTGAAGCGAACAATCGATGGATGCATTCAGAAGGCGACATCCTTTCTGGGTTAGCATCCTTTCGATGGAAACCCCATACCGGTTCTCCCTCTCCTTCGAGAAGTTCCATGCAGCTGTCTCCTGGAGTGGTGAGGGCGCAGTGCCTTGTTATGCTACGAGCGCGACTTTGCAATTGAATTCGCTGTAATCCTGTTGGACACTGAATATGAAGTTTATTTTTAATGCAAACTCATGAGTGGCGGAGGACGTTAAGGCAACAGGAAGCACTCCCATTTGTCGAAAGAATCAACTTATCAGCTCATTCTAGTTGCAAAAAATCCATTAGTGCAGGAATTTGTCGTCTCAACAAGAAAGCATAACAAAGTGGTTCAGCCGGAGGCCACCCGCAGAATTTGGTTCTTTGTTCATGGTGGAACTGAAGGAAAAATAACAACTAGAACGAAACATTCTGAATCAGCCACCAGGAACGAAGTGAGGGCCATTGATGCGATAGCAGTTTATTTTGAGAATTTCGTCTGATGTTGGCATTGCAACTCGCTCACTCCAATGAACAAAATGCATGAATCAGAGAATCAGAGGCGACGTTATCATTCTATTCGCCAATGGCACCCGCATTAGGAATGAGGCAGAAATAATTAGAGAATTTGTTGCGCCATCACATCGCGAAGGGAGACGTTTTCATTGATGGAAGGGCGTGAACCGGACGATAATAGCGAGGGAGTTCTTACATTGTTGGTTTATTCTGAGCAACCTTAATCAGGTCTCAATCATTTGGGGTTCAACCTCATTTCAAAATGAAGCTAATATGGGAATCAGATGCAAATCAAGGTCATGTCGCGTCAGATAGTGATATGAAATATAATGAATATGACAAACTATCGAGGCAAAGTTTCGAGAATCCCAACCTCAATAGCGAATGTCGCATCAATTTGCATGATATGCGTCCAACTGTCCTCCAAGGCTTCAACATAGATCGCTACTAAATTGTTGTTCTAAATTTTTAACATAAATAATGCTCGACACCTTTTGTATTGAAGGTGTATATTTTTTTTTAATTTTCTACTGTATCGACACTTAACCCATTTGAGTCGGATTGCACTTCGAGGGTACAATAAACGTTCCTGCCTATTAATCAGTTGCATACCTTTTAATTCCGAGTAGTATAGCCTTCTATATAAGACTTGCTTTGAATTAAAAATATCAGTGAAGTACAGAACAACAGATTTTGGTGAATGTACGATCGTGCGAAATGCAGCAATCAACAATTGATTTGGTGTGATTTCATTGTTGAAAGGAATAGAAATAAAAAGGAAACTAAGAGTTACGACGCCCCCTACGACACATTTGGATAAATTGAAGTAAAAAAGTCGAAAACAAAATTCTCGATATCTCCTTTCGTTTTGTTTCTCGACAATTAAATATTGTCGATATAACGATTTCCGAAAAAATGCCGAACAATACCCAAGTTGAAGTAAAATATTCTGGTGGAACAAAATTTGGACACGGTCGCGGTCAGAGCACTTTCAAGTCAGCAGTGATATCGTTCTTTTCGCCGATGTTTATTGCAGTATCGAAAATTTTACTAGTGTCGAAAATGTTGGCAATGTACTGTCAATTTGCATAAAAAATAAACATAAATTCTCATTCGTTCATTCTTTTGGAGAACTGTTTTTAGTTACGAATAATTGAACAATTTGTTGGCTCCAAGAAAGTGCTTTAATTCCACCGTATTTGTCAGTTTCCCTGGTATTTCTTATTTCCCAATGCTCAAAAGGATTAAAGAAAAGAGGAAGTAAATTCTGTAGAAAAACAATGAATCCCGTCATTTGCAGTCGGAGTCCGTGATGTACAGTGCTGATAAAAATGATAAGACATCCCATGTTTTTCAAGAAATTATGAAGTGTTAAAATGATTTCAAGAAGTTGTATCTGCATTTGAGATTATTGCATCGCATTACATTTATCTGAGTAATAAGCAGGAGGTTTCTCGTTTATGTTACGTTAAAAAGGTAAGACAGCCAGGAAAACCCATTCTCTATTTGTTCCCTAACAGGTACCCCGGGAAAAGATAAAAGGCACTTAAAGGATTGATATTCAAAATTCGAAGGTCATTATTCACTAGTTTTGTGAAGTGAACTTTTGACAATTGGTGGAGCAAAACAATTGACTGCCGAGGAAATGAACATCGCAAAATAATTAAATGGCGAAGGAATGTCTAACAGATATTGCTGAGCAGTGATGCAGAGCAGGTGTGTGGTTCGCAAAATTATTCGGTATCCTGAAAATTATGGCTAAAGGACGACCGAAAGCTGTAAGTCCTCGGTAAGGATGGTAAGGAAAATTATTCGGTTAGCGTCTGATTCTACACTAACTGCATGGCAAAGGCGGGCGTTGAAACTAAGATCAGAAATGTTCGAAACATTATGTCACGAGCAAAACATCTCAAACGCCAGAAATTGTAAAGGAACCGCATCACAGAAGAGCACAAACCAGCCACACTGGCCTTTGTTAAAAACCAATCGCGTTAGAAGAACAAATAGCGTCGTATTATTTTAATGGGTGAAAAAAAAAATAATCTAGATAGGCCCGACGGCTTAAGCTATCATTTCCACAAATAAGTTTTGAACAAAAGACTGCAAGGTGGTGGAAGTGCAATTATTTTTGCTGCAATTGGATAGAACGGACGGTCGCATAATCGGGTTTTAACTGGGAAAATAAATAGATTGTGATATGCAGAAATGCTGCGTACGTAGTTTGATAATGATTTAGTACAGATCCATGTATTTTTCAATAAGATACTGCGATTCACATTGCAAACGTCGTTAAACAGTATTTTAAAGAGCAAAAAACCGATGTTCTCGATTTCCCAACAAAGTCTCCAAAACGAAATATCATCGACAGTTGATAAGGCCAGCTGGCCCGACAAGATTACGATAAATCCAAACAATTCCAAGACACAAAGGATTTAAAGAAAGCTATCATATCTGCTTAGCCCAAGATTTCGAGAAAATACACTCAAAAGTTAAATAAAAGTCTACCAAAAAGAATGACAGCAATTATAAAAACGAAAGGAAGTTCAATAAAATACTAAAATATCATACGAATTTCAACAGTTGCGTTTCGTCACTTAAATATCAACCTACAAAGGGAAATATAAAGCGTCTTTTCTTCTTACCCAGCTACAATTCAAATTTCTTTATTTACTCGATATGTTGAGCTGGAAACTCGAAGCTAATTACTAAGATAAATGTAATGGGATGCAATAATCTGAAATACAGACACAGTTTCTTGAAATCGTTTTATCACTTTATAATTTACACCCCAAAACTTAGCGTCATCATCGAAATAAATCTTTGGTTACTTGGAATCCGGTAATTGATGACTGTATATGTCCACAAATATCTGAAGACGTTTTATCGCAGTATGAGGATCGTGGCAAACGCAATGGTCATGATTTTTTATAATCAGACTGAAATATTTTAATTGTTTCCGTAATTTCAGCCCTTCTAACGATAAGAATTCTGAAGTTTGCATCATTGCAACTGCAATTGCCTGGATATTTACTTTTTACGCCTCGATACGCTTAATTACGCTTTTTATGCCTTGATATTTACGAAAACAGAAAGAAAAAAATGAAACAGTAGCGTTTGCAACGCTTCTTACTTCGGGCAAATCTTACATTACTACGATTTCAATTAATTCCAATCATCAATAAAAGTCGGAAAGGGGAATTATTTCAAATTTTTGTTCGTTCCTGAAGGTGTGTGAAGTTTGCATCGTTGCAAACGCAACGGTCTCGATTTCTTTCATTTTTGCTGAGGATCTTACTCAAGTGAAAACTAGTAAGTTGTTAGTAGTCAAAATCACGAAAAGACATTACAAATATTTAATTGGACTTATCCAAAAAATTCAAAACGTGAAAATAAACTCAAGGTCGTTGCGTTGCAATGGTGCAAAGTTCAGACACCGGTTCCTGAGAGCACATTCTATTCCGTAGCCCATTCTACTCTTGTCTGACAGATTTCCTATTGTCCCTATTTCTGCGCAAAAAGTTTATTCTGTTTTTTCTAGTCTAGATGTGCTAGTCGAGACGATAACTATCAGACCTGGAGTCACCAATACGGTAATTTATGCACACTCTGCACCCGCATGAGTAATTTTCGGTACAGTTCCTTGTAAACATTGCCCCATATTTAGTACCCATAAATATGAACTATACAATAGCATAGTTCGTGCGTACTGGACGAACTGGACGTGCGTACTGTGGAGTCGTTTTCTTGTTAAGCTGAGTTCTTTATTGTGTGATGGACAATTGGTTCTAGAACCATTCTCGATATAATCACCGGGGATTCTAGTGCTTTTAAGGCTGCTTGGCTATCGGAAAGCCAAGGATAGCTGCTTTGTAATCTCTGTCTATGCTGAGTTGCGCTTACAGTGATGGCATAGACCTCAGCCAGAAAAATACTTAAAATTCATGTTCCCTCAGATGACTTGGAGCCATCCGTATACCACCTGATTGCATTCCGTCTTATGAGGTGCATATTGGATTCAACGCTCCATTCTCTCTTGTCACTCAGCACTACACAAAAGTTGTTGTGAAAGCTGAATGCCGACGTCATGCGATTCGACGGTGCATATATGAATGGGGGCACCTTCACTAGTTTAGCGTGGTCCTTGTGCCCAATTCTGAGGCCATTTTCTCTTCCTTCATGGAAGATTCTTGACATTGAAGATGTCGCTGCTGTTTCTATTACCAAATGAAGTGGCGATAGATTTAAGATTTTCTGGGAAGCTGCCGTTAGACATAACTTAATGGCTCCGGTGATACAAACACATACCGAACGCTGAACTCGATCGAGTGCGAGCCTCGTCTTGCGTTCCTAGATTTTGTCTGCCCAGGCCACCGCTCCAAAGGTTATGATTGGTCTCACTATCATGGTGTACATCCACCGCAGGATTCCCGGGTTACCCCAGGACTTGTTTGTCATGTTCCTGCACACCATCAGAGCTCTGACAGCCTTTGCAGACACTGCCTTAATGTGTCCGTTCCATCTGAGCCTGCCGTCCAACAGCAATCCGAGATACTTGATTTCATTTTTATACTAAATTTCCGTTCCATTTAGGTATATGGTGCGGAGTTGGTCCATATTTCTTCTTTTTGTGAACGGCACCAGTGTGGTTTTATCAGGGTTAAGCCTTAGACCTATCTCCTGGCACCAACTCTTCACAATTCCAAGTGCTCCCTGCATTATATCACACCGTGTCCCTTCGTATATTCCTCTGGTTAGATTTGCGATATCATCTGCGTACGCGTGACATATCATCCCAGTTTCTGACAGTCTGCCAAAGACTTCACCTGCCACAAGAGTCCATAGTAGTGGTGAAAGAACACCTCCTTGTGGGCATCCCCGGTCCATACGTACGTTGATGGAACTTGATCCCACTTTACATACCACGGTTTGCCCCGCAAGTGACCGAGAAAGCCAGCGAATAAGGATAGGATTAACCTCCCTTTTCATCAGCGCCCTCTTTACCGCATCGTGGCTGGTATTGTCAAAGGTCCCTTCAATATCAAGAAATGCACTTAGTGATACCTCTTTATGTTCTTAGGATTCTTATTATTTATATTCTAAGTATTCTTTGATTCTGCGAGTCAATTCGTACAGTGCGATGTCTGTAGATTTTCCCGTCCTGTATATGTGTTGATTTGAATGTAGTGGATATTTTATTAGGTGAGTTGTCCTAAGATAATTATCTACCAGTTTCTTCATCGTTTTGAAAATAAACGACGTTAAACAAATCGGCCGGCACGCTTTTGGATTATTTTTATCATTTCCGCCCACTTTGGGTATAAATACTGATTTCGCCTGCCTCGCTTCCCTTCTGAATAAGGACTCGGTACACCCCATCTATCCCGGTGATTTGAAGGGCTGGAAAGAGTTTAAAGTTTAAAAATAAGTTTAAAAACTTATACGGTTTTCTGTACATATGGTCGCAACCTCCTTCCACTTCGAGCTGCTTGGATTTCTTTCTTGTGTCATCTCGTCAATCCCTTCATTTATTACAGAGCTTCCCGGGAAATGGGTTTCTATGAGCATTAGATTGCGCTCCTTTTCATTTTCGGTGAAATTGCCGTCACTTTTCCTTAGTGAAATGTTAAAGTTATTTCCCTGCTTAGCCATGGCGTGCAACTTGGTTCCACGCAACTCGAATTATAAGGACTTTGTTAATAATCTTGTCAGGATGTAGCATAACATTATAGAGATCGGCCGGATTTCAAGATGGGGGCAGAGTGTAGTCCAGGGTTGTTGGGTAGTATGTTAATTGTGATTTGATTGTTCTCCTAATCTAAGACATAATTATTCAGAAAACGCATTCCCGTTTTTCACATATTAGCATACAGGTCGGCTAGGAAACTCGTCCACAAGGTAAAAAAGCAAGGCCCTCTGTTCACAAAACCTAACCGATGACATAAATATGTACTTAGGATCAGCTTTGATTATGTGGACGATCTGAGCAAACGAACGAGGTTTTCCAGGAATCTTTTTCTGTACAATTTTTAGCACTGTAAATGAAAGTGTAAAAGACCGGACGTTATCCCATTAAAAATTCTGTAACGGTTTAATTATCTTTACCGTGACACGCTGCTTGACATATTCAACGCCTGTCTGTAGGAAGGTGTACTCCCTGCATCATGGAAGGAGACGCGAATTTTCTGCTCATATGCATGCTATACGCCGCTGATCAGTGCTTGAGAAGTTTGTCAGAGATAAATTATTGTATTGCATGTGACGCTAATGCGAGCAGCGCTCTGGAATCTTTCAAGGTGCCGAAATATTCAATATCCTTAAGGAACCGAAAGCTTTCCTGGTTTCGTCTCGAGCGTTTTCACTATTTGGGTTTTGGGAATAATTGCCCGAAAAGTTTGTAATTTTTTTCAGGACACTAGTAGTGTTTCTTTTAATTTCATTAATAAAAAAACCAAAGTATGAAGAAACGGATCGCCAGGGTTATTCCCGTTCAGATAGCAGAGATGAACATTTAGTTAAAATAATGGATAAAAATGTCATTCAAATCATCACAAAAAAAATTGTTTTTATTCAAAAAGTGGAAAGCCGAACAGGCCGTTGCGTTTGCATCGATGCAAACTTCAGATTTCTCGATATAATACTTTCACCAAATGAAGGTGATTTCGGATAAGGCCTCGAATATCGGCTCTCAGTCGCCTCAATGAAAACACTGGTGGATCAATCTCGAATAGAGGTATAAGATATAGAGAGGCTCTATCCGTGTACGTGAGCGCGAGCGAAAAGTTTTAAACTTGTGTTTTTTTTTTATCCTTATCAGCTGTTCAAATGTTCGGCTCCATTCGTTCCTACCATTTGTGTCATATGCAACATGATATCCGAAATTCTGTCGAAATTTCAAAGTTTTTCGCGTCATTAGAAGCACATATTTTTAACATTAACATTGTTTTACCCAACCATAGGCAAAAATACGAAAACTACATTCATAAACAGCTGAAAAATGCATTACTTTTCCGTGTTTTCCATCAATATTACTATCGACACCTTCACATAAAAGTTAACTAACCAATTAGAGCACATAATTAGCAAACCGAAAACATTTTCATTCACGAAATTTAAAAATAATACAGTATATACATTTTCCAAAATCTTCGGCTGCCTTCGGTTTTAAATTTGACAGTGAGTTATCATTACAGTTAGAAAAGCAATTTCTGTAAAGGAATGGTCACACATACTACTTGAATGTTGAAGATATCAAATTGGTCGCTGAATTATGCAATAAATTGAGCATTTCTAATTCTCATTAAGCATAAAGATAAGTGTTCGTTAATGACATTATGAGTATTTGCTCAATAAAATGCGAATGAAAACAAAACATGTGCTTGAATAATAGCAAGGATATATTGTAATGTTTGTGGCTAAAGTTTAGATGACGAAATTTTCACCCATTAATTTATACCACCTCTGATTATTTTTAAGCAAGTATTGATGAATTTGTATTAAAACCTTCTGTCAAAAAAGTACCTGCAAGTTGTTATTTAGAACGCCCGAGCTGAATCAATTTTGAATTTTTTTTTTCTTAGGTTGGTAGGACTATCATTCATATGCAGCAGCTGGTTAAGTCAGTCAACCTCGTTAGTGCGTGACGATTTTGAACACGAACGAAATTATTGAACAAATAGTTTGCCTCAAATGTTTTGTTGCATTACATTACATTACATTTTATTTCTACATATATGATATTTACAATAATATTTTAAATTAACTTAAATACTATGCTTAACCTAGCTAGCCTAAGCTTTATCATAGGTTTATTTCATTTACAACAATTTTATTTAGATAGATTTTTTATTTTTACATATTTTGCTAGTAATTTAATTTTGAATTTGATTTTCGTCGGCTGTAGAAACCTCCGAATTTCCTGAAACGTGCAAACGAAATTTCTTGTGCTGACGCATTGAAAAATTTGAAAAGAGATTATGGTAATTCAATTTTATCCAAAACCCGTGCATATGAGTGGTACAAAGCGTTCAAAGAGGGCCGTGAAATCGTCGAAGACATGCCCCGTTCCGGACGAACTTCGACATCTCTAACCGAAATTAACGACAGAATATATGCGTAAACGTTATTGATTCCGGGCGTTTCTATATCTTATTCCTCTATGATCTCGAATAACACCCAATTACTAGTGAGTGCAATGAAATTTGTTGTCTTGTACGGCTCCGATTTTTGGGGTGATATTTTTTAAGCAAGGAATTGTACCGTAGGAATTACATTGATGCGAGTGCAGTGAAGAGGAACTTTGTGAATTGCAACTGCATGTAATACTGTCCCCATCGAAGTTCTTGATGAAGAGTTAAACAAATTACTTAGGGGCAGAGGGGTTTCTTCGAGAGAAGAAAATTGAACTTGAATTGAAGAGAAAAAAACTTGATTTTTGTGGCAGGGTATGGGTAAACGTCTGTTTAATCGAGAGCATGGTGAGACTAACAATTAACTGATGCAGCTCCATAGCGGTCACAAGTATCTTTCAGTTATAATTGCATAAGGTTTGAACATCTTTATCAGACGAAATGCTTGTCTCACCTGTTTTGACGGCAGAGTGCCCTGACATGGTTGATTGTTTTCGAGACATCCGGCGAGCTCACTCCAAATAGTTCAGTGGTTAAGACGTTGAATTTGAAAAATAAACGGAACTTTGCAACTCACGAAATACAGCCATTCTACTCATATAGATGACCTATAATCGCTTGCCTGTAGCAGAGTACAGGGAATTTACTTTCTAAAGAATCTCGCTTGCTTATACTGGGCCAGCTGAAAAAAGGGATATCCATAATCTGAGGCCGCTGCATGACGAGACCAAAGAGGCGTAACCCGATGAGGGTTAGAGGCTTGACTGTGGTGTAACAGAGGAGGTCTTAGTAGAAGTAGTAGTAGTAGCAGTAGGAGTAGCAGCAGTATTAATAGTAAAAGTATCAGAAGTAGTGCTAGTAGCTTTATTAGTAGCAAAAGTAGTAGTAATAGTAATAATGTGTTGATAGTAGATAATAAATATATTTTAGAGACAACTGTCGGGTTCTTACCCGATCATAATATGGGGCTTGATTGTGCTTTATTCTGTTTTCTGTCGAATTCAAAAATAAATGATTGTAGGTATGTGTCTGCAATGGAGAAGTAAGCCATCAAATTTTTGTTATTAACTTTAAATAAGTTTGAAAGTAATTTTATCTCGATTCAGTCTTATCTAGTTTGTATTTGAGGAATAAATGGAATATGACAAAGCACACAGAAAAGATTGCAAAAAATGACAGCGTTAAATATCTTGGAAATAAAAAATTAGTATGTGGCTATTCATATATCAATAGTTCAATATCAATCTTGCATGGCTTGACAATGTTTGTCATTTGATAAAATTATCAATTCATGTCCACCAGTTCCTTGAATAAGCACCAAAGCGTTATCTTCGCCTTGAAAGATGGTGTGACGTGATTTATGTAATTGTAATATTTTCCCTAATTTTTGTACTTGGCATAAACGAGAATCCTCACATTAAATTACAGCGAATATCAGGCTCAAATTTTGAATTAAAAATATAAATCAGAAAATATGGAAAACATTTAATTTAAGTATTCAAAATAATGCCAGAAACCTCGTAAAGTTGGCTTGCAAAGTGGCGTCGTAACTTTAATAATGTTGTAACAAATAATCGTCGTAACAAATAATGTTACCACATGTTAAAAGTTTCTATTCAAATAAATTTAATATATACTTACTAACACCTTTTATATTTATTGATTTGTTTACTTTTCAGATATGTCTACTCACCATATTTTTGCTACCAATTCGAATATTATGCATCTTAATATTTCTTCTGATCGCGTGGTTACTGGCATGCGTTGGTCTTTTTGGAGTTTCACTTAAGGACCTAGAAACAAGACCTTTGTCAAAATGGAGAAGGTAATGTACCTGTTTCTCATTAGTTGACTATATGTAGAGTATTTTTGATCGTTCCCAGCTTCACTAAATATTTTTAATAAAAATAACATTAAAACACGGTTTCGACGGTTTTCGACGATGTTGGTTCGATCGTCCTCAACGTTTGATTTTTCTAGAAGGCATAAATACATTTGCTGGTAGTGTGTGTGATAGGGCATTTAATTGATTAAGCACCTAAACTCTAGTTCTGCTTGAGAGCACTGGTTGCGCACCATTCCTCACTATCTGTTATTCCTTCTAGTTATATTAAAATTTTTCCTCTATTTAGATACATCTTGTGAGATTCCCTGGCCGAGGGTTTGAGGACTATTATGGTACAGATTTAATGCTATGTCGGGATATACTTCTCAACCATAGCGTTCCAAAGGTTTTCTTTATTGCTACATTCTAAAAGGACAAGAGATTCTTTTTAGACTAAAGTTGTTCGTTTTTTTTTTGTCTGAATTTATAAAGGAAATGTTTGACAGCTGCCCGCTGCAGTGACTCGCCCTGCTTGTTGTATTTGTTGTTGGTCAATGGAATCCCGAAGGGGAATGCGAGTCCTAAGTACTTGGCTACTAGGCTGTTCGTTGTTCACGGCAAATTAAATATAAACTCATGTTTCGTCTCCAGTAACAATTCGATTCAATAGTCTATCCTTGTCTTGACTACAGAGGACCAAAAACGTGCGGGAACACTCTAAGCAGTGTTGTTCTTGGAACAGCGTGAGCATCCTCGGCACGCATGCCAATTTGTCAATTTTGTCATGCCAATATGAAATAAATTTTTAAAAATTGTCATATACAATTTAACCATTTCTGCAAGCTGTTTTTCTTTAGTTCTTTCATTATTCCATTATTAATTTCTTGACTTTTGAATCATTTCTGGAGTAGTCGATGGCCGTCCGGATGGTCTTCACGTGAGTCTTCAAATAAGTCACTGAAGTCACTACCCCACGAATCCGCGATCTTTAAAATTCACCTCTCAACACTCTCTAAAATTTCGTTATAGAGACAAAATTTATCATGCCCCATCCGTTGTAAAGGTTTCTGAAGTGATCGATCAAATGCAAGGTTTCTGAAGCTTGCACCGTTACAAACGGAGAAGTCTTCATTTTTGTACATATACGATCATCCACATAATAGATTTATTGAAATTTCGAATTCTACTGGTTTAGAAGCAATTAGAATGGACCCTCCAGAGAAATGCTTGGGTAGACATTCCGGGGTGCTATGATGAACACTCCTGGTGTTATAATGTAGATTTTTGCGGGGTCGCCGTGCATTACCCCAGTCGGTTAGTTCGATGAACTAAGCTGGGCACAATTTCGCTGCTTTAGTGCTTGCTTTGGTTTTTTTGGACAAACTTGGATCTACTTCCAACTAACTCAAATTTTTTTTTTGAATTCACTACGTCATTCATCTTTTGAAATAGCATAAAACAAACGAAAGTCCATGGAAAAGATTTCAAGTTGAGTAAATAATTGGAAGCAATTTCTTATTGAATTCGAACAAGACAATTTTGGACGTGGTTTTGGTATGTAGTTATCATCACAACTTCGCAATAAATCGAATCGTAAAAGATTGCGCGAAACAGCTCCTGTACATCTATTTAGACGTTTGCATTTATCAATTAGCATCAAAGTGAACTTGCAATGTCTTTCAGATCACCTGATATTTTGCATTTGGTATTTTCTCCCTGATGCGCTTTTGTTAGATACATTTCTATGACGTGACATATTGCGAAAGATATAAATAAATGGCGAAACAAATTGGCATTGTTGCAAGCTACTGCACGTTCATCATTTCGTAAGTTAATTTTAGGGTCACGGTTTGGTAAATGGCAATAAAAGTGAGAGTGTAAGACCACACGCTGTCCGGCGTTTGCTCGAACAGAAAACAAAGTCAGATGCAGATCCGAGTCGGTTGCTATTACATAAAGATCATTTATTTGTGTGCTGACATTCAACAATTTTTAAGGAATAAACTAAAAAGTTTGCACATAGAGCACCAGGTCAAGCTGGTTGCTAACCAAATTGCTTCACCTCGTACCTGTTAGAAGTCGAGTAGTATGTGATTGTTTGGAAGTTTGGAATTTCCATAAATTTCGGTACAGCAGAGCTGAGAAAATCTGAAGCCAGATGTTGATGCGAAATGAAGAACGCCATAGACACGCGTTTTTATTGATATAAATTAAAAAACCAACGTTTTTAACGAGTTTCTGCTTGAAAGCAAATAAGATTGTTGTGCTGATTGGTATCACTTCATTTTGGAACTCTTGTTGAACTGCCCAGCACAAAAAAAAAAATTCAATCTCTAAATTGTCCTGTTTATGATCAGCTAAGCAATTCGATAAAAATTTGAGTATAAATTGGTGTGAATTCGTGTACACAGTAATATACATGATAGCAACATGTACATAAAATTTATTTCAGATTCAGCAATGATTATTACTCCCCTGTTCCACAGTGAATCAGCAGTTGCCGTTCGGTACACGCGTTTAGTATAGCTTATCACGGATGTTTCTTGCTGCCGTACAGGCTACTCTTCTCTTCTCTCACGCTTCTGGGTCAGGCTTATGTGAAAGCATTCTAGGATCACTTTTTCCTCAGCGCGAATGCGGCAAGTGTCAACCGATGTCTATTTGTTTGCCTAATTTAATCAGAAGGTAATTTCAAACTGCCGATGCAAGTTTAGTGCGTACCCAACTTCCGGTCTTCCCCAGGATGTATTTGTCTTGTTATAGTAAGGCCTAAAACCAACCAAAAGTCTATTTCTTCCCAAGAGATTGGCCTTGTTTGACTGTTTTTGCGATGTTTTTACTGTTGCTGCGTTTGGATCGAAATACCATAATTTTATCAGTTTCTTTGCTGTCACGTTTTTCTCAGCACTGTTGTGTCCAGGGAATCAAGTTGTTCAATCTTTTGGCTAGTTATAGCTTCACGAGCCTGGTCCCGATCGGCAATAACTATGAAACTGCGCGATGTGAGCTGAGCACTTGGGAGTGTCGACGTGCTATCTGTGAGGGTTGTTTCGTTGCCTTTGATGCTCATTACCCATTGTTAGCTCGTCTGAATTGCAAATATTTCCAATTAAAAATTTGTGTTACGACTTTGGCGTTACGACACTCGTGTTTTCCCCTAAGCATTTTGTAGACTCCGATCAGCCTCGTTACCCCTAATAAATTTTTAAGATTAATAACAAAAAGAATGTTAGTATTTATCTATTCGTTATAAATGTATTTAACGTTTTTCTAGAGCGATAACTGGATAACTCATTTTTTAATGTACAGAAATTGCAACAAATATTGAAATTGATTTTTGAATTTGTAGAGCACTGAGACGAGTAGCTGCTCTGTCTATGCGACTTCTCTATGTTGCCGGATCTTTTAACTTTATTAAATACAAGGGGAAGCAAGCGTCGGCTAAAGAGGCTCCAATATTATGTGTAGCACCGCATTCATCGATATTTGATTCATTGGTTGTTCTGGTTGTTGGTCCACCCTCAATAGTTGCTAAAGCGGAAACAGCCTCAATACTATTTTTTGGAAGTGAGTATCTTCTGATAGAATAAAAAGGATATATCCTTCTTTCTCTTGATATCAACATCAAATTATTCCTTACAATAAAAACTTCCATTTACTTGCAGAACTTATAAACTTTACACAACCTATTTATGTGTTGCGGGAAGATCCTGACTCTCGTCAAACAACAATTAAAAACATCGTCACTAGAGCGAATTCGAATGAAGATTGGCCTCAAGTAAGAAAATAAATTTCCTTGAGCAGTTGAGCAGTTTAACCGACAAATAATTATTATATATTTTAGATCTTGATTTTCCCCGAAGGCACTTGTGCAAACCGGAAGGCTTTAATTACTTTCAAACCAGGAGCATTTTATCCGGGCGTTCCAGTGCAACCAGTTTGCGTACGTTACCCGAATGACATCGATTCGTACACATGGACGTGGGAGGGACCAGGAGTGTAAATAAACTATTATTTTTTTCATACTGAATGATACTTATCAAATTAATTCACCTAAGAAAAGTGTAAAACAACATGATTTAATTTATTTTTCAGAGCACGTCTGTTGTGGCTGACGCTAACCAAATGGCACAGCTTCATGGAAGTCGAATATTTGCCGGTGTATACGCCGAACGAAGAAGAAAAAAAGAATCCGAAATTGTTTGCACAAAACGTTCGCGATGTGATGGCTAAGTATAGTTGCAAAAATGATCAACATAAATTGATTTTATTACTTACGACGTCCATGCATTTCTAGGAGCTTAAACATTCCAGTATCCGATTATAGCTATGACGATTGTGTTGTGATGACTAAAGCCAAAGATATGCTGATCCCATATCCCGCAGATATTGTGGAGATCCGTCGGTATCGTAACCGACTTGGGTATGTTTACTAATTTGACGATTTATTGGTGATTGTTTGTGAATAAACCCAAACCTATTCGACCTATTCTGCACCATTTCTAATTTGATTTGTTTACTTGCCCGGCAGTTTGAATTCGACAAATTACGACATAGAACTTTTGCACACAAGCAATTATTGCAACATAAACCAATGGCCCGATTTAGCACAATTCGCAGAACATTTGCACGTACCAGTCAATAGTGCAGACTTGAAGTCATTGTTTAATCTGTTCACACAACCGGATGATGACAAGCACATAAGTCTTACGGCATATTTATTATGTGCATTATTTTTATCGCGAAAGGATGAGGAGAGTCTAATAGATTTTCTGAAAATAGTTTCTAAGGTCAGTTTGAACTTACATAATATAGATTTAGTTTGCATTACTTAACTGTCGGTTCAATTATAGCTCTACCAAAATGCAGATGGATTTCTGGTGAAGGAAGACTTTCAGAGATGTTTATTACATTCCGGAAAGCTTTCCAAGAAAGATAGTCAAATACTCGTTAAACATTTCTTTAAAAGTGATACAATCTACATTAAGTTCGGTGAGTTTTTATTTGTAGTCCATGAAGATTGATTAAGAAAGTAATATAAACAAATATTTAAATTTAATACTCATGAAAATTGATAGGTGTTTTGCTGGTCGAACCATTTCGAAACCCAGTTTGCGCAAAATAAGTATAAGATCAGTGCACGCTTAATATTCTTTGAAGAAATTTAGGATTCAATTAATAATTTCATAATTTGAACTTATTCAGACATTTATAAATTTATAAATTTAATTTATAAAGCTGAGTTTGTGACTGTTTTGGGCCACATAATACTATATATTATCCACTTTCATGCTAAAATATCCTGTTTATATGCTACATTTCAAAACAACAAGCTTGCTAAAATAACCTAAGACCCGTCTTAAACATTATATCTTTTGGGCTCAAAATGTCTGGGCTGTTTTCTGCTTTCCTCGATCGATTATGCTATCACAGCACATCGCTTACCCCTCAAGGATAAGTTTTTTGTTGTTCTTTATCCAATTGCTCGGACGTTGTTTCTGCTTAGAATCTCGCTATACGCGTTATGAATTAAAATAACCAAACTGTTTGTCAAACTGTAATGACTAAACTTACTTTATGCAGTTTAAGGTCTAACAGTAAATTGAAATAACTAAATAGTTTTCTGTTAAGATCCCGGCGAAAATCCTCTATTAAATTTTTCTTGTTTCGCTAGGAAAATTTTTGAAGATTTTTGTTAAAGCAGCGTTGCAGAACGCGATCAGGGTATAATTTTCTGTAGTGTGAGAATACAGACGAGGAACAATTAGCCATCTTGCCGAGGAAGCCAGGAAGACAGAGTCATTCATCGTCTGTGTCCCTACCAAATGTGAAATACTGCAAAGTCAAGTTTTGAAAATCTTCCCTATTCTAGATTGTGTTACAGTTATAGCTTTGGTTTAACGTAATTAAAAAAGCCCACACATGATGCGTGTCAGGATCCCTTTCTTTTCCGACATGAAACTTTTTATACTTAAAGAAGTTGAACGCAACAGAATAATATCGATAGATTTGATTCAGAAGAGTATAGATTTTCCGATCATGCGTTGGAGTCTTAGGTGACAGACATTGGTGACATTCGCTTCGAAGTCTCTAGTACTAAGGGCTGAAAATTGAAGTGGTGTAAAGGACAATTTTAACGAGTTATTTGCGCAGTTCGCATTAAGAGGTTTGCAGGTGTTTGAGTGAGGGGTCCCGAAGAATTGTGCGTTTGGGAATCAAATACTCATGACGTAAACAGCCTTCACCTCCATACCCCAAAACAAATTGTTCTTAACTAATATGTCTTCTTCAAAGTGTGAAAGAAAAGTAGCAGGGAGTAGGAGAGAATTTTTTGTCGGCAAAAATAATAAAATAAAATAATGGCAATTTTTTTGAGATCAAAGGGTTTGTACTTGCATTTTTTGCGATGGTTCTTTCGCCAACTTTTCCTTTTGTTTAAAGAGATGATTTGGACAATGTGGGCTACAAGCAGCTTGTGCCGATTGTGATACCTCTCGAATCGGGAGCTCAAATCAAGTTTCAAATCTAGGTCTTTGTCGTTGAGTGCGCGATACATGACTGGATTGTTTGGTACATTCAGACTCGTTTAGAATTAGTTTTAAGCAAGCCATACGTATTGGCTCTGAAAAGCTAGGTGTAGTACCTAGCGTTTTAACATTCAGTTGATCGCAATACTTTATCACGTGAGGTCGTTGCGGCAATGCCGCAAGATATATATGAACTCAGTTGACCTCATATTTCCATGATCCAAGTGCCTCGGAAGAATTGACAAATCAAGAAGATTTGGAGGCCTTAGGTAATCATAAATTTTTTTAGGCATCTTCTCTTCAGCTCTGGAACCGTAAGATCATAAATGAAGGAACTTTTTGAGGAACAATTTTCTGTGCAATAACTGCAGATGAAGAATTTGATTCCTGACTTTTGGCCAACGTGACATTCTCACCATCAGAAGAGTTCTTTGACAATTTTCAGAAATTGAAGTCGAGTGGTCAAACCGAAGACAATGTATCAAAAAATTAAACAATTTCCGACTCATCGCTGGACTAAATTTTTCTATGCCATCATATTCTTAAACCCACCGTTCATCCAAACTTTGCCTATTCCATTGACAGCAGGCGCGGCTCGTGACTATTTGTATTGGGTGGGCAAGATTTAAGGAACACTGTATGTCCTTAAGAGTACTCAAGCTAGGCATTCTATTCAACAGCAAGAACCAATGTGAAGGTCTATAGCTCCCTCGTCATGGAAAGGATGGAATAAAGTAAAGAGTAGATTTTCAATTAAAAAGGATGAATTTAAATCTACGATCTCTTGATTCAGCAAAATGATCAATATCGTTATCATAAAATCTAGTGTCCGGATTTAATTTAGTTGTTTCAACAGTTACTAATCGATAGTAATTAACGTAAGTTTGCTCGAATGCATTTGACTCATAGAGTTTCTGGAGTAACTTTTGGTATCTTTAGTGAAGACACAGCAAAGCACGAGAGCTTAAAAATCACAAAAAAAATCACAATTTTAATGTTTTTTTTTTTTTTTTTGAAATAAATTTTGAAGTTTCAACGTTATCTGTTGAAAAACCAATGATACTGGATTCTCTGTAACAAACTGAAAGTTCATTATGAAGCTTTTGTTTTTCAAACATTTTGGGATAAAGTAAAAAAAGACACTCTAGTAAATCCATTGGAAATGTGTTTTTATACTGTGAGAATTTTTTGCGGTTAGGTATTAGGTATAAGGCTTAGTCAATGTCATTTATTCACCAAATCTATTATTTCAGCATAACGACGCTTGAAATATAATATGAAGTGACTAATGAATATAATGATTTAGCAGAAATACCATCATGATCTAATTTTCTTGTCTTCGATTAAACTTTGTCTTTGATTGTTTTAAACCACATTGAATCTCGCAAAGTTTCTCGATTGCGGACAAAGTCGTCGCTCTCTAAACTTTCTTCGAAGACTTCCAACAGATCGCATCGCTGATCACATTTAGCAAAATATCAATTATACGCGTTTTAGAATTCCAACGAGTTTTTCACAAATTTTATCTAATACATGCGTCCGTTTGCTAGAGTTTCCAAAAAGAGTAGAAAACCCGGATAAATTAGCAGAACGGATGTGACATTCATTTATTTTGCAAGTGGCATCTTGCAGAACCAAATTTAGTCTAATACAAAACAATGAATAAACAATGCTTGTGGAGCAGTTTCTTTGATTTTTTTAAAAATTTAAAGCTTGAAATAATTCTTGTGCAGTTTCGCCCGTGGGAACATCAACAAATCCCATAAATCTATCAACAAATGCGTCTTCCTTTGTAATACATCGAAAATCACTGGAAACATCAGTGGTTCCATCCATTTGCCATGAAAAACTAGGTGCTTCATTTACTTCGGAAGATATGAAATTTTGAATTACTGAGCCGATATAATTAGTTAAATCATTTTGGATAGTTTTGGAAACTCCACTAAAAAACGCATGATGTGTCCAAAAAAACTTTTATAATCGTTATCGTATTTGGCAATGGAATACGCTAGTTCCCGAAAATTACCCCGGTCATACAAAATAGATGACTCATCATGACCGAGAAATGCTTGCTCCTGCGATGCCAAGTTAACTATGGTATTTTAGTTTTATCGATTAAACGTGTAGTTAATGACCGATATTTTTCAACGAGTTTATTGTTTCATGATATTTTCGTGATAAACCGAATCAAATAATACTGGAATTTGCTGTTTCCCAAATAATTTAAATTTCAATGAAGCATATATGTGGTCACTAGAGTTTCCATGCTTTTGTATGACTCATTAATATGTTTCGAATTACCACATCCAGAAGAATTCCATGGAGTTGTTGATTTGTAATTGAATAAAAGATTGATCCAGCAAAATGCAATGGGGGATATAAAATCACACAAGGATTTATTCAATGTTTCAGTACCAGTGAGCCTAACACATTTCGCGTACCAAGGCTGATTAAAATATCGCGATTTGTTATTATTCTCCAGAATGATTAAATTTTTCATGTTCGGCCCCGTTCGTCATTTTATAATGTTTATCCTTGTGTGATTTTATATCTCCCATTGATTCCCATTGGAAGAAGAGACACAAATGTCTTCAACAAAATTTTCAAATTTTCTTCTGCTTCATAGTCTGCTGAGGTAGGGCAGGGCAGCGCAACAACGAAAACGTAAGAATTAGACAATTGAAGACAATTGGAATTTTCAATTTTCTTTCGCACCCAAAGCAAAACGTGTATGCTAAAGTCTCTGTCGCATTGGGCCAGCGAAATTTTGCCCACCCTACGATCGAAGGGCACATTGTTTCGCTGGGATGCGTAAAGTTTTCTTTACACTACGAACTCGGCTTTGGCTAACGTAGAGGACGGACTCGCCTAGTGCCACCGTTTATGAATGTATTCAACTTTGGTGTGTGAATTTGTATGTGTTGTAATGCGTTTCAAAGGAAAATGTTTAGCTGTTATTTGTATGCAATAATAAGTGAATGACGATATGCATGGGAAAATATTCGAAAAGTGTGATGAGATCAAATTCTTAATTGAAATTCCATGCTAAGCTTTGAAGTATTGTAATTTTCTTTCATGATCATCATATGGAAATAATTATGAATCAATTATACTGACATTCGAATATTTAATTTTTTCTTGAATAAGTTGAAATTTGAAGAACGGCCACATATTTGTAGGCTCCTGCCAAGTATGTCAACAGTATTAATGCCCTCACATTGATTATATCTGTGAACTGCGCATATCACTCACTCGAGAATGTATCCTTGATGATGTTAATGTATTGATTCGTACATTTAACAATAAACTGAAGCATGTCATCATTGAAAAAATGATTCCAGCATTCCTCCCGGCAAATGGGTTAACAAATTTTCTGCTTCTCCACGCTTAACTTTCAATCTTGGGTTTTTGGTTATATCATCTGCCCCAACGTAAATACCACTTCTGCAGCGTAATGAGCCTCTTCAGCATCGGACTCAACGGTCTAGCTCTGTTTTGTATATGAATGTATCCATCCGCCGAAGGAATGTCTTCTCCCAAATCTTGTATCGTAACTGGGTCCTCCCTGTCATTTGCCAATGGTACTTATTTTATTGCCTCTATATCCTTCTCCTTACTCAAGTTTAATTTCTTCGCAGTCATATCTGTAGAAAATATGAAAGAAAAGATAGTGGAAAAATATACAATATGGTCATTACGAGTTTGGATTCAATTTCTGTGCGAGGAAAGTATTCCGAAAACCGAAACTATGGCGAAAAATTCACCACGAATTAGGGAGATACTTGAGTTGCGCGTGGTGGAAGTGGTGGAAGAGCCCCGAATGAAGATGCGTTTGTGCTTCCCAGATCAATTGGGAACCACGGACGGTTTGTTGATAGAATCGCCATTTGTTGCAGTATTTTGTGCTATGTTTGCAAAACGCTGGATATATTTTCATTTATCCTTGCAGATTCGATTCTTAATGATTCATTTTGCATTGAATTATTAATAGTTGCATAACACGTTTTGAATACAAGACGGAAAAATGCCCATTACTTTGAATTGATTTATATTTTACCTAACTTTAAATTACAATATTCTCAATTCTATCTCAGTTTCAATGAATATTATTTTCATAAAACAAGATTCGATAACAAATTACGAAGTAATCGTGTTATACGAGGGATGTTTGCGTGTGTATTTTTTTTGTATTTCTCATATCCTAGATGAACTCAATTGCGATTAAATATCACACAGTTGAAATGTGTTCGACCAGATCTCTAAGTAATACTTAATTGTGTTAATTGTATTTATTTGCTATATTTGCAGAGGATTTCTCGGACTATGTGCAGCAGAATCCCAAATATCAATCTTTGTGCATGCCAAACGAGGCATTTCGGAAGAGAAAAAAGGACTGAGAAGAAAGAAATTCTGATTCGCGGCAACCCGTTGCGAATCAGAGCTGCTTTGTGTATCTTAATGACAACATGCAGCAAATCACCTAGCGCAAAATTAATATCAATGCTATTTGAAGAAATAAACGCAAGCAACGGCAAAATAGCTAAAGCTTTCTCCTTAACACCCTCAACACGTGAGAAGAAATAAATCAAAGGCAAAGATCTGCTTATCGAGTATTGAGTACCTATAGAAAAATAATTATGAATAATAAATGTGATCACCGAAAAGAAAGTTGCTGCTGTTAAAATAAAAGGGATAATAATTGACACAACATAGAAACCATGCAAACAATATCTACAATACAAACCAACCCCCCATTACATTACATTGCATTATCACTTTGCCACGAAAATGACCCGACGAAACTCATATACTTGTCATTGCAGAGTATATTTACTAGAAATTATTGAACTGGACTAAGATGATATTTTTAGAGAAATTTATTATACACGTAGTAATTTATACATTGAGTAAAAACAGTAGTGGAAAATATAAAAAAGTAGCAATAAAACACAAGGGAAAGATTAACAATTCATTTCAATCACTGATGATGGATAATTAAGAATGAACGATAGATAATCCATAAAGGATCTCACACTAACCACACTAACCACACACACAATACACGCAACATAAATGCTATATACGTATGTAAAGATGAACAATACTCACTGCGTTAAATTTCTTATACGATTTAATAGTATTAAAATTGAAATAAAATTATAGTCATTGAAATGATAAAAGTAGAAATGTAAATCATTGCATCTGCCCATACTAACGCATACTCTTTCAATGTAAAAACGAAACGTATATTGCAATATTCAATTGTACGTGTAAGTTAAATAAAAACGAAATAAGCCAAACGCAAAGAAAACAAACGCACTTATTAGATTTTTGAATGTTCTTTCAATTGTTTTAAGATAATTATAAATGATGTGTAGATGAATGTTTTGCTTAATTTATTCTTGTTATATGAATGTCATATTTTGTATATTTTTTGTACGAAGGTTAAAATATTTTAATAACGTAAATTGCATTTTGATTTCATTGTTAACGATTGTAAGATAAAAACGAAAGCAAACAAAATTTGCGTACGATAAGTAGCGCAAATGTTGAATGGAGCCAAATTCATTCAGAATCTTTATATAAAATATTTTGATATTGCTAATTTTCTAATCAAATTTAGGCTAATCTTGCAAGACGATTTTGACTATCAAAAAATCCTAATATATCTGGTATTTAACATTTTCCCAAGCCATACATTAAATACTGTTAGATAAATTTACTTTTTCAATATGCCTTGGCAGCACATATTAAATCAGAAGCCTCAAATATAACGTTTTGTCGTGATACTTATGCAAAAAATATTTCTTTTCATAACTTTGCGCGTAAAAAATCGATATAAACATCTGATTAAAAATAGTTTAGATATCTTTAAATGTTATAAAATCAACTGAAATATCACCTGACCAATCGGTTGCCTGAGTTTGTAAACGGAAAATTTGCATTGAACTGTCTATAACTTTTTACTTAACTATTATAGATGCGCATCTATCCATTGTGTTATTTAGTTTTGAAATTTAAACAGCGATGATCGCAGAGAACAAGCTAAACCAGCGCTTATTCTGGTTACCAACTGACTAAGCCGTTACTTTCGCCTAATTCGCTGATTCGATTCGATCTAGATGCCACCGTCCCCATTACTTGAATAAAGGGACCACATTCAACGTGTGATGATGTTTCGTCTTAGGAAAAAAGTAGAAGTTACATGGTGCAATATCTGGCAGATACGGTGAATGGTTAAACACTGGAATGCAGTAATTGACTAGAAACCTTGTTACAAAACCGACTTTTCACAATTCTTATTCTTCAATTCATACCTTCACTTCTTACGAATGAGGAGATATGTTGTTGGTAGTAATGTTGTTTAATAGTTCCCTTCAGGAACTCTGAGACGGTACATAAATCCATGAATCAAGGGGAGGCAACAACGACATTTAGGCTTTAATTAAGGTTAGCTCATTCGAGCATTCTTGTTTTTTGAAAAAGTTGGGTCCCTTTTCTATCTTCTGGGTACGTGAATGCGCCTATCTTTCGCGGTCATAAGTAAAAAACCGTTCAAAACCAATAAGTTTGGATCATTTTCAATGGTATTCGAATTGGTTTGTTTTTAAAGGTAAAAAACTTTGTGATGTACGAACGTTAAAATCTTGAACATCCTTATACACACCGGTTTTTCATGTTGAAATAATTACCAAATATTGGCTGTACGGTTTCTTTGCCAATTCCTCTGTTTTGGCAATCGCACGGTTGCTCACTCGACGGTCAGAAAGAACAGTTTTTCTCATATTCCCATCTTTTTCGCCTCGGATGTGAAAGACCTTTAACATCTTGAAAACCGCTCAGAATTAGTTTCACGCGCTTACCATTGCTATATGCTTGTTTCAATAAATTTAAAGCTTCAATAGTGGGTTTTCCAATTTTTACGTATTTTGTGTGCAAGCGATAGTCAGTTTGGTGTTGTTTCCCAATTGTAACCTTTCATTGTTAGACGAATTAATTTTGTTTTTTCAATGTGGGAGCTATATTCGGGTAACTACCTTCCGGTCAATGTTGCCACATTTGCTTATAATAACCGAAAATTCAGTGAACATTTGTGTTGAACTCTCAGCATTTCTCAAGCTCTTAATAATGTTAACAGGGATCTTCTGCACTATGCAGCTCCGTGTAAATGTTTTAATCTGCGTTTTAATTTCCGTTACTTCTTAATCTATCTATTTCCAAAAGGTTTCTCAAGTCTTGAATTAATTGCAAATAGTTGACCAGTAGTTAATCTTCCAACACTAAATCCATATTGATACCCTCGAATATTCTTTTCACTTTACAATCCTGCCAAACTCTAATTCATGTTAGTCATTTTAAATTATGTAGATATGAAGGGTTGATATGCCTCCGTGCTTTGAAATTCTTTGCTTGCTTACCTTTTTGTGGATAGGAATGACAATGAACTGTTACCACTGTGTTGACGTCTGTTTTTGATTCTAGATCTTTAAACTTAACTACTGGATGTTGCATATTCGATTTGTTGAATTAGATGTTTGCACAGGCTTTGAAAACTACACAAGAACTGAATGTATCAACTACCAAGTTGACTATACAACTTTGTCCAAATACTAAGGTGCATTTCTTTAAACGATATTACAAATGTTGAAAAGAACGCCACCTCCAGTAGTTTAAAGTACTGCCCTTCCCCGGGATAAGTGTCACTTCTTTTGTCGGTCGATTCAGCTTTTATTTCCTTCATATCGCGGAATCGGTGTCCACGATATGGTCTTTGAGGTTGAGAAATACCCAGAAGTCTTTCAGCTCTAAGTCTTGTGAATACGAATGTTATGTCGAATGATAGGAAATTGGTTTAGGGATTATTTATGCTTGTTCTTTTATTTATCATGAAGCAAAAATCAACAGTTGTTCGCCCTTAATTCTGACTTTTTTATGCAAACATCGCCTAGACGACGCCAAAATTTCGTGTTACCAATTTGTATGATTGAATGGAGTTCTACGATAATCAAAGAAAATTTTTTCCATATGCTTGGCTTTTCAGTGATTTTCGCGCGGTTCTTTCGTTCTTCGTTCATCTTTTTCATTGTATTTATTCGAAATCTCGTCTTTTACGGGTCAACAATTTAAATTCTTAGTAATTAAATAATTATATTTCTTATTAAAAACGCAGTGTATACTCAAATTGATGATCTCGTTAGAGTCTCTGACCTATTTAATTAGAACAAATGTCACTCTGCCTATTCATTTGGTTAGTTGCCTGGATTATGCCGCTAACATTCGAAAAAAGAGAAGGGCATTTATAATCTAAATGTGATCGTTGCCCTCTTAATCGTTTGAATTCAACTTCTCTTTAGAAATCGTTCATTATATCTTCCATGCCATGCGAAAATCATTTTCCCTTTGAATGCCGCATTTTTAATGAGAATTTTTTTCATATTTTGCATTTCTGACTTCAAAGAAACCCATAACCAGTATGATGGCAACGATTTCTGTGTATTTTTCTATGAACTATTTGACTGTACTATCGCACTCAAAAAGCCTTTATTCAGGCTATTTTCATATATTATTGTTGTTAGACTTTGGCCAATAATTTCTTTATGTTGAATTTGTAAAGCAGCATTGCAGCTTATCTCGGATCTTGATATTCCTGTAGTTGTCTTAGTCCGCGACACAAGACTGATATCTTCGTGTAAAGCGTTGAAAGTCGATTTTAAGTTTTTACAGTGGCCTGTACCCTTTTGTATTTACTGTACTGAAACAAACAATTTCAATTTTACAATTATCGCAGTGGTGGCGATCATCAGTTCTACACGATGTGTCGCAAAGCCAACTTGTTAAACCACAAAGAAAAAATACTTTTCTAGAAAATTATTTAATTTATTTCAACAAGGTATCTTGCGCATCGGTATCATGTTTTGCACGATCAATTCCTTTTTGGGCGAAATTCGTAAGCCGATCTGCATCTGTACGAACTCAGTGTTGGTATAGCATTTTGTCCACTTTGAAATGTACTTTTCCGAAGCGACGGAATCCTCATAATGACAAATCAGGCGAATAAGGGGTAGCTCACAGTTCAATGAGCATCCCACAATTATTAGTGTTATGTAGTGACTGTTTTTGGGATCGTAGAAATAAATCAAACGTATCTTGACTCTTCTCTTCTCTTCACAGAATTTTTGGGGTATGGTTCCTTGCAGTGGTTCTTTTCGGCACTTTAAACTTGGTTCCGAAGTCATTTTGCTCACAAGACGTTTAGTCACCAGTAGGAATGCTGTACCCGAAGTTTGGATTCTTTTCCGACTCTTTAATCCGTTCACATGCAGCGTGTTAGTTAGATGATCGTCAATATGATCCATGGCGCGATAGCTCAAGTCGGATCATGGCCTAAAAGATTAACCTCCACCAAACATCACGGTTCTGCGACTTCGTTTTGTAGTTGATATGTCAGTTTAAAATTGTGGATCAGATCGAACGCAAATATTCCTGAGTCTAATTTTCTGTCAGTATGCAATGAGTTGAATCTATTGACACGTTTGGCTTCAGATGTATCGGAACGAACAATCCCACTTATTTTTAATAACTTCATGCATAATTTCAATGCTGCTTGGGTTCATCATGAACCGCTCGTTGATTTTGATGTCTTCAGATCATCTTTGACTCGCTTATACGACACATGGATAATTCAAACGTCTCAGTTAAAGTTGAGCGATAATTTAAGATCATTTCGGAATGGGACGGTAATGGAATTTCGACATGACAACGGAGAAGGTCCATTTGAACTTTTTCTCTTGGCGGGCAGCATTCAATGTTCAGCTGACTAGTTCAGCGAAACGCGTAGTGTGATATAAAGAAAATATATTGATCTAAATAACAGCAAACTAACTGTTTTTATAAAAAATTCTTGTCTAGGAATGGATCAAAAAGTAAACGAAAGTTACATCGATCTCTTATTTCGAAAAGTTGCGCTTACTATGCGATCGATAAATGTAGTTCTTTTATGGTTTGCCATTTAAGGAATTGTGAACTTCCTTGAATGATGAAAGAATGATCGCGGTATAAATATTCAATCAATTACGGTAATTTTGTGCTTCTTCGATCTCGATATTAAATGGACTTGATCCGTTGACGTAGAACGGATCCTCAAAGTTGTCAATCTGAGTTGGTTCTTGTCGTGATGGGAATGAATCTTGTGACCCATCCTTATTAATTAAGAAAGACAGTAGATATGATACGACGGACAATCTTACAACATACTTTATCCAATGCCGTTTAAAATTTAAACCAAGCTTATTTATGTCTCAATTTTTAATACTATTATTAATTTCTTATTTCTTCTATTGGTCAATGATTTGAAGGGGCTTCACATGTTGGGAAAGAATAAGAAAAAATAAAAACTATTTTTACTCTTTAAGAAGAATATAAATGACAAATTGATTAATATGGCCAAGAAATATTGCCAAAGAGGTGAATTTTAAATTTGTATCAAAAATAAACAATCATTTTGTAAACTGAATGTAACGTGTCGTATTTCAATGTATATGTCTCGTTGTGTCTATAATTGTCTGTATGATATACGGTAGCATAGCTTTCTTCAATTGAGATTACTAGCATAATTACACTTATTTTCACATGAATCTATAATAATGTATGCTTTGGCGCATGTACAAACATTGTTACCAATTATTAATGTATTGTTTAGACTATTGTTTACTTGGAAGTCTGTATTAAATGTATTTAGAGTTAACATTATGATTGAATATCATTCTTATATTGCTGTACTCAGAGTATAATTTGTGAGTATTTTAAATAAATAAGTGTAAATATTCTGGCAAATGCGATGTATGTTTTATAGTTTAATATTTGATTGGATGGTTTTGCCAGTTGTTATGGCGAAAAGAGTTATTGTTTGTTTTTCAAATTTAGCCTGACAGACTATAGATGAAATGAGGTCCGTGAACATATAGTCGAATCGAAAGTACGTTTCAATTTGATACCTTTCTTTAATAAGTTTAAATTTAAAATTTACTCCGTTAACATATTAGCTATTAGCTTAAATTTTTAACGTCTTATTCAATGTATGTTAAATTCTAATGAATAGAAAATAAATCGCAGAATTTTAGTGAATTCGCGTTGTGAGAGTCTCGGTAAAATAGTAAACCTGTGCTATTAATATTTAGATTGAGGTCCTGGTTGGTGCTAATAATTAAAATTTCATAGATTTAAAAATTAAATAGGTTTAATCATAGTATATAGCCTATTTCGTATGCATAACTGGGACGAACCAGCCAACCAAACCCCATAAGCTCCACCTTACATCTTTTATGAAAAGCACGTGTTGCTACCAAAGATGCTTTTTCCAGGAAATCTAAAATGATTTTCTGTTTCTGTTATTTTTAAAAGTATTCCGAACGGTGAAGTTGAAAAGCATACTTCGACTTTGTCATTTGTTCAGTTAGAAGCAGCAATGTTGGCCGGTCTCGAATAAAGAAAGCACCTTTAATCGATTATTGGAAGTCCTTGCAAAACGGTATCGGTAGCTTGTTCGTTTTTTTAACTGCTTCAGAGTAGTTTTCAGAATTCTTTAAGATGTTTCAGCATTTGTCTTTATTTTCTTGAATTTTGTCAGATTGTCTTAAATGCAAGTTTTCTGACTTCCTAATTACTTCAGTATAATTCATGGATTGGCCATCGGAACGGTCAGCGGTCGTTCCTCGCCTCGGTTTTCGTTTCGTCTATGAACGCGTTCCAGCGGTCTGCCATATTCGATGTTTTCGATTCGATCTCCGCTCCTAATTTTTTCTATGACTCCTTATTGTGGGAATACATAAGATAAACACAATCAAGCGAAATGTGTTGAGTAATAATAAATTTTATTAGATTACATGAAGGTATTTGTCACATTGAAAATAGTACCAACTCGTCATATGTCGTTATGCGATTAGAAAAGAACAAATTTACGTTTATAGAGACTTCTTACGCTACTTTATTTGTACAATACACCCCGTCAGTTCAAATCATGAAAATTATTTTTGTAACGAACGCAACAGTCGCGTTTCGATGGATATTGCATTGTTCCATGTTGGATTAAATTCGACTTTGTGTGTAGAAACGTAATTCTGGGCTTTATTTTGTTGAAGGATTGACTATATTCTTTCTGCTAAATGATTTCAAAACAGTTAAATCCATGATGTTGTTTTCATTGGTATTCGTATAATGCCCCTCATCACATTAGTTCTTTATATAATTCTTGGTGGTATTATTTATTATTATTGAACTGGGGTCCACTTGCTGGAATTTAGCATAGGCCAGAACTCGGCCCTTAGCTCCCCATGTGTAGTACTATTGTTTACAGATGGTCCATCCTGTCGTCCTACAGAAGCCAACGAGTTCCCCCAGCTCTGTGGTCGCCAAGTGTTCCAATTCTGTTGCGCCAGTACACCTCAGCCAAGTAAGGCGTTTGTTGGCCAGACTCGTTTACAGACAGACTCCGTCTAGGAGGAAGTGTTCTGTACTTTCTCCCTCCTCGCCGCAAGCTCGGCAGGTGTCATCCGTTTGGGTTCCTTTTCGTTTGACGTGTTGACCTAGAAGATTATGGCCCGTTAATACTGCCACCAATGTTCTAACGCCATTTCGGTTTTTCCCTAGGAGCTGTTTTGTCCTCATTTGATTAGGGTGAGGCCAAAGAGCTCGGCTTATCCTGCAGTCGTTCCTGTCATTCCAATCTGTATCTGTCTCTTTCCAGAGGATTTCGTCTAGTTCCGTTTTTACCGTTGTTACTGGCACTTTAATTGTGTCTATTCTAGTGGCGTTTTGCTCGGCTGATCCAGCTCTCGCTAGCTGATCCGCTCTTTCGTTTCGCTCTACACCGCTGTGTCCAGGGACCCATGTCAGTTTTACATTTACTCGGGTTGTTGCGGTTTTGAGAGCCTGCCTACAATCCTGCACCAGTTGTGAAACTACGCGGTTTGAGGCAAGCGCCTGCAGTGCCGACTTACTGTCCGAGAGTATTTGTATACTTCCATTAAGGTTGTTTGTTGCCGCTTTTATAGCCGCTTTTATTGCAAACACTTCCAACTGGAAAACTGTGGTGTGGCTCTCCAGTTTATAACTTCGGTTGAGTTGCGGTTGATCTGGGAAAAAGATTCCGGATCACCCGCAACTCAACTCTTGGTGGTAAGACCGATATTTTATTTAGTTCCCTGAATTATTAGGGTTGCAGTCTTGAATGCAGTCTTGAATGTTGCGTGAAGTTTATTTTATGTGATGATGTATATGTCTGTGACGAATTAGCTCCGATTTTTTTCGTACCTTCGAATGCCTTTTCACAGGTTGGCTCGTTAGTTGATTATAACATTATGAATTATCCAATGAAGACTGAAATATACTCAAATCTTGATTAAACCGAGCCAAATATGAGTAGTAACACAAAGCAATAATCTGGATGGAGCTTGCGATGAATGGTCAGTCGTTCTGAAATAATTCTAATCGGGTCATGGAAACAGTTCAAATTGGTAAAATGGAACTTCTCGCTTGTGCAACCACAACTCTTGAAATCCAAGTTTGTTTCTTTTCTATCAAGTTTTTAGGAGGGGTTGATTATAGTGAAACTCTCGTAATTTCTACTCAACTATTTATCAGTTCACTGCTATCATATATATTGTACCCGTTGCATTACTTATCCAAATGCCATCAACCCCAAGGGTCCTCACTTCTTACGTACTTAATCTTTAAACGCTGTCGTTATATGGGGAAACTCTAATCATTTCCAGAAGTTGTAAGGTTCCGATTATAGACAAATGAGACAAATATTTCTAAATTAATTGTTTGTTGTACTATAATTTATAATTTGTTGTACTATAAATGAATAAAAGCACGTGTTTTTATTTCCAATTTATATGCTCGAGGCATATCTAACAACAGACCTTGGTTTTTTGGTCATTACCCCTTTGATGCGTATACCAGATCTTTCTGTTGATAATAATTGGAGCGAGACTTTATTCATATAAATTTTCCTATTTCAATGAACTCTTAGAGCGAAATTTACCAGGCTACCTGCTCTTCCGTTGATTAAAATTATGGTGATTTGTTAAGATATGAAACGTTTTCGTGTTCTCTTTGTGGCTAGTTTCAATTCCATATAGAATTTGACTTGTACTATATTCAGCACACCGAATGATGCAAATGTGAAAGACATGGAGACTCAGAAAGGATCAAATCGAAGTTATAGTGTTGGGTTTGGGGAATTAGCAATCTTCTTGGTTTGAACCTACACGCTTTACTATTTTTCAAAACGATGTGCACGATCTTAACAACATTTTGGTATACTGTTGACGAAACACGGGAGCGAAACTCTTTAGATTATCAGATGAATCCTGCTCACAACTACGTCGTTTTATTCAGTTTTTGTGATTAGGAATTCGTATAATATGAAATTTCGTCTCATAGACGGATATATTTTATGCTATGGGTGCGACAAATGAATCATTTGGCAACCATGCGAATAATGCTAAACACCTTCGAAAGAGAGGGTTCCCGAAGGAGACACCGAGGCAAAGTGAAACGGAGATCAATGGCGAACCAGATTTTGTTAATCGAAACATTAAACAAACAAAAACAAGCATTGTCGAGTTATCAAAAAAAGAACAAGCCATAAATAAGATGGACGCTTGCAGAGTATGAACGAATCGCGGATGCTGAAAAAACTTTTTGGCGGAGAGTGTTACTCGAAAGCACTGGGTCTATTCTTGTCACGAAGACATCGTGAAACAGCTCGTTTTTGAAAATCAGTGGATCAAAATATAGAGAAAATTGGAGGCTATTAATTTTGAAGACCAAGACATGAAATGGGCCATGAGCTCTTGACAAACGCAATAGAGAGACAGAGCGAGATAGAGTGTTTTCTTCAGAACAGGCTCTGCTGTGTTACTGTTGCAGTCTTTTAGCTCATAAAGGTGGAATTTCTGATTTTTATTTTTCAGTACATAGGGACTATATTTTTGCGTTGATTCAATTTCATGCGTTAAAATTCAGCAATCTGGAGAACAAATACTGCCGTAAATCTTGTTGACGAAAATCAAACAACCAATATCTTTCCAATGGCATCACAATGTATATAAAATCCAAAGAGATAAAAGGAGGCCCGTGCATGAAATTCTGATTGAAGAAGTCCTAGGGCCATTATCAAAGTTATCAACAAGATCACAGAGATGTTCATTCTATCTAAGGAATGAAAACAGGAAGCCTTCGAATCGTTACTTTGGCTGTAATATTCCTATATGTAAGGAAAATGCGAAACTGTTGTGCCTATCTTGTATCGATTTAAGGAACGATTAATCCTAGTCTAAGAGTAGGATAGAGCTGATTGCACATTTTTTACATAAAGCCAAATAAGTTTAATTTTATACAAAGCAATAAAATTAATATATATTATTTTGAGTTTTCGCATTAGTTGATTGATACAAAGAACAAAAAAACTATAGCTAAGGACATTCTATTTAAAACATTCATATAATAGAAAAAATATTTTATGTGGGCCATTTAACTAATCATGGGTGAGGAGGTTGATTTGTATTGATTTGTAATTTTCTGTCCGTCCGATAATTTCATCATTTCGGTTTAAGATAATTTGTTCCTGCTTTTCATGTGAAACAATAAGGTTTCATGTGTCTGCACGATTATAATTTCGCGTGCTCTAGCATGAGATCTCGGAAGATAATTCGCTAATAACGTTTTAGATATCGATGGTTCTTCACCTGGAATTCGACATTTCAAGGGGTTTCAGCCGTCTTTGAATTTTTGCAAAGGTAACATAATGAGCTTAAAGGACTTCGAAGTAATCGGTAGGGGAGTTTAACATTCAGAGAAAAAGCAGTTTATGCCATGACGACTTGTGTCAAGTCGTCAATAATCCCATTCACTTCCAAGATAACGAACAGCAGTATCATATGGTTCTTAATCTTTTGACAAAGCAAGCATTGAACGATCTCATTCATCCTTTAGAGTTGTGGTTCCAATCATCCAAAGCCACAATTATTGATAAAATACTGATGTTGAAAATGAACATCGAAATGAGAGCTTTATTTAAAGTAATTGAGGGAACTCTCAACTTTTGTTATGTTTGCGTAGCCGCGGGTTTGCTTAAAGATGAAGGAATTTATTGAGTAAAGTGGGGCTTATAACACAAACAGAGTTTAATGGACTTATCTGCTTCCTAAAATGCAAAACAGTTCACATACGCGTTCTAGGTTAGCATTTGGTTTGGAGATTTGCAAAGGAAAGGAATGATCTCGGTTACTGTAAAAATATTTATTTATGTAATGAAATCATGCATACAGCGGAACAAAAATGTAATACACTTAAAATAAATACGCTTAATGAATATTTTAATCCGAAAATAATCTTGTTAACGTGTGTACTTTGTTCGGCCATCGAATAATGTCCGTCTTATGCTTATCAAATCTTATATAGTCGCTCATTTCACCCCTTTTCGGGCTTCATTTCAAGAGCATAGTGGGCAAAATTCCGATCCTTCGGCAACTAGCAGCTCACAATTTTTATTTATTTTCCATTTGACGCATAATCGCGTTTCGTCCACTTCATTCAGTACATTCGATAAGAACTCGGGACTAAGTTCAACGGTGAAAGTTTGTTCGCTTACAATTTTTCCATTGAATACAATCTTTACCAATCCGTTACAATGTAATATTACAGACTTTGTGCTTTGCATGCTGTTTATGTCAAAACATGTGAAAGCAATGAATTGCCGCTCCGCATCACGGTGAACTCCCCATAACATACTTGGAAGGGTTACCTCGAAAACGTCGTCGTACAAAGATTCGAATTGTTCCAACGACACTTCTTCGGAAATCACGAATTGCGTTGGTGTCTCTTTTTCTGAATTATTTGTAACCATTTCTTCAGTATCTTCCTTCGTTGTAGTTTGAGTCATGGGCGACGATGAAGTAACGTTTGCTTCGTCCTTCTCTTCTGTCGGAAGCTTATTTTCCTGAAAGTAAGTGAATATTACAAGGCTTGATGAAATAAATTCGAAGCCCAGTTTCGAAGCATACCTTCCTGAGATTTCTACGAGCAGAGTGTTTTGGAGCAGGCGATCGCTTGACTGACTGCAATGAGACAAACAACAATTAATAAAACACCATTCGTTTATTTAGACGCTTTTTTGATAGTAACCGGCCTTTCCAGAAGAGCTGGATCTATTTCCAAGTGTAATGAAGGCACAGCATCCCGTTTCAATCTTGGCCGACCTCGTTCCATTTGCAGCAGCTCGCCGTTGATAACGTGGTCGAATGTAGTCATAATATCATCCTTGGTGAAGTGGCGCTCGCATACTTTGTCTATACGCTTAAATTCACGCTTTTTAGGTAAGATTTTCTTCCACTTTTCAAACATTTCGTTGTCCTTAAAAGTACGACAGGATCAATTTTGACAATGACAGGCAATTTCGAGACTTTTACCTTTGGCGCTAGAAACATCATTCGTCGAGGCGAATCCTTACATATATTGTCACATTTCGGGATGAAACAGTTACGCATTTTTCTTGATTATGACTATACAAAATAAAATACTACAATCTTCCGCTGAAACTTCAAGCATAGATCGCAAAGCTTATGTCACTTTGACGTTGACGTTCCGTGTAGAATCAGGCGCCTCTGACGGAAAAAAAGTAAACGACATGTTGAAGTGGAGACCTTAACATATTCATTCCGTTATAAGTATGAACATTTGATGGCTACTATTATTCAATTTCCAAAAACAAGACATCACCAGCCCAAAAGAGGCCTTGAACGAAAAACGCTGGTCAATGCTATTCTAGGAATGACCAATAAACTCTCCTGAAAAGGAAATAGAAGGAAAAAAACAAGACATAAATCAAGTTTGAAGAGAATCGGAATGGTGATACTTTGAGTTGCTAACATCTTAATAAAATACAGAAAGTTCTCCCTTTTGCCTTGGTATTATTCGGTGGTTGTTCACAACCGTTTAGCAGACAAAATGAATTCAAAGAGCACAAATATCAAAGGATCTCACAGACTTTGAGGTTGAGAGAAAAACAGTTTTAGTTAATTAAGTAATGGACAGACAAGGAAACACCATTATGAGAATGTACAACACGAGGGTGTGGTGACAAAACGGTCAAAAAACGGCAAGTTTTCCGAACTTCGTTGAAACCCAGTGTACAAGTCCATCAAATGGTTCGTGAAAATAATGTAAGGATAATCAATATTTACAATAACTCACAGCTTAAGCGCAAAGTCAAGGAAAGGAAAGCACAAGTAAATTTGAATTTGTATTAACTTTTTACTCAAAAATATTGAGAGCAGTATTCTTCTTGACCCAATAGTGAAAAAAATAATAAATCCACATTAAGTTCCACTTAATTTGGTTGAATTTCGTTAGATTAGGAGTTTGTTCGAAGTGTATTTGCTATTTGGTGCTTATGTGATGCATACAACTGAGAATAAAATGCTTGCCGTTGGTTCGCAACGAGGAAAATTGCAGCCGAATCGATGACTGGCCATCAAGGAGCCCGTAGACGAATGTGGAGGAATTTGGGCCTGGTATCAAACAGTCCCAACAGAGAGGAAGTATGCTGGGATACTCTCTAGCTGAGGTTAAATCGCTGTAAGTGCACAACTCTAGTTACACAACTATAGTTATAATATCTGCGAGTGCGAAAGAAAGAAAGATGCTTATTGGAGTCTTCACGGTGCAGTCTTTCCCGAAGGAGCGAAAATGACAACTTGGGAAGCGACTTCCTTATTGAAGGGGAAGTAGAACGCTGAACTCAATCATTAATTTACCTAATCAGATTGAAAAGGTTCAGAAGTTATGATGCACCTATGACCGAGAGAACAATATGTCTTTAAAGTTGGCGTGCATTCGTTCCGGTTATATCACGTGTATCCGTTTGATAATTGTTTTATACTCTTGTTCTATTGCTCCACTCTTTGAGGATTCGTTGGAAATATCTTCACTTCTGAGCCATTTATTTATCAGCACGTAGATCCCATTTATCGGGGATGGAAACGAAGTCAAGGCGGTTTACGCGATTTCTAAATTTGAGAGCTAAATTCGGAGATCCCTCGTAGTTGTCATGTGTTTGGATATAACAAATTTGAAGGTGGACTGAGGTAGTTCTAGGGAGTCGTAAGGGATTTTTAGTTCATTCATCCTGAATTGAAAATTTAATAAAATTCCACAAGAAAATACGCAAAAGCTTTGCAATTTTTTATGAAATTCACAGATAATTCAGATCTCCAAAGTAATAGAAATAAAGCAGTTTTACAAATAAAAATAAAATATCCGAAGATGTACTTTCTGTTGTAGTTTTCTTAGCAAAGTGTGAGGATTCGCTGGAGCCACACCGAATTTCGCAGCAATTAAAATATTATCTAGCCCTATAAACCAAGGATTTGTATAAAGAGTGCAGTTGACACAGTCTTGTAAGTTGTATAAACTGGTAAATCGCCTGGAATAAATTGAATTACCTGCTTCAACCGCCATGTTCAGTTTTTCGGTAAGGCAGTTTTTCATAGGACAGTACCAATTAAGAGGCATTGTGAGAACAAATTCTCTTTATTGTTTGCTTTCAATATCAGCTGATACGCGAGAATGTGTAGATGCATTTCTTTGAGTATTTTATTTGCGTAAGTCGTATCGGAACATGATTTGCTCTCACGTCGCTGTATTCGTTTGACAGGTTGCAAAGGACCGATTAAGTGATTTTGCAAATAGTGTCTATATTGTTTGCCGATTCTAATACGTCAGTGATCGTAGTTGACGTTTACTGATTGAGTCGATTAAGTTGAATTAGTGTAACATTACAAATTGGTGTCGAATAATGAGTTAACGAAATGCCATGTAAGTGTCCAGAAATTTTGCTGTCTGAACAAAGAAATACTTCAGTTGTTATGAAAGAATTTCTGTCCCATTCCTAATAATTATTGAGGAAGTCGAAAGTAGGTCAACTAAATAGCCTTGAACTATGAAACGTCAAGGTGGAGGCCGGGCGAAGTCCTTAGGCTTTAACCCTTTTGCTGCTACGTAAAGATTATCCCGATTAATTTTTTGAATGAAACATGTTGCAATGTATTTGTGAATAAGACACAGGTCCCGTAAGAGTCGATTATTATTTTTATTACGTTTATTTTTGTACAGGCAATAGGGGAAAATATATGCTTGCTACATGTTGATTTTTATAATTATTGCAAAATATTTCAATAATATAGTAGCAGTTACTATATTTAATTATATTTAATAATTTTATTGGCAATGTGATATAAACGACTGTATTTTTTCTGTCGATTTTCAGTCCACATATCGAAAGCTTTACGTGTGATATTGTTAGTTCTGTAATAATTCGTGTACCATGTCGAGCCTTGCTTTAAGACTATCGAATTTGCGGATTTTTTTCGCCAATAGGCCGCTGTTGAAAGGAATGGTTGCTTACAGCGTTCTATGGCCAACGAGTAGTTTGATTCAACAAACAATTGAAGGAAAAACCTGGAGTAAGGATATGATTTGAGCATATATGAACAGTGTATTGATCTTTGATTTTCAGATTCCTACGATTGGAAACGATGTTTGCGATTTTGTATATTTGGTGGGCTTTATGTCGCTCCAACTCTATACGGGTGGGTACGATTCACTTCTATTATGTGGCCAAGAACTAATATACGAACTGCAATTGCTAAGGTGAGCATTTTTGGTGATTGTCTTTTAATATAATAACATAAACGGAATGAATAGTGGGTAACTAAACATAGTTTTTGTGGGGCTATTATTTTAAGCTAATTTGTGTGAAATTTCACAAAATTTTGCTGAGTATCTCAATTTGAAGCCTTGTTTGGCGAACAGAGCACAAACAAAACATCCAACGGAAACTGAGGAAACCATGAGAAAACTCAGTTGAAGCTGATATACAAGTAGTATCAATTGATTCTAAATTCATCAGCTACATCTACATATATCTTTCCGCCCGAATATTTTGTCAAGATTAATTGCAAATATAGGCGAAGATCTGTTGATCCTCAAAAACTGAAAGCACACTTTTAAAATTTTTTTTGAGAACTATACACAAAGCTTTAGTTAAAATTTATAAATTATTTTAGTCATTCGCAAAAATCATATTAGAAAATTCTTTGTTTAAAGTCTCCGCTGTCTAAGTTGTGGTCCAGTGTTGGCCTTTTAGTTCCTAGTCTAATAGGGAATCCTTAGCTGTTTTCAAAATTTAACTAATTGACATGTAATTGGAAGAAACGTTCAATCGTTTGTTTGTGAATTATTGAATTTTGAATGTGGAAATTGGAATTACTAAAGCAAGAAATTACTGTATAGTGCCAGCGCGAAAAGAAAATTGTTTAGTTGAGGAAAGATTAGAATACAGGAAAGAAGTAAAAAAAACGAATGACGACGAATGATTGGGCTGTGGATTGAACTGAAAAACAGGATTAGACAAAAGGCGAACATATATGAAAAATTAGAAACAATAACAAGAGAAGTCGTCGAGTTTTATCAACATTTTTATTGTTTATATTTATTATTCTTATTTTTCGTGCTAATTTTAAGTTTGTCACCAATCATGTGAATCATCTCCAACCAAATTTTATGGCCGTTTTTTTTTATTTGATCCACAGCAAAATGATCCACAGGCAAACATGAATACAGCAACATCTTCACGAAGGCGGCATCTCAGCATGCCGAGCATCTTCATAAGACCTTCATCAAATCTTCATCATTAAGTGATGAGGTTGTCATTTTTGGTAGAATGGCTACGTAAATGAACAAAAGTGCTGCATTTGAAGTGATGCGCAACCACAGGCAGTTGTTCAAACACCGATATCCGGTTACGTTACTGTGTCATGTGTTCATGAGTCCAACGAGTCCAACGGAATGGACTCGCCATAAAGCAGGGAACCTCTGTTTTCAACAGAATGAGGCCATTACATGGAACAAGCGTAATGAGTTAATAATTTCTCGTTTTGGACCTGTGAATTGGCTTGCAAGATCTTTTGATTTAACACAACCGGAAAATTTCTTGTGAGGATACATCAAATTGCGCGTCTACGCCCATAAGCCCAAGGTGCTTGACCATTTGGAAGACAACATTAACCGCGTTATTGGCGAGATATGGCCCCCATTATTGGTTAGAGTAGACAAATATTGGATCTCTCGTTCTACGTCTTTCGAACCTTGCTCGATCTTTCCAATAAAACCAATTTTATGAGAGTCAAAACAACTTATCTGTATTATATTCAATTTCAGAGTTTTATACCTTTAAAAACACCATTTATTTTCTTAATGGGGTATTCGCTATAAAAAGGACCCGAACGACGGAATTGCGTTCGGAAAACAAATAAAGAACCCGAACAAGTCTACTAAGTCGAATCCGACAAAGTTGCAAGACGAAAAATACGTTTTTCCTTAGAATTCAAGAAAAACTAAAAACATATTGAGAACACTTTTCCACTTTACTAGTTATATTTTATTTAATCCGAATTATTATTAGTCACCTTAATTACTCACCATAGATAATATAAGGGTCTCCCTCCTTTTGATTGATTCTTGTGGTGAAAGTTATTTTTTGCAATATGGATGGTGAAAAGTTGATGAATTGAAATGAAGGACGAAAGTGCCAAATGTAAAAAATCATATGCCCCGAATACCATATGACCTATTGGTACTGACCAAAGGGTTTGTTAAAACCAGGTTCCAGGCACATATTAGGGAAGTGAATTTGGAATTAAGACAAGAACAGACTAAAGATATCTGAAATCTGGAAAAGCGCAAAAGTGGAAACCTGGACTGTTATTGGATTGTATCAAACACAGATAGTAGCATGCTTAACACAAATTTAGGTAACAAATTCAGCAGATTAGTACGATTGGTGGCTAGAATTTGCGTTGCGCAATGGTTGCTACTAATTGAATGAACTTAAAAAATCCAATTTGTTTTGTGATGGGCAAAAGTAATCAAGTGTTACCAAAGAATGTTAACTAGAAACAATATTTATGGCTTAATCTTAACATAAATTGTAATTTAGCGTTGAGGAAGGAAGCAGATAGTGTTCGAAATTGCGGTACTGTTTTTTAAGTGAAATGCAAAGATTTATAAATGAGATTAATTGATAAAGACTTTCAGTTAGGAAGCTGGAATTTACTACAGCCACTGCATTACCACACTAATTTCTATTTTATATTTCTGTTTACTGTGACTGACCGAACTGACCTTTATATTTCGGACTTTCGGCCGTGTCTTATTTCAACTCGACTAATTTTCATGCAGTTACTATTGTCAATTCAAATTTAATTTTTGTCGCTGATCGCCTACCGCGTTTGGTTTGCACTGATCAACTCATCCTCACACCACCATATCACTCTGTAACTACAGTGGCTCAATAAAGAAGTCGGACACATACCCATTTACACTTGAAAAGGGAATAAACGACAGAAGAATGTATTTTAGAAAAAATAAAAATTAATTTTTTTAGCTCTATATTATTAACTTACGAAAAATAAGAACGTTGAAAACATAACGCGATTTTGTGATTATTAAAAAATAAAAAGTCGAAATGCAGCCAAAATTCATGTCAAAAAGAACTCGGACAGTTAAGTCTTTGTGAGATTTTTGAATTTTATTATTATTTTTAATATTTAGTTGGCAATCCTTTATTTTTCACTATGATTTCCAATCTTATAGGCATGGATTCGACAGGTTTTATGCAAAAGGAAGGGTCGATTTGGGCCCATTCTGCCTGAAGAGCTACTTTCAAGTCCTCTTTATTTTTAATTGAATAGCTTTTTAATTGGTGTTCTAAATAAGCCCATAAATGCTCGATAACATTAATGTCAGGAGATTGTGGAGGTGTTTCCAGTACATGTGGACAATTGTATAGCAGCCATAAACGCACATTGAGTGCTTTGTGCTTTGGGTCGTTATCCTGGTAATATTGCAAGTTATCTTTTATTCCGAATTTTTCAATACTTTCCACTAAATTTTCTTTCAAAATGGTCAAATACTTTGTTTTGTCCATAATTCCATCTATTACAGAAAGTTTACCTGGACCAGCAGCGGACATGGAGCCCCACACCATTATCGAGCCACCTCGATGTTTCACAGTGGATCGTAGATTGCACTCTTTGAGCTCTTAATTAGCTTTTCGCCAAACATAGCATTGACCATCTGAGCGAAATACATTAAATTTACTTTCGTCCGCGAATATTACAGTTTCCCAAAATGATAGGTCTTTATTTTTATATGTTTTGGCAAACTTGAGTCTCTTTTTCCTATTGCACTTACTAACGAATGGTTTTTTACGGGCTACTCTTCCATATAGATTTCTTCGTCTCAAAACTAACCTTATCGTTTCAGGATGTACACTTTTATTACGATATTTCGATACTTGTTGAGCTAATTTTGGAGCATTTTATTTCGAATTTTTATGAATTTGTTGTACAATCCATCGCTCATCTGACTTCGAAAACACTCTAAGTCTACCACTTTTTTGTTTATTTTCCACTGATCTGCATGATTTAAATCGTTTAACTATATCGTGAACAGTGGAGTGTGATCTATTTACGATTTCCCCTATAGAACGGACCGGTAATCCTTCTTTATAATGTTTTTTTAATGAGTTCTCTTACTTCTAAAGAAGTTTGACCACGTTGCCTTCCCATTTTACACAATTTCACCCCCGTGAAGGTTCACAATTCACACAATTTCACCCACGTATAAAATTTACGGTTTCAATTTGTTTCACTCACAGATGCTAACAGCTGTCAACTACACAAAATCCGGGGAATCCCCCTTTTAAACTCAAAAAGAAGGAGAGTGCTGTCCGAGTTCTTTTTTGACATGAATTTTGGCTGCATTTCGACTTTTTATTTTTTTAATAATCACAAAATCGAGTTATGTTTTCAATGTTTTTTTTCTTGATTCTGATCTTCAGCTGGGAAAGAAAGCTTTGTGACTTCACTACGATGATTTGTTGTGTTGCTTGTCCGGCTCAGAGGCTCGCAACGTAGTTTTGATCCTAAAAATGTATTCAACATCAATCGGGAAGATTTTGTGAATTTTGTATGTGCTGAAATACGGAAATAAGCACGGAATGATTCGTTGAAGTTCATTTTTCTTTACACATCTGACAATTTAAAACCATATAGTTTTTTCGTTTTTGTTTTGTTCTATGCTTGTTGTTGCCGAAAATAATATACATAATTGAAAAAATAGAACTGTTTGACGAAGCTTTAGTTTTTTTGCACGATGCCACGCGGTCTATTTTATAGGCAAACTTTCGCTAGTCTAATTTCGAACGAAACTTTACCATTGGACTTTCTACAATTGCAGGCCCTCGTGGATCAAGTCTCATATGGACCATTTGCAATCAGTTCGTTTTACGTTGGTATGAGCCTCTTGGAATTCAAATCAATAGATGAGGCTCTACAAGAATGTAAAAGTAAATTCATACCGACATGGAAGGTAGGAATAGTAATTGCATATTTTTCATTGTGCTACACATGAATATTGTTACAGATTGCTGCCCTAGTTTGGCCTGTCCTGCAAACCATTAACTTCTCCCTTGTGCCTGAAGGAAATCGGGTGGTTTTTGTGAGCATTTGTAGTGTTATGTGGACAACATTCCTAGCTTATATGAAACATCTTGAGAAAGCGAAGCAAGAGATGGAAATGTCTCCGATTCAAGCTGATTAGTACTATTCTGGAATTTTTTTCGTAAATTAGAATATACAATGATTGACTATCGGCTGGTTGTAACGATGAGTTTATTTTTAAGTAGCAAAATACTGTAAATAATTGAAAATCATATCGAATAATAAATCCGTTGTTGAGACCTGCTAGGTAAATTTTAAATTCAATGGATCGGGCACACAATTTAAGGATATATGAGTATGTCAATTTTAATTTTCCTTTGAGACAGTTTTGCTCTCTTGCGTCCTCGAACTTCATAGCAAGTATAATTGATGCTGTTGCATCTTAGTCACGTTATTTCGAATGCATTTGTTGCCAATAACGCAATGCATTAACAGCCAGAGGAGTAGTTTTCTGAATCAAAATTTTCTTTTAAAAATAGATTAGTTCAGTGAATTAGTTCGTTGCGTTCACATCGATTCTAAGTTTTGATACATAATTTCACTTTCTATCGTTCTATTTTCTATTATGTCCTTCAGTTGAATTTATAACAGTGGCAACTTATATTTCCTTGCATTTGGCTGATAATAAAGTCCAGAAGTCTTTACGCACTTCTGCGAAAAATTACAATCGACCTTGCAACGAATGCCATAATTTATTTTAAGCCGCACGCGACCCCGTCCAAGAACGTGCTTGAACGGAACATTTTGTTGAAGGAAGTTGCAATTACATGCACTGTGTGTTTGCAAAAGTTTCGATTGTTTTCCTGACTATTTTGTGAACGCAAATTAAAAGCTTATAAGTGTTTGAAAATGCAGCATTTAAAGACGATACTAACAAAGTATCCTGTAACTCGCGGAATGTTATCGTACAGTCTTATTTGGCCGACTAGTAGCCTTATCCAACAAACGTTCGAAGGAAAACGTTGGGGTGAATATTCTGTTCGAGTGTCATTCATTGTTCACCATTGTTCATCGAATAACTTAATATAATTTCGCATTAACATCAGATTATTTCGCTTACATAGATACATTCGCTTACGCTTAAAAATAGTTCTGAGAGTGCTTTGGAATCTAAAAAATCCTTTTCTTGCAGGATCTTATGATTGGCTCCGTTGTTTAAGATTTAGTTTATATGGTGGATTGTTTGTTGCTCCTACATTGTACGCATGGATCAGAGTATCGACTGCAATGTGGCCGCAGACAAACTTTAAAACGGGCGCTATCAAAGCTGTCGTTGAACAAATATCATATACGCCCGGTGCAATGACATGCTTTTACTTTATAATGAGCCTTTTAGAGATGAAAACGTTTCGGGAGGCTGCACAAGAAGTATCGAAAAAGTTTCTACCAACATACAAAGTAAGTGCCATAGGTTTTGCCATCATCAATTGTTTTGTACATTGATTGAAACATTTGAACGCAAAACTTGAAAATATAAACAGGTTGCATTATGCGTGTGGCCAGCAGTTGCAATGGTGAACTTTACTCTGATCCCAGAGAAGAACCGCGTTCCATTCATCAGTGTTTGCAGTTTAATATGGACCTGCTTCCTAGCATACATGAAACATTTGGAGCACCGACACGTCGACGATGGCATATTGATGTTTAAGAAAAAAGACAAATCATGATACCTAACTTCAACAACTCCTTCATAATTCTTTGTTTATGTAATGATGTTATGATGATTATGTACCAAGAAATAAATAACAAAGAAAATATATTTTTACAATAATTTTTACAATTTCACATTTTGAAAAATAACTGCCGTATGACTGGTTCCAATTTCACAATAATTGAATATCTATAGTAAATGTTCATGTCACGGGGCCCCACGAATGCTCAAAGAGCATCGCGGGGCCACAATCGCGTAATCTGAACAATGAAAATACTAAAGCTAACTAGAAGGCATCGATTTCTTCGTATAAAAACTAAACATGGCTTAAGGCGACAGAAAGGGTTTATCTTCTGGATTCTTTGTCAGACTTGGCTTCATTTCCCCGGGGCGTCGTCGCTTGAAGAATCCACATTTCCATAGGAGATAGGCAACAATAGCGAGTACTATGAGGCCGCCAATAATACCAAGGATTATTAGCCAGATGGGTGTTTCTGTTCCGCGAGCTTGATCAAGCAACTCCGGGTAGGCTTGGGTTTCGACCTATTAAAAGAGCGAATGTCAATATTACAATGCCAAATAACGTGGAGATCATTATTTATTTACCGCAATCTGGTAGTCTTGTCGTTCTTTATCCTGTGATTCGGCTGCATTCTCAATCTTCGCTCGTGACACAATCCTTACAACATCAACTCTAGGGTAGTCACCCACCAAAGTACTGTTCCATAGTCGCGACTTTACGTTTATGTACACTTCGGACTTCCTTGGCATATTAAAAATGTCACAGCGAATATCCACGCAAAATGCGGTACCTTTTTCACAATCCATTGTCACAACATTTGTTTTTTTGCCGTCCTTGTCCAATAGCCGTTCGGCTCTGATAATTCTTGCAATTTCACGCCGAATTCGGTTCAAATTTGTACTGAAGCTGTTGCTATTACTGCTAGTGGTAGAACTACTGGAGCTACTGCTGCTGGAGACGCTTTTACTGGAACTGCTGCTACTAAAGCTCACTTTACTGGTTTCATTGCTAAATTCGGTTTTTGATGCGAACGATGTGCTCTTCTCCGTGGAATGTGAATAAGAAGTACTTACTGGGCGATACAAATAAGGTTCTGGGGTCACCTCTGCTTCTCGCATTTCCTCTGCAACTTCTAGAACTTCTTTTGGCTTCTCCGTTAGGTTTAGAGCATTGATGTATTGTGGGTCAATTGTACATTGGCCAAAACGTGAACCTTCTAGCGTGGGAATTTCTTCTAGGTATAGTAGCCACTTGCCCTGGTCCTTATCATTTGCAACTTGATGCGGCCACTTGATATTAACGATAACATGCGATGCTTTCCATGGACCATCGTTGTAGATCTGGAATAAAGATACAAATAAAATTAGTTAGATTGCATTTTCCATTGCGGAAGGTTACATATTATCCACTTGGTTAGAGGATTCAGCTGGACGGAAGACGATGTGTTCGCTGGTGCTGGTGGTGGTGGTCTAAATGTATAGAGTGTAGTAGTGGCAAAAAGAATGCTCATGGTAAGTGCGTACAGGTGAGTAACCCACTGAATTGCTAAACATCATTGCATAGGCAATGATGAAAGGCGATGGAGATTCGACTATAGATGCTTCAAATTGGCTGTGAAAAAATACCTATAATGTCTGATAGCTCGATTCAGAGAGGGTTTAGTAATATGTGAAGGGATAAGAAAACATACTGAAAGCTCATATGATTTCGCATCTTGATCAAATTAGGATGGCCAGTAAGGACGCTATTCAATACGTTAGTAGCCTTGAGCAATGCTCCAGCTGCGATGCAATGGAAGGAAATCAGCATGGGAGATTCCTGTTGCAGATCGCCCCGTTCAAAGCTATCTTCCGTAAGGTTATTCCACTCCCAACTGCTGTGATGGAGCTTGCAGCGTTTGTGGTGGCTATGAGAAAGGGGGTTCCTTGCATGGGGACGATAATCAACGGAGTTTTTAAACAGCGCAGGAAATCGGGGTACGGAAGGAATGGGAGAGTGGATTTTTGATCTTTGGTCCTTGAGATAACTCAGAGAAGAAAACGGTACTTATTACTCTCTTAGCGCTGATGAGCTTGATTATGCCGTGCTGGGTTCTGTTACCTCAGTGCGACATAAAAACTAAGACTAATATCGTACCCACGAAGGATGATGAGAGCGTCATTCATGAAACGTAACGTGAGTCGAAAAGCAGCGTTTCTTCTTAATACGACCGCCCACATGCAGGTGATATGTCTTCCGTTTGCAAATGTATCGCAAATTTTTCAGGAAAGAAACGAAATGACACAGTGTCATATGGAATTATGAGAAACTTGCGTCAGGAAAGCTGATGGACGAAAGACTCATGTAGAATTCTTTCACATGTGAACTGTCGAATCGTCTAACAGCTTAATTCAGCTTCGACACTAAATTTTATATTCTGCTGAGGTATAAAAGGAAATGGAACCTTGAATTTTATTTCCACCTAATAAAGCCGAACACATTAGTGGTCATGAGAATTGGGTCTGTGGACGAATAATACCAACTGGTGGGTGGCATGCCAACTATCTTTCTAGCTACAGTCGACGCATTCACAAGGTAAAAGGACGCAAACGTAGAACTAAAGAACTATCTGATAGCTAAGCAGTCTTAAAGACGTGAGAATCATCGGAAATTACACCGAAAATCATTCTAGATTGATATAACGCACTCGTTGGGTTGAGTGCGGACAATATAATTACCCTATACTGAAAATAGAAATTAAGGTTAATAATTAGGCGGATCAATTGAGTTTTGGTTGCATTCATCGGTCCTAAAACACCTAGTGCAACTAAAATTAATATTTTCTAGAACGGGCTCAATATAAATTGAAGATAAAAACCTCATTATGGACTCGAGAAGGCTTTCAGCGCTTCAAATATTAAAGCTCATTCGCGACGCCTATGAAGAAAAAAAAATCTCTAGCTTAAAGCGGATCTCTGCAATTTGACACTACATAGTATACTGTAGAGCATTGTGGAGCATGCGAAGCTACTTCCGTGTGGAAACGAAGAAAACTAACACAAAAAATGTTACCATAGACTCGATTGGCAATTCTGAAACTGCCAGTAGATTCATTACAAAAGTCAAGGGCGTTACCTGATATTTATGTGTAACAACAGTTCCGATGTCTTCCAGGAATTTCATGGCACTTTCACCCTTAACTTCACCACCGTAGAACGATTGTTCTGGTTTGGCCCATCTGAAAAACACGAGAAAGTTGCAATTCACTTTCACAGTAAAATTAGTTTTAAACGAATTTTTCTTACCCATGTATCGAAAGTAATGCTTTCCTGACGACACGGACATCCAGCCTTTGGTCTGGTAGCAGTCCAAGCAGTTTTGATGTGGTGTTTGCGAAAATTTTGAAAGACAGCTTCGTTTCTGAGTCGGCCAGATTGCTTGGATCAAAGCGAACTGATATTGGAGCTGTAGTGTCACGGTACATGGGATTGCCCAAATTACATAGGACCACAGTTTCGTTGAAGCGGCTACACTTAAAGGTGCTTGCTTTACTGGCTGCAATGTACGTTACGGACGGTTGATGTATGATGAAGAGTTGTGCTTCATAAGCTGAATCAGCAATATTTGTAACGTTTACATTCAACCGGAGCTCATCGCTTGTTCCTAAACTAAATGTGTACTCTCCGTCTGGGAAAGAATTTTACAATATTAATGCCGTAGCAATACAAACAAACTGTGTCGATCATCGCTTACCTACTCTCTGGGCATCAATCTCTGCGTCCAAAATTAACTCCGATTCACAAATATCCTTTCCGCCGCAATCTTTGTGGAACGTTCCCTCAAAAATGCGTTGAGCTTGTGTTTGGTCCAGAATGGGATTTAGGGATATGAGTCCGGACCTCGGCAGGGGTGGCTCCATTATTGTATAATTAACTCTAAACCTAATGGGACTTTGAATGTCTCTGGTGTTCTCTTTGATGTAAGCAGTCTCTTGGGTGCACAATTGCCTGTTGTTCGTTTGAATTTGAAGATTTTGCCTCAAAATATTGGTTCGTTTGTTGTCGCGATCGAAAAATACTCGGGAGAATTTCTTCATGTTACCAAATGTCTCGGCCTCGATAGTGTAGACAAGTTCGAGAGTTTTGGTAGCACTGTTCTCATATGGGTTGATTGTGCAACATGTTTCGAATGAAAAACTAATAAGATGAAAATAATTTGCTAGTGGAGTTCATTGAATCGTAACCGAAGGTTAAATATACCATGTAAAGTTAGTGGTGGGGTCACTTTTACACCCTTTTTTGGTAGGATCGATATTTGTCAGCTCTGTGCTTCGAACAGAAGTTTTTATGTTTGTGATGGGTCGGGCTAGTAAAGCTACAGCCGCGGATGATTTGTACGCTCCTATAACTACATCTGGATATGAATTACCATCCAAATCAGTACCTCCAACGATTGAGCTTCCAAATGTTTCAATGTTTTTCATTGAAAGACCTAAGCCTGACGATGTGATTACCTGCAATCAATGCATAAGTGAGTGACACTAGATAATTATTTTCACTCTACAAATACCTGCGATGGTTTCGACGAAAGGCCTTGTGGTGTTCCTAAGTAAATATATACAACTCCGTTGTCCTCGTACGGCGCGCCGATAGCAATATCTTCACACTTATCCTTGTTGATGTCCCCAATATTGGCTAGAGCTAGCCCGAATCTGGATTCGGGTTTGCCAGTTAGTTTCAATGTTGGTTTTGAAGGTAGTTTGTATTTCTCATTTTGATATACGTAAACTGCACCTCCTTCGGTTTTTGAGTAGTAGAATGGAGCTGCCACCAGCAGGTCCGAATAGCCATCGCCATTGATATCAGCCGTTGCCAGTTCATATCCAAAACTCGATGCAAATTGTTCGCCCTCAATTTCCATTTCCACTGGGATGGGGTTTGTTTTGGATTTCGAAAATATTATCACTTTGCCGTGACCGTTTGAACGGGGCGCTCCTGCTGCATACGATACGTTGTCCCGGAAATATTTGCCACCCGTAACAGCCATGCCTGAGTTTCATATGAGATTTATATATGGTTTAGTTGTTCTTATCATTAAAGGATCTTACCTAAGTAACTGTATTTTTCCACTGGAGAAAACTTTTCTGAGTGATCACTATAATACATGTTTTTGTCGCGTTTGAGGTATTCCCCGCCGATTTCTGTAATGTAGATGGTACCACGCCATGTATATGGTCCGGGAGTACCTAGCACCATTGTATCATCTTCCAAGAGAGCACCAGATGTGCCAGCTTGACAATAGCCGTAGTCTTCATGTCCTCTAAAATCAAAAAAAAAATGCAAATGATTTATTAAGTCCCAGGATGTTTTCACCTCCTTTTTTAGGTTTGTTAATTTTTATCTCCTTATGAGTTTCACGAAAGGGTGAGGGAACGTGAAGGGTCTCAGGCGGCCCGAGTTCCAGGAATTCATTTCAATACATAAATATTAAATGAAAGTCAAATACAATTATTATATCATTAAAATACTGTATTTGAGCCGACATATTTTGATGAAACAGATTTAATTGTAACATACATAATAAGTTCTCTAAATTCGACCCAATTTCAAGGTGACGTTAATAGTTACTTCACTGTTCCAAAGTCAAACAGACTACCTTTATTGGAATTCTGAAAATTAAGGGGAACGCCGTCCAAACTTTTCAAAACTCACAGATTACATAGGGGACTAAGGGGTTGCAGACCTTGATTCATTTCTTTTGTGAAGTAAAAAGTACCACTCTTCTCTGTAATATACTATTAAAACACGAAAGCTAACAAATTTCGGAAAAACGAAATTTTCTCGTGAATTTTTGGTTACTGGAGAATCTTCACCGAAAATCTTTCTTGAGCTAAATATCAACTCAAGGATTTTAAAAATTTCGATATGTACGGTCTCATAAGAAATAAGTATTTTTCATTTTGAACCGATCAAAATGCCAAAAAATGATAAAATAAGGCTTAATATTTACCTTTTTATAATTTAAGTAAGAGAAAGTGAAGAACCTTAATATGAGTTTCACATTTTAATAAAAATGAATAGCAAACGAAAGTAAATAACAAATAAAAATAAATAATAAATTAAAAAATTAAAAAATAAGGAAAATCAATGGCATGCAACACATGTACATAGAATTTTTTTAGAGGAATAGAAATTGAAGTTGGCATCACATTTTAGAGTGATGAGTTTTATAACTCGTTTGGTTTGCCGTTTTTTCATGAATGGGTTGACGCCTGAATAACGTCTGTGCGTTATCCAGCAAACTTTGTTTTGAAAAAAAAAACGGTTGCGTGCATTCCGCATTCTGTCAATTTAAGGGACGACATCAGTACAATTAAAGGCCCAGATACAATACTGCGTGACGGCGATGCGATTCTCGCTCGTCGTCGCGCAACGCATTCAATTGACAAAGAACGTAATGCGAGGAAGAATAATGTTTATATGACAAATGTCAAATTTTGATTTTTCAAAATTTTTGAATTTGAAATTTTCTTTCGTTTGGCAAATAATAGCCTCAACAAGGATGCACGAAATTTTCATTTAAAATTCATTCCGAATAACCCTCCTACTTAAATTGTAATTAAGGCGTTTGAATTTCAAATTTCTTTTAAGCGCCATCGAGCATCTGACAAACGTCACGCACCTCGTTGCGAGGAATTTTCGTTTTTCCGAATATTTCTCGTCTCGCATCAATGCATGGCAATCATTGTACGATGTCGTATACAAACGCATGTTACGAAAACTGCTTGACATTTGCTGTGAGACTCTTGTTGCGCTCTCGCATCGTCGTCTCGCAGTATTGTATTTCGGCCTTCATTCGATTAACCATGGAGCCTTTCCGCACCACGCTTACTCTCACTGATAACACACATTCATCCAGACGCTGTACAGTGTATAATGAAGAAACCACAGCAGCTGTACAGTGTACTATCGGTGTAGACCGAAGTGAGTCCATGGGACATCATGCTTAACAATTAAACATGTGTCCACCCTCATTATGAGAGAGTTTGCGGAAGGATTTTGGTTTGTGGGCTTAAAAATCCAACTCGTGCAGGAGTTGGAGCCGATCGACTACCGGGAACGACGTAGATTCGGCTTATTGGCCCAAGAACAAATTGTTGTAGATTGCGAATTTCATGCGAACAATTTGTATGGCGATGAGACTCATTTGTGGTTGATTTGCTACGTTAATAAACTGAGCTCCCGCATTTGGAGTGATGAGCAACCACAGGTGATTGTCTAAAAACCGTTACAACCACAGAAAGTCACTGTTTTCTGAGCTTTATGGGCCAGTGGAATCACTGGTGCATATGTCTTGTGATTTAACATCGCTGGATTATTTCTTGTGGAAAGGGTCACTCGTCTGCCCCGATATGCATGGGACGTTTCGCTATTCGAAAGACATTCGCCGTATAATTGGCGTGATACGCTCCACTTAGTGATCAGAGTACTCGAAAATTCGATCTCTCGTTTGGACTCCCTCCCTGCCAGCCTTGGCGCTCACATACCCTAAACCATAATTAAATAAAAATAGCACAATCTTTCCTAGAAAATGAGATTCATGGGTGCGGAAGTTCTGATCAAATTTGTCGAAGCTAGCTTAGCAAGGGTATAAATCACTTACAATGTTGTAAGTGAAAATGGAAAAATTGATCTACCAAAAATTTCTGAAATTGATAAAGCCAAACCAAAGGCTGTTTGGAAAATAGGACAAGTTCAAGCTGAGAGTAGTAATCATAAAAAGTAAAAATAACCAGACGACATCCACCTAGCTGGTAGTGCCAATCGATGCGTCCCGGCCTCTAAGTTGGCACCCGACGAGAAGCGGCAGGGACGCGTGTTTGAAACCAACTTGAGCTCTTTCCACCTTTCTCAATATTCATTTCTATGTTCTATACCTCCAAAAAAGACCCTTTAGTATCATAATGCCAACTGGAATATACATTTTACAAGTTTTTTGATATGGAAATCATCAATTCTCGTCCTTTTGAATTTTTTAGGCATTACAGTTTCCATAATTTTTTAAGCAGTACTACGACGTCTTCACAATTGAAAGGAAAACATGGTATTTACACTGTATCAAAGTTGAAACTTCACGAAATGGGCAATCGGAAATTGGAATATTTAAACTTGAGTACAAAGGAAATAAACTTTTTTGGATATTAGTGTACTCAGAACTTATTATAAATTGATTGGTGTCAAAAATATTCAACATGAGTAAGTCTGTTCAAAAGTATCGCGAATTTAGAATTTCCACAGGCTACGTATATTTTTTTTCGATATTTTTGTGACGTTGTCTTGGTTCTCTCAGTTTTGCTGACAAGTTCGGATATTTTGACTCTTCAGTAAATTTGACAGCTTTTCCGCTTGGACGTGTTTTGGCTTTTCTTCGATTTTTGACTTTTCCGAAAAATGGATCAAGGCATCTGTATCGAATGTTGTGTCAAATGTTGCCTGCATGTAGTGACGAAAATAGTGTAGACCAATCGTCGAAGAACCGATAAACGTATTGCTGATCGTGCTATTCGCTGTTTACGAATAATTTGAGCTTGAGATGAAACGTTGCGAAATTTGTACCAAAATTGCTCAATTTCGATCAAAAACAGGATCGTATTAACAACGCTAAGGAGCTGCGCTGGCGGGTCATTAGTGGTGGCGAATCATGCATTTATGGTTATAACGTGCACATTAAAGCATAATAATCCCAATGGAAGCTGCGGTACGGCCAAGAAGTGCGAAGCGCGAAAATAGCGCGGCAAGTTTTGTAGAATGTAAAGGAATCACTCACAATTTTCTACTCTTTCACAGTCGATTGCAGGGGCGTCGCGCGTCATTTGTACTTAATATTGAGTAGAACGGTCAATAAGGAATATTCCTTGCAAGAAATGCGAAATTTTCTTGAAGTAATACGCCAGAAACGGCCAGGTTTGGTGGAGAACAAAAATTAGCCGTTGCGCCATGATGACGGCCCTGCTCACGTTGCTTGTGCAGGAATTTTTGGCCAAGAACAACACACTAATGATACTGCAACAACACACTAATGACATCGAAGACACCGTATTCGTCAGACAGACCCTTGTGAATATTCATGTTACCGAAGCTGAAGAGGCCCATGAAAGGATTGAGAAGAGGAGATAAAGATGACATCAAAGGAGGAGCTGAACAGTAAGGATTCTTGGAATGCTTCGAGGATTGAAAAAAAAAAAAACGTTGTTGCAAATGTATAAGATTTGATGGAGATTACTTTGTAGGGAACAAAGTAGATATTAACGAATAAATATATGATTTATGAAATAACATAAAGTTTGCGATACTTTTTGACAGACCTGGTCGATTGGTTAGCACCTGAGCATAAAAGTGCTTTCTACCGGAGGCTTATGGAGGCGGCACATGAGAGCGTCGAGTATACTCTCTACTTCACGGCGTATGCAAGTAGGTGCTATTTTGGGGAATGAAGATTATCATAAACGAACAATAATACCAACTCGGTTTTATGTACACGGGTCGAATAATTTTGGGACACAGCTTGTGTAAGTATAGTATTAATAACTTTCTTGGGTGAATAAAAAAATTGATTTGAGCTTGAAGTTATCAATTACCTGGCTACACTTCTTCCTTTGCAAGGTTCATAGACGTCATCGTAAGTCAGATCGTTTGCAAGAACATAACATAGACCTCGGCCATATTGTGCTTCCTTCTCTTTGCTAATATAGCGATGAGCGCAAACTAGAACCTGCAAAAGTTATTGTAAGGCTTCTGAACAATTAAAATGTAAATCACAAATTAACCTTGCCGTATCCTTGCGATCGCACTGTCACTCCTAGCCATTGTCCATCTTTGATTTCCTCATCGAAAGCTGGAGGTTCTAGGTCGTTTATATCGTCTATGTCGTAGGCTAAAGTTTTCAAAGGATGAAACCAAAAAGGGGAATTAAAAGAGTATTGAAAATATTCTTCATTTAAAATATGTTAATAAAAGAAAACTTCATTCATTGAATACAACAATTTGAACATTCAGAATTCATAAGTAATTGAATACTAAGCTCTACGCACTGCAAAATGTTAAGTGAACTTTTATTCCAAAATACCAAGCGTGTTAGTTTAGTTTAATAAATTCAATGGAACCATGTAATTGACTACGTGCATGCATGCTACCGAATAAAATTAAGATAGCAGAGAAAATTGTGTGTGTTAGTACTTTGTACAGCATTAAGTGGTGAGAAGGATCTGTTCAATTCCTTCTTGGTTTCCATGATTTTCACATCCTATCACTCTGTGAATAATCCTACAATGTAAAGTGGGAAAGGAGCGAAGAGTGGAACTTCAGTTCTAATTTAAAATTTAAATTGATGGGTGCTAGGTTCATCATTTTTTCTGGAATCCGCGTTGGTCACATATTTCGAACCACTCATCACTATGGCAGATTGCGCTGAAACATGTCTGCCCGCGAGTAACTAGCTCAAGGCTTCAATTCATCCTCCACATATGGCTAGCATCGATCAAATCCGGGATTCATCATGTCAAACGGAAATAACTTGCAAATTTTTATTCACTTGATATTCCACGCTGACTGTTAATTTATTAAGTACATTCCCAACATTCAAATAGCACACATTAGCCTAACTGATATGTGTTTGGTACACACATCATCAGAATACACTTGTATCCAAATTCCAGAACGGAGCTATGTTCTAAGTAATTTCATCAAGTTATTTTGAGTCATAGGATCGAATTGCCGGGACCAGAGATGGTAAGTGCCATGCCCTGGAACTCTTCTTAGCTGAGACTTTGGCCACTCTGTGACGCCACGTTTCCATATTTTGTTACTCATATGTGAAGCAAATTTTAATTATGCTCTTGCATCTGTGATGAATTTCAAGTGAACTGAATCAAATGCGGTTGTTAATGGTCCCTAATAATAACAATCGCAAGAACGATGCGCACTACTTGCGAAGTAGAATACAAAATTAGACTCAACATTAAATGAACTGAAATTTTCAATCTTATTTATGGTCGTATTCAAACTACTTATTGTCAAAGAGCGTTCCGCTTCACATGTTTTCAATTTTAAGAATCCATCAGAAAAAATCAAAACCATTGAGACTTGGACGGAACGAAGTCATTGTGGAGACCCAAAAAGTAATTTTTAATAATGGATTCAACATTGAGAACACTTGATTTGAATGGTTAACAGAAATCAATCCTAGTTAATAATTTAAATTAAAAAATTCGATACAGTGTTATTATTGCAGAAAATAGTATAAAATAAAAGGATTCGTATGATAATATGTCAAAGTGTAAAGCTTTTTATTTTGTTATCGGTATCGAATAGCTGCGGAACTCGATTTAAATAATAATACTGACAAGGAAAGGCTCCCAGGGGTCCGCTTCCGATTTGGATGCTGCTGAAATATATAATTCTACGTTCTAGAAACACGTATTATTTTCTATATGAACACCTGAGGGGGTGATTTTTAGGTTGCACATATTTCTAATCAATACTTTTCATAAAGATCCAATGCGAATTTAAATATTGATATTTTATTACTTTTATAATTACTAAACATAATTTTACCTGCGCTTGGTTAACTATTTGAGAAGTTTATTTAGAAAAAGTTGACATTGTTTGAGTTGAAAATAATAACATTCTCCCTAACTTTCAATTGGACTTCTGGCATGTGTACTCTATAGACAATCAGCCACTATGTCTCCAAAGACCTGAAAACAGCGCTGAGTACAAAACAGTCGATGGGCCTACTGACTATCGATATTGAAAAGCCTTCGATATCATTTGGCGTGACGGCCTACTCCATAAGCTCAAACAGTGCAGTACGCCACCATGCCTGTGCAACTGACTTCTTCCTGAGGGATCCATTCAAAATTCACAATGAAAACCACCCTGCTGTTGTTCCACAAGGTTTATACCTGAGTCCATCACTTTTCAATATATACAAGTATGACACACCCTCAAACCCAAACTGTCAACTAGCAGCTTTTGTGAACGACACTTGTTTCTATACTTCTAGTAACAACCATGACCAGATCATCTCCAATCTAGAGGAAGTGCTGAAAAACATTTAACAATACTTCGACAGGTGGAGAATTGAAGTCAACGTGGAGAATTCAACGGCAATTTTCATTGCCCATTCAACGGCAATTTTCATTGCCCATTATCTAACAAACCCATAGATTTGACAAAGGATGAACAAATACATAATGTACAAATAAATACTTCGACAGGTGGAAAATTGAAGTCAACGTGGAGAATTCAACGGCAATTTTCATTAGCAGAAAACGTAAGTCCACCATATTATCTAACAAACCCATATATTTGACAAAGGATATTTGAGGACAAATAGATTCCTGGTCCGAAGATCTGACTAATTTATGTCTAACCTCGGTCGAAACGTTTAAAAACCATCTGTCGTTTAAAAACCAAATCTGTTCCGTCTCTATGCCCATTACTTAATTTAAAATCACTCACGGGTCTGCGTAATAATATCCTTAAATTCAGTATACAACCAATAACAATCTACGGAGCACTCACATGGAATCAATATAAAATACTTTAAAGCGAAGCTTCAAGTCACCCAAAATGGCTTTAAACAAACACTACGACCTCTCCTCCTGATTGCTACACAAAATACCTAATATTAGCTCTATTGAAAATCTTGCAGATTCTTGCCGAGCAAGTCTGCTCAAAAATTTTTTAAACTCCTTAAATCCCCTCATTTAATTCTTTGCCATTTTTATTTGAATATAATATCGAGTCTATTGAGTCTATCAAGTCCTCTGCACGACTGGTGCAGAGGAAGTCCAGACGAGAGGTCTAATTTTTGACTACTATATTGTTTATAGTAGTCTGACGGCTACTCTACTTGCGGCCGCAACTCGCGAGTAACTAGCGAAGGTTGTCAAGCGTCCTTGCCTATTGGCGTAGTTGAGTGATTTGACGTATCCTCCAACTTAAAAGAAATAGTCCAGCGGTGTTAAATCAAAAGATCTGGCAGGCCAGGTTCAAAGAGAGATTATGCGCTTATCAAATGCTTCTTTCAATAAGTCGATGGTTGCACTAGCTGTATGGCATATCGTGCCATTCTGTCGAAACCAGATGTTCCCTGTATTATGGCGTGTCAATTCCGGAACGAGAAAGTCATCGATCGTGGCAATTCCGAGAAAATCCCGTGCTCTTGGGTTCATACTCCTCAGACGACGGGTGAACTACTTTACCTGAATTGTTTGAAAATTTGCTTTGAGGGTGCGATTATTCTATTGTGCGCAGTGTAGTATTCTAGTAGGCAGACGTGACAGGGTTTGCGAATTTTGCCTTCCATTGAGTTGTAAATATTTTTGAGTTTTATTTCTTCTTTTCCATTCATAGCTATGGACTCGTGCAGCAACTAAGATAAAATGATCGTCTGAGTTGCCCACGCAGAAACAGACGAGTTTATTGCCAGCTGTGAACCTTCAAAAGCCTCGGCTTGACCGTTGTTCGTATACGTGACAGCGTTTCATTTTTCAGGGCTGCATTACCGATGATTATTGAATCGTCTTCCTGTTTTCTTAAGACAGGAAGTTGGCATGCCTTTGAAAAAAGGGTTGGTTTAAGCCTAAATGTAGCAGAATCTTTGCAATCTTCGCGACATATAAATAACTTGTGTTCTGTTATGACTTGTTTATGTACTGATTTAAGAACTCTCTACCGTGGCTAGATAAGTTGAACTTGAGAATTGAGCGAGTTTGTGGGTTGGTTGACATGGGGCAGAGTTCGACCTTTTTCGGGCTGCTGATAACGTAAATAAGCAACAATAGAAGGAAAGGTCTGTTACTGCGAGATTCGTACTATGTCGTACTATGAAGGAGGCACAGAGGTGATAATCGCATTTAATATGCCAAATAATGTATGATACGGGACGGGCCAATGCCACTTGACAGTTGGAGCTCCTAGTTGGAGTGTCCTATAAAATTCATCCGTTGTCTTTTGACTATTTGGCAACATTACCTTTGCTGTTGATCTATAGCTTTATCACTATGCAGTGGTGTCAATTCTTACCAAAAGGCAACCCTGATATGTCCCGCTTTGCCAATTTGAAGTCCCGCCTTTTAATGAACCGGGTGCCTTGGGTATCACGACCCTTGTAGAGTAGATAGACATCAAATTTCTAGAGGTTAGAATTTTTTTTAAGGGTCTGTACTACAATGCGTTCAACTTTTTGAGACAGCTTTATTGAGAAAATATTCCAACGAAACAGGCATTCCGAAGTAAGTAAATCTCTAGTTCTCCTAATGTGAAAAATTTCACATGGGTAAAATAGTTTCAAGAGTGTATGTTAGAGTTGGTCTGTTATATGGTGTAGGTGTTCCATTCCCGTAGTTAGAGATTTTTCGAGAACTCACTCCTGTTTGGGGTTTCTATCGGTATTATATATACAAATGCCTCTCTATACTTAGAAGGGTTTGTGTTCGTTCAGCTGTTTCTTACTCAGTGCATACTTTCTACTGGATAATAAGACTAATTTATCCTGCTACCATTGCAGCTACACTGTCCACTTTGACGTTGGACCCTGGTGGGCTTGTGAATGTTAAGTATATTTTCTTTCTTCCGTTCTTTAGTTGTGGGCTCAGCTGAGAGGAGTCTTTCAAACAGTAGTCGAATTAAAAATTGGATATTGAAAAGGTCCTAGGGGAATCAGTTGGAAGCTCTTTAGATCTCGGTTAGCTTTTGTAGCGTCAGTCGAATCGACATCACTCGCGTGCGCGTTCAGTTCAAGGTAAAGTATGTCTTAACACATTCGAGATCCAGAATCCTATCAACTGTCCAACTAGCTCAATAACGCGGGGCAATTCGATTTGCTGTACAAACGCTCACATTGCCTTCCTAACGCAACGAAATACTCCTACACAAGGAAAATATTCCTTGTAGATGTTGGAATATCCTTAAGAAATGGAGTTAGATTTATTCAAATATAGAGACAAATAAGGTAAGCCAAAGTGTTCCGCCAACAGGCCCCGTACAAACTTTAAACTTATCCGGAATTGCTTAACAATTATATTTTTGAATCTTCTACGCCTAAGTGTTACTAAAAGTCAAAAAATTATTTGGAACAATTAAAAACATACCCAAATGGAAATGGATAAATTCAGCGAATTCAGGAAATCGAAGAAGCTCGATTTTTCTTCCGATCCCCAGATCTTAATACAAGGTTCATACATCACCATCATTATTCTCCGGATCCCCAGTATTTAATCCAATCGATCATTGGGATTGGTGGAGAAGAATTCTTGTCAAAACAACTAAGAAATTGGCTAATGCCAATATCAATGCTAGGATGATGACAAGATGCTTCAAAGCCTATCGGAAAGCAGACTAAGTACTAATTTGGAATCACTTAGGTTGTTTGTTTGTTGTCTAAAGATAAAGCATTTATTTGTGATGGTCATGGTTGTTATGGTTATGGTTAAGCCATTTTATGAATTTTGAACGTGTTACCAAGTGTGTGTTACCGTTTCGTTGATGCATATCATATGCTAAACGCAAGATAGTAAGGTATAAGCACCGAAGAAGCCGTCCGAAAAAAAGTATAAAAAGGGTTTCAATTTGTGACGAATCTACAATTCACATTTCTCGACTACTTATTCTTACCGAAAGACAATAAAAATAAAAAAATAATTAATTTTAATAAAAAAGTTGACAGGAGAACAGAAAACCAATACACGCGTTTTATTCCAGCGAATATAATTTCATTTTTTTAACTTTATATTCTGAATTATCTCTACTTGAAGGTACATTCCGTCAGCCATAAATTTATTTAAGTATGAGCTGCGGTTTTTAAAGAAAATATATGATATTTGATGATTTCATCTCTATATTTTTGGGATTAGGCGTTTGAAAAGTCCGTGTAAAGTCCGAGGGATGGCACTACCGGCGCGTATCGAGATCATGTTTAGTTAGTAGCATCTCTTGAATGAGCGCACACCGAGTTTCACCCATATTGGTCTATTTCTTTGTCTGTTTCATTCATTTCAGTGTGTTTCATTGGTCTATTTCATTAGTGTGTGAATCAAGGAAATTGAGTGATTTTCCAGGAATAGACAAAAAAGAATTTCGCGTGGTAATTAAACATTACTTTATGAAAGCTCAACCGCCTCAGGAGACTAAAGAGAAGCTTGATAAACATTATCGTGACTCTGCACCTTCCCTTAAAATAGTTTATAAGTGGTTTCAAAGTTTTTGGATCGGCCGTACGGGCATAAGTGCATTCTGGGCGGCCTTTAAAGGGTACAACTCCTGAAATCATTGATCAAATCCATGATATGCTCAAAGATGACAAAAGAATTTAGGTGCGTGAAATTGCTAGCGCTGTGGGTATCTCGACTGAACGAGTTCATAATATTTTGCATAAATATTTGGACATGAGAAAGCTATCCGCACAATGGGTGCCGCAATTGCTCATGCTTGACCAAAAACGGATTGCCTTGATGGTTTGCAGCTGTTCCTGAAGAATCCGGAGGACTTTAAGCGTCGTTTCGTCACTGTGGATGAATCGTGTATACATTACTATACTCTTGAGACAAAAGAACAATCTAATCAATGGGTTACGAAGGGGAAATCTGCTCCAAATAAGGCGAAGACTGTTCCTTCGGCCGGAAAGGTTAGGGCGACTGTCTTTTTGCATTCGCAAGGGATAATCCACATCGACTATCGGAAAAGGGTAAAATTATTACGGGTGCATATTGAAAACCGAGCTGCAAGAAAAACGCCCACGTTTTTTTTGCATTAATTTACACCTCAGCAGTTGTGGTCGGACAATTAATGGAAATAGGATTCCAACTCGTTCACATCCCTCTATTCTCCAGACTTGGCTCCCTCGGACCACTATTTGTTTTTTTTTCGGACAGATTTATCAGATTTTAACGCTAGGACGACCATTGTAATCCTGCGACGAAACAACCATCTATTACCTGCAAAAGAGCGTCTTCACTGATTCCAAAGAAATTCTAAGTTTAGTACAGTTATAGCGCATATTTTTTGTCATGCTGGAAGAATTGCAATGGTTCCACATTATTTGACGAGAAAAATAAGGCCGGGAGAACTTCAGGCTAGAATGTCTGTCAAGTCAACGTACCCACAGAAAAAGGCCGTGTCGTAAAATTTTGTCCTTCGTAAAATTAATTTCATATGGCTTGAACACTCACCATATTCTCTAGCTTTGTCTCTCAGCCACTTCTATCATTTCCCGGAGGAAGGAACAACTGAGTGAAAAAAGATTTGAAGATAATCGAAGGGTGATCGCATTGGACAGTCCATATCGGAAGTATCAAAATGCAAACTTTTCGTGTTGGAACATAATAGAAGAAGTGAGCTCATATGTCGAGTCGTTAGATTATGTAGAAAGATAAATAAAATTTGAACTAGTACGCACTGTGCTTTATAGCGATATTCAAGAAACAAAGTCCTTTACGTTAAGGAGTGTTTCTTAAATTTTTTTCTTATATAAAAAATGTCCCCATAAGAAAAACTATTAATTAAGCACGTCGAAGCTCAATAAATGTAATAATTGTGTAAATACAAATACTAAAATACAAACGTTCGATAACTTGAAAAATTTAAAACAAACCATGCAATGTTAGTCGACCACAAAATGTTATTAATATATTGAATGTGCGAAAGCAGTCAAGATTTAGCATAAAAAGCAGTCAAGAAGCAAACAGTAATTAAGCGCCCATACCACTTACAACGTTCATAAGCTCCGCCCGGTACTAATTTATACGGTTTTTGATTGTTTGTTTCAATGTTTGTTTATGTTGTTGATACGTCCAAATTAAATGAAATAAATAACAATAGTAATAAATAAATAACTATTTTTGATCATGTTACCAATTAAAAGCTAAATTCTAGTAATATGGCATTGATAAAGTGTTTTAATTGAATAATTAACTAAATAAAATATTTGAAAGCTGGCTTTGTATCTACATTGAAGTAAAAAAACTCCCTCACCATTTAATTAGTGTTTTTAGTTCTGCAATTTCCCTTACACGTATGAATATGACAAACGTTTTCCGGATCATAATAATTAGAATTTATTAAAAATTTTGAAAATTTCGTTTATTGTTTTTTAAATTTATTCATTCAGTTCAAATTGTGTTGTAGAAAAAATCGATGACGTAAAAAATGAACAAATTCCGCTTGAATTAATTGAAATATGTTTAAAAAATGTTGAATAAAAGTGGACTCCAATGAATTTGTACCCGCAGAGTGCAATTTGCGATGGAAATGTAATCTATTAGCACAAAAAAGGGAACTATAGAATACTTTCATTTTGATTATTCACGTTTTCTCTAAATTTTGCTGTGACCATAAAAAGTTACCAAACATATAAATATGATAAAACAGCTACAAGCCAAGGTATAGATCGAACATAAACATTCTATTTTCATTGTCCTGAATTATTTACATGTATTTATTAGATATTCATACAATATCACACAATGCAATTTCGCTTCTTAAAATTATTTTCTTTTTCCTTTTTTTATTAGGGAAGTATGACATATTTTAATGAAATTCCTAACTTTGATAGCAAATCGGGAAACTGTACCAATTTTTAAAAATAACTTTATGTAACTATAAAAGCGGCCGCCACCTTAGAAGCAAATTTTTAATTATTCACAAAAAGAATAACATTCTATTTACTTTTACTTTATGGAGTGTGTTTTGAGAAATAATATTTCGAGCATTTTATAATTAACTTATGATTAAATGTATTTTTTTTAATCAAAAACACAGGATACTATATTTATGTGTCGCAGAAATCTGCATAAATTGATTTAAATGCATATTGATTTTTTTTTTGTTGAAAATTTACGTTCAACTTTCTCTCACTTACATCGTCTTCCATCAGTTATGACTTGCGTACAATCTGTTAGTTCTTGTGATACAGGACATTTATATAAAGCTCCCGAATGATTTGTTTGCGGTTGATAGTTTTGACCTAAAGGGGCGCCAACGAGAATCCTGAAAGGTAAAGAAGAATTGCCTGATTATATGTCAATATAAAATGTTAGATTAAAATTTATTTTCTTCAATAAGTTTGATACAGCAATTCAATTCTTCAAAGAAGCAAAAATTTAAAACTCTTAGTCCTAAATCCACGCATTAAGCCAGTCATAGTCCGCAAAATCGACAAGTACCGACTCGGTTTCAAAAGAGGACTTTTCAAAGTCAATATAAATTGGGAATGTAATCGCAGGAATAACTTCTACTCACACCGAAAAACAATATGATTTCTTTTAGGGGCGTACGTAATGATAGGTCAGAAAGTATTGACGCGCACCCATTCGAATCTGAACATTAGTAAGCCAACTCGTCGCGAAAGTTCGGGATTTTATATGGCCGGTCGTGGGTAGAGTCGCAAAAAAATTGGTGTTATCGAGAGGTCATCGATCGTTTTGCTTGTAAAAAATCACTTGTGTTGCACACCTGCTAGAAGTGAAAAAAGTGAATTGATTATCGCCAAAGTGAGTGAGTTTACGCTTACAAATATCTCATACTTATGATCAAAATGTCAAAGTGGTCAGCAAATAAGTTTGGCTCCCGCCAATAATAGCACCGTAATTTCGCTTAAGCGGTTCCCAACCCGGGATGAAAAGAAGGAGAGAGTGCATAGGTAGATTGGTTAGTGACATAAGTTACCGAAAGAAATTTGTGCGATGCAGATTTAATGGGCACTGCCATTTTGTTTCCCGTGCAACACAAATAAGCCACTACGAAATCGATATCATTTTGTTTGTAACGCAATGGGGAAAGCCTTCAAAACTAATAAATTCGACAAACCTCATATCCGACTGAATTTACTGTCTTGTAATTCAATTTTAAACCATGTTGTCCTAATTGCTAATTTGAATTTTTCGCACTCTACTAGATTTTCATTTCGGTTTAAGCATCCACTAAAAGAAATACAGTCAAACCTGTGTAAGTGACAACTGGGTAAGCGAGAAAACTCTTTAAGTGAGAAAAATTGCCAGTAACCGTCATTTTTAGCCTCTAAAACCTCTGTATGTGAGAAATTGAAACCTCTATAAGAGAGATTCGGGGAGCCTCAGATATTCGTACATGGACCTCTATTACGGAGATCTTTACCTCTATAAGCGACAGTTGAGCATGCACGCACACGCTGGTAGCTCCCCGAAATTTTCAAGAAAGCGGGATTTTGTATCAGCACGGATAAACAAGAATTTCTATCCGAGGATATTGAAGTTGAAGCTGAACCTAGCAATGAGGAATGGATCAAGCTTGTGTGTTGAATCGATGTGATGTGTTAACGCTGACGTTTAAAGATTTCGTACAATTTAACGACAACCTGGCTAACGCTGGAGAACGTGGAGAATGAACGCTGGAGAAGACAACGTGTACTAAGGGAAATGACTCTGAAGATGAAACCGACCGATCGCAGATTTTGGATACAGCAGTAGAGAACATTCCAAAGAAGAAAGAAATTTTAAATGAACTAGATAAGATACATAACTTTTTTTAATATTCGGCGGTTGGTGATAAGAAAATATTCGATAAAATTTACGAATTACAAAAGCACGTACAAAATATAAATACAAAAAAACAGAAAAAAATACCAGATTTTTTAAAAAAGATATGAGGATTTATTGTTTTATTTTGCGTGTAAAATTTTTGTAGCACACATACGAACATATATGTATAATACATATGTACAATACATTTGTTCACTGCATATTTGCTGTATCATTTATTTAACCTCTATGAGTGATAATGGTAATATATGTGCCTCTATAAGGTATAAACTCGGGTTAGTGAGAAACCTCCCTAAGCGAAAAAGAGATTGCCATCCCTTGAACTCTCACTTATCCAAGTTCGACTGTTTTCAAAAAATTTGACAGCGTCACGCTTGAAATGATGCAAACTTCAGAAAACTGAGTTTTGGGGAGCAGTCAATGTATCAAAGCGCATCGCAAAAGCATTGAAACGGTCAGTTTTGCATAATTCGTTGATTTCATTAATTGAAGAAAAAAAATGCGTACATTCGTAATGTGTGTCTTTTTCGAGCATTTATGGTGTACATACAATTACTTTGTTTTGTAGTTTTATGTGTTATCTTGAAACTTTTTCAACCTTGAAATTGATTTACTAAAATGATAAAAATTAGTTTATGTTTATCTAGCACTATAAATGGGTTGATAAGTATGTTATCTCGCATGGTTGGAATTTAGGAATATAGCATTAACTATTAACTAAAATGTCTGTGTAGAATAAAGTGTCTGAGTGGAATATGAGACACAATTAAATTAAGCAATCGGAACCCATTTTTCATCATACGAACGATTATTTATTGTGTGTTACTATATTTGTTATTGCATTCAACATTTGTTTCACATATAAAATTTTTTTTAAATTGCGAGATTTCGATTGGCGTTTTTTCATTGAATCATTTTTTTCATTGTTACAAGTTTCTGTGCAAATGTTAGATCATTTATTCTGAACAAAATTTGTTTTTAGACAAAAATAAAGCAATAATTTTGTTTTGGTTGTCGGATGATTTTTTGCTGTGGAATATAATTACTTATAAAATAAAACAATAATTTTACCTGATAAAATAAAACAATAATTTTACAGCGTCTCAGTGGTTTGAGGAAGAACCCACAATAGGGTTCGAAATACGTATTTGGAAAATAATGAAATACTCTATGGACCCAGGTAAAATTATTGTTTTATTTTATAATTGTGGAAAACCCGTAACGTGTCTACAGAAGAACTTAGTAGTATGAGCATCATAAAGATAAGTTTGCTCAGAAATGTCCACTGGCAACCAGCGTCCCTTGTGGTGGTTGTTCCAGTGCCCGAAGAATACTCTTCCGTAGAGGCCGCCGAGGCACGAAACAAGCGAAAGGCCCCACATACATTGACCACAAAACAATTTTGCTCGTTTTAAATAATAAAGCAAATATTTGGACAATTTTCATATTCTGGGTGAGTACTGAGTTTCGAAATATTTGTGAACGAAAAATAATAATAACAATTATTTAGGCTATTCATGTCTTTTTTGATTAAATACCTTCCTTGTCATACCGAGAACCTAGCCTGGAAGTCATTGTCTCACTACTTCTGACTAGGCCTCTTTAGTCTCACTTCACTGCAGATTTGGGTTAGGGACACGCTCATTTGACACAGAAGGAAGGGAGAGGGATATTGTGAGAGAGACTCCCTCCTCTCTGCACCGGCAAGCGATCAGAGATGCTCTTTTCAATAAGAAGAACCCTCCCCAATTCAATCCTCCCGAAATTCCATTTGTCTATAGATGTCAACATCTTTCCTACTGCTCTTTAGTGAGAGTTTGCCTTTCTCTCGGAAAGACACAAACGGTACCTGGACCAGCTTCAGCATGGATGGTAGTAGGAAAGTTATTACTGAAGTACTACAAAATCCGAAATAGCCTGGATAAAAACTGCTACAAGTAAATTTGGGTTCCAATTCAAAGAATTCCAAAAATTAAACGCCGTGTTTTTCCTCCAGCATAACTCTTTAATAAAACCATTTGAATTATTTTATCTCCTTTTTCGTTGCAATAAGGAATAGTTTAAGGTGCAAAAAATTCTGATGAACACCAGATGCATGTCGATAAAATCTTGTAGTAGGCTCTATCAATAAAACCATCCCCGCTTTAGTGAAAACTTTAACATATGGATACTATGCACAGCCCAAAATTTTTATCAAGGAAAAATTTAATGAGATTGATAATTTTTGAACTAATAAATCATTCAATTTTATGATTAAGATTAACGTCGGTCATAAATGTTGTTTGAACGTTTCCGTAAAAATGTTCATGCAGCGGACGTTTAATTATAATTTAAATTAGAATAAATTTCTCTTTTCGCTCCACTGAAATGACACGAAAAAAAAATTAATAACATTAAAGCTAATGACTGTGAAAACTCTGCCCTCAAAACCTTTTTAGATAAAAAATGGTGCGTAGGTTCCGGCTTTGCCGCTTAATTTAAATTTTCTTATCGAGAAAAACTTGTAGAGCTCGTGCCGCAGCTAAATCAAATATCTGGAGACGGAACGCTAAACAATATACTTAGCATGTCCTATATTTAATCTTGTATTTGAATATTAACACACACTTAGCAGACATCTACGGAGATATTCGTATGTGTGGATATTAAAACTTATACGCCGTAGAAATACGACACTGGTTGCAGAAGGCAAGTATTGGAAATCATTTCACATTTAAATAGCTCAATTTATCGAACCTATCGTCATTTGAACGATAAATATGTAATTTGTGGGGGCGGATGCACGAATGTGTGAACGAAGTATGTGGATTAGTGCTAATTGGAAGTTCCAGCAAAATATTTCCGCTGTGTAAATTTAAGCATATTGACAATCTTGCATTTGCTAGATATAGCGAGCTATCGGGAATTCCATAAAAGAGGGTCACAGAACAAATTCCACGTTGATAAGGATTATCACTAATGCCATATTACCACACTACGAGGAATACAGTCCAGATGTTCTTTGCTGATTAGATTCGGTAACGGATCTCAAAACTTTCACGAAACCACTTCACGAATTAATATGCATGTACATATGTTTAATTGCATTTTACTTCGAGTATTCTCACATGTCCTTTCGAAGCAAAGCAAATCCTGCACACGTGACGGGCAAGTACAGGTTGTTGTCTTGACACAAGAGAGTCAGTCCTGAGAAGTGCAGTAACAGAAGACAAAAGATAAGATCGTTTTCGCATACTTTTCTTGTAGGTTAGGTGATCTGCATCCTTAATTCGTTCTTCTAATGCTGCAACGTGTACTTGTACCGAAATCTACCTGGCAATCGGACCCATGAAAGGATCAAGTGTAAATGTTTTCACAAGGTGCATAATGGCATATAAATAGTACTAGTACCTCTGGCATATGAAGAAAAGTTCCAAGGACAAAATTTATGTTTTGTAGTTATTTTTTGTTTTGTGTACAATTTAACAAGTGTGTTCCTGTGCTCAAACATGAATTTATGTAGATAGTAGATGTAGATACTTCATTTCAAATGGGAAACCTTTACAGGTAGGTAGATTTGTTCGTGTTCCTTCCATTGCTTCTTCGTTACCTGTCTTCCATGCTATTTCTATTGGAAAGTAGAATGCGGCTTTGATAAAAATTGTCAATTCTCTTGTCTAAGGATCAGTTCGTTAATGATATATTTTTCGTATTAAATTAAAGTCCATTTCGATTCAAAATGTTGCCAGGTAATTAAAACGGATTATTTAAATCCCTTAGATTAAGAACTAATTAAAAGGGATTGGTTTTATATTGTACTTTTATTTGGAAGTACAACCATTAGGCAACAAGCCATACTTCATATTTCTATGAAGTATGTCGTGTTTAATTTTAGAATTCATTAAGTGGGGGAGGAATAAGAACGCATTCACATAAATAGTGATAAAAAGTATCTTTCAAATTTGCTACATGTCAATAGCGGATCCCAATCCCATCATAGTGAATAATTGCTACTAGCTAGAACAATTGCAAGAAATCGTCCCCGAATCGACATAAGACCACAGGCACGCGACGAAGCTGGTGGATATTCAATTGAAAAGGTTGTCATTTTTTTTGTATTCTGAACATTTCGTCGTTCCCCATCCCTTCCTTTGATTCGTCCAGAGACGCGTTTCGGCGTTGCGCGATCATCCATTATCGGTGTGATGTTCCGTTCTCACAAGGATTTTGCGCTAGACATTATTTCATTATTTTCATGTCTTATGTCATAAACTGCGATTAGGTGCCTAAAATCTTGGCAAGATGTATGTGTAACGTACGTTTTCCTCTTGTTTTCTTTTTTTTCGCGTGAATTGACAGCTCCAATGATGTGCACGTTATTCTTATGGAACACATTCGAGCTGTCAAAGCGTGCAGTGCGAACAAATTATGCATTGGATCTCCACATTCACGCTGCTTCAAGCAATGCAAATACAAAAATCAATCGCGAAAATGTTTTTGACAGTGATAGTACACATTCAGAGAGTTTTGGGATTGTGTCAAGAATTCCAAGGACACTATCGTATGAACGTAGTTGATACGTATGCACAAATTACTGCACAAACTTAACAAGAAGCCGAGAAGTAAAAACAAATGGCAAAATAAAACCTAACACTACGTGTCTACTCGGTATGGTCAGTGTTTCGCCACAGTGTTTTGCAGTTTTAATTAAAACTTATGATGCAAGAAATGATGAAAATTGTTTTAAAAACAATCAGAGCAAAATAATTCAAGAAATCACATTTCAATGACTATGTGGAATGCGAATTTCTACTATAAAAGGACTGATGAGTTTAAACAACTTACGTTTGATTATAAACTTGATAATATAAACATTATTCTCATCCTCTCTGAAACGAGTTACACGTTGCAAATTTCCTTACTTTAGCCTTTATAAAAATGATAGCTGAACGGATGAAGGAGGGCAGAGTAGGCCATTGACCACAGGCCACATTCACAATTGTGAAGTATTACTTGGTTCAATTTAAACTTCTGCAACGCATGGTCACAACAAATTCTAACGATAAATGCTCAAGGTTGGTGATAACTGCGACCTTCATCTCTTCAAACAGCTTGACTTGTTCAATATCTAACCTCATTACCAATAATAGAAGACATCAATTCTTATCGTCGAGATAGGATTGCTGTGGTGAAGAATGAGCTGGTAATGAGTTCAACAGAGGATCGAAGAATTTTCGAAAATGAAATCTCAGATAAGTAAGAAGGATGCAGAGAATGATTAGCGACAAAGGTGCCGCTAGCATAAGAAAATATACTAGAGGGCTTACGAATGAAATTCGAGATCAGAAGGATCAACTCAAACAACAAAAAATTTGGGATTTTTTGACAGAGCCAAAACTCTGCCGAGAATGCCTTTCGAAATAAGTCCAAAAACATTTCCCTCTGAAAAAAAAAGTGATCGTCTCTCGTCTCGGAGACGGAAAAGTAGTCCAGTATATTTCTATTCAAAAATATAGTATTTCTTGAAAAATATACGCGTAGAAGACTGTGATAGGATGTAGGAATGAAAGGAATCCCATTCGTTCAGGGTAAAATTTTGTACGAATTATAGTCTCGTGCTGTATCAAGTGTGTCATTAGTATCAAAAAGTGGTTTCCCAATCGTATAATATAAAGCCAGATGAAGCGATATTGGGGCCGAGTCATCTCCCTGCTAATCATTGAGTCAAAGGCTTCGTTAAATCCAGGTATGTAGATGTATACAAAAGGGTCAATGTTGAAATCACTTTAGAATGATCTTGACTCTAAAAAGTAAATATTCTCTAAACTATCTTCCGGTTGCAGAGAGGATTACCTGCAGGAGAGTACGAAAGGCCGAGAGAGTATGACCCTAGTTCGCATAGTATACCTAGTATTCTTTGTACGCTAATATATAGCATGTTTACCGCATGTCAATCCAAGTGAAGTTACTGCACGTAGGGTCGTATTGCATACATTTAAAGCGTTTAGATTAGGGAGCTTAGATGCTTGGCTATACAGATCTGGTTCAAAAAAGTTTTCTTTCTTTGATTAAACTTATCATGATGGGAGGTGCCTTTGCTGCGGTTATGAGACGCTTACTACAACACTAGAATTGGGGTCTTAATTGAAAGCATGGTTGCTGGGTTTACTAGATATATCCTATCTAGAAGAATCCTTGGATTGGCTATGAAGAATCTCATTTCGCAAACGCCAACCACTAAGCTGTAATCAGGTACCATCTGTATCAATTGATCCGGGTTGATTGGGTTATGGCACAGCGTCGGGACTAGCTAGGGTTCGTACCTACTAGAATGGAAAGTGGATATCATGAAGGTAGTAAAAAGGAAAAATAAAAAATGCGACTTCATTGATTCGCGTCAACAAATAACTTTTGGTTGTTCAATGCCGCGACCTTTACTAGCCGCCAAACACGCGTATGCAGTAGCCAGTTATTCATCCACACAGGAATTGGTAGTGGGTTATCTTACTTGAACTGACATACAGTGAAACCTCTAAATAGGGGACAGCCCTGGTGACTCAATTATTGTCCGTTAGTGACAGGTGTCCTTAAAGTAGAGGTTTATTAAATTTTGTTTATGCAAACGTGTACATAAAACAGTAAGCACCTTCATGTTCGTGTATATAGATGTAAATGTGGTACATTAGTTCAAATTAAAATACATACAATGCTTTTATTGAAAAATGGTTTCATTGCAAACAACAACTGAATTTACATACTGCAAAAACTTACAAAAGAAATTTCACTCACAAAGTTGATAGATTTGATTCGAAGATTATTACAATGTAGTTTTACCATAAAAAAAATTGGGTCTCAATGAAACAAATACATAACAACAGAGCAAACTGAAGAAATGTCTAAGTACTAGCGGGTTTAAAAAAACTTTCCAAAGTTAATTGCCTTAAATTTTTGATGATTAGACTCTAAAAGGATCTGTGTATCTGCTACCAATTTGAAACCTTCAGGGATGTCCCGATCTAGGAAGTATTGTTTAATTTTTTGCATAGAAGTTACAGCTTCAGCATATGTTACGTTTTCTTGACCCTGCAAGCCTTTGGTTTCTTCAGGATGTTCGCTTTTCCTTACATCATTAATTATTGAATCTAGGTCAATGCATTGATTATCAGTAGACACATTTTCATCTATGGAGATATAGTGACAATTATTGCAGTCACCTAGCACTTGAAGTTGGTCACTAATTCCTTCTGTTTCTTCATTTTCTGGAATGTCATTTACATTTGGCATTTTCAATCCCGCTTTGATGAAACAGTTGCGAACTGTGCTCGGCTTGATCTTTTTTATGGATGAACTGATCCAAAAAATTGATTTTTTAACAGCTAACTAATCTTTATGCGAATCTATTTTTGAAATTAAATGATTCAAAACTTTTTTCCTGTAATGAACTTTAAATTTTTTTATAATGCCTTGATCCAGTGGTTGATATCTTGAAGTTGTTCGAGGCGGTAAGAAAACCAATTTAACATTTTTTAACTCTGGGCTCGAATGGGAAGAAGCATTGTCTAGCAGCAATAAAATTTTTCCTTTTCAATCTTCCCATTTTATTGTCAAGATAAGTTAACCAATCATTGAAAATTTGTCGAGTCATCCATGCCTTTTTATTGTGCTCCCACCTGAACACCCAACTTGCTAGAATCTACGTTTTTGAAACAGCGTGGCTTTTTTGAGTTCCCTATCACCAAAGGAACTTCGAATTCACCTATCATGTTGGCACACAAAAGCACCGTGAGCCTTTCCTTTGAAATTTTGCCGCCAGAACAGGAGTCTCCTTTAAGAACCATGGTTTTGTTTGGAAGTGCGCGATAAAATAAACCGGTTTCATCACAATTGAAGATAATTTTTTCTTCGCAGCCATCAAATAGATCGACAATTTTCCTTGTCCACTCTTCTACTGCCCCTTCTGGAACTGAATTACTTTCACCACAAATCGATTTGTATTTGATGTTGTGTCGAGTTCGAAATTTTTCATGCCATCCATTCGAAGCTTTAAAATCATTTTTTTTAGTTTTGCTGCCAACTCGCCGCTTCCTGCATAATCGGACCAGAGATCGCTATGTTTACAGCTCGAGCACGACTGAACCATTCGATTAAATATGAATCGATTTCACTCACCTGTGAAAAGCTGATAACTTTGGAATGTCTTATTTTCCTGCCACAGTTTCTGGATTTCCACACGATTCATCAAAACACTTGACACTACCGATATACTCACATTCAATTTTTTGGCTAATTCCCTCACACTTGGCCGGCCACTTTTTTGTACTCATCAATGATTTCCTTTTTTTCTTTTAATTAAAACCTTTTACGTGCTTGAGAAATGTTGTTAGTTCAAAGATTTTCAATAAACTGGCTCAAAATGAAAATAAATGTTCACCCTATGCAATGTTCTGTAGAAAAGCTGAGAAAAGGGGCAAGGCCAGGAAGTGACTCTTATTACTGAATATTAGATAAATTGGACTAAAGACTAAAGCATGCTCGGAAAACGTTTGAAACAAATTGTATACTGTCCTTTAACTAGATGTCTTAAAACCCATTTCAGGCAATTTTCTCTGTCCGTATCCTCTATCTAGAGTATCCCTTAAAAAGAGGTTTTAAAGTATTGCTTCCGTATATCCAGCGCCAGTGCAATTGAAAGTTGTCCTATAAACAGAGGTGTCCTTTAAAGGAAGTGATCCTTAACGAGAGGTTTCAGTGTATAAACAAAGAATCCTATTGTGAAAAATTGAATCATTTCCAAAGGGAACTACTATACGAGGTCTGTTCAAAAAGAACCCGGAATTTTAAAATTTCGCGGGTCTGGAGAGTCCGATTGTCAAAATATTTATATTTTCATATTCACTGTTTACTTTGTCTGTGGTAGTCGCTAATGTTCGACGTGTTTTTATGAGCTCGGCGATTTTTGCTTGTTTAAACAATGAAAGAATTGAAGAGTCAAAGAATTTGTATTAAATTTTGCGTAAAAAATGAAATAAAGTGTAACAAAGTGTGTGAAATGTTACAAAAAGCCTATGGTGAGTCTACTATGAAAAAAACAAGTGTTTACGAGTGGTATAAGCGTTTCCAAGATGGCCGCGAAGACGTTGAAGATGACGAACGCTCCGGTCGACCCAGCACGTCAATAATCGATGAAAATGTGGAAAAAATTGTTATGAATGATCGCCGAATAACAATTAGAGAAGCTGCTGATCAAGTTGGCATATCAATTGGCTCATGTCATAATATTTTGTCAAAAGTTTTGGGCGTGAAACGAGTGGCAGCAAAATTCATTCCAAAACTGCTGAATTTTGACGAAAAAAACAATCGCATGAACATCGCTCAGGAGCTGTTAAATGACGTCAACGACGATCCAAGTTTGCTTGAAAGGGTCATAACTGGTGATGAAACATGGGTGTACGGTTATGATGTCGAAACCAAAGCACAATCGTCCACCTGGAAGCATTCAACGTCACCAAGAGCGAAAAAAGCACGTCAAGTTCGATCAAATGTCAAGGTTTTACTTACTGTTTTCTTCGATTATAATGGCATAGTGCATCAAGAGTTCTTACCACAAGGTCGTACGGTTAATAAGGAGTATTACCTTGAAGTTATGCGACGTTTGCGTGAAGCAATACGAAAAAAACGCCCCGATATATGGAAAAAGAATTCATGGCTTTTGCACCACGATAATGCACCTGCTCACTCGCCGTTGCTTGTTCGTAATTTTTTGGCCAAAAACAATACCGTAGTCATGCCCTAACCTCCATATTCACCAGATATGGCTCCGTGTGACTTTTTCCTGTTCCCAAAGTTTGAGAGACCCATGAAAGGACGGCGTTTTTCCTCGATTGAAGAAATAAAGGCCAAAAAGTGAATATCAAAAGTGCTTCGAAGATTGGAAAAAACGCTGGCATAAGTGTATTATATCTGGGGGGGGGGGGGACTACTTTGAAGGGGACCACATTGATGTAGACGAATAATAAAATACTATTTTGAAAAAACGAAAATTCCGGGTACTTTTTGAGCAGACCTCGTACATTGCTCAGACAACTGGATAGGTTGGTTGAACAATATTTTCCGAGCTTAAGATTAATTCCAATAGATATTATAATTTGCATTTACAATCAGTACCATTTTTAACACGTGCTGCACCATGTGATCCTTCATCACCTTTTCTCGTATGATGAATAATTTATTTACTATTGTCTACTCCAGTGGTGAAAGATGGTCTTCCTCAATCGCCACTAGGTTTATGGCCCGTGCTTCGTGGTATTCGAGGATGTATTTTCATGTTGAGTTATAAGCTCACCGAGATTTATGCACATGTGATCAACAACAGTTGCTAGATGTGTTGATGGGTTGTGATGTACCATTGGTTAGAGGACAAATTAGCGCTAACATGCTCTTTCAAATGATAATCAAATCGAGGATATTGGCCTCTGACTGCTTTATGTTTATTCTTCATAAAGTTAAGTTCGAAACTACAAGGTTGCATATCGTAGACACTTATAGGACTAAAACTTTGTCTAGTTTCCTGCAGTAGCCTGGCATTAGATAGACCGTACAATTTGTTCCTTCAGCAAGGCTTCGAGTCTTATTCAATTCGACCATGGTCAACAACAGTTGACTTGTTTTCCGCGACACGCGTAACGACCAGCGATAAACCAATGTTACGTGATTGACCAAGCAACCTACCTAACAATGGTTTGTGTCGTCTCACCTCCTGTCCGTCGATTCCTTTCCAAAAATAAATATTAATGAAGTTCGTCTTCCATTGATGTGAGGTATAAAGAAGAACACGTTACCAGAATAGTTTATAGTTATATCTTTTATCACCATATCTACGCAACTGCGTGATACGTCTTGGATAATGTCACGACACATTGTCTCGATTTATTCTACAGTTTGTTATTAATAGTTATGTTGTAACTACACACTTGTAGAATGTCTGTTAAGTGTAATGTATCAAAATATTTCCGAAGAATTCCACGCACGTTTTTAATGAGGTATTTTGTATTTGGTTTTTGCACAGCTTTGTAGCCAGTATTTGCATACTTGGGCAGGGTGTGATGTCATGTCTCTTCTTGAAACCAATTTTATTATTTTGATTGCGTTCCAATCGGATTGGGACTGCATTATGCACTTAATGGTTTTGTATGCCGCGTATGGGTGACAAAATTGATGCTATTTGCATGTAATTAATAGTCAATTAAATGTGTTGCATGAAAGCTAATGAATCCAAGGAACATATTAATTAAATAGCTGTTAGTCGGCAATATATGGTGGGCGTTGAAGTACGGATTCAAATTTCCTGGCCATCGTTTTCGAAAACAAATGCTTTGGTTCAGTTCAAATTTCATTGTATTGCAGCGAAATGCCAATTGTTACGCAAATGTCTATTTTTTTTTCAAATTTTCAACGATCTGTTTGAATTGATTTCAATAGTCAGCAGCCCGTAGCCTGTGAAGATCTGGGCAAATCCGCTGTATCTCTAGGTCTTAGTAACGACTTCAACTAATTAATACCAGCCAACGAATCTTGTAAGGTCTTAAGCCAATACACAAAATATCATTGATCAACATCTTTATTACGAGACTATTTCAGTGACCTGCAGTCACGCTTTATAATTTAATCTATTTTAATTTATTTCACCAGAGATTACCGTCATTAGCATCAACTCTGAGTATAAACAACATGAACAAAACAATTTTCCGTGACGATTAAAACCACTGATTTGTGTTGGATTTCGAATTTCAGATGCATCGAGGAAAGCACTTGAAGTACTTTGAAGCTTAAAAAAGAAATTCAAAGGGTTGAGATGAGTGGGCAGAAAATGTAGGGATGGGTAATTTAGAACATCGATTGATATGCGATGCGTCAAATTCCTTTGAGCGCCCCAGAGAACTTTAAAATTGTAAATTAACAGTAAATTACAAGATATCCGCAGGGTGGTCTCCAATAATTCGTATCAGAGATATAAAGATGAGTTCGCAATCACATCGTCGCGTACGGGTAAGAAATCAGACATATTTTAAGTTTAAGAGAACAAATCAAATAATCAACAGAACAATTAACAGTTTAGACAACGAATGCAAGCGCCCACCACTACGGGGAACTCTAACGCGACATATTACAGATGGATCTTCTTGTGGAAAGTCCTACCTTGGTCCTTCTTCTTGAAAGGTAAGCTAGAGCCTCAAATGGTGTTTAAGGGTCTATATTAATAGCATTTTATTTTCTAACTGACCTGAAGGAGTATTTGTTTCAGGAGTTGTGTCCCTATTGAGCTAGAATATCGTTGAGACCATTAGTATTTCGCTAGTACCACACATAGTGCCCTCCTACATGTTACCACCTATTAACCATCCAAGTGCTGTCCACATTTGCACTTTAATGCTAAAGTAATAATGAAAGGCATGCCTCAGTCTGATCCACGGGGAAAACTCATTCCTCAACGTAGAGATAATAGCCAAAGAGACATCAGAATATTTGACGTATCATAATGTTGGAGCCATCATAATATGGTAACAATCCTACTTAACACGGGATTGGTCATTGTGGGTACCATTTCGAAAGTTTCCGTCGGAAACTGTAGGAGAATTCTAGGGCACAACTCGACCAGCGCTTATCAGAATAGCATTCGAGCCCTACAATAATGCTCCTGTTTGTTCATATACTCACGGTCCTGTCTCGTGCAATACTGGAATCTCCTGGAATATGGAAGGATGATCTTGACGAAATTTATAAGCTCACGAGACAAACATCGCACTTTGGCGTGTGTCCAGAGATCTTGTCCTCTGCATGGTGAACTCTAGTATGACTACTTTTACGGCCGCTTTTTAATCATCTATGCTAACCTGGGACACAGATACAACAAAGCTCCGGTGTACTGGTGCTACACTCAAATAGCTGGACTACGAAAAATTTGCCACAAATACCTTCAAAAAGATGCAAGGGCGCGCAGCTAGGACGAGGCATGTACGGTTGAGGGTTGATCAGAAAATATTTTTACAAATAGATTGACAGAAATAACAAGTTGTGCTGTTGACAGAATCTCTTGGAAGCCTAAGCAGGGAACCGCAGGGAACCCCACTTTACAAAGAAAAAAATCACTAGAAATAGCAGTTTTTCTCATGTTCTGCATAGAAAACGTTCCTTGACCGAAGAAGATGAGATATTGCAATTTGCCTATATGTTTAACCTTAACTTCCTGCTCATTAATTTCAATGCCATCTCGCGAGGACGGGTTTCCTTGAGCAATAAAAGGAGGCAGCATTTTTGCTTGTTAGTATGAGGAAGGTGAATCTTAAGTTTCAGGCATGATATCCAACGTTCTCTTTGCTTTCTCGTAAGCGGGTAACAAAAGGGAGGATAGCAAAAATGAGGGAATAAAAATAGAGAGGGTAACAGAAAGGAAAGAGTCTATAAAAAGGCAGTCACTAGCGATGAATGATGACACACTCCCAACAAGTGCAAACCATCAGTGGAGTGTGAACATCATCATCACACTTCATCAGTGAAGTGTGCGCACACAATTCGATGTCCAGAACCACCAGAAATCATGGTGGATTGCGTTTCTACCTTATCTGCCTATTGAGCCGATATGATTTTTTGCAGACATAGTTAAAGTTTGTTAAAGTTAAAGTAAAGTTATAAGTTAAAGTTATTAATTATTATTAGTTAAAGTTATATAAGTTTGCAAACATAAATAAAATCACGCTTTACGGATTAGTTAAACTCTCTTGAAAAGAAAAAAACGTGTCAAACTTTCTTTGTTTCCATGCAGAAGATGGACACAGCGCAGTGGTCTTGCCAAAGGTTCTTCCTTTTGGGAAAGTATAGTCAAAGCGATGCTTAAATCAGTTTAAAAATTGAACCAGGTAGTACATTACCTTCGATGTGTCCTAACAAAAAGAGAGACATCCTTGATCGGCATGTATCATCAAGGGAGGAAGGATTCCTTCTTTAGCAATCCTCTTCATGCTGCTATCACCGCGAGAGATGGGAATCTATTGACCCGAAGGAGCTACGAGGCTTAGCATATTAAGTTATAGTCCAAATTGATGTGCAACACGGATTTAAGCTGGGTTCTATGTAGCCGTTCTACGTCTGGCCGGTTGATTTGTGCATTTTGGTATCCGGCATTCAAACTAGGTCACAGCGGCTTTGCACTCCAGGTAGCTCTTCTAATGGTACCCGCTGTAATAACAAAGACGGCCGTCTACTCTGTTCCATTATCCTGGTTGGTTACTCACAATTTCAAAAAAATTATACTTTCTGCAGGAACGCCAGCCTTGAAAAAAGTGAAGGGCGTAGAGCATTATCAACAGCGCAGAGTCATGCTTTAGAGTAATGCGCAGAGTAATGTAAAGCTTTTGCTTTTATCAAAGGTTTCGAATACTCTCATCTCGTTTGCGCCAAACTTACCAGCTTAACTTTTTCCGATGTCTATCATTGCCTGCTGAGGTTTCATTCTAATACTTCTTTGAGGTTTGTTCCCTACTTGCTAGCATACCTGGTTGTTCCTAGTTTTTGGCTCCTGCATATTTGGGCTATTTTATTCTCATAGAAATTCGGCATTTTGTCTAGCTTTTGAGATACAACATGTTCTCATGAAAATTGGAAGCTACATATGGGTGGGAGAAGACGCTGTGTAGCCAACTTTACCTAATCATATGAACATTTGAATTTCACTTTTGATTTTTGGACCACTTTGCCAAATCTAAGATATCGCATGTCTTCCGCCAACGTCATTGCCGGAAAAAAACGGCGAAGGTGCTTCATGGTCAACGTAATGAACGATCTATAAACGTACTCCAAAGCATGGTAACATACAATCAAAAAGGATTCAATGGCAAAATCGGGACGAACGGATGAGCACTCATTGGGAACATAAACGAAGAGCTGCAAAAGTTGCCTTACGAAAATCGATAGAAATACTACAGGCAAACAGCAGACAAAGAAATGCGAAAATTAGGGCATAGGGCATAAACGAAATTAGGGCATAGACTTCTTCCTACCCGTAAAAAAGGACACAAACCTGCTTGCACAAAAGACGTATCAATAAATGAGGACTATTGGGTCCCATAAACAAAAGAGATTGAAGTAAATCGAAATCAACTGGTGGTTCACGCTGTCGCACTGAGAAAACTATCTGTGGACCACAAGTGGTTCACGGTGCCAGATGGATCCAGTGTCCTATTTTTGCAGCCATTAATCACTTGCTTCCTTTTGACTTTTTCAACATTCTTTCAGACTCAGAGCACTTCAACTGCTGAGCAGAAACTCTTTTAGTTTCAAGGACAAAAACCGTTTCGGCTTGTTATTGGTGCTAAAGTTTGTACTGATCCATGCGAAGCTAGGATCGATTGTTCGATTAATCGCGACGCCGCCGCACCCTTGACTCCATCAAGATCTGGCCCACAACATTGTACCATGCCCGCCTCATAACATAATGACTTTATGATTTCGACGTGAAGTGACTGAAGCAAGTTGAAGCATCGAATGGCGGCTTGTCGTTGTCGTAATGTTTTGTGTGGCTCTCCATGTTGCATGTAACATGGTTCAAAGCCAACATCAACCACTTTAACCCGTCTACCCACGCTCTTGCGTTCACTTCGTTAGGTTACAACACTAACAGCTCGCCATTATCGCGCCCAGTGTGTGCTGACTGACTGTGTGAAACCCCTGGGCCCTGTCCGGATAATGGAGAAATTTTCGGGCCAGGGCGTTTTTATTTCACTCAATCACGCACTGATACGGCACATCTGCTACAATTTTCCTATTTTCCTTGACTGCCATGCATCCTAGCTCATCCTGAAAGGTATCAGGCGAAAGATGTCGAAAAAACAAATGCAATGGTCAGTTTGATCCTTGGCGGCAGTCACTGCTTCCGTGTACTGATTTCGCACTTCTAATGTAATTAGAAGCCAAGCAAGCATTGATTACAAGCTGGCTGGAACGCTGGAATAATTTATATTCCGACATAGCAAGGGCTCAACTGATCAACATTCCACAACCTGGTGCCGGGCTCATTTTAAGGTTGCCTTTCCTGTTGTACTTCGTATGTGTCATAAATCAAAAGACACCTCCCCTGCTCACTGCTCCAGAGCGGGGCCGCAGTCTCCAGATAATCTTGAATTTTCTTCCATGTTCCACGGTGTTAATCATTTAAGGCGTGCATAAATTATGCGGCACAAGGACTTGCCCAGAAAGTGCCTAAGGGCTGACAGAGTGGTGCGAAATCAATATCACGGAAGTGATAGCGCGTTGGAGCCAAAAAAAAGCGCTTGTAGCTGCAATAATTTCTGCAAAGTTCAGCAACAATTTATTTCGCGGATGGGAACTCCTTAATTGGCACTTCTTCCACAAACTGCAATTCGGCACCAAATTTTTGCGGATCTGCGTGGTAGGAATGTTTTCCGACTTTCGATTCATCCCACTTTGCATTGATGCGTTCACATGCGCAGAGTTCATCGATCTCTTGTTCGCCGACCAGGTTTATATCAATATTCAAATTACTCCCAAAACCAGCGACCTTCCATTATCGTTCTCCATCGGATCCCACACCCACCAGAAAGCGGTTGCGTTTTTGAATTCAAAACCATCGTTTGACCGTTGCTAATTAACCAAAGCGTCTTTAATCTAATTTAATTATAAACGAACTTTTACGGCTAATTTATGACCAGATAAGAAAAAACTTGTGGAGCATATAGTAAAGTTGAAATTTTTAATGAATTTGTTGCGTGACCGCAGTGCGTTCATTTGTTATCTTCTGTTAATTTCACTTTGTTTCATTTTGTCATTATTATCTCAACTAGTCAAAAATGAGGCTAACGTAGTCTACTACACATGTGAGCGGAAAGTACTCGCAGCACGTATGCGTGGAGTATGTGAGCCGGCGAGAATGTAACAAATTAAAACAATTTTTTGCTCCTACTTTCGTTATAAATGACTTTGTGAAAAATGTTTCTTGTCACACTGATAAAGACAGCTTTGTCGGCGTTGTATCTTCGATATTCTGTCCCAGTGAAAACTGAAGATGGTCTAATGTATTGCTGAGTGTGCGTGTATGTGGGCGAAATTGAAGCTTTCTTGATTGGCTTTTGATCGGAAGTATCAATGTCTCGTTTTCGATGTGTACGGAAAGAACTAATTTGAATCGGAAGAGGTCAAGATCGGGGCCGCTTCGAAACTGACGATAAAATTGAGAACGACAAATAGTGTCCAACGATTTGGACACTATTTGGCTGTTGAACTGATTTGTGTGGGCGCATTTCCTTCTGATAACGTCAAATAATTTCCTGTTTGCATTAAAAGTTTTCCGACACATTGCAAGCACCTTTGAACGTAGGATGCGTATGACTTGATTTCGTTCCAGGAAATCTGAATTACTAGTCCGCGAACTGAATCAGTACTATCGGAAAAATTTGAACCAAGGCAAAAGTAAACATTTCTTTTATATTCATTCATGAGTAATTATTTTCAATCTAATCCATGCTCTGCGTAGACGATTGTCTGACTATTACGTAGACGATTGTATATTGTTTTTCAAAGCTGGAGGATAATTTTTTTCTCGAACAGTTTTTTTTTCAAACATAATCAGAAATTTGGCATGAGTTTTAGCACTGATTCAGAAGTTTGCGTTCAAGATTTTTCGATACTGCTGCATGACACACTTGATGACACATTTCATTCGAAAAATTCTAAACGATTTTGTAAAACATTACGCATTTGTTCTCGGGTCAAACAATGAAAAAAAATCTTATTTCGAAATTTGGAATTATTCATCAACGAAGTCTCCTTCGAGAATGATTCATCCAATGCTTCTTTAACTTTGCGATGCTTTTTAAAGAATGGTCCGTCTTCACTCTCAAAAATATTCAGAAAGCAATCAGTTTTTCATTTCAGACAAGTTTCTATCTCTGATGATGGACTTGTGTGCTTAGGAGCTACTAATAGAGGAAGCGAGTCTTCCACTTCTCATGTCGGAGACACAATTGAATTGACCGTTAGTATCAAAGTTTAAAGGGATGGACTTATGTTATAGCCCTACCTTTGTAAAAATAATAAATATTGCAGCAACAGGATAAAGTTTTTCGCACTGGTTTGATCAAACTAAGACAACCGCACAATCGGCGAGATCATACACAGGTTTCAAAACTATAAATAAATAAGAAATAAGAAGTTTTCAGTTTATCGTATGTTTGGAACAGGATGACAGTGTACAGAGCTGGATATAATCATTTGAAAAGTGATCAAAAAACAGTTTGGTCCGTTGCACATTCGGACAAGCTATTTCCATATACCCTGATAAATACTCGCGAGAATGACGTTAGGGAATCTTTTAACAGAAGTCTCCTCTTCTTCTTCTTCCATATAGCAGGATATTACTTGGAGATTTCAATGGCAAGTTCGAAAACGAGGGCCATCAGAGAGGAGCAGATGCAGCGTATAGTCCACAATAAACATTATATGACAAGGGTGGGCGCCAGATTGACATCCAAAAGAAGACATGAGTCTCCTCGAGAAACAACACATTCAATCGGATCAAACACAATCCGATTTCGGTGTGTTTGTCGTTCAGATTTTCCTATCCTGATATTCCTATTGAGAAGTGAACTTTGATTCTAAGAATGGCTTAACGAAAATTTATCAATGTGATGTTGTAAGTCAAGTAAATGCAGAATAGACATGGGGCTGATCCTTCAATAAAAGATCCACACACTTAAAAATAAATCAACAGTCAATTAGAATAGAGACATCGTCGAAAAATAAATTAAGCTTGCTACTATAGACATGATCGGAACGGAACGGGTAAACGAAATCAAGTGGAGAGCTGATAAAATCGTTTGACCCCACACACGAGCAGCGAACGGAAAGGAAAAATCAGCAAAAACTGAATGAAAGTCATGAGTATCTGGTGACAACAACACAATTCAAGCGTACAAAAATGTAAAAAGCCCATTTCGCCGATCCCAGCTAAAACTTCTGCAAAAGGAAAGATAGATGTACCAAAGCACCTAACGGAGGAGAACAGGACCACTTTGCGTCTAGATATTCTCATACATTCCAATGCACTCTAACCAATAATATTGACTGATGCATAAGGCATCAACACCCAAACGCTGGAAGGTATTGAATGGTTTATTAAATGGTAGAAAAATCAGCATTAGATATGGACTCATGGACAGCATGTTTGAATTCCGTCGCAGCAGAGCTCATTGAAACCAGGGGTTTCAATTTCGAGTTGATTTACAATATCTGGAAATAAGAATAGTAGCGAAGGAGTGGTCAAAACGTGTCACATAGCCTATCTACAAAAAGAAAGACCAGCTGTACTTGAGTATTTGAATAAACCCCGCAGTCATTCGTCTTATTCTTAGATTTGTGTTCTTTCTCTATGGCTCTTTGCCGGGGTTAAATATTTTTTTTTCTAGCATACTTCATATGAACATTATTTTAAATCCTTTTAAAGGTGCCGTAACACTAAGATCCCTACCGCACCTTCTATCATTTAAGCATTGGCCTCTCGATTCAGCGATTCCAAAAACGGAGTTTCCGTTTTTCACATTGAAGAGAAATATCCAGTCTTTGCACGATTTTTTTTTCCTTAGAAGCCGGTTATTTCAGTAATGGATACAAATCGTAAAAAAAGGAATTGCTTCGAATAGGCCATCCTTCAATTGATTTGCCGATCTTCCCAAATCTTCAAGTTAGTAGTATTAATTTTAGTGTATTCTATCAGCAGTCAATTAAAATCAATTAGATAATTTTTGGGTACTGATTTACCTTAGTAATGTGTTTTGACCGTTATTTTCGTTTAATGGGGTGGTTTCTAGGTATGTCACACGGCTGATGTGGAACGAGTATTTACGTTGATATGTAGCTTATACCTCTCTTTGTATATTCTCGTAGTTTCTTCTTCTCCTTGATCTTTGAAAAGTAGTTGCAATTTTTCGGCTTTCACACTACTTGTCTCGGCCCAGCTTATACCTTATTCTCTTCTTCTTGCATGACTACCAATTAAATGACCTCTGCACATATTTTAAAAATTAGTTCAATGATTATTGTGATTTTCGGGACAAAAAAGTTTGTTTGTGAAATTTATTTTAGGGGTTTAATTATTTGATGCTCTCCAGTAATAGGAAATTCTCGAGTAAATCTACAGATCTACAGATGAATCTTCTTTGAATTTTCTTATTCAAGCTCTTAAACTTGAAAATTGGCCGAATTCGATGAGATTATATAATTACAGTTGAATTACAGTTGCTTCTTGCTCCCAGCCAAAGTCGAGCTTTTGCATTACGAACTCAGCTTACTGGTTTTTAATTTCAGAATTTAAGTTGGCTTCCGGTCAGCGGGAATTATCGTGTAAAAAATAATTCACAATTGCAGCGCTGCAGCGATATTTTTACGCGGCGGTGACCATGTTGATGACAATAATATCAACATCTTGCAACACTCAATACACATACTAACAAACATATCTCGCTTAACGTACATTTCTGTAAATTTCAAACAGTACATTTCCGAAATCTCTACTTGACTTAGTTTTCGCTACGACTCAATAAGTGCTGATGTTTTTCTTTTCTTTTAAACAAATGCTTATTGTTCTGCTTTTACATTTGTGATTGTGGAGTGTCTCCAAGTGTAGCTAAAACCGAATTGTGGCAACTGAACCGTGAAATTTAAATTGAATTTATACCCTTTCTTGTAAAAATCCAAGTCATGGCTACGTCCGACCTGGACATGATTTTGACTTATATACTGAGAGCAGGCTCGGCTAACGATGGGGTCTAAAAATGGCAAAAAATCTTGTCCTGTTCACGCTAAAAGCTTAATAATTACTTACACAATCATATCATTATTCGGTTTCCTTGGCCAGAGGTTCTCCCAAGTGCATAGTTTACGGCCAGTGCAGTCATTAATTTTTCAGCCTGATTATAAGACAACTAGCGTTGGAAGTCGAACTATTTATTATGGCGTCAGATGCGTCTTCGGGGAGACTACTCTGACGCACTGACAAAAACCTCCCATCGGTGTCTTGTCCCGGTGGCAGGTTGCAAACAGAGGATCACATTGATCTTGTCGATGCAGAGTGCATGCTGCCAATACATAGGCTCCTTCCGATGTTCAATTTATAGAGCAAGAAAATGGTAAATGGGATTGCAGCTGAGATTAATGAGGGCTGAGATCAGTCGACTCAGATCATGCTTTTACTGACCGATGATGCCTGCAGATCAACCGGAAACTGCAATACGACCAAGTCGAGCCAATTTGAATTTTAATCTAGGATAAGTGCTCGCGTCTTGTCCAAGCCAATGGACAGTCCATTGGTCCGTCGACGGGACGCTTGAATGTGTTGACGGAGAACCCGATTTTCTTCATCCTGCCTCCGTGATTGCATCCCGACTGGAATTGCTAAAGAGCCGAACCAGTTGCGGCGCTAACTGGTTAGTTCTTAGGCGACAGAAGAATTTTTGTTTTGTGATAAACAACGCAGTAGCATGCCACGTCTTTTTATTATTCACTTAATTACATGCTCTGCAATTATGATGCTGTCTTGCAAACTTTCTTCGATTGCTGCGACTGCTTGCAGGTACAGATAAGCAAGAGCCAGTCGTATGAGATCAGTGGCGCCAGCCCCATTGCAATCAAGGTTTTATATGTTAATTGCTACGAACAGATGGCAGGTGTCTCTGACTCAAAGGATTTTAGCAATTAATATATTTGCATAAATGAGTCGATCCTTTCTGTGAACTGCGACCATTCATCATCATGTCGAATGCCTTGTAAAGCATTCAGCAGTGGAGCTGCTCGATTGGGAAAGTATTTAGAATGAATTGCATTCCTCTCGCCTTGAAGCAGGAAGTAACATTTGACGCAAACTCATTTCTGGGAACAGTTCTCATTGCACTTTTGCAAATTTGCAATTTCACGCATTCCAGACATAAATACGCGAATAAACATTGCGCGGAATGAATGTAGTGCAAGTGAATCGAATGCTGCGGTAACAGTTGGTTGCAGCGGACACCGACCATCATGTTTATCTGACATCAATTGTTGTTAACAAATTTTTACACTCCATTAATTATTAACCAGCACTTAACTCCTTATGTTCGTATCCAACAGGCTGGACACATATGTGAAATGTAATTTGAACAACAACATCGCAAACGGCACCAGCAGAAACGGAGCGTCTCCTGCTTGTATGGGTATCAGCAGTTATTGGCGCAACATTCTGCGTACAACAATTGAATTGCATACTTTATTTTGCAATGTGGGCGCGATTATTGCAATCGCATTGCATACAGAGTGCAGCCCATATCAAAGTTATTTGCTGACTTTTCACCTCTTGCAAATTCAAATACTGTGAGTGTGCATGCGGCAATGCTGCAACCCAGACGTCCTGCAATGGACGACGGACTTTATGTTCGCCAAACAGCATCACGGCGTAGTATGGTATGTAGATTTAGAAATGGACAAGTTAGTGGGACATGTGGCGGAAGAACAGATTTAATTTGCGAAGGTAGTTTAGATAAATGGATTTTATTGAATGTGATAGCTTGATTGAAAGTGGTTCGCCAGAGAGATCACATCCAGCCGCCCATTGGTCTCCTGGATAGACAGAAGTGGATATACTTAGTTATTCCTTTTTATTTCTAGACACAGCCGATACTGGCTTATCTGTAGATGCACAATCAGTAGATGGTACGTCTTGCTGACCATTTGACCATAAGGTAGAAACTGCTGAATAACAATTTCACTGATTTAAAGGTTAGAATAATTTGAATAGCAGAAAAACATACGTTACGAACGGTGATATCACGGTTTTGACAAAAAAACACGGAAGAAAATCACATTTCTCCTGCCGCGTTTAATGTAAAGTCCATCCTTCCAAGGACTGAAAAGTTGGATCCATTCATTATACAATTCAGTTTACATAAATTTGACAATGCTCTTCTGGGAAATTTCAACCTGAAGACTGTATTCCAATCATAGAAAAGGACGAGGTGCATCGTAAGCCGAAATGTTGACCGTTTCCACTTACCGACACCAATAATGGAAAAAACAAAGACAACTAAAATTTAAATTCAGATAAATACGAGTACTTTTAAAGCCAATCGTACTTCAAATATACAATCCCCAAGTGATCGCAAATTGATGGAAGTCCTTGTCACCCTCCCCAACAAAGAGGTGCCGATCATTTGTAGCAGATTTAGGTGTCTCCAATCGTCCTTGGGAAACTATTGGAACCAATCTTAATGAATTCGTTACAGATTTTTTACAATTAAGATTCGTTATAATTACTTCTGTATGTCCCCGATGAACCTGCTCAATATGGACAGCGCAACAGCTATACACTAGACTTCGGACTATCGCGTTAATTGCAACGTCCTTTCCCTTAACTCGACTATAAATTGGTACTCTTCCTCATAGATGTTATCCACATGGACCCAACCTTGCAAGGTTTCCAGCTCGTATTGGCTAATGAAATCATAGGTTGATGTGAAATTGATGATGTGAGACATTGATGATGTGAGATCTAACATAAGGAACACAGCAGGCAGAAAATGACAAAACGGGGGCACAGCCCTAAGAATGCAAATTAACACCTTGAATTCTCAGACGATGTAAAAAGTCGAAGATGAAGAATCAAAGTCTATTACAATAAGTATCGAAAACCACTTATCGTATGTTCATTTGATCGCATTTTAAGAACTTCATAAAAGCCTCGGGATCTCGTTGGTAGTTTCTGGTAGTTTTGGTTGGTAGTTTCTGTTTTTAGATGGTAGTTTCTGGCAGTAGTTCTAGTAGTGCTAACGGGGCAATCAAATAGCAACGCCTACAATACATGACCTAATTGACATAAACTGCGATAGGTCCAGACAACCTGAAATCTTTTGGGGTGTACTGAAATGGAAAACAGTTTTGTCGAGCACGAGAATCAATCACAAGGTCGACAGGCTAACTTCAACGCAAAAGCATTCGGGATATTAAGAATATAGTAGGATATTCAGGATATTAACTAAAACATACTTAACAAATACGATATCCCAGGAGCAGAAACAACAAATACCAGGAAAAGAACAAATTACCAGACAATATGTCCTAACCACTTCAAAACTTCAAATATCTGGTTTTTTGCGTAGGGATTACTCCAGAACTCTTGTCAGCAGTTTAAAAAAGCATAGAAGGCGCTACTAATTCCATTCTGCAGGAGTAGAATAATTGCAGAGAATTATAGGGCTTTCAATCCAAACATTCCACATACTATCAGCTGTCCAGAGTGAACCAAAAGATTAGAGCATATACCAGAGGTTACAACATTGTATGTGTAGAGTTCTTCTATATTCCCATGTGGATATAATCTCTATGTTATCCTTTCCTATGCAGTAGTGAAACTAAGATCCAGTTTATTGATGAATTCCAATCATTTCTTGATACATTTGGACTTCCAAAGAGGACCAACTTGCGTGCGACATAATAATCTCTAAACGCACCCAACAATCTCGCATTTCTGCAGTCATTGGTAACAAAACACTAAGTATGCACACTTACTGTGATAGAAGCTCCGCAATCCCGCGAATAGCTGATTCAAGGCGTCTATCGAAAATAAACAGTCCTTCATGGAATCAGCAGGCTCTTGCTTATGGATTGTTCAGCAAGTTATATGTATATACATCAAGTTACAATGTTAATATATAGAGGGATTTTTGGCGGAAGTTCTTCGGTATGACGGTCAGTTTTCTTCTTTACTCAAGTCCTAACAAGACATGAATATCTACATAGGATGGGAAAACTAATAATGCTCTTTGGTAAATTTCGCCTATTTGAAGTAAGTGATAAGCATTTTTACTGCAAACACTCTTCGCTAGAGGGGGAGAGGGAGAATAAGAAATATCCTTTGCTTCTCTGCAATTCGATTGTAAAGAGAATATTGTTTTGAATGTAACAAATTTTTGAATGTAGAAGAAGATTTTTGAATGTAACAAATAGTATTGCTAAGCGAGTATTTAATGATCATCAAGCGAATAACCCTGTCCATTCTGTGAGCAAAGAGCTATACTTACGAATAATTTTTTCAGTTGTTTTATGTTATGTTTATGCTATAGAATCCTAGGTCGTCCCTATTTGAATATCTTCACGATGTATTTTCAGTTTTCCCCATCAAGATGACTGTTTATCGTGGAGAGGAAACTAATATGTGTTAAATTTTTAAAAGTTCTGTTTACAAAAAAACAGAGGTGAATTGCACCACGATCCTTCAAAATGTTCATCTTCTTCGCACAAATCAAGTAGTTCCTGACTGGGCGGCTTCGATTGGCTTTTTCAGTTGCAGTGTGGTGCATTGTGATTTTCAAGGTCAAAACCTCGAGCCAAGCAATCTCTTCAGCAAGTTGATAATCAGAAACTGTTAGAAATATGTACTCTACTCTATTACTTTGAACGCACCTACAGTTGGAACATAAATCTGTAACCAACTTCATCTAAATGTCTCAATAATATATAACTAACTTTTATTTGTAAACTCTAGGTTAGGCACTTGTTGTTCTATATCCGGAATACAAAGGCGGGTTTTTTATACCTTCATAAACTCAGTCCTTTCATTATCGGCCACTGTTTCATACAATCTCAACAGAAACCGCTTATTTTGTTATTTATTTTTTCGGAGCCAGGGCGTTATTTATTTTGTTGGTGGGATGTCCAGAACGTACAATATTTTACTCCTACTTCAAATGTGTCGTGCAATTTTTTAGTTGCATCGTCTTATGTCGAAGGACATGTTTCAGTTGCAAATTTTCCAAGTTCAACACAAAATTTCACTACTTGCCATTGCTCCGTCAGGCCAAAAATTCTGAATTTGCTAAGAAACGAGTAGCTGAACAACAAACGAAGATGCCTGTCAGTGAGAAACAGCTTTATAATCAGCTGATTTGTACGAATTTAGCTACCCCGAGCGGATTATTATGAAACTAAGGGAAACCGCGCAATCCAATCTGTCGGGTATTTTGTGAACAGATCTCGTATTTGTTGGGCCGAAATTAACTTGAATAAACAGAACTTCCAAAGGGTCTTGTGCATTTCTCACCGTCCTTATATTTTACCCTCCTTAAATCGAAGTGGATATCAATTACCAGGATTATGGTTACTGTATGACTCAATATTCTAAACTGTTGAAGCGGTTCATTGAGGAAAGTAAAGGGTAAAATAAGTAATCGTTGCTCAGTGAATAAGAGTTTTGGGTTTCGACGAAACACATTCAGTCAAGTGTTTTGCCCTCTTAATAATGAGTAGCAGTCATTCTTTTCCAAATTTTCTCGCACGTTCATTTAATACGCGCTTCCAGTATCAGTCACTCACCCCATTCATCGCGATAGCATCAAATTCAAATTTATGTCATTGCTTCAATTATCTGAATAACACTCATATATGGTAAATACAAATTTACTCGCGTGCCCGTAATCAAATTGTTGCGGGGCTCATAGCGCCATCATCAAAGACTGTGACCACAGGCCCCATCGCTGCCATCTCAACTATTCATGACTATCTCACGCGTTTTGTCCGAATTGTATTCAATGAGTTCGCGCTACGCCAATGCGGGGGGACCATTGTTTCCAAGCTCCAAGGGGTTTGCTTAGCCCGCCGTAGAGGTTGGTATTGCTACTGCACGCAGTAAATTACACACAATAATAGCCGTGTAATTGCATCCGGCATCAAACGTGCAACGTTCGGCAAATACATACCTACGATATTTACATTCGTATCTACACATCTTCACTCCACATATGACATGCTTCCCATCCAAGTAGCAAGTGCACAGTTTGGGGCTTATTATCATATCTCCAGACAATGCATGCTAGTCAGGAGGACGTCCATTGCTGGTGAATTTTAAACAAAATGTAGGACAACGTATTCCAAACAATTGCAAAACACATGCGATAACAGTGCAAGTTCATGCTCGTGAGTTATGACAAAAATGATAAAAAATTATGATAAAAAATTAAAAATATTAGTGGTGGCGAGAAATTTTTCTTGTTGTTGAAAGTGAAGTGTTGTTTCCTGGGAGTTATTTCCTGCTCGATAATTTGAAACATATCAAGGTATACCAAGGTACTTCGGTATTTCATATTACTCCTATGGTATTACGGTGTCTTTTGGAGAGATCCATGTAAAGTAAATCTAGGATTTGGTGATGCAAACTCTTCGATTAGTCAGTAAACACTTTAAGAATGTAGCCAGGATTAATTTGAGCCCAAACCGATTTTAAACTATTTGAGCCGCAGGCGTGTGTGTTTCCTTTAGTATTGTAACAACTCAATAAGAAAAATAAACATTATGTCGCAAATCGCTGATAAAGACCGAACGATCACGGTCGAAAATCGATTCCGCACATAAAATTAAAAGAAAGTTTTTTCTTTATTTTTAGCACTTAAATTTTATGAAGATGGAAGCAATTACAAATGTCATTGTTACGTTGCACGTTCTTCCAAGGTTTGAGTTCGAGTAAAACCGTGAAGAAGAACGTTAGACGAGTGAAGAACTCACTCGAAGATGGCGCACGGCTCGGGCGGCCGATCGAAGTGACTACTCTGGCCCTACCAGTGACCAGAAAAAAACAGCTTGCAGAAATGGTTCGATTATCGTAGATACGACAGTTTTTAAAATTTTTCACGATCATCTCAACACCACAAAGGTCAGCGCTAGATGGGTGCCGAAAATGCTCACGCCTCCTCAGAAACGACACCACGTAGAGGGTTCTCATGCGTTTTTTGACCTCTGTAGTGAAGACAAAAATGAACTATTGAAACGAATTGTTAATGGAGACAAAACATGGGTTCATCATTACGAATCAGAGTGCAAACATGACTCAAGTGTACTCAAGTGACAAGTGTAAAAATCTTTTTGACAGACAGTCTATTTGGAATCAGAAGATATCTTGTTGACAGATTATAAAGATAAGGGCATCTTCATAACCGAAGAATACTACGCTTCAATCATAGAGGGGTTGAAAGAATATATCAATATAAAAAAAAGAAAGTGAAAATTGGCCAAAGATGTCCTTATTCTAAACGCTAACGCGCCTGTTCACAAATGCCATGTTGCGTTTGCCGCCCTGTCAAATTTTCTAAGATATTTTGGATCACCCACCCTACAGTGCTAAACTCGTTCCCAGTAACTTATAACCTGTTTCAAAAGAACTTTGTGGAAAGAAGTTTTCAAGCGATGCAGAAATGGAGGACCCAGTTGTAGCTTATTTTTCCGACAAATATAAAACATTATTTTTGTGAAGGTCAGCAATCAGCTAATTGAAAGATCCGAAAAGTGTGTTAGAGTATCAGGTGAAAAGTTTGAGAAGAAAAATAATTCTGTATTTTAATTCTAACTTCCTACCCTCCATTCTGCGAACTTAAGAGGCCCGCCTCATGCATGCAATTAGACTAGGGTGTTACAAATGAAAATGTCACTCAAAGAGTTAAACTAGTACATCCTTTCAAAAAGTAATTTTGAATTGGCATACGCATATTGATATACGCAGAGGATAAGTTTCTGATCTCAAGATCGATTTCATTGAGGGTTCATGGGGTTATTGTTGTTATAGAGAACATCAAACTGTTTCTTCTCTCGAGAAATTTCACATTCAATTGGGTACCCTAAAGGAAAATAATCTCGGAAGAAAACTTTAAACAATGAATTTAAAAAAATCGAAGATTCAATGACGTCAAGGCCGATACCACTTTAAAGCTAAAAATAATAAAATTTCAATCAATTCGAACACGTCAAAACAGCATTTCCATTCGATTTTCAGCCATGTTAGAGTAATTAAATTACATTATTCTGTTTCACAACTCCTTCCGTTCGAATCGAATCACCAGGAGGCAGTCGACAAACGAAATTGGCATATATTTGCACATTTTCCCAGATACAAAATAAATTCCCACAAGACTGAATTTATCTTCGGCCGATGTTAGGGTGTAACTCGTACAAATTTATAGCTCTTATAGCTTGTATCTATACAGATACTGGATACGTATAGTGCCGATAACATTTAAAAAAAACGTGGAGCTGATATGTCTTATGTGTGGCGCCAACATATTTTCGCAATCTCATTAAATACTTTACGCATTATTTTTATTTTGGTACATGCAAAGATTAAGAGCAGTTTAGTACTCTTTGGGCTTAAGCACTGAAAATTTCAGTTGAAATTGCAGCTTTAACGCTTTCCATACTTAACGTTTGGAATGGCGCCAACGTGAATTTATTTTCTATAAAATAAGAAACCACGCCGGAGCACGCGTGGGTGTGTCGATTTCTTAGAAAGTGATTGAGATTTTCAAATAGCGACGAAGAAATTATCAACAGTTCACCGCGAAATTTCTTACGTTTAATGTTTGGTCGTGGTCAGCGTCGTAATATCCTTACGGTTGTTCCGGTTGAAATAATTTTCAAACAGGGGAATTCCTACTGAAATGCGCCATTCTTAAAAACCTCTTAGATTAGTGGTTATGAAGGCCAAACTATAAATCTTTCATAACATCCTCTTCCCCATACCAAAATCAAGACGGTGTTCACATGTGATTTTGTTGGTTTTGAAACCACTTAATTCCAAGAGCCGCGAGGATCACATTGCCCCATTGCAGGGACCGTACAACGAACTCACTCATCACGGAACATGTTGCGTTGCATCATCATGTGTCAAAGAAAAGACAATTCTGAGGAAACTAAGAAAGAACCATTTATTTTCTTTCATTCCAAGTGTGTACTTTGATCGTTGTGCTAACAAAATTGTTTTGTTTGTCTCCACCGTGTGCCGGGCTTAGGGCTGCGGCTCCACCTGCTGCTTGCCTTGGGCCACTCCACGACTTGGTGCTCTCAATTCACATATGCTTCCTTTGGTTTGTTGTTTTCCCAACCTCCTCATCAGACTCGGCAACTTATCAGATGTTGATAAAGTAATGAATTATATTTTTACACAAGGATTTCAACGGAAGTCCCAAACTGAATTTGTTCAGTTTGAGCCGCAATAAGTTTATGTTTATTGAAAAATCAGCCGGAAAATGACTCTACAGAGTACGACATTGCAAATACAATTGTTTGTTTTTATTCGTTCGGGTTCTAAATAAACAAGGTCCGTCTAGACAGAGTTGATATATCTCATCTCACATTCATCCAATCGGATGCTGTGAGGACATTGCATATGAAAATGTCCAGGCGTTCTATCCAAGTGCATTTATCTGCGTTTTATGTGTATCCAACCCCTGATGGTGCTGCTTACAATGATGCATAAAGTCAGCCTGTCGTCGATGACTTTGTGGGTCGTCCAAGGAAACAGGAAGAACTTTTCGTATTTTATGTGCCCGACGACTTTGTATTTTTAATTCGTCATCGATTCAGTCGGGAAGTTTTATTAGTACATAAATAATAGTCTGCGCCTTGGATTGTTTTATGATGTAGCCTTTGAAATTCGCTTGGAAAATTTATAGCTGTCTATTTGATGGTTGTTTTGTGTTTGTTGGAGCTTAGAAAGAAGCGTTTTCGGGATTGCTTTCGAATAGGAGGCGACATAAATAAATATCTGTCAGCTGTGAAAATATACTTGTTCAATCCATTGCTTCACTAATTTGTGGCTTTCACTGAGCTCTTCGATGAATGTTTTTTTTTCAAATAATTATTGATATAACAACACTAAATACGGGTGGAAAACGTTTGTTTTCTTTACTTATCAATGATCAACGCTTTCCGTTCTCTAAAATGTAATCTTAGTCGGGTCAAAAATTAAGGCCTTAGATACGTCCAGCAGCGCCAAAAATGCGCTAGGAGAAAAAGTGGGGATAACAAAAAAAAAACACAAATTAATAAAAATAAAAAGTACACATTGTTTATTCATGCTTAAACTTTACAAAAAATTTTATTTGACTGTATTTTTACAAAAATTTCTATATCAAAAATCACGTGATCCCCAACACTAACAAAAAAAAATTGGCCCACGGTGTGTATCATACCATCAGCAAATGTTGATCAATTTGCGAAATTGAAAAAAATTCTTGTAAAATAAAGTTGTTGTTATAGTTTGTCGGGCCAGAATTTCGAATTTCGAAATATTTATCCATTTATGGCAGTTTAAAACAAAGTATTCGGTTTACGTCATAAATTTTACACTTCAATTATTTGTATAAAATTTTCAAATAAAAATATCAAAAATCCGGCCCGAGAGACTATCGAGAAAACGATTTCGTATATTTAAAAAACAATCGCATCCAAAAAAATTGAAAAAATGGCGGAAAAATAGTTTCGAGAAAAGCGCGTTTGAAGTTTCGTGTGTGTTTTGCTCGAACTCGCGCAAGAACTATACAGTTTTTTATTTTTTCTGTAAACTTATGTTTAATCCTCCATTCCGGCTTCGTATTGTATGCCTTCCTAGTCGGTAATTAGTTGTTTTTGTTAATTTTTTTCCAGTCTACGAGCTGTCCTGGCCTCTTTTGTTGCTTTAGTAACGGCTGTTGAAGCTTCTTCAACCTTTTTTACAATTGAATCGAAGCTTGTTTGTGCGATACATGATGCTAAATCCGACACCGCAAAAAGCTACATTGCCTTCAATCCTTTTCTTAACAGTCGAAAGGCGAATGTGAAGCGTCGATTTATCTCGTATACAGAGTTTATTAAAGGAGATAAGAATCGCTCTGGATATATTATCGTCACAAGTTGTACAAAAAACATTCAACTTGAAACTAAGTCCACGGCTATTTGCTTTCAAAAATTCCGCATTTCCACCACATCTACGACAGACCACACATTCCGAAATAGCTTTGAAAACAGCAGCAAACTGTAATATACAGCATGAGAACGTTGGATCGAATGAAACCTCATGTAATTTTCTTCTTCTAATTTTTTTGCAGCTGAACTAGTATATTTAGTTTCACTATCCATCTTGTCTGGCCTTTGGGGAGGCTTCTACTTTTTAGGGCGTGATGATTGTTGACTCTTACAGCTTTTACGATCTATACTGCGACGTTTCAACATTTTTAAAGCCTCAAATAAGACACAACTGTACGCTTCAAAAGATCAAAGACAACTAACGTTCGGCATTAGAAATCCTAGCAATTGACCCTAAATACACTCTCATAATGCTTCACAAACGCCCCCAAATTTATTTTGCTATAACAAAGCAGTTGGAGGCGCTCCGAAACGGAGCAGTTGGAGGCGTGACGGTTAGCTGTCTCAAACAAAGGAGAGCGCACCAAACTCTCGTCGGGTAGTCACATTTTCGACCATAACTTTGGGAATTTTTACAATTGACTTTTACAGAAAGAAACCTGAAACTATGGAGAACAAGAATCTGTTGAAAACAAAACGATTTTTTGAAAATTTTGGACGTATGTAAGGCCTTAATGTCGGTAAACATTTCTACCGATATTTTGGGTGCGACGAAGATAGCTTGTTGCTGCTCGGTCCTTCGATTGAGAACTGTCAAAGGTTTAAACGTTGCATAGTGGAATAGCCGCTTAATAAACTGGGAACTTAATATTGTTGATCTCGTCGCAAGCTTACGCTTTGATGTTGCTTTTGCAAACCACAGTTTTGCTACATACAGCGCTAACACTTTCTGGCGACTTCTGATAGGCAGGGATAGAAAAAGTACAATTAGATTTATATTTTTCTATTACGATTTTCCTCTAAAACTTTGAGAGCATATAAGACAGCACAAAGCCGAGACGGAACTTATCATTCCAAACATAATTCCACTTATCAATGCCGGTCAAGATCGGGACTTTGTTCGAAGTGTCAATACTGTTTCTCTAGGCTTTAAGCTTACATATACATACAGAACGATAGAGTGGTTAAACACTAACACTAAAATTTGGAAGAAAGCTTTAATTTAGTGATACTAAATCACTAGCATTAGAATGTACAAACGAAACAAGATGAAAACTGGAGACGGATGGCAATCTCTAACAACTTTTATCCATACTCTTTGACTCAAATGTACACATTAATATCGAAAAGTTTCCGCTCGCCATACTTTTTAATTTGTAAGGTGAGATATCGAATAATATACGTCAACTATTATGCATGCTTTCGCGTCCATTGCTTTCCCTGCAACCCCACTATGAACTCTTGTGGCCGATGAAATCCACAGTCGCAAGCTGTATCATATACAGGATGCCGCAGAAACAGTTTAGTTTTGAAAAAAAAAGAAACCAGGATTTATATGAAACAAAAGGTTTTTTTTTAAGTCAGTACGACTTACCATTTCATACTTATTAATTTTTAAAAATTAAAAAACAATAAAAATAAACAAAAAATTCCAAAAATTAATATGTTAACACAGCTTTCATATTTTCACCCCATGTCATCCCTTTTTCCACTTCTTCCATTAATCTGTAGATTTTCAAAAAATACAAAGACCAGAACGTTGATTTTTACTCTATTTAAATCAAAGTAGTTCGCTCCCTTGCGTCTACATTGTTTCTGGGTTCATATATGAAATGGATATAGAGTAAAGCGTTTCCTTTCGTTGAAACTTTTCCTGCTGATTGTGAGCCTTTCCGCTACATTGCTCCTGTTTATTTGAACACATTTGCGAAGCAACATCTGGTCACCACATTTCCATGCTACACTCCAAATGCCGCCCAATCATGTCGCGGCTCATTAATTATCTTCAAGGCGAAAGTTCACACCCAATGGTAGTTGCGATAATGATAGCTACTAAACTCCTTATTTCGACCACAGGAACATCACGCAAAAAGGCTGCGAAAGTTTCTTTCCAAAACCATAAAGAAAAACTTCCTACATTAACTCTACCCGTTCTAGTTGTCCGGGGAAATAATTGTAGAAGTCTGCAGAGTAATTTATTGAAAAATTGAAAATTTGTTTGCTAACGGGGTCGGAGCGTGGCTATAAATTTAATACTCCTGCATTCCGGGAGCAAGTCAGGCGATTTGAGGCTACTGCTCCCCGGGCTTGGTGTCTGGAATGTGCATGTGATTTGCTACGATAGCGCCCATTCTAAGGAGCTCGGACAAGCCCATTTGTCCGCGCGTCTAAATTATGTGTTTGGGTTATTTCGTATATCGCCGCATATGTGGGGAGCAGTGTTTGGGCAACTTTGGCGCAAGGACGGATTCCTATTTGCCGATGTAAGTCACTCTTTGCAGAGTATACACTCAAGTGAAGTTAATGTGCCAGAAACCTGATAACATTCGGCCTTAAATGAGTCTTTGTGCAGTTCAGGATCTTGTTGCAGTTTCTGTGACACAAGTCACGGTCGATTTCAAAGTTAACTTTAGTAATATTTTCACTGCATTCCGCTTGATACGGTTCGTTTGTGTGAATGTCCGATTAGTTTAGTTTTCCGGTTTCTTAGCCTCTGAATCCAATGAAATCTCATTGGGATGTCTCATGTGTTGACTAAGAATCGATTTGTTTGGTTCAAGAAATCTGGAGCAATCGATCCGCGCCAACTTAATGACTACAGAACATATGCGATAGCGTGCATTCTTTGATACCGCGAGGGCATGTTGTGCATTCGTGATGCTAAAAGGAAACATTCCATTACTTTTTCAATTGAAATCTGATCGGACAGGCGGCTGTTGTCGGTGTAAGGATTGTTTGACTATCTTCCCCCCCAGCGACGTGCTCCTAAGTGCACTCTAGCTCATTCTCTCCGTGGATTTCATACACGTATGTGAACTATTAAGGCTGGCACACTAGCACGGGCTAGTGCCGCATGATCCCGGGGTGCAATGCTATTAATAAACATTGGTCCACTTTAAAACACTTCAACACTGCAATATTGATGAACATGCGTTGAAATCTCAATGATTTTGCTTAGCCATGAGGGAAAGGTGGAATATTCTTTTTCAAGTGCAAAAGTGTTCGGAAAACAATGAAAAGTGCATGCAGGAAGTCCATAGTATGCACGGGGCGAGCATCTTAAGCATTTTCTTTTCCAGGTGGCTTCGAGCAAGTGTGAGGTTTCGAAAGCTTTTGATTCGAAACTTTTGATATGAATTCGCGGTCGATTAGATTTTGGTTATCTAATAAACTTGGATCTGCAAGGATAAGTTGTTTGGCTGCAATGCTGTAGTTCGTGTTTGATTTGACTTTAAGGTTTTCAAAAAAGCAGGAACCCCACTGCGTTTCCATCTGCAAAATCATCTGGAGAACATCTGCTCGTCTTTGATCGTGTTTTTACACTCCCTGATGTGATTTCGATGTCATTTACATAACAAACCTCCATTACTTAGCAATTCTTCAATTCATCAACGTCTTCGGCATAGCTGGCTTCAGTGCTGTTTGCAACGCTGAAGTAAAAAAAGAAAACAGAACAAGAAAACGTGCCTTAAATTCAAATCTTAAAGACAAACACAAAATGAATTGGCAGAGGGCGGCTTCGCCTCAAAGAGGTCTCTCGCCTTTTCGTTCTTTCTGCTTTGTTGAATTGTTGTGGGATGTGCGGACCCTATTTACAATCATTCTTCTTTGCGCCATCATTGGGGTCCTCTTGAATATGAACGCAAGTTCTGTGTGGTTCATTGTGACTTAAGTACGTACGTTAGTTGATGATGAGCACTTTGGATCGCTATTCCCAAGAGATTGCATTGAAATGCCGCCACACGTTGGCCCTGCAAGCACTCGTTAATTTTAATTGGCCCTGCACCACGACATGGCCTGAATTTGGTATATCTGTTGAATATTAAAGATGGTCTTTATCGAAGACAAAACCACACTGAAAGCTATTGTTTGTTGGAGATGGGACCGAGTGCTGTGGGTTTTAGCAGATTACGATAGAACACGAAGACGATGCTGAGCAAAAGAAATAGGGCTTTGCGAAGATTAGTATTGAGTATGACACCTACACAATGCCTAATCGATGGTATATCCCTTTAAACGGAGAAACATTGCTGTGAAGTCACTACGAAGGTGTTTTGACCTTTGGATAATAATATTAATAAAATATATAATTCATGCGGAAAGATTTCATGATAACCATAACTGTTTTGCTGGTATCATTCGTTTTGCTTGTTCACCAGTCAGATAGTATTGACCCTCAAACACCATCAATTGAACAACTCAATACTGCAGACACTGACACGCCTGGTCCCTCGACCAGAGAGAAATGATGAAGTCTATGAAGTAATAAAAGCTAGGTGGGTCGACCAAAACGAAAGATACGAGGAAACGAAGTGCCACTAGCAACAGTCAAAAATTAATGAGACGAAACCCTCTGGAAGAAGATAATAAAAATTGCAATGACTGGATTCATCGAGGGAAACGTCGAGTTCTTTAACTTCATCCTAAAAAATGAGCACAAAAAAGTCCCTAAATCTGGTGGATCAACACGCCAAACCAAAACTTTATTTCTGGGGCCTCAAAGTTGAATACAGTATAAGCCAGCTTTTGGCAATGAATTGTCACAAATTATTCAATTTTTGCAAAGGATGTATTCAAATTCCGTGCCATGCAAAGGAGCATACTTAGCTCTGTTACAATTACGCCAGTTCTCAATTAAGTTTGCGAAATCTGAAATTCTTGAAGAAAGAAAGAAACAACCAACTATCGACGTAAAGTCGCTCGAATTCTTCTTAACCATATCTAACATTCCTTTACTAGCCTATATTTTTCCCGAGAACCTCACCTTTTTCTCGTTTTACTCTTGCTGGTGGCTTTTTATTTCAATTCGTTCTTGCAACCTTTTGACATCCTTAACCACCTCTGACAAGCTTCTCCGCTAGGATTTCGTGATCCTAATTATTTAGCAGTGTCGAGTTGCTAGCCGAGAGGGTGTGTGGGCTACTGTTGAGGGTCCTTGATCTCATTTCTTTGATTGCATTCAGTGTACACAGGACACGATGATAAGCTGTGAAGTAATGCGGAAGTAGATTTTGGTTACAAGATCCGTTTTAGTACTCGATTTTATGATTTCATCCTTCTCGAAGTGAAATTCTGTATAATTATCCGGTTTTCCCTGCTTAGAAAACTCTCCTGATGTGGACCAATGTACTCATTACTTATGGGTTCAATTCCTTTCTAATTGGTGGGACTCTCCATAGGAACCTAGAGCAAGCCTCTTTCTCCTTTAGAAATCATTCATTAGTTTATTGACCTCGCTTTCTCCTAGATATTGAAACTTGTTCAGTGAACTTATCTGCGTCTTCTCTGCTGTAGTGGTGCAAATGTTATCGTTTTTTATTCGGGAACATGAAATAAGCTTCGTTTTCTATATGCATATCCTTTTGGAGTTGTTCTCTTAAGTAATAGTATGAAGGGGGTTTACTTAAGGCTTGAAAAAGTCTCAGGCAACTTGCCTCTTATCAATTTCAAAGTGTCGATGACGTGCGCAAGCGTTCTGAAATCCTTTTTTCACGTTTTAGGTTACCTAAATATCGGGACGTTATTGGTTATACTATGCTTTCTTCTTGTGTTTCCAATTTCGTCCATTTCTTTGAAGTCAGGCCACCTTCCTGCTTCTTTGTAGGTATTAAAAAAACGATTAAATAACCCAAAGGGTTAATCAGGCGGATTTAAGCTTAAGAAGATGAATTGATCGTTGCTACAGTATCGGATGATACTTGGAAGTTTAAACTCGATTTCGATTTTTTTGTATGTTCAAACAAGGCTTTGGGATTTGGAGAATGCTTTCATGTTATAATTATGGCTGCAAGTATTCTGAAGGGGTTTTATAAGCTATTGGAAATTCCGGTCATTTAGAATTCATTCAAGCAATTGTTTTTAACTTGTATATCCTACCGGATATTATCACATTAAAAGTTATCCTGTGGTAAATCAGGTAGAAAAATACAAAGCCGTTAGTTTTTCACTGGAAAAAGTGTTTGAAGCCAAAAGTAAATGATTTGTGAAAGGAAACGATTTTATCTTTTTATAATTGGTTCAATTGGATACCTGAATTGTTTTGTGCTTTTCAATATAAGGTCGGATGTTTCACCGCAAATGGTGATGTGGATCTATAAGATCGAGAATCCTTTGGAATCTAGCAGCAAACGGAAGAATTTTGGACGGAAAAGGAGTACAACGACTCGAACATACCAAAGAATTCTATTAAATAACATGTTAAACCCGTTTTTCTTCCATAAGGAATCATTGCATCAAGATCTGGTCGTCAAATGTTTATATCCCTGCTGGCACTTAGGAGGTGATTAAAAGAAACGAACTTACATGTCTGGTGATCAGTAGAAAAATTGAAATTGATGAGCAAACTGTTCAAAGCAGCATTGAAATTTGCGAAAACACTTCAACATTATGCCGTTGAAGATTTTGGAAATCATCTTTTAATAATTTACTTCTGTTTCCTCGCTTTAACGAAAAATTTCCGTATTATGACTTTCTTTTTCTTAATTTTCAGACTGTATTTAGCGACGAATGCAGGTTAGAAGCGTTAACAGAAAGTCACCAGTTCCTTCGAAGAAGACTACATCAACGATATAATGAAGCTTTTGTTGTAAGGATCATCAAAAATCCGGTCAAGTCGTTATGATATCGCTTTGCATTTCAGGGCATCCATCTCCAATGGACACTCTCCAGTACTCTGAGAAGACATTTTAAGACATTTGTGGAAGACATTTTAATTTCACATTTCAATTTATTGAGATGTAGTGGGGGTCACATCAGCGTTATGTATGATGGTGCGAAGTATATTTGATGGCGACAATCTCTGTTCTATTATGTCCCGGCAGGCGCTCCGACCTGATACCTTTTAACATGTAAAGTGTCTTGAAATCTGAAGTTTATCGCTCTAATAATCCTGTTCTTACTATAGATTTATTAGAGGAAAGTATTGGTAAGATGTGAAAAAACAGTGAAAAATAGAACATATGATTGAAAAGTGCGTATAAAATAAGAACGAAAATGGTTAGTAGATTAAGAACGGTATTTCGAAATGTTAGGAGTCAGACACAGGTTGCATTCAATTCGGCATTATCAAATATTCAAACCAAACTGAAAAGTATTTCTGCATTTATTCGTCGTTTGAAACAGGAGTTTTCAGTGACAAAAGCGTATATTTTTACAATAATCTTGACGTTCAAAATATTTTTATCAGGGGCTGCATACAAGTTCTTCAAATTTGTGTTGGCCTAGCAACAGTCCAAAACTCAAATCTGGAGCATTCAGTAGAGTTTTTTTTAACCAGAATAAAATCGTCTGGATACAGTCCAACTCATATATATATAACAAAACTATTTGAAAATTATTTTTGAAAATCAGTGGGTTAAAGCAATAAATTAAATTGCTCAGAAAGATCGAACGAAAACGGTCGAAAATCGATGACGTTAAAATAATAATTTAACCCGAAAAATAAAAGAGATGGTCCTTCTTTAATTTCTAAGAATCACTTTTGGGAAGATGAGATTAGTTACGAACCTTTAAGCTATAAGCAGTTATAAGATTTTAAAGAAACCCTTTCTATGTACATGTCTACACATGGGCGCTGAAGAATTTCATTTATCCAATTTATCTCCTCAGCTGTCGATTCAATTACTCCCCTCACCAATGTTGGGCTCCATTAGTGCCTGAAGTCATCATAAAAGAACAAAAATGGAACCGCTGAGAATAATGGAATTTCGATTCGGAAAAAAAACAAACACTTTTTTCAACCCTCTCGCACAAAACACGGTTCATGTTCACAGCGTACTGCCCAATCATAGTTAAAACGATGAAAAATACTTTCATACATCACTTAAAACAAGAGAAAAGACATATATTTGCTTTGTTATTGACACTAATTTCTTAAAATAATCACTAAAAATCAATTACAATCTGCAGAACCTCATCCATGAAATAAAACATTGAAATCAATATTTTCATTCTCCACCACGAAATTTATGTTATGAGAAAGTCACGGTCCCCTGACTGCCTGTTTTGTCCGGGGATTGCGGTTGATGCTTGCCACACCTTCTTCACATGCGAACGGTGGGTGAGACAACGTGTACATCTCAGGGAGGGAAAAGGGGCGATCTCTCCAGATACCTTGGTGGAGAAGATACTGGTGTCTAAAGACAAATGGAACTGTGTGTCGCACTACGCTCGGGCGGTTCTCACTATGAAGAAGGACATCGTTGATTGCCTGTCGGCGCAGAAGGAAGAGGGCTCACTCTCTCAGTAATCCCTCTCCTTTCTGTCCATCCCTGACGAGGGAGTGATCTCTCCAATCCGAAGGTGCCGTAGGCGAGACGCAAGAGACCATTCCAATGTAATGTGACAAACAGTTCTAGGCTAGGTTCTCGGTGTGATAGGGGAGGTGTTTAGTCGGTAGTTGAGTTGCTGTGTGCCACTGGGAGTCCGACACTCAGGGCGTAAATAGCCTTCTTCACCTCCCAACAAAAAAAAAAAAAAACTACGAAATTTATGTTGGCCACATTCGTATTTTAAATTGACAGCAAGTTAATATGACAGAATAGGAATTCTTGTAAAGGGATGGTCACCCTTTTAATTTGAATATTGTTGTTCTAATAAAATACAGATGTATTTTTAATAAACTGTAATAAAATTAAAAAAAAAAAAATAAACTCAAGAAACTGTATTTAAAAATACCGAACATTTATATTTAGCATTGTCCTTTCATAATGAATGTGTTCATTACAAAAAAAAATTTCATTAGCTTTGAGCGGGCTTGACATATGTTGAAGATGGAGTTTTTTCCATGTTTATTCGGCTCTTGCAATCTAATCCGAAGTCGACCATCTGACAAAATTGTGTGAAATACTTCTTCGGGACATGAAGTTCGTGTGGAGTTAAAATTCTGGTTAAGTTAACTCTCCTATATCTGCTGGCAGTGCAAACTGATTGTAATCAGGGCACGTACTATAAATATAGTTTTTCTTCATACTTTGGGTAGTTTGGCCAAAGATTGTGATCAAAGAAGGTGAGCCTACGCATAAGGATCGTATTGGCATATTTAATGGCTTGAGTAATTTCGCAAAATGATTTTCCAATATGTACTGTGTTCCTTATGATTCCACTACCTCAATCGTATTCTTCCTGCATTAAATCAAAGCGGTCTTCCTTGAAGTCATTACCTCCATGCTAGACACGGTGTCTGAACCGCGGATAACCTCTTAACTTTTGCAGATTAACAATCATTCTAACCAACGTGTTCACCATCCCATTGCAACTTCTACGAAGCGAAGGTTCGGCCCATATAGGAACGAATGCACTCCCGAGTTAATTTTAGTATGAATCTATTAACACTTCTTCTTGGAATCAATCGTGAAGTGAAGATAGATAGCGTCGAATTAAGATGCTTCACCAGAACTATCAGTTGATCAGAATTCATCATTCATTAGACGACTGGTAGAAACCAACAACAATTGTTGTTCGATGCTGGCAAGAACTAGCCGGGATTGAATGTGGAATTTAAAATCGATTTTCATTCACTGAGTAACAATGAGGCAAAAGAAAAAAATCTTTTTTTTGTCGATTCCATGCCTTAAGTCAACGGTTAAGATATGAAATCATATTTATTTATGGAATTATCGTTCTTCAATGGAGATTATGTTGAGTTTTATCTTGAAGTAGTTGAAGTGCCGTTAAGAAAATACAGATGTGCTCTAGAACCAGGAAATCGATTTTGGTAAAGAAGTGCTCAAATGAATGGTTCCAAGGCTGCCCTAAACATTTCTAGAAATGGTTCCATAATTTTGAGCTGTCATTTCCATCTATTTAGCGTATAAACTTGGTGAAGGAATGATCGTAGCTTTTACTGAACGAAGCTTAGGTCATACTTCATGTCAACTAATTGCATTTTAGTTTTGAAAATACAAATAACGATAAAAAAATTTGTATATGAGACATATGTAAGTGATGTACAATGAAAGTCGAAAAGTTGCCGATACTTGTTCATCTTCTGAGAGCATATTAATTTATTGATATTTTAAGACTTAAGCTTTTAATCTATATTCGTTCTAGCATTATTTTCATCTTTGGACTTGTGATCACTAGTAATTTTCACGTTTCATAGTTCTTTTTAGTCTTTGGAAAGTGATCACATTTGGAGAGTATGTTTGCTGAGACTAGAAATGAAATCGATACAGAGAATAAAAATATGGACGCAAGTTCTTGCGAACATAGACTTAACGTTCGAACTTCCATGAACAAGTGAAAAGTTGATTAATCCTCCTGTAGCTGAACCTCTGTTGAAACTCCAACTCTAATGAGGGGTTTCGTATTAGTTAGATCTCTCTATCGTTAGTCAGAGTGCTCAACGTTAATTGACAGGTTTCCAAAGCAAGCTTTTTCAACTAGGATAGGCTACTCACTGTGTGAGGATCACGCTCACGAGGATACTGCCTATACAATACACTGTCAGGGGTATATCTTCTCAACCTGTGATTCACCTAATCCTTTAATTGAAATGAGAAAATTTAACTTCCCCACATACTGAGTAAGAAACCTTAGGTTTCCCTGTAGTTTACGGCTTCTTTTCAATCCGCATTCCCTATGATGCGGGCACATGGAAGTGACATGGACATCAAAATATGATGAATTCTTTTAACCGTAGAAAATAAACCAAACAATTGTTAAAATTGGTATTCTTTTGTTATTGTATGGACATGCATGCATCAAGGTATATGTTGAGTATTACAAATGATATCAGGAGCATAACGTGACTCCCATTGTCTTTTACCAAAAGTTTGCGGCATTATCGCAAACAAAATGGTTGCATATTTGTGTTTCAAAATATTTTCTAGCGCTGGCTAGAACATTTTTCCATCTTTAGGGTTCCATCCGAATCTTATGATGAACAAAATTGCCATCTTCTAATGAAATCCACGAGTCTTGGACAGTTTTTCAGTTCTTCATAAGAGTGAAAGTGCAGATCATCCAGACCGTGTGCCATTGATCGGAATAAGTGATATTTGGAAGTAACTACATCTGAAGGATATGGTCGGTGGGGTAAAACTTTCCATTTGAATGTTGCAAGTGGTTAAGACTATTTTTTTGACATGAGTTCGAGCATTATCAAGGTCCAAAATAACTTAATAGCGTCTTTCGTTGTAGTGTGGACATATGGCTTTCAATACAAAAGTATTCAAGGACGCATCAAAAACGTTTGATGAAGCAGACCTGTAATTGTTTCAGATGATTTGAGCAGCACATAATAAGCTACCCTAAGCTGATCCTACCGAAATATAAAGCATGACTTGGAGGAGCAAAGAATATTCTCTCAAAGCATCGATTTTCCCAAGATTTTCTGCGTTAGAGTAATCAAAATGGACCCCCATATCTGTTGCCTTTAAATCGTGCGATTACAAAAACCTTTGCCCATATTTTGAAATGATCAAGCTGCTTGCTAAGTTATTCCTAATGAAACTGTGATGAAATGGAATTCCTCTTGATTTTCTTTTCTTGATTCGTCTTGACACGAGTCTTCATTAAATAATTTCTTCCAATGCAGCATCCTTAAAACATTTCGCTCTTGAAAAACTACCGGTCTTTGATAGCGAAATTATCTTTCTTAAAACATTCGCCATGCGTTATATCACTGAAAATAGCCTAAGCATAACCACACTTTAAGCGTCAGCTGAAGTGTATTTGTATAAAAAAATATAGAAATTAGAGGAAAACTTCACGTAAATGAAAGAATTTGGTGTATAATCTGGCAATTTCTATTGAACCAACTTCAATATCCAAAAACAGATAATTTATTACTAATCTGGAGTTATGTGTGTCGAAAGTCTCCAGAATTTATTTATTCCACTCAGTGCTTACTAGTAATGCCACATATAAGAAAACGTCGGGAGATAGATTGTCCCCCTAAGTATAAAGTTTCCCCTGACCTGCTCCTCCGCATCTTCAACGCATGCCTGCGCGAAAGGCTGTTCCCAGAGTGCTGGGAGGTGGCGAGACTTGTGTTCATTACGAAGTGAAAAGGGGATCCCGAGTCGCCAGCTGTATAGCGCCCACTTTGTATGCTTTACACGGCCGGAAAATCCCAGAGCAGGCCGCTCCACCATCTATGCAAATGAAGAAGTAGTAAGCGCGATCCAACGCGCGGAGTCTCACAGTATTTCCACGCGACGGATCGTCCTGCTGGTTACTCTGGATGTCCGAATGGCATTTAACAGCGCTAGATGGGAGGATTTTCTAGAAGCGCTAGAAAATCGTTTTCAAGTACCAGTGTACCTGATGCGGATTCTCAATGACTATTTGAAGCACCGCAGCCTACTCTGCGACTCGAACGAGGCAAGGCGAAGTACAATTCTTACTTCAGGTGTCGCTCAGGGCTTGCAGGACCTGTGGAACATCTCCTACGATGGACTGCCGCAGCTTAAACTGCTGGATGAGTCACGTTTGATCGGCTATGCGGACGATGTCGCGGCGCTGGTCGCTGGATGCACAGTAGACCATGCGCAACTCAGACTCAATACATTAATGCGGAGGGTAATGGACTGGATCACCGCTCACGGATTCATGCTGGCACTGGAAAAAACCGAAGTGGTCATCCTAACGAAGAAGAGAATCCCCAGAGTACGGCCTATCAGTATAGGGGACGAGCTGGTTGAATCAAAATCAGCACTAAAGTACCTGGGCGTCCTGGTAGACTCGAAGATGAGTTTTTCCCAACAAATCTGGGCAGCAGCTGACAAGGCTGCAGCGCGTGTGACGGCACTCACCCGATTAATGGCCAACATAGGGGGCCCACCACATCAAGGAGACGACTCTTAATGAGCGTTGTGCAGTCGCTGCTACTCTACGGATCAGAACTGTGGTTGCAAGCGGTTGGCACAGGTGCAGGGACAAGGAGCATTGTGAATCTCATGCGCATATCGAACGGTCTCCGGGGCGGCAGTGCTGGTAATCGCAGGGGTGATACCCATCACCCTCCTTGCGAGACAGCGCAGAAGTATTTACCTGCGCAGAGGTAAAGACCGAAGAGAAGAGATCACCAGGGAATAAAGACGAAACAATGAAACAAGGGGAAGGTGAACTGCATGTCTTATATCTGACCTGAGGCCGTGGTTCAGTCGAGTGCATGGTCAGACCGATTTCTACTTGAGCCAGCTCTTAGGCGGGCACAGTTATTTTTGGTCCTACCTGTACAAAAGTGACAGAGCACGGTCTCCTAACTGTGTGTTTTGTGCAGGAGAATTGGATCACGCCTGTCACACGTTCTTGTATTGTAAAAGGTGGAGACAGCAGCGGGGGGACCTCCTCAGCGTAATTGGAGAGCTCTGGCCGCAAACTACCGTCGGAGTAATGCTGAAAGTAGTTGACAATTGGAATCGTGTGGCGCAATATGCTCGGGCAGTGCTGATACTGAAAAAAGCTTTATTGGAGCGCTGGGAGGTATCGGGGATGGATGGATCTCTTCTCTTCCTCTCCCGTCCTTCCTTAGAGAAGAGATTCCCATAACTCGAAGGCGTCTCTAGGCGTAGGAACACGAGGCCTAGCCCGAAGTAATGTGTCAAAGATTTCCAGGCAAGGTTCTCAGGTTGACAGGGGAGGTGTTTAGTGGGTAGTCTAAAAGCATTTCGCGTCTGGGAGTCCCACACTCAAGGCGTAAACAGCCTTTACCTCCCTGCCACAAAAAAAGTATAAAGTACGGAGTTTATTATTAAAATCCGGTGTTTTTTTTCGTAGGTACTTTTTCGTGAATTTCGAGATTTATTTATAATTTCATATCAATGTATGAAGACTTTCCCGGATCATCGAATTGAGCATCTCTCATGGCCATTCATCACAGTCCTTTCGGTACGACGAGAAGGTAAAGTTTATTATTTTTCTTGGGTGGCCGCGGGACGGAAAAAATAAGAAAAATTCTCTGAGATCGTGGAAAGAGTGGTGGAGGGGTTTAATCGAGCAAAATTGAGGCTATGCAACTATCAATGGTGTATATAATATTGTCATCAAAAAAATGAAATAGGGAAATTGATGATTGGAAAATCGTATGTTTAAGGATTTTGTTAGCGCCGCGCCCATTTTCCCGAGCATCTGGATTTCGTGAAATCGTTCATTTATGCTTTGGATTATCGCGGCGGTAATTCAAATGACCATTGTAGAACATTAACATGCGGGCAGGGCCGTATATAATAACAGAACTGGAAGTTCCCATTTGCATCCAGATAATCATGACGAAAGTTGGAATGAAATTTGACTTGGAAGTTGGGGACTTTTCATGGTCGTGCGCGGAAGTTTGCTAAACAGTAACGACACCGCCTGGTTAGTTTTCCATGAAAAGTAATTTGCATGTGCCTAGGACACTTGCGCAAAGTGTCGTTTCGTGAAAATGATGTTATATAGAAGGTGAGAGAGTGGTAAGAATTTAGAGTCATAACTTTGGTTACGGTTACGTACGGCTAATGCTCATGACTGAAATGTCAAAGTTGCTGCGAAACGTGTGTTCTTACGATCTGAGAGTACCCCATTCCAGCGAAACCGTTACCTGCCTTTTTGCAAAGGAAGAGGCGGTTGGGCAGGTAAGTGATATTACCTGAAAAATCCAGAAAACCCCCTTTTTAAGAAATGCCATTTGCGCGAAGGAGGCTTCGTGTTCACACACAAACAATCATTTTTATTGAGCTTTGACCACTTTGAATTATTGCCGAGTCAAAACTGAGCAGGTAGGAACGAAAAGGACGAATTCGGAGCAACTGGTCAGAAGAAAAACGACAATAACAATGAGAAGATTCAACTGATACGGACAAAATAACGCATATGGATAGATGAAACTGTAAGGTGAGCATACTAGACCTAAAACACTGTAGCTAATACCAACAGTAGATCAATATCCAATGTTCTAAGATATTCCGAATTAAGGTGCTCGAAAGCATCTTCGTGCTAGATCTGACATTTCATTTCACATGAGGGTCCAATTTTTCCTTTTGTTTCGAGGTCTATTCTACTAACATCTTTCGAAGCACTCCTTCACGGACAGTAGTAACTTGGAAATATTTATGCTCATGGGAGTCCTGTCTAAAAGTCAATGTTGAATGTTAGCGTAACTTTCATTCGGAGTATCTGTGAGGGTAAATTTCAAAAAAAGTCAAAAAAGTTTTCAGCGTTCAATTATGCAAGCTACAGATGCATTAACTATAAATCAAAAAATAAAAACAAAGGATGAAATTCAAGGATGAAATTCTGATCAACGCAAAACTGGAAAAAAAATAACAGATATTTATCTGGTGATCATCCCCAGTTGTGGCTGGTGAACTTCTCTGGCTATTTCCTGATGGAAAGCAAAGATCGTTAAAACCATGTCAACAATTCGCACAATTTGGAGCTTGTAGACGCACTAGAAAGAACTCAAGAGATGTCTTTGAGTTCAGGTCAACTTGCTACTATTCCTGCTTGTCATCCGTTTTAAAAATATCGGCATGTCTCCAATACACACTTAAGTTCTAGCTATATTGGATACCCTTCTACCATGCTAATAGTGCCAATAGATTCCACCATGCTAATAGTTGAGTTTGTTGCTTTGTTGATTTTCTGATATGCTCAATTACTTTAGACATTTGAACCGATAGCCTAATGGCAAAACCGAATTCTCTGATAATGACCAATAATTCTCTTATAAGGAAATGAATCGCATGCACAAATCTTCTGCAACAAGCATAAATGGAATTCATTGCCATTATTTTCTATTAACTTCAGTCTTTCCTGCATCTCTGCACCGTGAGAGAAGTGCTCCAGGCGATATTTGTGGGATCATGTATATTAGCTAAACTACCGCAGTTTCCATTTCGCCTCGTCTGGGCAGTTGTTTCGTTTTTCTCGTTATCTGATCGATTCTTATCGATGCAACTGATCCACGAACTTCTTATGGTAGCACGAACAAGGAGTAACCAGCAAACAGTTATCGAATAACATGCATATTCGCGATATTGGCATAAGAAATTCAAATCAATGCCATATTCCGCGATCGCTTCTGATTCTTCCGTTCCTCGAGAACATTCAATCGCGTCTTGGAGGATCTGCAGTTCTGACGTTGTGTTGCGAAAACTTCCTTGTTTTCGCAAGATCCACGAAATTCACTAACCGATAGTTCGCAGAATTAGCATAATTTTCGGATACACCATCGGCCCTAATTGGGATTAGGTTCGCAAAAAACAGGTGATCGTGCACGATGCCTTGCAGATTGGTGCGGACAACCGATGGATACCTGTGCCCGATTAACAACCACTACACAATTTATGAAGATAGGGACACGATACTCCAGCCAAACATGCGGCACTGTTTTACATTGTTGAAGCTGGTTCGGAACAATTTCTGAAATACGTTCTGCGGCACTTGCATCGAATCAATGATCGTGATATGCCAAAAAGAAAACCAAGAAGACGCTCGACGTCTTGGCGTATTGAGTAGGTGCAGGCAAGTAGGAAGAGATGTCCATTATGGATAACATACGTACTGAGAAATAAAGCATTCTGCACATGGTTCCGTATTTAATGGTATCGGTGGTGTCAGATGCTGACTGTGCAACTTGGCGATCGTTAACAAAATAAGGCCTACATGCTGCAGATCGACATCTTCGTGGTGCTGAACTGAACGGTGAAGGCAGGCCATTATGCAGAAATCGTTAGTTCGAACATAAAGTGTGTGAAGGCAGAAAAGTCTAATAAACTCAACTGCAGACATGCTCTACAGAATCTTAGCATATCGCGAATTTATATCTGTATATTGGCGAACAGTGATTGTCAACAGTGGCCATGCAGGGGGCTCACCATTTTGCGTCGAACATCTGCTGCTGCACAATAGGTTCTGTTTGCTGACCAGATATCCTGTCCGGATGCTGAATGGTGTGTGATTTGTATCCTACCAAACAATGCCAAGAAAACAAAGGATAACCAAAGTGGAAGGGAAAGTAACTAAGAGGGATGATCAATCAATTGAAGTTTTGCGCCATCTGGTACAGCCTCACCATTATCTGATCCTGAGATCGGAAGTTTTTTGGTGTATAGAAATTGTTGTTTATGGGTTGCAACTTCACGAGAACCGAAAAGATCTTCAAGGTTTCAAAGAGCTGTAATATGGGCAAGAGCTGTTCGGGTGGGACGTAGTGCAAGATCGTGGAGAATACTCTAGCAAAAAAAAACTACACCCATATGGACAACTAAACAAGATCGATGATGACCTGCAGGCGAAGTCAGAGGGAGCTGACTTGAAACTTCTAAGACGTGGATAGTGCGTTTATTTGCGAGCATGCTTGTTCGCCAAGTCCTGATTTTCTCTCCACTACTTCCCTGCTCTTGTGCCAGCTCCGTTCTAACCAAGGACCAAACGTAATGTGAGCTTGCGCAAACGGGCATACGTAATCATTTTGCTGGCATCAATTCGATTCCAATTAACTGGGTTTTCGACTTGTCCACGACGAAACATTTTGATTTCTTTTGTATATTCCGAAATGTACTCACTTGAGGCATATGGAACGGATGGCGATGCTTGAAGAATCGATGGAGGAGTAAGGAGGACTCCTTTCAATTATTATTGCAATGCGCACGGAGATGCAATTTAGTCAAGCGGTTGAGCCAATGTGAGATGTTTTGCTGTCGCGGGTTGGCTAACTCGATGTGGGTTGTTTGGGAATGTGTCTTGGAAATGAGGAAATGTGACGCACAGCATGATCCTCGTTAAATTGGACAGTTTCTGTTTTGGGAATAAAAAAGTTCGTCAACTTTTAAATTGTGCGGTAATAAAGTTATTAAACAGCGGAGAGTCTGACTGGTACTTGAGCAATTAAGAGGGTAGTATTGATTTCATTTGATGTTTTGAGAGACCATCAAGGATGTGAGTTGCGCGCTTGTTGCCAACTGAATATGTACGTTCAACATTTAATTGGATATGATCAAAGCGGAAATTCGATACATTTTAGAAATTTTCAAGATCACGTCTGGTCTTGAATGGAGATAAATAATCTTTGATTAACTAGTTGATTCGAATCAGAGGAAAGAAGGGTGATTTGAAACTATGTACGCCGGCATTCGTGGGAAAAAGGATGATGAAATCAACAACTTTTCGACTGAAGACCTGAGTTTTAGCTGAAAGAAATAATTTAAAGGATTCTTTTCAATAATGTCAACTTACGTTTAAGCCCCATGTTTTCATTCGCGTCACTCACCTGAAATAGAATGAGATATTGCATGAATAAAATATTTATTTACGCCTGTAATGAAAAAAGAAATTTTATGGGAAACTTGTGAATAACATGCGAGGAAAATCTTTTTCTACACAATCATGTTTGGTGTAGCAAACTCAATACAAATTAAAGTTAAAAAACTTAACCCTTTGCGGACGATGTCGCCACTGGGGTGGCATGATTGCGTCTCGAAAGAGCGAACCTGACGAATTGTGATTTACAGAGCCATTTCGGATGTCTCCCACTATTTTACGAACTCCTTCAAAAGAGGTGTATCCGATTAATTTTCCCGGGGTGATCACTCAGGGGCCGGGAAAACATGTTCTGACTCTGATTTTCACTTATGCTTCCGCGTTGCGAAATTCAGACATGATTTCAAAAACTTTGGAACGCAATACAAAGCCAACCCGAAGTATCCCTCAAAGAAGCAAATGCAAGTGTAATCAAGATAATTTCCTTTCCTAAAAGTGAAGCAGTTTAGGAATGATTCTCAGTATAATGAGTTTAGGAATGCTCGAATGTCGAAGGATATTAAGAAGAGTACAATGTATAACACTACAAGATATTGAAAATGTTTTTCTAATGAGACGGAGTGTAGCAAAAATTGAGAACGTAAGTGAGGAGATTCAAGATGGTGAAGTGGAAGATTCTTAAGAAACCCGAAAGTTCAATTACCACTGACGAATGGATGGGCGACATAGAAAAAGACGATTCAGCTTTAAATTTTATTTTCAAAACTCCTCCCTAAACAGTAGGATTACAAATATATCTGGACATGATAAAACCACTGGATTTATTCAAATGATACTTCAGGGAGATGTTGATAGATCAAATAATAAAGAAGGAGAAGCTATACGTAAGAGAAAAGACCAGTAAAACACTTAGCTCGTAATTCAACTTTGCATTCGTGGGTCGAATGTCTTGGAAAGAAAGAAAGAAAAAAATTCTTCAAAAGTTGACTTCAATAAGAAGACCGTAATGCTTCGACGAAAAATGTCAAATATGGTTTTCCAATTACAGGTCACCTGAAATACTTCAAAAGCTTATTGCCAATTTGTATCAACAACAATTATCTCTGAGTGCAGAACTACAACCACTTTATACTGCTTCTATTGAAGTTATTTCTCAGGGTGTTACAATATTCGGAATCTCATCCAGTAGAGTTACAGGAACAAGGCTTGCAGATACTATATCACAAATCGACGTGCCTATAATGAAAGTACCAGCAAAGAACTTTCTATCCAGTTTGTATTCGTTTCGAAGAGGGTCACTACCATTCCTGATGTGAAAGCAAGTTGTGGTGGATAAGAATAAGAGACTTGAGGTAGAAACACACATCGAGTCAATTTATCGATATCAATATTCGTGAAAGAACAAAAAGTGGCTGAAAATAGAGGAAATCGTTCTAGCACTTTTTTCTACGTAAACCATCAGTTTAGTTGTTCTCCCTGAGGAGCATGTGAATAACCCTCTACTTTGCAGTAAAAAAGTAGACATAGCCAGTCCATAACAAAACAAAAAACGACGGGATCATATCACATCCTGAACGAAGTATCCGTCTTTGCCCTGACATGCCGCTTAATGTAATTTTTGACGGTCTAGCGAAGGGTATACTCCCAATATGCTGGAAGAAAACGAGACTTGTGAAGACCAGAAAGGAAAACGGCAGCCCGATCTGATTTATGCCTATATGAGTGTTGTCAAGATTGTAAAGCTACTCAAAAACCTCATCAAGGCAATTTGCGCCGGGAGAGATCTAACACAAGAGTAGTAGGAAATTAGGTCTAAACGATACACTATCAACACTATCGTAGAAGTAACTCATGCAGTTAAGGGAGTTAAAGCATACAATCACTTTTTAAGGTCTGTTTTACTACTCGTGACACTTAGAATGAGGAATTCCTTTAATTCTAGAAGTGTGACAAAACTTTTTGCCTCTCTGGGAGATTCTTTCACTGCGCTGAAGTTTTCAATGCAGGTATTGAGCAAATAACTCAGGAGCTGGGAATTGGTCTACCATACACATGGCGAAAAATGCATGACAAATCTAGTGTTACACAGGGTTCTATTTTCTGTCCTGACCTCTTTAACGCCTCATATGGCGTTATTTTGAGGCTACAGTTGTTGGAAAAGATGTGTTAGATCGGTTGTGCGGATGACATGTAGTTTCAGCCACCTGTAGTCCCATTTAGTAAGAGTAATTGAAATTAAGTATGGTACGCGACTGAGTAATCAAGCGGCCATCGATTTATTTATTCAGTCACATCATAGCCTCACTCAATTGTTAACAAAAAACTGTGTTTGTCATACCTGTGTTTGGCAAGGATGACGAGTTCAAGAATATGGTGACGGTGAAGATAAAGTATATGAACTTTAATATTAAAGAGGTGAACTTTTTATAACAAAACCAATTAGTAGCGGACAAAGTCGTTCCTGGAGTGCCGACACTTTATCCTCTGCTGACCACCACCATGAAATCCGTCACGAATGAAATCCATGTTGATAAGCACCTGTTTGGCTCCGTCTAAGAGGTGACGTTCTTAATAGGGAGGAAGACCTGAAGTGACTGATACATGTGATGAAGTGAGAAATTATGCGGGCTACCACAATACACTGTACTTTCTCCGAACTAAGTGTGCTGATTTGAGAGATCGGTTGCTGAGATCGTTGCCATACGTTCCCAACCCACTGATGAAGAGCAAAGGACGATTCAGCAGAAAGAAGAAGTTTCACGATAAACCAGGAGTAGGACTCTCTCTCTCTCTCTGTGACAGAAAAGGTATATTTATAAAATGCCTGGCAGGTGCACTACGCGTGAAGTGGACAGTGACAGACCAGAAATATATTAAGACTGTTTATCCCTTAACGCTCCAGCTCAGAGGACTTGGGTATTTTTAATCTTAGCTACTTCAGATTAGAAGCCACAACTTTATGACTGTTTATTTTGCTCGGTGGTTGCGTAGGCAAACCTTCTCCACATACAGAACATGTGTAAAATATAGATAACTTCTTTTAATTTTTTTTTAACAGATTACGTTTTGCTCTAGGAACAGATAAATTATAATTTGCTGAGATTCGGGAAGATTTTCCATGGATGTAATTTTACGTTCTGTTTCTACAGATGTCCGTCAGAAATAACAAAATATGTAGCAAAATGGGTGAGCTATCTGCAAATAGTTGGTAAATAAAAAAAGGACCAACAGATTACAATTGGAAGAAGTGTCATTGCAAGCTCGGTTGGTTCTGCTTGAAGAGAAGAGTAGCCTTGATCGTGAGTCAGCGCAGAAGGAAGAGAGGATACTTTTGCAAAATCTCCTATCAGTGTCGTCCATTCCAGTCCAACAAAAAATCTTTCTAGCCTGGAGACATCTCAACGAAATTATTTGGCAACCAGCTCCGGGCTAGGTAGGTGTGGTCTATACTCTGGTCATAAATCGTCTTCACTTGTTAACAAAAAACAAAATATTTTGTTTTTATTACAGTTACTGTTGTTGTGTCCTTGGTACTGTTTTTTTAAATTATTCTAGTTCACGAGTGTGGTATTTCATTTTAAATGGCACTGGGAGCTACTGAAGATATCCTGTAATAATAGGTGAATAGGTGAAATCACTCGCTCAAACAAAATGTTTGTGTTGTTTGGACAAGTATTATTCGAAAAAGCCCTTTCCAAAAATTCCAGACGCTTGTGTCTCCAGCAAACAATCCTAAAAGCAATAAAAATCATATTTATCACTTGTGTACTTCTGTATGGGTGATATCCAATACAAGAGAATTGCTACGTCTTCTAGTCAATTGTAATAAACTGCCATTATTCTAGTCTTGGAGTTCTTGTCATGCTCTCCCCCATTCGGCAAATATCTTCAATCTTTTTTCTTGTCATCTCTTCCCAGACATGGCGGAGCCAAGATGCTGGCAACTGACTGTACCATTGCTATGGCTGTCTCGCCAAATCATTATGGATGCATTGAGATCAATGCCCACCCAGCATGTGAAACAACCGGTGCCACGTACATACATATATGTGCGAGTTCATGCATTCTTTTATGAACATTTTCATGATTCATATTCAGTTGACTGACAAAAACAACGAGTGTAAGCCAAATGACTAATTACTTAGCCGTAAGTAATACCTGAAATGAATTTTCTTCGCTGGGAAAATAAAGGCATGGCCAGGAACAAAAGGTACTTCGGAGGAGTAAGTGAGCAGTTAAGTACGGTCTGGGACATGTAATCCATAGTCATGTGACAATTGGGCATGTGGAGCTAGTCATGTGTGTGCATTTGTAAGTTTTGTAGACGCAGCGGTTCCTGCTGTTGTATATCGTTTCTGAGAGCTTAATGTTGTTCTAAGGAGTGGCGTTTATTTGCGAAATATCCAACCTCAACATGCCGCAACCTAAATGGAGTCGCCCACAATAATTTAATGCTTCTGACGATATTTGTCTTGTGGGGAGAGTCAGACGGAGGTATAGTCAAGTCTTGTTATTTTAATAGTTATCTTTGGGTGTTCACGCTCGCCAGGATCCACCGCATAAAAAGTCTGCTCAATGGTGAAAGCTTCAGGGAATTCCGTGATGCATCGCTATTGTCAGGCTATTATTGGATCACGTTTCCCGTTCTTTTTTGGAATCACTTCCATAATTAGATATAAGGACAGAGGCGAGCTCACGTGATGCACAAAGCAGCGTAGACTCTGATGGTGGAGACTGAGGTTAATTATAGCAAAGTTATGTTTAGATGCGTCTAGCTGTAGTTATGACCATATGATATTTAGAACTAAATCTGCACATTGAACTTACATTTTGTGAAAATAAACAATTCAATGAAGTAGACATCCTTGGCACCATTCTATACCCAATACTAAATATCTAATCAAGGTGCACCCCTTCTTGAAGATGAAACATTGCAAATTTTCTAAATTTACTGAACGTCGTCGTTTGGATTTTTTGTTATTTATGAGGTGATAAAGTCTTTCAATGGAATTTTTAACTAAAATTTTTCCGAAAATATCTAAAATAAGACGATATTGTGTGGAATAGCACTGCAGAAGAAAACCTCAAAGGAGTTTGAAGAGATTTAATCAGAAACAACGCATGGGCTTTGTTAGCACATGCTGTCCTTCGACAGATATATCCTGAGAAGGCTTTCATTCGCGAGCGTCAGCCAACTGCAGATTCTCAAAATCATGGTAGGAATCGTTCGCTCAAGTAGGAAGAAAGTGAATAAGACTGAAACTTCTGCAAATTTGCTATTCTCGAGAAATCGAGGGCGAAAACAATGATACAGTGCTAGATATTCCAGATGTGTGCCGACGAATGAGAGTATTACGAATTGCAGAACGGTTCAAGTTAAGGAGATGTCATGTGAACACCTCAGACTAGCTGCATTTCTTTAAAATGAGATACAGATGGTTCACATGCCTTTTCACAGCAACCGGAAATCCAGATGTTAAGGCCTGCCTGCGGCTTGTAGCAATTTTATTACTGGGAAATAATGAATTTTTCAGTCCGATCGTCACCTTCAACAAAAGGTCGGGACAAATCTACACTCCTTGGAAAAAAGGCACTGATGAGTGGCGACGAGCAGAGGCAGCTCAACCGGGAGTCAGAATTAGACTGAAAACTTGCAAGTAAATCCAGGGAAATTCTTGCTGTGTGACTGTCTGTCGCATGTTGATGAAAATAAATATGATTGAACTTGATTACCCTTCTTGTACAAATCAGATCAGAATAAACAATAGCAACCTCTACAGAGTCATTAGTTTGAGTCTTGCATCTAAGACATGCCTCCGATTGCAGGATCGATCCTTCATGGCAACGCGAAGCAAAATGGGAAATTCTTTTCTCATCATATTTGCTTACAGCACAACTTGTACCTAAAGCTCAAATCTCTTTTTCGGAACACTAAGTGAAGATGGAAATTAACAATACCCGTCCAAATTAACGACTTCCAAAAACCACATTTCTCTTCATTACGTTTACCTTAATTCAACAATAATTGCAATTTACTTTTGTTAGCTTAAATAATGGGTTGAAGACTATTTACGACTGGACTTTGAAACTTGTAACCACATAGGGGATTCAAACTACGCAGGGAAATCTGTTCTGCCAACATGACAACCTAGGCGGGAGCTTTCTGACAAATTTCTTTTCGACCGAGATGGTTTTTTATACTTTAGACTTCACCGGATTGCAAGGTTCGATTTCTCAGCGGGTAGTGTGAACTGGGAAGGTTTCGCTAAAAAAAGGAAACCTTTTAGAAGAAGAATAATTGCGACGTCGCAGCTACTAGATCGTACCTGTACGTCTTTATGGTTACAACTGTTTAGGCGTTAAGCTCTACAGAGTTTCGTTTGTCAACCGAACTGAAAATCCCTCCAATTGCCTGGAGAGACCTCTCTAATTTTTTGAAAAAGTAACTGTGCTGTTCGTCCTTTCTCTTATGCACCACGTGCTCCACGTGGTCCAATATGTTGGATCAGCTTTGCATTCCAATGTGATTCAAAACAAATAAATGACTCGGAATTCATTGCCTAGCTTAGTTGTGCAGACATAATTTTTTCTCGACAAATTTAATTGATTGGAATATGCAGTTGTCCCCAAAACTTATCAGATTGCTGAAAGATTTTTAAATGATCTAGCTAACGAAGAATAAAGAAATGTAAGGAAAGGCGAAATAGTTGCATTAGCAATTCGTGACAGAAAAGAAAAAACCCAAAATTTGACCGCGGGTGATGTTATCGCTTGATCATTGAAAAGATCCCTGCCCCTGCGCAGATGGTATCGTTAGTTGAGGTAACTAACATGGTTCTGACCAGAGTGTCCAGCTGCTGAAATCCTGGTTTTCCAACAAAAAATCCAATAGATGCTCGTTCGCCAGTGATGTTTGTAAAGCGTATGGACAAGGTTACAATAGGAAAAATTAAACAATGTATGAGTATTCATTTTTCATCTGAAGGATATAAAAGCGGAGTAACCAACTGCATTGTGTATTAGATTTACGCCCCAAGCATACCTTGTCACGAATAAATCATCAAACCTACAATACAATTCCACAATGAGCCCGAGAAAAGTAATTTACACTCTGACGCCTACCCATACCACCAAACATATAATTAAAGGTTCATCTCGCCACAAAAAACGTCCCTAACACATGAACGTCCTATCTGTTAGCACCTATCAATGATTGATGGATCCCGAAACGATAACTATCGTTGAACGGAACTCTATGAATATCGTTTCCTTCCTCAAAACCTGTCAATTACCTATACATCCTATTTAATTAAAAATTCTTTCATGTTAAATGCCCGCGGATTGTGTTCCCAAAGTATGTGGTAGGCACACTCGTATTACTAATACACGTTGCATGGCCAGCGTGAAAGAACTAAATGAAAAAATTCAAAGTAAACTCACACGGGTGCGTGCATGTACGAGACGATAAAACAAGGAAACCGAATTGCGACACACCTTCTTGCGGTTACAGTTCAAGGTAAGTTTTTGGCTGTAATTAAGGCTATTTGCAGGCTGGCGTGATATGAGACAGTGAATTTTGCAATAACAAAAGCGTAATGCGAGGTTTAATCTCGAAATTAAAGGATTTACTTCAGCAGTGTCAATCAAGCTTTCATTTCACAACAAGAACCCAAAAACCTTTCACTCGTTTTCGTTTGAACAGCTAAAGTGCCGTATCGAATTACAAAAGGTCTTAGTGGTCTTTCCTTTAACACGGCTTCAAACGTGTAGACACAATGCGATTCGACTCATTTCCGCGACCTCGAAGCAACAAAGGTGCGATTCTACAGGTAAAAACGTGTACAACAAATTGCTCGGAACTCCTATTGTTTGTGGATTACAAAGGAGAACTCGCCAGAGACCCTGAACAACTCTCGACGAAGCCCACGGAGTGCTGCACGTCTTTCCTATTCGAATGAAATCCTTACTTTATTCCCGCCAACATCAGACACTCGCGCAGCAGACCACCATGCCTTTATTGCTCCTTCCCCCGCTGGGGCAGGCAAATCCCATAAATTTCTAAACACTTAACACTCGTATTCGAGCCACCGCCAACTGCTCATAGATTTTCATTTGAAAATTAAATTTAACGATAACCATTCCAGTCGAATATAAAATACCATTTCACCCCTATTCGGTTTGCCCCTATAGCGTGCATTGATTCGGAATAGGTTTTTGGTTGAGGTTCATGTCAAGCCGAGGATAGCGAAGAAGTAGCAACAGTTTGGAACGTGCGTGGTTTGAATGGAGAAACGCACACATCCCATTAGGTCACATAAAAAGGGTCATCGGAGGTCTAAATGCACAAAGAGGATAAAATCAATGTCACTATGGGAATGCACTGTGCGAGTACTCAAGGGCCGGCTTGTGCCGTATCACTCCTAAACACTTCGGAGATAGGAGTTTATTCCACATATTTCGTATAAATGTCAATGAATTATATTTAATTGAAATTAATAGACCTTAATAAATAATGAGACGCTGTGATTGCTACATTTGCGGTCGATCCTGAAGTCATTGGATACTGTTGAGATGATGTGGATGGCTGTCAGATGTCCGGAATGCTTGGTGAATCGAAAGCAACAGGGATGGACAATGCGTCTTCATGGTCGTTTTCGCACGCTTTTCAATGGCAAGGGCTTGAACACAAGGTTCGAGTTATTGGAAGCTGATTAGCATGCATTCAATGTATCTATATCATGTGTGATTTAAAATTACATCGCCTTAAGCCTATAAACCTTAGGGATGTTTTGTGGTTCCTTTTCGTTCGTTTTGGATTCTTTGCAGAAGCTAATCGTTTGCATCGTTGGGATAGTCATTTCCACGTTCTACAGGATGTATGAATTCCGTTCGAGGAGTGGTTTGTTTTGACATTTGTGCAATCTCAGCACAATTATCGAAATAGTTCTATGCCGTTGCAAAGGAGCAGAGATTAATACTAGTACATACTAATGCTGTCATCGGTTTGTAAGATGCTTTTTCTCTTCTTTCACATATAAATGTAGATTATTGCCAACTTCAACCACAGGCTATTATTAAACTTGCAACTTGATCCTCTTTTTGTTTGTTTTCTTCCGAGTATTGCGGAATGGATTTTCTGTAATAAAGGATTGAAGCTTTTTCTGATGAATCCATTGAGACATGCCCACGCAAAAAGAAGGTGAAGGACGAGCTAGAAGTGAGGCCATTTGACATGGAAGGCTCTGAATATCTCTGACCATGTTTTGCAGATAAGCATGGTTCTGTTTGCCTGGCAAACGGAAGCAATAACTTTAGGACTGTCTGCCCTGCGCATTAAAAAGTGCTAATGGAAGCTGAGAGAGGACGCGGATACTTAGCTCTAAATATAATGCAGCTTTTTACACTGCGTTTTACACTCTTACTAAACCAACACTTTCCGGGCTCAACGGATGAGGCGACAGAACAAGCAAACAACGTGACTCCTAACCGTGCCCCCCCCTAAAAGAAATCGTAAACGAAGAAAAGGTCCTTTGGGGCATTAATACCTTCGAACCTTACAAATCACCAGGAACCGACAAAGTGTATCCGATCATGCTTATAAAAGCGGATATCACAATAATACGGATTTTGGTGAAAATAAATAGAGCCTCCATATCCAAAGGCTATATCCCTTTGGACTGGAGAGAAGCAAAAGTAGTTTTCATACCCAAGCCGGCAAAAGCTAGCCACTACAAAGCAACGGATTACCGACCTATCAGCTTAAAGTCTTTCATGTTGAAAACCCTGAAACGTCTGGTGGATGGGTACATAAAAAGCAACGTGAACATAACGGAGCTTTGCCCCAACCAACACGCATACCTCAACAGAGACGACACTACACGAAGTCGTATAGTAGAATAGAGAGGAACCTTGCCATCAAAGATTACACCTTAGCGGCCTTCATTGATATCGAGGGAGCCTTCAACAATGTTAAAACTGAGAGCATAGTAGCGGCCATCTAAAGACATGGAATAGACCCATATCTTACTAAATGGATGACGGAACTACTAGCTAAAAGGAAGATTACAGCCGAAGAAAACGGCGTAACCTTGAATAAATGGACTAACAGGGGTACACCTCAAGGCGGCATAGTATCACCTCTTGCCTGGGTACTCACAGTTAACCAAATAGTGGAAGACCTCAACGGGAAGAGTTTCAAAACGGTAGCGTACGCTGACGATATCATTATACTGATAAGTGGAAAGTTCCCGGAAACCATGTCGGAATTCATGCAGACCGCACTCTCACATCTTTTTGAATGGGCGAAGCTAAACGGACTGCGCATCAATGCCGACAAAACGGAGCTTATGCTTTACACAAAGCGCCGTAAACCGGAGACATTTACACCCCCGACCATTGACGGAAAACATATCAGCTTAGTAAACAAGGTGAAATACTCAGGAGTGACCTTGGACAGTAAGCTAACTTGGACTCCACACATAGGGGCAGTCAGACGGAGAGCTACAGCGGCGTTCTTCACAATGAAAAGACTAGTGGGGAAAACCTGGGGAATAAAACTCAAAATTGCCCACTGGATCTACACTACAGTACTGAGGCCAATAACCACCTACGGGGCATTGGTTTGGTGGCAGGCACTACAAAAGAAAACCATTGCAAAAGAGCTAGAGAAAGTCCAGCGAATGGCCTATCTTTGCATCACAGGTGCCATTAGGACTACGCCAACTGCTGCAGTGGAGATAATGCTTAATCTCATGCCACTCGACAAATTCATCTTCAGAGAGGCATCACTTGCGAGCATCAGATTAAAATCCACATATGGGTTATCTAACCACACTCAAACGGGGCACGTATGTATTTTGAAAAAATAAAATGGAGAGAATGGTCCCGTCAAGTAAAAGGGAGCTGGATAGAATTCAACCAATATTGGACACAACAATTCCATACAAAATCAACATTCCGACCCGAGAAGCGTGGAAAACGGTGCAGGATTTCACATCTGGAAGTGAGATCATGATCTACACCGATGGTTCCAAAACGGATGAGGGAAGCGGCGCCGGAATCTTTTTCCCAGATCACCCGCAACTCAACCGAAGTTATAAACTGGAGAGCCACACCACTGTTTTCCAGTCGGAAGTGTTTGCAATAAAAGCGGCTATAGAAGCGGCAACAAACAACCTTAATGGAAGTATACAAATACTCTCGGACAGTAAGTCGACACTGCAGGCGCTTGCCTCTAACCGCGTAGTTTCACAACTGGTGCAGGATTGTAGGCAGGCTCTCAAAACCGCAACAACCCGAGTAAATGTAAAACTGACATGGGGCCCTGGACACAGCGGTGTAGAGGGAAACGAAAGAGCGGATGAGCTAGCGAGAGGTTGATCAGCCGACCAAAATGCCACTAGAATAGACACAATTTAAGTGCCAAATCCTCTGGAAAGAGACAGATACGGCTTGGAAAGATAGGAACGACTGCAGGATAAGCCGAGCTCCTTGGCGTCACCCTAATCAAATGAGGACAAAACAACTCCTAGGGAAAACCCGAAATGGCGTTAGAACATTGGTGGCAGTATTAACGGGCCATAATCTTCTAGGTCAACACGTCAAACGAATAGGAATCCGAACGGATGACACTTGCCGGGCTTGCGTCGAGGAGGAAGAAAGTACAGAACACTTCCTCCTAGATTGCCCGAGTCTGGCCAACAAACGCCTTAATTGGCTGAGATGTACTGGCGCAACAGAATTGGAACACTTGGCGACCACAGAGCTGGGAGAACTCCTTGGCTTCTGTAGGACGACAGGATGGACCATCTGTAAACAATAGTACTACACATGGGGAGCTAAGGGCCGAGTTCTGGCCTATGCTAAATTCCAGCAAGTGGACCCCAGTACAATAATAATAATAATACACTGCGTATAATGTGAACATATCCTGTTTTAAATATGACCCTTATTGAGGAAAAGGTATTTGAAGATGGTAAAGGAAATAAAATCGATCTTCACCTCTCGATTAGATCGGTTTGAGCGGGGTAAATGTTTGATTCCGGGCTTATTTATGGCACCAGAAACCAAAATCTGTTTAATTGAGTAAATTCAATGAAGAAATCTGGACCTTTTTAAAAGTTTACATAAAGCGAACACTGCAAAATAATGCGGAACACTTAAATAAAAACCCCTCCGCACCCGAAACCCAAGCCCGAGACTAGATTAGGCTTGATTTTGGAATCTCTGTAAAACAAGTCCGTTTGAAGAAAATGACAATCACGATGAAAGTTCACAAGACCGAACATCAATCCGCTGACTGAGACTTTTTAAGACTGAGACCTAAGCAGGATAATGAGTAAATTGAATGCTCTTTAATCGAACTCTAAATAATGTGAAAAGAAAAATGGAAAATATTGCTTCTCTATAAATTAAACGAAATTGCAGTGCACGCAGAAGACATTAACGTTATGTTATGTTTTTCTATATCTGCTGAAGAGTTTCTTTTTAACCATACACCAAACAGCAAAGTAGGCTGGAAATTATCGAAGCCAAAACGAATGTTCTTTATCCGAAAAGTAAACACAAAACTAAACTGGCCTATAACAATACTGAAGAGTAGAAATGATTGTAGTCCTCGGCGTCACATTTGTGAAATAAGGAAATGGATCAGTTTAAGTAGTAAGTAAGGCGCTGTTTCCAATTTGTTAGTGTATTAGACTAGCCTACTTAAAAAAATATACATCCATATATACAAATCAATTATAAGGAGTGTTTTATGCTATTGTTGTGAGACGTGAGCCCTGATGCAAACAATTGCAAAAGAAATGCATTGGTGTTGTGTGCGTATTCGTGCCCATTGTGCGGATAATGTGCAGCCTCCAGCTGTACAAGCTCTTTGACGATAAAGAGGTCTCCAACATTGTAAAACTGCAGAGGGAGCAATGAGCTAGGATGGTATTCACGGATAACATCCCTTAGTTTGATGCTGACCAGACTCAATTTACGAAGTTAGCCAAACGTAACTCGGACCTTCCAACTGGTGGTCGATATACGGAACCTATTGGATATATCTTATACGCGAGGCCAAGCCTCAAGAGGAATTGAAACGTCACGATGACAACCACTGGAAATGCCACCTCTATCGCCCACTCAGAGTTCGGTATGCCTCCTTAAAGAGGTCCAGACAAATTGAACAATCCACTAAGAAAGGATCTCTATCTAGGAATGGTTATTTGGGGTTAGTGCGAGTAAGTTAGTTGGTTTTCTGTGTCCGATCATGTATAAGTTAGCTTGACCTTATGTGTTATCTAGTCAGTGATTGGACTGACTGATGTTTTGTGTTTCCAGAAATTCAATGGTACTGTGTCTGTGTCTATTGACTTGGTTGTAGAACTCTAAAGCATTGTCACGTGTGGTTTTTGTATTGTGTCAATTTGCAGGTTCTTGGAAATGTCCGTATTTTTATTATACCCTGCAAAAGAAACCAAGCCCTTAAGGCTTTTCAAAGAGCTCTTTTTTGTATTTGTCGCCTTACAGACGGCATTATTATCGTAGCACGCTGGCAGCTCTACAATCTGTTTCTATATGGCTAGTTTATTTTCTATGTATAATTTGCCAGATTATAGAATGGCGTGTAAAGATTTGAGAAAAACGATGCATGGTTTCGAATTTGTCGTATGTGGTCTTCCCATGTCAGTTGGGATTCTATTATAAGTCCTAACTATTTTCCGGTTCCTAACTATTGAGTCTACTTGCCAAATAGGAGGGTCCTTGCCATCTTCATCTTGTGATAAATTCAGGTATATCGTGTCATTGTTAACTTTAGAGAAACACTTTAATAGATGATCGATAGAGTATTGCAATTCCAACGTAGACTTTTGCATAATGAGTAATAAACATACAGATTATTGGCAAATGAGGCTATAAAGTATTGAATACTTTTTTGAAAACAAGTTAGTCCTCAGTTTTACTGCATTGTGTTGGTGAAATGGATGGTCCTTAAGAAGACTCTGATTGAATCGGTCGCATGTTGAAGGTATAGTTGTCATTTGTCACGAAAAAAGTTCCGCCTCTAAGGAATGAGTTTTAAATTAAGGAATTCTCGCGAAAAATCAGTCAATAACATACAATAACGTATATAACTATATCAGTTGACTTTTCGTTATTTCCACAATCCAGCAGCCTATTTCTAATGTTTTGAACATCGCTTTTCAGTTAGACTGCTGAGGAGTATCTGTTTTAATAATTTTTGTAATTGCTTGTATAATGTGATGTGAGGCCATTTTTGTCCTGTATTTACTTTTTACTGAAAACCAGGTACTTTTGAGTGCTTAGTCCTTGTGAAATGTCTTGGATGGCCTCTATTAATGCGCGTTATATCTCGTATCTTTTCTAACTTTCAAACTTTATCACCTGCTAAGATTGTGTTCTCTACTCTGAAACTCTCCTTCAGAGAAAAGTTCTCGTGAGACCCTAGGTCTAAGGTACTGCCTTTCAATGCTTTATAAAAATATTGCCAGTTGTTCAATTTTGAACATGAATTTCGTTCGCTAGCCGGTAATCTGATAGTCGAGGACCTTGCTCACACAGTCATATTTGAGTCCTCTTCCTAATTAAGATTTCGATTTCATTTAGGGGTTTAGAAGTTTTCTCTTCCTGGAGTTGTGAATGCATTTCTCTCTTTTCGCTGTTTTATTTGTCATATTTTCAATGTCACTTGCTTTGTGTTTACTATTTAATATTTTTTTAAAAAAAAGTTCATATGTTCGTTGAAAATTTCGTGGGCAGAGCATCATGGGAAGCTTGGTAATTTTAGGTTTTCGTCCTGAAACGTTTGTGTATATACATGTTATTCGCCAGGACGTGGATCGGATGAAGGTCTTCAGACAGCTCATAAACGATTTCGATTCAGACATTGTCAGGGAATTCCGTAAGATTCCGAAATCTGACGTAGTCCTATGTGTTCTCCTGTAGTTGGTAGGCTCGGTAAAAGTTTGAGTTCGAATGATAAATCTGTTGATTACAGTCCCGGCTATTGCTCGCACACCTGCTCAAACGCGGGGAAATTCATTTAAGTCTTCTAGTACTGTAAGTGGCCTTGCAATTCTGAAGAAACATCCATTTCTTGGTTTAGGTGCTCGTTTGTTAGGGTACCACTTGTTGGTAAAATTACTGCGAGCTGTGAGAAATTTGGATTCTATATTTTCATCGCGGACGCTACAATATCCCGCAGACTCTAAGTTAACCTTGATTTCTGACATGAATATGAGTATGAAAGGGCCTGAAGCTGAATGACGTCAACATTTGCAGATCCTTTTCCCCACGGTGGTAGTCTGTTCATCGTTCATACGTCAATGATCATGCATCGTTGCTGGGACGCTCTGTCTACCGACGTATGCAAACAATCATTATCTCTGTTAGGGTGGATGTCCGTGTCTGTTTGACGTACTTCTTTGTTATTCTTAGACAGATTGTAAGAGTTATTGGTTGACTGTGTTATATTATTCGTATTTCGTCAATCGTAAGTGATTTGCTTTTTCGTTGGAAGGAGGATGAGCTAAGGGATGGTTCTCATCAAAGAACTCAGTGTTAGCTAAGGGTTAGTTCTCATCAAAGAACTCAGTGTTGCGATTGTAAAATTGGGCCTAAAATCATTGGAACAGGGAAGATTCACCTGTAAAGGAACTGAAGAAACTTACCACGAATGTGACGGAAAATCGAAAGTCGAGAATACGAGGATTCACATAAATGAAATAGGAAAAAACTCCGGGACCGACTAAAAGATCTAAGGGTTGGTTAACATGACACCTAATGTGGCTAATCGGAAGGAGTAATCAAAAGTCTTAGCGACTCTTGGAGGATTGAATGTGTTATTTTGGAAAGGAGTTCAAACAGCTAGGATCGGAAGAAGACTGAAACCATCTGCAGGTATACAATATAGTCTGCGAACTTTTTTGAGCCCTTCAAATCACCCTAGGTACATGATGTATACCCAACCCTGGTTCAAAGAAGGCGAATCCGCTCAAATCGTTTTTGATACGTTTGTTCAGAAGCAAAGTCATTCTTCATACCTAAGCTGGGTAAGAATAACACAAATATAGCGAAAGACGTGCCAAAAAATTATTTGAACGGCGCCTTTTTCAAACGATGGGAAATGGTTAGCTAGTAATAAAAAGAAGACAAGCGGGATAGGAAACAGGATTGTGTAAGTTGGATCTGAAGTTCAAAGCACCAGGTGCATTTTTTGATGTTGAAGTCACCTTTGACAATTCAAGCCATGATGGATTGGGAAGAGCGCTGGTGAAAATGGAAAACTTTGACAATTTGCTTATGGAGTAATCTGTCGCTTTAAAATTGAGGCCAAGCGCTATCAACGTATAAGCTGACCCAGAAAACCAATACAAACACGAAGACTTTTCCACATTTAGAAGGCTGCTTCACTGGACTTACATGCTTTTTACTAGAATTAGCTTTAAGAAAAAGGATTTCTAGTTTTTCCAGCAAGATATTCTGCGCATAATTAATTTTTCGAGTCGTTAAATTGAATGTTTGTTGAACAATTGCATCTAACCTAGACGAGATACGTTTTCTCATAATATTCCAATGCCGGAAAGCTCATCTGGCGTGACATATAAAGATCAACTGGTTCATGTCACTTCTGGGTCAGTTCGACAGATTCCTGCGGCTGAGCAAGTTACTAACTATGACGAGTTACTTTCTGAGATAGTTTCACTCCGCTGTCAAAGCTAAAGTGGGTAAATGTGTGTAATTGGATATTCTGTTGTGATGGAGCTGTTGTTGCTGGTTGGAGTCCACAGCAATTCACAAGTATTCCCAAGTATCATCCACGCACAACGATCTAGCTCAACGAATTATGTATTGTATGTGCATAAAAAACTTCTATGCTCATGGATACTCATACTCTCATGGCTTACCGCTTTTTCACACATAGTTGATCACCGCTACGTATGAGTTTGTTCTTGGATAATGGATATGTTACGTAAGGCTGATTAAACACTAATTGATTTGGCGTCGATATTGTCAACATGATAAATAGTAGAATTATGTGGCGGTAAGTTCGTTTTGGCAGTTGAAAAATCCATTGAATTGATATTGAGAAGTTAATCGACAGAACGACATTTAATTACGTTTAGTAAAGTTTTGGATTACGCATGAATTTTAAAGTCTTAAAATCACTTCAAATACTACAAAGTCTAGGCTTTAGGTACTTTAAGTGTTTATTGATTGATCAAGTCAAATTTCTATTAACCATTTATCTTTCCCGCTTTTTTTTCGAAAATTGCATTACCCAACAATAATAATAATAATAAGCATTATCTGAATATATAATTTTGCGGTTAAAATTGGCAAATTGCATCAAGAGCCAAATTTTCAAACTGCAGACCTGAAAGGGTGCAGCGATGTAGTTCTTGTGGTTTTTTATCAAAAAGGGTGGATTCAATTTCCAGAGTTTGAATTTCAACTTCAGTGATCAAATGCAGTGCTAAGCAGATGGACAAAGGACAAGCATGTCCTTTGAGTGAGAAATTTTGACCCTTGGGTTAAATAATTGGACAATTTAAAAAACGACGTATTGTGAAACTACGCATGATGAATTAATAATAACTGATGATAACAACTGATATACGATATGAATTATTATGACACAAATAGCCGTGAGAACCGGCTAAATTCACTGTTCTTTGCTAGGTTAACCTCTGTGTGCAAAGATTGAGGACCACCTCGACCCGTCCTTTCTGATTTGTGAAAGATAGAAACGGAACCCGAATTGTGCGAAGTGGATGCTTATATTGCTTTGAAATTTTCAAAAACAATATGTGAAATATCAGACGACTAATATGAAAATCATAGTAAGAACCATCACATTCATTCAAGGAGTCCATTTGCAGCAATCGTTAGTCCTGCGGCTTCGATTTTCACGAAGTGCCATCCGGTATCCCTGGACTCGTTTTCGAGAAATTCGCAAAGCAAGTAAAAGACTGGGTACAGAATTGTGCATCTGTACCAGGAAAGCGTAGTATCACCTCCTGTTTCTTACGGCTCATACTAAACGACAGGAACCTACGAAATTGACAAAACTGACAGAAAAAAATTCTTCAGAAGACACATGAGCTAAACTTTTTTTGTGCATATAAATCGGTGGCGTGGAGTTGCTCAGGATAGGAAAACCTTTCGATGAAAATTATTGTGGCTGTTTTTTCACTTGGACAGACCAAGCAATGGTCACAATTCGAAGAACTAAGAAAGGATGCACACCTTGCATACAGAAGTTATCAGTAATGTGGAAGTAGAACAATTAGAAAATTTTCTGGGGATCACACTTATGTTGTTTTCATGGAATGCGAGAGCAAATGTATATCTGAATGTCAGTTAAAGACTCCTCTGTACTATGATTGCTCTTGAATTGAAAATGTACTGCATACCTGGATAACGAGTGAGCGTTTCATTTATTAATTTCAGACAGGCAATTTTTGGAAAGCTTGGATGCATGATAGGTTTTCAACGTTCCGACTCTTGTTTTAACGCTCACGCTTATTGAGTTTATCCAACAGAAGAATTGTCGAGTATCGAAATAAGCCCATAACATAAATGCCCATAACATAAATGGAACACTGTCAGGTACCTGGTGAAAGATCCCACTAGTATGTTTCAATTATTAAAAGCCAGGAAGGCTTCATTCGCTCCAGTAAATACAATATCATAAATATGCTGACCTGCGGCGAAAATTTGGGATTTTTAGAATTTGAAAATTAGGCCTAGTGTACGGATAGTGGTCGAAAAAAATGGCGATATTGGTCAATAATCGCAAACTTTTCACAAACGGCTTTTCACTACCCTGCGCGTATGTAACTGGTGCAAAGTTCACTGTAAAAAAGTGAAGTGATTTTCGCGAAAGTAAGCAGTAGGAAAAGTAGAAGTTAAGGTTTTGTTCCTCCATCAAAGTGTCCACGGGATCCGTATAATTACTGCCATCATCGTCTTAAATATGTCAAAATATGTTCTAAGACCAAAAGTAAAGAAAGAGAGGCGATCAGGCAAGTGTTTTCGTTATTGAAATTACCGAACAGTGTAGAAAATCGGACATTATGATAATGACATTTGCTCGATGTCGACTTCATAGGAAACACCATTTTACCTCCCACATGCCACAAGTAAGCGAATCACACACTCAGAAGGAGTTATACCGAGAATCAGTCTTATTATTACGTACGGCTCTGCTGTATATTCGATCTCCAGACATTTTTTTAAGAATGACCAATCCAATTTCGGATACATCACTCAAAAGCGGGTTGGTTGAAGCGTTAGTGCTTGCCAGTAGTTTCGCTAGGGTTCTAGTTTGAATCTTTATTCTATATTCGCAGAGATCAAAACGCATACGCATAGGCATCGTATGTCGGAAAGAATGAGTTGCGGGAGGGGTAATCACCACGCGATCGCTAGTGGCGGCTGGACGAACGAGTGAAGCACCCGTGCGTTTTGGTTATTTTGTGACCAAAAAGTGAAAACGTCGTTTATCGCAAGTTTTCGTCTGTATTAGTCAATTGTTATCTGTTTTCAATCAGGTAAGTGTTAATCTCCCAGAGAATTATTCTACTTTTGATATGTAGAGAGGTTCTGGGTATAATTCTTACGATTTTTTTATAAAACTTTTGTTTTAAAATTCCGGGTTGGGGTTAGTTGAGCTATAGTTGCTCAACTTACCCCGCGACTCAAACAACTAAAGTAATTAATGTTTTATTTTTTGTTAGGATGCGGACTTACAAGAGGAAGACTACAAGATGTTCTTACACTACTGAAGATTTAAAAAATGCTGCAAAAGCTGTCAACGATGAAGGAAAAAGTGTTAATGCCGCCGCTAAAGAATTTGGTATCAAACGGATGACTTTGACAAGATTTTTGAAGAAATTAAACGAAGATGGTGATTCATCCATGGGCTATGCAACACCGAGGCAAATATTTTCTCCTACACAGGAAGACTCTCTGAAAAAATACTTGCTACAAATGGCATCAATCTTCTACGGATGTTCTCCAAAAGACGTCCGGCGCCTTGCCTACGAATGTGCTGTTAAATTTGGCATTAAAATTCCACCCAGCTGGACTGCAAATAAGATGGCCGGAAAAGAATGGCTTACGATGTTTTTAAAACGAAATCCGGAGCTATCCATACGAAAACCAGAACCCACCAGCCTTGGTAGGGCAACATCATTTAAAGAGCAGAATGTTAAAGTTTTTTTTTTTTGAGAAATTAGCGGAAGTAATAGATGGATATGGATTTACTGTGGCAGACACTTGGAATATTGATGAGACAGGAGTATCCACTGTGCTGAAGCCAAATAAAATTTTAGCTGCCAAAGGTAAGCGCAACGTCGGCGCAATGACTTCTGGGGAACGAAGGACTAACGTTACAGTAGTAACTGCTCTTGGAAATGCTGTACCTCCTATGTTTGTATTTCTGAGAAAACAGTTTAAGACACACTTTCTTAACGGTGGTCCCCCTGAATGTATAAGAGCAGGCAATGCCAGTGGATGGGTTACAGACGAAGAATTATATCAGTTTATGTAACATTTTATCAAACATGTGAAACCGTCCATGGAACGTCCTGTTTTGTTAGTGTTGGATAATCACTCCTCTCACTTGAACGTGAAGACACAAACTTTGGCCAAAGAGAACGGAGTTGTAATGCTGTCCTTTCCACCGCATTGTAGCGATAAATTACAGCCGTTGGATGTGTCAGTCTTTGGACCGTTCCAAAAGTATTACGCTGCTGCTCAAGATAAGTCTAACCAAACCATGGGGTTTGGTTAGACATTTTTAGTGCTCAACTTGCCCCATACCCTTGCTCAACTTACCTCACCTATGGGGTACATTGAGCGTACTTGACTTTCTGCATTTAAACAGCTGTAGCTCTTAAATTCGACTTGTTGCAAAAAAATTACTATGGACACTTTTGCTAAGGGATAAATTACTAATCCGTCAAGCCGCATAACAACTCATTGAGACTTATTATTGAGGAGCTATATCCACTTAAGTGAAAAATTGCTTAACTAGCCCCGCCCTACCCTACTATAAACAAACTTTTGACACCTGGAAGCTTATTAATACCGCTTTCGAACAAATATGGAAGCAGCTTGCGATGAAATCGAGAAAGGCCTGTTTCACCGGTTTAAAATTAAATATTTATTCTGAAAAAATTTGTTCGAATCGCGGAAAAAAATTATCAATTGAAGCGTGATCAGGCAAGTATGGTGGGTGACAAAAAGTTATATCCCTAACATTTTTTTCCAGAGCAGTTCTAGGAACAAATTTTCATGGCTGAACATGTTATTTGGGTTACTAAGAAAACCGTTTCAAGGTTGTAAAATAGTAGGAAAGGGTTTTACTGCTGTGATTTATTTGAACTCAGTTTAGTTTTAGTAGAGTTTTAATACTTGGCGAAGCTGGAAGTATGTTTTTATAGAAATTTATAATCAAGTGTAATTTGACAGAAATTCGAGACAATCCATGTATCAAAAATGTTTGCAAAAGATGAAATTGGCGAAACAACACTTTGGTGAAAGACTGAAATTTACCGAAATCCTTAAACGGTGAAAAAACTGGTGAGTTTGAGAGACATTAACATATCAGGAGTTTGAATATTGGTAAAGAGCTTTGTGTTCAAAATAAAACTGTTTTGAATCATTTACACAAAGGTGACGAGAAGACGATGTAAAATGTTTAATGGAACGCCATGAAAGCTTTTCTGTAATATGTCAGATACTGAATATGTAACACGTATCAGATCCTACAAAAATCATGGACGAAAAGCGAAGATTGGCGCCGCGAAAAAGTGATGGCGAATTTGTGGTGCAACAGGAAGGTATTCAATGTTCATGAGCTACATATAGTTGGACAAACGATTGATTCTCACCACCACATTTGATGATTGACTGTCTAATTGTCAGTTAAAACCAAAAAATGCCCGAATTGTCTTATAAAAAAGGTGTATCATCCATTATGATAACATTTGATTTCATGTTTCTTTGCTGACTCAAAAAAAATTGTGAAAGCTTGTCTTTAATCATAATATTTCCTTAATCCTCTCTAGGCTGTACCAAAAAGAGCCTCGAATTAAGTAATCAGGAAGATTTCGTCTTCTATAATGACAACATCTGAGTTTTTTTTATGACCCTGAAAAAAATGCGAGAACTTGTTCTTAATCATAATCTTTCCTTAATCCTTTCTAGCCCGTAGTCATTGCTATACCTGACTAAACAATCAACTCATTTGTACTACGTGGCTAAAAACCCAAGTGCACTGAAAGTCGACTGTTCTATACAATGCAAACTCTCTTTGTAATGTTTTATTCCCAGTGCAATATGAGTACCTTCCCTCAATGCTAGTCGGCTGGCTATAGCAGTCCAAAGAACTGAGATTCCATTGTTTTAGTTTTCACAAAAACTTAAATTCTTTGCAGATGTGGTTTCAACAACTGTGCTGATATAACGCATGAGCTTACGTTATTTATACAGCGTGAATAATACAAGGAGATTGTTCTGAGAACATGAGACGAAGTGAAGTCGTAACTTCACTGAATCACCTCATCAAAATCCGTCTGAAGCTTAGTGCAAAGAACTTATATTTGTTCATCTTCATTTCTACTTGATTTTCTTGAAACCAAGCAAATGCTGAATTCATCCACAGCAAATAATAAAATGCAAAAAATGTCCAAAACAAAGAAATGAAACGAAGTTCATGGAAAGCAACTCTGATTAATTGTGAATGCACTTTTCACGTTAATGTACCGCTTATCGCGCAAAAGTGCACGAAGCACCAGAACGATTGTGTCGATGAGCTCATCTGCCAGTGTTTGCTATTAACATTCCAGACAAAACCACTTGACATAAACCACATCACCACCAGCCTCAGCATCATCAATACCATCATCAACGCTAAGAATGCGTCGGGATCATTACTTTGGTTGTTATTATAATAAGGCGGCACGGCGCTCTTCCGCAGGCTCACACAGGTTACCGAGTTCCACATCTTGAGTATCTACATCAACCGGTAGTCCCACGAAACGTTTTTTCTTTTCATTAAAAGCTGCCACTAAAATGACACCGTTACCATGATAATAGAGCTACTTACTGTATCACATTAGACTGAACGCTTGGAAGAACCTATGCTTTTGGTAAACCTGCTTTCTTTCCCCAGTCGTACCTCACAGAAGCTCTTCAACAGCCTTCATTGATTCCCAGAAGCTCATACTGCCTTTATCTAGGCTTACGCTGGTGATGTCCAACATTCCACTCAAGCAAAATAAATAAATCCTCAAAAGTGTCAGATGACCTCAACGGTCGGAACTGCGGCCTGTGTTGTTTATAATTTCGCCTAGTCAGCAAACAGCGGACATTTTAAAATTCAAATCGTGACCTAACACTTAGGAACATTTCATTATAGGCACGATTGAGTTGCATAGAGCACGTTGCAGGAAGATCTAAAGCGTTTTGAACTCGACCAACTACGGGAATCCCTTTTTTTCTTACCAACCAGAACGGGATCACCGCTATGGTACTGGACACTTGGAGGTTGTCGTCTAGACACTTGGCCATTTGCTGGCCTTTAGATTGAGCGCGTCGAATCAGCGTCAACAAATCATTATACCCGAGGGGTGAGTGGCGTGCGTGGAAATTCAACGGATTCTACCTTAAACTACGAACAACGCCAACAACAAATAGTATACCAGAAAAAACAACGATTTTATCTCTCGCTTCCCATGTAGTAGTGTTTGTTGCAATCGTCATGTCTTAAAAGATTTGTGCTGATGAGGCTAAGTCCACGCGAGGAGATTCTTTCTGATAGTGGCGGACAGGTTTTATATGTATCCACGGTGTTTCAGTGCTTCAGCGGTTAAACACCAAGCCGCGAGCTGATACTTAAGCCGGTTTTCTTTGGCGTTTTTTTACCCGCTCAAAGATTGAGATTACTTCTTGGCCCGCTGCCTACTGACCGGGTCTTGGTCATGTATTTGTTTCGAGAGTGGCAGAAATAGATAAAATCAGACAAGAAAAAAAATTCAAATTTGTTCTAAGCAACGGATTTTAAATAAGATAGATTATCCTTGAAACAGAGTATTATAAGAGATATAAGAACAGACGATTGTAAGTGTCTTTGAAAAAGTAAAACATAAGAAAGTCTTTTTGACTAATATGCCGTCAATATAAGCCACTCGAAATCTGTCCTAATTCATCAAAAAACCTAAACATATTGTTTATACGGGTATGGAACGTATTTCAAATTGAGCCTTTTGCAAGATGAAAAGCGCAGATTTTAACTATATAAAAGAATTAACGTCTGTCAAGCGTTGATCCCAATCTTCGAAAGGAGAGGAAAAAATTGAGCAAAGTTTAGTATTATTTGTACGGTGAGCAATAGAATGATTGATTTCCAAAAATTTTAACCGTAATTTTCCACACATGTGACTTATTTGCATCACTTCACGCTTCATGATTTAATATTGAACCTGTTCGAACCGTGAAAGAATGGGGGAGGGGGCAAGAGAGGGGGAGGTATGAGCTACTTGTCTATGTTCGGTCATTTTTCTAATTTTGTGAAGGTTCACTTGTCTAACGGTGCTTGTATTTCAGGAGTTTATTTTTATAAGTGTTTCTGCCACTTTTTTTATCTGCGCTATTCTGACGAAGGTCTCCTAAACAAAACTAATGACTAAAATGAATTCCCAGGGAGATTTAAAACATCTCATCCTTGCCCATACTGGTATGATACCATATGAGCTCTCAAGTCGCTGTTTGTTTTTCAGTCGGACAACTGGGAAAAGCTCAAGACCCTCAAACAATCACCCCAATTTTTCTTTTCCGAATATAATAGTCTTTTCTCGTGGTTTTGTTTGCGTGTATCCCACATCCCACACAGATGAGTTTAATTGATAGACTCTCTTTTGATCGACTCTAAATTACTCGCTTTGTTATTTCACTGAAGATTTTCCAGGGCTCTAGGAAAAGTGACCATGACTTCATCGGGCTTCATACGCTGGGAATTCCGTTGACAGAAAACAGTTTTTGTAAGCACGACCTTGAGAAAGACGATTGCGTTTTGAAACAAGTAATTGAGTTAATTTGACACTAGTGTATAAATTGCCACGGCCACTAAAGCTGAAAACTCAAACTTGACATTTAGCCAATAGGAAAGACTCTGACCAGACACTGTGGCAACAACAATCCTGGATTTCCAGCCAACGTTATGAATATTTTGAAATCGTATCATGTTCGAAGATTCCCCAATGTATGGGAATCCCTTATCATAATGGTAATGCCTAGCTCCAAAAATGAGCACCCCATGCTTTCCTTAAAAACTGGAGACTTCTCGTGCTCTTCTCCACACAAGTTCAAAAGAATAAGGTGTCTGAAATTTGCATTGTCGCAAACGCAACGGTGTCGATTTTTTCTATATTTTGACATTTGTGGATGATTTGAAAGATTTAAAAACGAATAGGCTGCCAGTAAATCCAAATTACAGAGAAAACTTCATCTCAAATATCTGAAAAATTCCAGATCGTTGCATTAGCAATAATGCAAACTTTAGGAACCTGAAGAAAAAAACCGTATTCCTAGAAGGTAAAGGCATTACTATTTAAGATAACCCAAATGATAGCCAATAAACACATTACCCCAGAGGAATAATTTAGAATTAGGAAAACACTTCTTGGCAGGTTACCTTGGCTACCTCAAATATGTTCACACCTTCCGTATAGGTTAATATTTAGATTCAATATCGAAAAACAAGCCTGAACCTCCAAAACATTCAGGCTGGAGTGCCACAAGAATTCCCTATCACACCAATATTGTACAATCTGTACGCCGCAGGAAATCTCCTCATACTGATACTCATGTACAATACAAAGATTCATTCTATGCAAATGAAAACCGGCCGCCTGCACATAAAAAGGAGCATTCTTGTATACAGACAAAATATGGGAGCTTTATTACTCCGACCCAGTAACATTTTCTACCAGACAGACAAGAACCGCATAAAGGCGCTCCAAAGTAGCCAAAACTGCCTTGTGCTGGGTGAGCCAAGCACCACGATATGCTAGAAAAACGGATTTACATGAGGACCCACAAATAGATTCAATTCCTAAATGTATACCAGACGAAAAGGTTCTGAACAGTACAATTGAAATTTTCAAATGTTGATTGTTGAAAGTGATCAGGTGAACCAAATCCGTGGATCCATATTTAAAGACAAGGCAGTGCATTGTGCACATTTTGCCAAATGAGAACGAGCGTTTGACACGAACTCACGGGAATAGTTTCACTACTTAGCCGTATTTGTGGGAGAACTTAAGATTGAGATGAGCCACGCCCATCCTATGTGTGAATACTGGTTTTTCGTGCCTTGGCCCGTACCTTCAGACCTAACAATTCTTCTGTGAATTGGATTTCGAGATCAATCGCAGACTACTAAAGCTGAAGAGTTGCAGAGAATCTCTGAATTTTGAGACCAATCCTGAAAGACTTTCCAGGTATCTTTCTGTCGACAATGAATGATTGGTCTCAGAGTGTGCCCTTGTTGACAAAACTCTTGGAAAAAGGTATATTTTGACGTGATAGGTCAAGTATAGTGCATGCTCTATGAGATATATATACATGTATATCTTTTTCTAATCTTACGGGCTGGAAAAACGAGGCTCTTTTTCCCTTAACGTGGTACACGAACTAGTTTTTTTAAAGGTGGTTTGAGAAAATCTGTTTTACACCCCTGATTGCCTGTTATGGGATGCTGATGAGAAGGACTAACCAAATGAGTAATGTGGGTCGCACTAATCAGCCGCGAATACTGATCTGCGCAATGAATTTGAATTTGCCAACGCAATTTTTTTTTGGTGCGCCTGTTATTTGTGATTGTCTTTGTGGCGTAGATTTCATCGGAAGATTAAACTGTCATGTTCGTTACTAGGAAAAAGACCGGTTAAATCGGTAATACCTTTGGCTTTAGAGCGACGGGAATTCCAACAGCCGTTCGAGACGTTCTAATGGAAAGAGGGCCCCTGGCAACTAACTGACTTGATTGACGTGGTGAGGAATGATGGCTGTGATATTGACTGCGATGTATTTTCAGCCCTAATCAGCGGCCTGAAAAGCAACGTTTCCTTTTTTGCATTTGTGTACCTATAAGAGAGCGATGGTTGATGCACTAAAGTCAACTCCATTTTGGAGGACCTTCCACTAAGCATTTGACACCTGTAGTAACGTTTAACGTTAGTCTTCCTTTTGCTGTAGGTCATAGGGGTCAAAGTTGTCCTATTTGATCACATGTGACACAATCTATCTAATCCTTCAGCAAATTTTGGTCAGCGAATGCCCCTTGATATCCTTGAAAGGCATAAACAATTTCAATAAAAACTTGGTCACTGTTGCGAGCGCTTCAGCTGATCAACTGAATTACTATTAAAGAAAATACTTCCATTAGGAACATATGCTCCATTAGAAATTTTTTGTATTCGTGTGTATAAAGGATCCGCCTTGCAGTTAATTAATTTTACTTTCCAATTAACATGGTCGCAAGCATGCAACAAATTTATTTACAATCACTTAATGCTTAAGGTACTAATTACCGAGATGGTATTCAATACAGAGATGCACCCGGGAAGGATGTTACGTTGCGGAATTAAAGAGCCAATACCAGCACCTTGTAATTTATTAAATGCTTGAATGTATACGATAATAAAGTTTGCAACTTTTAGCTTTTTTACTGTTGGGTAGTTGGTTGCTAATCAATGGTTTAATAGTTTTTATGATTATTATGCTTTTAAAGCAAAAATTATTAGTAGTTAAGTGTGGAACGATATTGAAGAAAGAAATACTCAAAGGATTATAACTTTCCGACCCGGCGCACTTTGTTTCTCTTTGTTAGGGGATGTGTTTGGGGTGCCTTTCCGTCGTTTTCTGTTCGTTCTCAGTCTAGAAAGAAGTCAAATTTCGTTTCGTTTCAAATCAGGCGGAGCGAATCAACAATTGTAAATTGGCTTGTGAGAAAACATTAACGAACTTCATTTATAGGCTTGTGTCATTTTTTGTATGAGTTCAAATTAAACATTCTTATCAGTTTCTTTTCGCTTATGGGCGTTATGTTTAATTCCTCAAACCAAACAATTTTATCGGAACATCACGTTTAACAGGAAATTGCGAAACTGCTTATCACTTATTTTTAATATAGTTATATTCAATGAACAAACATCTGCAGATATCCTTGTGATAATTTTTTTCACTATAAATTGTACAAACTATTTACAGTAATAGGCAAAAGTGTTAGCCATCCTTTAATTAAGTTTATATTTCGTCGGTAAAATTGAATGTCGACGTAATTATCAAATGTCCTGGCGAAGACTAGTATTTTGTGAAGATATCCGCATTTATTACAGGAGTTATCTGTTAGAAGTTATCTTGTGGATTGCACGGATAGAAGCTTTAAACGTCCAGCAAAAACTATAGCATCACTTTCAATTTTGGTTTTAAATATCAACGATTTTGTTAAGATGCTTTTTAAAGCTCTGGAAGGGTTCAATAAGGTTTTGTTCGCAAGACCTCGCTCGCCATTCTGACCACAAAAATATTGATGCTCATAAACTCGGGCATTGTTATCATTGATGTACGACTAGGCGAACTGTTCTACCGGAATTTGAATGTATTTAAACTAACATAATGCCAAAAATGCTGAAAGGACGTAGGTAAAGTTACCAGTAGAGGTCGCAGTTTCCAAGTACAAAGTGCGGTAGGGATGGTTTTCGCTCATTACTCCCGAATCCACAACAATCCTAGGTTAATCAAAGTACGGAGAATGTTTGTTTTCTGTGAAAAGTGAATTAATCAAAAGCATGGCAAATCTGATTTTCATTTGACAGATTTTGGATGGACATGAATATTTTCATTCTTACTCTCATAAGATTACGTAAGCTACGGTCTTTAATTTGAAATAATTTACTTTCTGCAGTACCACATATTGTGTAGGAGAGAGTGATTATCTCTACCGCTCACTTTTCGCGAAATAAGTGTAGTCGGTCCACATAGTTTAATCAGAGATAAACTACGCTTGTTTGATCAGTTAAACCTTATGACGCTTTATGGTTAAATACCCTTTATAAAAGTGTCTTTCTGCTAAAATATTCTCTCCCACGTGTGCTTGCCACCAATAGAGAGGCTGACCCAAGGCGAAGTCATGTTTTTATTGCAAAATACTGGTATTGTATACTAGACAACCTTTACATCAGCTGAAAGCCGCCGCTCCTTTCCAGTTCGGCTTCATTTTTATACGCCATTTTTTTGCAATCATAAATTCTTCATTTACTCAGTTTAACATTTTTGACCTTGATCATGGCCGATCATTGTGGAACTGAAGCAGCGGCAGCAGCTTGGAATGATGCGGACATCTGGTTCCGAAAAAACCAACCACAAACTTTTGTTTGTTAACGGCCTAAGGAACAAACGACGACGAACAAAATAACTTAAAAAATAACCTCACTTGCTGGAACTTGCTCCCGAGATCTTTTGTAGCTCTTCAAATCCTTCTTTTCCTTCTTTTCTCTCTTCAACAATGTGATTTCTTTCCAGTTCGTCTTGAATCGAAACAAAGGACCGATAAAAATAATGCACATTTAAAGAAATACAATGGTCAGTAATCATAATGTCTACACTTTAAAGCGTGTTTGAGGCACAGGTTTCTACGTGTCCCACCTCACCCCACTTTTGCGATACTTTTCTTAGTTTTCACAACCTTCAAGCTTCTTGATAGCTTCAGGTTTCCCTAATAGCCTCTGTCCTTCGGGACTTCAGTCAAATATGTTTTGTGATAGTTGACAGTCGTCCATATGTCCATATGTCAAACTTACAGGAGCTTTGCAGCTCAATTTAGAGGGAGGCTTTCATTTTAGGTGTAATTCGCCATAGGCCTTCATCTTTTGTCCGATGATTCTTGTTAGGGGTGTCCCTTCGACGCATTTTGGTATTATTTAGATGCTAGCGTAAAGATTCTTTTTTTCCACCGATTTTTTAACACAGGCCATATTATATATAAATGTCTGCATAACTCTCTACTCCAGGAAATGTAGCTGAGTTTCAAAAGCACCCTATGTCCCTTATATATTATAAGTATTGGAAACGAAAGTCTCAGTATCGATAATCAAATGGCAAATTCTTTCTTCAGTATTGGTACTGATACTGGTTTGTGCTCAGAAGATATAGCGATACGTATCAGTACTTTGCGTATCATAACTCTTCATAATTGGTATTAGTTTTTGTGAAAAAATTGTCTCCATCTGGTACATTAGTTTTATTAGCCAATCTTTCCAGACTTTTCTAAATGACAACCGATAATGTTCTCTCCAAACTCAACGGAAGGTGGAACTAGGATGAAACTCCAGCTGCGTTCTTTGGACACTCTTAGCCTGTTCTTTTGGAACCCAGTTAGGTGTGTGGCCCAGTTGCTTATGTACTTGGCACAAAATAAATGTCAAGTGGTCTAGCATTGTCAATAACGTGCATATGCTACTCAATTGCACAGTCTCGCGGGAAAAGGGACTTATTATTATAAAACCAAGTGAACCAGGATTATTGAAGGTAATAATAAAGTCCTTCGTTTCCAATCTTTTTATGCTTATGCACCAAATGCTGAGGTGCAGCCCTGAATAGTGCTTTAATTCTTCAAATACAAGTCAAGTTAGACAAGACTGGAGGGGTTCAGTTCAGATTTTTTATGGCTTATTGGTGTTTCCTCTAGGTAAATGTCATTCATACACATGTGGGCCACCGTTCTTATTTTATTTCTTCATAAGTAGACCGTTAACATAATCAAAGAAGTTCATTAAGAAGGCTGTAAATAAAGTAGACCTGGGCATAAGTTCAATCATAGCAAAGGACATGTGGTTTGTATTGTTTAATTGGAATCAAATTATTGATAATTTTTGATTGCCGTTGTCCATTAATTTCGTCGTGAAGGAAACACGTGAGGAGAATATGCCATAGGACTATTCTTTTCACGTATTTCGAAATGTTGAGCCCCCTTTTGTGGATTTAGATCTGATGTTCGCAAGATACGCCTTTCTATAGATGCGTTTATCGAGTGATATACGGCCGAGCGTTGCAGAGAGGTGCTTGTGAAGATCATTGGTCTTCCATTGGTTAAAATATAAGATATGAATTTATGAATTAAGAATTTATTCCAAAATTTTCTGCGAAAAATTTTTCATATTTAATTTTAGCGAAACAATTACTTGCACTTCGTACAAAAATTTTTTACTACTAGTGTAACTGTCTGACGCTGCTCTCTTTCTATTTTAGAACTTCCATATCTCCCTTATCTTCTATATCTTATTTATTGATAAACAGAAATATTTGCCATACAATACTAATCTCTTGATATGTACACTATTTCATATCAGACTATGTTTTGTTTGTATTTATTTTTTGCCTTGGCATAATTTTATGATGCCAATACAATTTAACGATTTAAGCGGGATCGGAAAAATAATCGTGAAAATTGTTGTTTTTTTTTAATTTAAGTTGCAGTATAGCGAAAAAAAAATTTACGTCATGATTTATTACGCTGATCATTGCTGAAGTATTCGCTGCAATATTTTTGGCCAAAGATAAATCGGACTATGATTCGTTTATTACACTTATCTTGAATGTGAATGAATGATTCTCATGTTGATATGATGATATGTTTCTTAATATTTTCTGTAATCTTTTCGAATTTTTAAGGAAATTTTGGAGGGAGATTGACAAATATGATAATATATTATATTTATTACGGCCAGAACTTATGCCTAATTAATAGACTTTAGGTAAGGGGGAATGTGCTTGCCAACCCATTCTCGGTATAATGTTATTTGTTATCGACATATGGGTTTCCTTATATATACAGTATAAATAAAAGCCTCCTACATATAAGATTACGTGCCTCCATTTTAGATAATACAAAGTTTACAGAAGCTCTTAATTTTGCTACAAAAACAAATTTTCAACAACTTTGCAAATAGAAAAAATCAATTAGGGGGACGAAAAATGCTTATAAGTCCACAGATGGCGAAAAAAACATCTTGAGCGAACCAATAAAAATAATCTGCAGGACAAGTAAAGTAATGTACGCACGAAAAAGCGAGAGTGGCAAATCAAATATGAATAAAAGAGATGCAAGTAACGCCAAATGTCAGTTTATCAAAATTTTATTTCCATCTTTTCCCAACAAAATCTGGAAAAGAATCGTCGACGATAATCTCAAGCTTTATTTTACAATATTCGGTTAAATTGCATCGAATTACCACGTCGCGTGACGTTATATTTTTTGAAACATTTGAAATGTGATAGCTTAGTTGAATTCAAAAATATGAACTGAAATTCCTCGGTTTGCCGAATTACAGCCAGTAAAAAAGTCTCCGCACGATCTTTTTCACTAATACAAAACAATATTACAATATTATTATTAGAGATTATTATTAACAAAATTAAAATAATATTATTTATTACAAAAATTCGGAATCAAACACAGAAATGAGCTGAAAAATCAAGAAAAGAAAAATCAATACTCCGATGCTATTGAGATCATATAGTTTCTAACCACGTTGACGGTCAATCTGAAAAGAAATATAAAGGGAGCCGCTGGAAAGTACATTTAAAGTCAAAAAACATAAAGACGATCGCATCTTTTGTCTTCTGTTCCTCATAGCTTTCGTCAATATTTTTTTTATCGTCCTCGATGTTTGATAACAGCTTGTAATCAACTTGGCACTAATTTTTGGCAGTATTGGAGGATATCCTTTGCCATTCTTTTCGTATCAACCTTTCCAAGCTCCTTTTGTTCGAATACATGAATGAAGTTCGTTCAATGCTGCGATCGTTGAGCTTTCGTTTCAAATGAGCCAAAAATGCTCTATCAGATTTACGTTCAGTGAATGATCAGTGGTTTCGATAGTGTACGGACAATTGTACGAGGTTTGTTCAAAAAGTATCGCGAATTTCATGTTTTTTCAAGAATTATTTATTTATTCATGAATATCTATTTTGTCCCCTTCTATGAAATCCATGTCAGACTTTTTACACATGTGATAACGTTTTTTCCAATCCTCGAAACATTTTGAAAAATCATTTTTTGTGATCTTGTTCAGCTCCTCCTTCGATCTCGTCTTTATTTCCTCGATCGTGGCGTAGCGTCGTCCTTTCATGGGCCTCTTTAGTTTCGGGAACAAGAAAAAACACAGAGGGCCAGGTCTGGGGAATACGGTGGCTGCGGCATGATTAGAGTGTTGTTTTTGGCCAAAAATTCGCGTACAAGTAACGATGTGTGAGTAGGGGCGTTATCATGGTGCAAAAGCCAATTTTTGTTCTTCCAAAAATCCTGTGCGTTTCTGGCGGATTGCTTCTCGCAAATTGCGCATAACTTGAAGGTAATATTCCTTATTGACGGTTCTACCTTGCGGCAAGAACTCATGATGCACCACGCCCCTGCAATCGAAGAAAATTCCCAGCTTCCACTGGGATGATTGAATTTTGGTTTCTACGTCATAACCAAAACCCCATGATTCGTCACCAGTTATGACTCTCTAGAGCAATTTTGGGTCGTCACGGACAGAATCCAATAGCTCCTGAGCAATGTTATTGCGATGCTGTTTTTGGTCGAAATTGAGCAATTTTGGTACGAATTTCGTGGTGACCCGTCTCATGCTCAAACTATTGGTGATAATCAAATGTCACGAGCCAATCGATATATTTAGGTCCTCAGCAACTTCTCTGACGGTGACTCTACGATTGGCCAATACTGACAATAGTACTAATGTTTTCATCTGCTGTTGATGTGCTTGGGCGTCCGGAACGCTCTTCGTCGCTCACATCTTCTCGGCCCTCTGAGAACATTTTGTACCACTGATAAACGTTGCTTTTGTCCAAAGTAGCTTCGCCGTATGCAACAGTCAACATTCTGAGCGCACTCTAAGTTTTTCCGCCCACTTTAAGTTGTTCTTCACACAAAATTTAATACTAATTCTTTAATCCATTTTTTGGGATAGACGAAAATCGAAGACAAGCTAAAAAGCGTCCACGCACAATAACTGTCAAAAACTGACTGGACATTCAAAATGGCCGGAATTGTCAGCATAAGTGAAAGTCATGAGTACCAACATAACGCAACCAAAAGATCAAAAATCGAACATACGTAGCCCACGAAAATTCAAAATTTTCGAAGGGAGATATAGAGATCGTGATTGGGATCATTTTCTTGATACAAATTGAAAGATGATATCCACAATCTTCGAGTGCATTTTTTCAATTCCTATTTGAATATGTTTAAATATGCGTGTGTATCTGTTTTATTGACATTGAAATGTAATTTTCCAACTCCAGATGCTGGCATTGACCTTCACAACATTAACACTAGAAAGACCAGAGTGATCAAATGACTCCAATGAAGTTTTTGATCATTCATATTATTAAACCTTTGCATTGTAGTCATTGTCGTTTTATGACTTTTAATATTTTGTCATTGTTTACATTATTTTAATATGTGTATACCGAAAGCAAGGTAAATATTTATTAAAAATTATGACCTTCCTAGAAAGACCGCAGTGGTCATTTGACCAATATTCCAATAAATAAATATTTATACAATACAATAAATATTTGCATTTCGTTGAATAGACTTGTATTGCGGAAAGTTGAAATTAACGTTTTCGTTTCATTTTTGTTCCGTTCCTATCGAAGCAAACACGTATGACAGTTCGCATTAGTATTATATTGTCTCGAAATCGTTATTCTAATTATTGATGTATTAGGTGTATAAATATGAAATGCGGATTTTACTAACAGATGGCATAACCATTACATATGGTTTGTGTCGGGCATAACTAATATGGCATTTTGGAGGGTAAACATCTGTCAACAAATTCCAGTATGTCATAGGTTTTGATTGTACAAACAACATAGTTTTTTTTTCGCTTCAAAAATGTCGAATTACGTGCCAGAAAAAGAGGTTTTGCGGGGAAGTCTAATAACTTTCTTTCATTTGAAGACAACGGCAGCAGAAACTTATCGATTGTTAGTGGAAGCATATGGTGAACAAGCCCCAAGCCAAGACACTTGTGAACGATGGTTTAAATGATTTAAAAGTGGCGATTTCGAAAGGCAAAAAACCATTCGTGAAATTTTGCTTGCCAGACAGAAAAGAAAAGGATTTTTTGCATCGGATTGTTACTGGCGATGAAAAGTGGATTTATTTCGATAATCCCAAGCGGAAAAAATCATGGGTAGACCCAGGCCAGCCATCAACATCACAGCCAGTCCGAAATATTCATGGAAAGAAGACTTTGCTGTGTATTTGGTGGGATAGTAAGGGACCTTTGTATTACGAGCTGGTGAAACCTGGTGAGACTATTACTGGCGAACGTTATCGACAACAACTGATCAAATTGAACCGCGCACTTAAGGAAAAACGACCAGAATTTCACCAAAGACATGATAAAGTCAATTTCCAAAATGACAATGCTCGGCCGCATCTTGCAATATCTGTCCAGAACTACTTGGGAAACATTAATTGGGAAGTTCTGCCCCACCCGCCGTATTTACCAGACTTGGCTCCTACTGACTACTACTTGTTTCGATTGATGCAGCACGGACTTTCGGAACAGTACTTCCATTCTTACGAAGATGTGAAAGATTAGCTTGATGAGTGGCTAGCCTCAAAAAATGAGAAGTGGTACTGGGACAGAATCCATCATTTGACAGAAAGATGGGAAAAGTCGTAGCTAACGATGGCCAATACTTTGATTATTGAATTCATTCCTTCTGTTATTCAAATAAATGCATATTTCAAGCAGAAAAAATCCGCATTTCATATTTATACACCTATTAAATAAAATAAAAATTTCGATGTAACGAATAAAATCAAAATTTCGAGAGAAACGGAAACCTTTACATGCATTTATTTCACTGTTTCAACACCTCTCTCGACTGTACGTAGCACAAGAGGAAGAGGTCGCGGGCATCGTGGCCGGGGTTCAAGAATACAAACTGAAATTATTCATCACAACACTGATGCCGCGGTATCTTCTAGCGGTGTAAGTTGGACTCCTGGAAACCTATCAGTCTTGAATCAACCTGGTCGTCGACCACGGCAAAATATACTATCTTATGAAGCTGGACCGACTTCTTTTGCTGAAAGGTGTTACAAAGGAAGCATTTTATCTGCCTGGAAACTTGTTATTGATGATTCCATGTTGCGGCATATTTTGAAATGTACTGAAACCAAAGCCGCCGTCAACTTGGAGATAATACTTGGTCACTCCTATTGAATGAATTAGATACTTTTATTGGAATTGGAAGGAGCCTGTGGGACTAAAAATATTGCTGTTAGCGATCTATGGGATAAGAATTGGGGTATTCAGTTTTGTTCACAAAACAGCTTTTTTCCACAAAAGTTCGGTGTAGATTTTTGCAGTTTATGGGTAACAAACCGAATAAGCTCGGGATTGAGTTTTGGCTCTGTGTTGATATTGATTGAAAGTACTTTTGTGATGGTTTCCCATATTTGGGAAGAGATGAAAGCCGCCCACAAAATCAAAATTTAGGTGAGTGCGTCGTATTGCGGCTAATGGATCCATACTTGAATACTGGTCGAAATTTAACAACCGATAATTTTTTCACCAGCTTAAGTTTAGCTAAAAAAACTAGTTGAAAAACGTACATCAACAGTTGCAATGGTAAACAAACACGACGAGATGTTCCAGCCACTATAAAAACTGCATCCCTTAGTTTAGATGATATCCGTATCCACAGCTCACAAACCTGCACACTTACAGTTTATCAAGGTAAACCTTCAAAATCTGTTATGATTAGGTACACTTCACTCTAATGTTGACAAAGAAGAAGCAAAAAAGAAGCCGAACACCGTGAAGTTTTACAATTCTATGAAATTCGGTGTAGACGTAATTGATCAAATGGCCAAGAAATATAGCGTCAAAGCACCTTCTCGTCGTTGGCCTGTGCAAGTTTTTTTTATAATATTTTGAATTTGGCCGCAATTTGTACAAAAAACTAGCCGGGAAAAACATCAGTAGAAGAAAGTTTATCCTTGATTTGGCAAGATAGTTAGTCGACGAAGATACTCACTCCCTGCTGACACCACCCACTTCACAGCCTAGCATACCCCCAGAGTCTGAAGAAAAACGTAGCAGAAAGTGAAGAAGGTGTTTTGTGCTGAACTGCAGGAACAAAACCAGTAATTTTTGTAACACTTGTAAAAAACCTTTGTGTGGGTCTTGTAATGTCAACAAGCAGCTCAAATGTCAACAGTGTGCCTAATAGTTTGGATTTATAAATAACTATAGATTCCGAAGTAATAAATATGATCGTGCGAACACTATTTTGGCCTAAGAATTTATGATATACTTTTCTTCTTTATCTCTTTGAATTCAATATTCTAACGAAGACTTATTTTCCTAGCTTTCAACGTACATCATAAAAACTATGGAAAAACTAAAAAAATAATTTTAAGTTATTTATATTGCATAAGATGGTGAAAATTTTTTTACTCATTGTACTTCGTTACTGCGACACAAGAAATCCTTGTTCATGGTAACGAAGAAATCATAATACTTCGATCTGTCAAACAAATTCTCGGCTTTCTATGATCAACGTTGAGACTTTGGACTAGTGCCGTTGATTTATGTCAATTTGGAAGCGAAATGAGTACTTTTAATTGATACTTTAAAAGTTGGTGATAAATTTGAAATTAAATTGCAGTACAGATAGTTAAAGTAGGGTAGTCTTTTATGTGAGCTTTTACAGTGACTTTTTTGATAAATGAACGGCATGAAAGTTTCCCAACATATTCCTTCCAGCAATAAATATAACCGATACACGGATTCTGCCATAATGAAAGAAAACGGCAAAACTTTCTTAGGTTTTTCATCATTCAGAGGTTTTATGTGGTCCTACTTACAGCTCGCCTAGAAAGCAAGGAAGTATATCTTCCTGAATAAGTCAATCATATGTTTTGTTGCACAACCTTCAGTGGTTTTATTTGCCCCTGTTTCTGGTGCGCCTATGACACATCAAGGGGCTTGAATCGTCTAGACAAGCCAATGAAATCTTGGCTTCAGACGTTCCGATTAGTTTTTGACAGATGATTTTTTTTGATTGTCTGTTTTCTTCCCGCGCAGTGCTTTGCATTTTAGTAGATGCAATGGTTTTTCTTCCACCATGTCATTTTCACTTTTTCATTCCAGCAGGATGTGAGTACAAAGAATATACGATATAATATACATAATACGATAAAATTATATTTATAAAATAAATAATTCAGGCAAATTATCCAAAAAACAAATATGAGAAACGCAAAAATTGAAGGCCGTTGCGTTTGAAATAATGCAAACTTCAGACATGTGATATATTCTACGAGTTATTCTTCTTCCTTGATATATTCTACGAGTGAACAATGCCTTATTAAGATTCGATGACGCTATCGTTGAAGAGTTTTGTGGATTTAAAGTATGAAAAATTAACTCTGGGTAGCTTGCGTCCGCCGGGCCTTGCTTCGTGGGTCTCGAGGACGCGTTCCGGCTGCATACAGCCATCTTCAGCTCGTTCGCGTCCTCGAGACCCACGAAGCAAGGCCCGGCGGACCCAAGCTACCAAGAGTTAATTTTGGCCTGCGGCAACACCAAAACGAACTTATGAAAAATTAAGTTAAATTAAAACCTGCGGTTTTCACAGGTTTGTTCCGAAAGCAACCTAATTTCATTGAAAGAGTTCTGCAGAGACAGACAGGGAGTATTATCCCTCGACTTTACTTCAAATGCATCGTGGCATCATTGATTAAAATCTCTAGAGTTTAAAGTTCTTTTAATCCTAAAGAATACACTTGGCCATCCGATGTTCTAACACCCAAACGAGCCGTTTTAATACCACTGCAAGAACATGAGATCATTACTATTTTTCAAAACCTTCATTCCAACACAAATGTCCCGATAACATCAAACCACCGGATTACAAGCAATTGATTGACAATCTTTCGCATTTTCGAGTAAGGACAAAGGTTACACAAACATACAGCGAAATTAGAAAGCGATACCAAGGATGTTAGGCGAAAGGATGATGAGCGACGACTTTGGAAGCTTATGTGTTAAACAGATCTCAAGCAGTATGAAAGACTAAGCTCAATCCATCTTCATTTCTGCATAATTTTTATTCAATAAATTAAATTTTATTTTCAATTTTAAATTCAATAAATGACCGTTCATTGTCAAAAATAGCAAAATAGTGAACTTATTGAATATTTCGAAAACTAGAACCAATTCTAAAACACTATTTGGCCCCTCCATTACTTTATAAGCAGCTTTTAGTTGCTCTGGTTCAAAATCGTGCAAAGTTGTGTTATTGACTTCCTTGTAAGAAGTTCTGAATGATTAACCCAGGGAACTAGAGATGATAATCCAGAAATAAATTCACAAGATTATGAACAGAATACATAATAAACGCGCGCGTTCTTTGTTAGAAAGTTATAAAGCATAAAATTGTGTTATCTATATCTTATTTTTAACCGTTATTTTAACGAACTTCTGATACTAATTTTAAGCTTTATTTATATTTTATAGTCTATTTAATTGATTAAAATGTTTAAGCATGAAATAAGTTCTTAAGTGGAGTCCAACAAGATTTTTTTTAATTAAAATTTAAATAATTTCAAAACTCAGTTCACTTCTAACATTTTTGGGAACAAAGCTGTCTTTTAAAAAGAGAATAAGGTGTACTTTCCGATTTCCCATCAAATATAAAAAAAAAACATCTTCGTACCATTTAGATGATCCTCCACCGACGGCATCCTCAATGACATGCTGCGCCACGGAATATCCAAAGTAAGTCCCTCGCTCGCCGTATTTAACGATTGGCAGTCGATCCTCTAGATTAAATCCATAGGCAAGATATCCTTGCTGCAACACAAAACTAAATACTAACACACATATCACCGACGACATGTGAACAGTTCTATTAACAATCTTCATTTTTACCATAATATAACACAAACACTATTTGCAAACAAACACTAAACAATTACAATTTCACCCTGATATTTCACGGATCGAAATCATTAAAAGGATAAACACACTCGTCACCAAGTAGCGTGAGAAAATTCGATCGCGTACACCAAAACTCGGCATTAGGAGCACTCAGTTCTCCCGGCGGAAGAATTAAAATTCAGGGTACATTCAGGTAAACACACGTCGCCTACACATGCATTAATCAGATGCATTGCAAATCAGCTTTAACACGAAACAACGATGAAACATCAAATATTCTCGTGGATGATGAATCCGAAAGTATCTTTGAGGTTATTTTAGTGATTGTGCTAATTTTGAGTCTGCCTTCCGTTTCCCGCGCTCCAATCGCGCTCGTTGTTGTTACTATTGGACTCGAGTCGGCACACGTCTAACCATGCCGGCATTCACTCAACATCTATCTAAATTCGAAAATGCGGTACGAAAGATACTGAAACGAGCAGATACGAATTAAAGATACTCAGTGCTGCCGCTTCTGACACCGCGATTCGATCCACTTTCTTCAGTGGACGCGTGTGTGAAAACAGCTCCCATTCTCATTCTCGTGAACGTTTGCTTTTAATTTAAAGTGGGGGTCGTGAAATCTATTAAAAACAAAGTATACAACAAACTGAGGGAAGCCCTAACTCTAAAGAAAAATTGAGCTTGGTCCCCACGGATTCAAATACAAAAAACGACAGCGAAGGTGGAGTTTTTGTCTAAAAATTTAAAACAAAAACTGTTTGAATTAAGAAGAAGAACTGCAATCGATCTATCAATTCAATGAGTTTATTAGTCGAAACGACAGGTTTAGAAATTCGATTTTTAATATTGCATAAATAAAGAAATTTTAATTGCATAAATATGAATTTTAATTGCATAAATAATGAATTCAAAAATAGGATCAAAAAGTTTTAAAGTAGAATTCCAAGTTACTCTCACTTTATATGAGTTTGAAACAGGAGACGCATGAAAGGAGAGGAGCGCATGAAAGGCAAACTGACAAGTAAACTAGGCGGGCGAATCATTTGATGACAGATGTGAGAGACAATAGAAAGACAATCTTAGCATTCAGTGTTAAAACTTTAATAGCTACAAAATATCCATTCATAAATCGGATTAAAATCGATTTGAGCGTTTTTCTCAGTTTTTCTGGTTAAAAGAAAGAATGAGAAAAAATTTATCAATACAAACAGAATTCCATACAGTTTGGGCGAATTTAGTGAGATCTAAAGTTTCTTCGAAGAGTTCATCGTTTTTTTTTGTGCTAATACCACAGCGTAGCTACATACAGCCTTAACACTCTCTACCGAATATTAGCCTTAACACTCTCTACCGAATACTCTTAGAAAGAGATAGAGGAAGCAGTAGATTTCTATTTATTTTGCGATTCTACGCAAAAGCGTTGAGAGAGTATAATCTTATTTTACGCAAAAAACAGTGCAAATTTATTAAAAGGAAATTAACTCCACTTTTCTGATCGAATACCGTTAGATCGGGAGTTTGTCAAAGTGTTAGCGCTGCGTGACTCAACGTTATGGTTTCCTTTTGCATTTGGTTCTAAACACGCGCAGTGATGTGTCAAATGTGTCACGTGTGTAAAAGTAATTGGAAAAAAATTAAGTAATAATTATCGACACAGTAGCCCTAGAAAACTATCCTTTCAAAATCTCGGGATTAAGGTGACCTGAAGCTGAAATGTCATATGGTTTAATGGCTAGTGTCTAGTAACTACAGACTTTGACCGAAGAAAGTATTTCAGTTAATCCTCTTTTATGCTTCTATTTTATCGAATCTTTCACCAGATCTACAGCTGAGATATATCGAGATTGCAAACAATAACGAAGCTCAGAAGCAAAATTGTAATAAAATGTGGATATTGATCAAGAACTATTGTATATACTGGACATGAGGTTAACTGTTACACTTACCCAAATCGATCCCACAATATGCAAATCTCACACATTGAATTAATACAAACAAAGTAGACATAATTATTTTGAATTAAAGTTTGTAAAAAACCATTGGAAAAATGGTACTCTTACCATTTAAAAGTAAACAGTACATTCCACCCGCAGGAGGAATGCTGGTTACCAGGACCGTTCCTGAAAGCTAGTATTCTTTGGGGAGTGCCGCCCCCACGTACCCGAGGAAATTGAGGACATCACGGAATATGATCCTGAACCAATTGCGGACTACGATTCGACTGATTAACCAAAATTGATGCTTTTGGCTGGCGGATATAATGTTTTGGACCTAGTTGCGTCGCACGGTAGCACCGAGGTGACACTCGAGTGTGAACGGCTCCAATCTAACGTCTCCGTCCCGGTAAAACCTCGGAGTACGTTCGAAGCTCGCACCATTGAGTTGGTGGTGTAGGTTCGGTTGAGACGAACTCCCGATTAGCGTCGGTCTGGCCTTGAGCACCTGTCCCCATAAGGGCTGGTGCCAACCCTCGCATGGCCTCCCTGCTTAGCAAAGATAACCATGGGACCAATAAGGCGACTACACACACGAGTGAAGATAGCGACTCTGAGGGGGGACCCATAAGAAATGTTAACAAACAAATTATACACAAAAGAAAATATGTCAGAACAGAAACATTCGAAAACGGATGGACGAAAAGTAGGAAATCTGGTACAACCAGAGATTTTAACAGCATTTGGGTGCAGCAAGAAAACCATACGCACACCAGAGTGACCAAAAAAAGAAGAACAGAGCCTCTCGCAACCTGGAAGAGACGAACACACGGTAGAGAAATGCGAAACGGTTGAGAAACCTATGATTGTTGCCATCACCACCGAAGCAACTGAAGCACGGGACACAAATAAAGAAATCCCAGCAGGTCAGACACGGAGCACTTTGATGATCATGGATCGTGCAGAGGAAGAGCGGCTATACCGTAAAGCAGAAAGGGTTATTAAAGGGGTCACTGAGCAACGCACAAACGAACCTTAGCAAAGAGGTTAAAAACGGAGTTCTGGAGTTGGAAGACCTCCTAACCCGAATAGGTCATTATCGACGCAGGTGGCTAAAGGCAGAGGAAGAGCAACACGCTAATACATTCGATAGCGCAGTAGCCGTCCCGATTCCTACTGCCACCAAGAGGGATAAACGAAGGAAGGACGAGGACAGGACGCCGAACGATCAAATCGCGATTGAGGCGGGTTTTCAGACAGCACTATCCAAAGCTGCCAAAAAGGCAGCTAAAAAAACGGCCCTGAAGTCCAAAATCTATAAAATCCACAGGAACCGAAATGCAGTGAATCATCGCAAATAACTCAGGAAACTAACATTAAGAAGCGTCGAAAACTCATTGGGCAGGCACCGCTGGTTAAACCCACCGAGGGTAGATCCTATGCGGATGTTCTGCGAGAAATCAAGGGAGCGGTAAAACCCGAAGACATACAAACTGCAATAAAAGCTGTACGGCCAACTCGCTCGGGGGATTTACTTGTTGAGTTCGGATCAGATGCAAACAATGAAGACGCGTTCCGTGACGCAGTCAAAAGAGTCCTTGGAGAGAAGGCAAATGTAGCCTCACTCGACCCTAAGGCCACACTGGAAATTAGAGACATTGACTGCGTTACGGATCTGCCCGAAATAGAAGACGCCTTAAAACGCGACTTCCCCGTACTAGGCGAGACTAAAGTCAGGCTGGCCAAACCGAACAACAGGGGTCAACGCATGGCCATAATCGACCTCACAGAGAGGGAAGCAGAACAGCTTCTGAAGCAGGGCAAAATAAGAATAGGGTGGGTTATTTGTCGGATACGGTGAAGGGCCATTCCCCTTCGGTGTTTCAAGTGCCTCGGATACGGTCATACCACACAGATATGTAATGGAACTGACCGAAGCTCCTCGTGCTACAATTGCGGTAGGTATTAATATTTTAGGTAGGCATTAATATTTTGAATTGGATTAAAGTAAACAAAGTAGGCATTAATATTTTGAATTGAATTAAAGTAAACAAAGTTGGCATTGATATTTTGAATTGAATTAAATTAAACCAAGTAGGCAATGAGTGATATAAATAGTAGTGAAATTGTCTTAAAGAGGGAGTTGGAGTTATTTTTTCGCGTCAAAAGATACGGACAAGCCTCTGTTCCCTATCACCCAATGTGAGGCTGCATTGGGGTGCCTTTTTGAATACCGGTACACGTATACAATATAAATTATATACCGTGAATATAAGAAATATAAATTAATAAAGTTGGTGTAATTAAATGAAACAAGAGTTTTATTTATCTCTCCGTCTAAGAAACATAAATGTTAACCAGAGACAATTGTTTGTTCTGTGGGTCGTAGGACTAGGAGGGAAGTTTTAAAGTTGCTCTGAAGCTTTAACGACATTAGTACTAGTATTTCTTAAGGCACGTATATTAAAATTTATACTTATATACATTCTGGTGAGAAATGAGCATTCAAATATTGTTGTGAAAACGCTGTGGAAGAGGAAAAAAGAAAATGAGATTAATGAAGAAAGGCCAGAAAGAGCCGAACATCTATTCTCTTATTTAAAGTTTCAGGAAATGGTACTAAAAAAGGACTTGAGTCTCTATTCGACGTGAGTTTACATCTTGTCGTTCGAAGCAGTAATCGTTATGTACAATAAAAAAGAGTGAATAGTAAAAACTCTAAGAATCGTTAAGAATGTTGTTAATTTGGGCCACATGATCTCAAGCGAAGAGAGTTGCCAAAAAACTCACAAAGGCTCAGCGATGATTAAAAGACATTTTCAGCACTTTTGAATGAGAATCCTCATGGTACAGAAGAAGTAGTTAGCAAATGCAAGTGTGTTGGTGATGTACAGAGAAGGATAGATACATAGGTGGAAGGGACCGCTGCCTTGTTAAAAACCGAGGAAGCACTGCAGATTAGTAATTTTAAGGAATATAGGCAACGGTGAATGAATGCAAAAATGTACTGGGTATATACCATCTCATACATACATACGGAAATTACTAAAAACTTCCCTGGTTGACGCTGATAGTTGGTTCGCCTTGTTCATAATAGTCTGGAATCAAAAGAAGTGGGAAAAGGAAGACAAAATTTAGTTATTGATGCCAGTTGAAATTGTGTTTCTGGTGTCAACGTATCGGTCCACCTAGCTGTAATTGGTACCTTCTGCGGAATTTTCTATGTCCGGCGTGCCGGATATCTTTCTCTTTTTAATCTTGGGCCTTGACATGAGCCTTCAAGGCATAAATTCTGTAGTAAGCTTTTGAACCATAACAACAAACACAAAAACTTGCTATGAATCGGTAATGGCTTTAATTCATATTTTTTGAACCTTCAACGCGTTTCTCTGGAGTTGTGTTTAGTTTTTTCTGTGTGTATTGTAGCTTATCGAAATTTCAACCGATTTTCCAGACCTGTCTTCAATATGACTTCAAATTGGGAAATGTTTTTTCCTTACATATGCAAAAGAGAATAATTCAGGAAACATAATATAAAACTATAATATTTCAAGCATCATACCGTTTCAAAATTCAACTTCTTACCGAAAGGTAAGTTGTAAACGAAGAAAAACATGTTACTTATCCAAAAAAAATTGCAATTTTTTTGAGCGCCTTCTAATTGCGCGAAAAATTTTGGTAGCGTACGGAGGTGGAGTCTTTTCACCGCCTGAGTGATAGACTCCCAGTGGTCACACATACTAAAAACGTGAAAAAAAAAAAATATAACATAAAAATACACAGTTTAAGGACAAAAGAACTCCCGGGGGAACTAGCACCTAGCTTTGGAGTGATATTTTATGGAAGCTATGTAAACGACGTAACATGTATAATGACCAAAAGTAAAGAAGAGCAAATGCTAGAATACCTAGACAAGCAACACAAACTATCTATATTCAAAATGTGGACAGAAAAGGAATGAAGAATAGGTATCCTTGACATAACAATAAAGAACAACAAAACACCAACCAAATTCGAGTATGAGAAACATAAAAACACAGAAAACACACAACCACAAACACGATAATACCTAGCTCGTCCAACAACCCTGAACAGCATAAAAATTCAGCAATATTAAAAAAACTGGACCGGATACCTCTAAAGAGGATGAAGCTTACAAGGAGTTCACCACAATATACATAATAGCCGAAAATAATAAGTGGACAAGATGAGAAAGAACTTCAAAACATCCAGAAAGCATAGAGAAAAAGAAGAAAGCGACAAGAAAGCATGGACAACATTGGCATACACAAACCTGCGGAAGTATTCAAAAAGTAAAACATCAACGCAGCCTTCAAAACAGGGAGCACAAACTTGAGGTATTGCATTCAAACGTAAACAAAGAGGAGACCCTGAACAAAAAGGGTGTAAATAAATTTACTTGTCCATGCGAATAAAGCTACATCGCTCAATGAGGTAGTAATTGGCCGATCAATTCATGTAAATTCTGTCTAGAGTTCACAGACGTAGTCTCATCAGAGTGGCGTCGCTTCCCACACAACTAAAGCCTATGTGGAATAAGTGACCAGTTTTCTCAAAAATTGGCTACGGGTCCTCCAACATATGCCTCCCATTGAAAAGATTTGACCCACATGGATTTTTCTCTGGTTTTTTTTTTGCTTTAACGATGTAAGTTCGCCAATTTCATATACGGGTGTCTTATTATAATAAATTTATTCCGGACCATATATCTTCGATAGCCCTGTTATCCGAAAATTTGGGGAAATACCTTCCGCTCCGTAGAAGGCCTCGTAAGACATTCGAAGCTCGTTGCTGGTGTAGGTCGGTTAAAGTTAACTCCTGATAAGCGCTGACCTGAGCCTGTCCGCGTAAGCGCTGGAATACTCGCAAGGTCTCTCTGCTTAGCAAGGACAACCATGAGACTATTAAGCCGACTACACAAACGAGCGGAGATAGCGGCTTGAAGTGGGGACCCTAACACATCTATGTTCTTAGCAGTGCTCACTCCCAAATGCAAGGTCAGGGGCAAGGAGATGGTTTCGTTTGGGATCGGTGTTCGGCAACTACCCTCTTTAGTGTACACCTAACGCCGAATTAATTCTTATCCGCTTTTCATCCTAGGTTCAATGCTTTGGAGGACGCTGTTTTGAGTGCAGAGGGCCATCAAATCGAATGGGACATGCCTCAATCAGATGCTCGGGCAAACAGATGCTGAACATGGAGCAGCCAGAACTGGACTGGTCGTATTGAACACAGGCCACCTCTCTATTTTCCGTGGATTGAGCTGCGTTGGAATCATACCTGTTGTGACACTCGCTTCGTGTCAATAAGGGCAATTGGAAAGCGCGAGAGCAATACACGGCCAGCGATCGCTAGTACAAAGTGCTGGAGATCCATCACGGTGCTTCCCGAAGACCACGAGCTCCGTCTTCTGCGCTCCGGTGGAATATTGGGAAAACGGATACTGAGAGGTTGGTGAAATGTTGTTGGCAATATCACCGCTGACGGAACTACGTTGGGGAGCGGTGAACTCATCTATGAGAATCATTACGTCTGTCTACACGTCTGTCCTGCCACTGCAAAGTTCCCGGCACGGCACGCCCCTAGTATATTGGTGGTCACCTGAAATTGAAATCAGCAGCTTACAAGTCACCTAGTAAATGTCTCCTTAGACTCATATACAGCAGCAAGGCAAGCCGTTGGCAAACTCTGGTGGATGATGTGAACAGGGAACCATGGGGTCTGCGCTACAAAATAGTGAAGCAGAAGCTCGGTGGCCAAATGTCACCTCACTCACACAAAGCAAATGAAGATGGACAAAATTTCGCCTTCCTCTATCCACCCCGCCATCGTTGTGGCTGTCCACGGTGAAATATCAATGGAAATTCCAGTTTTCACGAAGATGGAATTGGAGAAAGCAGTCTTGTCTACGAAGGCAAGAAAGGACCCGGGGCGAGATGAGATTCCACCTGAGGTGCTACACTTTTCAGAACGTTCAACGCATGCTTGTATGAAGAGGTGTCCTCGGTAGTATTGCTTCAGAGCAGGTTGCTTTACTATCGATGCAATCCGTAAAGTGGTGATACAATCGGTTATTCTGGATGCCCGAAATCTGCGTTATTCTGCGTTAGATAGGTGGACATTTTGGATGCGCTTGAAAATCGTTTTCAAGTTCCAGTACATCTGATGCGGATTTTGAGGGAAAATCTGAAGGACCGCTGCCTACGACTCGAAGGAATGTAGCCGAACGATGGTAATTACTTTAGGTGCCTCTCAGGGTCCATCGTTTGGAACATCCCCAATTACAGACCGTGAAAAAACCGAGGTGCTCGTCTCGACAAAAACCCCAAGAGTAAGGCCTATCAATGTTGGGGAAGTGCTGGTTGAATCGAAATCAGCTGAGAAATACTTAGGATTACTGATAGATCCGAAAATGAGTTTTCCCCAACAAACCAGGGCAACAGCTGCCAAGGCTGTAGTACGTGTAACGGCACTCACTCGATTAATGTCTAGTATAGGGAGCCCCTTTATGAGAAGACTCCTAATGAGCCAGCTTCCTAATGAACAGTTCTCCTTCATCCAGCTCTTACGCGGGCATAGATGTTTTCAGTCTTACCTGGAAAAAAATTGTCAGGTAACAGTCTCCTAACTGCGTGTTTTATAGAAACAATATACAAACCATCGAGCCTTCATTTTGATCATATGCTTGTCACTAATTTTGACGTTAAAGACATAACTTTTGCATTGAGATATCACGTAAGTGACCTAGGCGCGTGATAGTCACTTTTTCGAACAACTAGTGGTAACCCGATATCACTTCTCACCTTAGACGCCGACAGCCTTCAAAAATTCGAAACTTCCATAAAAATTTTCAAAACGCGTCAGCCTACTTATGGTCGCGTGATGGGTGCGATTGGAGACTTTTAGGTCTATCATAACGAAGTGTCCCGTTGCATAAGCATGTTTCATTGTCAGATATGCAAGAAAGTCAAATATGTTCATATAAGCCATACACAAAACTCTCAGGAACGTGTGAAAATGCAGAATTGCAAATTTTTAGCCATTTTACGACATGCCAGCTAGCATGAACTAATATTTTTTTTTCCAATTTAAGTTTTGGGGACTACTATTATTATATTATTATTATTGTACTGGGATCCACTTGCTGGAAATTAGCATAGGCCAGAAATCGACCCTTAGCTCCCCATGTGTAGTACTATTGTTTACAGATGGTCCATCCTGCCGTCCTGCAGAAGCCAAGGAGTTCCCCCAGTTCTGTGGTCACCAAGTGTTCCAATTCTGTTATGCCAGTACACCTCAGCCAAGTAAGGCGTTTGTTGGTCAGACTCGCGCAATCTAGGAGGAAGTGTTCTGTACTTTCTTCCTCCTCGCCGCAAGCTCGGCAGGTGTCATTCGTTTGGATTCCTATTCGTATTGACCTAGAAGATTATGGCCCGTTAATATTGCCACCAATGTCCTAACGCCATCTCGGGTTTTCCCTAGGAGTTGTTTTGTCCTCATTTTATTCGGGTGACGCCAAGGAGCTCGACTTATCCTGCAGTCGTTCCTGTCATTCCAAGCCGTATCTGTCTCTTTCCAGAGGATTTCGTCGAGTTCCCTTTTTACCGTTGTTAGTGGCACTTTAATTGTGTCTATTCTAGTGGCGTTTTGGTCGACTGATCCAGCTCTCGCTAGCTCATCCGCTCTTTTGTTTTCCTCTACACCGCTGTGTCCAGGGACCCATGTCAGCTTTACATTTTCCCGCTTTGTTGCGGTTTTGAGAGCCTGCCTACAATCCTGCACCACTTGTGAAACTACGCGGTTAGAGGCAAGCGCCTACAATGCCGACTTACTGTCCGAGAGTATTTGTATAATTCCATTAAGGTTGTTTATTCCCGCTTTTATTGCAAACACTTCCGATTGGAAAACAGTGGTGTGGCTCTCCAGTTTATAACTTCGGTTGAGTTGCGGGTGATCTGGGAAAAAGATCCGGCGCCGCTTCCCTCATCCGTTTTGGAACCATCGGTGTAGATCATGATCTCACTTCCAGGTGTGAAATCCTGCACCGTTTTCCACGCTTCTCTGGTCGGAATGTTGATTTTGTATGGAATTGTTGTGTCCAATATTGGTTGAATTCTATCCAGCTCCCTTTTACTTGACGGGACCATTTTTTCAATTTTTTCAAAATGCATACGTACCCCGTTTGAGTGTGGTTAGATAACCCCTATGTGGATTTTAATCTGGTGCTCGCAAGTGATGCCTCTCTGAAGATGAATTTGTCGAGTGACATGAGATTAAGCATTATCTCCATTGCAGCAGTTGGCGTAGTCCTAATGGCACCAGTGATGCCAAGGCAGGCCATTCGCTGGATCTTCTCAAGCTCTTTTGCAATGGTTTTCTTTTCTAGCGCCTGCCACCAAACCAATGCCTCGTAGGTGGTTATAGACCTCACTACTGTTGTGTAGATCCAGTGGACAATTTGGGGTTTTATTCCCCAAGTTTTCCCCACTAGTCTTTTCATTGTGAAGAGCGCCGCTGTAGCTCTCCGTCTGACTGCTCCTATGTGTGGAGTCCAAGTTAGTTTGCTATCCAAGGTTACTCCTAAATATTTCACCTTGTTTACTAAACTGATATGTTTTCCGTCAATGATCGGGGGTGTAAATGTCTCCGGTTTACGGCGCTTTGTGTAAAGGTTCAGAAATCTTCAAAAATTGCGTTACGTAATACTTGAACGGTCCCTAAGATATCGGTCTATTGCATATCTTTGGATGGCTGCCACTATGCTCTCAGTTTTTAAATTGTTGAAGGCTCCCTCGATATCAATGAAGGCCGCCAAGGTGTAATCTTTGATGGCACGGTTCCTCTCTATTCTGCTTACGACTTCATGTAGTGCCGTGTCTGATGAGTGCCCTGGGAGGTATGCGTGTTGGTTGGGGCAAAGCTCCGTTATGTTCACGGCGCTTTTTATGTACCCATCCACCAGGCGTTCCAGGGTTTTCAACATGAAAGACTTTAAGCTGATAGGTCGGTAATCCGTTGCTTTGTAGTGGCTGGCTTTTGCCGGCTTGGGTATAAAAACTACTTTCGCTTCTCTCCAGTCCAAAGGGATATAGCCTTTGGATATGGAGGCTCTATATATTTTCACCAAAATCCGTATTATGGTGATATCCGCTTTTATAAGCATGATCGGATACACTTTGTCGGTTCCTGGTGATTTGTAAGGTTCGAAGGTATTAATGGCCCAAAGGACCTTTTCTTCGTAACTATTTCTTTTTAATGAATTTTTTTCTTTTGTTTTATTTATTATCTTTTTATCTTTTCTTTTTCTTTCTATTTATTTTTTTAGGGGGAGGGGGGCACGGTAAGGAGTCACGTTGTTTAATTGTTCTGTCTCCTCATCCGTTGAGCCCGGAAAGTGTTGGTTTACTAGGAGCTTGAGACGGTCTGTGCTATTTGTTGTCCACGATCCGTCCTCCTTTTGGAGCATCGTGTCCACATGTGGTTCTCTTTTCAGAGCCCTGCTTAGCCTAGATGTCTCGTTTCCTCCCTCAATATTGCTGCAAAAAAGATTCCAGAATTTCCTTTTCTCTCTTCTTACAGCTGTTTTAAAAATTTTCAGATTTCGCTTATAGTTGTCCCAATCCGTATCTCGGTTTGTGAAGCGAGCTACTCTAAATAATCTTTGAGTATTTTTTTCTGATCTCTTCCAGTTCTTTGTTCCACCAGCTTACCTTTTTTTGTTTGACGGTAGTGGTTGGACACATTTCACTGAAACTATCGACCAGTATACTTGTGATGTATCGCCTTTCGACTTTTCAATGGATTCGCCTGGTGTGAACCTATATATCTTTTAGTAGCGTTGGTGTAGCTGTCCCAATCCGCTTTCCTAGGATTGCAGAAGACCAATGGTGTCTTCTCGCCTCTTCTCACTTGAAAGGTGATCCATTGGTGGTCCGACAGGCTTGGTGAGACACATACTCTCCAGCCGTGCAGGTGTGCCGATGCCTCTGTTGTGATTAGAGTGACGTCAATCACTTCGGCTCTATTTTTCGTTATAAAGGTCGGTGTGTTACCCTTATTTGCTAGGTTGAGGTTATTAGTTATTAAGTAATTGACTAACTGCTCACTTCTTTCGTTGCGGTTGGTGCTTCCCCAGAATTCGTGTTGCGCGTTCGCATCGCATCGCATCCGATGGTGGCCCGCTTCCCCCGTATATGCTCCGATAGGGTGCAGAATTCGGTGGTCGGCATCGGAGCGTCAAACGGTAGGTATGCCGAGGCCAGCGTTACCTGCCCGTCCCTTCCATCGAACACTGCTGATATAAGGTCCATGTTGCTGAACTGCGGTAGAAAAATTAATTTCCTTCCGACATATAATGCAGCTACGGATTTTATTTACCCCGCTTGTGGCAAAGATTTAGAATTGTTTTGCACTGATTCCAAGTATCTTACCATTAAGTTGGTAAGGCTCTTGTATCGGTGCTATGACGGTGTTCCCATTTGCTAGATGTTTAAGCAGTTTGGCTGTTGCCGCCCTGCTGTGGTGCAGATTTGCTTGGGTCACCCGCATTGATTTTTCGCTTTTGCTCCAAAAAATGATTTTTTGCTTTTGGGTGAAGCCAAAACTCAGTCGTCGATTTTTGTCCCTTAGAGTGCTGACGTCTTTTTTTCGCATGCCCAGTACCAGGACAATGCCTTTGTTGGCGACTTCTTTCTCCGCGAAGAGATGCCACCTTTCCGTTTCATACCCCGTATTTTGTAGTTTGAGCGTTTCGAAGGCTTCCTGCGGTGTCTGCTCCGTTTCGGGTATAAATACCTTGACGGTGCATAACCGCGGTACCTCCTTTATGGGGACGACTCTAAACTCTTCGTTCAGGGTGGTGTTTACCTTGGCAACTGCAGTCTTTAGGTATTCTAGAGACTGCTCGTCGCTACAGGTTACAGTCAGATGGCCTGCTGTCGGTTTCATTCCTCTGAATGTTGGAATTTTTTCTGGTTTGCTGCGTAGGTGCTCGAAGAGGTCTTTCTTCAGGGCGGTTTGCAGCTTCGCGAGTTGATCCTCTTGGATCTTACCAGTCTCATTGAGGTAGTCTATCACCGCTACCGTTAGTGCATCGGTTGCGGCGTCGCGATAGGACTTCCTCGCCAGAGTTTGGTGTTCGGGGCTTAAGCTCCGTTCCTTTTTACCAGTGCCTTGGTTGCTGTCATTCGATCGCATCCGGTTAGGTCCGGTTTTACCCTTTTCCTTTGCGGAAATCTGAGAGTGAAGTATCAGTGATCACAGCTCACCCCAAGCCTCAGATATCATGCACAGGTATCTTCTTCCAGACTTTAAACTAGGGTCGAACTGCCCTTGCTTTGGTCGAACTACCTTTACCAACTGAATTCGCTTTTGGAAACATCTTTTCGATGTTTGCCTACTGGCGTTCATCCTTCAGTCGTCAAAGATAGTGTTTCGTATCCGACAGTTATTCATACGCTGTACGTGACAACCTAACCGGAGTTTCTGCAACTAAATATTTCGGAGACTTTTGACTCGTTGAATACTTCGCCCAACTTATGGTTGTATCTAATTCGCCATTAGTCTCCATCTCGGGTTGCTCAGAAAGACTAAGAATTTATGCTCCGCAACAACAAATGTTTGTTGACTCTGACTTGCACTGTTGAGTTAAGCCATCATTCTAATGAGTCACACAAAATCTGGAAATCTAGCATAATGTCATATAGAACGTTGCTTTGTATACTGCCGTAGGCGTTTCGACTATTTGGTTTGAAAATAGTCGAAATTGTTACAGCTTCTGGATAAATAGTTGCCGTCAATTTTAACATAACAGCCCGTCTCAATTACCTTTTTTGGGGTCAGACCAGATAAGACTATATACCACACTTCCGGCATCTCTTCTTCATAGAAAAACTGAAAAATAGGTTTTCAACGCATTTGTGGCCTCCATATGAGCCTGTATCGCAATAACTTTACTGAGGTCACGTCGATTCTCAGTGCTTTGGATTGGAATTCAACATGTTTCGGAGTAATGCAGCCAATACATATAGCATCAGTCAATCTAATTGTTTAGCTCACTAACATGTGAAAAGCTCAGTACAGTTAGACCACAAACAATCTATGTACTTTCCCGCTATCTATTGTCACCCTAATGTGATTGCTTTTGTAGAGAAATGTTTTGATTGAAATTTTCGATTTAGTCTCTTCGCTATTTACTTCGCTTGTCTTACGTTGATCCTTGTTGCCACTGTCATCAGTTTGTCGTCGAATTCCCTTTATTACGGTCTTATAAATAATATTTATCAGTTCGTATCTGGTCGCACACTTTATCAGATCAAGATTGGCATATGGTACAAGACTCTACCCTAAGAAAATTTCGCCGAAATCATAACGTGAGCGAAGTGATTGAATATTTTGCCGCCCGCGAAGGATCATACGGTTTCAATCAAGTGATTGAAACCGTATGGGCTTATGGCTTGCGCATCGTTGAAAGCAGTGAACTGCAAGACTTTTCTGCTAACTTACTGCTTTTACTTTTAAATTATTTACGGCTAATAACGCTTTGGTCCGCTCTGAAACGCTGAAAAACTTGCAATGTTCAAACCAAAGACATTACATTGTATCCACAAATCTTTTAAGCTTAGAATCAGCCTCGTTCTAATTTAATGCATCCATCAAAAGAAAATGCAACCTTAGCTTTTGGGAAGCATGTAAGTTATTCTCGGGGTAGACTAAGACTAAAGTGGAACGTCAGTTTACGCTACGTCTGGCTTTAGCGTAGACAGTCATAGATTCTACCGCAGCAACGTAATCGTGAGTGAACACGCTGCAATGCATGCCTTACAGCCACCCAATTGCAGACAATTGTGCCCGAGTAAGCAAGAAAAAAGTCATCAAGAGTTTTACCAATGTATTTTTGTGGGCGTTTTTTAAGAAAGGGTTTTAATTTAATAATTTTAATACAAACTTTCGGCATTTGAGGAACGTGGTTTCTTCAGCTTTTCCAGATTCTTTATAACGATATCATGCAGCGACGAATAACGATTTCGCACTTCACACACAACTAGCCACAAACTCAGATATTCCTTCTCGTCGAGCTCGATCACGGCCCGCCGGTAGTCGTCAATGTGCGGGTACTTTGCCACCTTGGATACTACTTTAGCGCGCGACAAGAAATATCGTGAGATCTGGTCAAAGAAGGCTGCCGCTTCGGATTCAACAGCTTGGATTTCGGCGAGCGTGTCCTCCTGCACCGACACGCCAAAATTGTTGCCGTCCTCGATTTTTGGTATCATGAAAGAGATCCACATTTTAAGGAGATTTGCTGCAATGGGGATAGCTCAAGTGCTGGTTCGTTACAGAGAACGTGCAATACTCACAATCTTCTACCAGCGTCCTAATGATGGGTTTGACGATTTTTATCATGTCGCAGAGGGGTTTGTTGCAGGGCACTGTCCCGTTGGGCAGGGCCATCACTTTTGTGCCGGGAATGAAGCAGTCTAATCGTGGTCGCTTTGATGATGGTTCGGACGCATCGCGGGCTTCGTTGTTCTCGACCGGGATGGGGTCGGGCACTGGAATGTTCAAGTCCTGGTGGACCTCGTTGAAATTTCGTTCGGAAAACATGGGGGTCGCAAGCATCTCGTTCAGTTCGACGATTTTCTCAGGGAATCCATAGATGATCAGGTTTTCCGCCTTCTTTATGAGCGTGTCCTTGTAGTCCTGGACCTGCAAGTAGGGTCGTCGGTCAACATCCGAATACATCTACAATATCTTTCGAAAATATATGTTCGGGAGTGGAACTTTACAAATAAATTTTACACGCGGCACGTTTTGCCACTGCCTCCGGCCAGTCATCGATAAATCAATCAAATCATTGGAAGCAAGCATCGCGGTCTCGCCTTAAGTAGAGTCCACGCAGTTACGAAGCCCCAAAAATTATTCACCCGGCAGCTGGTTACCGGTACAGTCTGACCCACGCTGCCCAACTGCACGACTCTGGTTGTTTCAGCAACAATAAAGTGGCGTAGCGCCCCGTCGACAGCGACATAACCAAACATAATACATTAGGCACACTCGGTCTTTCGATTTGTGTCAGAACTTCCACTGTTCGTGACTACCCACCTTTTTGATTGTGTCGTGTGACATTTTGGTGTTTCACTTGGTAGGCGCGACACACAATTCCGGCGGGACCTATGTAAAAAAATTGTAAAAAACGTTTAAACGCACAGATCTCAAGCAAGAACACGAAAAGTCACAGCGGCGAGAACCAATCGCCTGTCCGTGTTGGTTTTGTGGTCGACAATGTGACAATTCGAGCGGGACATTTTGCAAGAAGTTGACTGGTATAAATGGTGGATGTCCAAGGTTTGGAAACGGCAGAAATTCTGTAAAACTATTGTTTGAAATATTGAAAGAAGCAATCTATGAATAATAAAACATTTTCTCGGAAGCTTTTGCAGCTTGCAGAGTTAAAGATCAACCATATCGATATTTCGTAAAATGCTTAGATTCTGGGTATTCCCAAGACGCAATCCACAGACTATCCGAGTATTTCCCAGTATTGTTGTTCGCGGGAAACAGTGGACGACATATTGTTACATTTCGCAACAAAATCGCTGGCTTAATTCGTCTTGTGAAATTTATTTGCACAAAATTAGAAAAGGACTTGTAATGGACTCAGTATGGACTCATGGGTAAGATAAACATGAAAGCTGATAAAATGCTCTTAAGCATTGTTTACATCCGCTTCTAAACCATTGTGTACACGGAGGGCTATAATCTCTGTTTGGTGGGACCTTCGAAAATTCATTCACTGGGTGTTTCTGGAACGAAAAAAAACGTTAAATGGGTACTTGTTCCCTTCTACTTCCTTCTTCAGAATTACCGGCGTCTACCGTATTCAGAAATTGTGGGCACCTCCGATACGACTTAGGAGTGTGGCGACTCTGCAAGAAGTTCATATCAAACACTACGAAAAAGTCTGTGACAAACTTCTTCATACGACGCATACATTGTCGGTCGTACCACGACCATCATGCAATAATGATACATACTTTCTCTTATCTCAAAATATTTCATCAGTAATCATTCCATAATGCCAAGGTTTTCAAGAGACTAGAAATAAATGAAGGGTATATGGCGAGCTTTCATTCGTTATGACATTGCACTCGAAATAACTAAGCGTACTTCCCGATACCCAGCGGCCTGATCTAAAGAACAGATGAAGTCAGTACATGGAGAAAATAACCATCAAAAACTGATTGGCCACTTTTCAGTCTGATAAAGCTGGGAGAAGCTAGAAGAAACTATGCGGTCAATTAAACCGCTTAAGGTTTCTAGACAGGAGGGTATCCCAGCAGAAGTGCTGCAACTAGTTTACTATCTTTTGAAAAGATAGTTTTTGATTTTCGCTTGTATCAAGGTAGATTCCCAAAATACAGGAAAAAGACGAGGTACGTTTGTAGTGAACAGGAACGAAAGGAAACCTAGTGTTGCTCTACCTACCAGAGCTCATCTTGCAGATTTCCCGTCTATTAGATCCCTGTACATATTGCATTGTTTCAGAAGTGATCATCGAATTCTTGGATACTCATAGCCAACACAAGTGAGTTTGTAGTAAAAGACGCTTTTGCGTAGCTCAAAAGGCTGACGGTCTTAGTTTGTAATCACGTCAAAAATAACTAACCCAAATCCAGAGGTAGTGAGTTCTGTATACAAAACTGTCTCTGAACTTGTAGTGCAAGTAATTGTGAGACAATCCCCATCGGCTGTTTACAGAACAGCGGAGGAGAGTCTATTTACGTTGGAAAGAGCTATAGAGGTTGTCACTCGAAGAAAATTTAATTAACAAACCGCAAGGCAGGTGAATTGCTTGTTTCATTAGAAACGCGGGGTTACATCAATTAAATGAATCCAAGCTTCCAATAAGATTATCACTTCCAATAAGATTACTTTTGTTTTTTTCCTTCAGATCAGTTAAAATCAACCGATGATGTTGGTCCTGTCACTGTAGCACTGGCCAGCGTTTATCGTTCTTTGTATGGTTATAGTTGATGTTGAATGTTATTTTCGTGCTTGATATATCTGCATTTGCTATTTCTTTAATGTGTTTTACGTTGGAGGAAGTTTGTTGAAAGAGTGATTAAATTATAGGAATATGGGGGTTTTAGATGATGATGTTCGTTTCTGATAGGAAGGAATCCAGTTACCCCAGGAGGTTCATGTTACTTGTGGTTAATAGGTTGTGGATTTTGTTGTAATGTTTGAAAAGATTATACTTTGCCCTGATTTCCTTATATCCTTAGGTGCAGTTAAAAATGGGTGATCTATATCATCAACCTGTTTGCAGTAGGTGCATAGGTTCGAAGTTTTTTGCTTGGTTGGTTCTTTCCCGGTTGTAGGTTCTGTTCGTAAGAAGCCTGTTAATCGTTTTGATTGATCTTCCTGACAGATTTTAGCCATAGAACCATGGTTTGCCGTCTTTGAGGTGATGAGATTGTTTTCAGGCGTTTAGTTGATAGTTTTCTGTTTGTCTATTGATCTTTGCACGCCAAGAGTCTTTTATTTCCTTTTATTTCCGTAAGTGAAAAATCCTCCAGTCCTTTGTGTCCAGGTACCCATTGTAACGTGTATGTCTTGTAGGGGTTATACTCAAAAATCTCCCATATGGCTTTTACAGTTGCATTTTGATCCTTGTTTTTTCTTATTTGGCGTAGGGCATTTGTTGAGTCTGTGCAGATATGTACGTTACTTCTGTTATTGGTTACGCTGTCTTGAAGTGCCACCAGAATTGCTATTAGCTCAGCGTTTAGAACTGTTGTGGTGTCTTTAATGTTGAATGTGTTAGAGATGTTTTTATTGTGATAGGTGAAGGCAATTCCTACTCCGAACATATTTTTTGCTGCATTTGTAGTGTAAATTTCTGTATTATGCTCTATCCGTTTTTTAATATGATTGTGGAAGATTGTGTTTAGTTCATTCTCTTTGATTTCTCGGTAATTTTGGAACGGTGCTCTGTTATCACCAGTTATTGTCTGGCAGTTTGTCGGTTTATGGATCTTTTTGGTTGGAATGATCTTATCGAGATGGTGTTTGTATTTGTGGTATATGTAACTATAACTGTTTAGGCTGGGTTGTGTTTTCTCTAGTTTGTTTTTGCTTTGATGTTGAAGGTGTATTTGCTTTCCAATTTCCTTGGCCGTGAGGTGTTCTGCTCTTTCTTTTAAGTATAATTCAGTGTTCGGTGTGCTTGGAGGTAGTCCTAAGCAGCTTTTAATAGCCTTGGCCTTTATATTAATTATTATTTTAATAAGGTGAGCTGGGGCGTGTGCTACTGTGGTTATTCCGTATTCTATTTGGCGTCTGACGAGTGTTTTGTAGAGATTTAAGGCTATGTTGGGACTGAAGTTATTGGTAGGTTTGTTTATGATACTGATTATATTTCTATGATTCCTGTTGGACTGTTGGAATTCGTCATCATTTCTTTGTTTTTTCAAGTCTATATATGTCTTGGCCTAGTTATTTGATGTAGTTTTGCCAATTTATTGGGTTATCTCCAATCCTGAGCAGTAGTGCTGGTTTATGGCCTTTCGTGAAGATTATTGCTTGGGTTTTGTTAGGATTGATCTCAAGTTTGAGACCTTGGCATATTCTGACAAATGTGTTGACTTTATCTTGTAAAGATATTATGGTGTCTGTTTCATTTGTACCTTTTTCTAAGATCAGAAAGTCATCTGCATATTGTAGCCCGGTGTAGCATTCTTGGCAATGCTATGTAATTTGCTGGTATACAAGTTGAAGAGACTTAGAACATCGCCTTGTAGGAGTCCGTTGTTGATGCTGCTCGCTTGTCCGTTTAGTGTTAGATCTCTTTTCCTGTATAGATTTATTACCAATCTTATGTACTGGTGAGGTACTTATGCTTCTGTTAGCGTTAACCTTAGTATGTTTAAATCAACTCTTTCATATGCGTTAGGAAGGTCCATTACTATTGCTATTTTGATGGGTCTCGTTTTTATATTCGTGATTTTCTGATGCAGTTTGTTGAGACATGTAATACTAGGTGTATGCAAATGAAAGTGCCCTCTGTGTTCCAATAGCTAAATCTACACATGTATGAACTTTCAAACCGTATCGACTGTCATTTTTTAAGTTTTTGGCATCTGTCAACAATATCCAATTCATAACATTACAAGTTTCAAACAGCAACGCATATTATTTTGGTATTAAAAATGTCGATTTTTGTGCCACAAAGTGCTCATTTGCGGGAAGCATTAGTTTTCTGCTTTCATTTGAAAAAATCCGTGGCTGAATCTCATCAAATGCTTGTAGAAGCTTACGGGGACCATGCATTTAGTCAATCCAATTGCAAAAAGTGGTTTCGAAAGTTCCGTGATGGTGATTTTGATCTGAGAAACGAAGAACGCGGCCACGCTCCGTCAAAATTTGTGGATACCGAATTGCAAGCATTGTTGGATGAAGACGATGGCAAACGCAGCAACAGCTCGCAGAACAATTAAATGTTGACCAATCAACCATTTCTCGCCGTTTGAAAGCCATGGGGAAGATTTTAAAAGTCGGTAGATGGGTGCCACACGAGTTGAATGAAAGGCAGCAAGAAAACCGAAAATCCATTTGTGAAATGCTGCTGGCCAGGCAAAAAAGAAAGGGTTCTGTGCATCGAATCATCACTGGCGATGAAAAATGGATTTATTTCAAAAAACCAAACGTAAAAAATCATATGTCAGTCCAGGCCAAGAATCCTCATCGACTCCAAGGCCGGATCGCTTCGGATAGAAGGCCATGCTCTATATTTTCTGGGATCAGCGAGGCGTTATCTGGTATGACCTCTTAAAAACTTGTGAAACTGTTACTGGTGCACGCTACAATCAACAATTGACCGATTTGAACAATGCCATACGCGATAAACGGCCAGAATATCAATTGAGGCACGACAAAATTATTTTCCAAGATGACAACGCATCGCCACATCGAACATTGGTCAATAAAAATTTGGTGAACGCTTTCGGCTGGGAACCGCTAACCCACCCGCCTTACTCACCAGACTTGGCGCCTTCCGATCACTATTTGTTTTCATCGATGGGACACGCACTGAACGATTCACGGTTCAATTCCTACGAAGAAGTCCAAAAATGGCTCGATGACTGGATTTCATCAAAAACCCAACAATTTTTTTGGCGAGGCATCATAAATTGCCTGAGAGATGGGAAAGATGTGTAGCTAGCGATGGCAATTACTTCGAAGATTGAATTTGAAACCATTTTTTCGAAATAAACATGTATTTTTGAAGAAAAAAAGGCACTTTCATTTGCATACACCTAGTAGTAGACTTATTTTGTCTATATGCGTAGCAGTTTCTGGATAGGAGGTTGTTGTCTTCTATGTGCTTCACAATTCTGTTTCTGATCAGGCTGTTAGCGATTTTAATTTGTACATTAAGTAGGGAGATGGGTCTATAGCTTTTAATGTCCAGCGAGTCTTTGTCGGGTTTGAGAACAGGGGCTATCTCTGGCATTGCAATCTCCTCCTACAATTTTTTTTTCGTTAGGTCCATTTGATTGGTTATTTGGTCGAGTTCTGTTTGGATGTCTTTCGCTGTATAGTTGGGTGGTGCATAGATCGACATGACTATTATGTTGTTTTCAAGGTTAACTCTATGTATGTGTTGATTTTGATTTGTCTATACTGTATGTCTTTCCTAATAAGTATAGCTACACCTCCTCCTACACTGCTATCTCGGAGTAGATAACTGTGTTATAGTTAAGGAATTTGTGGTTTGTGTCGTAGCTACCTAGTACCTCCTGTAATAATGCGTAATTAATGCATGTAATGAATTCTAGATTATCCTTGTGTTTGTGTAGACTTTGAGTGTTGAGTTGCAGTATCTTGATCGTGGTTGTTGTTTGCGTATCTATCTTTCCTTTTTTCTTCATGTTATTATATTCTTTGTTTGTGTTTTGTCCTGAGTGTTGGCTTTCCCACTCTTTCTGTTGATTAAGCTAGAGATGGTGTTTGTCCATCCTTTCAGCGTGTTGGCATCTATTTGTACATTTTCTTTTTCGTTGTCATATAGTTTTTGTATTTGACCCATGAGTTGGGTAAGGGTCTTTTTAGTCAAAAAGGAACCCAGTTTTGTTTTTATAAATATTACTTCGGACTATAAAGCTTTCCTAAAAATTAATAAATATTCTTGTAAGGGTCTTCTCAATCTCAGATAATTTGTGTGGATTGTTTTTAATAGGTTCGATTGTTATTACTTTTTCTGCAGTTTGGTACTGGTTTTTGAGTGTTGGCTTGTAGGCTGGTTGAATCGCCACTACTTTCGCATACGTGTTTCTTGTTATGCTATTGTTGTTATGTTAACATCATAAAGCAGATTACTCAAGTTGTAGCCTTTTTGGTTTGGTAGCTGCGGAAAATCAGCATTGGAAACCTCCTGTATGTCAAGTCCAGCATATCTATTACTTTTTATTATCCGTCTCGCCTCTCTGTTTGAAATATTTAGTATTGAGATAATCTCTACCTCGTGCTTATACGTGCGCCACTTTTGACATTTCTGGTCCAGGGCATTATGGTCAGTATCTTTATATAACAGGCATTGAGTTTTCCTACATTTATCCTCGCAGTCCTGCTCGCCACACTTGAGGCAGGTCTTGCTTTAGTCTTTGCATATAGCTGCAGAGTGGCCGAGCCTACCATATCTTTGGCGCTGTCTGGGCCGGAACTTGAAATATTCCACTTTATTAATGACGTAAGCTGTCTTTATCGAGTCAGGTAGAGTGTTCCCCGTAAAGTTGATTTTCAAAGTGTTTGTCATTATGAACTTCGTGGGGTCATTCCTGTCCCGTGTACTAAGTCTTTGAGCATCAACAATTTTAATATCCCCAAGTGTGTCTCCGTTCTTATTGCACGGAGTTGATATTTTGATGAAATCCTGTATATCCATCTCTAGTGAGATGTCTCTTACAAGGCCAAATCTGAACATGATGTTCCCCAGAATGAAGGCCTTAAGGTTCATCGTTTCCATCATTTGAGTTTCTATGCTGTTGTTTGCTGTACTGGCAATTTCAAATGTTACTTTGAGCCTGCTGTATCCGGATTGTTTGACGTCCGTGATACGCTCGAGTCCTATTTTTTTGTTCATTAGAAAGAACCGCATGGGAGTGATTCTTATCCTTTCGTTAGATTTGTTGATCCCATCAATCAATACTGGAAAAATTTGTTTTTCGCATTGCTGGGGTATTTATTTCTGGAGATAGCACTCACATTTCCCCTTGTCGTATTAGTTATAACTGCACTTGTTGTCACCATGTTTTCCCTAGTTATTTCCTCAGTTCCGTAACTCTGAAGTTGCGCTTTGCTTGGTTGTCTATTCGTTGTGTGCGTTAGTTTCCTCTTTTTTTGTACTGTTATATCAGTCACCACATATCACCGGGATCCAGTGGGCCTTCCTTCCACTCCTCCATTTTGTTTTGGGTATGGAAATCATAATGCACCAGATATTTTTGTAATCAAGAAATCAGAGTACTTACGATTTTCGTTATTGTAATATGAGCAGCTCTTCTTTCTTTGTGTTTCTATACCACTTAACAACACTTCACTTCTCTATTTCTCCTAAGGGAACACTTTAGACGTGTATTGGTAGGTTTGGATGGTATGTATTAAGGTTATGGTCGACGCCTTGTAATTTTTCACTGTTTGAGCGGTGTTTTGTTTGATGCTTCGTCTCTTGATGTTTCTCCTTCCAAGGTTCAAACAAAATCGAAGGAACGGGTAACTTCCTTAGTCATTCTGCATAAATCTCCTCAAATTAAAGGTGCCATTCTATTGGAATAAAAAGGCCAAGTTCAAAGTAATGTGACAAACATTATACATTTTTATGGACGAACGTTTAAAGCATTTGTACACAGAGAAAAAACTTAAAAATAAATAAAATAAATTTGTTTCATTCAGGAAACGTTTTTCCTATCAACTTATCACTTCTAATAAGATTACGTTTGTTTCACTTACATCTAAGTTGTCATCAACTTAAATCCTTACAATTAATTTACCATCAGCAGTAATTCTCTTATATCCAATATAATCATCCAAATGGAATTAAAAACCGTAAAATGAGCCAGTATGCAAATCCTCCCAAGACGATTAATTACATTTTCCAAATTGATTTCTGACAAGTGTAAACAATACTCGCCAGGATTTCCGACTGCTACAAACAATTATGTAAATACTCATAGAATACGTACGTTGAAACATACGAACGTATTTGAATGCTCTACAACTGAATAAATATAGCAATGTCTGTCTAGGTCTGGATTAAGGAAGGCAAATAAAGACCAGAATACAAATTTTGTACTTACATGCAATATAATACCTAAAACGCAATAATAGGCGACAGAAGTGCGAACATAGCGAGCTCGAGCACGAGTGCTAATTGATATAGAAATTTGTCCATCCCCCTCCCTGTTGACAACATTTCGTACGTTCACATGACATGTTTTAATTAGGTCTTTGGCACGTACGATTCATCAAACTGTCAGCAAAAGGAACATGTGGTCGCAACCGAAAATCCCGGATGTCCCCAACATCAATAACACCTTTATCCTTGATGAGGCCGCTACGCTTTTATGATACTTATTAAACCTGAAATTGGACTTGATTAGAAAACGCACTAAATTTAGGGGTGGACGGATAAGACATATGAACAAACAAAAGCTGGAAGCAAAAATGTCCTGTTTAGAATATTGAGACGAATTGAAAAGTTTATATGACATAAACGAGTAAGTGATTGAAACAGAAGAAGCATAACTAAGTAGCGAAGGAAATATATTTTGATATTTCCAAATATTTACGATCAAAGCCCAATTTATTCTAAATTATTGAAGTTGCGATTGAAATTGTTTCGCGTTGATGATTCCTTTCGTTCCATTTCGTGTGCACCAAAAGGACATCGATTTTGAACACTTACACTGACCGAAAAAAGTAGTGGCACAGCCTTTATTTTCTGGTACGAAATCTTCTAAAGCTAGTAAATGAATATATTTTAGCTTAAGTTTTATTGATTTATTTTTTTAGATTTTTCTTGTATTATATTTTACAAAAAAAAAAAATAATCTGATATCGGTATTTTCATATGGAGGAAAATCGATTGTAGTTAAAAGCACCCGATTTTTCTACGAAAAAAGTATTGGCACAACCCTTATGTTTTGGCTGTTAGAAGACAGGTAATTCGTTATTTGACAGGTTAGTTAAAACTAAGCAGTTCAGTAAAAGTTAATTCTTTGCAAATCCCGGTTAGAAAAACTAGTCATAGGGCGCAAAAATAAAGAAACTACTGTTTCAGAAAGGAAAAACATTTTAGATTTGTATTCAAGCGGGAAATACTTTAGTAGAATAGGCGAAATTGTGAACAGAAGCCGATTTACTGTTCGGAGTATTGTCAATCGGTTTCAAGGCAAGTTAACTTTGGAAAGTCGTGAACGAAGTGGACGAGCGAGAAAACTTTTGGATAAGGAACGAAGAAGTGTTGTGAGACTTGTGAAGAAAAATCCGAAAATAAAATCTTCAGAAATAGCCGCACAAGTCAATGCTGATTCTAACAAAGATGTCACTTCCAGAAATATTCAAAATGTCCTGCATGAGGCTGGATACAAATCGAGAGTTCCAAGGAAACGACCCTTCATAAATCATACCAACAGACGAAAGAGAATTGAATTCACAAAAGAATTTTTGAACCAGAATATGGAATTTTGGAATAAAGTGATATCTTCCGACGAAAGCAAATTCAACATTTCTCGTTGTGACGGCCGAATAACAGTGTGGCGTAAGCCCAACACCGAATTCAATAAAGAAAACATGTTACCCACTGTAAAACATGATGGTGTGGGGTTGTATGGCAGGTAGTGCTACTGGAGAACTTGTGTTTATTGACGGGATCATGGATAAATTTGAATATTTGAATATTTTAAAAAATAACCTCAATAAAAGCGCCGAAAAGTTGGGTCTTCAAGGTGATTTTTATTTTCAGCACGACAATGACCTGAAACATACTGCCCAAATATCAAAAGTATGGGTTTTATACAATACTCCCCATACATTAAACACTCCTCCGCGATGCCCTGATTTGAATTCCATAGAGCATTTGTGGAGTGAACTGCAAAAAGGAATTAGAAAGCACCATGTTACCAATAGGTCTCAACTCAAGGAAGTGGTAGCAGATGAATGGAAGAAAATAAGGCCAGAAGACACACAAAATTTGGTATCATCTATGTCCACTAGGCTAAAAGAGGTCATCAAACGTAAAGGTTTACCAACTCACTACTAAATTTCCTTAATACAAAAAAAAAAAAACACATGGAAGTGTTTGAAAATAATTTAACTGTGCTAATAATTTTTTCTTTCAAAAAGTGGAGTACAATTAATTTTCATTATGTTTATATCATAATCGGTGCAAAAGATGTCAAAAAATTTATGTTATTAGTAAGATAATAAACTAGCATTTTGATACGAATTGATTTTTTCATGGCGATTATCAAATTCCCGTTCTGGAAGCATTTATTTATTGAAACAATAGCTGTGCCAATATTTTTTTCGGTCAGTGTACACAAAAATAAAATTTATTACAATTTAATTATTTCAACTGATTGTCATTTATAAAAAAAATTTATCTTAAAATTCTATTTTTGACAATAAAAATATAAAAAGCCCTTCTTTCCATGCAATTTTAAGCGTGATCATTTTTTTCGTCCGTAATCGATTGAAATCGTTATCGTTCGGTCTTCGTCGGCGGTTATAATCGCTTTATATATAAAATTATAATATATTGCAATCGAATAAAATCGAGTATGGGAAATAAAAATTTATCACGAAAAATGAGAAGGAAGGTATTTCTTTTGTTTTTTGCGTAAACTGCAATAGTAAAGGCCACCCGACGAGTTTCAGGGGCTGTCCTAAGGCGATCATAATTCAAATAAGCGATCATAATCAAAAAGTCCTAAGGCGGTCATAAGGGATGACGATCCAGATGGAATCCTTGGAGTAGCTATGGTTTTCAAGGAGCATCTCAAAATTCAAAAACACCGTCTTCCAAGTCTGAAGTGTACTGATGTCATGATCTTAAGCTCTGTTCTGGTACCCGCCCATTTGCATGTGTAGGAATATACGTTAAACACAGATATTCGGGAGGGGATCTCACTGAAGACTTCGAAACAGTATCCACTTTGTGTGAGAAATTTTATTACTTTGCAAAAAGGGGGTGATTTCAACGCAAGACATCCTTCCTGGGGTAATCACGTATCTAATGGATATGTTCAACCGGGTGCAAGCAAATATGGATCTCATTTTGATTGCGCCGAATGAGCCCACCTTTCGAAGAAGCCCGTCAACCATCGATTTTTTCATTGTGTCTGCCAACCTGGTAAATATCTCCCACACCTGGAGGATTTTGAATGTGGAGTGGAATTTTGAATGGACGCCGAGTCTGACCATCTTTTGGTAGAGCTGACCATGAGAATGAAAAAGGGTGTAAAGCTAGAGGTGGCAGAACCTCAATTCTTCATCCCATACAAGCATATCGACTGGGAAGCAGTTAGTGCTGACTTGAGTGGAAAACTTGACGATATTTCAATCAACAGATCGAAAAATCTCACAATCGAGTCGCTTGCTTAAATTCAACCTTTAATACGGTCATCTCAAAGATCTCCATAAAAAACTCCTCCAGGAATTATCTTTATAGAGATTTACCACAGGCCAAATGCGCCAAAATATTTGTCATTCCGAAAAAGTCCGATGGTACTGACGTAGTAGATACTCGTCCGATATATCTTCTGTCCAACGTATGGAAGTTACTGGAAAGAGTAATTCTTCAAGGTATCACACAGTTCTCTGAAGAAGCAGAAACCGTACCGGAAAGACAATTTGGCTTTAAAAGAGCTCACTCGACAGTAGACGCGTTAGCTGTTTTTCAAGCCAGTATAAAAAGAAATTGGCAGCCCAGAAAGGATCTGATATTCCCGGTATCAGAGATATATTTCAACCTGAAATCGAGGTGAATCTCTTCGCTGATGACTTATTTGCGTGATAATCTGAGCACAATCTCCGCTTTGCGCAAACGAGACTCCAAACTCTCGTACTCGTTAACTGCATACTATAGAGAGTGGGCGAGGAGGGTTACTGCTAGGAAAAGCGAGCTGATTGTGTTAAAGGACCCACATTAAAAATATGGACGTCGAACGAAGAATATCTGTGATACCAGGGTAAAGTTAAACGGAAAGGTGATGCACTGCTCCAAGCAAGCGAAGTACCTGAGGGTGATTTTCGATACGAAAATGTGACACAATGTGAGTAGACAATTCGTGCTGTTATTGATCGTTTCCATGCACTAATTTTACTCTTCTCGATTCAATACTATCAACAATCCAAAGAAATGTGCGTACGGAAGCGAATATTGCTGCTGTAGCGCAAAGCGTTGAAGAAGACGTCGAAATGTCGTAGCCGTTCTCAACTTGTCGGTCTTTGTCCATTGACTACGCGGAATTACGACTGTTACGAATTCACATAAGGATCTTGGCTTAGGTGCCTTAAAAAAAGTTCGTGGAAATATAAAAGCCTAATGATCATCGTTTATGTCGCTTTTTGCTGATTGGGCCATTTGAAACTGGCCAAAAATAAGCATTTTTACCGAGGAATTGAGTTCAGTGTAGAAGCTAATTTCTGGTCAAATGGCTTCATCAAAAAGCAAAAATGCCGTATTTCCATATTAATCACCATTATATCCATTACAATTGACTGTTTGGTGCGGTTTATCATAATCATGCGGCATCATCGGTTCTTATTTCTTTTGAAATGAAGTAGGAGCTGCTGTTACGGTGAATGTCGAGCGCTCTCGTAGTAGCCATGCCGACGTATTTTTGTTTCCGAAAATTCATCAGCTAAACATCGACGACATTTGGCTCCGATAAGACGGCGCAACTTGCCATACAGCACGCTTAACCATAAATTTATTGCAAATGACAAATTTACTTCTAGAAGAGGTTCTGTTAACTTCCCCTTCGTTAGTGCGAGTTAACGCCTCTGGGTTACTTTTCATGGGGTTGTGTTAAATGATTGGTTTATGCCGACAATCCACCAATCCAGCAAACTTGAAGCATTAGAAGAAATTAAGCTACCATTGACGCCATACGGCCAGATTTATTTGATTAAATAGTGGAAAATTGGACTGATCGAATGGACTAGGTAAATTGTAGCCAAAGCGGACATATACCGGAAATCATATTCAAAAAATAGATGCCATGAAGTTATCTACCAGATTATAATAAAAGAACTCATTTCAACAATGTTTCTGTCTTGTGTTTATTTAAAGTTCTCAAGCTCTTTAAAAAACATCCTTTCCTTACCTCGTAACTGACATAACAATCATGTTTTTTACGTCAGTAATGCTTTCTGCAAAATACTTTATCTAAGAGCATTGATGTTTCGTTTGTTAGACTTTACAATTACTTTATAATTATCAAAATAGATGACGGATTAAATTTAAATTTGACAATACAGAATGTGTGGTAGGCAAGCCATTGTATACTAAGCCGCATCCAAAACTTTGTATGGCAAGGACCATAACGTATGGTGCTGGTGTTAGCATGGAAAGGCTGAAATATTAGATTGCTTAAGGAGATTTTATCCACAGCCGACACCAAAATTGTAGACGATTTACAGGATGTTCATCTTGCGAATACAAGATGTCCCGTTTTTAGAGAATGACAGAAGTGAATTTTGGCAGTGGCCTCCTGAAAATGATCTAATTTTGGTAAAGATTAACCAGTTTGTTATTCTCAATGGTCTGATAAAAGCGTATTAAAGCAGCAATTTCTAGGCTTAGAGGTGAGAAGATATGATAACTTTCTTTTATAATAATTCATCTCTTCAGAGCGAAAACCCAGTAAAGTACCATCAAATTTTTAAAGGAGAAATACAACTCAAAAACAGGTTTAACTTATCCTTAAAAATTTTAATTCTAAAATCATATCTTCCAGGTTTGCATTGACTGGAATTTAACCGTTACTCTCAAATTAGTTTTTATTTATAAATCAAAAAACATATCTTTGTTTTCTAAAATTGTGTATAAATGTTAAGTTTGTTACGTTAGATTAGCCCAATATTGGATTGTTAGGGTGCAACGATTCCCGGCGGGATTTAAGTTTCTTAACAAAGACAGATTTATTTGGTAAATAAATTACTATACGACAGAAAAAGCACTTCCAATAGACATTTAATTATTTGAAAGCTTCAACTTGGTCAAAAAAGGAGTAAAAAACGTAACCACTGTTAGTTCATATAAACGTAAATCTTAAATTTTATTTACGCATATCGTGAAACTAAATAATCGATTGGGTTTACAGAGGTTACATGATGTCCTTCACGTTTCATCCTTCAGTGCACATCCGATATTGAAACCACGAAAGGATGAAGAACCCTTTTCGCCCTCACTCCTTTGTTTTGCTCTTCTGTCCTAATGGACGCACGTTCATATTTCAAAGCCATTTTGCTTCACAGTATCTTCGTTGCCACCGTTCCACATTTAAAGCTCATACCTTTTTCATCGTCCTTCAGGAACTGGATCAAATGTGGATGAAGCTAAGGTAGTGGAGCAGACCAACAGAAAAATAAAGTTTACGATGGAAATTATTTTACTGGACAATTGAAAGAACAAGTGACATTAAAAAAATACTTTCCCAATTATTTGCTGTTGTTCGGAGCAAACGCAAGAGAAAGCAACAGAAAGGAAGAACATTCTATTAACATAAATGAATCACGTGTCAACGTCCTCGACTGTTGCATGTTGAATCGTCTAAAATAGAATATAATTCATGTTGTTAAGTTGTTACCGTGGACGAGTTCGATAAGAAATATCGTTTGGTGATAAGCAAGTTTTCTTTTTATGACCAAACTACTGGGCATATTTAGTGTGAATAATGGAGAAGTATTGAACTGTTGCAAAGGTCAGTAACTAAATTTGTATATAAACGTATACGTGCATGTTTGACAAGAAACGGAAATAAATTCTCGTAAATTTGTGGTTTTATTCTCATGGTATTATTCACTCATGATATCAAATAAAATTTTAAAACAGGCCTGAAATGTCCACGAAGGAATAATTTGATTTTAAGCAGTTGAATAGAAAATGTGGAATAGTCTCTATATGACCTGAAACGTATGGATTTGGCGTGAGTTAAACAGGAAAAGTACGGAAAATGTCATTTGTGGGGTCACCAACAAGGAGAGGATTATAAGGGCACTTCTTTTACCGGCCAGGGTGCTCTGGATCCCTTATTGAGTGCGCGGTCAGCTTTATCGATTTGCTTTCTGGCACATTTCAGCCAATCATGTGAGGGCCTATTGTTTCCCCTGCTATCTGAATAGCTTTCCCTTTGTAAGACTGCAGCATTGAAGAAGACATACTGTATGAAAACGGCTCGGGCCCCGCTAAGTTGGACTCAAAACTCAAAAGTCAGAAACAACCATAAATTGAAAAAGGAGAAAAAAATCAAAAGGAGGACTGTCTTGGTGAGACATTCCTGAACTTTTATAATTGATTACTTCAGTCACGAACGAAAGTATTGTCTCTTGCAGAGACCAGTACTTTATCATTATTGAAAACAAAAGAATCTTCTCGGTCTGAGACCAACACTTACCGCTGAAACTTCCAGATTTCACACGACGCGGCAGAAAGACAGCAAAACCTTAGTATTACTTTTCCAGAATGTTTATGAAAATACATAATAGCTTACACACACTCGAAAATCGCTTGCTTAGTTTACTGAACTCCCACTCTCATCAAACTAGCTATGGCTGTATCTCTTCCAATTTTGAAGTCTTTGAAGTTTTCAACTTATCCTCTATGCAAGAGCTCAATTTACTTACGATGCGAGATCATGCTCACCGGATCACTGTCTGATACTGACTCGCTCGCCGTTTCGTTTCAAGAGTAAAAAAAGGACCCAAAAAAAGGATCCACGAAAAAGGACCCACTGCGAAGATGAAAGGATACTGAACCATAAACTCATAAGAAGCTTTCATAAAAATATGCATGTAGCATGTCTTAAAGCACATCTTTCGCTGATTTTTTAACTAAAGAAAACATTTTATTTGCTGTAGACATTTTATGATTTTTCTATTCAGGGAATTACAATGATAAGGTTCACTTTAGGTAGCCCTCTTAGTCTTTCTTTCAACACATACGTATTACACCATATTTTCGTATTTGATTCATTTTTGGACTCCTACTTAAAATTATCAAAAGTAACACATATTAATTCGGCCCATAAAATTTAAGCAGCACATCACGATTTTTTTCATTACAACAACAAAATAGATGTAACAAAAGAAAAACTTGAGCAACCTCCTCGAGCCTTAGAATCAAGTTTGGAACCAGTTTTAGCAGAATTAAAACTTTTGGACTGGAGAACTAAATTACTTTTAGTTCTCCAGTCATTTAAAACCCAATAAACTTCAGTTTTTTTGCTCCTTAGCGATAGCGAAATGTAAACAAATCACTAATTTTTCACTTTTATTACTTTCTACCCGCTCATTTTCACAGTAAAGTGAGTTATCCCCCTTTTGGCCAGAATTTTGGACGTTGCCTTATTCGCCCTTAGGAGATACCTTCGAAAAAAAATGAAAAGTAGAAAGGTGCATAGGTGCGTAAAAAAAAATGTTTATAACTAAGTTCACGCGGCTCGTGATAACTTTTAATCATGAATCACATACTCATTGTTATATATGCATGAGTCCGATTAAGCTTGAAGCTGAACTACATACTGTGAGCGTCAAAAGAAAGTGTACACCATGTATAGCATATTCAAAACAGCAGCACTAGGCGCCTGATGCCGCCATACACCCCCAGACCATAACCGAACCACCACCATGCTTTATGGTTGAACTTATGTTCTTCTGATCAAATCCGGCGTTCTTACTTCTCCATATTCTGGGTGATTTCTTGGAACCAAATATTTCCAATTTACTTTCATCACTGAAAAGTACGTTTTCCCAGAATGACATATGCTCTTTTTTATAATTTTTGGCATAAAGCACATGGAGTTTCTGATTCTTTTCAGAAATGCATGGTTTTTTACGGGGTACTCTGCATGTAACCCTTTCCTTTTAAGTATTTGGCGGGCAGTACTTGCGCTGACACTGACCCGAAAATCTACTGTTATGTTTTCCGTGATTTTAACTGCACTCACTGCTGGTTTTTCTCGCACTTTCCTCACAACAAATCGTTCATCACATACGGACAACTTTTTTGGCCTACCGGAACTAGGCCGAGCACGTACGTCTTTGAACTTCTCGAATTTGTCCAAAAGTTTTTTCACGGTGTTATGGCTTCTACACATCACTTGTGATATTTCCCGTAAAGATTTTCCTTCCGTTCTTAATTTTACAATAAGTTTTCGCGTTTCAATTGCCTTTTGCTTACCCATTTTAGATAATGTAGATCGTTGGATTCGAACTGGATCGTTCTACGGTGCAAATAAAATTACGAATGATTGAATTATCGCGTCATGTCAACCAAGTTTGCATTTTTGAAGAACTGTTAACTGAATCTAACGGAAGTTTTCCCGTTAAATACATCAAATACAGGGTGTGCTGCAAGCTGTACACTTATTTTTGACGGGTAAAAAATGAAGTATTTTTTGTTATTTTGTTGTTGAACTGTTTGTGCAATGTTTTATCATAAAATTTTTTATTTTGTTATTAGAAAATAGAAAAACATTTTCAAAACACAAAAAATTTGTAAAATCCAACGTCTACAACTCATTTTATGAGGTTTTGAATATGCTACACATGGTGTACACTTTCTTTTGACGCTCACAGTATAGTCTTGGTCAATATTTTTAACACGCTAGCCCCATACTAAAGAATAAATTCCATCAACATCCTGAAAGTTTCGTCAAGAAAAACTGCACATTTCTTCGTTATAATAATTTACTCAAACACCTCTATATTCCATAAACCGCAATTTCGCAACAAGCGCAAATTTACGTATATGTGCCACAGTCCTTACAAATGCACTGCTTTTAAATTTTGTAACATATTTCGTTCGAGTGTTTTAGCGTGTTATTGGTCCTTTGAAACTGAAAAACAAATGATTCCTTGATCGTATTTCAACTTCTTCGAAACTACAACAAAAGTACGACAAACGCGAAACGTCAGTGAGCCTTTGACAGTAATGAGCAATGCTACCAACGTAAGAAAAACGTAAATATGAATATTAGAAACGGGATCAATGAGCTTGATGATCTGGCCGATAGAATACGATATCGCCGTAGAGGTTTCAAGGTAAAAAACAGCCTGAAAGAGTTCAATAAATTTGCTGTTGAGATTGAAAATGGCATTCCCGGTACAACGGGAAAGCGAAAGTATGATTTGGAACTCTATAGAGCCAGATCAGTGGAAAAAGGTAAGACTAATCGAGCTAGATCTCTCAACAAAAACGAAGTTCACCTTCACCTAGTAGACTTTTAAGCGCAAAAAGGAAGTGAGGAAGGCTCTACGTTAAGACCCGATGAATAGAAGCAAGAGTAACCTCTGAAAAATGAGGCATAAATAGCTGCATGATGTTTTATTTATACAGGCAACACATGAAACTGAAGGTCCCAGAAAGAGGTATCAGATAGGTACTTGCAACCTGAAGGTCAGGAATGGTCCAAGTCCTGCAGATCAATCGATATCGCAGTTCGCAATTGTACATGGCTATCTAGACCTGGTTGTGACAGAGGCGGGAGCTGACCGGCAGCTGACCCGAATTTTGTCCAATCTGTCATCGCTCCCATCTGCAGGCGATATAGTGGTTGAATTTAGATTCATGTTAAGAGAAATGGTCTTTTCCTGATCTTTTTGATCTGATGATTTTCTGATTTTTTTATTTAATTCAACCGAGTTGCTTCCCTTTAATTGCGCTATTTATTTTCCTTTGACAAAAATTCGATGCAGAAATGGAAAAGAGGAATTAAAGGGAAACGACTTGGTTTAGTTAAATTAAAGGAAGAGGAGGTTATTTCATTCACAGGAGGATGAATCTTCGCTGGCAGTGACATGAATATTAAGACAGGATTGAGGAATGGCTCATCCTATTTTCGTATGGTGGCTTGCACCAGTTATGTCGATATTCATGTTCGGAATGCACCAACTTTTCGCCAATGTCGCTAGTGGGAACCGTCTTGAAGATTTCTTCACTCGTTTCTGACCTCTTTTCGCATATGATCCGGAAATGGAAGGTGCTGAAAGCATTAGCGAGTAATAATGGGAACGATGAGTACATTGCACTGGAAAGTAGCGAGCGTCCTCTTTCACGTTAAGTGGCCGGACCTGCACTCATACGCTTCAACTTCGTAAAAACTAATGTCAAGGGCTTAGGCTGAAGTGTTTTTGAAGGGAAAAGCCATGCCGATGACCTTAATGAAGACTGTGGAATCCCAGTTTAAAACAAAACTGTGTGCAAACTGTCTCCTGTGTCCACCAGCTGGCCATGATCTGGTAAGCCTGCCGTGTTTTCGTGGTCGCCAAAGATCAGTGAAAAGAGAAACCGATATTACAAGGCCTAAACTTCGAGGTAGGCAATGAATCAGGTTGGTAAAGAAACTTCTTACCAAGTTATTCAATAAGTGCAAGGCTAGAAGCTGGACAATCTTCGTGCTCACCTGTAAACTGGTTATTAGGGAGACCCTTCATGCTTAAGGTGGGCGAAATGAATAGGGCGGTACAAAGTTTTATGTTTGACCTATACTGAGTTATTGATCTGTTATGTAGATGATGACATAAGTCACCTGACACATCTTTGAGAAAAGCGAAGCTTGAACAAGGTTTAATAATGCGTCAGTGAGTAACTTCTTTACTTTAGGTTAGCTCCAGTGCTTGAAGACAATAAACTTGCCATTCCGCCTAAGAAAAGGATTCACAGAATAGTCCCCATCCAGATTGAAGGAGTGATCGTCGAGTCCAAATGACGATAGAACACCCAGGCTTGGTGATTGACATGAATCACCGAATCACAGTCCCTTAGACGAAACCAGATAAGGACACAGCTGGGGTATTGATCCTCAGAGGTTTGATGGCCAAAGTTAGCTAACTGAATTGAACGTAGGAACCTATCGATGAAATCTATGAGGTCACAGATGGAGTACCGGCTTTCAGGTGTCTTGATACCTAAAGCGGCAGACTAGACTCCACTATAGGACTCTTACTCATGAGTACAGCTCCTAGATTTAGGACGAATGGAGTCATGTCGGAATTGATAGAGATGTTTGTGGGTTTCGCTTGCATACCGCAGAAGAAGGTGGTGATGCTGGTTAACGTGGAAACGATATTCATCGTACTTCTTCCGGAAGAACGAGACAGGATCTACCTGTGTAAGCAGAAAAAGGGTAGTGAGTAAGTTACACATGACGAGAGGACCTGAAGCTTCGTTATGCATTGAGAAGGATGGGTGAAAAGTGAAGAAAATGCAAAGACAATGTCTTTGCAATGTCACGTTGACTTTACAAAGAAGGAAACTTGCTGGTACGGAGGGAATGGGGTCACTTTCTCAGCAATCTGTTCTTGCTGAAAGAAAATTTCCTGAATTCGAAGACGCGACTCTTCACGGCTTAATAGCCTAGCTCAAAAACAACAACAGTGCAACAAACAGTTCAAGCCGGGATCTTGATATCAAAGGGGGGGAAAAATAATGTTCAAATAAGGAGAGTGAGCTTTACAGACTTGTAGGGTATGTAATTCTTTTGTGCCGATTTGAATTTATTGCAATTTATGAAACACAAGATATAAAAGACCAGATGTGAGATTTATTCAAATAATATTTCAATAAAAGAAAAGTTTTCAAGGAACTTGGTCCTACACAGAAGCGTTAAAATCAATTCAACAATAAATCGTACATCGGACAATAAACTGAAAAGAGTTTAATTCAGTGTCCTGAACAAAATGAATTCCACTTCCAAGTTTACTCCTCCCTAGAAGATTTATTACATTCAGTGGCAATGAAATCTTTCGCAAATTTTATGTCCTCGTTCCATTTTACAAATTCAATTTCAGAGGATTTTAGTTAAATTGTCGTTAGGGATAATCATTGGAACAGTTTCAGCGAGGCATCAACCATCTCTTCTCTGTCGCTGCTGCAGACCTTTCATTGCTGAAAATTTAGTCCTTACGCTATAATTCGAATGCTTGAAATATGTAATGAGTTCTTCTGTTGATCTAAGGCTAATTTTGTGGTATTATTTAGGGTAACATGTACTGCAGTTATAATACAGTAAGGCGCGTTTAAATTAATTGTGCGAATAAGGGAAATTAGAAGAATAATGGAGAGATGGGACAAGAAGCAACAAAGGGAGAAAACAGGCCAATAAAAAAGATGCTTATCAGAATAGACGCTCATGAACTAATTTCTTTCTGGATTAGAGATATTCTGGTGTGAGTTTATCTATGGATTATTGAGTAATTTGGGTAATTTGACTGTGTGAATTCAAATTGAAACCATTTGGTCAGTTTTTATGAGAAAATTTATGTAATCAGCGAAAAATTTATTCATGGCGTTTTCTATGGGTTGTAATGTATTTTCAAAATATACATATATATATATATAAATTAATAATAAATAAATAATAAGTTAATGTATTTAAAAAATAAATAAATAAATAATTAATATATTATTTAATTGTCGGAACCAGTTGGCCGCACCTGCAGCGAAAAAGAAGAACAAGGTTAAATAGACAGGGTTTCTTGAAAATAAAAAGGACAAATAATGGCGGCCGAAGGAACTTACTTTTAACCGACAAGCTCACCGCGCGGGCGTTGGGGTCTTAGGACATTATTTAAGCCCTGATCCTTCCATGTCACATACTCAAACACACAGAAAGAGCTTACTCTTTCATATTAGTCAAAATAAATAAATAAATAGAATTAATCAAATGAAAGTAAGTGAATATAAAATATTCAATTTATATGAATTGAATGCTGCGCTGATTCTGACCAGCTCTGCTTGATTTCGGGGCTTCACTTGAGCGTATGAATACTTGTGCACTGCGTCCAACACGAATTTCCACCTCTGCTTGATTTCGGGACTTTATTTGCTTCTGCTACGCTGCTTGCTGACCACCTCTGCTTACCTCAACACGAATCTCCACCTCAGCTTGGTTTCGAGACTTCAATGAATTCCGCTGCGCTACGCCCTGACCAACTCTGTTGCCTGCTTACAATCTTCTTGGCATCGATCTTAATCAAAATGTCCTCTTGGGCTTTGTAATTCAAAGATTTTGCGACTCGAGAACTTCTGGGGCTAAACATTTCACACAGCTGCTAATACTTCTTGATTCTCTTTATTATCCTCAATATTTTAGAATTCTGGGTCATTATCCTCAAAACTTGATACAAGATTATTATCCTCAATACTTAATTCACAATTTCTATCTTCAATACTTAATTCATAATTTCTGCATACTATCCTCAACATTTTACTATCCTTCTTATAGCTATATGTTCACAACAGATAAGTCAATCATATTGAATGAGAATTTTTCTCAAACTGTTCAAAGGATTTTTTTCTACTGAGAATTTTTTTTCTGAGACTTTTTTGACACTTTTTTTAAATGAGACTTTATTTATATTTTTTTTGTGTTTTTTATTTCGCCTACACATCGGAATACGTAACAGGGTTCAAAACAATGAAAAAAACAAACTCCTTTTCCTTCTGAATGGTGAATGGTGCAATGCTCTTAAATATTTTATTAAGTCAATAAAATTGGTTTTATGTTAAATGCTTGCTTTTGCAGTTGTGACCCTTTTTTTCGCGTATAACCATCCTCATTTTATATAAGGATCTATATTCATTCTATGCTGACCTGCAACTTCTGAAATCCCGCAGGCAACTTTCTTTTCAAGCCAGTCTTGAGCTAGACAAGTGCATGGTGTCCGCTACACGATTGTAGCTTTAGAACCGTTTACTGTTCACTGTGTTTACGATTGGAACGGTCTTTTTTCTCACAATTTCAGAATAATCGGTTATGACGATTTGTAGTGATGTGGATTGCTTTCAGCCCGGATATAAAAGAAAGAGTGAAATGTTTTAATAGTATTTTCGGTAGAAATGGGCCGTTGTTATTTAGTCATCAAACATAGAAATTCGAGAAAATGGTTTTTATTTATGTATAGCATAAAAGATTGGTTCTGCTAATGTTTGAAAGGATTCGTTCAGGCCATACTTGAAGATTGGCGACCTATTTAAAGCCATGTTGCAAATTTCTTCCAACTTGTGATGAATTTGATGTAATTCGTGGTATTTTGAGTTGATGAGTCTTGTTTGTAGTCTTGTAATTTACCTATGGACTTACTTCGACAACTTTCTTCGAAGTATTTACAAATGTTGAACAACTGCTCGGTGTTCTTTGAAATTCTCTAGAACTTCTAGATTCCAGAAAAGTCTATTGCTAGCCCATTGAAATTGCGGATTAAGCCAAGTTTATTTTTTGACGAAAGAAATCATTCTGCGCGAGTTTATTGCAAACGTAAAGTCAAAGATCCTAATTAGACATTAGTATTATGACACCACATCATTCTCGATTGATTCCATGTATTTACTCATTTTTTATTTGTAGTAAATCTTAAGAGCATTTTAATGGAATATTTATGAGAAACAACTCCAAGAACATTGCACCCTCCCTACAAAGCACATTAAATGTATAAGACACAAGTCAAATATATCCTTTATTACAAATTTGCGAAAAAGACGACCGAGATCGTTATTTATAGTAGCACTAAACGGAGCCGTGACTACCTTTTGCTCGTCTTGAAACCAGTAAGTGTAAGTATTAGGCTCAAGGACTCAATAGGATCAACAATAAAACAGCATTCATGGCAATCACAATGATGCCACAGCTTGTCGACCCACGAAAATGTCTTGAGTTGGAAATCAATGCGTCCTTTCTCCATGACATGAGGTAAAGACATTGAGTTGCCGTTCACAGCCTATTCCTTTCATCCGAGATATCTGAATGTGCCAATTGGGCTATTGGTGTATGGTGTTTGCAGTTTTTTCGGTAATCTGGAGCGAAGTGATCAGGAAAACTCAAAGCGCATCATTTTATTATTGGTTCCTGGATTTTATAGGCCTTCCGAGCGGCATAGCGGAAAAGATAGAAAATTAGATTTCATTCTGACAAACAGACCGGTCGTGATTTTCCCGAGTACACTAAGATGGCTTTGTCCTTAATTGGGGGCGAGTACAGGAACTCAAGGATGGTGGAGATGATAGCGTGTACGTGATTGTAATTTTGATGAGTGATATTTTTGGGAACTGCTAACAGAATGAGTTGGTCGATGAAATTTGTTTCGTTCGAGATGCGTGAGGTGTGCGAGGATATCAAGTGGAAGTAATTAAATAAAGGGGACAAGAATTTAATGTGAATCGTTTTTCTGAAAGGACAAGCGGTAGGTCGATTGAAGGCACATGAATCAGTTGAATGTGACTGATGAAGTGTAGGAGGACACTTATTTGTTTGGATTCAGTAGCAGCTTACGTGATTTATTCTGTCCTGTGATCTTGGAAAATGAACTCATGCAGATTTAGGGAGTAGAGTAGTAGAAGAAGAGTCAAGAGTAGAAGCGTTCTGTTTTCTAGGTTCACACATTATAGACTAAACAGGAGAAAGGTTTTAATGTTTAGTTTGTATCGATGTTTGAGTTTATTTTGAAGCATTTAGTATTATTTTGCCGACAACAAAGTTTGATGACCAATACCCTGTTGAAAGCAGTTACGCAAGGGTCCACCTACAGGAAACTTTCGATATCAGAATGGCTGCACCATTTTTGGACGCACTAAATCTGTTCAAGACAAAGTCGAGCTCAACCTATAGCTACATATGAAAAGAGGGTGAAAATATTAACATAGCTGTGGAAGGTCCATTCATCCATGAATGTTAAAACAAATCTTTAAATATTACTTCAAATATTACAAATATATCCTTCATAGAAAATACTACTATTGACAGTCGGTGGAATATATAAAAGAGATTCCTATTTATTATCTGTATTACACCTCTTCATATGATGCTCTACCCTTATTTGGAATGTCGGGACAAATGGTTTTATTTGTTGTAAATCCAAATAAATTTGACCAAACTTCTCGAGCCTTATTGGATTGGGATTCACTTGCCTTTTCCCTTTTATTTTTTTACTGTCTTCACGTATGTGAGCTTCTGTTTTGATAGTTCATCAACGAGTTGCATAAACGAAATCCAATTATTAGCGATCACGTAGCAGTTGCTGCCTTGGATCGATTTTGTCAGTCGTAAGACTCACTGAGTTGGAACCAGACATTCTTTTCTTCTACTGATAGCCCAGCACCATTGAAGCCTTCGCTAGAGTAGACATACAGTGGCTCAATAAAGAAGTCGGACACACACCCATTAACACTTGAAAAGGGAATAAACGACAGAAGAATGTATTTTAGAAAAAAAACAAAATTTATTTTTTCTAGCTCTATATTATTAACTAACGAAAAATAAAAACATTGAAAACATAACTCAATTTTGTGATTATTAAAAAAATAAAAAGTTGAAATGCAGCCATAATTAACGTCAGAAAAGAACTCGGACAGCACTCTCCTTCTTTTTGAGTTTAAAACGGGGATATCCCGGATTTTGTGAAGTTGACAGCTCTTAGCATCTGAGTGAAACAAATTGAAACCGTAAATTTTAAACGTGGGTGAAATTGTGTGAATTGTGATCCTTCACGGGGGTGAAATTGTGTAAAATGGGAAGGCAACGTAGTCAAACTTCTTTAGATGTAAGAGAACTCATTTTGAAACATTATAAAGAAGGATTACCGGTCCGTACTATAGGGGAAATCGTAAATAAATCACACTCCACTGTTCACGATATAATTAAACGATTTAAATCATGCAGATCAGTGGAAAATAAACAAAAATGTGGTAGACCTAGAGTGTTTTCGAAGTCAGATGAGCGATGGATTGTACAACAAATTCATAAAAATTCGTAATAAATTGCTCCAAAATTAGCTCAACAAGTACCGAAATATCTTAATAAAAGTGTACATCCTAAAACGATAAGGTTAGTTTTGAGACGAAGAAATCTACATGAAAGAGTGGCCCGTAAAAAACCATTCGTTAGTAAGTGCAATAGGAAAAAGCGACTCAAGTTTGCCAAAACATATAAAAATAAAGACCTATCATTTTGAGAAACTGTGATATTCGCGGACGAAAGTAAATTTAATGTATTTCGCTCAGACGGTCAATGCTATGTTTGGCGAAAAGCTAATCAAGAGCTCAAAGAGTGCAATCTACGATCCACTGTGAAACATCCAGTTGGCTCGATAATGGTGTGGGGCTGCATGTCCGCTGCTTGTCCAGGTAAACTTTCTGTAATCGATGGAATTATGGACTAAACAAAGTATTTGACCATTCTGAAAGAAAATTTAGTGGAAAGTGCTGAAAAATTCGGAATAAAAGATAACTTGCAATATTACCAGGATAACGACCCAAAGCACAAAGCACTCAATGTGCGTTTATGGCTGCTATACAATTGTCCACATGTACTGGAAACACCTCCACAATCTCCTGACATTAATATTATTGAGCATTTATGGGCTTATTTAGAACACCAATTAAAAAGCAGTTCAATTAAAAATAAAGAGGACTTGAAAGTAGCTCTTCAGGCAGAATGGGCCCAAATCGACCCTTCCTTTTGCAAAAAACCTGTCGAATCCATGCCTATAAGATTGGAAACCATAGTGAAAAATAAAGGATTGCCAACTAAATATTAAAAATAATAATAAAATTCAAAAATCTCACAAAGAATTAACTGTCCGAGTTCTTTTTTGACATGAATTTTGGCTGCATTTCGACTTTTTATTTTTTAATAATCACAAAATCGCGTTATGTTTTCAATGTTCTTATATTTCGTAAGTTAATAATATAGAGCTAAAAAAATAAATTTTGTTTTTTTTTTCTAAAATACATTCTTCTGTCGTTTATTCCCTTTTCAAGTGTAAATGGGTATGTGCCCGACTTCTTTATTGAGCCACTGTATGTATGTATGTATCAAAATAAAAGTGGTGCGAGTTACGTACGTTACGTTTGATAAATTTGTCGTAAATAAGAGATATAGCAGGAAGATTAGCACTCCTCTTCTCTTTTCGGTTACCAAATCGAAGAAACATTAGCAAAATTAAAGATCTCTGACATAGAGCATCTAAATATTCCACAGCCAGTACCATCTAAACCGAGCTAGTAACTTGAATCATCGTTATTTGATTTCAAAAGTTAATCGGCGCAAAGAAGACCTTAAAAATGCTTTCAATTAAACCATATTCAAGTTTCTCAGTTCAGGGTTATCATAGCGTGCAAATATTCTTCTCTAAATTGAAAATTTTGCATTAGTCCAAGTCAAAATATCCTGAAGCATGTCGTCAATAGACAGCGTGTGCCAAGTGCTGAATGGATTTTTCTAATCGTTAGCTGTCAATTTTGAAGCAGCACGATATATAATGTTATGTTGAGTCGTAAGAACTTTAATATAAGAGCGATTTTTTCCAGAATAAAACTCGGATTGTAATTCAGAGAAACGTTTACTTTCTCAACTATAAACTTCATGGACCCTGACGGTCGTCTGCACCTTTCTTGTCCTCACTTTAATCGTGCTGAGTTAGCTTTGACTCAGATATCAGAAACTGTTCTATATCCTCGTCATCATCCGTCGGATCTGAGACAGCCGCCAACCAATGACTCACTTCTTTTTCAAATGATAAGTGGCTTTACGGCCATACTTAAAGGTTAATCCATACATGGTTCTTTGTTTTTGGGACGTGTTTTATTTCTACGAAAATTCATAGGACACAGTTGTTCTTGCCTGAGATAACATCCTTTTATCCTCTTCTTACTTGATTTTATTTGTCACAGTTAATCGTTTCAATTTGACCGATGGTTGAGGTAGTTGGAGCCGTCACAGATGAGAGGAAAAGCCCCTAAACAGGTTGTATTGTGACGTTGGCGCTCCTCTGAGCTGGTCGGTTTGTATTTTACTCCTTGGCAGGAAGCTATGGCCTACTTTCTATTTTGTTCTACCCACGGCTTGTTGTGGCTTTGAATGATCCATTCAGAGGTACTTTAAAATACAATAAAGACCAAATAAAAGTTCTTATTAGAGAAATTCTATCTTCAGACAGAAGGATCACACTTTTAATGTCTTTGACTTTAATCGTTCTTTAACAGCGGGCGAAGAGATGACCTTACACTGCAGATGAAGAATGGATATTCTAAAATATTCTACGTCAAATATATTCACATTTAACAATTCTCAGAAAAGATAATTTTTCATTCATCTACAATCAATAGAAACTTAATAAAAGCATAACAATTTCTTGCAAAACCCAATTCGTACACAATAAAGACATTAAAAGTATTTAATCCTGAATCACGCCTCCCAATAATCAATCAAGATTGATATCTGACTATGCAAACATAGAGAAATGGTCAATCACATTTCCAATCCAACTGTTTTGTTGCAGATAAACGTATGTCCTTTTGCCACCAATCATGATTTACATTTGTTTATCCTCCGCATCTTATTTGAATTTTCCAACTAAATGTCTCTTACACACCACAATAAGTAATACCCACAAACAATAAATCTTCTGCAAGGACTCCCATGTAAACTAGAACCCTTAGAATCGTTCATCACGAAAAGGAAGTTTAGCGTTACTTGATTTTGTTTCGGAACAAAAAGTGTTCGAGCATACAAAGGATATGGCTTGGCATGTTCCGAGAAGGAGACAAGTAGCCTCAATTTGATTTATAAACTAGACGAGAGACGTGCCAGTTCAAGTGTCTTTTCTATCCCTTTCAATTTTAAGCATGAACGCCACAGAAACTGAAGACATAGATGCTCGAAATCTGCTTTTTTGTCCTTCGTTCTCATCTTTGACCAGTCGCCATGTAATTTATTTATTCAAGAATGCTGGTCAATTTGACTGTTTACTATTGGTGTATGAGGGAGTTGCTGGGGCTGCAAATAATTGCGACAGGCTAATCGTCGGGTTGTAATGCCATTGAAGCCCACACATTACAGCCAAGGGTGAACATCCTAGTCAGCGTCGATGGAATTGTTCCAACAACGAATGAGAATTTAAAAACGATTCCGTTTATTACAGACTTAGTTCTCGCTTTAAGGGTTTTAAAAGTCTCCTTAAATGCAAAACCGAAGTAAATCTCGGAGTACGTAAGGAAATCATTAATGAAGTCCGATGTCACAGATCTAAAATTTTAAATGTAGTCAATTGAAAAAAAAGTTCAAAGTTAAGTTAATTGAGGGATGAATATTTCAGGACCGTTGGGATTTTCGCAAACTCTGCATTATTTTCTTGAATTTTCATTATCCGCTGCTGCCTAATTCGTTTGCCAATTCTTTTTGATGTTGGGTTGGCAAAAAGTGTTGAGTGACGAAGGAATTGCGTGATGTAGTTTTAGCTAATTTTCCGATCCTGTGTCAGGGGTAAGGTGTAGCTGGCATATTGCCCAAGTCGAAGAAAAAGACCACTTTGACGTTTGCACGCACTTGACCCGCGTCTTTCGGTTCAGGGGATGAATATTTCAACTGGTAAGACTGGTATTTGGATTCTTGTTCATACTTGTACATGCAGGGGTCGTCATCAATCGACAAAAAAAGGCTGTATTAGTTCAGCTCTAACCGTTCCACTTCTTGTCTTGCATGGCGAAAGTAACAATAGCAGATTACATTAACGTACTGAAATACTGCTGAAAGTATCGGTTCCAAAAAGTATAGTTCCAAAATTGACTCGAATCATATCCCTTCTGTGTCCTGCAAAATATAAGGTACAACATTCCTAAAAGACACAATACACATTCCACACAATACAATAAAATATTCCTAATAGACCATCCATATCCATCCTGGTTTGTAGATGAAGATTATATTATTATGTGAGTGAAAAATGTTGGAATCCACTGGCATGCGCGGTCAACAAAGTAAAAGATTTTGATGGAAGTACAAGTAAATTCGGTACTTTCTCGTTAGGGTTGAATACAGATAGTCAATTGGGAACGAAAGCGAATCAGATCAAAAGTTTGTTACTCGATCAATAAATAGTGAGTTGGTCAATTTGAGTATAAAGTTATATGTGACAAACTTGAATGTGTAAAATATTCGGCAAAAAATTGTAGTAGTATAAATAAATCATTTGTTTTATTGAATTTCGATTTTCAAATAGCAAGAAGTAAATTAAACTTCTTTTCTATAAGTTAAATATAATTTGCCATTCTATTCTAAATCATTTGTAAAAGTATAAAAGCCCCAAATAACATGTTTTAATTAAATATGTATTTCGAGTTGTTTCTCCTCCGAATTTTTCTGTTTTGACTATTGTATCCCCACTTGCAATTTTGGTATTTCCAGATTTTCTATATTCACTTCTATCTTATTCTATGAACAATTCATTTAGGAACCGTAGCAGGGAATATCCCGTGTTTACTCCATTCTTTCGTTTAAATTAGAAGTTAATGTGAAGAAAAAGCCTATTGTGATTTGCGGTAGTTATGCTGTGCTAAGAAACATGAGCTCATTTTATATGTAGTATATGTTTCGCTCGTTTCAGACAGTAAACTTTTATGTGAATAACGCACTTCGCACTGTGTGGCCTATCGTTAAAAAGTCAATGGAATTAAGTTAAATGTTGAGGGAGACTAGGATATAAGTGTTTGCGACATCATTGCAGATGCGAACGTTTTGACAGCAATCAGTTTTGAGTGACTGCACGGGCGTCGCCGCCATAGGGAACATGGAGAATAAGCTCCCCCCCAATATTTTGAAAAGTCTTTTTAGTCCCCCACTAAATTTTACAAGAAACTTAACAGAAAACGCAATAATTTTTTAAAAGTGCATAAATAACAAAATATGATATATAAAAATGCATATATAACATAAATGTGCCCGGATCGGTCGCTGACATAAATGTGACCGATCGGGCATGCCCGCCTGCCAGCATGGTCGCTGCCAGCAAGCGTGGTGCTCGCTTGGCGCTCCGCACTTCTCCTCTCCTCGCCACTCCACAACTCGTGGCTGCTCCACTGGCACCAGCCAGTGGCCAGTGCCAGCTGCTACATCGCTTCGTCTTCTCGTGTGTGTTCAGTCGGCAACATTGCATTGTTTTAGTTGGGCGCTGGTAGCGCTATATGCTAAATGAATTACGGTAAACGGTCGAGGCTATGAAATTCGTATTCAGACTCCAAAATTTTGTCCTAGTCGAGGTCTCGGTGCTACTAGAACTAGAGTATGTAGTTCAGAAGTCATATTAAAAGTGTATCATTGTGTTAGATAATGAAATTGACGAAGAATCTATAACACCTGAAAAAAAGGAAATATTATCTCCACCGAGTTCTTAAGCTGTATCGTCATCGGTTTACTCTCCATCAACTGAACCACAGCAAGACGGAAGAAAGAACCAAGTCATAGGGGCATCAGTGGACCGCTCTGTTCGTCACACTTCTCCTCATCAACCTCAGATTCTACCAGGGGATTCTCCGGTGCGAAAACTTCCAGGCAGAGTGCTGAAACTCCAGACCAGTTGGTAGGAGAAATTTCCTTGCTACATGTGGCTGGCTCAATTATGCCCAAGCAAAACGCTGGCTACCAAAGCAGATAAGGCTTTCAGTGAAACTGGAAAAAAGCTATTGAAAAGTTTGGAAATCACCAAACGAGTGATGCTCATTTGCAAACTGTTGTAAGCTACTCTCAGTAACAAGCACCTATTGAGTCATAACTGTCACATGTTAAACTCGAACAACAAGAACTTGATTTAGAATCTCTTATGACTATAGAAAGTAGTGTAAAGTATCTTGTTAGACAAGGTGTGGCAGTAAGAGGTCACAAAAATGATGAAGGTAACCTAATGGAACTATTGGAAGTTCGCTGTGAGGACAAGCCGTCTTTGAAACGGTAGCTAGAAAAAGATATTACATATACTCATCCTACTATACAAAACGAAATCATACAGATATTTGGAAAAGAAATCGTATCCAGTACAGTTCAAGCAAGTTAAGTTAAGCTAAGTTAAGCAACCCTTTGATGTACTCTGTCATTTGTGATGGGACGCGAGTTATTGCTAGCAAGTATCAGGTCAGTATTTGTGTCAGGTGGGTTGATGGTGATCTCCAACCCAACGAATGTTTTTTGGGGTTACAAGAATCGGCAAATACATGTGGAACAGATATAGCAGCTCTTATTTTTGACGTTTTGCTTTGCTTGCAGCTTTTTTGTCCAATCTTCGTGGGCAAACTTACGATGATGCTGGTAACATGAGTGGTAACCACAAGGGAACTCAGTCGGTAGTAATAGACAAACAACCACTTGCTGGCTACATTCATTTTGGTGCTCACTGTGTCAATCTAGTAATGAAAGCATGCTGTGAGACTTCAAGAACTGACAAAAACGTAATGGATTGGGCTCATCAGCTAGGAGTATTGTTTTCGCACACAAAAGCTAAAGATGAATACAAACATATAGTTGAAGATGCAGCTCAAGGTCCAATCAGTAACATTGCAAAAATAAAACCTTTATGTCCCATAAGGACAAATCAATGAAATTTTACACAAGTATCCATTAATTTTGAAAAATTTGAATGAACTCACAGAATGTAAGTACGAAGGAGCCAGTGGTTTTTTGAGTGTGTTTGAAAATGGGACCACATACTTAGGCCTTATTATGGGTAGAAATAAGGCACGGTGAGACTGATTATTACCTTACCCAGCTTCTTAGCGGACATGTGTATTTTCAGTCTTATCTGCACAAGATTGGTAAATCACGGTCCCCAGACTGCATTTTCTGCCCAGGGGAAAAGAATGACGCATGTCACACCTTCTTCAACTGTAGAAGGTGGAGAAGGATGTGGCAGGACTTGTGGGAGGTGATGGGAGAGCTTTCTCCAGACAATCTGGTCGGAGAAATGCTGAAAAGTTTCGACAAATGGACCTGCGTGGCACATTACTCTCGGGCGATACTTATTGCCAAAAAATATACGATAGATAACCTTGGGCGCGGGGTCTAGGCAGGTCTCCTTTCCAGCAGTCCTCTTCCATCCTGCCCCCTCCCGCTGGAGGGAGATTTCTCTAGACTGACGGCGCCCTAGGGCGAAGTAAACAGAGGCCTAGCACGAAGTAATGTGTCAAACGGTTCCAGGCTAGAGTCTCTTGACAGGGGGGGTGTTTAGTGGGTAGTCTGGTAGCATGCGCTGCTAGGAGTCCCACACTCCGGGCGTAAATTGCCTTCACCCCCCAACCCAAAAAAAAATGTTTAGAAAAATTGTTGAACTTTTGGAACTACTGAACAAAAGTTTTCAAGGCGAGAAGACAACAGTGGCTGGGTTATGTGAATCTGTTAAACTCATTATTGATGGCCTGCAAAACCTCAGAACCAACTAGCAGTTTTCTTCTGTGTACGAAGAGTGTACCAAAAGCATAGCTGAGCTGGGCCTTGAAGAGTTAAGACTCCCAAGACAAAAAAAGTGTCGAAAACGATATCTGAGGGAAATACTGATGGCTACGAGTTTACTTCAACAGAAGAACACTTTAGACGGGAGTATTTTGAAGTTATTGACATGGCTGTACATGGTCTCAAAACTCGTATACTTGATCAGGCTGGTATGAAAAAACAATTTCTGCTCGAGAAAGTCCTGCTAAAAAGGGTAGGTTATGTTGTCAATGTGCTAGCGCCATATCCGGAAATCAACGGTCAAATATTGAAGTCAGAACTTGAGCTTTTCCAGCTAAGAAGCAAGATAAAGTATTTAAAAGACGCCAAGCACGTGTTGACCTCTACGGCAAAAGAGGTCAGGGAGCTGTTCTTCAATGTTGAAGTTCTGGTGAGGCTAATGCTTGCATGTCCAGCTTCAATTTGCGAAAACGAAAGCGAAAGCGAAAGCTTCAATTACAGCTGCGAAAACTGAAGACCTACCTAAGATCAACTATGACTCAAAAATGGTTGAATACTGTTGCTGTTTGTTACGTTCACAAAGAAATATTGGACAAGGTAGAAGCCAAAAATGTTGCATAACTGTTTATTTCAAAATGTGAAATAAGGAGAGGTGTTTTTGGTTACATAAAGGATAATAATTAAACCACTTTGGGGTTGTTTCAGTTCCAGGATACCTCCTTTAAGCAAGGGGTCGATTTGGATTTTTATTATGTGCTGTGAAGAGAGACAAGTCTAAAATTTTAAAGTTAATGTTTACGTTGTGGTGTGATAGATCGCATTTGATAACAGTAGTGTGTGTAGAATGAAGCATATTTAACCTGATAATAAGTTTTTATTTAATTCGTTTATATATTTTAGTATGAGTTTTCAATTGTATGCTTAGATATGTTTTCAGATCAAAAAGAAATTGTTTCAATGAAAAACCTGCTTGTACAAATGTAAGATTTATGGTTTAAATTAGTGTTCAAACGTCATTTCATGGTCACAATTTTTCAAAAATTTTACGGGGAGGACACCGGACCAGCCCTCCCCGGGTGTTACGGGAGAGTGTCCTAGACTCCCCATTCGTCCCCCCAAAGTTTTGATGCCGACGACGCCAATGAGTGACTTTATAAGGCATAAAAGATGTTTGACGTTTGGTGTTGCGATTTAAAGTTCAAAATTTGTTTGAACGTTGCTGTATAGGAACGGAAATAGGCTTTTGACAATAGTCTACAGAAAAGTTTGTGTTAACAGCTAGGTGGGAATCTAAAACGCTTGCAAATTCAGGATTGACAGCAAGAAAAAGGGATACATGGTGTTTGAGTGGGCTATGAGGAAATCGTGTACTTTGAGTTGCTGAGGTATGTGCAAAGCATCGATACTAAGCTGTTCTGTGGTCAGCTAATCATGTTAAACTGGCCAGAAAAGATCAACTAACGAGGTGTCGTGTTACACTATGCCACTGCTAGGCAACACACATTCATTATTCGATGCGGCTGACGTTGGAAGACCTACGTTGAAAATTTGCTTTGCATTCATTTTCAAGTCCATTCCTGACGTCTTCAGACTAGCATGTCTTCAGGGAGTTGTAGAACTCGCTTCAAATTATATCCCTTCCTGGCCTTGGGTACACATGTGTTTATCTACGTTTATCTAAGAAATCATCAACTGAAGATGTGGTATCTGTTTATCTGTTATTATGGTTTCTGCATAAAGTGGGCGAATTTTTTAAGTTAAGTCAACTGGCTCAGGACTAGGAGTCGCATTGCATTGGTGAAAATTTAAAATAACAAGAATTTTTTTAACAATTTATAATGCATCGCTAATTGTTGAAGCACGAGATTTTGCGGTGATTAACATTAAAAGTCAAAAAGATGTCATCAATCACAATTTGGTGCAAACTTTCAAACAGGAAAATTCAAAGGGAAGATTTAACTCTGACAGAGGACCCGAGCATAAAAAAAGGAAGAAATTTCACATAAAATGAATGATTTTTTAAACCAACTGACAGTGAAATTATGCAACCAAAACGCTATAGTAAAATAAAACAAATGAATGAGCTAGTTTTCCCATCGACAATGACGGCTTATTGTTCATGGAAGAGATTTCACCCGAAATCTAACACCTAAACTTCGAATTGGAAATTTAGTTTTTGAGCACAAATTCACAGTACGTTGATAGTTGATCCACTGGGATTGTTTTCCTAACATGTCATGGTGTAAACTCAAAAAATCACTAAATATGAGACGATTAAATTTGCTACATAAATTCATCTAAAATACGAAGATTATGTGATATCACTTTCTCCGGCTGCAGATTCTAAATATTTCTAAGGCATATCTCACATAAATTCATTCAATTCAGACCTGGTAACAAAATTAGGTTTAAAGTTTTCATCTGATGTTGTTTGAAAATAGGCTAGAAACGTCAAATCAAATCTAATCGCCAACTGATTGAACAATTGTCGAAAACAGGGGTGTGTTGATTCATTTTGACTGGAAAATGGCTACAAAAAGAATTCCATTTCTGGTGGGAAACTAAATTTTATTGCAGTTAATCAAAACGGAGGCAGATAATGTTATTTGGACATATTTTATGAAAGTAGAGACATTATTACATTCATTCAAGCAAATTTCCATGTCATATTCAAATTTCGAAATTGATTTCAAGGAGCTTTGATGTTTATGCATTCCTTATAAATGCTTAAAAGCTTTTGGAAATGATCGTTTCCCAAAACAAAACGTCACGCAACGCATTCAATTTACAATGTACACGATATGGAGAACATTAATGTTCATATGACAAATGTCAAATTGGTGACATTTTAAATGAAATTTCCTGGAAATTATTTTGATTTTTTAAAAGTTTTGAATTTGGAATGTTCCTTCGTTTAGCAAATAAAAGCCTTAACTAGGATTCACGAAATTTTCATTCAAAATTCATTCATAATAACCAATGTACTTGAAAAGTAATTAAGGCATTTGAATTTCAAATTTCATTTAAGCGTCATATTGCGTTTGACAAACGTCACGCACAGCGTTGTGAGGAATTTTCGTTTTTCCGAATATTTCTCGCCTCGCATTGCTGCATCGCAATCATTGTACGATGTCGTATACAAATGCATGCTACGAAAACTGCTTGACATTTGTTGCGAGACTCTCGACGCGGTCTCGTATCGCAGTCTCGCACTATTGTATTTCGGCCTTTAAGCGGCTTCACCGGTTTCTAAAAGGAATCAAAGCTTACCGTTTCCTGTGCATTCCTCGAAGGTTTATGCTAACTTACCAATAAAACTCGTGGATAATATTCAACTCGACATTGATGATACAAGCGAAGCTCTATTGGTGGGTTTCACGACTCATTTCTGGTCTCAAGACAAGTCTTAATAAAAGGAATCGCTTCAATTGCGCCGCATATTTGTTGAGCAAGAATATTCGGCGTTTGATTGATAACGATAGTCCTTTTCTGGTTCAAACTTTCAGGACTAACTCCCAGCCATCAAAGCAAAGGAAAACACTTAACGCGTTTCGCTTCACACATTTCTGTAGAATATCACAATGATGAGAGCACTAACCCATGCATTTAATTCTGACCCATAAAAATTAAGGAAACGTAGTCATCCTTATTCAAAAGGATACTCTGCTTGGCACATTCATTCATAAAATAATATTTTAGCATCAATCAAAATTAACCCGAAATGGTAAAAGTATGGAGCGAAATTTCGCTTTGAGGTCATGTAATAAAATGTGAATACTCGTAGGCTTATTCGAATGGTTGAACCTAAAATTTTCCCGAAGGCTGAAAGGAAGAAACATTTTGCGTTGATGTAGGTTCGGTTGGTCGATTGGGGATAATTTTCCGTGACAGGTCTGACGTAAGTTTAGTGTATTGCAAATGTTATTCTGGCTACGTGGCATTTCTTTTTCCTGGTGGTACTTCATATTCATCTCATGGAATGAAAGGTGATTTAAGGGCTTTGATTCTCGCCAGTCCTCCCTGGAAGATACATCTTAGACTCAGTTGTGACATGGTGTATTCATACATTTATGCGAGCACATCTCCATCGCCAACATGTGAAGTCATTTGAAGAGGAATCTAAGGAAAAAATGTTGGTTTACTTCGCCTCGTATTCATACACTTTTGTTATTAAATCAGATTTTATTCCATTTCTATGCAAACAATTTTCGAACGAGATAGTAACACTTAATTGGTATGAAGTAAATGTATCGTCTGGTAACAATGCATGCGCTTTGTTATTTTTTCAAGGGTTCCAAAGTTAAATACTCGCTTTAAGCAAAACATCCTTAAAAATTCTAAATCATTTTCATTCGACTAAAGTGCTGCTTGTATTTGAACGCGTTGTCGTAGCTCCTCTTAACTTCAATTAAAGTCAATATAGTTTTTCTTTCACTGTTGATTTTACTCTTATTCAGTTCTATTAATTTATTTAATGCTTAATTTAATGCGACCGCAAGGACGGTAAGTTTCGCTACACCTGCTGCATAATAAACAGACAATGCAAGTTCATAGAGTCTTATCAAATAGAGTTCTCGCTTAAACGTTAAATATCAAATAAATTACTTTCTCAACGCACATATGCATGTATATATGTTCAAAGGTAATTCTGATACCGTATTAAAATATGTTCTTTTTCTCCTCTAAGTCTTCATGAGCTGTGTATAAGGTCCACAACAATTGTCCACTAACTTCGAATAGATATTTGCGTGTGAAATGGTCTTCTACTTAAGTAACAATTTGGAATTAAGATGATAAATATGTCCTACATAGATAATTGAGTATTTTATTTGTTGTTGTTCCTATTTCAAGTACAAGAATATGTTTTTAATAAGAAATTGATCCACTAGTTCTTTGCTCTTGCGAATTAATTTGTGTGTCAAGTTAACCATTATGAAAACCAGCGATTTTACTTTAGTTTAGATTAAATAATTTGTTCCCTCGTAGAAAGTTTCAATAAGATTTTTTATACACTACTAGTGTTTGTTCCAAAGTGTTGAAAACTATTTAAAGCTTTTCTATGCCGTCACCACACTGCGCTGCTTCTCGTTAGATAGAGCGGCTCATGTGGGCCACTATCAGCCAGAATAACATTCGTAGCTCTGCAAGAGAAAAAAAAATTGGATTAGAAACTTCATAAACGGTTGATTTTATTATTTAAATATTTAAGGCGGTTTGCGTTATAATATAGAAAAATTTCTATAGAAAGAAATTCTAGAGAAAGAAAGAAATTTCTTTCTCTAGAATTTCTTTCTCTAAAATTTCTTCTAGAAAAAAATTTAAATATTTCCAAGGATAATTATGTGTTTAATTATTTTCCAAACCCTACATCAGCAAGATATGTAAGTTGACATTGCATATAACATAATAATTAAGCGTCAAAATATATCCAACCGAGACTGTGGTTGAAAATAGCTGACTTATACACGTCGAAGCTGCTATAACATTTCGGATTTCGAATGAGGGAATGTTTCAATGCAACATGTTCCGGGATGAACTGTCAAATAGTTTCAGTTTTATTTTGGCTGGCGATATGTGTATAACAATATTTGTTGAAAAAAATTATAGAGAACTGATGTCAATTACGTGAAGTAAAAATTTAGTGAGAATGTTTGAATTCTCGTAATCCAGTGGTGCGAATAAATAGCAGCAAAGAAAAAGGACTATTTCTAAAATAATGTCAAAAACCTCAATTTAAATTTAAAATTATTCATTTTAATTCATTCATCAATTGGATAAATGGAAAAAAAAACAAACAATGCCGTTAAAAGCACAAAAATGAATTTATAGTTCAAATCTAACATATTGTATGTTAAATTTAACCTCAATCAATATGATTGTATTTCTACAACTTATTTATATATACAGGACTTCATAATAAAGATGTCCGAATTTTAAGTTGAAAAAATGGAAGCTAACAGTGTATAGGGGAGGTCTGTCCAAAACCGAGTATGGGGGTAAAATCGGGACATGGCATTATTTATTAAGAGCGCTTTACAAATTCCTGTGTGCTTTGTTTACTGTGTTCAGTAATCGAGAGTGCGCTGCCAACAAAAGTTGATTGACATTTGTGTGTGCGTTCTACAAATAATTAAAAAAAAGTTTGGCGTTTTGCGTTTTGCAAGATTATTGGACGGATTTGATTTGTGTGTCTTTATTTCGAAGATAAAGGCATGCTGCATATATATTTTATGTAAAGATGGAGTATGAGATAATATTAAACGAGAATTGGTCAAAATATATATTGCATTGTGTTTTGAGGTTATTTGGTTTAATTATTTCTCATGCCTGTGTTTGGGGTAATACCGGGTGGTATAAGGTTTTGTACAATTAGGAAGTGTTAATCCGTTCTTGCTCTAAATATGGTTTTGTTTGGTTAGTTGTTACAATCAACCACAAAATGCCTCGCAATTACAAAAAAGTAATGAATCGACAATCGTGGAGCAAAGAATCAATGAAAAATGCCATTATAGAAGTGATAGAGGGCAAGAGTGGATATCGTGTCACATCTCGAAATTTTTCGGTACCGCAATCTACGTTGGAAGATAGGATTTAAAACTATCGAAAGGTTCAAAACATTGAAGCTGCATCGAAAAAAGGTCTTGGTCGGTTTAAAGCCGTTTTTACACCGGATCAAGAAGGTTTAATATGTTAGCACATAAAAAACGTTAAAGCTCAATTATTCGGGCTAACTTACAGAGATTTACGACATCTTGCTTTTCAAATGGCGGAAAAATGGCATACATCATAATTTTAATAAGGACAACGAATTGGCCGGAATGGACTGGCTGTACGGATTTTTACGTCGCCATCCAGAGCTATCTTTGCGCCTTCCGGAACATACTTCTGTTGCGAGAGCAATGGGATTCAACAAAGTGAACGTCGCTAAATTTTTTTCTTTGTTAGAAGAGTTGCACGACAAACAAAAATTTGGGCCAACAAAGATTTTTAATGTTGATGAAGCCGGCATTACGACTGTGCCTAAAAAAAATTGAAAATTCTTTCTTTAAAAGGCAAGAAGCAAGTTGGTCTGATATCTTCTGCTGAAAGAGGACAATTGACTACGGCCGTCTTGTGTGTATCAGCTGCAGGTGCTTATGTTCCCTCTTAATTTTCCCCAGAGTCCGAATGAAGGCTGAATTGCTAGATGGAGCACCTCCTGGAACTATTGCAGCATGCCATTCCAGTGGTTGGATACAAAGTGACATATTTGTGCGATGGTTAACTCACTTTATTGCAAACGTCAAACCCACTAAGACCGGCCCTGTGCTACTTTTATTAGATGGACACGCAGCGCATACTAAAAATCTTCCCCTAATAGAGAAAGCACGAGAGAACGGAGTCATCATCGTCAGTTTTCCTCCTCACTGCACACATCGTTAACAACCCCTCGACGTGAGCATCATGGGCCCGTTGAGTACGTATTACAGCCAAGAAGTAATGACATGGCTGCGAAATAATCCAGGTCGTATTGTAACCCAATTTCAACTTGGGAAGCTTTTTGGGATTGCGTACGTTAAAGCAGCAACGATGGGTGGGTGGAATGTCTGCAATGCAGGAAATGGGCACATGAAGGCTGTACTGGTTGGCAAGCAGAAGATCTTGACGATTTCAAATGCTCACGTTGTTAAGGGGTAATGCCGGGTATGAGAATTTGGTATACACGGTTTTGGACCAGACATGGGGCAAAACCGTAAAAAGTAAACTTTTGGAAAACTATTATTTTTTGCTATTTAATTTAATGTTAGCAGTGATCTGTTTGACAAAATTTACTGTAAATATAGTGAGATAAAATATAGTGAGGTATAGTGAACTTCAATCAAGTTGACTGATATTTTAGGAAATATATCTTTTATTTAACATTACCCTTAACTTCCCGGTTTTACTCCACCCTCCCCTACTATCTATACATATGTATATATATGTGACTGCCATATATATAATTCGGATTTAAAGAACATTCGATGACAATATGTTTTAAAAATGATAGCGTTTAATTATTCTTTCTGGCTTTGTTGGACTGAAGGCAGTCTTCAAACTCAATTTTCCAATTATTTCTCACCCATATCGTGGAAATTTTCAATTGTAATTATTCTTAGCTTATTCTAAGGGCAAAGTCTTGGGGTGTGACATCGAACAATTTCGAGGACTTGACGTTTGGAAATTATCGTTTCTTGGATGAACCTTGCAACAATTTGATTGCATGCCGTCTTGTTGAAAATAAACATTGCATTTGTTAAAGTGGTCCAGTTCCAGAAAGTGCCTTCAAATAAACACATTTACGCCAAATTCAACGTGTTCCCAAAACTACGTGGAACAGAATGATTTGGATTTCTCCACACACTTTGACTTTCATTTTAATTTTCTCAGCTGTACGAACGATTCCAAGGCGCACGGTTCTTAACTCGCAACTGAAATATAGCGTGCGATTGGTCTTTTACATGGGCTGAAAGGTCTTTGGCTCCACAATTAAAAAGGATATTTTTAAAACGAAAACTATTTATTTCTTCAAGACAATCTTCATCCAGAGTAATGCACTTAGTGCAACGATCTTCCAACATATTATTGCCTTTCTTTTAGTGTTCCGCGTCAAGTTCCTCAAAATAGGCTCTTCTTTTATTCCCGAGCTCCTCATTTGAATAAATTCTGAATGAGCCAATTTTCGAACAGAGAAAACAGGAATTAGTTGCTGCAGGCTAAATCAGGCGAATACAGTGGGTATTCAATCACTTCGTCACGGAATTCTTTCAATTTATCGGTCGTATGGCGAGCAGAACGTGCTGTAGCGTTGCCTTGGTGAAACAAAATTTTTTTTTGCCTAACGACCTAATTTATCGTTTGAGTTTGACGTCTTGTCCAACCGATTCAATCTTGCACATTAATATTTTTTGTTGCTTGTTTTTCATGTGGAAGATTATACCATGTGTATCCAATAAAGTACCGGAGAGAACATCGCCAGCTGATTGTTGACCATTCCGCCGACTGCTGATTGGACTCAGGCATGTAGTGATGAATCAGTTTTTTTGTCTATTGTTACAATTGTCTCGAAAATTCCTTTTTTCGTGGCGAAATAACCCAGTCTTTCGCTTTGGAAGACGAATACGTTTTGCTTTTTGGTCATTTGTTAGGGAACGTGTTGTGCGAAACTTTCGCGTGTGTGAATTTCATGAATGATATTTTCAACGCATTCCTTTAAGATGCCTATAATGTGAGATATCTCATTTTATTTAATTTTACGATTATTCAACACAATATCCGTGACTTTTTCAGTTTCGGAAGTTATTGGCTCATTTGGCTTTCCTGATCGCGGGGCATCACTGGTGCTCGTACGGTCTCGACGAGAATCAGTAAACCAATATTTAATCTGTGATTGATTCCATCTTCGCAAAATATATTTAACCTAAAAAAATAAACAGAAAGTTTTCCTTTTAATTTTGCGTACTTTATTTGAATTTTCCAAGTCAACTTTCGACCGTAATCGTTGGGTCTTCTTCAGTGACTCTAAGTCGCTGAAGCAATTAATTAAAAGGAAAACTTTCTATTTATTTTTTTTATGTTAAATATTTAATCGTTGAATAGGGAGGGGAAGATGTATTTTACCATTTATCTAGCCATTATATTGAGTAGTCTAAAAGTTATTGAGCCTTTTTTGTCACTAGATGGTGTTCGTTGTCATATATTTGGCAATACTAATCAGATTTAGTCAAACTGAAATGCGTTTGAAGGTGACATTTCAGTCTACAATTTTCATATTGGCAGTTTTGTATTTCGTCATTCGTGTCAAAAGTTGTATTCATTTAAAAATTAGTGAAATTTCTGAAAAAATCGTTATATTGTACAATATCACTACAATCAAGGTGAGAATGCATCGCAGGCTCGCGAAAAAATTTGTGGTGTCTACAGTCAAGATACTTTATCAAAAGCCACAGCCAAGAGATGGTTCGCTCGTACCTCGCTCAGGTCGACCAATAACTGGAAAAATCTATGAAATCTTACAAAAAACTGAAGAAGACCGACACATAAGCAACGTGACATTGCTAAGGAACTGAATATCCATCATTAAACAGTTTTGAACCATTTGTGTAGGGCTGGATACACAAAGAAGCTCGACGTTTGGGTGCCGCATGAATTATCACACAAAAATTTGATCGACCGAATTTCCATTTTTTAAATGCTAATAAAACGAAACGAAATCGAGGCTTTTTTGAAGCAAATAATTACGGGCGATGAAAAATAGGTAAAATACGAGAATATCGTTTGAAAAATATCATGGTCAAAAAAGGTGAATCATCACAAACGACTTCAAAGCCAGGATTGACACCAAATAAGGTTATGCTGTGGGTATGGTGGGATTGGAAGGGAATTGTTTATCATGAGGTGCTAGAACCTGGCGAAACACTTGATACGGCTCTGTACTGACAATAATTAACCAGATTGCAACAAGGAATTCAAAAGAACCGGCCAGAATTGATCAATTAAAGGGCGTTGTCTTCCATCATGTCAATGCCAGACCACACATATCTTTGATGATCGGGCAAATATTGACAGAGCTCGGCTGGGACGTTTTGATGCATCCACCGTAAAGTCCAGACCTTGTGCCATCAGACTACCATTTGTTTCGGTCCCTGCAAAACTTCATTAATCAAAATAAATTCACTTCAAAAAGGGACTGTGAAAATCACTTGGCCAAGTTTTTCGCCGATAAACTACAGAAGTTCTACACCGATGGAATAATGGCTCTACCCAAAAAATGACAAAAGGTCATAGATAATAATGGACAATATGTACTTAAATAAAATCTATTTTAAATAAAAGGCAAAAAAAAGTTCAATACTTTTTAGACTTAAGAATATATACATCAATATATCAGCATTTGTCATTAACTTTATTAAGCCATGTCTTTGTTAGCATGGTTTTTTTCAATTAAAAAACAATCGTATGTCAAAACACGAAATTCACTTTTTCCAATTGTTTGCGAAAATTCAGAGGTAGCTTCACTTGGAAAGCCTTAACTTGAAAATCAGTAAACCAAATGTCACGATATTTTGACAGGATCTAAGGTAATGTCGGTACTGTAGAAAGATCACATGGATTTTGAATTTGTGACGTCATCTCTATGTAAAACTCCATATTAACACTACAATTTCCTTATTCTGAAGGTATTTCTTGCTGATTAATATCAAGTATAATTACAAACATTTAAAAAAACACTGACGTAGAAAAATGAGCTAACATAGAAAAAACCATAAAACATAATACAGATAGTTCGCAATACTTCGAGAGAAGGGTATTCAGCTGCCTATACCTTGAACTGGTAGCAATCCTACCACGTCATCTTAGCTCTATGAATTTCAACGAACCATACAACAGAGTACCTTCACCACAAACGATCCCTCCTACTCTTATTTGCAGGATATTTCTTCTTCCTATTGGCAACGCTTCCATACAATCAGAAAACGTTTGGAATAATAAAAATCTAATTATGTCTAAGACACGAATGCTTCGGGAGATAGGAAGCTAGTAGTGAGGCAAGTTTTAAAGCAAAATGGAACGGCTTCCAACTTCAGGGATTTTCACAAAAAATCACAGAATATGCCGTGTTTTTTCGAACAAGCTTTGAAAAGGAAATATCATCGCCCGTCATCGAACAGATTAATAATGTCCATGATTAGATATATAGTGCTTCCAATCTGTTTTGGAATTTCAGTACAAACAATTAAATGTGAGGACGCAATTCCTTTCGAAGCCTCGTAGCCTTTCGATCACCTCTGACACTTTGACTATAGCAGATATGTCGTCCGTGTGGAGCGGTCGAACTGGAGCTTTGAAACCGATGGCGTTGATATTTTGAATAATACTGTTAATGCTAGTTTTTTATTAAGAAAATGAATGCCTCTGTGAGGTGTACAATCTGCATAAATAGTAAAGTAAGTTCAATTGGATAAAGTATAGGCAGATGGAGGTTGATGGCTCGATCAGTGGGCTCAGCTAGGTTGAAATGGTTGATGAGGGCAGCAGGGCAGAGATTTCAACGACGGCGGCTCAGCTAATGGGTGAAGCTCGAACGTTGTGGCAGGTGGTACAATGATTGCTGGTGGCAATCAACGGCGTTGAGTGCACCACACGAATGTTTGTGCACTGAAATAGAAGGGAATGCAATTCTGTCAATTGTAGAGTTGACAGACCAAAATTGCTGAAGGATGTTTGAGCATCGCTTCCTGGGTAGGAAGAGTTAGAAACTGCTTGATAGAATGATCCTAGGAGGATCTCTGTAAAAGTGTTCAGTCTGCGAGGAGACTCTTCTACAGAACTTTGGAACGAATGGTCTTGTGTTTGACCTCTGTGGAGGAGATTCGCCTCGGAGGAGACTCCTCTAAAGACCTAGAAATAGATTGGTCTGCGTGGAGACCTTCTGTCAGCGTGGTGGAAACTCTTAGCCTGCGTGGAGACTCATCACAACAAGGAAGTTGTAGTGTTGTCCTTAATTTTATTGCTGGCAATGATTGTCCAAACACTGTTATGAATTAAAGACACAAAGGAAGTCACTGTATTCACAGCCACGGCATTAAAATCACTGCGCGAAGGCGAATCACAATTAACTGGCAAAAGAACGATCAGAAGGAAGCTGTGTTTCCGTGATGGACTCTTGTCTAAGACTGTTTTAGTCTTAAAGAGAAGGGGTTTTAGTACAGAACAAAGAGGAAATTGTGGGAAGAGGGGTTTTTTGGTGGTGGACATAGTCCACCAAAGTCCACCACCAAATAGTCCACCACCAAATCACCAATCATAATCCAGATGGGTTGAAGTAATTGCACGTGTAAGAATTGCATGTTTTCCACACGTGGACTGCCAGGCGTCTTGGCTTGGTTTTATGGCCGTGAGAAAATGAAAGTTTGGGATGGATCTTTCTATATACGAAAAGGGTATTTGTTGAAAGGGTATTTGCTTGCGGAGGATTCGTTTACCTCTATATACGAGCTGTTTTTATGATTTCAACATGCATGATGTTGCGGATGGAAATGAGTAAAAGATTATATTGCCGTCCACATGTGTCTTGAATTTCAACATTCCATTTGTGTTATGGATCTCTCTTTTGATGTGTTCATGTTAAATAACAAGATTCGATATGATTTTATTGAACGTTAAATGTGGTGCGCACCTGCCGGCATAGCAGCTTTCTGATTTCAACAAATACATTTGCAATGAAAGGGTCTCCGAACGGAGATGAATTTCATTCTATAAACTCTAATAGTGTTTAAACGTACCGTTTTTTTTCTAAATGCAAAAGAGTATTTCTAATTTTCAAATATGTGACGTCTGCTTTGACAATGTAATACTTTTGACTACTTACATCAACATTTTAGGTATGTATACTAAAATAAATACTCATTCGGTTCAGTAGGGATAATATGAATATATTACACATGATGCACATAACACATTCCACATGATAATCAGCATTTCTGCAATGTATTGTTTTTAATAGGTGAACATATCACATCAACTTGGTCTATGTTGGATTTCAGCTGTTGACGAAAATTTCCCCAAGTACTACTCCCGTGAATTTATCCGAAATGTCAAATTGATATGTACCGTTCGTGGAGGAAGTAGGTATAGAGAGGCCCTGCGCTCTCATTTCTGTCCGAAATCACCAAAAGTAACGCATATTACCGAAACTCACCACTACTTATGTGAAATGTGTTCAAATCTTTAATTCCGTTGTGAATGTCATTAATTAGCATATCCATACGTCTTATGTGCTTAATAATAATTAGAAATGCTCAATATAAGCGTTTGCGCATTTTCAATTGACGTTGACTGATTAAAGTGTATGATTCAGCGACCGATTTGATAATATTTTCAACAAGCAAATGGTGTGTGTGACCATTCCTTTACAGAATTTGCATTTCTAACTGTAATGTTAACTCACTGTCAAATTTAAAACCTAAGGTAGCCGAAGCTTTCGGAAAATGTAAATATTATATTATTTTTACTTATAATGAATGAAAATGCGTTTGGTTTGCTATTTATATGCGAAATTGTATGTGAAATTGTCGGTAATATTGATTTATAATTTTCAATTGTAAGTCAGATATATACCCTTCAACAAAGCACGTAAAAGTTGTGCATTTTGCAGCTGTTATTAGTGATTTATGAATCTAGTTTTCGTATTTTTGTCTCTGATCGGATAGTACATTGCGAATGCTAAGTAAATGTGCTTCTAATCGAGCGAAAAACTTTGATATTTCGATAGAATTTCGGATTTAATATTGCACATGACACAAATGGCAGGAACGAATGGAACCGATGATTTGAACAGCTGATGAGGGGAAAAAAGATAAGTTTAAAACTCTGGAAGGTCGCATACGCTCACGTGCACGGATGGAGCCTCTCTGAACTTAAACCTCTATGGTACAGTCATAGCGTAAACACAAATAGCGCTCACACTCCGAACAAACGACCGATCTAACGGTACTTGAAAAATTTTGGAGAATTTTATTGGTGTTCGTAAAAATGTTTATTTTTCTCTATTTTGTCTATCTATTTACATTTGGCTTGTAAACAAAACGAGCAAAAAATTAATATTTTTACTAACACTCATACAATTCTGCAAAATCCGTTAGATTTGTCGATGGTCGGAGTGTTATCGCTGTTTGTTCTTACGCTATGGTACAGTTGTAATCAATGAGCGGCGCTTAACCATTCGGGCAATACTTATTCCCCTAAAGTCTATTTCCCGGCATCCATGATATCCGCAATCCATTAATTTTTTCGGTGTCCTAGCGAGATTTGAATTCGGAAACAATTTCTTTCCCGATCTCTGAAAGTATTTGGTAGTCTCCGTTTCTTTCAAACTTTATCCAATCCACTTCGGGTGGATTTCGTTTGTCCAATTCACTTGGACAAAGTGAACTTTGTCCAATTCGTTCTATGGAAATTAGTCTAAAATTTCTATTTCTATTTGATATGAGGAAAATATCGTCCGTAGCATGACTGATTGTTGATGATATGATCGTCAATCTCTCATGATCACAGAACCTGAATGAAGTACATCCAATAGTGGCCTAAGTGAAGGCCGAAATACAATACTGCGAGACGGCGATGCGAGAGCGCGACGAGAATCTCGCAGCAAAAGTCAAGCAGTTTTCGTAAAATGCATTTGTATACGACATCGTACATTGATTGCGATGCGTCGATGCGAGGCGAGAAATATTCGGAAAAACGAAAAAAAAACGAAAACGCAACGAGGTGCATGACGTTTGTCAGATGCACTATAGAGCTTAAATGAAATTTGAAATTCAAACGCCTTTATGACTTTTTAAGTACGAGAGTTATTCGGAATGAATTTTGAATGAAAATTTCGTGCATCCTTGTTGAGGCTGTTATTCGCCAAACGAAGGAAAATTCCAAATTCAAATTTTTGAAAAATCAAAAACAATTTTAATCAAATTTCATTTGAAACGTCACCAATTTGACATTTGTCATATGAATATTGTTCTTCCTCGCATCGCGTGCATTGTAAATTGAATGCGTTGCGCGACGACGAGAGAGAATCGCATCGCCGTCACGAAGTATTGTATCTGGGCCTTGATGGTTCGTTTTTTGAGACGTGAAATAAACTCAACTTGGTATCTCAAGATGGTTCGACGCAAAACAAACGACAAACTAGCCAGGATATATCTTTCAATTCCCATTCTTTTTACTTCAGAATCAATTTATTTACATGAGATTTACTTCAAACTAATAATTCCTGAAAAGGGATAAAGGACACATGAGAAAGAAATACTGTCGTGAATAATTAAGCATGAGACGTTTTACGAACAGAAGCTTCAGTCTTTATTCTCGTCAACATCATGATGCCTTCCATGGCATTTTTTTTCTCAAATCAGGATAATCTATTTTGCCAAGTTCGCAAACTTTAACTTTTAACTTTATACAAAGTTTCCACACTTTTCTGTTGGAAGAAAAATTTTTCACCTTCACCATTTCGCTAACACAGTCGACAATGGACCTTTATACATATTTGATTGCAACATTTCCTTCAATGCCACACAAACTACGCTGTGATGTTTGGGAATCAGCTTTTCCCAGGTCATCGCGGAATGGGAACTATTTTAATGCAGACACTAGGTCTGTACTAAGTCAGTCCACTGTTCGAATCAACCGAACTTTGGGGCTACTGAGTAGTAGACATTCATGCGAGAGCCATCAATCAATCAAAGTCAATCAATCGATTTCATATCACGTTTCTTTTCAGTCGGAGTGCTGTTGAGGATATTTCAAACCGAAAATCTCTTAGGATCAATCTGGCACCATCGAAACGAAATATTCTTAATGGGATTGGGATTTGTGTTGCCAACATTAGCTCCTGCGCCAAATATACGACAGACATGTAAAATAAACTTATCTCGCCTTTAGTGTACTTTCCCCAAACCCAAACTGTTTAGTGCTTTCAAGTCTTAAAGGATTGATAGAGGTTATCTCAAATTTTTCAAACCATTTAGATGATGAGCCGATTTGTTTCTAGTAGAAAGCGTCAGGATGTACCTCTCCCAAAAAAGACAATTTATTAATGTTTTTTCGGGATTCTTGCAGATTAGAGCGAATAGCTTTTCACCTTTTATTTTGGTCTGCAATATCCGAAACGCCCGTTCTTGGTGTCATCTGTATCAAGGGTGCGAAAACACGCTATATCGCAAATGGCATCTGAGGTGGGTAGTCAATTAATCTCCTGTATGTTAAAGGTTGTGTCATCTTAGGGAGTAGAAAGCATCATTGTACGGTGAAACAAATGAGAGCGTTGACAATAATGGTGGTTCGTGATGAAAAAGGTCGAGAGAAGGACATGTGAGTATGTTTGAACGGTTGAACATGAACAATTGGGTGATTCTGGGACAAAAGGGTAACAGATATTTGTACATGAAAAAAGGAATTTGATTTACTTCGAAAATATGTCTACTGGTTAAGGTACCGAAATAAATATGTGCCTGTAAAGAAAGACACATTATTTCGGGAATATTACATGCCAGATGCTCACATGGTTGGATTTTCTATGAATGAAGCGTCACGAGCTGACATTTTTCAATGTCATAGCAGTGATGCTTATTTTAGCAAAGGAATACTATTCATTTCCTGTGCGTATGATAACTTCCACTGCAATTGATTGGCAGCTCTACGATCTCTTTCAACATACCAAGTGGACCGATTATCACTTAGCAAGATAAAAAGACCGCTGCATCCGCGAGGCAGAAGGATCTAGGTGAGAATTATACACAGCAAAATGTAGATACCGGCTAGTAGGGACTTGGTATCATGCCGTCGATCACGCGAAGGCAACGGTCACTTTGCACTCACGAGTAGGATCGGAATATTTGAAATTTTTCTATTCAACACAAAGCATCAATTGACATTAGATTGGGTCAGAAAGTTCAAGACGATCTCTTCTACACTTCGAGAGAATCGGAAAACATTAAGCACGTATGAGAGCAACCTGTACAGTCAAATTGTCTTGAATGTCCTAAGTCGCATCCTATAGAAGCTTTAATGACATATTTGTCTCCAAAGGAGCAAATTTTCGTTTGAGTAGCCATGCTAATCAAAAAAATTTGAAGATAATGGAAATATACTCTTCATATGAAGCATGAAATATCCTTCTATGCTATCCTTCTATCCTTCTATTTTCTAAATTTTAATGGACATGTGTTGGGCGGTAACTGAAAATTATTGAAAATACACGGTCACAAATGTGGAAAAATATCCAAGATCTACATTTGCATGATTTTGTCCATAAAATAATTGTATTTTCCAAATACAATGAAAATTTCTTGATTTAAACAGCTTGTTCATTTTAATAGTAGTTCGAAATAATGATATACTATTAAGCGACACTATGACATAGAGTCGAGTCATTGACAAAAAATCAAGTCCTTACATACATGATGTGACAGGAAGTTCTCGGTTGCACCCGTCAGACATGACCATAAAGCGTCTCACTTGTGCTTAACAATCGTATGGAAGTTTGGATATTATACGGCTGCGTGCGGACCATGACCGAAAAAACTCACAATATTATAGAGACATCCTATATTTTTCGCAAAAAGGGAGTCTATTACACGCATTGGCCACCTAGTGAAATGAAATAATTGGGAATTAAATGTAAGTAAGTTGGTGATCAAAATGTTAATTGTTTTGTTTACGTATCGTTCGTGCGCATGCGCGAAACGTCAAAGTTTCAACGAACAAAAGAGACGGGCTCATTTTTGAAGTATAGCATTCTCGAAAAAAATAGAATCGATTTTTAGCCATATCAGCAGGATATTAATCACGAAACCTTATTTTGCGACAAATTGGTTGTGCAGATATCCGTTTAATATCTAATATATATATGAAGTGGGAATGCCATCATTGCGAAACTGGCGACCTTTTTCTTTCTTCAACATCAGATGATTCCCTATTTGTTACTGCTTTTTCAGCAAGTTTTATACGTACGTTTTTATGTGGAGTATCAAATCAATTTAGTTTTCAGCCACCTGACCATCAGCCTTCCTATCAGTCATGATTTTGAAGGCTCTTTTGATGGCTTATTTATCGCATGATTTCGTTAATTTGTGCCATTTGCGTGAATGTCAGTGTTGTCCTAGCTCTCTTGCCGTTTTCTTTCTCTGTTCTGTGATTCTTGGATGTTTCGAAGTTTCTGCTGATCATCATTACGCGTTCTCATTATTTATATACCAGATCTTGTATGTATCATTTATTCCTTCTGGTATACTATTCAACTCTTTGGTATAGGATAGTTTTTAAAGCGTATGCCGCCGTATTATTGTGAGTTGTCTTGTAAGGATATTTGGGAATATCAAAGTCAGAACGAAAAATAAACATATCAAAGATGTCTCTGTCTTGTGGCAAATGAAAATTGAGGAAAAACCACAGCTAATCGTTCCAGAATCCAACTTATAAATTTTTAATAACTGCCGAAGGAAACGTGCTCATTAAACGTCCAGACAGAGGCTTTGAATTCATTATACTATTGGACCTCAAGTCATTTCTGACCATGTTTTATTATTGACCTATTCGTTTTGGCCAACAAGACACTAGGCTCCAGTTTTGTTTTTTTCATTGTTGCATGTAAATAAGTTACAGTCAGGGAATAAAAGTCAATCGTTCCGAAGTGCAGGGAATATATCATTCTGATAAAGATACATTCCTTGTACTTGGATTTACTTGATAACATAAATTTATTGCTTTGATTGAGTAAAAACTTCTTCAGTTCCAGGCGAATTATACGGTTTGAAAGTAATAATGGGTCTCTTATTCAGTTCCTTTATTTATAATTTTTTTCAGAAATGGGCTCTCGCAAAATAGTACTTTTGGTTCCCTGATCGACAGATCTGGGCCGTCAAGACTAGATATTGTTGATCCACTAGAAGTTCAAGGCGTGCTTTGCTGCTACTTGCCGACAATCTGCCACTCCTAACGAGAATTCCGTTCCGTTTATATACCCTTCTTACCTTCTTACTTACTTACCAAAAAGGTTTTCATGACTAGGAAACTAAATTTGTCAAAAGGCAGGGACGACCATTTTCAACTCTAAATTTCAACTTAATTCAGGCAAAGAGTGAAGCCAACCTTGAAAGGAGGTGAACTTTACCACCATTCAGTGGTACAGGTTCATCTACTCCTATTCGTTTCTCTTAAGTTGCGAAAGTGGTTGACATCCAGCTGCTATTTTTTCAATGGCATTCTACTGGAGGCCCTATTGACTGGAGGTTCTGACACATTCGTTCTGCAGGTCACAAATGCCTGTGTTGCGAGTAGGGTGCCAGGGAAACTTCTTCTCACGCCGTCTATTGTGACAAAGGGTGCCTAATAGTTCGTGATATGTTTTGACATCGCATTCGATGAAAGCTCAGTACATATTCTGCTCCTTTGTGACATTTAATTATTCGTGTCATTTAGATATGATAGAGCTGATTAGCCGAGGGAAGATTTATTTATTATTTAAAGCACTGTCTCTCTTGATATATTGCGGTAGATGAATTAAATTTATTTCCTTCAGACGCACAATGCAATGCGAACTATACTCATCACTCGGCGGGAATGTCTCGGATTAGCAGCACTAATTCCTATCATCGTCCTATTATATTGGACTAGGCCATGTCACTTGTGTCTTATGCATGTTGTTTAAGGATGCAGGTTGAGATCTAGGCGTTTAGTAGATCGAAGCCAAAGTTAAGTTGACAGTATTCTGTTGAAAATAGCATATGCCAGAATTGGCCATTAGCTCCCCATGTGTAGTACTGTTGTTTACAGAGGGTCCATCCTGTCGTCCTACAGAAGCCAAGGAGTTCCCCCAGTTCTGTGGTCGCCAAGTGTTCCAATTGTTCTAAGGCGTTTGTTTTCCAGACTCGGGCAATCTAGGAGGAAGCGTTCTGTACTTTCTTCCTCCTCGCCGCAATCTCGGCAGGTGTCATCCGTTTGGATTCCTATTCGTTTGGCGTGTTGACCTAGAAGATTATGGCCCGTCAATACTGCCACCAATGTTCTAACGCCATGTCAGTTTTTCCCTAGGAGTTGTTTTGTCCCCATTTGATTAGGGTGAGGCCAAAGAGCTCGGCTTATCCTGCAGTCGTTCCCGTCATTCCAAGCCGTATCTGTCTCTTTCCAGAGAATTCCGTTTAGTTCCCTTTTTACCGTTGCTAGTGGCACTTTAATTGTGTCTATTCTAGTGGCATTTTTGTCGGCTGATGCAGCTCTCGCTAGCCCATCCGCTCTTTCGTTTCCCTCTACACCGCTGTGTCCAGGGACCTGAATTGCCGATGCAAATGTTTAGATATATCAAAAACTATCAGATGTGGTAGTTCACAAGTCTGGTTCTCTGCGATACAAAACAGCTTGCTGCGGAGATCATCAGTCAGATGCGCCTGGAATATGATTTCCTTATACTGTTGTATATTCTCTGTATCACATTCCGAGTCCTGTGTTTGCTCTTGTAATGTTGCCGGTCAGCACTGACATTTATAATCTACGGCAATTAAATAGCAATGGAATTTTATTTGGATGTGCAAACTTTCCCTCATTTTCGGCTGAAACAGGAACACCCTTCATTTCTTTTTCGCCGAAAATGCAATAAAAAGTGCATTTGTGGGTTTTCTGTCTCTGTCTAAGAGAACTCAGTCGAGAGTGTTAGCGCTATATGTGATTACGCTATAACAGTAACATCAACGTTCCTCGTTTGCTTGTTCCCTGTGAACATTCCTTATAGTGTATCCGCTTTTTTACCCAATAAACATAAATTAAACTATGATACAGATAATATCAGCATTTTATCTTATTGTTCGGATCATTCAATAAATAGCCACATGTGGTTTATGATACTGTTGCTCCTCTTTGAGCTACACAAGCACTCTTGGAATGATTTCACTGCGGTAATTACATCTAAAATATTAATAACCTAATCGAATAACTCTACCTCATGCAGACTCGGCTGGTTTTGTGCAGGAAATTTTGTTTGCTGGTTCCTAGAATGCTACAAGCGGTGAATTTGTAGCATTGTTGATTTTGTGATATGGCAAAATAATGGCTTCTAGGCTAACACATAAATAAGACTTTATGATTTGTTTCGAGAAATGGGTGATGTAAAAAAATTTAAACGAATTCACGGAAAGAGTGACAAAGTTTAATGGAAAATTATTATGCACACATAAGATGTATTATACATCCAGACTGAGTTCAAGGCTAGTAATTCATTTGCAATCATTATCTGAAGCAACAGCCACTGTTTAAGGTAATTCGTGAAGCAAACTGCAAATACTCAATTCTGTTTTGGCAAAAGTTGTGAGTTGTGGCCGGCAAACATCCTTTTCAAACAACACAAGGATACCATATTTAGATAAGAAAGCTTACCTCCAAAACGAAGAAGTTTCTGTTGGGCGTATATTGATTCCAACAATTTAATGAAATTGAAAATCAGAGCTCACAACTCAGACATGAACAAATTAGAATCATTATGTTACTAACATTTGTATATCACAGTTGCAACCACGGCGAACTCTAGACAAACACTTCAATTTCCGTTGCTATCTTTTATTCAGGAATAGCGAAAGAAAGCCGGACCATTTCGGCTGAAAGCTATTATCCCCTACCATTCAATTTATCTTCCCCTTATGTATACACGTATTTATATAAAATTTCCACAGGACTACGCTTAACAACACTTCCTTCTTCGTTTCATTCATTCGCATTATAGACTGGCAGCTACGTACATTTGTATATAATTTGGCAACAGGACTTTCACATACGATGTTATTATTTCTCTTCTGAAGACGACGAGAACGACAACGAAGACGAAGATGACGATGATGGAGGAGATGATGAAAATAATGTCCTTGGCGAGCAACGGAAAAATACTGAAAAATTATCATCTGGAAATACAGCCACGGAAATTCTCGTCACCTCCTTTTTAACCGCTCACACGACAACAAAGGAGAACTTGTAATCAATCTTTAAGGGATGTTAGTGTCTCAAGGCTTTCTTAGAATATCATGTTCCGAAATACGAAAAGTTCTGCTGAAACGTTGTTTGAATAAAATGAAACAGTAGCTAAACGCTTACCGAATACTTTTTACTTTTTGTTGTATTGAATAAGAGAATGAAACTCGGAAAAGTTGAAAGCAGTTGTATAAAAGCACACGAAAATGTAGGTTGCAGTAGGGGGGGTGGTATTTAGGTATATCATCTTTACAATTGTCGTAAGTTAAATTATTCGCGGCAAGTATTTATTTATTTATAAATATACGTTAATATTTTTTTTTTAGTCAAATATATATTTTAGAAGGCGAGCGATGTGTATCGTTCCGTCCGGCGATCTCAACTGATTCCCTATCGTTTTTTTCGTCCTTGCTGTCGAGGAAAATCTCCCATCTGGTCGGCAGGCCCGAGCTCTTGGTGCAATAAACTTTATTGCTTAAGGTTATGATCTCGGCACCGGAAAATTCCCGAAATAACCCTTAGTTATAAAATCCGGTAAAACCAATGCTCACACAATTTAAAGATGATAAAAGATAAGTGAAAAGCAAAGTTTCTGGTGAAAAATTCGAGAAAATGAAATGAAAACAAACCGAGTGACTACCCAAAACATGCGTATAGAGTAAAACGAATTCTCAATCATACAAACGATCATTAGTTGAAAGCACCAGACGCATAGAAGGCATCCTATAAGCCCCTAATTCCTGGTCAACTCCCCAAGAAGTAAATTTCGCCATCGAAATTGACATTGATAAGGTTCCAGCAGAACGCGTGAAGAATGGTGGCAGTAGTGTCCAAAATGTCTTCCGTAGTTGGTAAAATATTTCTGGGATCAACTCCAGTTGACGCAATAAGGGCACCAACGATATGTAATCCCTAACCATAAAAAAGAAAGTAATGTAATGTGTGAAAAATATATTGTAAAAGTTAGCAATTGCAAACTTATTGATGACAATAACCAATTGATAATAGCAAACCTTCACGTCAAACTTGTGAAAAACGGCAATTAATCAGTCGAAGTAAATGGAGGAGTACAGCTCACTCGTAAGAGATTCCCCTCATTTTTGTCAATTTTTACGGCATGCTGCATTTTAAGGGGTCCTGAAGTACATTACAGGACTATAACAGAGAAAAGATCAACGACGATAATATCCTCCTGGGATTCGGGGTGACATAGCGCTATCTGTCAAATTATTGCGTATGTTCTTGGATAAAGCCTTATCATAGACGTCCAGTGACGTTTAGGTGTACTTTCTTCGAGTGAAGTGCCTTAAAGTGTTTAGTTGTGGTGCAGTTATTTTTATTTTGTCGACTTCACGTAAGGGTAAGCGATCAATACTTATAAATTCCCGAGTGGTTAACGGTTGTTTTTTATTGCTGTTGTTTTCTTTTTTATGTTTAACTAATATAAAAAGCGTGAAAGTCTGTCAACGCGAATATCATACGGAAAATTAAGCGTATCGTATGTGGTACTTTGGGCACTATTGAAGATTATGTCAGATATTTACAATGATTTTTTTAGAGGTTTTAGGAGGCAATTAAATTAACGCAAAAACACTCCAGTATGTTTTACACAATGCTCGTTTATTTAACAAAAGAAACGAATGCGATGTTGCTTGAAGGGCAGAGACAAAGAGAACTAACTGAGATGTATTAAGAGGGCACTAGTGCACCGGTTCCGAGATGGTGGTCGCATATAGCGGTAAAAACAAGATTTCACCAACAGATTTCAGGTATGTCTGATGAGGTGATTCGCTACTCATTATTGGACTTCGATTTCTCGGATTATGAAGAGGAGGATTCTGATGTCGATGAAGATGATATACGAAACCAAAATATCAATGTTAAAAGTAACAGCAAAGTTTGCAGATCCCAAATAGTGATTGGGATTCCTCTGATGATGAGCCGCTTCAGCACACCTTCAGTTCAACGAGGAATAGTTGTGCCGGTAGGCCAGTCATTTGGAAGCATTCAAGTGATTTAAGAATCGTATCCGTTGGATCAACTCCCGCTGAAATCAGCATCGCAGTGGCCTGATGTCAAAAAACCCGTGCAATATTTTGAGCGGTATTTGAATGCTGATTTTTTGTAAATGTACCATTTTCTTACAAACTTTACGTCCTTCTCGCGCACCGAAAAATGACTTAATACTAGTGCCGCAGAAATTCAACGATTTTTTGGGCTGTTGGGGATGCCAAGAACAAAACAGTACTGGGCCCTAGAAACTAGATGTGATTTAGTGGCATTTGAAATGGTTAGAATTCGTTATACTGAAATTCGTTCACATTTAAAGGTTGTCATCAACGATGATGTTTCCGAATCCACATGATCTCATGACTATTTCTGGAAAAAAAGCCCAATCGTTGCAGAGATTGAAAGAGCGTTCCGGGAAATTATTCGAGACAAAAATGACTCTTTCGATGAACATTTTTTACCCTACACAGGAAGGTGCATTAAAATGCAATTGGTGAAAAGAAAGCCAAAACCAGAAGGTAGAAAAAATTTTATAGCAGGCAATCCCGACGGATTACCACTAGTCTTTGAAAGAATGGTACTGAAATTGCAGGACACCCTCCCTGTTGGGACTTCGATTAACATGGAAGGTCACCTTACCTTCATATCGCCTTTGGATATCATTAAGCAAAGAGAATGCAACGGAACGGGAATTTTGATGAAAAACAAGGTCCCAAAGAAAGAAAAATTGTGAATAAGAATTACAGAACAGTAAAAACCAAAACAGCTTATTTTAAATCAGATGGCGCGCTTAGAAAACAGGGACGTAGTGCTTTTGATTACATTGTGCATAATGATGAACAAGTGGCCATAGTAAAGTGGTTTGATAATAAAAAAAACTTTATGGCATCAACACAAATTGCTGTACACCCTGAGGATTCCTGTAAGCGTTGGAGCAAGGAGCAATAAAAGTACATCGATTGACAAGACCAGCCTTGATTAAATGTTGCAGCTCATACATGCGGGGATAGTCTTGCTAGATAGAGTTCTGGGCAAATATGCGATGAGAGGTCGGACTGAAAAGTGGACCCTGAGGGCAATTTTTCATTTCGTAGGTTTTCGTAGCCCTTTCACACGAGGCAAAAAAGAAACAAGCATCTCATCTGCTAGAAATAGGACAAATGTGGATAAAAATCGTTCCAAATGCAGATTACCTGGTTGCAAAGTGTTAACTTTTATAAAATGTCAGGAGTGCGACGTATATTTGTGTTTTGATTTGGCCAGGAATCGTTATCAATCTTTTCATAAGCATTAACAGATAAAAATAATCGAATAATAAAATAAACTGATAGTATTCAAATAATATGGTTTTTTGCTTGTTTACCCCGATGTATCATATATGACACTATCTCCAAATCCTAAAATAGACATCAATGAACCATTTAATTGATAGATTTGATTTAGTCAAACCTCAAATAGAAAGAAAAAAACCAAAAAACTTGGTCTAAATTTAATTATTTACCCTTTAGGTTCCAGGAGGATATACAGGAGTTTTTCGACGAACGGGAAGACTCCATCATTTAAAACAGCACTGAGATTGCATGTACAGTGAATGATCATCATCGCAAACCTTTAGAGATAATCGGCAGTAAAATCGAGGACATTAGATCGATTGTGTGTCAGCCCAGGAACCACTGGTGAGATTTCATTGACTAGAATAGTGAATTGCGTCTCGGATTAAATAGCTGGAGCATACGATCGATTGACCGAGACCAGGAAAGGTATCACATAACAGCGGTTGTAAACAGGAAGGAGCTGTAATGCTACAACGACGACGATTGCAAAAACGTTAATTTAAAGGAGCACTGATATTGGACGTTGTTTCCATTATGCCACATTCACATAACATAATGTTTGCCATATAAAAATATTTCAGCCACTTCTTTAACAGTAAGACAATTTTGCCTTACTCTAACCCCCGTCACTATATAAAAGCACCTAGAAAGGGCGCTAGGAGAAATCTAGCAAATGTCTTCCCTAGCAATCTCAAATTCCATTTAGAACTACGCTCTGCTGCAATAGAAATCATGCTCAACCTTATGAACAAACTTATCCTTGGAAGGCTTTATATGTGAGTAACAGATTGATACCTACAAAAGGGCTTTTCAAACACTTCCAAAAAACAGCTGTAAATCTTGAAATAAGCGACAAAGATCATATTGCCAAGCAAAATGGGATTAGGAAGGACGTCAATCGGGTTGTGAGAATAGAGACACGTGCTAGCTAGATAAGAATGGGAACTAGTCTGAACTCACATCTAGAAGTTAAATCGTAATCTTCACTAAAGACTTTAAAAATGAATAACGGAAGCTGTGCCGAAATCTGTTTTAAGACCATTCAAGACACAAAAAATTTTAAAAATTCTAGACCCATCCACAAGCTATTTGTAAATAAAGAAGCCCCAGAAATCACCTTTACGGCAACCAAGTCGGCAACTGCAGGTTTTCACATCAAACCGCGAAGTTGGACAATAGGTGGATGCTCTAAGCCGCAGTAGCCCAAGTGAAAATAAAGCTAACAAGGGTCCTTGGGCTCAAAAGTGTAGAGACATATGAGAGAGCAGATGAACTATCTAGAGTTAAATTAGATACAACCAAAGCGCTACCATTAAGAGTAAGAAGGGAACTGAACGGACCCTTCGTAAAGAAATGAGGTCACTAGAAATAGTATCAACGACTGCAGGGTAAGCCAAGCTCTTTAGGTTCAACTAACAAACCGAGGACCAGAAAAACTTCGAGGGAGAAAGGAAAAGGGCATCGAGGCACTAGTTGAGTAACAAACGGGTGACAACTTATTGACTCCACACGTCAAACGATTAGGAATACAAATGATTAATACCTGCTGATGTTGTATGATCTAGACTTCGTGATCCTGATTATTAAACGGCTGACGTAGTTGAAATGAATTAACAAAACGGCGCTGAAACATCTTGTAATCACGAAATTAATGTAGTCGCATGGTTTGTCAAGGGAAACGGAGTGGGCCATCTGAAAACAGTGATAACATATGCGGTGGGCTAATAAGCCCGCTTATGTCAAATTCAACAGCGGACAGTTTTTTTGCCTTAATAAAATGAACGTACAAAAGTACAAAAAAGCCTCCTAAGAAATAGGAAAAAATTCATTCGTCCTTCCCTAAATTTAAAGTATCTAGGCCCTACCTTCAATGAAACAATCAGATTTAACCCTTACCTTCGAAACGGCACCAAAACAGCTAGCAGCGAATTCTCTCGCATTCGATTTCAGCTCCGCGAGTAAGGAGGATGAACCACCAAAGCTAAGTCAATTCTCTATAAAATATGATCGGACACATCATCACGTATGCTTCACAAATTTGATTGACATGTTCCGAAACCGTTATAGAAGAAGCAACAAAGTTGGAGAGAAGAGTACTACGAGCTCTATTTTATTCCTGGAACAAAAAGATGCTACAACAACGAAAAACTTTACGAAGAGGAAATGCTCAAGTAACACCCAGGGGAATAAAAACGTTGGCTTTAGATACTACAAACGATTTTGCGAGCATCCAAACGAACGGAAGCAGAAAATCATCAAAAATGCAGCAACCTTTGAATGGCGGAAATGCATCAGGTCAAGAGCCGTCAACTCTGAAGATATATTTCGACAACAAGAGTACAAGACGCACAAGAGTCATCCTGAAATTCATCGTGGATCGGTAGATAACTAATTTGTAAGAGGATGCTAAGAAAATCCTTTCGGTTTTTAAATTTTACTGTATATAGTAGGCTTAGTATTTATTTAAGGGTTGATTAATACTTGGTGTATGATTTTAAATCGAGTCATAACAGATCGTAATGCAACCGCAAATTAACAAATGCAGCAAACGGTCATTTGTAAAAATACGGCAGAAAATTTTTCCTACCTAACTCAATTCTACCTAACTAGGATAGTCACATAAATAAAAAAAAATGGTCATAATTTAGCAATTTTTAAGTTTGACATGTGTTTATATTGTTAAGCATCAAGAATATTTTCATTCATTTATTTACTCTTATTTAGTCGAAATGTGGAAAACACTGTTACATGTGCCATACAAATGCATAGATAAAATGATGTCTAAATATAAAGTGTTAAATATATAAGTGTCCCTCACTCCCTTCATTTTTAGAATATCCAAAACCGTATCATGAACTTTCCAGAACATTTCGCCAGTTTATAACTCATATGGATGCCCTTGACAGTTTTGCGCAAAAACCATTTTAAATTCAAACCTACAATATTTTATTGCCTTCGAAAATGCAATAAAGAATCGATCAACTGAATCGTTTCAGCCTTTGAAAACTAGGGCATGCATTTTTTAAACAAACAAATCTAGTCACTCTAAAATTTCGTCGTCGTTGTAGCGCTACAGCCCATTTCGGGCCTTGTCTTCCCGTAGGTTTCGCCTCCAGCTGTTTCGGTCCATCGACCGCGTCCTCCAATTTCGGGATCCGAGTAGCGTGCTGCTATCTTCGTCTACAAAGTCGGACCAGCGCTTTCTTGGCTTTCCCACTGGCCTGCGTCCCTCAGTATTTCCGACAAAAACCTTTCTAGGTATCCGACCTTCATTCATTCGCTGCACATGGCCAGCCCATTGTAGCTTCCGCAGTTTTATCACAGTGGAGACTTCTGGCTCGTCGAAGAGTTCGTACAACTCATGGTTGTACCTAATTCGCCATTGTCCTCCTTCCTGCGTTGCTCCCACGATTCGTCTTAGGACCCTCCTTTCGAAAGCGTTTAGTATGTTTACGGAAGCTTGAGTGAGGGTCCATGTCTCACATCCGTAGCACAACACAGGTCTTACCACAGATTTGTATACTTGCAGCTTTGTTTTCCTATGTATGAAGCTGGCCTTCAGAATACCCAAAACTGAGTAGAACGCTTTATATGCGAGCTGAATTCTACGCTTTATTTCCGCCGTTTCATTACCATCCTTCACTAGCTTGGAGCCAAGATATGTAAATTCGTCCACATTTTCCAGGTTGAATTCGTTGAGTGTTATGTTTTGCCGGTTGGGGGTGTTTCTCCTGGTTTGTATCATAACTTTTGTTTTAGACTCGTTGATTTGCAGCCCCACCTGCTTCGCTTCTTGGTCTAGTTTGAGCAGGAGTTCCTTGGCAGATGAAAAGGATCTTGACAGGATATTGATGTCATCCGCATAGGCTACCAGTTGGCTCGATTTGTAGAGTAGTGTTCCTTTCGTATCCACAGGTAGTTTCCGTATGACGTATTCTAGAGCTACGTTGAATAGCAGTGGAGCCAGCCCATCGCCCTGCTTCCATCCTACCTTTGTCTCAAAGGCATTAGTCAGCTGGTTATTGATTCTGACTTGTGCTGTTGTTGATGCCATTGTCATTCTTGTCAGGCGGACTAGCTTCGCTGGGATTCCAAGCTGAAGCATTATTTGGTACAGTACTTCTCGATCAATACTGTCGTATGCTTGCTTAAAGTCCACGAAAATTTGGTGGAGGTCGATGTTAAATTCCCAGCACTTTTCAAGGATCTACCTAACTGTAAACAGTTGGTCAGGAGTTGATCGTCCGGCTCTACAACCACCTTGATACTCCCCAATTATTTTTTCAGCATATAGTGTTAATCTACCTTCAAGTATTTTTGTGAGGATTTTGTAAGGTGTACAGAGTAGTGATATACCTCTGTAATTTTCGCACTGTAGTTTGTCTCCTTTTTTGTGGATAGGGATGATGATGGATTGGCACCACTTTTGCGGCATCTGCTCTTGATCCCAGACGTGTTGGATCATCTTGTGGATGATTTTCTGTGTCGCAACACCGCCGTTCTTTATCAGTTCTGCTGGGATTTCATCAATGCCCGGCGCTTTACTGGTTTTCTGGCTTTTGATGGCATACTCGACTTCTTCCAGAGTTGGAGGGGCCAAAGGGGACGGTTCGAAGATGTTTGACGGCTCTGCTGTTCTTGAGCCGTGTGTAGGATTAAGGAGCTCCATGAAGTAGGCAGCCCATCTTTCCTTAATACTATCGTCGTCAGCAATGATGTTACCGCTTTCATCTTTACAGAGTGATGTCTTGGGCTGATATCCTCGTCTTAAGCTTTTCACTACTTTGTAGGCGTTTCTCGATCTATTGCTCGCCAAATTTGCATCTATTGACCTTAATTGGTCATCAAAATATTTTCTTTTCTTATTTCTAATAATCTTATTGGCTACTCGTCTGAGGTTCTCGTAAGTTTCCCTCTTCGTCCTGGTATTTCTATTAACATATTCTTTATACGCCTGGTTTTTCTCTTCTAACGCATTCTGGCATTCATCATCAAACCAGTCATTTCTTCTGTGCCGGGCTATATACCCAATCGACCATTCTGCTGTGCTTTTAATTGCTCCTTTCACCTCCATCCATAGCTCGTTACTTGTCTTTTCAGACATATCTTGGAGGATAGGAGCTAGTTTGTTTTCGAGGGAGTCATGAAAATCTTTAGCAATTGACTTCGTTTGGAGCTTTTCGATGTCAAACTTTTGTATTGGACTGGTTTTCGTATTAAATGCCTTTGACAGGCGACATCGAAACGTTGATTTGACCTGGTAGTGGTCCGAGTCACAGTTTGCTCCACGGAATGTTCGAACGTCCAGTATGCTAGATGCCCACCTCTGTTGAACGAGCACATGGTCGATTTGGTTGAAGGTGTTGCCATCTGGAGATGCCCAAGTTATTTTATGAATGCGTCGGTGTGGGAAGTACGTTGAACTAATAATCATATTTCTGCTACAAGCAAAGTCAATCAGACGCTGGCCGTTGTCGTTACTGCTATCGTGAAGGCTGTGGCCTCCTGTAGTTCCCCGATGGATATGTTCATTGCCAATTTTTGCATTGAGATCACCTAGGATTATTTTGATGTCGTTTGTGGGCAATGAGTCAAAGAGGCGTTCTAGGTGATTGTAGAAGGCGTCCTTCACTTCCTCGTCCTTATCTTTTGTCGGGGCGTGGACATTAATCAGCCATATCTTGAAAAATTTAGTTTTGATGCGGATCGCACACATTCTCTCGTTTATTGCTTTGAAGTCGGTAACGTGTGACTTGAATTCCCTATCCACAATAAATGCTACTCCGAATTCTCGGCTTCCTCCAGGCTTCCCACTTTTAAATAGTATGTGCGATCTCATGTCCTGTATCTCAGTACCAATCCATTTCGTTTCCTGGATTGCCAGCACATTTGGTTTGTATTCACTGGCCTGTTTTAATAATGCTTTAACAGCGCCAGGTTTGTTGAGTGATCTGACATTCCAGGATCCAATTGCGTAGTCCTTATTTCGTTTGCGGGGTCGTTTCCGTTGTTCCAATCCAATCCGAGGCTCCCTTACAGGTTCCAAAACAATATTCGATTTTACAGGGACCGGTTGTTAGCCCATCGCCCAACCTTCGTTCCGAAGGCGTGGTTATTATATTCCTGTTATCACGCGCAGGAAGTCGCACTCACCCTCTTGCATCAGTCTTCATAAGAAGTCCAGCGGTCACCAACGTGGAGGTTGCAAGTAGGATTCGGTAGCAGGGCTGTTGGAGTTGCCTATTTCATTTTCGGTTTTAGTGCATCCCATGGGGAACCAGTAAACCCAGTTCAGCGCCTACCCAGTTCACTCTAAAATTTAATCGAATCTAATTACATTGAAGTGATTGTTTGCGAATTCTTATGAATGTAATCGACAGTACAACAATAGATAGACCTAGACAACAGATTTGACTGCAACTTTGACAGCTCTTATGAGGTTGCCAGATGTTTAATTGAAACTTGGTATTTTGATTGCGCGGCTTTCGGTAAGAAAACGCGTAATTATTTACCTGTTTTGTTTTATAGTATATTATTATACGCAGGGAAATTATGAATAAATTGAAAAATCGAAAATAAAAGATCAATTCACCTGAAGAAAATAATAGGCACAATGCAAGTAATTAATCTAACAATATTAGTTCGAGTGAAAAAGGTAACAAAAATGCGTCTTTCGTTACTCTTTTTCAGAATTGAAATCGATAAGGAATATCAAGGACAAAGTGTTACCTTAATAATAAACATATTTTCTTTTCTTTACCAAAGAAAAACAGCGTTTCTTAAAGAGATTCAAAGATTCAACGAACTTTCAGACTTTCAGCCAACATATCATTCCGCTAATTCCTTTTATCAGACGACGTGAAATTCAATTCAATTATTCTAACAGCTTAAGCATGGTGACATTTCAAGTAATCATATTCTCCTGAAGGCCCTTAAGATTCCATTTATAGAGCATTCACTGACGCGTACAGTCGTTTCGTTCAGCGCAGACAACGTTCGCGTTGGGTTGTGTTTTCATTTTCCAAACAAATATTTATGTATCCTAATAAGAAAGGAAAGCGCTTCTTTCGCTCCTGCCCACCCTAATCACAGTTACTATCAACATTCATTGGATGAATGCACATCCTGTAACATCTTCACAACCTAGCGAGAGCGATTATCTTTGTGTTCAACCATTTCCCAAAAGGATTAACTTTCAAAGTACTCACTAATCTCTGTACCGCAAATTTCTGTCGAGATTCCAAATTGTTCTGCGTGTAATCTTAAAGATATCTAAGATATAGCCAAAGTGCGGATTCCTGTGTCCTTCAGGCAAATAGATGTGAGACAGACAACATTCTGTGCACACTCTGTGCTCATGGAGATTGTTCTTTTTGGTGGTTCCTAGCAATGGTAACTATAGTCATGAACTGTAAATGGCGAAGACATACTCTTCTTTATGAAATCATCATTAACTGCCATAGTCTATACACACACAACAAGCACGTACACAAGATAAGCTTTTATTCCTTGAGCATTTAACGCAAACGTTTTACGCTTATCCTTTGGCTGTTTAGGTGGAGCACTCGTACGTTGGTTGTTATCCTGCTCAAACAGCTTCAAGACGAGATTAGGAGGTGGAAGGTTGTAACTTTTACATGAAAAGACGGTAATTGTACAAAAATAAATTTCTGCTATGTCACTCAGGGAGTTGGATACAGGTGGAGATATGAGCGCAGAATACGGAAAATATTTCAACAGAGTAATGTAATAAGTATGAACAGTCGAGCATATGATCTAATCACCTAATTCTTGCTGATAAATATGAATAATTAAAATTCGGATTTTTAGGAATAAAATATAAGCAACGGATTTAAGGATAGGGAATCGAAATTTAGAAAATACGCCGCACGAAGTCGGGGTCTGTGTAGTAGTTAGAACACTCGCCTTCTATGCACTTAATTTCTAGATCGAGTACCTCTTGAAGCGGTCATACTTATGTAACAGCAGTTCACACAACCAGTGGATTGGCAACACATTTAGTGTAAAAATAGTTATCAAGTGTGACGCTAGTAAAATGATGGACTGCTGTGCCTAGGGTTTCTAACACTACTGATCGCAGTGGAAATGAATTTTTGCCAACTTAACTGAATTTAAAACCGCGGCAAAGATTATCTTATCGTCCAGATTTCTCTTGCATGGAACACGCGGCCTATTTTGCATGTCAATTTTCGTTTAGATCAAATGCTCGTTCGGCAGTATTACAATTCATGTGTTTTTTTTTAATTTTGAGACTGGTGGCCTACAAAAATTTCTCTAACGAGTGGCTGAACGTCTCAAAAAAAAAAGATTGGAGACATGTCTTTAATCAGTTGCATATGAATTCATCTTCATCAATCTGCAAACTCTTTCCGGTTTTCCTGTTTTGAAACACAGGGCTGCCTTCCATGATATACTCAACCTTATTTACTCATTCGGCGGAAACTTACGGACCCAGCGTTTGCTGTAGCAAGCATGGGAACTCCTTCCCCTCACGCATGTGCCTCAGCCTCCACTAAACCTCCAATCGAGAATTCAGTTCACCGAAATGAGAATAGTCATCTATACCAAAACACAACTCTAGGAAGGAGCTGATATTATCTATTCAGGAACACCAAGGCACCATACCTCTGTCCCCGTATTTTATTATTTATGACAACCTCAAAGTGGGTGAAAAGACTTAAGTTCGTTCTTATCTATCCTGGTTAGCAGAGACTCTTGGTGTTGTGACTCATGTCTGTCACTATCTCAAAAAAAATTTTTTTGTATTCTCCGCGATCGCTGCTACTGAAAAATTTACATTCTCCCAAAGACTTGACCACGGCTTCACTGACCACGCGGAAGATAATCCACCTAAGAAATCGTATGCTCACATGCTCGTCCTTAGCACTTTCATCCATATATTTTTCGCATCGAGCTCATTCATCAGGGGTCTGATGACCTAATCACTAACTCTATCTCTGTCATTAGTCCAGGAGGAAGGTAGCTATCCCAACTAGGATAAACTTTCACCTGGTTGATGACCGAACGATGTATGTTTTCTATTGATATTGTTTACGGGGACGACAAATAAAGTATGCCTCGGGAATTTAATGCAGTCTGTACGAGCTTTGGAGTTGTTTACGTAGAACGTGTTAGTTTTTTCCAACGTTAAGATCAAAAATTTTCTTCATTCTAGAGTTTTCAGGTAACAAAACCACAGCTCTACGTATCATGTTGCGATTTGTGTTACTTTCGGTGGTGTAAGCGCCTCCCAGGAGTTTTCACTTTTGACAGAAAACCACTAAATATGATCTTCATGCAGTCTAACGAGTTCAACTGCAACTGTTCAACTGCTCGTTGAACTGTTTGACTTAACCTTAAGGGCATTGAACTTTAAGTTGTCAACACTTTTTAATACTATGTACGTTGTGAGAACTGCTATGTGTTTTATAGTTGTCCTGCTTAGTCAAGAATAAGTTGGCGTCTGCAAAATGTGCAGATTAATCGAAAAAAACCGCTCTGTTCGAGAAACTTATCACGCAATCCGTTAATTTCATGACTGACATAATCGTTTATCAGATCAATAACTTCCATTAATTAACCGTTTCCGCACCAAGTTTTCCCTCACTGATGATACTGATGACACTGATGATACACATTCATCCAGATGCCGTACAGTGCGTAATGAAGAAACACAACAGCTGTAGAGCGTAGTATCAATGAAGAACCAAGTGATTCCATTCGACATCATGCTCAACAACTAAGTCTGTGCCCATCCACATTACGGAAGATTTTAAGGAACAATCTTGGTTTGCGAGCTTACAAAATCTAACTTTTGCATGAGTTGACCCCGAACGGTCACTGGAAAATGGCGTAGATTCGATGCATGGGGCCAAGAACAAATTACTGCAGATCCTAAATTTCATAAGAACATTTTGTTAACGATGTGGCTCATTTCTGGTTTATTGGCTACTTCGATTAACAAAACTGCGGAATTTCGAGTAATAAGCAACCACGGATCGTTATCCAAATACCGTTGCATCCGGAGAAAATCTCTGTTTGGCGTGCTTTATAGTCCGGTGGAATCATTGGTCCAAATGTCCTCAAAAATGCTGCTAAAAGTAACATTATAGTCAATGGTGACCGCTATAGAGCCATAATCAATGTCGTTTCAAAATTGACTCGCCGTAATGCACTAGACCCCTGTTTTCAACAGATTGGCGCGACATGGCATGCAGCTTATGAAACCATCGACTTATTAAAAAAAGCATTTCAATCTTCGGAAAATGTATAGGCCGTATGGATATTATTTTTCACACGCTGCTTTTGCTCTACTGGCACATCCATCTATCCGTTAGACATGCGTTTGTCTCTTATCTGTTTCTGGGAGGTTTACAAAACAAAACATTTCACCAGATATTATACCATGAAAAAAATTCTCTTTTCCCTCCAAGAGCCACTGAATGGCAAAAGCCGTAGATTTTTGCCTGGCATTGACTTTATGGAAATCCAGTACTTTAATGATGGAATATTGACTCCCACGTTATGTACCTAACTGGTCATTATAAAAACCGATATCTTTCTTTAAATTTGCTAATAAATTTTGCTCACGTGGAATGTATTTTGATTGTGAACACTATCCGCACTCTGGATGGAGTAGCTGTTTAGGTACTCACCTTCTTTGAAACAAGTACTGATTTGCATTCTCGCTGGTGACGGTGATATTTGAATTTGTGTTTCTGGTGCCGGCGTATTAGCGCAACTGTGATAGGTGGCTTTCGCGAAATTCATAAGATCAAGCTTACCTTCTCGTGTACGTTTAGTGTTCAAATGTTGCAGCTCTAACAAACTTCACGGAGCAAGCCGTGCAGTGAACTGTTGTGCCAAAACAACAGCCATTATATGGTTGTAACCATTCTCAATTCTCCCTGTTCGAGAGAAGTCGCCCGAGAGTGTTAGTGCTGTATGTAGCAACGCTGTAGTTTTACGAATATTTGGGTGTTAAGGGGCAAGATTAAAAGTATTGACGCACTTTGTAACGAGTAGAGTGATACACCTTCAGACACTTTCTGGACTCATTGACCTATAGAAGTTAACAATATTAAAATATAGTAAATAAGAAGCCTAGTCCAGGTTACGCAAATATTCCTGAATGATATGACGCAAATATTCCTGAATGACGGATTATTGTCTGTCAGATAAGTCCATATGAAACTTTAACAGGCACAGGAGAACTGTAAGCCGTAACAAGGAAACATATACAATCAAAGATAGTGAAACCTTATAAATCCTTCTTCTCTTCTACTCTTCTTCCTGTTCAAGTAAAGAACGCGATATTTAAAGTGGTTACAAGCGGAGATGTAGAGCAAATTATGCATAGAATAGATTAGTTCTGTACAATATAGAATAAATTAGTTCTCATATTCGTAACAATAATCTGAATTCAATATAAAATGAAATATGAGATTTTTAATTATAGTGTTTCCTAAAAATTTAAAGGAATACTGAACGGCAAAAATTCTTTAGTGTGAAGTATTCATATTGAAAATTTACCTTATACGTGCGAGCTGTACAACAACCATCAGCTGTATAGGATTCCCACTGCAATTCCCCATCTGTCCAACCATAAACGCGTCCTTATCAATGAAAAATGTTATCCAAGAAATCGTGTGCGAGTTTTCTTTAAATTCTAAATGCGTGCAGATTTCATCACAGGCACGAAAACTGTCAATTTCATATTTTAATTTTGTGTATTCTTCTCTTCCCGTTTATATTTTGTTGAATTTTAGTTTTCCATGAAAAACTCCAGTAAAGCTTGTAAAGCCAGCAACTGAGGCATTTCTTTCACAGTCGATAGTTTCCTTAAATTTATTGAACTGGTTAGTTCTTTGGTTTTAAACCGATTCAGGACCTTCTTCAACCATCGAATGAAGGTCCATTGCAGAGCGTGTTTTACGGGGTGGTTTGGGCACGATGACTTGTGGTCCGACGAAAACGGAGTTTTGACGTGGTCTTGTAAATGTTGAATATCCTGCAATATAGGAAAATAACGAAGTAGATTGATTGTACCAAGAGTAAATGAAAACATTTTTAATGTTGAATATTAATCATTCGATATTGTTTCATGTATGTAAAATGTTTCGATATGTAAAAGATCCTTAAAAGATGTAAAATAAGTTAAAATCTTTTTCGAAAAGAAACAAAATCTTGAAGCGTACAGAAGCATCTATTTATAGATAGTGATGAAATACGAAATGTTAAGCTTTATCGTATAATCAAATTATCGTAAAGTTTCTTCGTTATTCATTCACTGCCAGACTACATCGAATTCTATCCAATTAGGATCAGTTAAAAACACTTGCTCTTTCCCTATAATGTCCTACAAGTTTAAATATATCATCGAAAACTCGTTTCTGCTTTTAAGTTGCAAGCCTGCCATATGCTCCTGGAATAACTGTAGACGATCATAAAATATTATTATTGGCACTTAATATAATTTAAGGTTTGCATTTGAAAGTTTGTTTCACTCGTGTTTGGTTTTTATGATAACATTTCAACAATGTGGGATTGATTGTTTTTATATACAATTTAAGTCCCTAATGGCAACATACGAACCTGGATTGTGTGAGGAGTGTGTGACGTACGAAAGGACTTTCCGTTCATAGAAATATTTTCGCTTCGTTTTAAGAAACAAAACAAATCAGACACACGCACACATTTGTACATGGTCAAGCGAAAGGACATGAAATTCACAAGCAAAAAAAATTTCCTTATTCCTATTTCCCAACGCGACTACATTCAACAGAATTCGATATTAAATTTTCCCAGCATCAATTTCTCTTAAACATATTTTTTCAATAGGAAGTTTTGAAAGAAATTTAAAGTACATTTATCTTTCTCGCAAGATGTGTGGTATCATTGTCATTCCGTTTATCAAGGGACCAAAAAATATTGATTTCCTGCGGAAAAGTAAGTCTTTGACGAAAGAATATTTATTATTGACAAGGAAAAGGATTTCGAGGGTCTGATGAATAAATACTCGTCAAGAAATTCACTTGTTTGGTTATAGAATTTTCAATAAGCGAAGTGCATTGGAGATTTATTAAGATGTGGCTAGGGAATTTAAAAATTATATAAAATAAATCATTCGCGTTTCAAATTGCTTTAAAATCTTTTATTTAAGATATTAAATCGTTCGTTACTATGTGGTACGATTACGTGTCCTAACAATGTTGCGAGTCGTAGGGGTCGTTATGTGAAAAAGTAAAATTGTATTACATTGTATTGGAAACATTAAAATCGTCCTACATTTTCTCTTTTTGTCGATCACTAAAAGCGCACAAAAAAGGGTAAATAAGCAAAAAATGAACTTATCATTCGAAATCAAGAGAACGATCTACAATAAAGGAAAGAGAGGGTTCCCGATTGCCAAATATGAATAGGAGTGTCGAGAGAAAGTGAAGTTAAATGTGACAGCAATTCTGAAAAGCAGTGTGAATTGACGGCCGCGCAAATGACACGCATTGCAATAATGTTACGTGATCCGTTGATTTAAAAAAGTTCCGCAGTGGGCCAGCAGTAACTCGCATAACATCTATGGAAATAAAAGTATCCTGTAACATATTTTCTTATCTCATCGATCAACTAAAAAAGATAAATGTCAATGAGACAAGCTATTCACCAATTATTCGCGCATTTGGGAACAACCCTTATGGGGTTTCGTTTCATAAAGTACTCAAATAATAATTTATTAGCAATTGAACTTCGACCTTCACTTATCAAGTAGGAAATTAAAGGCTGAGAACCTAGTAGGCGTGACGATGTATTGAGGGTTCAAATTAACTCGTAGCACATATGACGGTTGTGACAGAACTTCCCATTTCAGCCTTTCCACAGAACTTTTTGTGACACGCAAATAATGGGGACTGGAAATGCCGAGGGATCGGGAGCGCCTTTTCTTTAATGCTTGGCGCAAAAATGTGTATTGAAGCCTATTGAGGTTTCCGCATCATACCCACATCTTGCCGCCAGTGCCAATCCGATGCGAAAATCCTGCACGTTATCTGCAAAATGGTCTTTTCGTTGTCTCTCGATTCCAATTTATAAGGCACCCATCGGCTTACTTTAGAATCATTCCTCTGGATTCAATCATGCAAACATTACCTGAGGAGACACTCAATCGGATGGCGTAGCCTCCACCTGAAATCGGTTCGGATCACCATCGACTAAAACCTGCAATGCTCCGCGGTTAAAGGCTTTGCTCTGTAGTACAAAGCGACAAATTCTTTCAACGTTGAAGTCGCGATTCTCAAAACAGGGAAACCATTCCCAGCATAGTGCAGAAGGTAGAACCACAATCACAACAAACTTTTGTGACGTCTGTCAACGTCAACTCCTTTCAATTAAAACAGAAAACCAAAACCTCCCACAAATACTGCTTAGTCGGAACAAATTGGACATATTCAACATAGTTAAAAACAAAAATTTCTATGGCACTGAAAGCGATGTATGCTTTTCACTCTTGACAGATTACCAGATACTCTGAAGTTAACGGAATCAACGGAGTTGTCAATAAGACCATTTCGTGAATCCTTGCTAGCTGCTAGAGTCTTTGTTTAAATATAGACAGACTTGTTTTCAACCCATAAATCTATGCTAGTCTTATTTCTAGCACAGCGTTAACACAAACAACAGCGGAAATACTCCCGGGTGGATCACAACTGAAGGCCGACTGAACGGACTTTCGTCATCGGGTCCCCGGTTAAGATCAGCTGAACTACACGAGCAATAAGAGATTGCGGGGAAATTGCCACAATTAAAACGCAGATTAAAATACAGAATGACGCTCGTTTTCGCAACTAATATGTATATCGTCCTCACTTTATCTCTCTCTGCCACTCTCAATCCCTCTCTAACTCTACAATTTTACTCCCTAAAAAGGGGAAATTTTAATCCCTTTTCAAAGTTATAACACAATGATATTGTTAAGTTTTCGTAGCCTCTATCTAAATGCCACAAATAAAGCTCCTACTAACATCGTTAGGCTTTTTGTCCCATAAGTAGTGGACTTCGTTGTAACATAACTGTTGGTTCACATACTTTGAAACTTATTGAAGTCACTCTGGGGCGACATATGTTGTACCAGTTGCTCTAGGACGGTGTCATTATGACCTTACAGAGTCAGAAATATGATTTCTGTTTCTGTGTTGAGTAAAACTGTTATTAATTAGTGATCAGCATATGTAATTCGTCGTCTTTAGAGAAAAAAAACAGTGCCCTGTAGCTACTCAAGTCATGATTGATCGATGGTCCGATTTATTGAGACCATGATCGTTCAATATTCTTCTTGTTCTTTCGTATTTTCAAATACCCGATTTTTTAGTAAAACAAAACTTCACCATCAATGAGCCTGACACTCAGGCAATGAGGGGCTTAGCAAGGCAACATAGACATTCTAATGCTGAAATAATTAACTTCGTTGTTACCTGTTGTTCATCTCTTGCTTCACCAATAATTTATTTGTCTCCTCTCAATATTCTTAAGAACTTGCCTATATCTTTTGGCTACTATCGAAATTTCGCAGTGAACAGGTATTACACTGAGTTACAGTCTGCGTCAATGTTCTTTCGGTTATCGCGTTATCTGAATTTTCAACAACTAGAAAGAGGTCACAACTCCATGCGAAAAAGTTAACTCGGTTTTGAAAAATTTCAGCTCCATTTCTAATCTTACATCCTGACCTAGCATCTTTAATTATGGCTTCCTGATAATGACATTTCTTAGGGGAAAATGTGGAAAAGGGATGACATTTATCTTTTCAATGAAGTGGCGTTTAGTATGAATATGTTTATTTGTTTAAGAAGCCAATCCAACAATGAAACTGATCATGTAAATGTCTTCCTTGACAGAATTGGCGAGAGCCGCATATTCAACGATCGCAAACAAAAGGCGATTTTTCACTGCAATCAAGACGAGCACGTGAACAATGCTCTGAAGGGAATCGAAACCAATATGCTACCTCTTACCAACAACAAATTCGCTCCAATATGTCTACACATAGTCGTTGAACTTTTCTTCGATCTATTTAACCCGGATCGATAATTTGGGGTATCTCAGGACATGTTTCACAGTAATTTCGTACACCGACTACATAAGTCATGCCCGGACGAGTTCCGATTGTCACGTTCAAGAAATGCACCTAAACTATTTAAAAAAAAGGATGACTACGAATGTACTTCGTGTGATTTTTTACTTTTTCAAAAAGCATCGATGACTATAAATTCTCAAATTAATATCGTTCAAACGTTCTCTTCATCTTCTGTTGGATCGAATGCACTTTTGCTACCCAATTTTGCACTTATTTCACAACTTTTCACCAGGAAAATGTAAAGCCGTGTATTGCATGTTTTGTTGAAGATCGGGAATCGTTCTTGACATGCCCAAGTTCAAGATCTAGGTTGAATAATATATTTATTTCGTAGGGGGAGAACTGCACTTCTAGGCATAGAGATGCCCTAGGCCCCAATCTTTGCCCATGTTTTCCCAAAATTTACAAATTTGACATTAATTCACCAATTCTTACAGAAAAATACCCATAGGTAGTATAAATGTATGGGCAGAAATTTCGTGATCTGAACTATGGCAACACACATCACAATATTTGCTTGTAGTGGTTCGGGATATATTTTGTTTTAATTCGCATGGTGTATTCAATTACTTATAATCATATTTGCGTCATTAAATTAAAATAATAACGAAACATCATTACACGAAGCGCTCCATTATCAACGAATTCAGATTCGAATTAACGGGAATGTTAACTGCACACGAACATCATTCCCCGAAGAATTGAGTTCTGCCCATGTCAAACAATTTTGATAGATATCCTTCAGATTGGTTTGCTGGAGCCGAATGAACTAGGAAAACAACCGTCTACAGCTGATGTCAACTCTTCACTAAACAAATCAAACATGCCTGAATCTGTAAGTCCGTGCATCACTAAGAATGTCCTTGTGCTTAATGAGAGCTGGCAATAGTAAATATAGGCATTTATCACATTTTGAATTATAGTTTCCTAAGTAAAGTGTGTGGCTAATAGACCAATTTCATAATAACCTCATTCGAATAAAAAGTGTGATCATTGCTTTAAAGAAACTGCTCTTCAAACTGTAATATCAACTGACTGTTAATTTCAAAACCGAAGGTGACCAAAGATTATGCACGATATAAAATTTCGTATTATAATTCTGTTTCGTGAATTTGTCTTTTCTTGCAATTTGAGAAATTCATTTCTGACGCCATTTGTCTTAACAAGGACTTCAGCGATAATGGAACGTTGAAATCTAATCACCTGTCAACGTTTTTAAAGGATATTTGAAACGTTTGAACAGCTTGGAAAATTGGACAATCGCTAAAAAAGAATCTGGAAAAAATTGTGGAAGGCAATTGTGTTGAACTATAAAAACTCTGTGCACGTCTTGTTGTCATCCTTTTTTGAGAATGTATATCGTGGCATTATAAAATTTAAAAATTTTGTTTGTGGCTTTTCAACGAAACTTATATAATCGGTGCATCAATTTGCATTAAATTAATTAGAATATCTGATTCAATATATGGCCCAACCAACGAAGGATCAAACACCATATTCTTGAACACTATCTAGGCCAATGGAATACGGAATCACCTCGATGCCGGCGCAAATCGACTTTAAAGCGGAATGAAGTCTGTAAACACAACACTAATTCCAATCTTGTCGATTTCTCTGAATGCTCGTTACTGGAAAAAATATTGTAAGTAAACTTTCCTGATTATCACTTACCGAGAACACACAGTTTGAAGGTTAATCATATGAATCGTCCTTAAAGACAGTCATAAACAAAACATTTCAGTCTTTAATGTGGTGAAATTTAGCCAAAGCCGACACTTTATACAAAATACCTCAAGAAGACTCTTTCAAGATGGCTTCGAGTTGACTGAATTATCCTGAGTTTGCTGGAAAATAAGGATTATATTAACCACCCGTACAACACGGTATGCGAGTGCTTGACTCGTGCCATACGTTCCATAATTCATATTACATATTCCTTGCAATCTTCAACGATCTTTTCATGTGCTCCAAGGTCTTTTTTACGCGTTCGTAAAGGAGGCTCTGTTCGATGAAGGATTGTGCGGAAGATTCAATCATAAAGAATTTCGATATGTAATTTACATGAGCATTCTTGGCTTAATGAATATAAAATGACTTTCTGCTTAATTTCCAGCGAATGTGGTAGAGCTCTGAGGAGTAGAAAAAGGACAGAGTTCGAAGTTGGAAGTTTACCAGGAAACCGATCGAGTAAGATAACAGTTTATGCCTGTGCAACGTATACACAAATTGTTTCAGTTGAATCCAATCGTTTTAAAGCCATAACTTGCCTTCTACTCAACTCCCAAACAACAGGACACATTTGAATCTTATAAGTGTCGACACATACGAACTAAAAATGGTAATTCTTGATATCTACATTAAAGTTTTTAGTGTAGAGCCAAGGTAGGCCATTCAATCATTTGTTCAAGGACTGTACTTTTTGCTCTACCGACAACCTTCATCCTTTTCGAGAGTATCAGGACTAGGAAGCCGCTTAGCAATGTTTAGAAATCGATATCGTACAGACTTCCTTGAGTGTGCTCATAAAGCCATCACTTTGAGGCAGCAAACAGTATACGGATAATGCATGGAAGACAACACGTACAGGATTCTGAATTCCGAATGCGGGTTTCGAGAATTGCGCAACATGTAAGTAAGCCCTTTGTGTTTGACAAGGCATAATGTTTCCGAAACCCGAAAACGCTTCCTGGAATCTCGTCGTCGTGCTACAATAAAATTTTGTCAAACATTTAGTTAGCAGAAAGCATTTGCTCTCCGAGATTAAGCTACAACTTGACTCCCATATAAATATTTGAACGAGCATACGAAATTCCTGAAATTTTCTGTTTTCAGCTCATTCTCCTTAAAAAGTTTATCGTTGAAGAGGACATTCATGTTAAACATTTGGAAAATTGCAATCGAAATAAACAGACATTCGATTTAATGAACGTACAAATTTATCAGCCATAGGACATTTGTGCTCCTGTGCCCTTTTTCCATTGTATAATCACATTCAGATGATTAACATGACATTCGCCATTATTCAATCGGCACCAAGCTTTAAGGGTTTTATTTTGTTTTGAAGAAATTCCTCAAAGGACGAGCAAATGTTTCAGAAGGTTTCGCAGAAGGTTTCTCACGATATAATTGTGGGAAAAAAGGTCCAAACAAAATCGTTTGCTAAGTAAAACAACGAATATAATAAATTCCTAAAAGTCAAAGGCATTGAGGTAGACAAGTGTGAAGTTAGACATGAACCCCAAGCAGTTTGAGCTACTAAAGTTTGTTACCTGGCTCATGCGGCGAAGTTTTTCGCCTTAAGGATCCTTTCATCACAACGACCAGGACCTTGATGAGATGTTTGAGTGGGAAGTTGCATTAAGTTTGCAGTGGGAGCAACGGAAGTGTCCCATAGTTACACTTAGTCACATAAGTCTACGTACCCCAAAGAATATGTAGAGTGCAAATGGAAACAACAGAAAACATGATCAATGTTTTTGAAACAAATACCTTTAATTAATAAAAAGTAACAAAAACAAAGGAAAGAATGTCAAAAAGTAAATGCAGCAAAATTCTGCGTCAACTGCTTCATTTTGCAAATGTATGCACTTTAGTATCTTGTTGAACTGCCTTTGGAGTCTCTAACTGCTTGAAAATCCTCAAAAGGCTTCAAAGCTGAGTGAAGCACTTGCGAAAGGAGGTCGCGAAAGTCCGGCATCTTCAGTAGGACCATTTAGATGTTTTTTCCATTATAATTTTATTCCAAACGAGATTTCCAATTTTCGACTATTTTAACCAGAAATCACGGCTCCAATTCCTCGCTGCGAATGATGTCTTTCAAAAGGTCAAGCATCGCTGGCTTGCCGGGTAGACGAAAAGAAATAGTCGCCCACGAATTGAATCTTCTTCAATTCATGCAAAATTTAGATTTTTTTTTACCAGACCTTCCGTAAAATCTTCCATAATCGGATAGGCATGGGTTTAATTATTGACCACGTTGTTGAATGATACTACGATACGTTTTCATCGATACTACGCTGTACAGCTGTTATGGATTCTTCATTACGCACTGTACGATGTCTGGATTGATACGTTTTATCAGTGACAGTAAACGTGATACGGTAACGATCCATAAGTCATCGAAGTAATTGTTCTCATAAGCGGCTATATCGGCCATAAAATTGACGGAGAGTCCGATGATTTTTCGAAATGAATCTGCACAATTTGGAGACTTTGCTCAAATGTCAACTTATTCACTCTAAAATGGCAAACAAAACTAACTATAAAACGCATAACAGTTACACCACACGCAGCAATAGAAAGTGTTGCCAACTTAAACTTCTATACCTCTAATAAAACACCGTTTACAATAAAAAAGGGACCGCGAAAAACTGAAACCTCCAAACAAATACATGTTGGAATAAATTGACGTTTGAAAAATTTATTCAAAATTTGAAACTGTTGAGGAATGTGGTTGCCCAATAAGAACACCAATCCTCCTGGAAATAATCCTAACTGACAGCGACAGCTACTTCTGTATATAACCTCAGGAAACATACCATGATACTGTTTGCGATTGTTACGGCCGTGTGTTCGCAATGCTGCCTGTCAAATCTCCTTAATTTAAGGATCTAATAACATAAATAAGAGGTAAAAAGCAAAACAAAATCATACGATAAAAAATGAAAAAATGCCACTTTCATAAAGTCGACATCATATTTAAACACAAAGTCCAAGGATAATTTTCTTAATTTAATTTTCTCACTTTATTTATTTGGGTGTGTATGGAACACATCCTTGTACCAAGTTAATCGATTCCAGTACTCACCTCTTGAATGTGGAAATGTTCCAATGTTACTAGTAAAACTAGAGAATTGACATGGTGGCATTTGTATGGGAATGGCCATGCCCATCGACATCCTCGACACGGACGTTCTCTATAAGGATAAAAAATCATACGAAGGAAATTAATTGACTTCATCCGTTTACATGCCGCTACAAAGGTGAAACTATAAAGGAATTAAAATCATGTTATAGAATGTCACAAATGTGTAATAAGTTTGACTTGGCCTTCCGGCGTTTGCCAAGGATAACCTTTAGTATGAACCACAAACTTTATATGGTCGAGCTTGCAGATAAACTCAATCTCGGTCAGCATGCATCTTTCACAGTGGGGATACATACGAGAACAGTAGATAAAAGTTGGACGTGATGCTGAAAAAACGGTTTGCAATCTCATGTTGACAGAAGACGGTGCACCCGAAGACTGGCTGAAGACGGTGAGTATCAACAGCATATGTTGGCTCAGTGGAAATTAGTTTTGAATAAATATGTTCATGTATGGGGCAAGCTATGAAGCTGATTCAGATTTGTTTATGTCAACGAAATGCAAGAAACTGCATATGAGTGATCCAGAAATGGTAGTGACCCAGCTATCCTGAATGAATTGCTCATTTTATCGCAAATTAATCATTTTATGGGACAGTTATCACATTCTAAGTCTCCTTTTACCAATGATACGTTATGCTTCCGAAGGATATTTTATTGTTCCGGTGAAATCCTCCCACCCAATAGGTCTTTACTCCACCCAATAAACCGCAAATCATCGTGGACAAAAAAAAAACGAGCTCAGATGTGCACCGTCCAGGAAATAATTGAAATTAAATCCACTTCGTTATCGTCGTGGTCGTTTCCCTTTGTGAAGTGTCTATTAAAAATTATGTCTTACCTGATGTGTTTGTATTGCGTCCAAATCTACAAGTGGACAGGAAGACCGGTGTTGTTGTTGGAATTTCGGCTGATACGGCTCGAGCATTCGAATTTTCCCCCAACGGTTAAAGAAAAGTGCTATCGCGGCCACCCAAAGTATCAGGACTAGGAGAACAATGAGGACTTCTTCGGCGCGTACAATTAGTTTGGGCCCTGGAAAATTAAGCAAACGAGAAAAGAAGGAGTGGTGAAAATGGAAATAAATGGAAAAAGTAATGTCATCGCACAGGATGGTAGAAAAGTATGTGTAAACTCGTTAAATTCATTGTGCAAAAGCATTCTTATTCTCTACTTATTTAATGTCTCCACCAAATCTCCACAGATTTGAGGGTTTACAGGAGCTCGAATGACACCTTAATATGTCTTCAATGTACTTGCGGTTAGAATGTAATTTGTGTTAAAGCATTGGTCGTTAACGTAAATTTTTTCACCTTCCGTTCAACTCCATGTTAATCCACATAAATTTGATCCTGGTCAGCTTTTAGTACTGAAAAAAACTTGGCTGAACAACGGCTATGAATAATGGCGGCAATCCTTAGACATAATAACGAACGTTGTTCTTGGGTTTCGACAGGCAATTCCGAAAATCCACCATGAGCATGATAAAAAAACGTTCAATGCAGGCGGCACCTTAATGACACATAAATTGCACGTGGGCATTCGACTGTGGATGGATTTAGTAATTGTTTACGCTTCATTACCTCAATAAAATCCATAAAAAAGCTCTTAACCTATCAATCGTGTTAAACTGAACAAATTGGTTTAAATTGGATTCGCGGATAAATAAAGATAAAATTGTCACTATGTGCACGAGTATGGTAACATTAACCAGTATGAGTTCACTTTAAACTGATGTAAAACAAGGATCTTTACATTTCGAAACTTTTCTTTTGAAGCGTTTTCGTGTCCTTACGATATGAGTTGATGCTGACACTACAACTAATCCGTCGTTGAAAAGTCTTTAAGCGTAGGGATATCAAAGTTAAATCATACTAAACCCACAATTAACCGCACAACTTGCAATTCTTATAGTTTTCTGACATTCGTCAAATTTTATTTAGTAATATTTTTCAAATTTTAGTAAATTAAAACAAATCAAAATATGCAATAAAAATGATTAAAGATTTTATTCCGCAAAACCGGTTTTTCCAAGATTTCTGTTGACTGACACTCTTTGTTTAATTAAAGAAAATGTTAAGGTTTTGTCGCTGGCTTCAAATTTAATAATGAATGTTACCATACTTGGGGTCTACTGACTTTTTGAAGTCTGTTTGGAAGACAGTCCATGACATCCTTATTGTTGGACTAAAGGATATTGACCCACTCCTCTAGCACAGCGGGTTTGAGCTCTCCTTGGCAGTAGATATTGGTACTCTTAACCAAACAAGTCTTTTAGGGTAGTCCCAAATATGTTCCATGGGATCAAGATCTGGACTACGCGCTGGTCGTGACAAATTTCGAACACCGACTTCATTAAGGTATTGTGTGACGGTTCTAGCGACATGACGACGTGCATTAGCATGCATAAGTGTAAAGTTTTCTCCCATAAATAAAGCAAACTGACATGGTGTTGGTGAACTTCTTCCACGTTACTCCGAGCTTTCACATTGCTTCTATCAAAGATCACAAGATCGGTCCGGGCTTCATTAGAGATACCTCCCCAAATCCTTATTAATCCGCACTGATAACCTACTGTTTCCGATACATTGAAGGAATATAGTGAAACCTGACGTTACGTCGGTAGACACCAAGACGACTATCTGGACCAATAAAGACTACTCTGCTCTCATCTGAAAACAGTATGTTCTCTCACTGCTCCATAGTTCAATCGCAGTATTCTCGTTCAACACCAACTCCAGAGGCTACGATGCTGTTGAATAAGTTTTGGAGCGAGAGCTGCCCGAAAACTCTTCAAATCACTTTTTGCAAAAGAGATTTCTCAACACGTTGCAGACAATAAAGCGGTTATCTCGGTCGGAAATGCAACGATCTCTGTCTTGACATAGCCTCCGGGTAATGAGCCAGCGTCCTTGTCCCGTCTCATGACATCCCGTACCGTGGTTTGAGGTTCACTGAGAATTCGAGCAATGTGAGCTTTACCGATCGCATCCAGCCGCGGTGTTAGGTTTTCAAATGCTATAAATAATCTTAAAAACACAAATTAAACATTTTTTAAGCGCTGCTTCAAAAGAGACCGAAAAAATATAATCTCCGTAATGTCACGGTCCAATGTTACACAACAACTAATTCTAACAAAAGCTCGTCGTCGTCGTCGTTGTAGCGCTACAGCCCATTTCGGGCCTTGGCTTCCCGTAGGTGTCGCCTCCAGCTGTTTCGGTCCATCGACCGCGTCCTCCAATTTCGGGATCCGAGTAGCGTGCTGCTATCTTCGTCTACAGAGTCGGACCAGCGCTTTCTTGGCTTTCCCACTGGCCTGCGTCCCTCAGTTTTTCCGACAAATACCTTTCTAGGTATCCGACCTTCATTCATTCGCTGCACATGGCCAGCCCATTGCAGCTTCCGCAGTTTTATCACAGTGGAGACTTCTGCCTCGTCGAAAAGTTCGTACAACTCATGGTTGTACCTAATTCGCCATTGTCCTCCTTCCTGCGTTGCTCCTACGATTAATCTTAGGACCCTCCTTTCGAAAGCGTTTAGTATGTTTGCGGAAGCTTGAGTGAGGGTCCATGTCTCACATCCGTAGCACAACACAGGTCTTATCACAGATTTATATACTTGCAGCTTTGTTTTCCTATGTATGAAGCTGGCCTTCAGAATACCCAAAACTGAGTAGAACGCTTTATAAGCGAGCTGAATTCTACGCTTTATTTCCGCCGTTTCATGACCATCCTTCACTAGCTTGGAGCCAAGATATGTAAATTCGTCCACATTTTCCAGGTTGAATTCGTTGATTGTTATGTTTTGGCGGTTGGGGGTGTTTCTCCTGGTTTGTATCATAACTTTGTTTTTAGACTCGTTGATTTGCAGCCCCACCTGCTTCGCTTCTTGGTCTAGTTTGAGCAGGAGTTCCTTGGCAGATGAAAAGGATCTTGACGACGTTCCGCATAGACTACAAGTTGGCTCGATTTGTATAGTAGTGTTCCTTTCGTATCCACAGGTAGTTTCCGTACGACGTATTCTAGAGCTAGGTTGAATAGCAGTGGAGCCAGTCCATCGCCCTGCTTCAATCCTACCTTTGTCTGAAAGGCATTAGTCAGCTGGTTATTGATTCTGACTTGTGCTGTTGTTGATGCCATTGTCATTCTTGTCAAGCGGACTAGCTTCGCTGGGATTCCAAGCTGAAGCATTATTTGGTACAGTACTTCTCGATCAATACTGTCGTATGCTTGCTTAAAGTCCACGAAAATTTGGTGGACGTCGATGTTAAATTCCCAGCACGTTTCAAGGATCTGCCTAACTGTAAACAGTTGGTCAGTAGTTGATCGTCCGGCTCTAAAACCACCTTGATACTCCCCAATTATTTTTTCAGCATATGGTGTTAATCTACCTTCAAGTATTTTTGTGAGGATTTTGTAAGATGTACAGAGTAGTGATATACCTCTGTAATTTTCACACTGCAGTTTGTCTCCTTTTTTGTGGATAGGGATGATGATGGATTGGCACCACTCTTGCGGCATCTGCTCTTGATCCCAGACGTGTTGGATCATCTTGTGGATGATTTTCTGTGCCGCAACACCGCCGTTCTTTATCAGTTCTGCTGGAATTTCATCAATGCCCGGCGCTTTACTGGTTTTCTGGCTTTTGATGGCATACTTGACTTCTTCCAGAGTTGGAGGGGCTAAAGGAGACGGTTCGAAGATGTTTGACGACTCTGCTGTTCTTGAGCCGTATGTAGGATTAAGGAGCTCCATGAAATAGGCAGCCCATCTTTCCTTAATATTATCGTCGTCAGCAATGATGTTACCGCTTTCATCTTTACAGAGTGATGTCTTGAGCTGATATCCTCGTCTTAAGCTTTTCACTACTTTGTAGGCGTTTCTCGGTATATTGCTCGCCAAATTTGCATCTATTGACCTTAATTGGTCATCAAAATATTTTCTTTTCTTATTTCTAATAATCTTATTGGCTACTCGTCTGAGGTTCTCGTAAGTTTCCCTCTTCGTCCTGGTATTTCTATTAACATATTCTTTATACGCCTGGTTTTTCTTTTCTAACGCATTCTGGCATTCATCATCAAACCAGTCATTTCTTCTGTGCCGGGCTATATACCCAATCGACCATTCTGCTGTGCTTTTAATTGTTCCTTTCACCTCCATCCATAGCTCGTTACTTGTCTTTTCAGACATATCTTGGAGGATAGGAGCTAGTTTGTTTTCGAGGGAGTCATGAAAATCTTTAGCAATTGACTCCGTTTGTAGCTTTTCGATGTCAAACTTTTGTATTGGACTGGTTTTCGTATTAAATGCTTTTGACAGGCGACATCGAAACGTTGATTTGACCTGGTAGTGGTCCGAGTCACAGTTTGCTCCACGAAATGTTCGAACGTCCAGTATGCTAGATGCCAACCTCTGTTGAACGAGCACATGGTCGATTTGGTTGAAGGTGTTGCCATCTGGAGATGCCCAAGTTATTTTATGAATGCGTCGGTGTGGGAAGTACGTTGAACTAATAATCATATTTCTGCTACAAGCAAAGTCAATCAGACGCTGGCCGTTGTCGTTACTGCTATCGTGAAGGCTGTGGCCTCCTGTAGTATCCCGATGGATATGTTCATTGCCAATTTTTGCATTGAGATCATGTAGGATTATTTTGATGTCGTTTGTGGGCAATGAGTCAAAGAGGCGTTCTAGGTGATTGTAGAAGGCGTCCTTCACTTCCTCGTCTTTATCTTCTGTCGGGGCGTGGACATTAGTCAGCCATATCTTGAAAAATTTAGTTTTGATGCGGATCGCACACATTCTCTCGTTTATTGCTTTGAAGTCGATAACGTGTGACTTGAGTTCCCTATCCACAATAAATGCTACTCCGAATTCTTGGCTTCCTCCAGGCTTCCCACTTTTAAATAGTGATGCGATCTCATGTCCTGTATCTCAGTACCAATCCATTTCGTTTCCTGGATTGCCAGCACATTTAGTTTGTATTCACTGGCCTGTTGTAATAATGCTTTAACAGCGCCAGGTTTGTTGAGTGATCTGACATTCCAGGATCCAATTTCGTAGTCCTTATTTCGTTTGCGGGGTCGTTTCCGTTGTTACAATCCAATCCGAGGCTCCCTTACAGGTTCCAAAACAATATTCGATTTTACAGGGACCGGTTGTTAGCCCATCGCCCAACCTTCGTTCCGAAGGCGTGGTTATTATATTCCTGTTATCACGCGCAGGAAGTCGCGCTCACCCTCTTGCATCAGTCTTCATAAGAAGTCCAGCGGCCACCAACGTGGAGGTTGCAAGTAGGATTCGGTAGCAGGGCTGTTGGAGTTGCCTATTTCAGTTTCGGTTTTAGTGCATCCCATGGGGAACCAGTAAACCCAGTTCAGCGCCGATATTACCACTACCATTGACCGCTGTTTTATTTCTTAGTTACATTTTACGTTTGAAAAGTATACTCTGTAAGTTTCATTTGACGACGTGAAGCCATTAAAATATTCCCAATGAAATTTGGTTGGAGTGTTGCAAATTAAACGAACATGAATACAAAATATTAGACCGTACGATGATAATAACTTGAAGCCTTTTACCATAAACTCATAATCCGACTTATATTACAATGAATAATAAAACTAGTTGATTACGAGTACTTGATTAAAGGAAAAGGCGAACGGCTTGTTTGCTATTCAGAGTCGTTTGCAAAGTCTAGTAATACGACACGATCTTTTGATGAAACTATTGAGTTACATGAATGTAATCAACTATTTCTCAAACCATAGAAAAGACAAACATGTACTACGCATCCTTACAAGAACTCACATGAGCACAGTAAATGTCATTCTATTCAATTAACTGGCAAATGAGCCACGGAATCTTCTGTGAGCTCAAATAGACAAACTTTTCGCAGAAATCCTATTCAGTAGATATGCCTATACGTTCGCCAAAATCAAAATGTAAATATCCTTTCTCGCTCATTCAGCTCTCCCACAAAGCCACCGCGTCACGAACATGTTAGAGCATTTATTAAATACGCACAGAATACTTTTGTTACCATGAGGGACATACCCTACATCACGTAACAGCTATTTAATTGGATTTTTCGACTGACATTTTACCCATGGAAGCCTATTTTCTGGCAAAAGGACGAGGAAGATGCTCAGCCTTCTCTCCATCATCTCAGGCATGGTATGTTTAAAAAAGTTTTACCAGACCGCACTCTTCGTTCCCGCCACACATGCATCCTCGCGTATGAGTTGCCCGCATTTAAGGCATTGCCATCCTGAAGCCATTCATGTATGTTGCGGGAGATGACATCACTGTAAGTGTTTCGGTCATTCTTTTTGATATTCCGCTTCGGAACATTTAAGCGAACCACGATATGAAAAAATCCTGATATTAAGCTGGCGCGATGGTCGCGACTTCTTTTGTTGTCTCTTGACCGGAAAATCATTTCATGGCGAAGATAAATCTAAATATAATGAGCTAATTTGATGCTGTCTTGTGATACTGTTTACAAAGCGCTTGTAATTTGTGTTCTGGATCTAGCAATGGCCTTGAGTTGGCAAGGCAACAACTGGAATTGAAATAAATTGCATAAATTGCGCGTCTGAGTCAGTCGCGTCACGGCCTTGTGGAAAAGATTCTTGTGCAGCAATATTTGTTAATTGCGTGGACATCAATGAAAATTGCCCACCTCACATTTTTTCCAAACTGCATTCAATTTTCTTCCTTTTATAGTCTGCTGACAACCCTATGTAACTGCAGTGCATGCATGCATTCATGAGTAACAATTTAAGTTAATTTCGATTTCTCTGATGTCCTGTCAAGCAAAATTTATTTTTAACTGCAAAGTGCAATCGGCAAGTTACAGCCAGCACTTTTCATCAAATTGAACCACGTATCTATGACAAGTAGGAAGTCAGATTGCATCGCTCCTCGACTACTGATGGCATGGATCCTGTCAAGACATTAATGGACTGCCTCTGCATTTCTGTCCTCGTACAAGGCAAGTACGCTTGGCGCCATTTGAGAGTAGGCAATTGCCATTGCGGCAGATGTGAGTACAATCCCACTTCTTAAATTAAGCAGTACTTAAGGCTGCAGGCCAACACATACCTAAAGATAGTCTGGCTACAAGGATGGATGCTGGACAAAATTAATTACCTTCGGTTATTAGGTCCGTTGTATTTGTTTTGAAGTTTTCGCTGCTGGCATCTGACGGAGTGACTTGAATTTCCACGTACACTTCTGGTGCAGACCAGCCAGAAGAGCCCCATTCTGGTTCGAGAAATGAAAAGATAATACAAATTGAAGTCAGATTCATCTTGCATACTTCAAAAAGTTGGATCTTGGATATTAAGGAAGATGGCGAAGCTGGGCACTAAGTCTAAGGTGGGTCGTCTCTATTTCAGGACACTAATGGACATTCATTTCATATTCTTTGCATAATACATCAACGTTCGTATATCGCACGATGCATGTTACGTATTATGAACGTGAATATGTGAATGTAGAGAAATACAAGACGGAACAAAGCACGACTCACCTGCAGAAACTCTTGGCACTATCTGTTCGTTTGGTTCCCGGTCCAGTTTGAATCTGTAATAGAAATGGTTTGTAATTTAATACAGCAAACGAGATGAGGAACAATCAAGGCACAAGTCAAAAAGACAAGATGAAAATGTTACAAAGGTCACCAGTTGCGTGTTTGCTAGATCTTTCCATGGAACGAAGCAGTTATTGGGTTTTGTAAGGATATTAAATTTCCTGAAAAATGTCAACCAGCAAATTGGATTCTGTTTGTCTTCCATCTGAGATTGTATTTCAAATGTAGTCATCTCATTTGGTGGTGAGCACAACATTTGCGCGTTGTATTTCAGCCACTCCAGGTTGATAGTGTATTACTGACTTCCTTTGTTGTACTTTTCTACTTTAATTCAGTTAAAAGCACTTTAGAGTCACCACTTCCTCTCATTGTTAATTAATTTGAAAAGCTGCAAGTTCGGAAAATCAAATTATTTGCTATGGGGTTTACCACATAAAATGTGAGAACTACATACAAAAACGAAATGGTGGCCACCATTTTTATTAATGCTATTTTTCAAAACTTTAAAGAGCAATCGATTTGAAACTTTTAAAAATAATATGCTGGAAGCGGTCTCTTTTGCTTCGATTGTCTTTATCCAAATAGTCTCATCAAGACAAGATATGATACCTGTCTTGATACCTGAAATTGGATTCTATTTCTCACTTTCTCACACACATCGCGTGGTAAATTTTCAATGGTGCTTTGGGTGTTCCGTCTAGGATCATAAATTGGTCTTGGTTTTTTTTTTTGGAAGCCCAACGACTTCAAAAACTCTTGTAGGAAAACTTCTACGTGAATCGCCAGTTGACATAATCATTTGTGAAGTAATTCGTCGCGGACATTTTTCGCTTCTTTCCTAAATATGCGATTTCTCTCGTTAAAAAGTACCGCACCATTAAGGAAAAAGATATAGAGAGGCCTTATACTCTCATTTTTGTCCGAAATCACCAAAAGTAAAGCACATTAACACAAATTCACCAACACTTATATAAAAATAATTATAGGTAGTATAAATGAATGGTCGAAAATTTCACAATACAATATTTTGTTCATAAATTAATACAATTACGAAATAATATCATCGCATCAAGTGCCACATCATTAACAAATCTGTGATGCCCATGGACACAAGAGAATCGACTTAACGGGAATGTTAACTCCACACGAACATCATTAGCCGAAGGATTAAGCTCCGCCCATTCCATACAATTTTCACAGATGCTCAACTTCGGATTTTATTTGCTCGAGCCAAATGAACATGGGGAAATTGCAATCTGAAGCTGATCTCAAGGCTACACTGAGCTTATCAAATACAGTAAAACCCGCTTAAGACGATTTCTCAGGGACCCAAAAACGCGTCTTAAACGAGAAAGCGTATTATGCGGGATAGGGAAAATAATACGTACTACATATTATTATGTATTATGTTCTAATTTTGGTATATATAGGTATTAAATTATACATTTATAAATTACATTAAATACGTAGTGTAATTATAATTACATTATTTAAAATAATCACTTATTTTGGTTTGACAGAAAGATTTTGATGCATTAGCAATTAAAAGATTTTCAACATAATTCAACTTTTGCAGTGCGTCTTCGCTTTGATCCAAAGAAGCTACATAGCGTCTTAAATCATTAACAGCTGATAATGCCTGGGCGTTTGACAAAACCGGAGTTGACTCATCTTCGTTTTCGTCATTATCACTTAGGGCCTCGTTTTGTGTGTTATTCACATTCTCAATAAGATCTTCAATTGATTGAATTTCGTACGGTGCTACATTGTCATCAATGGAAGAATATCCAGGAAAACCCTGCAGTATCTCGGGTTCTTTTTCTTCCAACACGACGTCAACCACGTTATTTCTGAAACCTGCTTTCTTGAAACAATTTTGAATGTTTTCAGGCTTAATTGCTTCCCATGCCGCTGCAATGTTTAGAATCGCATCATGCACAGTCAAGGGTCGTTTGCTGACAGGTTCTTCCATTTCATGAAGATAGCGATGTATCAGTCTTGTCCTGTAACCTTGCTTTAGGACCTTTATAATTCCCTGATCCATCGGTTGTAATTTGCTTGTCGCATTTGGAGGTAAGTAAACAAGCTTGATATTCTTGAGTTCAACACCTTTAGGGTGAGCGGGGCAGTTGTCAGTGAATAGTCAGTGTCAGTGAATAGAATTATGCGTCAACATTTAATTTAAGAAGTGATCATCTAAAGCTTTTAACCAGTCAATGAACCGAATGCCGGTCATCCAAGCTCGAGATTGTGCATCATATGTTACGGGGAGCGATCTTTCATTTTTGAAACAACGCGGATTTTTCGCTTTGCCAATCACTAGCAAACGTAACTTTTCTGACCCATCAGAATTGGCACAGGCCAGGACAGTCAGTCTCTCTTTACTTACATTACTACCATGACAAGTTTCTCCCTTGAAAACATAGGATTTATCTGGCATCAATTTAAAAAATAAACCAAATTCATCTGCGTTAAAAATGTCTCGCGGTACGTAATTTTGCAACAATTCGGGAAGTGTGGCCATCCATCTATCAACATCTTGTTGTGCCACTGTCTCCGATTCCCCACTGATTTGACGGTACACAATACCGTTACGATTTTTAATACGATCCAGCCATTTGAAGCGTTAAAATCAGTGATATGTAAGCCTTCAGCAATTTTACGCGCTTTCTCGCATATTATGGGACCACTTATGGGCAGTTTTAAAACTCGTGCTTGATGAAGCCATTCCACTAAAACTTTTCCCAATTTATCAAACTTTCTTACCTTTTGCTTTTTTCTCTGCACACCTCCCAATCTGTATTTTTCTTTAATTTCTTCTCTATTCTTTAAAATGGTACGTAACGTAGAAACAGGTAAGTGAAGCTCATCAGCTAACTGAGTTTGATTTGTTGTTTGTGATTTTTTATCGAAAACTTTCAATATCTCAATTTTGTCTTAAAGTGACAATGCCTTTCGCTTAATTGTAGTCATATTGTAACAAACAAATGATGCACTATTACAAAATAATCAGAGCGCGCGCGCGACACAATATGTCAAGTCAACAAATGACGAACGGCAAACGTGCGGGCGGGGGGCCTTTCTGGGGGCTCGCGTTAGAGCGCTCGGTTAGACCTCTCGGCTCGGGCTCCGGCTCGGGCGTATTAAACGGGATGACAAATCGTATTAAGCGTTAAGAAATGTATGAAAATATTTCTCAAGTTGCAGAGACTGGCGTAAAGTGGCGTATTATGCGAGAAATCGTATTAAGCGTGATCGTCTTAAACGGGTTCTACTGTATGTTCAAATCTATTATTCGGCTGTTAATGACATTAATCAGCACATCTTCATGTTTTATGAGAATCGGAAATGCTCAATATAAGTGTTTGCGCATGATTCAGCGACCGATTTGATAATATTTTCAACATTCAAGCGAAATGTGTGACCATTTCTTTACAGAAATTGGTTTTCTAACTGTAATGTTAACTCCACTGTCAAATTTGAAACCGAAAGCAGAAGATTTTGGAAAATGTACGTATTGTATTATTTTGACATTCGGTGAATAAAAATGTCTTTGATTTGCTAATTATATGCTGCAATTGGTAATTTAACTTCAATTACGAACTTGTCCGCAGTAATATTGATTGATAATTTTCAATTTCAATGCAGATATATGCTTTCCAACAAAACACGTAAAGCCTGTGCATTTTTCAGCTGTTAATAGCGATTTATAAATGTCATTTTCGTATTTTTGCCTATTATTGGATAGTACATTGGGAATGCTAAGTTAATGTGTTTCTAATTGCGCGAAAAACATTAAAATTTCGATACAATTTCGGATATCATGCTGCATATGACACAAATGGCAGGAACGAATGGAGCCGAACATGTGAACAGCTGATGAGGGGAAAAAAAGTTCAATACTTCGGACGTTCACGTACGCTCATTTACACGGATAGGGCCTCTCTGTATCTTGTACTTTCATTTGCTATTGCGTTATTGATTCGTCATCCTTTCCATGATGACTTGTCAACAGTTTTAAATGTTTTTATTGGACTTCTAGATCAGTGTTACCATTGCTGCTGCTGAAATTTTTGACGATCGGTATGGTCAATGATGTTAACAGCAAAGGTGCGAAGGATAGTTTATACTCCCGAAAAAATCCATTGCAATGTAAACTGCTTATTATTTGCTATGGCCCGTCCTGTGCGCTAAAGTATCCATAAAAAGCCTCCAGAACTGTATTAACCTGTCATTCTACATATGTTGCTTGGTTTCATCCGAGCTATATGAACGCTTTTGAAGGAGATTCAGACCATCGAATTGAAATTGTTCCTCGTCTTCTCTATAGCATGTGTCATCCGTTTGGATGCCAAGTTGAGTGTTGACCAAACAGTTCGTATCTCAAACAATTCGGAAAATGCGACATTTTCAGACCGGCGTTGAATTTGATACAAATCAACACTTTTCCTTTTTCCGGTAGATTTTTGATGACTTAATTTGAGATTAGGGCTCGGGGCTTTACAATATGTTTGCTTCGTCATAAGTTCAAATTTTTGATATATTTTCATAGAAGCTCCGGGAGTTGAATTGGCGGTATTTGGGTCTGTTTGCAATGAGTTAGCTATTGTTGTTTCTCTGATATTTTTGCTCATTCTATGGGTGATATTACGATACTCGTTGAACTTATCCTACGCTTCCACTTCACAAGATAAATCTGGAGACCATTGTCGTCTTTTAAAGCATATGGTATATCGTGGTGATTGCGATTCAGTACTTTAGTCAGCTTCCAGACTTGTCGTTCGTTATGGTCAAGGCTACTAAGAAGATTCCGGGATTCGTGATATAAAGCTGGACAGCTCTCGTTAGACAATTTACACTTATCTTGAAGAATGGGTCACAAATTTCCTACTCACTAACACCGTGGAGAATTAAGGACTCAACACAGTTTTTGAGCTTCCTCGTCGGCTTCTTTGATCTTCAAACTGCTGCTATGTTTTGTTATGCTATTGTCTAGCGCTCCTTAATTGGAATTTTTTGGTTTATATATTTTCCCTGCTTTTGGATCAACTGAATTTAAGAAATAGAGAGCGCGCTGAGCCAAAGATTTATGGTCTACCAGAACTGATAGATAGTATAGATACTCTACAGAGAGATGCTATAAATTGTTGTTGTTGCATATCAAACGTTTTGGTTTTCGCCGTAGTAAAACTGACTTCTTGTCGATGAGTACACCACTGTATGCATTGCCAGCCGGCTCGTTTTTATTTTTTAGTGATTGTATTTGATGCTGGTAACGCCATAATTTAACCGCATACAGCGAGAATAATAACGAGAATATGCTTCCAGAAAAAGATAGAAAAAGTGATATCCGATCCATAGTTGTAAAACGTTTTACTCAAAAGATTTGAGAGAGTCATTTTAGTTAGAAGAAATCAAAGGAGAAATTTCCCAATACAAATAAAATTCTACTTATTTTCGTTGAATACCGACCAATAGTTACAAAGTGCTCGTGCTCCCCAGTCTCAGCCGTTATCGAGGTATTCATAGATTAGGTAACTGCGACATCTAAACAAGTAAAGGCCCAGATACAATCCGGGGTGAGGGCGATGCGATTTTCGCTCGTCACCGCGCTACGCATTCAATTTACAATACACGCGATGCGAGGAAGAATAATGTTCATATGACAAACGTCAAATTGGTGACGTTTCAAATGAAATTCGCTTACAATTGTTTTTGATTTTTTTTAAGGTTTGTATTGGGAATTTACCTTCGTTTGGCAAATAATAGCCTCAACCAGGATGCACGAATTTTTCCCTCGGAAAAAGGAAAAAAAAAACCTAAAAAGTAATTAAGGCGTTTTAATTTGAAATATCATTTAAGCGCCGTGTAGCATCTGACAAATGTCAACCCATCTCGTTGCAAGGAATTTTCGATTTTCCGAATATTTCACGCCTCGTATCGACACATCGCAATCATTGTACAATGTCGTATACAAACGAATGTTACGAAAACTGCTTGACATTTGCTGCGAGACTCTCGTCAGGTTCTCGTATCGCAATCTCGCAGTATTTTATTTCGGCCTTAAGAATCGTTTAGTGTAATTTCAGCGCAGTTTTATTAGTGTTACCGACACTTAAGTTCTACTTGTGTATTATGATCCGCGATACTGATTCATAGCCATTGTCTTGTAAGTTTGATATATATCATGTTGCTATTCCTGTACGGGATGTTGTAAGCAATATTTCTTCTGGAATTATAAATTTTTAGCCTATATTGGCCGTGTTCATTGGGCTTAGAGAGTTTGAAATGTTGCAATCAAGCGAAATTTCCCAAATCGCTGATAAGCTTATTGAATTTAGCGATTAGGGCAGAATGTATTGCATGCCTACAAAAGCGAACTTACTTTCCCTCTGCTCTGGTAAAATAAAAATGTTTGTTTCATTCGGTGCTTTTTCGTATAAATCTAACGTCTGTTTTATTTTTTTTTAATTGAAAAAAATTTTAATATTCATTTTAGAATTTTTCTTAGCATGTTGTAATTCATAATTCACATTAATTCACGACTTACATTTCATTTACTGCTTATTTCTAGAAACATTCCGTTCGATTCGTACACACAACGGATATTTTAGTGTCAACTTTGAACGAGTTCAAGTAAATAGAAAGTCATCAGCGCAAAATACAAAAGAAATAATACAAGATTCCACGATTACGCATCACGATGCAGTTGTTATTTCATATTATTAATTAAACGTACAATCAATTCAAATGGAGAATTCAAACACAGAAAATCGTTGGATTGTTTTTAATTATAGTCCGATCGAGATTTTCCTTAACGAATTTTGAATGTGTGTAGAAAACAAAGTCACTGCGCAAACGAAAATTCACGCCTTTAATCTTAATGAATGAATTGACAACTATTCTACATAGCAATCAAAGCACATGTGCCAAACTCACGCGTCTGAAGTTTGCATGGTCGCAAACGCAACAAATTTTTACGATTTCTTTGCAGCAGATTATTAAACTGAAACGGAAACCTAGTAGAGTGCAAAATATTCAAAAATGCGAATAAAATTCACGAATATATTAAGTCAAATAATCCAAAAAAACATTCTTAAAATGAAAAAAAATGCAAATTGCGTTTGCAACGTTGCAAACTTCAAACAGTGTTGTGTATTTTCAAATAGAACAAAATAATGTACAATGTAGTTAAAACATAGTCCCACCCTGGGCACCATGTTGTGTATTTTCAAAATATTAAAATATAAATAGATAATAAGATTATAATCAATTGGGGCAACCGATAGGTCGCATCTGCAGCAAAAAAAAGACAAAGTCAGCAAGACAGAATTATTTGAAAATGTAAAGGCCGCATAATGGCGGCCGTAGGAAGTTTTTTTAATCGACTAGCTCACCGCGCGGGCGTGGGGGCCTACGATATTATGAAAGCACTGATCCTTGCCTATCAAACACACACAATAACATGGAAATTTTAACTGTAGATACATTTACAGTAAATACACACAAATAAATAAAATATTCAATTTACATGAATTCTGCTGTGCTGATTCTGACCACATCGGCTGCCTTCAACATGAATCTCCGAGGTTTCAAATATGAATCTGAAACTTCGACTTGATTTCGGGACTTCACTTGAGCGTCTTCCTTCACTATATCTGGGATCCGCCAGAAACGATCTCCGTCATGAATTACACAAATGTATTCTTCTTGATGTATTGAGTCAACAGCTTGCAAAACACGTGACATCCGTTGAAAAACTTTGTTACTCGGAGCAATCTGGTCGCTGTTCAGCTTCTATCTTTACTTATTCACTTTTCTGGTACTTGATAAATACTTGATTCACTTTTCTGAATTCTATCCTTACTTAATATTTTATGCTCCTACTTAAAGGTAGTTGATCACTGCTAACACCCGAATTATATTGATGCAAAATTTCTTCCCAAAAGCGTTCCAAAAATTTAATGGATTGTTTTTGCTGAGACTTCTTTTTCATTTTTCCTGAGACTTTTTTTCTAATAGCATTTAACTAAATATTACTTAATACCTAAATCTAGTTACAAAGACTTTCATTTTTATTCTAGTCTTAGTTCTATTTTATTTCGGATTTTTTTCTTATAACCTAAAATATTATGATCGCAAATTAACATTTTAATCAAAACTTCATTACAACAAATAATCTTCCTCGATATCTGTTAATTATTTATTTTATTATTTTTTCTTCTTATTTTTATGTTGCTTACACAACAGAAAACGTAACAACAGTTCCAATCTGAAGATACTGTCTTAAAAACAGTCAACAGAAGATGATACATCAGAAAGTGCTGCCAATAAACTCAAAATTTATATTAACAAGAAACATCTTGCCAAGCTGGAATACATGTAGCTCCAGAACGTTAGCGAACACTTATTCTTACGCTATGGTTGGATCCGTGTTGCTCGCTGACTCCCAATTGGTACTTTTCCAATGCACTGGAGGATCACTCATTTTCACGGACTGTATGAAACACCTTGGCAACAAGCACTACAGGCAAGCACATAAAATTGAACCAATCTCTAGATTCCTCAATACTGGAACCGCAATGCAACATTTTTATACGCAAATTTAATTGGCTGAAGTCCAAATTAATTAATTTACCAGTTTAGATAACAAATATACAGCGAGGCATCTATGCAAGCAGACAAAAAAAAAGAATCTGGAATATTTAGCAGCAAATTCCATTGATCAAATACGTTCATATATCATTTTTCTAATTCTATGGATATTATTATGATTGCCGGAATGGGTTTCCTTTCAACATTTCACGCATTGTGATTTCTCCTTAGTAAGGACCATCGAACATTGCAAAAAGCAAGAACGAAATCATCTTTGCGACAAGAACATGCGTTCACCTCATTACCCATTGGGTTTTGCAGAGGGTCCTGGATGTATCGTAATTACCAACATTGCTATTACCTTTAGGATCACTTCGATTTTCCCATCGTTCAGAAAGAGCTTGAACAAAATCATGGACACGGAGCGAAATGAATAGATACACGCAACGTCTGAAACTCAATTCCATTGGGCAGTCGGTTCGAAACTAAAAGCACCTTAAGGTCATTTATTGTGTACCAACACTCCTTGCCATACACAGGATCACGCAAGAGTCAGTCATTTTCTTGGGCTCCCGATAGCCTTATGAAACATTAATTAGGTCCAGGTTACAAACTAGATAAAATGTATTAGTTTAATTTGTAATGGATTCCGGATACACCGCCATCTTCCTCGAGAATAAAGTCCTGATGCTCTTTGCTTTGCGGCTTTTATGTCGTCCTCTTCTACATTAACCTTTTGGATAAAGGACCACAACTAAGTGAAATCGTAGACATGTGGTTTGGTGTGCTTGCAGAGTGTGTTCTAATCACATGAAATGTTCGACTGAGTCGAAATGGAAATTAATATTTGGTTCTTGTATAATGTCGTTGCATTCACATGTTTGTAATGCCTACGCACAGGTTCGCCATATGGTAGATTGCCTCTGGGAAATCAGCCAAAAATTTATGAAGCGTGAAAATCGGAATCCGTTGGAAGCAGTGAATGGGAATTACAATGCTTGACTGGAGATTTATAAGAAATAGCGTCACTGATTAGACGTTCACTTCTTGCCAGCGCCGTCGTATGTAAACGGAAAAACATGCACGAACCACACGCAACAACTGTGCTGATAAGGATATTCTTACGGGCTGTTTGAAAACGGAGCTTACACATTACGGATTTTGTTCAAAGATTCGCAGTTATCAGAAATCGCTAAGGGGTATTTATAATTTGTGAATGTACCTTCTATCAACTAAATGGTTGCTTCGAGTCTCTGCAAAAATGGGAAGACCCCAATCTTTTTGCTTGGACCTGTTCTGTTTTGTGCTTTGTATCCAACTGAGTTGTCCTTTGAAGCGATCATTGGCATTTATAACGTGTCATTTTGGCATAAGCTCGTTGGAAGCTAGTGTCGATGCGTTACTTTTGAATTATTTGATCCTAATATGACCGATTAAAAACATTTCAATGCAAAGGATTCAGGCAAAACATTAAATGTAAGCACATTTGTTTCAAAAGATTTTCGATCCGGTGAAACATCCTGGCAAATGAGGATGAAGGTGACACACTTGAGCTACATAGAAAATTATGTCAAATTAAGGAATAAAAGCAAACGGCAAAGCGACAGAATGAAACGTATTGTGTGCAAATCTGGACATTCTGGGTGGTGGGCTCGTTCCAAAAGAATTTACACTATTGCAAGTACAGGATTTATACGGGATGGATGAATATGAATTTCAGTTTTGTTAATTTAGAAAGCGTAAGGTTTGCCACCAACATATGAAAAATTATGTAGGACAAATGTCTACTTCAACTACGCTTAACAATGTTCGTTCTTTCATATAACTTTTCAATCACCTTTTGCCAAAAATCCGGGCCTATGTCGTGAATCAAGTCAACGATTTTCACTTTGAAGACTGCCATCGATTCTATTGGCTGGTTTTTGACTTAACTTTAACTTCTTAACTCAGTCTAACAAAAATTTATCCAGTTGTGTTAAATCGCATGATTTATTTGGAAACAGCTAAATTTGTGAAAATGCACATTTGTAAAATTTTGTGTGCAATAAATCCAGTTCATCGATTGTTGTATGATTTGTGGCATTTGTGGTTATTCTCTCTATCTAACTCTCGATAACTTAATCCATAGACTGTAACCGCGATTCCTTACAATTTTTCGAAAAAAAGGCCCAAGTACGCCTCCAAACCGCATTGCATGTTGTACGTTGAGCATGCAAAGGCTTCCCGACAATAGCAGTTGGATTTTCAAAAGCTAAAAGGCGGCAATTCCGCTTGTTTATGAAGTGTCATATCACTCAAGTACACTGTACGAGACCGCATTGAAAAAAAAGTTCAATGAGAAAAGTTCATGAGAACAAAAGAGACACGAGTGGCTGCTGCGGTCAATTAATGACAGTTCTATCTCTTCAAGATGTAGCTTCAACATTTATAAAGTATTTGTTGTGTATCTTTTTATTTCTTCCGTTTCGATCTGTATATTGTGTACATTTTTTCGAGGTTAACAATTTTTTCACTTTGACAATTATGACATATGGCTGCTTATTTATGGCAGCGCTTCTAGTGGTGGTTATTACATGGGTTTGACGGATTAATACATAATAATCTCCCCCCACAATTAATTGAATTCACAAATTGAAAATTAAAAAAGATCCAGGGTTGTAACAACTGTTTGAATCCCATAGCATAGTCTGGAAAACGTTCTAGGGACGGCAAGATCGAGCAGATCGCCAGGCGGATTCCACTGTTGGAGATTGTCCAGTTTCTGGAGGTTCAGTTTCAGCATCAGGAATCACGTCCGATCCAAGATTGGCTGGTAGGAGCAGGGGCGCTAATTTTGATGATTGAACCAATTTTCCAAGTTTCCTTATTGTTCGAATACCATCTTGCGAGTACCCTGTCTCCAATTTTGAAGTGTCGTGATGGTGGCAGATCGAATCGCACTCGTTTTTGGATTTTGGGAGTAGGAGGCTTGAAAACGTCGAGCTGGCACCTAATGTTCCGATTCAAATACAATTCGGCTGGAGTTTTGCCATTCTGGAGAGGGGTGGCTCTGTATCTGAATAATATTTCACGGGCCTTTTGTTGAATAGTACCTTACTCGGTCATACAGTTGAATTTTGATATCAAGGTTTGTATATATCGTTCAGCCAAACCATTGGTTGCAGGATGCCCTGGCGCTATGAACTTTTGCAAAATACCATTGTTCAGGCAGAAAGTTTTGAAAACGTCACTATGAAAAATTGTCGCATTCTCCTATACCATTATTTCCGGGAACCCATGAGTGCAAAAAATGTCCAAGAGCAGCTTTATGGTAGTTGCAGTGGTCGGGGCGTCTTTGATGATGCGAATCTCGGCCCACTTCGACTTGGAATCAACAAGAACGAGAAAATGGTGATTCAAAAAGGGCCCAGCATAATCAATATGCATGCGTTCAAAATTATGCTGGGGATCATCCCATTGATGAAGAGGGACTTTAGCTGGACTTTTCTGGGATAGTGCGCATTCCTGGCAGTTTTTTACCATTGCTTCTATATCTTTGTCGATGTTTTTCCAGAAGCAGTGCCGTCTGGCCAACTGCTTCATTTTTACTATGCCCACGTGTGTTCGATGCAGTTCCAGGAGAACTTTATTTTGAAGGGCTTCAGGTATGAAAACACGTTGATTCTTGAAAATGATGGCATTTGAAGTGCTCTACTCAGGGTCACGTAGTTTTCCAGAAATGAGGTCATGATGAAGGTTTGAAAGAATTGCGTCTTTGGCTGTTTCTTCAGCAATAGTTGAACTGGTGATGACTTCAGTAGATATTTGGTTGATGATCTGGTCTTCCATGTTTGAAACTTCGAGGCTCATGGTGCATTCTGTAGAGGAACTAACTTGTGATGTAGCCTAAGTAGCTCTGGAGAGACAGTCAACATGTGCGTGATCCTCTGCTTTCCGGTGGATGAGTTTGTAGTCGAATTCTTGAAGAAAAGTTGCGTATCGAAGTAGCCTCGCTGATGTGAAAGATGGCAGTTTCGTTTCCGGGTGGAAAATTCTGGTCAGTGACTGGTTATCCGTAATTAGCGTGAATGGACGACCAGTGAGATACATGTATAGTCTTGAAACACAGAAAATTATTACGAGCGCTTCCCGGTCAAGTTGGGAGTAATTTTTTTCTGCGTTTGTCAAGGATCTTGATATGAAGGTAATTGATCTTTCTACGCCATTAATGTCGTGAGATAAAACTTCAGCGATCCCTGTTGGACCGGCATCGCAAGCCATACTCGCTGGCAGCGATGGATCATATGGCATGAGGACTCGATCGCTGATGATTTCTGTTTTGAACTGCTGGAATGCCTTTTGGCATTTTTGGGTCCAAACCATGTTGGCAATAGCCTCAACTTTCTTAGGGCATTTCGAAATTTCATTATATCTGACACAGTACCCTAAATATTGAACTTGAGTGTTGAAAAATGAACATTTTGATTTGTTCAGATGCAAGTCGTTCTTTTTTAACCTTCCAAGGCAAGCTATCAGCCTCTGCTTGCACTCTTCAAATGTAGAGCCGTGGACGGTTATGTCGTCATAATACGACATGACTCCATCTAGGTTGACCAAAATCTGATCGAGGATTCTGTTGAATTCGTATGGCGCGGTTTTGATTCCAAACGAAAGACGATTCATGAGGTACGTACCCCGATGTGTTGAGATGGTTTGAATTAGCTTGCTTTTGTCGCAGACTTGAATATGTAAATATGCTTTGAAGGGATCCAGATGGCAGAAAAATTTTGAATTTCGAAGGTTATCAAGAATGTCATCAATCTTCCGTATAGGATAATGAGCCGATTTGAGTTGTTTATTTACGCCAATCTTGTAGTCAACACAACGGCGAAGCGAGTTATCAGTCTTTGGAATAATGACAAGGGGAGAACCCCAGTCACTAGTTTCGATTTTTGAGATGATATCTGATTTTTCGAGGTTGTCCAGTTCGATGTTAACCTTGTCCAGTAGAGCGTATGGGACAGGTCGTTCTTTGATGAAAACTGGTCTTGAATTAGGACGCAACTCGAGGGAGCAAGTGAAACCAGGCACGCATCCAACTTTGGGCTCAAATATATCAGCGAAATCTCTCATTATGTCTGTAAAAACGTCAAGTGAGTTAATATTCGATAATGCATGGTTTTGTTTATCAAGATCTCCAAGGCTAATTTTCAAGTGTCGAATCCAGGTTCTACCTAGGAGTGGAGAAAACTGGGCTGGTACAATCAACAGCAGTTCAGTCGATTTTCGATCACGGTATTGGACTACAACTTCTGCGGCACCAAGAGGTTTGAAAATTCCTGAGGTGTAGGAACGAAATAGAACATGGGTCGGCCTGAGCACTGTCTTATTAAAATTCAGTTTTTTAAAATCTGGTTTCGGGAGAAGCGTCAGACCAGCGCCGGAATCCACTTCGAAGGTTTGAGGTTTTCCTTCAATGAGAACCTCAACAAAATATTTATTTGAATCTTGAGCAGGGCTGGATTTTTCGAAGATGTCGATAATTTGATTGATGGCACTCAAGTCACGGAAAGAGTTTATGTCGACAAAATGTGTGCTTTGAGTGTCCGATTTTTTCTTCTTGATTTTCTGTTGAATGCGTGTTGAAATGCAAACGGCTGACACATGACCCGTTCGTTTGCATTAATCGCACCGGAGTTTCGATCGGTCAGAATGGCAATCTTTGGTAGGGTGCCTAAAAGAACACTGAAGGCAGCGGTTGTCGAGTCCAAGATGCTGGTAATTTAGCCCTGAGCATGATTTTGAGTACGAATCACGAGATGAATTTTGCGCACTTTGAGCTGAGTATTTTGAAGAACTGATTCGATTGTCATGGCTGGTGGATCGATTTTGACCACGCGACCTGTGTTGGCCAATTTTGTTGATGTCGTTTCCTCTAAGAGATACTGATGAAGATGGTTGACGAGTAGCAATTTCACGGCTGTCAATTTTAGACGCCTCAAGTACAAGTGCCTTGTTTACGATGTAGTCAAATTTCGAATTTTCATCATCCGGTATGCGTTTCATTTCAGCGTTGTCCGGTATGCCTCGAATGAGTTGAGCACGTTAAAATATTTCCGCAATACTGGCTTGATAAGTTTCTGCGCAGCACACAAAAGCACAATCGGAAATATCGCGACGCAAAACCGCAACGTACTCGGCAATGGACTGACTGTCTTGTTGATACAAAGACAAGAAACGGTGTTGAGCGACTAAAATGTTTCGTTTCGGGCACAAATGGGCTTCAAGTACTTTAGCAATATTTTCGTACGATTTTTCGATAGGTTGATTGGGCGCGAACAACGACACAATTAGCTGGTAATTACTAGAACCTATTGAGTTCAGGAGCATTTGGGCACGCAACGTTTTGTCTTGAAAAATGCCTTTCGTCGTCAAATAATTCTCAAAACGGGCTCTGTACATTTTGAAGTTTTCTTTGGAAGCATTGAAATTCTCGAACGGCGATATAAGAACTTGTGGATTCACTGGGGTTTAAGTTTGCCGACCACTTTTTGAGAGAGTCTCAATGAATTTTTTTTGATGATTATTAAAGGTTTCCATAAACGATTGAAACTGTGTTTGATCCATTTCGATCCCGGCCGGAAATGTGGAATTTAATATGTATGTAAAAATAGATTACCTGGACAAGTAAACACAACGTAATCGTAATTTCACGTTTCACCTCGTCGCCAATTTTGTTGTGTATCTTTTTATTTCTTCCGTTTCGATCTGTATATTGTGTACATTTTTTCGAGGTTGACAATTTTTTCACTTTGACAATATGGCAGCGCCTCTAGTGGTGGGTATTACAAGGGTTTGACGGATTAATACATAATAGTATTCTTTGATGGTTACTCGCCGTGTCATTTTGATGCCCGATAATGATTTATTTAGTTTAGTTTTCGAAGGAGATTTTGTAAAGTAAAGACCAAATGCAGTGTGGAGTTTAAACCAGTGTGCATACCAAAAGTGCTTCGTATACACAAGTGCCTACATAAGGTCCCAAGCTATTGAAATAAGCGAATTTGTCCCCAATAAATATTCCCAGCAGACAAAATGAATCGCCGTCGATACGAATTCGTATCGCCATGTCTGAAAATGAGTTCACCGGCGAATCCGCCAGCGATCCTAATTCGAATCGTCTGCGAACAATATGTCACCTCGCAGACGAATCGTCGCGGCGTATCGCAAACGATTCGCCATGGCGTATCGCAAACGAATCGCCATGGCATATAACAAACGATTCGCCATGGCGTATCGCAAACGGTTCGCCATGGCGTATCGCAAACGAATCGCCATGTCATATCGCCAACGGTTCGCCATGGCTATTATTAAAAATTAAAAAAACTGCCAATTCGGAAATATTGTTGTTGAAATATTGTTGTTGTTGTAGGGACTTCAGTCCCTAATACAATGTCGGCATATTACGGAATGTCGAATCGGAAGGAGTTTAAGGAGTGGACTTGAAGTCAATCATCAAATAATTCATAATATTTCAAGCTTCTTTTTGAACTGTTCTTCGCGACATGGTCATCAATACGAACTGGCTTCCGTGGTGGAATTGTACTTGAACTAAATAAGAAACATTTTTGATTTGAACACAATTTAGAGAAAAATAATTGATTACACATAATTATTATCGTCTCGAGCTTTCATAAGTACTAGATTAGATTATCGTTTTTTTACAAGGAATCTATAAGATTCTTACAGAGTCCACGTTAACAAAATAGGAATACAAACAGGCTGTAAAGTAAGTCTTTTCTTCATGAAAGAAATTGAATAGTAGAATAAATTTTATTTATATAAAGTCAGAGAGAATCTGTAAACCATCGAAACATGGAGAATAAAATCAAGCTTATGTAAAAATATTCATGTCTTGCACGTCTTAATAAAAACAAGAAAAGGAAAACTGACGAGCCCTAAAAATCTGTAGTTTATCAAAAAAATTGGGAGACAGTAAAGTTCGGATAATTGCAATATGCTTAAACGCAAAACTCGCTGAAATTTACAGAAAATTCAAGCACAGCATATTTAGGAGTTCATAAAAATGATTTACAATATTCTACTAGTTTGGCGACCTGCCTATCCGTAAGTACGGCTTCCTGTCTGTCCACTCGTTTCTCATGTTTTCTCAGTAACTGCGGATGCTCCAATCTTGAAATACTGTAAACGAGTCAAAAGAGGTGACTTTTTCTAAGTAGGATATAAATTAGTTGAATACACAGCCCAACGTTTCTCTCAGAGGGACTTTGATGATATGTAGTCCACCAATGGATAGCGCCAACGTGACGACACTTTAAACGGTCGCCATTTTCTTGCGGTGCTGTCAATATTAGTGAATGTATGAGATCTCAATGATATATATCTACGTCACACAACAAAACCAGCTGTAATGGTTGTGATTAATTTATTCAGTATCCTAATCAGCATAACAGCTGTTCCTTTTTTTGTCCAATGTACACGTCATTACATGCACCTACAGTAGAGCACCGAGAATCCATGTATCCATATTGTGATTTATTTTACAATTGATATCAGCGGCTTTAACATGTGGAACGAACATACATTCAACATGGAAAAATCGTTAATATCAGATTATATAAAGAAATATTTATTTATTTGAATGAAATTCACTTAGGATCACACTATCTAAAATGTTAATACAACAAGGTAAAAAAAACACTTAACTAACCAATTTGCTGTAAAATATTGTTAAAAATGGGGACAAAGTTTCGCCATTAAAAAAGTATATTGTTTGTAGTTTACATGGCGTTCCGACAGTTGGTCGAGAATCCGTGAATAGCGAAATGCACATAACGGTTCGGAATTCAAAGATTGGTAAAGCACCACTCTTTCGAAACTTTAAACTAAATTGTTTTTGTTTGTTTAATCCACAAAACAATTAACACATAACTCGCGTAATCAAATCAAGAAGCCGAAAGGGATAAACCTTGGTTGCGTATAAAATTAATCAAAAAGAACTCACAAATGATTACTTTTGATCGCGTAAATAACCTTGTAATGGATTTAGTCCCAGCCGTCACGACGACGACTAAGGACTGAAGTCGGCCTCGCACCGACACTTGGACGTGCAGTCCTCGAGACGTGGCAACGAAATATACCCCAGCGGGTCAACCTTTCGGCCACTCGGAAATTCACTCGCGTTGGTGGCTGCTGGCGGACTAGCCCAGTGCGGCGAGGATTACGGTCGTGGGTCGGACCCAAGTGAACTTCCGCTCTTGGTTTCCATTTTGAACCAGCCACCGAAAACCCGATTTTTCCTATGCGACGTTTCGAAATATTATACTTTTCTTTACGTTATTTTTTTTTTTATCTACCATTCAAAATCCAAATACACCCGACGACAAACGCGCATTCGCGAACCGATATACCGCGGTGCCTAAAAACAAACTACTTTATTTTTGCGACCGTCAAAGAATTGAAAACCGAACAAGTAGTCCGCGACACGACTACCACTTACTCCCGATTCAAACCTACAGCACCGCGGAACCCGAGCGACGAAACACAATTTTGGCCCTACATCCTCATGCACTTACCTTCGCCCCATTACCTCCTGAAAGAAAAATGGTTGCTGGAGGTAAAGAATGTGATTTTTTTCAGCACTTCATTTTATATATTTCTTTTTTTTTCCAAATACAACATCTTATCCTAGCAATTCTTAACGCTCTTTACAAAAGAAATGGCTTCAATCGAATGAAAGAAATAAAAAAATATATATAGAAAAGCGAGTTAGATAATCAAAATTAAATAAGTTTTATAACTTTGAGTGTGCGTCACGGAACACACATGTGAGAAATAGAACGATAAACTTTTTAAAACTAAATTGTCCAAATAGTAGATTAGAGTAAATTTAAATGTGTAAGAAATAATCCTAGGTCTTACGAAGGTCTTAAAGTTAACAATTTCTTCTTTTGTTGGTACTTATTATACAAGTAAAAAAATTTAAGATTGCAATCTAAATCTTTTTTTTTTTCTGTACTATATATAATATATAGATATATATGTTTCTTCTCAATAGATCTCCTACTCTCTACCTCTCGACTAAAATTATCATTTATTCAAATTTACGTTTTTATGTTTGGGAATATTTACATGTTTTGCTATTGCCACGTCTCTGGACTCGCTATTTATATAAAATCATTTCAAAATTCAGGAAATTAATTGTTAAAACGTTAAGGTATAAAAGATTTTTCATGTCATTTTCGTTTACTTGTATATAAACTATTTGTTTGTTTATTTATTTAATTTCACTGTGACGAAATTTGTATTGTGTGGAAAGATTTTATTTTCGATTTGAATTGCATTTTATTTGCTAAGTAGATAGTAGTATAAAAATTTCTGCATTGAAATTAGAAAATAGTTTGATGTATTTATTCCTTACTGTTGATTTTTTGTATTGAATGAAAATTCAGATCTTACATTTGAGTGAGAGAGATGACACATTTTACAGTTCGAGGGAGCAATGTGAAGAATTTAATTCGATATTCAGCTATGCTTACTGTTTTTTTAATTTTTTTTTATTTATTTATTATTTAAATTCTTTAACTATTCTCATGAAATCTTTGTATTTTAATTATAATTCTCTCTGTCTTGCCTTCTAAATAAAATACCAAACATTCAACATTTATAATGGTAATTTGTTTTATGTATGGTTTAACTTTTTGTTTGTTTCATCATTGTTTTCAAGAATACACTACTATGACATTAATAATTCTTTATAAAGCATACATTGCACATACCTACGACTAAGCAAAAATTAAAATGAATTATATTCAATTATTAATTCAGACAAAAAAAATTTAATGATTGAAGAAAAATTAAAAACTTTTGCTTGATTGCTAATCCAATGACCGGGATAATTGTTATATATGTTATAATTGAACAAAAGTAAGGAGACTACGTATTTAACTAAACCTATGGACTTAATAATAGTATGTTGTCATCTTTCACCAACCCAATAATCGTTTCTTTCTTGAGAGGGGATTCACACTAAAACAAACGAGTGAAATCAACTGAACGGTTATAGTGGATTTTCTACCACATGGACAACCCTTAAAATTTTCACTAAATGCGGTGTGCTCACTTCCGAGCAATATTTATAATATTTATGTACTTGCCAAATTGTTCTGCATGCCGAACAGACAGTTGGACGAATTCAGGCCAGGTCAGATATCGAAACTATCCAGCACTACATACAGCAAGCTAGTCCTAGTAGTCATGCAGTGGATAGACCAAATAAACTCCTTAGGCAGCGAGAACACTAGAAATGACAGGGCGCGATTTAGTCCAAGATGCAACGAGCCCTGGCTGCTGTTTTCGCGATCAAGCACTGCGTTTTCGAGCCTCCTTCGCACGCACTTGGGCTAAAATCGCGGATACCATTTGGGTTGGGAATTCGGACCAACTCGTTTTGTTAATTGCCACGTGATTTTTTTGTTGCGTATGACTCTACAACACGGCTGCCCTTTAACCCGTCGCCGATATTTTTCGCACATTCTCCTTCTGAATAAAAAAAAGAGACTTCTTTTTTTTTTAGTTTTGCCACACACGTTTCGGGGAATGATATTCGAACCGTAGTTGTGCACTATTGACCACTTTTTCTTTTCCTCTTTTTTTTTTGTTATATATTTTTTTCTAAGCGCGTGCTTCACTTTTCGCGGCCCTCGACGAACTCCCCCGTTCCGGACATGTTCCTCTCTCCCTCTGTCGGTGTGACCTTCCGTTTCGTGTTGCCATACTTGCGATACGAATGGGATAATTTGCATCTCAAGTATGGCAATCCGACCAGGATTGCCAAGCCGACAGGGTGAATTACAACAAACTATTGTGAAAATGCTGCATAAGGTAATGCGTGATCGATGCAAATTAGTAATTTAAACGAGAGTATGAGTCCGAAAACGAATAACCAAAAATGCCACTCAGAACTGACGAACAAATGATGAACAAAAATGTCACTTAGAAGACTGACAAGAGCAAACTGATCTACAACCCATAAAAATAGAATTGAATCCAGAAAATAGGAAAAAGAAATGTTTTCTTGTTCGCTCTGTCCATAGCTTTACGCGCCCCATATGTTATTTTCCGACTTTTGTTCGTTCTGGCGAAGAATACGCGATCCGAATTTAGTTCGCCTAAGCGAAATTCCGACAAAATGTTTGCTGGGTTCAGTTGTTGTCACCTTGAGATGTGTTGATGATCAGATCCTGCAACCATTTGAGACCAGAAGCAATTCACTCTGCTTTGTTCAGTTTGAATAGAAACTTATTTCTTTCCAATTTTATATTAAACAGGATAAGCGGAACAGCTGGCAAAAGTGAAGAATATTTTAAGTGACCGGATTGTATTCGTATTAAAAATATGATGTACTTTATGTTTTGCACTAAATTATTCGGTTTTTTTTTACAAATTTTTTCAATGTATTCTACTATTCACAAACAGATTTTTGAGTTTATTTTAAATTTAGATGCATTAAGTCTAGATCTGTACCTATATTTGAGGGCTACATATTATAACATGCATTTAGAAATATTGAATCATAATTTTAAATTCTGTTAATTTAAAAGCATATGGTAACAGGCTACAATCACCCATGCAAAATACTTGAACAAATATAATATTTTTGGATTAGTAAAAAATGATTTCGGGCGCTGTTTATTAAAATTTATATTTTTTCGCTCGGTTCCTACGTACGAAAAGTGCGAGCTAAAAGTTTAAAAGGATATGTCAGGCCAAAAAGATAAAATTCGTATAATAATATCCTAGTATACGATTGCTTAGAAATATCGTCTTAAAAAAAAGTCTTAAAATGTGGAAGCCGAGAGATTCAAAATTGAATCTGAAACCCTATGAAGGACACTTGAGATGCGCACTTGCTTCTCATGTCATTTTACGTATTAAGATACAGCAAGTGCATAAGAAATCGTAGGAAAATACTCACGTCTAACATCACGAGGATTATTATGTCGCATTGGGGACGTCAGTAGGTGCAATAACGTGATACCTTTACCTCATTGGGAACGCGAAGGGAGTTGTTTATTTGACGCATTTCAGCTAAATTACATAAACAAGAAAACAATTTCGGAATTACGCCTTTCAATTGAAAACAGAAAAGGGTAGGAGTAACTTTTCGTACGCAAGTGAATGCCTCCTTCGAACTTCGGATACTAAGGATACACAACGAATGAAGTCACACAAGCGAAGCGGAGCAGCCACGGCATATTGGCATATTCAGCCATTAATATGCCAATAGTAAAAGGAATTATCTTTTAGCACGGAACAATCCCTTGATTTCGCCCAGCTATAAAACTTCCCTGAACGAGCGAGCAGTAGTAAAACATGTGCAACGTGCCATTACAATTTCAAATTGAAATGTGTAAAACAAAACGCCTTCCATTGTTGACCTGAAAGTCTTCTCCCTTATTTTAATGTGCATTTACCCGAAATACGCACATAAAACATAAAATCCAGGCTCATCATAAAGATGTTGTTTCGTCTATTCTTAGAAATATTGTGTGTCGTCACCAGCATCATTAAAAATCAAATATTTCCACTGTTAATATCTTTTTCTATCATTATTATTGTCGTCTGTGTCGTTCTGCTTTCCTTGAGAAAAATACGATTCATCTTTTGTTGTGCTAGTCGTGTCTGTCTGCGGAATGTTTTCATTTCAAGGATTCCAGCACTTTCATTATTATTTAATGAGGCAAGGCAACATTCGTCCTTTCATCTTTGACGCTTTTGTTCAAGTTTTGTTAACTTCACATTGAGCCAGCTGCCAAGCCTCAGCAACGGAAATCATTAAAGACGGAAACAAAAGGCTTTGCCCTATTCCAGACGTTCAGTCCGACTGAGCGCGCGTAGATATTAATCTGATGTCAAGGAAATGTAACCGATTTTTTCATGATAAAACTTTATCTTGCCCATATTAAGACATAATTAAGGATTCGTACGGTTGCATGGGCAATTTGCTTTTCGAGGGTAATTACATATTATTAAGGAGCAACCATGAAGCGTACAACGATTGGTTGATGTTTATGAGTGTTGGAAACAGAAGGATTCAAAATGCTTTAGCTAAAACTGCCACTGATTGGATCTCGGAAATCAGCTCACAATAATCCCCACAAAACGCATCACGTTCAAAATACATAAATATGTGAAAGCATAAAAGAACGTCGTACCGGAAAAACTCAGTTTGACACAGAGTTTGACACAACAGAGTTGACTGTCAAACAGAGTTTGACAGCCAGCAGTTCAGTGTTATAAAGGATGGAGTAGTTAACTACAGAAAAACGCATTATGGTTCATTGTTCGGTCTTCAAATGCATTAAATCTTTGAAAACTACAATATATGGCGACAAAAGTGATTTAACATCATAAACTATGAAACCATTACTTCGAAAATCTAAGGACACCGAATCCCAAATATCGCCGTACATAAACTAATCATTCTGACAAAATACATATATCAAAAGTTTAGTTGAAAGCCGCACTGACTCAGGTACAAGTCTAAGCCGAATAGAACCAGTGTACTGTATTTTAACTTTAATCAAAGCTGTACCTGATTGGTCCTTAATGACTCAAGTGGGTTTGTATTGACTCAGAGCTTGAAGTAAAAACACTATGAAGTGTGCATCGTTGCAAACACAATGGCCATAATTTTTTTTTTTTTTGAAAAGATAATAGTGTTAGAAAAACAAACATCTTCTCGATGTTTTCGGTTTTTGATCAATAAAGTTACTAGTTCGTCTTATTCTTTTGTTTGTTCACTGCGATACATGTCCATTTTATATGAAAAACATGTGCAATTCTTTAATAAGAAGAGTCTGCTCAAGACTTTTGTTAGGACCAGATCGCGAAACACAGCGAATTGTAGTATTGGCTCCATCTACTGTTGTCATCACAAAATGTTTTCTTGAAAACATCCAGAAAGTGTCGTAACGATCACAGGAGCACAATGAGCGAATTACCGGGGTCGTCAAATGCGTTTCATTTTGAAATACATGAAATGTGACATTTCTGTCACCGAGCACCTCCTAAGCGATTGACGTGAGAGAAATCATAACATGTTGCTGACATAAAACCAAAAGTTTCGTTTTTATTGCCAGTTCGTTCAATTCTTCACAAGTAGGTTAATTCAGGTACTTTTTCCAGTCAGCAAGAATGATTATTCAGTTTTATTCGATTCACGACCTACAACATTTTCAAGAAACAGGCCATCTACAGGAATCAACTTTTTCTATATTCTTTCAGCTCAGAGATTACGATTTCACATTTTCCTAATACCAACTCTTAAGGTGAAGGCCTAACGTCTACTTAGCTTGCTATGCTTTTCCTTAAACTTCAATTTGACAAACTTTCATTGAAACAATTTGACAAATGTCAGCTGTGCTGTTGCTGCTGTGATATTGATACAGTGAGTGTAAAAGAGCTTTATAAAGAATCAAGAATGATGTTTGCATCTTTGAAGTTCTTATTTATTTAAAAAAAAACTTTTATTAGAATCATTGATTCAAAAAAAACTAATCAAGATGAATTTAAATTGAATTGAACAACCAATTTTCGACAATCAAGGCCCCGAATCAAATTTGGTCGATTCCAAATTTTCTTCGCTTCGCTTGGTTTCTCACTAGCGGTTTCTCACCCCTTATTCCAACAATCAAAGCGAGCAAAGCAATCGAGCCAATAAAAGAGCTCATTGGAGCTTCGCCCCTACAGAGAGGTGCATATTAGTAGCATTTTCGTTTTAAGGTCACGAAAACTCTAACAAAGCTTTGATCTGTCCATTGGCTGACGAGACTCGTGACAGTTTTCTGATGTCCCTGACGAAAGGAGCTAAAATATGCTCCCGAGTTTAGAAACTATTCGCGAATATATATCAGTATCAAGTTTGATACTATATTATTATATTTGTTATAGATGGCGCTAATATCAAGTTGTAAAAAAAAAGTCTCGCATCGCCGCAGCTTAATGTTGGAGTTGGCTACACTGAAAGAAAAAATTCTAACGTAGTATTAAAAGGGAGTAGTCTTACATGAAAATCACCACCATTAGTCAAAAATTAAAAAAAAAAGGCCGATATTTGAAAAAACCATGGCCCTTTGTTCGTTTTCCAAATTTTTTGCATGACATTTTATTTCAAAATGTGGTAGATTGCCATACAGTAGACTTATATAAATTAAATCACCAAGGAGCAAATTTGGTATAAAAATTTATATCCATTTATTGTTTTAACTCTAACAATCGAATGACTTAGTTTCCTAAATTATCTAACTCCTCAACTCCTAGTTGCTGATCCCGCACAACGTGATTCCACATTTGATGGGTCACACAGGTGTAAAGTTTTCCAAACCGCGACACATGCCGGAAACGCATCAAATGCACTTTTGATGGGAACGGAAAAGTGCAACTCGTGCAAAACTGCTGGGAAATTTATCATTGGTTGAAGATGATGTTCTGTGCGTTAACTTATATAATAAAAAAAATGCGCACCAAGCATTAAAGGCATTTAAAGTTTTAATAGACGACGAAACGCGTGTAAACTTAGTCGGCTATATACTTTAGCTTTTTTTCTCTTATAAAACTTAAAGAGATGATTCCTGATACTTGAGAAAATCGGAAAATAATAAACAAATGGATTTTTCGTAATTTCTAGACCTTAATAGTGCCTTAAAATATTGTTGCTTTAGCCGATACCATAGCCCAATGAAGATGTAGGAGTTCGTTATAGGTAAAAACTGTTCGTTGTAGAAATAACTTAAAATTTACACCAAGGTATTTGGGGGAGTGAGTTCAACTCCCCTAAAATTGAAGGAACAATTCATTATGACAATGGAAGAAAGAAATGCATGCCGTACAAGATAATGTTGAGAGCCAGTGAACCGGCAAATAATCAGAATGGAGTAAAACGAATATGCAATATGATATCGATTAATTTTGTGGCACGTTCGAATAATGTCACGCGCCACTGTAGTTCCTCAAAATGTAATTTGTAAAAAAGTATCAATAACAAGTACATGGATCATTCTCGAAGGAGAAAAAGTCATGACGTGAACACATTGCGTGCATTGAGTACGACAATACATGTGCAAATAACTAAGCCCGTAAACTCGAGAATGATCCACGTAGAAAATTCCGGATTCGTTAAATCGTGTACATAAGCGACTACATTAGGTGGCGAAGAGAAGTATTGTTGATTGAGCGAAGATTGACAGTGCGCGTTCATATTCGTGCGCTATTGAAAAAGTGAATAAATTTGTATACGGATTTAAAACGGAAAAGTGATTTTGTAAAAGCGATAAATAATTAAAGTGAATAGGTAAAAGTGAAATCGGTGAAGTAGTAATTAAGCTAATCAAGTGAAGTGTTAGTGAAATTTATTGGAAGAACTCAATAAGTTACATTTCATAAATCATAAATCAATTCGTGTGTGTTTAATTCACTTGCAAGAGCATTTGCAAAGCAAAAACAGGTCGCGCACCTGAAAAAGCGCAACAATTTGAATTATTAACTTAAATTTTTAAAAACAACCAACAAAGTTTAATATATGAAATAAAAAATTGAAATAAAAAATCAATATACTAAGCAGTGGAGAGAAAGGGCGGTAAAAAACATCAACATGGATTTTCAAAGCGTTTTTCAGGCTCTGAATCAACTTTTGTCTGCTTATAGGTTGAGGATACAAAAATGTGCTGTCAGTTTACCGGGGTCTGAAATTGTCTATTGTGTTGAGATCTCGTGAACTTCCTAACCAGTTAAAACGCACAATTCCAAAGCAATCAAATAGAGCTTTGGAAGTTCTAAAGGCCCTAACACTCTGCCTCCATCTTGTTTCAATACCACTTGTTGTGTACTGGGAATTTGTACGCGGTTTTTTCTCTCACCCTGTACGCCTCCACCCGAACAAGTACTAACGCCGCGGACTGTCCATACTATCAGATCAAAACATAGATTGCACCGATTTTCCTTTTATTGATCGTCCGGGTAGTCCTTTTTTGTGTGTTTGGCTTGGGATGCAAATTTATCCGGAATTCGTCCGTTAACAAAAGGCTGGTTTGAAGATTATTTCCACAGTCGTTATCTTCGTTAAACCCTCCGATTTTGACACGTTGGCGGAATCTTTGTGTTTTTAATTTCAGTAATGGCTCACTCTTTGTCAATTTGCCCTGGGACTCCAGTGAAATGATCGGAAATGAAGACCCCCGGGGAAAAAACAACTTAGTCCAAAAAATAAAATTTTCACAATTTGAAAAAGAAAGTTTAGCAAGTCGTAACTTCCGTTTTAATAATGATTTCTTATACCGGATTACGTTATTTGCTTTGTTTATCTATTGCCTTTAAACTTATAACGTAAAAATTAGAATTTACCATTTATAAGAAGAAATATATCAATTTTTGTGGGTAAACTTATGGACTTAGTTGGGTTTTCCCCACGAAAATATCCTAAAACATATTTTTTTGTATCATCACCAGCTAGTTCGGTGGTTCTGTAAGCAAAACGGGTTTGTAACAAAAGAATAACTAAAATCAATCATTTTCGTTGTTATTTATTTGGAGTAAACAAACATTTCTTAAGAGCAAACAAGTTTTAAAAATTAAAATCAGGAAAAGTTGTTCAAATTCGTCTTCAGTAGGCGCCTCCGATTCATCGAAATATTCGTCATCTGATTCCATTTGGTTGCAATTCTTCGGGTCTTGTTTGGGTAGTTGTGAATAAAACAATTTTGCTTCAGGATTTTCAGAAAATTTAGCAAGATCCAGTAAATGCGTCCAGTATACAGTTGGCAAGGTTCAACAGATGGCGTCAGGTCTACATTAGTTCTTTTGTTCTTCGCAGATCTTTTTGGCTTAACTACTGTCGAGTTATAACTACCAAAGTAGGCGTTCTTTGAATAAAACATTCGGGATTCATCTGCACTGACTTTGAACACACGAATAGGCCTGGTTGCTAAGGTTAATTTTTTTACATAAGCAGGAGCTAGGAAAGCTGTCCAGTTTTTAAATAATTCTTGAGTGCAGGGGACTACTTCAAAGGGAAATGGTTAAATCCTGATAGTTTAAAGCAGGGTTAAACCCTGCTAACCTAGTTGCGGACATCGACAGAGACCCGTGGGGGCTGGGTTACAAGCTTGCCATGCGGAAACTAGGAGCTGCAAAGAGGCCCTGTGTCCTTGAAACGGAAAAAATGGACCAGATTGTTCGAGCGCTCTTCCCTGTGCATCCTATTCGTCCCGATTATGCAGATTTTGAATGTCTCGGAGAATGCCCACTTTTTACCGCCATCGAACTGGATGATGCGGTAAAAGCTTTAAAATCGAAAAAGGCCGCAGGACCAGACGGTATACCAGCGGAAGTGATACAGCTTACACATCAACTTTTTTCTGAAAAGCTGCTCACCACTTTCAATGTCTGTTTGCGGCAGGGCGTGTTTCCAAATTGCTGGAAAGAGGCGAGGCTCGTGCTGATCCACAAGGGGAAGGGGAACGCGGAGCAACCATCTACATATCGGCCCCTATGTATGTTGAATGCCGCTGGGAAGGTACTCGAGAGGCTCATTAGAGAAAGACTTGCAGAAGCCATTCGAAATGCCGGGAATCTGTCTCCTCGGCAGTACGGCTTCAGGGCTGGTCGATCCACAATTGGTGCAATAGCAGAGGTAGTGAGCGCGGTCCAGCAGGCAGAAGCCCACAATCATTACTCGAGACGAATAGTACTGCTCATAACTCTAGATGTGAGAAATGCCTTCAACTCTGCTAGATGGACAGATATTCTTCGTGCTCTGGAATATTTCAGGGTGCCGAGGTACCTGATGCGGATATTGAAAGACTACCTCAAAAATCGGAAACTCGTCTATGATTCGTTGGGAGGCCGGCGAAGAATTGATTTGACATCAGGGGTCGCGCAAGGTTCCGTTCTGGGCCCGGACCTCTGGAATGTCTCGTACGATGAGCTTTTGAGGCTGCAGTTACCGGGGGAGTCGCGCCTGGTTGGCTACGCAGATGACGTAGCAGTACTAGTCGCCGGACGTACTGTCGGACAGACGCAGCTCAAACTGAATGCGGTAATACGCCGAGTGAGCGAGTGGATGACAGACCGTGGGCTTAGCCTAGCGCTGGAAAAGACCGAGGTTGTCGTCCTCACAGAGAAGCGAATCCCTCGTGTTATGCCGGTTCGTGTAGGGGAAATGATCATCGAGTCAAAAGAATCAATCAGATACCTTGGCTTGATGATTGATTCGAAGATGAGTTTTTTCGAGCAGGTTCGAGCGTCAGCAGATAAGGCCTTCGTGCGGGTATCGGCGCTAAACCGCATTATGGCCAACACGCAGGGGCCAACCTCGAGCAAAAAACGTCTACTGATGAGTGCAAGGGAGTCAGTGCTCTTGTATGGCTCCGAGGTTTGGGCTGACGTTCTTAGTAAAGAGACCTACCGAAGGCGTCTGGCACAGGTGCAGAGGCAAGGAGCCTTACGGATAGCCGCTGCATACCGCACTGCCTCTGAACCTGATGTGTTTGTAATCTCGAGGGTGGTTCCAATCAAATTACTTGCAGACGAACGGAAACGTGTGTACTCACGTAAGGGGGAGTCGACAAGAGAAACCGTCAACCAAGAGGAACGGAGAAGAACCCTTATCTTATGGCAGCAAACATGGGAAAACGAAACGCGAGGCAGATGGACCGCACGGCTGATAAGTGACTTGAGGCCGTGGTTCTACAGAATGCATGGTGAGACTGATTATTATCTGACGCAACTACTCAGTGGTCACGGGTATTTTCAGTCTTACCTGTATAAGATGGGAAAGACATCATCGCCAACTTGCGTGTTCTGCCCGGGGATGACGGATGACGCCTGCCACACGTTTTTTACGTGTAATAGATTCACAAGACTCCGTTCGCATCTCTCGGAGAAAATTGGCGTAATTTCCCCAGAAAATTTAACGGGAAAAATGATGAAATCAAAGGACAATTGGAACTGTGTGTCGCATTACGTACGGACAGTACTCATTATAAAGAAGGACATAATGGATCGCTTGGCGACAGAGGGAATATCTCTGTAATGCAATATTATAGTTACTAATCGCAATTCCTTCCTATCCATCCGTGAAGAGAGATTTCCCTTAACCTGAAGACATCGCTAAGCGATGATTAATGAGGCCTAGTCCGAAGTAATGTGACAAACAGTTCCAGGCTAGGTTCACGGTGTGACAGGGGAGGTTTTTAGTCGGTAGTCCGGTAGCGGGGGAGTCCGACACTCAGGGCGTAAATTGCCTTCACCTCCCAAACAAAAAAAAACCCAGCTAGACTTCATCACCTCATTTCAATCATTAGGGAGTTCTGTACGAGTTTTTTGGTTGACTAATGACATGGCTTTGTCACTTTCCATGTAAGAGTGACCCCTTATGGGAAAGATGATTTTAACTGTGTCAAATCTCTTCTTAACCGTGACCAAGTAGTGGACGAATCTGAACATGGTAAAATTTTTATTTTGGCCCGAGCATGAGTCACAAAAAATGATTAGATGTTTTACGTTTGCATCTAGTTGTTTAGTAACAAAATCAAAGAGCATCGAGCAGACGTCGTCAGCACCTTTTTTGCCTACAGTCTCGTCGTACGTATACCAAATTGATCGCTTGTTCGTAGGGACGTGCATATTAAAACTGTAGAAGCTAAGCTGGTGTTTGTAATAGACATTATTTGTAGTTACATTGGGCAAAGGGAGGTTTTTTTGATAGTCCAGGTGATGGCTTCAATATCAGGATGTTTTTGAACTCGTCAGCGAAACATCCTCTTTAGACTATAAAATTTATCCGCTTGCCGTTTGTGAAGTTCGTGTTGTTTATTAATCTTATCTATTTCGGTTAACAAATTCAACTTGGCATCTTTTGAAAGTTGCGAAACCAGTTTGACTTTGATAGCTGCCAACTGAACTCCAAACTAGTCGCAGATACTGCAAGTGTCCTTCCGAGGACAAAACCAAAATGCGATGTTAAATTTCGTTTAGCGCACACAGGAACGTCAACGTGTTTATCTCCTTCAATGACTCGGACTCGGTAGGCAAAACTGGCTGCATGAAAATTAGATTCTTCCCTTTAGACTCTTGGGCGACGACGAGCAACTGGAAGCACAGTCATCAATCCGCACAAGTAGGAATTTTGCTCATCTACTGACTTCATTTGGTTGAACTCGTTAAGAATTCGTTTCTTATCATCATCACAAACAACATAAAAACAACGAAATCGCTTACATTGGCAATCGGGTCCGAGCTCATGTGAAGACCGCCTAATTATATTCATAACGTCTGATAATCGTCCACACTTCTTTCGCTTTTTACTTTTTTCCGTGCGGTCCACAACAGTTTCATCATCACTCTCATTCCCGGTCCCACTAATCATGGTGACTTAAAACAATATAAACACAATCAAAAAAACAACAAACTAGCGTGGAACGACACAATCTTGACAGCGACTAAGATAACCTGCTCGGTAGTAAACCCTGCTGATAAGCTTGTTTACCAGGGTGGACATGTTTGTTTTTTCCCTCATTCCCATGGACTCAGTTGGTTCTTCCCCGAACCTTTTATTATTGCCCGTTCATTTTCAGGACTACGTTGGTTTTCCCCCATAGTTGATACCTTGAATTGTAGTACACCTTAGCAGCTAATAGATGGAGCTGAATGCTCTGATTTTTGAAAAAGTGGACTAAGTTGGTTTTTCCCCGAGGGTCTTCATATATCACTGCACCGTCAGTCTTGACACTTTCTTATCCATTGGAACCATTGCAAGGGGCGTATTAAGTTCTCATTCATGGAACAAAGCTAAATGGATCACCATTTATATTTCAAAAGAGAGCCATGATGGTCGAACAATGCTTACCTTCTGGGGAACGGGGTTACCGGCATCAATTTTTTTAGTTTTTAGACGATAATTGCTCTGGGGACTTCAGCTTGAGTTTTGCGCAACAAATACAGAGATTTTTGATCTCTTTGGAAAGGTATGTGAGTCAAAAATAAAGAAACTTTGAAATCTTTATTTTTTATTATTCCAAACACTTTTATTTTATAAATTCACTTCGATATTCTCAATGTCACTTATTCGATAGAGCTTTAATTAAATCTTTTAAAATTCATACTGAAACCTTCTCATGTCATTCAAAATGCACCGAAAATGGGAAACCTCTGCTTGATGGTAATCAGTCACACATACGTGATTTGTCTTTTTCCTAGTTAGCAACTAGATCTGAACCCATTTACCTTTGTCAAACTTCCCCAGCGTATCAAATTCGCAGATTTTAAATTATATTACTAATGTTAGTAAAATATACATACTCCATTAAATATTAGCAAGAATTAACATTCAGAGGAATTTCTACATTCCGATATTCCCACATATGTTATTTTTTGAACGTTTGACCAACGACGGTGGTCGAATCAAATTCAAAACGAATAAGCTTGCTCAAAATTTAGGGGACTCAACTCTATTCTTAGGCTCAGAACTTCGCGATTGAAATTACATTGAGATTTCACATTTCAATGAACTCCTTTTCAATAGCAACCACAGGCAAAACCTGTACCACTTTCTCCTCCAGAAAAAAATTTCTTCATCTGTTGAAGTTTGTTGCCAAGTTGACGTCATCGTCTCTGTTTGAGATGCAGTTTTATATGGCTCTTCCGCGAAATCCGCAACATTCCAACTTTTGGATAATCCGCAACTTTCCCAAGAATAGTTGCACGGAGCAAGGAGGGAATTATCGTCTCTTTTCCTTATACTTGGGCCAAACAAAGTTTACTTTTAAGATCCAGCTGTCGATATAGTTACTCCTTGTTGTCTATGAATACTATTCATAGACATAGAGATTTTCACTCCGATGTAGGACAATATTGAAAGTGAATGCATTTTACGACAAATACAATGAAAAAGCAATAAAGACGAAAAGCTAGCAATAAAAATGGGAAAATTGGAAAATTTGATTTTGTATAAAATATCGTACTAAACTTTATAGTTTTTGCTAGAGGTAGTGTGAGTTTTGCACGGCGAATTTCGTTGTCATTTCATATTTGTAATATTTTTGATGTTTCGCTCAGATTTGATCACAGACATGTGAATAAACAATTCAACGAATACAGACGGTGAGGGACAACAAAGTAGGTGTGAGGATGTGTTCCACTGACTTGGGAGCAAATAATAAAATAAGATGATTATTAAATTTTAAGTATTTGACCTTTTCGTGTTTGTTATGGCTCCAGGAGTCTTGCCAATAAAGCCTTTGAAAAGTTACTACATTTTATGACCCAAAACACCATTTTCTTCAGACGAGTTGCGTATTTTTCATAATTGGGCATGACTCTGAGTACACGGGTCGCATAGAAGAATTTACTACGTTATGATGTCGCCATCAGTTCACAGATTTGAATTCCCCCAAGATTACAAAAATGAAGTATTCAAACTCCTGCACGTTGCCTATCATTAGTTGTAATACATTTGACCCGTTTTTCAACGATTACTTTGGATTTTATGAATGTTTCTTAGTGGCAGCCAATATTGGTGGCTACCGAAAGACCAGGGACAAGTACTTTTTAATAATAAACAATTGATATCATTAGATTCACCGAGCGTTATCTTTACATTAAGAAGATCCCATATTTCGCAGTGCCACAAGAAACAAAAAGAAGAAATTTCCCAACTTTTTCACTTTCTCAGTAAAAATAAAAAAGACTTTATTGAAATAACCGATATGCGATCAAAGGTATCCTTCTTTATCGGAAGTTTCGTCCGCACGTTACATGACACGCATCTACACATGTTCCACTAAAGTATCTTGAGAGAGCTCGCCTATTCTCTAGAAAAGTGTGTTTAGGGATTTACTCAACCTAAGTCCAAATAAAACACGTCGGATACAATGTAATAAAATATATTTATTAGCTAGAAACAATCGCGTCTATAAAATATGGCGGTTCACTTGCGAGAGAGATTATAGGATTAACTGTCAAAAATTAATATCCTGCCGATCCTCACTTCGTTTCATATTCGATGGTTTGAGTGGCAGTGTCGCCACAGTACTCCCTCCTGGATACATTGGTCGTCTGACAACTTAGCAAATGTTGACAATTTAATACTAAACATTGCTAAATGTCACATTTCGTTGTTTTGTTTTAGGACCGGCATACGTTTTGGGAATTTGTTTTTGCTGATCTGAAGACGGCTGCATAGCTGGATCCGCAGTGGATTCGAAATATGCAGGTTTGATTCTTTCGGTGCTGATGTTAACATATTCCCCTTTTATTTCCAGCTTGAAGACATTTCCGGAAGTTCGTTCAATGACTTTGTAGGGGCCTTCATATGGATGCTCCAAAGGCTTCCTTACTCGGTCGACACGAACGAAAACATGCGAGCAAGTTGAAAGGTCTTTGTGGACAAAAACCTTGCGTTTGTCATGACGTGATGCTGGAGTTGCTTGTATGTACTTCATATGCTCACGGAATTTTTGCACGAAAAGTTTGGGATCAGGTGGCATGTCTTCCTTGAAGAAGAATTCTCCTGGCATACGGAGTGTTGTCCCATAGACGAGCTCTGCCGATGTTGCACCAATGTCGTCCTTGATACTGGTGCGAAGTCCCAATAAGACGGTGGGAAGAATGTCGACCCACTCGTAGGTGTTATGGCACATTATCGCTGCTTTTAACGACCGATGCCATCGTTCGATCATTCCGTTCGCTGCAGGATGATAAGCTGTGGTTCGTATTTTCTTGCAGCCCACTAAATGAGTTAGTGATTGGAAGATTAGTGATTCGAACTGTGATCCCTGGTCTGATGTCAAAACAGCAGGAGCTCCAAAACGCGATATCCAGTTCGCGTAAAAGGCGGTCGCAATCTCATCCGCAGTAATCGTTTTGATGGGAATTGCTTCAGGCCATCTCGTAAAGCGATCGATGATGGTCAGTACGTATTGGAATCCTTTTGATGGATTCAAGGGTCCAACTATGTCGATATGGACGTGATTAAACCTTGCGTCAGGCATTTGAATTTGACCTTGTAGAGGTTTTGAATGTCGTCCGGTTTTACTCCGCTGACATGCGAGACATGATCTGGACCATTCGAGGATGTCTTTTGATATGCAGGGCCAAACATACTTCCGGCTGATTATTTTCTTTGTGGTTCGTCCCCCAGGATGAGACAGGCTGTGTGTCATTTCGAATATTTTCCGTCTGAAAATCTTTGGGATGTATGGACGGATTTCCGCAGTTGATACGTCGCAATATACAGTTGTATCCGAGTCGTCGATGCGAAGTTTACGCAATTTCAACGATGTTTCCCCTCGAAGTAACTGCTTCAGCTCGTCATCGTCTTTTTGAGCTGCCGCTAAGTCTTGGCTGGTGATGGAGACTGGCATAGTGATTGAGCTGATCCGGGACAATGTGTCTGCTGTGATATTCTCGTTTCCCGCTATGAAAACTAAAGTTGTCGAAAATTGGCTAATGTAATCCAATTGACGCAACTGTCGTGGTGATGCCTTGTCAGCTTTTTGTTTGAAAGCAAATGTGATGGGCTTGTGATCAGTTTTGATTATAAGTGGACGTCCTTCAACCATGTGCCGGAAGAATTTTACTGCACTATAGATTGCCTGCAGTTCGCGATCATACGTGCTGTACTTGCATTGCGCTTCCGTAAACTTCTTCGAGTAAAATCCTAGAGGCTCCCAAATATTGTTGGTAAACTGCTCCAGCACTGCTCCCATCGCTGTATCTGACGCATCAGTTTTGATCGCAAGCGGTGCGTTTTCAACTGGATGACTTAGCAAGGTTGCATTAGCAATTTGCTTCTTGCACTCGTCAAAAGCTTTATCCGCTTGTTGATTCCATTCAATCAGACGCTTATCCTTCTTTCTTGCACCAACGAGAAATTTATGGAGAGGCGCTTGGATAGCAGCTGCGTTTTTCAATGATTTTCGATAGAAATTAATTGCTCCCAGGAATCTGCGCAGTTCCATAATAGTTGACGGCTTCTTAAAGTTGAGGATCGTTTCAACTCTTCCTGGAAGAGGTCTGATGCCTTGTTGTTCGATGAGATAGCCAAGGTACTCGATCGTTGGTTTTCCAAACGTACATTTTCCTACGTTTATAGACAATCCATATTCCCGCAGTCTATTTAAAATGACTTTTAAATGTTCGCGGTGCTCCTCATGTGTCTTGGAAGCAACGAGGATGTCATCAATGTACGCGTAGCAAAAGTTCAGGCCTCGTAGAGCGTAATCAATGTAGCGTTGAAAGGTCTGAGCCGCGTTACACAAGCCGAACGTCATCACTTTGAATTCGTACAGCCCGAATGGTGTTATTACGGCCGTCTTCGGGATATCTTCTGGAGCCACGGGAATTTGGTTGTATGCTCGCATTAAATCCAGCGTTGAAAATACGGTGCACCCACTCAGTTTGTGAGCAAAGTCACTTAGATGAGCGATCGGGTATTTGTCCGGAACAGTGATCGCATTCAAACGCCGATAATCTCCACATGGCCTCCATTGGCCGGTTTTCTTCGGGACAAGATGCAATGGACTTGCCCACGGACTGCATGATGGCTGACAAATTCCTTGTTGAAGCATGAAGTCGAATTCTGCTTTTGCTTGACGAAGCTTTTCGGGAGTTAGGCGTCTTGCCTTTTCGGCGACTGGAGGTCCTTTTGTCAATATATGGTGGTAAATGCCATGAGCCATCACTTTTCTCATATCTGAAGGAACAGTTAAATCGACATATTCCTTCAGTAGATCGTGGTACTCCATGTTTTCTTTAATTGTCATGATCGTCACATGGGCTTCATTTGTGTGTTTAGTGTTGGCTGCTAATTTTGTTTCGCCATCCACCAACCTTTTCCGACGTAAGTCAACTATTAGGCCAAAATGTTGCAATAAGTCCGCTCCGATTATTGGTTGCTTTACATCCGCAACTACAAATCTCCAGGCAAATGGTCTTCGCAGTCCGAGGTCAAGCGTCATCACCTTCTGGCCGTATGTTTTGATCGGTGTGTTGTTGGCTGCGTACAATTCCAATTTTCCTGGAGTGCTCAGAATTTTGCCCCTTGGCAGGACTGAAATATCGGCCCCAGTATCAATAAGGAAACGCGTTCCGCTTTTTCGTTCAATGATGATTAGTCGGCGATTACTAAATCGAAGTTGGTCGTCCTCGGCCGCCGTTATTCGGGACGACGAATTTAGTTTTCCGACGTTGTTTCGGAACTCTTCCACTGGCAGGGTGGTTTGCAGTTTCTGACAAAACTTTCCTCTAGACCGCGATCTTCTTTGGTTCGATCTGCTGCGCGTTTTAGAACACGATCGATTTTGCGTCCGCAATTCTAATCTTTCAAGACGGTCTAGGATCTAGGATAACACTTCGTTTCCTACCGTTGACTCTGGTTGTTGACGAACTGTTGAGACTCCAGGTGAATTTTGCAACTCCAACATTAAGTCTGCCATCTTTGCCAGTTTATCTAAATCGGGCTCGCTTGCTATGGCCAAAACGACTCGTATATTTTCAGGAAGTTGCTCCAACAACAGCGACCGAAGCATCGCGTCCGTTACCTGCTCTCCTCCCGTATTGCGCAGATCCTGCAAGTAATGTGATGGCTTCTTACCTTCTAGATTTTGGCCTTGAAATATCCGCTTCAATTTCGACTCTGTGGATTCTGCGAATGCCATCAATATCCGGTGCTTTAAGGCTTCGTATTTATTTTCCAACGGTGGATTCCTGGCGATAGAAATGACGTGAGACAAAATCTCCGGTTCCGCATACTGGATGACGTACTTGAATTTTGTCTCGTCTTGCGTGATGTGATGCGTATGAAAAGTGGCTTCCACCTGCTCGAACCAGAATTCGGGATCCGGTCTGTAAAATGCCGGGAATTTCGTAATTCGCGACGCTTCCACAAACAGATTCGCGGATGTTGAAGATCGCGGCGCGATCGGTGGTAACACACTTGGGCTTTTAGATGTTTTCGGGGTCTCAACATTTGGTGCGGTAGCCATTTTGAGAATTGAGTTTCACTTCACGAAAACAAGAGAAATGCGTTGCACTTTCACAGTTTAGAGTCAATCGAAATGTTATTTTAACCAGGGGAATCACGTCGGGGTCACCAATTTAGGGATTTACTCAACCTAAGTCCAAATAAAACACGTCGGATACAATGTAATAAAATATATTTATTAGCTAGAAACAATCGCGTCTATAAAATATGGCGGTTCACTTGCGAGAGAGATTATAGGATTAACTGTCAAAAATTAATATCCTGCCGATCCTCACTTCGTTTCATATTCGATGGTTTGAGTGGCAGTGTCGCCACAGTGAAAAGCAGCCTGGGCCATCTGTTGCTTGAGATGAACGTTTTGTATGTATAATCTTTGTCCCGCGTAAAATAAGCAATCAGGAGACTGTGTTCTCTCTATATTTTGCTTGTTAAACCTTAAATGCCTGCACCTGGTGGCCAACTGCGTCATAAAGTAAGTTCTTGCAGCACTAAAACTTCAATAAACCTCCTGGCCAACCGGAGTTTGATCAAAATATTTATGAAATATTTGCAAAATAAAATGCAAAAATAAAAAAAAATCCTTTGGTTTTAATTTCTGGGTAAAACTACTTACCCACTTTGAGCCTCAGCTTGAAAACGTAATACAAGTACTTGATAAACCTACTTGAGCTTGTCCTATTAATGTCTGAGAAAAGTCGCAAGAGAGTTTTGCGCTATATAAAGCTAAACTGTGGTGACAACCAATCATATCCTGCTCACCCGTGACCAAGACTCCGAATCATTCATAATTCATATTGTGTGGTCTCATCGTCACTCGTAGTTATCTCGTTTCTCGTCCACCCATTCTCCTGCCTTCACCTACGTGAATGGACTCTTCTTTGTAATTACCAAGAAACACTATGGTAACCATAATAGTAATGAGCACCGGCAGGTCAGAGGCAAACCCGTATGAAACAACAATCTGCAGAGCTGCTCGCCTCTGTACCTGAATGAGACGTTTCGGTACGACTCCTTACTAAGAGCGTCAGACCCACAGCGTAGATACTAACCAGAGCCAGCACTTCGAAAAAAAATCCCGATCAAACGGTATTCGCCCAAAATAACGGTTATTTGGATTGGAAAATTCTCTCTCATTTATGCGTAAAACAAGAAAACCCTTTGAAAGCTTTAGAGCGTAAATGTTATAACAGGCCTGATGCTTATATCTCACATGTAGATGGAAGGTACATGCTCCGTTGGCGGCTTGATAACGTCAGTTTGCGTAACTATACCAAGTTTGAGGTGCGTTTACTCAACAGTTCATTCAATAAAACGCGGAGTATCCGGTTACTGCAGCCTTGCAAGCATATCATATGAGGCATTTTAATTGTATGGGGCAAGAAGGAAAACTAGTTTCACACCTGATGTTGCGCTCATTCTTCGCCGCGCCTTACTAAGCAGTAGATAATTTCAGTCTTATAAGTAATCAAGATGTTCCCGAAATATCCACATTAGATTCTTCTGCAAGCTGAAAGCTTCCTGAGCGTACCTATCCACCTAACAGAACCGTGGCCACTCAAATCGTGTGCCACCTAAAATTGATTTTGATTTTGTGTAAACAAAATGAATACGATGAGTCGGCCTCGCAGCGACATAAGAGCAAGAGGTACAAGGAGTATGGGAACGAACTGTATCCCTATGATCAACTGTTCGGCCAATCGTAAGTCCACTAAGTTGGTGGTTGCTGGCAGACAAGCTCTTTTCGGCGAGGTATGCGAACGTGGGTTACTAGCACACTTTCTCTCCTGTTCCATACCAGCCACCATTAAACCCGCTTTTCCTTACTCACCATACCTAAACAAACTTTACTCAACTTCACGATTCTTGAATTGCCTAAACAAAATCAGAACGAATCTTGGTCGCTCAGCCGTCTTCCGAAATCGTTATCGGGCCACAAAACAAAGTACGTTAATTGACTCAGGACAAAGCTCTGCTTCGTCTAGGACCACAATTTTCCAACAATATTGTCATTTGTGTCAACAATCCTTACCATCCGCAATCAGAATATATATTCGAATTTTGCTGTTGTCTCATGTATTCGTACCTAAACGATGCCATCCGGTACGTTTTTGGGGCTGGTTCAGGCTTCACAACTTCACACGATTCCGATTTACGCGTAAGTGAGGTAAATTCATGCTTTCCCAGCGACCTAACGTCAACGGGCTCACCTTTTGAAACTGTTTATTTCACTTTCAGCCCGGCACTGACCCGGAAGTGGAAATTGTCCTCACCGCGTGTTTGCCTGGCGAATGTGTTCCGACAACAAGTGTCTTTGGTTGTCGTCAAGCGTCAAACATCAAACGTCAATTAACTGTAAACCTCACATTTTGTTCCAGTGAACGCAACGAAGGTTCTTGGTATATTTTCGCTTGGTTTCAGGAAGTTCTCACATAACTTGGACTAACATCGATCGACTGAGACAAACTTCGCGAGAAAGTTTCCAATCGTAAAGGTTATTTACCGACGCTTGCAATACACATAGTTCCGGGTATCGTCATTTGGGTTCCTTGTGGCCAGAAACAGTCTACAATAGCCTTGATACTTATACCCACGAAACAAATCAAAGACGTCAAGTCTCAAGAATCTATTGAAAACATGCGAGGATTAAACCAAAAAATTTTCTAAAATACCGAATGAGATTTTGAAACTCACTGGATTAAAATCTATGGAACTCAGGTCCTTATTTGAACTGATTTTGCTTAGCTAATACATAATAGTTTTACTTCGGAGGATATAATATGAGCAGGGTGTATTATTTCTTAGCAAGCAAGTGTTTTCATATAAGCGACATTATGGTCATGCATATTGCAACGTTTGCTAACGATTAAGGTACGAGGGGGCATTAAATTATTACCCTACATTTCCCCACATAGTCGTGGGGAAATGTAGGGTAAGAAGTAATAATAATTACAAAGAATTTTCCAACATGTATTCACTTGCTCTTTTTGACATTTTTCAGATCTTTCCTTTAAATTATGTTTACCTACATAAAAATGTTTTGCCTTTGACCAAAAAATAAACTGAAACTGGGGAAAAACAACGCAACGGTATTTGTGTACAGTTGTGTAGTCGTGGAGAAGGTAGACATCCATAAATGATCCTCGTTTTTTTTTCTTTTATGCATTCTTTCAAAATCTCTATGGTTGAAGCGTAGTATTCCCTAGTTTTGGAAACACATTTATATTTGAAATCTGTCTGAAGATATCTCATAAGGGATCATCTGAACACCAAAAGACTGTCGCCATAATTTAACCAGCCGACTGTCACACTTTGAACTTCTTGGGTGGTGTTATGCCCTTTATGTATCACTGGATACAGTCTTTTTTTTGACTCAGTTTTAAAATGATTCACCCCAGTTTTGTCTTCAGTGGCAATTGACCCACTCTGGTGTTCCCAACAGAGATCCGAAGCGCACGGAAACACTCTACACGGTGTTGTGCCTGATGCGGCTTGAGCATTCTCGGCAAATATCTCGCGCTGACCTTTGTTATACAAGATCATCATAAAGAATTTTAAAAATTGTCGTATCCGATGCTTCAACCATTTCTACTAGCTGTTTTTACTTTAGTCTGACTAGTTTCAACTGACATTCCTTAATTGATAAGGAACTTAATGACGGCATGATACTCGATTTTTTCCATAATTCACATTTACTTCCAGATTGATGTGTTTGATGGACGATAGTTCAGGGATTTCTGACCCGAATAAGATACAATTGGGTTTTTATATTACTAATGAGTTATTGAACGCTTTATCACTCCATGTATTAAAGATCGAAAAGTTCACAAGCATGACGACAGAAACCCTGTATTCGGTAATAATGGCAGTCCACTCGCTGCTTTTACGGCTTACTCTTTCCGAAGCTTAGTCATTTTCAACATCTGGTTCCATTCCATTGAATTCTTACTTACTTACATACTCTTACTAAATACTGCACTACCACTTTGAACAAACTATCAATCTGACAGTATTTAAGCAGAATACGTCAAACTTTATCTGGGTTAGTAAACGTTCACTCATTACTGCTTAAAAAATGAATGCTGCTCTAAAAGCTTTTGAGTGACAATGCAATACAGTAAACTGCTTGTGCAGTTTACTCCGATGCCTGTCTGACAGTAGTCGTCTGAAAGTATTAGCGCTGTATGTACTTACGAGATGCCTGTAGTTTCATGTGTTGCCCGAATTTACGAAGCGTAGTACTTGACTACGCAAATCTCAATGGTCAGTAGATTGTCTTGATCCTAATTTTTCCTCCGTGATGGAAGAAGAGCACAGAGCAAGTACACACAATTTATTTCATGAAAATATCATGAAATGTTCTTCACTTTGTTCAGATTTTCTACAATTCTTTTCAAATTACAACTAAACTCATCGAAATGATGAATGCGTTTAAGTAGTCCAATCAATCATTCCTTGGTAAGGACTTAGTCGTCACGAGTTAGGTGAAAGCAAAGCCAATGCACGAAGAATGCTCTTGTGAGTACGAATCGTTCGTAACTGAAGCGAACTCTTAATTAACTTCCATAAACCTTCGAAACTCTCAACTCTTTCAAACAAGTTCTCGCTGAACATCATCCTATGTATTATCCTGATAATTTTCGCCATAATCCCTAATAATTACTTGACGGCAAAAGCTAAACGCACTTGAAGAGAAAAGTTTGTATTATGGTTGGGTCACTGTTTAATTAAAAGCGTCTTGTGGTTGAGAGGACTAACACTACCAACAGCTCGAGCATAACCTCTTGGAACTATCCTCAGGATGAGTTTACTCATGCACTATACGACAATGAATGGGTGAAACCTCTTATATGAGAGGAGCCAATTGAGCTCCCACATACATTTTGCGAACAGACATGAATAGAAAGCACACCACAACGAGCCCTAACACATTCAAGCAGTCGTCAATTAGTTAAAAGGTGCAATTAAAGGAGTCCTCTGCAGACATTGTAGGAGGTTCGTGTTTTTTTTTTGTTGTTGGGCGTTCCGTCACCATTTCTTATTCTACATATTCGTACCACGGAAGAGGCTGATGGGTAGTAATCTTCGCCTTTTGCTTGCAATTTGGGGTTTATGCGAGGCATGGACATGACTGAAATACGAAATGGGCTGAATGGATCCAAAGGAATAGTTTTGCGTTGATATTCCCGCAAGTGTCGAAGCCGAATTCCATTTTACAAGCGACACTCTAAATTCTTGTGTATCCTTGGTCACTGTGGGAGAGCACAGTCATAAAAATACAATAACAAAGCAGCAATATTCATTGAAATCGCTCCCAATTTTCCACATTCAGCATATATTGTTTCAATCCGAGTCAGCAGATGCACACATGAGAGCCTCGAGTGCTCACCAATTCACATGAGCCGAGCCAAATAAATGATTGGAGCAGTGGAAAGCACTTTGAATCTAGACGGTTGTAATTTCCCACCATTATCCCCGAAGTGAAGAGCAAATGAAACGTGATTTTCTCTCGGGATCATTTTGTTTGACTTTTTTTTCACTCATTAGCCTTTTCCAGCACGGCGCATAGCTGAAAGAGAAATTTGCTGTTGGGAGCACTTAGTGAAATAAGCGAGTTCAGGAGTTCATAATATCGTGCTCAGGATGTCAATTGTGTTTCGAATTCGTTATCTTAATTTAGAACACACCTGCGGGGCTCAAAATTGTTTGTTTAAAATTGAATTAAATGTGGCTTTATATCGAACTGGAAGAATTCCTTCGTGAAGTATTTCTGATAGAAATGGGTTAGTGGCGAAGGTTGACCCCTGCAGGAAACTTTGTTGAATGGATAATACACTTCCGTTTGAACAATAGTTGATTTGACTTCGAAGTCGTATCTTTTTCTACAATCAAGCCTTCTTTCATGCGGTTCCTTCTTTGCATCATATAATATTTTATTCGTTATAATTTATGATACGGTATATTGCATCACAGTCATGTTGTTCGGATTGTACCTCGCCCTTGACAGCACTATTATACCAATAGGATGTTCGTTTTGGTTTGATGCAGATCGCGCTCTCACTATTTTATAAATGCCTGAAGCTAAAGCAACGGAGCATCAACACAGGAAAACGGGATGAATGTTATGACCCATTCTAATGAACCACCCAGAACCTCATCCCCCGTCTTTTTAAGGAAAGCAAATAAGTTTGGTGAACAATATTTCTTCTTCAAAGAAACCACTTTTGTCAAAAAGTGCTGTTGCAATTATTTCAAAGAAGCAAGATTTTAGATATTGTTACGTGTTCGAATAATGTCACGCGTCACTGTAGTTGCCAAAATATATTGCACTGACACAATGCAATACAAAACAATAACCATCAAAAACAACAACAATTATTCTCGAAGGGGAAGAATCAATTATGTAATTGCATTGCGATAATGAATACGACAATGCAATGCAAATACAAATGATTTAGCGCCTGAAATCGAGAATGGCCTACGTAGAAAGTATAAGAAGGTTCCGGTTTGGCTAGATGGAAGTATATAAGCGACTACAGCAGGCGGAGATGGAGTAGTGTTGAATAAGTGAAAAGCGAAAGTGCGCGTCGACAATAGTGGCGAATTAAATAGTGTCTAAGTAAAGTAAAATTGTACGCGTGAGGAAAAACTTAGTTTAACTGAATAATCGTGCAAAGGAGATAAAGTGATAAATTGTCAGTTGAATGAAGTGAAGTGTTAGTGAAATTTATTGAAATGGTTCAATAAGATTGAAAGACAATTTTAATTAAATTTGTGTTTCAATTGCAAGAAATTTACAGTTTACTAAGTTAAAGGCCGCGCATCTGGATAAGCGCAACAATATCAACACAGTCAGTTCACGTAAGTACGCTGTGCAGTAGACATACTGCACGATGACAGGATGCATAGCCTAATTTACTTTTCCTGTCTTCTCTTCCGAAGAGCGAATATGCTCTCATTTCCGCTCTATTCTTCGAGATTTTCTTCGTTAAATGACTGGCCTCATATTGAACTTGATTGAAGATTGTTGTTTTCTAACTGTTATTGAAAAAAATAAGCAGCCATAAACACACTTAATTTGTAATAATAGTTAACACAGTATTAAATAGGGAAAATAATCACTAATTTCTTAATATTTGTTCACTGCAGAAGCTAGACAAAATAAACACTGCTTTTACTTACACTCCCACAATTTGAAGGAATAACTACTTCTTTGGCGGCAGAAACAGACTAACGCTATGAGTTTTCAAACAAAACAACTATTCTTAAAATTGTTTGTGACTATTCATAAAATAGACTTTCCTGGTTTGCGATCAGAACTATACTAACTTATTTTTCTATTACAAACTAGATTATTGCGTAGGAGATGGTTCTGATGAAGGGGAAATACGTGTAAAACTTCAAAATAAAACGTATTTAACATTGATTTAAAAAATACATATTTATTCAGAAAATTTTAAATATTAAATCCTTAAAGAGCATTGCTCAAAGAACTTGAAAATAATTTTTAAACAATTTTACAACACAAAATGAAGGCAATGTAAGCAAATGAAAAAAACAACACTTCACAAAATGCCTCGTGCAATTAAACGCCTTTTCCGGAGAACTTGCAACATTCGGAAAAAAGGATATGTTAATCAGATATACAGTTCAGAGATTGATCAATAAAATTTATAAAAAAATGAAATGTGAGATTTGTAAGAATAGGTAGGGGTACATAATTAGAGCACCGCCCACAGCGCCAACGATAAGGTGAGAAGCAGGGTGTGCTCGACCAGCTGAAGAGCTCCGCACTACGTATAACCGACTTTAACACGAGAACTAATAGGACAATCGCTTCAAAACTTTTTTGGCACCTTTGTAGATCATTTGGAACATATTCATGTAATAAAGAAATCGATTCTTTTGAATAGTTACACGTATTTCCTCAAAATTAAGAAAGAATCCCGATGGCAACTCAGGTTTAATACTATTAACATATTATTCGTTGTTATATAAGGCAATACATTGGTTAAGACATATTGAAGAATACCTTAATAAAAAGACAGAACGGACATGTCAAAGCAAATTCTCCAAGCTTCGTCCCAAACCATTTACGACTGAAGGCACAGGGCGCGCCATATTAGTCAATATAGCACGATGGAATGAGTAGCATTATTTTAACCTCAACGTTGACATTTGTTGACATTCTAACGGTGGTCTTCATGAAATAGTACCAATATCAGCACAAATTTAAATAGGTGAGCTAATTTAGGCTAATAGAAACCAACAGATCGAACGTGGGTACCAATGAGGCAACGAAGCCTTCTTATACTTGAATGTGTTGGTTAACAAATAGAAGTGCCAAACTGAACCATAAATAGCCCGACAAAATACACATCAACGGCGCCTAGATAGTCTTGAAGCGAGGGTGTTTTGCCATTGTTGTTATGTTCGCGCAACGGTTCATTATTTTTCTTGAGCCATGACATGGGTTAAGCTTTGGCTCATTGCAAAACTTAATGTACGATAGAAAATGGTTCAGTCAGAATCATGATTGAACTTGATAAGTTCCTGCAAATTCAAAGCACATACAAAAATAGACTGACAGATAGACTTCTGTAACACCATCTGGAATACTGGTATGCGCAGCTTTTTGGTAAATATGACACAATTTGCTCTCACCTTCTTTACCTTTCTTCCTAGCAACACTACGAATTACAGCTTCGATGGATTGACACAGGGAAAGGATACTCTTTATATAATAGAGGCATGGCTCCAACGGAAGAGGTCCCAAAGAGACTTCTCCAGCAGATTTTCCAGAAACGAATCATTTCCCTTTAATCTTTTGTCCCCATGAATTTCAGATGATCCACACAAAATTGAAAGGATGAGAAAGAAAATGTGTGACAATTGCAAAAACCAAATTTGTGACGAAGATGAATCTAGTATTTGTCCTATTTGTGTTTAAGCTATAAAAATAAAACATTTTTGTCAGTATCAATCTATATAGTTCAAATGTGTAATTTCTAGAAGCTTGAAAGAATGAAAATTTCGTGCATTCTAGTTAAGGCTTTTATTTACTAGACGAAGGAAGAATCCAAATTCAAAACTTTTAAAAAGTCAAAAACAATTTCATTTGAAACGTCACCTATTTGACATTTGCCATATGATCATTATTGTTCCTCGCATCGCGTGCATTGTAAATTGAATGCGATGCGTGACACCAAGCGAAAATCTCGTCGCGCTCACGTATCGTCGTCTCGCGGTATTGTATTTCGGCCTTCATTCGTGTTTCGACTCTAGCCAAGTATATTTAACGTAGTGAGTGCTTCACAGATTACGTGATAAATTGAAATGAAACAGGAAAGTATTTTCACTTCTATTGACACATCATGGCTGTATTATTCATATTATTTTTATCAAGAATATGATCTTAAATTTCACTAGGTACGAGTACCTATCTGTTCTTTTCTATTATTTTTAAGTCAAACTTTAATACATGAAATAACTAACGATACATTAATTATACTACTTAGTCTAATTATATTTCATATTTTTGTAAAACAACAACACACAAGCTTAGTTTTTAATTATTCTCATATGTTTTTCTTATGTAAGTAATTTTAAATTAATTAATGGGTCATATTAAATTTGTGAGACGAATATTGCCAGTTGTGTTGTGTGTATATCACATATTACTCCAAGGGCTTATTATTAATTTGAATTGCGTTTGTTATAGATTTTACCGAAACGTCACAATAACAGTAAATATGGAAGCATCAAAAAATAGGGAAATATTTCAAAACAAATAAGGAATCTGCAAATGCGCAATGCCTACAGTGCCCAAAAACCATGGCTTGCAAAGGTTCAAATACTAACGGGTTGGTGAGACATTTAGCACATGTGCATCAAATCAATATTACTAAATGCGGGACCCAAGAAGAATCCGAATCTGAAGCATCTACAAGTTCAGGTGTGAGTGCACCGAAAAAAGCAGACCTGGGTATGAAAGTATGCAGCAACAGTAACGAAACTTCAAAACTATACCGATACAATCATTGGGTGAAATATTGGCGAGGCTGGCTGCAAAAGACGGCTTCAACACAAATGGAATCACAAAAGGTGAATTCATTCGTGATTCACTTTCTGCTAAAGGATATAAACTGCCCATGTTTGTTAATGATATTATGAATCTTACACTAAAATACTATAAGGATAAGGAAAAAGAAATGATAAAAGAACTTTCAGATATTTGTTCTTCAGGTAACCGGCTAAGTGTGAGTATTGACGAGTGGACAAGCATACGTAACAAACGCTATTTAAGTGTTATTTGTCATACTACAGAAACAACACATTATAATTTGGGGTTAGTCTATATACCCAGTAAATGTGGGGCCGTTGAAGTAAGACAAATAGTGGAGGAACGCTTGAAACATTTTGGAACGAAATTTGAGAGTTGTTGCCGTAACAAGCGATGGGCCAAACGTAATGAAAAAAATTGGCAGAGAAAGCCCCTATGAAATTGTTCTATGTGTAAATCATGCCATCCATTTAGCTATTCTTGACACATTTTGCAAAAAACAGTCAGAAGTTACAGCTGCTAGGAATACATTGCATAACGATGACGAACACAGCAGCTCCGATGAAACCAGCAGCACTGATAACGATGAATCTTATATATCTAATGAAGAACCTAGACCGCAAATAATTGATGACATAAACAATGTAATGACTGAGACCCGATCGATTATAAGATTTTTCAGAAAGAACGTTTCTTGAAATTAAAAAATGCAATCAAAAAGGCATTGATAGATTTAGATAGCTCACAAAAATGGAATGAAGATAATATTACTGTGCTACAAAAACTGCAGATGATATTAACATCAAAAAAACTTGCAATAGAGGCGTTGAGTAGGCAAGTTGCCAATTTATTGACTTCAGAGGCTATAATAGACGTATTGTTAAAAAAATTAGAAAGTATCAATGATCCTTTGATCCTTTGAATTAGTAGATTCACTTAAGTTGAAAATATCAGAGCGCCGTAATATGTCTCTAATATCGCTACTGAAATACTCCCTGACAATTTCATGCACAATAAAAGTAACTACTTCATTGATAACAATAAGACATTTTTGATCGGATACGCTGAAAGAGAATATAATCGTTTATACCCTGCCATCACAACTTTGGCCGAAAATGAGTCAGGAGTGGTAGAAGAAGTAAGCCCATCAGACCCAAACCCGAAAGCTTCGAAATTCAATTAGAAAAGGCATTTTCTAAAAATGAGGAGGCAAGTGCAGTGGCACTGTCAAAATCTATAGTAAAGAAAAAGTTTTTACTTTTTGAACAGACTTTGAAGAGGTCACCAAATTTAGAATCGATGTACAAAGCTGTTTAAGACACCCGTAGTTGCAATTTCGTTACCCATACAACCATCTGTAAAGGCTCAGCAATAATTATTTCGACAGACAGTCGCCGGGAAAATTCCTAACCCAAAATTTCCTATCATAATGATATAAAATAAGCAAATCTTTTACAACACCACGTGCAGTTTACCGATTCATTAGACCTTTGTTTTTATTGCACCTAGGTACTTGGGACGCTGCGACGTATGTACGCATATGCGTTAGAGTATCAACATACAGTTAAAGAATTACTGGTGGTGATACGCGTTCAGACAACACGCGAGAATAGTCGGGTTAGAGAAGCCTTTACGGATGGTTTGCAACTTAAATTTATTGATGAAAATTAGAGTCTAATGAACATTGTATTGTTGAGCATTGTTATTAATAAAGTGAAATTAGTTAATTAAAAAATATCCGGAGAACTTTAATACAGCGGAGCTAGGAATTTTACTAACGATCGCAAACAAAGCATTGCTTTCAGTTAAGCCTACTTCAACTGAAAATGAAAGAGTGTTTTCAATAAAAGAATATTTCAACAGACAGAGTAAGCTGACCTAATTGTTATGTATCTGTCTGTCTGTATGTTCAGCTCCTCAGCGTGAGATGTTCCATTGATCTTGCAAAGTTTTCAATTGTTTTTATTCTAATTAATATGCCATAAATGATGCTGTGATTGTAATTTAATTATAAGTTAAGATATTAACGTTTTCTTTTATGTTGACTTTGTGTTTAGTTTAATAGAAGCTCCTTATGTTTATAAGTTCTAAATAACAAGCCAAAAATGATGCTGTCATTATAATTATGAGTCTGAATAATATTATTTCTGTATTTTTTTTAAAGTTAATTAGCTTATTCATAAGATTAATGTTTTTGAATATAATCAATAAAAGTTTTATAATTAATTTGATACTTTTATTTGAGAGGAAAACCACTGAATTTTTTGACGTTATTGGAACCAAATAATATGAGAAAACGTACGTAAATGTAAATTTCTCGACAACCCGAGAAGCCTCGAGAATTCGAGAGACCCGAAAAATTGAAAAGCTCGAGAAATCATGAACCCTATGCAGAACAGACAGACATACAGAAAGAATGTAATGTATGAACATTCTAATTTCTAGTAAAGTGCTTTTAACTTTGGGAAATAATAAAGAATGTTCAGTGTATCGATAACGTGGAAAATCAATCAAACCATGAAATTGTCCAATTTTATAATTGATTATCATTCATTGATTATAATTAATTATCAAAGCAAGTCTTCTTGTTAAAGAAAACGAAATTTCCGACGTATAATTTAAGTATTCAGGTAAGTAATGCAAAATATGATTATTCATGTTATGTGTGAAAATTTTGAAAAACAAATTATATTCAAGACCAGCTATAACACCTTACAACGTTATGCGCCCTAAAGAAGATGTGACGCTGGTAGAGATGAGGTAAGGCTCCATAAAATCCTTGCAAATCAGGATGGAAAAGTTTTTTGCTTTCACAAAATTTTCCATTGTACTATTGCTTGACCCGAAGTGATGAAAAAAAGTTCATCGTAATTTTTCAACTGAGAAAAGTTTTAGAGTTAGACTTAAATTGTTTCATCTGAAAAATTAAATTTCAAGGATGAGCGAGACGTTAGTGTCAGAAAACGTTATAAAATTTCATAAAATCATAATTTATGTGACTTTTTCTTCCTCAAATAAGCGACCATTCTAATGCGCACAACGAAAAACAACCTGCAGCCATTTCAAGCACGCAATCAAACGTTGGTTTGCAGTCGTCCTTGCAGTTTGTTTCTATATGTGTAACGAGCGTTTCTTTCTACTTTTCACGTTATTACGTCAGAGTCGTAAATATGCATGGAAAAACGAAAAGGATGGCAGGATTATATCGTATTAATTTATATAATGTTATCTTTCATTATAATTCTGAGCCTTATCTTTCAACTAAGCGCTGGCACTAGTGGCAAAAATGTATTTCTAATCAATAAACTTCAGATCTCATGTGCTCAATTTTTTATCCTTTTAAACGTGACTGCTATAATCTCATACTTGCGTTAGAAGAAAAATTGATTTCATGGTCGGGTACGTGCAGCAGACAGATAAGTATTACATCTTCACTTACTGCGGCTGACATAGAGATGTTACTATGCATGGGCGACTGATTTCTTTTCAAATCTACTTCATGACAGAAAGATATTCATCTTCAGCTATCACGCCAAAAGAAGAAATCTATCTTCCATCACTATTTCAACCTCTTGAGCACTCGGGAACTTTTTGAAAAATTAAATCATCATTCGTCTTAGAAAAGTTGAATATCCTTGCTATTCATACACTCATATCAGGTCCCAAAATGGAATGATTTTAAGTGTAATTATATCTTGCAAATGTTATTGTCATTTATCTTCGGTGTTGCAATAAGTTCGTAGCTTAGTTTTGATATGTTTAAAAGTGTTCATACATTTTTAAAAAGGAAATGTCGCGACCTAATGAGGTAAGAAGACATGCGATACTTTCCCGTCGAAAAACCAAGGATAACTTAGATCAAAGAAAGATCTAAGCTTTTATGGCGTGCTTTTGTAGCAAGATAACACGAAGGTTCTGATGATTTTCACAATTTTTTACAACTAATTGCAATAACTCGAAGTAGGAAACAATTATTCATTGGAGACTGTGTGCATGACGTCACCACTATGAAGCGCTAGCACTTCAAACAAACTCCCGATCTAACGGTATTCGACACCAATTTTCCAACTTCATAGAGACATAGGTGTGGAAATATGCGCGTTAAGATTATCTTTAATTGAATATTTGTACTACATTGATTTTACTCTGATAAAAATATTCCCACAAACATTTAAGCCCAGAAGTCAACCCGTCGCGATCTCATCACTCACCTACGTCGTTTAAGCTCGAAGCTTTCTTGCAAAGCTCACTTTATTTTTGGCATGAATCAGAACCAGTAAATATTGCAGAACACATGAGTGCAAGAAAGTAATTGTAAGGATAAAGTGTATGCCAGGTAGTCATGGTGGACATTCCGCAAGCAGTGAATTTTACGTTGAAAGTAGTGAATGCATGTGATAACACAATAGTCATTATTAAATTAATTTTATTTATAATCTTACTCACATCAGTAGTATTACAGTGCCATTTACCCAACCTATCATTGCTTTCCATTTTTTGTTTCGTCATTGCACAGTGCTTGGTATTTTTGACACCAATTCTTCTTATTTTTGTAGTTTTCAGTATTTTTAAGGCAATCCGGAAGTACAAATCAGAAGAAAAAATATGTGTGGCAAATGTGGCAAGCGACACAAAAATTCTCATTGCAGCCTTTCCAGGGAAGTTTTCAAGTCATTCGCAACATAGAGTTTGGTATCGTCAAGGAGTAATATCATTTGATATGAAATTGAGGGCACTTTCTTTCACTTTCAAACGACCTGATTTTTTGTACTTAAAATCTTCGGACAGAATCCGCTTCCGTATGCGACGAATCGATTTAGAATCCTTTCTCATCCTGCCGTTAGAGTATTCGCTCACAATTGGCAAAATGCTTGAACTAATGTGGGGGTCTTTTGCTGCATTCCGAAGGCAATTTTATCGAAGTATAGTAGTTTGAAATTTAGATTGGTGGGAGGAAGTTAACAGAAATCCAATTAAGAAACACAGATACTCTTGCATTTATAAAGCACAAGGAAGTGTGCTTGTTAAGAAAGAGTTAATTGAGAACTATCAATATATAGATGTTCGCCAACTTGTCATTCCAGGTGTCTACTGACGTTTAGGGGAATTTATAGGGCGATTTGAAAAGAGTGTCTGCCAAATTATTGTCTTGACTGCTGACTACTGAACAAGAGCACGGTCGGGTGGAACCACTCTTGCTCTGAAAGAAGACTTCAATGATCCAATTTTTTTCCAAGCTCATCGCAGGTAACGAATCATGGTGCTATGATTACGATGCTGGAACTAAACAACAATCAAGCCAGCGGAAGACTTGAAATCCATCTCGCCCTAAAAAAAACTCCTAAAATGAAATCAAAACAATGCTGTTTTTGAATACCCCCTCGCAAGTAGTGTCAGACCTTGTTACTATGATTTGGGTTGATGCGAGTCATAATTGCTGGGTATATTATATATGTCTTCTTGATGCATGAATTTTGAATACGAGGGCAAAATCTGGAAAGTAGCATTCAACAGTTCACTATAGAACTTGACCCGTGAGCAATCTTAGAGCGGCCTCCTTTCAAGAGCGAAAGTACACAAGAAGGTGATGCAGTCAGAATAAGATTGAGAATCCTACCCTGAGATATGCAAATTCAGATATCATCCTTAGCAGTGGAACTCGAACTTGGCATCTTCGTGTTCAAACATAGTGCACCGTTGACAGGTGGGATTGACAGATTAGTTGATACATGGTTTAATGAATTGTGGAGTTTTGCTTCGGTGGTAACGCATTTCAAAATGATCTGGTCCTTTTGCAACGCGTTTCTAGCTGCTACCGAACAGTGACGAATCCCAAAACGCTGCCATCTTAACCATTGGTTTAGCTGTTCCTTCGAGAACTTCTGCCAAGTTATTCTATAATTCAGAATTTAATATGTTTACGGGATTTTTAAGTAACTTTTCGGCTCTGAAGTGGTTTCGATTCACATTGCCTAGCCGTGATCAGACCATTGATTTTAGACCATTTTGAATTTTTCACGTTTACAGACTCGCCTGCTGGATGCATCCTGAATGCGTTCAGCGTCCATTTTGATCTCTGTGTACACCTTCATTGATGTTAATCCTGTTACATTCAGGCATTTTGATATCTCGGGGAATGATGCCAGTTTTAAGACAGTGCATTCGGGACGCGTATTCCTATTGCGATGCTGATTTCGTTCCGTTTCATTTCGATGACGATGCATGTTATCTGTTTCACACCACGCTTTCCTTGTCGCGCTTTCGAGGATCATGATCCGGTGTACAGCCAATCATGAACCCCGCCATTTAGGATGTCTCGAATCGATTGAATCCATTCAGAATGTCCAACGTTTTCTCACTGGCTTTTGTCCTTCCACACTCCCGTCAACATTTTTGGTGTTCCATTTTAGAGCTGTGTTATTACGGGGATTTCTGATTTAACGAATATTTTCTATAACAGTGTTGTCTCTGAATCAGTCTTCCTCTTGTTTGACTCCGATGAGTATTTTCAAGACACTACTTTCGAGCATTTAGCATTTTCTCGGATACTTGTAAGTCCGTATTGTGGGCTCCTTTTTGCGGAAGTTCGTTTGCCCTTGTAAGCAGCCAGGCTCACACGGCTGAACGAAACGCCTCATTCGCCAGCTAGATTTACCGTTAGGTGTTGTCAACTTCGTTTTGCTTCCTTTTTCTTATCATACGGAGATCTACAGATCTACAATGTTTTAGATACGTTCTTTTGTCATCTACAATTTCAACTGCCAAAGCCAGTTTTCTCGCTTGAGTTGCATTGGAAAAGAATTCACTCTCGACTCGTCTACAAAAATTTGCTGGGCAGACAGAATCGAGAGCGACATTGTATTGATGTCATTTGCAAAATTCACTATTTGAGGGGACATGAAGATTCGCCTGCATCTGAAATCCTGGGAGCCCTTCACAGACGTCGTCCTATGGCAGCTCAAAATTTCGCTGAACTACTTGCGAATTTTCCTTCAATCGTGAAGCATGCTGAATTCACCCAAAAAATATCTTTTTCATTGTTGCCTGACATGCTAACGATCAAAAGACAGAGAGTATCATGTTTTGTTCACCATATCTAGATCTTACTATTCAGGCGAGTCATGTATTGTCGATATAAAATGTTTCAAATCATACAAGCATGCAGGCATCACCAAGAACTTTTTACAGTCTCTGATTCACATCCATGTTTCCGTTTTCTTCAAATACCAAACAAGTAGTCTAGAACAATCTTTCTGTAATATTACGAATCAAATTTGATTTGCGTTTATGTAAATTGTTGCAAGAATTTGTTTCCTGATCTAACTAGGTCATATAAATATGCACATTGTCCACAATTACGTTCAATGTCCTGAACAGCTTGCTTTATTCCTCGGGATGACGCATCTTACAGTCTCCGTACTGAAGTCCATCTGCTAGATTAACTTAAAGAACATTCCTAAGTTCGTATTTACTCATGACCGGGAAAAATCCTCACTGGTTGCATGGGCGCTGAACGCTTCAGTGTCTTCTCCAGGTCATTTCCCTTTTCGGGAAGAAGTAACAACAATATGATTACAATTTTAATAAATCAAATTTGTTTCAAGGCAAATATACAATCCCGAACCTCATAAGAACAACCCAATTTGAAGTGAAGTTTTTTTTGCTGCATCCTTCCCGTCTCCAACAATCTAAATACGTACGTCCTTTACCATTCTCCCTGTTTAACATACTCATATCTCCCGTTCCCTTCCACCGATAACTTGTGAAAAGAACGTTTTCTCAACTCGACACGAAGCTGGAAAAGAAAAATATTTATACTTATTTGGCAAATAATATGAAAAATGATGATTGTAGATTCCTTTTTGCACCCACGACGAGCGAAAAATGAGGAAAAGCATAACGAGCAGTGTGCAGAAGAAGAAAAAGAATTACTTATCTTGTGAGGATTCATCTGACGACAGCTACAAGGTTTCCTTTTCCTTTACAACAATGGCACAAGCATAAGAAAATTGAAAGCAAGGGAAAAGTGTTGAACACTATACAAACAATAGTTGCTTTGCGCCGAGCAACGATTTCTCATTTGTTTTGAGACATGGAAAGCATTTATCCCTGAAAGCGTTGATAACGTTGGGGCTCTGGCTGGAATTCACTGAATTGTTGTTGCCAATATAGCAAGGAAGCATATGCATGTAATGGGTTGGGTGGAGTGCGATGCACAATTTGGACGAAGGATATTCATTTTGAATTTTTGAAAAACCAGCAGCCCTTTATGGAATGAATGGGACATTTTATCGAACAATGCTCTATATTACTCTGTTTCAGTGTATTCATATCACATAAGTATTGCATATCATAATAAATATCACACGCTGGAGACTTTTTGGAAGACAGAATTTATTAAAATCACTGCAAAAGCTGAATTATAGTTAGTATAGTAATGAATAAAAAAAAGGATATACAATGCATACATACAGAATACAACTAATTCCATTTGCAATATCATTGCATCCACGGTCTTCCATCATTAATGCTGTTGGGCGTCATCAGCTGTTATCGGTCATTTGTCAAATGAAAAGATTTAATTTTCACAGTTAGTTCCGCTTAGAAGTCTCAGTTTGAAGCATTCTTTTTATGTACGCACCCGAAACACCAAAAGTGTCGCACGCAGCAGCAGCAAAACATCTATCTAAATCGAATGCATTCGTAACAAGAAATCAACAGTGACCTAACAAGGTTCGGAGCTTTTGCAGACGAAAATTGACGATCTGCTACAAGATTGATTCACAATGTAAGATCAATTAAAAACTTGCGAAAATAATATTATGTGTATTATTCAAAGCACCTCAATCTACGCGATCTCAAGGAGTCGGAAAGCTGACTTAAAATGCTATGGAAATATGACATTTGAGGGTCCGCAAACACTTCCAAAATGCATGGAGTATCGTAATACACGTAAGCCGTTGTCAAATCATGTCTTGAAACGTTCTTGAAGAGAATATCAACTCCTCAGGTAGAAGCAACGTTACATTTTCTGACAAGTCTTCATTTTTCAGGCTTAGTATGAAGTTTTTGATATTATTTTTTTTTTGATGATTGGACTGAATTGCAAGACTATAAGCCCACACAAAAATCAAAATTATGCAAAAATTACAAAAATGTAGTCTAATTATCAAAATAAAATATCGAACTGAGAAAATTTGAGACGGTTCCATGTGGTAAATACATAAACTTCAAATACCTAAATTTTTGGCATTTCCTGCTCTATCCTAGGCCGGTCAACAAGTGATTATACGTTTCTCTAGTGCATTGATAAATATGGAGGAAAAATTGATTTGTAGTGAGAGGGAGGAGGACGTTGCTGCTCGGAAAAAGCTTCTAGAGCAACTTTCAGTTTACGAAGGAACACTTGGGGGGTAAGGTTACGGTAAGATCTTAAGATACGCACGAATACCGCAAGGTGTGACGGGACCGTAATCATCCTTATCTACCAAACGGCTTTATTATATATATATATTTATTTATTAATAAAGAAGAATAGATTTTCCATGATTCAAATGATCTCAAACTTTGAAAAATGACCTGTTCTAGGAAGATAACATTTTTGCAGCTACGTTCGATTGATCAATGCAACCACATGATCCCAATGCCACTGAAATTGTTTGTGCAGATTTCGAAATGAAGCTGTATAGAACCAAATGAGGTGTTTAAAGCAAACAAAATGACAGTCGCACCAGACCGACAGTTTCAGTAACCCTTTGTTGAAAATAAATTTGCAGAAAATTCAAACGAAAGCATGACTCGAATGTACCAGGCGATAATTGATACTGGGGGAAGATTTGTCAGTTATTAATGCAATAACCAGAAAGATATGCTTTCCAACTTATAAAGAAACGTATTCAGAGAATAAATTTTTGTCAAAGAACACCAACCAACTCAAAGAATTTCATTTTAAAACAAGAAGACTTAACATGAAGGTGTCTTGTGTCTACAACTATGCGAACAAAATATACCAAGGCAACACATCAGTAAACTAACTCCAACTTCGTGCGTGCCCATAAAAACTCAAGGACAAGATTAAAAGTTCAGGACAATTTCTCCACGATATCTTCACATCAATATCAGCCTATTTAGGTTGTGTCTCTATTGATGATGACTATCATAGTTATATTTTATTTATTCAAATCAAGGGAAGATATTGTTTGATCTTCTTTATCACTCGTATCGTAATCATTTCATCATAGTCTAAATAACATTCAAGTTTTCAATTAAGATCGAAAAACACGCAAACAAAATTAAATTCAAATGAGTACTACATGATGTAGTTGAGAAACTTGTTGTTATAACAATAAAGTTTTAACAAGAAATCTGCAAACAAACACTTCACCTGCCGCCAACGATCATAACTTACAAAGTATAAATGCCGACGAACAAAATAATGCGAGTATTTTCGTTGTACTTGTGTCGTTTGACCCCACCTCACACCGTGAATTCCTATATGGCGCCTTCAACAGTCTCGGTCCATCGACCACATCCCCCATTTGGAAATTCGAATATTTTATCTAAAATTTTATCACACAGACGGCTGTAATTAATATTCAACTGAATTCAAAATTAATTGGCATCTATTTTACACAGTTATCAAGACGCAGCAACAGATCCAGAGGAAACAGCTGTCAAAAGCAAACGACTTGCAAGAAGGCTCTCCATGTAGTGTTGCCAATGGACACAAATTTCTACCCATCAATCATAAACTGTAATAAATCAAAGATGACGAAAATAGTTTGTAGTTTTAACTAATTGAGATTTCCTTTAATTTTCGTTTAAATTTTGTTTTAATTCTCTAAAAGCTGATTCAATAAATATGCCATTCTTACCCAAATTCAATTGTGGATCCGTTACCATAGCTCAATAAATTGATTTAAAATAAATTTCATAAATGCTTGATTAAATTACAAAACGTTGCCAGGTGACCCCAATTGTTACAAACCCGACATGTACTAAATAAATCTTTTCGCCTGTGCAGTGTCAGTTCACATATGCATACTCATGTTTTGGCCATATTTCAAAACTCTTCAAAACCACAAACAGAAAGTCTTCACCAAAGATATTTTTCACAAGTGTGAAATCCTCCTTAGCCTTGTAAGATTAGGAATTTACTCGTTTTATAAATTTTTCCCACACATTTATCAGTCTTGCACGTCAACAACCACGGATGGTCTGGCCTAGAATTGCTGAAAGTCTTAAGAGGTGGAAATGAAAACTAGGAATTGGACCAATGCCAGAAGTGGATATGGTTGCTCGAGGACCTTGATTTGTGCGATGTATATATAATTCCCACTTTGGTTATCTTTCTTCACGCTGTCTTTTCAACATCCGTGTTTAAATGTTAGAATGGAAAAACAAATCCTGTTGTATATACAAAAGTTTATCTTGCCTCGAAAAAGCTGTTGAACGATGCTCAAAACTGAGCATTGCTAGGAATAAGATTAATAGAGAGTTTTGTACGTATAGCGAACGAAGTTCTCTAGCATCGAGAAATCTTCAAATCTTATTTAATGTCTGAAAATTGGCTTCATGTAGAACTAACTTTTCTGAAAGTTCAATTTTAAGGCGAGCATGTGTACATGTGTGTATTGTACTTCTCTTGATGTGAACCAAGCATAGTTTTCCAAACTGGAAAAGCTGTAAGTGCCTTTAGCTCTATAGCATTCGAGCTGGTTATTTTACAGAACTGCTTGCTCATGTTTCCTCGTATTATGCTCGTACTACAAATAATGTAATCCTGTGTTACATGTATTTTAAGTGGCTTTTAATTCAAACCTGTTAAAAAGGACCTTGTAAGTAGATCAGGCGCCATTATATTCCAAGGACACTTGACGTTGTTCAGCTCTAGTCATTATTACCCGTGATTTAGTGTCAACATAATCAACTCAAAGCTTATAAACAAGTTATACAATGATAACCGAAATGAATGCCGAGTGAGGGGGTTGGAAATTTGATTTACTGTGATCTTACAGCAAGGATTTCACTTATCAAATTATTATATGGTACATGTTATACTAACATCACTTTAATTATGATCGTAGATTTTCACATCCCGTGTAAAAGTGAGGTAAGGATCCATTTTTTTAGCAAGTAAGGACCCCATTTTCAAGTTGTTAGCAAAACGATTGCAAACATGTTTCTTTGCTTGCCTATAATTTCACCATATTCCTGAAGTATGATTTTTATTATCTCTTTCCAGCTTGACCATTGAATGAGTCCTTCATATCAGAAGATCAAAAGAAATCTGATGATTTCATTGTAATATTTCCATAATTTCGAGAGTTACTGTGTAAACAACAAAGACCCTAAATTGACGGAAGCATTTTGAAGCCTTATTATACTTCCTCTTCTCATTAAATTTATCTCTCGGTGACCAATCAATAATCCATTCTCGATAACGAGAATTATATTGGATGAAACAAATAGTCTTTAATTTTAATATGAAACTATTTAACGTATAGTAAGAAAGCAAATGATTCCTGACACATATATATATGCCAAGCCAAAAATCATTTACGCCTTCTTTGAATACCGAGAAAAAATAGTAAGACATAATCCGAACATCTGCAAAAGTAGTAAATAGAAGACCATCGGAAGCCTTGTGGTGGACCATGGAAAGTAGAAGAGGCGATAAAATAACCGCGAGGACATTGCTTGCCAAAAAGGGGATGAGAAGTCGAGTTCCCTTCAGCAAGTAAAGGGTATTATTGCATTATTGTGGATGTCTAGTTCCGCCAATGCGGACGCAGTTTATTTTGGCTCTTACATGCAATTCGCAATAAGCTGCCTCTGGTTCTCAATACTTCTTAGCTTACAAAATGAAGCGAAAACCATTCATACATAAACCATTCCGCTGTTTCTTTTTTTTTGCCAAGATTTTTCCTCAATGATCTTTCACTTTGGTTTTCGTTTTCTTCCTTTTTCGTGAAAATTTCGAAGAGAAGTCAAGCATCGCCTCGTGAAGACAATACAGCAACAATCATTGGAGAAGTTCTCAACGGATATGAGTTATATTAGAGTTTGAGTTTGTAAGTATTTTTTGGTCAACAGAAAACAGTTGTAAACAGAAGTTAGGTTAACAGAAGAAGGGTAAAACAGAACATTTTGTTATACTTCATACATCCTTTGTCTTGGTGGCCAGTTTGGTTTTATGTCAGTAGTGGATCGAAACAAAGAAGAAATGTGTTTTAGGAGGAATAAAGTGATATTTATAAATTCGACAACACAGTCACAGTGATTCCATGTAGTCCTGATCCTGGAAACGTTTTTTAAAACCACGAACACGATACAACGTACCCAACTATAATGTGTTCAGAAACGACAGATTGGCTGGTAGGGGAGGTGAAACACTACCAAATAAACACGCCACAATTGCAACGCATGGAAGCCACGGCAATACAAGTGAGTACAAGTGTCTTCGAACTTACAGTGATTTCTCTGTACAATCCCGTAAAAAACAATCAGTTCAAACAAAATCTTGAACAGTTTCTCACGCTAGAGGGTCCTTCATTGATAATCGGGGACTTCAACGCATATTACAGAGGCTGGGGTGCCGTGAGAAGCAATCAAGCTGGAACTGAGCTAAATCGATTCATCACGAACGAACAAATAAGCCTGCACCAGCCTGAAGAACAGACTCATTTTGGTCCAAGATACGGCAACATACTAGACTTTGCTATATCCCGCGACTTTCACCACAACATGCGGATAGATGTCCTCGAAGAACTCTCATCAGATCATAAACCGGTCCACTTCCAAATAGAGGACATCTATATAGACGAACCTCTAAAAGTAAGGAAGAAAACTAACTGGCAAGCTTTCCACAACGCTCTGGCTAATGAAAGTTTCACCCAAGGTTTAAATACAGTCAGAGGCATAAATTCAATGAACGAGGAAATAACCAACAAAATTAAGCAGGCAAAAGAGGACACAACAGTCACAACTCCGGCAAGGGTTTATAACCCCTATGAACTGCCTCAGAATATCAAGCTTCTGGTAAGGAGGAAGAACCAAATCCGAAGAAGAGCAAGGAGCACGGGTGATCCTATGTAAAAACGAAAGCAAACCAGCTAACAAATCAAGTCCGAGACCGTATATCTGAATTTAATAACTGTCAATGGGAGAGTTTCCTACAAAGTCTAGAACCCGGTGAAAAGCCGTTCTGGGGAATGGCCAAATACTTCAGAGTGAAAAACAAAGCAGTCATGCCACCAATTCACGGTCCAAACGGACTGCAATTTGACAACGAAGGTAAATCATAAGCCTTTGCAGACACTCTGGAGATGCAATTTCGTGAAAACTATACCGAAGAGGAGAGCTTCCACCACGAAGACCACGTAGAAAACGCTGTGAGACGAATATTGCGCTCAATACTGGAAGAGGACGAAGATGTGACACGGCCACTAGACCTGACAGAGACCAAAGACATGATACAAGGACTAAACAAAAACAAAGCACCAGGATACGACACACTGACTAACACAATGTTACGATGGCTTCCTGAAAACCTAATACAGAACATCACGGACATTATTAATGCTATTTTTCGTCTTCCTCAATTCCCAGAAAAGTGGAAAACAGCAGTCATGATAGTCATACCAAAACCAGGTAAAAATCCAACTTTTCCGCAAAATTGGAGGCCCATCAGTCTTCTCTCAGCTGTATCAAAACTAGCGGAAAGAGCGTTGCTGAATCGGCTGAACGAAATAATTGAAGAAAAGCACCTCATTCCTGATACACAATATGGTTTTCGACCCGCACATTCTTCGGAACTCCAGCTTAAAAGGGTGGTCCAACATATTCGAAATGGGATGAATTGCAGAAAGTTGACAGGATTAGTTATGTTGGACATAGCTAAAGCCTTTGACAAAGTCTGGCATGCAGGACTCATTTATAAAATGCATGAATTAAAAATTTCACTAAATATTATAAAAATCATACACTCATTCTAACATGGCAGAACATTACGCGTCAATGTAAACAACCATCTTTCCGAACTGCGACCAATTCAAGCTGGAGTTCCACAAAGATCACCCCTCTCCCCAATTCTCTATAGCCTCTACATAGCGGATATGCCTCGCCTGCCAAATAATGTACAAACAGCTTTATACGCTGATGATACATGCATCTATGACTCAGCCAGACAAGCAGAAGTCATCTCTTTAAAATTGCAAAATTCTATTAATATTATTATGGGATATTTTAACAAATGGAAAATAGACATTAACACAGACAAAACGCAAGCCATCTTTATAACTAAGAAAAGAAACCAACAACCGGACTCACTCATCATCAACAACGAGGACATACCATGGAAACGAACAGCCACATATCTGGGACTCCTATTCGACGAAAAACTGAATTGGACGCAACATATACGGTAAAAACGAGGGCAATGTATGAACATTATCAAATCCCTAGACCCCCTCCTAAACAAAGGCCACCTTAACAACAAAAACAAACTCCTGATCTACAACCAAGTCATAAGACCGACACTACTTTACGGCAGCACTGCACTATACCAAACTACCCGGACAAACACAAAATCCCTCCAAGTCTTCCAGAACATGGCAATAAGGAAAATCTTCCGAATTCCATGGTATGTAAGAAACATAGACATGCAAAAAGATATTAAAACAGACACAATTGACAAATACATACGTGACCGAGCACTGAAACTATTTGACAAACTCGACCAACACGACAACACTACCATGGAATTCCTAAGACATAGGGAATCGGCAGGACGGCAGGTGTACCCGAGCCTCAGATCGATCAATCAATAACATAAGGAAATTGCATGAAATTAAAATATAGCTCTTTTTAACGGTATAATCAGCAGGTGGGACAAAAGGGAGTAAGGGTGTTTTATCACACCAACTCCAAGAAGACCAACGAAGAGAGACAGTCACAGTGAGTGAAGGTGTCTGAATATTTTATCAAAAGAGGAGCAAATGAAAATATTTGAATACTTGTGATATAACTTTGATCTTCGCGCGCTGGCTGATATTGCAAAACTGAAATGTTACGCCTTTGCTCTCAACCGAATTGCTAGATATAGCGCAGGCATAACAACAACAAAAAATACTTTTGCGCGACCCACTCATATAATGCATCCTTTGTTAAATTACATTATGATATGTTGGTTGTTACTTGGGTCCGCCGGGTCTTTCTTTTTGGCTTTCGAGGATGCGTTTCGGCTGTATGCAGCCATTATCAGCTCATTCCGAGGTCCTTGTGGCGATGCTTTATAGATGCAACTTTTTGTTTAAGCCTAAGTCCGTGCGGAAGAATTGGTCGAAGAATGAATGAAGCTTACAACGAAATATCTTTACGTTGCAGAATCATCAACCCGTGCATGTGAGGAAAAGTTGCGATTTATTTCTCAACATAGCCTCGTCTTTGCTAAATACAATTGGCGCAGCCATGAGCAACTCCATGGTGGCCCCAAGCCTTCTTATTCGACTCAAATTTCTTCCGGCGGGTGACTTTTTTGACTATTCGACTGATTTGGGCGTGGTGTTGTCATGGTGAAAGAGTACTTTTTTCTACGCCAAACGGGGCCTTTTTCTTCAATTCGGCGTAGGATAAGCTCAATCAATCGGCATAGCAGAGATCTGTGACCGTTTTGCCCTTCTCTAGGTAGTCGATACAAATCACACAGTGTGAAACCCAGAAAACCGCGGCCACCACCGTTCCGGTTAATAGAACGGTCTTCGCCATCTTTGGAGCACTTTCACAGAGTGAAGTTCACTATTTCTTGATGAATGTTTCTTGATCTCTGGTGCGTACCAATGGAACCTTTTTTCGTCAACAGTCACAAAACCACGCAGAAACTCCTGCGGATAACGTCTAAAAAATGCCCAACACTGCTTTGAAGTGGTCTCAAGGTAGCGCTTCATGTCCCGAGTGAGCAAACGTGGCACCCATCAAGGCGACAACTTTTGCATGCCCAAAATTTCATGCAGGATATAACCCGAGGTGATGCTTTGAGATGCCTTCTGTCTCTGCTATCTCGCATGCCTTCAACTAGTGATCTTTCAATACGTGAACGTGGATTTTTGTCACATTACCCTCCGTGGGATCCGATTTCAGGGCACTTGGGTGTGGCTCATCAAAAACGTTCGAATCTCGTTGAAACTTCATTTTAAGATCGTCCTCGAAGCAGCAGAGTCTCGTATACAGCATCCAAGCGCATTTTATTACGCTGTGCAATTTTTCCTCCAAAAACAAGAATAGAATCACCGACTGATATTGCTCTTGCTCCATTTTGCTGAATTCCGCGGGCACACCCGCTTCTACAAGTGGTCAAAACAAAACTACGAGTCCGGTTCGGCTTAAATTTTGACATGTGCCGTCTACGACAATATACTACACTATAATCGATTTCTCTTACAATAGTGGCGGCATAGGGTGTCGCGGCTTAGTACTTATCGGACCGCCCTCTTAAATTACTGACATTATTTAATTTTAAATTGAAACTTTGTCAATGTTCAAATATGTTTGGTCTAATTCTTCTTCAAAAGACAGTAAGCTTCTTGATGGGTTTTAAGTAACGTTAATACTGTTCCCTCGCACCAATTTGTATGACAAAATAATTACTATTGGAAGCCTTGGACATTCAGAGAGAAAATAAATATTCCAGAAGGTTGATTTTCTTCTCCTCTGTGTTCTGAAGTAAACAGTATCTACCCCCCAGTGGTGGTAAAATAGACTTAGGAAAAATTTTTGACACAAATGATTTCTAGTGTCCCATGAGTGACCAGATGATTCCGATTAATTCTGTAGCGTTACCTCATATTAATAACAGCCAGAGCGATATGTCGGTGGCTTTGAACTTCATATTTAATTTCTTTTTAATTTTCTCATCAAAAATTAGAGTTTCATAAATTAGGTAAAATGATGAGGTAAATTAATTTAATTTAAGGGCTTAGGTTTATTGTCTCTTACATAGAATAAAACACAAAATAAAGAAAAAATAGGCGGAAGTCGGTGCAAAATGCAGCGAGAGGTCACACCAAATGAAGTAATGACGATGTTCAGATCATCTTCAACGCGAATTTTTACGAACAATTATTTTAAATATTGTTCCAGCTAGAAAACAAAACATTGGACTTCTCTTTGTAATCTAAACTCTGCAATTATTTAATCCTGTCAAGTGGTAATCATCGTAACGTTCAAAATATTTCATTGTACAAAATATCGATATTCAACTCGCAAATAATTGAGTTTACTTTGCACCTACTCAAATTCATTCGAAAGCCAGGACAAAAACATACATATTCAATTTATGCGTTATTCCTGTAGATTGTTCCACTCGTAACCTGATCCCTGATGTATACATTCGCGTGCAATCGCATATCTAACACAATGTGAAGTAGTATGAGAGATTCCCCATGTGTTAAGTTGTTTGCGAATTTCTTGATTTATTGCTATCAATGAGCGAATGTGTCACAGCAATTTGCGGATGAGTTTTTCTTTAATTTATGAGTATACAAATGTGTAATTCACCGTTTGAACACACAAATGCTCTTTAATTTAATTATACAATGTTATTATCACATAACTTTTGAATGCTTTATTTATACATATCGGTGGAAAAACGAGCAAACGCGTCAGAAGAGGATTCAAATTAGTTCTTTTTGCTTAGAAGCATAACATCTAATTATATATATGGTGGAATTTTATGCCTTAAAATTCGTATACGTTAAGAAGAGAGAATCCTCTCATACGTCTATAAGAAGTATGAAAGGAATCTTATCCCGCTATGCTCATATCTCTATGAATTTATGAGCCACATCGCAAATGGCGCCATCGTGCTGAAACCGCACCTTATTCATAACAAAATCACCTTAAGCTTTTGAACTTTTGCTATGTGACAACCGATTACACCATTAAAACATCGCCTGAACCAGGCGATGTTTGTTGTTGAGAGGTAACTGGATGAATGAGTCTTTCAGACAGCAATTCTGCCAAATAGTGACGTGTCCACATGACATATGACATGACGTTAGAACATTGTTTGGAATCAAGTCAAGAATTCAAAAGGAAAGTGTTTGAATGGAGCAAATAATCAAATGTGCGATGCTTTATGAAAACTTCTGAAAAAAAATGTTTTGTTTTAGTTTAGGGTGTTTTTGTCGTTGATGCTTATTGCAGTGAACTGGAACGTTGAGATGGATTAGAGCCGCTTCATTTGAAAACACGATGTTCTCAAGAAAATGATGCGGTCAAAATTATCTATCTTATCTATCACTGCTAGACAGGTTGCTACTCCGATACCAGAAACACAATTTTAAATATCAGTAAGTTTTCTACCGATGAAATGTGTGCTCAAAGCGGTAGACCAAAAGGGCGAGCAAGAAATGAATGTTTAATATCCGGAAAGCCTGCGGTATGTTGGTTGAAGGATGTCAAAACGGCTTTCCTTCAAGCAAAACCTATAAAATTGATTTGATTCTACGATTCCACACCGAAATATTTTTTTTTTTGATTGAACCTTAATCCATCATTCAAATCACTATCAAGCTCGTTCATGCATACTCAACCATAAAAGGCTCATTTCGCTCAATGGTGAAAATTCATAAAAGGAGTGATTTCAGCATGCATAAAGGTCAAATCAATATTGCTTTTTATGTTGATCGGTTTTCATAAAACAATTCCTGCTTTCTGTGCAGACACAGCAAAGCTATTATCGACCATTTCGATAATGGCGACATGTCCTGCAAATTTCTATAGCTGCAATATTCTGTCTTCATGAATCAATATAATTCCGAATCAATATCATCACTCGATACATGGACATCAAAACAGCATACACTTGTCGTTATTCATTTTCATTCAGTTCGAGTATTTATTAAATTTTATGATACTTCAGAATGGAAGACGAGCGATTACAAAAGAAATAGTTTTCTTGCCATTTATTCAATTGAAAAACTTTTCATCGCCAGGATATCATGAACATATAGACCGGTAGCCTAATGGATGTTGGACGGAATAGGACGTCAGTAATAGAAGTTTCTCGCCAATTGATCGAAAGCTGTTGTGGAAATAACCTCTCCGAACTTGTTCACGCTACTCTCAAATGGATTTGGGTCATTGAATGGATTTAAAAGATAGAGGAAAATGAATATTGTTTATAAATAGACAAATGACTTCCGGCAAAGTTGTTCACGGGATTCGGTTTTGTTTAATGCAAATCGGAAGAGATTTGTTTTGCAAATGCTAACTTGGAAACTAGCTATGGTTAATGCTTTTATAATAAAATCAAAACTTAAGCTGGGTTTTAGCCGAAGTTGAATTTGCCAAATTAGATAAATTTTTAAAAATATAAATTACAGTAAATGCCCTCATTGACACTATAGATTTCGAAGTTGACATCAAGGTCTCATTGAATTCAAAGCTTCCAAATTTCTGCTCGCAGTCACAAGCTCGCCGCCATAAGTAGGATGGGTACTGCCCAACACAAGGGTAGTATTTAGTTGAAGACCTCATCATGAGTGAGGAGGTGATGGAGATCTCACTCGGACTACGTTTGCTTATGAGCAGAACGTCAAAATGACTGTTCTGGATGTGCTCTGGAGCAGACTATATACAAAATATCCCTGAAACAGAAGAGGCATCTTCAGAAAAAGATAAAGCTGAAAGTGTTTCTATAATTAAAACAAGATGCTTGAACTAGTTTCATAACAAAAGCACTCATAATAGAATAATTTTTCCAGTGTAATGGTATGTGTAAACCGTTTCGTAAGAACACAAGATTTAAGAAAATATTTTGCATATATTTTCACAGGTCGTATGTTTGAAAGTTTTAACGCGTGTCGGTAGATATACACTGATTTTCTCAGTAATTCATCTTTCTAGTAACAGCCAAAAAAGAACTGGTCTATACCGCCCTAAAACAAGATAGATTAAGTTTGGAATGACAGTTACGATTCTGGGATAAACGAAGCTCTTTGGCTTCACCCTATCAAACCCTAGCATCCTAAATAAAACAATCCCTAGGAAAAAACAAAAATGGCGCGAGAACACAGGTGGCAATACTAACAGGACACAATCATTAAGATCAACATACCAAACAAATAGGAATCCAAACAGATGGCACCTGGCTAGCTCGTGGTGAGAAAGCAGAAAGAACAAAATACTTCCACCTAGATTGCTCGAGCCAGGCAAAAGATCACCTTGATAGGCTGAACTATTGGCGACCATAAAGCTGGAAGACCTACTTGGTTACTGTAGAACCGCAGGATGGACCATCTGAAAAAATAGGACTATCACTATTATCAAACAAAAACAAATTATAAAACGATCGAAACGTGAAGAACTGGACTCCTTTTCTTTTCCGTGGATCAATGGTTTCAAAACATGAAATATCACTTTTATCAACAAGTGTGTTTTTATGCATCCGAACCCAATCCCTTACTGACTTCGCGAATGTACTGGTCATCTGACATCTACAGAAAGACGTTTATTTTACGGTTTAGGAAAGAATTACACTGCTATAAAACACTTTAATAGAGATCAAGATTGACCTTTTGTTAGTATGTATCATCACCTGATGCAAGATCTAATTGTTATCAAAACTATTATGAGCAGTCCTACAGAGTTGTTCCTTAGAATTAGACTCGAAACGAAAGATCATAGCAAATGATCCAATATATTCATGGCCGCAACATTATACTTCCGAAAACATACATGTAACGAGCTTTAAATTTGAGGAATGTTTGTAACTAGCTTTGAATGGATCCATTGCTCCTCATTCAGCAATTAATGTATTCATAAGTTTCATCTTAACACAATACGAGGTTCTTTACTCTTGATTCAATATTATTTCAAGATATAATTATCTCTGAATTTTGCATTTTCCTTATTACAAAATTATTTCGTATTAATCCTCATATAAACTCTTATGAACTGCTTGAAATATTATAAAACTGCGACATACTTTTAATTGTTATGAAAAGTGTACATATAGTTATTTTATTATTGATATTTTCTCCATCGTGGCAAAATTCAGAGATCATTCTTTTATATATCAACCGGGCAAGGTTCTCACGAGTTATTGTTGGCTAATCAATCGGATAACTTCGTTTGGAGTACATTTAGTCCCCAATTCAGCTAGGAAATCTATTGCACTCCAAACATCTCTTCTTACCACTATCTCTGCGGCACAAAATTAGGATTAAAAGTTAAATTCAATTCATATAACATTCTGATGTGCAAAAAATAAATGAACCAAGAATTTGTGTTTCTAATTCAAACACCAATTGGGACCGGATTTCATTCTGACTGCCTGACAATTGTTTACTGTTAGACTTAAATAAGACCATAAGCCAGTTAAGAATGTCATGTATACATGCAAAAAGTCTGAATAAATGTCTCTCTCAATTAATGCCTCTTTCTATAAGCTCTATATATATTTGCGCATAGTATTGTGAGTGAATAAGGTGTGGAAGCCATAACGTCAATTACATCGTGAAAAGCAGGTGACTTATATAGTGTAACAGTAAATTATTTTCTGCACTGGATTATTGTAACGGAATAGTATTTTATTGATTAATTTGATAAAATCGTCTTCTTTTTTATTTTTTCAACATTTGATTACAAACATATTACATTTTCGTCAGCTTAAATCAAATGTAAGGCAATTAAAATTATGATTGCCTACATTTTTCATGAATACAATCAAATGCAGGAAACCGAGTTGCGCCCGTGTCCTAACAGCATAAACTGGGCGTAATTTAGCACATTTCCAACTCCTTATTAAATAGTGACCTAGGATGAACACGTTTCCTGTGTTATAGACTTCGCCACAATCTAATTCTCAAAACTAAATACCACCACAAACCATCTATAGATTGATTTTGATGAAAATCTGCATATTGGTTCTCATGCATCTACTCAAGTTGAATGTTTCCTTATCATAACGTATAAGTGGATTTGCATGCTTACAACTCGTATGGCTGACGTGTCCTGATCGCCCCAACTGCCGAGCTAAATAAATTTCTACGCTGTATCTTTTACGAGTCTTCACTTGTATGTATTGGAGATACTAATGATTTTATGATTATGATTTATGTAAATTCAGACGCAGGATTCAAGCGCTTAATGTGTGAACATAAAAGGCGTTGGAACAATTTCGATTTGATTAATTGCAACGCTTTAAATGTTTACTGCAACATTAATGATAGCCTATATGATGTTTATAGCAGTGGTTTCAAAAGCATAAAAACTCCTAAATGACGATATAATGAAGCTTTATTCCTGGAACGGTCAATATTCATGTTAATGGAGTCCATTGGCTAGCAAATAAACTGATTATACACTTCCAAATGTGGGCGACAATATGCATGAGATGTCAATTTATTGAACATTTTTATTGTAATTACAGATGACGAATTCCCAAAACTATATCCTTGATCATGAAAGCGGAACACCATATAAAGCATATGCTCATAAACTATTTTAATATATTGGGTACAATAAACTTTATCGCAGCGTAAAATTTAAGTATAAATAGCAAAGTTAACTAGAGCACAAGCTCAAAAAACCCTACGCAAGCGTTTGATTGACCTGGTAACAAACATATACTATCCTGCTTTTGTTTCCTGGAAATGCAGCCAGCACAACTTTTGAGTACTAACAAGTTGAATTTCTCTCATGCTTACCACAGCTAATCTCCTCCACGGAGAATGAATCTAAAAACGCGGTAAATATTAATCCTTATTTGATTAAGCTGAGTTACCATGAAGCCTAGATGACAGAACGTTTCTACATCAACGGGACCAAGGCTTTCCCAACACATAGTTAGACGCACCAATGGGAACAAGGCTTTTTATTATTATAACCAGATCAAATTTTTATACTCTATCTGAAAACCATTTGGTATTTTCTTATCCTTTGCTATGAAACAAAGCTGCAATACTACGAAAATGCCGAAAATCGAAATAATGGTTTGCAAGGTATTCAAAATTTCTAGACAAATTTTAAGTTCTTCCAGAAGTTTATAGTTTACAAGTAACTCAATCTCTGTTTGAATCGCAAAATAAAATTAAGCAAAGTTTGGAAGCAAAACTCACAATGATACCCAATATGGCTCTCATCTTCAGTCGTTCCCCCCAGGAGTTCTCTGATAGTTTCCCTTTTAAGTTAATTCGATCAATTCAACTTTCTCCAATGGTTTTGCTTTCTAGCTAATTCGATAAACATGATCAAAAACTTGCACAGCAATGTGTCTTCACAGTTCACTTACCCATAGTATGTGACTTATGGATATATAATCACGGCAGAAGCTTCAACTGTAAAATTAAATTGTTAGCAAAACAACTTGAAGACCGTTACTGCTGGTCATAATAAACTCAGCGAGCAAAATGTCATTTTGGCAAACGTCAAATTGTAGGTTATATCTGAAAAAAAACACTAGTTTGAATTTGACAAGCTAATCAGCAGATTTATTGCAATATAGAGAATGTTTACACAATTTACAGAAAATATTTTCCAGTTATTTGTCCTTCAAATGCTATCAAACAAATAATCGGAAATGGAATACGGAAAATTTTGTATAGCAATTTTTCCAATTTACAAACCAGCTTACAAATTTTTTGTATATGCCTGTTCATCTTTATTTTGAATACTGTAATTACGTATATTTTTTCCAATGTGTTCCATAAATTTTCAATTGGATTAATATCCAGATATCGTGGCGAAGTCTCAATCCATTTTCGCTCAATATTACATTGAACAAATGTTAGAACGGTATATCTAGCACATAACAAAAAAACGGTATTTTTGCCTGACATGAAATGATGCGAAGTAAATGACATGTCACTTAGCTTTGAGAAATAACTTTAAACATCCTTTTAATAATAAAATAGCCGGCCGTAAATGGTTAAAAGGATTTTTGTTGAGGCATAAATTACTCTCATTGCGCCAACCTACTGGAACATCATTTGCTCGCGTGAAAGGTCTCAATAAAGAAAATATTAAATCCCTCTTTGACATGAGCAAAAGGAATTTGAGTAATTTTAATTTAACAGTTTCTCTTACAATACGTACACCCGGAGACTTCCCGCGCAAAAAATTAATGTTTTGCTCATGAAAAGAGCGCCTGTATCACGTGAAATGACAAGCGCAAAATATTGTTGACAGTTCTCTGTTTACTCCCGTTCTCTACGTATAAGGTACCATCATTAGACAAAGCAATCATGGACCCTGTACTACTACGGACCATGGACTACTCAGCCCTTTCCGTCTTATGGATATATTTGGCAAAGCTTATGTGAAAATGCAAACCGCACAGTTAGCAACAAAAAGATTTCAGACAACAGGCACTTATCTCCCCAAAAGGAATATTTTTACAGATTTTACGACTTTATAATTATAGAGAAAGAATGTAGTGTTCAACTAAATCCATCAAGACTGAAAATATTTCTCGAGAAATGTTTACTTCCCTCAGGCCGTCTCAGCTGATAAAAGACTGTCTTACAGTGGTAGAAAAGCTGGCATAGCTTGCAAAGTTACAGCATATCCCTATAAAGCTGAATTAGAAGTTAACTCGCCGTCAAAACAGCACGAACAACAAAAACAAAGTATTCTCGAGCCACAGACATCACCGAGCGGCTGTTAGAAAAACGAGCGAAATAAGAAACCAGTGCTCTAGTCTGCATCATGTCCTGATACATATACCATGTCTTCAACTAGTGATTATAGTGACGATAAATCCTCTGTTCTTTATCCGGATTTTGACGCTGAGTAGGTCTTTTCGGTGAAGACAATAAGGGAATAGAGTTCATTCAAAGCATTACCTGTATACAATGGAATCGCCTTGACTTCTCCGGACTAGAATTTGGAGACTTTATTTGTATTTTTTATGCAGGTTTAATTTTTGTATTTGGTTTTAAGTAAGGAGACATGACCCTATTATGGAAAACCCTATCCTACATTGGGATCATATCATAGTACAATACTTATGTAAATTGAATGTATGAATCCAGAATAAGTTGAAGAATAAAGAAAAGAATAAAGCCCTTGTGCGCCTAGGATTACACCAAGCCGCAGTGAGTGACTTTCCAAACGGGAAAAAATTCCTACGACACGAGCTCTCCAATTGAGTAAGCCTGTCAAACGATAGACGCCCCTCATCTGCGCCATCGAGTCCTAAAAGAGCCAATCACGAGAACACGACTTGTCGGAGCCGCAGGATAGCTACATACAGCACTAAAACTCCCAGCTAACTTCTGTCAGACAGAGATAAAACAAGGACAAGTTATGCAAAAACTTTCGGTAGTGTTAACCTTGTTGGATTACTTGCGGTACTGAAACCACGATAATCGCAACATCACAAACTTTTCACTTGCTACAAACAGCCTTAGAAATCACTCGAAAAGAAGAACAGGAAATACGCCATCCCTGCGCCACTTCAGCTCAGAGATTCCTTGTAACACAAGTCACTTTGAGGGTTCTCATGCTTCTCGATCCCACAACAAGCCATCAAACTTAATTAATTCTTTAATCATAAACTAAACTTTGATGTAAAGCTTATAAAATCATTGGCCCTGCAGGTTTGCAACGATCACGGTTGAAATTTCTGCGGAAACATTTGTGACTAAACGTAAACATCACAACTCTGCAGAGATAACTGTGAATTTGGAGTTGTCGTCTATTATAACTTGAAATTCATATTTCGGCAGATTAGTATGCATTGAAAGTCAACTTTTGCTCTGGGTGGGCGGCTTTCTATTTCCTTCTTGTTAAGTGAAACATTAAGTTTTCAATTGATTATCACAATACATTAAGATCATTAGCTCATATACGTCAATTCACAATGCCATTTTAATTCTCTTGTTACTAAACTATTTGCCCTTACTGATCAAATTCACCTTTGCTTTTATATATCCGACTATTAGCAGATATTCCATGTTCTTTCCTAAAGTAGACTGTCCTTCATTGAGTCTCACTGATGACACTTATTGACTTTGCTCCGGCGTAAAACCGCTTACATACCGACGATCGAAAAGCTTGACATTAGTTCGTTCATGGTTACTCCCATGATCTCAAATTAGTAATAAATTTGTGGTTTGCTTCTTCTCATTTACTTATACATAATTATTTTTTTATCTCATGTGATAAACAAACCGAAACATTCAAATCCATTTGCTTCGATGTACCCTGTCATTGCTTGCATCTATTATATATTGGATAATGAGTCGAGAAAGTACCGCTAGATGCTTGTTGTTCTATGCGATGACGTGTTGCTCCTCGTAAGGACTCAAAACATATTTTGGGTTATGTGACAATAGTTTTGTAAAGTATACACATAGTCACAAAATTGAAAGCACAATCTATATGAATGCCAAAATATTATTCACTTTTACTACCAATGTAGTAAATTTATCGAATTGGTTGTTCATTCTGTTAGTGCGTAATCTTCTTTATAATGTACACCAAATTAATACAAAAAAAAATCGAATGTTTCACAAATTTTGCTATTTTGATGCCAGCTGTACCACTTGCGGGCTACACATAATTGAAGGCACATCTAACAAGATATTTCTGAGAATTTGATGATGCAATTACTTTTCATTCACAATAAATATTGATTTTCAGTTGAACGCTAGTGACGAGTTGAGTTAAGTGTGTTCTTTTTTCAAGAAAAAAATAAATATTTTCACATAAATAAATAAAAACAAGCTGAAATAAATAAACGGAGAAAAGAAACCACAGTTGCGGGAAGAAAGATTGTTATTTAGCTTAATAGTCGAGGTAAAACATATCGGGAAGTAGGAAGTAGCTGGGAGATCATTTTCTTCAGTATGAATTGTAGCCAACAAGTAAAAAGTGACGGAACTTTAATCAATAAAACTATGCACGGAAGCAAAAAGTTATTGTCAGTTAAAAATGAACAATACATTCGACGGGAAATAGAAAAATGTCCAAAGAAGCTGATGAATAATTTGAGGGCTGAAGTTCCTCATAAGATTCAAAAACATATATCTAAAGAAACTATTAAAAGAGCATTGCAAATACATGGTTTAAATGGAAGAATACCCCGTAAAAAGCTATTTATATCAGAATTGAAAAACGGTTAGATTTTGCGAAAGCTTACGTAAATGAGAATCCTGATTTCTGGAAAAACATAATATTTAGTGATGATAGTAAATTCAATCTAGTTGGCTCTGATGGCAGACAAATAGTGTGGAGGAAAGCGAATATCGAGTTAAAGAAAGAAAATTTGTACGGAACCGTAAAACATGGAGGAGGTATTGTGATGGTATGGGTCTGCATGTCTGCAGGAGGAGTCGGCAACATGAAATTTCTTGAGAGCACTATGGACAAAATTTAAATACCCCGATATTCTGACAAGGAATTTAAAATCAAGTGCTATTAAATTAGGACTATCGGATGTGTTTTGGTTTCAACAAGATAATTATCCAAAGCACACCGCACATATTATAAATATGTGGTTGCTTTATAAAACGCCGAAACAATTAAAGATTCCACCTCAGTCAGTTTGTGGTCAGTACTTGAGCAACAAATCCGAAAATTTTCAATTACGAATAAATCCGAGCTGAAGTTGATAATAATAAGAGAATGGCAAAATATTAGCCCAAACATAACAAAAAGATTGCGGAAATTATGTCTCAAAGCAGTAATCAAAGCTAAAGGATATCTAACTAAGTAATAATAATAAATTATTATATATTTTTCTAGTGATCTTGAAGTTTGTGCCTCTAATTTAGTGCCTTGAATTTTTTGCTATTTTTTTCTTTTGTTACTCGATTTTTTAAAAAATCGAATTTAATTAATTTTGTTATTCATTTTCGTATTTTTAGTCTTCAATTTAATAAAAAATAAAAAAAAATTGTGATAATAAAGTGACATTAGTTGACATATGATTAAGAGTTGTCATAATTATTGCTTGTGCCTTCAATTTTGTGACTACCTATGTGTAAAAAATAAGGACTTTCAATTTTTTAATTAATTGTAATTTTTTTAACATTTGATTCAAATTTCAAAACTAATTATTTCAAACAAGTTTCATTTTCACCTTTTCACATTATTAAGACGTGAAGTGTGTCTGAACTAAAAAAAACTATTGGAACCACCTCACCCAAATACTAATTCAATAATTCATTCATGTAATGCAGTGTCACGTTTCTCTTACATTCATTTAACACTTTCAAAATGGCATGATTTGAGTCTTTCGTTTCCTATATCAGGAATCCAATTTAAATAAGAATGATTTCGCGCCCATAAAAATATTTAAATTTATGCAATGGATGCCATCTAATCTTTTCCCTATAGTCATGCAAAACAGATCTTTTATCAGAAACCATAGTAAATTGCTAGTGGTACCTCCTGTTCGGATCCATAGCCTTGGATCCTCTTTCCCTATCTTCCAACTACTCCGATTGCTCGTGTATTTATTATACACCGAAGAATATGATTACAACAAATACATGGAATCGTTGGTATTCGTTCAGGGTGCGATGGTGTAGGCTTAATGCTGTCGAATGCACACGCAGATAACATGCACATGATATACGACGGTTGAGAAATTCCTGCCATCGTCGTCCTTGGCTTACGATATTTCTGCTGCGTGTTCCACCAGTATCTTTTTTGAGTTTCAGTCCTACACGTCTGCCGTATTTCCATCTAGTGCATTCCTGCTTCGTTCTTGTAACGACCAACTACAAATTCACGTCCTTTACTGCCAGACTACGTGACCAGAGACTTTATATCCTTTTTCGCTGCACTCCTATGATCATTTGCAGCCTTGCACTGCTCGTAGCCAATCTCTCATGAAGGATTTGTGTAGAAGTTATTTATTTAATAAGGTCTCGGAGATTCCATTCAACTTGAGGCGGATGTTAGTTGAGTGGTAGATTCAAAATTATTCTCTCGTCGCAGTTAAATTTTTTTTTCTAGCTCCTCTTTCACTTCTTACACAAATTTGACGTTCATAGCGTCTTATTGGATTTGAAGTTGAAAAAAGTAACTACTTTAAATATTGTTCGTGTAGGTCGACGATGAAGGAGGGGTGGGAAGAGTGCGAAGGGTCGAATGAATGTTTGTCACGCTTCGAATTTATTGTGAAAATTACTACGTGACCATGTTTAAAGGCAAAGGATTTCCTAGTATAGCACACCGTATTATTACTTGATGTACAAATTAAGCTAAACTCTGTGATAGAGCATACAATGATCAATAAATTTGAATCAGGGGTCGTTTTTAATACTTCTAAAGCGAAAAGAAAACAAAATTCTAAATACTAAATGATTAGATTTTATTTTCTGATTTTCCATTCCAAAATGCAATTATTTTAATTTTGACTGATAAATATTTCAGAAGTAAGTTGCTCCCTTCTTCCGGGTTAATTTAAATCTAATCTAATTAAAAAGTGCTAAACACGGGAAAATACACACAGTACTAAATGATTGAAACGAGATTTTCGTGTGTCGATCATGATGTATCAATGGCCATCCGAAAAGTGACACAAAATTTTAGCTCAAAACGACATGCGCCATTTGTAGCGTAAATACATATAGCGCAAACATTTCGAACAATCTCTCGATCTAATTGGCCTCGAGGAATCTCATTTCGATTGTAACAAGTGAAATTTTATTTGGACTCGTAAACTACCTTTCAATTTGGCGGAAAACAAGTATATCCCTCTAAAAGTTTTTTCGTAAAAACGACATCGAAAGACAAATCTGCTTATAGTTATTCTGTCTTTGTGTGAGAGAAGTTACCCGAGAGTGACATCTGACTTGTACTTCAGGTCAGAAAAAAACGTACAAAACCTATCCTCAAAAAAACCAACCAAAACCTCCACAAAACCTATCCTCAAAAAACCAACCAAAACCTCGACAAAACCTATCGTCGAAAAACTGTAATTTTTAGTGAAAAAGTAAATCAGTGACAGTTTCATTCGTCAAAGCGGCCCCGAAGTACGCGTGTCTCCTCCCATCAGTACCATATTTCAGGCGAAAACGCCCGAAGCAGGTTAATGCACAATATTGCACTTTTGCGCGGTGATTAGTTTCTGGGTGTCGAGTGTCACGCATATGCTACCAGGCCTTTTATCTTAGGCACTACAATATCTGCAGCAGTCTTGATCGGACGGCGTCAAAACTTTTCATTTAGTTTACGTGTTATTACTTTTACATTAGCCGAAAGAAAGAAAGAATCGAAATCATTCTCTTTATAAATTGCCCCATATGGCTGGAATGGAAACAAGGAGCGGAGATGAAACGCATGGTTACCATGACACTAGGCGTTCTGCCTAGTGTCATAATACTCCTCACGACACCCTGCTATGTGCCCAGCAGGAAATTAAGCAACCTTAGTGCATGTAAATCTGATGCTACTTTGTTATCGCATGAGCCAATAGCCGTAGAAGTAAGTAATGATAGCGTTTGTTGCAAACAAGCCAATTAAAATGTTCCGACCATTTTTCATCAGGCAACAAATTATATCTATGAATAAATAATTAGGAATAAACAAACAATAATTGGAGGTTGATAATGGAATATTCAGAAGTTTGACAGTTGACGAAATCGGTATTTAAATTTCAACGTTATGTAGCGTCTATCAGTGAAAGCAATGGTACAATGGTACTCTTAATGAGAGCAGTCAAGAAAACAATTCTATGGCTGGCATAATCTGCTATCAGAATATTTTCTTCAATTACCCATGGATCGCTCCCGCACCACATTTACTCTCACTGATAAAACGCTTCCCTCTAGACATCGTGCAGTGCGTAATGAAGAAACCATAGAGGCTGTAGAGGGTAGTAGCGATGAAGACCCAAGTGAGCCCATTCGACATCGTGCTCAACAATGAAACCTGCACCCATTCCATTATGGAAGATTTTCAGGAAAGATCTTGGTTTGCGAGCTTACAAAATCCAACTCGTGCAGGAATTGAAGCCGAACGATCACCAGGTACGGCGTAAATTCAGTGTAAGGGCCCAAGAAAATATCGCTGCAGATCTCGAATTTCACAAGAAACTTTTGTTGAGTGTGAGAGCAACCGTGAAGGACGACCACAAGCGGTTGTTCAAAAGCCGTTACGTCCGAAGAAAATCGGTATTTGGTGTACATTACGGGCCGGTGGAATCATAAGTCCATATGTCTTCAAAAATGTTGCTGGAAATAACATTAAAGTTAATGGTGACCGCTACAGAGCCATGATCAAAGGCTATCTCGTTCCGGAATAGACTCGCCATAATGCAGAGCGGACCTCTGGCTCCAAGAGAATGGCGCGGCATGCAATGCAGTTAAAAACGGAATGGAATGCAGTTAAAAACGCAATGGAATTTCATGGCAATCGAAACAATTCATCCACTAAATTCAGCTCATTAATCCGTTAAATCGACCGACGATCCACAATTGACACCATCGCCAAGCGTGCGTTTGGTAGGGTCCCTTTTGTCGGCGGGTCGCAATTCTTACTAGTGTCCTTTGCCTTTCGATGTGAAGTAGTGTTTTTGTGTTTCGATTTGAAAGCTACATGTGCCACCTTGTTGAGAATTATTTATGCAATTATAAGCAAAATGAAAACACACGTAAAATGGATACTTTATATCAACTCGTAGACTTTCTTTTCCTGTTTCGTGAACTGCTGTCCGAGGAAGCGTATCAGAATCAAATCAAAATCATTTTGAAGTGAATCAACTGATACTACTGAGTGCTGATACTATCTGATACTACTGATCAGTAACTCCTAAAAATTATGAATAAACACCAGGAAAGGAAATTTAAAAAAAAGACTGAGCCGACAGCATAACTTAACGGAGTTGAACCTTTCCGCCTGTAAAAAGAATTTCAGCTAGAACATAATTTAGCCCACTCCCGAAGCTTTTTGTGTCCCTTATACGGTCGTGCACTCTCCAATGATTGATGTAGTACACAACAGTAATCAGTAATTTGCTGAAGGTCGCAATAAAGTACACATATCAGCAATCATGATGAACACGTTCCATCCATTGCTTTTGTATGTGAAGTGCCGTTGTCTATGCCATACGCCCTCCTTGCTTGCATAACGATTCCCATCAGCCCCCCGCCCCCGCCCCCATCCAATCCATCTCTCGACAAATAATGTCTTCATCAGTTTCCGCCGTGTCGTTCGCTACCGAAATTTTATCCAATTCAAATTATTCGCCGCCAGCGGTCGATATTATTGTATTCCATAATGATAATTGAACATTGAGGTTAAATTTCCAAGTCACGAGCAAAAGGACCGTAGCAGGCAGCTGGAACAATTGGGAAAACAGGAGCCGATAGCATGCAGAATTTGCGTATCACACACACTACAAGTCATACATGTGCATAAAATGGAATTGATTGTTTGTGTAAATTTGCAAATATTTCGGCTCGTCATAAATTTCGGGCTGATATCTCTACGACCGAGCCTTACAATACAAAAAATACCATTTATGGAGGCGGTCACGAGGGATCCTTATTAAACATTGTTCTCAGCTACATTATCGCAGCGCATTAGCATTGGAAATTTGTCCAGCTTTCAACAATGGAAACGAAATTTGTTTTATGTAAAAATTGCTCACAACGGACGCGCCTCCACAATCCACAAAGCATCAAATTCCAGCCGGATTGCGAATGGCCTTGCGTGCTTCCATAATAGAAAAGATATCCCTCATCACACAACGTCGTCCCGATAAAAGGAAAAATGCTTCCATCATTATCAAATTCATACGAACAATTGATTGTCAGTTAAGTGCATAAGAAAACAAAAATAGACTTTCACAAGCTTCCATTGTCAATTATAGATAAATTACAAATACAACAAATGGTCACCATCGATTCGAGCCGTTCATTCAGGCAATAGGGGCTTCTGTGTTACATATGAGTATGTTCACGCCAATCAAACTCATATGAAGCCGAAACGGGGATCGACGAGTAGTCACACATTTGCTAATATTTGCATAATAAGCTTGCAACAGTCCTTTGCAACTGTCAAAACACCATTTCGAGTGTGTTCTCATTCGTCTGAAGCCAACCAAACCCACTACCCATGAGTATTTTCATTTCTCACGCCATACGAATCGGATTTACGAGCAATTAGAGATAACTGCATGTACACACATAAAAACCATTGAAATAGTCCCAAATGATCTACTTATTTGTCGGCAAGTATTAACAGCAGAGAAACCTTTTACCACTTCGTTGCCCTGCTGTAATCGAAGAATATTGACCGGCGAGTACGAATAATGCGCTCTTGAACTTTCGGAGCGGTTGGAGCGGAAATCAATAAGGAATTCTACATGTTGTTCGTCTGAGTAATATCTAGTACGCACGAAGCACTTTAGATATCTCGTGTAAGGACAATGTCTCCTTCCCCCAGCGGCAGGAACGACACTCAGTTAGTCATCTCGGATGGGTCTCATAATGGACGCTACAATAAATTCGGCTGTTTTTTTTTTGGAATTGATAATTATTCGAAACAAAGCAAGCAGCTTGACTTTCACTTGACTTGACTTGAAACGAATGGAAAACTCATACCAGCCATAGTACCTTTACCATCGAATTCATTTCGGATAGGTTTCAATATTGGCTGATATATTACCCAGCAGGATATAATAATTCATATCGACGGATATCAAGGGATTTTTTAATGGGAAAGTGATTAATTCGCCGAGCGACAGCACTGTTTGTCATACGTGGACAAGGCATGAGAAATTCCATTAGGTCACCAAATATTACAGCCCAGGTTGCATTACGATCAACGACCCGTGGTTAACCAGGCGCCAATTGAATTCATACAAATCAATATCAGTCAATCGCAATTGTAATTTTGTCATTTTTCAGGATCTTGAGTAATAAATTCTCCTCAAGTTCTAGCTATAAATCCAATTGTCAATTGTCTACAGCCCACTTGTAATCGTAATTGTAAATTTTAATTAATATTGCTTTTATTTTTCTTATTATTCGTTTTATGATTTGCATTCCATTTTTCATACTGAGATCTCCGGGGTTAACGTGTTTCACAACCAGATGGCAGCACAAAAAACCAATTATCTGTTAAACATCTGGCAATCACTAAAGAACAGCTGTTTGTCGCAGAACCTTTTTTGTTCAGTCAAACCCAATGCGACGGGTTGTTGTTCAAAAGAAATTAAAATGAATCCTTTGATGATTTTTATGGGGACCAGGAATGAGCGATGCTGCTCGTTTATTGTCAACAGTAAGATATTGTCAGTCTGAATTTAAACGTGTTTGAACGAGTGCTTTTCATAATGCCAGACCGAAAAGTCGGAACGAACTGAGATTTCCAATAGCAGCAATAACAGCAGAGATGATTGAAAAGTTGCACGAAATTTAAAGCATGTTTCGTACTTTAAGTGCCAAACGTTATCATTTATAAAGAAAACTTTGGGTTGGTACACGTGAGCGCTACATTCATGATTCAAAACACTTTTAACGCAATGATTATCAATTATATTTATCGATACGTATCACATTTTGGGAGATTTTGTCATTTTATTATTGTCACAAATTTATTGCCAGCATATTCCACCAACTTCCTGTAAACAGTAAGCAAAGGCGTAAGATCTTCAAAACTCAGTAGAAGAGCTTTAAAACGACTGTAAACTAAACATGCTATTAAAAAGTTTTAAAAACTGTTATTTTTATGGCTCAAGTGAAATCATTCGATAAGAAATTCAGGATTAGAGTCCATTCTTGCTGTATATGGGTTTTAACAAATGGAAAAATAACGACAAGCCGCACTCACATACATCGTTGGAAATTGAAATGTAAAAGCAGCCATTGATCACATCCTGATTTACCAAAAAATAAATATATAAATATAAATAAAAAATAAAAGGCATAGCAGGCACCAGAGCATCGAAATAGTGTTCACCGAATACCCCAAAGGTGCTTACGGACGCTTCCATCTCTGATAAAGATTGGGTTTATTTTGATAAAAGCCTTTAAGAAGTGATTACGCACTGTTCGAAGAATGATCGGTCGCTTGCAAATCTTCGATTGCACTTCCTGTCCGTTTCGCAACATCTGCGGGCTAGCATTGACAGTGTGACAAGTGATGACTTTCCGATTTGCCGAAATCGTGCATAATCTTCGGTTCTGTCCTTTTGTACGGTATCTTTACGAGCCCTCTTGCAATGAGACCACGAGATCACGATTCATCTCCGTTACTTTCCGAACAAGCTTTTTCGTAACATGTAGCGAATTCCTGTTATTTCCACCACGCATAATGTCGTCATCTCTGTCTAGAGACTGTCCAGAGCGGTGTTATTCTTCCATGTTGCTTCTATTATCTCGAAATCTTCAAAACGAACTTATTGTATTTGTGCTTCTGAAGCTTTCATCTGACATTTCATGTGGTAACCACACCTTTTCATTCTCAATTTCAAAAATCCACCTCACCACCAGACACCTCTCCAAGTGTTTTTTGTTTATATTTCGGCGTCAGTGCATCGTTGAGTTTCGTGCGTCCGTGTACCTTCCCCCGCTCTTGGCAGTGTCGAGCGAGCCACCAACGAAGTCGTACGTGCCCACGTTTGTCCACTATAAGTTCCCAAGCATCGTCAGCGGTCTGTGATACCGATGGTAAGTGGTTGCGTTATTTATTTTATCATTGTTTTTTTTCGTTTGCAGTGAATAATGGCTGCTAATGACGAACTTATTGCTAGATGGTTAGAAGAAGACCTGTCAGATGAAGAGGACATAATAGATGGAGATTTTAGTGATGCTGAAGTCGATATTAATGACGACCACGTCCTAGAAGAAGCTAGTGGATCCGATTCTGAAATTGAATGTGAGGAGGAATCTACGTGTGCAAGCGGAACCACTAATCTTCAAAATAGAAACTCACCTCCTATATCGTCTGTTCATCAGATGAGGATATGCCGCTGTCAGAGATGCGATCTCGTCCCAGAAAAAAGATTTTTTTGGTAAAAATCGATTTCGTTGGTCGTCTGAGCCTCCATCTATTTGTTCAAGGACATTACAACATAACATTGTACAAGAAAGAGAAGGTATAAAGCCAGAATACAGATCGCTTTTAAATGCTTCTTCTACTCCTCTCGAAATCTGGAGTCTGTTTTTTACCGATGAAATTCTAGAAATAATTGTAAGTAACACCAACCAAAAAATTCGCGAAATAAGACCTAAGTACAACAAACAAACGAATGGTCAAGATACGGATTTGATAGAACTTAAAGCATTCATTGAATTACTTTTATATACTGCCATTTTTAAAGAAAATCGTGAACACTATTCGTCATGTTATAAAACAGATGGTACTGGCAGAGAAATATACAGATGTATCATGTGTAAAAGCCGGTTTGAAGTTTTACTGATTACCATACGATTTGATGATGCCACTACAAGAGAAGCACGGCGAGAAACTGACGCATCGGTACCTATTTCAGAGATATTTGACAGCTTTATCAAACAGTGCAAAGCTGTTTATACGATTGGAAGCTACGCCTGTATCGATGAAATGTTGTTAGCTTTTAGAGGAAGGTGCCGATTTAAAATGTATATGCCAAAGAAACCAGCCAAATACGGCATAAAAATAATATTATGCATTACACATGCAAGGTCTGGTTACCTTCTCAATGCCTATATTTACTTAGGTAAAAACGCTGATGGGGTAAATTTGCCTTCACAATACAGTCGACTGAAAAAACCCACACATGCAGTGGTGAGACTTGTTTCTCCAATAGAAGGGTCTAACAGGAATGTAACCACAGATAACTGGTTTACGTCTCTAGAACTCGAGAATTTACTAAAAGAGAAACATATTACATTAGTGGGTGCTCTCAGAAAAAATCAGCGTGACATACCCCCAAAGTTCTTGCCCAATCGTCACCGAAAACCTGACACATGTGAGTTTGGATTTACAAAAGATGTAACATAAGCATCGTTTGTTCCAAAGCCAAACAAAGCAGTCATTACGCTCTCAAGTATGCACCACTCTCCAGAGGTCGATGAATGTACAAAGAAGCCAGAGATTATTTTATTTTATAACAGTACTAAATTTGGTGTAGATTTACTGGATCAGAGATGCTCGAACTATTCTATGGCCCATCGTACACGCCGATGGCCGTTGGCCATATTCTATAGATTACTTGACGTGTCAATTTCGAATGCTTATGTCGTTAGCTTATCAATCAACGCACAAAAGAAAAAGACTCGATTCCACTTCATTAAGAATCTCGCAGAACAACTCACAATACCAAATATGGAGCGAAGAGGAAAAAATATCAATCTTCGACGGGATATCAGAATTGCTCTTCGTCGGATCTTGAAAATCAATGGAACAGACACTCCGGCAGTTGCAGGTGGTAGCTCTGATAAGCTTGTGACCCAAAGAAAAAACACAAGACACAGTACCTGTGTTTTGAATGTAAAGCCCCAATATGCCTCGAAGGCTCAAATAAGCTGTGCAGTAACTGCCGAGAAAAACTATAAATATGTAGGTTGCACTTTTACAGAAAAATTTTTGCAGTGGCATATGCGCCTTTTGAAAAGGAAAGAGGCACCAGGAGTATGGCAACGACCAAACGAGAATCGATTTCAGTTCAGACACCCTTAATGCTTGCAAAAGTATTTGATTTTAAATAGAATGGTGGAAGAGGCTTCTAACATCAAAAAAGAAAGGATTCGAACTGTCCTTGACGAATATTTAACCAACCAAGGTGCGTGGAAAACTTCTTCCACAGATATTAAGCGATGATAAAAAATCAATGAGGGTTTGATATTCCAAAGACACGATGCTGACGCAAAAAAGGATACAAACTTCCTACAAATAAGACTTACGGTTGATGCAAACCGGTTTTTAAAATATGATCTAGGAACCAAGTAGTAAAGTGCGGAATGAAAATCGAAAAATTCATCACTAGGCAAAAAAGAATACATAATACAAGAATACAAAGAATACATTCAAACTGCCCAAACTTATATAATACTAGCCAGTAAGTATAACCTCAAAGTTTTAAGGTTTTTGCCAGAATATGTCGTATTCGACATGACTATGGCGATACAGACAGTTGATGTCTGTTGCATGATAATGCGCATCACCCATCATTTTCATCTATTTGGGCACGCTGCGACTTGTCTTTGTTGCGGAAATTGAGGTTAAAGTTTGGAGGATGTATTTATGATGACATTTTGAACATTCAAACAGCATCTTCACGATCATTGGAGACAAGCCAACAAAAAGAACTAACGCACACAGTTGGATAGTTGTTGAATCACTGTTTCAAGGGTACTAAATCGCGCGGAGAGTATTTCAATTAATGAAATCAAAAAAATTCAGATATAATGTGTTAATAACGTTTTTTCAGGGCCGGTCTTCCAAATCATTTGCCATACTGTTTATCATAGAGCCGAGGAAGCAAGGACTTAAAGTTTGAAGCGGAGTCTTCCATGAGGGACCCGTTTCGAAATTTGAGATTTTACAAAAATCTTCAAGTAAACAAATTTTCGTTTGCAACAATATAAACTTGAGTCTCCTAGACAAGGAATATGTTCATTTAGGAAAGAATAGAAAGATAAATAAAGATCGGACCTTCCTTTTAATTTTGCGTATGCATTTTTTTTTTCTTCTGTCATCGATTTTCGGCTGTTATCATTAGGTCTTCATCAGCGATCGGAAGGTATCGCTGAATATATCAATAACGGTCAAAAATAGGTTACGGAATCGCTTAAGAAACACGCAAAATAAAAACAAGATAAATTAAAAACAAAGTATTAGATACAAGAAGTTTCTCAAAGGCTCGTTACAGCAAATTATTTATGACTCGTGCACGAGAATCATTTTCTGTTACTACGTGTTCAGAGACTATGCTCAACCGATTTCTTTTTACGCAGAAGTGGTATCCAAGGTCGATGCAAAAAGCCATCTGCCATCTTTAACATGAAGAAATAAATATCAACAACAAAACCCAATTCCAGAAACAATCAACTAATCAAAAAACTTAATAGCTCATACGGCTCTCCGAGTTTATATAAAATGAACAACTAAAATGAGTGAAAGATTCGGAGTTTGATATTGGTCAAATTAATATTATTGCATATTTTTAAATTATTAGAAAGAAGAGGCAAAAAACCAACCAATTATTTAAAAAAAGCTAAAAAGCAGCAAACCCTACCAATGATCGCGATCGTAGTCTTGCTGTAGTCCATTCAAGACTTTGAAATTGCGCATTTTCGTCATAAGAAGAAGTGCTCTACAACATATTGCATAGCATGGCAGCAAAATACGACCAGAAGCCTGTCCTGAAGGAGCCGAAAAATCAGTCCATCCAACCGAATCGTATTCACTCCAACGCATTACTTGTTGTTTATTCTCCAGCAGATGTCAGAGAAGCGTTACTTACTTCATCGCCTAAATTGTCGAATTCCTGACACGGAAACCAAACCTCGGTCTCAACTCATATTTCTCGATGTTGGCGTTTAGTGGTTGATTCAGGACCACTTCAAGCACCTGATATTAGGCAGTAAGCTAACTGGTCGATAGCTTTGAGAGCACGATTCAGATTCCTTTCCTTCTTTTAGATCGGAAATACATTAGCATTTTTCCGCTCATTCGGATAATCTGAATTTTTCAACATGTGATTGAACAATATGCAAGAATTTCCAATAGCAATCCCAAGACAAATATCGTAGTACTATTTTTGGAACGCCATAAATAGCTCACGAATTCTTGTTGCTGATCCTGCCAAATATGAAACCCAACTCTTTAGAGCTAACAAAAAAATCTGGAAGACTTCTGCTTTGTATGAGATCAAAGGTCAATGATTCAATAATTCAAGAATGCATTAGCCATTCAGGCTTGACTTGAAATCGGAAACTTTTGCTGCAACGAATTCTGAAGATACTTGGGTCACTCTTTCAGGGTTTGCTAGGTGGAACAATTCGAAATGAGTGCTGACTAGAGCAAGCTTCTGAAACCCATATAATCCTTTTGAATTTGGAACAGTCCAATCAATAAGTCCGTAGGACGACACATAGATGGCGTTACTTGATTTTTTCCATATGGTTTTTTATTAGTACTAACCTTCAAACGATACGTGTATAAATTTGACAGCAGTCGGACTATTGATTCGTGAGTTATTGTATTTTGTGTGAAGCAACTTTTGTTATTGAAAAAAATGGAAAAAAGAGAATTTAGAGTTTTAATAAAGCATTGCTTTTTGATGAAAAAAAAATACAGTGGAAACCAAATAATGGCTTGATAATCATTATCCAGGCTCTTCTCCAGCGAGACAAATGGTAGAGACGTGGATTGCTGAATTTAAACGTGGTCGTATCAGCACAAATGATCAAAGCGCGGCGGACGCCCAAATGAGACTGTTATTTCACAAATGCACAAATTGGTTATTAATGATCGCCAATTGGAGGCGCACGAGCTAGCTGACATTGTAAAGATATCAGATGGTAGTGTTTTTACTATTTTACACGAAAACTTGGGCATGCGAAAGCTCTGTGCAAAGTTGGTGCCACGTGAGCTCACAATCAAACAAAAACAACAACGTATTGATGCTTCAGATGAGTTTTTGGCTCTGCAAAACCGCAATAAAACCGAATTCTATACTCAATATGTTACAATGGATGAAACATGGCTTCACTATTACACACCAGAATCTACAGGACAGTGAGCTGAGTGGACAGCAATCGACGAACCGAATCCAAAATAACCAAATCCAAAGAGGCTGCAGTCGACCCGTAAGGCGCTGGCATCTGTATTTTGGGATGCGAACGGAAAAGTGTTCATCGATTACCCCAAAAAATCATCATCAGCAGCAACTATTACTGTGCACTTTCGGATCAATTGAACGCCGAAATAAAAAAGAAACGGCCGCATTTGCAGAAGAAAAAATGTATTGCTTCACCAAGACAATGCACCGTGTCATATATCGATGGAAACGATGGCAAAATTGAATGGATTGGGCTTCAAATTGCTTACCAACCTACCATACTCTCCACATTTAGCCCCCAGCGACTTTTTTCTTTTTTTAGATCTGAAGAGAATGCTTAAAAGAAATTAAAGTCCAATGATGAAATAATCGCTGAAATTTAGGCCTTTTTTGACGAGAAACAGAAATCGCACTGTAAAAGTGGTATCGAAAAGTTGGAAAATCGCTATACACCTTGTATCGCCATCGAAGGCAACTATTTTGAATAATAATATCGAGTTTTGTGAAAATTTTGTTTTTTTTTTTTCTTACTTATCGTACGGAGTCGTACCATTAATGTCGATACTAGCAAAGAAAATCTTGCTGCTCCTTTTTTTCCTGAAAAAAGCTACAAGCGCCACTTTGATCGTAATAAAGGTGGTAGTAGATGGGAAGCATCATATTAATGCGATACGTTATCTGGCAAACCTTTTTATGTATTTTCGAGGTTGCTACATAAAATATCATATGAAAGTTAAGTATATAGTATAAAACCTAATCAATTCTATCAAATTCAATCGAAACATAAATGAAATACTTAAATCTAGTATTATTCAAGTGTAATATTATTTTGAAATACATGGAAAGCGTTTCTCTAATGCAGTTCACACTGCCTCGGATTCCTAGTTCGCTCAAGCAAAAAAGGCGTCGAATACAAAGGGTTTAAGTAGAAGTTCTTCAAATATATTTTGTATTTTGACAATTTGTTAATTTCATTGAATCGTTAATCATTCCATCTCCTTTAGTATTCGGAACTCACAAACAAATTCCACTCTGGCTGTTGACATAATTTTATCACTTATAAAGGACAATAAAGCCTAACTACTGTGATAAAATACAAAACTTGATTACACTCTTGTTACCATGCCAAAATATTATCCTACTCAGTGGTATTTTTTTATCCTTCAGAAGCAATATACTAATAAACAACACTGTATTTACCTGTCTAAGATGCTTGACTAGACATGTGAGTGGTAAATTTAATTGCTGCAGGAGTAATAGACATTCAGTAATCACCTATCGCAATTTATTCGTCCAAGTCGTTCGAGGAAGCATGTGACAACATTCCCACCACCTTACCCAAAACAGGCATTAATTTGAATTTTTGACGTGCTGCCTAATTGTTCCTGACATTTATTTGTTCGCCATGAAATAATTCTTACCTTTTAGTTGAATTTTTCTCAAAGTAAATTTCCTTCCGCTATCGATTGATTGATCAGTTTCACATTGTTTTGGTCATTCATTAGCTGACCGTCCGTTAGACAGCAAATCGATGGTAACAAATCTACACATAACACAATTCTCTTTTCTTATCATTCTTCGATAACTATTTATATTTTCAGACCATTAGGGAAACTCCATCACATTATTTGCATTATATGAACTTCATCGTCATCCTTAAGCCACTGACATTGAATTTAATCGACCGGCGGAAAGCCTACTCCGGATAATTTTATAACAATAACTTCAATATCGATTAGCGTGATTTGAAATTTTTGAAAAATTCAGGAATTTAAGATTTTATCGTAAATCCTCATTTCATCTTTTCATCTTCCATGAAGATGCTCGAGACTTTGGGGTTCACTTTGGTTTAAAATGCTGTTTCGAGGGTGTCACAGCTAATAACGAGCATCCAGGATAACTTTCAAACTGAGAACTCGATGGTAACTGATAAAACACGATCGACATTGAGGGAATCCTGCATGAGATGCATCCAGCCCGGACGATTGCCCATTCGAAACTAACCAGAAAATGGTACTGACAATATTACCTTCGAGAAAGATATGAAAAGAAAAGCGAATTTTCCCATAGCCGAGTGAAAGCCCCTGAAAAGTATGGTGAAAATAGTTGTAAACATTCGGAACGCGCAGATGCGCATTCTCCATCTGAATCTCCCCATCAGCTGATAGCGCCATCAGCTCATAGTGCATGTGGTGAATTTCCACACGAGCAAGGACCAATCTAGCTTGGGAAGAACGAGGTTCGAGTGTGGGCAATGTGTGTAATTTCTTCTAGCTCTCACTCGTCCCTCATAATACAAAAGGAAACGTGCGGAATCTTTTGTCGGTTGGTTAACTATAAATGCCGGTCCATCAATCGCAGCATGAACTGATTGAATTCTGGCAAGCCGCCCAATTCGCAGAGGAAAGAATATTTCCTTTGGCTGCTAACAACATAAATCTGGCTTTGATTAGGATAAACATAAATAGCGGCGACCATTTGGTACTTTGTCGACTGCACCGTTCACAAAGACCAAGAATAATGCATGAAATTATGTTTGATGCGAATGCAATTTCGATTACATGAGATTTAGTAGCGAAAAGTAGAACGCGCTCTGCATTTTCTGCTTCTTCGTGAACGTTAATTTTTCGCGATCATATTCTCCTTCAGCCTCCGCGATTTTCTCTACAAATTAAGAGGATTGATTGAGATGTTGATGAAAATTTCATACATATACTTAAAATAAACAATTTGTAACATCAATCAAGAACTGAATGTGTATATAATGAACATGACGGCAAAATATTCTAAGTATTTGCGTCCATCAACTATTTCATCTTCGATGGTATTGATTCCTACATATTGATTAAGGTAAATCACTAATCTATGAATAAAACCAAAAAATTAACTTCTTGATTTGCAACAGAGTATTCGACCTGCTCGTTTGCCGCGCAGACGGAAGGATAATCCAAACAAATAACACAAGATATATGAACTCTCCCTGATTGACCGTGACACAAAAACAAACAGAGCTGGCTACAAGGACTTCATTCCATCCTTTGCTTGAATAATCTAAAGGCTATGGACAGTAAAGTGAGCAGTAACAAACACAACCAAAGGAAATTTCACTCTAAATATTAGGTTGCTGCAGATGAAATGGCGGATTTAGTAATAAATTTTTAAACAGCTGTAACTTTTCACAAAAACAATTTATTTAATCAAAATAGGTACCAAAAGATGCAACACACTTTCCCCAACGAGATACAAGTACATTTAAGGCCGAAATGCAATACTGCGTGACGGCGATACGTGAGCGCGATGCGATTCTCCCTCGTCGTCACGCAACGCATTCAATTTATAATGCACGCGATGCGGGGAACATTAATGATCATATGACAAATGTCAAAATGGTGACATTTTAAATGAAATTTGCTGGAAATTTTAAATGAAATTTGCTGGAAATTGTTTTTGATTTTTGAAAAGTTTTGAATTTGAAATGTTCCTTCGTTTAGCAAATAAAAGCCTTAACTAGGATGCACGAAATTTTCATTCAAAATTCATTCATAATAACCAATATACTTAAAACGTAATTAAGGCGTTTGAATTTCAAATTTAAGCGCCATATTGCATTTGACAAACGTCACGCACATCGTTGCGAGGAATTTTCGTTTTTCCGAATATTTCCCGCCTCGCATCGCAATCATTGTACGATGTCGCATACAAATGCATGTTACGCAAACTGCTTGACATTTGCTGCGAGACTCTCGTCACGCTCTCGTATCGCAGTCTCGCACTATTGTATTTCGGGCTTTATTCAAGTTTTATAGAAGTCCGAGTTTCTGGTTCCAAATAATTCCTCGAAGGCATTTTTGACAGCAGCTTCATTATTGAATCTTTTCCCAGTCAAAAAGTGATCGAAATGTTTAAAGAAATGGTAATCTGTTGGTGGGAGGCCTGGTGAATATGGAGGGCGAGAAAGGGTGGGTTTTCCAAGTTGTTGCAAGTGGCGGCTAATTTCTCGGTAAGATCCCTTATGGTTTGGCGGGTTTCAGACTCCTCATATTCGCAGCTCGTCGTTATTGATCGATTCTCCTGGGAGTCCACGTGGCTAACTTCCAGGGTCCATATCTCTCGATCGATATATTCCGAACCACCGCCGAGTGGTTCGTTGCCCTTTTGATATTCCAAATGATATTCCTCGTTGCGTCCGTTGTGTTGTGCTCGAATTTAAAATCGTAGAGTAAAAGTAGCCGTTTTTGATTCTCTTCCATGTTCACTTTCTCTTTTTATTTTTACGATCACTATGAAGTGCAAAACGCGAATGACTTAGTAAACCAAAGTAGCAGTATTTATACTTCAATATGTCATATCATGTGCGCCGCCTTGTGCCAACATAATACACTAAAATTGCAGCCGACTTTATGTCATTGCTAAATCGGCCATTATTCCTGCAGCAACGTAATATAATGAAATATCAAAGGATGCCTTTATATGGACTGAAATCGGAGAATCAGATAAGACAACTTGAGATCTTCTTACAGAAACATAAACTGCTCATATCACTCAAGACCAAGCTGCAATCAGGATAACTGTGGTAATAAGGTGCAAACTCATTAAATGGATTCCTGAATTCCGATATCGAAAGAAACACGCAATCTAACAACACACGCACAACCAGCCAATCTACAACTGCAATACGCAGCTGTAGTGCGTCATTAGTGGGTTTCGGTTCTAAAATGGTTCATTTTCCAAGAGCTAGAATCTATAAGTTCACATCAAACTTCCAAAAATGCAATCCTGATAATATTATTTAATTCCATTGCGCCACAAAGTATCTCTTTTTGTCGAGGTAATGCTGCCTAGACATCCGCCATCTTGATCATCTTTATTCTACGGATAGTACAATTTCGTGTACTTAGACGCGTTTCTTCGCCTTCTCAATCATTTTATTCACGGCGCATACTACTGGGTTTATTCTTACTGCTGTGTACAGCTACGAAGTTATTCAAACAATTTCGATCATTCGGCCTATGAAATAAACTCTTGAAAGCTCGTAGTATACGTCACTCCTACCGACATAGATATTAAAATATAAAATATAAAAACTAGATAAATAATCTAGTCACTGACAACGAAAACGCCAAATTCGAGCGAAGTTCTTGAAAGTGGAGAACGCCACCCCGTAGTTCAATGCCATAATATGTTTGCTGCCAAAACACGATTGCTGTGCCCCATTTGCGTTTCTAAGTCTTTTATGGATCACCGCATTTTGTGAAAGTTATTTTATCTTGGTCATTAAAATTGAGACTGATCTAATTACTAATGGAAAATTCAAATAAATTGAAATTATAATTCCTTATACTAAGTTAATGCTTGTTAAGTTCTAAGTTCCTTATGCTTGTTAAGTAATTTGTATGATGGAATCGAAAGAAAAATGTCATTTTTAGTGAAACGCAACATTAAACAACTAACAAGATTTGCAAAAACGATCAAAATTGGAGTGGGTCAATAAGACTCAAGAAGTGGCGAAATGAATTGTGGACTGATAACACTAAAATATCTTTATTTGGAAGTGATGGCAGGCTAACCGTCCGAAGACCACCAATGCAATAATTCAGGCCGCAATATACAAAACAAAACAGGGACGCTCGGAGGAGGGAGTACTAAGTTATTTTCCTGGAACGGGATTGGTCCGATTTGATGGATTGACAGCCATATGGATCAAATCCAGTATGTCAATATTTTCAGAGATACAATGCTGTCTTATGCAGTAGAGCAAATGCTTCTTAAACGGGTCCTGCAACAAGATAATGACCCTAAACAAACTTAAAAATCCCAAAATAAAATTCATTCAAAGTCGAAACATCAACCTAATGGAATGGTTCCGGTCTGTATTGAAACTGTCATAGTGACATTTTGATTTTGAGAAAAAAGTTAAATTTAGAAGTATTTCGGCTAAATCACCTTTCGAAAATATTCACAACGAAGATAGTACTTGCCTTTTGATTCCAGAACCTGCAGGAAGATTTACAACCAAACTTGCATTGTGGGATAATCCCCCACACAGCGTCCGAGATTTCAAACGTTACGGGAAAATGGACAACATTGTGTAGGCCGACCGATACAATGACCGAACAACCAAGGACGAAAGCGGCCCGCAAGGAACTCCCACCCATCATGATGCAGGCGGAAGGCGTGCCAGACAATTCATCTTGCTTTACAAAGGACGTTCATCTTATAAATAATGAGATTAATGATTTTGTGTTAGCGAAGGGGAAATTAGTTTTTAGGCAGAAAGTCCCGGTATCCTCCCTTGATCACTCTGCTCCTAACGTAAATCCTTTCAGCGCCTTGACAAACAATAAATCAAGCGGAGCTAATACTAACGTTAACGCACCTACAAAAAAAAGTGTGGTACCCCTCAATCTTTGTAGAGCACGTCAAGGCGACTGTACGGAAAGATATTTTAGACAGGTTCACCCCAGCAGACGGTAATCGATTAAGTTACCGAATAACGAGGCTGTCAAACGTTCGTTTTAAAATATCGGTGGACAAATTGGAAGCACATGAGTATGTCCTAAATCTAATCTAAATCTAAATCTAAAAAAATCTAATTAAATTTTACCTTTGCCAGCGATTCGGACACGTGTCCTCCAACTGCGGCTTCAACCCGTGTTGTGTAGCGTTCGGTGATGAGCACATATCACAGGAATCTCCTCGTAAAACAATGGAGAAACCTGAATTGGCTCCATTTTGTATCATGTGTAAAACACACGGTCACCCCGCAAACTTTATAAGCACCTATACCGGAAGCATGAGTCTCCTTACGTAGCTGTAAACAATAAAATACCGAAGTTCAGCGTATGAAGGTTCTTACCTTACCATATTCTCCAGTTCAAATAAAGCTACTTCTCCACAGCATCCAATTTTTGGCGACTTTTTTACCTCGAAAAAGGAAGTTGAAGAAATCTTTCGTACAATAAATAACAAGCTATCACATGGTCCCGACGGAATCCCAAACATAATCCTCAAAAAGTGTAGGAAAACTATTTCCTCTTTCCTGACTATAATATATAACAACTGCATCAACAACGGTTACTTCCCCCAACCATGGAAAGATAGCAGACTGATTCCTATACCAAAGCCTAACTGCGAGGGCAGAATTTCCAACTTCCGGCCAATTTCTTTGTTACCAAATCGTGGCAAAATCTTAGAAAAGATAATCCTTAGAAGTTTTAATAACTTTTACTTTCCCCTTACTCCAAATTTCCAGTTTGGATTCAAGCGCGAACGGTCTACAGAGCAAGCAATAATGCTGCTACACAACAAAGTCACCAATAATCTACAGCGGAAAGAGTGCACAGTGACATATGCTCTTGACCTTAAAAAGCATTTGACTCAGTGTGAATCAACGGGCTCAATTTCAAACTGAAAATGTTGTCATGTTCAGTCCCGGTCCTTAGAATCCTTTATAGTTTCCTACCAAACAGAAACTCCCAAATAAAAGTAGGCAATATCACTTCAAATCCCATCCCAATTCACTCTGGGGTCCCGCAAGGCTCTATCCTTGGCCCCTCCCTATTCAATTTCTTCCTTCATGATATCCCTAAACCAAACAGCTCTGACTTAGATTTAATCATGTAGGCTGACGACATCCTACTCACTGCCACCAATACCCTCCCAGCTTTTGCTCAAACCCAGCTGCAGTGCACTTTGAACAACATCGTTTTATATTTAAAAAATGGGGACTAGAAATCAATGCAAACAAATCGGAGTTAATCTGCTTCCGAAATGCTAGTGGTAAAGGACACATGTTAGCAGTGTCACAAAGTAGACATCTTCAAATTCAGATAGATGGCGAACTAATTCCTCTCAAAGACAATATCAATTATCTAGGAGTGCATTTCAATAACAGGCTGAAATCAAACAATCATGCAAGGAAAACGCTAAACAAAGCGAAAGCAGCGGCTGCTCTCATCTCCTAGCAAGCAAAAAGCAGTAGGCTCGAACCTGAAAGTACTGATGTACAAAACACTGGTCAGACCCATCATCACCTACACATTTCCAGCCTGGTTAACAATGTCACTAACGGCAGCAGAAGAACTCCAAGTCTTTCAGAGAAAAATTCTAAATTCTAATAAATTCTATTCTAATTCGAAGTATCGACGACCCAACAAAAAATACTTCAAGAACAAAGTGCTGTACAAAGAAACAGGGGTTGTAACAGGACTCCACTATATGCTAACAACGAGTAAGATCCGCATAGAAAAGTGGAGAGATCACACACTCCGGAGTATCCACGCAATCTTAGAATTTCCTACTGCAAATCAATCGTATTACCTTAGTCCCCTCAATTATCTCGGCAAATACCACCCAGGTTCCTTCAATCCAAACACCCCTAATAAACCACAGTTTTACGTTTCATCCCAACCTAATACATACCGGAGCTGAAACCACTAATGTAGATAATATAAAATCTTCAAGTCGAAAAAAAAATCTCCAAGTTCAAAAAAAAATTTAAGATTAATCAAGGGACATAGTCTTAAGCCAACGCCTTCCTATTCTAACTTGCCATCTAATTCAACTCCAAGTGGCGGGCACGGGACGTCCATCCTCCCAGGAACCTACTGGTTAGGTACCGACGAGAGGGGAGTATAGACGTCCCCTGCGTACATGAGAATAAATACAAATACAATGCAACATATTAAAACTAAAATAGGCGTAACAATTCTTTAACCTAGATTAGTTATAAGAATAGGCATAGCCATCTGTTTTGGTCGTTCGTATCGTCCGTATGTAGGCTTCTGTTTTTCCGACTCCAGATTTATCTTTACTTCGCAACGCAGGTCCTCCCATTTTGTCGGTTTAATCAGTAGAGCATCCATACGCTGTGTGATCTGTTTTTTTCAGGCATCTTTTCAGGTGTGGGTTTGGTCGTTTCTTCAGTACACACAACCTGCACCTTTTTCGCAGCCTTCTATCTTTGGAGCATATCAGTTGAATGACAATGCCAATCTCCTCCCCTTGACTGAGGTCGGTAGTCTCGGGCCGGTTCACTCTTTTCCTACGATCCGGTTTAGTGGGCTACACGACAAACGATTGCGATTAATGCAAGGAGTGACTTTGTCAAGCTCTTTCTGCTAATTTTCGCATGTGGTGGTTGTACTGAATCCCATCGACCTAATCCTCAAGGTCCCCGAGGCTTAGTTATTAATGTCGTTAATGAAAGTCGTCTGGAAATTTGTGGCGTTTCTCATTTCTTGTGCGTCTGTCGATGGCTGCTCCCCTAGCCAACTCGTCCTTAGTGACATTTTCGCTATCAGTTTGTTTGGTCTTTCGGTTTCTGAGCAAGTTCGCAAAGTTCAGGGTGTGGCTATCACTGGATCGCGATGCTTGGGATGACTATGCCAGTCCCCCACACCTCAACTGCGCTTCTTGTAGGTTTTGCACCATCACCTTAAGCAGGACAAACCTGAGCAGGAAGAATATTTGGGACCCGCATCTTCATCGTAAATGCAAACCACTCAATGGACCACTCGTTGTCTTCTCGTAGGTTTGCGTCAATTCCGTTACGTTTGGACGTGGTGTCCGCAGCAGTGTTGGACTGCGAGAGTCACAAAACCTCTATGGCCAGTTGTTAAATAAATAAAGTTTTTAGTTTTTAATTAATTTATTCGAAATAGTAGTTTTCAATTCAAAAGATAATCGTGGACTGAAGATGCTAACATTATACGATTAAAAAGGTGCAATTTCAGTACGTTAATGCTGGTTAGACAGCATATGGAAACTCAATGTGAAAACATTTGAAATTTAGAAAAATGGTGATGGTATGTCTAGACAATGATGAGTTGAAGTGTTAGGTAGATTAGCAATTAATGTGAATAAGCAAGTTTGTACACAAATCGGGCGAACATGCTTACGTCGATGATAGCATCACGTGAAGCTGATGACTCTTCACTGAGTCTTCACTGACCCTAGCGATTTATCCCCCGCGATTTGTAGTAGCAAGTCCCCATGAGGTAGCTGCTCCCTCATACGTCAGGGTACATGCCCACACCCTTAGTTTGTTTTTTGTTTCGGTGTCCATCATAAATGCACTTTAGTGACTCAGTCACGCGTCTGAGCAAGGGGCAACCTCAGCAGGTCGCCACACATCGCCAAGGTAGTGTATCCTTCGGGAGATCGTAATATACCATAATATACCCATTCGTTATAAGAATAATAATTATGATAAGACTGCATATAACTTCTTCTTAATTTGTGCTTGAGAATTGAAATCCATTGCGTCCTGATTGTCGAGTGTGCTTGTCCCATAACTCCTGTCACGAACAAAAACGAACGAAAAAAAGAACAGGAGGCTTATGCCTAGTGTGCCCTGGTAAACTCACGGATTTTCATTTGAAGTTAGCTGGCATACAAGGATAAACGAAAAGCTAACCCTTAAATTGTCATTATATTATTGTTCAGAGGGATGGATGATTCAATTTTTTTCAAATATCATTTGCAGAACATAAGATTTCCAGTAATAATTTCCAGTAATTTGAAATTAACCTTGTTATATATCTTCAACAAAATTTTAATGATTTCTTTGTGTCGCATTTTCATGGTCTTTAATTTCAAGGACTCACATCCACATAATTACACCCATTCACTCGGGGAGACTTGAAGTCTCTCTACAAGTGAGCATTCAAGATGATTACAAGTATTTTCACAACGATTAGAATTTGTCAGCCATAATTTATGATTGAGTTTTTACGACGCTGTCGAAAATGGAACCGGAGGTTGGAACCACATTTTAAACACATTTCCCCGCACCACTCGCACTGCACTTCAGTTTCATACACTCAACATATTGCCTGGCCACACTACGCTATCATTTATATCATCCTCAGGAGCGATATCGATTGTGAGCGCGCAGTTAACGAGGACGGCTCTCTAGTAATTCGTTTCTGGTGAAATTAGCAATAAAATGGAACAGTCATCCTTGTAAGCCTATTTAAGTCTTATCAAATTACACTGGAAAGTTGCCTTGCTTCAATGCCTTCCATTAGTGAATAGTAGAGCCATTTTTGGATGCGTCCCATGAAAAGGATCTGTTTGGGTTTTTGGTTGTCATTACAACAGCTAAGTGAAAGAAAAGACGTTTGGTGGCGGGAATACGCGGAAGATAATTTTCATGGCGCTTTTGAAGGCTTTTCGTTTCATTTTATTTCGTCACTCTCGCTTGTCTAGTTCAATAGCATGCCGTTCCTTTTTGTTGTGCAATTCTAAACGGAACCGGAGTAACTGACAGAATGATGATGAGTGGAATTTCCATATTTAACCTCCTGAATGAGTTTCTAAAGAAAATAAAACAAAATTTGGTGGCTAGTCGGAACCAGCATATAATGTTAATATTAGTATTCAATACATTTAGGTGTTATCAATGTGAATGTTTAAGAACAAGCCAAATATGATGACACCATTGGTTGCTTGATTATTTTAATGTAAGACCCTTGTATGATTTCAATGTAAGATCCAGTCAGACAAAGTACATCACTGTTTTAAAGGAGTAGATGCACTGAGAAGCGTAAAAAAAGGTCTATTTTAAAAAAGTTATTTTGTACAGCAATTTAGTTTATTTTACAAAATAAATTATACAGAGTTTTTATACAATGCTTTAAGTTAACATTTATGAAAAAAAAATATATATATATATTATTTATTAAAATATCGCCATATTGGTTCGATCCTCTCCCGCGAGTAGTGCTTCGCGGTGACCATCACAGCAGCCTTCTGGATCATCTGAATTCGAAAAACTAGGTGAAACCTTTAGTTTAATAATAAATCCAGTCTTTAATCGAAGCTTTTTTTTTTTGAAAACTCACAAAATCATGTCATTCGAAACTTTGGACTCTGATTTTCGATAAAAAGTTAAAAGTTAATTGTTTAAAAAATATAGTAATTGTCAATAAAAATCAATATCCTTCGATTAAAGACTAGTTCTTAATGCCAAAAAGATAATATTAAAATTTCATCAATATCCACCGAATGGTTTTCGAGTTATATTGGTCACCGAATGAAAAAACACAGTTTTGAGAAAAACGCGTTTAAAGTTTTTTAAAAGTAGATCTTGTTTAATTTTGGTGTTAAGCATCTAATTGAATGGAAAAAGTTAAATTTTGCGTAATTTTATCTGTTGAATCCGAATATCACATTTTTTTGCTGATAATTTGAATATTTAATTGTTTATAGCTAATTGTTTAAATAATTTCTTTGAAAAATTTCATTTTTTTAAATTGATTTTTTATTTTCGCATATTTTAAGAATTTTTAAAGCGAAAGTATTCTATACAAAATTTGGTTAAATTCAATATTCATCGAGTTATTAAACTTTGAAAAAATTTTGCAAGAAAAATTTAGTCCGACTAGCTTACACTCGTTTATTACATAAAATTTTTAAATTATTTAGATATTGATATTGAATCATCAATACCTGGAACATATAATAGAGCTTCTGCAGATTTTGAAACTTCTAAAACATCTAGCTGGTGTTGTCTTCGAAGCATTCTGCCCTCGCGGGTATTCTCGTTTGCCCGCCTGTTCGCTAAATTTATTCGTTCTGAATCTCTATTTTTCGTGTAACGGTGAGAATTGGGTCCGCAATCAATCCCAAGTGAATTCATAATCAGTAATAATGAATGTGAACCCACATTGAACAAACATGCAGCGATATATGCAGCAATTTCTACTATAATGCTGCTACTCTACAATGTTTTGGGACTTGTTTTCCACACTAGCTGGTTGAAACTTTCATTATTATTTTGATTGAAACCACCAACACATCTCAAAAGTAAATTATCATTACTTAAATCTTCATAAACAGGTTTAATAGCATCTAAAACAACTGAAGGCAAGGGCTTATAATCGTGCTCGTAAGAATCAAGTTCTGCTTTAGCTTCAGCTCGTTGATATGAGCACCAAGAGTCTTCACCTTTTTGACACTTCCCGTGTTGTGGTTTTTCATCCGTTGAGCTGTAATGATAAAATGTTGCCCATATTGCATTTTTTTTCTTTTGACAGTACGCGATTTACGAACACCATTAGACTTTCGAAGTTCTCTTGAACCTTTCGCAAGATCCATGATAAAATTTTCAAAACAATTTTCACAAATCAAAAAACACGTGTATTGTGGGGTGACTCACTTCCAATGTCAAGTGTAAAATGAAATTTAACCAGAAATTTTCCATCTTATACTTGAAATTATTCTATTCATACAAGATAATAGGCGTGACAAAACCGGGCGCTTGCAGCTGCCGTCCACTCTAGTCCGACCTGCTCTAGTCACAATCGAGAGGTTTAATGTTGCTTCAGTAATTACTAAATATCTTGAAAACTATTCATCGGATTGACTTGAAATTTTCAGAGAATATTCTTAAAACATCATACTTTCTACCCTCTTAATTAATTGACTACACTTGTAATGCTTCATCTGCATAGTAAGGCATAGTGACTCCACTATGATGAGATCAACTGTGACTTTACTAGTGCCTGTGGTCAGCGGCTTACCACTCCTTTCAGCGTACACGCTCACAACTTTCCAGTGAAAATCGAAATCTTCTTCAATTTGCATGCAATGGAATTGAGTCGCTGTTTGGTTACTACTCACACTGAATGTTCTTTAGCAAAAACCACTGCTTATTTTTTTTATATCGGGATACAGACGGTGATGTCACTGTCAACGGAGGCTTCGTCGTTACTACCTGATGTACGTTTCTGAAGTCTAGATCGGTTCATGCTTATAAGCGGGTAAGATATCATATTCCGCAACCATTCGTTTTTTGAAGTCGTCTCCGAAGCAGATTTTACTTTCAATCCTGATAAAAAAAAGTGTTTGGTACTCCTAGTCTCGGCGTCCGACTTCCGACTTCCACTTCCCTGGTCCCTTCATGTCAGAGCAGTAGATCATACCAATTGGTAGGTTGGTATGAGCTCCCATAATAGGTTATTGCAGATGTATCTTACGAAGGCAGTAATACCCCCATCTTCGAAATGGTTTCGCGATGATCAGATTCTGTGCCTTTCAACTCTCCCCGAACTTCCAAAGAACGTAGAACCGCTACATCGCCTCTCATTGAGAGAAATTGCCATAGGGATACCCACAGTTTGGCCTGATTTTGACTTTTAGCGCTTCTGATTTTACTGTTTAGGTACACCCTTCGCATCCCATTATTCCCCGGAAAACTTCCCCAGGTTGTATTTCGGTTGAGGTGGTGCTTGCTTTATACTTGAAAAGGGTTCAGTCTTTCTTCTCTAGTCCCTTCATGCATATGATTGGATTCTAAATATTGGTCCCCGAATTACTTTAAAATTTTATATTCACCATGGTACATCTGACATACCTCCGATCCGACATTTTAATGACTTCATTCGAGACAGTAAGTGTCTGATATTTAGAGTCCCCGATTCTTGCTGATTTCAAGCTGCTCCTCCCTCAAGATTGACTTGAAGTAATTTGACACTTTCATTATTCATAGCACAAGGAAGCAGTCCCCACGCGGCTACTGTAGTTCGTCAAACAAACAGGATCTTGCTTTTCTCTAAAAAAATGTCCATCGTCAACAGAAGCTTCAATGTTGGAGAGCATTATTCTACCACGGTCCCGCAGGAATAGAGATTAAACTAGTACTAATATTAGTAAAGAATTACGCCCAGGGGTGGGAACTGTATTAATTCACCCAGAGATATGTAAAGAGGGGAAAGCAATATCATTGCTTTCCCCTTTTACTGGCCTATAACAGAGTTGGGGCAGTTCCGGCAGTTATTTTTCGGATATCGAAATATTATAAATTAGAAACCAAGTTCGGTTCGTTTATTCAAATTGGCAATTGGAAATTGACGGTTGGGCGTCTAAAGATGACAATGATGGTCATGGCGATCTGTCAAGCCCACTGTCGATCTAGAACATAAGAATCAGCACCATGGCATAAGTAAATCGTTGAAGTAAATCGAAGTAAATCGGTTTATCTGGAACTACTTGATAGTTCTCAGAAAGACGAATCATTTTCTCAAGGATAATAACTTTAATGCGGATTTTTTTACAGACCTTGGAAACCTGTATACAAAATATAATATATTGAAAAAATATAGAAACCTTGCAAGTGCTACCTAATCGGCTCTCTAGCCATCAGATGAATTTTGATGTTTATACTCATCAAATAATCAAATTTTTCGATGGTTTCTATCAAAATGCCGTTTTGTCTAATCTCCGTTGTATGTCATTAAATAATGGATGAAGTTTTCAAAGATGAAGTTCTAAATTAAATTATATTTTGAGTGAAATAACTCCACGTTTAATTTCCAAAGTCAATGAATAAAAATAAATCTGTAAGGAACATATAGCAGAAATCTACTTTAATAATCCTTCAGAATACGCATAAACTCGTGTCAAACTGACAAAACAATGTACCATTCACATCAAAAATGTAACATGTTCATACCTACGCAGATTTTGTTGCATTAACGGCCATGCACGAATCCATTAAAAATGAAAAGAATACAAGAATCGCTTCCAAGAAGGAAGAAAACCAAAATAAATTCTGCGAAACGAATCGATTATTCTTTCTTCAGTTTTTCCAGTTGTTAAGAAAAATACATGTTAATGTTTGACGATTTGCTTCCAAACGTTATTATCGTTCAAATATAGTAAATGTAAAAGCAACAATTGAAAGTGAACGCATGCACGCATGTTTACATATTATTTTACTACACATATAAATTATTGTCGCATAAGAAGCTTTTCTCAAACACTTGGCATTTCTTCTTATAGTTAGTGGTACTTTAATCTCATCCCACATTGAGCGTCACATATGATGTAAGAGAATGTTAAATGGTTTCATATAATAAACATTTAGTAATTTAAAATTGTAATTTTCATGATCATTTTTGTTGATTTATTTTATGAAAGCAAAATATGCCACAAAAATGTAAAATTAACGAATTAAACGAAAAAATTTAGTTTTTTTATGGTTTCAGATAAGTTTCATCTTGAGTCAAAAAATTTGATATCTATCAGTTTCATTCGAAGTCTCCACAATCAAAGGAAACAAACAATGCTAAACCAACGTTTTCGATACTTTTCAGCAAAACAAATAAAATTAATCACACCCTTACTCATATAATAATAAAACTGGTAGTCTCCACTTGCACGCATAAACACATGGCCCTAAGTAGGCCAACTTGTCGCAAAAAGTTGTACGGTAGTACTGGATTTTATATGGCCGCGAATAGATAGTGTCGGGAAAAATTTATCGGCGTTAAGTAAGTTGCGATACCTCACAAAAAAAGTTATTTTCTCCTCGAAGAGCTTATTCTGCGAAGTGCATGTTCGAACAAGTGAAGACATTATCGCGAAAGTCAGTGAGTTACAAGTGATGAAACTAAACATTTTGTGATTTGTTTACGTTTCGCTCGTACTTATGAGTAAAACATTATTATTCATTATATAATACATTTTCTCGTGCTTGGCATCAATCAATTAGCATCTCAGGTTTTAACTGCTGACCCATAACGAATGTGATCAACTTTCTAGAACAACGACCAGTAGGTAGACGAATTATTAAGAACTTTTAGAAACTGAGTGCTTTATTTCCTCAAAAAGAAATGTTACAAACTGGAAACTGTTGGTAATACAAGGTGTTATATTAACAGATACGTCCATACAAAAGGATATCGAAATCAAAATTTATGAAAAGTAATGCAAGCTGAAATAAACGAATAGATATGTATATATTTGTATGGATTTATAATTTTCTTTTTAAGTTAATATTAAAATTTAAAATTTATTTATACAAAGTTACGTATGTTAATTTTTGGTGTTTTTTCCCAATAACCACCTATGTGGATACCAGGTTTCTTAGTACAAATACGGCAAAAATTACGTGTTTCCCTCCTTCCTTCCGACATTTTTGAATCACACATTCACACATTCGTGTCACACATTCTTTCTTCGCATCTGTACGAATAACGTGCAAATTTTCGTGCAACGTGTCTTCTGTTGGTAAGTTTGGCGTCCGAATTCAGGGTTATTCTGACGTTTTAAAGTCACCTCTTAATTATTCTTTCAACGCTTTATTAAATTTCAAAGGCAAACTGGTTTCATATTAATTCATTTTTTCGGTAAATTTTGAGTCCCTAGAAGAAGAAACCTCCGTACCATTTTTGAGATTTGCTCAAATTAAAATATGACACGGCGAAGTGGCCCGCTTGTACAGCACGGGAGACATATGAAAGACTCATGAAATTTCCCTCGCATCACTGTCATTACCGAGAATTACAATTCTCTGCACGCACGATAGAAAAAAAACCCGAATGAACGCACGACCCGGCTCTCTTTCAACAGATGCTCGTCCGAAGAATCGATACAATATCGACAAAAAAACTTTACTGGCCGTATACAAAATGATTTATAATCGCTCAACGCTCGCGCACCACAATAAGTCAAAAACAATTGCCACTCGTTCGTAAATGTTGCATGCACTATGAAGGCCGAACCCGACAAGTTTCCTTAAAAACTAACGTCAAGTAGCATGTATGGCGGTATTAATTTTAAATTATTTTTAAATATTTATAATATGGCGGGTACAGTATACCCTTCCAATATGCCATCCAGCATACCGCAGGCTTTTCGAATTGCAATTACCTGAATGGGGAAGATATAATTTGGTAGGCTAAAAATTGCGTAGACACTTAACGTTTTCAGATAAACTCACTCAAAACAATCCCCCTCTGCACATGCCTTATTTAGTATAGTTTGCGTCACTCTGCAACTTTACACAGTTAAGGACAATGCAAAGTAGATTGAATTTTGAGACACAGCTTTCCTTCCAATGAACGACCCTGGCATCGTTCTTAGTACGAAGCATCAACACTAAACAAAGAATACTTAATTCTAATCCTGCTAGTTCTACTTAAAGTATTTCAAACGTATACCTAGATTTCACGCATAGACGTCGTATATTTAAATGAAAGCTTTAGCAGTTCATTCATCCTTTTCAAAAATAAACCTAAGACCGTTGTCTCCGGTGAACCAACAGCTTTATCTTTCCCACGTACTTCATAATTCCTTTAAACTTCATTCTTTCCCCAAAATCTCATAGCATCCTTAGTAAGCTAAATCGATTGTTAATAAAGGATTTATTTTCTCGCCCTTATCTAAATTGGCTTATCCGAATGTCTCGTCCTCAGATGCTACGTACGCCATGTGTGTACTCCCCTCCCTCTCATATTACAGTATAAAATATATTCTCCCAAAACTCAGATCCGTCGCAACATTATCAGTAAACGAGTGAAATGAAAAAGGAAAAAGGTTACACGCCATTATTTACGTCTTTGGTCTCGATCTGCCCTTTGACAATGCATAATGTTCGCACATAACATCCGATAAGGATTTAAGAAGAATTGCCATGTAAGCAATCCTTGTGGACATATCATTCAATTTCGTTTATGAAAGGATTTTTTCTAGATTCCGATTTCACACAATGCTTTCACACTTTACTATTCTCAACCTTCAAGGCTCTATGGCCTCGTATCCCTTTTCTCCGTATTTCATGCATTTACATTCACACTGAGTTTCTGCTTTCCTTTAACGTCAAGATCCGTCCTCCTTATCTGCTATCATAAAGGCGTTGTTTATAACTCCATCATATAACACCTCCTGAGATTTGGGCCTCTGCTGCTGTCGTTAATACTTCTGAATTGAGGCATAGCCGTCGAAAGGATAACGATATGTGCTTGCCAGTATCCGGTTTCAATTTTCGCTTAATGATTGAATACAAAGGGTTTGATTCTCTATCGTGCTGCGACATGGAAATTGGTAATTAACTTGCTCGAAGCATATCATAAATAAGAGGAATTTAACGTTTTAGAAGCACTCCGATGGGATACAACCTAAATTTATTATGAGAATTTGGGAAAGTAGTCTCCTTAGACCGTTGTAAAACTGATGCAAAGAGGAGTTCAGTTTTCCTTTTGGTATGGGTTATGGTTTTATCTGTCTGTGGAACCAAATTCGGATTGCTTTTTTAGACACGAAGGACACGAAGAACCGAGAACTTTATTATTTCGAGATATGTTATTTTTAACCGAAATTTACTAAAGTTGCGGTGAAAATAGTCTTAAATCCATCATCTCGTCTTTAATTTATGAATTTTACCAGAAACACTTTATTTTCTGTTCATTAATTCGACCGCAATGAATTGATTTCTGTCACAATATTCAAGGTTCAATTTCAAATTTATATTGAAGTTAAACTAGCCAATGAATTTCAGTGTGAGAGGTTTCATCAAAAAAGGAGATTGAAACGTTCATTCGATTTTCGAATTTGACAACATCAACCATTTTGTTATAATCAACCATTTTGTTATAATATGTAATTTGACATAAATATAAAGCTCAGATGTAAATAAATAAATAGATGTTTTGATTACGTTAATTTTTGCATATTGGAAGGTTAGTACTAAAATTAAAAATTTTCGGAATATCTTTTTCTCGTTGTTCTCGGAAAACAATACGAAAAAAACGTCCGAAAATGCATAACAACCACACGGCCATATTGGAATATGGTAACATAATGGTAACATATGGTAACCAATGAGGTTTTTGCCACGATTAATGAATATGAACACCCTCTACAATCGTTAAAATAGCTCGAAGGGAAAAAAGCGCATATCATAAGTGGTTTGAAGGTTCGAAAAAGTGTTGGCACATCGATATAATAATACGAAACGAACGAAATAAAAATTGATGAACAGGACTAACATACTATTAATATCTTTACTAGCCAAACACATAAAATACACCTAAATAGGACCCCTTACAGTTCTACCCTTTCTTTGCGAGTCTGCAAATTTAATTTCAATTTATTTATTTACAGTTGTCTAAGGACTATTCCTTAGACAACTGCAGACTTAGTTCCCTTACGTAACGGCACACGTAATTAATTTGACACCACTGAGAACATCATGAATTATGAGGTCTTCATTGGAAATCGGTGAGAAGAATGAATGCGTTCTCATTTTCCTCTTTATAGTAAGATGAGGACATGCTATCCATTTTCCAAAATTTCTTACATATACTGCTTTGCTCTTCGATCTCCCAATTAAACACTTAATGATAGGATAGAATTCCGTCAAAGGAGCACATTTTTTTGTTTTTTGTTTAGATTTCGATTTTTAAATAAGTGATCGTTACCGTGGTTAGGAAATCATTCAGGAATTTCGCCAGAATTGCAGATCGCCAGAAAAACAATTTTAAAGAAAGTAAAACGATCACAGTAGAGACAATAATACAATCAACATAATCTTAAGGTAAAGACAGCAAAACATAAGGTACCTAATACATACAATATAGAATCTAGTGGGGTCGTTTCAGAGGTAAAGCACTTTGAAATGAAATACGAATAAATTGTTTTGTTCGACATGAAAATGGTTTTATTGGAAAGATAATTCTTTGCCATTCCTATATAAACATAATTTCGGGCGTGCAAATGCCGTGATTGGAAGAAGTCCACACAAGATTTCTAAAGTTCGACTACCCTAAACGAGAAATTATGCGCTCATTAAATGCATCTTTCAATAATTCGATGGTTGCTTGAGCTGTATGGCATGTAGTGCCATCCTGTTTTAGTAGTCTCCTGCATTACGGCCAGTCAATTCCCGAACACGAAGGTCATTCATTATGGCTTTGAAGCGGACAGCACTGATTTACATGTTATTCCCAGCAGCATTTTTGAAAACATATGAACAAATGATTCCACCGGCCCATAAAGTACACCAAACAGTGACTTTATCCGGATGTAATGGCGTTTCGATAACCAGCTGTGATTGCTCATCACACCACATGCGGCAGTTTTATTTATAGACGTAGCAATTCAACCAGAAATGAGTCACAACGCTAAATAAAATTTTCTTAAGAAATTCCGGATCTGCAGCAATTTGTACTTTGGCCCACACACCGAATTTACACCGTGTCCGGTGAAAATAAATATTCTTGTGTAATTTTGCATGTTCGACATAGTTAGTGGATACAAATTTTGAAAGACTATTAGTGCACATCTCACTGACACTTTATTTAAATATCCTATCTTCAACTAGTTTTCCTTACAAATACCAACGCGGCGTTCAGCCGCTCAACTGCTTACCATGAATCAGCTTGCTTATGGTGATGTATGTATGGCTGCGATTGGAAAGTTATAACCTTATTAATTATGACTGCGCAGAAACGAAGGGGGAGAGAAAGTGGATCATTTAGTACAAAAGTTAGTGGGCTGGAAATCGTCAAACTGAAAAATTTGTGTTTTGCATAGGGGTTAAAAGTAATTTAAAACATTTCTGTCCACATATGCAGAGGGCATTTACTCGTATTAACAGAAATTCATCACAACTAAAAAAAATTATTTATTTGAAGCAATTAATTATTTATGAATGGATTATATTGTGTTGCCTATGAAATTCCTATGAAATTCTATCGTTCTGTATCGTAACGATAGCTTATACATTTATCATAACGTTAGCACAACACAGCATTCGCACTCATTTGCGACTTTTGGGAGAAAGAATTAGAAAAACTAATCGTAGATTTATATTTGCATTATTTTTTTTTTTTTTTTCAAAAATTTTGAGTGTTCTTTTAACCATTGCATGAGTACAGAACACTTCCTCCTAGATTGCCCGAGTCTGGCCAACAAACGCCTTACTTGGCTGAGATGTACTGGCGCAACAGAATTGGAACACTTGACGACCACAGAGCTGGGAGAACTCCTTGGCTTCTGTAGGACGACAGGATGGACCATCTGTAAACAATAGTACTACACATGGGGCCTATGCTAAATTCAAACAAGTGGACCCCATTACAATAATAATAATAAACATTGCATGAGAAACAATTTGCAAATCCAAATTAATTCTATTCATTTAAGTAGAATCTCGTTAGATTGAGAGTTTGTTCCAAGTGCTCTCGCTCTTTTGAACTACGCTAAGACTCTACCGTGTTTGTGATAATGAACTTAGCCCAACGTCAAGCGCTTTTGGCAAGCGAGCTGATCTTTGATGGAGGAAGGATGTAGGAAGCGAAGGCGGAGCCATGCAAATTGCACCCCTCTCACAAGTCCAAAGTAACAACCATACCTAGGAAAATAGATGGGTTTGTATTTGAAATTTCAAAGTTAGGTCTCATATCTCGTATAAAGGCCGAAATACAATAGTTACGAGAGTGCGACGAGAGTCTCTGGGCAAATGTCGAGCAGTTTTCGGTACATGCATTTGTATGCGACGTCGTACAATGATTGCGATGCGTCGATGCGTGGCGGGAAATATTCCGAAAAACGAAAATTCCTCGCATCGATGTGCGCGACGTTTGTCAAATGCAATATGGCGCTTAAATGAAATTTGAAATTCAAACGCCTTAATTACTTTTTAAGTACATTTGCCGTCACGCAGTATTGTGTTTCGGCCTTAAGGCTCCATCGGACCCGAAATCTGATGGGTCAAGTCAATTCCATGGGGAAAATTACTAAAGACCCACCCGTGCTCGAAATAAGATCACCGTTTCCAGACTTTTAGACCACCCTGTATAGTAATCAGATTGCCACCACATACTGAGAAAATATATTTGTCGCAAAACAACAAAAATTGAGGGATTGAATGAAAATCGTTCCGAAGTATTCTTAGATGCGCTCTCCTTTCAAATTGAGAGACCCCCAAACACTCTTTGTTTTACTCATTTCTTTCAAGATGGTTCTAAGATCTACAACCGGATTCGACGAATACTGACCCGAAGCAACTGACCAATATTTTTTTTTTGTTTGGGAGGTGAAGGCAATTTACGCCCTGAGTGTCGCACTCCCCCGCTACCGGAATACCGACTAAACACATCCCCTGTCACACCGGGAACCTAGCCTGGAATTGTTTGTCACATTAATTCGGGCTAGGCCTCATTAATCATCGCTTAGCTATGTCTTCACGCTAAGGGAAATCTCTCTTTCTCCACGGATGGATAGGAAGGAATTGCGATTAGTTACTATAATATTGCGTTACAGAGATATCCCCTCCCTAGCCAAGCGATCCATCATGCCCTTCTTTATAATAAGTACTGTCCGTACGTAATGCGACACACAATTCCAATTGTCCTTTGATTGCATCATTTTTCCCGTTACATTTTCTGGGGAAATTACGCCAATTTTCTTCGAGAGATGCGAACGGAGTCTTGTGAATCTATTACACGTAAAGAACGTATGCCAGGCGTCATCCGTCATCCCCGGGCAGAACACGCAAGTTGGGGACGGTGTCTTTCCCATCTTATACAGGTAAGACTGAAAATACCCGTGACCACTGAGTAGTTGCGTCAGCTAATAATCAGTCTCACCATGCATTCTGTAGAACCACGTCCCCAAGTCACTAATCAGCCGTGCGGTCCACCTGCCTCGCGTTTCGTTTTCCCATGTTTGCTGCCATAAGGTTACGGGCCTTCTCTCCCCCCTCCCCCCCCCCCCCCCTACGTAATTATACACGTTTCCGTTCGTCTGCAAGTAACTTAATAGGAAACACCCTCAAGATTACCAGCACTGCAAGTTCAGAGACAGTGCGGTATGCAGCGGCTATCAGCAAAGCTCCTTGCCTCTGCACCTGTGCCAGACGCCTTCGGTGCGTCTCTTTACTAAGAGCGTCAGCCCAAACCTCGGAGCCACACAAGAGCACTGACTCCATTGCACTCATCAGTAGACGTCTTTTGATCGAAGTTGGCCCCTGCGTATTGGCCATAAGGCGACTGAGAGCCGATACTCGCACGGAAGCCTTATCCGCTGACGCTCGAACCTGCTCGAAAAAACTCATCTTCGAGTCAATCATCAAGCCAAGATATCTGATTGATTCGTCGACTCAATGATCATTTCTCCCACCCGAACGGGAATAACACGAGGGATCCGCATCTTGGTCAGGACGACGACCTCGTTCTTTTCCAGCGCTAGGCTAAGTCCACGGTCTGTCATCCACTCGCTCACTCGGCGTATTACTGCACCCAGTTTGAGCTGCGTCTGTCCGACAGTACGTCCGGCGACAAGTACTGCTACGTCATCTGCGTAGCCAACCAGGCGCGACTCCCCCGGTAACTGCAGCCTCAAAAACTCATCGTACGAGACATTCCAGAGGTCCGGGCCCAGAACGGAACCTTGCGCCACCCCTGATGGCAAATCAATTCTTCGCCGGCCTCCCAACGAGTCATAGATGAGTTTCCGATTTTTGAGGTAGTCTTTCAATATCCGCATCAGGTACCTCGGCACCCTGAAATATTCCAGAGCACCAAGGATATCTGTCCATCTGGCAGAGTTGAAGGCATTTCTCACATCTAGAGTTATGAGCAGTACTATTCGTCTCGAGTAATGATTGTGGGCTTCTGCCTGCTGGACCGCGCTCACTACCTCTGCTATTGCACCAATTGTGGATCGACCAGCCCTGAAGCCGTCCTGCCGAGGAGACAGATCCCCGGCATTTCGAATGGCTTCTCCAAGTCTTTCTCGAATGAGCCTCTCGAGTACCTTCCCAGCGGCATTCAGCATACATAGGGGCCGATATGAAGATGGTTGCTCCGCGTTCCCCTTCCCCTTGTGGATCAGCACGAGCCTCGCCTCTTTCCAGCAATTTGGAAACACGCCCTGCCGCAAACAGGCATTGAAAGTAGTGAGCAGCTTTTCAGGACAAAGTTGATGTGCAAGCTGTATCACTTCCGCTGGTATACCGTCTGGTCCCGGGGCCTTTTTCGATTTTAAAGCTTTTACCGCATTATCCAGTTCGATGGCGGTAAAAAGTGGGCATTCTCCGAGACATTCAATATCTGCATCATCGGGTCGAATAGGATGCATAGGGAAGAGCGCTCTAACAATCTGGTCCATTTTTTCCGTTTCAAGGACACAGGGCCTCCTTGCAGCTCCTAGTTTCCGCATGGCTAGCTTGTAACCCAGCCCCCACGGGTCTCTGTCGATGTCCACAACTAGGTTGCGCCAGCAGCGAGCCTTGCTTTCGTTAATTAACCTACGGAGAACTTTTCTAGCTGACCTGTATGCCAGCGTTCGGGAGTGTGACTCTTCTCGATTTCTTAAACGTTGAGATTCGCGGCGGAGTCTGTAACATTCTCTCCGCTTTTCGGCGATTTCTGCCGACCACCAGTATACAGCAGGCTTATTGTGTCGCGGCCGTCGCCTGGGCATAGAGCAGACGCTCGCATTCTTGATGAGCCTCATGGTGGGGTTCACCCCGTGAGGTTCACCCCGTTACCGTCATAGTTTCACCTCTCATAATAGCGGCGAATGCGTCGACATCTATTTTAGATGTATTCCAACCTACAGTTGAGGGTTGGGTTGCTACGCGTCGAGTCGCACACTCGCCAATCGCGAATGCAATGTACTGATGATCGCTCGCCGAGCAGTCCTCCAGTACCCTCCATCTGTGTATCCTAGGCACTAAGAACTCCGAAGCAAATGTCACATCCGGAATAGTTCCCAAGCAGCCTCCCCGTCGAAAAGTTGGTGTGTTCCCAACGTTCATGATGACAAGTTGCCTCCTAGCCGCCATTTCTAGGATTCTTTTTCCTCTCGGGTCTGGAAGTGGCATTCCCCATTCTATCGCCTTGGCATTAAAATCACCGCCAACAAGGATTCGCCCTTCCGAGCTCGAGACAGCTTTCTCCAGTTCATCGAGCCTGCTCTGAAAACATGAAATTGACTCATTCGGCGTGAAATAGACGCTTATGAATGTCAAATCGGCACACCCAATGAGCACGAAGCCATTTCCGCTGGAGCAAGTCCGAGCTGTGGGTAGAGCCCTATCACGTACCCAGATGGTGGCGGTGCCGGATCGATCACAATACCATCCAGCTTCCTCTTTGTTGTCGTGTTGCTCAGATATCAGCAACAAGTCAACTTTTTTCTCTCTTGCAACCTGATCTAGTAAATCTTTTGCAGTTGAGCTACGGTGTAGGTTGATTTGCAGGACTTGGATCATGTCTTTGCTCTTTACTTGCTTAGTGCCTCTTTGAACTCCTGGCACCTACCACTTCCTGGAATATGAGTCAGATCTTCAGCCTTCCGTCCCTTATCTTTGCACAAGATGCAACTGGGTTCGTTTGGGCAGTCTGTCGCCTTATGGCCGGAAGTGCTACACCTGTACCACAGTTTGCTTCGATCTGACTCCTTGCAGTTCAAGGAGATGTGTCCGAAGTTAAGGCACTTGTAGCATCGAGTTAAGCCTACCCTCCGACGTATCCTGCACACAACCCAGCCGATTTTAATTTTCTCCTTGGCCAAGAGTTGCACAGCGTCTTTTTCTGGGATGTCTATTATTGCCGCCCTTTATCCTCTAGGGTTGGTAGGCGTTAGCCTTACCCTAAAGCTATCTGCCGTAGGAAGAATTAGCCTAATTGAATCTTCTACTTCTTTGGCATCCGCAATGCAGTCAAGGTCCCTTATATCCAAAGAGGCCATTGGCTGTAATGTCGAGATAACAGCTTTAGAGCCCAGAAGGTCCTTGACAGCGCTCTCGAACCGTCCCTTGTGGGTGGATTCCGCTCCGAGTTCTACGAGGAGACCGCCTGTTCTGGTGGCTCTTACTGTTCGTATACAGACACCGTTTTTTTCGGGTTCAACATTTTGCCTGATTTCCTTGAGGACCTCGGCGTAAGTTCTCCCGTCTGCAGGCTTGATCAGTAGAGCATCCCTGCGCTGCTTGTTCCTGGTCTTTTTTGGCATTGCGCTGTATTTCGTGCCTTAATGCTTTTCAGGCGCCTGTTTGGAATCTTTTGTTGTCGCTCGGTGTATCTTCTTCGCAGCCTTCTGTTGCGATTTAGAGCGCACCAATTGAAAGCCATCATTTTTCTCGTTCCCTTGACTGTTGTCTCCTGTCTTGACTGTTATCGGCCCCTTTGCCCTTTTCCTACGGTCAGGTTTAAGTGGACTACATGCTGCCCTTTTGCCTTTTATGAGAGGAGTAGCATTTTCGGCGAAGGGAGCTTTATTTTCTGAAACTTTCTAAAGCTCTTTCAATTCACCCTCTGCCCGTAGCAACCTGCGGCGATAGTGCTGGATCCTATCTACGAGGTCCTCCAATTCGTCAATCCCATTTTTGCTGTCCTTGTTGACATTTTTTGGGACATTCGTTGAATTTCTCATCACTTTTATTATAGCGCTTATGTTCCTTGTTAGACGCTCTTCCTCACTTCTGTCAGCGGCTATTTTCGTTATCAGGTCGTCCTCAGGCGAAGTTCTCAATATACTGTCAGCAGGAGGGTCTTGTTGTTGTTGAGCATCATTGTTTTCGCCTTCCACGTTGTTCAGTATATGACTTTTGATGGCCCCTGGAGAATGGCACTTCGGATCGATGACTCCACTGCCCGAAGCGTCCACTACGCTTCTGGTATCGTTCGCTCCATCGCCTTGTGTAGGAGGAATGTTGTGGACAACCACCTTTTGCGCTGTTGAAAAGCGTTCGATGGAGGTTTGCTTGCACGATGTTTTCTCGCTGCCTTGATCTTTTGATCTTGGCTACTCTTTGAGGCGGAGTTCGCAGTAGTTTTGGCCTTCGGGTGAACATGCTTGCGTCGTTGATTTTTTCACTTGTAATTTTTGATTCTTCAGTGGCCAAGTGTTCCACCACTGAAAAATGCCCTGGCGACTTATCCCCAGCATGAATGCTGGAGAGAAGCCCGCATGAGTTCGAGGCTCCCTCACACGTCGGGGTGTAAATCCCCAGCCCTAATTTATTATTTTTGTTGTCGCTCATCATATATTTTTTGACTTGATCACGCGTCTGGATGACAGGCAACCTCGCCAAGCCCCCCACCACGACAAGGTAGCACCCATGGGGGGGGGGGGAAGCAACTGACCAATATGCCTGTTCCAATGGTCGTAAAAATTTATCTGTTGCTAAATGACTACAACGACTCATTAATTTATTCCAGCAAGTAAAGATAGTCAAAATACGTACATATATTGAAGAGTGAATAACGAAAATCAATGTAATGGCAATAAATTCGATAACCGAGAAGAAGTTCAGTGTTAATTTATTTATGCATTATAAGTTCGAAATAGAATAATTTATTTCATGTTTTAATACCTCCATATCTTGTTTAAAGGTTATTTCGATTACATTTCCATAATGTATCGTTATTGCCGACAGGAATTCATACTGCTCAACATAAACATGAATCACCAAATCAAAATCAAACGTATTTCGATTTATCCATTACTAATGCAAACACAATCATAAAATACCATCGCATCCTTGAAGTTTCTGTTGCGTACAAAAACGTTCATCATTTATTTGTATCATTTATCATGTTCGCATCAAATTCGCCTCCTCCTGTCCCTTCAAGTGAGCATCCATTATTAGTTCATAGTAAGACGCAACTCGAGAAATTTGCCAAATACATAGTTCTAGACAATTGGTAAACATCTTAATAATGTCAACACAATCTCACCGTTCAAAGGTTGCATCACAGAGAAGAAAAAAATCGTTAAGACGACATTCGTTGCAGATTCGAAAATTGCTCCAGGGAGACTTGTATTGTAATGTGTCCTTCTCGATAGATTCCGGGTTTTGCGTTGTATTTAGTAGTGCTTATTCTCAGAAATTTCTGACAACTGGCAAACGAAGTGAGAGTTTACCAGTTACGAAAGATTATTATCAATATTCTGAACAACCGAAAGTGCAAGATGAAATAGATATTTGTAAGCCATTTGCCCCATTCCTGCCTTTCATATCGATTCACATTGTTTTATTCATTCCATACTCCTTGATATGTCGTTTTAAGAAACCTAACATGCTGAAATGAAATAAAATATAACACAATTTACACCCGGGATTTTTTATTGTTGAAATATAGTTTTATAAGGATAGAATGGAAATGTTTAATCAATCGGAATTCAACGTTAAGTTTGTTGCTAATTTTGTTCACATTTCTCGCTGCATGAGCTCTTATGTAACGAGACTATTGCTAAACTATTCAGGCGTTCATTCCATTACAAATGATAGCAATACTAAAGGACTCATTTCCTTATCAGTATTTCGATGGCAGTTTGATAATTTTCTCTATCGACTTAGAACAAACCCTGATAATATTCGGGCGACAGTATTGAAGCGTGATATTTCGAATCAGTAGTTATAGTTATATTCATCTAGTAGTTATTTCTAGTCAATAGTGACATGCTTTTGGTCCTCAAGGATATTCTCCATCGAAGAGTCATAAAAAGGATACATAAAAGTGAAACGTGTCTACAGCAGATCGACTTTGCAAACATTCTTGTAGCTTACCCATTTCTATAGTTCTCATACTCTATGAGTATCTCACTACCGTCTGAGTTTAATAAGAATAATTAAATTGGGATTATCGATGCCAACCTATCCGGTGCATAGCCAGTAAAGGGATTATTGTTGTAAACGATATGACGAGGGGCGAGAATAATAGGTTTGCAAATAATTAATTTAATTGGACGTTATGAAGGGTGAAAGAGATGAGTTTTTATTTATAGTTGGTAAAGGAAACAAGTAATTATCTATATGAATAGAATTACTAGACTACTGTCTTCAAAAACAAAGAAGTTTGTATTACTAGTGCGGAATTAAAATTTTTTTGGAAGTTACTAAGTAATCTCTTCGTTACTAAATTGGATCTTGGCTTTCAGTTCTTTAAGTTATATGACCGGAATCAACTTAAAATCACAGACTTGACACACCCGCAAGAATATTTTTGGAATCAATTATCCTTTGGGGCTAGTCGCTCCCACGTATCCTAGGTCAAAAAAGATCAATTAACCAAGAACAATCGCATACGACTTAAAGAACTAAAACAAAAAGCGTCGCAAACCTATTCAACGAGTACTGCTCGTCAAACCTTTCGACGAAGGACCGCAGATGTCGTCCTAAAATCAAGTGAGCGTATAACCAGCACGAATATAAGCTGCAAGACCAACTGTTGGAATTCAGACCACAGTCAACAAGCAAAAACGCGTTACGCGACGAAGTCAAAAAATGCTTTGAGCTAAAAGGAATGCGACTGACTCAAGCTTAGTGCTACTCTCAAAACTAGAGACCTTAACTACTTTACGCATCTGTAAGATCGAAAACGAACTCATTGACAACACAAAGATGGAAGTGGAACAACTTTCCTGCAGATAACGCAACAAGCATTTCTACTTCGGCGATTCAAGGGCCTTGGAGATTGGCATACGGTACGGAACTGTGAGGGACCAATTTGAACCTTTTGAACAAAAATTAGACAGAACAGGGCAAAAATAGGAATGACGGCACTTCTGAGAATCACTTCGCTCTTTGCCAAGAAACTTATCCAAGGCAAGACAATTTAAAACGCATCGTAGATACGGAAGGGGTGAACTACACCTAACCAAAGCTGAAGTACTGCTGCGACGAACTCTAACCACACACACACACACAATTTCCACAAATACTTTGAAAGAGATAGAAAATGCGACTTGCTTCTGACCAGCAAACAACATCCTGCAACCTGAATGCAGTACACCTCCAACTTAATCAGTGCTTCCTTTTAACTGGAACGCCAGGGACGAGGAGATGGCTTCGTTTGGATTTGATGTCCGGGAACTACACCCTTCAGTATATACTTTCAGTATACTCATATATACTCATCAGATACTCAGCAGAGGTTAGCAATTGCATGAGGCTAAAGTTAATTTTGGAAATGGCAGTTAGATCTGAGATCGAGTTTAATACGACAAGCGATATTCTAATTTTCCGCCGGTGGGACTGCGTTTGAATTATATGAAACGGAGCATTCACTTCGGAATCCCCTGTAACAGAAGAAAAAATTACAGAGCTCCACCGAAATCAGCAAAGGTACACCAAATTAGTCAATGTTACGATCTCTATTGACCACCGTGCAATCTAGATCATTGCACGTCAGAATCACAGCATAACTACTAAAAAGCGCTCACAGCTCTTTTTAAAAGCAAATGAATATTCCATGTAGCAAATAAAGCGTACTTTAAGAGTTAGAGAGCTTTTCAATTAAGTTATGTAGGTGAGTGGAGGGATCGCAACCGCTTGCTCTCTTTTTAATTATATGAGAATAAATTATCCGGTTTAAAAATATATATATATATGGTTCATTGTCAATTAAAATTAATTAAAATAAACACCTCTCCTCACCTCCGTCTCTCTGTACTATGTCCAACAAGTTTTACTTACCAATACCAATCGATAAATTTGGAGTCGAATTCCATATGATTGGGAGTTTGTTCGAAGTATTTTTTTTTTTTGCTTATAGTAACGCCATAGTGACATCTATGGGGCGTCGCTCTCAGCAGTGAATCGCATTTAAAGCAATTGGCTCATGTTCAGGTATAAGGAACGCTACGAATTGCATTTGTGGCATAAATGTTTGCAAGATTGGCAGTAATCACTCTTCTTGGTAGAGAGCGCCGAAATGTCAACCTTTGCAAGATAAGACAATAGAGAAGAAGTCGTTTGGGAGGAAGGGAAATGCTCTGTTAGCTGTTGGCAAAATCGATTTCTGGGAGAGCGACACAAAAAGAGACCTCGATAACAAACCTGAGACTGTATTTCTACTGAAGGGTTATTGAAAGTTATTGAGTAGGTATGAATATTTCGTGTAAGGCGTAGTTCCGCCAAGCCGAAGGAAACCTTAGCTCGTCAACATCCACCAAGTTTCATAAAAAAAATTTATACAAAGAATAAACATGAAAAAATTAATTCATAAGCTCCTAATCCGTCAAATCTTAAAATTATTTCTACATGGAGAGATTTTCTTCTAGAGCTGCTAAGATTGATTCAGGGTTAAGAAATGTTCAAGGATAATAAATAGATGCTAATTTCAAAGATTCTCTGCCATACCATCTTAGAAATTGAATTGATACTTGAAAATTACCATGTCGAAGTCGGCGGTGCTGGTAGCCTCGGAATTGATACCCATCGCCCAACTTGCTCAAAAGCGATAGAAAAGGTACATTTTCATGAACCATGGAAGAAACACACATACACATAGACGGTTTATCGAGAATCTGAAGCTAATCGAAAATATGGTAGAAGCGAAAATTCTGAGCGGCACCTGAAAATGGATGCCCATGGGAATTGTATGGACTAACAACGGGCACCTAAAAATGGGTTTTTAGCAAGAATCGAAGCACGGACCAGGGGAATCCAAGTGACTCTGGCCCGACTCTGTCGAAAAAGACGGTTCGTCGCGGATTTCGAATGATTTCCAAGATTTCGAAACTAGAGTAGATTGTCAATGAACCTGACCGACTGGAGGCACAATTTGGGTCAAGCCAATGCCCAGCAGGGGTGCTATGATGAAGACAAATAAAATCACATTTTGAATGGACATTAGTGATTTCATCGATCTTATCTGCCTTACAGTCGTAAGTCACGGTCACCTGATTGCTTAATTTGTGCAGCAGAAAAATATTATGTTTGCCACGGATTTTTCCATGCAAAATATCGCATAGGCAACTCAGTGAAATTCATGACGGAAGAGAAAAGATAACCACACAATTTAATCAAAGAAAAGGTGGGTTCGTTAGCCGTTCAGTTCAATTCGTTATTTTGTGGTAGAGCGTAACCGTTCTTGGGTAACCCAACCCTACTCTAAATTTCAAACACAAATTTATGGTTAAATTTTAACACAAATAAGCATGAATTAATTATATACATGAGACTTCACAAGAACTACATATGTCGTGTGGAGAGAATCTAAAATGGCAAAATTAAATTGAAAGAGCACATCGACGGTTCTAAGCCCACAAGTTAACAGTAAGCTGTTCCTAATGTTCACGTTGACTATTCCCTAAACATATTTTTCACATGTCATCAGTCCATTCTCTACAGACTTGACCCGGAACATACGAACAGGACGGCAGATGAACTTGCATCAACTGAATCTTTATAAGAAAGTAAAAACCTTATCGATAAATATTTGTTACACTTACTCGTAAAAGTAAACAAGCAAAGAGCAAAAGAAGTCAAAAACGTGACAGACTAGACAGTGATTTCACTATAAAGTTGCCAAAATAATTTTTCTGAGAGGCACGGGTTTTGTTACAAGAAACTTATACAGAATATGTGGCAACAGCGTAAAGGACAGATACAAGAGCAACTTACATGCAAGTATGCAGCTCTCAAAACACAGAATGGTATCGAAAATTCTTAGGATACCGGATACAAGGATACCGTTACTGGAGCCTTTGTTTCTGCTACAGTAACTCTTTCGCATTTAATAGCAAATACACTACCCTCCTTGACATAGAAAATTGCTGCGAACTAGGAACACAAAATATTAAAGCGAAAGAGATCAGATGACGATCTCCAATGCATTGAAAAAAAGAATGAAGACAGAGGCCACGATCATATATTCAAGGATTAAAATCCTCAACGCAGCGGTTATAAGTTCCTCTATGAAACTAGAAAGATCAACGAGATATCTATTGATAAACTGCAAGGACGAGCGCCCAAAGAATACGTGAGAACAGCTGTTGCCAAAGCCACTACCATCTAAGCGAAGATTTTCACGTCGTCCACATGAAAGTGGTAACATAGCACTGCACCCTTGCCGTTTGCACTTTCCCAAGACATTTCAGCAATATGGATTCCACAACATTTGTGATCGGAGGGGCAAATGGCAAATGATTCTGATGTCAACGAGGAAGGGCCTGTTTAATAAACAGGTTTCTCCTCCTGAACAACGATCATAATGACCACCGAATATATAAATATAATATTACCTATGAATTATCTATTATAATTATGAATATTACCTATACAAAGATTATATGTTTTTGGTTGACGGTTTCATTGAAGTTTAGTCCATACTAACATCATAAAACGAAAAAAAGGCAAGCTGATGGAACACAGAAGTGAGAGTCTCACATCGCTTAGCGGTTGTTTAGAAATCGACGCCTTTAAAAACGTGTACGAAAGTTTCGAAACTTGAGAAAGAGTACCGTTTGTTTATGGTTTCCATGTTTTGATGGAACATCAAATCATTAACATCAATTGCTGCAATGCTGTAGAATTATTTGCCTTCACAATGCTTATAAGAAATGTGCTTAAAATAAATTTTCTAGATTTGTTTCAGGAGTCCTCGGCAGCCAGGTTATGTCTACGCACCATGAAATCAGTTTCTGAGGAGATATATCCCAGTATAGCCATGTAATACCTTCAATTTACAGTTATTGTTTGGCGGCGATTGTCTTCAAAGAAATACGTTCCGATTTCAGCAAGCTCGAGAAGTATGGTAAAGGCGGTTTCTGGTGATGTTGAGACGATTGAGACGGCAATTTTCTGTATCCCAGTATCAATAAATCCATCCGTTCATTCACGAAATCGTTTAAGCGAAAATCAGCTCCATAGTAATGGAATAAAATAAAGTCAATGAAAAGCAATGATATAAAAGGGCAAGCCAAACAATTTGACCACATCCAAACAGCGTTTGCACGAATCAGCTTTGAGAAAAACCAAAACTGTTATAAAAATTGTAGTGGCACATACCCATAGGGTCAACAGACACCCACACATTTGCCAAGCTTAAAGCGATGAACAATTTCTAATACTATGAACAATTGATAGGATAAACAATTTCTAAATATCTAATAAACTCTAATTACCCTCAGAGTGACTAGCAAACGCCTTAAGTCGAGTGAATATAACAAAACCGGATCAACTGATCGGAAGGAAGTCTTCTTTTTGCAAATCACTAGCGGCATTATCAAGAAATAGTAGCACTTTACCATATCTCCAGGCTTGGTCCTCGCATGGACTACATGCAACAATAGGCCACCACATTCAAAAATATCCTTAACGTTGTCAAGTAAGGTATACATAAAACAACGGGCTAAAATGTTTTGACAAAAATAATATTCAGCAAATTACAATACAATACCACTACAGACATCGAAATACATTTGAGAGTAATTTAAACCGATCTAAGCAGATTGTGTTTGAGTTTTTGAACAATCAATAGTTACAATTGTTTTTAAATAATCGAAACAGTGAATATGTTTTTACAAATTTATGATCTTTTGAGCCTGAAGAGATGTTAAGATATGTAAATAATATCTGACACTTCGCAAGACAAATTTTAAATATAAACTTATTCGACTAATGTACATGCAGTCAGTATCACTTCATTCGAACGAACTATTTGTGAAATTCTCAAAAGGAACATCCTTATGTTTTCTCGTGAAATGTCTCTTGAAGTTATACCTGGTGGTGAAGACACGATTGCAGATAGGACAATTTTCATACTGAAATTCGCCTGTGTGAACTTGTTGATGGCGGGTGTAGCAGCGTCTATCACTCAATACTTTGCCACATTTCTCACACTTGAAAAGATTCGGATTCTCATGAAGTTTACGGTGGCACCTCAACCTATCACTTTCTGTAAATCTTTTTCCGCAGTCTTCGCAGGAGAAAGGTTTTGGATTTGCATGCAATCTTTTGTGCTGCCGTAACCGCTGCATTCGCGCGAACGTTCTTCCACATTGATCGCAGGTAAGTATCTTAGGAGAGCCCGTAGCATCCTCGGTACTACTTAATCGACTTTGCAGATCGTGTTCCTCGCTCACTTCATCGTTGCTCAAAGCTGGCAATATTGTGTAGTTATCGAAATTGTGCTTTGAAACGATAGTAAGATTCGTTGAATGCGATTGGTCTACAGTTTGTCGTACTACTTAATGGTTTTAACCATTGCTTACCTCATACTGTTCTTCCTCAGGCCGATGATCATAGTCTAATTCGCGCAGGTTTAAGCTATCGTGGTTTTGCGTAAAACTTGGTACTGTTATTTCTTCCTGCTTGATTGTGATATCCTCAAATATGCAACCCTTGGAGGAGCTTTCCCCATTCTCACCAGTCTTTTCGTAAGTATTACTTAATCGGAGGGAATCGCGCCACTTCTGGTCGGTACACTCACATTGAATTCGAAAGTTATAGGCGATTTCCAATCTATTTCTGCAGTCAACACAAATGCATTTTGGGAGGCAATCATTTGGTTCCACCTATTGGACAAGGAATATTAATTAGTAAAATTACTGTAGCTCGTAGAGAATGTATTAAAACAAAAAGCATTAAAATTTCCAATTAAGGTTGTTGTTTGTTGTTTCTCTTGGAATGCCACTTTCAGCTTCACGTCCAAGTCAATGGTTCTGACAACTTCCACAACTTTTAAACTAAACAATTTCCGAAAAAAAAATACTTCAATCAAGCTATGGTTTGCTTTGAAGCAATGACTGCAATTTCAACGAAATTAAAAGAGATTTTATTGAACATCCTCCATGAGGTCGACAGAACCCTTTTCCCATGCAAATAAACTTAATTACCCGAAACTCACTCACCGAAACATTGGCAACAGACTTAAGCATAGCCAATAGCACCTCGTTTTCCTTCTTGAATATTATTTCCAAATCTTTCGTTCCCTCACAAACTCGACAAATGTAGTCGCCAACCATTGTTTAGCGTTATCCCAACCGAAGGATACTTGTCAAATGTCAACCATAAGTATCAAAATGTCAACAGAGTCCTGAAAACACACACACTATAAAATTAATGTCTTTAAACATTGTAGGAGTAAAATACTTTATTTTAGGGGCAGCATTTCCCGACGCTGTGCTTCTGGACGCTGTGGATGGATATAAGTCCAGGTCTAGTCAGCAAGAAGAGGATATAACAAAATGATGAACTATGACAGTTACTCTTGACATTTCTTTGATGTGTCAACCCAGATTTGTAAACAATGGAATAAACAAATCGAAAAGTGCGACCTTGTAGAAGTGAATATTATACACAACATATTGACGATCAGCTGGACGAGATTGACTTTTAGTTCAAAACGCTTCACAAAATGTAAGGTGTCTGATAACTTAAATGACACTAGTCCTTGAAACTTGCTTTGAAAACGCAAACTTCGCAATTTCTCATAAGATGATGGAGTGTAAAGTTCCTGGACCGTGCCATCAACGAAACCAAGATTTCGTTGATATGATAGATATCGGTTTCAAGATCCAAGATATTTTCTCGATATTTTATAGCGTGAATTATGATGAGCTTAACGGCGAATTTTCTGGTGGTTTGCTTTCTAAACATTCGTTTGATATGTATAAAATACCTCGAGTCTTTAAAATAATAATGGAGAAATCAGAAATATGTGCGATTATTAATGATAAGCATTGAAAAGTCCTAACACCACTTCGAAAAATGAAATGATATGTTGGCTTCAACATTGGATGTCTCTTCTTCCAGTCTTCAGGGGTGTTATACCAAACTCTCTTTTTTCATTGATTTTTATTGATTATCTAAGAAGTAGGAAAAGCATCCGGGGAGAAATTTTTTTTATTATTGCAGTGCTTGAACAATCGATGCGGTAAAAACGTGCCCTGAAATAAAAGTAGCCAAAAATGTTAAGGAAATGTGTTACATTTTATGGTATTCAACGACTCGAGATTAGCTTAGAAGTTAAGTTTTGCCAGCAATGGAATGTATGCATAAACAACTTGAATGCAAGACATCACTCACCAACAAAACACTTCAGAGTGTGAGTGGATCAATATTAAAATTGGAGCGAATTATCCAAACAAAACACACAAAAATTATAAGGGGTCTTTATACGTGATGCATACTTTGTGTATCCTTTTGTATTATGGCCTAGTTATCAACATACTGCGAAGCTCATCGTCTGCGATAGTAATTAGTTCGTTCACCATGCAATACTCATTCGAAATCATCTTCGAGATTCTACATTCTCCCTCCAATTCACGCCCTTCTTTCTCATCCAATCTTCGTAACCCTTAGAATTTAGCTGCTTCTGCTGGCTGTCTTATTCGGCTCGTTTAAAAGGTAAACTTTAAGCTATCTACCACTAAGTCACCAGACTTGTCTGTTCTTAACCATGTTGATAAGCACCAATACAATTCTTTTAATCAGACATATGAAGGAGAAAAATAGGTAATATTTAAGTCAGTAGACCTAACTAGTAGTTTCAAAAAAATAGATTGCAGCACTCGTTTTTGTTCTGATGATGGACTGCTCAACTGAGAAACAACACAATTATCAGTTTCCAAGAATGGACGATTATATGGACCGTTTGGCGAAGCGATGCGGTTTTCTGCACTCGAATTTTGAAAGATTAATTCTAGGGTTGTGAATTGCGAATTTAAAATGAAGTAAAATACTTGGGGCACGTCATATAAGCAGAAGGAGTCAAAATATGTCCTATAAAGCTAGAAGATGTCAAAAATTCGCCGGCCCCTATTACAAGTAACAGTTCTCCTGTCTTTTAAGGGTGCGCGGCCGTTCGTTTTTACTTCTTCGTTCTTGAAACAACACACAGACATCATATTTGTTTTTAAGTAAAATAATATTGCTTTTTATTAGAATTTCTCTTGACTGGAAGTTACGATGCATTTTTACGTTTTTACGTACAAGTTACGCTTCATATGCAACTTCCGATGAATTTTCAAAGTTTGCGGACGCTTATAAGATTTCCCACATAATTCACATTTATGAGGTACAAAGGGTGTATGTGTGACTTGATGTATTTTGTAACTTGAAATTCGGTTAAACAATATTCCACATTCTTTGCATTTAAATTTATTTGGAGAGAGATATAACATTCTATGTTCCTTCAATCTAGAGGAATATTTAAAAGATTCTCCACACTCTTCACATTTAAAAAGATCAGGATTAGAATGTAAGGCCTGATGCGTTCTGAAATTACGCGCTTGACCGAATGATATCCCGCACTCTTTGCAATGGAATTGGCGTTCACCATTTTTTCAAATTTGTGAAATCGAATAATCGCAAATTATGCATATAAGAAATTATACTAACGTGCAACTCTTCTCAAGGAACATCAAATATTGCATGTAAAACCAGATTCGTTTACATGTGAAGTGTGCAGTAAGAAGTTTTCAAAGGACGCCCGTTAGAAAACGCATGCATTTAATCACAAACCCGTTTAAATGTGAATTATGGAAAACAATTTGTCCGTGAATATATGCTGTAAGAGTATGGGAAGATACACATGAATTCGTTTTAATGTAAAACTTGTGGGAAAATAATTAAAAGAATGCGATATGTGAAACCACATTAAACATCGCACACTTATCGCGATATTTATAAATGTAAAGAATATGGTTGATCATTTGCGACCTCATCATCACTAAAAATCTATCACAAGTTGCACCGATCTATCTATCGTCCGTTTCTTTGCAAATGAGAGGACTGTGGAAAATGTTATACGGATACGTTAATTCGCTTAACCTCTTATCTTTTGAAGTCCAAATGGATGTGAAGAATCTTGTTTTATTACCGTTATTTAACGGTAAAATAATGATACCTGATTTCCGTGAAAATTTAAATTTATTCCTTTAATGAGGTGCACAACTTCTGCAGATCATAAGAAGTTACTGTCTATCCTCATCTAACCCCATTCCATCGTCACCAGCAATTGATTTATTCGTCTTTCATTTAATCTAAGCAGACATCGTTTTCGCGGAAGAATAGAAGAATAGATTTAGACACTCTAACTTACCTGGGTGTCTACGTTTCTTGATAATTTTAGATGTTTTGGCTCCAGATTTTCTTTCTTATTGTTCCCGTACCTCTTGTTTGAATTCTCTCTTTCAACGCTTTTCTTCCTTGTTACGATGGGACTTTATATTGTGTAACAGAAAAAGGCTTTCATAACTCCGCCTCCGCTAACTTTAGGAATTTGTGGGTTTCCATATTTTTAGCTCAAATAACAGACATGAATCTTGTTTAACTGAAGGCATCAATGTTTTTCCTGATGGTGTCGAGTTGAGTAGATCCCAGTTTCAGACATTCTAGTACTTTTGCGAATAAGATCTCTGCGCTATACAACTGTCAAGTTGACCGATATCATATGCCAAATATTTTGTCAGCTAAATGTGTGATAAATATACCATCTTTATCCACTAGTAATCCATAGTGTACTACAATATCTAGTCGCTAAGTTGGATATGTTTCTCAGGAAAGTGCATGAACTCCAATTATTAATAACAAATTATTAGTATTAAATTAACAAATATATGACACTACTTTGCTCACAAAATTTGAAAGGATATCCGATTCTCGTCAATATGCCTGGCGAAGGGACGAGAGTTTGTCGAGTATGTGAATCGACAGAGAGTTTAGAAATGATATTTAAAAAGGAAAACGAGGAGATAGCATTCATGCTAAATTCTATGACTGTTTCTGTGGTAAGTATCAGGTTTAATCGGGTACAACCAGTAACCATATTTACTATGGAATGGAGCGCTAAACTTATTATGTTAAATAATTTGTTCAGTGCAATACTGATTTCGAACGAAGACTTTATGAACGGTGCGAGGTTCTTTTAACGCTTCTACTAAATTTCAATTGCTTACTGATTATTGAATATATAAATTAGCTGTCTGTCGCAGAATTGTGGGGGTTAAAAGTTAAAATAAAGACAAATTAACAAGAACAAAACCATGAAAATTGTTCCGCGCACAAGTGGTAACATCATTTATTTATCTGTGAAAGAAAATTTGAAGAATAACGCCTCCTTAGGTCTGGTTAGAGACGCTGTGCAAGATGAACTTATGGTGAAATATGGTGATTCCTTAGCAACATATAATAAATCCACAATAAAAAATAATTGGAAATTAAAAATGAACCTTTTGCTCTGTCTAAACAATAATACTATTCATCGTGTTTGTCGTCAAGGCTCTAAAGCACTCATATAGTATTGTTTTCAACTTTTTCGGTGATCAAAGCTCTGCAGTGGAAAAAGGGTTGTGACTATATTAAGTAAGTCCTGCCAACCATATACACTCTAGTAAGATGCCTCCTTGATTTGGCAGCGGATTAGAGTACAGGAAATGTCGGGACGGTAAAAATAGAATATCTTGTTGGTATTTGAAACGTACAAACTAAACCTGAATTTGCTTTATGGTTTAATTTGAATTTGCTTCATGTGTTAATTGTTCTCATAAGAGCAAGTGACTTGGAAAGCAAACATTGTATAAAAATTGAGGCTATAAAGATTTTCATGCCTTCATTTAGGTGTTTTATCACAGAAACTATAAAGTGCAACATAAATTAACGAAGGGAAAAAAGGATCCAGAATTGACGTTAATCATGAGCTCCAAGAGTTTAAAAAATAAAAAAATTAGAGATTCCTTATGAAAGCGCAATAACAAAAGTATACTGCATTAAATGGAACAATCCGGTATTGGATAATGGTTACTTATATTACATTATGCAATGCAAAGTTGAAAAATTTAAGAAGCTCCTTGCCGCACATAAATGTCAAATTAATTACATTTTGGAAGATTACCACAATAACTCCAACGACATAGGGACACACGATTTCTTTACAAAAGTGAATACGTAGTATTCTTTCAAATAAGTCCATTTTAAATTGCAGCAAAAGGCATGATTCGTGTCAGCAAAAGTTGTTATTTGCCTTACAAGGTGTCTACGTTAGCATTGATAGTCAAAACGCCTGGTATGAGTTTTGGACACAAATTAATATCTGAAACATTTTCGGTTATTCTGAACAAATATTGATCCGCGATTCATTCCAACAACGAAACAGACGGTTGTAATTAGCAAAACAAAAAAAATTAATTCAATAAATACATGTTTGGAAAACCAAAGACATATAGTATCCTATTTGTTATGCACTAATAGAACCTCAATATTTACAAACCTTAATTAATCTGTGCCATCTTTAAAAGGAGTTACTTTTTTATAGATAAAAATCGATGACCATCTTCCACCGTATATTTGTAAACAATGCATGCTGTCCTTAGAAAAAGCTTTCGAATTCAAGTCATTGTACCAGAACACGTACAGGAAATTTAGGAAGCTCGAAAGAAACATTCAGGAAACTAGACTAAGTCTAAGAAATTGTGTGGTTCCAGAAATCGAAGGAAAGAAGAGTCAAAATGTTAGTCACGTAAGTGAAAGATCTTATTGAAATTTCTTCCTCGAATTTTTCTTTCTCCAATTCATTTACAGTTAGGATTTGATGAATTGTGTGAGGATCAATTGAATGCGAATGAAAAAGCTGCAGAAATCGAAGAAAGTATAGATTTTGACATGTTCATGGATAATTTAATTCAGTGTGGAATATAATATTCTTGCAGTTAACAAAAAGTATGAAGAACAAAAAGACAGAAACGATTGTGATACAAATTTAGCCAAGCAAAAGGTACATGAAAGCTGCCGGGCAATGGTAACAGAAGAAGATTCAACAATATTTGAAAATGACGTTGATATAGAATTGAGTAAAGCAAAAAGACCTTCAAAACGAAACAATGGCAAAAAATCAAAGAAAAAGTATGTAGAACCAACCAGTTCCAAAATGAAAATTGTTAAATATATAGCATTCTATTTTATCATAAACTAATAAATTACGCGTCCACTCTTCGCTACCATGACATCTCATACTTTATATACTTCAAAAAATAGTCGTGCAATTATTTTAATGGTTTCATTATTTTTCTAAAGATGTATGTCCGAGTTTAGATCAGCCACGGCATAATTTGCCAATGAATGTGCAATCGAGTTGAGTATTCTAAATACATTTTCGATATGTTGAAGGTCCAGAGAATTGCCATGACGTAGAATTTCATCTACCTATACATTCCGGGAATCAGATATTTAGAATGCTGGAAGAAAACCTTTGAAAAAACTTGCAAAAATTTGAGGTCTTCGGCCCTCCGCTCGAAAAAAATGATGAAATCGTTACTTTCGACAGTATTTTGTATAGAATGTTCGTTAAATCATTGGGAAAGGGAGCTGACTTCCCAGAAATTGTACCTGTACTTTAAATCTAGAACTGAGCTTCGATACTGAAAATTTGGTTTGGCCGATATTTAATGCCGTTTCTGTACAACTGAATCCACAATGTTCTCGTATGTATTTCAATGTCACGCTGCTTTTTTTTCCTGCATAATTATCCATTTTTCTCCGTTCTTGGATTTTTAGGATTTTTATCTATATTCACATAAAAACACCAAAACATAACGTGTTCACTAATTGATTAACTTGTCTTAATTCCTTGTAGTTGATTTCTTAAAGAAATCAGATTCCAGCTTGAAATCCCCTTCTTATATATTGCGGGCTCGAATATGACATGTTGCATGATTGTAGGCATCATTACTCTTAATGCATTCGTAAGTGCCAAGAAGCCCATAAACATAGGAAATTGAAGACGATGTTTATCCAGTCATTGTTCTGACAGACAGATCATGTCGTAAGAAGAGTTCCCCTTATTGCCAAGTTTTTTATCAGTTTTTGGTTGTTCCACAAATAAAATATTCGTCACTTTATAATTATCTCTTCATGAATATCGTTCAATAAAGAATGAGTTATGAGAAACACATTTTATTTGTCAGATTGTTCGGTGATCAATAGGGTCACGTACTTAAAGCTACCCACTTTTGTTATTGAGGGCGCGGATAATCATCCTAGAACAAATACTCATATAAAAATGAGTACGTATTTGTTAAACCCGCGTAAGATTGGAGTGTATGTTGTTATTTGGTATTCGCGACTATTTCCATAAAATGATTTTCAATTATCTAAGAATGTTTTCGTTTTCTTTCAGAAAATTTACATGTGATATGTGTCAAAAGACATTTGAACGCGTTTCTACCCTAAACCGTCACAAGAAATTGCATTCGAGACCCAATAGAGTTGAATGCAATGAGTGCGGAAAATCATTTGCCGAGGCCTCTACTTTGAAGCAACATCTGGCTGTGCACTCTAATCCCGATTTATATAAATGTGAACAATGTGGAAAGACTTTCGCATATGCTTACGTGTTGCGAAAACACCGGCAATGGCATCTGAATCCACGCCCATACCATTGTAGAGAATGTGGCAAATCATTTTCTAATGCGCACACGTTAAAAACTCATCAAGCTTTGCATACGAATCCAGATTTATTCAAATGTGATGAATGTGGAAAATCATTTAAACATGCTAGTCATTTGAAGGAACATAAAATGTGGCACACCGACCCTTCCAAATTTAAATGCAAAGAATGTGGAAAATCGTTTGATCGCTCTTCAGTTTACAAAACGCATCAAGCTTCCCACTCAAATCCACCGCTATATAATTGCGAAGAATGTGGGAAAACGTTTAATCATTTGTATAGTTTGAAAATACACCGAGCCTTGCACGTCAATCCGGAATTATATAAATGTAAGAAATGCGAGAAATCACTTAAAAGTGCGAGTCAGCTCAAAGCACATCAAACCTTACACGTCAATGCGCAAACATTTAAGTGTGACTTTTGTGGAAAGGCGTTTATGAACTCTTATAGCTTAAAAAAACACAAAGCTCTTCATTCCAATATTAAAATTCATAAATGCGACGATTGTGGCAAACAATTTGGGCGTGAAAGTTTATTAAAAGAACATCGAATGTTACATATGAATCCTCACCCGTTTAAATGTGAAAAATGTGGGAGAACATTCAGCAGGCTACAATTATTGAAATCCCACCTGGCATTTCACACTGATCCCGATCAATTTAATTGCAAGGCTTGTGGAAAATCTTTTGCTCGATCATCATCACTGAGGACCCACCAGGCATTACATTCGAATCCAGATCTTTTCCAATGCGAAGACTGTGGAAAATCATATTCAGAAAGCAGAAAACTCAGAGCACATCAGCTTACCCATTTAAACCCCAATTCTTTCACATGTGAATTATGCGGGAAATCATTTGCTAGAGTCTTAACATTGAAGACTCACGAAGAATTGCACAAGAATCCTGACTTGTACAAATGTGGCAAGTGTGGAAAATCGTACTCAGGTGCTAGACAACTTCAGTTGCACAAATGTTACTCTCGAAACGACGGAACACATGGTTTTGATTGATCTTAAAAGAGAGAAAGATCGAAACTCAGGATAGCATGTGTGGTTGCCCTAGAGTACGCACTTGTAAGTTATGAGGCGCATTTGAGTGACAAATCTGAATCGGCAAGAGATTTTTATGAAATGAATCTTTGGGCAATCATTTCTATTCTATTTGTCTAAACTTAAAAATATAAGGAATGTGGGTTTACTCAACTGAAACGAACACTTTCACGACAGAAATAATAGCACAGGTTGAAATGAATTCTGAACGCAACAACGTCGTATATGTAGTTCCCTCCATTTTTCATATTATCTCAGGACAACAAAATTGATCATGAGCCTTGCGAGTACACGATGAAATTTTACCGAAGATTACTGTTTTTGGTGGACGAAAGGCCCAAAATAAATATTTTCCATCGAGTATACTCTCTTGAGAACTGTTGAAGATTGTGACAAATTGCAGAGCGAATTAATACAAAACCTCATCATTTCACAATTTCAAGAGATGATTAGTTCGTTTGAGATGAGTTTTTAAGATGGCATGATATGCCCGGCATGGATCTGAAAAAGCTTTTTAAAGCTGAATGATCAGCTATGTATGGTATAAGAATATCTTAGAACACTGTTTCGATAGTGTCAACGCAGATTATGTCTTCTACATAAACAATGCTCATTTAGCATACAAACAGATAATGACCGATGTTGTTCTATGTTAGTATCGCTATCTACCGCACATCAAAAAGTGCTCCCTTCCTTTCAGAAGTGGTTTGATTCATGCAATGGAAGATACAATGATGAAGCCGCTTTGTCAGGTAATTATCTAAAATAACCAAATGTGATATTCCAAATATTTCAGTATTTACAAAATTAAAAAATCGACATGCTGATCCAGCCTTTCTAACATGAAAAGAGCTATGAGGAAGATCTTGAAAACGCCATGGTATATTAGGTAAACAGATTTTTAACAAGAAAGAAAACTAGATACGTTTGACAAATATATGCGTTCCAAAGCACTAAAACTGTGTGAGACTCATTCAATGACTACCATGGCCTAGATCCCCAGCGGAGGCATATTGCGAGATATATCGTAATTTAAGAAAAAATTGAAATGAATGAACGGTTATCATTTTGAAACAAACTATAAACAATGACCGCTTGGAAGCAATGCAGTTATGAAAAAACTATGAAAGGAATGAACGCTAGTGAGAGTTTAGGTGCTCAATTGCCCAAACTTCCAGGAACTCTGTCCACAAACAAGGAAATTATTTTGCAATTGCAGCTGAATTTTTTATGAAATGCTGCTTTCCGATAACTGACTGCAAGAGAAAAATTGGATTGTTTTACATTAAAGGAAGTATTTTAAATTGGAATAATTTCAATTTGCCATGTTTTAAGCAAAGTTGCAAATAGCGTCGATAAGGAATAAAATTACAAATAAAGTTGGTTTTTCAAGCTGGCGACAATTACGATTTCATTTATTTTCTTCATATCCGGAATTTTTTTATTAAATTGAAGTAGAATCTTTATCAAAAGGGTTTTAAATGGTTACCAGTGCATTAGGATAACAATCCGTTGAATTCTAGTTGCAACAAACGAAACTTTCTTTGAACGAAAGTCTTAAGTAAATATATATATAGAATAGAAATAATAAACTGTAACTCACTACCTGGTCTATAGAGAGCAGTATAATATTAATCCCAGACAACCTTGAAGACCAATTTGGCAAATAGAATTGTAGACGGATGCAGATTGTTAAGGGAAGTTTATATTTTATATAGTTTTTACAATTTTTTAGTCGGTAGTAGTTTCAGTCCGTAAGTAATCGGTAAATAACTATGAGCCTGGTTATCACTTTTCAGACGAAGTCCAAAATTTTTTTTTGAAATACATGTCTAGCATTTCGATTAATAATTTCATGCTATTTATCGGGCAAAACAATAATGCTAACTCTGCGGTACTTCTTAATGAATATTTTGGCCGAAGACCAGAGACAGGTGATTTTCACAGAATTCTTTTGAAGCTTAGTTGATACCATTGAGGAAGCTCTGGATCGACGAAGACGTGGTGGATTCGTGTCAATTTTCGCTGACTTGTTTAAAATCTGAAATTTGTATAGTTTCAAGGTGGAAGACAACTCCTATTCTTTTGCATATATATCTTGCCCTTTTTCTGAACTTCTTGCTATAGTCTAACTTACTGGACAAAAGATCATCGACAGCTTATCATCGATCGATTGTCCAGAATGTGGCAGTTTATAGTACACAAAGTTAATGTGTTTAACTTTAACTGAATGCTGCCTTATGTAAATGGTTCAAAATTGTTTTATGACAAACGTACAAGAGGTCCTTGTCACGGGCGCTTATGCTAGTCTTTATTGACATCAAAATTTCGGGATAGAAAACGAGTGTATCATTCATTGGCTGTTGTCTCTGACACAACATCACCACCATAAACTGTAGACATTAGTTTAGTTGCCTCAAGCTGGGTTTCCCTGTCTTAAAATAGATTTGCAAAGTGTATTTAATATCTTCTTTATTGAATTATATTGAAATAATTTTTACTTGCAACTAGGATTAAAATGTAAGTTGTCGAATTATAGGAAAATTATTCCTTTAAGGTTAGTGTTATCGGTGATCTTTAAGCTATCTATAGGAAAAAATTGAAAGAAATTTTTTCACAATTAGTACACTTGAATAAAATGTAGATCTACATCCAATATTTGCCATATCTGAGAACTCTATTTCAGTTGTTCCCAATATTTCTTTATTTCTTTTTAGGGAATTACATCTGCCAAATTTGTTTAAAGCCATTCGAGCGTTCATCAAACCTAAATGGTGAAAGCACATCTGAGACCTGGCCGAGTTAAATGTAAAAAGTTTGGAGTCATTTGCAGATGTATCTAGTTTGAAACAACACATACTACACTGCAATCCAGATTTACAAAAATGTCAGCTATGTGGAAAAGCATTTGCGATCGTCTATGTGTTAAAAAAATTCCATTGTCGTAAGATTGCAAACTATGCGGCAAATCTATTTTTGGTGCAAATCCTCTGAAAATTCATCACGCATTCCATTCTAATCCGGACTAATTTAAATTTGAATATTGTGGGAAATCATTCAAACATGCTTATCATTTCAAGGAATATAAAATAACTAACTCTTCGAAGTTTAAATGCAACGGGTGTGGGAAGTAGTTTGGTCGATCTTCAGACTATAAAACGCATGCTAGCACACTCAAATCGACCGCTTTATAATTGCGAAGAATGTGGAAAGCCTACAGTTTGAAACTAGATCACGCCATGCACGTTAAGCCCGAATAATACAAATGTGAAAAATGTTTTAAAAGTTCGAATAAACTCAAATTACATCAGGCATTACACACGAATCCACATTCGTGATCCTCATATTCGCATCATCAACTTACGACAATAAAAAAATCGTTTGGTAAAATTAATTCAATTAATTTTACTCGACTATTATGTAACAAACTAGCTTTTACTTAGTGAAGTAACAATTTTGCGTATGATCGCATATTTTTCTTAAAATTGAATTGTGTTATTCTGCAAAAGTTGAATCATGCTTTTCTAAAAAAGTTAATAGTTACACCCTTCACTGTTCTTCTCGAAATGTCCTTCGTTGTTGTTCCTGAAATTCCAATCTCCTTTTCGCCTTCTCTATGAACTCTCCCCCGCCAGAAATGCTTTTCTTGCTGCAGTTAAAATTTTTTTTCTAGATTGCTTGTAGCATAGGAAATTTAATTCTTTTATTATCATTTTAGAGGATTTGAAGATCTAACGTTTGAGTTCATCATCTAGAAGCGAATTCGCGATTTGCTATCCTGTTCAAAGGAGTCAGAGCAGCGCTGTTCGTTCCTTATTGTTGCCTGCCGATGTAAAAGTGGGCATCAACGTTACTTCTTCCCAGAATAACTTGAACGGCGTTTTGAAACGCCTTCTAGTTGTTAACCAACTGCAAACGGTCAGAAGTCACTCAAATGCCTTTAGCTCTTTAGCCTTTATTTCGAAAATTTTGATTTTCAAACATTACTCTTGAAAATTAATAAATATTACAAATAAGACATTAAGTGTTAAAATTGAAATATGTTTTTGCTTAGTTCTTGGCTCCACGGAAAAAGTCTCAATAAAGTTTTATTTGCTTAAAATAATACTTGTCAAACGTGAATTGTCAAGCACTTGAGCAAATAAGTTGTCCACGGATAATCTTTCAATTGTATTTAATGCTTGTCTTGACATTCTATTGTCAAGTATACTTTTATATTCTGCACTGTCGTACTGGGGGTGAAAACCTTTTTGGAATTTTTGAAAACGAGATAGAAATGTTCCAATAAGTTAACATTTGGCAGACCCGTCAAGATGCCTTACACCAACGCCGAAATTTGTCGTGTTTGTGAAAGCACAGAAGATTTAGAAATGATATTCAAAAAGGAAAACGAAGAAGTATTATCTATGCTTAATTCAATATCGTTCTCGGTGGTAAGTGATTGGTTGGATCAGGATTCCAGTCGTTTCAGTGTTTAGGTTTGATGAAGGTCCATCTTTACTTGAATGGCACACATATTCGGTGATCTCAAATGATCGAGGAAATTTTGTTTTCAAAAAAAATGAAAAATAGCAATAATTCCCAGTTATTTAAGCTTTTTGCCTCTTTGTTTCTACGAGAATTTGTAAAGCGTCCCGTACGCTATAAGGATATTGCTTTATTGCTTTGAGAACACCTTGCAGCTCGCTTGAGCCATCTTCAACTTTTCACGTGAAACGAATCGCTTTTTGACTAAACTGCAAGTACTACCTGATAAGCCTGCTATAAGTCAAGCCCAAGCACTTTAACTATCTTCAAACTCGATTAATTTTTCTGTGGTAGGTTTCCAGTGGAATGAATAAATTTAGTACCTCTTATTCTCTATTTGTTCAGCCTTTACATCAAATCTTAATTTATGCACGCTTATAAAAATAAATGAATCGAAGAAATCTGTAGTCTCATGTGGACATTTGGGCATTTGCTGTTTTGTCGAGACTTGAACATTGATTGTCTGTTTTAGGTTCTCAGGTTTTACTCTTGGAATCTTTTTCATTCTCAGAGCTTTGATATGGTTCATATGTTTCTTCGCAGATAAACATTGACGATCGCTTACCACCGTTTATTTGTTTACAATGCATACTAAGTCTAGAAGGCACTTGCTCCTTTAAATCGCTCTACGAAAACACGTGCAGAAAATTTAAACTCTCGCCGTTTGTTCATATGCAGAGGAAGGGATATTCAGAAAAAACTGTAGAAAAACCTTGGGTTCATAGCAAAGTGAAGCACGTTCAGCACAATAACATAGAAGAAATCGATAGAAAGAATAACATTCTAGGCCAGGTCAGTGTGAAAATTATTTCATATTGCGTTTAACTTTTGTTGAATTTTAATTTTAGCACGATAGAAAGTGTGGAGCAAATCTTTTAGTTAGCGATGAGAAATCAGCAGTCTTCAAAGCAGACTCGAATTGGGAAGGTGAAGGTTTTAGGAATCTTTTATGGTTTAAGATTAAAAGTCTTTATTGGTTGAATTTATACAGAAGACGAGCATTACCGTACAGCCAGTGATTCAGTAAATCAAATAATAAATAGAAGCTGCCAGGAAGTGGTCGTAAAAGAAGAAGTTCTACTATCTGATGAATTCGAAGACAATGAGCATGGAAACGGAACGCCAACTTCAACGGATAATGGAGAAACAATGAATAAAATGTGAGTTAAGAAATAATTTTCAAAGTTTCGTCATTTTTTTTTTTGCTCTGGGTTCTGTACGTAGCCGAGGAAATTTTCTTTGACACTCGAAATTGGTCAGCATGCTTGGTTTTATGTTATGATTGCGATGTTATAAAGCTTGATTTGCATGGTTTGATGATAGAATGTTTGGGTAATTTATGCCTTTAATAGGTTGATCTGAATCAGAAAGAACGGGTGTTTCACCTGACTTAAGACTATGAAAAAGAGGTCCGCTGCACTTTAAATTGAAGTAAATGGTAGCCAAATGTGATTAACATCCCATAACGGTCCTCTAAGGTCGCTCCAATCCAGCTAACTATATAACGAGAAGCAAAGCAGAAAAGACTAGAACAAAGTGCATTTATCAAAAAAACTGATTTTATATAAATTTCCAACGTTTGAATATAAGGAACTTTTTAAAGAGCGAGAAATCCCCAAGATTGTCCGAGACCTTATTCTTTCACAGCCACACAGTGAAAGAATAACAAAAAAGAATACTGTGTGTATTTTCCCGTGTTTAGCACTTCTAAACTAGCCTTACTTTTTAATTTTCCGTTCCAAAATATTATGTTTCGTTTTAATTTTGACAGATATATAATAGAATATATATAAAAGAAATAATTGACACTGAAGAAGGGAGCAACTTCCTCCCGAAATATATATCTGTAAAAATTTAAACAAAACAGCATTTTGGAATGTGAAATTAAAAAAATTGTGTAACGAATAGAAAGATTGTGAAGATAAGGCTTAGCGCCTAAGCACAGAGGGAAAGCCCAGAAAGCGTTGATCAGGCTCAAAGACACTGAAGCGTTCTCGGATTCGTCACTTAATGACACGGTCTACGTACGAAACAATTGGACGCGTTACCTACCGATAGTCAAGACCCAACAGAGGCTGAAGCGCTCGTAAACGCTTGAGTAATTAACGAAAGTTTAAAAAACCTCAAAGAAACCCATGAGAGATCGCTTTTGGGTTTTAAATAAAATATTCATGTTTTCGTATTTTCGAAAGAAATTGAACTTTTCACCGATCATGCTGTACTTAGTTTATTTGCAATTTGTATTTAATAAATGTCGGATTGATTTGATGTGGCCTTAATGGTTTTGAACCGGAGTTTTTTTGTTAAAAGTTCTCTTCATGAGGAGAGGATTTATAATTTAGATTAGTTATTGGCCAGTGAGATAGTTACATTTCTCTCGGCACCATCTGAAATTGAAAGTTATAATTGCTGCTTTCTATAGCTAGAATATAGCTAGTGTTCTTTTCCTCTTCAATCGTGTGCAGAAATAAGGCGTTGAAGCCCGCGATTTTTGACAGTCTCAAAACAAAAAACAATCAAACGATACGCCAAGTCCAGACAACCAGCTTGAATTAAGCCAAATTGGGATTTGGCTCTGACTGGGGAGCCAAGCCTAGTATAAACTGGCGTAACAGTGTACAGTATCAAGGCATGCGAATCTATAATCCTTGAAACAAATGCGTAATAATACTAAATCTGATCATAACATGGGCGTTTGAAATAAGTATAAGTTTTAATATCAGCCCGTAACATAACCATCCTGACCCACGCACGTAGCTATACTGAAACAATACTAATGTTTGCTTCGCAGTTCTCCAACATCTACGTTGTTGAGGTAGTCATTTGTTGTTAGTAGTTGAGGAGTATAATTTCACCAAATATCGGGCTGGTATATAATTGGCCCAAATAAAGGAATCGGCATAATATTTCCAACCACCTCACTTAGATAGGTCATGACGTGGCACTTGCAATATAAGTATCATTTTGGCATGTTTTGAGAGTCCAGTTGGTGAGTGTTTTTGGAATATGAAGCTTGTGAAGGGATAACATGGAGATTTGTAGAAATTTCTAATGTCAAATATTATTGGCTATCAAAAGGCTTTCGAAAGCAAGCCGTTGGGGCAGATGGTAGTTAATGTTTATTGATGTATGCGATGCTTTGTGAATATGTATGTAAAAACCTGATGTGAATTTTTCAGCACTTCGTCCCACGTTTTCATTAACCAATTGAAGTCTTTAAACAATTTGATTAGATTTGATTGATATTTAAAAAATATAAGAGCTTGGAGTTCATGGAATTAATTATTACAAGGCATAATTAATTCCATGAATTCCAAACTAGTCGGGATAGAAATATTCGGGAATCATATGCAAACAGAATTAGATCGTTAAAGCCGAGGACGTTCCAAGACAGAGTGTATACATCAATCAAGTTTGTTGATGGTCCACACAACAATGGCACAATTAGTTGTCACAATAACACAAAGGACTAATTGCTTACAGGAGCACGTTGAATTTTTAATTATTGTACTGATTATGTATTACATTGTTCGATATTGTCTAAAGTTTCTTGCCTGCCTCGATTGGCAAGAAAAATCCCATTTGCATGCTTGAATAAAATACATATTTTTCCTCCCTTAAAAAAAAGAAAATAATTAAGAAACATGAACACTCTCATGCTTTTCCACGCACCTATTTACCTACATGCCTAAATCGTTTTATGACGGTGGTTAATCCATGGAACCTTCAAGCCTTCCACATCCTGCAAACATGTGTTCACCAACGAGTGCGATTTTCCACCATCTTCGTTAACTAAAATTCCTTCTGCGAGAAGTGAAAAAACTTTCTCTTTCCCAACAAATTCTTTTCATTTCTGATCTGCCGGAATAAAAATGCGCATTCTTCGCTGTGTGGTTGGCGTTGTCTGCGCTTCGTCACAATTCATTTTCGTTTCTAGGATCCCGACGCGGTCGGTCTCGTTAGCGTCGTCTGCGCTTCGCCACAACTCTTTTCGTAGTCTTCCGACACGGTCGGTTTCTTCAGCGTCGGCTACGCTTCGCCACAATTCTATTTCAAGGCTTCTGACACGTGAATTTCCAAGCCCGGCTTCCCAAAGCGACTAGGATTGTGTCGCCACACTTTGGACAGAGAGCACCAGCAAACTATGTTTCAAAAACTAATAAATAAATAAAAGTGTGTTGAAAATTCCGCCGTGTGTTTTACTAGCTATTGGATCTCATAACCTCCGGATTGTTAACAGATATTCATATCGACTCAAGGCAGAGCAGAAAAGCCAGAAGTTTGCTCATAAGATTCAAAAGGTTGTAAGATATACGATATGTAGTTTGCAAATTTCATTAACGCTTCTACAATAATTTTCTTTTTTTGAAAGAAATTTTATTCTTCGTCTTTTTAGGTATGCTACAGGCGAGCAATCTGCGACGTTACATTTGAGCGCACAAATCGAAAACGGAAAATCATTGAATGAATATCTTAACACAAACAACTATCAGGCCCTACAATCCAAGATATATAAATGCGAGATGTGCGAAAAGACTTTTAGTAGTTTATACATTTTGAAAACGCACTTAGCCTTGCATTCCAACCCAGACATTTATAAATGCGATGTATGTGAAAGAAGATTTACTACCGCAAGTTCCTTAAAAATTCACAAAGTCAGCCATTCGAATCAGGAATCGCACAAATGTGAAATTTGCTGGAAATTATTTACTCGCGCGGATTTATTAAGAAGGCATAAGGCCAGACATTCGAAGATATCCACCTCTGATAAATTACATAAATGCGAACAATGTGGAGTGTCGTTTTCACAGGCGTCTACATTGAAAACACATATGGCTTTGCATGTTAATCCTAGCTTATATAAATGCGAAGAATGCGGCAAATCGTTCGCTAAACAATTTTACTTTAAGGCGCATCTCTCTTTACACGCAAATCCGGACATTTATAATTGCGAGAAATGTGGTAAGTCCTGCAAAAGCGCATCTCTTCTCAAATACCACCAAAATAAATACTGTAAATCCAAAGCGGATTCGAGGTGTAATGTTTGCGGAAATGCATGTTGTACGTGCAGTGCAGTTGAAAAATATGAACCCACGCACTCCAAGCCAGACGTACATAAATGCGAAGAATGCGGAAAACTATTGAAGCTGCGAAGTCTCATTAGACATAGAGCATTGCATTCAAATCCTAAATTGTTCAAATGTGACGAATGTGGAAAATCTTACTCAAATGCGTTCACATTCAGATCTCATGTAGCTCTACACTCAGATCCCAACTTATTTAAATGCGAGGAATGTGGTAAGTCATTTTCCCGTTCGTTCGATCTGAACGCACATCAACTATTGCATGCTCATCCCGATCTCTACAAATGCAAAGAATGTGGAAAGTGTTGTTCGAGCTCAAGACGTTTGAAAGCTCACTTTATGAAACACTTTGATCAACAATACTTGTTCAACTGCAAGGAATGCGGGAAGTCGTTTAGAGAGCAGAGTTTTTTGAAACAGCACGAAATTCTCCATTCACATCGGGACCGTTTCAAATGTGAATTATGCAGTAAAACGTTCGCACGATTATTTTCTTTGAAAGCTCATCAGGCCATCCACACTAATCCCGACGTATATAAGTGCAATGAATGTGGAAAACTCTTCAATAGTCCTTATAATTTTAAAAAACATGTAATTATGCATTCGAACCCTGATTTATATAGATGCAAGGAATGTGGTATGCCATTTTCACAAGCTACACGTTTGAGAAAGCATCTGGCGTGCAATTCTGAATGCCAGAAATGTGGGAAAACGTACGAATGCGTCGGCCTGTTGAAAAAGCATAAAAAGGTACACTCTTCATCACAATCACTTGCATATGGCGAACGGAAAGTGGAATACCCTCAACAAACTTTATTAATATCGGATCAAAGTCTGCAATCAAATTTCGATACATGAGTGTCGGCGGTTGTATTATTTAATTTAATCTAGAGTTGTAAATATATATAAATCAAATCTCAATTTTGTAAAGAAAACTTTAGTAAATTTTAAATTTAGAATTTAAAAGTGAAAACATAAAAATTATGCAAAAAGTTATGTTATAATTACATTGACTGTAGGCACAATAATTGTTGAGTTTTTTGTTATCTACTGGCTGGAGTTGTAATCGAAACATGACTCAGCGTTTTGTCTGGGTGAACTGTACCGAATTAATTTGTGCAAAATTTAATTAATGATCAATAATCTTTTATTTTTTTGAAATATATTTCCGTAGGAAGCTACTTTGAGAAGAAACCGAAATAATATTTTAAGAATACCAAAAGACTGTCGTCTGCCCCTTAAAAAAATATATGCGGAGGAGCTAACCGAATCAGAAACATTACAGGCCCGCAAACAAACAGGCCCAGATAATTTAATTTGTGAAGAATCTGGGTAATAATTTAACAAGCTGTGCAATTTGATGAAACACGAAGCTACACATCACAAATAACACTCGTAAAGATTTGTTCAAGTTAAAATTACATAAACTCCTGCATTCCATTCAAGACTTGTAGAAATGTGCAGTCGATTTCTCAATCATGTACTTAAAAGCTTCATCAAGTTTCGCACAAATCCAGACTTATACAAGTGGGAAATATGTAAAAAATACTTCGTCACATCTAATCAAACGACATAAAGTTCTACATTTGCATCCTGAGAAGTATAAAAGCAATGTATGTGGGAGAACAATTACTCAATCATATAACTCAAAAATCTTTTGCAACTTTTGGAATATAATATAAAAGACATGCGGTAAGATTTTTTAATAACTGCGAGAAGTATGGAAAGTTCTTCAATTCTTCAGTCAGCATTAGGGCGAATCAAGAAATACAGTCTCCATATGTGATTTCAATGCAGAGCGTGTCTGAATGGTTTGAAATAAAAATTATCCCTGCTGATATTTTGACGGGAAAATATGCAAAACACGGGTGTACTGGATAAAGGTACTGAAAACGTGTGTGTAGTTTTCATTCAAAATAATTGTGAAGACTTACCTGGACTTAAATTGCTGCGCCTGCCCAACGTTTAGTATAGTGATCAGTTATTATGTTTCGCTGTCACATTGATTCCTGCATCAACGATTGAACGATTATGTTGCAATAATGCGTTGGTTAGACTTGAAGTTTCAAAAGTTAACTTTGTCCCAGGTTACCAGGTTCAGATCATAATCGGAAGAGCGATTTCACAACTTAATATTTTTAATTGAATTGATAATTGTAGCTCTGCACCCAATTGAGAACCTATACAGCCGTAGTCAACAATGTTTTGCCGCTTCAATATATTTAATATTTTAATTTTCCTGCATGCGGACTAAATTCTAAATGAACTGAGTTTACTTTATTGCAGAAACAATAGATCGAGAATTCAAGTGGTTTCGTATGGCGATGCAGACACTCTGCATCAACGTATTAACCGGCCGCATCGATTGATGCTCACAGCATTGACCGTTTAAATCAGTTAGCGTGGTGTCACTAGGTTTAATCACTAAAAAGTTTTGAATTGAATTGAAGAGGCCTTTAACTAAAAACGCTGGTCAATGCGATTCTAGGAATGACCAATAAACTCCCCTGAAAAGGAAAAAGAAGGAAAAAAAATGCAAATGGAAATTTATGTACGTATTAGTATTTAGCTAGCTTTAAACTCTTAATTCTGAGTAGGGTACAAATAATCTACCACCGTTCAGATATTAATTGGTACGAGCTTGAAGTTGTCGGTGTCGTTGGCGATAGTGATTTTATTTTCATTTGAAATTCGGATGTTGCCAATCAAAAAGAGGAAGTAAGAGATCAAATGATTGCCATTTATATCTCTCTCTGTCTAAATGCTCAAGCTGTCAAGTAAACAGTTGTTGACACTTGGAGATGTTGCTTGGGTGTCTGGATTAAAACAATAATTTGTTGCATCTATCATTAGCCAGATAGGATTATTCATATACATCACTGAAATGAAACTCAGATGCATATGTCGCGTGTGTGAATCGGAAGAGAATTTGGAATACCTTTACAAAGAAGGCAACGAACATTTACTTGCAAATCTTCAAAAACTTAATTGTGTTTTGGTAAGGCAAATGCATTAAATTTTGTTGTACTTATTCGGTCCCGATGTGATTTGCTGGCTATTTGATTCTTCACTATATGCATATGTTGATACAGACTGGTTTTCAACATTTCATTTGCCACACAAACTATTGTTAACAGTGAACGTTGGTTCAATTCAAATTGGATAATTTTAGTTCCAAGGATTGTTACCAACTGATAGTCATGTAAAAAATGTTTACATTACTACTTTGTTTTACGCTGAAAACGGTTGGATGTTGTTGGAAGAGAGGTAATAGTATTAAATGCATTAACCCACAATGGGTTGTTGGTGGTTACCATGGTAAATCAGTTGAATTTGAACTTGCATTTGAGAAAATCAGTTCGGAACTATGGGCTCTGAAACGTTACGGGGTGATTGTCGATGTTTTATTGTAATTCCAAATTAAAGGTTTATTGGAATTGTTGTAAGGAACAATTCGAATTTATTTGTAATATCTTGAAGTCAATGTGGTTGTGGCCAAATCATCTTTTCGAGTTCCTGGGGACGTAAAATCTTGTGGTTCTAGCATGCCTACAGGTCAAAGATCTGTAGTGAGAGTTCCACCAGAACCGCAACAACCTCGACCGACCCTTCAACGATAATCAAATACAGAATCTTCCTGCATATCTCACTCAATTCATATAGTTTTCATACCAGCTTATATACTTTTATACCAGTGAACGAATTTTGACGATTTTAGAAGAAAATATCATGGTAAATAACCGCCTGTAAACAAATAAACTCATGAAACGTAGGGCGACGATGCTCAAGCCGAAAACGGGCTAGGGATTAGCAGTCCCGCTTCAACAACAATGTCGAAAGGCTAAAGAGACTAAAGTGTTCAAGTAAAATGGAAAAAAATACAGGAAGTTTAGAGATGCAACGTAATGCTCGTAAGCAAATGTGATTGACCAAATGCTTAGCTGTATAAACAACATCTAAAAACTTTCACGACAAACTGAACAATACGTGATAGCTGACAATACACTATTCAAGATACAAGGAAACAAACATTGCCAAGGTGGCACTCTGACGGACAAAAATAAATTACACAGGCTTATGGGCCACGATGGTGGTCCGGCTTTCGTTAGTATCCTTCAAGTGATCCATTGGATTTTTATCGTAATAGATTATCTTTTCACATATATATCAATTTGTTACATCTTATTAAACGGCTATTTTGGAGTTGCGAAGAAGAATTTCTAACGAAATCGAGTGTCGTTTGCAAGTGACGCAATTTAAACGAAACAAGTATCCAATGCTTCATTTTAACATATCGGGGTTACTGCGTCATGCTTAGAGCCTATAATTGTCAAGGAACCCAACAAATAGGAATTGGTTGACTTAATTATGACCATGCTCAAACTCTATAGGATTTTCCTTTTGCACGTCCTTAACCGTCATGGTTCTTCATTCTCTGACAGTAATTTGTGCTTGATGGTTAAATTATTCGTATTATCGTAAGGTAAAAGTACAGGTTACTACATCGTAACTTGTTACAGTGTTCTTAAAGTTTACTGCACGCTTGTTCGGAGTTTTCTCGAATTAAGCAGATGCTTCACGACCCCTGTACATAATGATTTTGTTTTGTCCAAAATTTTTCATTGCTAAAATTGGACTATGTACACTTTTATCGTTGTTACCAGTAGAACCAGCCCTAGCTAACGGACGTAACGTTCTTTCGTTTTCCTCTAAACCTTGATCGTTTTATTTCCTAATATTTTAATTTTTAACATTTGCGCCATAATTCCAAAAATCGGCGAAGGTAGTAGTGTATCTTGAAAAATTAATCTTATTAAAATGATTGAAAACATGCAATCCATATGTAAATGTTGACAATTTACAGATCGATCAACAAAATATTTTACCACCATGGATTTGTGTAACATGCATTCAACAATTAAACGACACGTGCTTGTTTATTGGTCAGTGGAAACGTTTTCGGGGAGACGTAGATTCAATACCAAAGACAACGGCGCTCTCTGGAGATTTGACCGCAGAAGGCAAAATTATAGAATATGCAAACTTTTCGATTAAAATTCTTGACAATGATAACGTCGATAAGAATACAAAGTTCCTAGAGACTCGTGAAAAGCATGAAAGTGAGGTAAGATGGAATTTGTTTTTAAGGTCACGAATCAAATAGCCATTTGCGGTATGTTTTTTTTTTGTTTATTAGTCTGGAAATACGCAATCAATCAATGTCGATCCAATCACGGCTGAAAACTCGAATTCTGATCATACGACTGAGGAACTACAATGTTCATCAGTTGAAAATGCAAACAGAAAACCAAAATCCTGCAACACATTCACCTGCGATCAGTGTGGGCGACGTTTAAAGGGACAACGCAATTATGCAGTGCATAAGCGAAGACATGCTAATCCTACTCGCTACAAATGTGATCAATGTGATAGAGCCTACAGTAACTTATCTGCTCTTAACTACCATAAGGAATCGCATATAAATGTAAACCGTTTAAGATGCGATGTTTGTTCAAGTACGTTTTTACACATGAAAAATTTGGTGAATCATCAGAAGCTTCACGTGAATCCGGAACTTTTCAAGTGTCAACAGTGCGGCAAAGTATATAGTGATAAAAGTAGTCTTACAATGCACATTGCAATACACGAAAGTGCTAATTTATACCAGTGTCAATACTGCGACAGAAAATATTCGCACATCGCACGAGTGAAGGAGCATGAGAAAACACATTTAAATGTGGATCTTCGATGTAAATTTTGTGGCAAAACTTTCCGCAACCGAACGAACTTTAATGATCATGTAATGCTTCACGAAAATCCCCAAGCCTTCCAATGTGAACTATGCGGAAAAACGCTGGCGTCAAATCATTGCTTGAAAAATCACCAGAGACTACATTCATCAGCACCAGCAAAATGTCGGCAGTGCGGACAGTGCTTTGAAGAGCGTGCACAATTAAGAATTCACGTGGATCTCCATCATTCGATTAAGAAATTTGAATGCAAGCAATGTGATCGTAAATATAGGTATGCAAGAGAGCTTCAAGAACATGAACTGGTTCATTCGAATCCATTTCTTTTTAAATGTGAATTATGTGGAAATATCTTCCAATCTAAAGGAGCCCTCAACAAACACAGGCGTAGACATTCTCGTGTGATTACGGAAAAACCCAAGTTTCAATGTAATATTTGCGAAAAATCTTTCGCTTCGAAAGAACGCTATCAGTTGCATCAGAAATTGCATTCTAATCCCGATCTCTTCAAATGTTATATTTGTGGAAACACATTTTCGGACAAAAGGGCAATGGATTGGCATATTGAGCGGCACGAAGAAGCAAAACCTTACAATTGCGATGAATGCGATAAATCGTTTAGCCAGAAAGCTCGTTTGAAACTGCACAAAAGACTGCATTCTAACCCCGAACTTTTCAAGTGCAGTCGATGTGATAAGAAATTTACGGCTAGTGGTTCGTTGAAACAACATGAGTTGCTACATTCGGATCCTGATGCGTTCAGATGTAAAATATGCGGTTTTAAATATGCATCAAGCTCAAAGTTGAAAAAACATTTAGTATCGCATGCTAAAGAAGAAACAATTTAGTGCGCGAATTACTTCATACCCCTACAATAATTTTAAATGGAAAAACAATATCAGACGTGAATAATTCAATTGATGGGACCGGACCCGTGGTGGTCTTAATTTCTAAGAGACTTTATCGAAATTAGTTTCGATTATGAATGCAATTTCATGCTCTTAGACATATGCGTAGATTAAATAGTTATATTTTGTAAAATTCGTTTTTAACCGGAACAGGTGTTTTAGTTTTTTGTTGTTATTTAAAATATACATTATCCATAAATGATAAGGAAAAATTGTTTACGATGTATCATCTATCTAAAAATGTTAACTTTCGGATTCAAATGAAACTATTTCGGCTAGATTTAAACTACAACCTCAAGATTACCTCAAAAGGATCAATTAGAATAGGGCATTTTGGACCCAGTATAAAAATGGTCGACTTAAGTATCGCTTCCTGTCCAAATGAATCATGACTTCTACGAGTTCGAAATAGGTAGTTGCCACGTTAACTGACTTATTATGTATATTGTTTCATGGCCGAATAATGTCACGCGCCACTGTGATTTCCCAAATTGCAAAATGCAAAGCAATAAACACAACAAATACATGGATCGTTCTCGAAGAGGAAAAAGCCATAGTGTAAGTGCATTGCGATATGGAATACGACAATGCAAAGGCAAATGATTCAGTGCGTCAACTCGAGAATGATCTACGTAGAAGGCGTGAGAAAATTCCGGATTAGTCGGATCAGAATATATGTCAACTTATAGCCACAATGCCCGCTACAGACATCACTCGCTGCGTTTTTTGCAAGCAAAAACTCAGTTTCTTACTTTTTCTCCACTTCCTACTATCTAGTAGGTGATATTGGCTATGCCGCTGTTTACATTAGCCAGCGTTAAACTCTGCGTCGAGGCTATCGAGCGAAAAACTTTACCTTCCGTCTATGTTTCACGGCTAGTAAGTGCTTTTCATCGTTTCGCGTTACTGTAAAACCTAGAATTCGCATATAATCAAATATTTCTGTAATTTTGTTATATATGGTTGTTGGTTTGGATCCATGAGCAAAGCAAAATGTGTCTTAACTGAAATTATTGGCAAAATACACTTGAACTGGAATCGATACAGTGAACAATTGTTAGCCCCTTGTTGCACGGACGTTCCACAACTTGATGACATTTCGATTATAGCTGTCAATACATACGATGGAATTTTAGGCGGCGAATATTTTCGATATTTGTTACAACTTTGCTTGTCAATGAAATAATAATAATAGCAATAATGAATGGTGAACATGCGTGCTGTGTGTGTCAATCTGTTGATAATCTAGTTATTATATCCAAAACCGAAAATGAGGGACTCTTTGCTAAACTTCAATCCGTGATATGTTCTTCTTTGGTAAGCGAATGATTAAATATAGTTATATTGCAATTGGAATAAGGACACATTGTGTAATTTGTGTCAACATGAAAAAAGCAGAAGCCAGGCAAGGGCTCCCAGCAATATTCCAATTATCACTACTCATGTTGAATTTGCATTCCTTTTGATAACTCTATTTCCTCTTATATTACTGGGCATTTTCACATTGCTCTACAAATGAAGTCCTTTAAAAGAACATTCTGCCTGCATATAAGGTTAGTTTGGATAATAAATATCGATGAGAATGTCTTACTAGAAAGTGGTTCATAAGTTTCCAAAGGTGTATGTGAAATTAATGCGGCCAATGACACAAATATCAATTGTTTTATCGTTATACTCTCGAGGAATCTCAGCTGCATGAGATGGGAATTCGGCAGTAGAGTTATCATCTGAAGAATTACTGCCGATATTTAAAATCATATCGCGTCACCGTGTCATCTTAAACTATTAATAAAATTCTATCTAATCCGTACCGTAAAAGTCGCCGCTGATCATTTAAAAAAAGTTGGGGAAAATCAGTTTCATAAAGCAGATTATACATCAATAAACATGTCAATCATGTAAGCCTGGAAATGATTTCAGATTGTTCAATGACCTCCAACAGACAACTGTTCTCAACATGGATATCTTCATCCCACTATCTAAGAAAAAGCACTATTTGCACGGTTGCTAGATATTCCAAATGTGATGGGTGATTAGGAATGGCTGTGACAATCCAGATAAAAGTAAATCCATTCGGTGTGACCGTTTAATATAATGAGGCGCCCTTCTAATTTAAACCCTGGGGTCAAAAGTATGAGAATCAGTGTGATCTTCTGATTCATTTTCTACAGTTTTGCTAGCCATGCTTACCGCAAGCTTAGTAAAAGGAAAATCATCAATGTTTGAGACACGTTATCAACAAAAGTTAAGATTTTACTTGACAGGATTGTGTTTTGATTTTTTATTATTTCCTTTTTCCAATCACATAAAAACAATTAAAAGTGCAAGTGCGATCAATAACAGAAATCCGAAACCAAACCCTTCAAAAGATATTAAAAATGATGACATTCCTTTCAAGTTTGAGGTTAAAAACTCCCTACCCCATATACCCACCAACAATAAAAACATCTCAGCCCCTGAAATGGAGATAGAAAAGTTCATCCAAACCAACATGTCAACCAACGAAACCAACAATACCATGCAAACAACCGAAAACACCCCAATAACAAGACAATCAACCGATAATAACTACAACAAAAACATCAACAGATACCAAGAAGATGACAACAGGAAAATCTTCCATGTTATCTGTGAAAGATACAACGAAAAAAACGAACCTATCAAATTAACCCCTCTAAGCTTTTACTCATTGAACAAATCGATAGGAATAAAGAACATTGAAAATGTCAATCAATTAGGTTTTAACAAAATAAAAATATCCTTCAAATCAGCCAAAGACGCTAACATCTCAGTAAATAACACACTACTAAAAAACTTCCAGCTAAACATCTTCATTCCCAACAACCTATTAGTCAGATATGGAGTAATAAGAGACATCCCTATGGAGATCACCGAAGAAGAGATTAAACTAGAAGCGTCACCTTGCAACAAATATGGAAATAGACTAGAACATATTAAAATAGCGGAAGTAAACCGACTCAAAAGAAGGGATCCTGAAAATAAGGACAAACTCCTTAACACAAGAACTATCAAACTCACTTTTACAGGGGAAACACTTCCAGATGCGATTTATTTCGGTTATTCGCCAATAAAAGTTGATTACTTTTACTATAAACCCAGACAATGTTCAAATTGCCACAGATTGGGTCACTTACAGAAATTCTGTAAAGAAAAAACACCAAAATGCCACAAGTGCGCAAAAACGGACTGTGACAAGAAATGCACTGAAACCATATGCATACTATGTAACTCCAATGAACATATGGCCACCAACAAAAGCTGCCCCAAATGGAAAAAATACATAGATGAAGTTAAAATTAGCTCGATAAAGAACATATCAATAAAGGAAGTCAAAACACTCCTTTACACAAACAGCTACCAACTTTTACAAAATGAGGACAACATGAATGAAGCGTTCCCCTTACTCAACAACAAAAGCAAGACTAACTTCAGAAATACAAATGAAGCAGTGAACAAAACCTTGAGAACTAGAACATATGCCCAAGTCACTGCACTTTCAAAAACAACCTCACACAAGTCTGCACAAATAAATCAATTAAATGCACAAACCCTACCCCTAGACACAACACTCAATCACAAATCTCCACCAGTGTACAACCACCCCTCAGCAACATCAACAAAAACGACAGAACTTGAGAAACTGATAAAACAACTAATGAAAGATATCAAAGAAAACCCCAGCACAACTAACAAATGTTCGATAAACATGACAAACCTACAAAATCTATTAGGTTGCATCAAAGAAATAATACCCCTGTTAAAAGGACCAGTCAAGGAAGGAACCATACCCACACCATAATTTAAGATAAATGACAACAAAAAACATAAATATAAGATTTCTACAATTAAACATACAAAGCATAACAAAAAATAAATCTAATCTAGAATATGCACTCAACAAACTCAAAATAGACATTGCACTACTCCAAGAAACCTGGACCACTAACAACAATAACATTTACAAACTAAACAACTATAACATACAGTATAAACACAGAGAAAATAAGAAAGGAGGAGGAGTTGCAATAGTCGTAAACAATAAGATCAAATACAAAACAATACCCATAATAGACAATATAGAAGCTGTAGCAATTGAAACAACAAACCTTAAACCCAACTATAGAATCATATCAGTATACATACCACCGGACACAAACAACAAGGAATTTCATAACAACATCAAACTACTATTCCAACATACAAAAACCACCAAACCCTTAATAATCGGAGGAGACCTGAATGCCAGACACCACATGTGGGGAGACAATCTCAGCACCACCAAAGGAAAGCTGCTAAAAGAAATAATAACCAAAAACAATATGTATATCCTAAACACAGGCATCCCAACCTTTCATAGAATCATGAGTAACGGAAACACCCTTAAGTCCACCCCAGACATAACCATTTCTAACTTCATATACAACAACATAACCTGGAAAAATCAAAACATTAAAATCTCCAACAGCGAACATAGTACCATTACATTCAACATTGAAAACCAAAAAATAATCACTCAAAAACAAATAACCTTAAACAGAAAAAGAATCACTGAAGAACTCCTCAACATATCTCTATCAGACAACCTTGAAACTAACATCACTACAATCAACAACATCATCAAAAATAACCTAATCCACAACAAAAACTTCAAATTTTCAACAAAGGCCTGGTGGAACCAAGATTAAAAAAAATTATGGAAAACGAAGGAAAATAACTGGAAAAACTTTTGTAAACTTAAAAGCTCAACAAACTACACAAAATACCTAGAGGCCAATTACTCCTGGAAAGAAGCAGTAAGAAGGGCAAAAAACTCTCTATGGGAAAACAAAATCCATGAAATATCTAAATCACAAAACTACAAAGACTTCTGGAGTTTTATCAGAAACATAAAAAACAACACAATATCAAAACCCAACTCTCAATGGAACCCCAACAACAACAACAGTTTCCTTAATATGATTAAAAACAAACACAATAATCCGAACTCAACAAACAAGATAATTCACATCTCCACAAGTCATCAACCTCCCAACTTCACGCTCAATGATTTACAAGAGGTACTACACAAACACAAAACTAGAACATCTCCAGGACCTGACAAAATAGAATACAATATGATCAACTCACTATCTTGCATAAACAAAACAAAACTAATAAACTCCATAAACATTAACTTACAAAAAAATCTAATAACACAAAATCTAAGAAAAATCAGAATTATTCCAATTTTAAAAAAAGACAAACCACCCCACCAAATTGACAGCTATAGACCCATTTCACTGCTCAACGTCACCCTTAAAATAATAAACAGCCTAATAAAAAATAGAATATACAACTACATTGAAGAAAATTCCCTACTAAATGAAAATTCCTACGCATACAGAAAAGGCAAATCTGCAAATCAATGCATAAATAAGCTTCTACACATCACATCAAAAAAGAAAAATTGTACACAAATGGCAGTCACATGCGACATTTCTAATGCATACGAAAGAGTAGACGTTGGAAAACTAATTCAAACTCTAATAGAATACAACATAGAAACACAATATATCAAATGGATACATAACTTTCTAAGCATGAGGATACTAACCCTAGGAAATAACACTACTGAAATTAAAAATGGCATACCACAAGGAGACGTGCTAAGTCCAACCCTATTCAATATATACACCAACATACTTCACACAATAACTGACGAAAACACCACAATCCTACAATTCGCAGATGACTTCATAATAATAAGCAAGGGAAAAAACCAAACTGATGCACTCACCAACTTACAACACAAAGTTAATGTATTCAACAACATATGCAAACATCTACAGCTACAACTAAACCCTACAAAATCTGCAGCAATCAAATTCAACGCCAACAAAAATCCAGACAAAAACTTAACAATAGATAATTCTAACATCAAATGGGTCAAAACATTCACATTCTTGGGAAGAGTAATTAACAATAAAGGTCATTTAAAGGAACAATTCATGGTATCTCAAACCAAATCGACAATAGCAAAAAACATCATCAAAAAAATAAGCAGCCCTAAACACGGACTCTCACCCCAAAAAGCTCTTCACACTTTCAAATCATTAATAAGACCACTTATAGAAACAAATCTGCCAAACATGATCACAGCCCCCCAATACATCTTCAACAAAATAGATTCAGACAAAGCCTTCGCGATTAAAAGATGTCTAGGAATACCCATATCCTCACCCAATGCAATAGCCTTCACCATAGCCAAGGAATTACCCTCCAACCTACGAGCCAAATTACTCATAGCTAAAGAAATGCTTAAAACTCTACACAACAAAAACAACCGAGACATGTATACAGATCACAACACAGTATCAAACTACACTATCATCCACAAAAGTTACTTAGACATTTTTAATAACACATGCTATGGAGACAAAGATCACAGACCTAAAAACCTTCACTATCAACTCAGCAACACAGAGAATGACATACAAAATAAATTGTACCTCCTAAACTACAACAATATTCTTAACTCGGTCAACAATACAATTAAAATACTCTCAAATACATACAGCATCTTTTGCACAGATGCAGCCAAAAACCATTTCGGAACAGGGTGTGCTACATACCATATGGGAAATAACATATTAAAAAAATACTCACTAGCCTTCGACACCAACGTCACAAACGCCGAAACAATGGCAATTCTTCTAGCCATCACTAATAACCTCAATACCCCCTCACAAAACATTGCAATATTCACGGACTCACTTCAGAGTGTTAAAGAAATAGTAACAAACACCACCTTCAAATTCATTCCCTTTCAAATCAGAAACTTCTTGAACAATAACCCTGACACTTCCCTGACCCTTTACTGGATACCAAAAAACAGCGAGTGGTCCATACTCGAACTCACGGACAATGCAGCAAAAGATGCAATACTAACAGGTGAAAGCACCCACTCCTTTCAGGAATGGGATGATGCACTCAAATTAATAAACAACAAAATAGAAAACGAATGGATGATACAATACCAACAGACAACCAATAATTTTAAATACTCACCATGGCTACACTCAAGTCTAATATACAAAAACAAAATGTGGTTCCACAACCTAGACACCCCAGGAAATATAATTAAACAAATCAACAGAGTCCTAGTAAACAGAGCATATAACAATACAAGACTACATAAAGCAAAAATTACGACAACAAGCAAATGCAGATGGTGTGACTATGACGATGTACTTGAACACCAAATACTGAGCTGTACGAACTTCTCAGATATAAGAAAAAAATTCAATATTTTCAAAAAAATAAAGTTTCTTCCAGATCTTTTCAATCAAAGGAATGAGAATCAACTCTGGCAACTGAGCAAATTCCTAGAAGAAGCAAAAGCGGAATTATAGATACGATAAAATACACAACCACTTCCAGAATTCTAATCAACTCATACCTCTAAATAAAAATTACCAAACATATAAACTAACACACTACACTCTCACTAACGACTAACAAACCTCAACAAAATAACCCTCAAACAACCACTTAAAAGCAAACAAAAATAATCAAAACTGCAAGAACAAGGTCCAGCAGAGACCAGAAACAAAGACACTAGCCCAGAAGAGGCCTTGAACGACAACGCTGGTCAATACTAACCTAGGAATGACCAATACAATCTCCTGGTAAAGGAGACAGAAGGAAAAAAAAAAAAAAAAAAAAAAAATTATTTCCTTTTACTGAAATTTGACAGAAATAAAGGTTCCTTCTATTCGGGACAAATCATGGCAACATGGGGAAAATGGCATACAGCGAAACCCTTTAGCCAACGATGCTAATATTCTTACACAGTGCCCGAAGCTAACATTAGAGGTCCGGGCGCTGGTTATTTGAAAGGTCCCAAGATGATTAGATGCATGACATTGTTGGTTTTGAGTTTGCTGAAAAATAAAACACGTCCGACTTCGTGGCGTTAGAAACAGATTCGACCTTTTCCTAAAAAGGTTGTGAGCAACCAAGCAAAAAACGTATATCCATCGTGGAAGTAAGAGTTCATTGCGAATCTTCATCTCTATCTACTAAACCAATAAAAATTTCAAAACAAACCTGTGCTAATGAGAAAAAATAGACAACCAAGTATTCATAAAACGAGTTTAAACATATTTAAATTTTTGCCCGTAGATCCAGACAAACGAATATCCGCAGCTGTTTATGTGTATTGCTTGCTCGCAAACATTGTCGCTTGTATACGGTTTTAAATCACAATATGAAAGAACTTGCAATAAATTCAGAAAACCTCAAAGGCAGCGCACAAAAATCTTATTGATAAATAGTGCTTTAGAAGAGGATATTTCGGAGGATTTAAGCGAAGAAAAAAGGATAAACACCAGCGAAAGCATTCAGAATGTATGGCTTAAAAATTGTTCAGACATTGATGCAAACACGAAATCATCTTTCTTGGCTGAAAAAGAAACATGGAAAGCTACGTCAGTAATACGATTTCAGGATGACTCATGCAAAAGTTCGAAGAATAAGGTAAGTGCTGGTGATATGATCTACAACTAAAATTCAGTGCACTTTTATCATTCAAGATTGGTTGCGAAGAAAAAATTAATGGAGTAAATAAAAATAACAATAATGATCAAATTATTGATGAAATTTCAACCGGGCTTAAAAGCAAATCTAAAGATTCGCATGAAATGAATGAATTCAAAGATTTGCCTGTGCTTTGCAATAACAAGAAATACAATTTACGTGGTAATCGAAATAGGACAAATGTCAGTACGAATGCAGTTCATGATTACCATTTCAATGATAAAAATTCTGGTGAAATTCTAAACTGCAAGATGATTTTACCTGAATTTATGGATGAGAACCATCGAAGTTTGAATAAATATCAAAATTCTTTGAGAAAATCCTGTCGATCTACAAATGTAGAAAGACCGGAAGACGGGTGAGTATTTAATTTTTGAATTATACTAGTACTCATTAATAGCGTGTTGTCAATCAACATTTAGTTTTACTTTATGCTAATATAGTTTCGCTTCTTTGCTGATCCGACAAATTTGGTAAAAAATTCCGCCCTTTTGAGTCTGCACTTAGCCAGGTTAGCACTTAGCTATCAGACCAGATGACTTCTGACGATTCTTCGTCAGTAAAGCCCTTATGGAGTTCTGCCCATGTTTAATTTCTTGTTTCTTCTTGAAAATTTTTCAACCATTACCCAAAATTCACATTTGACGGTCGATGTTGATATTTGTCATGCATTGTACTCCCATGGTGTAGCAGCTAGTACAAAAAATGAAATTCTTTCTGTAATTCGAAGACAGGATCGAAAGCTACTTTGATTTTAATGTTCCGAAAGGCAATTCATTCCATACGGACCGAAGACACTTTTTTCGCGTGTAAAAATTCTTTTGGGGGGAAGCGGCTCTCATTCATGTGTGAAAGAGGTGAATTTTTTTCGATTTGAGCATCAATACGACGACGCTTATGTATATAATAACTTCTAGCCCTAATTCCTTGGCCAATTCTCAAATTTTTCCAACAAGATCTTTGTTACATGGTCAAAAAGTGATAATTCTTATTTCTTGTTTCATGCACATAAATCTCGTCTACACAGCTCGGTTATACAGTTAGAACTCAATCAATCCAGCTCCGAGAATAAACAATTCCATGCGCAACATGTTGGAACGTATCGTATTTAACATTGTTAAGTTGTGCAATGTGTGGGTTGTGGAGAAAATCAGTTGCAGGAGGTTTGAGTTCGAGGATGGTATAGCTCGGGGTTGCTGTATTTAAGAAATTAGTGGAATATACATCTTTTGAACATGTTTCCGAAGAAGCCATAATCTGTTTTTACAATATACTTTCTGTTCATAATTTGAATCCAAATGGTTACAGAAAATCAATCTTCTCGTATGTCGATGTCTAACATGCGTTGCCGCTGTTGTGATGGCCAAAAAATTAAATGATAGGAAAATGATTCATGAAAAAATACAACCAGTACGACAGAGTCCTATACAGATTGCTAGTAGATTCGAGTTTCTCAGGTTGTACATGTTGGTTTGCATTCTCTAGATCTAGTCTAGATTCACGGACAGTTAGTTGTTCGATTCTGAATAAAGCTAAATTTTGAGCAGTAACAAATTGTTAAAAATATTTTGATTATGGTCCATTGTAACGAAAACATTATAGACAATACTATTTTGATTTTTCTTTCTCTTGCAGGGTTAATATTGATGAAGTAGTACAAATGAAGTGTTTGAAAGAAAATGTTTGTGTGCAAACGGAAAACGAATCGCACGACGATTCATCAAGTGTTTGTTCGCGAGACGAAGACAATGTAGCTTTAGATACTGAGAAATGGCAATGTGAAAAATGTGGCAAAATATTCCACCCATCAAACATAAAAGAGCATCAAATGTTTCATTTGCTCCCGGAGTTCTTTAAATGTGAGCTTTGCGGTAAAGTTTATACGCGTATGGATAGTTTAAGAAAACATCTGGTATTACACTCGAACCCTGAAACGTTCAAGTGTGATGACTGCACCAGAACATTCACAAATCCATATCAGCTGAAAGAACATCAGATGCTTCATAAGAATCCGAATTGTTTCAAGTGTGAAGTTTGTGGGAAATCTTTTACAAGGCGCCGCATCTTGATTGAACACCAAGTTCGACATTCGAATCCAGAACTTTTCAATTGCGACAAATGCGCTCGACCATTCACAACTTTAGGAGCTTTAAGATACCACGAAGAGTCACACTTGAAGGAAAGTTTGGACGCGTCAAAAACTCAGAAGGAACATTCAGTTGATAAGCCTATCGTGCAACGGGATCAAAACTATATAACATGCCACGATTGCAATAAAAGAATGCATCGTAGAAATTTCAAACAACATGAAATGATTCACAGAAATCCGGACAGTTTCAAATGCGGTGAATGTGGCAAATTATTTTCACGTAAGGACACGTTGAAAAAGCATCGGTTACTGCATACAAATCCCGATAAATTTACATGTGATGTGTGTGGTAAAATATACACAGATCCTTATCATCTGAAACAACACCGTAAGCTACATCTCAATCCGGACTCGTTTAAATGTGATATTTGTGGGAAGACATTCTCGAAACCTGGAGCTTTAATGCAACATAAATTGCAACATTCAAATCCTGATCTCTTCAAGTGTAAAAAATGTGGTAAAACGTTTCGTAATATCGGATCTTTAAAGTATCACGAGCAACTTCATTCCAAGCGGGGATTGAAATGTAGTTGATATTTGAATATAACTATTCAAAATTAATAAGAATAAACAAATATAAATGCTGTTAGACGAACAATTATATTGACAGATAATCACGAATTGCAATGTTAAATAAAAAACCAAGTTTTGAAACGTTTTCCATATGTATTTGCTAATTTCCCACAAGGGTTTTAAGTGGGCAAGTAGATTGTGTACTGATTAGGTGTGAATGAAACGTGGACAAAGGAGTTTAATTTGTAAATTGTGGAAATGAACTCAATTCGGTGATTTTTTGGAGCTAATAATTCGTGCTTGAAATTGTGTACGGGTGTGCTTATTTTTATTGCAATTAATTGCAGATAAGAAATGAGACACAGAAAAGTTCAGTGCAGAATTCAAATAATCATGAAAATTGCAAGACTTGTTGAAGATTCTCAAGTAATTTTGGAGGGGAAAACTTTCTTGTTCTAGGGAGAGGAAATCTCTACCAACTTTACGCCGTTCATGATAGTTGCCGTCGATTTTGTTTCAGATCTCTCCTTGTTTTTTAAGTCTTTAATCAGTCCGAACCCCATCAATTTCTGAAGGCTGGATTTTCGTAAGTAAAAATTGTATTAAGATTAATCGCACTCGTCGAATCATCATTAACTATCGCATGTGAACTCGCGATCCCTTTTCTTATCTCTAAAGAGTTAAAAACAAAGTGCATCTGATAATTCTGAGATCGAAAGGAGAAATCAAAATAAAGAAACCAACATATGATCCATATAATTTTTTATTATAAATGAGAAAATGATTTTTTTTTCGAATATATAATTAATATATGCATACAAATAATTTCAAAACCCGTACAAAAATTGCTTTAATCTACTCCAGTTTAATTTTTTGCGTAGGTGCATGTTCAACCTTTTAATCCATAGTAAATAATTTAGTGAAGAATAAAAGGACGCAACATGCACCCATATCATTAAACCGCTTGAAGATTGTTTGTAATTTACTAGCCGAGAGCAAAGTGTCTGAAGTTTCTTGCAATTATGCACTTGCACTTCCCTTGCATTATCTCTAGCCAAGAATGGCTATCATTCAGCCAGTATAAATCATTCCGTAACAAGTTAACTTTCGCATCAACGTATCAAGGTTCTTTTCCAAATTCAACTTGCTCGGAAGAATCGATGCAGATTACATCAAGTATCAGTCCGTCTTGAAATGTACTTTAACATTTCATTGGTTAGACATATGTCTCTGATTTAGACGTTGACCTGTTGAAAAGTTGGCATTACTTAACTTCTGAACATGAAATTTAAATGGTCTGATTCAAATGTATTTTTTGATGTTTTCGAAAATATTCTTTGCGTGTGTATTCTTTTCCGCAATGTTTACATTGCATAAGCTTAGGACTAGGATAGCGAAGTTTATAAAAAATATTTGCATTTTGTTTATGAGGAGTCATTGCAATGTTTTCATGTGATGTTAAATGTTTTCGATAGTAACGTTTCCGCGTATAATTTCTGCCGCACAGTTTGCATCGAAAGATTCCCGTGTTCTGTAAATCTTGCTCATCGAGTCTATCGTTTTGCTGTAACACTAATGCATCCGTTTTCAAATGCGATATCATATGTTTCCGAAAATATGTTTTTCGAGCGTACTCTCTTCCGCATTTATCACATTTCATGACATCTAACGAGGATTTTTTTGAGACTACCATAGGAGGCAGCAACATTTTTTTGTCTTCGATCCTGAAATGAAAAGCACAGCATATGAATTTGAGTATGTTTCGGGAACAACAAGTTATTTTTCGAGCTTTTATAATCTATATATATAAAAATGTTATGTTTGTTTGTGTACGCTTCAAAAACTGAAAAAGTTCTGCATCGATTGAATTGAAATTTTAGTATGATATAGAATCCGCATCAAGGATTGTTTTTATCTATCAGTCATATATCCGCGACCGCGAAAAAACAGTTTTTTTAACGATCAGCTGTGTACCATTGACCGCGCCATCTGCCGGAAGCGAGGAAAACACTCGCTGACAACCGCAATAGTAATGGCGCATCACATGAGAAACAATATTCGTTCCTAATTACATTGTTTGTTTACATAATGCAAATCATAAATAACGTAGTTGGGGGGATCTTTTTGGATGCGCCAGGAGGAAATTGGAAAACATTCCTAATTAGATTGATTCTAGCAGCGATTCGATCAAAAAATGACATAGCCTTAGCTCTTGCTTCGTCCTGAATAGCTGCGACATTGTTACGAGGTTGAAGCACTGCGCATTCAGCTCTAAAGTTGTCATTAAACATGCAGATCATCGAGACTCCTACGTGCAATGTTTCCAAAGTATCCGGTATGGGAAAAGTAGTACAAAAATGTAAACTAATTGTTTGGGATGAATGCACGATGGCACATAAAAAATCGCTTGAACGTTACGAGATTTGCGTGGAAACGTTCAACCATTCGGGAATGTATTGATATTGCTCGCAGGATCGAACACATGCGATTATTTATCGGTATTTCATCCTGTCCTCGTTTAGTTACTCGTTCGACCAAATTCTGTTGAAGGTGAGTAGCCGGCCGTTTGAGCGCTCCACCCCGCGTTGTTGTTTCGTCGAGACAATTTTGAAATGCCATTTCTATTGGTTTATACACCAATTTATATTCTACGACATAGGAATGTTCCGAGGAAAAAGGCACTCCATGTTGCAGAAGTGTTAGAACAAGAGTATTTGCTTTCATAAACGCGCAAGTAATTTTTGAAACTTTCATAAACAACTTGGTGCATTTAGGCGCCTCGTATTCAAGCCGAGAAGGCCTGGATCTATACGGCCGAACAGAGAGTCCTGTGGCCTGAAAAATGTCCCAAGTCGTTAGATAGTCACTTCAAAAAATTCGGGCAGTTGATTAGATGTTAGCTTGGATATTCAGTTGATGGTAGACCGTCTGCATGCACCTTGACTTTCCTTGAAAGAGGGCATAAATTTGCTTACAGTGATTTTCGAAAGCATTTTAAAGAGCGTACAAACAACATTTCGATGAAATGAAATGCCGATCGTTTTTCAAATTTTCCATGCTTACAGCAATAAGATTCATACACACATTCATCTACTTGGATTAATAATATACATAAAACTTATGAGTGCGGTGCTGTTATCGCGTTGATCATGATTTTTTGCAAGTGAATAATCTTGCGGAATTGACTTGATCGCAATTGACTTTTAAGTTGTCTTTAATATTTCAGAAAGCTTCATCAGTTATTCCTCAATAATTTACTAGTAAATATATTCCAATGATTTAAATGTTATCTAATTATTTCTATTTTTTAATCTAATTTGTAATTGGGCATAAGTTTGAAAAACAAAAACCTGTTCGCCTGTGATTTGAGATTTAATAGTACCAATATTATTTACTTACATTTCAGCTGGTTTTTTCACTTCGCTGGCATTTATGGCACTCAAACGTGGAAATCGACTTCCATCGGTACGATTCAAATTTTTACAGTCTTGAACACCATTTGAAACATTGCTATATTCTTTAAATACTTGACATTTTTTTTCATTTTCATTTTCGATTGGACGTTGTTTTTTTGTAAAACAACACTCGTCCCAATTTTTCAAAGATGGTCGGTTTGTGTGGAAAGTAAATGTAATAGAATTTTGTACACTTGATTCTGTTTCGGTTTGACGATCATCCACCTGTTGGATTTTAAAATATATTCTATTTAAAAAGAACAAAATTCATTCAATTAATATGACTATGATTATTATACTCTACAACTATATCGACGAATCACGATGGCATGAAGTACTTTCGCGAAGAACTCGATTATAATCAAGTCTAAAATGAATTGAACCTGTCCTGCTATATGGTAGTGAAACATGGGCGCTAACAACAGGAATAACAAGAAAACTTCAGGTTGCTCAAAGAGCCATGGAAAGCTGCGTATTGGGCATTACATGAAGGGATCGCAAGGGACTATCGTGGATACGAGAAAGAACCCAAGTAACACACGTGATACATAGAGCAAAATCCATGAAATGGCGATGGGCCGGCCACTTGGCGAGAATGACGGACGTTAGAAGGACCGCAAGAATAATGCAGTGGTACCCAAGAGGAATTAAACGACCGGGGGGAGGCTCAAAGATTCGATGGAACTATGACATAAAAGAAAATAGCCGGCAAATCTTGGTTGAGAATAGCTGAAAAGAGGCAGACTTGGAAAGCAATGAGGAGTCAATATGTAAGGGAGGCTCACCATAACTTAGAAGTATGGTTGAACAAGCTGAATGTAATGGTGATGATGCAGTTCACTTTTAATTTAATGAATTATGAATTATATACTATTTGCATTGTATCAATAGCTTTATCTAAGCGTCCATTGCGAGTAAATTAATGGGTTGCTAAGGAATCTTGGGAATATCATTTCATAATATCCAATGATTCATATTAATCAGAAGCGGGACTGATTACTGAAACATTGCGCTTTGTATTCTATGATTTTGATATGAAACATTACTTATTCAATTAAAAACAAAGTCATACGTCGGAATTGTGTTGTGATCTAAAGATAAATTTCGCCTAAAGATAATTTTAAGGGACAAGAAGTGTACTGAAAGTCTACTATATATGTCTAGTCCACTCCTTATATTTTCAATCAAGCTAGGATATGTTATTTGGTTGTTTTCCTATCGAAATTTCGTCGTTCCTCGTCTGTGTTTTGCAACGTGTACAAACATGTTCCGGTGGTTCTTTGTATAAAAGGTTGTTCGGCTTCGCAAGGAGGAAAGATCAAGGAATGAGCACCGGGATGTGCCGGATTAAGTCTTTAAAACAATTAAGGTCTTCCAGGCAGTTTCATTACATTGCAATTTACAGTAGATAGGACCACGATAATGTCAAATCCAAAGTCTTAGTTTTAATTTAATATATGATGGGCGGTGCTTGTTTCAGCTCTGCAGTCATTCTCAATGTTTTTGTAGGTTTTCAATAATTGAATGATAAAGAATGTTTTTTCGATAAAGAAAAGAAGAAGCAATAGAAAGTGTACTTGACATTATTCTCTAATTAATCAAAGAGGATTCAAGACCTTTCCTACAACATTTTGAGCTTGATCAAGTGCTTATCAACTCTATCAATCCCTGATCAGTGCACAGATGAATGGAATGAATGATTGGTTCATTGCCAAATGAAAGAAGTTATCAGAATGGCTCAACCAAGTTCCTTTTGCCTTTCGGTATGAGATTCATTTATTTGTAGACTATATTGTACATTTCCTCTATATAATTTGACAAAATGTATAATTTCATTGAATTCCGTAGGGTAATGATCATTGAAATTCATAATCGTAGAATAGTAAATTTTACCTGTAACATACATGGATATCTCCAAATATTATGGCTTAAAAATTTTTATAATCGAAAATCCAAAACAGGATGCATAATCTGATACGAAAGGGAAAAATTACACTATTGTTCAATTTCCACAAATATTTGTGGAATTTTAAGAAATATACTATAAAACCCATACACATTTGTCTGATTTCCATAGATATTTGTGGAAAATATACAAAAGTGAATAATAGAATTAATTTCCAAACGATAGAATACTCGTTAATATTTTAATATAGAAAAACTAGCTTTCGTTTTATGGCAAATTCCGAACGCGTAAATAAGTATTTAAATGGGAAAGTAGAAAGAAATAACTTTTTTACAAATTTTAAATTATCAATTTTCTACTTGTAACAATAGAATTCACTTACTGCAACATGGAGGTGTTCGTTTGAAATATTATATAAACCATTTCCTTGATCGCAGAAATTTTCTTCAGTTTTTACTAATGACGGAATTATTTGTTCATTTTTGTGTTGATCGATGATCGGTTGCTTTCCTTTTATAAACACTTCTAAGTTGCTTGCGTGGCTTTTAACTGCTGCAGCAGCAGCTTTGCGTTTTTTACAATTGTTCACGTATTGCAACTTGAAAGCATATGCTCGTTCCAAATTTTGTGTGCATTGATAACAAATACTTTTCGGTAGTGAATCGTCGGAAAAAATCTGTAAAGTATCAGTATATACATGAGAATATAGTTAACTGTGTGGGAACGATAATCCTAAGGTAATACTGTCTATGTTCAGTATAAAATCCATGTAATATTTTTTGAATTAAAATTTTATTGGACTGTCACGTTAATTAATAAAGGAAATTATTCTTTTTAAGTATTTTTGTAGTATTTTAGTATACTATATACTATTTACTACTATTACTAGTACTATTACTATTTTATATACTATTACTAGTATAATTTTGCCAGTTTATTCATTTAAAAGAAGAAAATTTAGTTGTTTTACATCTGCCATCCATTATTAAATTTAAGGAAATCATTATCGTAAAGCAGAAAGATTAAATACTGGAAAATGTCATGAGCACATCTTCTCCAACTACACCAAGTAAAAAGAAATCGAAGACAGCATTGTGGTGGCAGCCATTGCTATATTAGCGCTCGCAGGAGAAGAACAAAATCAAACCAGATACAAAGATGCGTTATTGGACAAGAAATCAATGTTATGAACCAGAACATGAAAAGAAAAAATATTAAAACCACAAAAGGAAACTGAAAACAAACAATTTAATAGCAGCGAAACAAAAGAGGTGTCATTTGTCTTCTTTCGTTGCTTTTAAATTGGATCAAGAATACAAAAAGAAGTTAAAAGTAGTATTTTAGCAGATAATGGAGCGATAGCAGGCAATGGATCCGAAGATGACCAGACGATAAGATAAAATAAAGATAAAAGAAAAATATCATATTAACTACTTATCTCGGAAAAATTGGTAAACTGAAATAGGAAATGACCATTTTTAAAGTTTTACTCAACTTATCTCCGCACGTGTTAACGCAGTAATATAACCGAAAGGCGATACAACAAAATATTGTAGCGAAACGATGAGCAGACTTTTGAAAAAAAAAAAAAAATAGTGTATAACTGAATTTTTGGCTACCTCTTCAGTAATGCAGAGCAAAGTCTAGTGTCTCTGCAAGCAATGCATACTGTCGACTATAATAACTGACTGCAATCGCCACAGATAGTATTTCAATGCTATGTCATCTCTGAAGATGACACACCCATATGTCAATCCTTCTCGGAATTAACACATTTCAATCAAAATACTTTTTTCAGAAAGTCTTTCGCCCAAAAATTCAAAAAATGCGGTGTGCTCACTTTGAATAGTAATTTGCGACCATTTTTTGATGTATTGAATATCGAACTGTTTGAAAACTGTCGGTTACCCGACTTTGGTAGAAATGAACCTCGACACTGAATCTCGTAATGGATATCGATACTCAATGAGGATGGAATATTGGATAGGATCCAAACACTTACGCGCCGTTGTATAGAGTGAATTGATGAGGATAGAATTGAAGGCTTGTAATTATTCATACATTATTCAATTATTTTTCTTTGCATTCCTAACAAATGTGCATCACTCTCGAAACAAACTGCTTAGTAATCAAGTTTCCAAGCCACGATCGAAAAACGCTTACCAGTGCTTGGATAGTACGAGCCAGTTACTCTTTGGTGCCCATTCGAAACTTAAAAGAGAATAAACTTTGGTAAAAAATGGTTAAAATTATTTCCATAAGTAAAATACAGAAAATCTCCTGCATTGTTTTTTCAAGTTGATAGTATTTGTCGTGATTCGGTTTGTTTGCAAAGTCATAAACAATATTAGTCCAACCGTTTGTCAATGTGTGGGTTATATGGAGGTAGAAATTCTTAGTTTCTAAATTCCACATTCTGATGTCGTGGGAGTAAATTTGATGATTTTGGTGAAACAAAAACAAACCAATCAAAATGTGCCGGCGATTCTTTGCCGGTCAATGAATGATTTATGCTCATTGCAAATTACAAGAATAATCTCGAATTGATTGGGAAGTTTGTCGGATTGAGTATTTAAATAGTAACATGAGGGAGCGTTAAGTTAGTCAAGTAAAAAAAATGTTGCAGCCGCGGTGCAAAGGAAATAAGAAGCGAATCACGCTTCGCAAGTAACTTACTTCAGTGAAATAAATGCACAGTCCGCAAGCGAATAACTACGAATCAGACGTGGTCGATAGCCCACGGCATATATCTCAACTTAGACAACATCCATCTATAACCAATTATAGGCAATAGTCAGTTTTGGAAACTTCTGTTGATAATGGAAAGCAAACCGACACGAACTACTATTACTATTTAACTAGTTATTCAAGTGTTTATCATTCGGTGTTTTAACACTTCAAACAATAAAATGTAATCTTATTTGTGCTAGCACAAAATATCTTGATTTGAAAATGAAAGGACGGAGTCTATTATAGATTATGTTCGGTTAAAATCTTTAAATTGACTTTATTGATCCACTGATGAGCTTACTATTGTGGATTCTACTATGTTTACCTTTATTATGCGGTACTTTTCAAGGCTATGGTTCATTATTACCACTGATCCTAGTTTTTTGGGTCACCATAATCTTTTTTATATTGTAGGATTCTTTTTGGTTTTCAAGTATCACAAGAAATTGAAACGCAGAACGCCTTCTTCCACTTTGCTCTGCGGAATCAAGCTAATCCCCGTAATCGGGTTGAGGTAGTATCTAGACATTCACACATCGTGAATGATATATTTTCTATCCTTGGTGAATTCAAAAAAAGATTATTTTGGAAGTACGTAAAAATTTTTGCTCGGTTGCTGTCTGTAACTTCCATCACATCTAGGCATACATCCGAATTCAACACAAAAAGCAAAAAAATTTCAGCGATAGAGTAAAGGAGAGTGATATAGTTAGGAAAAAACTGTTATATAGACTTCCTGGTTTTGCTTTTTGAGGTCTTAACAAGGACATAAAATTTATTCCGAGAGTGAACTTGAATAGGGCACGAAATTCTATTTCTGAGTCGCAAATTCAGTCCTTAAGACGATATGAATTGATGAAAAAGGAATATTGTATATCAAATTTGCTAATGTACGCGAAAAGCAAAGTTGCGAAATCTAGAATTAATGTAATTTCCCATTCGACCTTACCTTAAAAAGTCTATCTTGTGAAATGCTGTGAAACAGTTCCAAAATTATACTTGCAGACATTCGACATACTAAACTGTGCAAATTAAAGTAGGGATTTTATATTTACCGGGAAGCGACTCATGGATTGGAGCATACTTCGTACAGCCTCATTTCGTTCATTGAATATTCCCTCAAGATTTTCGCGTGATCTACATACTCGGCAAATATCATAAGCCATGATTGATCCTTTTTTGTAACAGCTAATAAAGTCTCAACTTTTTATTATAATTTCAGAGAACAGTTCAAAAGAGGATGTCAACTTTGAATATTGCATTTTTCATTTGTTTAAATCAACGCACGTCGTACAATGATCAGCTCTAAATGTTCTGTAGGACAGCTTTGACAATTCAGAGCAGTTTGATTACAATTTGTCAAAAGGTCACGACACTATGTGCCTAACGAAAATAACAATGTATATGTCACCTTATGACAAAATTGTGTTGTTCTACATGCTGCTGTAGACGCCACCTTGCGTCTGGATTGAAAAAAGCTTTTTCTAGCCATCAGAACTTGAATAAAGTATTGACTTTTTCTTATTGAGGCTGTTTTTTACAATTGGCTTAATCATTATTGCTACTTATTTTGATAAATACATTGTTTGATTTTCGATTCGTAATACATTTACGGATTACGGAGCATTTCAATAAATTAATTCATAATTCATCAAAAAATGGCAATCGTTCCAAAGACAAACGGTAGATCATGGAACTGTAAATCGCTGGCTAATATGCACAGCACCATAGCGAAAACCACATACTAGCCATGAGGAAGAAACGGCATATGAAACATAATTTGATAACACCATGACCATGTAAAGTAGTTTTAAATGTACTTTTTGCTTATGTATTCTAAATATAGAAACGTCAAAATAGCCGTTAAAAAAGACGGCTGTAGAGATTTATATCATTTACATGAACGACGTTTCGGGAAGAGCAGTACATTGTATAAACAGGGACTGGTTCGCTAAATAGCTTTCAATTCAATTTTCATTTTCAAAATCAATTTTAGGCATGCTCAATAATAATGAGTAAAATATCTTTGTGAAATAAGATTGGAGTTTAAATAAAATTTATTAACTTTATCGGACGTGGTTTCCAGTTGGTACAGATCAATGGTACAAACCTAAAGCAAAAGTAAAAGTTTCGGACGATCATTTTCGCGATTGTCCTTAGTAAGTAGGGTGACAATTTTTTATTGTCAGGCAATAACAAAGAATTAATAGACTGTCTATAAATACTGAATTTTTTTGAGGCATTATTTTTATTAACTTAGTGTAAAGAGTAAGATTAAGCAGATAGTTAAATTTGATTAAATTTTGAGACAAGTTAGTGTGGAAGTTAAGAGCTATTTCGATTCGGCTCATCAGCAACTATAAGAAGAGTTTTTATAAGAAGAAGACTATAAGAAGAGTTTACGCTAAAAGGTACGCTTTACGCAATCCAGGTATTTACACTTGACAACTTGAATAACTGATCCTTCATAATCTTCTTTTTGTATTGAGGTTTGTGGCTACAGAATTCAAGGGAAGTTTGTTTACAGGAAAACTTTCAATGGGTTTCTGCTTCGTCTTGTATTGCCACTTATATATTTTCTTCCCGCAATCTTTAGCCATGTGAAACTCAATCTTGGGATAGTTTTCGTATTTATCCATCTAAAATTCAAATTTAGCTGAGGACACATAAATTTATTTGGATTTGGTATCACGTGCACCACGACAGAGCCTTTTGATCTTTGACTTCTTATACAATTAAAAACCCATTATATTGAATTGCCTAAATCTATTGAAGTTGTAAAATACATCGTCAGTCATAAAGTATATCCAGTTTTCACTTCCAAAGAGAAAGGCATCCCTCTCATTCGAGATTTTATTCCTCCGGCTTCTTTTTTGTAGGCGTCAATTTCTTCCCTCCCATAGGAGCGGCACGTTTTCCATGTCCGCCACTTTCAGAACCTTCGCTCGAATCTTCATCACAGCCACTTTTCGAATCCTATAAAAAAAATAGGAACTGAGTTCGTATGTGGCAACGCACAGTATTTTACCTCAGATGCTTTCCGCTTTTGTGCTGCCTTCGTAGGTGTTAACTTTGCCTCGTCGACTATCACTTCATTATCAATTATTGGTTTTGTGTCTTCTGGTTCGATGAAAAGTTCTTCTTTGACTATAATTTCCGAAACAAAGGAATTATCGTCTGGATCTGTAATTTCCTCCTTTATGGGGATATCTTCGATGCAATTATCCTCCGGTACTAACGGATTTGATCCTGAATGCTCTTCAGAACTGGTATGTTCGATGTCTGCGGCTAGGGAGTTTCTTAACTTTTGTTCTGTACTCAAAAATTTTATTTTGAACTTGTACGCCTGATGGAGCCTTTGAATGCAATTCGCGCAAATACACTGTGGCAAGAAATCGTCAGGTTCAACCTACAACAAGTATAACAGTGCAGTCATAACTTATTGTATAGACGGAATCTACCATTTGAGTACACCTCCCTCATAGACTACATATTTTGCTAAACTGTTGGAAGATTTCTAATTCCAAGTTGAACATCAAGTTTCCTTTTCATTCTTTAATTTCATGCAAATTTTTTACCTTGTGAGCGGTCTCGTGATTTCTTTGCATGTGTTCATCGTGTAGCAATAAAAAAGCAAAGCAATTCGATTGCTGGATCTGGTATTTCTAGTAGTAATTATTCTACTCAAAACTTTAGTGGCTCTCAAATTTCAACTTGGAACCCAGTTAGAAACCAACATCATAATTGTAAGCGTTGCTTACTTTGTCAAGTCGTCCAAATACATACCGGAGCATCCAGAATTGTTGTCAACATGCTAATTAAATTCTCATTTTCCTTTTTGAAAAGTATTTCTAAGTCTTCCGTAGCTTCACATACGCGGCATACATAGTCTCCGCTCATTTTTCTTGTTTACGTTCTGCTGTCAACCACACTAACTTTCGTAACAAGCAAAACAAGCCGAACATGCCAGTATAAACTAGCATGTTTTGATGCAGTAGTAGGACGGCGGGATTTAACTCAAAAGGAGCGCAGGAATGTTAGCAGGAACTAACATTTAGAAATGTTGTTAATTGAGAAATTAACATAGAGTTTGGTCCTGTTTACTCGAGGGATAACAATTCGTTGTTCAATTGGTCATTGGATCTTATATTTATTGCACTTATCGCACATTTTAAAATATTTATTAAATAGTTCTTGTCGTCAAATTGGCAAACATGAAGTTTTAACTTGTAGATCAAGGAGATGCGGCTTCTAATGCACTAAATGTACATTTTATATTTTTTTAAAAGTTTTTATTGCCTTGCCTTTTTGCGTTGAGAGTTCTTTTGGGGTTTTGAAGGATCAAAATACGCGTTGGAAAGATATGATAAGTGTTTCTATTCTCAAATGAAACCTGCTGTCTTCTGCTTTGGTCTTTGAAGCTAGCGACAAGATCGTATGTACTGCAAGGATGTTAAGCTACAATTTTGATTTATTTGAAGCAATAAGTAATTTCTCGAGCTGAATTTTTTTGTGAACTTCCAGCAACGCAAGTGTTATAAGTTTTAGGTATTTGAACCAGATGATTCGTTAATGGGGAGCTATCATGCAGATCATTAAATTTAAGTAAGAAAGTATGCAAACCGTCATCTCGAGACTGCCACAGTTTCACAGATAGATCCTAAAAGCTGTAACATGGGCTATTATTTTCAGAAGTTTTTGGTAGGTCAATCTTTCCATTTTCACTTACAACATTATAAGTGATTTATATCCTTGCTAAACTAACTCAGCGAAGACTCATGGGTGCGGAAGTTCTGATCGAATTTGTCGAATATCTCGAAAGTGAATAAATATTGAAAAAGGTGGAAAGAGCTCAAGCTGGTTTCGAACACGCGTCCCTGCCGCTTCTCGTCAAGTGCCAACTCACAGGCCGGGACGCATCGATTACCACTACCAGCTTAGGTGGATGTCGACTGGTTATTTTTACTAGTTATGAATATTGCTCTCAGCTTGAACTTGTCCTATTTTTCAAATTGCCTTTGGTCTGGCTTTATCAATTTCAGAAGTTTTTGGTAGATCAATTTTTCCATTTTCGCTTACAACATTGTAAGTGATTTATACCCTTGCTAAGCTAACTCAGCGAAGACCCATGGGTGCGGAAGTTCTGATCAAATTTTGTCGAATATCTCGAAAGTGAATTAATATTGAGAAAGGTGGAAAGAGCTCAAGTTGAGCCTGACGCAAAGCGGCAGGGATGCGTGTTCGAAACCAGCTTGAGCTCTTTTCACCTTTCTCAATATAGGCTATTATTCTTTTGGATCAATCCAAAATCATTAATCAAGAAAGTGATGAAGGGCTGTACAACCGATACATAAAACCATATTTCCCTTTTAAACGATTTATATCGGTTATCTAAATATATGTTGCTTAAATTTTATATATATACATAAATATATACATCGGTTTTAAGCAATATTGCCTTGAGCTTTGAATCTTGGGTTGTATATTCATTGAGTCATAGGAATAAAAAGTTCATAGACAGGCTATTACTTCTGTCCGAAATCCCACCAGATTACATCTGATTTACACAAATATTCCACTCCTTAAAAAAGTGCCAATAGAAAGTAATATTGCGGGAAGGACAATTTCTTAGTTTGGGCTATGATAATAAATATTGGTTGATATGACTGAACCGACTGCCTTTAAATATGCAAACAAGTGTCAAAGGATAGCAAAGGTATAAAGTCAATGACGGACACGGTTTACACGAACAATACTTTTATTTTAAAGTCCGAGCACATGACCGTCTGTTCCGCGGGACGTTCTCGTTAACTCCTTGAGTTGTTCCGCCACGACTGACTTCGTTGTCGTTCCGCTCCTCATCATGACTCTGCCAAGGCGGTTTTGCCGTCTGTGATACAAGGAAACATCAAAAATCTTCTTTCGTCATTAAATATAATTACATTATATTCCTTGAAAATAATATCTTTTGGTGAATATCTAGGTGAATCACTTTGTACACGCCTTAAACTTTCAGTCTAAACAAGTCAATGGCTTATACGGAGAACAAAGTTCTGGATAAAATGCTTAGAGAGCATTACGTGGAATACAAGATTGAGTGATAGAGTACAATAAATAAAAATTAAATAATTCAAATGTTTTGAATTTGAATAAGATCGCATTTAGAAAAAGGTTGTGTTGTGATGTATTGGTCACTTTATAGCTTATAGCTCCCTGTTATAAGTATTATTTGGCGCTATGTTTAGATATGGCTATGGATAGGCGTATATGTTTAGAACGTAAAATACACAGAAGATAGTGAAAAGCGTCAGCTGACGATGCAAAAAAGGCGAGGAACGACAAGGTGTCTTACGGCAGCAACTTTCCAAATTTTTAGCAGAGCTAACTGCAACTAGCGATTATGGCTTTATCATGTACCGTCAGCATCGAAATGAGGTGAATCTAACACGTTTTAAAATCTAGCTTTAAAAACTGAATTGAATGATCTTATATTTTTACTTCAAAGCAAAAGCAAAAGAAATGTTAACACGTAGTCTTAACCTTTGCTGTAGAAGCCACTAACATATTGCTTTGAAATGTACTGCCCCGGTATTCTACGCAAAGGTCTATTTCAGTAACTCGCATAGTCATACACTTCTACTTCACTCCACTTCTATCCAAGACTAAGACTTTGTCAGCTTTGCCGAGCCAATTGCTGATACGATTATATGAATTCGAAAACGTAACCCGGAAATTTTTAAAACAATTCAGCCTAGTTGAAATTCTTAGAATTCTAAGTAATGTTGAATTTGAGTGAACATTGTTAAATCCTCTTAAAACGACAAGTATTTTGCAAGTTGAAGACTTTAACTTCCAATCAATTTATCCCATTAACTAGCGATCGCTATTTCACTGGCCAACTGATTGATTATTTGCAATCATAGCACAAGTTGGATTGAAAGGCGGAAGTGGATTGGACTATGTAGGTAGTGCAGTTCATACAAAATCATTCGAATTTCGTTAGTGGAATGAACGCACTAGGTAATGTTGTAAATGTCATATAAGGCCAGAATTCTTCTGCATTTCGCTGTCATAATCAGGCTATTGTGAATGCTCGTGTTCCGTGTACCTCTGCAAGTAGCGAGATTTCCAAACAAAATCAAGTTTTTCGAGTGTGGAGGTTGGTTTGTGCTCGCCGTTGCAGTTCAATACTTACTGACTGCACAATACGTGTTTGCCTCCCTTAAGAGTTACGGTGTACGACGTGGAATATCTGGTCAACCAATTTTGTTGCGAAAATTGGTGGAGACTCGGTTGGGTTTGTGTTAAAGGAAAATAGTGTCGTTGACATTGAGAACGAGAAGTGACCAAACAGCCGCCAAAGGCTCTATTTGACCATCTTTTGAGTGACGACGGGCGGCAAAGCGGCCAGTCGCCAGTTTTATTGGGATCCTGCTCAGAATTTAGCCTTCGTTTCAATCACAGGTAAATACTATTTTCCGACTTGGTTCTTAGAAGCGATGAATGCATCTATTTTTGCATTGGCGATGATGAATTGAATTCTTGGATGGAGTTGTTTGTTTAGACGACTTCAAGTATACATAATTGATAGTGACCCGAGGCTGCAGATGGTAGATTTGAGTCACGCAGCAAAATAATTGGCTGTCAGTGGCGGGTGCAAGGTCACGCATCCCTCAGCCCCATTCCACCCCAGCAAATAGTGTGTGACTCGTCCCAGGTCCAATGTATTTGTTATGATTTCAAGTAGAATTATTCTGATTCTGCATCGCACCTCACACCTCAAGCATCGCGACAATCGCGTCGATTGTATCGAATTACTCACTAGCAACAGAGGGTACCCGCGTCGCCTCTTCAGTGCAACCAGTAAACCATCTACGAATGTAAAGCAGAGACATATGCGCGACTGTCTCGTTGCGTTGTTCTAAAAACGTTCGCCGATTGAACGACTGAGATCATTGCGTTGTAAAAGTGAGTAATATAGCGAAACGACAGCGCGTCGATTGTTCCTAGCTAAGCAAATTGGGTAACGAAAACTCAACGCCCAGAGTAGTCTACCATCCATCGGATTGGGGAGGTGTGCGGCATAGGTGATTGTCCATCTATGCGTGCGTTGGTACCAACTTTGCATCTCACTGAACTCTTGAGGACTCCTATGAGTCAGCGGATGTATCTAACAGATATCACGTTGTTACCTGTAACGTAACTCTTTTTATTACCTGCCGCCGCAGTTGTGAAAACCGGGCAAAATGGCCCCATTAAAATTGGAAACAAAATAAATTGTTATTACCTCGTTATTCGCCTTTGATTTTGAATTGTTATTCGCCATGATTTGAGTTTTAGATGCGCCAAGCTATGAAGGAGGCAATTAATTGCGTTATAATTACTAACATGAATAATTATTGAAATTAGATTAAAGCGTTTAAAGACGATTGAAAATGGTCGGAATGGTCGAAAATAAGTCAGTCATGCGTGCATGCTTTGTTTATTGGACAAATAAAGAGTAATTAGCAAGTTTTAGAATGTATATGCTGATATGTTGAAAAGTTTCGGATATCAAAATAACGAAGCAGATTCAGATAGGATTAAATAGCCTATGGGTTACGAATTCGGTCAGATTCCTCAGTCGTATAACAGCGATAAAGAATTTTGATGAAACTGCCTGCACCATTTCCATGACTGTTTGTAATCTCGAAAATTTCGAGCGAGTTCGAACTACTGTTGTAATTCAACCAACACACTGTTGCTCTGCGACTTTTTCACGATTATTTTCATCTAATTTTGTAATTTTTCAATACATCCCTATAAGATACTGCTTATGATGTAGTTGAAATTGGGGTACTATGCAGCATGTTTGATGATCACGAACGAGAAGATCGAAGCTTCCAATCAATTTCTAGATGATAAGCGACTCCCACCTTCATAAAAATGTATGCAATCGATATTATTGTAACTGCCGAATAGAATCCCTTTTCGATTGTTATTTCTTACTATTTGCCTGCCTCCTGTGATTTGTGCGTAAGTGATTATCGAGCCCCTCTTCTTTGACTATAAACACACAGCGCCACAAAGCTAGTAGTTTTCTACCGACATCAAAACGCAGACATGGTATCAGTAGGATCGTCTTTGCAACAAGTTTTTTGTATCCAAATCGTTCTCGCAATAACCATTTTTCCGATCAACAGTTTTATTCAGTTGCGATTTTATATATAAGCTTCTTAAAGTCAATCATTTTGGTTCAAAAAACAAGGTTTATGAGCGAGTTAATGAATGGATTTCGCTATGAAATTGTCGAAACTACCAGCGAGACTTTGTAAGAAGCATCTAAGAATCTTTTCGAAGCAATCGAAAGTTGTGTTGTCAATGAAGGGCATCTTGCGCCAAATAATGGGTTTAAAGATGAAAATAAAGATCAAATTTCGCTCTTCCACATTTTATTGCTATTACTACTCGGTTTTCTTATAGAGATTGCTATTGTTGATATAACGTTGTGCTGAGGATGAATAAATGACATTGTACCATTTATACTGTTTTTTTGTTGCATAGCGATAAATTTTCGATACGCTGCATGCATTCTGCATGCAAAAATTCTTCCACATTCATTAAATTCTACAATGATCGTAGTCTGATTCCTGATATGGAAACCAGTCTCGGGCATGTCGCCTGAGACTGATTTGCAATTTTCACGTTTATCTTTTCCGCATAGAAGCGACGGGATATACTGATGTCGAACACTAAAAAAAAAACTATTTTTAGAAAGATTTCTTATACTGCGGGTTTTCCTTCCTATCTTTCCCTGTGCTACCGTCCTAGTATCATCTGGGAGACGTTTAGGTAGACTACGCTGACTTGCTTGAAGAAAACCTTAACTTTTACATCGTTGTTTTTTCTAGGCTCTCGCCTCTGTCGATTCCTGGTGCAAACATAAGAAACCTTGTCATTTCATGCAGAATCATTCGATCTGATTCCTATGGTTCGAAGTCGGGAAATTCCTCTAGCCTCGGATGTTTGAAGGTCATTCTGTGCTCGCACGATAATTGTGTCATAGCTCGACAATTTAGTAGAACACATACAAAAAAATGTAAAAATGATTCCCAAATACTCTACCAGCTAGCCGTTGACGCTTGATACAATATGATTTCAGGAAACTGGTCAGCTCAGTCTTGTTCTGCCTTTTCTGTTCAGGTACCTATCGCTAGATGCTTTTCAGCCTCCATTTGTGTACATACGAGCGAGGTATTTGCGGTGTTCTTTGCCTTTCCATAACTGTTTCATCCCTCGTCTTTGATTGCTTTTTGGATTTCATGAAAGTATTGAGACAGAGCAACGATTTCGGGTTTTTAACATTTTTTACTAAACACATGTTCTACAGGGTCTGTATTTTAAGTAATGAGAATAAATCCAGCAAACAAAATTTATTGAAGATATCGCTATCCTATCGCAGTTCCATTGCTTTGCTGTTTTGATGACTCCACGTCTATCTTTGGAATATGTATTGAATATACAAGATTTGATAACAGTCCTCAGGGACTTTGATGCTGAGAGCATTGTCACCAAACAGCAATCAACTCAATGGTAAAAACTTGGAACATCAGATCTAAACCCAGGAGCTCATAATGGCCACCTCAAATGCCTCTCTCATATTGCGAGTCGAGCTTGGGCAATGATGTTCTAGCAGGTCTTTCCAAAAAATTGGTTCATGAGAATGCCGAAATTTTAAAATTATGTTTACATTTATCCAATGTGTATGAAGATGCGTCCCAATTACCGATAATAATATTGTCGTGCCTATTTTTGTTGTCAAGTAAAGTCCAGGCGTGGACCAGCAATCGTAACTAATTTGTAATTATTCACCCTTATTGATCGCAGACTGATCAACGCGTCTCATTCGAACTCTTCCGACGATTCTTATTTTTAATTCTTGAACTCTGCATAATTTTGAAACTCCAATGATTAATTGGTTTAATAGTTCTTACTAAATTAAGGAAATCGTGCATTCGTCGACGATAAATTAAAGGACATTCTTATTGGCCTGTTTTGAATGTATGCCCTCATTGCTTACTTCTATTCTTATCGGTTGAATAAACGAAAAAGCGCCGGTAGCTTTTTACTTCAGTGGTGATTACTTATTAGATTTTATTTATTTTGATGAGTTATTTTTCAAAGCATGTAACTCTGTCGAACGTCAAGTTGGAAATGATAAATTTTATATCATCTTCATAATCATATTCAGCTTGTCCAACCATATTTCTAAGTTATGGTGCAGCCTCTCTTACATATTGACTCCTCAGTGCTTTCCATGTCTGCCGGCTCTTTTCTTTATATCATAGTCGACAAGTTTGGGCGTCTTCTTAGTCGTTTGACTCCTCTTCGGTACCATTACGTTATTCTTGTGGTCCATCTGCCGTCCGTCATTCTCGCCAAGTGACCGGCCCATCGCCATTTCAAGGATTTTGCTCTATGTATCACATGTGTTAGTTGAGTTCTTTCTCGTATCCACGATAGTCCCTTGCGATCCCTTCGTGTAATGCCCAATACGCAGCTTTCCATGGCTCTTTGAGCAACCTGAAGTTTTCTTGTTGTTCCTGTTGTTAGCGCCCATGTTTCACTACCGTATAGCAGAACTGGTAGGATACATTGGTCAAAGGTTTTTTTTTAAGTACATCTTCATTTAAGACTTGAAAATAATCGATTTCTTCCTGAAAGCTCTGCATGCAATCTTGAATCGTCCATTGATTCCTGGTACTAGTGAACCAGATTTGTGTATTAGCTGACGAAGGTATACATATTCTTCGAATATTTCTAGTGTGGTGTTGTTCAATTTTGTATGTCCTTGAGTGCTTATATAATCGTTGAACATGATCTTGGTTTTGCTTAGGTTCATTTTCAAGTCTACTTTTCCGGTAGCCGCGTGGAGTTCATTGAGCTGTTCTAGTAATTCCTCTTGGCTTTTGGCTATCAGGATAATGTCGTCTGCGAATCTCAAGTGCTTGAGGTTCACTCCATTGACGTTCAATCCTTGATTCTCCCAATGTAGAGTTAGGAAGGTGCCCTCTAATGTGGCGCTGAAGAGCATTGACGATATGATGTCTCTCTGTCTTGCCTCTTTTTGTGTGGGAAACTTTGGAGTGTCTTCTAGTACGTTGACCTTAGCTCTGGCATTGCGGTTGATGTTAGCTAGTAATCCCACGTATAGTTTGTCTATGCCTTGTGTTATTAATGCATTTATTATTGCATCACGGAATACTGAGTCAAAGGCTTTCTCAAAGTCTATGAAGGCCAGTGCTAGGGGTTGCACATTCTCTTTATATCTACTCAAGACTTCCCGTAATGTGTGGGTAGAGTCTATAGTGCTGTACCCACATCTAGGGCTAGCCTGCTCCCGTCACTGTTCGGCATCTAGGACTGTTTGTATTAAGTTGCCATTGATATTCGTAAAAGACCGGTAGTAGACTTATTGGTCTGTAAAATTTTATATATATATATTTTATTTAATTGAGAAAATAATAGAAACATCTCTAAAATGATGGCATATGTTACTTTGGTTTAAGTCAAGGAGACGGACTAGAATCCTACTCTGATGGCAACTTTCTTCAGGGATCTGTTCAATTTCACCGAAAAATAGCAAAATAGAACAGTTCCGGATGAGCGAGGCGTTAGTTTTAACGAGGGATCGAAATTCATTTTCTACTGACAAGCTGAGGAACCGAACGTTCCTCCTCTTAAAGATGGATGAAATATTGATGAGTGTGTTGGACAAACCGTGGAACATTCCTCGTATAACGTGTTAGATCATCCGTGGAACATTCCTCGTATATTTTGGTGTGGGGAACCATCACCGCTTATAGAGTTGGTGGATTGAAGTTCATTGTAATATAATATAATCGAGTATCAATACTAGAATTTACTCTAACAGCTTCAACAGACTATCGGTAGCCCCATATGTTGAGATGGCTGATCCACATGCCATTGAGCACAATCTGTAATTTTTTAATTGGATTTCACCGGCAACCGACTCAGATTAAGGCACGGCCTCCGTCTCGTGCCCAAGAAATATTCCTAACCTTAATATCAAAGAAAATTAGTGCCTTTCAATGAAATCCAAATAGAAATAAGTAGCTCACAAGTTTTCTGAGACTACAGGATTCCATTGAAATGTTTTGGCATAATAAGAAAACACCAAAAATAGCTTTGAAAAGATGAATCCATGCCTCCAATGATTCAAGATCTTCTAGTAAAACAGATGCTACAAATCATTAGGTTAAATGAATTTTTTGATATGTAAATAAATAAAAATCTAAAAACAATTACATTTTTTACTTGCACTTGCAATCATTCGAATACATCAGAAATGACCGTCCTACGTTTTTTAGTTTTAAAGGTGAAACAGTAGAATGAAGCATACGCCTACAATTACGATTAAATGATGACTAATATTAAACAATCATTTGAAGGCACGTTTGGAAATCAAAAGCATTATCGACATCTTCAGTAGAATAAATCAAAAATATTATTACTTCAGAATCTGAAAAAAAGTATTTCTTCCGTAAGATATAGTGAAACGTTCATGCTGCTTTTTATGTCGTTAGGTTTGAATGAGTTAATAACTTCGATTTATTTATCTCGTATATCAGTATTTAAAAATTAAATTAACAGTTGCGACAACAAAATTTCACTTAGAGCATGTACAGAGGCCAAAGATCCTTTAGTTCATTTCAATCGATATTTTCACGTTACAGACAAATAATTATATGCCAAAATGCCATCTGGAGGACCAGTGTATCAACCAACAACAGTTTCATATGAAAATCGGCCGAGTGGTTTTCTAGCACAGACCGCATCCGTTTCCCCTATGAAAGTGTTGCGTAGGCCTATTCCGCAAATCGCATTACTCGTCATTTCATTGCTATCGATAGCAGCTGGAATTGCTATGATTGCCAATGGCGCCGCCGACTATGCCGATACGGAAGAGCATAAAGAAGAATTGGGTGAAGATAGAAATAATATACGGACGCAGGAAGAAATTGATATAGGCGTGGTGGCAGGAGGGGTGTTTATGACTCTCATTGGCTTTTGCCTACTAGGTTTGTATTCTAAATTTATTGCTTAGACATCAGCTCTTTATATACATGGCAAATTCTTGATCCTTTCAGGTCTTTATATCAAAGTAGCTGACTGGCGTCGAAATTGTGTATGTCCGTGTGTGATGAGCAAGAAGCAAGGTCTCGCTCGACAATTGAACGGTAATGGTGCAGCTCAAATACTAGCATTAAATCCTTCAACAGATCCGCTTGTATCTCATACTCAATATGCTCCCGTTTCGGACTTACCACATCGACAAGACGATGAGGAGCGTCGAAATCTTATGCCTGATAGTAAGGATTGGTAAGTAAGAAAACTTGATTAGAAGTTTGTTTTTGAGAACATCTTTAAGTTAAAAAACATCCTATAAAATTTCACCCTTAAATTCATTGCAATGTAGATGTGTGTAATGTGCAACACCTCCATTACATTTGCAGTGTTTTTAAGCTATATTTTAACAAAAATTGATTTTTCTCCACGTAATTAGATTCTTTGACGCTTTTTGAGTATAATTATATTGATGGGTGGTACAACTTACGATTATTTATATGAAAAGTAATATATGGGAAAACTTTATTTATCACAACAGGGTGCACATGCATTTGAAGACAAATTGAAATCCAAATAAAACTTACTGAATTCCTATACAATTCTTAAAACAACGTTGAGTGATATGTTCATTAGAAAATTATTCAATAAAATCTCCGTTAGCGACTCAAACCTGCTCAATATAGGGGCAGAAAGGATTGCAAGCCCGGGTTATCGTTAAAGTTATACCATCCTTCATTGAAATTTGTTACGCAGATATCTGTTGTTCTTCCGCTCAACTGATTGGACCTCAAGAAATTGAGGTCAGCGCGCTAGGAGTCATGTGGTGAAAATTTTTAGCTATTCGGGTCTTTGTTGCTGTTGCTTTGTGTGAACTAACAGAGCGCTGCTAGGGAATGTTAAGTTTGTTTCCGCAGACGCTTTCAATTCAGGGTATTACAGAGTTTATGAAAAATTGTGGAACCAATGAAGAGGCAGCATTAATGAAAACTCCTTGATTAAAAAATTGAGGTGGTAAAATGTCTTTCGTTGCTTACGAATCCAAAAACCTTATAGCTCAAAATTTCGCGAGTATAACATGAGAAATTTCAGTAGGATCTGAACATAGCTGAACATAGTTTCAAGGTGCTCATGCTCGTGCAAAATATGCTTTGCACTGATAGTTTTCTGTTTTGGAGCTGCGGAGTAGGTACTGTTGGTATTTTCACGGAATATCGGTTGATTTTCATAGAAATCCGATTATGGTTTAAATGAGACGGTTTGTTTCAGTTGGGTAGTATCGATTCCTTTAGTGGGTGCTAAACCTTACTTATGATTGCCCACCAAATCCACAAACAGCAGGTGAGTATAATGGATTTTCTTCGGTGACGACTGGACCACGACCAAAACGTTCACTAACAAAGTTTGCCAAAACTTTAGATCTTTGATCAGGTAGTAATTCTATACAGCTTTTTTAAGTCTCGCTCCATTAGGTAGTGCAATTCCATTGACCAATTTAAGGGGAACTAAGGTATTAAATTTGTTTTTTGCATTTTTTAAAATTTTTTTTAATGGAATGCACATTTTAAGAAGATTGTGTCAAAATTGCAAGTCGATTGGAGCAAAATTGACGAAGTTACGATTATTTTTATACCTGTCGGATTTTAATCCCTACCCGACCTGAGCGCACTATAGTTACCTGGAAGATGTTTCGCTCTCTATATAATACCTAATCTAAACCCCCCCCCCCCCCCCAGTTCTATTTATAAGAATTTCGACTTAAGTACAAACGTCCTTATACCTATACTGTATATTTTGTCAGTGAAGAGTATAAAATTCAGAGTATTGTTACGGTGTGGGCTCGCTACCCTCAGGGGGAGCTTTCACAACGCAAAGAACCCGGCGAACGCGTCTTTCGGAAGTAATGTAAATGACGAATGAAGCAAACAAGCAAAACCACTACCCTCCGTTAATCCGCCAAGTAGGAGTTGAATCTGTTGCTCGTTAACGAAAGGTGTGAAGAGAAACTCATAGGAAGTAAAATTAAAGTTATTCCGTAACTAACCCGAATTTTGTAACCTTAAGGGATAGGAGTAAATCATAGAAGCTAAGACGGGAATTGTGTTGAATTTATAAGAAATTAAGTAATTGAATTCATAGAATAGTAAAATTTTAGAATGATAGTTAGTTTGTAAGGGTAGCAACGAATCAACGGACGAGTCATACGTGGTCACTTGTTGATGGAAGCCAGCGAGCAGCGCAAGGGTCCACCGACACCAACTTCAGAATAAGGAGCTACCGGAACGAGCTCAACCGATTGTATGCCGACTAATGAAACCGACACAACCGAGAAACCGAGTCATACCCTTAGCCGCGAATTTGGCTCCCTCTCGCGATTCGCGAACTGTGGCTGGGCGTAAGGAGCCATGGACACATAACAACACAGGTACTTACCTCCACATGATGAATAGTCGCGGCAATGGACATTTAATAAATAAATAAACTTAAAACACAAACTTAAACTTAAAACACAAACTGAAACACCACAAACCGCTCGGAGGACACCTCCATATCGTTTTCCCCCATATCAAGAACCGCCGCGGCAATGATCGCGTAATAAATAATTAGACGAGTAAACAAACATACAAACTTAAACACACATAAACAAAGCAGTTGTCACAGGTTACCTGTCAGCCGGCAGTTGCGGCGAAGGGTGATGCGGTCCACTGTGGATGGTGGAATTCGCTGCATCATAATTACGGCGATTCAGGCGAATGGTTCAAAGCTCGGGTGGGTCATCGATCGAAGGGTGAACGGCCGCAGCGGGAGGACCTCAAACCCGCTAAACGCAGGGTATTAAAAGGGAGTGGAAAAACAACGGGGGACCTCTTTTTCCCTGGTGATATCCGCGAGAACAGAACGTTGAGGATTGCTGGACGCGGAATTATTAGCAGTGCGACTCGTGATTATATTATTATACGTGAATATATTTGGTGCGCGACGCGGAATGCGATCGGTGGGAAGTAAAACATTGTTCATCGTCTTAATAGAGTGCGCGCTGAGAAAGCGGGCTTAAAAAGAAAAACTAAAGCTTGGTGGATTGTTGGACGTGGTGGAGTGACCCGATCACGAGAGTGACCGAGTTATTAACGGGTGGAATTGCAGTGCGCGGTGAACGCCCGGATATGGGTAGCGAGAATTCGGAGCGCCGCGAAGGTGTAGTGCAGCGGACGGACGTACGAAGGAGAACCGCGAGGGTGGCCACCGTCGCACAAGGAATAGCGTTGTAGAGTTAAGTAGCGTAGATTTAAGTTTTTGGATCATTAATAAATTAGGATTAGAATTATTAGAATATCAAAAAATACCAATACCTATCAAAACAAACAATATCGTAGTATTCAATAAATAAAGCTAAAGTATAATCACCAAGAGTTTCTCTTCCGCTGGTTACGCAGAAGCAACGCGGATGGTAGTCGGTTTTGTTCCAGGTTGTTTTTTTTCCTTCTTTTCGTTCTCTTTCAGGATCGGACGGTTTCCGCGTGAGTGTGGAGGTTCCCTACGAGGAGAGTGGTCTCGTCGCTTTCTCGCTTGGCGACGTTTCGGGGCTCGGTAAAGCGAGTCGCGCCCACGCCCGTCTCCGACGGACCTACCGGGACCGAGGGCCCCGGCCGTTATCTCTCCGAATAAAGTAAAAAAATAAAAGTGGTAACAGTATAAAATTCAAATTTGCTTATAAACGTTTTATACCAGATTTTTTAGTGTTCAAAACTTTAAAGCGTTTCCCCCATAGCTCACGTTTTCAGAGTTGGTGCCTCTCATAACTTCAAAACTACTGTACCAGTCCTTTCTATTTCTGTATATAATTTACGAGGTAACGCTGGAGAGATTTTTGCAAATTTATTAATAATTTTTATTTTACAATAACAAATTAGTCGATTTTTATTGTAAAAAATCGCGTTTTCCCCTTCAAAGTTCCAATAAAATGATAAATTAAAATTTCGAAAAACCCTCCCAGCGTTACCTGGTGAAAACTATTCTCTAACGAATGAAGTATGATTTTTTGATTTCACATGATCAAACACCAAGTTATGAGGGGCACCGCAATTCTACTTTTTTACGAGAGACGTCCGAATAATTGCTGCCATAGCCTTGTTTTTCAATATTTCTTCGTGAAAATTTTATATAATATTCTTCAATATCATACATTAATGTACTTTTGGTTTTAATAAAGATTTTTTGACTGTGTCGTCACAATAAAATCACAAAAACATGCTATTCTTTGTACGAATGAACCTTACCCTCCCCTTAATACAACAAAACCATTGAAAATGGCATTTTCGTCTATTTCAACTTTGGCTCCAAATCTGACTCGTATTGATATTTGGCAGAGTAGAGTATTTGGTAGAGTACATTAACACATATTCTTAATGAATATGTGATTAATATGCCTTATATGTATGAAATAAATATGCCTTTTATGTTTCACAACATGCTCACAAGATGCTTATTTTATGCTTTTCCCAAACACAGTTCACATCCCAAATGTTATTTATTTAATACTTCATTATGTGGATTAATGTTTATTTTTGACTTGATATAATCAACTTATTTACATTGTGGATGCATATTACAGCCTGAGCAGTGCCGAAGAATCCGATCGAATGCTGGATCCAGATCCAAGAATTGTACTTCGTCCTACTGGTCACGTAGAAGATGCATAGAAAATCGAAAATCAGAAATAGAAAAGCAAAAACGAAACGGAATTTAAGCTCTCTCATTAGAAATATGTCGAATAAAAAATAAAATAAGAATAATGAACAATGAGATTTAGGGTGTGGAAAAATAAGCAGGGAAGAGAAGTATAAGTGATTCGATTTCAATAATGACTTGTTAGTAGTAGTAATTAGGAACATTAGAAACGAAAGATTCACGTGGTTGACATTCACTATTAATTCAAATATATTGTAATATAAAAAGTAAACCATAAGACACTTTGACATGTCGACGAACCTCTCATTCAAACTCTTGGATAATTTGTTTCACTAATTTCATTTGTCTATTTTCATGCATTATGTTATGAGTTATCGTATTTCGCTTTATCGATTGCAAATTGAAGCTGACTGCATTTATATTTTATCCTGATTTTATATAGACTAAGAAATTTAGTTGACGATACTGCTCTGATAACGAAAAAACCCATATTTTTTTTAAATTTTATTTAAAATCAACAGAAACATTGTTAGTCGACTCTTAATTAAACGTTTTGTTTAAATGTAGGCTAGTTTAACGCTTTATTCACTTATCCCATGACACGCTCATGTATAAACACGTGGATTTATAAGATAGCTTTGAAAGTTAACGTAATGGATTAGATTCCTTCTTATCGATTGGTCTCAGTTTATTTTGATTCACCAAACGGTTTCGGAAATTAATACAATGCTTACTCAACGTAGCATGATTCTTCATGGATGAGACATTGTTTAGACATTGCCTTCCTTATTTGTAGCAAAAAATATGACGAAATTTAATGTGAAGTGAACAAAATCCTATGGTAATCTCAATTCTCTAGTATTTATATGTAGTTAAAGAATGTTAGGTTAGAACTAATTCCGCAAAATTGTACAATTTTCACATACTTCGAGTTGCTAATAGAACCACCCGCAATTACTATGTTTACAAAATAATGTATTTATGATTTTATATTTAATCTGTAAAGACTGTTTTCAAGAAATGATTTAAATGAATATCAATCTCTTTTTGCATTCCACACACCAATATAAATATTAGAAACTTTTCTGTTCTGAATTTTACGAAAATGTATTGTAAATTTAGAAAAAGAAAATGGATACGAAACGTATTTTGGGATGTGAGTACGAAACTTAAAGGAAAGAAAAAAAAGTAGCTGAAACGATTTAAAACAGGCTTAAAAAATATACGATCTTGAAAATATTTTTTTAAATAATAAAATGTAGACCTTAGATTAAGACAATGGAAGTGAATATTTCTTAGAAACTTCAAAAGACTTGGATATCGGTTTATATTGCAAGATATAGTACGATATAGTTTTATTGCTGCTGGTCAGAGCAATCTGTGTTTTGGCTTCGTTATATTTGTCTAATTTACCTGTAATGTATTTTTCTTTCTGCTGAATGATTGAATCATCGACAGCTTGATTGCGACCAGTACCAATTTGAATTGCGTCAACAATATCTTTTGAATGGTTACTTGAATTTTAATCGATTTTTAAGGGTATTTTTGAGCTTGTTTTTTAAAGTGTTCTCATGATTTTATGAACTGAATAATAACGTGATTAAGTATATTTAATATTGTAGTAATAATTTACTATTTATCTACATAAAATAAAAATTTGTTGTATGCATTCCACACCTATACTTGATCTGTGGTTTAAGATACTTATCCAAATGCTTGTGAATTTCGCAAGAAAATATATTTAATTTGTTTTTATGTTTTTGACCGATTTAAAAATAAACATAAATATCCCCGTCCGATGCAGTTGTGTTTTATTTTGTAAATTTCCCAGTAGCATTTGTTTGGCAGTTTGGGTTGAATAGAAAAGCTTTGCGATTTTCTGGACCAAACGACTTGGCTCGCCAATTCGAAATACTTACCTTTAGAACGCTGTTCTACCTGGCATGTCACTTTTCCCTATCCCAAATATAATTGCTAATAACTTAAACTAGATTTCCATTGGTCGAATGTTCAACCTTCTATGAAGTGAAAAAAAACCAAACATATTTTCGTATTTTTTTTTGCCTTTTATTTGACAACAACAGACAGTTGCAAATGGCGCTTTTTATTCTAGAGAATTATTGTACAATAACATTCCTTTTGCTATTGTAAATTCTTTTGAAGTATAATTTTTAAGACCTAAACTCGAAAAGAGCATGTTTAAAAGTAATTCCGATGATGAAAGTGAAAGGGATGAAGTGGCTTCTTGTATGTTGTTTGACGCGGCTAGCCTCGGAAGTTTTTTGTCACAGTTTCCTTGGAGTGTGTTTTCCCGGCTGTTGTTTTTTCTCAGAACAAATTGTTTCGCTTGCGTTAGAATTTTCTTTCTTTCTTTTCACAATCATCAAACGTAGAAACCTTCGAGCGCAATGACATCGGAAAGCGTCGACCGTGGACAAATTGCGAATGAAGCAGATTGTTGGTTGACTACGCGTACTAGAAAGTCATCTAGAAATACCAAAAATTCTAGAATTTTAACCAAGAACTTAGGAATGATTCGCGTGTGTGCGAAATTCTCCCCGATGTTGCTAATGACAGAACAGAAAAATCTCCGCTTTCAACCTTTCAGGGCGACTTGGTAATGGGTTTTTGTGACCAGAAGTTTGTTACTAGTAATTAATCATTGGTTTCTCGCTATGATCGAGTAAAAAGTGGCAGTATGCACAGTGGAAGCATTCTGAATGACGAAAACAGAAAAAATCACGTCAAAGTTAATGCGATGTTGACTGTTCTTGATTTTGAAGAGGTGGTGCCCACAAATTTTCTCCCAGGGGTCAAATGATCACTACCACTACTTTTAATACTTCGCTGAAGTATTAGAAGAAGAAGTAGAAGAAAAGATTACGTGCGATACATTTAAAGAACAGTCATACTTTCAAGACAAACGGTGATTGGCTTTAAACGCTATATAGCAGAAATTCAATTAAAAACTATATTTATAGCCAAAATATAGCGAATAGTATAAGTTTTCGTACATATGTATTTACAATGCTCAATGTTTGAGAGGTTTTTGGGCACAGATATATGTACTGGAGGGCGAAGCACGGTCTCTGTAAGAGGTTCTTCGTGCCAGTTGGTAATGGTATTGCAAGATCAGGTTCCAGACTAGAAAGTTTAAAATTTCCGCTGGAAATCAGACAATAAATTCAGTGTGTTTTGATGTTTGGCTTGAGGCTAGTTTATGCTCTGAGACTATTAACTCCCTCCCCATCACCAAACAGGCTCCTCGCAACTAAGTGGTTCTGTGATTCTGTTAATAAGGGGCCTCAATCGTTTGTATCATATACTTTGCAGCCCGTGATCTTCAGCAAGTCACTCACACCATTACTAAGAGGTTTTGATCAGTCATTCCTATGTGGAACGTGTTAGTGGAAGGACGTATTCAGATCAGTGAAGTGAAGGGTTTTCCCCGAGCATCTATTGTTTTTCTCAGAATCCTACGAACGCCATATCTTGGTTCCTGGCGCAATAACGATCTTTGGACTTGTGACTGACTTACTGGAATACTCTCACAAAGGAAAAGAACAGTGAGTACCCTTTTACTTTCTTAAGTGAAGTGAACAATTGGTGAGCATAATATAGCATACATCTAGCACCTTAATATTTCATTCTGTGAACTCCGACATGGAAGAAAACTATGAGGATAGACCCCCAGACCCAGGGGACCCAAACACCAAAACTCTCAAAAAAAGAAGATTAGTTGAAAACAACGGCAATACAAAAAGCAAGGGAGAGTTGAAAAGCTTTGTACCAAATAACACATCCTTGTACCCAAACCCCTCTGAAGACATACCACGTGCCACACCATCTCAAGCCCCGCTAGCCAACATGAAAGTCAATAAATATCAACCCGATGCGAAAGGTAAATCCTTTGCAATCCTCATCGATAGTGTTGATACAAATGGTGACAGGGTTAGACTAACCCCTATGAAGATGTTCGTATACAACAAAAGCTTAAACATACAAGGCATTAAAGATGTCAAGCAAGCTGGGTTCAATAGGCTAAGGGTAATCTTTGAAACTGCTACAGAAGCAAACAATGCTGTCGACAACACCAAGTTGAAAGAATACAACCTCAGAGCCTTTATCCCCGGTAATTTCGTTTACAGATATGGAGTCATCAGAGACATCCCGCACGAAATTAACACAGATGAGATAGTAAACTCAGCTAAGCCTTGCAATAGAATGGGAATTCTATTAGAAAATATAAAGATTCTACAAGCACAAAGGCTGAATACCAGAGATAGAAACGACCCTAACAAATTTATACCAACCACAACACTGAAGATAACCTTCGCAGGAACTGACCTCCCGGACTCTCTGAAATTCGAATACGTAATAAGCAAAGTTAGCTATTTTAAATTTCGACCAAGGCAATGTACAAACTGCGGCCTCCTAGGTCACTCGGCGCAGTTTTGCAAAAACAAAAAGAAAACCTGCCTTAAATGTGGTGCGGACGATTGCGACAACAAATGCACAAAAGTCATGTGTGTATTATGTAAGAGCGAGGAGCATGAAGCAACACATCAAAGATGCCCCAAATGGGTAGCATATAAACAAGAGATAGATGTTAGCTCTATCCTGAACATCACAAACAGAGAAGCAAGAGTTATTATTAACAGAAACAAATTTGCGGGTTTAGATGTAGCGGACCTTAATGAAGCCAACTTCCCCAGTCTAACGAACGCGGAAAGACACAATACCAGAAACCCCCAACAGGACACGCAAAAGGTACTATTCAGAAGCTCCTTTGCCCAAATCGCTGGCATAAACAATAAACCCAACACATCAAGAAACATCGTTAAAAATAGCTTCCCCTCTACTGAAACCCTCACCATACCAAACAAACCCATTACATGTAACCCACACAAAACCACTGAATTGGAAAAACTCCTAGGAAAGATGGAAGAGGAAATTAACAGAAAGACCGGTGACAACAAAGAAAACGAGGACTTACTAATAACCAGTGTTCAAACATGGGTAAAAACACTACAGAAATACCTCGCCAACTCTGGTAATGAGAAAAGTAACACAAGAAAGAGTAACAATAACATTATCATCTAACACATGAACATTTTACAACTAAACATCCAAAGTATCAACAAGCACAAGGACAATCTAGAATACTACTTATACAAGAATAACATATCCTTCGCACTCCTACAAGAAATACTCAGTAATTTCAATATTAATATGAAGTTTACCAACTACAATATAATCTTCAAAACCAGAGACAACAACATAGGAGGAGGAGTTGCAATATTAATCAGAAAGGACATTAAGTTTAGACAGATCCACACGAACAGTCGTATAGAAAATGTAGTAATCCAGACCCTAAACCTTAAACACAACATAATTTTAGCATCTCTATATGCTCCCCCCTCGATCAATACCCAATTTTTCAAAGAAGAATTAGACAAGTTTTCCAACATCTTAGACTACACCAAAGACATACTCATCGGAGGAGATCTAAACGCAAGAAACAAGGCATGGGGAGATCATCTTAACAATGCCAAAGGCAGAATTCTGAAAAGTTGGATGACGGAACACAACCTCAAAACATTGAACACTGGCATATACACTTATAAAACAACAAACAAGAACGGAAAAATTCTACAGTCAACGCCGGATATAACTCTTAGCAACATGAATAGGAATAATATCCTCTGGATGGAAGACAAAGAACACATCAGCAACAGTAATCATATAACAATTAAAATCTGCTTGCCCAGTACACCCATTTCAAACACCAAGAAAATCAAATATAGGAACATCGCTCAAGAAATAAATAAAACCCCTTTTTCACCAAACCTCAATAATATATACGAGAAACTAAGCCACCTAATAGACCTAAACTCAAAAACGATAAGATACAAGCACACACCCAAACACTGGTGGTCCAAGGATTTAGCAAGGCTCTGGAAAATAAAAAATAAGGCACTACTAAATTACAACAGACTCAAATCGAATGCCAACTGGGCAATTCTCCACGAGGCAAAAACAAACTGGAGGCAAAGATCCAAAGAAGCCAAGCAAAGAAGCTGGACAGACAAACTAGATGAAATCAGAGGCAGCGGAAACATAAATAACTTCTGGAGATTTATCAACAGTATCAGGAATAATAAAGAACCCCCCTCAAGATACAACCTTGATGAGGACCAGACCCAAACCTACCTCAACATGATTAAATCAAAGCACCACCCTGATAACACCTTAAACATGATGCCACACAATCCTCTGGAACACCCACCAGACTTCGAACAGGAAGAACTCAATAATGTTATAAATGAGAAACGTAAATCCACAACCCCTGGTCTCGATAACATTAATCACAATCTAATTAAAGCCTTACTCACACATCACCCGAACAATCTTTTACAGGCTATTAATGATGCAGTCAATAGATGTGACATACCCACATCAGGAAGGCACATCAGAATCGTTCCCGTTCCCAAACCCAATAGAAATCTAGAAGACCTCAGCAACTACAGACCCATATCCCTCCTCAGTGTTCCCATTAAAATCATAAATAAACTTATAAAACAAAGAATCGAAACACACCTAATAAACACAAATCCACTACCAACGCTTACTTTTGCTTACACAAAAAACAAATCCTCGACAACATGCTTTAACACCCTTTTACAAAAACTTGAAAACAAATCCACTTTCCCCTTCAAAACTGCATGTGTTATAGATTTTTCAAATGCATATGAGAAAGTCGACCTACAGATCCTGAACAAACTTCTTTCAGACCTCAACATCCCAAATACCTACACCTCATGGATCATAAATCTATATAAAGAAAGAATACTCCACCTCAACCAACAACACACGACAATCTCCAATGGTCTGCCACAAGGTGACGTCTTGAGCCCACTTCTTTTCAATATATACACTTCCAAACTGCACAACATATCTGACAGCAACACAACTCTTCTACAATATGCTGATGACTTCCTCATTCTAACTGAGGGAACTAATTTAAAGCACACGATTAACCTACTTCAACTCAAACTAAATCTCTTCTCCACAATGAGTGACAACCTCAAGCTACCCTTCAACCCGGACAAAATACAAGCCATTAATTTCCACCATAGCAGGAACACAGATAAAATTCTCAAACACAATAACACCCAAATAAAATGGAGCAATAGCATAAAATACCTAGGCATCAATCTAAACAAAAATCTAACCTTCAGAACACATGAAGAACACATCCAAACCTTTAACAACATAGGCAACATAATAAAATATCTGAACAGACCCACAAATCCCTTTAGCCCCACCTTGGCTCTAAATCTTTTCAAATCATTAGTCAGGCCCAAAATAGAATACGGACTAACTACAATGGCACATGCACCAGCATACTTATTCAATACCATGGACAGGCTCAAAGCTAAGATTCTCAAGCAATGCCTAGGTTTACCCCCTAGCACACCCAACCTCTATGCTTTTAACATGGCATGCGAACATCAATCCATAGATAGAGCAGCTCTTCTAACAGCGAAAGAATTAGGTAAACAAATTGTCAACAACACTTTCAGACCAACATGGACTGAACAGGATCCAGTCCACAAAAGCAGCTACAATCACATACTCCACAAATTTAAGCACCACCTGAGAAAGCTCAACCCAACTCACCGAACTAAAAGACCAGCTAACCTATTCACCACACCTTTCTCAACAACGTCCTCTTTCCTCCATACCCACAACCAAACAAAACCCAACCTTACCTTCAAGAAGTATACAGATAACCTTAAAAAACAAAATGCCCTGATACTGGTGACCGATGCAGCCAAAAATCTCTTTGGCACAGGGATAGGATTCCTGAACCTTAACAACAACACCACCTACAATTCTAGCCTCCGCAATAGCGTAACAACAACAGCAGCAGAATTACACGCCATCCTGTCGGCCCTAAATAGGAACAACATACAGAATCACCATAAGATTTTTGTCTTCACTGATTCCAATAATGCTATCAAAAGTCTAAAGGAAAATCAAGAATACAGAAAGACCACACAAGATATATGGAAATTCATTGAAAATTACCCAGAGAAGATCTTCAATTTCATCTGGATCCCGGGACACGCGGGCATCATGCCATTAGAAACAGCCGAAAAACAAGCCAAAATAGGTGTTTTAAGCCAAAGTATCATGGACACACAATATGAACTGGACGAAATAACAAACTTAATAAAAGAAGAAATTGACAATGAATGGAAGGGCAGAATTAGAGCTCAAACCACCAACTACGCACCCTGCATATGGAAAGAGGCACACCATCTCAACAACAAAGGAAAACCATGGTTTCTTAAAAGCAACATCACCCCCAAACATATCAAAACCATCAACAGAATCCTCACAAACAGAGCCTACAATAAACTTCGTCTCTTTCAAATTAAAAAAAGCACTACCGACCTATGCATACAATGCAACAAAACTGACACAATAGATCACCAATTGTTTCACTGCACTAAATACGAAAGGATCAGGGCAAATCACAATCTTTTTCTTAATTACAATAATATTAAAGACCTAATTCTCAAAAACGACAGTAACTTACTTGACAGCTTTGGAGCGTTCTTAGCAGAAGCGAACCCTAACATATAACACCCAACGAGATATCAATCATACCCACACAATCAAAATATAACTAAGCCACAGACTAACTATGAACAAGTAATAATGATATAATTTACAGGATCGACAACGCTGGCCAGTGCCATAGCAGCCCGGGCCAATTTTAAGCTGGTATCCCCCAGTGTGAACTTAAAAAAAAAAAAAAGATTTTGATCAGCGGAATACGGAGGGGCAATAAGTCTCGTAATCTCGTCCGATGTGTAGAAACTTTAACATTTGAAATTTGGCAGTTCTTGTCGAACATCTCGCCTCATATTTTTATTTGATACTGGTGTTTTTTCAATTAATATGAGGTATTTAACAATTAAATTTGTATACTGGTGTTTTTTCTATCTCTGTGAAAAGTCGTTCGCGATTGATAGCGCTGTTTTACTTACGTTTGGGCATGGTGAAATTTTTCTCGTGGATGTGTGAGAACGCACTGTCCACGAAGTTTATGACTTTTTCAGATTGCTCCAAATGTTCAATATCACATTTTGTCCTCAAAATCAGAGACCCATGTTGTATTTAGGTTGTGAATTTCAAGTTTGGAATAAAAAATTGTAGCTGAGTAAAATCATTGGTTATTGTTTCTCATTGAAAAATTTGGAAAATTTATCCTCCACCTCCACCTTAATTGGGTCAATTAGGAACTTTCTAAATAATCCGGTACAAAGAAAGAAGTTAAGATAGTTCGTGAATACACACGCACTCAATTACATATATTTATATATAGTAATCTACCTATTTCATCAATACCAGTTCGACAACACTTCTCAGCGGATTTCTTCAGACCAAGGTATAAAGAGCAACAAGAGCGTTTCTTCGTTAAAGCTTTGATAGGGGTGTTCTTGTTTTACACAAAAAGTAGACGAAATTTACCAGTTCAAATCAAAGTCTAGTTATTTTGCTTGAATACGGTTAGATCCCGAGTTTGTTTGAAGTGTTCACGTTGATGAGTAGCTACGCCGTGTCTTCGGTTTGCTAGTTCGGATCAAATCCAAGAAATCGCAACCAAAGTGCGGCCCTGGTGGTTACCCTATTTACTTTTGAGCCTATGTTTTGATGCAATTCCTAGATTCAAATTACTAATTGAATGTAAAGTAAATTATATATCACAGGTATAGAAGCAGGAACGAAAAGCTACTTGAGCTACGATATTCCTCGAAAGTCACTCACGGTGAGGAGTCATATTAGAGGCATTAAGCCGGCGCATATACTATGCAACATCACTTCAACGTCTTCTACCGATCTGACCTAACAGATAGGCAAAGCAGGAGCTAAGTGATAAGAAAAAAAAAATATGGAAGAAAGTACAGTAAGTACTAGGCAAAAGAGTCGGAGAAATGCATTTGAAAGGCAACTGTTAAAAGAAAACATGCACAAAAATTGCTGTTTATGATTTAATTTTCACACCCTGTGGGGAAACGCTCGGAGAAAGCGCTAAGAACAAGAAGACTACCGGAAAAGCGACAACCCTCGCAGAGTAAACCTGTGAATGTAAGAGACAATTAAAAGAGGTCCCAAGCTTCGAGTACCGCTGTTAAGTACCGTCTTTGAGCTATTAAAAAAATGGCGACATCCCTTGAAATTGAAAGATGACACCTATGAGAAGACGGTCGTCATCCTGCGAAGCAAGGAAACGACTGCTCATATAGGAGTAGTCGGAGAAAAAATTACGACAGCATTTTAAGGTTTGACTAGACTTCTGGATAAAAGTCGTGTTTCCTACACGACAGTACAGAGACCAATAACAATCTACGAAGCGATATAATGGTGACAAGCATAAGCCCATAATGAAATAAGAGAAGTACCAGGGAATATTCTATCGGGCCTGAGGACAATGTGATTCGAGGACTACGGGGCAGCTGTCCTCGATAGTCATATCCTGAGAAAGTAGAGTCATATCGAGGAAAACCCGATAACCCATTGCTAAACCAGATAACAAAAAAACGATGAAAAATTATGATTCGCTGATCGAAAATTACAAGACAGAATTGAGGTGAAACGGTCGACTCAGGATGTCTCTTTTATAAATTAGGGAAACCATCGAAAACAGCTCTTTCGTATTGTGAAAACTTTAACGTGTTTTAATCAGCTGAGAACATTCACAGCCGTAGTGAAGAATGCTTTAACCATTCAATATCCTTATTGAACAAATGTAAATCGAATATTTTCTCGTTAGTAAATAAATGACTGACATCTAATTAAAAACATTTTTAATGTTGTTAGAAAGGATCCTTCCAAATTATTTAAGAGCGGCTAGAAATTCCAACGTAACATCCGTTGGGCTATAGCTACGCTCATCTTGCCCAGGCATTAAACCTCGAACATGACACCGTAGCAAAGTTGTCAGCAGGCGTGTAAATTTGTGGCAGATGAAGCTAGGAAAGCTGTGCTAGCAGTTATTGATGATTGAGGATGTCTTCGGAAAAGTTGCGGTGACCAATAGACTGCATAGCTATGTATTCGATCATCTGACTAGAGCTAGAGTGTGTCTCGGCAGAAACGAAAACCATTCTTGACATGACAGCACATCAACGGTTGATCAAGATATTGAAGAACAAATTTTTGAATAGGTCAAATAGGACAAAGAGATAGAATCATTGTTAAGAAACCGGCAGACACTGCCCAATGGAGAATGACTTCGCAACAAAGTGTATTTATTCGAGTTGAGTCAAGTACACTTTCAGGATTAGATGGTTGAATTAAGTATATATTTAACACATTAATAGATAGGGCGCTGGTTAATTCGGCGAGGGATGCAATGAAGCGAACTGAAAGAATAAAGTACGATTATGTGAGGTATCTTTTCAAAGATCTCATCACATAAAAATAAAAAAGATGCAAATAACCAAAAAACTGCAGGCTGCAATAGATGTCCGTGTTCTAAACGGAACAGTGGAACAATACGCAGAAAAGGATGTATCTTAAGCACCTCATCATTCCAAGTTACTGCTTCCAAAATCAGAGTTACTGAGCCAGAGCCTATTTGGCGTTCGCAACAGGACGATCCGTTTTCTGATATGAGGTTAGCTGATAAAATATAGCCCAGTTTGAACTGCGCGACTCAAGTTCGTTGAAGAGAAATCCGCTTTGTGTTACAAAATATGTGAATATTTGATGCTGATGTCTTTTCTCGGTGTCAGGTAAGCTCATTTGTTGTTTGGCTGTGCGGTTTTTACTGGAGTAAGATTTTTTGTCAGATTTGAGAATGAATCACCCGACGGAGCAACGAAGTGTATTGAAAAATGGTGCTTAAGCTGGGCAAAGTCGTGAGTAAAAGACGTGGTTTTCTAACAATGACTTCCAGTGATGTAGCTGTGCTATCTCGTTTGAAGTTCGCTGTACGTACTCTACTCAAAGAAAAGTCATCAGCAAAAGTGTATTTTATTACTTTAAAAGTCTATGATCATTGATACATTTCTCAATGGTGACCCCGACGTTTTTATCATGTGGATGGGGGAAAAAATAGTTCCATAGTTGAAAAACTTCGCCTTTGGCTACACAAAGAAACTTTGGAAAAAAAGACATGTTTCTTTCGATCACAAATATCAGACCCTTTGTCCGGAAGAGATTTGAAACGAATTCGAAGTGTAAGCTGAATCCTATTGGAAAACAATGTACCAGGATTGCGTCAAAAAATGAGAGCATCGTTCGGATAAGTGAGAGCGTTTGGGCCCTAGACAACTTTTAAGGGTCGTAATATATAAAGTAAATTTTGCTTTTATAAGATTAATGCGCGTTTTTAAACAACGCTTTTAGTAGCTCCCTTGTTCGTCTCTGACTTGTGTCTTATTTTCTTTCAATTTTTTTTTGTAAAAATGGTTGCTTGCACGGTTGAAGGGTTGGTTTTTTCAAGGGCTTTATGCTGACGTTTATTTAATAGTAATGAAACACATTCGAAATAACGCCTCTGAACATTATTTTATTGTCATTAAAAATATATCATTTTTTAATATTGACGTCATACTTCACTTTCTTTGTTAAATATTTTTTAACATTCCGAAAATACAATCTATTGCCATTATCTGTGTTTGCTTATTGTTCACTTCTATAATTAATTTATTTTTGCTTTATTTTAGTAATCAGTTTTTACATTGTTATGTTGATTACAGCCTTTTTAAAGCATTCAAGAAATAATAATCGAATAACAATCAATTTGAAGGATAATTCTATGTGTTTTAGGAAATCGGGTAAGCACTTATTTCATATTTGTAATGTTTTAATATTGTATTACGAGGATGGGATACTTTGTACAACTGTTTGAAAACAAACAACTAATTTTCTTGAGATAAGGATAATTGATCTTTGAATGAGATAAATGTTATAGTAAGCTATTGAAATCATCACTTTTTTCCGCCACCAAAGTGTTTTTGTATGTCTCAAAGAAAATCCTCTGTACTTTTTTATTAAAAGGACCAATGGCGACAAAATATTATATGGTTTTGTTTTGTTTTCATGCTAATGAGCATTGACTATACGGATGCTATTGCTCCAACATTTTAAACGAAGTAACACATAATCCTATATTCCATAACGAGCTAAGTCAGTGTAGGATTTTCTACGTTTTAAAAGTCTTAAGTTATTTTTGTGTGGACTAGGAGCAAAAAAGTTTTAAAGTTGAGTACTCTTGCTCTGTTGATTTTAACAAAATATGCTGGTATTACTGTACTATTTTCCAAGGCTGATAGTTTGTACTGGACTGTACACAACCTTTTTAGTAGTAAATAAACGTCAGATGCGCAAGCATAAGCCTCCAGTTATTAGCATATCCCTGCCTTTGCCGATTGTCATCAGGTGTCAACTCGTGCTTCAGACGCATTGATAACTAATACCAACTCTGTTGATGGTTCAATAAGTCTTTTTTGTCGAAAAAATTAAGAAGAAAAAGAATTTTTTCTTGCCCTTTCCGCGTAATTTACCTTTTAGGATCGATTTTCGACTGAGATTGTATGGTTTTTATCACCAATTAGGCGATGCGAGTTTGTAACCGCTTGGATTTTCCACTCAAAAGTTTCTGTAATAGTTATTGTTATTAAACTAATTAAACTAGTTATTGAACTAATTACAGACACTAGATCAAGGACTTGTGCACAAATGTGTCTTCATTAGATTATATTAAGATATTTTTGGCTCATTGATAAGTAGTAAGTCTACGATCAATAGAAATAATCAGTGATAGACAAAATAATGTTTATGACTGAACTATGGAGAACGCTATAGTGTTCATTCTCTCAAGAGTAAACTCTGCTAAGAGGAATATTTCCGACGATAAACACGAAACCTTTAAAATTTTTCTCTTTTTTTTAGTTTAAGAAACAGTATTGACATGAAAGTTACAAACTCTGAGATTATCATGAAGAAATTAAATCGATTTCTGACATCGCGAAATGTAAACTTGTTCAAGTGAAAAATTGCCTTAACTTTCAGTTCAATTGAGTCACTCTCATCTGAGTGGTACTCACGTTTAATTATTGTATTATATAAATTATCGTAACTGGTGCCATGGAGAATGTCGTGGAGTTCACTGTGAAACTCTGGACCGTAAGTCGTGTTAGTACATCCAATGGTAAAGTTAATGTTAAAGACAGTATCGCTGGCATAAAACTGGAGGGTTGGCAACCAAAACGTCAAGAAGTCACTTATATGTGAGCACCATAAAATAGTCCAATTGGTTATTGGCATCAGGATTGAATTAGGACTGTTACTCATTGGAAGAACGTCAAACTAAAGTTAATTGGCTAGGATTGCTAAGATGAGGGGGCTTGGACTTGAGTAGACCGAACAAGAGGAGTGCTTGATCCTAACATCAAGAAAACTTTAAAAGTGTTTGGAGGCTTCCTGATGATTTGGGGATGATTCAAAGGCAACAAATGCGGGAAAACACATCGAATATATGGCATAATGCGCGAAATGAACTGTAAAAAATCCTGGATGATTCGATGTTTCTAAGCATATGTTTGATTTTGAATCGGAAGACGCGATTTTCATGCATGATACTGTCCAACACTACAAATAGAAAACAAATCCAACACTGCCAAAAAACCAACCACTAAAAATGGCACTGAAATGACCGGCACAATCACGGGTCTAAACCTTATTGAGAAATTTGTGGTCAGTTATAAAAACGATTGCTGGCAAAGACAGAAAGTGCAAATATGGCAAAGCATCGAAAACATCTGAAGACTGATCAAAAGTGGTAAGGAACGACGTTTCTGAAAATTAACTATTAAATATACAGTTGGTAGGTTGGTAGGTCGATATCGTGTTCAGTGACATAGACAATGTCTTTATTTGAAGTCATGTAGAATGGTGACAAAAAAATCCATGGTACGCAGTAGCTCGTGCATAATGAAAGACAGTTCATAAATAGAGTGAACTAGGAGCATATTAGAAAAAAGCAGTTTTGCCGTCTGTGAAAATGTGCCACTGAGTTCAGATGGTATGGAAAAATCAGGGAAGGACACAGAAGATATGTTCTATTGGATTTTTTTGGATGCAAGTGTATTATTCTTTATGAAGCGCTAATAAGACCTCTAATATGATAAAAAACCGAACCAATAACATCTTTCCAGGCGAAGCTCAACACTTTGGAGGACACCGTCTTGAGCACAGAAGGTCATGTTCTTATCGGGGGAGACTTTAACGCCAAGGCTATTGAATGGGGCATGCCTAAGTCGGATCCCAGGGGGAATCGAATCCTGGAGATGGCAGCCAGAGTTGGGCTAGCCGTGGTGAACACTGGTAACACTCCCACTTTCCACCGCTTGGGCTGCGTGGGCACCATCCCGGACGTGACATTCGCCTCGGAGTCCCTCTCCTCTATGACACACAATTGGAGAGTTCTAGAAGGCTATTCGGCCAGTGATCATCAGTACATAGCATTCGAGATCCACGACAACGTTCCTAACCTCCCAGACACTCACCGCTTCGCCTTCGTGTGGAATACTGAGAGGATGGACGTGGAGAAGTTTGTCGACACGCTCATGACATGCTTACCACCGCTTGGTTCAACGCCGGGGACCAGAGAACTGACTGCTGAAGACATGGTGAACTCCACAATGAGTACCATCATCTCCGCTTGCAAGTCATCTATGTCCCGCCGGAGACCTAGACACGGAAAGCCTCCAGTGTACTGGTGGTCCACTGAAATAGTTGAACAACGAAGGGAGTGTCACAAACTCCGGCGAGAACTCAACGAGCGCGAAGCCAGAACGAGGCATGCACCAGAATGGCAGTATATCGGTCGGCCAGAAAATGCCTTCGCAAACTGATCACCAGGAGTAAGGCCCGTTGCTGGCAGAACCTCGTTGAAGACGTGAACAGGGACCCGTGGGGCTTGTGCTATAAATTAGTTATGCGGAAGCTCGGCGCTCTACGGGCCCCCGGCGTATTTGAAGGGGACATGATTGACGAGATAGTACGGGCACTTTTTCCCCAACATCCCGTGCGCGTTGATGCCGCCAACAGGGAAACAACATCAGACTGTCCACTCTTCACGAGAAAAAAACTGGAACTAGCAGTTCTCTCCGTGAAGGCAAAGAAGGCTCCGGGTCCAGACGGTATTCCAGCCGAGGTACTGAAAGTGGCCTATCATTTTTGCGCTAACTTGCTAATACGTTTAATTCCTGCTTACGGGAAGGCGTTTTCCCTGAGCGTTGGAAGACGGCAAGACTCGTGCTGATCAATAAGGGGAAGGGAAATCCCGAGTCGCCGTCAGCATACCGACCGTTATGCATGCTGGACACGGCCGGGAAAGTGCTCGAGAAACTGATAAAGAGAAGACTCGCTAACGAGATCCACACCACTGGGGATCTTTTTCCAAGGCAGTATGGTTTCAAAACGGGACGTTCCACTATAGATGCAGTCGCGGAAGTGGTAAGTGCGGTCCAACAGGCGGAGGCACGCAGTCAATCCAACTGTCGGGTAGTCCTTCTAGTGACGCTGGACATAAACAACGTTTTCAATTCCGCTTGATGAACGGATATTCTGGAAGCCTTGGAAAAGTCTTTCCAAGTTCCAGAATATCTGATCCGGATAGTCCGAAATTACCTGAAGGATCGCAGCCTGATCTACAACATGGTGCAAGGTTGTCGGAGGATGCTAGTCACATCAGGTGTGGCCCAAGGCTCCATCGTCGTTCCAGACTTTTGGAAAGTCTCCTACGACGGACTGCTCAGACTTGAACTGTCGGAAGAGTCGCGACTGATCGGCTATGCAGATGACGTTGCGGCACTAGTGGCTGGGCGCACGGTCGATCAAGCGCAATTAAGGCTGAATGTACTAGTGCGCCGGGTGGGGAGCTGGATGACCACTCACGGGTTTAACCTAGCGTTAGAGAAAACCGAAGTGGTCATCCTGACCAAGAAGAGGATCCCCAGAGTAAGAATGGTCCGAGTCGGGGACGCATTAGTAGAATCTAAACTATCAGTCAAGTATTTGGGCTTGCTGATAGACTCTAAACTGAGTTTCTCGGAGCAGATTAAGGCAACGACAAACAAGGCCGCAGCAGGGGTCTCGGCAATTAGTCGACTAATGGCCAATCATGGGGACCAAGTCCAACAAAAAAGGCGTCTGTTGATGAGTGTAGTGCAACCTACGCTTCTTGATGGAGCAGAGATATGGAGTGAAGCTCTCAACAAGGAACTGTACCGAAAACGGCTGGCACAGGTGCAGAGACGAGAAGCATTGCGGATTGCATCAGCATACCGTACAGTCTCTGAGCCAGCGGTGTTAGTAATTGCAGGGGTGATACCCATCGCTCTCTTTGCTAGAGTGCGCAATAGAGTCTACCTCCGAAGGTACGAGGGTAATAAAGAAAAAGTTGCTCGCAATGAAAGACGATGCACTCTCGACGAATGGCAACAATCATGGGAACGTGAGCTAAAAGGAAGATGGACCGCGCGGCTCATCAAAGACTTGAGATCGTGGCTTAGTCGAACGCATGGTGAGACTGACTTCTAACTGACCCAGCTACTGAGCGGACACGGTTGTTTTCAGTCTTACCTGCACAAGATAGGTAAGTCACGGTCTCCAGATTGCATATTCTGCATTGGTGTGAAGGATGACGCCTGTCATACTCTTTTTTCATGCAGAAGATGGGACAAAGAGCGCGGTGATCTTGCCGAAAAAGTGGGAGAGCTCCATCCAGATAGCCTAATCGAAGAGATGCTGAAATCATTTGACAAATGGAATCAAGTGGCACATTACGCTCGGGCATTGTTAGTAATGAAAAAAGGCATACTTGATCAGCTGGAGGTTTCGTTCTCTAACAATCCTCCTCCTCTTTTCCATCTAACTGGAGAAGGAATCCCTGTAACCCGAAGGCACCAAAAGGCGTAAAATTAGGAGGGACTGTTGTTGACGTTGTTACGTGTTAGAATCATATTGCAGGTTACTATGAAAACAAGCTTTTTTCTCTTGTCGGTCCATTCAACTGACCAACAAAAAAAGTAATTAACTAATCTTTTAATAGCTCAAAGCTCGTAAAATAAATGTGAACGACAGTAAAGTGAGTGTGTTTTGTAATTTAAATGAAATTTGTAGTTTGCTTTACTTTGCAATCACAATAGAAGACTGCAAATGTAATACGTTTGAAAATACAACTTGAGAAGTTTGGAGGGGAGAAAAACTCTGATAAATTCAAATCACCTTTAATCGCAGGAGGTTTTTATTCTTAGTATGTCTCTAAATTGACTCAATGCCGGTTAGATTTATGTCTGGACAATGCCCATAGACTGATATATACACGACCGAATAGGTAAAAAAACAGAAAAATACAAGTAAAAGGCCCACTTTAGCCTACGATTCGTATCGTGGTGTATTTGAGGATGTGATTCAATCCTTTGACCTCAGCTCTATGTTCATGAGGTCAACTCGTTTGCAGCTCGGTTAACTTGAGAAGAACGGGCTTAGGATGCTACTGAGGAGGTGAAACGTGTTCTCAAATAAGTTAAAAGATCTTCGTTTTAATGTAAGCAACTTGTGTTGGGTTTAAACAAGGGAGCAACGTGGACTCGAGACCAGAGTGAAAAAGGATTCCCACAATCAGATACCTCACCGAAGCGGAGTTTTTAATACACAGGTGAACATTTTTATGGAAACACAAGACATCCACGCTGAAGTTTTGGAGCAAACTGTTTTGAGAGTGGCTTAAGGACAGGTGCAGATAAGGTTCAACGATACTTTTTAGAAATACACCATCATAAATTTGTTTTTGTTTCAATCTTTAATCATGCTCATGCCTACGCTACAGTTTCCATAAAGAATGCTAAATCTAAACTAACTAATTGTGGTGGGAGTTGTGTTTTCTTGGTATTTCTTTATAAGGATGTATAGGATGCTGTAGGATTCTTGCATGGCTTGTTCTTGTACTCACGTTTGCCGACTGAATCATATCATGTTCAAGTCGTCCGAGATCGCCTCTCTTGAAATACGTTCATTATTGACGGAATGTCAGCACAGAATGAAAGTGAGGTATTGGTACTTCAATTTGTGGCACAACACTTTCTTTCATAACCACCGGGTCACACCACGTTCATAGTGAGCACGCGCTTCAGCTATTTGTGTTATGTATTGAAACGCGTCCTCACGGCCCGCTGGACATAAAAGACAACGTAACCAGGGCCTACGGGAACAATAAAACGCATTTTAACAAGTTTAGCGTTTACCAATAAGGATGTCAGAGCAACTGCTTCAATGGTAACAGTGGAAAGTCAAACCTCAATGAACCGCTGTTTACTTTTTGAGTTAACTGATCATCTAACCAAACGTAGAAAGTGCTGAAACTTACCATCAAAATCAGGGTTTCAAATCGCAGGACGTGTTGTTTATTGAGAGAAATGTAGGGAAATAATGAACTCACCCAATTCTCTTCGTTGTTTCCCTACATTTACAGATGAGCCAAACTCTGTGCGGCTTCGATCTACTAATAGAGCAGAGAATATCTTAGCGGTGAGCCAGAGGTGGTGAAAAATGCTAATTTCTGTGTTCCGTGTAGCTTGCATGAGCTCAGGTTCTCTCGGAAGAAACCATTCATGATTTTGAATGAAGATCTTAATTTGAAGCTTCATAAGGTTTAATTGACTGAAGAACTCATACTTGCTGATTATGGTCTGTGCCGAACCCTTGTCAATGAGGCTTTTGAGAATAGGGATCCATGACATGTGTGAGGAAGCGTTGGGAATTGGGTATCGATCGCTAATCAGTTAAATGATATTATTTAACAGATAAAAAGTAATAATGAAAAGAAATTCCCGAATATCTTTTGACATGCTTATTAATCAAACTTGTATAAGCCATGAGGTTTAGAGACGTTATTGAGAAATCGCGTTCATTAAGACGTGTATTATAACTAATATATTTTAAAGATCAGGACCAGTTTAGCCTCTAATTCCAAAATTTTGGATTAGAGAAAGTTTTAGAATAGGATCGTCCTCGAGTGGTCTAAGTTGGGCATGCCTGTCATGAAAATAATTAAATAGTGACATGATATATTTCTTTCCCCGCTTAAAAAATTGATTTATAACAAAATCGACCAGATGCTGTCCATGGGATGTCGTAGTGAGTGGAGATTTTCATTGTCCCTAGTGGACATGCTCAGAAAGTACTTCTAAATATCTTTTAATCGTGTCATAAATGGCGATAAGATGAAAAATATTTGAAAAAAGTCAAGTATTTTTGAATACTTACGTAGTTTTCATAAGATAAACTTTCTAAACGAATCACTGGGAGTACATCAATTCTACTATGCTATTCAGAAAGTAAACTTTATTCGAAATTGAATTCAGTCAATTCAATGTTTTGGAGACACACTTCGCTTTTGCTAAGCTAAAAATCGACGCCAGTACACCTAAATAGATCCATAGTACGACCTGCACTATGCTATGGGTGGAATGTCACAATCATCCCTAAAAACGCGAAATGTCATCGGAAGGAGGGTCCTCAGAAGAATCGTAAGAGCTAAACTGTATGGGGCTAATGGTGAATCGAACACAATAATGATTTGAATGAAATATTCGTCGAGCAAGAAGTATCTAAAATGGCTGCGGAAATTCTATTGAGCTGGGTTCCATAAAGTATTAAATAGCACTACTCAAGGACGATTGCTAGCACGCAAACTTCGAAAGTGCGAGGCAGATGCAATTGATGAAAACAATTTGAAGTTTTCCAAATTCTGAAATTAAAGGAAAGGATCAAGAGCTCGAGAATATCATAGGCGAGGCATCTCGAAGATCAATCTCACGATGAGCTGTAGAGCCTTGACGACGACGAATATCCATTTCTCATGTAGAGACAACGATGTCTAATGGAATCCTTTCACTACCTTAAGTCTTCAACGTATGATGAGATTATTTAGTGTAAGACAAGACATTAGAAACGAAAAACAGGACAGGCATTAATGTATTAAAAGAAAAAAAATAGATTTTAAAGTATTTATTAAAAAAAAAAAACAAATTTAAAATAAGACAATTTTTCGCTATCAGTTACTACAGACGGCACGAAAACAGGTAGACGCATAAACTCGTCTGAACTCAACTTTCAAAGTAATCATTTAAACAATAATTTTTTAAACTAAAAACTGAACTAAAAATACGCCTCAAAGGCTCTGAGGTACATTCAACTTAAAATCTAGACAAACGTATTTTCTGCTCAATAATTTACATCAATTGTTAAAGGTGATAGTTTTCAGTCAGCAGGACAACATTTTTGAAAAAAATTTACAGTTTGATAAAAAGGAAATCTGCTAATGCTGCCGACTATAGCTGATCGTTTCATTCAAGCGATCACAGCTTTGGGGTATGATAGAACCATCACTAACTTTTTGTTGAAAACCAATAGAAAGCATGTGAAAAAGAACATGATTGCGTATTGGTTTCACCACAAATATTCACATTTCCACAAATATGTTTCTAACGCTTTTTTTGATTTCTAGTAATAAATAACGGAAGTTTAACGAAATAAAAACAAGAAGTAAATAGATTAGAAAGAACACTTAGTCTTTCGCGTTGGGTCGTCTTTTGCTCGAAAAATTTTCGAAGTGTCCTTTATCATTAAAATATTCCAGCAACTCGCGCATCATCTCCCAGCAGTTGTGTCTTATCGTCAATGTTGATTCGATCGGCAGCATACTCTTCGCCGATGGATTGCAATACGTAGAAGGCCAGGGCGAGGAGGCAGGAGCCCAGCAAATCACCTAACGCTGTTAGGTATGGAATAGCCGAGTTGTCAGGATCGATTTTGTATTTCCACATTGCGTGAATGATAACGTGGGCAATGTAAAGAAGCAACATGACCTGGAAGGATATAGAAAAGATTTTTGGATTATTTATTTATTTTTATTTAGATTATTTATTTTTATTTAAATATTTTCTCTGAGATGTCAGGGAAAAATGTCTGTCTGTTTGTATAATTTTATCGGGATGGGTTCCTGACAGTGGCAATTCGGACTTCATCTACGATTAGAACAATGGACTTAACCTAGATATGCTGCTGATATACCATACTATCGCTGACTGGCATTTAACTAGATGTAAAAATTAGCCAAGATTTGCAGTTGTCCATTTCGTTGCTCTTCAAGACGCTCTATTGCTACACTTTCCGTGGGATTTAATTTCCTCATGTCTCCAGCTTATCTTTTTAGCGTTAAGGCTTCTATTTTGCCTATTTCGACCGAGAATCAAAGGCTTTGATGTTAATCCTTGAAATCTTGGTTGTCTAATTACAGCTAATGCACCCTATATCATATGTGGAGTTTCTTAATTTCTCGAAGTTCAAGTTGCAACAATGTTAAACTAATATGTTAAGGAATGCACAGTCTTCGCCCTCTGTTTGTTCTTGTGTGCAATCTAATCTAAACTTCTTTGAAGGAGGCGAAATGACATAAACATGACTTATACAGCACATTGGTAGTTCGTCCTTCATTGTGACTGCATTTAACTTTCATGCAAAAAGACCCTGTTTTCTGTCATAGACCGTTTAAAATATTATTTTGTTTTCGACTTTTAATACAGAGATCTGTCTTGCTTCAGCAACCTCTCTGCAATATATCCAAGAATTACTATCAGTAGTACGCTGTTAAAAAAATTGGTTTTACGTCAAAAGCCACCATGGTCTCATCAAATTTGGGCAGTCTTTTGCTAACTTTTGAATAAGGGCCATCGCAGTGGATGCACACTTCCGTCATTTCCCTTAATTCGAAAATCCTTGTAGGTTTTCGGTTCGTTGTTAATTTTGATAGGTGGGGATTACTGAATCAGATTTTCAATAATTCTGCTATTAGGAGTTTCTAAACTTTTTTTTGTCACTATGACACACTTTGACACTTTTTTGACAATTACTTGGCTGAATCTTCCAGAGAGTATTGGCGATGTTTGAAAAAGTTATCAGTGTGTAATGTTTTTGTAACGATTTCCCCATATTTTCGCAATATTACAACGATGTTTCCTTCTTCTGTTTGATAGAAGTTAGCCGGAAGACCTGTCTAATCGAAGCACAAAGGCTATAGCTATGTCTTGGTTTTAAAATCCGCGTTAATTTCGTTCTGGTTTTCCTGGCAGAAGTATTGTGAGCTTCCGGGATTTTGAAATCTTTCTCAGGTTCAACAATGATTTTTGGAACTTTTTTGGAACTCCTGTTGGCTTCATTTCATTCTATAATCGTATGTTTAGGGGTCGCATTTCATCTGTATTTATGTCCACTCTTGATTTGTTGACCACTAGTGATTGAGGGTTTCTGGGACTTTGACGTCTTTTTTAAACCCATAGGCTGAGTTTTCTTTCTATTTCCGCATATGTATACTTGGTATATTACTTTCCTCGCACTGATACGCTCTGTGAGCTAAAAATCGAAATAGATCCTTCGCATGACGTTTCCCCCAGTGATTTGATGTTACTTTCAACAGCTTCGAATGTAACGCCAGCCAACAAACTGAATTACATTACGATTGCTAAGCGCTAATTTTAATTGACTTTCATTCTGCAATCTTCGTTACATTTAGTCCATAAAATTTGCAGGAAAGAAATGCTGAAATCAATGCTGCGTCTCCTTTGGCTTTCTTTAAAGCTTTTTTGCACGGAAGTTCGTTTTTCGTGCGTTGTTCAACTTCAAATTCATATACTGGGTAGTGTCCTTTGGAGTAACTGCTTTGCCGCGAGTAATAATGTAAATGGATTTTGTTGGACAGTTACTTTATGTCCTTTGGTACAAATATTATAGAATCATAGACCTGAAAATAGTATGTTACTTCGTCTACTGCGCTTTGTGCTGCTTTTTCAATAAAACAAGGAAGTCTGTGTTTGGCTTGAATTGGGGCACCGTGTTTGCACATAATGTTTTTCAGATCATAAGATTGACTAAGGTTTGGTAGGGAATATCGTGTAAACTATAAGGTAGGGTCCAATGATAGACCCTTGAGACCTAGAGAATATCGGATAAGAAAAATATTGGAAATGATGCTTGGTAAGAGAATTAAAAATAGGGTTCTGTTTGCATAAGTCATCTTGTATTGCTTCAATCCTGTACAAATTTCTGCGGTACAAATCGTTTGTTCGGCTATCATGAATCATTCCGTGAACTCTCTCGGTTGAAATCCGAAGTGAAATTCAGGAAACACGTTAGGAAAAACACTTCAAAACCTCATTGGATTTTTTTCTTGCAGAGCTTTACCCATATTCAAAGCAAAGCAAAGCAAAGCAAATCGTTCTGGTATTTTTTATATCCCTATCCGACTGTTCCTTTGGAATGATATTAAGGTTACTTACTTCCATGTTGAAAGTAAACATTATTGATACAAATTTTGCAGAAGATAGTTAACGCATTCGAAACAAACGTCGTATATTATTTTAGGTTATTGTTAGGTATACCATCAGGTCCAAAGCAAGGTTTACAATTAATATTGATTAAAATATTATTAATCTGGAATGACAATTAATAATGTCCTCTTTTTCCAAGTCATCGGAGCAAAAATTCTCCAAATTTCCCATGATTAAATGTCCTGCCTTGTTCATGTTGAGAAAGACATGTCAGATGTGATCCTTGTTGGCCAATGTCGTTAGTTCATACAAACCATAAACCATTCCAGGTTCCATGTCCGGTGTAAGCCTACAACATGAAGTCGATTATGACATAAAGTTTTTCATTCGGTATCAGAGGAGCATTGACAAGTTTTCAATATTAAAATTCTTTTTTGAATTTTTCCTAAGACTTTGGAAGATTGTTTGAACAAACCCAGTCTATGTTTATCAGTTGATTTTACTTCTTCGTTTGTGCGGTGCCTTATTGTATTATATACAACAGTTACTTTCTTCGAAAAGTGACATACTCGTGATATACTGGGTCATATTGTACAGGTAAGACGTTTTATCGCTGGCGCTTACTCTTTCACTCATTTCGGTGATGCATCTTTTGTGCTCCAGTAAAGTATTGGATTCGGTTGGTTTTTTGACAAGCTTATGCGTCCATATAGACCAAGACGGTATGAAAGAAGATTTAACTGGGGGTGTCTTTTGCATGGTTGATGAGAATTCAGATTGAGGTGAGGAGAAGAAGAATAGGAGGTTGATTTAGACAGGATCCTTTATGTGCTCTGCCCAATCAAAATGAGTACTGGATCAGAAGCTTCTGTTCTTATCTTATATGGACAAGGGTCAAAATCGGACCACTGGACCAGATATTAATGGTAGATTACACAGTTTCCAGATAATTCCAGTTCCACAGTTTCCAGATAATACATTATCAATGCTGCGGCTTCTTTGGCTTTATTTTAGGCTTTTTTGCATGGAAGCTGCTCTAAAACGAGCTGCTCTTTTGGTTTGCAGGAATTTCAAAGTGGACGCTAGTATCATCAATTTTTCGATCAACGGTTCGATTCCATGTTCCGGGTAGAATCTCTCCACTAATACGTGTCTCACGTTCAGGTTAACACCAAGGAAGATGTTCGAATACTGTTGAGGAATCGAAACATATTGTAAGTCCCAGGTTCCTTGGTATTGTCACATTGTCGGCGTAGGGTCTTCTCAAGTTTAGTATGGCGAAAATGTAGAAAATCGCAGCATAGTTCACAGTTATCTGGTGGAAAGAAAGGAAAACACCATATGGAATCGCAGCTTTTCCATCCGAATCATTTCTCACCGTCTGATAGTTAAACCCGTGAAATTCGCATTCGGAACTTCAGACTGTTTTATTGAGAAAAAGGCTTAAGAGAGAGGTTTGTTCAAGATGGATGAAAAATTTCGATTTTCATGGGCGACTATGGAATTTATATAAAGAAGATATTTGGGGTCGTTTGTTGAAAGCAAAAGATGTTGAGATAAAGCTGTATTAGTGTGATTTGTTTCTCTTGTGTTTTTATATTTTTAACATACTTTTTGGACAAAATTGAACGAATCAGAATATCCTTTATATTCGAACAATTTTCTGTCGAAAGCGTTGAAAGGAAGTTTCCATTCTTGATGATATGCTACCTATGTCCGACTCGTAAGTACTGTGCATGATATTTTTTTTTTGGGTTGGGGGGTGAAGGCAATTTACGCCCGGAGTGTGGGACTCCTAGCAGCGCATGCTATCAGACTTCCCACTAAACACCCCCCTGTCAAGAGACTAGCCTAGCCTGGAACCGTTTGACACATTACTTCGGGCTAGGCCTCTTTTTACTTGGCCCTAGGGCGCCGTCAGCCTAGAGAAATCTCCCCCCAGCAGGAGGGGGCAGGATGGAGGAGGACTGCTGGAAAGGAGACCCCCCTAGACCCCGCGCCCAAGGTTATGCTTGGTACATTTTTTGGCAGTAAGTATTGCCCGAGAGTAATGTGCCACACAGGTCCATTTGTCGAAACTTTTCAGCATTTCTCCGACCAGATTTCTCTGACATCGGCCCACCGATGTTGCACATTAGCCGACTTAAAGCTGAGACGCCTATCGCGGCCTATTTTGCCGTTGTCCTGATCTGTTCCGAAAAGCTCATTTTGGAATCGATCAATAGTCCCAAATATTTTATTGCAAGTTTAGACTCAACAGTCGCATCTCCGATCTGCAAAGGAATTACTGTGGGAATTCTTTTTTTCGTTAGAATGACCACCTCGGTTTTCTCTAGTGCTAAACTGAACCCGCGGGTGGTCATCCATTCCCTCACTTGACGCATTAGCATTCCAAGTCTGCGCTGTGCATGTTCGACTGTGCGTCCGGCGACCAGTGCTGCTATATCATTTGCATATCCGACCAAGCGCGACTAATCTGGCAGCTCAAGCCTCAATAGTCCGTCGTATGAGGCGTTCCACAAGTCTGGTCCCAGTATGGAGCCTTGCGCTACACCAGACGTTATCTCCATACTGCGCCGCCCATCTTGTGTGTCATAGAGCAGACTGCGGTCCTTTAAGTAATCCCTCAAAATCCGCATCAGATACTCTGGCAATCGGAAAAAATTTTCCAATGTGCCAAGAATATCCGACCATCTGGCGGAGTTGAAGGCATTTCTGACGTCAAGCGTCAATAGCAAGACAACTCGTTTTTCAGTTTTGTGCGCTTCGGCTCGACGGACTGCATTCACTACTTCCATGATGGTATCGGAAGTGGATCACCCTGCTCTAAAGCCATACTGCCGAGGAGATAGGTCCCCTGCAGCACGAATTGCGTCAGTGAGTCTTCTCTTGATGAGCTTTTCGAACACTTTCCCGGCTGTGTCCAGCATACAAGCGGGCGGTATGTAGATGACAGCCCGGGGTCCCCTTTTCCCTTGCTGATCAATGTGAGCCTAGCCACCTTCCAGCGAGATGGGACTATACCTTCTCTAAGGCAAGCGTTAAACAAGCTAAGGCAAGCTATTTGCGAGTAGCAAATGAGGGCAAACGTGGAAAACCATTTGTAGCACCTCGGTTGGAATGCCGTCTGATCCTGGTGCCTTTCGAGGTTTCATAGAAAGCACCGCATCCCCCAGCTCATTTTTAGTGAACGATGGACATTCGCCTGAGTCGACCTCGTGGGCAGCATCAACACGGACAGGATGAGTTGGAATAAGCGCCTGCACTATGCCGTCCATCTTGTCTGCGAAGTAAACACGGCTTCCGTGAGGTGCCGAGATTGCGCCACACTACCTTGTAGCCGAGCCCCCATGGATCCCTGTTCACATCGTCCACAAGTTCTCGCCAGCAGCGTGCGTTACTCTCATTGATGAGTCTTCGGAGTTCTTTCCTCACTGATCTGTATGCTGCTGTCCTATTGGATGCTTCCTCTGCGTTTCTCGAGCGCTGAGCTGCACGTCGAAGTCTGTGACACTCGCCTCGTTTGTCTGCGATATCTTTTCACCACCAATGTGCAGCAGGCCTATCGTGTCGAGGCCTCCGTCGAATCATAGATGAGCTACAGGCAGAAGTGATGAGGTTCATCGTTGACTCCACCATTCCCTCGACTCCAGCCCTTCCGCTCCCCGAAGGGCACCACCATGTCGTTCCGCCTTCCAGAATCACATTGGCGAAAGTCTCCACGTCCACTTTTCCGATATTCCACCCGGAAGTGAAATATCGTTGAGATGAGCGAGGAACGTACTGTGCATGATGCTCCTGTTTTGACTAGCTTTGATTGGATACTTAATGTTTTAATTGAACGGAAACTGTATTGAAGGAGTATGGTTTGTGTGAGATTTATTTTCTTTAATAGATAATAATGATGAAGATTGAGAAGATAGATGATATCTATCTTCTATAGTAGCCTTTTTCTTTCAGAATAGTCAGAGTAATAACCAGGTCTGATTTTTTTCCATGCAAAGAACTAAGAACCATGAATTGGTTCACTTTCCTATTTCACGTCTTCGACATGCCTTATGATTATATCCCTCTGGGTAGGCTATACACTTTGCCTCAACAGCATTGGTTCGTAGTTACGCGACTGAATATCTGGCACTTATCGTATTGAAGCTATTCACTTTATCCGAGTAGTCCCAATGTCGCTTTTTGATGCGACATAAAACTGAACTTCGGAAAGCGGTCCAAATCTCCTTTTGTTCGTAGAGGCCTAGCTTTATATGATTTGTTCTCCATATTTGCATTATTTTGGCAATCCTGTGTCAAGTTTTATCCCGAGATGCAGTACTTACGATATTGTCTCTTGTCTTACGATTCTGAGGATAACTTTGTCATCACTACGCTCCTTTGGCGAAATAGTTTTCCGCGAAGTGTTTGGCGAATTTTCCATGCAACTTATTCAGTTGATTGAAAAAGTGTTGAATTAAGGATTTACACACTTCAAAAGATGTATATGCTTTGTGAACAATATCCGGAAATAATTTTATGAATAAAAATCTTCAAAAAGCACCTGCCAAATGAGTGATCGTTGAAATGAAGGATGATACCAATGATGATTATAAAATTCAGGATAATGGTTACGAGCTTAACAGCTCAAAAACATTAAAGACATTTTAAAAGACAAAGACAAAGTACATACTACGCCCTTTAAAATTCTTAGACTAATATCAATCTATTTATTTGAAACCTTACCTGTACTAAGCTCACGGTAAGGTAGGAAAGCAGGAACGGATATTTGATTGTCGTTTCTGACCAATTGATAAAATCAGCAGCAAAAACGAACACAAGTTGACCGAAAATTGCCAATAAAATCAAAATACGAGCAGTCTTTGCATAAGGAACTGAAAAGAGAATAAGAAATATTTGAAAAAATTCATTTAACCTCCAAATCTAAGTAAATATAGTCTATGTATTGAGTCAGGTGTTTGTAATTTTCTTAAAAATTTTCAAACCTCTAACTATTGACTGTTTTCAGGTTAAGTTCTAATATTTTAGAACTGACAGTTGTTTTCAGGCAAATATGGCCCCTATTTTAGAGTTATGTCAATTTAAGTTAAAAAAAAATTTGAGATTTAAGACACAGCACTTAAAACAGGATCATATCGACATGGAAATTGTGTCTGTTAGAAAATAATAACAATCTACCAGTACATGGTCACTAGGCTATTTTTTAAATTGCTACTACCAATTCTATAGATCATATTTACCTCCTTTAAAAAGTGCCTTCCAAGGCAATTCAAAAATCTTTGTATGCGGTGGAATGATACCAATAATTGAACTTTGATGAAGCATCGTCGAAATTTTACTTGCTTGAACTGACACCAAATTTCCACCAATACCATTGACAATCGGTTGGAATACCACGAACCCAGTGAAAACATCAACTGCTCGATCCAAAACAAGACCACCCAATCTGTAAGATAAGAAAAATTTAGGTATTATACATTTGGTTTCGATAAAAGAGGACTAAAACATGGGTCTAATTAGTATAAACGTATGGAGAGGATTGGTATTCCCATAAAAATAGAATCAAAACGTGTACTAATTGTGCAGTTGACAGTTGTTTCCTTTTGGTAGGGTGTTCAGTATCTGAAATTTACCGAATTTCTGAATTTGCTAAATTTTTTCCACATTTATTCATTTTAGACTTTGACTTCATTTTCTAAAAATTGAATTAGTGTTTTGCCAATGAAAACTGTTTTTTCCTCGCCATATTTGAGAATTGTTCTGCTTCAGGTATGGGGTAGTGGAACTAGGTAGTTTTCGTGAAATTGTCGAGCTGGTCTGATTTAGACTATTCTCACAATTTGTGATTCGATGTTAACATCATGCGATGGTACCTTTAAGACATACAGCCTCAATGTAGGTTGCAGAGAGATGAGCAACTTAATGCTAATTTAATAAAAAAGGGTAAAGAAATGGAAAAGGGCATAAAAGCCCCAAAGGAGATTCGTGATTAACTCACTGGACGGGGAATCATTTCGGGTCACGGGTGCGTCAGTGTGATGAGAAGGGGGAAGAAGAAAGATGAAAGATTATAGGTAAATTATACTAGTTCCAAGGAGTTTTCTTCCGAATGCTGGGTTAAAGTGCTGATTCCTGTGATTCCAATGAAAGTTAGTGTTCAATAGACGTTTACAAAAAGCACTAGAAAGAGGATCTCAGTCCAAATACTGCTGTACCTGGAACTACCTCAGTTCAATACTACCATATTGAATATCATTGTGCCTCGTTCCACAAGCATCATACCTTATGCTATATTATGGTACCACGGGTAGCTTGTAAGCCCCCATGCGTATAGCTGGACCAGTTGATGCGTGGGGGCATTCGGATGGCCGTGTTCCTCGCAACGTCAGGAATGACAGGGCTCCGTATGTACCAGTATAATAATAGTAGTATAGCAGTATAATAATATTATATAAAAACCACTTTGGAAGTAAGTTTTCAATATTTCCCAATTTTGTTCAAGCGTATAGCATCCCATTTCGTAAATGTCAAACCTTTAACTAAATTATGAACACAAATTGAATGACATTTGAGCTGTCATTCTCTAAATAAACAGTAGTTAAAAATGCAAACGTTAGATGGCCCACCCTATAACTGTGTACGATTTAATGAGGGATGGTTGATGGCGGATCTCAACTCGTGCTGAGATTCTTACAACAAAGTTGGCGACTTCCTGAATGGGTAAGTTTTGCCCGCAAGAATTTGAATTTTTGCAAAAAAGTTAAGAAAATTACGCACTGGAAGCTTGCAGTGAAACGGCAAAAACTGGCTTAAATGTGGATCTCATGTTTATTTATTTATTTTTTTATATTCTATCTTGTTATATATGATTATCCAATTACAAAGTGGAACTAGAAAAAAAATAACAAAAATTAAAATTAAGTAAGCTTAACTCAAACAAAAAGAAGTAAGTTACTTCACCTAGACTTGAAGGCGAAGTACAAAGGAGGAGAGGGACCAATCTTGATGTCAATATATGTTCTATGGATACGAAAAATTAGTGAGTAGTAGCACGAGTAAACGAGAACACGAACAAATGATTTATTTTTATAGATCGCAAAGGTTATCAAAGGCATAAACCAGCGTGTCGAGTACAATCAATCAAATGGTGGCAACGTTGATGCAGAGAGCTCAGTTGTGGGAATATATGACGAGACTCCAAAGAAGGGATACGAAAAATAATTTAACGGGAATCATGAGTTTGTTAAGGTATGTGTTGTGTTGTAGGACATGAAGCGAAGTATTCAATCGTTCAGATTAGGTAGACATTTCGGAAAGACCATACTACTTAACAATATTCTAGCATATCACGGGCCAAAAAAAGCAAAAACCGTCCAATGATGGAAACTTTAGTTGACCGAGGCATCACATTAAGGACATAACCGTCAAACTTTAAATTTTGGTGAAAATTAACTCCTAGGTCTTCAAAAGTGTTAATAACAGAGAAAGGCTGTTCATTCTCATATACATGAAGTTCATTTTTGAGATTTTGAACGAGAAAGTTATTTTATGGCAATAAGAAATATTTACACATAAAAAGACAGATGAACTCAAATTGCAGAAAGTGGAAAAGTCATCTTGTGGAAGCTGGTAATCCTGAACTGGCTTAATTAATTGCAAAGTTTTGAAATCATCGGCATACAGGAGGCAAGAAAACGAGATCGCGGAGAGAAAGACTTTAAGGTTTTTGGACCTGATGGGCGCCCAGTAAGGTTTCTAGCATTAGAGTGCATTCTCTAAGTTCAAGAAATAACTCTTTTAATCGGCTCTGGTTTCTTTCTTAGCTATAGGGTGCAATAAAGAGAAATAAGTCCTTGCTAAAACCGTATCAGAAGATGTAAGACAATGCCGAGCTATATCTTTACTTTGCAGAGAAACAAACAGAATCCAAGGTTTCTTTTAGGAATCACAGGAGGAATCCAAGGTTTCTTTTTTTCTCGATGAGAAGTTGAAAGAGGAGTCAAACGTATTTAGAGTTTATTAAGGGTTTAATAAAATTTGCATGAAGCAGACTCATTTTCCGGGTTACCAAGAAAGGTCAGTGTTAAACAAATAATAATTTCCTTAAAAAAATGAGCTTGGGAGACAAATAGGTTTGATGGATGTACAAGGATGTACGGATGTGCAATGGCTATTTCAGGGAATGCCATTCCTAAGACCATTCCTAAGACATAAGCCACAAAGCAATAACTCAGGGTGATACCAACCACTTGCCACCTTAGCGAGGTGGTACTATATGCACTAATAACCATCCTTTTGGAGAGTAACTATCGCATACAGCTGTCATCTTGAACATTTTCAAGGGCTCGCTTTAGTTACAACATTGGGTATTGGTGTCTCTTTCTTCGTGATGCCTCCCTAGAGTGTATGAGCTTTCTACTCGTTTCCATTGCGTTAGTACTGAAAAAGCGCTCACATTCCTGTTTTAAAACGATGAATTAGTTGAGGGATATTTTTTTAAAGTTTTTCCTTTAGCCATACGGTTAGGACTTCTTGGATTGATTCCCTTGACATAGTAGAAAATTTGGTATATTTTTCTGCTCGATCAAAAATCAATGCAAATTCAAAAGTTTAACATGCCACCAGACACCAACGGTTTTATAACAAATTTTTGCTGTATTGGCGCAATCAATTGTTATAAATCAGGTCTAAATCAAATCTTTTTCATGCCTTCGTCAAAACAAACAAATTTGATGACGAGTCGGTTACTGGGCGCAAATATTTTTAGTTATGCTTCGTTATTTTACACTGTTCACGTTTGTGGGAAGGAAAATATTTAGATTGATTTGTGAAATAATTGAATTGTCACCGAATGGAAGTTTAGAGCTCATGTAACCAACATGGTTATGGAAAAAATGCTAAATACGCAGGCCTAAATGGACTGCTGTTATGGAAGATCCAAATTTTTTTTATAAATATTGATTTTACTTATTTGTTGGATTTGTGTTTTTATTTGGTTTGGTATTGTGAATGCGTGGAACAGATTGAGTTCTATTCACGGAATTATTTTTTTCATGAATGAATCATTCATTTGAAACGATGAGTAGGAAGCCGAATAAATATTGAAAAATGGTTCAAGCTTATTATGAGAATATCATTTGAGTAATAAGAGCGAATAAATGAGTTCTGATCAATAGAGCTCGACTGATAGATGAATCTTCAATGGAATTTGTAGATATATTCATTTACAAGATATTAATCGATTACAGTGAGATTCAACTTAACTTCTGGATCGTTTAGTTTGTCAATGCCCGAAGAAAAAGCTGAGAAATTTGCTTTTTGTCTGAGAAAAAAGATCAACGATTCATTTTTCGATTTCTAAAATTTAGATTTGCTTGGTTTAAGTCTAATAAATAATGAAATACAGTTCAGTTAATAAGTTGATAAGAGGTCTTGGTCATTGGTCTTCTGGGGGGCAGGTTTCTAGTGTCAGTGCCCTTCATGGCAATGACATATCAATTCGATATATCTTCGATATATCAATTCGATCGGCTTGTCAGTGTACCTAGTTTTGTTTCTTTTGAAAATTAAGTATGATCTCATATCCGAATTTTGTCTTGGTGTTGTACCAAGTAGTCCCTTAGTTACGATAGATTGTAAACTTATCGGTCCAATAAAATTGTAGATAGGACTCGTTGGCAAAGCGGCAAATATACAATCAAATGTTGTTACTGTAATAATTCTGACGATAGACAATAAAATGTTAATAAATGTCTCAAACATATGTGACAAATAATACCTCTTTAAAGCAAAAAAAAAAAAGAACTAAATAGTTACCATCATATTGTAGATATACCTCGGAAATAATAATAAGTAAAATATCATCCAATATAATCTTCGATAAGCTTCAAATGTTGGGAAAGCAATGAGCTTGCTCATCATGGAAAATAAATGGACTAGTTCATTAAATAGGGATGTATTGTTGATGCCGATTATTTAATCGTTTTGTTTTTTGATAGCATACAGTAGTCGTTAACTAAAGTAAAGAAACGCGTTTTTTGTAAGCCAAGGCCCTATTTGCAATAATTGCGAGCAGTTGCTTATAACCTCCAAAAACGAAACGCAAAGTTCGCCATATCTGCACATCAGTTCGAATTAAAATTGGCCTTCCCGATTGAAATTCAGAACGATTATGCATTGTTGAATTGCCATTTTTTCTATACTTAGCAACCGGCGGACTTCCTCAATCTCATACGAATTCTCGTGAATCTTAAATATGACTCCATAATTCGCTATAAATTGCAATCATTAAATCATTTTTAATGTATTTATATTTGTATCCAGTTCATTTATAATCTAAACGCCTATTAACAGTCGGCTTGCGATAAGTCTGTCAGTAATTAAAACAAATCGAAAATTAATCAAACAGTAAACAAATCAAACCTAATGGATTATGATAAGACAACGATAAAAAATAAATGTCTACTGTATTTCATTTTATATACCTTCAGCCATGCGCGAGATATTTTAATGAGCCAAACCCGAGCTGATATCGCTGTAAATCAAAACAAATATTATAATGGTAACAAATGACTCCCAACCCAACCAAAAGGACATGCGAATATGATTAGGCTATCTTCGAATTGCGACTACAAGCAACCAAAAATTGAAATATCGAGTCAAAGTTATCGTTCTGCTGATAACAATTCAGTTTGATGTTTTTTGTTAACATAATTATAGAAAAGGTCCAGTTAAAAATTACACGCAAAGCACTTGTGATGGTCTCATTTTTAGATTTAATTTTGCTTTTATTCTGCACTCAGATAAGTGAAACGATGTTAAAGAAAGTACTTTTGAACTGCCTGCGTTTATCAATGGCATGACTGACTTTTGTCGAGCTTTTGTCCGGTCCAAAGTAGGCATAAAAAGTTTCCATTGTCTACGCTATCTATTCCTCTCGATCAATCAAAAGTGAATGATTGTCGAAATTTTATATTGATTTTAATCACCTGACCTGATCCTAACCTGATGAACTGTTGAATTCGCATGTACATCCTATGGGTTGCACGTTTATTGAGTTCAAAGAGATTTGACTCTGATGCTTATATAAGTGTAATAATAATTTATAAAAACAATAGAAAATAGGGCGTGATCAGCGCTTGAATATGTTCGCGTATATTCAAGCGCTTATTATGTATTGCATAAGGAGATTTATCTGAAGCTACTTGATAAGATGAAACTACAACTTTAAACTTTCATCATGCATGCTTGCAATTCACACGTGATCTTCATTTAAATACCAGCATTCAAGCTTTGAATTGACAATGAGTTTAAATTTTGTTTTGTTTATTGATGGATAGTGGATGGATAGATCAGACACGTGATCAGAGAATGGTGAGCAATTTTAAGCTGAATTAGAGGAGCAACCCCTGGAAAATTCAAATGGTTTCGAACATCTGTTATTACCATAGTATATGATATATAGAGAGAGCATTAAACAATATGTCTGTACACTTTTGTCCTAAAGTTACTCTTACAGACATGAATGATCACTACATAAACAATGCGTCCAAAGGTAGTATGAATTTCGTTACCTGTACTACGGTAATAATTAAAGTATTTAGTTGCTATGATTGATTGAGCTGTTTTATTTCAATAAGCATTGTACATTGAAATATTATTTTATCATATAATGTATATTTATGTTACGTGGAAATATAATTACGTTAAGGGTCGCAACAATAAAAGAACCTTGTTCCGCCAATTCAAGCAGTAGAATAAATTTAACGGGAGTGTTGACTCCACACAAACATCAGTTTTGACCGCAGTTTTGACAGATAAATGCTCGACTTAGTTAGCTGTAGCTAAATGAATAGATTAAACGTCACGCTAATGTCTGGTCTATACTAAGCTAATGAAATATGTTTGAGCAATTAATGTTACGAAAATGTTAACTTGGGGTTAATTTTGAATACAATTGTGGCGAAACGTGAACTTCAGAGAGGTCAACGTAATTATTGAGAAATTTAAGTAGAATTTCGGAAATCATATGCCACATTACTCTATTTCAAACATATTAAAAGTTGATGAGAGGAAAAATTATCTAAATACAATTCATCGGATGCTCACGTAAAGTCAGGAAATTCTGCGGAAGAGAACATCGGTGCATCTGCTTACGCATTGTGAAGCAATGTCTCGCTGAAAAAGAGACAATCGCGGAAGCTTCTTCCTTGTCGAAAAAAGTTTGAGATGTCTGAAGCCAAAGCAGATCATTAACTCTCCTATAAAGATCGATCTGTTTCAAGCGCTCTAGATGAACCAGAAACGGGGCCCGATAAACCTTTATGGACTGGCCTGCATGACTCCCAAACAATCAAATAATGGATTATTTTTATTATTATCAACTGTTTGCTTCTGACGAAGTAAAATGAGGACCATTTTGTGACGTTCCTTCACTAATTTTGCACTTCTCGATGAAAAAGATAGAACACAGCTGAGTTATAGCTCAAATATTTATGTAATTGACTGATTTTTCTTTTTTGGATTAAATTAAAAAATATCCGGAGCATAATTTAGTTTGATAAATTTGACAGTTCAATAATGCGTTTATTTGAGAACTAAATGAATGACCTCGTTAGCCAATCGTTGATTATTATTGATTACTGTTTTTGGTATTGTTTATTACACTGAAGAAGGGAGCAACTTATTCTCGAAATATATATCTGTCAAAATTAAAAACATAGCATCGCATAAATGGAAAATAAAACCTTATTTACAAGTGCTAAACGCAGGAAAATACACACAGTATTGGTTACTGCTTTTCGTCACCTCCACGGCGATTTTGACCTGTCTTATAAGATAAGAACCAATTTTTGTCTTCTGTGGAACTAGGTGACTAGTGACCTACCGAAATGGAGTGCTTCTATTGAAACGACTAGTATTAAGAAAGAGTGATGACTGGAAAAGAAGGCTGACATTTCAAATTATTGTTGACGATTTTTGTGACGTAAACCAAGTCATTCGTAACCTTTACCGATCGCTCTAAATGTAATAAACAGCTTTTAGCAGCACATAGTACATTACACTCCTTTGGTTCCACAACAAAGCATGACTATTTAAGGATGAATACTCGACCCGTTTTTGATGATATTACGGTGGACACCAACAGTTGAGCGGTCACAATGCCCTATAGCAAAATAAATATTCTCAGAAAAGAGTGGGACAAAACTTCATTAATTCAATGCCTAAGCTCCTGCAAGAAGTTATCAGGAATCGAGGATATCGTACGCATTATTAGTTTACTGCATATTTGTAGTTACCAGTAATTTATAACTCTCTTATAACTCTCATTGAATCATGAACGCAGACTTTTTTTGCGCAAATTTTGTCAATTTTTTTTTAAATCGTAACGATTTGTCTCAAAAACTGCTAAAGCAAAAGCTAAAATTAATAAAATTCTGCCTTTGAATAGTACTTTATGTAAGGAATAAATATATGCAACGAAATCTCGATATATAAAATTTCTTGAATGCTGGTGAACACAAGCTAATAGTATGCAAAGAAGCATATGTGGAACGTTATTAATTATGGATTTGGGAAGAGGAAAATTCATTTGGGAACGAAAAATAAATCATACGAGAAAAAACGAAAAAACTCACAAAAAATACCCGAATCTGTTTTGTAGTGGCCTCCAAATAATCTCGGCCTTATTAAAGAAATGCATGCAGCAGTACCCGCTATAATCATAGTGAATGTGTGTCGCCACCAGTTTGACGTTTAGGCATTGTCACACTTTCCAAAAACCAAATCGCGTTATTGACGACGCCCATCAAGAAACGTTTCACCACCAAACTAATTTGTAGCTAGTTTATATTACCCCTTAACCTACAATGACGGGCAGAGCCCGCGTACGATGGTCGGGCCAGAAGTGAATATTACGTGGAATATTTGATATGCAATAACAGCCTGATGCAATAATTGTTTATTACAAAATGTTTATTTATACAAAAATACAAAATTAGTAATTTTGCAAATTAGCAAAATTATCAGCACAATTCTCACTGCTTTCATCACGAAATCTTTTTCTTGAGAACATCTTCTGGGGTTGCTTTTCTAGAATTTACGAACGTAAATTTCGACGTGCGAATGTGACCAAGAAGAACTTGACACTGATCACGATCCGAAGAGATAACATAAATACATCGAGCCTTGTCTGTGCCATAGCGTAAACACAAACAGCGCTCACACTCCGAACAAACGACCGATCTAACGGTGTTTGAAAAATTCTGGAGAATTGCGTTGGTGTTCGTAAAAATGTTTATTTTTCTCTATTTTGTCTATCTGTTTACATTGTACTTGTAAACAAAACGAGCAAAAAATTAATATTTTTACTAACACTCATACAATTCTGCAAAATCCGTTAGATTGGTCGATGGTCGGAGTGTTATCGCTGTTTGTTCTTACGCTATGTCTGTGCTATCTACAAACCGCGATCGTCCTATCCGTCATGTTTACGATTGGCCCGATCAGCGTGTTACACAATTCGTGTGAATTACCCGAACGCTGCGCGAGCTTGTATACGATTTCGGCCCAACATCTTCGAATCTAAATCGTATGTTAAGGGGTTAAAAAGGATTTAGTCTCCTAAAGTGTTCTTCTAACTTGAATGTCAAGAGTGAAAATCGAATTCACGAGGCATCTGAGCTATCTCTTTTGATAATGCTCGCGTTTCCTTTCTGATTTTTTAAATCCTGCAAAGTTTTTCCTGAACTGAGAAACTGTAGGTGGCGAACGAGGTGATATTATTTCAACGTTTTCATGTCACACTACATTTTTAAAAGAGATTACTTATATTTTCTTTCATATAACAGCAAGATTACCCAAATACATGTATTGCAAGTAGTAAGAGGTTGGTACTATTTTGGGTTTATTGGCGCCCCGAAAAGAACTGGTTGATCCCAATCTCTAATCAACTGGACCTCATTCTGTATTATTCAACGACCATAATATATTCTTATCATGCAGTCCCAATAATCATATCCAATATCGGAGAAAACTTTGTGAATGTCCCATATTTTATTTACGAGTCTTCACTCGAAATGCCATTACCTAGCGCCTATCCTGTCATAAAACCAAGTTGCCAATTCACCAGTTCAACATGCCTTGACCTGTATTCAGTCAAAAGCATTTCTGTTGGCGTAGTTAAGAAACAATGTTACACATCTTTTCTAATCTTTACGTTTCGAATCGAATAAATTAAGCTATAAAATAGGCAATATAAAATTGCAATAAATTTGTTGACTTACCCACTGATAAATAGGGCTGATAAGACAGGAACCCAGCCGGACGTTAAAATTTTCTTCGTGTACTTGTTGCGGTATACGACTGTAACCCATACCGGTAGTAAGCATATGTAAAAAGCAATTATAATATAAGTTATCCACATGTGTTTGTCTGCAAGAAGAGAAAAAAATTGTTAAAACCAGAATTCGTTGTGATATGAAGTTTTTAAATTTTTTTGGTCAGTTCTTAAGAATTTTTTAAGGATAAATAAATTTATGAAAGTTGTATGTGTAGATAAAGAGCAAGTTTTTAATGAATGATAACAATTGTGGATGATATGTATTGGATAACTGTACTTACCTATATTCTCATATAGTTTGGAAGCAATAAAAGAAAGAACGCTTAGAGAAACGATATCACCAATAGATGCAGCGAAAGGGGTTGCTAAATTGTCAGGGTTCATTTTAAATTTCTTTGATATCAATATCACAGCCACTAATACGAAATCTGAAAAGAAAGTTATAAAAACGTGTTGAATTTATCCAATTTATTGGAAATTAGCAAATTATGTTTATTAAAATGTTGTATTCTGTAGAATGTTGCCTAGGAACATGAGCCGAAATATTCCATTAACGAGTAGATACTCAATCAAAACAAATCAAAAACTAAACACAAATGAAGCTAAACGACTAAGCTCAATGATTTTGATGAACCGGAGCTCATTTGCCATATAATTCGATACAAATAAGACCTTTTTCTAAATAGATGAAATTTTTTAATGTGTCCATAACTATTTACTTGGGAGTAGTGCATCGAAAGGATGAAAGAATATCAAAAGAACATCAAAAATCAAAAAGATAAGGAGTAAAGGGCAAGAAGAAACATTCTGTAGGGAATGCAAGATGGTGATAGGATTGCCCAATTTTATCAGAATTATTCCACAATATCACCAAATACAAAGCCTGAGAAATAAGGCAGTTCACACTCTGAAACCGAAGAATGCTTTGATAAAGCAGAATCCTGTCGTTATATATAACTTCAACGACTTTTTATGGCGACCTTAATAGTACATAAAAGAGCTATTATTCCTGTTTACAAGGGTAAATGAGAACGAGCTGTGCTTGCTAGTTCGATGAAAAGAAATACTCTTTTTTTCAATATTGCAAGGGCATATAGCAGTGTTATCCCTTAAGGTTACAAATTATGCAATATTGTCCTTTGCAAAAGTTCCAACTCTGGCCTAAGCTCTTCAAGCTGCAAACATTAGTTGAGTGGCGTAAGTAATGGTTTTCTTGGGGTTTGTAACGGCTTATCCAGTGATAAAGGAGAACCACCATATGTTTCGACTCAATACTGTCGTTGCCAAAAATAATCTAACTATTCCCAGTCCTCTTTCAATATGAATTGGTTGTGCGTGCTTTTATATTCTTGGTTAAATTAAATTCTTAGTAATGTTGATCTATATCCAATTCCTTTTGGAATTTTCTACGCAAATGGTTAAATATCCGGAGTCATAACCAATGAAGTCGTATCATTTCCAAATTTCAGGAGAATATTAAGGGTGGGATACCTGCAATTTGCTTAGCTTTTCATATTCGTTGAATTGGACCTAATTGACTGAATGGAATGGTCAATTTGTGGAAAGTTCGACACGTGCAGTCGAGGAGAAAGAAGAAATCGTAATTTAGACAATAGAGTGACAGATGACATGACAGTAAGATGGGGTTAATTTATACTAGACGGATTTAGTTGAAGTGTTCTACTTATAATGCAATTACAATTCTTCGTACAATACTGGTAGCATCCCCACAACAAATAAAGGAGTGGTGTATGACAAAGCAACTATTCAACACGTTTGTGGCTTTAATAAAAGAAAGGTGAAAGATTGTGGAATCAAAGAATGCTACAAATATAGCGTAACTACACACAGCGCGGACTGTTTAAACGAATATCCGACCTAACGGACTGATTTTTTGATTGGTAAATTTCCTCTCATTTTTGCGTAACACACAAAATGCTCTGTCCAAGTTTCATTGATTTATAATTAAAATATAAATCCGCTTGTTCTTTTTCTATTTCTTACTTGACAGAAACTGCCCAACAGTGTCAGCATTGTATGAGTTAACGCTTTGCTACATGTATTGCTCGATGAACAAGAAGTGAGTCTGCATCGGTTAAAACATGCTTATAATATTTTCGTAATACCAATCGTCCATTCAAATGGACATGCATTTAAAATGCGATATGAAATAAAGTAGAAAAGAAGCTAGAACTTTTTCTTTCTGTATCACTCTGATTCATGCATCTCTGATTTGAGTGTTATAAGACCGTTTTTAGGCTTAAGTTGATGGTGGTAGTTGTTCTCAAATTCTTGAAGAAAGAACCAATTTTTAGTTGTCGCAAACTACTTTTAGCTAGTTATTCCCTTCTTACTTCTATGAACTATGGCAGTTCCTCGTATTTTTCAGCTTGTTTTCAACTTTTGAAGACAATTGATAATTAGAACAACGAAAGTAATGAAATAAATTTGTGGCAATTTTGATTGAGTCGTGTCCCGACGCAATTATTTCCAAGCGAATGCCGGCTTTGTTTGAAGGGGTTGTGCCACATGTAGGCCATGTTTCATGGACGAAAAGCTCCCTTTTCCATAAGATATCTCTTTCGAAGTAGCCTGAAGTAATTTTCACTGCTTGATAAGACATATTTATAATTGTACGAGAATGGAGCATGAAACAACTACTAAAATTTAAATTTTCTAAAAGATTGATTTTCTTCAATTGTAGTGGTATCAGTAATAAGTTGGTTTTTATAAAAATTGTTATTTCTATAGTTAATAAGTGTGAGAATTTGCTCAGATAAAAAAGTGATCCTTTCCTCTATGATGTACCTGTGCTGCCAACATTTTGAGACAACTTTGCAAAATGCTTATAGGTGTATAAATATGAATTGCGGATTTTTTCTGCTTGAAATATGCATTTATTTGAATAACAGAACGAATGAATTCAATAATCAAAGTATTGACCATCGTTAGCTACGAGTTTTTCCCATGTTTCTGTCAATTGATGGATTCCGTCCCAGTACCACTTCTCATTTTTTGAGGCTAATCACTCATCAAGCCAATTTTTAACTTATTCGTAAGAATCGAAGTGCTGTTCCGAAAGTCCGTGCTGCATCGATCGAAACAAGTAGTAGTCAGAAGGAGCCTAGTCTGTTGAATACAGCGGGTGGGGCAGAACTTCCCAATTAATGTTTCCCAAGTAGTTCTGGACAGGTATTGCAACATGCGGCCGAGCATTGTCATGTTGAAAAATGACTTTATCATGTCTTCGGTGAAATTCTGGTCGTTTTTCCTTAAGTGCGCGGTTCAATTTGATCAGTTGTTGTCGATAACGTTTGCCAGTAATAGTCTTACCAGGTTTGAGCAGTTCGTTATACAAAGGTCCCTTACTATCCCACCAAATACACAGCAAAGTCTTCTTTCCATGTATATTTCGGACTGGTTGTGATGTTGATGAGTGGCCTGGGTCTACCTATGATTTTTTCCGCTTGGGATTGTCGAAATAAATCCACTTTTCATCGCCAGTAACAATCTGATGCAAAAAAACCTTTTCTTTTCTGTCTGGCAAGCAAAATTTCACAAATGGTTTATCGCCTTTCGATGTCTCTTTCTTTCAATTGATACGGCACCCATTTTCCAGCTTTTTGGATCTTTCTCATGGCTTTTAAACGTTGTGAAATGGCTGCTTGAGTAACTTCCAACGCTTCTGCCAACTGTTTTTCAGTTTGTGTGTTGTCTTAATCCAATAATGCTTGCAAATCTGTATCTGCGAATTTTTTTGGTGGTTTTCGACGGTCTTTATTGCTGACATCGAAATCACCACTTTTAAATAATCGTTCACAAGTGTCTTGGCATGGGGCATGTTCACCATATGCTTCCACTAACAGTCGATAAGTTTCTGCTGCCGTTTTCTTCAAATGAAAGAACATTATTAGACTTCCCCGCAAAACCTCTTTTTCTGGCACGTAATTCGACATTTTCGAAGCGAAAAAAAACTATGTTGTTTGTACAATCAAAACCTATGACATACTGGAATTAGTTGACAGATGTTTACCTATGAAAATGTCATATTAGTTATCCCCGACACAAACCATATGTAATGGTTATGCCATCTGTTAGTAAAATCCGCATTTCATATTTATACAGCTAATACATAAAAATGTAAGAAGCGCATCCTAGTTCGATGTAGTAAACACCGTAAGTTTTTCATAATTTTCAAAATTTGTTTGATGTACAAAATTCAATCGTTTCGTGTTTGTTTTACGTGCTGAATTAATAATAGTACTTTTATGTTCCTTCTACGGTTAGGCCAACGAAATCACCATTAGATGCAGCGAAAGGGGTTGTCCCTATTTTCTCCCTCCAATAAGAAAAGTACCTTATTTTTGGTCCCTATTTTCTCCCTGCAATATCGGATCAATCGTTCGTCCTTCTGTGCACCGTGGATTTTTTGGATTTTACTGTTTTTTGGCTTGAATTTTACTTCTTATCGTCTGGCAAACCTGTCCTGCATGTGTAGATGTATATATCTTTTAATTTCAGGACGCCGTTGAAAGTCATTCAAAGTCAAGTCAAGTCGCAGTTGAAAATCATTTTTGTGACTTTCTTTGCCTTTCTGCGCTGTTGGATTTGAGCATTTGATGGTGCCCCAGGAGTGGTGTTGCCGTTTTTTGGCTGAGGGAGCCTTGTCAACGCTTCCATTCTACTTTCAACTTATATTTTAATTATTGCAAAGGGAATTCATAAAAAAACAAACAGATATATGGATCAGTTCTGGTCTGTCTGAGCCAACCAACCAGTTTCATTGAATTTTATTGTTCGGTCACGATTTAAGCAGCGGCCGCATTCGAAGGATGTATTTGATTATACCAATAATAAAATAGCCCCAAGACGACTAGCTTTAATGACTTCCGGTGTATCTTTACATCTACAAGCAGCCTCGATGAATTAATTAACAATTTGACGAAAGGTCAAACACTCAAATATCTATGCCGGTGGAAGTGAAGTATGTCCTTCGATGAAGCTATAAATATCGTGAATGTAGATTCCCTTCGTGTTGCCAAGGGCTGGAAATAATTGAATCATACTTCAAACCTATCACTTCCGCACCAAATATTTGATTTATGATTTTCGCCGCATGATTTGTTTCTAAATAAAGTCAAAAGGCGAATATGACTCTTAATTTTTTCTTACAAATAGTAGTACTAACAATAAGTTTGATTTCCCTAATCTTTATTGTGGTTTCGATCCGAAGTCTAGTGCGGTCTAGAGTATTTTTGTCAACAGTACGCACCAAAATTGTAAATATGACCGTAGGACGAGATAAAATAGATTGCTTAGGTGTATCTGGATTTATCCAGTCCCATACAACAAACAATTACTACGAATGTGATATGAAAATGAAGAAAATAATTGTAAACTGCTTAGCATTGAAACCACCATGTTTACTTTTAGATTGCGGATATTGTTCACGAGAATTTAATTGTTTTATAGTATTTTGGAAGTTTTGGGTAAATACTCGGAAGTTTGCGTCGATTTCATTGATATGTGTGTTGAATCAATTGTCATTGCACACGATTTTCGCTGAAATTGATGAGCTGTTATTTCCGGTCAGCTTTCTTTGATTGATGGAAATTTTTCAAGCCTGTTTTAAGGACATCATCAGTTTGAACTTAAATTGCTAAATAAGCCAATAGTTACACTTTGGAAGGTTGCTCGTGGGGTAATGAAGAAGAAAAAGCCATTAGACGTCAGTTTTCATGACCAGGGGTTCGTGTGCTCCTTTGTTTGTTTTTAACAATTAAAGAAATATATCAGAAAAGCTTGAATGCAGAAACTTCTTTCATGGAACTCGAAAAACTGTTGAGTTTGTTTAGCTATAGCATAATTCAGAAGATTGCGAAATCTGGACTTTTTGAGCAGTTGGAGAACTTCAAGATTGTAAAAGAACTTCAAGTTGGAGAACTTCAAGATTGTAAATCCCAGAAAACTCGCCATGAGCAGCGGATAAATGGGGAGCGGAAGCCTAAAATATGTTCGAAAGCTAATCTGAGGGATGCAGAGATTCACTACTTATTTGTCAATTGCGGGAGATGGTGGATAGAACTAGACTGTGACAATCGTCACATATTGGAGGCGAAGATCCAAGAGATGCTGAAACCCCACGACAATGGCGGTTGCTATTTCATTGGTTGGTTCATTATTTATAAGGATTAAATAAAGTAAAGTATTTAATATTGATCGTTGGGTTTATGAAGGGAAAAATTTCCCTTCATAGGAAAGTTTTTTGATAGTTTCAGATTACAAACTGATGGGAAAATGGAAAGTTGCGATAGATTTTCTATCGATTCCCATAATATCCTTCTGTGAACACGCATATCACATTCACTTTTGAATTCTTATACAAGCATTCCGTGTTCATGTTTATTATGTCTTTAAAAGTAAAAACACCCTAATCCAACTCGGAAAGGTTTCAATACTTATTCCTGAATAAATTCATTGATTTTTCGAACGAAACGTTCGAACTTGTTAAAGTCCTCCTTGCCCCTAATTAAATGGTATCCGGTATGGCAACGAGTCACGCAAATCAAGCTATTAGTTAAATTTAGTCATTCTTATTTTTAATTTAAGGACATGGACAAATCAATATGTTCTTACCTAAAACAAAACACGACGATGTTGCCGTAAACATACTGGACGAAATTAATAGCATTACAGTTTCAACTTTAAATACGCCACTCATTAATCCACCAACAACTATTGCAAAATTGGCTACTATAAACGATGCAACAATTGCCTGTACTTGCACCAGCGCAATATTCCCAATAATCATTTTAATTATTTCACGCGGTGACGACATGTTTCCCAAATTAGCTTGTGTCGAGAGACGTGACGCCAGGCACATATCCAGATTTCCTTTTAGACCGAGTAATGCAGGCACTAAAATAAATAGTTCACTAACCGCTTGGAATACTGTCCATTTCTGTAACGAGAATCAAAACAAAATGGATAAATATTTATTGACCAATCGTACTGAAAAAATTGATTATTTGAATGAAGATACATCAAATAAATTTATATATAATAATAAAAATAAATACAACTTCGAAGTCAGAAATTCTTAGATGGTTAGGATAAGGACGTTGCCTCAACGTTAAGTCAATCCCATCAAGGAAGACCGTAAGGTTGATTGGTCAGGAGATGTAACCACGTCAAAATCGCCGACTTTGGAAAGTAGAAAAATATTTCGTCTAGATTGCTCGGATTTGACTCAGAAGAGCCTCAAATGGTCTTACACAGTTGTTAACCGCGGAACTAGGAGCTTCCCTTGCATATTTTATACCAATCCATTAAAATTCAGCAAGATTCGATTATGTACAATTTATTTTATGGTAGAGATGCGAAGGCGATATACTTTTTTCATGTAGGACCCTCAGTAATGCCTCACGTTTTTAGATTCCCCACTAAACACTTCACCATCCATCCAGAGATCCTAGCCTGGAATTCTTTCTCATATCACTTGCAGTTAAACGTATTTGTTCTCACTGGATCACGCCTTCAGGTAAGAGACATCCCTTTTTCAGCAGGTAAGGATGTCGACGGTAAAAATTACTATTAAAACGAGCTTTATTCATTAGCATAAGAAAATTTTCAACAATTGTTTTTTCGCCGTTAATAAACAGGAATCCATACAGATACTTTTTTAGTGTATGCTGTGGTAGTGTTCTTGGAATTGGAAGTTGTATGCTTGGGCTCACGAACACAGTAGTTGACATTTCATCAAAGCGTGAGCACCGTTTTTTTCTCGTTGTGAAAATGTCGACTTTTATACCGAAAAAGCTGCATTTGTGGGAAGGCTTAGTTCAATATTTCATTACTTACTTATCGTATAAGAAACTTATCGTATAAGACTCTATGTATCATGCTCCATCTGAGACGATTTGCTTGGTTTCGGCATTGAACTCATCTGTCTGAACCGAGATCTGGAGGAAAAACAGCCAGAATGGAATTACAGACATGACAAGCTGACTTGCTGCATGACAATAGACGCCACACGTAGCCAAGTCGGTCAAAAAATATTTGGAAGAATATATGAATTGGGAAATCTTGCCCCACCCGCCGTATTCCTCAGACATTGCTCCTTCAGATTTCCATTTGTTTCGCTCGATGAATTCGGCCCTTACTGGAGAACGATTTACTTGGCACGATGACTGGATCAAATCGAAGGATGGGGATTTTTCTGCCGAGGAATACATCTACTACCAGAATGATATGAGATGGCCATAGCTTCGAATAGTACATACTGTGAACGTCGTGACTGTATTTTTTAATGTTGAAAAAAAAAACGTTGCCGAAAAAAGGCGGAAACTTATTCCAAAACCCAATAACAAAAGGTGAATGAAAGTGTATTGTAAAATTTTACATGACACACGTATGGTTTGAAGGTTAGCACTTTTCGAAAATCATATAAACGTAAACGTAACGGATCTTATACATTGCAAAAAGTAATATGAGTATTTACATGTTTACATGTTTATAATTGATTGCAGAACACTAAAAAGGAAGGAAATCAACCTTCTGGAATATTGGTCCTTTTTCTTTAAATGAAAAGCAAAAAATTTTAAAATATAAGCTTCAAATATTAAATGTTTTGGCATGACAATGGATGCACGAGAACAAGCTTAACGGGACTTTCGACTCTACACAAAGTTTAGTGCCAGAACGACGGGATCGAATCCATTTCAACACCGATGGGGTTTGAATTTAAAGTCAAACGATGTCAGTTCTTCAAGATTAATAATAAACTAATGAATTTATAAATTTAAAAAAAATTGTAATTTGAATTTGACATATGTGTACTCGATTTCGGGTAAATTTTCAGAGACTTTGGCTTCGTACACGTTATGCCATTAAGGTGAGCTCGCGTATTAGATTTGATACTAAATGCACTAGGCATCAGGCTTTGAGAATTATGATAATTAATTGGAAATAATAATTAATTGGCATTTTGGCTTTTAAATTTCTCAAAATTTTCCAAGTCAATCGAATAATATAATATAAACGTAATTATTTTGTTGAAAAGCGGGAACATATCCAAAATACAACACATCTTGTTGCGAATGAGACGAAAAGAGAATCAAGAGAAATCTATCTGAATCAATATAATAAGATACAAATAATTTAAATAGAAAAAAGAACTTATAGTTCCACTTTGATTTCAATTCATTTTCCGTTCTTTCCAAATAGTTGTCGTTCATTGACTCACTGTATAGAGCGCGGTGATCAAAACGCTCAACACTCTCACTCACAAATCAGCGTTTGTAAGTCAAGGCTGAAATACAATAGTGCCAGACCGAGATATGAGAGCGCGACGAGAGACTCGCAGCAAATGTCAAGCAGTTTTCGCAACATGCGTTTCAATGCGACATCATACAATGATTGCGATGCGTCAGTGCGAGGCGGAAGATAATCGGAAAAACTTTTTTTTTTTCGCTGTGTTCGGAAAACAAAGGTTCCGAAAGTATTGGCCCTGGCTCAAGTGGCACTGACCAGCGTAATGCGCTCTTAATTATTTACAGTTGGTGATTTGTTTAGGAGTGTTTCCAATAGGGGTTGTGGAATTTGGATGGTATGGTGTGTTGTGTGGTTTATATCATTAGGTTGGCTTCTTCGAGGAATCTGCCGAGGTCTTCTAGGAGATTGATGTTATTTTTAGTTAGTATGTCATAAACTTTACTGTATTTGTTAAAGAAGCTGAAATTTGTCCTGCTGTTATTATATTTAGTGCAATGAAAAATGCGATGGTCTATATCATCTGTAAGGTCACAGTTCTGGCACTTCAATAAGTCTATACATTTTGTATTGTATAGTCTCTCCCTATTATATGCTCTGTTTATGAGTAGTCTATTAATTTTCTTAATGGATTTGCTGGGGATGTTTTTCTTTTGAAACCAGGCTTTCTCGCTTTTGAGGTGGTGAGCCTCTTTCCAGGGGTTGGGTTTGAAGTTTCTGGTTTTTTCCAGGATGTTCATCCTCCATTTTCTGTTTATCTCCTCTTGGATGATACCTAGGATTTCGTCTAGTTCCTCATGGGTGTCTAGCTGATGATTATCTAGTATACCTTCCTTGGCGGAAGGTCCTGGATTTTGTGTCTCCAGGTTTGCTACATTCTAAGTTTATGAACGTTGTTTCCAATTTGATTGCGTAATTTGCCGGTTTTGTGGTTTCTATAGTGGGGATGATCCTGTGCAGGTGATCTTTGTGTCTGTTGTAGACATAGCTGTAGCTGTTATTGTTGTCTATGAGTCTATCCATCATATCAGCTCTGATGTATTCGTTGTGTATCAACTTGCCCAACTCTTTAGCTGTGAGCCATTCCGCTCTGTCCTTAGTGGTGCATTCTGCGGCTATCTCAAACGCATAAGCATTTGGTGAGCTCGGAGGCAACCCTAGACACCTTTTTAGGATCTTGGCTTTTGTTGTGTCTATTTTGTTGAAAAAATATTGGGGTGCGTGTGCATAAGTTGTTATGCCATATTCCAGCTGTGGTCTTATCAGCGTTCTGTACAGGTTAAGTGCATGAGTTGTTTTGAAGGTGTTAGTCGGCTTGGATAACATCTGTATCAGGTTATAAGCGTTTTGCTTCATGCTTATTTCGGTCACTTGTTCTTTAAAGGCCGTTTTCCTGTTTATATTTTTCCCCAGGTATCTGACACTGTTTGCCCAGGTCAGTTCTCTGTTGTTCAAGGACAGTTTTTGCATTGGTTGGGGCCCGCTTGTGAATGAGATGGTCTGGATCTTATCCATGTTAATTTCCAATTTCAGATTGCTGCATATGTTAATAAAGTGATTTATTTTGTCCTGCAGCGTTTTTACTGTGTCTGATGTGTTCCCGCCCTCTTGTAGGAGGAGGAAGTCGTCCGCATACTGCAGTACTGTGGTGGTGTCGTCACTGATAGTATGGAGTTTCCTTGTGTATATGTTAAACAGTAATGGGCTCAGTACATCTCCTTGGGGTAGGCCATTCGTGATCGTTATAGTCTGATCATTTAGTTTAAGGTTTCTGTGTCCGTATAGGTTGCAGATCCAGTTGGTGTAAACTGTGGGGATCCTTATTTCATCCAGTGCCGCTTTGAGTGTGTACAGGTCGACTCTCTCGTAGGCGTTAGATAGGTCAATGATGACACCAATCTTGCTGGGGTTACTAATTTTCTGCGATAGCTTCAACAGAAGTGTGTTAATACAGGTGTTTGTTGACCTGTTCTTCCTGTACGCGAAGCAGTGTTTTGACAGGTGGTTTTTGCCTTCTACCAAGATGTTGATTTTGTTTTTGATCAGTCTATTTATGGTTTTGATCAGTACGCTCAGCAAGGATATCGGCCTGAAGTTGTTAATGGTCGATGGTTCCTTGTTGGGTTTTAAGATGGGTTGTACCCTTATGTCTCTGCATGCATCAGGTATCGAGCATTCCGCTATTGCTTTATTTATAGCTGCAAGGAAGGACTCCTGATGGGAGTTAATTACCATATCTAGATCTTCTTGTCCAAAATTCTGGTTTCTTTCTGAATACTGAGGGTCTGTCCATACGACTGTTTGGCCCGTGTATTGTTTGTTTCTAATGTTTTCCAGAAACAGTTTGCTTGTTTGAGAGTCAAAGTTGTTATTTGCTCCTTGACCTTTATTGCTCATGTTTGCCCGGATAAAGTTCCAGAAATTTTTGACGTTCCCCGCTTGTCCTAATTCCTGTATCTTTTCTTCCCATTTTTCTCTTTTAGCTATCTTAACTTTGTCCTTCCATTCCTCTCTGATGCAGTGTAGGTTTGCCCAGTTACTGTAACTCTTAATCCTATTGAATTTTTTAAGAGCTTTTTTCTTTTTTTGCCAGATTAGTTTTAATTCCGCATTCCATCAGTAGTTGGGAGGGGGGTCAGATCTTCGTTGGACTGTGTTGGCATTTATTAGGTTATTTAGGGAGTTGTGAATGTCTATGAGATTTTGCGAGAATGTCCCTGTTTTGATTTCGTGTGTTAAGTTCGTCCTGTTTATTGTGTACTGAACAGTTTTTGGACTCAGGTTGATGCTGATCTTTATCGGGCAGTGGCTGCTGTTGCAGATGTCGTGATTAACTGTCTGCCAGGAGAGATTGTTTATGGATAAGTTGGATATTGTGATGTCTGGGGTTGAAGTGGTCCATATACCATTTTTATTCCACCGCCTGAAGGTGTAAACTCCTGTATTCAGTATACTTAGTTCCAGTTTGTTTACCCAGTTGCTTAGTGTTCTGCCTCTGGAGTTCGTGACGTGGTCCCCCCATCGGTTGTTTCTGGCATTCCAGTCTCCTCCCATGACTAAATTGTTTCTAATGTCTATTTGTCCCTCTAGTTTTTCCAATTCTATCTTCATTATATTTGCTTTCATTGTGGGTGGTATGTAGATTGACACTAGCGTGACATTTCTTTTGAGATTTAGGGTCTGGATTGCGACTGCCTCTAGTTGGCAGTCAAGGTTAATGCGTCTGTATTTGACTTCTTTCTTAATCAAGATGGCAACTCCTCATCCTATGCTATCCTCCCTTAGTAGACTTATTGTGTTGTAGTTAGGTATCCTATGGTTTGTGTCCGCATTACCTAGTGTTTCTTGTAGGAGAGCTGCAGTGATGTTGTTACTCCTAAGGTAGTACTCAAGGCTGTTTTTATGTCTGTTTAGGCTTTGTATGTTCAGTTGTAGTATATCCATGTTTTAGGGTCGGGTGTTTTGGTTGTCAGTTTTCCTTCCTTCCGAAGTGCGTGTTTGGTTTTTTTGGTTGTTATAACTCTGATTCGTTGTGCTGATCAGTTCCTGTAAGGTGTTAGTGTTTATTTGTGTATTTTCTTTGTTATTTTCAATTAGTGTTGTAAGTTTGTGTAGTAGTTGTGATAGTAGCCTCTCTGCTTCACTGGTTCTGTGTGGGTTGTTCTTAATCGGTTCCGTAGGCAGTATGACCTGTTCTGCAGTTTGGTGCTGGTTTCTGGGAGTGTTTGTATCTGTATTCAGTCTTTTATTTCTTTCTGGTAGTGCTGTTATTTGTGCGTAGGAAAACCTCATAAGGTTCCTTTGGACATCCTTAATTGGGTTCCTGTGGTTGTTATTTTTCTTGTGAGTGAGTTGAGGGAAATCCATGTTTGCTATCTCTTCCAGGTCAAGTCCTGCATACCTGTTCTTGTTTATCAGTTGCCGGGCTTCTTTTTTGGAGATGTTAAGAATCGAGCTGGTTTCAACTTCTTTCTTGTATGCCGTCCATTTTTCACATTTTCGATCGGTGGCTTCGTGGTCTGAGCTCTTGCACAGTAGGCACTTCATGTTCTTACAGTTACCTGTGCAGTCCTGCTCTCCACATTTGAGGCAGGTTTTTGTCTTGTCCTTACATATGGTACTGGAGTGGCCTAGTCTGCCACAGTTCATGCATTTTCGAGGTTTGAATTTATAGTAGTCTACCTTGCTGACTACGTACGCTGTTTTTATATTGTCAGGAAGAACGTTCCCAGTCACTTTAATTTTCACTGATGTCGTTTCGATAAACTTTGTGGGGTCGTTTCTGTCCCTTGTGCTCATTCTATGCGCTTCCACAATTTGTATATGTTCTAAATGCTCGCCCATTTTGTTGCACGGTTTTGATAACTCCATGAACTCTTCAATGCTAAAGTCTACCGGTATGTCCCTGATTACTCCGTATCTATAGAGGTAGTTGCTGGGGATGAAGGGCCTTAAATCGTTTTTCTTCATATGGTCGTTTACTACGCACTCATTTGCCGTTGTGGCGCTTTCGAAAAGTAATTTTAGTCTATTGTAGCCAACCTGCTTGATGTCTTTTATTCCTTTTAATCCTATTTCCTTGTTGATTAGGTAGAAACGCATGGGTGTGATTCTGATTCTTTCGTTGACACTGTTGTAGCCATCGACTAACACCGGGAATGTGTCTTCCTTTGAGTTTGTTGGGTATTTGTTTGGGGTCCGAATCATGTGTTGATTTGTGTTGGTCTGCGGGCTGTTTTCCTTGTTGGGTGGTGCCGATAATACTTTCTCTGCTCCCTCCTTCGTGTAACTCTTTAGTTCCGCTTTGTTCATAACCTTATTCGTGATGTCTGATAACTTCCTTTTCTTTTGAATCACTGTTTTATCTTTTGCCTGCGGGCCACCTGGGTCCGGAGGACCCTTTTCCCATTCTTCCATATCTTGGGTTTTTGTTAGATCTTTTCAGTAGTAACCAGCACTGGAAACACTCGGAAAAAACTGTAAGGGGTAGTTGCTAAAAAGATAAACAAAAAAAACGCGGGAGAAGCCGCGTCTGTTAAATGGCAGAAATGGATGCCTTCTTTAAAGTTAATCACTGCACACTGTCAATTGATGTTATTCCGTTGACGGTTAATGACGAACTCTAATCGGAAAAACAAAAATTCCTCGCAACGAGGTGCGTGACGTTTGTCAAATGCAATTTGGCGCTTCAATGAAATTTGAAATTCAAACGCCTTAATCACTTGTTAAGTACTTTGGATATTATGAATGTATTTTGAATGAAAATTTCTTGCATCCTAGTTAAGGCTTTTATTTGCTAAACGAAGGAACATGCCGAGTTCAAAAATTTAAAAAAATCAAAAACAATGTCATATGAAACGTCACCTATTTGACATTTGTCATATGAACATTATTGTTCCTCGCATCGCGTGCATTGTAAATTGAATGCGTTGCGTGACAACGAGCGAAAATCTCGTCGCGCTCATGCATCGTCGTTTCGCGTTATTGTATTTCAGCCTTCAGCCACATAGTCAGTTGCCGTCGATACGTGACGCATCTCTGACCGCAACTTTTAACTACTTGACAGCTCTAAAAACAATGACGGGCGAACATTAGCGTGATTGGGAAAACATTGTAAACAACAGCTTAAATTAATGATTCAGCATTGAAAAGCTAATATTTGAGAGTTTCTATGCTTGAAGGGTTTTTACCAGCTAGAAAGCATGCGTTTGTAATCACGGAAACTGCTTTTTGACGATTCAATCTTATTGCTAAGCCATTACATAGATACTTGCGATCATTCGATTGAAAAAGCATATTTTATCACTTTACCAGGATTTATATATAGAATTTTTTATGTCTATGTCGCTTTGAATTGAGTTACAGCCTTAAATGATGTATTGGATATACTTCACAAGGGAGTTTCGCCTTGGTTTCTCCAAAATCATGGAGACTGATCAATTTACATTTTCCATATTTTTAATTTATTTAAATGTTGTCATGAAGAAAGCATTCATGGGAACAACTGATATGGAGAAAAAGTAACTACACCAAATTCTTTGTACGCTAATGGATAGCCACATACACGAAAACAGGCAGGCGGAAACAATGCTAGGAAATATTTATTGAAAAGCTACTAACTATTAAAGCTAAAACGAACTAAAACAAAATATAAAAGGATAAGCAACACTAAACTCGACTACTGGCCATTTTTCCGATTTTTAATTATGCGCATATTCGTTTTATTAGTAAAACCAACTCACGAATTGCTGCGTTCTTGTCTAGTTCTTTGAGACAGGACAGACCAATGCGTGGATTGAAAATGGATTTAAAATCACGAATTGGTGCATTCTTGTCTAATTCTTTGGGACAGGACAGACCTATGCGTGAATTGAAAATGGCGGGGTCACCAAACATATGACAAATCACAACATGAAAAGACCATATGTTTTGTTCTCCTCCTCCATAATAACCTGACGTCGCACGATAATTCAGCTGTAGGCTATTGTACAACTATTATTTGTTATGAATTATGATTATTTTTTCTAACATGCATAAGCTACTATGATATTATTATCTATCAGCATGAAAACATGTTTGAATACGTAGAATTAACATCACAATAAGTCATATCTTATTCACGTCTATAGTCTTTACTTGATTGTCATGCGTCGTAAACTTACTTGACAATACTATCCTTCTACTTATTATTATACCAATTAAGTATGTGTTTACTTTCACCATCGGTTCGTGAACCATTTTAGAAAATAAACATGTTGACCGTAGTTTGGAGATTAACACACAGATGCGCGCATATTCTCTGACTGTCAATAACATTTTTGTGTTTTATGCACATACAATTAATTCCTTTATTTACATACGTTTTTTGTTAAAATGATAATAAGTTTGCGAGTATATTTTGAACGAAAGATTCATTGTGTCTTTTATCTCAACCTATTCACAGTTCTCCTAATTTTATTTATTCATAATTTACTTAAATCTATTGAGACATCCGAGCATGTGAGTAACAAGAAAGGTGTTAGTTTTATTTACGATTTAATTGTATCCTCTGGAAGAATACGTCAATTAAATGAACGTGCAAGGTAAACAGGACGCTTATCGAATTGAAGGAAATGGAATGTTTGCAGAAATATATTCATATTGGCCTGTTCCTGTGCCTCTTATGTCTTATTTTTTAAATTGAATCTTTTATTGCTTCATAGATGCTTTCTTGCGGTAAGATTTCGTGACTGTTGATGCGATTAAGCAAATCATACGAACGTGCTCTCGGAAGGCTACCATTTGATCCTTGTATTCTTTCCTTTCTTGGACCATTGCCTTCTGAAACTGAAACGGAAACTTCTCTTCAAGCTACAATTCTGATGCGTTTGCAAATGATTTTGTTCGCTCACATTTCTGTTCCAGCGACATGTTCTTTTATTTGGCAATCGACAAGCGTTTCCTCCCTGGGATCACCTGTGTGATTTGTATAACTTCCTCATCGCTGTACAGCTTCTTTGCATTTGACTCCTCTTTTTTAAATTGTATTTAATTCCGTTGGAAGTTAAAAGTGGGGGCCAGCATTTAATTTGTCAGAGTTGAGACTGTGTAGTCCATTTTAGTCCACTTTAGTTTTTGTGTTGGTTTATTAATGATTCAATCAATGTTTGTTGACCATTTCATGTATTTAATTCATTTTTTTTGTCCCACGCCGACCTGGGAAGCTTTCTAATTTACTCACTCCATTTTGGAGTGACCTATCAATGGATCAATCAGTGGAGATCTCCCTTATAAAAATAAAAAAACACTATTTTTTGGTCTAACAAAAGTTTTTCCAGGATATTTATGGTATATAAATGTGGTATGGAAAAACCGTTTTCTTGCAGCTTCAGTTCATTAGCTGTGATGAATCTGCTTAACTCGGTCCTAGCGCGACTGCTTCTTACACCTCTACATTTACGGGGCTTCTGACGTGAACAAGAAGATGGCCACACTCGCCGATGAATGTTCGGAATAAGTTGACCATACAATACGATACACATGGAGAGACCACAGAGCATTTTTTCTGCTTGCGTTACCCCTGAATTCATTCATATTGAGGCGAATTTCCCACTCTTTGAACCTGCACTAGGAAATATATGTGTGAAATCGCCAGCACAGGTTTTCATTAATTTATTCTACGTGATTATCAGATGCCTTTTGACGTAATATTTAAAGGAAACACATATTTTACTGCTGCTTTCTGTTATTTATGCATTAATTTGTCATCTTTTTTCCGAATGATGGATCGGTATTTTAGTGTATGACAGTGTATATTCTTCTACTGGCTCGAAAATCATTAAAATTCAGATAAAATTTCGGAAGATTATGAGGGGGAATATTTGCTAAATCAAATAAGAGGTTTACGTCTAGTTATATAGGCTGTATATTATCTTATACACTTATGGTGTTTTCGTATCTTTTGACAAGTTCTCATTCGAACTTCAACCATTATCCACGCGCTGCTGTTGTTTGAAATTCGCGTCAAATAAGCGTAAGAGTAAGGGGCAATTGAATAAAAGTGTCATAACCTTCGAACAAACGTTAGTCAAATATTTTAGGGTATAAAATGTCTCAGGTTGAAAAACAAAAATCACGAAATCAAATTAACTTTTAACTCTTTAAAGATCATGCGGTAATGTATTGATGGGCAGATCATATTTGTTTGACTTTTTCATGTTCGAGCTATCATTGGGTGCAGTTGAGTTTGATTTGACAGTTCCACTTTTATATGTCAAACGTGATGAACAGTCGTTGGAAGAGTTGAGAATGGTTTTGTTAAGTGATCAATTACTTGTTCTTGCTTGCGACTTATAAACAATTAAGCTTGTTATGTTAGTCAACATTTTGATGTTAATCTGGATTTATATTGTTGTGTATGGGCTCATCAATTAAATTTTAATGTGACAATCATAGCATAAGCACTAAAATGCGCAAACATTCTGGAAGAGCTCACAAAGAAAGAGATACGAATACTGCATGTAGCAAATAAAGTGAGCTTTCCAACATAGAGACCATAGAAATTTAGTGGTGAGTGGTCAGATCGCAACGGCTAGCTTTCTAACCTTAAATATATGTGAGAAAAGATTTTCCGGTGTAAAAGTATATGTGAGTCATCACATATAATTACGAAATTGAAGAAAATGTCAATACGCATCTCTTCGCATATCTCCAACAAGGTTTGCTTACAAATATCAATCCATCTGGACAATTTCGGTCAAAAACTGTTTGTTTGGGAGTTAGCACTGTGTAATGATTTCGCTCAGGTGCCAACTAATGGCACTTCCATTTTCAGACAAAGAGAGATCGTGATTTTAAGTTGAAGGCAGTGATAATATCTGTAATACTTTTACTCTTATTGGAGCGGGACCGTTGATAGGAAAACACGGAATTACCCAATCTTATCGATTAATTTCAAAATTTACTGCTAAGATGAAATGAACATGAAGTGTCATATATACTTATTCATACCGAAGGTCGAGACATTAGCTCTAGCTAGTTAAGCTGAAATCTTGATTCAGAATCATTATTCGATTTTTTTTTGAATTTTGAATGTGAAATTGTTTTTATTGTTGTAATCAAAAAGTCTTCCACACACACTCCAATGTTATGACCAATTGATATTGAACTTACCTCTACTCTTCCCAAAACAATTCCAGCCCCAATCGTTCCAACTCCAGCTATAAAGAACGGTATGGAAACTTGTAGCAATATATGCCACCATGGTTCATGCCGTAAGCCGGGACGATTAAGGGCTGCTTTTTCATCGATTCCATGACCATCGCTACCAATCTTTTCTGATCCAGGATCAGGATCTGACGATGCTATTGACGTCGTGATGATTGAGCTTAGTGAACCGGTTGTAGAATGGGGGAAACCTGACAATTTGTCATTGTCAATATCTGAAAATGAAATGAAAATGAAATAATAGATTATAATTATTGTGAGTGACATGCGAATAACGTAGAGCGATTTTTTTTCAAATCTTAATCAAATGAATATAGTCGTATCTATGTATGAAACTTATTATATTTGGAAGTCAGTATTTAATTTCAATACATTCATTATTAAATAACAAAAACAATACAATTGATGAATGCCACGATTCAATCTACATTCAGACATTTTAGATAACATCGTATAAGGTTCCATCACGATAAGGTTTTGACTTATTAGGAAGATTAAAGTACTCGAAATTTCAATTCGTACTTAATAAATCAAATATAAAATGTGTCCAAATTTTTGAAATGGGTAACGATTAGGCATTCATGTAGTTCCATTTTGGTTGCTCGAACTTTAAGCAAATTAGCGGGAATTATTGTTGGTAGGCTTTCAATAAGGTAAACAATATTGTCTAGGTTGAAGAAATGTCAAATATGCAGGAGTGCCACGTCAATGACGCGCTAATATTAAGGAGAATGACAGTATAAGCAATAAACTCCTTACGGTTTTAGGGTATTTTATCTGGAAGACAAAATGACAAGTATGATAATTGCTGAAAATAACGATTGCAAATTTTGCGTTTCAAATAGTGGAGAAACTTATATTCAGGATTAAATTTGGACAACAGAGCATTGTCTTTGTTTGGTGTGATCTCTAGATCATGCCATATGGATCCGACTTGCTTATGTTAGTCACGCTTTCTATTTGGTAATATTCAATAATTGAAACAGTGCTCCGAAAGTTACAAGCGTTGTTAGTACTTTCCAAAATAAAGAAGAAAAATTAACGAGAATGTAAGATAAAATAGGTTGAAACTTCAAGATATAAACATCAAAAAGAAAAATTAGCAACTATTGTTTTGTAGTTCTGGTAAAGAGCAAACATGATTGGTTTTACCTTTGCCAGAAATACTGTTAACTCTTCATTTTTCGTGTGTTGGCAATATTTTCATAAAGTATGACGTATGTGCGCTACCTGTCATTTTTACTAGCGACAAGAGTCACTTCATGGTGATAAGTTGTTGCTTGAGCTTTAATAAATCAAACTTGGTTAGAAAATCGTGAAACAGGATTTTTTATAGCATTTACATACTGGGGCAGATTTTCCAGTCCTTAAGTTTTTACGTGTAGAGCTATGTTGCATATGGACTATGGACTTCACCTGCTTTTAAGCTACAGATGGAAGGGTATTAGTGGCAAGGAGAAGGAAATTTTTTGCGTACATGGTTATGTTGCAACTAATACCATGGGCAGGAGTTTCAAAATACAGCGTTCGTCTTTTAAAATAGAGCCACTAGAAGCTCCTTAGTTTTATTTGACAAGCTCAATTTGGCAGAAAACGTTGGGAGCTGTGACGAACGAAATAGCAACGAAATGATTTGAAGTGAGATTCTTTCATTTTATTTAATATGGTAAATTTGGAATGTAACTTTGGGTCGGATTATCTATATCAAGTCACATCCTTTCTATAGATCAATGATCTAGGCTCCTTTTTACTGCATAAGCTGCATATAATTGGTGGTTCTGTTTTGCACTAGATTCGCTTCAAAAAAGAAAGAAGAAAATTTCGAACTGGGGGTAGAGACAAGTCTTTGAAGCAACGGAGGACAAGCTCTTTAAGCTAAGTTCTTTCTGTGACTTTGGTCGAAGTATGTAGTAACGAATTTGACTTTAAACGAATTGGAATTCGTTAAATTTACTGAATAACTCAGCAGAAAGCAGACGACTGAGTTTCCAAGATTGGGGAAAGCAAATGCTATCGATCTAATTTTTATATATTATTTTCTAACTTCCGAAACTCTCTCAGATACTCTCGCAATTTCAACGACCGAATTGAAACTTTCAGTAGCGGTCTAAATTTTTCCAGGAAATTCGAGAGTATTTCTGAAAATTTTTGTTGGCTGTCAAGAAACAAGAAACTCCTCTTGTGTGTTTCACACGTGAGGACTTAAGGACATTAGAGCCAATGCTGCCCCCACATAAAGAATGTAATGACGAACCGAATAAAATACGCTTAAAATTTCTTAAAAGTCAGGGAAGATGTTATCAAAGTAAGACGTTGTATAGGCTTATCAAAATTTTAATCGCATTTTTACAGCCTCCACGATTATCTTTAACAGTTTTTGTGAATAACCCTATATTTCATTTGTATTTTTATCAGTGACAACTCCTTATTAGTCGGCTTGCAATTTAGACTTTGATAGAAAGGAAAAAATGATTTATCGTATTTAAATTTAACATCTCCTGTGGTCACATTATTTATGCATTGCATTGATAGTGGCACTAAGCCTTTAAATACAGATTCCTTTATCTGTATCGCAGACTGAATGATTTATTTGTAGAAAATCCTTAACCAAAATCGTTATCTAAATATTTATTATTATTCTCTGGTCTATGATCCACAAGGTATTTAACATACAATGAAATTCGAAAAAAAGTGATTGACGTCACACGCATACTTCGTGTGATTGTCAGTCTTATGATTGGTGAACATTATCTGGGCAGAAAAGGATTGGCAGGATTTGATTAGAAGATTAAAATCAAAGCTTGCGAATTATGGTGCTAAACAAAAGTCCCCACTGAGGTATAATCTGATTTTATTAACAGCAGGTCTATTTGCGATTGTAGCTTGCTATGTTTGGGTTTTGCGAATTTTCAAACGGATGTGGGAAAATTCAGACGCTGACATATTTTTGGGATTACTGGGCTCACATATGAAGTGAATATTGTTATGAGCCGAGTATGAGTTCGTAAATTGAACCGATGGCGATATGCGTATACTTTGGATAGTTTTTTTGATTTAATATATTTTTTGGAAAAAGAACTAAACTTATTCAATGTCATTTTTTGCCTGTTAATTTTAACATGATTTTTTTTCATTTTATCAAAAATCGATTGACGCCCTCAAAGCTAGTTTGAGAATCAACAAAAATAAAAATACTGAGGTCGTTGACTAACTATCTAATGGTGAGATGTCGGTTCACCTGCACGAAGGTGTATATTTTGTTGACTTCTGTATCGCCAGTTGACGTGCATACTCGCTGTCTTCAATCGACTGTCAAAAACGCTTACAATGTGCATAAAATTTGAAAGTAGAGACGATGTTTCAGTCAGAGACTTTCCAAGCTAAGAAACGGCCCCGAACCAACCGAAATTGAAAAATTACTGGAGAAGTAAAAGAAAAATATCATTTCAAATCTGACGTCTTCAGAAAACGTCAAAATAGATGGACTAATCTTTTCACAAACACCTTGTGCTATTGTTCTTTGCTTATCCAGCACACGACCAAAGTGGTGAAATCTGAACAAGCGTTATTCCCCCTCCTGGCTCATTTTGAATATCTCTTGCTTCTGTGAGTGATGCGTGTCTTACGTGCGTGACATTTCTTCTGGTGGTATTCAAAACGTCAAGGAATGCGTACCCAGAATAAATCAGTAAGAAAAGTATACAGAACATTTTGAGCATTTTTATTGGAACTCGTGTTTGAAATAAGTGAAATCAATGAGTCGCAAAAATGTTTGTCAGGATAAATGGAACAAAAGTGGCTAGCAGCACTCTCGTGCATGAAAATATGTCCAACTCAAATGATTAGTTAGCTAAAATCAAACGTTTTAATTCCTTTACCTGTTCTGGGTTAGACTCTCGACTGAACATGTTGCATAATAATTCTCCAGGAAATGTATCGTCTATTATACGAGAAAATATTTGGTTAATCTAAGCTGCAACCTCGAAACTGTTGTCTACTCATAACATCCTTCCGTAAGGTATTGTTTGGTAATGAGGTTGAAAAAGAAATAGTAAAAAAAGGAGCACGGCGCGTGACAAAGAAGTCACACGAAGGATCAAGTGAAGATTGCTCAAAAAAAAAAAAAACAGTGAAACAGTCGTCAGAGTAATGATTTATTTGAAAAAATTTTGGGGAAGTGGAGGGGGTGTTTTCCTTTTGAACAGTATCATGTTGTGCTAAAAACAAATAAATTGCAAATGATGCATGACCGAAAACATGATCTTTGCAGATGAACTTGATAAGGATTCGGCAAAGATTAAAATAGTAAATAGGCTGAAAAATCCCCAAAACTATATCCAATCAAAAATGTGTGTCCGCATATTTTATAATTAGGAACTTTTTTATGGTCATATATCTGGAGTATGCATGAAAAACCTGTTAATGCATCAAGGAGTGGATCTCAAAAAACTCACTTGCTGAAGGATTTCCTTCAGCTTCGGGAAGAATGTGTGGGCTCAGGTCAGGCCTATAATCCGCAATGCGGAACCAAGTGTTTCCAAAAGTATTTTTCGATATGTTCGACGATTGATGCACTGGTTTGTGGGCGTGCTCAATAGTGTAAAATCAATATAGTACCTTGGAGCAACTAATGTTTTAATTGATGGGTTATGCTGAACGCAATTTCGACAAAAGACATAAATAAATGAGATTTTATTTTTTGATTTTCCATTCCGAAATGCTATGCTTTTAATTTTGACAGCTACATATTTCGGGAGTAAGTTGCCTATTCTTCAGTGTCAATTAATTTCTTCTTCTTCCATCTTCACATAAATGAACTAAGTTTTTGTGGTACACTGATGTGACACTTGCATCCAGTGGAATTTAACCCTTTGCACTCGAGGCCTTTTTCGCTTGCGTGAACCAGCAACTCGAGATGATTTCGGCCAAAGTAGGTCAACATTTTACAGGTACTACAGGAACCTAGTCCACGAAAGTACTTCAGAGAAAAATATCTTGTCACACATCGTAAAAGATCATAGTGCCGTAGCAGCGTCGCTCGACTTAACATTTCAAATCACTCGGGCGCTGAAGCAGCGCTGCTCGAGTTCACACTTCTTGAAATCGGCCACTCGAGTTGACACTTCCAACTCGAGTGCGAAATGTTAATTTTGGCTATTAAGCCTTGTGTTTTATTAGAAATGATCTTCACATGCTTCATTTTTGACTGCTCACGTTGAAATTTTTGTGTAGGCCAGAACCCTTGCAAACGTTGCCTTGAGATTTTATATTGGGCTCGAAACCATGCATGCATTTTCAACCTTCGATTTTGTAACGAGGAAGCGATTCTTGAGGGATTTTCAGACGTAATGCCAAACGACTCGCAGCAAGGGCGTAACCCAACGTTTGGTCATGTTCATTTGAAGTGAATCCACCTAGACCCTGTATTGGTATATGATGCACTCTCCTATCCAAGATATTTGCTTCCGAGTCAACTTGACTAGTAAAAACAGCCTTACATCACCAGGTAAAGCAATAGTCAAACCCATGCCTGCTGACAGCCGTGATTTGGCTTACACTTGTCCAGATTCCTCTTGCCGTCACCATTTGTTACCCGATTCTTTCGATTTGGACGTTTTCGGCGAGTTTTATCACAGGTGACATGTGTTAGCGGTGAGAGTGCTTCTTATTGAAAATTTGATAGCAAAGCCTCACACACCAGTGCATTTCGTAACCTATACTTAGACGTCATGGCGCGAGGACCTCGATCATCACGTACCTACCCAAAACGTTTTATAATGAAATGCTTACTCTCGTAGCTAACACCAACCTCAGATGGAATCTCATTGGTGTTAGACGCCTGTCATACTTAAAAGGTTGCTTAACACAGATTATGATGCTCGTGTTTTCAACGCTTTCACGACTCGACAGAAGTAGCATTGAAAATAAACAGTAAAGTCCTTCGTAATAGGTAGTGGAGCTTCCTGTTCACGCATCGTCACGATCGGTACTGAGCAGGAGCCGGGCCATTAATGTGCTTCATCGGCTACCAATTAACCCACCCAGTATTTCACGAAGAAAAATAGTTCTAATATAACAAATCGTATCATTGAATTGGGAGATGAAATTTTTTTCAGGGATGGATACTGTTTCATATTTCATTTCATTTATTTTATTACGAAATGATAAATCAAGGAAATAAAATGAGCTTTCACTGTTTTGCTTAGCTTCTAGTTCACAGACTCGTAATGTTTATTTCAACGGCGACTATTAACTCATAAAACGATTTTCGTGGAATTTGGTATGCCCCCACAACGAGGTTCCTTTTAAAGTAATTTGCTCATGATCGTTCGAATTTGCCCTTACTACATTCTCACATATTTATATAACTGAGTAGGTTTCCTATGAGATAAAATACAGCTACTTCGTTGTATACACGTTAATTTCGGGAATCGTCTCAAATTTTAGACTTTTTAGGAATAATTTGAGATTGAGAAACAAGAACAACTCACAAGGAGCATGGGTAGGGGTAGAATGTTCATGGATAGCGAGATGGAAGTGGATGCAACGTTGCTGTCGTGGTTGGACTGGTGACTTTCTGCAGAGGTTACGAAACTTCAATTTAGAAAATCAGTTGATCATTCCTTATGAATTTTTACTTTTTCTTACTAATCCGATAGATATCTCAGGATAAGAAGTAAATCAAAGGAGATTTCACGGGAGGTTGCACGATGACGGATTATTGTTAGTTACTGAATAAGCGATTTGATGAAAACGCGAATTTCCAGGATAATTCTCGCAGTAGACAGTCAATAAAAATGATGTAGTATTGTAGTACTTGTTAGAAGGTAGATTCAAAATATCAAAGAATGTAAGGTAATTGTTAAGAAATAAAATATAAAATCATTTTTCAAGTTTAATGTTTCTCTTTTAACTCTGATTTCTTTCTAAGCTCCTGCAATTACTTAATTTATTTCTTCGAAAACAACAAGTTTCTTTATGTCGTTGAAATAGGCTGGAATCCTGATTGGTGGGAGACAAGTTCCCTCGACGCTCTTTTCTCATTTTTGAGAACATACATAAGACGCTTTGCGTTAAGGTTGAAATACAATAGCGCGAGACCGCGTTACGAGAGCGGGACGACAGTATCGCAGCAAATGTCAAGCAGTTTTCGTAACATGCATTTGTATGCGGCATCGTACAATGATTGCGATGCGTCGATGCGAGGCGGGAAATATTCGTCAAATGTTTGTCAAATCGTTTGTCAAATGCAATATGGCGCTTAAATGAAATTTAAATTCAAACGCCTTAATTACTTTTTAAGTAGGAGGGTTATTTCAAATGAGAATTTCATGCGTCCTACTTTTATTTGCTGGACGAAGGAAAAATCCAAATTCAAAACTATTAAAAAATCAAAAACAATTTCATTTGAAACGTCACCTATTTGACATTTGTCATATGAACATTATTGTTCCTCGCATCGCGTGCATTGTAAATTGAATGCGTTGCGTGACAACGAGGTAGATTCGCATCGCGCTCACGTATCGTCGTCTCGCGGTATTGTATTTCGTAAGTCGTAGTTGTAAGTCTCAGAATGTTCCATGATTACGAAGACCAGTTGTCTGACATCAGTCACCGCAGGTTGTACCTTGTATACAGTGCGATTGTCATGCGTAGGACCACAAGTTTGGCCGATTTTCCCCGCCTTTTATCATGACAGGTAGCTCCCACACATTATTAACAAGGCGGTAAATACATTCCAGTTATCGTGAAATCCTTTTCTCCGTTCCAGTCGGAAAACCCGGTCTGAAACGGCTCCTTGATTTCAGTACACTGAGCCGAAAACTTGCACGAATAATCAATTGTGTGTCGTTTGGTGTGTCGTGAGCATTCTCAGCATTTCATCTGCGGACGTTTTCGACCACAAAACAAAAATTAACAACTCGGAACGGCGTCACAAAAAAAGATATATAAATAAATTATGTAGCAAATAAAGTGACCTTTGCAAGAAAGTAAGCGTAAAACATGTTCACCACAGTTAGTATTACCGGTGAGTATTACTGAGTATTATCTGTGCAATTTTTAAAACTGTTTAAAAATTTAAATAAATTAATTAACAAATTTAAAATTTGAAAGAATGTAAATGCGCACTTCCCCACACCTTCGTCTTTATGTCCTATCTTAAATAAGTTTTGCTTACAAATACCGCTACATCTGGAAAATTAAAGTCAAATAACGTTAGATTGGAAGTTTTTTCGAAATGTTAGCGCTCATTAGTTGTCAAGCTGAGCTCATAATCTTGTAACAGGCCGAGTAAACATGTCCAAAATTCTTCATAATATCTGCAACTGACTCTTAGTGTATTTCAGATTGGTTTCAATATAGTTTGTGGTAATTTCCTGCAAGGATCGACATGACACTACAGAGTCTCATCTTCAGAGATTCAATCTCTGACTTATTTGAACTATTGTGCTATTTGTACGGAATGGTTTTACTAGGGCTAGAGTCCCCGTGAACACAAGATATTTCGTTTCAAACATTCTAAGAAAGTTGTTTTTGTTTTTTAAGGATCTTGAAGAATAATTAACTAATTTCCCCTCATTTAACCCTTGAATTTAATCCTTCGTGATCGTTATTTATCACTTTTTCTTGTTTAAATATGTTTTTAAGCCTTTTTATCTAGTTTCGAATGTTTAATATTAAATATAAATTCTTTTAATAGCATATGTGCATTTTTTCTTAACTTTCTTCCCTTTTTACTAGCGAATGTGCCCCATCGAACTTCTTCCAAAACTTAAAAAATCGAGGGTGACGGTGGCCGGAAATTTAATACACAAGCGTGACATCATATGTACATTAAAACACCCAAAGATTCTTCATTGAGCCCACAAGGGGGACACGACATGTCTTCAAATTTGCAAGTCTTTGGGACAAGAAATTGCTGATGAGTTCACAAGTTTGAGACAGAGTTGCGTCGAGGAAGTTTGTGTTGGGTATTAAATTTTAACGCCATCATTTTGGCCATGTTTCTGAGGCTTCGATTTTCGAATGTAACGTGTAAGTTGATAATGTTATACGTTCAAATTGAGTCCTTCAGAGTACAACAAAAGTAACTATAGCGGTTACAGCTGTGTTTATTTCACTAGTTTATTAATTTATTTATTTCAAATTGATGACATGCAAAGATGCGATGGAAATCCGATGAAAAATAATGGGTTTTAGAACAGTCTTTGAAGCTTGGAAAATTAATGAAATAGAAGAAAATTTGTATGTTATGTGTAAATAAAGAGAAAATTGACAGGAAGGAAATGGATCAGGCTTATTTGCATTGGTGTGGAACAGGTCTAACTCATTCGAAGCCATCAATTCGGTCAATAGTATAGTATAGTATAGTATAGTATATCAAAGAAATAAGGATGCAGATAATTTTGGAACGTTTCCGCTTCGAATTTTGGCTGAAAAATTAAAATGAATGTTCGAAAGGGATCAATCAAATTGCCAATTCATAGAATATTGTGGAATTAGATGATGGTCAAGGGAGTCACTAGACGACAACAGAATAAATATTAAATAGAAATTTCAATGCAGTTATGAAAAGGATCTACAAGAACATCTACCAAATGTTTATGCTTACATTGTGAACTAATTACATGTGTAGAGATGATGAAAGTTGATGAAAATAGAAAATGACATACCCATGCAATACCAGCATGAAAATTATATACACAGCAAAGGAAACTAAAGCTTAAAGTGAAAACTCACCGTTTCCATAAATAGTAAATAATTTGTATTTATCAGCCGGTGTATAGTGTTCTGAATTCTCTGCTGGGTTTCCATTGTTAATATTACTTTTGACATTGTTATTGTCGGTGATGTTAAATGTGTTGTCTGTATCATTGCTTGGTTGATTTTGTGCATTTAAGTTAGTATAAAAAGTCTCCAAACTACTCGGAATGCTGTTGTTATTCTTCTCGAAATCATAGCTATCCCCGCGATACGGCATTTTGATATTAGTTTAAGGACTAACTTTCGATTTGAAATTATTATCGATTTTTGGGAGCGAATTATCGTCGAGTTTTATTTTAGTTTCTTTTTTTTGTTTTAAATATTATTTAAACTAATTATTCGGCTACATAAATTAATCTTAGTATTTTTGTGGAATTGTTTTAATTAAATAATACTTTAAGCGTATCTGATGTTTTGGTTTCAATTTATTGTAAATTTCATATTACCTACAGGTAAATTTATACCAAATTTGGAATGGTGTTTGTGTTTTTTGTGTATTAAAATAATACTTTTACTGTGTAGACAATAATAATACTTTCCCGTTACAACTTTATTGCAATTTAAGTGTTATATCTTACATTAATTTCCCTTTTCTTAATTATTTGGTGTACGAAGCGTTTCGATTAACTGATATTTAATTTATAAAATTAATATCGTAGGTTACCGATAATTATTTTCTTGTTTGTTAATAAATTATTAGAAAAACAGCCGCAATATTTGTATTTAATGGTGGACGTAACAAAAGAGCGTCACCCGAATTGTTTTACATATGATGCAGAACGAATTTATGAAGTTAATATAACTTTTAAATTAATTCTTTTGCTTGATTAGCTTCTCGTTTTTCCCGACGTTTGAAACCAAAGTGTTAATTCAACTATTTTGGCATTGATTTGCGTTATTAGTTCACATTTTAGCGTTTTTAAAGGTGTGTAGGAATGTGGAGTGGTCGCTTTCGCTCTATGTACAAGTGCAATTTGTTCAGAGGTTTTGTTGTTTTTAGTTGTTTTAAAAGTTGATTTTTTATTGATTTGACTTTTACATTCAGTCACCGGAACGCAAGTATGGCTGCAAACAAAGAGAAAGGCACAAAATAAGAACAATTTGAAGAGTAACACTTTTATTCTAGAACAACGAAAAATGCAAGAGATTGGAGAAATGCGAAAATCGATGCTTGTTTTTTTTTTTGTAAGTCTAGTCAACTTGTTTTGAGTTTAATTGGAGAAATCAAACACAAATTAGGAAAATTACAATGAGTAAACGAGAATGAAATAAATTTAGAATATAGTTTCAATACGGTTAACATACTTTTTTGTAGTAAATGGTATTTACCTTTTACTTAAATGTTTGCACAAAACACAAAATCACAATTATTTTTCGAACTAGCTAAGGCGCTCTAAGAAAAACCCCTCGCTTTGAGCGTTCGACGAACACTGGCTATTATACAGTACAGCCCCCTTTGAGTGAACTTAGTATCAGCTTTGATGTAGTTAACACCCCATCTAAACAATCGCGCATTTAATATGCCTATTTTGGTCGACTAAGATACGAAAAGGCCTACTTACAGTGGGAACCAAAAATATCTGTACACACGGAATAACGGTACCTACATACCTAAACTTTTCAATGTTTAAGAAACCCTTTTTAAAAGGTTTCCCCGATTTTATTTCTCAATTCATTTATCCCGATTTTATTTCTCAATACTAAATAAATGCTAGAAAAGACTTAACAATACATACTTTGTAATTTTCAAAAGTCAGGGAAATGTGAAGTAAAAGTTGCAAAAAATAGCATGTAAATAGATAATCAACCATTGTTTTCGATCTTGCGATTCATTTTTACGTTTTACGATTCTACTTATTTTATTGAAATGTTTGCGCCGGTCGTTCATTAACTCTATAGAAAATTTGAGATATGTTGCTTATGTTTTCGAAAATTTCTAGTTCTTGGTCAGTTTTATTATCATCAGACAGCCCTTCAGATTTGAGGTACGAATGTATCAATAACAAGGTTTAGCTTTTTGATTTAAGCTAAACCTTTTTGATTAAAATGTACACAATTGCCGAAAGAGTCCTCAATTGGAAAAAAAACACAAACCTGTACTGAAAGATGTCAATTTGAGTGGACTTTCTGAAATTTCAGAGTCTGGCTGTATCAAGATCTTTACGAAAACAAGAAAGAAAATTACCATCAAATTGCTTCATAACAACGAATTTACCACTGAGAAATTTGTGAACCTAAACTTAGACACATACATCAGTTTGTACACTAAACAGGAGTCAAAGAATACAATTCTTGGCTTTACGTGCTAATGAACTAAAGCGAAGAGCGGGCGCCATAGAATGTACGACTGAGACGAGACCCAAGCAGGACCTCCAAGCGAAGAGGACTGGAAAGCTACATTAGCAAAGGAACGAAAAGAACATCACTGTAACAAAGAGGTGTGAGCAAACCCGATTTTCATAACGAAATCATGTTCGCTGAATAGCTGCTTTTTGTTGGCTACAGGCCAGTGAGAATTACCAGGGGCAGCAAAATACACTTTTTATGTGTAATGACCATGAGTAGGTGTAAAAACAAAGTTCTTCGCTTAAGGAGCGGGTGCCAAACTTTAACAAAAGGAACCATTCTGCTTCACGAAAACGCCGGACCTTATTTTGTATAAGTCCTCAAACCCCGTACTTGATAATCTTCAATGGGAGGTCATTCAGCATTTGATGTTCTTTCCAAACCATCTACTCATTGGGAACCATATTTTTCGCTCGATTTTCAACCAAATGAGGAGAGTTTTTTCAATAACGATGAGCGCGTCGAAAATTGGAACCAAAATCTCAGCTAATTAGCTAGAAACTATCAAGCGAAACACGTGTCTGGACAGCAGACATGTCCTCCAGCGCACATGTCCTAATTTATGCGATGATGATAGTGCCTACATGCATCAAGTTATTGACTTGTGAATGATGCGACGATTGTCATCTGCCACCAAACCGAAGCTATAAAATACCGTCAGCAAAAAGTTCAACCAAATTTTTAATAGACGTTAAAACATTTACTCTTAATACGCATTTAATTTTTCTTCCAACAGCGTTTATTTATAATGTATATCGGGGCGATTTTTCGTTATTTTCTATCGTTTTTCAGTGATTAGCAACAAATATGTTTTTCCAATTTACTCGCGCCCAGCCACATATGCCCGTAAGTAGGCTGACTCGTTGCTTAAATTTGTAACGAACTTCAAGATTTTGTATGGGCTCTCGCCAACAGTGTCAAATATGAAAGAGATCGTCAGGGTATCCCATTTTCTGGAAAAGGTGACAACCGTGCACGTAGAACAATTGTGCAAAGTGAATGGTGTAAATAGTGATGTGACTGTCATGCAAGAGAATGCGTGGCAAGTGATTGAAGTGAATGTTTAGTGTTCTGTTTACATTTGATACCCACGAACGAAGCGTCAAAATGACCAGCAAATATGCGTGGCTCTTGGAATGCACTTTTTTTCGGTTAGATTGTGATCAGTTATACTCCAAACGTTGACATGGCAGCGATATGTCAATGTATGGCTCTATTTCGGGAGTGAAAACGTGGAGGCGAATTACGTTCATTCCCTTTGTACTTTTTTGATTTACGTGACGAATCATTATACTTTAAAATTAGTATTACGGGATTATAGATCATCATCGAGGTGTTTAGGTTTTCGAGATTATTATTAGGTTTCTTGGAAATTAAGTTGGAAGGTAACCAGCAGGAACCCCAAAAATGTAGAATGGTGCAAAAAGATAAAGGCAAATAAGATCCTTTCAATAGCTGTCTTTTAATAAATGTACATTTTTTTTTTTTTTATCTGACTTCCAGCTTCCTGGAGTGAAACTAAGCGCTTCCTTTTTGGCGTAGTTCTCTGTATAAATATTTTCAACACACACTGCAAAACAGTTAACTGCTGACGTATAATACATTTCTTGGACTCAGACAGATAGACTTAACCAGATTACCTGGAGTGCGATCGCTGATATTGATGTTGGGGTAGCAAGGGTAATTCAATGGCAAGAGACTGATCGTATCGAACTCTTGCGTTCTTTATCAGACCGTGTTAGCAAATTTCGCAAGATAAATTCCAAGACAAAGTCTTTCACGGATTTTATTGTGTTTTTACTTGGTATGAGTTGTGTTTTTAGGGAGCAGCATACGTGCACTAAGCCAAAGAAATTGCACATAGCGTGAGAGACGTTTCAGTTTTGGCACAACAGATCTAGTTTCTTATGAAAAAATCTTCAATACGCGTAAAAACGGTTGAAAACGCTTCACCCACCGTTTGCAAAGGCCTTCCAATGAGTAGTTTAGTTAGGCTCTAATTAATTCAAAACAAAAATCCCCAGCAATCAACACGTAAAAATAATTAATTTCTTTCTTGGGTGTCCAAACCCGCACTCAGTTGACATCGTTGGGCCTCCTTGGCTACTACTTATTGGATATAAACAAAGAAAAGTACCAAGCCGTGATTATTACAAAATAACATTCATTACGGCGAGTTGCATGGATATATATCACGATCACGGTCATGTTTGCATCGATGGCCCCGTATTGAATCAATGCTTTAATTATTGTTTTTTTCTTCTTTCTTTCTTGTTTTGTAATTGAAACTTTGTAACAGTTTTTGCAGGTTAGTCTCCTTCGCTTTTTCTTGGCGTATTATCCAAATGTTTACTCGGATGGAATAAATAGAAGACAGCAACACCCGAACCGAATAAAAAAAATTGTTGATAAGTGTAAGTAAGACCTCATTGTACTGAAGGTGAAAGTAACAACAAAACGTGGAGCACAAATAGCCCAAACAAACATTTTCAAACAACAGATGAACGTGCCTGAATCATAATTCGAACGGTTGAAAATTGATGGAAATTATGCGTTTCCACACATACGATCCGATCAATAATTGCTACGAGTACGAAATGATGGATGCGAAAGGTCAAGCGTAAATAAAATATTAAAAACTTTTTGATTTTTACCAGGGAGGGATTTTTGATGGATTGCGAAGATTCGGAACCGAGACCAATAAATCATTGAGTGTTGCTTTGAAGACTTGGTAACCATGCTCGGATGACTTCGAGGTTTTCTCGGCGAGTTGAGATCGAACGGGCCGAACACTGAACTTATCTTTTCGCTCGATGCTTAGTATGAAATTATAGATAATTACTAATATTCAAAAGTGAAAACACGCACGCGAAATTTGAACACATTTCTCACGAGATCCAGTCGGCCCAACATATTTTGGCAACCTTTTTGTTGAAGGTTCCTCAGATAATACCGTTATAATGTAATAAAACGTACCAAGGCAAAGATGAAGTTTCGTAGATTGTAGAAAAGCGACATCTCTGAGTAAACCCACAATATTTACCTCCATAATATCAACTTTTAATTTAGGCAAGTTATTTAATATTTATTACAGGAATCAGACTAAGGGCGCAAATCAGAAAAAAACCCAAATTTAAGCTTCATGGGCTTTCAACTGAAGTCATATTTTGACGATCAAGACTTCTTTTCACCTGAATAATATGCTCAATCAATGATTGCTGCATCTGATTCAACAGCAAAACGATCAATTCTGCCAATAAGGCCAGTACGCAAACAGATCAATTTATCGACGGTTTCAGCACTGCCACCATCTTACCTTGCAGTAATTTCTGCCTTATAGGGTTATACCTCTGTGAATTTTTTTTCGATTTTTTTTTATTGGCTAAAAGTATGCTAACACATCCCTAGAATTGAAATCAAAAAGGTCCAAATACTAATATACTTCAGAAAATTTTTGCGAATCAATTTTCTGAAGCAACTCCAATGCTCGAAAAACGTAAAATTTGCTCGCTTTATACTATATAGTAATTAATATACACTGTATAGGGCACGTTCCTTCGTAAACGACGCTAGGAGAGCTTCTGTTTTCTCGATCGACTACACGCTGCATTAGAGGTTAAAGTATTGTGTTTTGATTGATATTTTTACTGTTGTTTTGTATAAAAAAGTGTTAGAAATGAGTAGTTAACTGTACAGGCAGTAAAGCAAGTAGTTCATCGCAGAAGCGCAGCAAGATCAGCAACAGGCTTCCGCCTACTCGCCATTCGTTTGAGAACGATTCGAAGTACGTGAGCGCGTCATCAAAGAAATTAAAATTGAGCGATTTGAATAATGAAAGAGATGTAAATAGTCATTTTGGCTACAGACTTTTTAACTTTTTTGCTGTTTTTACCGCTCTGTCTGGCGCAGTTTCATGTTAACAGTGTCATGGTGAAGTGCGATTTTTGGAGGGAAGCATACGCGGACTTGGCTCAACAATTATTGTTAGCTGCTCAAATTGCGGTGATGTCTCAATCAATAGCTGCCCAGTAATAAACGATCGAGCTTTTGAGATCAACACTCGCATTACTTTAGTCATGCTAATGTTAGGCATAGGGATCAATGGCATTATAAAGTTCTGCGCGTTTATGGATCTCCCGAAGCCAGTCTTTCAAGCGATGTATAATAATATTATTTCAAATATTTCAATAGCTACTGCACGTGTACGAGAACTCTGCATAAAAAAAGCAGCTGCAGAGGAGAAGCAGAAATCTATGGAGCACAATGAAGTTGATGGGCTCACAGTTTCTGGCGATAGTTCATGGAGAAAGCGAAGCTTTTCATCGCTATTCGGCTTAGTGACTTTGATCGGCTGGTATACTGGCAAGTTACTATATGTCTGTGTTAAATCTAAGTATTGCAAAGTGTGGGAGTATTGGAAGAAAAAAGAGAGTACCGCCGAATACGAGGAAGTGTATGCCACTCACGAGCCCAACTGCGATGCTTATCATCAAGGATCTGCCGGTAAGATGGAAGTCGATGCATTAGTTGAAATATTTCCTAATATTTCACAAAATTGCATAATATTAAATACTTCAATTATATTGGCGATGGAGATTCGAAAACATGCAAAGGTATTGTTGACGCAAAGCCCTATGCCGATTGTACGGTTGCAAAAAATAGTGTATTGGACACGTGCAAAAAAGGATGGGCACTCGTTTGCGCAATTTAAAAAAAATACGAAAGGTCTCGGCGGTCGCGGTAAATTAGCAGGTAAGCTTATCGATGAGCTCATTATTTATTACGGACTAGCAATTAGGAGAAACACAAGATCTGTAGAAAAAATGAGAGATGAAATTTGGGCCAACTTATTTCATAAAATTTCTACGGACAAAAAGCTGCAACACGAGAAGTGCCCGGCCGGAGCAACGTCTTGGTGCTCTTGGCAGCGCAGTAAAGCGCTGGTTTCCCTGGCAACTTACCAACACAAGCCTACCATGCATGAAGATCTCTTCAAGGCCGTAAAACCAATTTACGAAGAGCTCAGCTCTGATGACCTTCTTTCGCGCTGCTTGGGTAGATACACACAAAATACAAATGAATCGTTCAATGCAGTCGTGTGTGTCCATCGCGCCAAAACATGTGTCGAGCGGCAAGACGGTGCTCGATATCGCGACGGATATCGCAGGTATCTTATTTAACGACGGACTGTCGGGCCTTCTCCCCATCTACGACTCATTAGGATTGACTGCAGGAACTAATTTCTACAATTTCCGCTTAGAAACAGACACCGAGCGAATAAAGACTGCTGAGCGCTCAATTTCCGACGTTGTAAAAGAGGCGAGACGCGGCCTTTTAGCATCAAGAAAGAACGAGGAGGAGAAATCCACGGTCTTGGAAGGCCAACTGTATGGTGCTGGGATAGCAGAGTAAAGGTGAAAAAATTTGTATATAGTAAAATTTTGAAAATTCACAACTTTATATGGTTTTGAAACGTTAAACGCGTTTATCTCGAAAGTGTATTTTTGAAATTTGCCGGAAACGAAACTCTTTCAGTTTTCATCCGATTGACTTGCCGTTATAACTGTAGCTTCTTAATATGATTACCTAGTGAAGTACACATAATTTTAGCGATTGGTTTTGTTCAAAAAAAGTTATGAGCAGTTGAAGTCATTTTTTTGGGTCGAAAATGCAATTTTTTTTGTTAAATGGTCGTCATTTTGTGAAAAATCGATATTAAATTATTGCGTGTGTACTTCACTAGCAAAACTCATGGAGTTTATGAATGATGCAGATGGGGTTGAGAACCTTGTCCGGCCGCGGAACGTCTTTTGTAAATACTAGTGACTTTGACGTGCACTACAGCCATCATTTTGTATTGAACTTAAAATAAAAATATTTTTTTGCACTCCCGAAAAGTTATCCATTATATTGATATATTATTTATACAAGCTTTTTCTTAAAATCCTTGAAAAAAATCCTCAAAAAAGGCTTGTTTTTAGCCTTCACATAGGTATACCCCTTAAGACCGTCCAAAACTCAATCCGTTTACCTTAAAAGAGCGGGGTCAGAACACACAGTACTTTAGCTTCTCTTAAAGGGTGCTAACCCAATTTTATTGTTTAAGTTAAGCTCAAGACTATATTTAGTATGATTCGTATTTACCAATTTTCTTTCGATATGCATCGTTTTGCTCTTTAACATGTTGCTATTTTAAGACTAGCTTCACAATGCCTCAATTGTAGAAGTCTTGATACTCCAGTAATTTATTTTCACAATCTTCTCTTGATACGAATCCCGTTTTACTTTCGATTTAAGGAAGTTTTGCAATGTAAGAAAAAGGTGGTAATCGTTTATTACCAGGTTCGAACTAAATGGTAGATGCGATAAAACTTTCTAACCAAGCTCCTGGAGTTTCTGGTGAGAGATCATAAACTTGGCGTTGTCCTTATAGAAGATCATAGCTTGTCTGTTGATTAATTCTGCTCGTTCCAGGTCAATTGGTGGCTTCAAACGCTCCAATCGTTGATAGTAGGAATCTGAACTTAGTGTTTGGTCATATGGAAACAACTTCCTTACAACGTCCTACTAATTTAACAACAGAACCATCCTGACCGTTATTCCTCTTTTGGCCCTAATTTCAGCTGCTTCAACACGTTTTGTGTTGAATGCTGTCGTATGTGAGCCATTTTGATTCCCAGTCACCACTCGTCCAAGAAATTGTTTGGTGAAGGCTTCGCAAATAGACATTTGACCCATTAAGTTTCTGGGGTTAATTCGTGTGGCATTCAAACATCAAGATTCTTTTTGAACTCAGCTTTGTGCGAATGGTTTAAAACTGTTTTGTGGGTGATCTTTAACTCCTGTACGATGCTGCGACTATTAACATGCGGGCCAACTTTGACTCTGTAATTTGATTGTCATTCCGACCACGGGCCCGACTGTGCGAAGTATATTTATAATATCAATAATAATTGAATAGAAATCACGATAATGAAATTGCAACTGCCTGTTACAATCCCGTTTCCGTTTTTGTCTTTATCTAAAGAAAAACGAAAAAAATGCAATACAGACGACAAAAGGTTTCGCTGTTATCAAAGCAAAACTAAAAGATCTACTGAATATCTCCTTGTTGACTTTCATTTTAAATCCCTATAACTCATAACTGAATGGACCATAAAAGACATGAAATGATTTTTTAGGCGTAAACCGTCACATTGACAGCGAACACAAATCCGAAATTGTTGATCGATTCCTTATGAGATATTAATCATTTCTTCTGCCATCTACAAAAAAGATAATGGATTTCTTTTTCCCCAACTTATTAAATGCGAAGAATTTGAATAAAGGCCGAAATACAATAGTGCGAGACTGCAATACGAGAGTGCGACTAGAGTTTCACAGCAAATGTCAAGCAGTTATCGTAACATGCATTTGTATGCGATATCGTACAATGATTGCGATGCGTCAATGCGAAGCGGGAAATATTCCGAAAAACGAAAATTCCTCGCAACGAGGTGCGTGACGTTTATCAAATGCAATATGGCGCTTAAATGAAATTTGAAATTCAAATGCCTTAATTACTTTTTAAGTATTGTAGTTATTATGAATGAATTTTGAATGAAAATTTCGTGCATTCTAGTGAAGGCTTTTATTTGCTAAACGAAGGAACATTTGAAATCCAAAACTTTTAAAAATCAGGCAGTATTGTATTTCGGCCTTAACACACAAGAGAGGTTGTAAGCGATAAACGATGAATGTGGTATAACCGAAAATCCAGAGAGATCTTTCTGATTTGTGAGAGATCCTCTTTCCGAAACTCATTTTGAATTAATTCCCCTACCAAATCCTGTGAGAGGAACACAAATACTCGTTTGTACACACATATCCATTCTTCAGTTCAATCAAACGTTGAATTTCGACTACATCCCGGAATGTTACCTTATTGATGTTTTATTACCATAAGGACATGTGTATCATCCCAGACAAGGACAAAGAGCCAAACTTTCCAATTTTCTCAATGATGCTTTTCACAATTAGCTTCATGGCATGAGAGTTATAGCCAAACTCGCTTGTTGACTTACACTTTCGAGAACCTTTGAAGTTATACTTAATCATACTTAAACATGTTGGGTGTTGGTCACCCACAGTTGGGTTCGGATGCCGAAGCAAGTATTCGGAATCCAATAACGAAGGAAATTTAGACAACTGTCAGTGAACAAGAAAACATGTTTCATTAATTCGGAGAAAGCCTTCGATATGTTTTAGTTAGACGAACTAATTTTTAAGCTCTTTCAGGACAAGTTCTCCAGACACTTCGTCACTACAAAGTGTAATACATTGGACGGGAAAATGTTTCTCGTTAATGATGGAAATCTGACGACTGTGACCGATTTCACCAAAACTCTCCTGTTGATTCATCAAAATCACATCATCCAACATAATCGTTACTGGCGTTTGCAGATGGATTGATTATCTATTGAACAGATTGACAAGTTCAGTTCAAAGTTCGAAGGAACCTTCAAGAATTGTTTCCGACGTATAGTTCCATATAGACAAATGGCGAGTGAAAAGATCATGCAAATATGCGAAATATGCGATTTCGTCTCGAACATTGGTGCTGCCGGCCAATAGAAATCTAAAACTTAATTGGGAGACTTCAATATTTTGATGAGTGCAGGAAGTTCTGAACGGATTCCTCATAAATCCTTTAGTAGAGATGCTAATTCAGGCAGTTTTCACCTGCTACTTAGCATCTGTACTATAATGAACATGCTCAAATCATAAAAAGTAAAGCGCTCAAGGTGACAACGACCGTTCGAGGACTCTTTCATTCCAGATACATTGATCAGAAGTTCAAAGTCAAGTAATGTCTTCGCACATGTATTGCTTTGGAAAGAACCCCGAGACAGATTGAAAACTTTATAATTTAATTGACTTAAGAACTTAATTTCGGTAGATTGATGCCTGCCTCAAGCGAATTTTTGATTGTTTTTGACACATTTGTGGACAGGTTTTATTTAAAAAAAAAAAATAAAAGACTTATTATAGACTCGTTTAAAAATATATGTCTTTACCATTTTATATGTCTTTACCAGACACAAAGAATCAGGAAATCACAATGCGATTCTGTGTTCTAGGAAATGCGGACTGAAAAAGTCCGACCTGTGAATGACGCAGAACACAGGGACTCGAATTTGTCCGCACACTCTGGCTTGTAGTGGCAAAATTTGTACGAGCGGCTTCAAAGAGTAAAGAGTTTGACTTCTGTGTATTTGAACCAGTTCTCCCAAATTTTGAGGCGATGAGGCTACCATTAGAGAGTTATATTTATCGATTACATGGAGCATATCGAACCACATTCATCATGCGGCTCGTCAAAGGTATTAAATGCCAGGAAAGTTCGCAAAAGAAAAGTCTCACTGATATTTTTCATGTCGCGTCGGACCTTTACCCATGGAGTAACGGGGTTAGAACAGGGCGTTACACTATTCATACAGTTTCGGAAGCAGATATTCCATAAAAACCCCATTCCAAGCAACCTTATGTCTAATGAAATACCTGATGTATGATAATCTGATGACGTGATATCTGAGATGCTGCAAGATGTCATGCAAGTGTCATCGAGTGTGGCCCAGAGCTCTTTTCTCGGTTCGATTCTGTTCAGCATTTTCCACAACAGGTAATTCAAAATTTTAGAGGAATGATGAATGATCAGCACTCCTCGGTAACATTATAATGCTGCGCAATGTAAATGGACGCAATATCGATCAAGCACGATAGGACTAAATCCACTAACATGCAACAACCCGTGTTTTGAAAGTACAGCAGAGCCCTGGAGAGGCCATCTTGAAATAGGAGAGGAGATTGGAGAACAAGAACTTTGAGATTAGGGATACATTAGTAGAGTCGAAACTATCAGGGAGGTAACTGGGTTTGCTTATATAGCTTAAGCTATGTTGTTGGGAACAAATTAAGCTAATGGCTGACAGCGCTATGACAGATTGCCAAGTCTAACAAAATGGCAAATCCTGAAGAGTGTTTCACAATTGCCTATAAGTGGAGCTGAGGTATGAAGTAATGTAGATGGTAATGAAAAAGTGCACTGTAAATGGTCGGTACAGTTGCAGTGACGAGTATAACTCCAGATTAAATGAACAAACCAGAATTGAAGTCTTGAATCACCGGTGTCCTTACCAGAGAATGTCGTATTTCTATCACCAAAGAAAAGGTGGCAAAAAACGTGTTCTCCAACGATGAGAGACGAGTGTCCACTAGTGGCAATTATCCTGGGAGGATGAGCTAAAAAGAATAAAGCCTGACTAATCAATCAGGATCAATGTCCAGTACACTGCATGTTGACAATGACTTCGACCTGTCTCACGCATTGAGAAGAAACTCCGAAGAGATGCAATATTTTCAGCCTTGCGACAATCAGATCGGCAAGTCATGGTGTTTAGCCACATATTCTGCAATCATGAGAAAGACGACGCTGGTCACATCTACAATTGATGTAGGATGCAACAGACAGTGCAGTGGAACTCTGGCAATTTCATTGCACTGTCTGAGCTTAAGGGTGGTACCTTAAGCTCAGTATACCGTAACAAAAAAAAGGAGAGTATTTGTTGAGGGTGTTCCTTCGCTAGCAATGCTCGTTCTCCTTCTTGTCCGCCGTAAAAAGGAGGAGTAATAGTAGTACAAGTAGTATCGAACGGATGTAACGTATATTTGTTGTTCTCTAAACGTTTGTTTGTTTATCACTATGTAAACTGCAAATTGACAAATTTTTATTCGTGTGACGGTTTTTATAACTCTGCCAGCCATTACCTTAACTACAATTCAATTTTGGACGAAATAGCTTCAGTAACCTGAAAGTACATTTTCCGTGCCAACAATAAAACCAATGTAAACAAATTCATCAATTTATCAATTATCGCATGCAGACAATGGAATTATATTTGTTTAACACTAAGTGGAGCGAATTTCTTGGAAAAGATAAAACAAAAAACTTCCCGAACCTCTCAATGAGAATAGTTGATTGCCTGTTCCAGGTGCTAATGATATTCAATTGAATTTCGCGCCGAAATTGATCTTTAGTCGGGTGTTAATTCTCCAAGAGCTATTTAATGTTGAGAATACAAACGCTGAGCATTAGAAAAAGCAAACATTGGACAGTAGCCTTTTAGTGCCTCGTACGGACACTGGCGGATGTTAATCGATTGAATGCAATATCCTCTTGTACATTCCGAACTCACCATTAATCAACCAATCAGCGCCTGTTCAAACAGATTCGTTTGTTCAAGGGTTAGCAAATTTCTCAACTACTTAAGGCTTATGGCCCCCAATGAAGACACCATTGATCTTTTCGCAGCTTAATTGCGAAAAAATAACACAAAAAAGACGCCGTGAACAAAGTTGCAAATTATGATTTCTTCGCAATGCTAAAAATGTGATGAAGAAAAAAAAATGGCAGCCAAGATTTTGAATGGCATGCGTTGGTTGTTGGGCAAGTGAACGATAAGTGATGATTAATAGGCAGTAATTTTCCAAATGATTTTTATAGAACGGAAAAGTACCAGAAATTTAATAAGCACCACTTGGTCATTTGAAGATTTATTGAAGAGGTTATTTTTGGAATCAGACATGCTGATAAAAATAGTAGACAAACAAAATGCGCCGAGTAGACTGAAAAAGGCCTAGCTGGAGTGGATACTGAGTAAGCATTATTGACATCGATGGTATCGGATTAACTATTTTGATATTTGAAACAGAAACTTTGATGAAACAATTCAACTTTGATAAAATTCTTGTATTGTATCACGCAGAAGGTGTTATTAGGTGTGCGATGTGTGCGTACGGGAAACAATCTTAAATAAGCGACTCCATTTGATATTTTGCTACTTGATATTTAGTCACTCCACCGACAGGGTTTAATTCTGATATACTGCGAAACGATTTTCATCATTCCCTGTCACGTTTTTCTAGTTTTTGACAGTCATGTCTCGGTTTATGCTGTTTCAGTGCTATTTGTCATTCTTGACTTTTGACACTTCGAACTTTCCGCGCTTATGAACTGAGAGATGTTCTTTGACCCCTGGTGGTTGCGGAAAGTCAGCTCTCGGTTGACAAAAGCAATAATGCGCAGCAGGTCGAGTGGAGCGTGAGGTAGATGTGATACTTAGTATGTATGTGACATTTTGTTTTTTTCCTTCAACGGAATCGGGCCATTTCTCCTTTTTTTTCGTGTCAAGTGTGCAGTGATATATTGCAGAGTTGAAATAAATAAAGTTTGAAGTTCGTTTTGGTGTTGCCGCAGGCCAAAATTAACTCTGGGTGGCTTGGGTCCGCCGGGCCTTGCTTTGTGGGTCTCGAGGACGCGTTTCGGCTGCATACAGCCATCTTCAGCTCTTTCTGGTGTCTTTGTCGCGGTATCCATCTTTTTATATGTGAAACTTTTATCGGAGGGGTAGGTCTGGTTAATTAGGTGTTAACGAGGGTCATTAAGTTTGGGTCTTTTCAGGATCGTGGGATTATTAAACCCACGGAAATATTATCAACGAACAAATAATGACCAACTCCGACACAATATTTTCAGTCCTCGACCCAATCCTTGTCAAAAAAAGAAAACGCGACGAACCCGACAACGATAATCCCACGATCCTGAAAAGACCCAAACTTAATGACCCTCGTTAACACCTAATTAACCAGACCTACCCCTCCGATAAAAGTTTCACATATAAAAAGATGGATACCGCGACAAAGACACCAGAACGAGCTGAAGATGGCTGTATGCAGCCGAAACGCGTCCTCGAGACCCACAAAGCAAGGCCCGGCGGACCCAAGCCACCCAGAGAAATAAAGTTTGCTTTGAAAGAGTTGTCTTTGACAGTGCCTTCGATGTCAATTGACCTTCGAAAATGGTGACGAAAATTCCAATAATATATGCATCATTCCAATAGATCTATTGAACCATTCTTTACACTTCTAATCGTTTCAATTATTAAAGACCAAATGAAAGAGTTTATGCTGACGAATATGTCGTCGAATTTAAAACTCTAAAGCACCTTTTATTCATAAAAATGCACTATCAAATCAATTCTGAAGAAAAAAACAACTCAATCAAATCAATCCTGATAAAGGTCTTCGCAAAGCAAGGAGGACACATCAACACAACATATGCTATAAGTTAATGGAGGTTCTGCACATTGTCAAAGAGTGGTAGATTTAGCTGGATATAGTAGATGTATAGAGACCCGATTGGACCCCTATCCTTTTTCTCTATCTTTTCACTAATTTGTTAAAGTGGGTTGCGTTTAATTTCATCAATCGTTTTTAAGAAAAAAAAATAGTTTTGATATTGGGACGACGTACCACTATTGAGCAGCGTAAATTGGTCCTCCACCATTTTGAAAGTGGCAATTGAAATGGCAGCGACGGGACAGTGCGGAGCATAATATCGCATTTCATACACAAGAATCGAGTACATGATAAAGGCGGAAAAGCACCAAACAAAATTTTCAACCCAACTGATGAGCGCTATATCGTGCGTAATATTAAAGAAACCCCAAAATTATCAGCACCAAAATTGGCCATCGAGGTTAACCATGAGTTGGGTGAGTCATGTTGTGCTGAAACTATTCGCCGAGTTTTACAAAAGCACGACTTTAACGGTCGAGTTGCTTGCAAAAAACCTTTCATTACCAAAAAAACCAGCAGTGTCGTTTTGCTTTCGCAAAACAGCATCTTTCTAAAGATATGAGCTTCTGGGGCAAGGTTTTATTTTCGGATGAGTCAAAATATTATATATTTATCCCCGATTGACAAACCCATGTCTGGCGCAAACCAAATAAAGAGTTGGAAAACAAGAATTTAAAGACAACCGTGAAACATGGTGGTGGAAGCGTCATAGTTTGGGGTTGTATGTCGGCTGCCGAGGTTGGTAATTTGGTGTTCATAGAGACATGTTCATGTTCGACATGGACAAAACAATGTACCTCAATATATTAAAAGAAAATTTACTACAAAGTGCTCGAACACTTGGCATAGAGTCAGATTTTTACTTTTACCAAGATAACGACCCCAAACACAAGTCAGGTATTGTTCAGACATGGCTCATTTTGAAATGCCCCTATTTAATGCAACCTCCAGCCCAATCACCGGATCCTAATGCGATTGAAAATTTGTGGTCAACTTTGGAGCTAAACATCCGCAAACATCAAATTTCCAACAAAACTGATTTAAAAAACCTTTGTTAGAAGAATGGGTGAAGATCACCCCCCAAACGTGTCTGAAGTTAGTAGAATCGATGCCAAAAAGAATGAAGGCGGCGTATGATAAGAAGGGAGGCCATACTAAGTATTAAAATTTAAATATAATGTTAAAAATATACAAGTAAGTATTCATATTGGTCACTGATTGAAATAAGCTGTGACATTATTTTCGTAACAATTTCGAGGTTTTTGCATGCAAGTTGCTAAAAAATTATGTATGAAAATAAATTATGTTCTTTTTTTATACTTAAAATATAGATCTACTAATCAACGTTTAACTTTTGTTCATATGTGTTTTTGTTTAAAAGTTCAAGCCTCTCAAAAACATGAAAACGTGTTGGTTGAAATAAGCTGTGAGCCACTGTAGTCTTGCTTGTTCGAGGTAGCAGTAAAAACATCTGCACGAGTAATGTCATTCATAAGTTAAGATTCGGAAAAGGATATACAGATGGTATTGTAAGAGTAAAAATTCCTTCATTTTTTAAATTTATTGAACTGAAATTACTAAGAATAATTTCAGGATATGGGATAACATGTTTTAAATGTTTTAAATGAATAGTCATCCAGTTATCAATAGTATACCATTAGTTGTGACTATTTCTTTAATAAATTATAATAGTTATTTTATTACAAACCCCTGGATTCCCGCTAGCATTGCTCCGTCAGGGAGAAGGTAAGTTGATAAAATGTCTATTTTCCCGCTACAAAAATGTTCCCTGTTGTTCTGAACTCAAAAAATAATTGACTGATTGGCCAAACGAAATTTGTAAGGTCTTGCTAATAATTTTTGCTCTCCTTCTCACCCACATATTCTGATTTTTAATGTAGAATAAGCCATTTTTGTAAAACAAATGCCTGACAAAACTGTAAACATTTTCAAATCTTAACTATACCTGTCAAATCTAACCTGTGTTTTTTCTTATTTTAAGAATTAAAAGAATAAAAAGGTTACAAACCGAAAAAAAGAGGCTTTGGAAAACAAACAAATTTTCAAAAAGACTTGACTTTGGCGATTTACATGTGGTAAAAATTCTTATAAATAAAGCATGAACCCATATAACAAAAAATTAAAAAACTAATTTTTCACTGCGAAAAATCCTAGAAAAGTTGCTTGATTTCGTGAGCTTCCCGCTTTAAAGGCCGTTACCTGGCATCAATAGCAACGCAGTATTGGCACTGTACTCTCTTTAGCCAGGTGATATCCTTTTTAGTAAGTGTGAGGTAATTAATTTTAACAAAGGTAAGATGAACTTGATAAAAATTTTTAGGATATGGAAGTTTTGACAATATCCTTGGTGACAGTTGAGCCTCAACAATGAGATCGAAACGACCAAAAAAAATTTGTATCATTTCAAAAAATCAATTTGACCAAGTTTCTTTGGCTGTATCATGTTCAATAGAATAAGGAGCTAAATAAGAAAAAATTTGCAAATTAACTTTTTTCAATCATTCAAGGGATAACACCATCCAAGAGTGAAAACTCACGTCTTTTCAGAAACACAAGGCGTCATATGATACCGGGAGTTTTCAAATGGCTATGAAAGGAAGAAGGAAGAAATTATCGCTCCAATTATAACTTATAACGATAAAATTTGCGATCACAATTCTAACATTGGCACATTGTGACTTAAAAAACCGTTCGTCCTCTGAAAGAGTTCAAAACCACGGAATCTTGGAAAGATCATGGTGACCATTTTCTGGGACAAGCTATTTGTTTTTTATGTTTTCACTTTCAAGTCTTATAAGTAACACAACATCCTTGGATCATCTGGACTTTCTACTGGTTCTACTGGAACTTACTTAAGTCAGTTTGAATTAGTTTAATTTCCGAATCTATTTAACTTGTTCATAACCCAACTCTCCATATTTGACATTTGGAACGTCAATTTAACTATCACAGAAGGAACATAACGGTCGTGTGTCAAAGTCAGTATTGAAAAGCTTCCTTAAAAAGTGTGTTGTATTAGTTGGATCTTGTTAAGAGACCTTGGAATGACAATTCAAGACGTGTTCCTGTGCTATCCAGTAACTTTTGGTCTAAGAATTTGAACACTGTTCTTCTCAATGTTTATTCACTTGACAGCGATTTCTCTGATATTTAATGTTTTCCATATTCAATAAACTTTTGATGGGAAAGTTAGTTTTAAGATTAAGGTGAATGCCACGAGGAGAGCGCAGAACATGATACAAGGAAGGGGTCTGAACGGTTTCACTTAGTGGAGAAGAGGGTAAGATACATATGTGCATTGATAGTAAGAGTATTTTGAAAGGAACAGAGTCATGCAACACCTCAATAAATTCATTTTTCTTTTCGAGCACAATCGCATCAGCTCTTTGTTTTTCAGTAATTTCTTTTGCGCCCGTTTTAATTGAAGGGGAGTGAGACAGCCTTGGTAACACCATTTCTCTGTGGCCAAGCCAATCTGCAGATTTTCCATCCAAGTCAGTTTGGGCTCGGATGTCATTAGAAGAATTTTTATTGTCTTTGCTCTGTCTTCTAAGTGTTGTTGTTATAACCTGACCCATCTCGTTTTTGAGTTTAATCGTTTTTATAAGAATATGTGCCAACAGCACTAGCTGATTGCGGTAGGTTTGTCATACTGACTTCTAACGTGCTATAGTCTCCTTAGTGCGTAGTATGTAGGCTTTATTTGGCTTTTAGATAGCAAAAGTTGTTGGAGTTTGACCCAAGGAAGAAGATCAGGGATTTTGCCTTGATCAAATTGAAAATAAAATTATTGGCATTATTATCTGGTTGCATAGAAGCCAGGGCAGGATTATGTTCGTAGAAGGGTCGTAGTTAAGTGCATTGTCTTCGCACCAGTATGTGCCTACTTTCTAGGCACATACTGGTAATATTTAACAAATATTTGGAGTTTCGGAATTCTGATTTTATTTCGAATTTTCAGATTTTATTTCGAATAAAATCGTTCACTCTTTTGCTTGTTTCTCTTCGTAAGCGAATCCTTTAATGGGGTCGAAGTTCCATTATTTGTACGAATGCTCGTGCCTTCTCTGCAGTGTGGAATTGGATGCACGTAAGATGGCAACACATTTTCATTTTCGGTACGAAAAAGTTTTGACACATGACAAACTTGATTTTCATTTTTCAAAAGATCTTTAAGGATTAGTTTCGGAAATATACTGAAAAGGCGTACGAATGAAGTTCAGTGGAAAGTTCAATGAAGCGGAAAGAAGTTTTCTTGTCACAAAAGGAAGTCTGGAACAACAACGAAAATTGTAGCAAATATATTACAATATCAAATATATGACTCTATCACAGTCTTGAGAGAATAAGAGGTGATGTAGATATCCTCACTAACCTGTAAAACTAGATGACAAGGATAAAAAACTGCTTGGAAATGAAAAGGACGATGGGATTACGTTCCTCACATATTGTGTATATTCAACAATTTAATTCTAGGACATTTGTCGAGTTTAAACTCGAATGATAAAGCCGATAGATCCCAGAATGTTGTGTTGGAGCTTGGTTAGCCTCTGATCCACATCATTTATGATGTCTGTCCAAAAGACAAAACCAAATGACGCTACACGAAGAGATTTTTGGAATTTATGATAAGGTGCGAGAATGAATGAGACATTCAAGCGGATTTCGCTTGCTCCTGCATTGAGCGTCTGCTGACTCCATTAAAACAGTGACAAGCAATTAAATTTTCTTTCATTTGCACAATTCCCATTCATTTCCACTTATGTATTTATTTGATGAAAATTCGCGGCAGCCAGTCTCTATATACTTGGAAATTCAGATCATTATCAACTGATTATGTCATTCTTACAGATATGAAATGCACGCGAAAATCCACCGCAGAGATTATGGGAAAAATGCAATCTATATTCCTATTAAAGCGCATTTGTCACCTACTCGATTGTCATATGTGCAAGCAACTGTAGATACACATATGGATAAGATTGTAAGGTTTTCTTCGACAACGTCAAAGGTAGTAGTGAGGCTGTTGCAAGTAGCATTTGATGCTGCAAAAAGTGAATAATTGCTACCGTAATCACGCAAGACATTGTGATTAAGAAATTGAAGAAAAGATAGATAAAATATTCTGATTGTCCGCACCGTGAGCAGCGAGAGGCTGCAATGTTATCAACACATGCAACGTTTTATAGTACGTCTATATGCAAAGAATTCTAGCGAGTAAATCGGTTTTAAAATTTTGAATTTTAAGTAGATTCAAGCCAAAGATAACGCAAGCGGCAACAAACTATGTTTAGGGTCAATCTACTCATAAAAGATGCAGTTGTCGTTGTTATGCAATGCTGATACTGACGATCTCAGTTATTTTATCTAAGACGTCTGAACTTTAAGAATTGTGGACCTTGGTATTTGCAGAATGGATGCATGTTTGCTTTCTGTAGCAAATGTCATGTTTTTGTTTTATTTATTCAACAAGCGGAAGGAATACATGACGGAGTTTACAGTTTAAAAATAGTTTAGAGTTAAATAGTGAAAGTCCCTGTACTAAGTCAGGCAATTGATTTTTTATTAGCATACAAGATCAGTTGTCATTTACAGTGAGATCTATCCTCCCTCTCCTTTCGTCCTAAAGAGGACTTGTTGGGAGTTTTCCTTGGGGCAATACCTAATCAACAGGTCTTGAAGTCTCCAATAGAGCTCTCGCATAGAACATAATAATAATGTTGACAGGTCTCGAAAATTTGATCGAGAGTTTTGCTTCTCGTATGGATGCTCGAGTTATGTGTTATAAATTATCATATGTTTATTGATTGCACATGTCGTGTGCGTTACGACACGAGTAGTTTTTAAAAAGTTTAGTGAAATGAACGATTAGCAAGTGTTCCAACCGTTAATATTTTCATGTGTTTAATGTCAAAAATGTTCGTGAAATCTTTGTACTGCTAGCAAGTACAAAGCAAGTACTTGTACTGCTACATAAATTCCGCTGGAGCCGTTTCGTTCCATGCCCGGTTCTGAGAGAGACCGGGATTAAGCGCAAGGATGTTTATTAGTAGTGCACAAAAAATACAGAAAATTACATTGTTTGCTAATGACATTTTCACGATGGTCATGTTGCCACCATATTGCTCACATATGGAGACAGCTGACATAATCAAAGCTGTGAATTTATAAAGCTGTCAAATGCGGCCTTTGCAAATTTTCCAAGAAGAACAGAAACCAATTTTACAGAAGACAGCGAATAAGCGGGGAGTATGTTGCCCCCACTGCTAATCTATGATAGTTCTTATCCTGATATATTCGAGCATTGCTATAGAAGTATGCAGAATGTTTTATTTAAAAAAAAATTAAGTAGAATTCACATTTTTGTCAATGATGTTTTGTCGTGAAAGATCGATGTAAGCGTTTTTTCCACATATTTGTCCTATTAAAGTTATGTTGCGTCCAGATAATGACCCTCATTGGCCGTTTGTTTTCATAACAAATAACATATAACACTTAAAAAAAATTGAAGGTTGAAACAATTGAAACAATTCTCTTAATATTTAATCAACCAACAATTTTCAAGAAGTATTGACTCCGGCATTAAAGCCGCCATTTCTATATTGTGCCCACATTGATACACCACTACTTTGTTATCTGACACGGCACAGAGCTTATCATGATTGCGCAGTCCTCATCCCGAGGAGATGGAAACCACATGAAATCAAAACCAAATTTCAGTGATCTAAATGAGGTTCCTTCCTGTGATATGTTGCAAATTCTAGGGTCCCTAATGACTATTCGCACGGTCGAACTTAATCAGAAGACGTCTCCCAAAATTAACATAAAGGCCTTTTTACTTTAAGTATTAATGAATAACATCATCGCCAAGCACCTTGAGGGGTTATGTAAAGGTTAGGCCGACGAAAAAATTCTAAACGAAAAAAAATATTAGCAGAACCAGAACCCGACCTACCAGGTCATCAGAGTAATGGTAGAATAAAACAGCAAGAACACTCCTGGGCAGCTTCTGGCAGGCAAAGATAGTAAAAAATAAATGTTCGATAATATGTGTATTCTGGTTTACGAGATACTTTACCAACTCAATTCGAGTGCTACTAAATTTGATTGAATCCCTTTAGATCGGGAGTTTTTTTTTTGGAAGTCCAATTGCTGCTTTATGCTTTTTTTTATCGCTGTTTTATGTAAATATGGTTTTAAGATCAAGAGATGTTCTCAGCTTCTTACAGTCGGCTCGAATGTTGTTCATGTGCTCCTATGGAAAACGTATTTCTCTTTTTTTCTAAGTAAGACTTGCAGTTCACTCAGACACATAGACTGGCTCGTCGCAACACTTTGTATCGTACTACGGGATTTTATATGAACCCGTGCGGAAAGTGTTATCGTACATGTATCGAGTGACAACCGCGCATGAAGGACACTTGAGTTTCGTTCGTGTTCATGAGCCAAACTCCAAAGTATTAAGGAAAAACGTGTGGCTCCCGTTATGAACAGAATCATAATTTCGCCTTAGCTTGTCACAAGCCAGGTTGAAAGGAAAGAAGGGGAGGGGTCCTAAGATGAACAAGAAGAGTTCATAGAATCATCGTTAAGTGAAGAAAATCGTACTTTTCGGTTATGACAGTTCCGCAATGGAGACTACATGAGCGCTGCCATATTGTCTCCCGTGTACCAAAAGAACACAACTACTACCATCAAGAGATAAAGGTTACCAAGCCTTTTATTACGTACGGGTCCGGTCTTAACTTTTTCCCTTCATATTTACTGACGGAAGGATCGAAATCATGAAAATGTCTACCAACATTTGATTATGAATGGTTTGGAAAATATGAAGACAGCAAAAACATTTTGCGGACGGGTCCAAAGTGATTAGTGGATGTGCATGGTTGATTGACAACTATAAATCACGTACCACAGAAAACAAGCATGTGTACTGCGGAGAAACTGGAGGATTTCATGATTTATTAAAATAAATTGTCATATGCACTTATTCCCACACATTAACACAATAACAAACTAAATGCACTAATGAAGCCCTCTGATGAGATCCTGTATATCAAACAGAGATAACCATAAAGTGTAAACAAGTGGCCATGATGTGAATACATGCAGGATGCAGGAATACCGAGTAAGCAGTACAGAATATAGTAAGAAACGAACTGCTGATGCCGGTGGCGAAAAATAGCACTGGAACGTGAAATAGAAAAAATAGCGTTTTGAGTTAAACGAGAAATCGGAGAAACAAGTCCGAAAACAGGGAACCAAAATGCCATGAATCCAGTTAAAGAGAGTTAATCTAATGCACTTTGCGAGGATGAGAAAAACTCGCAAGAAGAACAGTCAGATATGCACCCATGACACATTGCGTTTCGCTTGTTTGGAGAACAGAGCTAAACGTGTCCATATTGTGAAGTGAGGGCCAAGCTGTTTTCAATATGCGGAAATACTACACATTAGACAGGATAACAATTGAAAAATAAGCTCTTTCGATATTTTAAACAGTTGAATATCCAAATCATAAAAATTTATGTAAATTTCCATTTATCCTTTATCTATTGGGTTGAAGTTTTTAATGTAAAAGTTTTTGTTACGTGTATTTTTGTCAGTCTTTGATCTTTTCAAGACAGTGATGACAAACTATTTAGGTTAGTTTAAGCTAGTGGTAAGCAAATGATAATTTATTAAAGCCCTAAATGTAAGACCAACAGCAGCATAAAAATCCCATATAAACGTTTTCTATCACGTACACACCATAGGAAGGAACTGTTTGTCACATTACTTCGAGATAAGCTAGATATCACTTTATCTAAGGATCGATTGGAGCAAGTTGAAAGTGGTAGCCAGATAGCAGATAGATTGTTGGAGTAACCCTTAGAGCATTCAGATCCTGAAGTCGACATGACTTCAACGATCCTAGGTCCATGTGCGATTGACATCGTTTACGATTACTGAGATCAACAAGCAATCATTAGGCCGTGACTTTTCACTTGTTATACAATTCTCGTGCCCATTAACTCACAGCCCCACAGTTTGCTGTTGCTAGGCACAGTTGTACAACACCGTTGCATTCTCAGTGAGATGGCTTATTCGAGAGGTCAACTAGACGCGGACATAGTCAACTGGACGCTGAAAAAACATTTAAGAAAAGTTTTGGATGAAATAAGGTGGGCTTGTAAATGAATGAATGTCAAAAACTTTGTATGATAAAAATCTGGTCAGTTTCGCAAAACCGACTTAGAATTTTAAATAAATAAGCAGTGAAAAATGGCAGCTATGGAAATTGGTTAAGATCCAATTTTCGTTACGAATTTTAGATGACAAATAAGTCAAAAATAGAATTTTTTTCAAGCGCTCCAAATGTTTATCAATGACCATTACAGTTTTATCCAATCTAAAATCAGATAAAACTGACTTACGGCCCCGAGCCCTAAATCTCCTACTATTGTCGCAGTTATTTTAAATTGGTTTGGAGCTTTTTGACAAACGATCTAATCTGATTCACATAGAAACAGATTCAGATATGCAGCAAAAAAGAAATCACAATAGAAGATAACAATTAAATATTATTTCACTTGGAGACATGGCTTCCGGCTTGTGAGTAGTTCAGGGAAGCTACTTCAGCAATGAAGAACTTCCTGTGATAAAATTGGGGTCATGTTATTGTGGTTAATGCTAGTTGAAATTATAAACGGTTATCAGTAATTGATAACACAACACCTTCCATGAATTGCACTTGGAATTTCAAAATGGTTCCGCACTGATCGAAAGATCAATTTCTCTTTTTTTGTCTAAATTTAATTTGCCAGAATAATTTCATATAAATCAACACCAAAGGACGTTTCTGAAGGCTTGTGAAATTATTCGAGTATGACTTTAATCTTCGAACCGTGTCCATCAAAGCATTTTTTGCAGGCAGAAAAGATTGATTTGTAATCTTATTTACGGGCACAATGGAGTACGATGTACGATTGTAAGGTTTATGGTCAACCATAAATTTTTACTTCTTCTATTTTTTGATTTTTACAGTTTTTCGGGGTGTTTACAACGAGACGATCCGATTCTTAGTTGCAAAAAGTTTGGAAATGCTGCCATATCGATTGAAATCTTTCATGTTATCGTATATAGTATCTGAATAACTATGGCCTGGGGATTTTTAAGATATCGCTATTTACTATGGCGATGTAATTGTTTCAGTGGAGCACCTGTCTCGCTCAAGATCAACGATAATTGTGGTTGTATTTTATGTCTGTGTTACAACTTTTAATAACAATTAGCTTGATTTCTTCAGTCGTTAGTCATTTTTCCTGGTAAAATGACAAATTGTTAAAGAATCAGAGCAACTATAATATATTATAAAAAAACATGCCACAGAGAAATGAAAGAAGAAACTATGATAGAGTAACTTGATGATCAGAACACTCGCCTTCATCGCAGTCAACCGCTCGTTCAAGTCTCATTGGGGTCACTGATGAACATAGATTAACATACACTAGTTACATGCAAAGGATCTTGGTTGTTGGATTTAAAAGTTAACATAGCCTAAGAATCATTGATAAAAATAAATAAGTTGTGGAGAGCAAGGTTAAAAGTTAAGTTTTATTCACAGTAAAGAGGCTACAGCAGAAATAACGTCAAAGGAACACCCGTGGCTTCCTGGAAAATAGACTGTGTTAGGGCTTCTGTGACTGAAAATCCTTGTTTATCACTTCGAGTACGTTGTAGGATAGGCGTGCATATGTTTTTAAAAAAATTCAGATAGCGGGAAAAGCGTCATAAAACATTTTTTCCATTGCAAGTGTCGCTTCTAACAAGATTGATACCAAAGTTTAAAAGGATCCATTAAATAGTTTCGTTGTTATCGTCATCAAGGTAAACTGCAAAAATCAATATATTATGAAAAAATGGAATACCCAAAAAAAATGAAAGCTGGGTTGTTTGCAGTTCATGGAGAATCCGATCCGGTGCTTGCAATAATTTACACCTGGCTGAATGAATTTAAATGAGTCCTCAAATAAACAAAAGCCGAACAGTGTTGAGGACGTCTTATACTTGTCATCCGTGTCATGTAGTTGAGTGACAGAAGTATGAAAATTGGCACGGTAAGCACGAGAGTGTCAAACACAATGTCATATAAATTCTACATGAAAAATGGAGTATGAAAAAATTGTGACAAAATTGACGCCACTTTTTCTCTCAGTTGAAAGTTAATTCAACCTTGGGGTCGTGATCACCAGTACATAGCTCTAGAGATCCATCACGGTGCCTCTCGAAGACCACGCGCTTGTTCTTCTGCGCTCCGGTGGAGTACTGAGAAAGCGGATATTGAGAAGTTTGCTGAAGTGCTTATGGCACGATCACCGCTGTCGGAAGCAACGCTAGAGGACGGAGAACCTGTGGCAAGAGATGTCGTTAACTCAACTTTGAGAATCATTACATCCACCTGAAGGTCTTCAATGTCCCTACGAAGACCCCGGCACAGCAAGCCTCCAGTATACTGGTGGTCACCTGAAATTGCTGAATAACGAAGGGAGTGTCACAAACTACAACGCAGGAAACAACGAGCTCGAACCTGGTAAGTGGCATGTATCCGATTAGCTGCTTACAAGTCATCTAGAAAATGCCACCGTAAACTTATCAACAGCAGCAAGGCCAGCTGCTGGCAAAACCTGGTGGACGACGTGAACAGAGAGCCATGAGGCCTGGGCTTCAAAATAGTAATGCGGAAGCTCGGTGTCCAAAGTCCACTCGTCCACTCATACGAGGCACAAAAGATGGACAAAATCGTGCGGGCTCTCTTCCCCATCCATCCCGCCATTGTTGAAGCTGTTCACTATGAAACACCAACGGAAATTCCATTTTTCACGAAGATGGATTTGGAGAAAGCAGTCTTGTCTATGAAGGCCAGAAAGGCTCCAGGACCAGATGGGATTCCAGCTGAGGTACTCCAAATGGTCTTCCACCTTTCACCTGACCTGCTCCTCCGCATGTTCAACGCATGCCTGCGCGAAGGGCTGTTCCCAGAGTGTTGGAAGGTGGCGAGACATGTGCTCATTACAAAGGAAAAGGAGTATCCCAAGTCGCCAGATGCATACCGCCCACTGTGTATGCTTGAAACGGTCGGAAAAGTTTTTGAAAAACTTATCAGGGGAAGACTCGTTGACGTGATTTGTATTGCCGGGGATCTATCTCCACATCAGTATGGCTTCAGAGTAGGGCGCTCCACCATCGATGCAATTGGAGAAGTAGTGAGCGCGGTCCAACGTGCGGAGCCTCACAGTATTTCCACACGACGGGTCGTCCTGCTGATTACTCTGGATGTCCGAAATGCATTTAACAACGCTAGATGGGCACATATTCTGGAAGCGCTAGAAAATCGTTTTCAAGTACCAGTGTACCTGATGCGGATTCTCAGGAACTATTTGAAGGACTGCAGTCTACTCTACGACTCGAAGGAGGGTAGGCGAAGTACAAATCTTACTTCAGGTGTCGCTCAGGGCTCTATCCTTGGCCTGGACCTGTGGAACATCTCCTACGATGGACTGCTGCAGCTTGAACTGCCGCATAAGTCACGTTTGATCGGCTATGCTGACGATGTCGCGGTGCTGGTCGCTGGACGCGCAGTAGACCATGCGCAACTCAGACTCAATACGTTAATGCGGAGAATAATGGACTGGATGACCGCTCACGGATTCCAGCTGGCATTGGAAAAAACCGAAGTGGTCATCCTAACGAAGAAGAGAATCCCCAGAGTACGGCTTATCAGTATAGGGGACGAACTGGTCGAATCGAAATTAGCAGTAAAGTACCTGGGCGTCCTAATAGACTCGAAGATGAGTTTTTCCCAACAAATCAGGGCAGTAGCTGCCAAAACTGCAGCGCGTGTGACAGCACTTACCCGATTAATGGCCAACATAGGGGGGGCCCACCACATCAAGGAGACGACTTTTAATGAGCGTAGTGCAGTCGCTTCTACTCTTCGGATCAGAACTGTGGGGCGACGCTCTCAGCAAGGAGTTACACCAGAAGCGGTTGGCACAGGTGCACAGACAAGGAGCATTGCGAATCGCATGCACATACCGAACGGTCTCCGGGGCGGCAGTGCTGGTAATCGCAGGGGTGATACCCATCACTCTCCTTGCGAGAGAGCGCAGAAGTATTTACCTGCGCAAAGGCGAAGATCAAAGAGAAGAGATCACCAGGGAAGAGAGAAGTCACTCTCTCAGCGATTGGCAACAGTCCTGGGAGCAAGAAACAAGGAGAAGGTGAACTGCACGTCTGATCCCTGACCAGAGGCCGTGGTTCAGTCGAGTGCATGGTGAGACCGATTTCTACTTGACCCAGCTTTTCAGCGGGCACGGTTGTTTTCGGTCCAGAGCACGGTCTCCTAATTGTGTGTTTTGCGCAAGGGAACCGGATGACGCCTGTCACACATTCTTCTACTGCAAAAGGTGGAGCCAGCAGCGAGGAGTCCTACTCAGCGAAATTGGAGAGCTCTGTCCGGAAACTATCGTCGGAGTAATGCTGAAAACAGTTGACAATTGGAATCGCGTGGCGCAATATGCTCGGGCAGTGCTGATATTGAAAAAAGCTTTATTGGAGCGCTGGGAAGCGTCGGGGATGAATGGATCTCTTTTCTAACACTTCCTTCCTCTCCCGTCCTTCCCGTTAGAGAAGAGATTCCCATAATCTGAAGGCGCCTAAGCGCCTAAAGTGGCCTAACCTCCTAAGTTTAGCAGCAATTCGACTGAGTATAATCCGTAGCTGATGGATCCTTTCAATACTATCACAACCGAATACGTCGATCAACTAATCTTTAAAAAAATGTATTCTACCATATCTGTTTAAAGAAAAAAACAGCCTGCAGAAGTGATCTGAGAGTCAGTTACAACCAATTTGAACATTCTGTTACATCAACATCCTGTTACATCAACATCCTGTGTTATTCCAGATTGAAACTAGAGATTAGACTTACTTTCATTATTTTAAGTTATAGTCCGGTAAAAAAGAGGCAAAAGTTGAAGTTGCTCCCTTGACTGGGAAAGTCATGGCCACTGTTATCTTGGAGACAGACAATTTCTTTTTTTTTTTGTCAGGCTGTCACATCAACTTAAGGGTCCTACACTTTACAACGACAATTGAGACCTGCTATCAGGAAAAGGGGCGGTAATCGAGTGGAGTAAAATCTTTCTGGCATAATAACACACGTGAACTAAGTATGACATGCAGCGGCTATTCGACGAAGATCAGATTTTGAAGTGTTGTGATGTCCTCCCTTTAGTCTAGACTTAGCTCTAGAAGTGTCCAGAGCTACTCAGCTCTGGAAGTCGCAAATCGGAGGGAATATTATCTGTTCCCGAAAATAAAAAACCTTAGGGAAAAGACATAAACAAATTTATTATATAATTTTTGAAAAAGGTAAATCAATTTAAAATCAAATAAATTAAAAAAGATAAATAAATCGATTGATCCGTTTGATAAACTTTTATATAGAGAAATAACAATAGGGAGTGAACATGATTTTCAGCTACGTTTCTCGCTCATTACCATCCGTGCGAAATTCGAGTAGCATCAATTCAAACAATGCTGCGTTCAATATTATTCACGCCCTCCATTCCCTCATTGGCAACTAATGCTCATTGACCCCAGGGTCCAGGACGATCCAGATGAAGAACTCATGCCAATAACATTTTTTTTTCATCCCGCAAGGATGCTGCAATACTCAATCAATATTCAATCTACGAAATTATTAAAGAAAAGAGAAGTGACTTCCTGTGGGTCCATGCGTCCTTAAAACAACATTTTTGAAATTTGGATCCAGGCACAACTTTCAGAAAACAGGAGAAGACACATTCCTGTCTTGGCACATTCTACAAAATTTTCACCAACACTACGGAAGCTCGACCAAAAACCGATGGTGCAGTATATTTACTCTTATAATCCAACGGAAAAGGAATTTCCTCCACTTACTCTCTTAAACCTAATTCAAGTATGCCATAAGAAAAGCCTCATAAACTATACTTTGACAGTGAAATCAGCACAATCATCATTTTTGATTTTGTAATCCACTCTGATGCGATTCATGAAAGTGCATAGGAAAATTCAATCAAATAAAAATAAACATTCATCAGGAATTATGAAATGTTGACACTTATCAAGCATAAGAAAAAGGATCGACACTTCCTAGCGACAAGGGCTTCGAAAAGATCAGGTCTCCCTAAACACAGACATGCGTTTCGAAAATACAAAAACAATGATTTGTATGGTCTATAAGGAACTAAAAGCATCTATCAGGTTCATGATATCTCAATCCGTAAGCGCTGTCGAGAATATGCCTAAATAAGTACATACTAAATAAGTAACTACCTAAATAAGTAAACTACTAATAGAGCAAGAGAATTAGAATAGGGTAATCGGTAGAAGGAAAATAATGAAAACGATAGTAGGAGACTACCAATGTAGGCAGCAAAATTGTTCCAAATATACCAAGCCGGGATACACGATCACCTCCAAGATACTCCAAAATATTCCGAAAGAACGAGTACTGTGGCAATGGTCCGAAAGACCTCAAAGACTTCACTTTCGACTATATCTTCATGCAGGAAGAAAAGAGTAATTTCCTTCCAATATTTCGTATGCGTGAAAATGGACTTAGTAAGCCTGCGACCCCGCCAAGGGAATAAGAAGGCGAAGGCGAAAAAGTTCAAGACAGGCACTCCCAACGTATTGATTATATTCTTCTATCTTCTTCTTCTTATCGCTTCTATTCCGTTCTTTCATCGTTCTTACATCTAATCCGTCCTTAAATACTTATATCACACATGGAATCAGATGGAGCTGATGTTCTGAAAACGCCAACGGTGCTATCGGTGCATGGCTGTATAACAATGAAATGCTTGAGAGGTGCACTTTGAAAGGAAGAGAACATCATGACAGTGACTGAGAGGTTGTCAAATGTGAAAGATTAACTCGAATGCAGAGCTGAGTGTGAAGTGTAATGTTTAAAGTTTGACCAGATTGGAAGGCGACTCAATATATTTGGACGAATAATTGATATTTTGTGTTTAAGTTGGTCTGTTTGAGAAGATTTTCGAAAGCAAGAAAAACATATGGTACCTATGAAAACAAAATTTCAAGTACAAAGTAGTTTTGTGTGAGAGATCTTTTCACTAGAATTCTACTTAAAAGTCATCCATTTGTATTGCAATTACCAGTATACCTTAATGTTTCTCATGTGCAAGTAAAATTCTTTTTTATTCACACGGACGTTACATGATCACTGAACACAAAAAGTACACAGCTCACAATTGTGATTTGTATAATCGCGCCACCATAATTTTATCTAAATCATTTAATACACAGTAGGCAAATTCTACGAAAAAAAAACTGGGTAAGCTTGCACGAAATGTAATCCCTTTATCATAAAATTATTGTGTTTGTAATAATATCAGTCTAAACTTCATTCATACCAAATGAATTTTATTCTCTCACATTAATATGGCTTAGGTTTTTATGCTTGAATACAAGAACGAGAACATGTGCATATGCTAATATTCTAAGGAATGATAAAGACTTAATGGGAAGCATAATTTGGGTAGTTGACCTCTTAACTTAGTGCCAAACAAACTCTGAATGACTTTTGAATGAATTTAAAGCCTTGTACAATTAAGGTTAGTCAGGTTTGTGCTGATTTTATTAGTTGCATTAAATAAAAAAGAGAAAAAAACGTATTTCAATTCGATAAGATCAAAGATAAATGTTTTTCAGCCATTATGACCTGATTTCGCTTCGATGAAAATGAATGAAAATATTGATGTAAATTTCGGTTTCAATGCCAGTTTGTTATATAATTCCTAACGTTTCAGTTACATTTTGTAAATTTTGATGTGCACATATCGTAATAGGCGATGGGAACTTTGTATCGAAGTGAATTAGGTTATCCTGAATAATAAGTGATATGGTTTTTCATTCGAAAATTACGATGGGACAAAAGATCGACTTACATGTTTTTCATATACGATTCCAGATAGTAAAAAAAATGTTACGAATGGCTAATAAATGACAACAACCCCCGAACTCGTTATAGTTTACACCGAATCCAAGAAGGCATTTGGGTAGACCTGCTTAGCAAAAAACACATGTGTACTTATTATTTTTACGATTTTCTTTATACTATTTCCATACCATGTTCAAGACGCAGGTTATCTCTCATTTTCTCTCCAACCTCGGAACTTTTTTCGGCTTCATTCGACCTGGATAATCCGCAGCTTCCAAGAATTTCAAGGTATTTTAATAATTTCAAGATATATGTTAATCAACGACACATCATCCATTTGTTGCCTGAGATTTAATGCATGTGAAAGTTACACGAGAAGGGTATCAGACCATCTCGACAGCCTCATTTGTAGATAAAATGGCCAGGAGAAAGAGATTTGGTCAATAAAACCCTTAATCTTGGCTTTTCGAAGTTGTCAGACGATGGTAGGTAGGTTTGGAAGTTTCACAGCCTGATGCACTGGTAATCTGGCAACAGATGAACTTATCAAAGTCTCGCTGATACCAATCGTACTTGAACTCATGACTCCTTGCGTAGAAGGTAAGTGCTCACGCTACTCACGCTAATGAACCATTTGGGCTGCTATTTACATCCAAATTGTTATTTTCCACGGAGGAGAAATAAAAAAATTGACTTTTTCACCTTCAGAATCAATTTTCCGCCATAATTGTCTTAAAGAGCGATTAATTTATGTGAAAATGTTTTTATTTTATTGATTTCATATGTTTTTCGCTGAACACTTCCATTCTTTAACGAAACAAATTGAATTTATTCATCAAATAAAATTTAATTGTTGAGTTTAATAAGAAAAATCTCTGCCTTTCAATTATTTCGATCAGTTTTTGAAGCGATTTTGTTCTGCCATGTTGCTTAACTTATTCCACTAATGCCTCTAAGGGGACTTATTTTCATAATTCTAGAGGAGGATTTGTGTAGCGCTCTCAATAAACAAACGAGAACCCTAAATGACTTTCCGGATTTCACTCTTGATTCAAGTTATCAGCGGCATCAAAGTCATTTTGATCGGGCAATTTTTTCCAGAGCCTTCGAGTTTCCAGCATAAACACAAAAAAAAACGTGAGGTTTAGTGGTACTTGCATTACCCAACGATGTTCCTTGAATTTTGGAATATATGCTTGATTCTTCCACAAATTGTTCCGTGGGGGTATCTCTAGATATTCTCAGGGACAAAGAACTAATTACTGACACACAGGAGGGAAGCAGAAGTATTAATGTCACATTCGATGTTACTTAATTGCCTCCTGCGACAAAGCTTAGTGGCTGCAACTGTCGAATGAGCCATAACTGATCCACTTTGCAGAGGATGTACTGGTTTAAGTCATCAACTCCTCAAAAATCTCAACTTCAATAACGGATGGTACTTCTTTGAATGAACAAGATCATGATGACAGACGATTTTAAACCTAGCACTAAAAAACTTAAGTTCACTTTCTATCAAGAGAAGATTTTAGAAATGGTCTAGAAAACGATCAAATTCCTTGGAACCATGGTTGGCTCGAAAATGAGATTTCTTTATAAAGTTAAGGCGACGTTAGACGAATGCGCCATTCGAATTCTAGTATTGACTCTCATTGGCAATGGCCAACAGTGGCAGTTTCAAAGGCAAAGATGCCAACTAATGAACGCAGAGGAGTCTGTACTCCAAAAAGATTCCGAGCTGTAAGCTGATGGTCTTAGCAACATGCCATCCCGGAGGGTATAGGCACATTTTGGCGTACCAAATACCGAATTTGACGGGAATGGTTATCGAGCGTGTTATAAACATCATGCTACTTGCTTACCTAAAGGGAAACAAGGAAGGTCATTACTTTTCAAAAGAGACTTATGCTGTGAAAGGAAATGAGTACAAACCAGTATTTTGGATTATAGAAACCATGGCTTTCCACATTTCATGGCAAGATTGATTATAATATGACGCACATCCTCAATGGGTAATGTTCAGTTTTGTCAACACATGAGTGAAAAGTCACTACTTCTGACGAAGTGTTTTACCCGATGCTTCCCGGATGATAATTGCAAAATCTTCTTCTTATGCGAAGGCATGTACCATTTACATTTTTTCTGGGAGCTTGATGTGAGCTCTTCACAGAAGATTTAATGATCTTTTTGTTCTCAACTACCAGAAACTTTGCCAGAATTGCTCGAAAAACTATTATTAGCATTCTAGCTTTTATCACCTTATAATTGAACTTATCTTCTCATATTCATACTTGTTAATAATTGTTCGAAAACTTGAAAGTCTTGAGATGACCTCTTGACACAAGTTCCTAAGATCGTTTAAATTCAATGGAAAACCAAAAAAAAATTGCATGATTAGGAACTAGGTCTTTTTGATTAAATCAATTGCAAAAAGTCCAAAAAATTCTCAACAAAAAAAAAACCCTAATATTGTGACTCTTTGGCATGATTGATGCTCAACAAAAAAAAATTTAATTTTCACTTGAACGGTTCACTATATTTGAACATGGTATAACTTGGCTTTCTTAGTTGCATATTTTCCAAATTCAATACAAAATTTCAAACCAAGTCTTCCCTTTCAGGTCCTTTGTTTTGTAATTCAACAGAGGAAAAAGCGAACTTCATTTCGCTGACAAACGTAGACATCTGTCAATGAAAAATGATGTTGTCATTAGCTGATCTGGACAACTTTAATTTGACGAAGTGGCTCATCATGGTAATAAAATTTTTATGTATTTTTGATAATTTTAATTTTTTTTCTATATTGTAGTGTATCATATAAATATTAGCTTAATTTTTTTAAGCTATCACATCCCAGATTTTCGGTTTTTACAAATAGTTTGCCATAATAAGAGAAGGCAACATATTTGCTGCGATACAGATGTTTCAATATTGAGCCGAAAGTGGGGAACTGAGAACGATGACATACGCTGAAGAGTTGAAAAATGCGTTCTTGCCGCGTTTCAGCTTAGACGCTGTGCAACTAATTTAAAATTTTTATATCGCTCTAAAACTTTTTGCGTACTATTTGGGTAACATTCAGATCCAAAATCATTTACAAAAAAAAACTCAATTTTAGAAGCTCTTTTAAGATTTTAAGCTTTGTTTTTCCGTAGGCTGGGAGAAACTCCTGGTTTCTGTTCATGATATTCTTATAACTACTTCGTGAAAGCTCCAGTTAAAACAAATATAAAACGTCTTCATACCGGTACACCTTTTGTCGGAAAAAATGCACATTGAGAATTTAAGGTTTCAGTATATAAAGACACTAGAAATGAAGAAATATAAAATTATCTTAGCTTTTAACTGTGTGTGGAAATATTACACATGGTTCAGACAATGCAATGCGAAAATGCGAAACAATATGCAACAACTAAAAATATATAAAAATATTAATTAATTTTACACAAATTGAAAGACGTTCTAATTGAGAGTAATTAGAAAATCTATAATTAGTTCTTGTATTAACAGCAAAAACACAATTCTTATCCTCTGCGTTGAAAGTTTCGAAACGTCATTGTGACAATGTAATCACGTTCGCAATTATTTAATCCATACGTTGGGCTTGTGACAATGCTATTATAACGCACAACGAAATATGCTGTCACCTGTCACCATTCGTAGAATTCGTAGATTAGCAACGGACGGGTTTGCCCAAATTTATAAAATTGCTGCCGTGTAATGATTGGCTTAAATTCTAGTAAGTATAAAGAGTGTAGTATATCAGCAGGAGGTTACGAGATTTTGATGGAAAATTGAAGATGCACCGCGTTGATCGGGTCCACGTTTCACAAGAATCGCATTATTGATTCAGGAAACGATTAATCTCACTGCTGACATGAGAATCGGCCAATAAGCCAGTGGCCTAAGAAACATAGGAAGTGACAACCGCCTTTGCTGGAAGAGTAAACGATGCTGTACAAAAAACAATACCAAATAATTGCTTTGCCGATGGACTGAATCATTTATATTTCAACTGCAAGTTTAAAGTACAGCTTAAGGAAATCACTAACCTACTCGTATAATGTTTATCAATAAAGTTTCAAGAGCAGTAGAACCTTGATTTAGATACACGTCGAAAAAAAAGCACTCACTCAAACGTATCGTATCAATCGGTCTTGCATTTTACCCTATCGTTAAACAATTGAATTGTTGACAATTGCTTGTTCGATTACCTTGTCTGCTACATCAATATTTGTTCAGAGGGGAAGGCCTTACTTGCGTGTTTCTTTTACCTCGTAATATTTTCTAAACGCAACAGATTTTACCCGGACAAAACACATCAATTTGTAATTATTGTCTTTTTGATACATTGTTTCAGGTGATTTTTTGCAGTTATCTTGCAGGGAAACTAAATTTTCTTTGTTAATCATCTTTGCAACTTTAAAAATATGTACATGCCATTTTGTTGATACCTTTGTATTGCCGATACACTCCAAAAGCCTTATCAAGACACATTTCTCAATCAACTGATAGCAAAGGCTTAATTAAAAAGTTACTTTGAATAGATATATTGTTCATATGTACTCGTAATTATATATGTCACAGATATTGTTGTTTCAAGTAGGAAAATTTATTGCGCTTCTCAGTGAGTCGATCGAAATAGAAAGGAAACTAGAAAAAAATTTTTATGGACAATGACATAGAACTAAGTTCGAATTTCTCAAAATTCCCGTGAAGATCTTCGCATTTGTCAGAATTGATCATGCGTGCTGAGCAAGTATTTCCTTTTTAGTGTGGAAAATATTTACATAAAAGACATTGCCATTGCAATTATCCATAGAGAAGTTGCAGAAAATATAAAGAAATTCATCATTTTTGATCAGGTTAGACTTTTTCGAGATTTGAGCCGTTTGAATGTCTACAAATCGTCAAGAAATGTGTAGAAATTATTTTATCATATAAGAGAAGAATTTTGCAACTCTTTTCAGGATACTGCAGTATAAAACATTATGTAAAATGAATGAACATCGTCACTCATTGCGAATCTGTATTACGAAAATGGTCCCAACACTATGCATGTCTTGCACCTATACAGTTTTTCACAAAGTATATTAATATTTCAAGCTGAAGCAATGGCAACTCTGATCGAAAATGTCAACTTCAAATGTTGACAGTCAATCCTGATTGGCAAGAGCTCGTCGATAGGTTGGAGATTCAACAACGTGTATAAATTGCTAGAATTTATCATTGAAATGATTATTCAGTTCACCGGACGCTTCGCGCATTGAGAGAAATTTACGATCCACCTGATCGTAACTTCCACGAGAGAACTTGCACGTTCTCAAATGAAAACGCGAAGAATTTTGGTAAATATCTGCATTTCAAGGGTTGAAAGGTTCAAAAAACAAGAGTGGTTGGAAGCTGATTTAGATTTTCAAAACAAATCATACTTAAGACGCAATACACTTCTGATTCAGAGACTTCATCAATATGGAAAACTGCAAAATATCGACCTTAATCTTCACCTGCTTCGAAAAACCACTTATTGGAGTGGTCTTCAAGGCTCAAGGCGTGAACGGACCTTTTCTTTTGACGTTGAAAACCACGTAACTGAAACATACATAGTACATAGACCAAAAGTTATCGCAAAGAACTAGTCTGCAAACACGACTGTGATTAAAAATGTCCCAGTAATCGGTACTTATCCAAATAGAAAATTTTTTGTAGTAGAAATCATTTAGTGAAGAAGTTTGAAGTTAACGTTTTTCAGGGAGGCAATCAGCTAACCCTACTCATGAAAATTTCAAGTGATAGAGTTCTAAGAGGCGTAGCAGGTATTGCTTGGAAAACTAAGCTTTTGACATGTCGTTTGTATCTTCTCATGTTTCAATATCATTGATTTTTTTTCAATTACCCCGACATTGAAGAGCATCAAGAGATATTTCCAACAACAGATGATGATTAAAAATACCTTATTACTGAGACGCTTATGACATGGAAAAAGCTCATTAATTCAAAGAATATCGTGATAGAGGTGAATTAAAATACATGCAACTTAGAAAGCACATGCATCAGATGAAAAATACCAATGAATTGCTTCTGGCGCTGGGCTGTACGGATTGCTTCCAGCTGGCATAATAATTGGAATTTAATAATACATGGAATTTTCAAATTTAATTTTTTTTAAATTAAATTTAAATTTTGCAAGTCAATCTGACGTCTTTCTAAATAAAATTATACGACTTTTCAGCAGGACAATTGAGAACGAAATTCTTCAACTCTACGAGACGGTGCTGTTGTACAACTTACACAATTCGAATTGTCAATTATACCAGGGACATGAAACAATCATGGGACCCTTTTGATGTATCAGCACGTACAATGAGATATTGTGCACGCGTCCGTGAGAGTAACTAGTTGAGGTTCTTCTTTAGATTGTCCGTAGATTCAAAATTTATAATTCCATTCTAACTACTATTTGATTGTTCTAAAAACACCGTCGGGGTCACCACTTTTTGGATGGAATCAAATTAAATTCAAAGGTGAATTAACAAAATTAAAGCTGATGAAAAAAGTTTGAGGCAGTATCGGGAAAACTTATTATATATTAATATTTCAAAGTATTGTCCATCACTGGATACAAACTGGCTTTTTTCAATTTTTCACGTATTTCACTAACGCTTCCCATGCCTAAAAAACTCGTCTTTATTTTACAGCTTTTCAAAAAAAAAACATGCTCCTCCATGCTCCTCGATTTGGGTATCGTATGAAAGGTATTTTGAGACAACATACTGCGTCATTCCCAGTGATATTGCTAGCTTTGTCTGCTATTTGCATTGGCTTTGGCATGAGTCTTCACTAAGTAATGGCCCCAATTTAGCATCTTCAGAAACTTTCTACCTTCCAGCACTATGCCATTCTTCGTCAACAAAATCAACGTTCGTAAAGGCAAAGTTTTTTGTGTTTTTAAATTAAAATTAAAATGTAAAGCTGCCTGCCAAAGGCGAGGATTTAGAGTCTGACATATTGTATTAAACAAATCTTGAAGATCAAGATACAAATCAACTAATTTACTGTTGAATTTCGTTTACAAATGTCCAAAATGATATGATTGAGCTCTTCTTTTTATTTATTTTAACCAGAACTAACTACAATGACAACTATTGGAAACGAAGCAAACTTGTGTGATTAAAACATCAGTTAAGAATAACACTCAATTATAAGGAGATGTTAAGACTAAATAGCACTTCAACTTCCCAAAGACGAAAGAAAACTAGACTTCTATAAAATTATTCTTCTCTCATCTTATATTGGGAGTGTCAGTTAATGATGTCGATTTAGATAACAGATGGCGCAATTTTTACATATGGTTTGTGTCTATAATAACTTATATGGTATTTTGGAGGGCACACATCTGTTATTAATTCTCAGTTAGTCATTGAACGTAGTACTGCAAACAACAAAGTTTTTTTTGCTTCGAAGATGTCAAGTGCAAGTTTAATAACGTTCTTTCATTTGAAGAAAAACGCTGTTGAAAGTTATCGCTTGTTGGTAGAAGCTTACGGTGAACATGCTCCAACTCAGCATTTATGAACGATGGTTTGCCCGCTTCAGAAGTGGTGATTTTGACTTGGAAGAAAATCGAAGATACAGAATTGCATGTGGATGAAGCATTATTGGATGAAAATTCGTGTTTAACGCAAAAAGAACTTGCTGTGGAGTTGGCTGTCGCCCGATCAACCATTTCTGTACGTTTGAATCCAATCGGAAGGATTCGAAAACTTGGAAAATTGATCCCACATCATTGAACGAAAATTAACTCAATGCCCGAATTACAGCATGCAAAAAACAAAAAACATAGTTTTTTGAGTCGAATCGTTACTGGCGATGAAAAATGGGTTTATTACGGTATCCCTGAACGTAAAGCATCGTGTGTTGATCCCGACCAACCATCAACTTCACAACCAAAACGTGATATTCATTGCCAAAATTTAATGCTGTGTACTTGGTAGGACCAGCTGAGTGTTGTGTGTTATTAGCTACTAAAATCGAATGAACGAAAAACGACCATTGATAGCCCGAAAACACCACAAAGTTCTGTTCCACGATGGCAATACCAGTCTTCATCGGGCAAAAATCGTTAAAGAAAGATTAGAAAGGATCGGTTGGGAACACTTTGATCATTCCCCGTACTCTCCAGATCTCGCTCTTTCTGACTACCATTCGTTCCGATCGATGCAGATCAGCTTGGCTGACGTTCGCTTTCGAAATGCTGATGATGTACGAAAATGGGTCGATGAATGGATTGCCTCGAAAGATGACTATCTTTCCTCGACTTCTTCTACTTCTTCGATTGCCTCGACTTCTTAAAACGTGGAATCAAAAAACTCCTCAGAAGGTGGGAGAAAGTCATAGCCACCCATGTGCAATATATTGGTTAATGTACTCATTTTTTAGTTATTGAAATAAATGTTTTTTTCAAGCCGAAAAATTGACATTATTAACCGACACTCCCAATATGTCAAATTGCCAAATTGCCAACTGCCGTGAGAGAGGCATTGCCAACTGAGAAAGTAAGATGATCATTTGACAGTGTGTGCTGGAGTATTTTTAAAGGCTGTGACGCAACATAACTACCGTGTCACCAGCCAGGCGATATATGGCATCTTCGATTTGCACAGAACAAACTCGTGGATCAATTCATCAACTAGGACAAGCATGAAGCATTCGATGACTTTCTAGAGCTTCCATAGTTTGAAACCTCATCGCAAGATACATACGAAGAACGCATCTTTTTTGCATATTCTACGTCTACAAGTCTGCCATCGCATCCATTAAACTTTTTGTTGTTTTTTTTGCAAAAACTTGTATATGCAGGGCTTTTTGCAGGAAACGTTAAATGTGCTATAGATCTTATGTTTGTTTGATGTTATGTCCACATTGAAATTAAGAAACGAGCGCATTGTCGTAATTTCATTCCTGCCTGTCAGTGACGCGTAAAAATCATTGAAGGTGTCACAGTAAGAAGTGCCTTAACTTCGACAAAGTCCTTCCCAAGCCTGGTTTCTAAAGAAAGGAGAGGTGGTAAGGTATATTTCGAATACATACTTCATAGCAATGAAAAATATGGATTTGTTATTGTCATTCCGACCATGCTGATGACATTTATTCATGAATACACCATACTGATGTCAAGGATTCAGTCGTTTAAATGCTTGTGTATAATATCGGCCTAGCTGCCAAAAATAAACCACCCAAAGAAACGAGGTCAGGTGCTTTATGAAAGGAAAGCCTTGCTTTCAAAGATGATTTCTTCGGAAACAGCACATGCATTTGATTACATTGTAATATATAAATGTCAAATAATTCATTTCAATTTCAACCTGTTGCTTCCATTCGATTTGTATCGTTATGTTTCGTCATAAATTCCACATTTGCAAGCATCAAAAATGACAATTGTTAATTGACGCAAGGTCACTGCGTCTTCGCATATAAGTTCAAAAGTTTTGACCGTTGGAAGTGAGCTTTGAAACAAAACAAACGAAAATATCAAGCAAAAGAAATGAAAAATACATTTCAACATAGAATTTTGGAGTTGGTATAAAAAGATTCTCTAACAACAAATCTAGAAATTATTGAAAATCAAAAATTATAGAAAACGCTACCCCATATTTTTTTCTTTATTATTTTAATTCATTGTTTAAGCTCACACAACTCAATCGCATGAACGATGTGTAATTCATGTAATTTAATTCGAGGAAAATTTGTATTCGCTGCAGCGCAAACAGACACACTTACATATGTGACGAAATGGCGGAGAGGAAGAATTGGAATCTTAAAGAAGAGAAAAAAAGAAAAAATCGCCGGCATAACAACAATGCACGCCGTTAAGCGCGGCATTGATTTACAAGTGTCAGGTTCATATTATTGTGCAACCAGAAGCATTTCAATAAAAGTAATTCAGTCTATTATCGCCGCCATAGCACGCGTCGCACACATACTCACATATGGCAATCCGCAAAGCCATTTTGCTAAAGACGAATTTTCATTTTGTTGTTGTCAATTGATTGTGCTGATTTGAAAAGCTTAACATATTTCCACTAATAGTCAACATACATAAGTTTTCGAATACTCCTCGTATGCAATCTACATTACAATAAACAAATATCATGTATGTAATAACATAATAGTTTTTTGTTATTGTTTTTACTTCTGTTTGCGATTCAAATGATAAACAATAAAATAATATCACTCTGTAGTTCTTGCCGAACGCACGTGTCTAGGGTGGGGACTTAGATAAAACTAATCCAAATGTTTGAATGAAATTCCATTACATCCTAACGGCTACCCTCGCTATTGTTCCAAAATTGTAATCAATTACAGAATTATTGATTAAATGTTCCATAGTTTGATTCAGCTTTGAAGAATTCCAGTACAATAAATTGTGCTTCACTGTCAAATTCCAATGATCTGACAGATGAAAAAGAAATGACGTCATGCATTTTACTAAATCTATAAAATAATCAATGTCGATTTCCAGAAACCATAAATATCGGGCAAATTAAAATAAATAAAAAAAAAATAAAGATGGCGGCTCAAATTCAATTAGCAGATCACAAATTTTCACAATTTTCGCTGATTTGAATTTTCTTTCATTAAAGTCACAGTTGTATACATGGTTCAAAGATGTAGGTCCACAGTTCATATGATAATAAAGAAAAAGTCTTAACTCTGATAACATTTTTTTTGATAAATTCCGAAGCCTAATTAGATTAGAAATCAAGTAGTAAAGCAAACAACGAATTTGTCTTGCAATTGCGATAACTTTGCAGCATTCTGCATGAGCGAAAAATCCCCAATCAGATGATTAGGAATAAGAAACCAGATTCCCCTGGATCCACTGGATACAACCAGTCAAAGAATGTCACTTTTAGTAAGTTCAATTGATATCGGAAACTGGTCAAAGCCTCACGTATGGAATTGTTTTCGTTTTATGAAAATTGAAAATCGTTTCCCTAGGATAAAAAATAAAATAACACCGATGGAATTTCAAAAGTAAGGGTCACAATAAAGTTTGAATCAAACGCTCATTCTATGAGAGTTCCACAGCTTTCTTCTGGGGCTTTAAAATTATACTAAATATATTCAACTTTCAATGAGCAGCAATAGTTTTGAAGTTAATTTTTTAGTACTATCTCCCCTAACCCTCTAGCTTTTGAAAATTTTCATATGGCAAGGTAGGTTACCCTTGAAGTACGCGGTTCAAAACAATATTGACATAAGCTATGTCTGAAAACGACGCCTGCTGACTTCATTTGTGTTTTGCGAAAGAATTCATATCCATTATATCTCCAAAAATAAAAACCAATAGTAGGTTGTCATCAGTTAGCTCATTATTTAGCAAGATGATTTGGTTGATGCTAATGGAAACCTACATACGGAACGGTCATTTCAGCTATGTTTTGATAAAAGAACTTGTGTTAGGAATGCGACATGTTTTAAAAGAATGCGATAAAAGTTTCCCGTGGAAATCAGATTGCTTGCGGCTAAAATCATTCAGGGCGACATATTTAACTCAAAATTTAATTTCACTTGTGCTTGTCAGGAAAACGTCAAACTTGCTCTCTAGATGTGAAAGTGAAAAGCGTTTGAATTTCGCTAAAGCCCGGTTTCTGAAGAAAAGTATTTCTAACTTCACTTTGAAGTAATAGTAGCACTTGATACTGTTTTAAATTACATTTGACAGTTTGCCACAAACAAGAGGAATAAAATTAATCATCTGTCAACCGAAAAATTCTCCATAACAAATGTTATGAAAACAAACCTCGAGGAAGGATAAGGTAAGGCGAATATCGTTGAGCTAATAAATGTGCCTTATTCGATCTTACGTAAAAGTTGAAGCAGTAATTTTGTTACCTGATGTAAACCTAATTGCAAAAAAATGCAATAGAACTATCATGAAAGATTGGAACAAGTACCACTCATATTTTTGATCATAGTCTGGTAAAGACAAAACCAAACACTAAACTAAAGATATAGGGACCGAAGCTACTCACCGAAGATGACACACTGCCAAAATACGGATGTAAATGATACAAGGAAACAGGCGGAAAACGACGGAATTTCATTCGGAGAACAAACAAAAACAATAAAATAAACTCTACCTGTTCACCACTTGATCATTTATAGGCTGGAACAATTGTCTTATTAGGGAAAAATCAATTAAAAAAAAATTGAGAATTCCAAAAACTCAATCTATAAAATTTCGATTCCCTTTGGAAAATGCATAGTAGATAGCTAAAAATGTCCTTTTTTTTCGTAAAACATATGCAGTTCTTAAGATCAATAGATCACGTTGATGATTTTTGTTGCTGTTTGTTAATGATGAAAGACGTAAAGAAAAAAGACTGACTGCCTCCCAGACGCAACAGTCTACACCCAATAATAACTGAAATACACCAAAGAGTAATTCATCAACACAAAAGGAAACTTTCCATTCTTTCTTCCACTTTCCATTCTGGACCGAAGAGCAAAGCAAATTCAAAAAACAAGGAAAAGTCACTCACAGCTCAAGTTTTTTCATGTAGTAGATAATATTAACTCGTCCACAGAAGATCAACCTGGTTCAAAAGTATCTTCTAAGAAATGTCTGAAGATTTTGTTTATTAGTGAGAAAAGAGACAACTTCACCAACGTCCCGGCCAAGATTTTTCTGCAATCATCATCCTCATCATACGTTAATTCGTGATGAAAAAATAGTTGCGTCGTAGCAATGGATTCCCATTATAACAAACACTTAAAAGGGAATCCGAGAATGCCATCAACAAACTCATGCCAGATAAAATACGTTTTAGCTGCTTCAAACGTCAGAAGATTTGATTCAATCAATATTTAATGATAAGAACTACATTCGATGCACACACAAAATAATTTTGAAGCCCTGAAATTGTCAGCCCAATTCTCACGATACTCTGCATTCGCAAAGCCACGCATAAGTGTGTCAAAACGGCCGTTCTCGGGAGAAGAAATATTGCTCATCACATCATGACAGCTACACTTCAAACCATGAAGACCACAACAATAATATCTTCAAGTTCGTCGTTGCTTCCGTTATCGGTTCCACCTCCTTTCAAATCATAGAAGAATTTTGGCAACTCGCCAAGGTTACGAGGCAATTTTTTCAACAGTTAAACTCCTAAGCAAAAAAGCCACTAGCCCGCGTTAACACATCAAACAAACTTCCGATCTAACAGTATTCAACCAAAAAAAACTGTAACTTCGTTTCAATTGATACATTTTTTTTCATTTTCGCGTAAAATAAGACTAACCATGTCAAAGATTTGTATTTAACTGCAATATAAATAAAAATCTAGTTTTGCTTCTTCTATCTTTGTCTGCGGGATCTCACCCGGGAGTGGTATCTTTGGATTTATTGCATACTTTTACCACAATCAATGGAGTGTCATGAGATGCATTGAACTCGTAACATATTTTGGATTTAGAAACGGTTTCAAAGTCAACTTCGTAATGTCATGTGGAATTCAAATCCGAATTTTCAATAAAAAATCGTTGATGAGCTTGGAACGTTCTAACAAGGTTTATCTAAATGTCCCCGACGATCTTTTATCGCACTATAAGTTGGTGCATCTAAAATAAAGAAAGCTAAACGAAATAAGATGGTCTCACCTATGGCATGGATAACTGACAGAAATGGATTTTTATGGAAGATTCAACACCCCTTAGAGTCCCCACTTTAGAGTCAAAATTAATGGAATTAGATTGAAAAATGGCCTAAGAAATGACGGCTGATAAATGTATTTTGAAACGAACAGTTATATTTGTGTTGAAAAAAGAGCTGCATTGTTTGAAAGCCTGGAAACCTTTTCCAGAACCTGTTATTGCATTTCAGTTGCACTTAAACGTTCAGCTGAAGTGTACAGCTCTACAGGCACCAAACGGATTTATCTAGAACCAGCTAGAGCTGAATAATTGAAACTGTCCGCTTACTGTGTGAAAAGATCTAGTACAATGATATATATAGATCCAGTACAATGATCTAGAGATCTATATAGACTTAGTATAATGATATAAAAGATCTAGTACAATGATAATACATTTATTTTTGCAATAAGACAAAAAAAACTGTTTAAATAATTTGAATTATCTTAGAAATCGATTCACATATTTCAACATAACTTGCATCGACATAATTTTGACTTTCTTAAGTCTTTCATAAGTCCAAGAAACGCAAATTGAAACTCTGATATTGGCTGTGCAATGAAAGTCTAAGCTTTATAGCTAAGTAAATTTAAAAAATTATATCCTGCTAACAAAAGTAACCACTTCTTCCTAAGTCCGCATGCAATGCTCACTACTACAATCACTGCTGGCTGCAACATCATTTCAGATTTTCAATAAATATTATTCATATATACAATAAATACAATAAATATTATAATTTCGTAGTAATTCGAAAAAAGGCAGCAATCGGATAAAAAGTAACAATGGGTCAAAACAACCTCAATAATGTGGATAGCATCACATTCTTAGGGAAGAATATCAAGAAATGCAATCATCAATGAAATAAAAATGAAATTCAAATGAATTGCTTGTAAACAAAATAAATCTTGTGCTGCCAACGTCAGCCAAAATGTGCTGAATGACAAAAGTGAAAATTTATAAAATCGAAATAAGGCTGATTTGGTCATACGATATTTATTTACGTTATTACACAAGGAAAAGAAAGCGCAATGAATTTACATGGGCAATAAGTCTTCATGATTGATGACCCCAACGAATGAAAAAGGAAAAAAACATAAATAATAATGGTTCCTTTTTAGTTTTTGGGAATAAATTTTCCTCCTTTTCATATAAATCTTGAAAATTGGTGCTTATTCACAATGGAAATTCCAATGGTATATCATTTAACATCGAAAGAAAAGAGAGAACCCTGAGTAACAAAATAAATTTTCAAAATTGTCGGTGGATTGTTTTAAGGTACATTACTTCCTTCATTAAAAGACCAATTGTGTCAGAAACATGTAAAATAACATTATTTTCATATCATTAGAGTGCAAAGACATCCTACAACATTTTAAAGCATCAACCAGCTTGCATTTTACCGTAATTGTAAAAAACGCTTGACGTTAACGATGATGTTCAATTGCCGCATGAGTTTTGTTTCGAAGACAACAATATAACTGTAAAAAATGCCAATCACAATCACAGTATGCGTCTCCTACATCGTTTTGATCCTATTCAATTTGTCTTCTCGTACTTCTTCCGTGTCGTTAAATTTAACTGCGATAATATACAGCGTTCATATGCCATCCCGTATTGGTTGCAGTTTACAACAGTTCAATGACTTTTCGATTTTTAAACTCGATTGCCAAAAACGCTGACTTTGGGGTTAATTTAAATATTCATAGAAGTAACGATATGTGTTACAATAGATTTTAGGTAGAAATCACAGCTGAAATTTTCTCTAGGTACGCACATAGTGCAACACCAGAAACTCAAATTCAAATATCACTGTTAACAGTCGGATTCGAAACTCAAATCTGTTGCACACAGGGTGAGTGCTCATACTACTACATCATCCACGGAATCCAAAACGACGGAATCCAAAAACACTAGATTTGTCTTCCACCTGATAATGTAATACTCCCAGATATGATCGATCCAAAAGATGCCGATTTAAAGAAACTTCTGAATTCCCATTTCAAACACGGCTTAACTAAAACAGAGTAATGTTTGGAAAGATGTTTGAAGTTAAAAAGCAATTATACTGAAGGATATGAAAAACCTTCATACAAAAGTTTGTTTTCGAAAACCTTTTACGGTTGAATGTCCTCGGAATTTCAATGCAAACCATACGTTTAAATATTCAAAAAAGGAGAAGAAAGAAAACGATATTATGCCGCATAGGATAGCGTTAATAAAATAGGAACGTCTACTTATATAGTCGATAGCGCAAGAGTCCTTTTCAATGTTGGCCCTAAAGCTCTGCTAGTTGTATCTAATTTTTATGTGAAAACGTTATTCATCAGAATCATGTCTGCCATTGGCAGCAGTCATAGCAGCCTATTACTGCTAAGTAGCCTAGAAACCTGGTCTTAGAAATCTAAATTCGGGTACTACAGCAACCGGCGGTACTTTAACCTGTCGAAGATATATTCAGATACTATGAGGAAATGATAAACTCCATGATCTGATCTATCACTTTGTTGGTTGCAGATGTTTTGGAAGTACCATAGTGGCTATGGTGCATAGAGCTCCTTTGTCCTTAAGAAAATCAGGAAAAGTTAGATTATTTTCCAGTATGAATAGTTCCCAATCCCAATGTGCACTGATGTGCTCGGCGACCCCGACTTTTTTAATAAAATAAAGGCTAATAAATACATTGACATTCGGCCGATATGATACTTATACTTATATATTCAAGGCTTTCCAAGATTCGTGTACTTGATTATCCATAAAATACATCCTTTATACGAGCAATACTTTAACCAACCGGGAGTCATTTCAACCAAATATGAAAAGATTGCGCTGATTAAACTCCATAAAGTTTAATATAGATCAACTAAATCCAACCAGTAAATAGGCTCATATGGTTTGCATACAGCGACCGTGGGCTCTCGAAAGTCTAAGCGTTCGAAAAGGAGAAGTTTGTGGATCGATCATGTTCCTGGACAAACGGTTTTCAAAGAAACAGTATCGAATTTGACTCGGAGAGCAAATATTGACTCTGGAAACGTCGGCACAGTATAGGAAGGTATTCGTCTCATATATGCGCATGAGTTTCATGTATTTTGTCTTGGCTCAGATGAAAATTGGACTCTGTTGCTGACTACTCCACTCGCCCGATACAAGTCATCTGATATGTGTCTGGTGATATCAAAGGTCATAGAATAACTACCTGCAAACAATTCAGGACATACAAAAGTAAAGTCAAGGTGAAGTCGCCGCTACTTAATCAATGATACGAATTGTCTTCTTCACACATTATCTGTAGATCCTTTACCTTTAGCCGATTTAAATTCTTTGAACTAAGCCTCCTCCCATTTTCTTCATATATATTGACAGACTCATTGAAGCATACAGAGAAAACATTGAGCAATTTTGATGCCTTTTATCAGCAGGTGGCAGAAGTTTGCATGGTCGCAAATACATCGGCCTCAAATTTTTCTCTTTTTTAATATTTGCCAACCATTTGACACAAAAACTGAAAAACTTGAAGAGTGCCAGGAGAGTTGACCTGCTTTTCAACTGATTTTCAACTAATGTCAAAGTTTCGAATTTATTTGAGTAAATTTTGATTTTTGTTTGTAGTAAAACAAGAATATGGAACTAATTGGGACCATTTTTCTTCGTAAGTACGCTATCATATTCGCAAAATTTGGTGGTCACTGAAACGGTCTTAATCTTGGCTAGGGCGCGTGCTTATCTGAGATAAGTATAGCGTTTCCGAATTGAATTTCATTCGAAAATATATTAAAACTACATGGAAGTTCAAAAATATTTAACACAAGGTTGAATCCGTCATAATTACATGTCATTTCTCATGTGTATTAGCGCAGAACATCGACATATTTTAAAGTTTCTATTGAATTTAAGTAAATCATGATACTCTCAAAGGATTTGTTGGAAAGATGTCTTCACTGTTGAGTCACAGAAAAAGTATCCGCGGTTGTCTTTATAGGATGAAGTTCGTGACCCACAAATCTCGCGACACTAGTCCATTCAGCGAACACATGCTTCAACAGAGGCGTTTTCAATCACATTTTATGTCCTGACAGCTATGTCATTTATCGCTGTTTTGAATGCTCTCAATAGATACGTTTTGGATCCCTTATTACAATAACAAAAGTTAAAACTGGTACAAATATCATACCGAAAAAACTGGGCAAGGAATGTCAGCATGCATGCTATCAGAAGATAGCGAAGCGAATAGTCCAACCAAATGACAGTTTGGAATAATTCAAAAAACTATAGGTTATGCAAAGATGTTCCATGTTTAGTATCATATGAACTTATTCTTTAAAAAATTAATTTTCGGAACTACCATCAATAACAAGCTGCTGAAATGCTCAAAATTGTTTTGAATAAAGGTACAAAAAATGCGTACTATACGAGAACATCCCACTCATGCTCATTCAAATCCAGGATTCACTGCCAAAAAAGTTTTGTTGAATGGTGGGTCAACTTGGAAGGGAGCTGTTCATGCTGGATGGAACGATTAGTTCAGCTACCTACTGTGAAAATTATGGAAATTTAACCTCAATTTGCCAATATAAAAGGAGTTGTGTCCCATCATGGGAATGCCACTCCGCACACTTCTCTGAGAACGCAGAACAAATTGACGGAACTTGGCTGGAAAATTTTCACCTTGAGCTCTGCGACTGTTATTACTGACTGTTATTTAGCCTCTGCAAAATTTTCTGAACGGTAAAAAGTTGACCAACCGTCGAGTCGCTGAAAATCTCATGATCACGTTTTTCAACGATAATTAAATCAAACTCTACTCGGTTGGGACTACAAAAACAATAATGAACCGTTCTAATCGAGTATAAACACGATTAGAACAAATTTTGGATTTATAATTTATGCGCAAACTTTTTTACAAAAATCCGCGAATAATAATTATAAGGATCATTTTCTGTTCCTGCAGATAACCAAAAGATTACGGTTGAAAGTCGACTTTGAGAATCCGAATAAAAATATGAAAAACGCAAAGTAACGCGGGAATTTTTTTTTATTTTTCTACGATGGAAAGACGTTACAAAACCGTTTCAAGAACATCACTTGTTGCTGTTATGTCTCAAAAGAATTTCTAATTTTTTCACAGATAAATACCAAACTTATCACAATCTAAATTTTTTTCTGTTTTCGTTCGTTTTTTGCCGAAGATTGCAGAAAAAAAGACCAAAAAAAGGCTCGATTCATCCTAAGTAAAAAACAAGTTGACTGTATTTTCGCACTTCTCACTTAAAATGATAAGAAAAGGATGAAGGAAAATGAAGGGAAATAAACAAAATCGATCCTTACATGTCGTTGCCGGCTATAATTTTATCCCAACCGTTTCGAAACAAAATCACTTGAATATACCGAGGACACTTGCCACAACGTTGGTGTGGTGAAAAGTCAACTAGTCATTGAATAATACATTTTGCCATATTTTGTCACGGGTCAGGACACTGGACGTTATAACAAACGTAATTGGAAGTCCGAATATCGCAAAACCAGTTCCCGACACTGTCGAAATATCCGTTTTGGCATTCACTTGTCTATTGCAATACACACTGAACCGTTCGCCGTAATTTAAGGATATATGAAAATCGCAACGCAGGAGTAACTTTTCTATTATAAACTTATTGCAAAACTGCTGCCGAATTTCAGTTTGTCGACTTCGGACAATTAATTTTTTTTTATTCTTGCTTCCCAACTGTTCTCTTCGCAATCGTTTACAAACGTTTGTAATTGTTTATAAATTAGCGCCACCTGACCAAGAGTCTGAACCGTTTGCTTAAGTATCGAGTACTGAGAGCGATTGTTTCGCGACATAGGATCATATATTATTATAATCCTATAATCTAAAAAGCGTCTTTCGCGATTCCGACGCGCTTCGCGATTGCGATAGTAACAATCATAACGTTTGCTTCATTCAAGCATTCAAGGTACGGATTTTCGGTAGTTTTCTGATTTTCATTCACCTGACGCTTTTGATAGGAGCCCGCTCACATCTTTCCGCTAACCGTCTAAGGCTTTTATCTGCTTCCCACACTTGTGGTTGATTCTGTATTCGGAATTCTCCTGGGATTGTGTATCGAGGCACAGGGGAGTAAGAAGAGCAGCCACCGACCAATAGCGCACTTCACCCTATTTGAATTTTGTCACGTTGTTGTCGATGCCCCGTCAACGGAAAAGCTGCGCGCGATAGATGATAACAGTGCAGATCGCGGTGCTCGCGGCGCTCATACTGAACTTATGATAGATACAAAGATACAAGATAGTGTGCTGGTTGCATGCCTAGGTAGACGCTATCAAGGTAACCCGCCAATGGTGGATGTAAACGATTGATATTGTTGCTATTGGTAGTGCTATTTGTATCTTGAGTATTTTTTTCTTCTTCACTTTTTTTCGATTTTAAGCTTCTTTTGTTTCTTGCAAGCCGAAGGAAATCCCACATACCGCTAGTATGTTATGCATGGTCAGCTGTTGGTAGGAAGCATATGGTTCATGCTAACCACACAGAACGCTCGCACACAGATCAGCCCGTGCCAGCGTCAATGATTCCCTGAACATGGGAATTCCCTGCCAATGCCATTATTGGGTTTCCATTCGAAAGTCAATTTAAAACGGATGTTTTAAAGTGAACATTCCCTACATGAAAAAGTGGAAAGTTTCACTCACGATCCGTGACGAATATCGGTACTTTTTTAATTTTATCTGGACCAAAACTTAAACACGGGGATTTATTAGCTTAACCCATTGTTTCCTCCGAAATCTGTAAAGACTCCGTCGTTTTTTATATTTAAGATAAAATCATTGATTGCATCGAATTTCCACAGAACATTTTGACTCTACATTAATTGACCACACCAAGCGAAACTAGCAAATAAACAAACAAATGTCCTCTGAGCTGCGACCATTAAAATTCCGGTAGTTGGAAATAAATTTGCATTTATTTAGTATCTCTCCTTCGTCTCCTGTAAGAAGTTATCCCTACAGTTGAATCATTTTCCAAAGCTACCAATTGGTTGAGTAGTCTACCTACGTTGCGTCTGACTAACCTATTTCGTTGCTACAGACAAGAATATTTATTCTCTTTTATAAATCTTTCAGCATGGAACGCGGCCAACCTTAAGGACAGCGAGGTTCCAAAATTGAACTCCAAAGCCTCTGCACCTGCGTCAATTTCTTGTGATACAATGCCCTATTGAAAGCCTCTACCAAAATATCGGAGCCATACAGGATCATATCGGATTACCCATTCCAATTATTCAAAGGAAATTTCTAATGATTTTTAAAAGTTACTTTTTACTTTTTATTACTATTTGAATGGAGGATGGGTTGTTTTTTGGATGTGTTGTTTTTTGAGAAAATATGTAAGAAACCATTTTGTTTCCTTCATTTTCGAATATTCCTTGACGCGAATTTTAAACATTTTTGAATGAAGAAGGGCTACTCCAAATACTTCAAGAAAAATTGCATGATGTATGATAACGATCCCGAAATCGTACCTCGATATTTCGAATATCTTCATAGAGCTAACACTATACTTCGCTCATGTTCCTGAAGTTATCTAAATGGCTACGAGGGAAGTGTACGAAGTTGATTATGTTGCATCTAAGTTACTGGAAGGCTAACAACATCTCTTCAAAGTACTGAACATAATCCTCGTCTTTTCTTTTACCAAAGTATTCTAAAATACCGACAAACAAGTCTCTCAAAGCCGCTCTGTCCTTGTCCGAAAGCCAACGAAAATTAAGAATTTATGCTTATTATATTATACATAATCTTATCCAGGACTGTTGCTATTATAGGTGCGATCGGTAAGGAGCATAGTTTCCTTCCATTCTACAATAGTAAACAATTAAAACTGGAAATTTCAATGGTATACTCGTGCTATATTTTCTGGAGTGGTTGAGTGGTATTCAGTTATACTTTTTCTCGTTCGCGATAATTGGGAACTTAAATTCTTGACTTTTCAATTTCGATCAGGAAGCTAGAAGTTAGAAGGAAGTTTCCGGCAGTCCAACGTATCAAATTATAGCTCGTAATTAAGCTCGTTCCATGGTCCTCTTTCTATAGATTTTTTGGTTTAAGTCATTATCATTCACGCTGTTCAACTCACTCAAGAGGCTAGGAAAGTTTCGTATACTCCTGAAGATATGCGTGAAGTAAGGATGGTAACAAGGACAGAATACAATGGCGTAACTATAGGGTGACAGGGCTGGTCAAATGCCTCGGGCCCCCAACCCAAGAGGGCCTCGGCCCAAGAGGCCGCGAGCTCAGAAATAATTTTTTAACATTGTACCATTTGCATCTGAGTACTTGATTTTTATTTTTTTTTTAAGTTGTACTTAAAATCCATTCAAGTGAGACAACTAAAGACCATAATACAATTTCAAGTTAATCGTTAAGCATTTCAACACATCCTAACCGGGGAACCGACCGGAGAATTCCCTCATTTTTTTAACCAAGAAAGCACTTTTTCATGGCGCTGCCGCTTGGGCGAGCTAGCAACACGAATTAAGGGGAATCTGGCCCCTCTTCCCCACTGGGCACTATGGGCACGTGCTCAGGGCCCCGCGATCGAATGGGGCCCCCTAGTTCCTGCCAGATTACCAAATGATAACCGATATTTAGGTATTACCGAAAAACATTAATTTTGAAAAATCTGATGATAATGACTTACTACAATACCTACGCTTATTATATTAGCTTTAGTTTGCCGCATGCGGATAGCTATACCTTGTACAACATAGCTTGAACTTTTTGACAGATGGGTCAGTGATGGGAAACAGAAAATATCTATTGGTGTAAAAAATTTGTTGGCTAAATATGTGGCTGTATGTATGTTTTAAACTATTCAAAATAAATAAATTCATTCGTCAATCAATTTTATTGCACTAGACATAAAAACATTGGGTAGGTACCATTGTTTTCAGTTTTTCTATTTAAATTTTACTTCGAAGCAATAAAAACCACTTAAGACTTTCGGAAAATGCTTGAGTCCTTAACAGGTACTCTTATGTTGTGTGTCTATTCTTATGATTATTATCAATTTTTAATATTATTAAAATAAGAAAATATTGTTCGTCGTTGCAAAGTTATATCGATTTCAGATTTGACATCCGTCAAAAAGAAAGATCAAACTAATAAATAAACAGGGTATAAGTACTCCACTCTCTCTCAAAAATGAGTTTTTCCGATATTAGTATATTTAGGTTAATTTAAATACCTATATGTAAGTATAAGAATACAATTAAAAGAAAAATTATTAAATTAAAAAAAGAAGAATTATTTGATGCGGTGTGGTTTATGTCTTTAAGAAACCTATTCGAACGTCATTCGTAATACCAAAGACAAAAAAGGGGAATTCCCGACTCCCGATCGTCGTTTGACTTGACGAACGGGAATTCCCTTCAAGTATTTGTCTGCGATGTTGTGGCGTTTGTTTTGTTTGTAGTTGTTAGTTTGTTACTTCCTGTGCTTGAGCTCTGACAAAAAAATAGTATTGTTTGATTAAATCGTCGTTTGTCTGTTTTGTGTTAGCGAATATTTTCGTTATAAAATTAATTAAATACTGAATTATAATATAAAATGTCGAAACGGTCATATCCTAGTGGATCTGAAAAAAGGAAAAAAGCTCTACATCAGAAAGAAGTAATTGAAAAGTTACCAAAATTAACATCATATTTTACTACTACTACTGGAGAAACTTCTGTAAGTAGCAATCAACTCATAAATGTTCCACATGATGACTCAGCTCAATTACAAATTGCGGGAATTTCTAAACCTTCATGTTCCAATTTTGAAAAAGAGATTGAATCAGAAAGCGACTATTCCTACGACGAAAGTGCAACGACTTCAGTAACTTCACTAAAACCGACAACTCCAACTGTGTCAATTGAACAGCAGTTTTCCAACACAGAAGAATTAATATCGCACGATCCCGCCGATTATTTTCACGAAAAGTTTGTTGAAATAAATCGCGAAATTTTAATTCGTAAGGGACCAGTATATTTTCAAAATAAAGATTCTGACTTTTCCGAGGCATTCAGAACCTACAAAGATGGTAATAAATTAGTGACGAGATATTTCAACAAAGCATTATTTATTCGCAAATTAAAGAACAATGAAAGCGTCGAAAGAAAATGGTTGCTGTATTCGCCTTCCAAATGCTCTGTATTTTGTTTTTCATGCTGCTTATTTAACCCAACTGATGTTAATCTTTGCTCTCGGAATGGATGTAATGATTGGAAGCATATTAATCACATAATTTTAACACATGAAAATAGCCCAGCGCATAAGCAATCTATGATGACTTATCTGGCACGAAGTAAAGCGGTTGGTAGAGTAGATATAGAGTTATTATCTCAACATCAAAAGGAAGTGGATTACTGGAGAAACGTACTTAAACGGATTGTAACTGTTGTAAAATTTTTGGCATCGAGAGGGCTTCCATTTCGCGGCGACAATGAAATCCTAGGATCTCCAAACAATGGAAATTATTTGGGTTGTGTGGAATTATTGAGTGAATTTGATCCATTTCTTGCAGATCACTTAAAAAAATTTGGGAATCCTGGAAAGGGTAACATTTCTTATTTATCAGCAAATATCTGTAATGAGTTTATTGAAGTAATGGGAAAACAGGTTCTAAAAAAAATTATAAATGAAGTTAAATCAGCAAAATATTTTTCCATAAGCGTTGACAGTACGCCCGATCTGTCTCATATTGACCAGCTAACTTTCATCATTCGATACGTAAAAGACTGTGTTCCTGTTGAAAGGTTTTTGAAATTTATACCTATTAAAGAGCATAAATCTAAGTATTTAGCGGAGACCATCTTAAATTTTTTAGAGATACATGATATTCCCATAAAAGATTGCAGAGAACAAAGCTACGACAATGCTTCAAATATGTCGGGAAAGTATAGTGGTCTACAAACAAGAATCAAGGAAAAATGTGAATTTGCCACCTTTATACCATGTGCAGGACATTCACTAAACTTGGTAGGTGTCCATGCTGCTGGGTGTGTACCGGAGGCATCACAGTTTTTTGAAATAGTTCAGAAAGTGTACAACTTTTTTTCGGGCTCTACCCACAGATGGAATATATTAACAGAACATTTAGGTTGAAAAAAAGTTGTTAAGAGTCTTTCACAAACCAGATGGTCAGCCCGAGCTGATGCACTAAGTGCTTTGCATGGGGGTTATAAAAGAATATTAGAAGCTTTAATCACCATCGCAAACGATACTGAAAAGGCACGAGAAACAAGAGACGAAGCCCTTAGTCTGTCTAGAAAAATGGGAAATCTAGAATTTATTATACTGACGGAAATCTGGAGCACCATATTGGAAAGAATAGACAAAACGAGTAATTATCTTCAGAAAGAAACAATAACACTGGACGTTGCAACCAATTTGTTGACTTCACTTTATGATTTTATTACTAACCTCAGGGATAAATTTGATAACTTCGAATCATCTGCCAAAGAAAATAACCCAGAATCTGACTACAAAGATCTATCTCAAAGAACAAGACGTAGAAGCTCACGGCTGATTTTTTTTGATGGCTCTGCGCCATCAGTCCAATTGAATGGAAAAGAGCGATTCAACGTAGAAACCTTTCTCCCAATAATCGATACCTTGAGTGTTCATCTAAAACAGCGACAAAGTTCATATGAGACCGTCAGTCAACGTTTTAGTTTATTTTTTCACTTAAAAACTCTGAATTCCGAAGAGATACGACAAGGATGCAAAGAATTTTCTCAAATCTATCACGAAGATGTAAATGAAAAAGAGTTAGAAATAGAATGTCAACATTTAAAAGAATACTTAAAAAATGTTCAGAGTGAAAATGAAGCATCTAACAGTGTACAGGAAGTATATAATCTATTAAAGCAAAACAAAATTGAAGACACATTTCCTAACGTAGAAATTGCATTGAGAATATTTTTAAGTATGATGGTAACTAACTGCAGCGGAGAACGCTCCTTCTCCAAATTGAAACGAATAAAAAATGAATTAAGAAGTACAATGCTTCAAGAGAGATTAACTAGTTTGTCGCTGATGTCCATAGAATGTGATATTCTCAATACCATAGATTTTGAAGATGTGATTAACGATTTTGCTCATCTTAAATCTAGAAGGGTACCTTTGCAATCAACATAGAATTAATCTAAGGATTTTATGTTAAGCGAGTTACTTTTGTAGATTATTTTTTATATTTCCTATTTTTTTATAGTTAGTAACTAAATAAAAATAAATTTAGAACCTTGTTTGTCTTTCTTTATCTATTGTAACTAAATAGTGTTTTCTCAAGGTCCTAGGGGCCCCATGATCCTAATGTGCCCAGGGCCTCAAATAGTTTAAAGACGGCCCTGAGGGGAATCCCGGATTTGCTATTTTTTATGATGGCTCTACTACTGACTGCGTATTCTTTATGGGATTGTTTTGACAATTGGTCATTTGTATCTTTGATTTTTCGTATTTGTTGTTTTATTGAATCTGCAAATGGTGGCAAAGTAAAGTTGATTGTGAAAGTTAGATATTAAAATGTCTAGTTCCAGAAAATATTTAAGTGGGAGAGAAAAACGAAAGAGAAAGAGGAAGACTGAAGAAAAAAATAAAAAGCTACCTAAAATTAGTCAGTACTTAAAGAATGATGACTTTAATAATGAAAATTCGAGTGAACAGTGCTCCAAAAGTGAAGAATTGGACCTTACTAAAGGTATACCAGAATTACCAGATGCAGCACCCAACACCAGTGTCTATCCAGATCCAGAACAACCACAACAAGGTACTAGAAAAAATCAAAGAGAATTATATTTTAGCGTGAACAATATTGTATATTCGCCATATGTTACTGATAAGGGTAATTTAAATGAGCTAACTGATCAAGTGAAAAGGTTCGTGATTGAAAACGGTCATTGTAAACCTACGGGCCCTTTCTTAAAAGATCGTGACAATAGATCTTTTCTAGAAAAACATTACTATATTGTTTCCAAGTCTGGCGTAAAACTTGAACGTACATGGCTATCATATTCTTTAATACTTCAGAAGGCGTATTGTGAACCGTGTTGGTTATTCGCAAATCGGGCATCTAAAAAAATACAAAATGTTTGGATTGAGGGCTATGACGACTGGAAATATCTTGTAGATGGCATAAAAAGACACCAGACTTGTCTTACGTATCAACAGTGGCGGCTACATGAAACATTCGATGAAAAGCAAGAAAAAAAATCTTTTTGGCGCCAAGTACTTTCTAGACTCCTTGATGTTACTCTAACTTTCTACGTGTAATTTAGCCTTTCGTGGCCACAGAGAAAATGCAGATAGCAGTGATCCAAGCTCAAAAGGGAACTTCTCGAGTATTGTTGAGTTATTAGGAAAATACAAGATTTTACAAGAATTGTTATGTAAACCAAAGGGCCAGATAAAATACTTAAGTCCAAAAATACAAAATGAGATAATTTCTGTCCTGGTTCTAAAAGTAGGAAATGCCCTCATAAATGAAATAAATGCCGCACCATTCTACTCAATCATATTCGATACAACTCAAGATATTTCAAAAATTGATCAACTGTGTGATCTTTACCGTTATTGTATGATCGAAGAAGTTGGTAATGGGATCCCAAAGGCACTAGTCATTAAAGAGACATTTTTAGGATTTCATGAAGTTAAGGATCAAACTACCTTAGCAATGTCCAAGCAAATTATTAAATCCATAAATGACAAAAATATTCCTCTAAATAAGTGTCGAGAACAAGGATATGATGGTGCTAACACAATGAAAGGGACTTATGATGGAGTTCAAAAACTCATAAAATATGTCGAGCCAAATGCCGCATACGTTCACTGTGCTGCAAATCTAGTAATCAATGATGTAGTGAGAGAGGCTATTGATATGCAAAATTTTTTTGATACAGTTCAACAAATTTATATTTTTTTTTGGGCATAGTATCAAAAGATGGAATATTTTATCAAGTTTTATAACTAATAAAGAAAGTGAGTCTTCAACTTCAATAACATTAAAAACATTAAACCCTACTAGATGGGCAGGACATTTGTTGAAGTCCAAAAAGCACTAACGAAAACAATCATGTTAAATTGCAAATCAGATGAAAGAAATGAAGCTGTTTCACTAACGAAGAAGATCGAAAACTACAATTTTATTATGTTATTTGTTTTCCATTGCAAAATTCTACAAACTACCGATCTAAAGCACTTCAGTCTAATGCCACCGATCTTTCAAATGCTTTAAAACGTTTGAAAATTTGTCTAGAAGAATTGGAAAGGTATCGACATAAATTTGTAAATTTAAAAATCGAAGCAAATAGTGTAGCAGAAAAATGGTCCAGCACCCCTGAATTTTCTAAAACTCGTCAGAGGAAGGTAAAACGTCATTTTGACGAGCTTTGCGAAGATGAGCGTCTCCAAGATTCGGAAAGTTTGTTCAGAGCGAACATATTTTATCGAGTATTGGACACCATTATTAATCAACTGAAATCGCGTTTCCTTCCGATAAATGAAATTGTTTCAAATTTGAGTGTTTTGTAGCCTTCAATTTTACAAGTTTTAAATGACACTGATCTATTAATAAAAGGCTCTAGAATTTTTGGATATATACAGTGCTGTGCAAAAGTCTTCGTACAGCACTGAAATAAAAGAAAGTTTTTAAATTTCAAAAAATGGAACAAAGATAGTTCAAATTCTCCTTATATATTTACAAGCTACATATATACTAAAAGTAATTAAATAAACAAAAAACAATATTTCAGCATTTATAATAAAATACAACAAAAAGTTCATTATAAGTACTCAAAATTGCTGTGCAAAAATTTTCGTACACTGCCTATGCTTTCCATAATAATGGAGTCTAGTGCTATCAAAACATGTTTAATCGTAAAAAATCCGTTATCAATCCGTTATTTGTCTACAAAATCCTTCATGCAATTTAGTTCAGTTTTCGCTACCTGCAAAGTTACTTCGCGAAATGGATACAAACGGAAAACGTAAAGAAACCAGTGTCTGTGTAAGGGAAATTATTATTAATTTGTATAAAGACGGCAAATCTATTAGTGAAATCGGAAAAACTGTAAAAAGAAGTCGTTCCACAGTTCAGTATATAATTAAGCGTTACACAGAAGAAGGTAGAATTCAAAATAAAGTGAGAAGTGGTCGACCTAGAAAGTTAACGGTGAGAGAGGAAGCTAGTGTAGTTCGCCAGGTAAAGACAAGTCCTTTTGTAACATCACCAGAAATTGCAAATACACTTCAACGCGATTTTGGAAAGCACGCTGATCCATCAACAGTTCGCCGAGCTTTGTACCGTGCCGGCTATAACGCGCGGGTTCCTAGGAAGAAGCCATACATTAGTGCAGTGAATCGAGCCAAACGTGTTGAATTTGCGAAAAAAATATTTGAGTTCTGAAAATGCGTTCTGGGAAACTGTAATTTTCTCAGGCGAATCTAAATTTAATATTTTCCAATCAGATGGGCGAAAATTAGTGTGGAGAAAAAGTGGAGAAGAAATGGAGGCTAAAAATCTGAAAGCAACTGTGAAGCATGACGGCGGTAATGTCATGGTGTGGGGATGTATGTCGGCATCCGGAGTGGAGCGACTTGTATTTATTGATGAAAGAATGGATCAGTACCGTTATTTGTCAATTTTGCAAGACAATTTGACGCAAAGTGCTCTACTACTACTCTACTACTACTTTCAACAAGATCGAGATCCGAAACATACGGCATATATTGTGCGGCAATAGCTCGCATTAACTGTTCCCCATTTGTTGGAGACACCTGCTCAATCACCGGATCTCAATCCGATTGAGCATTTATGGGCCGAACTTGAAAAAAATGTACGAAAATATGCCATATCCAACAAATCGGATTTGAAAAAAGCATTGATGACCGAGTGGGGAAAAATAACGGGAGAATTTACAAAAAAATTAGTTCGGTCAATGCCCCGAAGATTAAGTGCTGTTATAAATGCAAAAGGATACCCTACTAAGTACTAGATTTTAAGATTGAAAGAACTACTTTTTTTCATTTTCTTATTGTACGAAGACATTTGCACAGCAATTTTGAGTACTTATAATGAACTTTTTGTTGTATTTTATTATAAATGCTGAAATATTGCTTTTTGTTTATTTAATTACTTTAAGTATATATGTAGCTTGTAAATATATAAGGAGAATTTGAACTATCTTTGTTCCATTTTTTGAAATTTAAAAACTTTCTTTTATTTCAGTGCTGTACGAAGACTTTTGCACAGCACTGTATAAAAAAGACATATCTGAATCAATTGCCAGGGAAATTCTCAGTTTTCGGTCCACTTTCAGAGACGAAATAGAAAAGTCTTCGTGTATTAGAGACCTTGCTGATTTATTAATGATAAAGAATCATTTTAGGTCTTGCAGCTTTCCTGAAGTATGCACTGCATTAATGTTATTTCTTACAAACCCTGTGACTACAGCTAGTGCTAAACGATCATTTTCAAAACTAAAATTAATAAAAACCTATTTTTTAAAAAACTCTATGGCACAAGACAGGTTATGTAACTTGGCTATTCTGTCTATTGAAAATTCTATGGCCCGATCTTTCAACTTTGATGATGTCATAGACATTTTTGCGGAACAGAAAGCTCGAAGAAATGATTTTTCTTATTGAAATTAAACTGTTATTTTTATTTCACTGTAAATTTAGGCAGGTTTCCTCACGGTGTTGTTCCTTCAACGAAAAGCTAGCGAATGGAAGATGAGTGCGAAATCTCCAATATGCATTGGGCTAGCGTGGGAACTATAGCTCATTCCGTCTCGCCTAAGAGAAGAGGCCTATGCTCAGCAGTGTGACGTATATAGGCTGGTGAATGTGAATGACTATGTTTCCACCGGAGTCGGGTCGAATTGAGTTATCCAATCAGAACTCTGGTATTCCGTTATAAAACATACATAATTGGATAACCCAATTCGACTCAACTCCGGTGGAAACATAGCCATTGAATGTAAATGTATAAATCCATGCTCTTGAAAATAAAATTGTTATTAGTGTTGGATAACTACTTAAGTGGTTTATTAAAATTAAACTAAATACAACGTGACGATTTTTACTGATAGGGCCCGATTAAAAGAATTTGCCACTGGCCCCAGATGGTATAGTTACGCCACTGACAGAATACCTGGAAAGCAAACACGATGAACGCTTATCGGTGGACTGGAACGACAATCGAAAAATAGACCTAATTAAGACTCTCCGTGCAATCTGTGAGCAGCAATTACAATTATTTGATCAAAATATCATGCCTTGATATCAAGTGAACTCAGTTCAAATAATCCTAGAACCATCAAAAAGTAGATAGGGCTACTAAATTTAAACTGAAAGATGAAGTCGCTCTGAAAACTTAGGACCTCAACTACAGACCTCGCGCAGTCATCAATTGCTCCACTTTTTTGGAATTTTTTCTGGGTTGGGTAGCGCCAGCTGACCTAGAAGTTATTGCGACTGCCACATTTTTCGCATAACTAACCAAGAACACATATTCATGTGAATCCTGACGCAACATATCGATACATAAATGATGATCCAGAAGTCTTCTCTCAAAACTCTCCTCTGTGATGGTCACTTCTTTTCCTACTTATGGTAAAAGAACCATCGTCGATTTCTGAAATAATCTCATCACACGACCAGGAAATAACCAGGAAGGTGACTGTCTTGCCAACTAGCCAAAGTGAAGACATTTCTCACACCCTGTGTCTCCAGGTTTCGTGTAGCTCAACAACTTAGATTATTAGATGGTTGATAATTCCGTGCTCTGAAGATTCTGATTCGAATGATTGATCCTGCTGGCAACAGCTACGACTTAAGCAACCATTTATCTGGCTTGCTAATAATGTTCAATATGATCGACAGACAATAAGAAATAGGATATATGTTATCAATTTGTATGTCTAAGCATATAGTTCACAGAAATTTGTTTTTATGTCGACCGAAGCACGAAAATGTCTAAATTTATTGACAAATCCAGCTGGCGGATAAGAGGTTGAATTCAATCCTGGTAATCTTGAAATCACGAGAGTTAAGAATTAAAAAATGGGGAAAATAATAGGCGGGGAATATAATACAGAGGCCAGATGGAGAATCAGCAAGAGAAATGAGTTGTACGTAATATTCGTTGAGCCTAATGCTGTCAAAATAGAGAAAGCTGCAGAAATCTAGTGGACGTCCCCTTGACGACTTCCCAACCACGAAATAGTTTTTGAACGGAAGGTCCAAACGACCTACCATGTGTACCATGTGTAGCTACTCGGATTCTTGGATAAAACAATCCAGGAAAATTTGGGACATAATGAAGTACACGAGCCAGTGATGAGCTGTAGAGTCTTGGCGTATATGACATACCATGCTCTTATGACTTGGCATCCAAGTTGAAAACAAAAATGACCTGATAGTCTACAACACTGAGGCAATTATTCTTTCATTTGTTAAATATGAAATTGGAAAATATTCCGTTTCTTTCATAAACTAACAAACAGCAATACTGAAAGAATTAACAACACTGAAAGCCAAGAAAAGACTTCCTCTAAAACGGGCAAACCTTTAGGCAGATGTGAAATGTTTTGTGGATAAATAGCAGCGTCGGGAGTTCAAAAAATAATGATTGTTTTAAAAGAATTGATTATACAATGATTTTTTTGAATGAATTAATCCTACAATGGATACATAAGGTTGTCTCAATATTTTGTATTGTGTCACAAACCTAAAATTGCCTAGGATCTTCCAATAAGGTAATCATCGTAAAAATACTTCCCATAATGTAAGGGACTGGTAGCTTTATAGCAATACCCAGGTATTAGCTTATTCCAATCACATGGTTTTCACTGTCAGTTGCCAATATTACCTTATGGTTGCAACTGACAGACCATGCTTACAACTGACATTTGGCGCCTAATGCTGTAAATCAATTGGATCCGCCTTTGAACTGCTCCGAACTATAACATTCCTGAGCTGTATCAAAAATTTATGAAATCGCTATATTTTATCGCTTTATTTGGAAATTCCATATTTCCTGTGGGTCTGGAGACGCTTCAAATGGGAGATGTAGGTTTAATCATACAAAAAATAATATCCAAATGTCCATACATAAAATTCGCTAATTTTCCCCGCACAAGCTATGCGCTATTCTGTTTTTATTTTATTTTTTTTTTTTGTTTCACCGATAACAAAATAATGACACGCTTGGAAAAATTTTCAGTAACGTAATAATTTCAATTTGTATATGCTCATAAAAATCTTTAAATGAAGGCCAATGCCGTTCGAATACCTTAATTCTAGCGAAACACATATGTAAGGCAAGGCACAGGGGAAATAATTCTTGTATGGTCATAACTAATTTCAAAGAAATTCTAAAAATTTTATATTCCTTTCATGTTATTTCAACAAGATAAATCGAGCAGGTGAATACTACATAGAACCTCTTCCGTTCTTTTTTTGTTATGCCAAATTTAAATAAACAACACGAAGCCTACTTAAGACAATGTTTTCTTACCAAGATTTTCGTTCTAATGCTATTTGATTTGCGCTTTCTCAGAACATGTCTAGTTTTCTGCTACGACTTACAGAAGCGTTAGAATTTTTTCACTATTATTGACGTTACAGGTTTAAACTTGTAAAATGAAAGAGAATGTTATTGCTGTCAGAGTAAACTTTATGACTCAAGTGCAAAAAATGTTGAAAATAGTTTATGCGTAAACGGATTTTGTAATTCTTACATTTTCTACGCAAAAACTACGTTCAAGGAGGATTTATGAATTTCTTGATAAAACGCTGTTTTCAAAAAACCTGGATACAGTTGAAACGCTTTTCCAGTTTCAAATGATATATATATATATACACATATATACTTAATGTACGTACACAAAAAAGAAAAAACAGGACAACGAAAATTCCGTAAGGACATAACTAAATTTACAATTTCAATTAAAGTGTCCAGCATAAGGTGGAAAGTGGATATTTATTCTTGATTGTCTCATGAAATGATTTTTGAAAAGATTTGTTATATTTGTAAGTACTGGACACAACACCCGCGTTTTCATAAGGATCAAGAAGGACAAACCAGGAAACCTGTTGGAATAACAACTTATCACATCCCCTGTCAATCAGAGAACTTTGCTGGAAATCGTTTAACATATACTTCGGTCAAGACCTCCAGATTCTCGCTTCGGGTCCAATCAGGAATCTATTACCCAAAAGAAAGGAAAATGAAGGGTCCCACTCTCGACACATACTACCAACCAAGTATGTCTGTTTGATCGTTACACTTACTCGAGCGTAATGTACCCCCTGGTTCCATTTATCACTAAAAAAGGAAGAAATGTAAGGGAGAATACCTAAGCGAAAGATTACTCGAAGTAAGGACTGAGCTGATTCGATGGACTATATCACCATTCCATGCACAGACTAGACTTCAACACTTATCAACCATAAAAATTTCCATTTTTTATGAAAAAAAAAAGGAAATTAAAAAATCATCGGATCACCAAATCACCCTAGTCACACCTTAAAGAGGAGCATTTTCGACGTGGAACTACCCAAAGAACTCTGGTTCTTAGATAATAAATCAAACGTGTTGTAACTGCAGCGGAATCACTTCACAAGTGAATGATAAATAAAGGCTAGCCATGTTCTTGAAAACATATCTTAGTTAGGGAAACAACAAGAGGAAATTTCGACAAAAATTTCGGAGCTCAACAAGAGCTAACTGGGACTTATGATAATATAACGACGCTGTTAAAAGAAAGTAAATGTCAAGTAGGCAATCCAAGCAAATTCCCAACTAAACGTAATGAAAATTGACTCCAATACCAGACTCAACCCGCAGGATATTATAAAACTCAACAACAAGCACCAATTGGATTAAGATACTCTTCGTAAAAATACCAAAAGGGTTGTCAATATTGTCCAAAGCTACGACCGCTTGAACTTGCAATAAGGAAGCGCTATAAAGTTTGAAAGAGGAACTAAGGATATCAAATTTAAAAAAAATTAGAACAATTTCCACACTTGAAGAAAAATATAAATAATTTTTAAACCAGAGGTAGCGATAAAACAATACAAGTGTAACGCGTATCTCAATAAGGGACTAATGTTGTCTGCTCTGAACTCACTTTAAATTTTTCAAACCATTCCGTAGCTTCGTTCGCTATTGTATTATGTCGTTTCCTTATTATTTTCTATGCAGTAAACTATTCAAAGGCCTTGCGTTGAAGGTGTATTGGTCAGGCTGAAGATGTATTGATGCTCAATTTTGGGTCTTCTAAAATTCATGATCGCATCCGCTTTTTCAGGCAGTGGTTGTACGCCTTCACGATTGAACAGGTATCCAAGAAAACACACTTCTGTAGATCCAAAAATGCACTTTGCGGGATTTCTGAAGATGCAACGTTTGAATAACATTTTTCAAATTTCTTGGTGTTCTTCTGGAGTTCACGTCGGAGTCACCATTTTGGGAATTTATCTTTGTAATTAACAATGAAGTTGAACAACACAACGTTCAATGTTCCGTTAAATATCACAAGTTACACTGACAGTACTTTGAACTACTCAAACGACGCACAACGGCAACCGATAGTGATAATAACTTCAGTAGCTACATAGCGTAAACACAAACAGTGCTCACACTCCGAACAAACGACCGATCTAACGGTATTTGAAAAATTCTGGAGAATTGCATTGGTGTTCGTAAAAATGTTTATTTTTCTCTATTTTGTCTATCTGTTTACATTGTACTTGTAAACAAAACGAGCAAAAAATTAATATTTTTACTAACACTCATACAATTCTGCAAAATCCGTTAGATTGGTCGATGGTCGGAGTGTTATCGCTGTTTGTTCTTACGCTATGGTAGCTATCTCAGGAGCTGTGTTGTTGCGGGAGCATAACGTTCCATGTTCTTAGTCTAGTCATAGCGTAAGAACAAACAGCGATAACACAATAACGATCGGTCGTTGGTTCGGAGTGTGAGCGCTGTTTGTGTTTACGCTATGATCTAGTGTTGATCATGTGCTCCGGAAATTTTGAACAGCTATGTTGGTCTGACATTTTAAACCCTTGTTATTGATTTAATTAGGCAGTCGTTTAATCATTTATAAATATGTTGATCGATATGCTGACCGCCTTATGCGATATGTTAAACGTCTTATTTACTAACCAGTTCCCCGACACTTCGTGATGAAAACCGAAATTCGATTTTTGTTAGGTTCTTCGGACAACACCGTGTCGAACACAATGACCAACCATTCTGTATAGTGATTTTTCCCAGTTGCCTCAAATTCAATTAGGTAATTGGCATATCTTGAGTAGTTTTCTGTTTGATTCAAGTCCCAAAGCATCTTAACGCGTACGTTCTCCATGTTTGACTTTTGAGTAAGTAGTGCAAGGTTGCATAGAAGACATCACTGGTCAAAACACATGTTCAAGAACATCACGCCTTTTTCCTCTAAAGACGTCAAAGGATCTTTCAGTTGCCTGGATTATAGCCTCACAACGTTCCAGAACATTGAGGACATCTTTCAGAATGTGGCGATCTAAGCTAAAGACGAGAATATGTAGGCCACATAAGCGGATGATAGCACAGAAATGCAACCAAACTTTTATCTCAATCTATGTATCTCAAGACTTTTGAAAAACAGGTAGTGAACCTTCGAGGGCGGAAATACAATGACAAGAAGACATGTCCGAATAAAAAAGGGGCTCTAGTTAGTGATTTACTCCTACTACAAAAGAGAGACTACGTTGAGTTATCATCTCTAGAATAGAATCCTGTAGTGTAATACCATAGCCAAGATAAGCAGACTAAAAAATAGTCAACCTATCTCAGTTGATAAACAGATTAAAATTCTATAGTCAAAAACTTTTTAAGTACATGATGAACCATTGCGTTCATCACGTTGTATTTAGATCAATTTAACTTTAATGTCTACGACAATTATATCACGTTTTACACATCAAAAATATTAACAATGACATTGTTCGATGTCTTTATCAAATTCCTTTGTGTTTTTAAATTGTCAAGTATTTCTTATTATTATGATTGACGGAATTCTTCACATGTGAAAAATAGAGTTTCGGTTTGTTTCAAAAACTGACACAAACGCATAGATTTATAACAATATCAATTCAACAGCTGAGGGTGCTCCACGCTTAAGACATTTACGGATCTTATGAAGAAACATTCGGAATCTAGATTCGTGCCACGTTTTTGACATCACATTCGCTGTTCATATTTCAGACATAACTTCCTGCACAAAATAGAAGCTGTTAGTCTATCATCGAGATCCAAAATCCTCAAAAAAAAAAACACATGATCTTCCTTTGCCATTTAATGGCGTTCAAATATAATTCAGTAAGCTTGTCCTAAGCAAACTAATGACAAGCGCAAGGACTTATAACGAACCCTCTCTCTATCCAACAAAATCCGACCGATATAATCCAAGATCCTTTGAGTTTCTAAACAAAACTTGATAAAAATCCGGCATAAAGTTTTAAGATAGATTGATGAATGAGTACTTAATTTTTTCTCTCGGTCTGTTTGTTCATCTAAACACAATCCATAATTTTTGCATGTTAAATTTTGCTATTAGAAGGCCAGTCAAGAGTATGAATAACTAATTGACAATGGACTAAAATAACATCAGCTAAGTACAGTCCGGATTCGTTAAAACACTTCTGAAGACGAAGTGACAAGGTATGCATTCTCCTTTGAAAATTTTCACGCAGAAGGACTCGAGCCTTTTGGGTTATTGTCCCACACATGCTTACAGTACACGTGTTTGTTTCTGTAAAAGGTAAAAGTAAAAAGTAATCAAATGGTAACACATCCAGTGATTGAGAAGACTGCACGACTTTAGGACGTCCAGGAAATGTGTTCTTTAAGAAATCCCCTGCTTTTCTCTATGTGTGGCAAGCCACTACACATAGTAACTTCTGGTAACCATACAGCATTCATTTTTATACGTCGTCTTCTTAATTTCTGCAGAAAATAATCACACGGCCCGTAATCACAGTCAGTCAACACAGAAAGTTACCTTCTCATTCGCAGAAATTTACCTTCTGTGCTGACAAAGACCGTCGGAACGCTTTTGCGAACAAAATTCGGATCAATAATGAAGTTACTTTTAAATCTAACAGTTAACCTTTCAGCTTGAACGAGACATTGCCCATAGAGGATCATCACTAAGTGAGACAGCTGTCATGCGTTTTATGGTTAATTTGGTTGTCCATTTTATCAGCAACAGGTTAACACTTAAACAACGTCTGCAAATTGAAAAAAATTGTTTTGAAAAAAAGGATCGAGAAAAACATCGCGCACTCCGTCAATTTTAATGCCGACATTTTCGTACATCATTATTAATTAATCATGGATAGTTTCCACCCGACGTTTAGTCTCACTGATTTAGTCTCACGCCTCCACCCAGACACGGTACAGTACGTAATGAAGCAACCAGCTGTAGAGTGTAGTATCGATGGAGACCTAAGTGAGTCCATTCGACATTGTGCTCAACAATTAAACCTGTACCCATCCCATTATACAAGACTTCGTGGAAAGATCTTGGTTTGCGCGCTTGCGAAATCCTTTTAAAGCCGAGCGACTACCGGGCACGACGTAAGTTCGGTATCTGGGCCCAAGAAAAAATTGGTGAAAATTTGGAATTTCATAAGAAAATATTTTAGCGAACACGTTACATCCATAAAAAGTTACTGTTTCGTGTGCTTTATTGTCCGCTGGAATCATAGGTCCATATGATTAAATCATAGCTGCTAAATCATATCATCACAGCTGGAATATTTCTTGTGGGGGACATCAAATCATTGATCTACGCCAACAAGCCCGAGACGCTGGACCATTTGGAAGACAATCTCCTTCGCATATTGTAAATCTTATCCAATGCCTAAAGCTAATAATGGTTTCCTTTATGTTGATGTGAAATGCTCTGAGCAGTTCTATGATTATATTTATGGTTTATTCAAGTGTCCTGTTGTGTTTGTAATATTGTGAATCCATCATGCACGTTGTGTTTAAAACAGAGGTTGAGTGGACCTATTAAAAACGTTTTAAGTACCATGCAATGAACAGCTCCTTTTTTTAGTTACGCCAATATATACAGAATTATATTCGCTTTGCTAAAGGTTAGGAAAAACTGAGCAAACTTCAAGGTAGGCAAAAAAGACGCCAAACTACCAACAGGAGAAATGTGTTCCACTTCTTGCATAATTTCCTTGTAGATAGTTTTTGAAAAGATTTCTCATTGAAGTGCCCATTGAAGTTTGGTATTGAACGATTTATTATTTAATAATAATAATATTTCAATAATAATTAAAATTGCAAAGAAATAACTTGCCATCGTGTCTCAAAGTGATTCTTGGCTCGATACCAGGTGCGTTGGCCGACTCACATATAGGACTCAAACACCATTTTATTCCTCACGTATATCAATTCTGAACCGGAACTTCACAAAAGCTTAGACATGCCTTCAGTGACGGGCGTTCCGATGATCAAACAAAAAACGTTTGTGGACGACAAGGTTCTCAATCCTGGAACAACAAGGTTCTCTTCCGGCAGTATCCTCTCGAAGTAATCGACTCTCAGATAGTAATATACCCAGATAGTTAGTTTTCTCTGCCATCCCAGCGAATTTCAGTTCTATTGTTTACTCAATAATAGTAAAGCAATGGACTCTATCGTCGATCATGTGCTCAAAAAATGTCGGGGAAACTATTTGTAAGCCACCTGCCGTAATAATAACTAATTCTACCAAAAAAGCTACTTGGTTACTCTCTGGGAAACTACCTGTCTCGTGGACTCGTTTCGTCAATTGCTGATATGCACTTCCATGAAAGGACCAAGATAGAGAACAATAAGTTGGAATCCCGTTCAGGAGAGAAGCTGTTGGTGTGATCATTTCCTGCATTGGCTTTTGTTGTATGGAAAATACAACGGACCGGAAATGTGTCTCATTCCCAATCAAGGAACATTTCATTTTATTTCTTGATGGCGTAAAGGACCACAAAATACACAATAAAAGATGTAGCCTCTGCTTGATATAGAGTTTTTTTTGTGGTAGTGAGGTGAAGACTGTTAACGCCCTGAGTGTGGGACTCCCAGATGCAAAATGCTTTTGGACTACCCACTAAACACTTCCCCTGTCAACCTGAGAACCTAGCCTGGAACCGTTTGATACATTACTTCGGGCTAGGCCTCGTGTTCCTACGCCTAGAGGCGCCTTCGGATTATGAGAATCTCTTCTCTAACGGGAAGGACGGGAGAGGAAGGAAGTGCTAGAAAAGAGATGCATCCATTCCCGATGCTTCCCAGCGCTCCAACAAAGCTTTTTTCAATATCAGCACTGCCCGAGCATATTGCGCCACGAGATTCTAATTGTCAACTCTTTTGAGCATTACTCCGACGATAGTTTCCGGACAGAGCTCTCCAATTTCGCTGAGCAGGACCCCTCGCTGCTGGCTCCACCTTTTGCAGTAGAAGAATGTGTGATAGGCGTCATCCGGTTCCCCTGCACAAAACACACAGTTAGGAGACCGTGCTCTGTCAATTTGATATAGAGTTAAGAACGTCCCCTGAGCAATCTTAACACATCTCAAGATACGCAAGTGAGTTATAAAAAAAGCTGAACCACTTACACCTAATGCAAATGGTTCGAAGGCAAATCGTATCAACTACCGACTGCAGAAAGCCAATGGACAATATCGAAGTCAACTAATCCGAGTTCGAGCAAATCAATATTGTATGTCGGCGTAGCACACGACATCGGACGAGCAAATGGAAGGGAACACCAAATCACATAAAAAAAACATTTGATATCGAATACAGGTACGTCAAGAACAAAAGAAAATAGTCACCTGGCGTACCCTGCTCTAAGAAAATCGAGAAGATTGGAGCGAAACATTTTCTAGACAAAAAAACCTTTAAGGCAGGGATAGTAGTAACGGTCCAGAAGAAAGAAAACCGCAGAGCTGGGTGAGCAACCGTAATAGGTGATCAAAAGAAAAGTACAAAGTTAACGTTAACGGTTGTCTCGCCAACCAATTGGCAATAGAATTAAGAAATGATAGCATGCAATGAAAGGAAACCAGAATTTCCCGGTAAGTTTTTGTCAGCCAGTGAACAATTTAAATAAGTAAACGAATCAAAGTAAATAATCAATTTTTCCTTGAAGATTACGGGAATACGCTCGAGTGGATGATTGAAAAATTTCTAGACTGCCAGGATCGCGGTCGCTTGCAAGAATAGGCCAGGGAATCTCCACTCCCTCTGATACGCACATGGCCATAAGTAGGCCGACACGTCGCAAATGTCCGATGCGAATGGGCGAACGAGAACCTTTTCGGGAAAAAGGAACCGCTTTTTTTCATAAAAATAGTGACCATTGCTCATTTATGATACTTGCACAAAGTGTTTCAATGAAGAAAAGTGTATAATGAAAAACTGGGTTCGTGGCAAGTGTTTGAAGTGAAGGTTTCATGTTTTTCATTACTTTTGCTCGTATTTATGAGTGAAACGTCAAAGTAGCGTGAAATATGAGTAGCTCTTCCAATCAATAACCAAAATGTGGATGCGTCTGATCTAGTCCACGGGTTAAACAGAAAAGTGCGATGCTCAAGTAAATTATTTAATGTTACAAGCGGACCAGTGCAGATAAGAGCACTTTTCGGTAATGGGCCTATTGTTGCGTACGATCCTACTGAGACACTCATGTAAGCAGCAACGGCGCGGAGCGAGAGTCTGTCATTGCAAGCAAGTGGCCGATACGAAAAAAATTTAAAGAAGTCTATTCAAAACTACCAATTGAAGACAAGGAAAAATCGATCTGAGTATTAAAACTAACAGTTTCAAAAAATCAATTTAAGTAATGAATCCGCAAAGATGGAAAATCATACCGAAGTTGAACGATGAATAATTAACCGTTTACGATTAAGATAAAAGATGAATAATTATTCGTTTATCTTCGGCATGATTTTAATCTTTGTTTCAGAAGGAAATCAGAAACCATGCGTTTGCATAATAGGAGCGATACTATTTTCCATATTAGCTGAAATCGTACATAAATTGGATCAGACTAGTTTAAGTTAAGATTAGGACTTGGACTTCACACTATATTAACGTATATAAGCATAGAAGTATAAATGAGGAAGTGAGGAAGAAATATCATTTAATAATCAGGACACCGATAAGTCGCGATGGCGCTTAGATTAATTATTTGCTGACATTACAGTCAATGTACAATTTTCGCAATTATTTAATTAAAAACTTCACATGCCTACAACAAAGTATCGATTAAGAACTCATCTTTCTACCATTTAGTCCTTTTGATACCTTATACCTCTATGAACATTACACGTGCTCTGATTGCAATGTTAAAATGGATGTCAATAAATGCTTCTTTATGATTTATTTAGTTTAATATTGTTTTAGTCTTTCAATAAACTTAAACGCATATGTTAAAGCATATCCAATCAATGCTTCGCTTGAATAAAAACTATATTTTGCAGTATTTTTCAGTCCTTTCTGAAATCGAGACTTCCACTACTATCAAACAAACGCTTCAACGGCTACCTGAAACATTGATTGGTTCATTTGTTTCAAATGTTTGTTCTATCGCATGCAAGTTTCACTATAAATAGGCAGCTGAAAAATCGCACAAAAACAGGAAATTTAGTAAATTATGCAAATTGTGAACAATTGAAACGTAAATATATCACATTTGATGTTGCTTCCCGATCATTATTGCGATTCACTGAGCCATCCGCCAAGTCGATAAAATAGTTCTTAACTTTCTTACGTGAAACTAATGGTCATGAATGCAATTGTCCTACACATATGGAAAACACATCGTGGAATGAATCTCAACGTGCTATCGCGCAGGGGGTTTTTCATGAATGCTTATTTCATGTTATAGGAAATTGATTTATATGCGGAAAAGTAAGGCTATAGAATAAGAATAAACAATGTTTTTTGTGCTGGTACGATATGATCCAATCACGAATGTAGAGCACGCCGCGAACTACTCGTTGGCAATTAGGCACCCTGGTCAGGTGTGTGTTGAATGGGTTGGGGAAGCGCTTCAGTCCACACCCCTTCAACACACAAAAGCAAGAAAATTGCTTCAAAAACTTTAAATTCATTTACGAGGAATTCTATAACCTCGAGATTCCATGCAACTTTCGATGGAAACTCTTCCATGAAAATTATCCTACTCGCAATTTAGCTCATATGAGTCCTCCCTAGATGACTCAGCCTTGTGAAGTTATCTAAATCTATGGCAATCAATAGTATTCCCAACGTCCTTCTCGAAAAAAAAACGGTTTTGATGTCCATTCTGATCGATGGAAGCAAATAAAGCATGCGTTTAAGCTTGACCGGTCAACCAAAACAGAACTGCGACATTGAACTTGACCAGAGCAGTACACGCGGCGTTTCTCCTCCAGCTCCGATTGTCCATTCCTAATGAATGATGATTGACGCGTTGTAAAACGAAGGCGGACGCGATGCGATAAGAATTCAAGATGATGGACAAATTTATGTATTCCACACATGATGATAACGGGCACATACACCTTAGTTGAATGTCATGCCGCCTGCCGCCATCCAACGCCGACAATGCACTTTGCCGAGGTACTATCACACCGCGGATTCCATTGTGGCTGATACTGTCGAAGAATTGCATTAAATGGACGTAATTGAAGTTGCGCGGATCTTGTCTAACAATTTAATGAAGAGAGCACGAGCGAAATTGGAATGCTTTTGACTATTATACAACTCCTTTATATTTAGATGCAATTTATTCAGGATCTGAACAGTTTTCTCTTCTTTTTCTCTCTCCCTTCCTTGCGACTGAAAAGGTTTCGGTTTCACAGGAAGTCAACATAATGCAGTCTTATTACAAGTTTTTTCTGAGTCAAAGCAATAATGATTTGACATAATCCTAGAGGATATCATATTCAAAACCTAGGTTATGTTTGCTACTTTGAGACAACCAGTGGAGCCAAAATACGTATTTCAATATAGAACAAGCAACGACTCGTACATATTGGTACTATCAAATATTTGAAAAGAGTATGTCAGGAGACAAATTATTTTGAACGAATTAAGATCAAAAGAAAATGAATATCCAATAAAAAACGGTTGCATATTTGTCGATGCATATACAAGTGGCGAACGGAGATTTTCACCTTTTTATTGGGAAAGATCCGAGCTAAAATCATTAGAAATGATAAAAAATAGAGGTTTTCATAAAAAGTTCGAGAGTTTCATAAAAAGTTCAAGGTTTTCAATTCCCGAAGGAGCACGTTTGAAATATTTATCAGCTTTCACAGTCAAAAGAGTATCCCAAACTATGGACTTAACTTAGAGTTCCGGCTTGCGAAAACGTAAAAATTTTGGTTGAAAGCGAAAAAGAACGAAGAGAACAAAAAAGATAAACAGCGTTTTGTCTTGCTACAATAAGAGGCTTCGGATCGTACCCTTAAACAGCAACTCAAAGTCAATATATTGGTAACAACACCACGTCGAAGGTTATACAAACGAAACCTTAAACGCGGTTGTCATGCTAAAAAGCCTAACCTAGCAGAAGTAAAGAAAAAAGGCAGCGCAGCATCTGGGCACAGGCTCATGAACGCCTCCTCTCGGAAAAGGTAAATTTATAGGATCTTCACAAAAGAGTTTCGACGCCGTTTTGAAGTGAATTTTTGCGAACAAAAAATTGTTAAGCCACTAGGGTCTATTAAAGGCCGTGACAGACGTGCGCTGTATTCTAAGAAGCAACCCCGAAAAAAGGCAACCTAAAGTCTGCGGACAAACAGCAGAGAAACATTCACCATCGTTGATGACATCGAGTTACAGAGCGTCCTGGGCTTAGGTGTACATTTTCTTTTTCTAGACACACATACGATACGTTTATTCGGGCGCCGCATAAGCACTAACGCTTTGTATCGAACGTAGGTTCCTTGCCATATACTCGGTACACTTCGACATTTATGCAGGAAAAGCAACGTGCAACACTCTCAAATCAATTATAAATTTTAGAGGCAGTAACACTTGCATTATGACTACACTCATGACCATGGAAATCTTCGTATATTATTCGGAGAGAAATTAGCTGGACGCACCAAATGGTTCCAAGTAGCATCCTGATCGTCATATATCGTACAAACATTGACGTATATAGAAAAAGTATTGAAATTTTGAAACAGAATGTGGGAAATACTGTGAATTATCATTGAAATATTGAAAATGCTGGAAGAACCCTGGAAACCATGGAACAATGACGAGAAATTCGAAAGGATGGGAGGCTCTTGCGATAAAGTATGTCAAGTAGGCTAAAAACAGATCAGAGTGGAGAGTAACAAAATCTTAAAGTATGATTAGTTTAAGATAAAACAAGTGTTAGTAAATCGTTTAAGATGATAATAAACAATTTTTCGAATAAATAAATGCTGTTTTGGCAAAATTTTCTCTTTGTACATCAATCATACTGTAAAGAAAAGAGATCACTCAAAGAGCACACTCGATCTTCTAATTAAATTCAGCAATGAATTAACAACTTCCCTTCTTTCTTTATACAGTTTTTACCATTTTTACCATCCCTTCGAGTGGCTTATTACACAAAGCGTGCTTAACTGTTTGTAAGCGCTCAGTTGTCATTTTCCTGAGTTTGACACAAAATTTTATCGAATATCGCTGCTTAAGATTTTCACTCAATTTGTGCATTGATAGCGAAAACAAACACACGACACCAGAACCGGTATCTATTCTCAACGTAAGTCGGTAGGCGACTGCGACTGCGGCATTAATATTTTGAATTGAATTAAAGTAAACAAAGTAAGTAAATAACGAAAATAATATCGACTCAATTGTATTACAGACAAAAACAAACAACATAATAAGCCTGAGTTCTGATATTATAATTATTATTATAATAATATTACCATTGATTATGATGTGGACCGGAAACACCGTACAGTTTTCATTTCGTCGGAGCCTCAATCTAACGGTGGGGGTGTTACACTTACCCAAATCAATCCCACAATATACAAATCACACACATTGAATTAATACAAACAAAGTAGACATAATTATTTTGAATTAAAGTTTGTAAACAAAGAAGGCATTAATATTTTGAATTGAATTAAAGTAAACAAAGTAGGCATTGATATTTTGAATTGAATTAAAGTAAACAAAGTAGGAATTGATACTTTGAATTGAATTAAATTAAACCAAGTAGGCAATGAGTGGTATAAATAGTAGTGAAATTGTCTTAAAGAAGAAGAGTTCTTCTTCGCGTCAAAAGGTACGGACAAACCTCTGTTCCCTATCACCTAATGTGAGGCTGCATTTTTGAATACCGGTCCACGTGTACAATATAAATTGTATACCGTGAATATAAGAAATATAAATTAATAAAGTTGGTGTAATTAAATGAAACAAGAGTTTTATTTATCTCTCCGTCTAAGAAACATAAATTTTAGACCCTGTACGGACAAATATGATCTGAAATCTATTACTATACAATAAAAATGCGATTAGTTAAAAATGAGTTTAAACCATACTTTGCAACTACAAGGCTCGTTTCCTTATGCGAATGTATTCGAACATTTAAAAGGATTATTTGTTTAAAATGATAAAATTGAATCGATGAATGCTGAATAAATTACTCAATGGGGAAGAAAATAGTAAATAATCTTTATATTTATAGAGAACAAACAAACATGTCGAAAACAACGGTTTTATGCATTATTTCGCTTCCGACGATAGATGGATAGATCTACAGGGTGTATAATCTGTAGTTGGAAGTTTAGGTTATTTTGAGGTTGGAAGGTTTGTTGACATTTCCGATGTGACAAAAAGTTAGTTTTATATTTGACATGTTATAATGGGTCGCTTTTCGTTTGAATAAAGTTGGGAAATATTTTCCAAAGGCGTCAGTCTTCTACTCAAGCTATGAGAAATTCACGACAAAAAATTGACGATCACTTTGTGTATTGAATCAAACTAGATCATTGTTGGATAAACAAACCATATGCGTACTCGTACAGTCGAGCTCAATCAAAAACATCCAGGTTGTTGCTCAGAGTGTTCGTGAGCAACCATCAACATTAACTCGTCATCGTTTTTAAGAATTGAACACTTCACGCACTTCTTTGGGAAGAAGTTCACAAAGATCTCGGTATGAATGCGTTAAAAATTCAATTAGTTCTAGAGCTAGAGCCGCATGATCATCCGATGCATTTTCGGTTTGCTCACTTGGCCGAAGATCGCTTGATTGAATATGAGCACTTTTACTGAAAAATCGTCATCCACACGTCAACAAAATCCACACGTCATCGTATAGAAAACAATGGATCAACAACGAGTGGCTCCCTGTGGCAGATTTTGGTCCCGCGGCATTATTGTCCTATTTGCCATTGAAAATGAACAAGGAAGTGATGTTACAGAGAGTGGCGATCGCTATCGCGACATGCTATGCAATTTTACGCTTTCCAAAATTCAAGAGAATGAAATCCACGACATTTGGTTTCAACAGAAAGGCGCAACGTGCCACAAAACCAACGTATCAATCGATCTTCTGGCCACAGTTTTCGAAAATTGCATAAACAGCCGAAATGCTGATGCCAGTCATCACAAATTTTCATGCAATTTTATTTGAGTTATAAGACGGCAAGCTCTTTTATATTACAGTTTTGTAAGAGAATACATTCCAATTGTTGAAACTAAATTCATCGATTATGACTAATATTGGTATTCCTACTAATATTGGTATTCCTACATTTTATTGATTCCTACATGACGATTAACAGTATAATTCATTACATGTCGTGCTTTTCACAAAGATGCCTTATTGTTTTTATGGTAAAAACACCAAGACCAATTAGTAAAATGATGGTATCTGCGACGTTTTAATTCTTTACATTAAAACTGGTCATTTATTACAATTGTAAATCACAGACCTTTGGCGGGATTCCAAGTATTCATGATGTAACTAATCAACCCATCAAGTGTCCAACGTATGAACACTGAATCGGAATCAACAGAAAAATCACCTGAAACATTGTTAACAATTTGTATTCTACAAAGTGTAATTCATAACTATTTTTCATAATCCCTGAAAGTAGGAACAACACTTATTCCTGAAGCCGCACAAAGAGACCTAGGCTAAAAAGGAAACGTCCTAGCGGCAGAGATCTTTTAAAGTACACAAAATCAACCTTCAGGACCCATCAAAAGACAACTTGACAGCATTCGATACGCTTTTATCTATGAAAACCAATCGATTCACACTGACCATACTTCAACTTTTACTTTATCCTGTTGACAAAGGTTATACCTATTTAGAACTGATATTATTAGATAATGAATCATAATAACTTTAAACCCTGCAAGTATTGACTGTATGCGATGCAGATTTTTCAAATGTGAAATGTGTGTAGAATGTCGTTACAATTGATTCCACTATCTTTGTAATTCATTAAATAAACAGTATGAAACATGTTGACGTATGATGTTACAACGTGACATTAATTATGTTGATAAAAAAATGCTTAATACGAACAATAATTATCTTCACACTTTCAGCTTGCTCTTTGTCGTAAGCAAATATACGGAGGACATGAAATGATTTAAACAGTATCGTTTATTTACTTCAGAAACGCTCTTTTATATGAACACTATTCAATGAAACTAAACGTTTGTCATTTTAAGTAAATTGTAATTCATAATTTGACTGGAAATGCATATCCAATGTCCTTATTGTGGACAATACTCTATGAGATTCTCCGTTATTAGAAATTAATTTTCATACAAACAAAAGATGCTAATTTAAAATTTCCAATACACCAAAATTAATCTTGGTAAACTCTCCTGAATATCCTTGAAACATAACAACATTTGCAGGATATATTTTCCCGTAATTACAGAAATTTAAAGGGACTATACGTATGGAAAAATGTAAAATCCATGTTTCTAGCAAAAGATGTGTTCAATTATTCACGTCATCGATGACGTATGGTAATTTGAAGGACTGGATGAGGTTTCCATCATGTGGTTAACATAAAGCCAATGTCTTTGAAAGGAAACAAAAAAAAGTTTGGTTGGTTATCTCAATCTCAAAAGAAGCTGAAGTTTCAGTCATTTGACCAATTACAATCTTTGGCCTCCACAATTTGCATACGGGTAACAATGTATTCAACTAAACAGGACCTCTATCTACTTCTATCACCGATTGTCCCACAAAACCTACGCCTCTCAAATCCTGAAAATTTCCAAGATAACCACTGATTTTTCTTAGGACCACTCTACGCTAAAATCCCCGGAATTAAGTTTCTTGATTCTAAACACTGAAACATATAATTATTATCTATTCTATTATATTCGATCTATTGTAGAAACTCTTTCCTAGAATTGGCTGGTATCCTTAACCGATTAAATGGGTTTCTCATGTTGATAAATTTAATACTTTTAACTTTGCAATACTGTCTAAAGTTTCTTGCCTGCCTGGATTGTGAAATTCCAAGCACGGCTATTCAAAGGAACCAGGATTTTGTCGTCCCACCTTGACCAGCAACAGCCAGAACCTTGTAGTTAAAATTCAAAAATAAAAATGTCATAAAATTCAACTGTGTTTTTTATTAGCTACTGAGCTCTCATCCTCTGGATCCCTAACATTTTTCTGGTTCTTCGAGCCGGATCGAGAGTAAGCTGCTAGTAAATCAATTAGTGAAAGTGAAAATAGTGCAGTGCAAGATGAGGACGAGTCACTTTGATCGTCGAATCGATGAACAACAACACCATCATGAATTCATCACATCAGTCCAGTCTAGGGTCTTAACTATCGATGGAGAGCATCTTTCTCAACAAGGAATCTCATCATGGCTTGAAGAGCTTCGAGACCAGTGGCAGCAATTCAACACTAAACATTTAGCGATCAACCTCGCAATGTCGAGGGTTGCCTCCTCCGATCAACGACCAATAGACCACTGGGATTCGTTTCTCGTGTTTTTGACAGTTCAACGTCTAGATACGGAAGCCGTTAAAGCATGGAGCAAGAGCTCGGATCCTCTAAGAACCCGCCACTGTGCAATGGCGCAGCTACAAACCTTTTTGGAAACTAGAATTCAAACCTTAAAGGCCTATGAACACTCGCAGTCAGGAAAATCAATGGCGAACTCACGTCAATCGTCAGCTCGCATTTACTTCTCCGGTTCAAACAATGAACCTAGTTCCAATGCAAAAGACAAGTGTGTGCTTTGCGGTGAGGAACATCACTTAGTTCGCTGCCAAAGATACCAACAGATGACTTATACGGCGAATTGCTAAAAGGGCTTATCATTAAAGGACATACTCAAACACCAGTAGCCAAACACCAGTGGTTGGATTTCAGGACCATCGTCGTCAGATAATTCTTCTTGCCCTCCAAAAACTTATCACTACGCTATTGATGAATACCTCCACAGTGCACTTGAACGGTTTTGGCGTCAGGAAGAAATCTCGTCAACTGTCAGCAAGCCACTTTCCGCAGCTGATCAAGAATGCGAGGAGCATTTTAAAGCTACGCACTAGCGAGACTCCTCTGGAAGGTATATTGTCAAACTGCCCTTCAAGAATAATAAGAGTCAACTTGGCGACTCTTCCTCCTCCTCCTTCCGAATGCTGCAGTCATTACAATGCAAATTCGAAAGCAATCGTGACTTTCACCAATCATATAAATCATTGCTCCAGGAGTACAAACAATTAGGTCATATGGTTGAGATCGTGGACACTAAGAACACCCCCATCCAGTGTTTTACCTCCGACATCACGGAGTCATCCGCGAAACTAGTTCAACCACAAAATTACGAGTAGTTTTTAACGGATCTTGTAGAACATCCAACAGTATTCATCCAACAGGATCTAAGCTACAAATTGACTTAAATGACCTTCTTATCAATTTTCGAAAATTCAAATATGTCATATCTCATGTCAATATCTCAGCTGAGATTGAAAAAATGTATAGGCAAATCCAAGTTCATTCTGACGATTGGGATTACCAAAGAATCCTTTGGGAAGAAGGCTATCAGCTCATCAAATACCAACTCACAACTGTGACCTGTGGTCTCGCTTGCACCCCCTTCCTTGCCTTGCGATGCATCACTCAGCTGGTTGAAGATGAAGGATCTAGATTTCCTCACGCTATTAACGCATTAACGAACGGACGCTATGTAGATGACACTTTTTGGGGCTCCGACACCATCGAGGAAGCTCAACAGACAGCAGACCAAGTGAAAAACATGTGCATGGCAGGTGGGTTTCCACTCCGCAAATGGGTCAGTAATGACGAAAATGTTCTCGACCGCATTCCCTCAGAATAAAATTATCTACATCAACCCGCAAGCAAGCCGACAATATTATACATGCACTAGGTTTACTTTGGAACTCTCAAAGTGATTGCTTTCGGTTTGATGTCCCCTCACAACTTCAAAATTCAACCAAAACTACTAAGCGATCCATCCTATCGAAGATTGCTCAGTTTTTTGACCCCTTGAAATTCCTATCGCCAGTTTTCATTCCATTTAAAGTCTTCATGCAAGAATTATGGGCGATCAAGCTGAGTTGGGATGACCAATTGGGTGAATCGCAAACAAAAACATGGCAATCACTTCTACAATCCCTCGAAGGAATCACACACCTTACAATTCCGAGATGGGTTGGTACTACTCAGGATTCAAGTGTCGAAATACATGTGTTTTGCGACGTGTCTCAATCAGCGATGGCCGCCGTTGTTTACATCAGAGTAACGTCGCCATCTCACAATATAACAACCTCACTAATTTGCTCGAAAACTAAAGTGGCACCGCTCAAACGCATGACTATCCCGAGACTTGAGCTTTCATCTGCTGTTATTCTTACTAAACTAGTGTCACATTGCATCAAAACTCTCAAGATTCACCCAAACAAAATCTTGAGAGATTGCATCAAAACTCTCAAGATTCACCAAGCCCCTTGTTACTTGTGGACGGATTCGCTTATTGTGCAAACGTGGTTAAATGAACATCCATCTAAGTGGAAAGATTTCGTTCATAACCGTGTTTGCTTCATCCAAGACACACTACGTACAGCAAAATGGAAACATGTTCCGGGTAAGATGAGCCCCGCTGACTGCGCTACACGAGGACTCTCCGCCAAGGAACTCCGTGCACACGAACTCTGGTGGACTGGACCAACGTGGCTCATTCAAGACGCGTCCAAAACACAAATGGAACTTCAACCCATCCGCGACCCCTCGCGTACCATCGAAGTACCATCTTCGTCGAGTGGTGGGCGAGACGATCCTGACTTATGAAGAATTAACAACTCTTCTCAGCCATACCGAGGCAGTGCTCAATTCCCGCCCTCTATGTCCACTAACAGAGGATGCAGACAATCTCGACGTATTGACCCCAGGCCATTTTCTCATTGGCCAACCACTAAACGTCATTCCAGAGCCTAATTTCGAGCATGTAAAATCCTCACGACTCTCGCGATGGCATCATCTCAGTCAAACGACGTAATGCTTCTGGGCTAAATGGGTAAAGGAATATCTTCAACGTCAATAGGCCATATATAAATGGAATTCAGCTTCAAGGGCAATCAAACCAGGGCGATTGGTCTTAATAATGGATGAAAGATACTCACCATCAAAATGGCCCTTGGGAAGAACTACGTAAGTCCACCTTGGGCAGTATGGACTAATTCGCGTAGCTACAATCAAGACCAGCTCAACAAGTATCATACGACCAATCTCAAAGCTCTGCCCATTACCAATTGAAACATCAACTCCAGATAATTCGCTGCCTGCGTCATCGAAGGCGGACTGCAAACAGACTCCTTGTGTATCCACAATTTCAAAAAATAACCTTACCTCGATACTCGGTAGGACGGAGGTTGGAGAAGGTTGGATAATCACTGTCGAGAAAATCCAACAAATCTTATGATGAGCGGTACCGCAATATAACCTATTAATATTGCTAAATGGACCACAAATACCCAAGAAAAACGAACAACTCTAGGACTTTCAATGGCCAACTCCCAGTATAGTGCTGCAAAAGGATGGCTGCAGTTGACGAAATATCCAATAAAATTGAATTATGCACGGAAGCATCAGCGCCTCGGAGAGGCTTTTAGAGGTGGTCATGGGACACGCTCTAGAGAACTCGGCGGACTCACTTTTAGGCGAAGTATCGTTTGTATCATTCCCGTGATATGTTTAGAGGCTTCCACATCATCAAATTTGTAGAACAGGGTACTGTCGACTCCCTCCGCGATTGATTAAGACTCAGCCAGAAACTGATTCTGGCTGAGGAAATCCTTTCAAACCAAGAACTACAATTTGATCGATTTGTCAGTTGTCAGTGACAAAAATGTAAACTGAACAGTTACTCTAGAACCATAGTATCAACCCAAATATCCTCATGGATGACTGAAGTCCACAAGGCTGAGGAGCCTTAAGAACGAAAAATCAAACAAAGAGAGCCAAAAGGCGATCAAGAAATAAACTTTCGAGCGTGGGTTTTGCGTAAGCAGGGCCGAATTGAAAATCAGAACGGAGAGGAACAGACTCGAAGCTAGGCAACTTGCTGGGGAGTCGAAGAAAACTGACGACGAATTACAAAGCCGTGCAGACTACCTTACAGCACTCCAAATGTGCTACTAATAATCTCAAGAATGGAAAAATTGATCCAACTGTAGGACAGGAATGTAACCCAGTTTCCAGTGATACCCATCACCCTCCTTGCGAGAGAGCGCAGAAGTATTTACCTGCGCCGAGGCGAAGATCGAAGAAAAGAGATCACCAGGGAAGAGAGACGTCGCTCTCTCAGCGATTGGCAACAGTCCTGGGAGCAAGAAACAAGGAGAAGGTGGACTGCACGTCTGATCCCTGACCTGAGGCCGGGGTTCAGTCGAATGCATGGTGAGACCGATTTCTACTTGACCCAGCTCTTAAGCGGGCCCGGTTGTTTTCGGTCCTACCTGTATAAAATTGACAGAGCACGGTCTCCTAACTGTGTGTTTTGTGCAGGGGAACCGGATGCCGCCTTTCACACATTCTTCTACTGCAAAAGATGGAGCCAGCAGCGAGGGGTCCTACTCAGCGAAATTGGAGAGCTCTGTCCGAAAACTATCGTCGGAGTAATGCTGAAAACAGTTGACAATTGGAATCGCGTGGCGCAATTTGCTCGGACAGTGCTGATATTGAAAAAAGTTTTATTGGAGCGCTGGGAGGCATCGGGGATGGATGGATATCTTTTCTAGCACTTCCTTCCTCTCCCGTCCTTCCCGTTAGAGAAGAGATTCCCATAATCCGAAGGCGCCTCTAGGCGTAGGAACAAGAGGCCTAGCCCGAAGTAATGTGTCAAACGGTTCCAGGCTCGGCACTCCGGTTGACAGGGGAGGTGTTTAGTGGGTAGTTCAAAAGCATTTTGCGTCTGGGAATCCCACACTCAGGGCGTAAGCAGCCTGCGCCTCCCTACCACAAAACAAAATATGCAACTTGGTGCATAAAAAGCAGAGAGGCTAACGCGAGCAGTCAGCAAGGTGGCCAATCTGCCCAGTTATACCGCCGGCAATACTTGCGTTCTAGTCTTTACAGCTACTCCCAAACCACAAGCAACACGAGAGGAAGCGAACTGCGTCCATCAGCAATATCTCATAGTTTCTTCAAGGGTTCTAGAACCATCTGATGAGACCTCTTTGCGGATTAGCCACAGAACTTCTACTTTGGTTTTCTCCGAGGCTGGTTTAAAAATAAAAACATCAAGTTGCTTCCATTACAATGTTTGTTTACTTCCCTCCGTTTTCTTCTACACCACTTATTTTATCGTACCTTAAGTCATAATCGCTATGACCGTTTCGGTGTTTTTCAGCTTCATCCCATTTTTCAGCTGGTTTAATCATTCCATCTTCTTATGGGTGACCGGTGACTTATTCTTGAGCTTAATTTTTCTTTAGGATTTCTTTCCTATCCCGAGTTCTCGGGGTTTGTTCTGGGTTTGATATTACCACACATTTTCCGACATTATTGGTCGAATCCAAATTTTAGGACTCTAGCACAAGCTGACACTGCTTTTTCGACCTCTGATTCACAGTGTGTAATAAGGAGATCGGAAGACATTTCTACTGCCATCAAATAACAAATTTAAGCATAAATTTAAAGCCAAATGAAAAATAAATAGTCGTTCTGGCATTGATAAATTAAATTGAAACCAAAAAGAAAACAACCCACAATGTTCAATTGAAATCGCCACGCCCCCGTTAAACTAAAAATTCACCACACACATACGTTGTCACACATATGGAAATCATATGAAAACCATCCCATATTAGAATGTGTTAACAATAATAGTGGAACGCACCGGCACATCGGTTATATGACGTCTAACAAAAAACCTGCGTGATCATGTTTTCCTTGTTTCCTTGTAACAGTTGTTAAAAATTCAAAATAAAAAAAGAATTAGTGCGTAAAAACAAGACAATAGAATAGTTTCGAAAGACGTCATAATGGAATATTCCAAAACGACAATCATTGCTGCTGAATTGACTCCATGATTAAATTTTTTTATGACAAACCGTGTTCAATTCATTCATAATCTATTCTTTGATACACCCAGAGCAAAAAAACTCGAAAATCTATCACGAGCGTATATAACGAGCAGAAGTTAGCACAAAACGTGTAAGGAGACGTCAGGATAAAGATCTCAACTTCATTTTTTACTCCGATCAATTGTTATTTCTTTTGCTGATTATTTAGAAAATTTATTTATATGCTTATTTCTATATGATTTATTTAGGTTTATTCGTACGTAACATAAACTGACATTCGATAATCACGTTTTCAATTTGAATGATCATTGTTTTAATTATCTTAACGAACTCAATAATGCAAATTAAAATATGTATACTGTAATCTTAATTCTAAACTATCGCTGATTTTATTTGTGTGGGGATCGATAGATGTCAGTTTAGTACCACCATTGTTTCACAAGTGGGCCGCCAATATAATGGACATTTTTTAATTTTCAAAATACACGTATTATGCTATTTAAACCTTCTCTATAGTTTATATAGATCTTTCATTTAAAAAAAAAGACCTCACGCTTTCTATTGAATCAGGCGATGTATCAACATATGTATGTATCATATATTTTGTGAAGCACAACATAAGAATCCAAGAAATTCTCCAACCTCCTCAACATATCGAAAATAATTGGCAATGGGTACAGCGTTTAAACGATTCAACATATTAATGTACATACTGGCATCTTTGCCCTTATGATTAGGTTCAGATACTTCGAAATTTTCAATTTGGTAATAAAAAAATGTTTCTAATCTTAGCGTAACCACTAACAAGCGCTAAAATTCCGAACAAACTCCTAATTTGCTAGTCTCCATCTTCACCCAATTTTTAAAGATGTATTGTATTGTAAGGTAAGAAATGTAACAATTGCACCAGGTGAACTACTCTATTACCACCAACTCACCTGTCATTTGACATCATGGGACATCAGACAAGCAACGAAATTCATGTCATACTAGCGCCTCTAGCAAGAAATATTTGTGGTAATGTCACTCTGGTGTCAACCGCACTTCGCTATCTAGTAGATTTTCTATAATAGTACTATTCATTAATTACATCCAACCAAGAGTATAAACCTCATCCTGCATCCAGGAAATCGTTGAATGTCTAGCTGGCCAAGAACCTGCTACGCCTTCTGAGCTATGCATGAACCTACGAATGGAAATTGGTATTTTTGGAAGACGGATATGCACATCTCCCAACCGTTTAAGTGAAACTCACGTACGAATGGTTAAATCTTAATTATCTTACAAATCGTTCCCGGAAAAATGTTATAAGATCTTTGAGTACGTGTACAACAAATTTGGTTGCATCTGAACAGCTTTCAAACAGCGTGAAGGAACGACGCAGTGTGCCATACAGAGAAAAAATTAACAAGGATGTATGACAAGGGCTCCTGGAGCCAGAGGAGCTTCTGGATTGTATTAGGCCCTACGGATACAGCTGGTTGAAGGCAAAGTACAAAGTACACATTCAGAAGAAACGCTGAAACCACGATTGATAAACACTTCCATATGGGTTGCTGGTTGCATCAACCGAAGACGAACGGGAGAAGAGGAGAACGGATGAGGTTCTCAATAGACAGGTTACTGGAGAAGAAGGGCCGAGTGGTGTCAATGAAGGGAGATGAAAACGGTGAAAAGATGCCCATTCGCAAACCTTTACAACTAAATAAGTTTCCTGAAGAAAAGAGCTGGTTAAGTGAAAATACGGAAAAAATACGGGAAAATAAGGAAAAAAAATTAATTTTTCAAACAGGCTCTACCAGTGAAATTAATAAATGGCACATATAATGCGGGAATGGTGCGAGAACAGGAGAGACGTCAAACTGGAAAATATTCAAACATCCATCCAAATTCTATGTTCAGCCCGATCCAGGAACCTACTGATACAAGTTGGAACTGAAAGCACGGACAAGGTCTTCCTCCAACGTGATTTAAAATGTCCTGCGCGGAAAGGCAACTGTACCTTGCCATAACACCTATCGCCAAGAATCTCTGGTTTGGCTTCAAACCAGGGATATTGACTAGACGCTAGAGCAAAATGGAGCAAAGAATAAAGAAAGAGTTTCCAAGTTCTAAGGGAAGATTTTGTTTTGACTATTGGAACTGGTCTGTAGTTTGAAAGGAGTACGTTTTAAAACAAGAACATAATCTAAACAAACCAATCTTTCCATAACAGATGCTATTCTCTGCTGGATTCTGTCTCTAGTGGAGAAGTTTATCTCTTTTTCTGAGAAGACTTCAAAGCTAAACTAATGAAATTGGAAATGCTTGAAACAGATTCGAGGAATATACGAGCTCTACTTATGACGCCTAGTACGGTAAATATAATGATCACACTAGCTTTAAGTCTTTTATCCGTGATTCGTGTTTTATAGATATGAACCATCCCGGTCACGACATTTCATCAAAGGACCTGGCACTGAGATTCACAAATAGAGAAACCTGGAGAGCACTGGAAGTATACTCAGTGAGTGATTATGATTTTATTTCATTTGAAATGTCAAGATTGAGAATGAATGAATGTCAGCAAACTTTCAGTTTCCTACCCCCCGTGTTCCAACGGGTAAAATATCACAATAAATAAGCGAATACGCTGGCCAGTGCCTAGAGAGCCAGGGCCAATTTTTGGTTTTTCGGCTCTGCCGAAAACGGAAGGAAAAAAAAAGCAAACTTTCAGCGTAGCAAGGGCCACAAGGAGTCGCTCACCAATAGAGAAAGGGTTCACAAGGTCACGAATGCATCGGCCCAATCTTCACTGATATCTTGCTATCTTGAAAATATCGGTTCAAGCCCGTTAGATTGACAATTCGCTCAAATTGTTAGCGCTGGGTCTAAGGTTTCAGAAGGGCAAAGTATGGATCTTGTTTCGAGAATGGGCGGAGTATGAGCAAGCCAGCGTAACAAACTTCTTTTGGTAATTGACGGGGTCTTGCCTGACAGTGTTAGCAGAAAGATGCTTACTTCATTTGTCAATTTACCATATAACATTTTGATCTACTAATCGATGAAAAGGGAATAATTCAGTCTCCTTGTAGAAGAAGAAATGAGGCAGACATACTCACTCTCCAAGTCTCCTTCTCTTCCACACTTGAGGCAAAATCCTTTTAACCCAATAGTGCTTCAGAACATAGAACAGCTCAGGTTTAAAGGGGAATTGTTGAATGGAAAATCCAGAACCCTATGGCGCCAAGATTTCGACCCTCTGGACATACCCCCCTTCTCTCTCTCTCTCTCTCTCTCTTTCTCACGATACTATCTCAATCAAATATATGCGGATGAGAAAGAAGTTAAAAAAATCGATAAGCGATCAAATGTAATTCTCGAGCACCTAAACTAAGAGACATGAGACATTTTTCTAATAATTATTATAGAAATGATCATAGTATGTATTTTGAACGAGGATCTAATCAAAATTAAACATTAATTTAAACAATATTTACGTCACTATTGATTTTCTAGTCAAACAATTGAGCCACAATAAATATATTCTGCTAGGCAAGCAAGCATTTTAATTGTACAGCCCATTAAGTCAGGTCACGTTTATGGTAAACTTTTCATTTTCTTTCTTCTTCAAATTGAATGTCATTGTAAAGGGAAACTGGAAGGTTATTTAATAACTAATTACAATGCTCTTTGGAAATGAAACAATCAAGAATACTAAGTATATATTTGCTTATCTGAAAAGTTTATTTAAGGCTTTTCAGCTTATGAGTTTTATTTTGAGGATGATGAATTAAAAATTCATTTTAAAATCCTTTTAGATCACGCTGCACTTTGATGTGTCAAGATATAGTTCAGCAAATACTTCAGTAAATTATTATCCATCAAAATAACATGATTCCTTATAAACTACAAAGGAATTGTAATTTATAAGGGGAGAAGGTTCAAAAGATTTCAACTACGAGCCATTCATGCTTTCTGCAGGTGATATACAAATAAATTAATGATTTCTTAGCCCAACCCTTATGATACCTAGAAATCGTTTCAAGGCTCTATGTTTTTGTAAGCCAAAAGACCTTACAGGAATGCAATTTTCGGGAAGTTTCATCGACTGCATTGCCGCTAGTCCATATGCCAGTGAATATAACCTTCGAGAGATGGTTTTAAAAAAGAAAACAAACTAAAAAGAAAAAGAAGATCTCCATAGACCTCTAATAAACGTGGGCCCGCTCCATTGTCAACATCTGACCGCATAAAGGTTAACGTAATAGGGTACAAGGATCAATGAATATTGAAAACCAAGAAAAACTTCTTGAGCTTGAAAAAAAATTTCCAGATCCACCATTAAGCGCGGCGGCACAAGAGCAAGAAATGTAGTTTATCCTGCAAAGGGTCGAATTGAATGTTTTCAGTCAATTAGCAAAAAAAGGAGATAATAGTGAAGAAGAATAGATCAAGGATGGATATTGACCTACTAATCTATACGAAAAAACAACTTTTGAAAAGCTGTTACATACAATAAGAGTACCACAAAGCAAATGGAAAAGGTCCTCATCCTATTTAAGCCAATACGGCTTAGATCTTCTTTAAAATGGAGACAATTATTGCTTATTTTTTGAACCAAATCAAGAAGAATCAAAGAGCTCAAAGAAAGAGCATCCCAAAGGCTACAGCTTGTAATTAGCTGCAGAGCCTTACCGACGGCGCCTAATTGGACTTTAAATTTTCTGTTTATATTTAAAAATATGAAAATATTTACTAAACCAAAGAAATTTCACAAATATTCAAAATAGTAAAATGATTCGAACGGCTTAAAGTTAGTAGCATAAAATGAGAAAGCATTAAAAAAGATAGCATAGAAATGAGCAAGCATAATAAAAAATAAACTGCTTACGTCTTCTCCTTCTTGCTCCACTGCTCGCCATTTTGGATTAATGAAAAGTTCAATGTTCTTGTAATTAAGGTTTTGAAATGTTTCTGATCTCAATAATGCCAACAACTCATTAGATACACATACACATTTATACAACTTGCAAGTTTTTGTTTAACTGATATCGTTTTGTAAGTTATTTATCGTTTCTAAATGAGTCTTAATTTATTGTAAATTCTTTCTGCAAAAAAAATTTAATAATTCTAAATTTGTTGAAAAAATAATTGCATTAGAATGTGCTATCAAAATAATCAATTCTAAAATTGTTCAATTATTAGACACGCCTCGGTTATATAGGGTTTACCAATTGAAAAGAGAGAACTCCATCCTGCGGCAATGGTAACACTAATGAAAAGGTCGTACTCAAACGTTAACCGCTGCACTCAGTACTATTTGGCCAGTGATGATAAAAAAGTTGATGGTTCAACAACAACCGAGTGTTCAGTTTATCGGATGGTTGCGAAAAATATATTTTCCATATATTCTGCGAACCGAACGCGCTATGCATCGCTTAAAAGATTTGAAAGGACTGATTCAGTTCCAGACAAGTTGAATTTTACTACATCGAACCACTTGTACAGTGGAGAACAACCGTATACGTCCGTATGTTCCGCGAATTTCGCATGAACTCGGATTTTCCTAGAAGTCATGCCTAGAGAATGCAAGTACAAGTATTTTAGTATGCGTGAAGACTTATACGTTTCATCAGAGCAAGCAACTCAAACCAGTCGATCATAGTGGGCTTTGAATCTGTGGAAACCGATTCAAATTTTGGGGAAAGCGTCATCTTTGCTTTCAAACCTCCTCTCTGGCTTAATTAATTTGTGAATAAGCAAAAAACTCAGGTGATGCACCTCTTCATGCTTTTAAAAAATTTTCGCACGGTCTTTTCATTCAAAGCGTGATCGAAATTTTTTAAAAATTGTAAATGGCGAACGCTACAAAAACATGCTGAAAATTATTTCAAACGTTATAATTTCCCTACAAACAATACTTGCTACCAAAAGATGGTCAAGACGGTTCAAGAACTTGTCACACATTTCGCCTTGATGCAAAGAAAATTCCTAAGATTAGTAACTTCAAGAAGTGGTGATGTCTATTGGCCGCGAATACCATGCAATCTCATGTCGTTAGACTTTTTCCTATGGACGTTTTTACACATCTTATCTACGAAAACGATTACTCTGAACCGAAACATTCATTACATCATTGAAAATTTACCACTCAAAATGTATAAGGAAGTACAGGCAAATATGGTATCAGAACGGCATTGATGAGATGCCGAAGAAGACATTTAAATACTATTTTCAGAACTAAAAAATGACAGAATAACTAAATAAATATCACTAGCAGTTATCATTACGTTGTAGTTTAATGTTGTTACGCTCTTATTGGTAAACCTCGCCTTTCTATTGCATGAAAAACTATAATCGAGTATTTGACGAAAGTTCATCGGAACGATAATTAAACTTTGTACCATAAAAGTTAATTATCCTCTACGTGAAGGAAAATCGTTGAGGAAGACCGAATAATAATGGTCGCAAATCGATTACGGAAAAATTTGAAAGTTTTATGGTCACTGTGTCACACTGGTTACAGTTTACTCCAAAATCCTATCTTGAATACTAAGATTCAGTGACAGTTACGCCTTAATTTATCCTGGTTGTCGTACAACATATTATTACGAAGAAATGTGGATAGACTAGGATGTCTGAAGATATCCTTGAGTGGGTTCGTATATGTCATGGATAGTGACGCAAAATTAAAGGAAGGAACGTTTGACCTCCACTCAGAGTAATTCAGAATTCAGCCACGTATACACAGAGGCACCGTTTGACCATTAAATACTTCAAAAAGATTCTTCTACCTCAAAGGATTGCATTACAAGATGGGCCGACTCGATTCGAATCAAACCTAAAAGTGCGGAAAAAATTGCATCTGCGTTCAACTGTAACTGATTTACGCGCTTTAAAGCTCCAATTATTCTTACATCGGATCAAGGATCGCAGGTCGATTGTATCTATCACTAAACATGTATTGGTTCTAAGGTAATTCAAGCCACTGTTTATAATCATGCTGGCAATGGCATACAGGATCGGTTACACGAGGCGGTTATACCTGCCATTATGTGCCATATTAATCACGAGTGAATTCACATTCTCTCAAACGTCTGGTTCGGACTTGACATAAGTGTTAAGCACTTGTACGTAAGTACTTTTACATCTTAATGACGTCCTTTACCGAACATATGTGCGCTTCAATACGAATTCTGAGAAAGAAATATTCTGGTCACCATGGAAAATATTTCCAATTAGGTGAAATCCGCTAAACATTCTAATGAATTCTGGAATAATTTCCTAAGATAAATCTTTTACGAGCGCTTTTTCAGTTTTAGTCAGTCAGCAATAACTGAAAGAAGAATTATGGAATCGTATGAATTAATCAATAAAAACTTTGACTAACGAATAAATTTTACTTCTTATCTAGCGGGCAGAATTTTAATGAGCCAACAAGAGAAAAGCAATGAACAATTGAACCTCAAAGAAAAATACACACGTTTATCAGATTTAATATGAAAATTATCTCTTGAAAATGTTTCTGCCAATACAAAATGATCATGTCCTTCATGGGTTTTGAAATATAGGAGCTTACAAGAATTTTGTCACAGTTCCAAGAAAAAATTAAAAAGGCTAAGTTTAGTCCTAAAAGGGCGAGAAACCTTATTACATCATACGACAAGAAAAGCTTCTACGAAACAAACACCTAGGTTGTATAATTGCATAATAGCAGATGCATCGACTTCATTGTTATGAACGTTAACATGCCGCTGAATTTCATTCCAGAGAAATAAGCTCAAATTCAAATGTTAGGTAAGCTACATAATTTTTATAACAAAATCTTGTTTATCAATGCCAGTCGCAACAATTCTCTTCTTAGAACATTCCACCGCGTATCTGTTAACATTTTTATCATTATTAGATTTTCATTGGGCATATTAGCGTAATTCTCCACTAATGATATAGAAACCACCTTCCATTTCACTGCACTGTACTATCATTTCAAATTAAACAGAAATAAAAATTGGCAAATAAAACATTTGCACAAGCAAAAGCTGTTAATACACTGTTGCACTAATTTAAATAAATATCAAAAATTAAAAAAAAAGAATGTCAGGTGTTCTCTTTAATCTCTCACTTTTGGTTGAACTTCATAGCGATCGAAGAAATCACGTTTCACACATGTGAATATGTCTATGCTACCATAGAATTAAGAGAATAGAAAAAGGCTTCTCTTTCCTATCACACTCAATACAAATTACACGTCGATCGACATGTAGAACTATTATCATCATCTGATTATTTCAGGCCGCGGAATTTTTCGCGAAACTTAATAGTGTTGATCAATCGTACCGACCAGCATGTACCTTTGATGGTTAACACGTTGCAATACGCATGTGCGTGTTTTCCATCTAATATAACAATAATTTAAGCACTTTTAACGAAATTCCTTTTAACTAACTTTACGGATCGTTATCCCAGTTGCGTACGTTTTTCGTGCAAATCACGCGAGTCAACACGTCGTCTGATGCATTTTTGAAATACCTTTGCATGCACTCTTCTCCCGATAGCAACAAAACAATGCACGAAAAACTTAGGCACCCAGCCCAGCTTCGCGTCTCCTCCGTATTTTATAAAGAACAATCATTTATCTAATTTCACCTCAGCCTCGGAAAGCGATACATGCATAAGATACTCAAATATTTAGCTAGTGCGGACCAACAGCCATTTGCTCATACGGAAGTGTATCGTGCGCGCATAATGGCGGGCACTGTGATTAGATTGCAAATCTTATCTCACACATCACAAAAAATTAAACTTGACCCTATACCAAACTAAACTAAAGTAAAAAAAATTAGCAGTTTAAGTAGGATATAATATGGTAAAGTATTCCGGGGAATCAACGATACTGCGCTTTGTCTTTCCCGTATCTTTGCCACTCGACGGTCTGGTGAGAGGCACCAATTTGAGATACGCTTTTGCTTTCACAGGTAACTGCGGCAAACGTCTTACAACGAACCAGAAGATTCAAGCGGAATCTACATCATTCGGTTCAGAAGCGGTGAATGCATTAACCACGATCAGCACCATCTTGCGCGTAAGAAAGTTGTCTTGGCCGTGCTAGATGGAGATCACTCCTACACGCGCTGAAGATCAATTGTTTATTTGCTGAAATTCTATTGAAAATTACTCCTGGCATTCGAGTTTTTCCAAGTTATTAGTACATTTGATTAGTAAGAATTTGATTGTTAGCCCGCTTCAATGTGTTCCGAACTTGTCGGCCATTCAACGAAATTGTAAAAATCCAAAGATTTTTGTTTAAAAAGATAATATGGTGGAAATTGATTGGATTGATCGATCAAAACACGGAAATCAAAGTCAGGAAGTGGTGACTTGCACTGAAAGTAAACCTTTTTGTTACATTTCGCGCAAATTGAAAAAACTGAAGCCCGAAGACGAGGGATGTTCCAGCAATTGGAAAGTGTCTAGGCTCCATGAAGGTGCTTCGCAACCTAAAAGCAAACTTATTATACGGGTCACCTGATCAGTTTTGACCACAGCCTCATAGCACAGTACCAGCTGCATGGAACTGCGAGAAATAAAGAGGCAGACATCTCAACAGTGTTGGCCTGTTGCTTGCATGCGAACAAATTCGCTACAGGGATCAGTCAGAACGATCCCACGAACAGACTAGCTAGCTTCCAAATTGGGTTTTCACTGATCTTGGTTCGGCTCGAAAGCCAAGTGCAGGAGCATGCTCAATGGAACAGGTTGATGCTGTTCAGATATTGGGATTTGATGCTCTACAGACTCTACCTCATACCGAACGAAGTAATGGTATCCTCCTGGTGCAGGTTCAGGGCATTGGAGGACACTATTCCCAAAACAGAGGTACAGATTTTGCTGGGCACGACTTCAATCCAAACGTAATTGATTAGAGAAAGTTTCATTCCGATTCCAAAAGAAAGTATATCCGAATAATAGTGGCCAGGATGCACCTCCTAAATATTTATAATTGCTTCCATCATCCACAAAGAATTTTCGCGATGAATTTTTTGAATTGTTGCGAAGGCTCCCTATAAATAACTAAGGCAGTAAATACAGCTCCACGACAGAGTTGAACATTAGCAAAATATATATTGAGAAGTTCGCCAATTTCCTTTCGAGAGGTCACAGACCGGAGGTTTCATTGCGGCTTGCAGTGGTCATAGCTGCAGATGTCATCAACCCCATTATAAACCTCATCACGTCAGCATGTAGCTCTTCGATGCACCGATGATGGCTTTAACATGAGAAGCCTGCTCTGCACAGATGAATGGCTGATTTTTTTTCGGGCGGACATTGCAATGCTCGAGGAATCGAGGTAAGTCACATTCTCGATGAATGGTATATAGGTCAGGAAAGAAACTTTATCATAGACCACAAATCAACGAAAGTAACGCCCACTGCTAACAGAACCTCGTCAAATATGTAAACAGAAACCCATTGAGTTTAGTTTGCAAGCTGGATGCCTAAAGGGTGCATTATCCATCCAGCTAAAATGTCACTTGCCACTTGATAGTCAATACAAAACGTAATGCGGTAGAGCTGACAAAAAAAGAGGTCACATCAAGTATGCCTTTGTTGCTTCACACTACTAAAATGTCTCATTGCGGCAACCAATTACACCACAGAAATCAGCTTAAGTACTATATTAGACCACTGAAAAGAAACTTTTAGCAAAGTCAAAAATAGATACACATTCTCAAATTACTTGGCTTAGAGTATGGCTTCCTGATAGATAGTGAAATTGAGCACTTCAACTACAATCTTGTCTAATAAACACGAAAAGCATCTGCCATAGAAACGTAAAAAAATACACTTTTGGTAAGTCGAAACATACTTTGAATTCTAATCAATGCAAACCTCCGGCTTTGAAAATATCGTGATCCTCAGAAATGGGCTAATAAACCATAAAACAGGTCCATATATTTTCAGTTTTCCTAGCCAATGCTATCACAGCACTTGCTATCAATGCACTTGGCATACGATATAGAGGCAACCGCAGCTAATAAACACAGCTCGCAGCTATGAAGTTAAATGATGCTACTAGCCAATGATTTTAAGACACTTTAAACGCCCAAAGAACGCAACCCACAACACTATGCTGATATACAAAGGCAGTTTATTCAACTATTACGGCGAAAAGCGTTCTTTTTGTAACCTGTTCCAATTTTTTATTCCTTCTGAACAATAGATATTATCAAAGACCACAAATTGGAATTTCTATCAGCAGTGCAACCATTTCCTTTGGAAACAGGAAAAAGTCGATGTGGGGTAAACCTGGAGAATGTACTATGCCGACTTGACACTTCTGTAAACGTGTGTAGTTGAAGATATTTTAAATCTTAGCGTTCGTTACTGCTTCAAATTAGTTTCCTCCTTCAAGTCCGTGGAAGTGAATTGCATCGAGTGCATCCCAAAAAACTATGGCCATAACCTTGTTGGCCGAGAAGCATGCCTAGACCCTCCTCGTTGTATGTTACCGCCGAAAAGGCCATCGCTTTGGCCGTGCCTTGATCTCTAGTGTGCATTTATGGGCCATGTTTCATCCTTGGTTACTAAATAGTTCAAAATCGTTTTCGCTTTGTGCATGACAACTCCGAACAGTCCATTGAAGGATTCAGACGGTTCAGCTCATGGTTAATTGTAATTGCGGCTGTAATTTCGCGGCGGGTTTATCATCTACAAATATTCATCCAAAACGTATCCACTTAATTGAAAGGATTACAGCTTCATCCACCGACAGACTCCTATTCTCCTATATCATACTTGATCGGCTGGAGGCGTCGAGGGTGGAGGGTTTCCTTCTCTAGCAATCTCCCTCCTCTTTCCCATCCAACTGGAGAAGGAATCCCTGTAACCCGAAGGCGCCAAAAGGCGTAAAATTGGGAGGCCTAGCCCGAAGTAATGTGTCAAACGGTTCCAGGCTAGGCGCTCCGGATGACAGGGGAGGTGTTTAGTCGGTAGTCCAGCAGGTCCACTGGGAGTTCGACACTCAGGGCGTAAATAGCCTTCACCTCCATACCCAAAAAAAAATCATAAAGTAAAGTAAATAAATCATAAATAATCATAAAGTTAGACGTGCAAGACAAGTTAGACATGCCCCTCGCTTCTGTCAGCGTCACATATGGTACTATATGGTACGACCACAACGATCTGCAGTCAAACACTTGCTGACTTCGAGTAGAACATTGAAATTGATCCTATAGAATTTTTAGTAATTTTCCATAGTTACGAAATATGCAGAAATAGTGATTGATGAGCACATAATATTAATTTTTTATCATTTTCGAAATTCTTTACTAAATGACATAGCTTGCTGTAAAATTTGCAGTGGTCCAAACTAAAGAAAAGTTGACAGGAGCAATTTTAAATTAAAAGTTAATAATGCAGGAAAAATTAAAAATCATTGTTTTATTAACTTGTCCTCATATTAATGGAAATCTTCATGAGCGTGTTGTAAGATCAAGAACTGCAATAAGATGACTGATCAATGGGAAAAGATCGATGTAGGCTGCAGCCTGAATGATGAAGCGCTTACAATTCAGCTTATAACGTCTTTTTAAGGTTGTACCAGAAACGTAAAAGCGGACATATTCAACGAGACTGTAGACGCCGAAATATTTTCCAGCATATATCACTAGATGATCTAAACCAGATCCAGGCATCGGAAACAGATCCTTATCGACTGAGGGTGGGAGGGAACATATAACAGATAAGTTTGCTGATATTGCAGTAGCACCAGTGTCAAGTGTCAAGACTACATCGTGAAAAGAGGATCTTATATATTCGTGATGCATTCTTCTAGCATAGCATAACAGCCGACAAGCGCTAATACTCCTTACGAACTCCCCATGTACCAAATCAAACCAACTCGTGCAACATTGAAAGCATAAATCCTAAACGATAATTAAGAGTGCTGTGCCACGTGCTGTCATTTTCGTCGGAAGTGATTTTTGTATGGAGTTATAACAAGTGTGTCGTAAAATTTACGAAAGTTTAGTGTTTACGTGAGTTTTAAGTAAATTATTGTTTTGAATTAATTATGGCATATTCTGTTATTATATATGCATATATATTGTTTTAAATGTTTCGAGGTGTTAGAGATGATGAAATTTGTAAGTTATTGGAGGAGGCTGAAGATGACGATGAGAGCGCACAGCAGCAAGAGATACTGAGTTAGAAGACAATTTAAAAGTGGAAGAGCATCAGATGACCGATAGTAATAATAAAGAAGAAAACACAATTATGTCAGGTATCGAGGATAGTTCCGATTCTGATGTTCCTCTTTCTCAGTTACAAAAGCGACACCGGCGTATTGAATCTAATTCTTCACACTCTGAAGATTCTATCGAAACTGATCAAAGTAGTCAAGACAGAACGCTATTTGATCCAAGGGTTGTTACAATAAGAAAACAATCAATTCGAGGCAAAAATGGGCATAAATGGACCACGAAGCCAAGGCAGGTGAGAGCGCGAGCAGCTTCCAGAAATATCATACGTTTTGTTGAGGGGCATCAAGGTGAAGCACGAAATATGGTGGAACCGTGTGAGATATTCTCTTTATTTCTTGGCGATGTAATGCTTGAAGAAGTAGTCCAATACACCAATGTAGAAATTGAGTCAAGAAAGTCAAACTACGTTCATAAAACTAATACAATATCCAATACTGATAAGCGTGAAATAAAAGCTTTGCTCGGGTTGTTACTTATATCTGCTGCACTAAAAAGCAATCATCTACCCTCAAAACTTTTATTCGATACATCATACAGTGCTTCCCGCTTCAAAGCATGTATGTCTACGGATAGGTTTGAATTTCTAAAAAACAACCTGAGAATCGATGATATAAATACACGTTCAACAAGAAGAATTGACAAGTTTGCAGCATTTCGAGGTATATGGGAAACGTTCATAAACAACTGCAATAAATGGTATACTCCGGGTGCTTACGTGACTATAGATGAGCAATTAGTTGGGTTTAGAGGTCGCTGCCCTTTTAGGATGTATCTGCCTAGTAAACCAAACAAATATGGTATAAAAATTATAATGGTAGCAGACGTGAAAACCAAATATGTATTTAATGCTACACCTTACTTAGGTAAAGAAAATACACCAAGAAACGAGCCACTAGCTGATCATTACGTCAAAACTTTAACATCACCAATTTATGGAACCAATCGAAGTATCACCATGGACAATTGGTTCACATCGGTACCACTAGCTTCAGAACTTCTCAATGCTCCATACAATTTGACGCTGGTAGGAACCTTAGGTAGTAATAAACGAGAAATACCAAACGAAATAAAAGATTCTACTTGTCGTCAAATTGGGACATCTGCTTTTTGCTTTGACGGCCATAAGACCTTAGTTTCTTATAAACCAAAAAAAAAATTGTATATCTATTGTCAACAATGCATGAAAATATTGCGATAAGTACTAGTGGAAAACCAGAAATAATTGAGTTTTATAACTCAACAAAAGGAGCTGTCGACACAGTAGACCAGATGTGTTCTGCCATGTCTTGTAACAGAAAGACCCGTAGATGGCCATTATGCTTGTTTTATAATATAATTAATATTGTAATTATAAACTCATACGTCATTTATGTTACCAACAATTGCAGAAATAAAAAAATAAGTAAATCCAGGCGCGACTTTGTTTTGGAAATGGCTAATGCTCTTATGGAACCTCATCTAAGAGAAAGAATAAATACTCCAACATTGCGGCGAGATATCAAAGAACTCATAAAGGGTATCTTAGGTATTGAAACTATTCCTGAATCGTCAATTATGCAAGAATCAAATTCAAGAAAAACTAGAAAAATGACGGCTAACTTCTGCATGAAATGTAAAAGAGCCATATGTATGATGCACAACATAAATATGTGTCCAAACTGTGTAGAGTAAAAAAATATATACTATTTTCATTATTACGTGATCTCTGAAAGGCAAAGAATATCATTGTAATTTCTATAATAATTAAAAGTTATGATTCGATAATTTATTCTGTTTTATTTCCATGTCGTACTTTTTACGAATGTTTAGTAAAAACGTTACTTGCAAGATAGTTTAGTAATCTAGGGTTAAAGTACTGTAAATAATTAAACAGATCCTAGATGCAGCGGTTATTGTGAAATGACCGATTGTTCAAATAAGTTTACAAAATCCCCTCAAACCGTTATATTTCAGTCGTCTTAAAAATCTTGCATTCGTACGGACTATACAACATTTTAGAAATTTCTGGTTCAATATATAACCTTGTTATTCAATGTTTTGTCCTGACGATCATATTTATTTTCCAAAACAAAATCTTTTCTTTCTAAACAACATTGTTTCTTTGTAATTATTATGGCATTTTATCATATATTTTTTATTATTGTCAAACAAATGGGCATAAGTGTTAGTAAAATAATGTAATGACGTAAAATACCTGCACCTAAATAGTACCATGACATTGAAAAACAACCTACGACCTATCTGACGTCAAAGCGAGACATTTATACTCTTTGTAATTTTCAAAATATGTCGAAAATGTACTGCAAAGAGAATAGCATGAGCGTATGCATGTATACCACTGAGTACAAATGTCAGTACAGAATAAACGCTGTAAACAATTTTCAATTATTTAAACCGGTGAATGATATTCAACAGAAAAATATTGCAACACATTCAAGGATTAACCTTAAAATTATTCGCTGAAAAATACACTCTTGTCAAATGCTATCAGCTGTATCCACGCATGAGCATATTTTCTGCCTCGCTGTGCATTGTTGCAACGATAAAACAAGGCCACCACATGGCCCATTACCTTGTCTGGCCCACCCAATATCCTAGCCCTATTCCCATCCTCGTGAATCTTATTAAAAACAACGACCTCACGAATAATATGTAAGCATAGAAATTTCTAAACTTTTATAATGACCGATTCCTTTTCTTAGTTTCCTTCATTCGAGTCAATTCAAACTTAGGCACGTGCACTTCATGTCCAATTACTGTTCAAGGATTCAATTTCGTTTAAAACTGCATTTTTTATCCTGACGATTTCATCTCATTCATGTTGAGTAAATAGAAATCTACTTATTGATTGCATTTCAATTAGATACCACCATGGTCTTCCCTTTTTTCATACTGCACAATCCATTGCATGTGGGATATTTTGTCCAATAATAACCAGCAAAACACTATTTCACTCTCTTCTCTCAATCTCTTACGAACTAAACATTAATACAAGGATTTCGAAAAAGCTGACTCCACGGAGTCTGAACTACTAAACTCACATTTCTTCCAGGAAAGATGAGCCGTCGCTGTAACAGCGCGAGGACCACGTTTTCAGACTTCATCGACTCCAGGTTTAAACTGAACTGGTGAACTATCCTTGCCGTACACGGCGCCAGAGAAACCCATAAAATCTATCACTAGGGGTGGAAAAGCTACTTGGGGGTTGAAAGCTTCAATTGTGTGAATAAGCGGTGGAGAGTGTCGTCACTACATTGAATAGTATGCATATTCCAATCACCCTAAATACTATGAAAAACTTTTGAAACGCGGAAATTCCAAAGTATTTTCGCTTCCGCTAATTTCAAAATCTTTTTCACAAAAAAAAAATATAACAAATATAGAATATATTAGTACCATTATATATTCTATATTTTAAATTATTCTATATTCTAAATTACAATAGAACGACAATATTCCGATTACCCAGACGCCTACATTACATGAAACATTGTTTCAACCATTGGGTCTACTATCTCTTTACTAGGAATTGTATTCTTTTTATACATTGTTTGAGAAAGTATAATTACCCAATAAAATTGTTTGCTTTGACCACTCATAAATGAATGTGATGTCAAAGGATCCTTAGAATGTTACAAGTTTATAATCTTGATAGATCTCAACTATGTTCTGAGGCATCAGTTGTTGGTGTTATGTCAGGAGTCTGTGTATTTGTTTCGATAAAACTTTTTGGTTTGGATGTGCCAGTACGTTAGGATTTCCCTATTGCCGCGTTTGGGACTTGAACAGTTACCAACTGTTTCCAACCTTCATAGAAAAATACCACTGAATTGTCAGTACGGCCTATTGATCTGGAAAGTACCGAATAAACAATGTTAGCGTATATACTAATAAATATCTTGCAATTCAGTAGAATTTCGACTCAACTTGATTTAGTCACTAAGCCAAATGCCACAAAGTCACAAAGCATAAAACTCTAACTCTGATGCTTCAATACAAGAAGGTAATGAACCATCGATCCAGTGATAAAAAAAAGCTAGAAAATCTGTGCAACTTAGTGTTGAAACAAACATCATAAGACGAAACAGTTTCCGAACAGTTAGAGGATGTGCCCCGAAAAAATTGAGAACTCCGGATACACCAATCTGCCAACGCATCAATCCGCAGGTTCGCAAAGACCTTTCCGTATCTTATTGTTGTTCACTATAGAAAATGGGCTTTAAGAAAAGTTAAGGTCTGCTCATTTCAAGACCAAAGATGCACAAGATGACCTTCTCGTTTGCCTTTGATCAGAAACTTGCACAGAGAATGAGTAACCTAGCTCCCACGCAATCCGCATTACAGTTTATATAACAACAAATAGCAAAATAGCCCTAGTAATAGGAAAACATCAAAATATTTGGGTTTGGAAAAAGTAAAGGTGCCAAAGTTCAAGTTTTCGAAGAAATTTCATCTCGTGAATCGGCTTGATTTTCAAAGAATCACTTTACCTATCAAGGCGATACTCAATGATGATTGATTTAAGGTTCGTCCTTGTGAAACCAAATGACATTATTAACGAGCAGCAAGCCTAGGTTTCAAAATCGAATCAGCTCAGAACGTCGTACACCGTTCAAATATTTGCAGTCTATGCGCAAAGTCAAGTTGTATCCGTAATTCAGTTGAGCTCCAAAAAGGAAAACACATCTAACATGAATCGAATCGACTGTCAGATCTACAAGAACGTCTAGTCAAGTCAAGAACGTCTAGTCAAGTCAAGAACTTGTAGGCCAAACTGTCAGGATTCTTGCACTCTGAAACGTGTATCTATATGCTTGCTGTTGATTCCACCATAAAAGCAAATTCGACATAAAATTTGGTATAAAGTATCCAGAAAATATGGCAACTATAACGAAAATGATATTACAAACTATTATCCTGTATAGATAACAATCAATTGACACAGCCAAGGCAAATATCCAGTTTGAAATAAGCAAACTGTAACCTCCATCCCTCCCATAAAACCCAAAAAGATAAGCGCCAATACCCATTGTGTCCAACAGACATTGCAGGAAAAGAAATTCTAACCCCTTAGCATAAAGATGAGCATGTAGAACTCTTACAATGTTAGCGAACGTAAAGCAAAGCTAGTGACCTTTTAACGTCCAAACAAACTGTAGACATTGAGCTACAGTGCCGAGAAAAAGTGATGCAAATACACTGAATTTCAACTTTGATAACGAATTTCCAGCTTCTCAAAAGTAATATCCGCAAAATTGATGGTTCATAACATTGTTCTATGTGTTCAAGACGATATTTAAGCATGGTTTCCGCAAAAACCTGTTTTTAAAAGTTTGTATGCACTGCCAAATGAAATTTTGAGGCGAAGCAAACCGAGAAAAAGTGATGCAATTATTGCTTTTTAATGTAAATGCGTCATTTACCTGTCAATTGCAGTCTGTCTTCAGAAGTTTTCGTCATTGGAAATACATTTTTGAGCTAGTTAGAGAAAACACTCGTGAAGAAAAGTAATTTATAAATATTTAGGTAAAGTGTTCCATGAATATAATCGTTTAATCAATTTCCAGCCCTTCAAGATGAGGAAAGAAACCACCTTAGAAGAAAGGAAAATTATTTTGTGGCTCCATAATCAGACCGTACCATACAAGAAGATTGCATCTATTGTCAACAGACCCATTTCCACAGTTTGGAGGATTGTAGACAGGTTCTGCAAGACCAAAACTTTGGATAACAAAAAGCGCTCCGGAAGGGAAAAAGTGCTATCTGAACGTGATATGCGAATAATCGAACGTGAAGTCAAGAGGGATCCTTTTATACCAGCAACGAAAATAACCGCAACATTAAAATCGGTATATAAAAAAGATGTTAGCGTTCATACAGTGTGAAACTACTTGAGAAAATCAGGTTACCGGTGTTGTGTTCCGCGATTTCTCACGATGGACGAGCAAAAGTGCGTAGAAAGCCGCGTATGGAATTAGACACGAAAAATATGATAGGAACAGTTAAGCATGGTGGTGGCTCTATTTTGGTGTGGGGATGTATAAGGTACAATGGCGTTGGTGAACTTCATATTATAGAACAAAAAATATGGATCACAAAGTCTACATCGACATTTTAAAGAATAGACTTATTCCTAGTGTGCAAAAGCTGAACTTAGGAACGGACTAAATATTTATGCAGGACAACGATCCAAAACACACCGCCCACCAAACTCGAATGTGGATGCTTTACAATATTCCGAATTGTTTAAAATGGCCTCCACAATCACCTGATCTCAATCCAATAGAGCATGTTTGGGAAGAACTGTCACGTCAACTAGCAGCACATAATATTCGCAGTAAGTCCGTGCTTAAGGAAAGAATAATAGAAGAATGGAGCAACATCACTCAAGAATATTGTGCAAATTTGGTTTCTTCAATGCCAAGAAGGCTGCAAGCGGTCATAGATAGGAAAGGAAATCCTACCAAATATTAAAAACCATTGATTTTACTAGGATACCTACCACAGTTGAAAGAAGATGATCATGATTTGATTTTTTGCATCACTTTTTCTCGGTAGCCAGAAGCTAATTGATTTATTTTTTTACTTTTTTCTTATAAAATAGTTATTTGTTGCGTTGTTTTTTGTTGTTCCATGAATTCTTAGAAATAAATAAATGGTAAAAATAAAAACCAAAGGAATTTTTACTGACTAGTTTTGCCAATATGAAAAGCTTTATACAAAAAATTTCTCAAATATTTGTTTTTGCACCACTTTTTCTCGGCACTGTATTATTTGAAACTCACACCACTATTGATATATATGATTATAACTGTTATAATCATAATCACCAGAACGATAAACCATACCCAGGAACGAGTTATTGTCTTAGTTAATAATAGCGAACTATATAACACCCACCAATTGCCCTTCTAAACTTACGATAACGGTAAGTCAATTTTGTGACCACCCTGGATTTATGGGTCCAAAATTCCTGGTAGATTGGAGGAAGTCCATGATCAGTCCCCGCCTTGGTGATCAAGCTTGGACCACCTTTGGGATGTAACTTCTTAACCAAGCGTAACAAAATCTTATCAAAGTTATTCTTGTAATCACCCCCCCCCCCCCCCCCATATTTTACGAAAAAATTGATCCATGGCAAGTTGTTGAAAATCTCATTTTGCCCCAAACATAAAACTAAACATGTTTTTCACTCACTGGGATATTTTATAACCACCATAATCGAAGAAGCCTAGAAATTCGGCTTCCTCGATTATGGTACCCATACAGATAAAATCGGTACTAGAACCCAAAATACAAAAAATAAAACACAAAAGCAAAGTGAAATCTGAGTATCAAAACACAATGACCCCAGGAGCTTAAAAAGGAGCTAAACATGGCAAAAAAATCAAAAGCGTATTGACGCATAATAGAAATTCCAAAACTCATGAACTCATATGTGGTATGTAACCCGATGCGGCTTAAAAACAGAATAAAACCTGTTCTTACTGTTCGCATTCAAAGAGCGCCTCAAGTTCTTCGGTTCTTTGCAAGAATCTGACGACTTGACTCAGCACTTCTCTGACTCCGTCGGTTTCAAGCAACATTTCGACCTCTATATAATTACAGCTAAAGACAAATTTTCTGACTTTCAAAATCTTTCCTTCAGCTTTTTCACTGATTTTTCCCGCGCCTGATGAACTCTGACCAACCTGTTTCATTACAGTAACGTTCTTTCCTGGTTATTTCTCATTTCTATTACAAATGAAAAATCAGTTTACACCTCCAGCAATTTCTTAGTAATCAAATCACTAAACCAACCCCCCCCCCTCCACCACTTTCATTTTCTTCCCTTTTGTTTAACTTTGTGACTCGGATCTAAGAATTGACAACGCCAGGCAATTTGTTAAAAATGAGGATAGAGGATCGCGTACGTCACTTCCACTGTCAGCATTTTCTGTTTTTTGGCTTTCAACATTATCCAGTCGTCAGATGACATGGATAGGTTCAATGGCTGTATAGCACTATTCTTTCGCACTAGAGATAGAACTACAGTTACCTTTAGTATATTGAACCACCACCAGCTTCGCACCTTCCCACACTTCCCACACTGTGAGTGGCTTGACGATATTTTTACACCAGTCTAGTGTTAGTCTTTGGAATTAAGTATCTTAACATTCCGAACCCCCCTCCCTGGTGACATCCGCGTTAGCATGTGAACCATAGCTTCAAAATCTCGTTTCCACATCGGGTTGCTGTCGTCTAGCAGGGAACGTCTTGCATCTTACATTTTCAAGACGTTAAGGATAGCTTTTCTTTGTTCGCAGCAGCCTCTTCTGAAGTTGTCTACTCTGCTCATCTTGCCTGTATCCCACCAGAGTGTGGAACAAGGTTTCCTCAGCTCAGGTACAGGAACCCCTTTATTTAATCATGAAACCTAGTAATCGCTACAATTGAACGCTTTTGCAAGCGGTTATTTCCCCGGACCAGTTGTAGTACTGAGTCTCCTTCGGGTCTGATCCGTTGTGTTACGAAAAATGGTCTCGTACGTTAGCGCTGCTTCTTAACTACCTCTAGTTCTACTTTGAAGTCCCTGTATCCCTATCACTCTCGGGAGATCAAAATAACCCCCGCACTATCATCGTATTAACGCTAACGATGTGATACTACTCATCAAAGTGGTTGATATCAAGGGCATCGTTAGCAGATTCCATTGGGGGCTTATATGTCCCCTTCGTTTGGTTTTTTTGAAGCCAGTCGTACGACCATTTGGGCGTCAGATCCACCCCACTTTTTTTGGCTAAGCTCTTGGTAATACTTTCACCTGCTGCCCTTAGCCATTTGACCATAGAAGACCTAATAGGATCGTAATTTTGAATAGAGGATACATAAACTTCATGTAATTCAAACAACTTACCCCGATTCGATTTATCTTCCGTTTATGTTAGAAGCGTTATGTTTAACATGACTAATAACTTATTTTCGATGCTTTTTGCGCCCACCCACTGGGTTGGTTTACTAGTATCAAGGTCGACGCTCTGTTTATCTTGTAAAGTCAATTGTTCATCAGTTTTTGTAAACGAAAACAGTGAAACAATGTCTCAATTCGTAAATATTGGCCAAATAAAATTTGCCGCTACTGCAAAATGCTGTACATGTTTATGTAATTAAAGTAATTTTGACTAGACTGCTTTCTAGATGGGACCGATACCGCTTTAGACCTCATATTTATAAAAGATTTTTCTGCAACTTTTGCTACCTTTAAAGCATTTTAACCCCTTCGTTCCATAATTACAAATCTGTGTACTTATGAATCGAGTTACATAATTTTCGTTCAAGGTTGGACTCTTACTTAAAGTGTAAACAGACGTAAATCTTTTTGGTTATTAAAGTTTGACAAATAAAATTTATTTTTCTATATGAAAACATGTCTTTAATCAAGTCGTGTTATCAAAGCACTTTCTGGAACGATTTTGGCTACTTTTCTCGGCTCTTTAACGAGCGTATCGGGGCACTGCATGTCCGTCCAGCTAATTGGCACCATAGGAACTCCGTAAGGACCACTTTCGTTCGCTAACGCAACCACAACTCCCAATTCATTTTCGGCAGTGCTAAGTTGATAGCAAGAAAGTTCTGTCTGCGGCAACTGTGAAAAGAAAACGTATTATGAAGAGAAACAATATATTAAAACGTGTTTAAACTCACCACTCTTGCTAGAATAATATCACCAGGCCTAAAACACTTATACATTTCCACTTTATCTTTTTCAGTTGCCCGAACATCTTCTTTTCTTAGCAACCCTCTGGACAAATAAAACAAAGTTATACAGAAAATGTATTGCTAGTCAGTTACCTATAAGTTCTGTTTAAAATATGATCTCCAATGCAAGTGATAGAGCATCTAGCAAACCTTTGATTCACTTGCGTAACTCGGGCAGTAACAACATCGCCTGCTATTGGAACAAGGGTAGGTTTTCCAAAGCACTTCACCTCGATGAATTTTGACTTCAAATGAAAAAGGGAATGGAACTTAATATAGTTGTATTAACTGTTTGACACACTTATAGAAACTGTTGACCATAATCTTACTTAGGTTGTAGCACTTAACTTTGAAAAAATTCCCAAGCGGGAATATGTGGGTCCAATATGGGAACTATTGTTGCATGCACCGTGTAGGTTCTCATAAACACTTCAATCAAACATCTTGTCAGTCAAGCACAGGAGTATAAAAACTGACTAGTCGGGGTATTGGACAAGCCCTTCCAACACAGTCATGCACCCATGACTAGCTAACAAAAAAACTAAAGCCAGCCCATCACGACATCAAACATAAGTGTATGCAAGCAAAAATATAAGTGAGGGAGCTCCTAGTGCCTATATTTCAGCTGGTAAGCTATATCCAATATAAAATACAATACTGAACGTTTGATCAACCTAGGGCAACCATACCTTCCAGATCAGAGCTCTTCACCCAGGAATGAAACCTTATAGGAAAACTCCTCCACACAGGAAGGTTACATTTCTACGGAATTATCTGCATATCATGTAGAGGTGCACCGATAAGAACCTTGACACATTCCGATAGACATTGAAACAATACGCAACGCGCTAACAAGACTAAGCAAGGGGTAAGCAGTCTTTGTTTTCAGACAATTTAAAGAATCCAGTATATGCTGCTTATGCTAAAAATAAATCCCGTTTATATTCGAAAGCCCTTTCTGCTCAGTACCCATCCGTCCTGCATCCTGTTTTTACCATGAAGGCTATGAGGACGAGAGACTCCGCCACGAAACCGTTTCCCCCGCAAGGATTTGTAGGTAGTTTACTTAATTTTTGAGGTACACGACGACGCAGACTTCGAAAACCTTCAATAGCATCATGCTGGTCTTCTCAGTGAAACTAGACATTCATAATTCATTGCACCAATCATTTACGGTACACTTGTTGCTGGTAGATTTTGTTTCGATTTGTATACGAGCGTTTTCCTCAACGAACACCAACATCTGCACAAGCAAAAATGTTGCATATGCAGGAATGTGATGTTTAAAATTTATCAGAAACAACTTAGCAAAACCACCTTTATACCATACCCAAACTCAATGTTCCTCCGTGAGTTTTTGTATATACGTGTTACACTTTGAGCAAAAACCCACAAAACAATCCAATTGGGAAGTCCCTAACTAAGCAAAGATTAAAGCTCCATACTTTCGATATTCCTCTTCCAAGAAATCACCCCGTGCTTGTTGAACACGATGCTTTGCAGCTCCCTCTCCGCCAACACCCGACCTTATCTGCAGCACTCGACCTAGCGTTACCATCAGTTTAAAAGGGATTAAACTGACACCCAAATACCTAACTTAACTGAACCTATTTCTTGCTTGGCCATTTCTAAGAACCTCATCTGGAGAAATGCATACATTTTGATTTTTTAACGCCCATGTTAGGAGCTTTCCCGAACAATTATCTTTGCAATTTGCATGATCGATTTGCGAGAATCCCGTCGGACTACTTGAAAAATAAGCGTACACTTAACTATCGACGAGAACACACAGTAACTAGTTGAGCCAGCAACGCTGCAAAATATGGTGAGCGACTTCCAAGACCCTGCCACCTGCTTTCCTTCCATACCAGATTGCATTCCCGCCTGATCTATTGCAATTCACACCTCATTCTCTGTTTTCGAGGAGGCGGTGAGACCGAGGTCAAACTTCGGACGGCGTTTCATCTAACTTAACACTGTATGCAACTTCTGAAATGTTCCCTTCCCTTGTCAGATCAGTGCTACTATCACTATCACCCTCACAAAGCCGTATGACCATTTGATGCGATAGATTTTCCTGACAATTCGCCAACGTTATCCTACACACAGATTAACGTTCAGACACCAATTAATCTTTCTTTTCCGACTTATAGAACCAGACCAACTCGTATATCAACCACGAATGTTCAAATTTACTTAATAATAAAAGATTTGTTGTGCGACTAAGTACTAACCCTTGGCAACTTAGTTAAATTTATTTGAAAAATATTGATTAAAGTCCACAGCAAACCATTTTCAGCGATCTTTGTTTATTTCACTTCGCCGTATATTATTCTAGTTAAAATTTTATCAACTTGTAATCAAAGTATCATTCCTTACATTATCTTGCTGTCTTATGTGCACCGTCCCGGCTAATGTTGAATAAATATATCCTTGCCGTTCGTATGTACCCTGACCGGCTATACTATTTTCGTTGGCCAAGCACAATCGTTGACCAGGGATGCAAATTAAATGCGAATTTTCACTTTCGTTCGCCATTAACAAATGTAATTAGATATTTTCCTTACTTATTCGATCCTAAGATCTTCAATGTTTACAATTTTGACAAATACCCTAAACAAACTGCTATCCGCTGTCAACACGCACGTGCTACAATTTATAGCAAGCAACATCCGAATACCGCAACTAGAACCTTCATGGATGAACTCATTGTGAATTCCATGGATGGGTAGTTGTCATTTTGATAGTCGCTAGTTATGGCGAATGTCGGGACTGTGTTGCTAATTCGATTGCAGAAGACAATTTGTTGGCTTATTTTATAAATTCTATCAAAATACACAGAAAACAAACATGGATTGTATGTGTCGTGTTTGTGAAACGATATACGGACTAAGAAATATGTTTGAAGAAGAAAACGAAGAGTTACTGCTAATGTTGCGGTCCGTAGCCAATATTTCGGTGAGTAATTGATGTTAATCAAAATACCAAAATATAGAAAAGAGTGTTTATTTATTTCCCTGTTATACACTTGAAAGAGGCCGAATGCTTTTCAACTTTATTTTATAATCACAAGCCTGCAAAAATTTTCTATCAACCTATGATTTACGAATGTCAGATTACTGTCAAACGTTTGTCCAGGAAAGTCCTAATATGAAATTGAATTCGAAAAGGTTCTCCTGACGTTCTATAGGTTATCCTATTGAATAATATATTGCGTAAAATATTCTGTATCTGTGCGTGTATGGTTTGAGCTAATTTAAAATTGTCGATGCCGGAAACTCGACCCAAAGCAAATGAAACAAATGAATTTGATTGCTCCGACCATGCATGGGTTTTCAGTTCACACTTAAACCTGCGCAAATACGAAACAAAGATCCAGAGGAGAATATGTATTTAAACAGCCATTATGACACATAAATTGGCGGGAAAATACCATTTAGGCCTTGAACGAAAAACGCTGGTCAATGCTATTCTAGGAATGAAAAAGAATGAATCTTGAAAAAGGAAAAGAAGGAAAAAAATGTAGGTGTTGCCTTGGAAATCTTACAATCACTTTAAATTTAAAAATGGTCGACACCCTAGAAATAGGGCACAGTTAATAAAAAAAATAGGGCACAGACAAATAAAAAAACCACTTATATTGGAAGGGTTTTACAGGTACTTTACATCGGGATGGGAGCCTCGGTCTCTCTGTATTAATGTATAACAATTATACTAAGGCAAAAATGAAAATAAAAAGACAAACAAAAAATTGTTTCAATATGTAAATATCTGTTAGGTATTACATTCTTAAATCAGGATCTGTATTTTATTTAGTCAAACATTGTACAATCCTTTTAGCCGTACTCATTTTTGTGCTTTCCGATGCTGAAAAACTGAAAAAAAAAACATTCCGGTCTGTTCACTGAAGATTTTTCAGTGATATGACATTTCAGTTTCGCTAGTTTTAGATCGAGAAAAAACTTGTGTATTTTAAATGCTTTTAAAAATTCCAATCAGGCCTATAGTCAATTACAATCGAAATAGTGATATCTAACACCGTTTAGCTGGTTGACAAATTAACCAGCATAAACTCAACACAAAACATAAACAATCGAAGTAGGAATGGGAAGTTAAAAAATCAGCGACTTCTGGAAACCTTCATGCGCAACCCAGAACAACAATTCATCAAGCTCTAGCTTGGAAGTGATTGTGTAAAATATGTGGAGGAAATAATATGTAGAACAAGCAAAAATAATGAGCAAGTTCCGGAATATGTCAACAAAAACCCGAAATTCATAATGGGGACGGAAAAGAAAAGAAGCAACCATTATCTTGACCTAACAATGATTAACAAGAAAACAAAACAAATTCGAGTATGAGAGATATAGGAAACAGAAAGCCAAGGAGACGATGATACACCATTCGTCCAACAGCATAAAAACACAGCCGTAAGGCAACTCATAACTAGACTGGAGCGGACACCTTTGATTCGTGAAGCCTACAAGAAGTTGAACACAATAAGCACGATGATAGAAAACAAAACTGGGTGTACAGAGAATAAGAAGCTTCAAAACACCCAAAAAGCATATAAAATAAGAAGAAAACAACAAGAAAGCATTGAAAACATTGGTATACACCGGGAAAGCAACATAAAAATTAAGTAAACTATTCTCATAATACAACATCGACATAGCCTTCAGAACAAGATCCATTTTTGGAAATATTGAGCACAAGCACAAAAAAGAGGGTCCGCTTGACAAAAAAGGCAGACTAATTTTGTGCATACCAATCTAGGTACATCGATCAATTAGCATTTAAATAAGAACAAGATTTCACGAACACTGAGCTGAATCTAATTTAACGACTTGCATGGTTATCAACAAATGTTTACCAACTACATGTACAACATAAAGGACGGCGTTTGAACACACTTGAAAACATGGAAATATACTAACAAAACCATTCGACAGACGAATCATAAACAAACAGACACGCTCTCATTCGGACATAATCTTCACGACGCTTGAACATCGTTATAAAAATCAAAGAACACCAAACAATGACAGCAGACCAAAGAGCACGCGACATAATCAAAGAACTCCCTCAAAGTAGAAAAAATCATGGAGTTTTTTCCACCCGCATAAAAGCGGACCCCTACCTGCTTGTGTATACGATCAACCTACAAATAAGGACATGTAAGACCGACGAAACCACTCACCGAAAACGGCACACCGCCGAAATGCGTATATAAACGCTACAAGGAGACAGACGGAGAACAAGGGATCTTTGATGGAAGAACAAAATACCATCCATGTGTACTCGTCTATGTTGTTATGAATGCTTAGAATCTGATCCACGTTCAATATATGCGTATCGAAATTCTTAAAAAAAGCAAATAAATCAAAAGCGATCAATATAACGCATATGAGTAATCCATTATATACTAAAATGCATGAGCATAGCCAATATTTGAATCAATGACATACATAATAAACTCTTATACTCTATTTTGATCGTCGTTTAAGATTTTATTCAAATTTAGTAAATGAACAGAGCAAATTCATTTTGCATTCCACTTTACCACATATTCCCTCCTGCGAAAAAGATCTGAATCTATTAAAAATGTAAATATTTTTATATAAAATATTATATTCTTAATTAATATTGTTCCAGGACCAATATTCTTACGAGAAAAGCCCAGAATTCTTCATACATTTATTTATACTCATACTCATTTGATACTTGATTCGTCTTTGTGATTAGTCTGTGACAGTTTCTAGGCTTGGTTCTTGCTTTGGACTTTTGTCTACTTTGTGACCTTTTGCCTGACTTGTTGCTCCGTGTTTTAATGTCTGATTGCGAGAACTGAACTTTCTATGAGCCTTTCTTACATGGACTAATCAAGGTGCAAGGGAAGGGAACCCCGAGTAACTGTGGTTACACTGTTTGCTATCGAGAGTATTCTACGTGCTGCAGAAGCTCATATCGGGAAGGCTCACTGATGTTATGCATACCTTTCACCGCAACAGTACGCTCTCAGAGCAAGGCTCTCCAATAAAGATGCATTTGTGGATTTGATGACTTCGATCCCAGATGCGGAGGGACACATTTGGTAAAAGCACCGTGTAGTCCTCTCGGTAACGATGTACATCGGATCCCGAACTCAAAATGGACGGATATTCTGGAAGCTCTGGAAATGTCATACAAGAATATCTGATTCGAATACTAAGGCATCACCTAAAGTATCGTTTGCTGATCTTTGACACAAAGCAAATTCGCAGAAAGATGCTGGCAGAGACTCTATTCTCCGCCAAGATCGGGAAATGTCTCCTATGACAAGTTGTTGAACCTACGAAATCTAGACCATCCACTACCTATCGGCTATGCAGGTGACGTGGGTACAGTTTTTGTTGACCGCGCAGTCGATCAAGCGCAAATCAGGTTTTATGTTATCCGCCCCGGGCATGGAGCTAGTTGATCAATCTTGTATTCAACCAAGTGATGGCAAAAACTAAAGTCATTCTGAAGAAAAAGTGATTCATTTCCAGTTTTCATTCATTTTACAAGGTAATGACCATTTTTTGTTCCCCACATTAGATCGTCTCTTAAGAATGTAGCCTATAGAATAAGTGAAAATGTTTTATTTAAATTGTAAGTTATAGATCCGATCTTGCATAAGCAAACTATTGTGATTTGAATATGGCTGCAAAACGTTTTACCTATCATAGCGTTCTTGACTGGATCATAACCAAATTATTCCTGTCAACAAGAACATACGCATAAACATTATCAATCAATTTTTGTAAATTCGCAAAAAGTTGTCAAGAAAGAGCTCGAGTTGTGTTTGGTTCAATCAAGAAAATCGAAAGTACAATAAAGAAGGAAGGGAACATATTGTTAACACATAGAGTGGGTAGTGGTTATTTTGGAATCATCACAAGTCACGTGAGCTGTTTCAATTTCAGTGGAAAGGAATTGACTAACAAAGATATGTCGAATAAGCTTTTCAATGGAAGCCGCATGAATTTTAAAAGAATGGCATAATGGAATTATTACAAAAAAGTGTGAATATCCTAGAAGCGGATGATAAATTCGCCGCCTTAAAGAAATCATTAAGAGATTTCTTTTGTGGTGAATCCTTTAGCTTTGGAGACATCTCTTGGAAAGCGAACGTTCTGAAAGAGGCGCCAACTTGCCGTCCCTCCGGTACCGGTGCACCTGATGTTTAAGTGCGCAATAAATTAATAACTTTTCCCTCACTTTTACAGAAAATAGTAGACATTATCTCCGACGCTTGAGCTAACTCCCTCTTTTATCCACAGCAACGACTTAAGTCGAAAACATACTCTCGAATCCATGTTTCATCAATCCATTATGAATTTCAATCGTGGTACTCAACACGGCCAAATCGTTCTCGTGTGCTGAAGGTGGTTTATAATCTCTCCGACTTATTTTTTGATAACCCGAGGCTGATCTGCCTGGATTTTGGATTTTTTTTCCAAATTTTTGACATTTTCTTCAATGACGACAATAACTGTCACGCCCGGGCGGTGATCATATCCCCTAGTTTGTCTTCCTTGTTCAAATGTCAGGGCAAAATTTTCAATCAAAACTTCGCTTCAAAAACTTCTTCTGGTACATATTTGGAATCTTATTTATTTAAATTTCTTTAATTAAGTGAGATTATGGATGAATTTTATTTATTTGTACATGGAGACAAGATAACAATTTAAACTTTGCAAGATCCTTTTGAGCGCAATTGTACGTTCTCGTGTTAAAACACAAAACAAAGTGTTTATTCAGTTCTGACGGGCATATTGGATGATTAATTGTTTTTTTTTTATAACATAAGAATCCGATAAAAATTAAATTACCGATTGGCACGCACATGTAACGATGAAAATAAGTGGCATGTAGGTACTTGCTGCTTGATTTTTCCGCAGGTTAATAAATAAATTTAATGGCTTTTTGCAGATAAAAAAAAAGCCATAAAAAGTGTAGACTATTGCAAATATTAATTGATTGGAGAAAGTAGTGTCTCGAATGCATTTCAATGATAGCATAAAAGGAAATCAATAAAATTAGAAGTTAGATAATCGAGAGGGCACTTAATTTGATAAACTTGATTACAATTGGTTACGAACGAAACTGAAAATATATATTAGCCCGTACGAAATGTATTCTTGGTCCTTGTAGACGACTTATCACCGCCTCAACTCGCCTTGTATATACTGCGCAATCATACTGTAATGGTGCTGTGTCTCCGAAGTATCAAGAGGTAAATATAAGGATTAGAGCTGTCAGTATAAATAGTAACAAGCATTCATTTCATTCAAATAGTTTAAAAAAAGTTTGGGTGCTAAAATTAATTAGGGAGTCTATGCATGATATTTATTCTACAGCTTTGCTGATGTTTAGGAACATTTTATTTATGTTCGTCTAAATTGTTCTTATATTCTGCTTTTTGTTTTTTTTTTATGTTTTTATGTTATATTTTTTACCTTAACTCCATGTTTTGCACGGAATCGGATTCCCGCGTTCGGATACTTGGGTTTAAGTATTGTTACGATCAGATTGGTGACTGAAAGGGATGTAAAACTACCAGACGATCACCTTCCTTGCGTTGAAAAATTTCGATTCCATTTGATATCAATATAATTCAATCTTACCACATGAGAACTTAACATAAACAAAAAGTGAACACGCATATTCCATTACATAGTTTTGTTGTTATAACATAGCAGATACATAAAGTTTATTTAGGACGGCGACTTTGCTAGAGTATGACTTCAATCATTCTAGAATTCTTGTAATAAAATCTCAAGCACTGTATCACTGAAAATTAAAACCCCGAGTTCACTTTGAGTAAATTATAGAAACAGATGAAATATCTGGATTTCACGTTTTGTTAACCGGCAAATTTACGCACCAACAATGTCATATTATCGACTTCTATATTGTAATTTGAAACTAAAGTGGCACATTCCGAATAAACTACGATTAAATTTATTTATGGAATGAAATTAAATGTTAAATAATCACTGAAAAATATTTCTCTGTGCTTTCCTTTTGAACAGCATATTCTGGACCTTCTAGCTGGATCATTTACGCCAGCAACACATACATGGTCTTTTAACTTTCCTGAAAGCCTCATAGGCGAACCATTGTAGGAAGCACTTTTAGAAGTACAAGGAGATATGACAGGTTGTGCCAGGCAGCACAATTCCTTGTGGCGTCATGGTAAAAAAATTCTGAATTACTAAGCCTTTGATGAAAATCTAAATACCAAGAAAAGTATTTTGTTTGTCATAAAGCAGACACGGCAATGTGCATTGTGTCATCGGTAAACAACGTTTGGACATTAAGCGAGTTAACTCGTCACCGAATAACAACTTCGGGCATAAACAGTACTAATTAACTCGTGATCGATCAGCATTGTGTTGTATAAAATATATAATTTATGACCTTTGTTTGAAATATGCAAAAATATTAGAACGCATTTCTAAAATGATAATATGAACAAATTATAATGAACTTGTAAAGAACAAAGAATCTGAAATGAAATTAAAGAAAGGGTCGATTGCCAAAAATATTTTCGCACAAATTTCAGAACGTTTATAATGTTTTCCTGGGCACATTTTATGTTGGCGAATCCTTACAATGCATGACGTATTGATTAAATCATTAATTTGGCTTTTACTGGTCGGCATAGTGAGGCATTCATATATGAGAGCTCTCACGCTCTTACTTACCGCCTATCTTTTCAAAGTAAAGGAGAATTAGATCAGCTATCTAGATCAATCCATGACTAAAAACGCTAATTACTTCGTTCCAAGATTCTGATCGTTCTGATTATCTCGGCTTCTGTGTATACAACATTGAAACCAGCGTCAAATGATCTTAAAAAGCATTGGGTCTCGTTTCAAGTGTATTTTATTTATACGTGCATTTATAACTTTTTTCACTTCTAGAAATTCCCATTTTTTTAGTTATAAGAAAAACTAAAGCCGACCAGTACAATAACAATGTTCTCACTGCTTTTTTTCGTTGAATACTAGATATCCACTTATGATCTTCTACCAAAGTATATTTGCGAGTATTGTTCACATAGACTACAAAAATCATACGACTTTAAACTGCAATGTGAGACGACGGATCAAAAATTACGCGAAATACTTGAACGTATAACCAAAACTGAATTGGATAAAAGCGAAGAAGCGGAAAAAGTATGTGAAAATAAAGATCAATCGAAAAAAGAAATTGCTTCTGTATCAGCATTAATAGAAGAAGATCAAACAAAAAATGATACGGTTGTAATCATTGACTCAGAAGAAGAAGCGACGTTTGGTAACTTTTCAAATTTTAGTGATATTATAGCTGAGAATGATGAAATGTCCGACGAAGATGAAAAAGAAAAAGCTTTCGAGGAAGAAATTCGAAAATTAATCGGCGAAAAAAAGAGAAAAAAACCTCAAAAGCAACATGCTTTGAATGATAGCAAATCAGAAATACAGGAATCAGTTGATTCAGAATGCAGAGATGTTAAGATTGAAGTAGAGGAAAACTATGAAATAGTTATAAATAGTGACGATATGGATGATTTCATAATTGAGGATTATACAGAAGATATGCCAACAATTGAGTGTGCTCAAGGCATTGAAAATTTGGCAAATGGGATAGATTTAGAAAATGAGCTACCTGCTATAACGTTGCGTAAAGACGAATTGATAAAGGATGCAAAAATAGAAGTAAGTCTGATAAAGTATTAACCAGAACGAATGAGCACCATATAAGAGGCGTTTTTGTATGTTACGAATAAACTGTAAATTCCATATTCATATTGAACTGAAAAATAACTCTTACATATCCGATTTTTGAAGCCGTCTGTCTTATCTTGCCTCAACTGCGACCTATGAGTTGATATTTAAGATCCTATATCCAAGAAATGTTGATGAATATAGTAACTTTGTTTATTAAGTTGAACTTCACTCACAATGACATATCGGCGTTGACTAACATATTTAATCCAATCTTATGTGTGGACAAATCTTTGGGTTTAGCTTGCAGATTTAGTATTGTCAACTTGTAGTAGATGGGAGCCTAGAATAAATTTTCTGTCACTTCCAAAACAGTTCAGAGTCGAGTTGCATAGTAGTTTTAATGTGAATTCCTATTATTTCAAAATGTTTAATGTGTCTACTATTCATCGCCCATTTTACACGAAAGAAACGTCCCAACAAAATTGGAAAAATCGCATAAACGTACAAACCACTTATCCTACTGGCCCAATACTAACGTTCCCTGACGCTAACTGGAAGATTCAATCACAAAACTCCACTCACTTAATCGAATTTTTGGCTAATACTTCACTGTTTTTCGCTGAACATTTGGTCTCGATCACCGGTAAGACTTTTTTTTTTTTTTTGCTTAGTTCGTCCCTTGAATGACGCATTCGCCCCAAAGAAAGCGATGAAATTGAAATCTCTTTGATCTTGTAATAATCATTATGTGACTTTTGAATTTAGTTATAAGTATCCGCTTTTTGAGTAATTTGAATTTTACTCCTATCAAAAGATCTTGTCGTTAACTCGTTAAAATTTAATCCCAAAATCGGAACCGATTCGTTAAATTGCTTTGAATCCTCATTGTTAGAAAATTCCAATTTATTTGAATTTATTTCATCGGACTTCACTTCTTTTTTTTCTAAATGTTTCTTTTTTAGAGAAGTTCGTCTTTTTTCAGAGGATGTAGTAAGGTTAACATCGTTGTCGGTGAATAACAATACTTTTATTTTTCTTCTTAAATATAGTGTCGTTTCCACCTTTATTTCTGGCTAGACTAAAGTAGAGCCCTTTTTTGCACCATCGCTCAACAACGAAGCGTTTATTTTAGGATGTATATCCTTAATTCATTTCAAGCTAATGCATTTCTCGCTTAACCCGACTGACAAAATTCATTCCATTGCGAATGTTCGTGACACCCAAATAGTTGTAGTGCTTTCCCTTTTCCTTTTGATCATTATAGTACTATTTATCCCAATGTGATAAATAGTACTATAATGATCCGACTATGATGATCTCAAGACGATTTATTGTTCTTTTGCAGATATTTCATAAGCAACGCAGCCTAAACAAATTGTCATTCAACATAACTTCTTGGTTGACCTCACAAATTTCGATGTGAATGGCAAAATTTATATTTTTTCCGAATTCGACTTTCCTGAATTTAATATAAAATAAATTTGAATGTTTGTTTAATGATATGACAGTATTCTGGCACAAGAATACTACTTTGATGTTCGCTTCTTCAATTGCATTGAATTCTTTAAACTCTACATCCTGAATTCTTTTTCATTTATAAATTTTCCGTCAATGCACTTTTTTGTCTATCAAACCTCAATCCAAAACAATGAAATTGTTCTGTTCTTCCAGTTTGCGCGATGTTGCTGCGGATAATTTTTCAACAGATAAGGCAGACTACTATCTATTCTTTTTTCCAAAACCTGTTTCTTTGGGAGGCATGCTGACGACTTTGTTGTTGACTACTAAACTAAACATTTAAAAAAAAAAGGTATTACAAGCACGATGTATCCAAGAGGAATTTTTCTCTTTCCGAAAGAAACTCGTTTCCAATACAAAAATTTTATTCCGATTTTTTGTTACATTGTTGCAAAGGAAATGTCAATTTGAATAGTCAATTTTTGACCAGCTGTAATTCACATTTCAACGGAATACAGGCACATTTAAACTATTTCGTAGAAATCCGAATTTCCGATTAGAAGAAACTTCTCAAATGCATTTTCCGCATCCGCATTATTTTTTTTTTGTACAAAAGTGGTCCAAATGGTACAAACAATGGTAAAATGTTGGAGGGTTGGTAAAAGGAATTTTCAGACCGCTTTTCCCGTAACATAAGGTCGTGAATTGTCATCAAACAATATTACGCTATCCTTGTTGACTAGCATCTTGTTGCTGTTTTGTGGATTTCAGAAGAACTGCTTCCAGTTGCGCTTAGTATTTCCCATTATTGGTGGTGTCGCCAGTTTGCAGGAACAAAAAGTGAATAACTCCAAGTACAGTTTACCAGACAGACATCATTGTTTTCTTTGAATAAAGCCTGGTTTCAGTCCCCTTTGGCGCCTAATTGGCATCTAGTATCGCGCCGACCGGCAGCGACAATCGTATAGTATCCACTTCGCATTTATTTCATTATCTTGAACCACAATTCGGTTCAAGAAGGCTTAATTTCTGTTCCGGAGAGCAGAGAAGAGGAAATCATTTGATACCTCATTTTTGCTCAGTTCACATGCGAAAACCATCAGTAAAAGAAAAAAAACCTAGTGGAGTCAAGTCATCAAATTGTGATGGTCACTGTAGGTCACTAGTGAAGCTTAAATGGGAGTACACGTAGAGTCATTCCTTATGATGTCGTTGGGTATGTGACGTTATGATAATCAGATACTTGCAATTTGCGAAACCCTGTAGTAAAAATGAAATTGAAAATTCATTCTGTGATGCATGTCTCTCGCTGATTGATATAAATGCAGTGACAAACGGCAAGACGCGGCCAAGTTTTTTCTCGTGCACTTTGTCCTAGTAAATAAACTTATATTGTGCTGTAATTCGTCTAAAATGACAAACTGAAAAGCTAATGTGAAAACCGATTTGCAGAATAGTAAAAATGAACCTAGCATTAGGTCAAATCTCGGAAATCCAAAGATAAGAGGAGGAAAGATATATAAGTGCCCGATTTGTCAAGAAAAATTTTCGGACGTAAACAAGTTAGCAACGCATAAAAGGAAACACAATCGTTGGAAAAACAAATGCAACATTTGTAATAAATATTTCGCAAGAAAAAGCAGCCTAAACGACCATCTCATGATCCATGCGGGAAGAAAAGTAACCTGTGATATATGTGGCGCGCAACTTTCGAATCGTGGAAACTTATTGCGCCATATACAGCAATGCCATGATATGTTAAAACCTTTCGATTGCGATATGTGTGGACTAAAGTTTGCGCGTAGGAGTGCGCTAAAACTTCACGAAGCTTCTCATAGCGAAATCAGAGACTTCCCATGTGACAAATGTGACAAAAGGTAAGCATAGACTGAATCAAAAACATATAACGATGTATGGGTGTTAGATATTCATAGTAGTAACTCACAAATCATGTCAAATTTCGATTCAACATTCTTTGTATTCGTTGTACAATCACCGCAACTGCTTTATGTGTACGATTACCAATTCCTACCCAGACCTCGTTTTAAATTTAATGAACAGAATATTTCTTAATCTATTCACTTCGAAATTTTAGCTTTAAGACGCAATTATATTTGACGATACATAAACGCAGACACATTCCATACGATGAACGTCCAACGCGCCCATATCAAAGAAGGAAGAAAGACATGCAAAGTTACATTTGCCCACATTGTGGCAAACGGTCAAAATCGTTGCCTACGCATTTGACACATATGAAGATCCACAATGAGGTGAAGCCGTTTGAATGCCAGGAATGTCCGAAGAAATTCCATTTCAAGCAAACATTAATCACTCACATGCTAACCCATACTGGGGAAAAACCGTTCAAGTGTGAAATTTGTGGAAAAGCTTTTCGTCAGCAACCTCATCTTAAAACGCATCATCGTTGCATTCACTTAAGAGCAAAACCATTTCAGTGTCAGTATTGTCAAAAATTTTTTACAAGCAGCAGCACACTGAAAATTCACGAAAGACTTCACACTGGCGAAAGACCTTTCAAATGTGAGCAATGTTCTCAGAGTTTCATTGAATCAAAGGGTTTAAAGAAACATAAGTTGCTAAATCGTTGCAAAGGCGCTGCAGGTGGACCACCCTCAGTAGACAAGACCGCAATAGACGCAAATCAAGATGAGAGCATTCAAATGAACGACGAAGAGTTAGAGTCGGTTAATGAAAAGCCTAACGCCAAAGAAGAAGGAACTGTCGGAACCGAACAACAGCTGCAATATTTTCAGCAAAATTTTGGTGGAGAATTGGAGATATATCTACAAGATATCCATAATGATTATGCAGAAATTATCGAGGTTGAATCGTGACGCGGTGAGAATCAATGCAGTAGTGTATAAATAATGAAAATAAAGACTTTTGTTATACTATTATAACATGAATTTTTGCTTTTTGTAATTACCTTTACTCCAACCTTATTTGTAAGCATGAGTACTCATCATAGTTCTCAGGCGTTTACAATTCACTTTTCCCCTTGTATTTAGATTTTTACGAAAATTAACTAGTACTTGCAGCTTAAAAGGTTGCCATAGTGATAACATCCTAATTTTTCGGCCGTTTCATTAAAAATCACTGTGATAGCTGTGAAATGAATCAAAGATACAGCGCATGAAATCGCAAAGTGATAAAACGATTTTAAGAAACTGGGTCTGTTTTCTGGTTGCATTACATTACATTTATCTGAGAAATTAATTTGAATTTTCACGTTTAACATATTGGGTAGTTAAGTAAATTCTACGTAGCTATGAAAGGTAAGACAATTAATATTTTTGCCATTGTGGTTTGAAGTTTGAGTTATTGAATGCAACTGTTTATGATATTATAGTATTTTATTGTACCTAATTTATTTTTTATAAATCGATCACTCTTTTTGCTAGACTTTTATATAACCTTTGAATGTATTTTCTCGAAATCTGGGAACAAACGAAGGTGACGGCTTTCTCTTGTTCCTTTATTTCCTGAAATTGTTTGATTCAGTATAAACTGGCCAGGCCACCTGGCGCATCAATTTTCCATGATCTTCAGTAGTAGGGACCTTGCTGGGAAATTGAAGATCATTGGTTTGTTGCTGTTGAAAATACTGTTTAGCACATGCCTAATCAGCCATTTCTGCCAAATCTTCTACATAGCGCAAGCTGTTTATTTTCTTTAAACCAAATTTTCGACTGTCCGTCCTACCCCATTGCAGCCCAAATCAATGTGTATCAATCACAATCAATTTTATCTTTCGCTCAAAACTGTGCCTCTTTCTTTAGACTGTGGAAAAATAGATAAAGTCCGGTCCGTCGAACAATAAAATATTTAAAAATAATATGACGCTATTTGTGCTTCAAAAGCAAGTGCTTTTCAGCAAAGGCCATTCCGATCGCTCTAAGAGGCGGTATTCTTTGCAGTTTCCGGCGCTTGAGATGCTTTACTAATGCGATAATGTTTCCAAAATAACTGATCTTGATGTCGAACCTCGCCTTATCCGTGCAATTAATGTTAAATAAGTCGCAAACCGAATAATTTCAAAAATCTTCAGAACCAGGACTGCGACCCTTGGTGATCCTTTTGATGTCTTCTTTTGAAAATTTCCATGGCCCCGTATAACGTTGCGAACCGCCCACCTGCTTTGCATCACTATCCGAGCAATGTGTGTTATGAACACTTCTTCTTCATAAAATTTTTTTATAATGTTCATTTTCTCATCAGTCAAAATTTTTTATAATGTTTAATTTCTCGTGAGTCCATTGCTTTGCTCTAACCATTGTCAGCAGTTTACATCACAAAACTAATAATGAATAACCTGCAAAAATTGAAAATGATTACTTTAAATACTGTTTTTATTTTCCGCGATAAAGGTTCACATCCCAAAAAAGAGTTCAAAGAGTTTTTAAAAATATTAAGCTTCTCCATGAGTGGGGCCATGTGCACAAAGTTCAAAATTATGTTTCGTGATCAACTTAAAATATTTTTAAAATATTTTTGCTGCAATTCTAAAATTTATTGATTCCTCATGAACGAATGAAAAGTTGATGTTCGCATTTCTTGCCTGTGTTTTGGGCCAGAATTTATTTTAGTTACTTTAAAATCTCTTCAGGAAATAATCAAACACGCTACTAACATAAATTAAGCTGTCGAAGAAAAAACTTTTTATTGTGGTTTTTGTGGAAAGCCATATACCAACATGAATTCACTTGCCGAACATAAAAAGCGCCACAGAGAATGGCAGCATGAGTGTGAAATTTGTAAAAGACGATTTTATAAACGGTATATGCTTCATAACCATATAATTTCCTTGGAAAAGAAACTCGACATGAATGTGGTCAGTATGACAAAACATTTACATTGATAAGTCATTTACGACGCCATTTGCAAAATATACACAACTCTGTGAAGTCTCATGTGTGTGTGTAGTACTATAAGGGGAGCAATTTGCTAGAAAATCAAGTCTTATTGCTCATAAGGCATCGTACAACGATACATTAAATGCAGAATGTGATCGATGTGAGAAAAGGTGAGTATTAATTTTTAAATAAAAGCCAAACCTTCAATGTTCGCATTACGAATCCGCTTCAAATCAACGAAAGATCGGAAAGCGAATCGAATAAGAAAGTAAAATGTGGTCTGTATTCACGGATTCCTTTTACAGATTCAAATCCAAATATCAAGTGCGGTCCCATATAAAGAAAGTTCATTTGATAACTGAACCTGTCAAAAACCAAAATTACCGGTGCCACTTTTTGCGGAAAACTCTCTAAATTTAACTAGCATTTATCGCACCTATAATATCACTTAGAAAGGGAGAAGCAGTATATTGTGTCCAGTATGTTCGAACAATTTCCAAAATATTACTTAAAATCGCATATAAGCATTCATTCTAGCGAAAAGCCTTATAAATGCAGTCACTGCTAAAAAACATTTCGGAAACAGAATCACGTAGCTGTATATATAGCGAAACGAAAAACGGTACGTACCGCCAAAAATACATGAAGGGACACATACGAGCGAGAAACCATTTTATTGTGAATTTTGTCCACAACCATTTGCGGAAAGATCCGGTCTGAAGAAACACAGACGTACCCCACACTTAGACGCAAGTGGGTTGAAGGCAAAAACCAATTTACACCCAAGAGGATTAAAAATTTATTTTCAAAATAAAAAAAAAAATTTGTATGTGGTTCGATTGTTATAAGGGATTAATTTGGCTTTACAACTCAATAAAATAGTTAGATCTCCACATAAAATGTTTCATGGGTTATTTTCCCAGTTTCTCTTGCAATAAAGTTCATATCCGAACGAATGAATATTTAATTATCTTCTTCAAAAACATTTCACACAACATTTAACACAAGTCATGAATGACTAACAATAAAATAGAAAGTAGACTGAAATCAAATGAGCGCATGCTAAGCATACGCAAGGAAACACGTAAACTAACAACTAAATACAGGATGTCGAATAATTCAAGTCGAGTGCCTGTCATCCTTTGTCCTATTGTAATGATCTTTAAGACATTATTGAAACAATGCTCCTGCCAGCGCCCCATAACCGATAATATGTTGATTCGGTTATGATCACAATTTTTCCAGTTTGAAACTCCGTTTAACAGGTCCAATTAACACATTCTTGGAATAACTTGAATTTGCTTATTATTTTCCAAACATCATAGCAACTACGTTACGGCTCAATAAACACTTAACTTTCTGTAGGGAATCACAGTGAACTATAATGAGCTCTTACCTGGCGGACAGATCCGACTTCTATTAAGGTTTTTATGAGAATGATAGGTGCGACTGATCTGTTTTCGCAACGTGGAAGGGTACTCAACTTCAAATACGTGCTGGAAGCTGAGCCATTGCATGAAATGCTAATCCCCTCGCTATTATGCCAAGCCTACAACACAAGTCTCTGGCTCCACACCCTTATACACGAAGATCAATCAAATCGGATCTAAATTGATAACTCATTATTCGAATCTTCCAGTTCAACTTTCCTGGATTAACTTCCTACTTGACCATCATCATAAATTAGACCATATCATATCCGTCAATTCCTTTTCTACCTGATTCAACAATGCAATCTCGTTTCAGTGTGCCAGTTTCAGTTTGTTCACCTTTGATTCGACATCTAGTTAAATCTAACAAATGAAAACCCAGTTTGATCAGCCTCCATCGTTTCTTGCACTTAATCCGCATTCCCAACTAAGCAGCAAAATACCTTTTCTGCTTTTAGGTCGTTAACTTTCTTTCTACTTTGAAACTACTTCAATATTTCTTAGGATCTAATTTTTCAATCGCATGCTTTCAATGAGTTCATCACATTATTCAGCCTTTCTATCGCAACGTTTCGGAGAGCCGCAGCCCTAAAATTGATTTCCAGCTTTTTGAGGACGAAAAACAACCTCCTAAAGCAGACTTGACGCTGAAAAATGGAACCGGGCATAGCGAATCCTTCATCAAGACGTGGTTATCACCTAAATTTCTTTCCTTTTTGACAAAAACGTTTTACATCTAACGAATGAAAGACATGGAAGATGGGGTAAAGTTTCAACACCTTTTTGACACGTAACATGTCCTCTATTATGAAGTGGACGTAATGGTGACGGGAGGAGAACGCATTGCGGACTCTAAAACATATACTTAGTTAGAAGTCCTAGGAGACTCTGAAATCCAAGATGTTCCTATATATTTGGCCTGGATAGGCAGCTTGATTGGCGTGGGCCTATGTAAGTTATGATTTCATTTGATGCAGTCCCTGCTTGATTGCATTTCTCACAAGCACAATGCTGGTAGGAGGAATTCAAGCCGCCAGTAATCAGAGCTGAGTCTTTGGCTTTAAGTAGAGAATTAAAACGTTGTGGGAGAAGTTGCCTTAGGGGTGGGGGTTCCAGTATTTATTGAGACATGTGTAAGCATCGTTGAACTCATTTTACCTTTATTTTATCGTGGCTGTGATGTTAAAATTAAGTGATTGCTCACATTTCCTTTCCAGAAAATGACCGGTCAAGCTTTAGTGCTTCCATGTTCGTTATGATAAAAATAAAAGGATGAAAACGACGGGTATATATCCTGCATATGTGATGTAAAAATTTAATTGATTGAAGTACAATCTATCCAACATATTAAAAATGATTCAACCGTACATACAATATTAGAGATGCAAAATTTGTCTTAAATTGTTATTAATGTAAGTTATTGTTATTTTGTGAAGACAGAAAGAATCAATTCAATGAATACTTGCGTTCATCCTATGTATCCGCCCGGAACTTCCTGGATTGCCTCAGAAGAGACAAACTGCTGTCCAACCAAGAATAAGCATAATGCAAGAAGATTTCGAAGTTGCTCAGCGGCAAATAAATAACAACCATTATTGTAAAGTTTCGTTTGTCCATTTAACATGATTTTTACATATTTTCTTATCTTTGTTTCAGGTCGAAGCCAATGACTATCTACCTAAGTATATTTGTGAATCATGCACAATGAAATTACGTAAGGCTCACCAGTTTATAGCACTATGTGCAAGTACTGACAAAAAATTACGTGAAACGCTTGAAGCTATTGAAGAACTATCTTCCAATGATGACCCAAAGGAGGCTGATGTTTCTCATGAGTCTAATAATCAATTGAAAATTAAAGTGGAGAAAAATGAACCTGAAAATTCCACAATAACAGATGTAGACTGTATGTTCGAAGCGTATGTAATGGAGGACGACATTATCGTGGAAGATCAATCGTCAATAGATGAAAAAACTGAAGAGCTTGACTTTGACTGTATTAAAAAGGAAAAATTAGAAATCCCGACGGAATCGCGATTGGAATGTGATTTTGAGAATGATGAATTGACAAGTGATACTGAAGTGCAGTTGCAAAGTGACAAGGGCCATTATCAGACCTCCGAATCCAGCAATGTGACTGAAATTTTCGAAGATTTTATCATAGAAGATGCAGGAGAAAGTGAAGGTGAATCGAATCCGAAAGCTGATGTAAGTACAAATTACTTCTCTTGCTAGTTTTGCTTTCATTTAATATTTTGCTTATTGGCTTCTGTATTTCCATAACAATTAGGTAGCAATTAGCAATTTAAGGTAGTCTATCCCTCTTCCAATCATTTTCTCAAAAATTCTAGGCTGTAAAGACATTCATACATTCATAACATTTCTATGACTACGAATCCAAATGCATACAAAATTTTCATTGTCTTACAGCGATCGCATTTTTTAAGCATTACAAATAATACTAAAATGAGAAGAAGTATAAACTTAAAAAAAATTTTCGAATTCAAATGAAATTTTCTTGGCTTAGCGCAAATATCTCATTTACCGTGCGAATATTACCAACCCTTATGTACTATTCCTACATAAGTCACTTAATGTCTTTGTCCTAAGCCTTAATCGTTACTTGAAAACTCAAAGTTATGTTTGCATCAATTGAAATATGATAGGTTTTGAGCACAAAATTTTTTTATCTGAACCTTGTACTGCACACTTTATACCACGGTAGAATCACTCGCATGTACATATATTTTCTATTAATTTTAAAATGATATCTGGTCATCTCCAAACAGCTGGTTTTGTTTTTGTTTTTAAGGCTAAAAAGTCGTTGGCAGAATCCTCAAAGGGCAAGCCGGTGGGGCGTAAAATTTTCGCATGCAATTCATGCACAGAAACATTTACTAATTTCAATCAACTAAATGCTCATAAGAAGAGTCATGGGGATAAACGTTTTGAATGTGCAATTTGCCTTAAGCGCTTTTCAAGAAACTACCGTTTAAGAGATCATATGTTGACACACGGCGAGCCACAAAAACTACCTTGCAACCTCTGCGATAAGACATACACAAATCGAGGAAATCTGGAGCGGCATATCCGACATTGCCACAACAAGGAGAAGCCACATGTATGTGAGATATGCGGATGGAGCTTTGCAAGGAGGGCTACCTTGAAACTGCACACAGCTGTGCACAGTGATGCACGTGAATTTGAATGCGATAAGTGTGGGAAGAAGTAAGTCGAATCTGTTGTTCTTTGTTCGTATATTGGTACTTAAAGGATAATTATTCTCAGGTTCAAGGCAGCGTATTACTTAAATGTCCATAAAAAGTCACACATTCCCGTGGAACAGCGCAAAACCAAACGGCCGAGGCAAAAACGAAAAATTCAAATATGCTTTTGTCCGTATTGTGGCAAAAGATCTACGACACATTCCCTTCATAATAACCATATGCGAACTCACACTGGAGAAAAACCCTTTGAGTGTCCAACATGTTCGAAGCGTTTTACATTTAAACAAACGTTGAAAACGCACATGCTCGTGCATACAGGCGAGAAGCCGTTTTCCTGCGAAACGTGTGGAATGACTTTTCGACAGAAAGGCCATCTGCAGGGACATAAGCTAGCGGTTCATACGGGGTTGAAGCAACACAAATGTGTATACTGTGATAAATCATTTGCATTAAGAAGTAACTTGACCATTCACGAACGACTTCATACTGGAGAGAAACCCTACCAATGTTCAATTTGCAATAAACGATTCAACGATACAAACGGCTTAAAACGCCATAAAGTGTCTCATGCACGTCATGGTCAAGTTGAACCTACAAGTCGAATGCAGCCTCCAAAAGAAAGCCAGGATAATATTAAAGCGGACGTAACAGGTGACTTGAATCAACTCGACGTTAGTTTGGACCAGTTGAATGTCTATTTAGACGAATTAGGAAATGAGTACACAGAAATCATTGAATCTGAAGCAACACTTGAACCAGTATCGTGACATTAGAGCCAGCACAAGTTCTAAGAAATTTGTATATAAAGAAAAGCCTGACGTCTATTTTATACTATTAATGTAAATAGTTAGAATAAATACCTACATATAGTTTGATTGAATAATTTCTGGATCAAAGTATTTTATTGAATGTTATTCTTGCAAATTGTGTTTTTTGCAAAAACTAAACACCATGAATCATGTCTTCTATTGGAAATGCGAACACAGAAAGTATGTACATTGAATATGAATTTATTCGCAGGAAATATTCAAACGTGATTACTATTCTATTACTATATGTTATGCTTCTATTAGTTAAAATTATTTGACGTGGAAATTTTCATAGATGTTTAAGACAGATGCAAATTTATCCGATCCCGTTGGGACAGAATTTGGTAATATTTATCCCTAATGACGATAAACCACGTCCCGAATGGTCGATAAACAGGCCAATCGGATTGTGCGGCAGAAGAATCTGTGGATAACCACAGCAAAGGTTAAAGCATTTGCGAGAAAGGGACAAAATTGAGTTCGAAACAGTTAATTTATTTTCTTCGGCACTAAATTTAAAGTAATTTCTTTTTCTTAATCGGGAAATTTCTTTGAGAGAAAGTGCTGCCGGGAGTTGTACAAGCACTTTAAGGTTCTGGTGTTATGCGTACGGTGGAGGATATAAGAGTGACATTGTTTATAGCGGAAAGGTAAATGTGTATATCTGGAAACCGGTTTGTTTTATTGTTTAAAAAATTTGAAAAATGAAGATGTAATCACACATACGAGAGACCAGAAATGGATGTTATGCAATTTTTTTCTTTTCGCAATGAAAATCTTACTTCAGGCGAAATTGCCATGCCATTAAGTATAAAATGTTTGATTACTCAGTGTATCGATGTGCTTTTTAATATTTTAAGTTTTGTTTCTTCTTAACACCATTGAGCAGTAAATTTGCTAAATGGTAATGGACACGTCATAAACTGTACTACATGTGCACTTAATTTATTGCTTACTAAAGTATTACGGAAATAAACTCAATGCCTTGAAAAAACGCAAATAGACCATTTCTTCGAGTTTGTGCGAACCAACCAATCTCCATTGGCTTCTTTCATTGTTTTGCTAATGCTATTGAACCGCTTGCCTTTTCTCATTTTGTTTGTTAAATCTCAAGTTCTTCTTGCCAGATGTCTTGTGATCTTGTTTTCTTGTTTCTCTTCGACACATGTCCGTTTTGTATAAAAACTTGTGCATTGCTTTGAAGAGCTGCTCAATACTCTTGTTAAGATTGGATCGTGTATTTCATTGAACAGTGAAACGATCTATTCTGTTTCCATCAGATTGAACTTCTATGGCTTCTATAAAATATGATGTTTTTCCTTAAGACAAGTTTCGTATCTGTATTCTTGAATCAGGTCAGTCAACAAGAATACAATAATTTTTAATGAAAATGAAATTTCAAAAAACTACAAACTCACAAGATCATTCCCTTCCAACAGTTAGATTTCCGATATTCTAGATATGTAACCGTGCTTTTAGCGTTGTCTTCCCATATTGTCGGTTAGAGATATAAATTATGTTAACCATATACAAATGAAAATTAGCAGCAAGGTTTTGAGGTGCCATTCCGACTGTATTGAGCTGATTGAATGCAATAGGAAATATTAAGAAGTTGGAGAGGTAAGTTCTAAATGAGTTAAGTAGCTTAGCAATGTAACTGTTTCGAGGCTCGGTATAAATTGCAGAACCAAGACTTAAAACACTATTTCGATACTACATTTGACAGAGTTTGCGCTAACTGATTATTATTCGGTCGTTCGTTGTGCCGATTTACAAAGAAAAACATATTAACTCATAGATCATGAGGAAAAGAAGGCCCTTTGCAATTATATGACTAGCTGTCCTAGATATTAATGAGCTGCCTTTGAAATGGATGTAATATACTTTCATTAATTATAATACTTCTTTTCCTAGATACAATTAAAGAACGGAATGTTTCGTACTAAATTACCCAATAGTTGTAATTAGCGATAATATGGTTTCCATTCATACATACCAGCAAAACTAGCTAAGCAAGGTTTCCAAAATGTACTAATATAAAATACATTGAGCAAAACACCGAAAAATTGGCTATATGATGTCACTTAACTACCGTTTGTGAATAAATTTTCGGTCACTGTTTAATAGAATAATTTTCTGCAAAGTATAAAAATGTCTGCACGGAATATGGAAAAGTGAAAGACTATCATAAATCTATGAATACTAAAGCATTATTTAATTAAATCTATATGATACATCAGAAACTCCTTGTGATAATGGTAATCGATCACGTTCTTTCTAATTCTTTACTGTCATGTAGCTCAGTTGTTACTGATTCAGCAGTTCCTGCCTGCAGTTTCTTATCACCATGCAACGTTTCTGTCGCTTCTTGTGTTCTGGAATTATTTTCTTTGATTACCGAATCAGAAGCAGACTCTTGTTTGACAGTATTTTCCAACTCTCCTGAATCTTTCTGTGTCGATGAATGATCATCATTCATCTCGATGTCAGAAGCTGGTTGCAGTTTTTCTGTTTTTTCTGACTGGTTCAATGCTTCTTGTATTGAGAGTTCATTATCTTTTATCTTCGAAACAGAAGTAGACTGCTGTTTCGCTTTGTTTTCCAAAACTTTTGAATGATCTTCTTCTGAAGATTCTTCTTCTTTTGCCTCTGCAGGCTCACTCTTTACCGGTGTGAGAGCTTTTTCATTGCTTATGGTTGATTTATCTGCTAATTTTATACCTGGGCTCATGTTCGTTGTACTTTGCATTTCTGAGTTCACTTCCGTTTTCACCTTCAGCTGAGATGAACTATGATAGTCCCCCGTTAATCCATCAGCTCCATCTTTAGCATTGAACGTTTTCCCATTAATTTCTTCAACGATGCTTTCCTTAGCTGCGGATTCGCTCGAGAGATTTTCCTTCTCTGCTAAGATTTTTTCTTTAGAGCAATTCCCTTTAAAAGCGGGCAAAGAGGGTTTTTCGGATGGAGTTCTGTTTGCTTGATCGTTTTCATTCATTTTTGATTGCAAAGAATCTGAGTTGCACATCGAATCAATCGTTTCATCTTCCACTACCTGATCCTGATTGTGCGAATCACTGTCTTTATTAAAATGTGTAATAAGATGTGGATTCAATTCGCTTAGACGATCGAAGCACAATCCACAAAAACTGCACTTGAACTTCTCCAGAAGTTGTTTCATCAATGGTTGGTTCTTAGGCGGAATGTTCAATGGAGTTGTGGATATAACAGTTGACGGTTTTATCAAAAGGACCGGTTGCGGCTGTGGTGGTGATAGAAATTGTGATGAACTCATATTTTCAGTCGAAGGTTCATTAGGAACCACTAGTGTTTCCTTAAACTGCTTCTGATTTGAAATGGATGATGCAAAATCAATTTTCCTCTTCCTATCAATATTGCTTGGTATTTTTACGGCATTGATTGGTGCGACTTGTAATGCGTGTGTGTTTATATGTTCTAGATGAGCAGCCTGATTAGCAGACAGTTTTCCACACGAATTACAGATTAAATGAAGAGCTTCATGTGTCTTCAAAGCTAATTGATCGGGGAACCTGAAATTGAATGAAAATATATATATTTTTTTAATAATTTTGTCAGTAATCGAAAAATATCCATTACTTTTGTCCGCATGTTTGACACGAAAATTTATTGTGTGTTTCGAAATGTTTCTGTAGCATTGCAGCTTCTGCAAAGCAAAGCTTGCATTTCCGACACTCATAAAGAGAAGCAAGCACCTGAATAAAATATGTTAATAGTTCTACGAGTTATTCCATATTACAAGATCTTACTGCGCCTTGTCCCTCCACTATGTTATCTTTACGGAAAACGGGGCTTGTTGCAATGCCTAATCTCTGTCGGTGATCCTGGTCACTTTGTTCACAGAGCATTTTAAATTTATATGCTTCTGTAAGCTTTGCTGTACAGATGTTGCAGATACATTTTGGTAAAAGATCATCGGGCTTGACCTGTGCAAAATATGCGAACGGTATGAATTGTTGCAGTTGCTTGGTCTTATCAGTCAATAGTATTATTAGAGTTCTAAATACTATTAGATTTCTGAGTATACTCCTGTACTTTGAGTATACTATGCTGAGTGTACTCGGAAAAAACTCCGCACCCATAAAACGTGGGGTTAGATTTCCCCCATAAAATATAGTTTCTGTTCTGTGCATGTATTGAATAGGATACATGCACAGAACCTCCAGATTATGTAAAATTCAATACATTTGGTTGTTTTACATAAAATATGACGCACCTTAGGGTTAAAATAACCCTACGTTGTATGCCGAAGGTTAAAGGAAACTATTATAACAAGAAACTGTGATAACTTTTGTTTTGGAAATATAATCTTAGGCTCCTAAGATTATACTTCCAAAACAAAAGTTTTCGTTCTTGGGCATACTGAGTCCTACTTTAAATAGATTACCGAAACATTTGCAAGTGTTGTCAACATTTGACGCGCTTGCACCATATCACTTTGAAAAAGCAGCCGTATACCATTGATGCTACCGCAAATACGACACTTGAAGTCACTACCAGATCCTCGAAAATCCGTGTACATTTTGCGTGCCATCAAATTTTGTTTTTATTTACAAAAATATCTCAACTTTGACCCTATCAATTCTACTGTCAAAGTAGCAGCTGTCCGTTGGTCCACCATTATTCCCAGAATTGTCAACAAATCAAATTCAATCTAGTACTGCAAAATTGATAGAATTTTAGAATTTCGCAGAAATTTTCAGGTAAAAAAACGGTTGCAATTACATAACGTCGGTATTGCGAATTCGGACATGACATCGAAACGGAAACGACCGCACACAGAAAAACTCATAAATTACGTAGGAGAAACTTTTGCAACTTTTGTGTGATCGAATCTGGAGAATATTATAAATGAGAATGTAATAATGGAATGGAATAACGGATATTGCTTTGTTAAAATGAATGAAACTTTTCATCAAGCCATAACGTAAGATTTCCAGCATTCTTAAAATAAAGAAAAGCTGTTGTTCACAACTTGAAACCATAAAAGTTCGGGGGTAATAATTCTGGAGGTTTGAAACTTTTGAGCGTTTCAAATTCAAGTTCCATGCACTCCTTTGATTCCACACTCAGCTATATATTAATGTACGTTTAGAGCATCACACCTGAAGTTTATGTATACCACTAGCAATCATATACACTAAGCAGGCTACTAAAGCAGGCTGTCTAAAGTTTATTGCCAGCCTGGATTGGTAAGAAAAATATCATTTGCATACTTAAAACAGAAACAAATATTTTTCCTCTTCAAAAAAAAAAAACAAGAAGAAAATGATTTAGAAACATGAACGCGCTCATGTGTTTCCACGCACCCAATTACCTACATCGTTTTATTACGGTGATTAACCCATGGTAATTTCTTTACGGCGGTTAATCCATGGTACATTCAAGCCTTCCACAACCTGCAAACATGTGTTCACCAACGAGTGGAATTTTCCACCATCTCCTCTAACTAAAATTCCTTCCGCCAGATGTGAAAAAACTTTCGCAAAGGAAGGATTCCTTTCAAGTTTCCCGAAATGGCCAGTTCGATAGCGTCGGCTGCGCTTTGACGTATCGCCACTATAAAGGTACTCACAGTTCATCTGGTAGTCGAAAACATATACAGGAGAGATTAGAGAACGATTGTTAAAAAACATTGTGATACTAATTAGTGGATAATTACTGGAGAAAACTGCTTAAATCGGCCAGGACAAACGGACTGAGCATCAACGATAAAAAGTAGCGTTTATACTTTTTACACACCCTGAATACCATTTCGTTCTGGGTGGGTGGCGAAGGCAACTGGCGATCTTCTAATAGCATAAAGCAACTGGATTGCCGAATAAACACCCCTTCTCACAACGAGAACCTAGCTTTGCATTGTTTCTCATTTTATTTTGGACCACGCTGAGCGACGCCTTCGGGTTCCAAAGATACGGGTTTCAGCAGAGACGGATGAAAGAGAAAAGATTACTGAGAAAGTAAGTCCGCTTCCCTCTAATGACAACCGTCCGAAGAAACATTTGTTTTTCGAAACCACCACTGTCTAGAAAGAATGTGTTGCAGGTATCATTTGTGGTTTTTGGAACCCTCAATTCCTTGAAACATATTTTCACGATGCTTATAAATACGTCAACTTTGGTATTGACAAGGACGCATCTCTAACCAGGGAAAATTTGGAGGAAATATGGACTATGCTGACTTAGCTTTATTATTACACTATGGCTTTAATTTTTGAACTCTTCGCATAAAAAATTAAAAATTGCTAAAGTATAAATACATTGTAAATCTAAATAAAATGTCCTTCATTTTGGTAGCCTTTTTCTTCATCGATTGAATTTACAAGATACATGTTATGGAAAATTCCTGTACATACATATCATATAAAACACAGAAAACTAACTGCGTTTTCGTAAAAGTTCACACCAAAAAACAATTCCATGCACAGTTAGACGCCATCTGAACGAGAACAGTGGCATCAATTTCATATTTTACTGTATCTTAAAAAAAAAACTTCAACTGATTTTCGAATGATTGCACAAAAAATAGAAATGAGGTTCGCAGAGTCACTGAGATTCACACAAAATATGGCAACATATTAATGCTGGTTCAGAACATAGTTGACGAATAATGACTCTGAAAGTATTCCAATTTGATGACAGAGGTTAAATTCTGTCCATACTTGCGACGCTGCATGAACTCTGATCAAATACTCTTCGTCAAGCACATGCAACTTGAATGTTACCAAACAAATTGATGGGATCTTGACTAATTTAGAAAACCTTTGAATAGCAAACTAGCTTGTACTGCGTCTTCAGTTAGGAGAAGTCAGGCATAGAGCAATGGTGGAGGTCGTCACAATGAAAATGCTGGTGGCTATCTTTTGACACTCTTAGAGATATATAACTTGCGAGAATCTACTAGAACAGGAAAAGCCTCATTAGCAGCAGTGAAAAGAGAGTTTTATGAAACAATTTGCAAAGAAATAGATACTACTAGAATGACAAAAAATACTTGAGAATGAGCTGATCCATTCGGCCTCTTCTTAACAAAACGAGGACCAAAACTTTCTGGACAAACGATGATGTCGTAAGAACTCTAGGGACATTATTAACAGCCCACAGTTGCTCGGAACAATACACCAAGCGAATGAACATGCGACGAGAAGCAAGGAAATACAGAACAATTTTTTCTAGATTGCGCCAGCCTAACTAGCAAATACTAAACTCACGACTTTACTTCGTTACCCATCTCTTTTGCTGCGTCTATCGATGTGTTTCAGCGGTATGGCATCTTCGATTTCTTGTTTTATCTAAAAAGGTCATATTTACATATTTGCGTTTCGTTTATGCAAAATAGGAGAAAGTTCTCAATTTTTGCATTTTTCGACAGTTTTCTCCAATTCGCCGCTCATTTTGAAGACTGTTTTGACGTTGCATTTCTTGTATTAATTTTGCATAAGATGCCTAAGAGCATAGAAGCATAAGAGACTTATTTTCATTTTCGTTTCAGACTTATATCCATTTGTTGTATTATTTTGCCAAATTTTACTTTGATGTCACCATGTATCAAGCTTTCTTCTTCTGAGCTTTTGTGCTTCTTGGATATTGTGAAGTTCTTTTTCATCCTCTGGTTCATCTGCTAGCAGCCTGCATCCGGTAAAAGTCCTCGCTCAAATGTTGTTACTATTTACCCTCTCGCTGTTTTTTGTTGGCGGGAGTGAATGGACGAATTGTGGATTATTGTTTCGAGGCTGCAGATTTTCTACACGTTTCAAATTCGGATTTGTTGGTTTTTATTATAACGTTCTTTGAGGTTTATCTGAACCACGTGTTAGGGGGAGCCCATGACAGGTTACTGTCATCCCCTTACACGGTTGAGGAGCCTATTCTCGGTAGGGTGAGCGTATACCATTTGTGTTCGGGAAATCCAGATAGCTTCTAATAAATTGGGACTCAGGACTGTTGCTTGTCGCAGATCTTGAGGGTGTCGGTTGACACATTATTTCAACCCCGTCCATGGGGACCGTGAGGTAAGGCCTAATGGTGGCAGGCACTCACGTAAATCACTTCTTCTTCACTTCGCTTGGTAAACTATTCTGTCTTCTGTCTGTCTCCTTTGTAAATTTCATGTTTTCGTGTTATTTATTCAGATATTAGATAATCTGCTTTGCATGATTATGGCGTTTATTGTTATCGATGCCTTGTTCATTCGTCGTCATCGACGTGGCTACAACCTTTCTCGGTCCTTCGCTTTCAATTCGGGAAATTTCAGTATTAGTCCATCGTCTTATTCAGCGGCATGTTATTAGAAAATCCGGGTAGCCTTCTTTGCTTTGAATTATATTTGATATTAATCGATGAAATCAATTCTGGTTTTCCTGCAATTTTAATTAAATTGTTTAATTTTCTCGTTATATTTGTTATTAGTTTTTTTTAGGGTTTTCAATCATCGTGCTATTGTTTTATTATTTCCTGTATAGCAACTTCTGTCCACAATGGTATTGTCGATTACTCTTTTTTGTTGCAGTTATAGAATTTGTACTTAAGAGATTTTTTTCAGTATTCGCTCCTCCTGTTTTTCGATTACGGTTTCCGTTAAGTTGGTCATTTTTCTATCTTGTTTGCGTAACTATTGCAAATGTAAATAGGGAACTAACAACAAAAATTAAGTTCATGTTGGAAGCTAAAATCAGTCCTGAATCGGTCGAAAAATTATCCTGACACAAATATTACCCGTGTTATAACAAGAAGTGAAATGAAATAAAAATCCTTAAGAATTTTAAGGCCATGATAGTGCCTCGCAGTATACTGAATAAATCTAGTTACCATGAATATCCTCGTAAACTGGAAATTTCGGAACACCAAACAATTATATACTGATCATTATATACTATATATTCAATTTATTCTTCTTCATTTGACGGTACAATTGAACAGCTTTAATTTGTTGTTGTTCTAGCATAAGTCTCGTACCCTCCGGCATATCTTTCCGTTTTCCCTTTAAATCCACATTCTTACCTTCCACCTTACCATTATTATCGTAGCTTCTGTTTAGATCGTTGTTCTTATTTTCTTCATTCTTTGCATTAAAAAGCTTTTGTAAAAGCAAATTTCCCTTTTTTGCAGGCTAAAACGACAAGCATAAGGACTAGCAGAGGATTAAAAAATGTAGATTCTTACCCGTGGCACGGTGTCCGCTTTTTGGGCACGTCTGGGAGCTACAAGTGCAGGTGGCTCTTGAACAACTTCACCAAATTTGATATTATCACGTTTATACTCGATTAATTTCTCTTTTTCTTCCTTGAAATAGAAAATCAAAGAAATAATGCCTTGGGTCATTAATCGACTCACAAATTCAAACGTGTTTAATGGATTGCTTTCACAAATTCAAACGATAGGCTTTAACTTGGTTTATGAAGGATTGCAAGCACTTGTAGCCGATCAGGTCGAGTGTCTGTCATTTATCACAAATCCAAGGGATTTTCCACAAGCGGTTGCGACGCGTTCGCGCGAAAAATTACATTAGACCATCTCTTTTATACCAGGTAAATTAATTAGTGTAAGAAAAATTCTTTATCTGAATTAAATTTCTAAAAATTCTTTAAAAATATTCCTCACTTATTTTCTTCTTTTTATAATGAAATTGACTTAAGGCAAATGTTATCGCTCCATATCCGCCAGGCTTACCACTTCAGAACACCCTAACGCACTTGCGTTCGTGTGGATAGCGATGTTTGCTCGAATTCAACGCAAACGTTTGGAGTTTGGGGCTCGTGATAAGTGTGCGATTGAGGCAGATTTGTTTATTCTTCAATATGGATTGATTTTCATATACTTTAGAAAAGTGTTTCGTTGTTTTTTCGATAATTTTGTTTATTCTGCGACACACATTTCGACGTCTTTAGTTTTCCAGTTACACCATTTACAACTTGCTATCAATCTGTAAAACTCTTGGCAACTTTCTCGTTGCAATGAAAGACATACAAAGCCAGTTGACGAGACATGTTTGTCGGAAAATAACGCAAATTTACAGGGAACGGAGGACAATCGTTCTGAAAAACATCGAACATAGTCTAAGATCGTGCGTACCTTTTCTTCCTTCTTTGACTCTTTAATTGCTTGTTTCACTAACGATTTTGCAAGCTTAGGATCAATCGACTGCTTCACTACTGGCTTCTTTTTCCGCTTTTTCAAATTGCTGTTCATCAGTTCAGTAATTTCATCTTTCGGCCGTTTTTTTATTGTAATTTGCCCAGTTTTTTCATCCCGTACAAAGTCAACGCCGTATTTTGCTTCATATTGAGCTTCCTTGATTCCCTGATTTGTGATATAATTCACTCGCCGCATGAATTGAGATGCTGTTTCATTTTCCCGCGGTACAATCGGCGCCAGTTTCTTCTGTTTGCTATTTTTAGGCTTGTCTTCCTGATGCCGAAAATGCAATTGCCTTTTTAACTTGCCACTTTTCGCATCTTGCTTCAATTTCGCAAATTGACTTAATTTGTGCGAAAGCTTTTGATTGCCTTGCGAATTCGGTGGGTTGTTGATCTTATCCTTAATCCTGAAAATCATATATTTAGTGTTAATTGAATGCGCTTATTTAAACGATTCATTTAAAAAAGTAAATCGTACTGTAGGTATCGAGTTTCAGCTTGTTTGATTGGGTCACGAGCTCCGTGATGCTTCCTAGCTGGGATTTTTCGTCCCATAATAAGGAGAATAATTTAGAATTATATGAACAAATTTCAAACTGCGCACGGCAATGTTTCTATCTACACTCGATTGTTGACAAACTGAGGCACATGTGCATTCCGCTTGAGTGTGTCAGCTGACAGCACAGTAGACAATAAAAATTCACAATGGATACTATTCAATGTCACAGGATGATTCGAACAAATTTTTGTTTCATTGATATTGAGTCGTTATTTTCATGAAATTTGACATTCGAACAAGTATTCAGATAAGATTTAATAAATGGCTACATCAGTCAGTAAATTACTTGGAAATGCAGTAGCGTTAGAATCCTCACTCCAAAGCTCTATGATTCCACCCCGCATTACCCTACGATAATGAACTGCTCACTGTCATCTCTTATCAGTTCAATAAAATTTGTCATTCATTTTTCAAGGTTTCTTGTCTTGTGTCGGAGCCCAGGTAACACATAACTATATTACATGCCGGACTGGCCACACACTCTACATTGCGCTCGTAAATAGGCAAGTCATCGTGATCTGGTGTATGTGATTAACCGTGCAATATTCTCTGTTTTCCTAAATTCAAATTATTCAATCGAGCAAAATGTCCAAGTGTGTTCTAAAGTCGTGCGTGCCACTGCCGATTCCCGAAAAGGATCTGCTGGAAGTAACGTCGAAAGCAAAAGATTGGGCGGTAATGCATGGTGCCGGAATGCGTTCAAAAACCGCATACAGCCCCGATAATTTATATGTAAGTATGAAAATTACATAAATTTGTTTAGTAATTTGACATTGTAAACAATATATGTTGGATGTCACTTGATCCGTAAGGTCTGGCGATAATCACACAATCATGTGTTCCTTTTAAAATTGACTATGCTAAACATTTTTGCATAAATAATGCTACCATATCAATTCGAACGTGGGTTGCTCGAGCTTAGTTGCCGCCTATACTCGCGCCAATCCAATTATTATCAACATCCATTGTTGTCGATGGGATCTTCCCACCAATTTCTGCTGATTTTGCGCCTACTGCCAGTGGATTTCGGTAGTTCGCTGCACGTGATACGTGCAATTAATGAAGTTCGATAAATCAGTCAAGTATGAATGTGTTGACAATGGAAGATTAAGACGTCATCAAGTGAATGTAACTAAGCACTGGAAGTTGGAGCTTAATCCTCAAAGCCTATAAAGAATACTCCAACCTTTACATGACTAGTCGCCACAATTCCCTTCGAATAAATTTTTAACCTTGGAAATAGTAACCACATCATGTGGATCCTCCCAACGTTGTTGCCTTCAAACATCAGTTTCGTCAGTGCGATCGCTCAAAGCTCAGCATTAGAAAAGCAAACATTAGCATTCAGAAATCCAAGGCTTCTGCTAACGTCTTCTATCTCTTAGATTAAGCTTAGCAATGAAATATGTAGAAGGGTAAACTATACAATGATTGGCATCCTAAGCGAAAAGTCTTAATACAACATTCTTTACAAGCTTGTGATAAATTGTATAAGGCAGAATGTCAATCATCAGTGATTGGAAGCGACTTAGTTTTCAAATAAAATAGCATGTTCAGTAAAAGTGCATTTATTTAAAAATATATATGGCATATTAAAAAAATATTGAAGTTCGTTTTGGTGTTGCCGCAGGCCAAAATTAACTCTGGGGGGCTTGGGTCCGCCGGGCCTTGCTTTGTGGGTCTCGAGGACGCGTTTCGGCTGCATACAGCCATCATCTACAGGAGAACGAGCTGAAGATGGCTGTATGCAGCCGAAACGCGTCCTCGAGACCCACAAAGCAAGGCCCGGCGGACCCAAGCCACCCAGAGTTAAAAAAATATTGTATGAAAGTATGGTCATTGGCACAATCAATTTCAATTATTGGCATACAAAATAAATATCAGTTTTGGATTTATATTGATTAAAATGAAAATGGTTATAAAAGAATTTCGAGCATAACAACGGAAAGTAAATTTAAAAATAAAAACTAATCTTATTCAGTCTTAATATTTGATATCTTTTTCATGTAAATCGGGATCTTTATATAAAAAAGCAAGAATTTCTTCTTCCTTTGAAGTATTTTCTTTCGTTTAATATCGTCTTTAACTTTATTACTCCTCGATGAATTTGGGACAATAGTTTTAGTAGATAAAATGTTTTGATTTTTCACATTCTTTCAGTTTATTTTAATATTAGTGTCATGTTCAGCTTTTGAATTATCCTCTGTCGTTTCCCCTGCATTCCTTTCTTCGTCGAATTTTGACGTTCCGGCCTTATTTTCGCGTATTGAATTTTGTTTTCCCTTAGAAGGCAATATTTTTTACACTTTCATTTTCTTCCTAGTTCATTTATTTCCACTTATTTTTTTCTTTCTCTTCGAGCTTCTGCTTTTCTTTTTGTAGCCACTCCTCGCTAGTTAAAACAAATATCGGGTTTCCCGATATGTTCTTCATTTTCCTAGATGGTATTTTAGACCAAACCAAAGTGTCCTCCAAGGCAGTTTTACTTTTTTCGGTGTCGTGCTATTCATAGCAGATATTTCCGCATTAGATGGGCCAGGATTAATGTCGTCCAATGAAAAAAGCTCCTGGGCATTTTGTAAAGGAGAGCTCAAACTCGCTTCATCAAAATTTGCTTCTCCTTTAGAAGCCTCCTCGTTTGCAGATTGACAAATTGTTTTGAGTTGTTGCAAACCATCATCTTGTAAAGCAATTGTTGAATTATCGGTATTTAAGGCTGGGGATCCAAGAAGTCCGGAAGGTGATGCGACATTATTGCTAAAAATGATGGGAATATCATCTAGCAATAACCATCGTCTGCTATTTGTATATTATTTTCATTTATGTTGCATGTTTGTATGTATCCCTAAATAATGTCAGCATTAAGTGGATGTGCTTCGCTCAAAAACTTGGAAATACAGTATAATCCGTTTATTATGACTCCGCCTATATTGACCAACCACCTATTATGACTTAATGACACAACGAAGAACGGTTTTCATATAAAATTTTTTGTACATAACAACGTCGGATATAAAGACTTTGCTTACAATGACATGTCGCTTATTATGACCCATTTTTAATAAATTTTGTCCGTTTATAATGACCGAAATGTTTCCGACGACGTTTGGCAGTGAGTAATTGACAGTTGACCGTCACGGATTCGTTTTAAGTGATATCCTATGTAAAAAAACTGTCATCTCAACGTTTTAAAGCATTTACGATTGAGAAGAAAGGTGCAATAATATGCAGATTAAAAAATGGAGAATCAAACTTGTCTCTCGCAAAGGAATTTGGCGTCGGTTATTCACCAATCTCAACGAATTTCAAAAACAAGAACCGGACTAAGCAATCGTTCAATTCAAATGTTTTGAAACCGAAGAGGCTACGAAAATCGCGACAAAAAAATGTTGATAAAGCGTTAGTTTAGTGGTTTAAAATCATGAGCAACAAAGGAATACCCGTCAGCGTCCCTATGCTACAGGAAAATGCAAATGTTTTTGCCGCGCGTTTTGGTATTCTTGAGTTCAATTGTTCTGCAAGCTGGATCAGGCGTTTTAACATAACATTGTGGCGGGAAAAGTTTTCGGTAAATCTTCGTCTGTTGAAGAAAATTCAACAACAAATTGGTTGACGTCTATATGGCCGAATCTACGATGACAATTTTCTGATGATGAGATATTTGATGCTGATGAAACTGGACTGTTTTAAAAATTAATTCCGCACAAAACTTTATTGAATTGTAGTGGAGGCAAGTTGTCGAGAGATAGAATCACTGTCATCGTAAAGAAATGGCTCGTTATTGGAAAGTCACAAAAACCAAGATGTTTTAAAAGTTTTAAATCGATACCTGTCGATTATGCTAAGAATCGTAAAGCTTTGATGACGTCAGAACTTTTTGAAAAATGTCTTCGATATTGGGATCGTGATTTGGTGAAGAAGAAGCAAAAGATCTTATTGCTGATTGATGATTGCCTAGTGCAACAGTACGAATACAACATCCAGCATACAACAAATATACAATATACAGCAAATAAATCAAGGAATAATGCGTTCACTTAAAACTAACTTTAGAAAGAACCTTGTGCTCAAAATGATTAATTGTCTTGATGCTAATGAAAACAACTCTTCTGCAAAAATATCGATGCTAGATGCAATTCTGATGGTTAATGATGCCTGGAATAAAATGTCACAAGTACCATTCACAACTGTTTCACACATGCATGATTCATTGAAAACCACGACGGTTTAACTGTACAAACTGCAGACCATGAATTTAGTGAAGAAGATGACGTCCCTTTATCTTTGTGGTCACGAAACCCAAATTCAGATTCTATAGCAGCACCGAAAATGTGGGAAGATTGTGTTGACATCGATAGCGCCCTCCTCACATCCGAAGAACCCACCGATGAAGATATCGTACAGAACGTTAATGCTAAGGAACAACTCGAAAGTGATGGGGGAAGAGGAAGTCGAGGAAGAACCATTGCCTACTCCAGAAGAAGCATTAAATGCTGCAGAATTATTATGATGATTAGTCGCATAGCAATATTGAATATGATAATTTGACCATGGCAATGTCTTCTATACACAGTATTAGAGACTGGTATTACAATAAAATGAAAAAAACAAAAGCAGACAAAAATTAAAGATTCCTTAAGTACATAAAAAATGAAAAATATACATACATACATGTATTACGTGCAATTTTATCATGATTTAATATGCTATGTTTCTCGACTAAAATGAGTATTTACCTAAATAAATGAAGGTTGTTTTCTTCATAAAAATACTTTGCAAGACGACCGTTTAGTATGACGTGTTTGTCAATTCCCTTCGATGTCATTATAAACGGTTTCCAGCTTTCTCAGAATCAATGGTCCCACAATTTACTTAAATTTGTGGACCGTCAGAGTTGGATTCTGTTTCTCATTGGCAGTGATAGAAGCATGCGCATTTTGTCCCAAACATTTCGAAAATCGATTGCGTTGGGGTTCCAGGGATATAGCCCACATACCATGAAACCATTTATAACAACCGACTTATTTATATATTTTTCTATCGCATTTACAAGAAGCGGACCAAAATCAACTTTTTTTAAAGTCTTGGTTAAGTTAGTTCTTCTCCTCGAGTACCCCTTTCTTCTATGCAATCTTGATGAGTTTGAATGCTGAAACATAAGCAGGTTCTAGGATTCGAGTGCTATTTGGATAAAGTGCAATCAAGATGATCCCTTTTTGACTACATGATTTGCTGAGCTCGAAATTCATGTGGCTTTTATAGCTATCTACAAGTAATATGGTGGCGAATTATATTTTTTGTTTAATGTAGATAAAGAATTATGTGGATGCAAGGGTAAAATAAATATGAGTTCAAGAAGAGGGTACTGAAGCTCTAAGATCGGCTCGCATTCTTTTTAATGGATATATTATCATAGGCGGCGTTATTTCACCACTAGCAGAAAAGGTAAATAGAAGAAGAAACGTTTTAGCTTATGCGTTCCTTTTTCAGCCAGCACTTTAGTATGCTTCAGACAAAGTTGGAAGTTTGTTTCATCTCCGTTAAATATCCTTGTTGGATCTTAAAAAATACCTTTTAGACCTTGTTCATTTAAATAATTTTCAATTAGCATTAATCACTTCCTAACATTAGATTCTGAAACATTTGTGCTGGCGGCCGTTACTGCTTCTGATGTTCGAACCGCTATTTCTGGGTGATGTGTAAAAAAACGATACCAACCTTTTCATGGCTTATTTTCTTTAAAACAATTTTTTCGTGGTTCTTTTATTAAAAAGTGTTGAACATTTACTAAAACATCTTCTTTCCTTCGAGGAAAATCTTTTCTGTTGCTTACTATAATCCAGTCAACCAGAGTTTTCTCCTCAATGTCTGTTACAATCGTTGATGGCCCTGCCGCTGGCCTTAGTGAAACCTTTGTGAAACAGGGAAAACATGGGACTCTGGAGCGCGGCGTGCTTTGATTTCATTTTACTTATCGTTGCCATACACTCCACTGTGCACATTTGAGCTATGTTTTGAATTTTAAATGGAAAAACTACAAAAACGTTCTGAAATAATTTTTTGTACGAGTAACTCTTAATTTCGACTGTAAAAGTGAATCATGCCAATAACCAGTAGGGTTCCAGTATTAGTATAATTTACCTTACGAATCACGGCTTTGTTCCTGTATTTGCAATATAAGTCCGGATCGTACCTCGTTCGGAACAACACAGGGAAGGTAATGGATACCCGAACTACGTGAAACCGAAAAAGGAATGAGGAATGAGGGAAGATTATTAAAAGGTCAAGAAATTAGTACAATACTCGTATACTTTACATCATTTCGGAAAAAATTCCCTGCACCCTCAGGCCAGCGGCTTCACATTACCTACTATGGCGATTCTATTCGTTATACCTGAAGGCAAGTGATAAATTAGTCAACAAAATTGCCTTCCTTGAAAGTAAACTTTAGAAAAAAAACTTTAAACTTAAAAAAAGAGTCCTTTTTCTTGTTTTCTAAAACGTAAGAAATGTATACTGCAATGGAATCAAAAATTAATGAGCCCCAGGCATGGTCTCAGTACCCAGAAAACCTTACAAACCTTTAACGCCATAATAAAGCTACAATTAAGGCTATTTTTGCTTTTCTACTTTCCTTCGCTGACTTCATAGCGAAGTTGGCGATTGACTTCTTATTCCGACTTCTCTGGATGACAATGTGAGTGTTTAATAAATTTTTGCTTGTGTGTTCGGGTTTGAACGATGCATTGGATATTGCAATTTTTAAAAGATCATTGTATTTAGATTATTATATTTTTCTTTGTTTCTCGCGAGAAATCATCCTAAGTCAGGAAAAATATCATATAATTTAAATAACATATTTTTGAAGAATATGAACTTCAATGTAGGTGATTATGATAAAAATAAAACTTCCGCAAGGCTTGGAATATTTTTTTATCCATTTTCATCATTTCTATCGCTTATAATGGAAAAAATTCCCAATAAATTCACAATATTATTTCAAAAGTTGGTTCATATAGTTCGTAAAGTATGGTTTTATGAATGTCCATAAAAATTCATACATTCATTCATTCATATGAATTTTCATCTTTACTTTTGCGTAAGATTTCCCGCATAAAGTGATTTAGAGCAAACGCATTTGCAGGAGAAATTCCCGGCCAAGAGTAATGTAAGGAGGTCAACAATTGTTGAAAGTGTTAATCAGAGATTCCAGCAATTTTTATTAGTTCTTCTTCTCCTTAGGCCTTGTACTGGGCTTGCATCAGTGGAGCTGATGGAGCTTTCCGGGCTCCCTACGACTGAAACCGATTACGTCGATTCTGTCGGCTCACGCGCTGTTTATTCATTTGTTCCGCATAATTGAAGCTTGGCATGCCTACTATAATTCCTGCCTCATTCGTTATCATCAGAAGGGACAAATTTCCTTCATTTCACTACCCCATTACTAAATAAGATGCTCTAGATCCACAGTAACACTTCACAACAAGTTTGAAACCAAGACCTCGCACACCACTTTCTTCAAACTTCACATAGCACTTACAATTTCGATAAATATGCATTTCCAATAATGCAATAAACATTGTTGAAAATTCGAGTTTTAGATTAAAGTGTAATGGATTGTGTTGGCTGTGTCTTTCATGTCGATGCTTCAAGTACATTCTATACCGTCAATTGAAAATAAAGACAGTTCCACTGTGAGACCACGAAAGTAGATAATCCGCCCTACCGGCTGTGAAATAAACTCGATGAGTACTATGTGTGTTGTTCATAAAATCTAGACAATCTTTGAGTTCTTAGGGAGTTTAGCTAACAATTTATGCAGTGAAAAAATGTCTACTTTTTAATATATTCTAATGTGGTTTCCCCCTTAGTAGAGGACACTTATATTAGGACACTTGACGGATATAAACTACAAAAACACTAACGCAAACTACAAGGAATTTAGACATTGCCTTTCAGCCACCAATACTTTGATCTCTGCGTCACTCAATTTCAACCTACCTTGCAAAGAGAAGTTCCATCGCCGGTGTCCAACCCACACACTCAAATTCAGAGCATTCTATCTTCATTCTGGTCTCATTCCGTCTGTATATATAGTGTAGGATCGGGACGCCTTAAAAGTCAAAAGCATATCGATTCCCGTGATTCAATACAATGCTAATGCTTCGGGGGGTTTGAAGTCAGTGGTGAGGCAAGTCTCAATGTACCCGTCTGTAGGGTGGAATGGCTTCGCAATCCAATGGTTTTCATTCACAGTTACAAAATTCTTTATTGATTCAACATAATGAGATCAATTCGGTCTAGCCAGAGCCTTGTATCAGGATATCTTGATATTTTGGTCAACGTGTCTGCAGTGGAAAAGTTTTCAAAGAGCAAGAAGACTTTTTGTGCCTTATTTATTAAGATTTCAACATGTTTATTTCAGTAACCATTCTGTTAGCAGAACCCGTTGTGATCTGTCGTCACCAGCCATCATGTGGGATCTTGACTGCCTACATGTATTACTACGATTACTACCAAATAAAAATTTTTCGCACTTTTAGGTATTGGCCTTCATTCGTCCGTTGCACGCGTCGAATATAGTTTCATTCATTCTTTAGTTTTATTCCTTGGAGATCCCTTTGAACAACCGAAGTTATTCTGTCTGCCGTGTAGTGACACATTGGCTAATTTTTATAAGGATACCAAGGATCGAACAGGTATCTGAGGTCACCTTCGTCATGTCTTGTACAGTCCTACCCAGAACCCGAGTGGGAATATTCGACATGAACTAATATCTCTCGATTTGGGTATTTATTGCATCGATTAATACCAGCTCGAACACTTTACTGATCGGATTCACGTTTATCGGGCCCATTAATGCCGTATCTGCAAATGGTATCAAAGTTCCAATGGTTTGAAGAAACTTGGCAATGCATTTTACTGTAATGTTTATGATTGTCACACCAATTATCTCATATGAAGAGGTTACCTGTGCAGATAAAGTCCAGCCTTTAAAATTTTCATGGCTGCATCTTATGAGTAATAACGCTTAATAAATCGCTTACTTAAATCAGCAAAGGATATTTGAACATTAATTGCTTGTAGCATATTCTAAAATAGATATTTCTTATTTATTTTCAGTTTGCCCCATTCATACTAACTCCATCGTCTTTTCCCCGCAAGGAGTTCGAGAAAGCAATAAAATTACAAGAAATTCTCAATGAACTTATGCATTGGGTAGCACACGACACCGAGTTCTTACGTACAACTCTTGCTCAAACTATTAAAGTAGATGATTTCACAGCGAAATTATTTAATTTATATGAAAAAATTTTGGAAGAAGGAACAGTTCAGGTATGTTTTATTAGCAATATGCTGTAGCAAGTTTGATAAATATTTGAAAAAACTGAAAGCAATCTGACTATATGATCCTCATTGGTAATTAACTTTTAAAGTTTTTAAGTAGTTGCAATTAATGTGCAAATAAATAATTGGATTTAATTTAGTCTAATCATGCCTTATAAAAGATTTTTTAACTGTTTGGAAAATTATGAATAAAGTCGTGGACCCGTAATGGGGTTTTTAGGGCGGCGCCATCGAATTAATGTTTCTATAAAAACCAGTGATAATATTTAATAACCTGACATGAAAGCACATATAATAGTCACTTTACATAATTTTTATTATTAGCTTTTTATTGTAGACTGGAATACTTTTTTAACTTCAGAAACTTCGAAAGGGTGCTTTGATATTTGCAATTATAAACTTATAATTTTGATGTATCAACCTTTAAAATTTTGTGGTAATAATGTTTGCTCATTTTCTGTTCAGTAAAAAAGTGTTTACTTTTACAAATAAATTATTTGAATTGTCTAAATTTATAATGGAAAATTTTTTTTTTTTGTGTTTTGATAACGTTAAAGTTTTTTCTCTGCGATTTGAAACACTAAAACCTTAAAAATTATTTACGGTGTGGTTTGATATTATGAACTGTTAGAATTGCACATATTTGCACTTTGTGAGATTTCACAATCAAACCAACTGTCATACCAAAGCACTCCCATTGAGTTTTAACTGTTTAACCTCTGGCAACATTATTATACTTGCTGCAGCACTCAAAATTCTAATCTTGCAATTTTATCCTGTTTTTGAAATGAACAAAAAACACGTAGCGTTAATTCATTTACGTAGACAACAATGTAGATAAAATCCATGAATCTCATTGAAGCTTATTAAATTAATAAAATTAACCATTAAGTACTATCGTGCTATCATGCACCCGAAATAAGCTCGCTGTTGGTATATCACGAACATCTTTAGTTTTACTTTCACCATAATGCTTCCTTAAAAATACATTTTAGATTAATGTTTGTTGAAAAATGTTCCTAATCACTACAAACCCACGCTAGTACTTAACGGGTTAACAACTATATAAGTGAATTATATAATTTTATACTAAGGAAAATATTTATGGGTAGAAAAACTGAATGTTATTTTTAAACAAATAATTTCCAAAAGCCTTTAAATTTGGGACTGATTCGATCCGATATAATGCTGGAAACCGCGTGTGATGACATCATTAAAAGAAATTCGTCGTGTTATTGTTGTTGGAAACAAGTTGAAATAAACACGATAGCGTCAGGTTTTGGTCACTTGGGCCCAATCAGTAAAGGAATACAGAGGTGCATTTTCATTTATTTTACTTTTCTACTTCATTGCTTTACTATAATTTTTGTTATGCGTTAATTGTAGGAATGTAATTTTAAAATTGATTTGATTGAATTTTTAATGCATGTTTGCCGTTTAAGTTACATTTGTTCAAATTGAATAATTAACGTAATGAATGCATGGTTGAATGGTTGTTTTAAAGAATAGAAAATCTACTTATTATCATGAATAAGTATATTTCTAATGAACTTATACAAAATCTGTAGCTGTCAAATTTTCCCCTAAAAACATGACTTGTAAGTGCTCGTTTTTTATTTCTTTCTCAGCTTTATGTCAACTTAAAACATTCATTTCAAATAATCAACTGACTTCGTCGATGCTCTAAAATTTAACGTACTTTTATCAAGTAATACAAAATAACACTTCTCTATAACGTGCTCATTCAATTTAAACAACTTTAAAGTTTCTTTAATAATTGCATGATGGAAAGGGTTATAATTATGGACTGTTATCACACAGGTTTAATATATCCTCTGCGTATGTGATAGCAGTTATATTTTTCATTGACAAGTTGTTTTGAACGTTTAGTTTTTATTATACTGTCTTAAACTTATTATCAGCCATTCCAACTTTTTCTCTTGGTTAGGCCTTATTAATTCACGATTTGCGAAGACTCCATAATGGTTGGGTGAAATATCAACTCATGATAGATTACATGGTCATAGAAACTAATTTCTCGATACTGAAATTTGAAGATTGGTTTATAGAAACCTCGTCAATTATATTGTAAGAATACTCGCGATAACCGGTTTAATTAATAAATATTTCTTTCTAATACCGACTTATTTAAGTGAAAATAAATGATTGATTTTGAACCACAACAAAAATACTAAGAGATATTGCACCTTTCTGCAGTATAAAAATATTAAACTTAAAAAGGATTCATTTATGTTTTGATTATGTTGCCGAATTGACTGATCATTGTCTTGATCCTTGGAATCGACACTACAATTGGTAATTAAAAGGTGAAATGTTTTAACAAAACAATAAAAAGAGTAACACTTTCTATTTTTTTGTTGCAAAGCTTTGTTTAAGCAGTTTTGCATCTTTTTTTTGTGTATTGTCATGTTTGACTCTGTCCTTTCCTCAGTTCATTTTCGAAATCCTGTTTTTTGAAAGCGATTCCGCCTTGTGGCTTACTTTGATTAAAAGAGTGTATAAGAAAATACCACTTACCCACTACAAAAAATTAAGGGATGAATTTGGATGTTGATTCTATACAAAGGATGATTTATAACCCAGAAGTTTCCAAGCTACGTGCTATCGTGTATCTCCTTTCTGTCTGTATTTACGACAAAATACAAATAAAAAGCTTGTTATTCTACTATTTAAACTGGTCATAGATGCAAAAGCAAGTTATGTATCAAAAATACACTTGGTTAAAAACGGTTATCGGAGTTGTCATTAAACTATACTTAATTAAATATTCGTTTCCATTAATGATTTAAAGAAAATATCACCCAAACGAATACCAATGGGCCAGTTCGTGAGATTACATGAGGGTTTAACTCAGATTATTTACGAAAACATCCGAGTCCGAAATTCATCTCCATCCAAAATCTGATCTAAATCACCTTACTTGTTTTTCAATCGCGACAGCAACCTCTGTTGCGTTAATTTAATGTGAACATTCTTGGCAACTTCGTATTACATGTCAATTTGACCGTATATGGTGCTGAACATAAAAAATAAAAAATAAAAAAATTGAAATTATTGCAGCTGCTAACGGAGATGGTAGTGTTTCTGCAAGCTGTTGGCAGGCCGCCCGCTTACTGATTCTCTTTAAGCGATTCCTTCCCTTGCTTGAAGTTGCGCAATGTATTAACAATGGCTTCACCAAGGCAAGATTACCCATAAATGAAAGTCTTATGTTTCCAAGCTATTTAAGAAAGTCGCTTGTTCCTTGCTTCGTAAAGAAAATGGATGTCTGCATGATATTAAAATTTCAAATGGACCCGTCAAATTTTGTATTGGATTGAGCTGTTTCAATTAAAGTTTGTATATACACACTCAATTAGTGTCCTCTATTGCTAATATTGCTAATAAAAAGAAATGACCTTGCGCTCCATCATTTTCCTGTTTGGTGAAAACTTTGTCCCATTTTCGTAGATAATGAACGACGTAACCGCACTTGCTACGCCCACTATCGAAGCGAGTTCATAGTATACATTTTTTTTTACCGAAGTGAGGATGAAAATTATTTTTTAGGGAACAACAATCTAATTCCTGAAATATTTTATAAGAGGAACAGCTGCTCCTGTTAGTAAATATTTTATATATCGGACCAACACAACCCCAACACTAGACATCTGATTCCTGTAAGTAGAAAATTTAATAGAGTAACTCTTCCTTCACCTTGGTCTGCTACGCACGTAGTTGATCTTTCAAAATGCAACAGAGAAATTAAAACGAATATTTTAACTTTCAATCGATTACTCGCCACACAACATGACTAAACATTCAAAAGTTGTTACAATAATCAAAATGTGAGGAAGGAATTGCGAAATTCGAGCGACTTTTAAGATTTATTTATTATATGAATATATTTTTATAGAAAAAGGTGTTGCAAGATTGGCAAAAATTTCAAATGTTCGCATTAACTAATGAATTTGTAAATTTTTCGGTGGAGTAGATTTAAGGATCTAAATTCATCCCAAATCAATATCATAATTGACTATTTTCTCTCCTATGCATACATTGAATGTTCATTGAATACATTGAATAAATACATTATCCTGAAACCTTTGTTTTGTGCTATGTGTATTCACATTGATATATATTTGTACGTGCACTTTGTTTTTCCCATTCCTTTGCGGCTGCCTTATGATGAGCAGTTAAATAATACCCATCAGTACTTTAAATATTGAAATAAATAATTAAAATTTAATATGCGGCTCATTGATTTTAACGCTCCTGAGAAAAAGGATGAACAAATGAAATACTTTTATCAAAATCCAGAAAGACTTATAAGACTAATTCAAGGTAGTTTCACCTTGAAATTGGAATGAACATGAAAATATAAATCGGAAAGCAATTGGAGGTGGTAGACTTCATGATTAAAGCAACGACACCGGCCAACTTCTGGTTGACTGCTTGCCGCTGAAACATAGCAATAAGTTCGAAAGACTTTCCACTGAGAGATTCCTACTACCAAATGGCAATACATTCCATCAAATTGACAATCAAATTAGCAATGTACTCATCCGGAAAAGGCAAACCTCAAGTTTAGTTGATGCCAGTACATTAAGTGAAGGGAAGTATCGATCGGTTCGGTCAGTATCAGATGAAATCAATGTTTTGATATCATTTGTCAATGGAATTCTATAATATCAATAGAATACACTGGCAGTGCCACATCGATTTCCACGAAATTTTTATGATGAAACGAAATGACCGTCGACAACATGATAAGCCGAACAAACAATTCGACAGGAAGGTTTTACAGAACAACAGATGTGGGCCGCGGCCACTTTTATATAACATAGCTCTAGAATATGGGATAAGCAAATTCTCCATTCATTTGGTACTGTACTGTATAAATCAAACAAAATTGTAGCCTATGCAGATAATGTTGAAATCCTATAACTTTCCCCTACAGCTGCTAAAGAAATTCCATTGACTATAAACCTTGAAGTAAAACAGTTTGGGCTACAAATAACTGAGGCTAACAAAGTGCATGGTCAAAAAGGGAAATTCGACACCATGAAATGCAGTTCACGCATATGACGATTTAGTTTTGCCAATTCCTAATTGGAGCGTTCACAGGAGAATAAAGCTCCTAATATGCAAAACGGCTGTAAGGCCTGTGTTGTGCTACGGTTGCTACAATTATAGGAACAAAACACGAAGGACATCAATTGCAAATACGGAGCAACCACGATCAGTTATTGACCAAAAAAATTTCGGTTTGCTTTATCCCATAAAGATCAAGGAACAATTTAGTTCAAAACAAAAACCTTTATAAGATCAACGTTCAAGTTCTAAGCTAGTGTTTGATTTTTATTGTTTAAAGCAATGCATGAAGTTGCGCAGTCAAGGTACATAATATTTTTTTTTATTTTCTGATTGTTGATCAAATTATCCTTTTGAAAAAAATTATGGACCGCTGTCCAATTGGTCAATAGTTTAACATATTTGTCATTGCTATGAATTGAATGATTTTTATCAATTTCACATTACTTCCGGCACATTCATATTTCAAGTAATATGATGATGTGTTAGAACCGATTAGAACATGCTGCATAAAAGCTGGAAAAAACATAATATAGTTCATTGTTATTGTCGAAAATTTCATTAGAGTTGTAAGTATTATAGCTAAATATTTGGCTACATTTTTCGCTTTCATCAACGTTATGACTACAGATCACCAATTCATCCGCATATGATCAATCATAATATTCCCAATCCAGGCCATTGTGTACTAAATGTGTGCTTGTGTTATTTTTTAGATTGTTGCATGCTGCATGGATGATAACCATGTGTGTGTTATGTAATAAAGAAATGTAAGCCCAAGATTTATACATACCAACATTGTGCACTAAATGCAGCGGTTAATAATTAAGTCACGAGATTTAAACTACACTTTCGAAGCTCTGAAAAAAAAGTCTACTGTACTTGCAAAACAATTAAATTAAAATCAGTTTGTTTTTTAAACATAAAACATCGTTATAGCTATTGTAAAGTTTCGAATACTTGATCTATTGTACAAGCAATGAAAAAAGGATAAATTATAGTAATTATCGAAATTCATGTTGCATATTTTCACACAATTAAAATGTAGTTTTAAAACGGATAAAAATTATAATTGCAGGATATTTCGCTGGGCTTACTTCGATCCGACTACTTAGCACATGTTCTCGATGCTAATAAAATAAAGCAGGTGGAAATCAACTCAATTGCTTCTAGTTTCGGTGGCATTTCCACTCACATGAGAGCATTTCATAGGTACACGTTCTGATATAAATGTGTTTTGTTAGGTGTGTTTCGTTTTGTGCTTATGCTCCCATAACTAATAAAGCATTGGGGGATGTATTGAAAGGTATGGTAAAAAAACGCTGAACATTGCACGGAACTAATTAAATTCTATCATGACATTGATTGTGCTAAAAACAGTAGCTGAAAAATTGAAGAGACGAAACCCACCTGTTTGTGACACATCTATGTGAAAATATTGTAGATAGATTTTTCCATCACTTTCGAGCATGATTTGTATTATGAATAAGCTATTTTTCCGGTAGAATGAAAATCGAGTTCACCTGTTAATAAAAAGCACCTGCATGCTAGAGTGTTTAGGATTGCTAAGTGAATGATTTCGCCTTTTTAAAATATACATATTTTGCTGTTCTAGTATATAATATCTTGCTCAGTTCGAAAAATGTGGCCAGAAAATTAGCTACAAATGATTGGTAGAACTCAATTCAAACGTTACCGGCTTCGTATAGAATATTAGTTGCTCCTTCAATTGAATTGGATCCGATTAAAAATATAAAAGTTTGTTGACATTTTGACGATCCAAGCAGTTGGAGCAAGAGAAATGATTGTCTGCTGAATATTTTCAAATTTTTTGTTCAAAATCCGTATGCCCAATATAAAAATAACATAATTTTATTGATTGGTTTTCGGAAGATTTTCTCCTATGATTCATCGCTTTAATATGTCTGCGGATGCGTCTTTGCTATTTTGCTTCCTTCAGCTGCGCCATCAGTGATCTCCGAAGATAGTATTTTATCGAATCACGTCTGTAAACGAACCGAAATGGACGCAAAACAGCAGAAAATCTCTGTTGTTAAAAAAAAATAAACAGGAAAACAAAACAAAAAGTATTGAAGGTTAAGAGGACCTTAAATTCAATATACGAATTTATCTGAATGATAAATTTTCAGATAATTTTTCATCTAAACAACAAATTTTACACGTAAATGTAAGTAAAAACCAAAATTTCATCAAAATATTCATCCGAATATCAATAGTATCCGTTAATTTTAATCTCTAAAAGGTAGCTCATTTTTGATAGCAATAACTACGACAATATTGACAGCCTTGTTAAAATATTGCGAATATTTTCATGTCTCAAAACTACCTGCTAAAGTTTCATTCCAATCATCAAAGAATATGAAAAACACCAACTTAACCGTTCTGCATAATTGCAGTTATCTTAGCAAACCAGCAAGCAAATTTTATTTATTTAAGAATTGCTGTGTGATGAAAATAGAAATTTTGCCATAACATGTTTAAAATTAACATAAATTTCTTTTCTAAAAACAGTCGTCTCCTAGCTCGCCTCCTAATTTGTAAAACAGGAGAACCATAATTTGTAATGTAAAATAGTATTCCAGCTGCATTTATCATTTTACGCAGGAATTATTCTTTGTCATCCGTCTGAAGGTATCTGTTTAGATAGTAATGGAATCTTCCTGTGATTTTTGATACTGAAGATAAACGTAGCATAGGTGGAATGTCAAGGTGAATCGTAGTCGTATTAATGGCATCGAAATAGGTTAAAAGGAGACGTAGGTCATGCTGAAAGAGAAAAGGAAGACATAAAAGGTCCACAATAGCGAAATGTAAGTCCAGACACAACATGGCCAAGTTCACTCGTTGCATGCAAAATTTAGTAAAGATCGCGACATACGTACTTCCGAAGTTTATAATGCATCATGAAATGTTTCGGGGAGTTTTCACAACGTATAGAAATGCTTAATAAAACTGACAGCGTGATCAAAAGGACTTTACAAACCCACAACGGAGGTCAAAAGGCGTGTAAATAGATTATACCAGAGAGCAAGGCACAAACTCCAACGATTCAAAGTAAAAACAATTAAAACAAAGGCTCGTGGAGAGTAGATACAACCGTACTGATCAAGCCCAAAAACTCGAGAAATTCATTCGAAGTGGAACTTATGCAAGCCGAATGGACAAGTGTGGGTGGTTTGAGAAAAAGGGCGGGAGAACAAACATGCGGAGCATGTGCTGGTAAAGGTTTCTCCAAGATGGAAACTGGTAAAGGTTTCTCCAAGATGATAAGAGGTGAGAAAAAACTGAAAATAATGAAAATCCCTTTACCCCCTTTATCCCCTTTAAAAGTTACAAAAATCAATTGAAGTTTTTGAAAACAAAGACTTTTAACAATTTCCTTTTTTATGAATATCAACTTTTGAAGGGATATGATCTGGTTCAAGCCCGTGGTCTATTAATTGTTGCTCTTAGCCGCTTTCAAATCAACTTAAAAAAACTTATGAGTTTGCCCCTGTACTGTTGGTTGTTGCTGGGCATGATTTATTCTCTTGCAAAAGTAAAGGGCTATTTGTGGTACCATAATTTTTTTCTGTACAGTGCACGCAACATAAGACATAATAACTATGCAGAATGTGTACCATCGTATTCTGTACAGACGGATATCCGTTCTACTAAATGTTCCCGTATATTTCATGGTCATTTTGCCGAAATAGTGTCCCTCTTATCCTGTAGGTGTTGATTCGGCTCTTTTTTCTGGTTTTTCATTTTGAATATGAACTAAACAATTTCAACATGCGAATCAATCCACATGAATTTTCAGTAAATTTCAGATTCAGATTATATTAGAATATTTGCGTAATCGCTGCTTCTAATCCTTCTTTTATTAATCCTTGATAAAGTATTCGATGCAGCTTAACCCACTAATCGTCCGTAAAATGAATATTTTCACACCAGGATTTACCACGGGCATTGTCAGTAGCTAATTTCCAGTTTTACAGCTTTGAAGAGGTTCAGCCGGCCTCATATGCTCTACAATTGATGGCCAGCGGTTTATTTTTATATCTAATATGATTCCTGCTACGTTATGGCACCATGTTCCCGCAAATCGCTCATGGGCCATTTTACATGTTTCGATGCGACTGGAGTCCAATTGCTTCATGTGTTAAATTTCAGGATTTGAATTCGACTATTTACTATTGCTATTGCAAAAATTTCAGCTCGATTCGATAAAACATTTCTAACTTTTTTAAGGTTTAGCGAAAATATCTTTGTTTCAAGTCCTTGTATATGTTCTGTGCTGTCCCTTAAACCAACCGAATCTTCTTGAGAATAAATGTGTTTTTATTCGTGATTTCCCTATACCACAGACAACACATGAAGTAAAAATGTATCCTTGTAATAGGGGATCATATTTTAATATGTATTTGACATATGTGGTAATTCTCTTGGAATTTTGGTGCTTGAAACATGCTTTTGCCGACTCTCAAAGAAAAGTCTTTATCATGGTATTATCACAACAATTTCAACTTTTTTTTTAAGTTGAATATATTAAATCTATGTTGGCTTAAGAAAAACTAAAGGCAGTTTCAAAATTTTAAAAAAAATTTGTTTAACCACGATTCACTCTGTTCGAGTTGTTTTAACGTTGAAGGCCAGAAGTAAGGGCAAGATCGGGACGTTAGACTTATTACGTGAGTTTAGGCTGTGCTTTACATATATAGACTTACATATATAGAACAAAAAGACCAACAAAATGCACAGACCAATACCCGTGGAATCACCAGATTACATGAATATAAATAACTAAGTTCCTCCATACTAATGGATACAAAATAGTGAATAGGGACAGCACAAATATATTCCACGCAAATATGTTTTACCATTCCAAATGAAGATGGTAAGACGGAATGAAAATGAGCAGTATTGCTCACCACTGGAATAAATCAGAGGGATCAAAATGAAGGATTTTATTCTAAAGTTCGTTTTGGTGTTGCCGCAGGCCAAAATTAACTCTGGGTAGCTTGGGTCTGCCGGGCCTTGCTTTGTGGGTCTCGAGGACGCGTTTCTGAACGCGAGCTGAACGAGCTGAAGATGGCTGTATGCAGCCGAAACGCGTCCTCGAGACCCACAAAGCAAGGCCCGGCGGACCCAAGCTACCCAGATTTTATTTTATTTTATGATATTCTTTCAACGACTTTTGATTTTAACATGCTTGCAACGATTTTTTCAGATCTTGTATTTATTTGAAATTTGTTGTATTTTGACAAACATTTTTCGATGTTTCGGTTCACATTTGTTCTGCGAACGAAACATGTTGCTGAAGATTCCGAATCACCTAAATTGACAAAAAGCAACACATATTGAGTGGGAAGAACAGAAATCGCTAAGAAATATATAAATATTTTATTGATTTGAAACTCTACAACATGATACGCATCATATTGCAGAATTTATAATGAATAATAGAATCATGGTGGTAATAAAGACTAACGATACGGAATTTTCGGATTTGAAGGTTTTATTCATAAATTTATCCTCCTTCACATGTACAATTAAAATATGTCAAAAATAAAATGAAGATTGATTAATTAATATCCAAGATATTGAATAACCATATGAATTAAAAAAAATTTAATTTGCCCCATAATCTCCTTCTGTGGCCAAAAAAATTCTTCTCAAAGTTTGCTCTTTGATTGCTTTGATATACGATTGATAATACGTCTCTTGTTAGCGAACAATCAAAGTTGCAGGACGCAAATGGAGAGTATGGTGGACAGCGATTTTTACACTTATGCATCAAAAGTTACGGAGGAATAATGGTGTGATAATGTTGAGACAACAATATTTCATAGAAAAATAGAATATAGATACCATCCTTGATACCTCCCTGGTTCGATTTAATAATGCTGTGCCGATTCAGTAATTCTCTGTAGTATCGAGCCGTTACCTTTCTTGATTCCTTCAGAAAAACTTCAAGTATTATTTTCAGCGATTCCCAAAAGTCATAACCATGAGTTTTTGGACCTGAAAATTGCTCCGAAAATACCACTATTTAGACTGTCGTCCAATTTGGACTGTTGTCTAGCGTCTATTAACGTTTACAACTTCCACAAACTGCGAAGATGCGGCGCAGTAACTTGCTAAGAAGTTCGCTTAAAAAGGGTCCAAACACTGGTTCGACATTTTCAATGGGTTTTTTTGTTTTTGATTGATTGTTTTTATTGATCGACTTTCGTATGAAATACAACCGAATGAAAATTTTACAAAAATAAATATAAACAAAAGTAAAGCATAACCATAAAATGAACTTTTATAAAGTACTATTTAAAACAACATCAGCTGGGGAATTTAATCTTCACTGTCCTCTTATACCTGTATCTATATTAAATAAATAAATAATAGTTTTTATTAGATGTTATGGAGGGAACAGTTTTTAAAAATTTTCCTTTGGGGTTTTTGCTATACAATCTGATTGTGGATTGGGCACTAACAGAAAAAAAACTCGTTTATTAAAGTAAGCAAATTCGACGCAAGTTGCTCGCCTCAAAATTGTATCGAAGGTTCAAATACAAAAAGCAAAAAAAATTTAATGGTAGCTTAGGACTTAAATAAATTTTCCTGTCTTTTTGAGACAATCCATGAAAGTTAGTTTTTAATTGATTTAGTAAAATATAATTTTTCTACCCACTATTAGTATGCCTTGCCCTTTTTTACCCTTAAGGGTCTACAATAAGTTTAGCAAAATTTCGCAATGCTGGTAATTTAACTGCTTATTAACATTATTTAGTGATATTTTGAATTTAAGTAATTGCTCAATGCATGCTTCGTTTATAATTTAAAAAATATTGTTTAGTCATTAAATTTGAACTTTTACTTATTTTACTATTAAGTGTTCCTTAAATGTTGTGGGGTTGCAAATCATATTTCAATTGTTATATTTTAGTTTTGTGTTACGTGAACTCGGTCAGGAGGACAAACTTAAAGACGTGAGTGAAATATATTTTTCCAAAGAAATTTTTGATATATTTTTGAAATTATATTTACAGTTGCCCGAAAATAATGCATTGTCAGGCCTATGCGAAGCGATGGTAGATGCATGGAAACTAGTAAATAATCCGGAAGGAGTGATTTTGTTCGTGATCGAAGATATTTCTTATAACATTTGTGATCAAGTATGTATAAATTCAAAAGAGTAGCCAATAATCACTTTCCTCGTCATAATTTTTTCCCCTCAAAGTTTCTACATTTGATTTCCGCTACCACATCTTAAGTTAGATTCGTTCTTATCGGCCAATATCTTTTTCATGAATCCGTGTGCCGACTGAGTCTTTTGTCACTTAGTAGAGTATAGTGTTAAGTTTAATAGCGGGCGCCCTGAGTGAAAAACATCGTTCTTCACCTGCATAGGGTTCTCGTATTGGTTGCACGATTTGTATGTTGGTGGCCTTAGCTCGACGAAATCTCAAATCTAAGGTATTTTCATGGATGCATGCATTATCCATGAAAAACCTTAGAAATTCCTCGTTCAAATGGGTTTGATTGGATGTTTATTTTGCTTTTGTTTTTCTGAAATGCTTTTGAATTATCACTGACACTATCCTTTTCCAACCTATCTTTCTCGCTATGTTTTTCATGGCTGCAAATAAATAAATATATTGTTTTTACTTCCAGAGATGCCATATTTAATTATCTTGGTAATTTGGACACTGTTGGGTCCTTTTTCAGGATATTTATAATACTGATTACGTATCATTTTATGTATTTTTAAGAAAAATAAGTAAGTTCGAACATTGAAGACATTTGATTGATTGATTGATTACTGTCGGGGATAGTACACGTCAACCCTTACAGGTTTATTGTGCCCCCGCTTCCGGTGCGCCTAGAGCGCCTCAAACAGATCGATCTTCCTCAAAAAGTCAATGATTTGCTTCGGCCTCAGGCGTCCCAAATCCTCCTCGACAAGGAAGCAACTTCCCAGACTGTCTCTTCTCCTGCGGGACAGCGCGTCGCAGTGTGCCAGCAGATGCACCGGTGTCTCCTCCGCAAGATCACAAAATCTGCACTCATCATTCGCTGTCAAGCCCATCTTTTTGAGATGCCCTCCGAGTGTGCAGTGCCCCGTGAATATCCCAGTCTGGACCCTTAGCTTTCTTTTATTCATTTCGATGCACGCTCGAAACTTTTTCTCGTCATAAACGTCGAGAAACAGCTTCGACATTCGAAGCCCTGGAAGTCCATTCCAGAACCTATTGCATTCTCTTTCCTCATTTTCCTTTAGGGCCCTGTGAATGAGATTCATTTCAATTGCGCTAAAGGGTTCAGGGCCGATGAATGCTGTCGATGTTCCTTTTCTCGCCAGTTGGTCCGCTTGCTCATTACCCTCGATACCTGCGTGCCCTGGCACCCAGTATAGGGTAACTTGTCCGCACTCAATTTGTTAAGTGCATTGCAACAATCTAGAACCATTCTCGATGTAATCACCGGGGATTCTAGTGCTTTTAGTACTGCTTGGCTATCGGATATTATAGCTATAGTTATGCCTTTGTATCCTCTGTCTATGCTGAGTCGTGCGCTTACAGCAATGGCATAAACCTCAGCCAGAAAGATACTTGGCATACTTCCCAACGGTTGGTAGTATTTGGTGCCAGGCCCAAATACTCCAATTCCCGTTCCCTCAGATGTCTTGGAACCATCCGTATACCACTTGATCGCATTCCGTCTTATGAGGTGTATATTGGATTCAACGCTGCATTCCCTCTTGTCACTCAGCACTTCACGGAAACTGTTGTGAAAGTTAAAAGTCGACGTCATGCGATCCGACGGTGCATATATGAAAGGGGACACCTTCGCTAGTTTAGCGTGGTCCTTGTGCCCAATTATGAGGCCATTTTCTCTTCCTTCATGGAAGATTCTTGCCATTGTAGATGTCGCTACTATTTCTATCACCAAATAAAATGGCGATAGGTGTAAGATTTTCTGGAGAGCTGCCGTGGGACATGACTTTATAGATCCGGTGATACAGACACATGCCAAACGCTGAACTCGATCGAGTGCAAGCCTCGTCTTGTGTTCTTTGATTTTGTCTGCCCAGGCTACCGCTCCATAGGTGATGATTGGTCTCACCATCATGGTGTACATCCACCGCAGGATTCCCGGGTTACCCCAGAACTTGCCTGTCATGTTTCTGCACACCATCAGAGCCCTGACAGCCTTTGCAGACACTGCCTTAATGTGTACGTTCCACCCGAGCTTGCAGTCCAACTGCAATCCGAGATACTTGATTTCATTCTTATACTCAATCTCCGTTCCATTTAGATATATGGTGCGAAGTTGGTGCATATTTCTTCTTCTTGTACCGCACCAGTGTGGTTTTATCGGGGTTAAGCCTTAGACCTATCTCTTTGCACCAGCTGTTCACATTTCGAAGTGCCCCCTGCATTATATCACACAGTGTCCCTTCGAATTTTCCTCTGGCTAGAATTGCTATATCATCCGCATACGGCTAGAATTGCTATATCATCCGCATACGCGTGACATATCTCCCCAGCTTCTGACAGTCTGACTAAGACTTCATCTGCCACAAGAGTCCATAGTAGTGGTGAAAGAACACCTCCTTTTGGGCATCCACGATCCGTACGTACGTTGATGGTGCTTGATCCCACTTTACATACGACGGTTCGCCCCGCCAGTGCCCGAGTCAGCCAGCAAATAAGGGTAGGATTAACCTCCTGTCAATCAGCCACTCAAACCATCGAATATGAAACGAAGTGAGGATCGGCAGGATATTAATTTTTGACAGTTAATCCTATAATCTCTCTCGCTAGTGAACCGCCATATTTTATAGACGCGATTGTTTCTAGCTAATAAATATATTTTATTACATTGTATCCAACGTGTTTTATTTGGACTTAGGTTGAGTGAATCCATAAACTCCCTTTTCACTAGCGCCCTCTTTACCGCATCATGGCTGGTATTGTCAAAGGCCCCTTCAATATCGAGGAATGCACCTAGTGCTACCTCTTTGTATTCTAAGGATTCCTTGATTTTGCTAGTCAACTCGTACAGTGCGGTGTCTGTTGATTTTCCCGTCCTGTATGCGTGTTGATTTGAATGTAGTGGGTATTTTGATAGGTGAGTTGTCCTAATATAATTATCCACCACTTTCTCCATAGTTTTGAAAATAAACGACGTTAAACTAATAGGTCGGCATGCCTTTGGATTCGTTTTATCAGCTCTGCCCACTTTGGGTATAAATACCGCTTTCGCCTGCCTCCATGGATTTGGTATGCATCCCAATGCCAGGCTACTTCTAAAGAGGCGTATCAGGTGCGTTATAAGCAGATTCTGTCTCTTCTGAATAAGGACTGGATACACCCCATCTACTCCCGGTGATTTAAAGGCCTGGAAAGAGTTTAAAGCCCACCTTATACGTTTTTCCGTACAGATGGTCGCAACCTCCTTCCATTCCGAGCTGTTTGGTCTTCGTTCTTGTACCATCTCGTCAATCCCTTCATTTATTATAGTGGTTCCCGGGAAATGGGTTTCTATGAGCAACAGAGTGCGCTCCTTTTCGTTTTTCGTGAAACTGCCGTCACTTTTTCTTGGTGCAATGTTAAAGTTACTACCCTGCTTAGCCATGGCTTTGTGTAGTCTACCTGCCACAGGTGTTTCTTTAACATTCTCGCAAAAGGATCTGAAACTGTGGCGCTTTGCCCTTCGGATTTCTTTCCCATAGTGAGTTAGAATTCTATGGTATTCGTCCCAATCGTTGGTACGTTTTGCCTTATTGTGAAGTTTCCGCACCTCCACTCTAAGATTGGCTAGTCCTTCATTCCACCATATGGGTGGTGTACAATGCCCAATCAGTGCGTCTTGGGTTCCTGGTGATGATGGGCTCCATCCTCAGCCCCTCCAGGTCATACCTCAAAATTTTATGGTCCGACATGGAGGTTTCCTCGGATACATGCCATCTTTTAACCAAGGAGTCCAGAGTCATACTGCTGATAGTAATATCCAGTACCTCCTTGCGTATTCTAGTGACAAATGTAGGTGTATTCCCTGCGTTGTGGATAATCATGTTTAATTTCATTATGAACTCGTATACTTCACAACCTCTTTGATTCGTGTCTGTGCTTCCCCATTGCTCATTATGGGCATTAGCATCGCATCCGATCACAATGTGCTACTAACCTTTGTACTTCCAGTGTTGGAATGTTTTCCGCATCTCCTGGAAAATAGGCTGATGCAATAACTATATCACGGGTGTTACCCTCGACCATAATAGAGGTCTTCAGAGGTACTATGTCCCGTGTTAAGTATTCTGAAAGACATATATAGTTAATGTTTTTCCTTATCATAGCACCCGCTCTGGGAGGATCCGGCCCCTCTGCACAGACTACAATGGTATCGCGAGTGTTTAGGCCTCTGATACGATTCTCATGTGTGCAGGGTTCTTGGATCAGTGCTAGTCCTATTTTTTGTTTTGTGAACATTCGTACCAAAACAGCCGAAGCCGCCTTGGCATGATGAAGGTTCACCTGCGCTACACGAGTTACAACCTCGTTCATTATCCTTTGGAGAAAGCGGGTGCAAGCTCCGTTTCTTCTTCTGTGGGGTCCTTGTCAGAGCTTAATTCCAGGACTGAGAGATCCAGCTCATTCGGCGAGGTGGCCTGATAAGCTTCTTTCTCCCATCCTGAAACCGCTGTTGTACCCCGTTTCATGCTCTCTGCGAGCTTCGTTGTTGCTGCAGGGATCACAGTTTCCACGGTGCCGTTTGCGAAATCAGTCGTCCCCCCGGCAGCAGTCGCGGAGGTAAGCCCCGTCGCAACCGCCGTACGAGGGTCGCCCCGCCTCACAACAGCGGTACACGGAGCATGCTCCATCGCCGCCACTGCGAGGGGGACACACTCCCCGACATTGATCAGGACCGCGGCCGGCCCCCCTACAACCACCACCGGAAAGCCGGGCTCCCTTGCGTCAGTCATGGACAGAGAGGGCTCCACTGTAACCGCTGTGGAAGGAATGGTCTCCCTACCAGCAGTCTCAGACGAAGCCAGCCCCACCACAGCCGCTGCTGGAGGAATAGGCTCCGCCGCAATAGCCCCAGGAGATACATCCCGCCTCGCACACACCGGAGCCGTGGAGGTTTGAGGTGGATTGAAGACATTTAGAATTATACTTTCTGATTTAGACAAATTTTCTTGAATGAATTATCGATGTAGGCTTCTTGGCCCTTATTTAGATATCGATCTCCCTTTGATTGCAGGTTACCAATATCGCGGTCCAACATTTAATCCTCCGATTCTCTAACTATGACCAGACTTAAAGCCGTTTCCTTCGTAGAATATCACTCATACAGTATCACAACTACATAAATAAATCTAGTAGGGTCTGATTTTATTTGAATTAAAAATTCTAACGTCCGGTATGGTAAACCCTATGTAAAGGCAACTAGCTTGATAAAAACTCCATCGTAACCTAATAACACCCACACGGAGCTTGAAAATCAAATGTAAGCGATTTAAACGAGTTGATTCGAAAAAATTAAAAAAAAATTCAGCAGAAAAAAACATGAAGCGCTAGGTGTATTTATTGATATTGAATGGCTTTTTCACAATACCAGCCACGATGTAGCGAGAAGAGCGCTGGTGAAAAAGCAGCTGAATCCTATCCTTAATCTCATGCCCTTGAGAGTAAGCTAACCGTGTTTTATAAAAGGTGGACAGAAAGAAAGGTATGAGTGATGATTCGAAAATTTCGGAAAGTATAAAAACTTTCGAATTGCTTTTGTTTAATACTGTTTAGTACTTTGCGTGCAGCTGTTTCTTTTCTTTGTGTTACTCAATTTTCCTTCATCGAGAACGATCACAAAGTTTGCAGATATTGAACACACCAATACAATTCCACTCGCTTCCTGACGGTTCTATGAAGGCTTCACGATTAGTTAGCTTTGTTGATACTGCAATTCATAGTATGGCATTGAGCTTTATTTTGTACCAATATTGTTAATTTTCCTTCGGGAATGTTGGCTGTTGGTGTTAACAAGATTCGATTTTGATAATACTTAATTCTTACCGGCCAATATACATTTTACAAATGAAATAAAGACCTTTAAAATTTTGCGTGTTGTACTTTTTAGTTTTTCGTAATTTTCCATTTTCTTTTGATCGACGAATTGATGTTTCTATAGCCCATCCATGAAATTGTTGACGGTCTCCTACATCTGTTTGAATCTTCGACATGCCCCGCAGTTCGTGTGCTCCTAACTTTACGCTTCTCCATGACCGCCCGAATTGGCAGCGATCGACACGATGGTGTTCGCGTTGTTTCTTTGTTGTTAAAAACTTGGTCCTTTGTAAAGATATCTAAAAAGTGAAGTTCCAAAAACTGAACCTTGAAATTATTCGCGTTCGCTATAATTTAACGTTGGCTTAACGTTTAAAGTTAACATTTTACTAAGCCTTCCTTCTGAATATTGTTACATAACTACCTAGCTTTGTAAGTGTTTGAGGTAAAAAAAGATAATTGATAAAGACTTTAATATTAATTAAATACAATAAATATATTAAAGAAATTACCAATTTATTCTAATAATTTCAAATTTAATAGCGCTTTCACGAATTTGAGATCCGTGAAAAGCATCCCAACATAAAAGTTATTCGAAAGACACTTACGCAAATTTACAACGAAGGCAAACATTCCCCGAATAAAGAGCTTATTGTGTAAGTAAAACCTTTTCATAAAGTTATGTTAAAAATGTGTAAATAAAATTACAATATTATCTGCGTTACTTTCAGCGATGGTCATACTGTAAATGTTGTTTACTTTCGTGCTGGTTACGAACCTGGACACTATCATTCACAAAACGAATGGGATGCAAGATATTTAATTGAGTTCTCGACCGCGATTAAATGCCCATCAATAAATTATCATTTGGCAGGAACAAAAAAAGTTCAACAAGCTTTGGCCACTCCGGGAATGTTGAAACGATTTATCAATGATGAGCTAAAGGTTAATATTTAGTTGATTTTACAATATGGGAAACTATCTGACATTTCATATCTCATATCTCATATTAGATCCAATCAATTCGTGAAATTTTTACCGGGTTGTATTCACTAGACAACAATGAAGCTGGCAATGAAGCATATAAAATGGCTTTGAAGAATCCGGAAAGGTAAATTATTTGAAAAAACAAGAAAGAAAGAAGAGGAAAGGTGTTGATTTTAATAATTGATTTGTTTAGGTTCGTGTTGAAACCGCAAAGAGAAGGTGGCGGAAATAATGTATATGGCGCAGATATTCCGTCTGCCTTAGAGGTACATAGATTAAAATTACTAAAATTGTGCGTTTTAAAAAATTAACGCTTGACGTTTATTGTATTTTACTTTAGCAAATGAGTGTGGAAGAACGTTCATCGTGGATCCTTATGGAAAGAATTCAACCACCAATTTCACGCGGATATATGATACGCCCGGGTGAACCTATGCCACCAAAAATTGTAGAATTAGTTTCTGAATTAGGCATCTTTGGAGCGATAATTGGTGACGGAAAGCAAATTATCAAAAACTATCAAGCTGGACATATGTTGCGCACAAAAATTTCAACTGCCAATGAAGGTGGCGTTGCTGCCGGATTGGGAGCACTCGATAGTCCTTATCTAATTGACTAGTGTTTAAACTAATACAGTTGTACGATTATAATGTTATTTTTAAATGTTTATGGCGGAACAGTTTAACGAAAATTTATACAAAACACTATTTCAGCTGATCGTAAATAGTTTTATATTTTTATAAGATTCAAACTCTAAGCATTTTCTGGCTATTACACCTACATAATTTTTGCATCGGGCACATTAATTTTATATGAACATTAAAAATAAATAAAGTATTTTTTGAACAATATGAATCGTTTTGTACTTTTTTAAAGATATAGTTTTCAAGGCATGTAATCCTGAGGGAATATCGATGAGTAACGCAAACGGCGTGGTATCCTGGCATGTGACAGTCACACTAATAGCGGCATAAATTAGGGAGGTGCTCTATATTCGAGTTCGTCATGCATACATGAAAGTAGCTGCCAAACGGCAAAAGGATGTCTCTATGCTGTTAGTTGCGAAGCAAGGAAATATAACACTATCCTAATATCTCTATTTTGTTTAAGAAAAAAAATAAAATAAACATGCACGATTGCATAGGATTATATGAATCCCTTGGGATCGCAAGTCACCTTTGGTGCGACGATATTACTGTGTCATTGTAGTCTTAGCGCATGTACAATGTGACAAGACTGATCTTATAAAAAATTGTGATACAAGTTTATCATACAGTTAATACAGTCTATCTCACCTACATAATGGACATTGGGCAGGGCTTCGATTAATATCGTTAAAGGATTCGACGGGTACCGTCAGACATTCACCATAGAATCTATAGCTCAATAATTTAAAACTGGTTCTTCTGCATCAATCCAAGTTTTTTATGCATTATAAAAGCAGGTGTACCAACATCCCAAAAGAAGCAGCTCATTCTTGTATAACCTTGTCTTGCCTGTCTCACTTCAAATTCACTTCTCACAAACTTGAAGTGCATTTGCATGTCGAGTCGTTGACACTATTATGGTTTTCCGTTTGACATATGGTTGGCGAGGATCACCAGAGTAACACAGAAGACTTGGTAGATCTACGTGCCTCGAAAATTCTACACTAAATACTTCAGTACTCTCATTACAGAAGTACGCCTCAGATATGACCTAGGCGTTAAAAAATCGATCGTTCCTTTTCTGCAAATTTTCAATTATCAAGCTTACCTCATTATCTCGCAGCGAAACATTGAAACGCTCAAATGTTGCTCATCAAAGAAACGTCTTACCCAATGTAACTTCCTTAAAACGTTTTACCTATGTGGCTCCCAACCCCTGTCTCTTGTGCAAAGATAAGGGGCGAAAGTCTGAAGCAAAGTCTGAAGATCTGGCTCATATCTCAGGAAGTGGTGGATACCATGAGTTCAAAGAGGCACTAAGCAAGAAAAGAGCAAAGACATGATTCAAGTCCTGCAAATCACCTACACCGTAGCTCAACCGCACAAGATTTACTAGACCAGGTTGCGAGGGAGGAAAAAGTCGACTTGTTGCTGATATCTGAGCAACACCACAACAAGGAGGAGGCTGGATGGTATTGAGATCCATCTGGGTACGTGATAGGGCTCTACCTACAGCTCGGACTTGCTCCAGCGGAAATGGCTTTGTGCTCATTGGATGCGCCGATTTGACATTCATAAGCGTCTATTTCACGCCGAATGAGTCAGTTTCATGTTTTCAGAGCAGGCTCGATGAACTGGAGGAAGCTGTCTCGAGCACGGAAGGCCTAATCCTTGTTGGCGGTGACTTTAATGCCAAGGCGATAGAATGGGGAATGCCTCTTCCAGACCCGAGAGGAAAAAGAATCCTAGAAATTGCGGCTATGAGGCAACTTGTCATCATGAACGTTGGGAACACACCAACTTTTCGACGGGGAGGCTGCTTGGGAACTATTCCGGATGTGACATTTGCTTCGGAGTTCTTAGTGCCTAGGATACACAGATGGAGGGTACTGGAGGACCACTCGGCGAGCGATCACCAGTACATTGCATGCGAAATTGGCGAGTGTGCTACTCGACGCGTAGCAACCCAACCCTCAACTGTAGGTTGGAACATTTCTAAAACAGATGTCGACGCGTTCGCCGCAGTTCTTATGAGCGGTGAAACTATGACGGCAATGAGGGGAGCCTCAGCTGAAAACACGGTGAACTCAACCATGAGGCTCATCAAGAATGCGTGCGACTGCTCTATGCCCAGGCGACGGCCTCCAATCTTTAAAATCGAAAAAGGCCCCAGGGCCAGACGGTATACCAGCAGAAGTGATACAGCTTGCACATCAACTTTGCCCTGACAAGCTGCTCATCACTTTCAATGCCTGTCTGCAGCAGGGCACGTTTCTAGATTGTTGGAAAGAGGCGAGGCTCGTGCTGATCCACAAGGAGAAGGGGAACACCGAGCAACCATCTTGATATCGGCCCCTATGTATGTTGAACGCCGCTGGGAACGTGCTCGAGAGGCTCATTAGAGAAAGACTTGGAGAGGCCATCCGAACTGTCGGGTATCTGTCTCCTCAGCAGTATGGCTTCAGGGCTGGTCGATCCACGATCGGTGGAATAGCAGAGGTAGTGAATGCGGTCCAGCTGGCAGAAGCTCACAATCACCACTCGAGACGAATAGTACTACTCATAACACTCGATGTAAGAAATGCCTTCAATTCTGCTAGATGGACAGATATTCTTCGTGCTCTGGAATATTTCAGGGTGCCGAGGTATCTGACGCGGATATTGAAAGACTATCTCGAAAACCGGAAGCTCATCTATGACACATTGGGAGGCGGGCGAAGAATTGATTTGACATCAGGGGTGGTGCAAGGTTCCGTTTTGGGCCCGGGCCTCTGGAATGTCTCGTACGATGAGCTTTTGAGGTTGCAGCTACCGGGGGAGTCGCGCCTGGTTGGCTACGCAGATGACGTACCAGTACTAGTCGCCGGACGTACTGTCGGACAGGCGCAACTCAAACTCGGTGCGGTAATACGTCGAGTGAGCGAGTGGATGACAGACCGTGGACTTAGCCTAGCGCTGGAAAAGAACGAGGTCGTCGTCCTGACCAAGATGCGGATCCCTCGTGTTATTCCCGTTCGGGTGGGAGAAATGATCATCGAGTCGAAAGAATCAATCAGATACCTTGGCTTGATGATTGACTCGAAGATGACTTTTTCGAGCAGGTTCGAGCGTCAGCGGATAAGGCTTCTGTGCGAGTATCGGCTCTCAGTCGCCTTATGGCCAACACGCGGGGACCAACCTCGAGCAAAAGACGTCTACTGATGAGTGCAATGGAGTCAGTGCTCTTGTATGGCTCCGAGGTTTGGGCTGACGCTCTTAGTAAAGAAACGCACCGAAGGCGTCTGGCACAGGTGCAGAGGCAAGGAGCTTTCCGGATAGCGTCTCCATATCGCACTGTCTCTGAACCTGCAGTGCTGCTAATCTCGAGGGTGGTTACTATTGAGTTACTTGCAGACGAACGAAAACGTGTATACTTACGTAGGGTGGAGTCGGCAAGAGAAACCGTCATCCGAGAGGAACGGAGGACCGTAACCTTGTGGCAGCAAATATGGGAAAACGAAACGCGAGGCAGATGGACCGCACGGCTGATTAGTGACTTAGGACCGTGGTTCTACAGAATGCATTATGAGACTGTTAATTACCTGATGCAACTACTCAGTGGTCACGGGTATTTTCAGTCTTACCTGTATAACATGGGAAAGTCACCATCCCCAACTTGCGTGTTCTGCCCGGGGATGACGGATGACGCCTGCCACACGTTCTTTACGTGTACCAGATGGACAAGACTCTTCGCATCTCTCGGAGAAAATAGGCGTGCTCTCCCCAGAAAATGTAACGGGAAAAATGATGCAATCAAGACAATTGGAACTGTGTGTCGCATTACGTACGGACAGTTCTTCTCATAAAGAAGGGCATGATGGATCGCTTGGTCAGGGAGGGGGGATCTCTGTAACAACAATTAACAGCAATCCATCCAGGCAGTAAGAGGGATTTCCCTTAACCTGAAGGCACCGCTAAGCGATGATTCATGAGGCCTAGTCCGAAGTAATGTGACAAACAGTTCCAGGCTAGGTTCTCGGCGTGAGGGGAGGTGTTTAGTCGGTAGTCCGGTAGCGGGAGTCCGACACTCAGGGCGTAAACAGCCTTCACCTCCCAAACAAAAAAAAAATCCTGTCTCTTCGAGTACCGATAGGCGGGCTTCACCCATCAGGTAGATTTCCGTAGCTTGAAATTTGTCTCAGGCTTTCAGAGTGTGTACTAATGTAACGGATTTAAACGTGTTTCTGACATAAAGTGTCACCAGCAAAACTGTACGTCCACTTGTAGAGATATGTAGCTCCAATGTTCTATAACACATACACAATTTCTGCAATTGCTTCGAAGATGAAACGCCTTTAAACCGTAACGGTTTAAAGAAACCTTCTGTCACGGGGATACTGCAGAGGAGCTGCTGGAGCTACTTCAGATCACGTCGAAGAGTCTTCTCTTTATAAGTTCACAGAGCACTTTCCCAGTCGACATAACGGGAGCGATCATTGAACGGCGAGTTGCCAATTGGCACATATCATTTTACCTAGTAGAGTTCTAAGAACGGGCTCTGGGAACACCCGTTTACGCTTGTAAGCAATTAAATGCAAAACAGCAAGTAAGGACAAAGTTGATATACCTGATTCAACACTGCAACTGAAAAGGTGTGTGTTACAGGTATTTTCCTTGTTTTCATAGACAGGACAGCCTTGCCACTTCCATGCGTATGTCGGGATATGTAGAAAACGAGTTTGCTCGATCTGATACATGTTTTCGATTATAAATAAGAAGAGCGACCTTAAGGCGCCGAATTTGTTGTAGCCTAGGCTACATGCCTTCGACGAAATTTTCTCCGCAGAGTTTTGCCTTGCTGAGGGTAGTAAACCCGCGAAGACGTTTCCTAACATAGCTGTATCGAAATCCTGTTGCACGCCTCTGCCCGATTTTGCGACCGATGCTCATCTCAGCTATTACCACTCTCTCCACTGGTTAGTAAATTTGCCGGAATCTCGGGTGGAAGACAGAAAACTTACATGTAACCATAATGATACTCAAAATTGAGTTCATCACGTCCCTAGTCAAAATTTTATGCTCCGTGACCAATTCTTCCACCAGTAGTATGTTATCGATGACATCGATGAGCCTAAAGGTCCATTTTCCTAAATATATCAACTGAAATGTGATCTGATGGTCAAAAGGATGTGTACGCGAGCGCTGTGAAACTCCATTTTGAAAGAAATTTGCTATTCAGATATTGTGACGAAATGCGTGCAATTTACCAATTGCACAATAACCACCGAATATTCCATGCTTGCAAAGCTTGGCTATCAGGTGGAATTTTGCGACGACGTTATAGAAACTTGCGTAGCTATATCCTATATATATATATATATATATATATATATATATATATATATATATCAGTTCCTGTGTGCCCTTCTAGTAACGAATGTTATGTTTATCGCTGCCACACCAGTCCACTCTCTTACCAAATGTTAGGTTGTGAAGATTCAATGAATTGATTTGGTGCCACAATTGGAGGAATAGTGAAGTGAATTGCGAAGATTATTTTCAAAGTAGGATGGTATTGGATTTAATTGGATGGATTGGATATTGAATAAACTGATTCAACTTATTGAGGCGTTCATTTTGAAAAATTCTGTAATTGTTGAAAGTTAGCATTATATAACAATTTCTTAATTTGAATCAAAATATCATCATAATGAATAAACACTTTGATTGTGAATTGTTCTTTTATTTTGGAACCCTGGCTCACTAATATCTATGTATGTCAAGTACATTTAAAAGTTTGGATAATCATTTCTATTGAATTCAAGAATCCAATTGAAAGCCCATTGCAAAACATATTAGCTAAGATCTGATTGAAACAATACATAAAATTACTTAGGTTTTAGTGGCGTATCATCCTTTTTTTCACTATTTTGTGCACTTTCACAAGTTGCATCCCCGTTGGAATCATTCACTTCAATTGCTGACTGTTTCAATTCGCATTCGTCATTCTTTGTCTCTGGATTCGTCTTGTCTGAATCGTTTTCTTTATTACTTTCAGCAGTGTTAGTTTTCGTGTCCTCAACTTTTTCCCCCTTGACTTCTTTTTTCTCCTCTTTCTTTTCGTCCTTCGTATGTAATTTAACATCTTTCACGCTATCTTTTGAATCATCCTTGTCCTTGTCTTTATCGCCACGATGCCTTTGTTCTCGGTCGCGTTCTCGCTCCTTCTCGCGCTCCCGATCTTTGGATCGATTAAATATTGGTGCGACACGATCGTAAACACTTGACAGAATATTGTAATACTCATTATTTTTGCGCTGAAATTAGGGACACGTGATTATCATCATATCGCCTCATTTCTTTCAATAAAATTTACCGTGAACGAGGATAAACTTAACTCCGCATCGGCTAGCTTTCGAGTCAATGTTTTAACGTCCGTCTGAAGATCCTTGATTTTGCTTGACGACTTGACGTGACTACTTTGGAGATCGGCATTTTGCTTGCGAAGCTCATTAAGAATTTCTTCAGTTTCTTCACGACCCCGCTCACAGCGTTTCATTTGCTCGATTAGTTTACCAACATTAATGAAGCTTCCATTGTATGATACCATTCCTGCAGGGATTCCCGGTTTTCATACTAAGGTAAATTCTAAAAGAACGTTCTTACCCGTGGTAGTTTCAACTGCAGCTTCTCCAGAAGTTGATGAATCAATTTTAGCCACTTCCTTGAACACTGGCAGTAGTGTTTTGTTTCCTTTGGCTAACTCAGCAACTTCTTCTTCCTTGTTATCTTCAATTACTTCTACTTTGTTTTCTTCTGCATTCTCCTCCTTAGGCTTATCAGTTAGTTTTCTAAATCGTACATTCGTTTTAATTTTTTTTTGTTCTTTCCATGTTTTTATCTAATAGTTCACCTACCTGTAATAGAGAGACTCCCTCGAAACAACTTTGCTCAACAATTTCCGAACTTGAGCACGCGACAAATTTAATCCGATTATGTAAAACAGTTCCTCAATATCTTTTTCGAAAATATATCCGCAATGTGTTGTATCAAAGTACGCAAAAGAGAGTAACAGATCTGGTTTCGCGACAACTGATTTTGGACGTTTCTTACGATCTCCCGATTTAATCGAATACTCATCATCATCTGTCTCTTCTTCGCGCTGACGCTTTGTTGATAGTCTTCGATCTTTGATGGCGCCCTTTTTATCACCTTTTTCATTCTCACTCGCTTTACGTTCTTTGCTTTCCTCACGCGCATTTTTCTGTTCACGCTTTGCATCTAATTCTTTTGTCGACTTTTCACCTGTCGCTGCATCCTTTTCTGAATCATGAGATGTCACATTACCTTCATTCGACTCATCCTTCACTTTATTGGAATCATCCTTAACTTCTTTCGGTTTGTCAGGCAGCGTTGCGATTTCTTTATAAATATTGAATCCGAAATCACGCATAAGCATCTCATTAAAAAGTTCGGCAAACAACGAGACCTGATTCGGAAGCAATAATTGTTATAGTTAAACGTGTTCAATAGTGTTGGTGAACATTTCAATTACTTCAAATAAATGCTCCTTCGTATCATCCGGCCTATAATCCAAGAGAACCGACAGTGATTGCACAGCACAGTCGAATTTGCCGGCTTTCGCGGTCTTTGATGGGTGTACAACAATGTGTGAAGTGTCTGGTAAAGTGTAACGACGCTCCAATTGTCGCCGTTCCTTTTCGTCAAGGGTTTTTACGGATTCCTGAAATGCAAAAGTATCAATTTCTGCAAAGGTTAATGAATATAAGATGTACATAAAAGATTGGCGAATAAAATCGGATTATGGAAAGTGTTAATTAATGATTTCAACTGATTTAAGCGAGGTTGGACAGCGCTCAATGATTCTTTATTTATATAGTTTGAAAACTAATCAGATCACCATATCTTCACAAATACAAGCAACAGGAAAAAAACGAACTTATCAGGAAAGCGTCACAGCTTGCCATTAGTTTGGCTGGATCTGATTCATTGGCGACAGCAGCAATCAACCCGAAGTTGCACACAAACCAGACGAGTCCTAAATTAGATTTTTGCCAATGCACAACGATTGAGCGGCAGCAACGTGGCATGCTATACAACTTGCCAAAAAAAAAACAACACATTTTGCATGATTATATGGAAGTGCAACCAAGGCAAAACATTTTGTTACGAGTGAAGAGACTTTATGCGGAATCTTTTGGAATATTAAACTCATATGAAGGTAAAGTTAAACAAACAAAAATTGAAATAACCTGCCGGGAACAAATTAGCATTGTGTGGTTAAAGAATTTTTTTCAGAAAAAGAATTTCTACCGGAAAGTGCAACTTAAATGATCGATGAGTTTCTAGTGATGAATATTTTTAAACTGGTGTTGAATTTGTCGGGTTCAGTGTTAAACCAAGCAAAACTTCGCTATTGATAGTCGTGGAAAAAAGAACAGATAATACTCGATGAATAATTGAGTCAAATGCAACAATCACTTGCTGAATCATTGGGAGTAATTACACGGAATTCCCTTACGATAATGGGACCCGCATGTAGTGAAACCAAGAGATGTTAAAGTTTTCAAGTAGAAAGATTTAAACGCAAATAGATATTCTACACTTCAAAGTAGAAAAAGCTACGCTATGCCAATTTATCATTGTCGCTAATCTCAAGCTTAAGTAGGTTCTGGTTCCCACCGAGTTCCTACATACAATACAAATACAAAATACAAATTTTGTTTTCCAAATCACTTTAAATATTCCTTTTTTCTCATTTATTCGTTTTAATTATTGAGGATTTACCTTTTTAGCACTTTTCACTTCTTCCGGCTTTGTTGCATCGTATTCATCCAAAACAACAATGTCATTCATATCAACATCAGCAGGATCCACAAATCCATCGGTATCCTCGGTATTTTCTGCATCAGCATTTTCCTCTGATTGGTTCGTATCAGCTTCCTCATTCGCAGCGTCATCTTTATTTTCCTCTTCTGTGCGTTCAGCATTGAGAACTTTGGCAAGACGGGCAATTAGCTGAGGTTTCAATCCTATACATTGACAACAATTAGCATTTCATACAATCAGTAAACCCCAGTGAATATTGAATACTTCACACTCGAAGAGAGCTTTACCTTTAGCTGAAAGACCACGTGCGGTCAGTTCATCGCGTAAGTGCTGAATTTTCATTGTTCTGGGATCTAGCTCAGAATAATGAGTGGGTTCAGCTTTGACTGAATTTCCTTCCTGTAAATGAATAGTCAACAAATCGAAACAATTAATATTAGACATTGAAAGTCCTATTGGCGTTGCAGATATGACAAAGCGCATTGAAAAATGAAACTTGAAATTTTCGAAAGCATTTTCTGTTGGGTTTTTGTTCGATCATTAGCACAATTTGAGTGAAGTTTCATTCAAATTGAACTGTATGCAATGCGAATTTTGACGAAGCTTTCGATTTTTAATAAATGATCAATGCCGCAGTGTTTTAACCCCTTACTCATGTTATTTTCAAGGTAGGCATAATAAAGGAAAATCATATTAATTTCTAACTGATGCTTTTGGAGCATGTAACATTAAAACTTAAAATGATATCTGCGCTGTTCCTCACGAACAGTTGAAACTAAGCAAACTGAATCCCGAACAACTTGGTCCGCGATTTTTGCAGCCTGAATTCAATTTGAGATGATTATTTGATCTAACGGCTGGTTTAGCACCATCTCTATATTAGATCTAAATTAAAACTAAAAAATTAAGAAACTTGTTGTGCCTTTTCGTTTCCGCCTGCACTCCCGCCGGTTGCTGATGCATTTCTCTTCGCTTGACCTCCAGCGGTGCCATCTTGATCAGTTACTTCGTTGTTATCGCCCGTTGCTTCCCGCGCTGAATTTTCACATGCAGCTCCATTGTCACTGGCTTCCTCCGTTGATGCAGCGACTTCCGAAGGATGTTCAGCTTGATAAATTACATTTTCCAATGTTGCCTTATATGTTTGTTGCAATCCTTCCCATTCAGATCGAGTTGGCATACACGAATTAATATCGGGCAAAAAAATAACAACTGTTTCTACACGAGCTGGAATCAAATGGCCCTTGTGGACAGTTTCCGGTCGGCGATAGTAGATCTCCACAAAACGATACCTAGATACACATGACATGACCATTGAGATTTGTTAAAGACTTTGATGCTGTATTGTTGGATGTTTTATAGTAAATAGTTTTAATGTAACACAAGTTAGGAGAAAAATGCAGACAACAAAAACAACAATGTTTGGCTAAAATTGTATTTGATTCGGGCAACTAGCAACTCTCTAAACAATCAATGTACATATTGAGTACGTTTCCGACATGTGTGCATTTTAAGCAAATATAATTGCAGATCTTGAGACAGTTTAAACCTTTTTCAAAATAACAGATCAGACAATGTGATTTTTCATTTAATTTATCCTCGAAATTTCGGTTTTCTTTCCATGTCTAATGACTAAGTGCTAATTTTAAGTGACAACATAAAAATGAATTGCTCTTCCGAATGCAAATTCATTTCCAATGAATTTATTATGACGCTCAGATATAATTCAAAATCAGGGCTACAAAGTGGTTGTTTGAGAAGACCTGCATTAGAATCTGGTTTGTAATTGCCAATCCGACTACAACAACAAATTTGAACATATCATAGCAGTTTAATGCGAATATGAGTTATTAATTCCTAATGTGTTTAATTTCAAGGGCAAGAATAGCTTACAAGCTACGTAGCATGCATGACCCATTTAACATTACTATAAACTTGTTATTTTTCAATTTGAGTAATTTTGTCTGTTGAAAATTTTGTTAAGGAATACACACATTTTACTTGATACTCACCATTGTGTACATCGCGACAGATCAATGCCCGTTAGGAAGTTGCATGTTCTTATTGCAGTTTTAATTAGCACAGAGGGATCAGATTCAGGATTCGGTCCATCTAGGCTGGGGCTCCATGGTCCGCCAATTGCCATTGCTTCATTCTTTCCACGAATGCCAACCAAAAAGTTTATTAGTCGGGTTGGATGTATAAATTCTCTTTCATCGTCGTAGTGGTAATCCTTGTCTTCTATCAAACACTTTTGGTAGATCTCAGCTTGCGAAGGAACCGCCATTAGCATAACTTTGGCTGAGAACAAGTAATCCGCATCTGGCGGATCCACCGAGAACACCGTATTCTTTGGCGGCTCGATCGTTTTATTCATAACGTGGAATTGGCATGGTCGATGGATGGAGAAAGGAGAATTCGGTGGGAATGCTTCTGTCCATTTGATTTGCGAGAAGAAGAAGTCCGATGGAATGTACAGGTTGAGGTAACGATGTCTCAGTTCAAATACGTCCGCTACGGATCTTGAAGCACAAACAAGATATTAATTTAATTAATTTAAAGTTGAAATTTGTAAATGGCATTGTCAACATCATTGTGAAACTAGTTTTTGTTATTACCGTCAATGAACTTAAAATTACTTACTTTGTTAAATTTATTTTTGGAATTTGCACCATGTACCGTGGTATCGTGGTGCGAGGTCTTCGTCTCTTGGGTGATGGTCGACGAATTGGACTCCGTGCGCGCTTTTCAGGGCTTTCCCGTTTTTCTTCTCGACGTTCACGTTCTCGTTCACGCTCTCTTTCTCTTTCCCGTTCTCTTTCACGTTCGCGCAACTCCCGTTCACGCTCTCGCAATTCACGTTCTTCACGGCGCCTCTTCCTTTCATAGTCTTCCTGCAATGGCAGAGTTTCATTTGGCTATTTATTTATTATGTGGTATTTCGATAATCTTTGACCTTTATATACAGTATTTCGTGCTAAAGTTTTCCAGTGGAGCTATTATTTTTTTATTTCATTAATTTTACTTCCACGAGAGTATCTAAACGTATGTTCTCCAGTAAAATTGTGAGATAAAACTTAAGAAAACAGTTAGTCCATTGAACGAGGCAAATATATATTGAAATCAGTTTTCTTCGAAAGTGTTCAATTATTGAAATTCTCTATTTTGGATGCCTATCCCTACGAATATGCGTCCATTTTCCCGTGATTATGTACGCAAAATTTTTAGTAAATTAGTTCTTGGTTAGAACATGAAACGTTAGAACAATAATGAAGAAGATTGCACCGACAATACTTTGATCCGTTATATCCCTTATCCGATATCGTTGGCTCAAATGAAACTAACAAAAAGCAACAGCAGAAGGAACAAAACGTCGAATGTCAATTGAAGTCAGAGTGCGAAGAGGTTTTGAAGGTTAGTTGCTTGGTTCAAGTATTGAAAAGTAAAATATATATTTTTTTAATTATTGTGAACCTAAATTTTATACTATTTCGAAAACGTCCATTTTTTATCATCATATATTTAGAAGAGAAAATAAATTTTGCAAAACATGGACTGTATCTGTGAGGTGTTTTCTGGCACTGATGATCAGGAAGAAAACGAAGTAAATTAAAATGAGGATGAAATTTCAATTTTGAAATCTGATGAAAGTATGCAAGCAGGGGAACTACAGACAAAGTGACAAAGAAATTCGTTCTTCGCAGAAAAGGAAGCTTTTCCTGTCCGATGCTGAATCTGAGAATGAGACAAGTTTTAACCAGTTAACTGTGGCAGCCTCATTTAGGAGTGCGCACTATTTTGCGTGGGATTACAAGGGTATTGTCTACTTCGAGCGGCTTCCAAGAAACCAAAGTATCGATTCGAATGTCTACTGTCGTCAACTGAAATTAAATGAAGGAATCAAAGAAAAAGCCCTGAACTGAACTGACTAAAAATTAGTTGGGCCAGTTCTACGCTTCTCAAAACGACAGTTTATTCGAACGTGGAATGTTTCAACTTACCTAAAGATTACAGGTCATCAAACAAAATGATCAGTTTATCAATGGTTACTGTTTGTTGTTAATATAAATAAATTAACTTTGAAAAACATGAAATATGAAGACATTAATCAATGAACGATACAATATAATTACATTGCTTTCTAAGTATTTTTCAAATTCAAATTGATCCTTTCATCGAATTCGGATCAAAGTATTATTTTATTTTGCTATTCTGTAAATTAAAGACACTGCGGGCTTCATTTCTATGATGCCACATTGTCTCGTGCATAAAATGTTTATTGCTGTAAGTCTACTTACATCATCCCTTCCGTGTTTCGCATCCTTCCTTCCTGCATTCCGAGGCACAGGGGAGATGCGCCTTGGCGGTGGTGGAGGCGATGCTCGTCTCGTTGTATTTCTACCAAATTGTCCAGCATATTCACCTGGCGGTGGTACAGTGTTATATCCCGGATTGCTACTACTATTTGTACTTAATACTGGCGGAGGCGGAGCCCTAGGCATGCTATTGCCCCCGCCTGTACCTGTCGCCGGTACTATTTGTATTCTCGTTGCGTTCCACTTGAACGGCGAGTTTTGATTGAACGTCGCCTCAACCAAAACACGATCGCCAATTTTTGGCACGGCACCCTTGCACACATTCTTATGAAAGAACACCTCGTCATCGACGAAGCCACAATCGTTGTGTACTTTGGTGACAACGCCTACGGCATTGTAGTTATTTGGTGGGCCTTGTTGCTGTGAAGCAGGAAATGCAACAGGATTTAAATTTCCACGAGCAGATTGTCCTGGATATGAAATAGTTTGAAACATTGGGGCTGCTGTCGTTTGCATCTGGTTCATATTGTAGGGCGCGACACCTACATTTTGCCCTTGTTGTGCCTGTTGTGTCATCGCCATATTCTGTCCATACATTGCAGGTTGATTTGGATAATGAATTGCGGCGTTTGGATTTTGCATTGTCGCCGACGCTTGCATTTGTTGCTGATTGCCGGTGTTCCCCAATGTATTACGCTGCCATGGCGGGTTTGACGGGCCACTGTACGACATATTTCCCGTTGGCTCTTGACAAACAATTTTAGGAAGCCTTTTCAACTACACACTTTTCGGAGAATTTAATGCCCAAGAACCCCGGGGATTGTTGATTTGAAAAAATAAGACGAATCGAAATGGTGTACTTTAAACAGATCGTCGATTATAGTGAATTGGTTGCGATTCGGCGATTCGGCTGTCATTAAAATTTCGTGGTGAGAAAAATCAATACGGGTTGTGGTGAATAATGGAGTGTCAGATATTGTCAACAATTGTTTATTTTTATAACTAAGTTGATTTTTAATAAACAACAAATTTATTTATTTATCGTGGTGTATCATGATCACTATATAAGCATGATTCAAGCGAACTAGTAAAAAGCGTGGTAAAAGTATAAATACGCTAAGTCACAGAATGCTCTCTGGAACCGAACAAATAGTTTCATTTAGATCCATGTACATAAATGCATGGAGAATGTACTATTCTTATTCAATCATTTCCTCTCCCCCTCAACCATCGCAAATGAAAGAGAAATTTCTCTAACTAGAAGGCGAGACAAAAGTGTCCTAGTCGGAAGTAATGTGACAAACAGTGCCAACGCTAGTTTCTCGGTGTGACTGGGGAGGTGTTAAGCCGGTTGTCTGGTTGCCACCTGAAGTGCCTTCATGTCCCAGCCACAAAATTGTTATTATTTTATTATTGTTACAACTACTTTTTTTTATTATTTATGTATATTTTTAAGACGCGGAAGATTGACCAGGAACAATTTGTATCTTTCCGAAAGAATAGGCGTACTCTTTCCATAAAGTATAATGGGAAATATGGTGGTATCTAAAGCCAAATGGAACTGCTTATCAGATTACGTGTGTACGGTTCCTTCCATAAAAAATGAAGGTGCTGACGGGCCGGAGATGATGTTGGGAAATTTGATGATTTGAGTCATACCTTCAATCAGAAACGGTCGTTTGCTATCTATAGAGTAGAGCTCACTATACGGTTAACAAGGCCTCGAGGTTGCAGGACATGTTCGTAGATAACGAGCAGTTTTAGAAGTAAAGATGAATGGCTGATAACAAACAACAGTGTGAGGTTGAAAAATATAAGAAACGGCGCTACTGTCCTTGAAAATGACGGTAAGAACGTTTGAAATGGAATTGGTGCACTCGAACACCAGCTAGATACAACTGAACACCAACGCCGCAGTTATCTGAAATTGGGCAACACACAAAAACACCTCAACAAAGTCAAGTGTATGACAACACGTATTTTAACATTTTTCTCTACAAAAATGGTAAAGGAGGTTTGTAGCTCCTTAGTGCCAGATCAGGGACCAAGAGTTCAATGACTCAAATCAACAGCTCCCTATCGTGTAGAAAAGATACACTTAATACGCTGCAAAACATGACAAGAGACAGCGAAATAAATTCGATTTGGCAGTATATACCGAATGACCACGCCCAGAAACCTGATGCGGGTTGATGAGTTTTAACGGCCCAAATCACTAAGAATAATTTACGCAGTGAAGTTGTTCTTATAAAACCAACAGATGAGAGTACTTACATCGACGTCCGATAAGGATTTAGGTGAAATATGGTGCCGGAACAAATATCAGCACGCGTAAAGCATTACGAGAGACCGCAACACGTGGTCATCCCCTGGCACTTGTTTGAAGATTATCCTTAGAACATAAGAATGTAAGTACTCCAGCCAAAGATTTTCTTTGTAATAAGAAACTGACTTTGTCACAGAAGCACGAATAAGTTACACTCTTGAACATGACGCTAGCGAATCCTCTAGGGCAATTGGATATGTTGGGCCTCTCAGAAATCATCGTTATACTCTGGCAAAGGAGAAGCATGTCACGGTAGTCTACAAAATTCAAAATTAAACCTTCGAGTCCAACGAGAAACAGGGCACAAATTGGGATCTTGTTGAAATCTTCGTTCCTATAGCCCACTGATCTGACCCAAGTCTCAAGAAGCGAAAAGTATCTTTTTCTCAAGAAGGCACAAAGCAAAGCGAAATCCAAATTGTGATCAGGTTCCCACAAAACAACCTGCAACACAACGCAACATCATAATTGAATGAGAACGCTTCATCTCGGGTCTAGAGGCATAAAAGTCCAAGAAGTGAAGACCAGACAAGGATTCGCCGTTATCAAGGTGGGAAATATCCACATTTTTCGCTGAAATGTTTGTATGAAACCTTTTCGTATATGGAATTTGCTTAACAGTATTTGGTATCGATAGTTCAAAATTAGAGTGTGATAAACGACTATTAAGTGAATGATTGCCAGTACACAGCATTCAAAATCGGCGACTGTGATTTTCAAGGCGATGTTTTCAAAAAGTTCCAGGGTTATCCCTGGATAATATGGACGAATATAGAATAGATGAATATGGACGTGACTGTTGCCACCACCCTGTCACATGATGGGAACAGGTTTGTGTGTGGTCTGGGCGTCAAACTGGTCACGACGCCTCGGGTACCCAGCATGTTCGGAGTAGAAGAAACGGGCATTCGGTCGCCCTTGCATGCGATTCTATTTCGTTTGAAAGAATCACCCACTAAGAGATTTTTTAGAGCTCTCTCCAGCGTCAGAGATTCGGGCGCAGCAATGCAGATAAAGAAGCGAAAATTATCGGATAAGATGGTATTCCAACCAAAGTGCTGCAAACGGTCCACCACTCCATGCTGCTAAACGCATTCAATTCCTGTCAGCACATGTATACCGTACAAAAGAGGGGAGGCTGTAGCTGTCGATTAAATGAAAAGAAAATTTTGTCAGCATTCTACAAAACAAGTTGACACGCAAAATTTACTATGCTACTCGTGAAACTTGATGTGAGAGATGTCTTTAATTCTTTGAGATAAGCAAATATTCTCGAATTACTGAGTGTTCCATAGAGCTAAGATAGTTATTGCAAAAATCAATGAACAACATTAGGGACTGTAAGTCATTGAAATCAAGAGAGATGATAGAGATTGGACGCGACTGATATTGGACACAGTGAATTTCTTGGTCCTGACCTGTGAAACACCTCGTGTGATTAGATTTAGAAGCTGCTGGTGCCAGAAGAAATCAACCTGATTGGCTCAGAAGACGGCATAACCGTTTTAGTAATCGAATGCACTGTCAAGCAAACACAACTCTAGTGGTGGACTGGAAGGCCCACCTTAGGTTTAACCTAGTATGTGACGATACGAACGAGGTTATAGTTAACAAAAGGCAATGAGTTATTCCCATCCCGATAATATCTTGTCATGTTTAAAGATATGCAATGAGCCTTTTTGATTGGATGAGAGCGTCGTCGGTCAACGCAGTAACTGGCTTTCAAGTGGACTGCAAACCAGCGTTGTCAAGTAAAAAGTTAAAGAAAGATAAAAAAATATTAAGCTGGAAGTACTGTGTCAAAATGTTCTTATGAAACAGGGGAAGTGTTTGGTCGGCTTGTGCAACTGGCAGCTCGACACTTAGAATGAAAAAATTTCCTTCACACACCTGCCAAAAAATATCGCTCTTTTAGGTTCTTTGTAGGGTACAAAACAGCACAGCCATTGCTGCACAGTTGTGCTAGGTGTAGGGGGTTCAAATTTGAATTAGGAGGGAAAATTTTTAAGTTTTTTTTTTTGAATACACTTAACTTCGTTGTTATTCGCATAGCAGATTAAGAAATGTCTTCTTGAATAGTTTGTTTTCAGTGTTTCTTATCGTACTTCAAATTTAATCCATGAATGGGTGGGACTTGTTCCATTTAGTTTTTCATGAACTTGAATCACAACGATGCGTAGTTTATGTAGATTTAGCGCAAATATGTCAGAGAAAACTTTCTCCACACGTGTACTTTGAACCTGGCAATGCTTTTGCGACGACAGGCGCCAAATGTGATTGTAACTTATGTAATCACACAGAGCCGGTACCAGAAACGTCTTGCTTTCATGTAACATTTTCATTGTGTATTCAAATAAAGTTGGCATTAAAAAAAAATAAGTTTTACTGTGAATTTGGTGCAGTGACCGTTTGCCGTACCTACTCCGTGTCACACGCCGGTCTACAAGCTCTCCAAAGCCGGAAAACTGCAGGTTAGTTCCCCGCCGCGCGGCCGCCGCCAACTGCACATCGTGTCGGACAACTTACAAACACACAAACACTTGTGCGCATCCGTTACGAAGCGAAAACACGTGTGTGGTGAAAATGGCTTTGCTCGCGACGGTGACGGCCGCAAGCAGGCAGTGCCGGCATCGGGTCACGACGACGATTACGACAACGCTAACGAGCAGTAGCGGCGCCGCCATTAAACCGATTCCGTGGATCACTTCAATCCGGAGTTCGAGTGAGTGCACGTTTGGATTTTTCTCAATTTTACGCGAGTTTTCCACGAAAAAAGCCAAGGAAATGGGTCTACCACGCGTCTTCTTCGACATGGCTGCTGACAACGCACCAATTGGCCGGATTGTGATGGAAGTAAGTATAGAACGAGTGTGAAATGTGTGTTTTTGTGCAAGTGCCTGAAAATTGCCCGTACTCCGCGCTGCGGTGTCTGTGCAGTTTTTCTAGAGGTTTTCAGAGTACGGTGCACGGCTAGGTCATGTGCGTGCGGAAAAACGTGATCAGGAGGCAGTTTACAAGGATAGGAATTTTCCATTGATAGGTGGCGAGTTAGGAATCCGGTCGTCGTTGGTAGAGGAACGGGGGGGCTTCTGGGTGCGGGCGGCAGGCAAAATGAGCTGAGCTGAACGCACCGGTCGTCGACTTGTCCACTGAGAAAGTGTGCAAAAGTTGGCGTGAGATTGGAATGCATGCGGGAAATTTGCAAACGCCAAGTCTAGAGTCGGAACGTGGAGACTGGCAGCGAAAAATAAATCTTGGTACCAATAAAATTGTTGGATGTCGTATTTCAACGCAATTTAAGTAGGTTAAAAGGATCGCCCACTTGTCTGGCAGCCCTTGGTAAAATTCACGTGCTCGCGTGAGAAAGCGTGCGTGTCCTTGAAGGAAGATGGAAAAATCAGGCAACGACCATCACCATCGTGAAGAGCAGAGAGGGAGGGCCAGCATGACATCAGAAGACGATGATGTCGCAAATTCGATCCTACCAGGGGATTGAGTTGGTTTTGTCTCTCATGAATCCTCAGCTGATTCCTGGTTATGAAGGCATTTGCTTTCAGTGTGTGCGTGCAAGGATGAAGACATTTGTTTCCATTGCGACAAAGATTGCACATTTGGATTGGATTCTAGGCGGAAAGATAGAATACAGATTGTTCTCTCAATAATGAACAGTCATCGTGCTTGTTATTGACCTTGAAAGGTGGCGGTTAAGCATACTGCCATATCGTGTAAATCTCGGCGGAATTGGTATCGCTCGGAAAGCAAGGAAAGGTTCGGACGGCAGCCACATTGAACCTCTTCACCGCGCAGCACGCCGGGAATGTAAGCCCGATTGGGACCGCTCGTTCGAATCATGTCGGGTTGTCGCATCATCGCTGGAGATAAAGAGAGCCCCACCCCAGACACGGGCAGGGGTGCGAAAACTGCAGCATGCGAACAGAACATCTGTCATCTGAGTCACAGTGCAAGTGAAATGTAGGAAAGCAAATTGTGTCAGATCTGAGTCATTTCGATGCAAACCAAATGGTAGGTCATGCAATTGCAGTCAGGATGATTTTGTCAATAAGGTGTGCGTGTTGTTTCCTTATTTATATATGTTTAAAAAATTTAATACAAATATGCTTTTTCAATATTGGTGAAATAAGTTTGCAATTGATGTTTATAACAGTTATTGTTATATTATATATTATATTGACAGCAGCTCCAATTAGGGAAACTAGTTATAAACTCATTATAAAATACTGGGGGCCATAGAGACCAAAAACTACTAGTCCGAATTATGCTCAAATGAGCTTTTTGCGAGGTGTAGAAAAAGGTTAAACCTTTTTTATTCACGCATTCATCAAATCAGTCAGATGGTACATACTAGTTTGGCTAGAAAATAGCAACACATGGAACTTTTAGGCGCTTTGAGGCCAATGTCCTCAGTACAAATTCGAAAACAAAATTAATGACAATAAGATCATGGTAATTCAAAAGCAATTTGTCAAACATAAGTACTTCAATTTCGAATATTACTTTGGTATTATTTCATTTCGAAACCTACAATATCCTTACTCAGTTGTGAGTTAAAAGCGTTGGTGACAAAGTAGTCCAACATTTTGATTTTTCAGTTAATAAATCTTTTTTTCATTCTAAACGTTGTCTTGTTGGGTCACTGAGACCATAGTACACTTGTATATATGACTAAGTGATGTGATTTGGTTTGGGAGTTCATGTGGCATTTGTCATTTGATAGTCATCTAAAAATCTAATAATTTCAAAGTCCTGAGAAATTGGATTGAATATTGATTTTTTCATTAACACCCTTTGGCTCTTTACACCATTTAAAGTATTTGTCAGTTTTATTTGGCCAACAACTCTTTCCTCAGAACTATCGTACGTAGATTTTTACTGTCGATTTATCCGTAAACAATTAGCGAGGAAACCGTATTATCTCCATGTTGGACGGAAACATTAATCCGAGACACGAAAGCGTGGGAGGGCAGACGATCTCAGTCCTTGTCTAAGAATCGACTAACTATTTTCACCGAAAATCGCAGCAATGTAACAGCCTGATGAGGTTTTCACAGAGAAGCTGTGATTCATCGACAGACTTCCAAAAATGGGGAATCCTATCTCGTAACAAATTCAAGTACTTTTGGTTGTAAACTGAGGTGGATTGATTGCTCCAAAAAGTACGTTTCTATCTACGTGTCTCTGGAAGCTATTTTGTCTGAAGTCTGAACTTTGATATTTTTAAACTCTTTTTAACTGGATTTTCGAATCTTAATAATTATCTTGGAATTGCTAATGTCATCCTTTTAATGTTTGAAATTAATGTTTATCTTCGTAATATCGTAAACGTTACTCGCGAGATCTTTAAAACCAAATGGCAATTATACAGCTGCTTTACAACGATAAAGATTTCAAGGAGGTAGTTAAGGGCTCGTTCAAGACGTTTCCGACTCAAATGCCGCGATTTTGTCCTTAAGTTTAGACGCGAAATAAGCAAAATGTTAAAAAAAAAAAAATAAAAATAAAAAGCCGCTTTGGAGGTCGCACAACCGTGAATATACTGACTGTTTGAGATTACATAAAAAATCAAAAGAAAGATGGGTTTTGGGGTTGAAGACTAGTTGCGTTAGAATTGCAGCAAGATTTTTCTAGAAAAGAACTTACAAAAGAGACCGGACAAGGTATAAAGAATAGAACTTTGAATTAATATGAGATACTATACGAAATAATAATATCTGTCTGAGTCCGTCTCCATCGTTGAATAATTTAATTTCATCTTATTGAAGGCGTATTTATTTCTTTCGAATCCTAATTCATTTAAATTGTCTGCTTCAATCTATATTAATAGACTAAGGCAAGTCAAATCTAGAAATACATTCCTCCTGCCCTCGGGCAGGATTCAGCTGTAATACTTGGCGTTGGCATTGCTTTCGGCTGTCGAGTAAATTTATCTATGGTAGAAACACAGCATGGGCAAGCTTGAGGTGATGAAGAATATTAATAATATAGATGTGGATAATTTCTAAACATTATGAAGACTGGTAAGCGTAAGTAAAATAAGGTTAAACATTAAATTTTTGATTTTTCACAAGGCATACTTTGATAATTGAGTTTGACGACATTGTCAAACATACTTAGATCTAACCAAACGCTTTGCGCAAAAAAAGGGTTAGATTCAGTTAGAAAATCCAGAGAAAACAATTTTGAAACCAATCAACAAATACTTTGGAATTTTTTAAAAACTACACAAGGAAGTCTATTGATTGCTTACTAGCCGAAGGACTGCAGTCAATGTAAGGAGGAACTTTAATTTTCCAAAGACGATATAACGTACGGGCAGTAATATTGCCACAAAAGAAATAGGATATAATATCTGAAGTGAATTCAATTTTAAATGAAAGTGACCATAGTTGTCGAGGTGAAGCTTTTACAGGATCCAGTCAGCATAGCACAAAGCTTAGATGTTTGGGATTTTGAAGATAGGGAAATGCCCGACACTAATGAGGAAATTTTTATTGCTAAATGGAAAGGTAGAAGTTCTCTGTCATAGTTGCTTTTATTCGGTTTGGAACTGTTGGTTTCCGTTTCTGAGAGTTTCAAATTTCGAAAGTTTGTTTTGAGAATCCAAAAGGTTGCTAAGTGCCATGAACGAATTGTTTCAGTGTTGCGTTCTACTAAGTTTTAAGGGGTTATACATATGTGAAGGCTAAAAAACAAGCATTTTTTCAGGATTTTTTTTTTCTAGGATTTTGAAAAAAAGCCTTTAAAAATAATATATCAATATAAAGGGTAACTTTTTGGGAGTGCAAAAAAATTTTTATTTTAAATTCAATACAAAATGGCGGCTGTAGAAGACTTACAAAAGACGTTCTGCGGCCGGACAAGTTTCTCAGCCCCATCTGCATCTGGAACAATAAAAAAATTTGTTCATTGGCACTTTGATAGTGAAGTACACAAGATAATAGTTTAATATTAATTTTTCGCAAAATGGCGACCATTTAACAAAAAATTGCATTTTCGACCCCAAAAAAATGACCAATTGTTTATAAAATTTTTTAAACAAAACCAATCGCTAAAATCGTGTGTACTTCACTAGATAATCATATCAAGAAGCTGCAGTTATAACGGCAAGTCAATCGGATGAAAACTGAAAGAATTTCGTTTCCGGCAAATTTCAAAAATACACTTTCGAGATAAACGCGTTTAAAGTTTCAAAACCTTATAAAGTTGTGAATATTGAAAATTTTACTATATACAAATTTGTTTACCTTTACTCTGCTATCCCAGCTCCATACAGTTGGCCTTCCAAGACCGTGGATTTCTCCTCCTCGTCCTTTCTTGATGCTAAAAGGCCGCGTCTCGCCTCTTTTACAACGTCGGAAATTGAGCGCTCAGCAGCCTTTATTCGCTCGGCGTCTGTTTCTAAGCAAAAATTGTAAAAATTAGGTCGTGCAGTCAATCCTAATGAGTCGTAGATGGGGAGAAGGTCCGACAGTCCATCCATAAATAAGATAACTGCGATATCCGTCGCGATACCGAGCACCGTCTTGCCGCTCGACACATGTTTCGGCGCGATGGACCACACGACTGCATTGAACGATTTACTATAGTACTTTAACCTCAAATGCAGCTTGTAGTCGATCGAGTAAACAGAAGCTCTCCTAGCGTCGTTTACGAAGGAACGTGCCCTATACAGTGCATATTAATTACTATATAGTATAAAGCGAGCAAATTTTACGTTTTTCGAGCATTGGAGTTGCTTCAGAAAATTGATTCTCAAAAATTTTCTGAAGTATATTAGTATTTGGACATTTTTGATTTCAATTCTAGGGATGTGTTAGAATCCTTTAAGCAAATAAAAAAAAATCGAAAAAAAATAAAAAATTCACATAGCCCCTTAACATGTTGACTGCCACGCGCGTTTACAGTAAAATCTCCTTCAGGCCACGCGTACCGCTATACGAAGCGTATTCTGCTGGGTATTCTCACTGATATTTTAAGAATGCGATTCGCTGTTTGTCGCAAGAATAATCTCTCGCTTCTTTCGTTTCCATGGTATCATGCTCGTTCATTTGTTTTCGTTACTTCGCATTTATAAATCATCTCGCGATTGTTGTACAGGATTAGTTTGACTCTTTGCCAAGTAACGAGCGGTATAACTTAAAATCTCTACCCTAATTCGTTGAAATGTCGAAAAGAAAAAGGGAAAACTTATTAGTTAGAGAGTCAAATAGCAGTGAACAAGAAAGCTTTTACGAGGCTTACACAAATTCATACAGCAGCGATGAGGAAGAAATCAGATTTCCTAGAAAAAGAAATGTAAATATAATTACATCGTCTGATTCCGATTCGGATATTGGGCCGATCAGAGACAAGAAAAAATTTACAGAAAACAACAACTTATTGTCCAAGTTGTCCCGACCAGCCTCAGCTTTGTATAAAATGTTTTAAAGTTTTACATTCTATATAGTTTTCTTAATAAACCATTTTCGTATTATTTTTATAACAATAGTTTATATTAATGAATATTCTATTATAAATTTAAGTTTATATTAATAAATATAGTTTATATTAATTAATATTCAATAGTTTTGGTACTTCCTCAGCGAAATATCTTTTACACTTACGAATATCCTTCGCAAGTAGTCAAATAAGCGTCACCCCAATACGGGTGACGCGGCCCGATCAGAAACTTTACTGTCACCCGAATATGGGTGACGTGGCAGTCAACGTGTTAAAGGCATTCAAACAAAAGAAGACCAATGAATCTTCGATGTCAATTCATTCAAAATTGTTCCGACATTCATTTTTTCATAGAAATTGTTCGTTAAAATAATTTTACTTTCTAAAAAAAATTGAATTTTTCTGGGGTGCGAAATAGTCGCTGGGTACCAAATCTGGAGAATACGGGTGATGCAGAAGCAACTCGAAGTTGAATTAATGTAATTTTGTCAGTGTTATGATTGAAATGTGACATTGTGCTTTGTCTTGATGAAACAAAATTTGTTTCTTTGCCAAATCCATAAGTTTTATTTTTCAATTTGGTCCTTAAATGCTCCACACACTATAAAATATTCACTGTTGATGGTATTTCCCTTCTCAAAGTAGTCGATGAATAGTATACCACGCGCATCCGAAAATACCGAGGACATAACTTTTCCAGCTGATTGTCGTACGTTCGGTCGCTTTTGGGGAGTCGCCCACTCAGGTGACGATCGTTTTGATTTTCCAGTTTTTTCGTTTAAACCTTCGATACACTGCTTGGAATCATACACACGTTGTCGTTTTTGGTCAACTGTGAGCAAACGCGGCACCCACTTTGAATATAACTTTCTAGGACAAATGCTCGTGGAATATAATTTTTTGATGTTTTGAGTGTTACCATCTCATTTGGACGTCTAGTGCGGTTGCAGCGTCGGCGTCTACGACGTTTCAGGTCAGCAAACGACCGTTCTGTTGTTGTTTTTTATGGAGCGGAGTCCTCATAACACTTTTCAAGCATTGCTTTGCTTGATATTTTTGCCATGAACTAGTGTAAAATTAAAAATGAAATTGTATTTCATCCAGTGTTTTGAAAATAACAAAAGTAGTGTCACTCCTTGACGATAACTCACAAATGAAAAGAATTTCATGAAATTTGGACCAAGTAAAAATCAGGTGAATGCAATAAAATGAGCACCATCTACGAGGTAGGCCCAGGACCTTGCAGCCCATGGGTTATTATTGACTAGTATGCTTGCAAGCTGCAAGCACGGAAACGTGGGCCAACCACAAGGAAAAAGATACAGACGAGCATGTCCTTTATAAATGCCTAGCTTTCATCTAGACGAGTTAGAAGGCAACCGGACCGCCTGACTGGCCGGGTTTTGATTATGTGGTAGGTCTGTTGTTCACATGAAGTTCGTACCCCAGCAAATACACGATGTACAAACTCTTTCGTATTAGGTACAAAGACAAAGTGGAATCGCGGTGTTTCTCTATGCCGTAGATGCTGTCCTAGAAACCTTATAAATCTCATATCATAAAAACCTTGTGTCATATCTGACAGTTACCTGTCAAACGAGCCTTCAATATGGTGGAATTCTGTGTGGATTTTCTGAACTACAATGGCGTCCAGAGCAACGGGTGACCGAACGCGCCGCGTTCTCTGTACAATAAATGTTTGCCAACACTGGATCTTTAATTGATATTTTTCGGTTGTAATGGCAATATCATTTGCATTCCAATGTAATTTACTTATAAAGCAGAATCGGCTTTGTCCTTTGCACCACGTACGTTGTTCGGACTATATTAACATTTCTAAGTAATGGTTAGAGTCACTGTTGTCGGGCTTACACATGCAACATATGTCCAAAATCCAACTGCTGCCACGTATCATGACTAAACGATGTATTGGGAAGAAATTTCCATTGTTCCTTTGCATGAAGCAAATAATATTCAAATAATGGGTGGTGTGATGTAAATAAAGCTGATGGATAATTAATTCCATCCACACCTTGACCGTCCTCACACCCCATTGGAAACACAGTTCTAATCAGAAAAATCCAGAATTACGTTATCATTGAACCTAAAGTCCAATGGAAGACAACGAAAATTCATGTTGGATAAAACTTATCTTGGGTATCATCTTGGATATTCGCCGAAGCCAATTTGGTCGGTCAGCGAAATTTGCTGATTTGAAAAAGAAGAGAGCGACGATTAACTGACGACAGTTGGCAAATATTCAGCGTTTGATGATCCTCAATGTGAACGCTGGGGTGTCGTATGTTGCCGGCCGGCAAATTGAGCGTTCCCTCCTTAACATTGACCAGTGACAACGAAATGACTGGTTTTTCGCTGAGTCAACAACATACTTAGCATGCCACTCATAAAGATACGATGATTTCATTGATGGTGAAAAAGTATCTGGTTGCGTTTTGTGTTAAGCGAGCAAGCAAGAAAGCTTGCAAAGCCAGAGTGATCAACAACGACCAGCATTTTGCAAATGTTTTTTAGCCTTGGGAACTAGAATGTTGTCGGGCTGAGTCAAGGAGACGACGCCACCATATGAGTGTTGTTCAGGTGATTCAGTGTTGTATGTGGCGATTATGGGTATAATGCGATTGTTTCAGTTACAGGATCGCATCTTGAATTTCCTTTTACGACCAATCGAGCATAGTGTATAAGAGGGAAGAATTGACTCGTATTGGTGCTCGCTGCTTTTTTCTAAACTTGAATGATTTCATAAGCATTAATGACATGATTGCTCGAAAGGAAATTGAGGTACTCAATAGCTTCGATGTGGTTCAAATATGATAACTTAGGATGCGTCATATATATAAGTATCCACGCGTAATAAATAATTGGTTGTAATTATGTGAATATTTATTTACCTGTTAAATTTGTTCATAATTTTCGCTTCTGCCCTGTTTTCATTTGTATTAAAATGAACGAGTATGAATTTTTTCCCGTATGGTCGGAAAGAAGTATTCAGCGGAAGAAGCTGATTCCGGGGAGCATGGTGGGGTTGATCTGGTGAGCCGGTTTCTGACGTTTCTCTCTAAAACAGTTTATGGACTGGCATTATCGTGACGCAGTATGATGTCCTTTCGTTTAAGCATAGCCGGCTTCTTTTCTTGCAGAGTTGTTTCAATATTATCCAATTAATGACAGTGGTTGGAATATAATTTTTCGTTCGACTCAAACAGTTAAAAATTTTGATCCTCAAATGTACGACCATAAACGCAACATTCCTTTACTCAGGCTCAATTTCGATTCAGCCCTTTTACTCAGATATTTTGAAAGGTAATTTACTTTTCGTTTCAACTTACCTCCCGGTCTAAAAGGATTGGATTTTGACCCGTGCCAGCGGAAATCTTGGAAGCAGAAATGCTTTTTAGAGTGTTATGAACCATTTGTCATGAGACATAGTCATAAAGCCTGGTCGATGATCCGAGAAGGATTTCTGTTTTTAAGAACATACATTTGGGCAGGAGGACATGCCAAAAAAAACGTAAATGGCAACTTCAATGCAGGCTTTTTTTGAAGTCTAATGTACGGCAAACGAGATTTGTCATTATTTTTGAAAGCTCGATTATTTTCAGAATATTAGATCACGAACGATTCCTGCTGAAACCTTCGCTTTGATTTGTGTAGAAAGGATGGGAAAATCTGTTTTTTTTTTGGCTTTGAAGTTGGAAGCACGTCGTTCTTGCAACACGACCGTTCCATAAGACAAGCATTTCCAATAAAAACCTGTCTCCTTTGCGTTAACTTTATATAGTGCGGAGTGCATACTTGCATGGCTTTGATTTCTTAAAAGGTGGCAACGTATAATTTGGTTGCGTTATCAACACTTGCAGCATTTCCGGTGAATTCTATATTCTGAAATTTGAACCTTTCCATACAGAAGAGTTCCGCTTTCGTTGGTCTTGGTTGCCTTTGTGACTATTTGAGAAGATTCACTTCGCTTTTCCAAACACGCTGCTATCGTAGGTTATTCAGTTTTTATCGGCCGTTATCATTTTTCCGATAAATTGATCGATTTCTCAAACAAATGGCACAGGAAAATGTGGTCCATAAAGTCGACGAAATTTTTATTTATTTGCTTATACATTCAAGAACAAAAGTTCTCAGCAGTAAAATATCAATTATTTTATTTTCCAATTGCACGGCGCATTTTGCTGAACTAATCGGCCTTAGAAAGAGCATGGACAGTATCAATCTTAAGTATACCTTATAGACTACAAAAATATCAAAGTAAACTTTTGTTTCTATCTACGAATCGTTTTTTTATTAAAATTTTTTCCGGCCTATAACGATTTTTAAAGTTAACTCTTCCTTTATTCTTACTACGTGTGGATAAGGTGATTCAGTGATGGAACCGATGTTTATATGACAGTTCACGACTTTTTTTCAAAATAGACCGACTAGCACAAGCTGCAATATTCGCATAAAAATTTCCGGAATACTCCACGGGCTATTCTTTTCGACACAACAATGTCACAAGAAGTTGCAAGATGCGTTCATTCCATTCCTTGAAGTAGAATTTCAAAATATATTTAATTTCTTCGTCAATTTCACTTGTTTTGAAAACGCTTATGCTTGTAATTGAAATCAACGAGCACAACGCTTACTTCGGCAAATTATATGAACGTCATCTGTCAAATTCCATCAAAAATGTTTCGACGGGATTGGTTTTACCAAAGATAGGTGGCCATCTGACTATCTGGTGGAATCGTTTCCCGAACCCAATATTACGTCAGGACTGACTAATTATTCCAGAATGGAAGTAACAATCATTGAAGTAGTATTTCAAAATGCAGTCATTCGCTCAACGGACATCGCTAAGCAATAAGCAAACAACTTTTGATTTACTTTGGAATACAATCTAGGAGATATCAAGTCGGAACGTATAAAGTTATAACTTTTCAATAAATCGTTCTAACAAAATATTTCATTATGAATTGAGCATTTCATGAACACAGACTTTGACAGGTAAATTTATCCTTCATGAAACATTTGGCAACCACGAAAAAGTAATTACTGAGGACGATGCATACGAAAGTAGGCCGACCGGTTAACAAACAAAATGTGTGATTAGATCTATTCAAATATAAACGATGAGGAAGCTTCAACCGTGAGAAAATGCTTGGTGGGGGATGACGAAATATCCGATATCGGTGAATAATAGAAAAAAACTATATTATAAACATTAAAAATATATTGAAAATCCTTAAGAGATTCACAAAACTTTAAAGATTAACAAAACTTCACTGTTCATAAAATCAAGGCAATGAAACGCCTGCGTGACCTGCTGTTAACATTGTCAGTTCACTGAGTAGAAAAATCTTTTCATGTTACTTTTATATCCATAAACATGACTTGGCCCATTGCATGCTTAGAGTTGGTGCTATTTGTTGGTAGAGTAGCAGTTTCGGCTAGTCCAAGCAAAAGGGACAATATCCTCGTATGGAGTACTATTCACAGCTTGTATTGATTTTATCATATTGTTGATAGGTTGACAGCAATGACTATACATCCATTTAGGATTATTTATCACTATCTATTTCGTTTACAATGAACATACATTGGACAGGTGAAATGTTTACGCACCTGTTTGTTTGTTTGTGTGTATTCATATCCGTGCATGAACTATGTTCATGATGGACGACATTTAATTGGGTGTTTAATTCCTTTATTCATTTATTCCAACGGCGAATTAAGTGAACACAAGAAATTATTGTGTTCCATTTCATTTTGTATACCGAACTTTACACTATGCTAATTACTCATTCGAAATGTCTGAGCAAGGGGATGAAATTTGTAGAATTTATTATTCGAGGACACAGTCATACATCAAATTTGTTGCTTGTAAAGTTATCACGTGTCTATGAGTGATTGGAAAAGGAAAAAACCATATCTGTCAGTAGCGGTACAAGATTTCTTTATAAGATTTTTTTTTTTTTACAAAGGACAAGTACTAAAGTAATACTTATACGGATAGAAAAGTAGGTTAATAAGTAGGGATAATACGTGAAGAGTGCGGTTTAATGCAAGCTGTGCAATAAATCGATAAAAACATGATGGGTAAGATGATAGCAACGTCGGAAAAATGATGTTGGCATACTGACACGAAATGTTTTTCAGCTTTCAGATTTAAACGCCTAGTGCACTTTAATTTCAACGCTTCCGAATCCTGGCAATTTGCATGACGAAGCTTTTGTTTAAAAAAAGTTCTGATAGTCATGTAATCTTTTCCATCAAGGACATTTGCAATATCGATTTTGAGCTGGTAGAAAGGGAGAATAAATATCTTTGGGTTATGATAAAGTATGTATGCCGTGAAAGGGTGATTTCTGATTTTGGGGCATGAAAAAGGGTGTTGAATATTTTTTTGAATCAGTGTTCGTTTTACAATATGAATGTGTTGAATCTGGTTTTATAAATGACTGTCGAAAATTTAACACAGACATTTCGGTTTTTGGAGCATAATTCAAGAACAGACATACGTTCAAGCTATATAATTTGTAATTTGAATTTCACATTGCTCTACAATCATTTGCCTTGCGATTGATTGATTTAGAATTTAATTTTGGCAGAACCTTTGATTTATTGAAGCAAAACAAAACTTCATCTTTTGAATCGAAACACATCCATTGTGTCTATTTTGCAGAACCAAGAATCAATTAAAGTCTGTGGGAGTATTGTCTGGTATAGTGGATGAGCTAAAAGTTGCGATCGGAGCGACAGAAACATGTTTCGAATCTTTTGTCGTGGATCTATTTTCGAGGGATAGGAGGACTACTTTTCTCGTATAATTAACAAGTTCGATCCAATAATTTTTTGGATTTCTGTGGACCCATTCGAATTGAACTAGTTTGGAAAGAATAGAAATTGGGAAAAACACCCTTACAATCCTTCCAAATTGAAAGTATGACTTTCGTATGAAGATGCTGCCCTGGAAGTTGATTGTTGTGTTTCTTCGGTTCAATCCTCATTGTTGCCAACAGTTCACTTCACATTTTGGGTCATCAAAGTCTTCAAAAATAGATTAATTTCTTGGTGTTGCACTCGAAAATCGCCGATTAAAATGAGTAAGGTCCGCTTCACTTATTTATGGGCCCCAAACAGCAAATATCAATAAAAATCTTACAATTGATTTGGATTTTGCAAGTATCTCTCTTGACTCTTGATGCTTAATCTCATGCCACTCGACAAATTCATCTTCAGAGAGGCATCACTTGCGAGCATCAGATTAAAATCCACATATGGGTTATCTAACCACACTCAAACGGGGCACGTATACATTTTGAAAAAAATGAAGAGAATGGCCCCGTCAAGTAAAAGAGAGCTGGATAGAATTCCACCAATATTGGACACAAAAATTCCATAGAAAATCAACACTCCGACCAGAGAAGCGTGGAAAACACTGGATTTCACATCTGGAAGTGAGATCATGATCTACACCGATGTATCCAAAACGGACGAGGGAAGCGGCGATGGAATCTTTTTTCCCAGATCACCCGCAACTCAACCGAAGTTATAAACTGGAGAGCTATACCACAGTTTTTCAGTCGTAAGTGTTTGCAATAAGAGCGGCTATAGAAGCGGCAACAAACAACCTTAATGAAAGATATACAAATACTCTCGGACAGTAAGTCGGCACTGCAGGCGCTTGCCTCTAACCGCGTAGTTTCACTACTGGTGCAGGATTGTAGGCAGGCTCTCAAAACCGCAACAAACCGAGTAAATGTAAAACTGACATGGGTCCCTGGACACAGTGGTGTAGAGGGAAACGAAAGAGCTGATGAACTAACGAGAGCTGGATCAGCCGACCAAAATGCCACTAGAATAGACACAATTAAAGTGCCACTAGCAACGGTAAAAACGGAACTAGACGAAATCCTCTGGAAAGAGACAGATACGGCTTGGAATGACAGGAACGACTGCAGGTTAAGCCGAGCTATTTGGCCTCACCCTAATCAAATGAGGACAAAACAACTTCTAGAGAAAAACCGAAATGGCGTTAGAACATTGGTGGCAGTATTAACGGGCCATAATCTTCTAGATCAACACGCCAAACGAATGGGAATCCAAACGGATGACACCTGCCGAGCTTGCGGCGAGGAGGAGGAAAGTACAGAACACTTCCTCCTATATTGCCCGAGTCTGACCAACAAACGCCTTACTTGGCTGAGATGTACTGGCGCAACAGAATTGGAACACTTGGCGATCACAGAGCTGGGAGAACTCTTTGGCTTCTGTAGGACGACAGGATGGACCATCCGTAAACAATAGTACTACACATGGGGAGCTAAGGGCCGAGTTCTGGCCTATGCTAAATTCCAACAAGTGGACCCCAGTACAATAATAATAATTATAATAATCTCTATTGACTCATATGACGTGACCTTTCTTCAACTAGTGCCTTCAGCTTGTCACAGTTAACCTCGTATTAGTCAACCTGCGCAATTCGCGTTTTGAATCGAAAATATTCAGAAACAGGAAAAAAGAATGAAATCGAAGATCTATTTTTGACGATTAAAAAAGCATCCTTTTTACACAAAGCTTGTTTTTCGACATATTTTCCCGCAGTTTTGTTTTCTTTAACGGGTGGGTTCCCTGTAAATGCAACACATGTGATACATGACGATAATTAGGCAACGCCACGCACGTCTATCGTATCTGATTCAATTTTATTTAAATTTTATTGCGATCTGAGTGTTCATAAACACCTCGAAAATATATTAATACTCTCTAAAACACTAATGGAAATTTACAAAAAAGCCCAGGACGTGTGACATTGTAAAGTAACTGCTGCTGTATGCTGCTGTAGACAATAGTTAAGCTCAATGTGATGGTAGTTTGTTACTTTCGACATTCAATCCTGATTTTGTTGACAAGAACGCACAAGATATCCTTAATATATAGGTTGAAACTAGCTCGTAGAACCAAGAAGGTAACAAAAACAAATTCCCAAGAATTTCTATGAACAAATAACAAATATAAATATTGAAGCTAAAGGATTCTTTGATTAAACAGGAAAAATGAAAGAACTTAACGGTCAATACTATATAATACGATTTGTTAAAATGGAATTAGCGATCGGCACTAACGCAATTTCAACCAAGAAATAATTCAATCCAAGATTGCTATCTGACGTTTTGCAAACGGTACAGATGGTGTGAAAGGACGCTATGTCTGTTCAAAGTTTTTCAAATCCAAATCGATCGAGTTGGGTGGAATGTAAATGATAACAAAATTTGAGTTGAAGTCAAGGTTTCAACTGCTGTAGCAACAATGTCTTGATTGGGAAGGGTTAATATTTTTTAATGTCCATGTGGCGACTTGTTTTTTATTTATTTGTTCTTTGCTTCTTTGGGTTGGTCTTTAGTACTTAATTTTGTGTTTTTTTTTATTTATATGAATGTTGAATCTTCTGAAGGAGGAGAACGTATCTGGTTAGAACGAAAGTAATAATCAATTCAGATTCAAACATGTTCAATATATACTAAATTAATCTAATTGTTACGAATTCCTTACGTTTCTATACCCATTTAATATCGCGGGAAATGCACAAAATCTGGCAAACGGATAAGAAACATTTAGGTACAGTTGTTATTTAATTCAGTCTGTTAACATTTTCTGTTTCGAATATCAAAATGACACCTGGAAGCGTCAAACACATTCGGCGCTAATATTTCATTTTGATTCGTTTAATTTCCTCGGAAAGTTCATAGGTAAAAGTACCTTATAGGCTTTTAGTTCTTTTATATGCAATCTCACTAACCAAGTGTGAGGCAAATCGATTGGATTCGTTCCAAGTGTAATGCAGCGATTAGCTCAAAGTGATATTATTTATGATTCGATTTGGGTGAATGCGAGACTCGATTATAACAATTTCATATGTTTGTTTAACAAGATGAATAAATGTTTTGAATAGTGACGATATGCACACGGAATGTTGATATAAATAAAAAAAATTGAACATGCGTTGACGTTGCCTGTCACTCGAAAAATTCTAGGAGGTAGCTCTAAGACTTAAAAGAAAATGCTTAAGTTGAAGATACTTTTTGTGTGCTTTAATAACAATCAAATAAATGAATAGCATATGTATGTAAAGTGGGGCACACCATATTGATATGGTATGAGGTTTCCTCAGGAAATTTTTATTCGACTTTTCTTTCGAACTTAATGCTCAAATTATTTTCGCGACATGAAAAATTAATATTATTCTATTTGAATTTCAGCTGCGTTCCGATGTTGTACCCAAAACGGCTGAAAACTTCCGTGCATTGTGTACTGGTGAGAAAGGGTACGGCTACAAGGGATCGCTGTTCCATCGTGTCATCCCCAACTTCATGTGCCAAGGCGGAGACTTCACCAACCACAACGGAACTGGCGGTAAATCCATCTATGGCTCGAAATTCGAGGATGAAAACTTCACCCTGAAGCACACTGGACCTGGTACACTGTCAATGGCCAACGCTGGTCCCAACACGAATGGATCGCAATTTTTCGTGACCACTGTGAAAACATCATGGCTTGACAATCGCCACGTCGTTTTTGGTACTGTCGTAGAGGGCATGGATGTTGTTAAGAAGATTGAATCCTATGGCAGCCAATCGGGTAAAACAACTAAGAAAATTACCGTTAACGATTGCGGACAACTTTAAATGAGTTTGTCGCACGCGGGCGGGAGGAAGGGGAGGAGAGCGCAAGGAAAGAAATAATGTTGCTTCTACAAATTTAAATTTTCAATGAGGAAAATACAGATAAACGAGTGCGAGAATGTTAAATGATCTACTCCTGTTTTCCTAGATAGAATAGTGCATACCCTTAACACTTTTGGCCGGCATTTGGTGTGGATGAGTTTTTTTTACTCTTAATTTAAATTTCCCAATTTAAACAAATACAGTCTGAATTAAACAGTTTAAGTTTAAATGAAAACATTCTGAAAAGTTCTAAAATAGAAATGGTAGATTTTCAAATTGAAATAAAATAAAGGATCTATCCCTGTTTAGATAAATTA